>CM034388.1:14249433-17221933 GCA_019925095.2 Dendrolimus kikuchii | reverse complement strand
GTTTAGGTAGTTTTGTTTGGCAGTTTTGCTATTTTCGGTAGTTTATGCTGGTAGTTTTGGTAGCTGTAGTAGTTTTGGTAGTTGTGGTAGTTTTGTTTTGTAGATTTGGTAGTTGTGGTAGTTTTGGTTTGTAGATTTGGTAGTTTTGGTAGATTCGGTTATTTTGGTAGTTGTGGTAGTTTTGATAGTTGTGGTAGTTTTGATAGTTGTGGTAGTTTTGGTAGTTGTGGTAGTTTTGGTAGTTGTGGTAGTTTTGGTAATTGTGGTAGTTTGGTTAGTTGTGGTGGTTTTGGTAGTTATGGTAGTTTTGATTGGTAGATTTGGTAATTGTGGTAGTTTTGATTGGTAGATTTGTTAAATGTGGTAGCTTAGGTAGTTGTGGTAGTTTTGGTTGGTGGATTTGGTAGTTTTAGTAGTTGTGGTAGTTTTGGTTTGTAGATTTGGTAGTTTCGGTAGTTGTGGTAGTTTTGGTTTGTAGATTTGGTAGTCATGGTAGTTTTCGTTGGTAGATTTATTTTGGTAGTTTTGATAGTTGTGGTAGTTTTGGTTGGTCGATTTGGTATATTCGGTTGTTTTGGTAGTTGCGGTAGTTTTGATAGTTGTGGTAGTTTTGGTAGTTGTGGTAGTTGTGGTAGTTTTGGTAGTTTTGGTAGTTGTGGTAGTTTGGATTGGTAGATTTGGTAATTGTGGTATTTGTGGTAGTTTTGATTGGTAGATTTGGTAATTGTGGTAGTTTAGGTAGTTGTGGTCGTTTTGGTTGGTGGATTTGGTAGTTTCGGTTGGTAGATTTGGTAGTTTCGGTAGTTTTAGTACGTTTGGTAGTTTTGGTTGTTTGTGTAGTTTACACAATATTTATTTATGTAAATAAAACTAGAACAGGTTAGGGTATTAAAGTTTGTATGGGGGACCAATCATTTATCAAGTTTATAGATATAAAAATTCACAATCTTTAAAATATGCAACTTTCACTCCATCTGTCTGTCTGAATACCGAAAATGGACATAGATACTATTCATCCCGGTAGATGGGATAGTTTGCGATATAAAATACAGTAAATCTTCCGAGGACAAATAGCACCAACATAAACCACTTAAAACAAGAGGTACGCACTAGAGTTATATATATATATATATATATAGACCTTGAATACTTAAGTTTCTTGTTCAATTCACAACATTACCAAAGAAACTAAGTCAATATAGTGTAGACAACTGTACAGCAAAACATAAAGCCGCAGCCAACCTGAAAATGTTGCTATTGAATTGCTGTGTCACCTTTTTTACGAATCCATGGAAATTATGTCATTTATCGGGATAAAAATAATTCTAAGTGTTGACTCAGATTATAAGTCAACTCTGTATTGAATTTCATTCATATACATTCAATACAATATTTCTAAGAAAGACTTCTAGGGTCATAAACAGCCCTCTTGTTTTTATCCTGGCTTAAGTTAGGGCAGAGGTTTTTCATGGTTTTGTTATTTATTTATTTTTATTTTTTTGGGAAAGGGTGCTCTTTTCCTTCATATCTTTGTATTAATTATCTTTATTTTTACAATTACTCTTATTTTTACAATAACTTCTGTTTAATACTATCTATTTCTACTTTCTAGGCCTTCTTCTAATATTCCTATCTAACTACAATTTATCTTACTTTAATTTTCTCGCTCTGAGCACTAGCCCCTAGTACTCTAGTGTAAATCCATCACTGTTAGAAGTAACCAATTAGTTTAGATATCATTTAAAGTTCATCTTTTACAATAACTACAATAGTAATGTGGACACAACAGCTATTTAAACAATATTTACCTTAATAGAAACAATTTCACCAGTAGTCTTCTTAAACTTCTTCAACTGCCTCAAGAAATACCAGAAACGAGATTTAGCCACAATTGGGTCTGGAGAGAAGATTCTCATCTTGTATAGGGGCGGCTTTGGCTCGCTGTCCGAAGGGAGCTTGCGGCCAATGACCTCATATTCCTTCAACTGTAAAACAAAACAATTCTAGAATCAAAAAGATGTAAAGTGGGAGGCGGCATCACAACATGACATAACCTCAAAATTATGCATATTGTTGCGAATATACTTGGTTCTAGGATCTATTAAGATTGCATATATTATAAGAAGAAAAGCTACCTATACACTAAAAATCACCAGAAACAGTTGTCGTCGAAATAAATACAAGGTATGGACGTGACGACAACGTGTATATCACATATTACTTTGCCATTAACTGTTATTTACAGTTTGGAATATTTGGAGTTTACAAGAACTGCACTTCACTTTCCTTGTATAAAACAGACAAATTTCACCTTTTTCACTTAAAAACACAAGACTTACCTCTCCTTTAGCCTTCATTTTCACAGATTTTGTACAAAAAGAATCTGTCAACGGAAACGGAACAATAACGCAAAAGGATGAATCCTAAAGATGGCGTTTCAATTTAGTGTTACCCACTACTTTTATAGAGTAATTTAAAACTTTGGATCTTTATGGTGCTCGCACATTACGGGATGCATACATCAGTCGAATTATTACTTTAAAATAAGCTGTCTTAGTAATTTTACATAAATAAAAATAATATAGCATTATTTTTTGGCTAAGTTACTTTTAGCAATGGAAGTTTATAAGAAACTAGAAGTTGTCCCAGCAAACGTTGTCCTGCCAAAAAACACCCTAAAAATCTAGGACCTGGTCCCAGCAGACGTTGTCCTGCTATAAAAAGCCCAAAAATCTAGGACCCGATCCCAGCGCCACCTACTAGTTCCAATGTGCAGCTAAATAATCCGGGGACTAAATCATCAAAATTGGTGAAGTCGTTCTCAAGATATGTGCGTAGATACATTTCTACGATTCATTTCTCTTTTGTAGAAGATTGAATTAGACCAAACTGGGTTTATAAATCTTGTAGTCAGAACTGTAAATAATCTTCCAAATCAATCAGCCTTGACGCAATTTGACATTAACTCATTTTAATTGCCAAATAATCAAACAACTGACATTGACACATTGAACTTTGCGTTTGCTTTGCTTCCATTTTTTTAGTTTTAAATTGTTTGCATGTTGTTCATACGTTTCGTCGAGTGTGTATTTAAAAATTAAATTAAAATGTCTTGACATTTGGAAGTAATGTGATATTTAAGTAACATCATCTCAATATTAAAACATGTTTTCAAGGAAGATCACACGTGTAGTCAAATATGGCTTGTACGGGAGCGTGGCCATCGGAGGCAGTGTAGCAGCTTTGAAACTTCACGATGACTACGGTTCTCTGGCAGTTGTCAGGCTTACTAGGACTGCTGTGACTGCGATGGAGATTGGGAGGACCTACAAAGCTATGTTGTATAGTGAAGAATGGGACAAAACATCACAGGAATATTTTGAGGCAAAGAGTCAGGCGCATCAAATTGGGGCAGAGAAACTACTTAAACTATGCAAAGCTAATAAAGGTGTGTACATTAAAGTTGGACAACATGTTGGCGCTTTAGATTACTTGTTGCCTAATGAATATGTCACCACAATGCGGATATTGCATAAGGACGCTCCTAAGAATACTGTTGAGGAACTTTTTAATGTAATTAGGGAAGATTTAAAAAAAGACGTAAGTATTATGTTTCCACTGAAAAATGAAAACAAATGAATTGAACAAATTTAATTCATTCTATTATAAATAATAGAATCTTACAGACTACTTATTTAAGGTCATGAGTTTAAAACTGCTTCCTTATTATTAACTTTGTTCCATTTTCTCTATAGAGTCTTAAAAAAGTTGTAAATTCAAATCAAATATTAGTAAAAGATTAACTAAGCCTGACCTTAAGCCAGTTTAGGTGTGCACTATGATTTACCAATGCAGGACTCAGCTGTGAATGGATGAGTCCAGCATTGACAATGTATGTGATTATGCTTAGAGGCATACACATCATGAGCAAAATTTACAGGTGTAAATGATCCAGCTTAGGCTAGAGGAGAAATAGTTTTTTTGCATTTTTTTAGTATATAAAGTATTTCTCATTGTATATTCTCTGTATTATTTATTTATTTTTAACTTTGACTACATAACTTGTTTTATGGATTTCAATTTCATTTTTATAGCCTAAAGAACTATTTGATGATTTTGAATTGGAGCCACTTGGTACAGCATCACTGGCGCAAGTACACAGAGCAAAGTTAAAAGATGGCACAGATGTTGCAGTCAAAGTTCAACATCATTTTGTCAGAAAAAATATTGGTATAGACTTGCAATGGATGGAGTTTATCATAAACGCGATGTCAAAGGTGTTCCCTGATTTTGAAATGCAGTGGTTAATAGATGAGACAAAGAAGAATATTGCAAAGGAACTAGACTTTTTACAAGAAGGAAAAAATGCAGAAAGAGTGTCAAATATGTTCAGTCATTATAAATGGTTGAAAGTGCCAAAGATTTTTTGGGATTATAGTTCAGAAAGAGTATTAGTTATGGAATATGTTGAGGGGGGCCTAGTGAATGATACAAAATACATTGAAGTAAGTTTTTTTTTTTGTTCATAAACTGTATGCCTTTTATGTTTATCATTGATTCAATATTAATTATACAAAGAATAAATAATGCTAACAATAAAACTTGCCAGGTGGTAGGGAATTTGTACGACTGGATGGCTACCACCCGTGGTCTAAAGTATGTCACCATAACAACCTTGAGTTGTGTTCCGGCATTAGTGACCAGGTTCCAGTCTCCCTTAAGAGAGCAGCAGTGCATTTGCAGCACCTTTGGTGTTGCAAATATCCATAGGCGATGGTAACCGCTTTCCATCAAGTGGGCTGTCGGCGTGTCTGCTGAACTCCTGCAAGAAAAAAACATAAAAAATAGTCTTAAACCACTGTAACTTGTTGGGAATACATTCCCAAAAGGCTGGTAGTGTTACCATATTTATTATGTGTAACTTAACTTTGAGTCTGATTACTATCTAAGTAAGTAGAATATTATATGTGAAATGGTAATTGTTAGGTAAAATCAGAGCTTCCAGTAAATTAACTGCCTCTTAATGATTTCAGACATTTTCAAATTATTTTTAAATATATGTATATTTCATTATGTTTTACTTTTACTGCTGCATTCATAGATCTTAAAGGATAATCAACTTACACTATAGACTTATATCCACACATTAATTGACATACTTATGTCTGAGATAATGAGTTAAATATTCTAATACTTGTATTTTCTTTCATTATCACTAGGGATAATTTTCTATCCATATTCCAATATTTATGATAAACTAGCTGCACCCGGCAAACATTGTCCTGCCCTTAGAAATAAAAATCTAGAACCCGATTGCAGCGACTTTTACCGGGACCAATAGTTAATTTAAACCATTTTCGAATCCACTTTAATAAAAAAATATATATCAAAATAGGTCCCACCGTTTAGGAAGACTTTAGTGGTGCCACCTACCGGTAGATCTATAATGTTAGCCATTCCGGGACCCACTTGAATACGCACAAAAATAATTTCACCTAAATCTTGGAACCCGATTGCAGCGCTTTCTACCTGGTTAAAATTTGAATCTATACCATCCCGGGACCCACTTGAACAAACACAAAAATAATTTCACCTAAATATTGGAACCCGATTACAGCTAAATTAATTATTTAGCATCTGTTTTAAAGGATATTCAGTTTTTTTACATCCTCTTTGACTATATTTGCAGCACGCATTCTGTCAATTCTATGTCAAACGTCATAAGCTTACGTTAAAAAAGTTTATATTGTTCTATGCATTAAGGTTAAGTTAGAAATAATTTTATATGGTGGTTAAATATTCTTAAATTTCCTAATTTTCCATGCAATTTTCTTATTTTTTTCTTTTTTTCATAAGAACTTTCTCCTGACAATAACTAACATGACAAAAAAAATTAGTGAAATTGGTCCAGCCATTCCCGCATGATGGTGTGACCAAGGGAAATAGGGATTCATTTTTATATATATAGATTATTGTTAAAGCTAAATTATCCAAAAATCTTTAGTTTAAAATTAAATTACTTACTGAACTATGTTATGAAAATGCTTGTGAACTTTAAGAAGCCAGATTTCAAGTTTTGGAATCCTTGACCTCATGAGAATTGTATGTCATTTCACACTTACATAATACTTTTCAATTTGTCCATGCGGTTTCCATTCACTGGTTTTACTATACTGCCATGTGGTAAATTGATATAATTCCCAAGGAAAGCCCATTGCTTTTTTCTGCCACTAGTGGTTATAAAAGATTGACATCCAGTGAAAAAAGTATTAATGTGCTTATGCAATTTCCTTTGTCAATGTCAGAATGCTGCATACAAGCTTCTTTAACTTTGTGCCATATACCCCACTCTTCTGCTTTTCTCATCTAATCTACAGATGATGACCTTGCACAGCTCATTGTTTCATCAGGTTGGAGAATATTTTACACTGTTTACCAGGGTCTTTACTATAGGACTATCTACTTTTTCAGCCCAATGAGAGATGTGATCAGAGTTCATCAATCATAAAGCAAATATATATTTTTTTTATTGTATCAAGACTTGTGTTCTCAATTATCATAATGGAATACCACCATTTTTCAGAATAAGTAATAAAGCTGTTTTTTATTTCTTAATATATACATTGTAACAACATCAAATAAAACTATTTATTTGTTCTCATAATTAGGAGAACAAAAAAGTAGTTTTATTTGCTGTTCTGAAAAAGTAATGTGTCTCTTAAGACAATTGGTCACTAAGTGTATTGATATGTATAGTTTAAATAGAACTTCAATATTTTTAGAAACACAAAATAGACAAGGTTGATTTATGCACAAAACTTGGAGACTTGTATTCTCATATGATCTTCATAAGTGGTTTTGTGCACAGTGACCCACACCCTGGCAATATTCTCATTAAACAAGATCCAAAGGACAAAGAAGTCACAGTCTACTTGCTGGACCATGGTTTGTATGCTGTAAGTTGTAGATGAGTATAATGAAATAATTTTGTTTAATTAGTTTAAATAAAAGGCTTACTTAACATTAGTATTTTAGATACATATAGAAAATATTTGCTTTGTTCAAAATTTCTTATAAATTTATTTAAAAGCTATGTAATGTCCGCGACTTCGTCCACGCTTGACTTGAAATTCCCGCGGGATTCCCTAGACACAAAGTACCGTAGCGTTGAAAAAAGAATTAAGTTATCGTTTTAGTGAAAACTGTCGGAATAAGCTATTTTTTTTGCACACCTGAATAACTTTGAACCTCTCTAGGAAAATTCCCGCGGGATTCCCAGGATAAAAAGTAGCGCAGATTTTAAGTCCAAAAATTTGCTGTCAATCTGAAATTGGCTCAGAATTCTGAACAAACAGACGAAAAATCTAAAAAAAATGTATTGTTGTTTCCATCTTTTATATAGTCTATTCCAGTTTTTTTTTAATTGATTTGATGTACGTACACGGCATGTTTAGAATTTTATAATATTATACAAAGATTTCCCAATAATAAAATTCAGAGACAAGGGGTTCTTTTTTCAAAAGTATTTAATGATTAATATAATGTTACTAGTAATGTTCATATTTTATCTTAACTCAAAAATGAAAGTTCGAAAAAAAACTTAAACAATTTTTAAATATGATACATCACATGATAATATAATCTAGTCAAAATAGCTCCTGAAATACAGTTGTGAAAAACAGAGAAACTGTAGAGTGAGATCAGAGTTCTAAATATTTTTTAAAGTAATGTTGACAGTATGTAGGTACCTATATTTTTATGAGATTTAAATGATTGAATAAGAATTGTTTTAGTTCTTTTTATTTACTATAAAAAATATTAATAATTAAAAATGTTCTTGTACAAATATTTCTATTAGACAGGTTTTAATTAGAATATTTTATATAAGTCTCCCTGTTTCTGAATCTATTTTATTACAAACCATTCAGTCAATTAGTCCAAAATGATAAATATCATGAATTTTTGATGTTTTGTTATTACAGCAATTAACTGATAAATTCCGATACCACTATTCAAATTTATGGTTGTCAATTATTGACCGAAATCGCGAATCCATGAAGACACACGCGGAAGCGTTAGGAATTCGCAAAGAATTGTATGGTTTATTTGCATGTATGGTGACTGGAAGACCATGGGACTCCATCATGAAAGGAATTGGGAAAACTAAACCATCATCAGAAGAGGTACCTATATATTTTATTTTAAAAATGTATTGAGGGGCAGATAATTAAATTAACTATATAATTATTTTTGAAGTAACCAGAATAGCTACATTTCAACCAAAACTTTATACAACGGAATAGATGCCCTTAACCTTGCTAATCCAGAATTAAACAGAAGATGAAAAAGTTTAAATGAATTGAAATAAAATGAAATCTAGTAGATAATCCCTATCCCTATTAATACTATAAATGCGAAAGTAACTCTGTCTGTCTGTCTGTCTGTCTGTCTGTCTGTCTGTTCCGTTTTCACGTAAAAACTACTGGGCCGATTTGGCTGAAACTCAGTATATATATATTTTCGATGCCGAGAATGAACATAGGATACTTTTTATCCCGGAAAGTGGGATAGTTTCCGGGATAAAAGTATATTTGTCTCTCTGTTTGTTATCCTTTTATGGAAAGACTATTGGACCGATTTGGCTGATACTCGGTACATATGTAATTTGAATACCTAGGGTGACCAAGGGATACTTTTCATCCCGGATACTGGGATAGATTTATATAAACTTTATCCCGAAAACTAGGATAGGTTTTTTATTTGTGGTTTGCCATTTTCGTCATTTTGTTTATTTTGGTCAATTTGGTCGTTTAGATAGTTTTGGATGTGTTCGTAGTTGCGGTAGTTTTGGTTGGTAGTTTTGCTATTTTCGGTAGTTTATGCTGGTAGTTTTGGTAGTTTCGGTTGTTTTGGTAGTTGTGGTAGTTTTGGTAGTTGTGGTAGTTGTGGTAGATGTGGTAGTTTTGGTAGTTGTGGTAGTTTTGGTAGCTATAGTAGTTTTGGTAGTTTTGTTTTGTAGATTTGGTAGTTTCGGTAGATTTGGTAGTTGTGGTAGTTTTTGTAGTTGTGGTAGTTTTGGTTTGTAGATTTGGTAGTTTCTGCAGTTGTGGTAGTTTTGGTAGTAATGGTAGTTTTGGTTTGTAGATTTGGTAATTATGGTAGTTTTGGTTGGTAGATTTGGTAGATTCGGTTGTTTTGGTACTTGCGGTAGTTTTGATAGTTGTGGTAGTTTTGGTAGTTGTGGTAGTTTTGTTAGTTGTGGTGGTTTTAGTAGTTATGGTAGCTTTGATTGGTAGATTTGGTAATTGTGGTAGTTTTGGTAGTTTCGGTAGATTTGGTAGTTGTGGTAGTTTTGGTTTGTAGATTTGATAGTTTCGGTAGTTGTGGTAGTTTTGGTAGTATTGGTAGTTGTGGTAGTTTTGGTTTGTGATTTAGTAGTTATAGTAGTTTTGGTTGGTAGATTTGGTACATTCGGTTATTTTGGTAGTTGTGGTAGTTTTGATAGTTATGGTAGTTTTGATAGTTGTGGTAGTTTTGGTTTGTAGATTTGGTAGTTTTGATAGTTTTGGTTGGTCGATTTGGTATATTCGGTTGTTTTGGTAGTTACGGTAGTTTTGATAGTTGTGGTAGTTTTGGCAGTGGTGGTAGTTTTAGTAGTTGTGATAGTTTTGATTGGTAGATTTGGTAATTGTGGTAGTTTAGGTAGTTGTTGTAATTTTGGTTGGTGGATTGGGTAGTTTTGGTTGGTAGACTTGGTAGTTTCGGCAATTTTAGTACCTTTCGTAGTTTTGGTCATTTGTGTAGTTTACACAATATTTAGTTATTTAAATAAAACTAGAACGGGTTGAAATAGGGTATTAAAGTTTGTACGGGGGACCAATCATTTATCAAGTTTATAGATATACAAATTCATAATCTTAAAAAAAATGTGACTTTCATTCGCTCTGTCTGTCTGAATACCGAAAATGGACATAGATACTTTTTATCCCGGTAGATGGGATAGTTTGCGATATAAAATGAAGTAAATCTTCCGAGGGCAAATAGCACCAACATAAAAATACAATACAATATATCCTGTATAATGCCTGCTCTTAAAACAAGAGGTACGCACTAGAGTTTGACGCGCGGCGGAGCCGCGGGGTAAACTCTAGTTAATATTATAAATGCGAAAGTAACTCTGTCTGTCTGTCTGTTCCGTTTTCACGTAAAAACTACTGGACCGATTTGGCTGAAACTCAGTATATATATATTTTCGATGCCGAGAATGAACATAGGGTACTTTTTATCCCGGAAAATGGGATAGTTTCCGGGATAAAAGTATATTTGTCTCTCTGTTATCTTTTTATGGAAAGACTATTGGGCCGATTTGGCTGATACTCGGTACATATGTAATTTTAATACCGAGGGTGGCCAAGGGATACTTTTCATCCCGGATACTGGAATAGATTTTGGGATAGATTTATGTAAAGTTTATCCCGGAAACTAGGATAGGTTTTTTATTTGTTGTTTGCCATTTTCGTCATTTTGTTTATTTTGTTCAATTTGGTCGTTTAGGTAGTTTTGGTAGTTTTGTTTGGCAGATTTAGTAGTTGTGGTAGATTTGTTTGGTAGTTTCGCTATTTTCGGTAGTTTATGCTGGTAGTTTGGTAGTTTCGGTTGTTTTGGTAGTTGTGGTAGTTTTGGTAGTTTTGGTTTGTAGATTTGGTAGTTATGGTAGTTTTGGTTGGTAGATTTGGTAGGTTCGGTTAATTTGGTAGTTGTGGTAGTTTTGATAGTTGTGGTAGTTTTGGTTTGTAGATTTGGTAGTTTTGGTTGGTCGATTTGGTATATTCGGTTGTTTTGGTAGTTGCGGTAGTTTTGATAGTTGTGGTAGTTTTGGTAGTTGTGGTAGTTTTAGTTTGTAGATATGGTAGTTATCTTCGTTTTGGTTGGTAGATTTGGTAGATTCGGTTATTTTGGTAGTTGTGGTAATTTTGATAGTTGTGGTAGTTTTGGTAGTTGTGGTAGTTTTGGTAGTTGTGGTAGTTTTGGTAGTTTTGGGAGTTTCGGTTGTTTTGATAGTTGTGGTAGTTTTGATAGTTGTGGTAGTTTTGGTAGCTGTTGTAGTTTTGTTTGTAGATTTGGTAGTTTCGATAGATTTGGTAGTTGTGGTAGTTTTGGTTTGTAGATTTGGTAGTTTCGGTAGTTGTAGTAGTTTTGGTTTGTAGATTTGGTAGTTTTGGTAGTTGTGGTAGTTTTGGTTGGTAGATTCGGTTATTTTGGTAGTTGTGGTAGTTTTGGAGTGGTGGTAGTTTTGGTAGTTGTGGTAGTTTTGGTAGTTTTGGTAGTTGTGGTAGTTTTGATAGTTGTGGTGGTTTTGGTAGTTGTGGTAGTTTTGATTGGTAGATTTGGTAATTGTGGTAGTTTAGGTAGTTGTGGTAGTTTTGTTTGGTGGATTTGGTAGTTTTGGTTGGTAGATTTGGTAGTTTCGGCAGTTTTAGTACGTTTGGTAGTTTTGGTCGTCTGTGTAGTTTACACAATATTTAGTTGTATAAATAAAACTAAAACGGGTTGAAATAGGGTATTAAAGTCTGTATGGGGGACCAATCATTTATCAAGTTTATAGATATAAAATTCATAATCTTTAAAAAAATGCGACTTTCACTCGATCTGTCTGACTGAATACCGAAAATGGACATAGGTACTATTCATCCCGGTAGATGGGATAGTTTGCGATATAAAATGAAGTAAATCTTTCGAGGGCAAATAGCACCAGCATAAAAATACATACATACATACATACATAACTTCACGCCAGTTCCCTTGCGGGGTAGGCACGAACAACAGAGCGCCATTTGCGCATAAAAATACAATACAATATATTCTGTATTAACGCCTGCTCTTAAAACAAGAGGTACGCACTAGTTTGACGCGCGGCGGAGCCGCGGGGTAAACTCTAGTTACTATATAAAGATTAACATCTGCTGTTTAAATAAGAGGCATGCACTAGAGTTTGAACCGTGGCGCAGCCGCGGGGTAAACTCTAGTTACGATATAATAGCTGTATTGTGTCACAGAATGAAATCACCTTTTATTTTACACAAAGTATGGTTTTGGCATACCATGATAATATACATATTTATTTGCTTCCAGAAATCTACATTCCAAAATGAATTACCCCACCTTTTGCACTATGTGACGGAATGTTTGGAACATGTAGACAGGCAAGCACTTTTAGTGCTCAAGACAAACGATCTTATACGAAGTATAGAATACGCGCTGGGGCTTCAATCGCGCATGTGCGGTTTCGTTATTATGAGCAAGTGTTGTTATCAAAGTGTCTATGAGGCTGAATATAGAGTAAGTATAACTTCAAATTAATATTTTTTTAACATTTTATGTATATGCACTCATAAACAAACAACCTTTTCTGTTGGCTTTCTGATCAATTTTGGTCTTCATATGCAAGAATACAAATATGCAGTTAGGAACACATCAAAGTAAATAATTAATTGAACTATTAATAAGTTTTCAACTTAAATTCAGTTATAACCTTATTGAAATATTTTTTCTTTTGTTTCAGAATACCAACTCCATCATTCAAAAACAATATCTCAATGCGAAATATGGATGGTGGATGTTGATGTTATATTTCTACAGTTTTTATCTTAATATATTACACAGAGTGTCTTTTAATAGTTAATTTGGAAAAACAGTTTTAAGAATCTTAATGCAGGTTATGGCAATGAAAAAAATACACCAGTGTTGCAACTTTTGGATTTACTAAGCTTTAATCATTTAATGCTTGAATAAATTGACTAGAAATAATAATTATTTCTTAGTCAAATACTAGTCCAAAGAATACCTCTAAGGGTAGAAGAATAATTTATAAACAATTTGTATATATAAGAATCAAAACTAGATTATTTATAATGTCTATTTATTAAAAGTGAATATTATTCAGTGTTATTGTTAAGACATATTTTTAAATACAATTATTGATTTTCTGTTTAGAACTTTATTTTCTGCCTTTACTAATAAAACATTTTGACACTATGCACATAGGACTAAGGTAGAATTTAAAGATTGACAAAGTGTAAAATAGTAATACTAAATTACTTAGCGATGTGAAAATTCTGTATTATAAAGTTCGAAACATGCCGTGTCTGTACATTGACGATATAAAAAAAACTGAATTAGACTATATAAACGATGGAGAACACGATGCAATTTTTTAGATTATCTGTTCGAGATTCACTTAAAACTACTGGGCCGATTTCGATGCAGTTTTCGCTGATCGCCAACAAATTCTTAAACTTAAAATCTGATCTACTTTTTATCCTGGATATGCCGCGGGAATTTTCCTGGAAGCGGTTTGCAGTTGTTGGGGTGCATAAAAATTAGTTTATTCTGACAGTTTTTACTTAAAGAATAGCTTACATTATTTTTTAAATGCTGCTGCACTTTTGTGTCCCGGGAGTTTTAAGTCGAGGGCATATCCTAGTTGGATTATATAAGTTTCCTAAAGTTGTAGTGTCATACGGTCTTATTCATATTGAGGTAGAGTTTATAGGCTTCTTTAAGATTCTTCAAGAAGCCTACAAACTCACTCTAATTCAATAGGAAATACCGTTAGACTTTACTACATATCATTAATGATATTTAGTCTGACCGAGTGTGTATTTTTGAATTTTTGTAAATAAATTTCAAGTCGTGGTAGCGTAATGGCTAGCGCACGCGTCCCAAATCTCAAAAGGACGCGGGTTCGATCCTGGCCGGAACGCATGCACCCCTTATTTCTGATCTAATGTGCATATTGTTTCGTTTACCACGTGCTAACAACGGTGAAGGAAAACATCGTGATGCAATCTGCACATCGAGATAACCGATGTGTCAAACCTACCAAGCCGCTCTGGACAAGCTTGGCAGGTATACTGTCGGTTCCCCCTAAAATGGGAGGTCCGAGCCTAGCAGTGGGACATTTATGGGCTGATATTACAAATAAATTTCGTTTCAAGGGGGTTCCATCATCTGTGCCCATATTCTACACTATTTGAACATAATAAAATAACTTCAAATGTATGAGACGCCGGAATATCATATTTTGATATAATTAACTTCTCAGGTAAAGATAATTACTGTTTCAATTATATGAATTGTCAATTGTAAATACTTTGGGAATCAGTGTTCTAAAAATATTTCAAACAATGCGCATAGCATCAGATGCATACGCAGTAGAGTATACTAAACGGAAAATCTTTACTTCGTATATACTTAACAAGTCTTTAAAATCGTGTTATAAATACTTAATTACTTATTACGATTTTTAGATGAATTACGACGTTCATAATTATAAAAATTCACGTCAATTTCTGATTTTAATAAAAATTGTTACTGTTTAACCATAGAAGAATAATACTATTGTTTTTCCATGGTAAAACGAATGTATGCTTACAGGTTACATTATTGAAAATATTATTCTTTTTCCATGGCTTGTATTAAAAAAATATTTCATAAAAGTTGTTAAACTTTTGGCGAATAAGTGAAGTTACTACGACTGGTTACACAGGGTTATTGGTAATTAGACCGGATCCTTTTAAAAGGTCATGGGCGGGATCGTTTGCGACAATTTTTACCTCATATTGGATTATTATTTGGATATGATATTCGTGATAATGAAATTTTTATTTTTCTAGAAAAGTTTTATTCTTTAAAAAATTCACGAAAAAATAACTCATTGCTCTGATTCTAATTTTTTATTTTGTTTGCAGTTTTAAAGAGTTTATGTTCCATTTCTTATTAAAAACATATAAAATATCTGTATGCATACATAAAGAACAGGCTGCATCATAAAAAATAAATGAGAATTTTTGTATGCATAAATGCGTCGACTCGCTCTCGCTCTCGCTCACGTTGTAGATGTAGAATAACAAGTTTAGTTTCACAGAGTACTTTTATACACTAGAATGTTTAGTCTACTCCACAGAGTACTTTTATATACTGGTCTACTCGTTATTCCTTCCTTTGTGACTTGGCTAGAAAACTTGATGTGTCTGATTACTTTCCTGACGACTTGGCGTGTGATCCGTAGGGTAAAATATTGAAAAACAAAATGGGTCACGTAGTATGCATACGTTCCCTTACCAATAATCCAGTATATTCTTTACTACAGTGTAGTTAATAAAAAAGAGAAAACCACATATAGGAATTTTAGGTATGTATTCTCGTTTCCAAATAAGACAATTTATTACTTAAAGTGGAGAGATCACTTTGTATCTTTAATAAAATATTTGTAAAGTTATCCCGACTTTTCCTTCGCTGTAATCGAAAAATAGAGGAAGTGGATATCCTACAAGTTAAATCTGATTTCTTATAATCTGCAAAGTTCAAATTATTGGACAGTCTTGGTTCTGGAAAGCGTTGCTTGTGTTTAGCCATTGTATCCTTGGAAATTGCGGATAGGGCTGCGAAATTAAATAAACTTAATTCAGAAGTAAATCCAGGATATAATTTCAGTGAAAACGAACGGTATGCGCTGCGCTGCGTGCGACTATGGCTGTTACTGTTATATAATTGGTTTTCAGGCAATGGGAAACAACTTAGAAGCACAATGTACACGTAACCGAAACTCTTTCCTGCTCATTGCTTATTCAGTGTCATCACAGAGATCTGCCGAAGCGGATTCGAGCCCATGCCATTAAAATGTTTTGGGACTAAATTACGGTTCTCGTGTTTATCGAGATGGGTATATATCGGTAGCCTTAAAAGCTATACAATAAATTAAAACTTGTTAAGTTGAGAAATTATCCGATTATGGCTACGTTCCACAAGAGGCTCACAAAGACCAAGTTCTACTGCGATTTTTCCCGTTCCATTTGCTGCGGGCGTTACCATCATAAACTCTAATCCGTTCTGATTATAGAGCGTTGATGTCATTAATGACGAAATACACAAATGTCATTGGTTGATTTGAAGATCGCGCTTTTTTCAATGTCAATCGATAGAGAGAATGAATTAATACTCTGTAGTTAGCGCCTACTTCGACCCACCTCTCGACATGGGTCGTTGTGAGCGCTGTGTGATCGAATATAATGACGTGGTTAGTGACGTTTTTGCTACGACCATAACGACCGTGGTCGCTATGTGGAACAGCTAACGTAGCATGCATTTTGGGCGTTGTGAGCTACTAGAGGAACGCGCCCTATGTATTCTGGGAATTAATTTATGACGTAAATCTATAAGGAATTTAAATACGGAAGGCGACGGGTATGTGTTACAAATACAATCGCGTACGTGAATGGAATAAATATTGGCTTTTGTTCAGACAATGTCAATACAACATTGCCTCTAAGATGACTATCTCATCTCAAGCTAATTTAGATTCACTAGACATATATTCCTCGTAATACAGCTTTATAATTCAGTCCTTAAAAATTAGCTTACGAACGAACGGATGTCGCCATTCGAATATGACGAGGTGTTACTTTTTTATGCCAATACTTCCTGCTGTAAAATTCAAAATATACTTGTTCGACGCTCTAATTAGCAAGTTTGTAGTTTAGTTAAACATTTTCACGTTAGAATGATTCCCAATAACGTGAAATGTTAGGTACGCTGTATTGGATTAAAAATAATAATTTATATTTAAAACAAATACATGTCGACAAAATCGATCACATTTAAAATAATAAAGTAAACACAAATTCAGATAAAATAAATATTGATTTTTCTAGCGAGGTTTTCCCAAATTATTTAAAGGATTGACCCTCAAATTTTTGTCAAAAGCGTTTGTTATATCTATGAAGGTGGTAAATATTCCTGCTATAAATATAGGTATAGGTAGGGACATGAATAAACTATGAATCTTACGGTTAAGGTATTCAGCACATTCCTTATTATTTTGCTCATACATTTTCTCGTCATTTGCCGTGACATCGCTCGTGGTTCTATTTTCTTCATTGCCAATAGTCAACATGTTTTTATAAACGGTAGTTGAAGCTGGATAATAAAATGAATCGGTATGGTAAAAACTTTTATAAAATTCTTAATAAGCTAGGTATGAAATTACAGATGAAAAATCCCGTGGCTAATTATGTATCCTTATTTATGGCAGAGAAGCGTGGCTTGTGCTTTAACGAAGCATAAAGAGAAGGTACGTATGTATGGTCACGAAATTGAATATGCGGAAATAACACGGATATACTACGTTAGAAACTAGCACATCTTCGACAGCCTTCATATCCATGACATCTTGATTAATAAATTGAACTATGGAACGCAGAGATAAGGAAGACAATTTCTATGTTTAATGGTTTAAAGGAATGTCCGTATAAAGAAAATAAACAACTCAGCATACTTCACCTCTCCGAGCTCTTAGGTGTTAGAGGGATTGAAGTTAACAGATATAGGTAGACTGAAATTTTCTGCATTAACACCATTCTAGTAGATTTTTAACCAATAGGTATTTATGCTCACCACTGGATACTTTTTGAGGTTTAGGCTAATATAAGCACGTTCTAGTCTTTATTTTCCACAAAATTGAAAGATACTATTATTTCAAGAAAAAGACATGCCAATAAATAGAAAAAAATGAAGCCATTTCTGCATCCTCTTAGTAACCCCTCACTGCGCATCTTGAATTCGTAGCATAAATGTATTAGGCGTTCTATTACATTTCAGACTGGAAGTTAAAATACATCCCATAATAATATGAAAACTTACTTATCATCCGTTTACCAGGTAACCAAACTTCCAACAAAAAGGGATGTTGAGGGTCGTTGCCTTTTCTTAGATCAGTTAAAGGTATTTCGACATCTTTGTACTTTAGAATGATTACTTCTTCGCAATAGTCCGGTAAGTCGAGAAGGTACCAGATCTTCCGGCGTAACATACACACTGAAGCCATTGGTTTCACGGCAATGTAACGGAGTTTTTCTTCCAGTACTTTTAAAATGACACATAAATATGGATAAAATAATTATTTATTATATTTATATATATTATTATTATTGCCAGGTGGTAAGGCATTTGCCCGACTGGATGGCTACTACCCCTGGTCTAAAGTATGTCGCCATAACAACCTTGAGTTGTGTTCAGGCATTAGCGACCAGGTTCCAGTCTCCCTTAAGAGAGCAGCAGCGCATTTGTAGTACCTTTGATGTTACAAATGTCCATAGGCGATGGTAACCGCTTTCCATCAAGTAGGCCGTCTGCCTGTCTGCTGAACTCCTGAAATAAAAAATAAATAAATAAAAGATGGGAAAATCAGGAAGGGTCTTACTTAGTTACATCAACAAAACCAGTCTTCCTCCTCCTTTGTGATATGTATCATACAAAGGTTAAACCAACATTCGTGAGCATTTGAGAAGACTCCAGACTATGAGGGTTCATTGGGAAAGAGGATCATCTGAAATAGTTTGAAACTGACCAGACTTGCTATAGTCTTAAAGGCAAAGACTATAACTGCTAAATATGAAGCGGTTTCTTTAAAATTTTACCCGCTAGCTGCAGCAGCACCACTAATTTCTTATTAAGTTATCTTATATCTGTCCAAGTCGTCTTATAACGAACATTTTTTTAACAGAGATGGTGCTCCTTACCACTACTTTCTCTATTTCCGTCAAAATACACATTTTAATGAAAATATAAGCCGCCTTATGGCAGATATAATTTATATAGAATAAAAAATTTTAAACTAAAGTTTGTAATTAAAACTGAACTACAGAATCACAGGTCTAAATGAAAATGCTCGCAACGACAATTTAATGAAGATCTTTCAATTGAAATGTTCTAAATCATAAAAAATAAATGTTAGTCACCTTAAAGTCGACTTTTGCTTGTACGAGTACAGAAATAGTACTGTCAACATTTTAATAAATATTACGTTTATAAAATACTAGCTGTGCCCGCGACTTCATCCGCGTGTATTTTTTTCCCTTGGAGTCTTAAAAAAGGTAGCCAGCTAAGTTACTACATATAACATCAGCTATCTGTCAGCGAGTCTCGTCAAAATCGATCCAGCCGTTTCAGAGATTAGCCGGAATATCCAGACAATAATGTTTAAAATTAATTTTATAATACAGGTACCGTATATACTTTGCATTTAGTAAGAAGCTGTTATTCTGACGTTACAAACAGACACTTAATTTACTTATTTATATGTATAGATAGAATCGTAAAAAAGAAAAATGCAACGTTGCCAATGACGGACACTGAGATTAATAATAAGAAACAAAGAGGAGAGGATATAATCAATAGCTCATCTAGGGATTGCAATTCGGAAACCGGATCCGGCATCATTATACACATACCAGATCCGGCGACTATCCGCAACGCGCGATTAGTTTGGCAAAATAATCGCGCGTGGCACGAATAGGTACCTACTTTAAACGCGTGGTGCTTGTGTGTGTGAGTCGTAAGACGTTGATAATGAATTTGTTATGCCAAAGAAAAAACACATACCGACTAGAAATGAAAAACATCTTGGAAAGAATTAACCAAGGTAATAGCTTTAACGATAATGTGGAACTCGTGGAAGAAATAGTAGTGAACGACTTAGATTCACAATCATTGAAAAAACAAAGACTTGACATTATAGGCAGAATTTAGATCCAACAAGTAGCGTCTTATACAATACAAACTGCAAAAATAAGTTTTTTGATAAAATACTAAAGAAGGAAGTGACGGCATTTGAAAGTGAAGGGGTTGGAGGAGAATATTTGTCTGGTATTCATGATTATTTGCTGACAATTAAGCCGATAAGTGTAGAAGCTGAGAGCCCTCTCGGCCGCAGGCTATATTTGTAGCTCTATTGGAAGTCAATTGGCGGATGAGACAATCAACACATTTTGTTTCCTAAGATCGTTTTTTCAAACCAAAAATTGATCGTTTGTTTAATACATTAAAAAGTATAAATATTATAAACTAGCTGATCTGACAGACTTCGTACCGCCTCAGAATTAATTTTTTCACATTTACTCACCTTTTAAACTTTCCCTGGACTTCCGCAAATAATTCAAAACCAAAATTAGCCAAATCAGTCCAGCTGTTCTCGAGTTTTAGCGAGACTAACGAACAGCAATTGATTTTTATATATAAGATAATAATTATAGTGATTGTTGTGCATTTGATAGAGTCGCAGCCATCAATCCGGCCGGATTGCAATCCCTACGCTCATCATAAATATTAAATTCAATAAGTGTTACATCTCTAAACAATATTCTTAGACATGATAGAAAATCAAACAACTTTGATCTAAGTAATTTTAAACTTTATTGTCAAACAGTTTTTTTTATGGACATTTGCAACACCAAAGGTGCTACAAATGCGCTGCTGCTCTCTTTAAGGGTCAATGGAACCTGGTCACTAATGCCGAAACACAACTCAAGGTTGTTACGGCGACATGCTTTAGACCAGGGGTGGTAGCCATCCAGTCGGGCAAGTGCCCTACCACCTGGCTGCGAGTTGTTTAGTCGCATCTTACGACAGAAATTGTATTCTTTCACCGTTCCTGCACAGATAAAAATAGTTAAACATAATTTTCTGTGGTTACTGAGACCACTGAGACTGTAGACGTTGGTGGTCCGTTTTGTGACTTAGTTTGAAAAGGTAACATGTGCTCGCGGAACGTTAAATGAATCGATTTGAAAACTGGCGAACTTTTCATTCCGCCACCGTACATATTTTATCTGTCAATATTTAATGTCATTAACAATGTCGCATCTCAAATAAGGCATTAAACCCAACTCTGCGCGAAACTGCCTAAATCTTTCACTAACGCAGAAGAAACCCCAGCATTAGAACGCAAAATTAAAACTTACTTCCAAGGTCATGCCGATGAATTACAAGGAATGTGATGACCTCTTTCCTGAAAAGTTTTATAGGTGCCTTTAAGAGCTTCGTCAGGGACATGGTTACATAATCCCTTGCTCTATAAAGGGTGAGGCAAGAATCACTTTATCGCATAATTTTAATTGCAGCCGACAAAATCTTATTAATTTGACTAGTTTTAGTTCTGAGAATTTGACAGACTACATGAATAACAACACTTGTCATTTTGACAAAAAATAATCAAAGGAAGTTTTATCTCCAGAAGTGAAAAGAAGATCGTAATGTTTAAACAGGCGTCTTTATGATTTAAGATAGTAACAGAGTGGAAATATTACTGGGAATAACAAACACACTGCACTGATATATTCAATGTCCTTGACTGCATAGTGCGTGTTGCTTTGATGGTTAAGACGGTATTAGACGGTTTATTTCCGTTTTCCAATTTGGATGAATCAACCAAATGATCCATGTAGAAATAAACTTGAATTGTTTAATGTCATTGCATACCGTTATGTCCTTTCAACCAAATTGATTCGACTTGGTTTAGTTCTGTTTAAACGCGACATTCAGAAAACCTTATTAGTTAACAATTTTTGAATGATTTGGTCTAAAAATATGTTTCAAATAATAAAACATTCGTCAATAACGACTTGTAGCGCCATCTACGATTGTAAGATTTAGACTTTCACAATTACTTTTATTGTTATTCTTAGTATTCTTCTTCTACTTGCAGCACAAATATCGCTTTGTCACAGCAGTGAAAACAAATTTCAAAGCCAAAAAACCAATAAATTAAAATACTTCTCTATTTAACTTAAAACTAGATAAAAGCGTAAGTGAGAACAACAGTCTTAAATATTTGACATTAATTAACACTTTTTATTTAAGTTTTACTGCCTGTAACGCGTACATAAGATGCTGTGGTCCGATAAACTGCCACGTGTTCGTTATAAAATGATAAAACAAGCCATAGATCGCTTCAACATGGCAGTCATCTGAAAACAAAAGGTAATTTATATTTCAATATGGAAAAGTTACATTTAATATTTTAGTTTTATAATAATAACAGCCCATAATAACCCAGAGCCGGGCTCAGACTTCCTCCCATTTATTTGGAAAACGGACAGTATACTCAAGGCGGGTTGCGAAGTTTGACACATCGTGATTTCGATGTGAAGGTTTCATCATGATGTTTTCCTTCAAGGTTACCATGTGGTGATTGGAACATGCACATCAGAAAATTGTCTAAGTGATGCTTGCTTTCCAACCGGGATTCAAACCCACTTTTTTGAAATGCGAGTTTGTGACTTGAAAGTGTTTCCAACTAACCTACCCTGGCTTTAGTATTTTAGCAAACTTTTTTACTATGTTAGTAGTTTAAATAATTATTTCATTCACACGATGATAATCCGGTTGGTCATACACCAAAAAGATTTTTTTAAATGATCTACTAATATTGCTATTTTCGGAAATACGAGACCATTATTCATGTCTGTTCTGTCATATTAAATACAGTAAAAAATTAGAAATGCTACGAATATTCGGTTTCCATTCGGTATTCGGCCACTTTTTTCATTATTCTGTATTCGACCAATTGCTGTGTAGAATTTGGACGAATACCGAATACCAAATCGTGAAAAAAAATGCACGTATTACTCAAAAATGTAAACTTTATATAACGACACTGAAAGGACTGTGCATTTTATGGCGTTATAGAGAGTTGTCGTTAAATGGAGAGAAGTATGTTATTTTTAATATTTTCTTAAGTTTTCGCGACTTGTATACATAATAAAACTACGTTTTAACGGTTTTAAACGCGGTAATTTTATTTGATTTTGGTTTTTCCGACGTTTCGGCCACTTTTCAGTGGCCGTGATCACGGAAGACAAAGATGTCAAGTGTCTTCCGTGATCACGGCCACTGAAAAGTGGCGGTGATCACGTGATCACGGTGAGTTAATTAGCCAGGTGGTAGAGTATTTGCTCGACTGGATGGCGACCACCCCTGGTCTAGAGTATGCCGCCATAACAACCTTGTGTTGTGTTCCGGCATTAGTGACCAGGTTCCAGTCTCCTTTAAGAGAGCAGCAGCGCATTTGTAGCACCTTTGGTGTTGCAAATGTCCATAGGCGATGGTAACCGCTTTCCACTAAGTGGGCCGTCTGCCTGTCTGCTGAACTCCTGCAATAAAAAAAAAAACTACGTTTCAACTAGAGGGAATACTGTGCAGTATTCGGCCAAGTTGAATATTCGTGGCAACTCTAAATAAAAACTATAGTAAATAAATAAATCGAGACACTTACTTCGTTCCAATAAAAACGTGAGTTCATTAGGTGTTATAAACTTCTCATACTGATGTGTACCCCTCGGTACAATCCTTAAAATATTTTCAGCCAAAAATATTGCACCTAGTTGTGATAAACGTGTTCTGTTCGGTGTTGTAAAGAATATTCTGCCACCAGGCTTAAGGCTCGTTACACACGATTTGACAAACAACTCTTTATTGTTGACATGCTCTATAACCTCTGATGCAACAACACCATCATAGTAATTTTTGAAATTATTTACATGATCCTGGAAAAGCAAGAAAAAATTGTTAACTTGATCATTGATTTCCAATATATGGAATAAAAGATGTGTTGCCACACACATCAACCGCGCGACTGGAGTTTACTCCTTAAGTGCGATTATCTTTGAATATGCACCGATATATATTATTATAGATCTTATTTTATTGCATTAAAGTTCGAAATTGTATTATAAAAAAAACTTAACGCGTTTGATTTCACTCCTAATAAAATTTCCATACCGGCGGCCTATATGAAAATCAATTCTTAAGGAGTAGTCTCCCAAAAATGACTACATGTTAACAGTGAAAGAAAACATCGCAATGACACCTGCACACCAAATACGCCTTTGACAAACAGCAGGTAACAGCAGGCTTGGAAGAATTGATGTCAAGACCTATTTTTTATTGTTATATGGAATACAGATAAAGTAGGAAGTACTGATAAAAATGAGATTATACAGCTTCAAAAACAAGTTTAATGTTGGCTGACATTAAGGTCTAATGGCAATAATCATCGTGACTGCATAAGTGCAGCCACGATTTATCGTGAGATTTGGCAAAGGCAATCCATAATACATTAGGCGACAGCTCAGATGGGGGTCTCTTCGTAAATTAAAGAAATTTAATAGCAGTCACTCCAATATTTATCATACAAGTCTTCTCTTTCATATTCAAGGTAAGGTCATCATTACCTCAACTGTTGCGTGAATATAAGTTGGTTTATTTTCAGCTATTCTTGGATCCAAATCTTTATGGACATTTGCTAAATCTATAAGTTCTTTACTGGCATCTATACCTGTTACAATTGCACCTATCCTTGCTAAGCCCTGGAAATAAATATTTTATTTACCTTTGCACCACATGTTACTTCCACCGTCACATACATGGAATAATTTATTAATTACTACGTAATTAGAAAGTCTAAGACTGAGTAGTCCATGTATGTGCCAAAATCTGTCAATACAGAAAACAGTCAGATTTGCTTTTACGAACATGTTTAAGTTGACAGATTTTCACGGAGCAGTTAAGATGTCTGTTTTTTATTTTTTTTATTGCAGGAGTTCAGCAGACAGGCAGACGGCCCACTTGATGGAAAGCGGTTACTATCGCCTATGGACATTTGCAACACCAAAGGTGCTATAAAGGCGCTGCTGCTCTCTTCAGGGAGACTGGAACCTGGTCACTAATGCCGGAACACAACTCAAGGTTGTTATGGCGGCATACTCTAGACTGGGGTTGGTAACTATCCAGACGGGCGAATATCCTACCACCTGGCTATGGGATGTTTTGTCGCCTTTTACAACAGGCCGCCTGACTGCAGGAAACTGTATTCTTATATATAAATAAGAGTTTTATGTTAAACTAATTAAAACGGTAAATACATAATCTAGAGTACAGAAACTCTTCTCGTGTTATTTTGTACACTATTGGTCTTATTCATAGAGATAAAGTAAGTTTGAACGCTTGTTCGTAAACAACCGTATGTTGTTCTTTAACCGTAGTCAAAGAACATTCGAACTTTATCTCTATGAATAAGACCCCATGTATTTTTTGATTAATTCATTTAACACTAAATTGAAAACTACATAAGAGAATAAAATACATAGAATGACAAAGTATTCATGTTGGATGTCTCTCTTCAAAAAATTAACATTTTGCTTATACTGAAAAAAAAATGGCAAAAAGGCGTACCCTATGTGGTGTAGTAAAATTGCTATATGGCTAGAAATGGCCATCATGTATGTGATGAGGGATGAGTCTTCTATCTACATAGGTCTATGGAGTATTGTTAGGCAACATACCCATACTAATAGATCCATTTAAAAAAACATTACCCTCCTCCACCCCTCGGTGACCACCCGTAGTATGTGTCAAGACCTTCCATCCTTTAGTTTTCATGTAGTTTAATTATGATATTAATAAATATGCTATTTAAATCATTGTTTGCAAACAGAAAATTAAAAAATAATAATTTGGCTCATTAGCCGTTTACAAAAAGCGCTACACACTGCGCGTAATATTTGAATATAGCTCGAAAAGGCGCGAAATTCCTCTAGAGGACATTGAATACGTGACGAAAACCTAAGGCCTTCCTGTCCGTGTGATTAAGCTCGGTATTTTGAAGATCTCCCGGTCTTCAAAATACCAGGGGGGGGGGAGGGATCCCCTGAACGGGAACGGTAACGTAGTATATTTGTATATGTTCCCTTAGACAAAATCTTGATAATAATGGTAATGTTTCTTTACCATGTTCTTATTTAAGTCCATAGGTGGTGAAAAATTCACTTCCAAAGCTTTAAAACGTGTATTATACAAATATACACTATTTGAACAAGAAAGGAAAAGTAATTTATGAGATGGTGGGGCAGCAGAGGTGTTATTTATTGTTCATATGTATTTTAGGACTATTTGTAGCTAAGCACTAAAGAGACGCCTTTCTTTCAAAACGCATTTATAAAATACCAATAATCTCTAATGGTCGGTTAATATATATTACAATTTTTTCATTCACTTGCCCTTCCATCGGTTGAATTTTGACATTACTTGTATGGGAGCTATGTTAAATTTTGACCGATAGTAAGTCACATGAACGGTAGGTAAGATACAGGAACCTGCCGTCAGTATGACAGTTGTAACATACAAGTATATTGTCAGGAATAAATAGTAAGGGATTCATTTTTACCAATTACACATGTAGAGCTCTAAAAATGACTGTGTATTTTTTGAAAAATAATCAAGTGTATTTTGTGACACTACTATATTTTAATACTCGGATATGGCCGCGACTTCTTCTATGTTTGAAATTCCCGCGGGATTCCTGAGACACAAAGTATCTCTTCATTTAAAAAGTATGTAAGCTATCCTTTTAGTGAAAACTGTGTCGGAATAAGCTAATTTATATGTACCCGAACGACTAAAAGCCGTACCCGGCAAAACTCCCGCGGTATTTCCAAGATAAAAAATATCACACATTTTATTACATAAAATTTGCCATCAGTGAATAAATCACATTGGAATTCGTTTTTATTTAATCTGGCAATTTTAAATCATTCACAGAAAAAATTCTCGCGAGATTTCCAGACCAGAAAGTAGCGCAAATTTGAAGTCTAAGAATTTGCCGTTGTTCAGCGAAAACTGTATCAAAATTGGCCAAGTCGTTTTTACGTAAATCTCAAACAAACAGGCAAGAAAATTAAAAAAAAATTGCATCATGTTCTCCATCAATTTATAGTGCACTCAAATTGTTTTTTTTTTTTAATAGCTTCAATGTACAAACATAACATTTTTAGAATTTTATAATATTATAGATGTTCATTCAACCTGCTCATTATCTAAAAATGAGTTATTGAAACCAAACTGATCACAATATGATAAACTACTAAACAAAACAGCTCAAATTCTATTTTATGATTCTATTATGAAGCAATTAATATAGAATATCTAATTTAGATTTAATTTCTTAATGAACTTATTTATGCGGAAATATAGATTCTGCTCATATTAATTTATAAAAAAATCTTAAATGCCGACATAATTATACACTGAAGTAAAAAGCACAAACTGGCGTTCATAGAATTATAATGTAGCTAGTTTAAACATAAGCACCTTAGATGTAATTTTTTCAAAATCAATTTAATCAGTTAATACATTTTGGTATGACTGGTTCCAATTATTTTAATATTTATAGTTTTATGGATTTTTATGTCTTCTCTTACCTCTGACAAGATACCACCACCACATCCCACATCTAAAATTGTTTTGTCTTTCAACGGCTTGATGTTTCTTTCAGTTAAAGAACACTGTACAAGACCATCCCTAATCAATGGTATTCTGAAAAGCAGAGAAATTAAATTTTTCACAAATTATTTATTATTAAGTTTATTTTAAATTGTTTACCTGATGTTAATTAATTCTGATCTCATTAGACATAAGGAATAAACTACCAATTTTTAAATAGGCACAAAAAATTACTTTCTTCTTGTTAATGATGTAACTTGCTATAATAAAAAATTATAAGTGTTAAAGATTTTTTGAAATCGATTACAAATGTGCAAAAGTTACAACAATTATGAGAAGAAAAACCAGTTTTATTTACTTTTTCGAAAAATGATAGATTGTCCCTTATGGCAATTGAGATTACAGGGAATTGATTGAATGTAAATTTGTTGAAAAATTTATTCAGTATCCTTATTACCTTACTAAGTTCATGCTATGTAAAGACTTTAGTTGTCCATTAGGTTCCCACCATTCCTTCATAAGTTTAGAGAATCCCTCTACATCAGCTGGGTCTACTGTAGTGTGTGTGGTACGCTCATCTTTCAACATGTTACTTGAAGATGTCAGTAATTGGTGTTCAAAGCTGATGAAGAAGTAAGTAACATAAACATTTTGGTATTTATTACTAAACTAGCGGCCCAGAGCGATTTCGCCTGTGCTCTGTCTCGCTCCCATGGCATACATCGTCATGTTATATAGCCTATGACATTTCCTGTTAACGTAGCTTTCTAACAGTAGAGAATTTTTAAAATCGGTTTAGTACATCCCGAAATTACCCCCTACAACATCACAAACTCACAAACTTTAACTCAAACTCAAAATCAAATAAAATTACCACACTTAAAATCGTTAAAACATAGTTTTTTTGCAGACATGACGAGTTTGTAATTATTAGTTTAAATCTTTTAATCAAATTATTCTGTTTCCTTAATTATCACAAGGCGTTAAAGCTCTTGTTTGAAAAAGTCTAGTCATTATTATTATAATAAACATCCTAGGTTATGTTGAGAAAATGTGTATGTTGTAAGTAAATAAAGCAATTTGATACTTACACAATGATTGTAGTACTAAAAATTACTAGTAAGTATCGAAATTACTCTTGACCTAATATTGGAGTTGTTAGAGTTGATAAATGTGTGAAAGTAGCACCCCTATTAGTTTCTAGATTATTTTGCCACCCTGCAGTCATACAATGGATTATATATACCACCATCATCATTAATTATAATTAATTCCTGGGATTGTGTGGAGGACATTGCTTTTTAGCAATAAGACTACCCTTTGTGCATAATCAGATATAGGTAGTTTTAGTTTGTAAAGTAATTTTTGTATTGTTATACAATAGAGTTATCTATCTAAAATTTATTATAATACAGATAACAGACAATTAAGTGCAAATAATCTTCTTCGAGGCTAA
The DNA here is from genome assembly GCA_019925095.2 of Dendrolimus kikuchii. Classification (NCBI taxonomy): domain Eukaryota; kingdom Metazoa; phylum Arthropoda; class Insecta; order Lepidoptera; family Lasiocampidae; genus Dendrolimus; species Dendrolimus kikuchii. The sequence continues at coordinate 17,193,363 of CM034388.1, read as the reverse complement.
TAACATAGACAACATCCCTGGGTGATGTGAATAAGGAGCAGAAACCACTTTCCATCAGATGGGCCGTTTCTCTGTTTTGGCAAAAATAATAATGGATCTAATCACGAAGGGTAACACACACTCCCACCTTAGCCTTCTAATCTATATTAAAAAGTTCAGATTTTTCATAATAAATAAAAGTGCCACCTAACTACCCCACCCTATATTTTCAACATACTTTGAATATTGTTTAATTTGAATTATCTTAGTAATCCTTAAACAAGATTCACGAGAACTGCCAATGTTACAGCGATTAAATTTATCTTGTTTCCCTTAGGGTTATGCTTATAGTATGAATTGCGTCTAGTTGTGCCAAATGATAATTGCTTAAGGTTCTCAATATTAATCTCCTTATTATAGATAGGTATATTATAAATATGTAAAGTTTAGGTAGGTAACTTACAAGTTATTTTTCAAAACATCTTTGAAAGCTCTACATGATTTTCGTAATATTGTTGCAGTCATATTATATAACATCGATATAAATGAAGCGACTAATGCCTAAAAGAAAAAAATAATCAAACACTCTTCATGAATTATTTTCAAGACTTTTTGGAATAAATTAGAAAAAACGCTGACCAAGAACGGCATCCGATCAGACCACAAACTATTTGAGTAGTAGTCACAAACTACTATGGTATGGATACTACGTATGTAGTAGTCACAAACTACTATGGATACTACGTATGTAGTAGTCAAGAAGCTTATGTAAGCTTCTTGATAGTAGTAGTAGTTGTATTCGCCACAAAGGCAGGCAAAGGAATCTAGTCCATACAGCCAATTCTGATGTTTAAGTCTTCGTATAATAGTCGCGCAGTTGTATTGTAGGCTACAACTAACGGCATTTAACGGAGTTCTTGTGAAAACTCAAAAGGCCACATTTGACTATAAAGTTCACATTTCTCGCAAAAACACATAATTACTACTCAAAAACTATCAATATCCTACAACTATTGTTCATTTTAGAGCAATTTTACACATTTTTAGAAAATAAAACTGCGATAACTCTGCAGCAATAGTATGCTCTTGGCAGTGCTCCGTCCGCGATCGACGTCACAGAATAGTGTGGAAGACTCCGAGCGTTGCTGCACGAGCGAGCAACCCCAATACCCACTAAAAACCCCCTCCTCCCTGTCGACCCTGCGCTTTTGTTTGTGTTGGAAAGGCTGAGATTTAGAACATAGTTACGCCCAGCCGATCCAGCGCAATAAAGTGCCTGGAGTGTGCCCTGGGAGAACACACCCCACTTCGTTGTGCGGGGGTAGAAGGTCCTTTGCTCTCCTAGCAAGCTAAAGGCCCCCCGCGGTAAACGGAACCTAACTCAGGGAGGGAAGTAATGCGCGTACCTGCCTCTCCGGGTGCCAGCTGAAGGCCGGCGACCTCGAGAAGACGCATTAGCACGCGCTGCAGGACTTCTCTCCCTATCGCGTTCTGCGGCCTCCTTGAGTGACATTACTGTCTCACAAAAAGTAACCGCAGCCCCCCAATTGTCGCCGCTCTGCAGCATGGCCTTGACCAGGTCGCAGAGCGAATCGACCGGACCTACGTGCGTCTCAAGTTCGAAACGCTGCGGTGCCCATGCGGCGCACTCGACTAGCGTGTGTAGCGCCGTGTCGGGCGCGCCGCACTGGCGGCAGTCCGGGGAAAGCAAGCAGCCCACAGTGCGATACAGATACTTATCGAAACATCCGTGTCCGGTAAGTATCTGCGTCGTCCTGAAGGTCAGGGTGCCGCTGGTGCGGTTGACCCATTCCGTCAGCTGTGGCCTGATTGCATCCACCGTGTAGCCGCCATAGGCCGCAGGGTTGTCGAGCTCTTGAGACCAGACGGCGATCATGGAGGCGGTTTCCCGCTTCCTGATCGCCTCGATTTCGATCTGACAGAAGGTCAGGCCTCTAGCTAGGGCATCCTGCCGGGTGCGACGCACCTCTGCCAGGACGTTCGCCTGGAGATGCCAGGGCGGATCGCCTGCCAGGAGGGTGGCCGCCGTCCGCGACACTGTGCGATACCCCCGTATGGTCCTCACGGCCAGAACCCGCTGCGCCCGGTGCAGCAGGGTTCTGTTGTGGCGGCGAAGTGCAGTGGACCAGACGGTTGCACCATACAGCGCCATACTCCTCAGGATGCCAGAGTCAAGTTTCCGCGTCGCAACCCCGGGCCCCCCACGTTGGGAAGCAGCCTCGAGAGTGCGCCCGCGGATTTGACGAGTTTGGGAACTAGCTGCTCAAAGTGCGCTTTGAACAGCCATTTGCCATCGAGAACTAGCCCCAGATATTTCATCTGGGGCCCTACTCTAATCGCCACCCCTTGGACCGAAACGGTCAAGTCCGCGGGGGGATTGCGAAATTTCCTATGGAACATGACGGCCTCCGTTTTCGCGGGGGAGAACCTCAAGCCCAGCCTAGCTATTCGATCTACGACAATCGTCAACCCGGTGTTAGCGACGTCCACGGATTCCGCAAATGACGCAGCACGTGCCGTGAGTAGGGTGTCGTCCGCAAAGCAGATCAGCCCTACCCCGGGCAGGACCGGAACCCGAAGGATCCAGTCATAACCTACGTTCCAAAGAATCGGCCCAAGGACCGACCCCTGTGGAACGCCGCATGCGACGCATCGCCGACTAACACGGGATTACCGGGCTCACGGCCCTCTCAAAGGATATGTCGATCCTGCAGGTACGCGCCCAACAGCCTCGTGAGGTACGAGGGGACTCCATGCGCGCGGAGCCCCTCCCTGATCGTCTTATGAGGGAGGTTGTTAAAGGCGTTCGCTATGTCTAGCGACACCGCAAGAACGACATCCTTCGCTTGGACGGCTTCGTCCGTCAACGTTCGCAGTGTCACGAAGGCGTCCATCGTGGAGCGCCTCCGCCGAAACCCGAACTGCGTTTCTGAAAGCCCCGGCTCCACAGCGTCGAGATGCTTCACGAGCCGCTCCGCCAAGATCTTTTCGAAGACCTTAGCGACCTCGTTCAGCAGCACTATGGGCCTGAACGCGGACGGATCGTTGGGAGGCCGACCTCCCTTGGGAATCAGGCACAAACGCCCCTCCTTCCATTGCGACGGGAACCGACCTGCGCGAATACAGGCTTCGAACAGTTACAGCAGCTGGCCGCGTAGGTGTTTAGCGGCCAGGAAGAGCGAATTCGGTTGGGTAGGCCCAGCATTCCGTGAGTGCCCACTCCTCGGCCTGCTCCGGATCGAGCTTGGTAAGGGCCCAACGCGGGAGGAGAGGGGGGCGATGAACAGGGCTCGGACCGGAGGAGGGGGTAAGCTCAAATCTGATGTACCGATGATCAGAGAGCGACTCCACCTCCTCCAGCACCCTCAATCCGACAACTCTGCGGGCGGTCGCATGAGTGGCGAATGACAGGTCGATGACCGATCCACCCCGCGCGCGCACGCAGGTCTGGACCGATCCCTGGTTCAATATGGTCAGGCTGGATTGAAGAGCCCATTCCTCAACCGTCCGGCCCCTAGGTTCCGTGAACGCATTTCCCCAGGAACAGTGCTTTGCGTTAAAGTCGCCCATCACGAAAATCGTTTTAGGCGACAGTCTGCCTATGGCAGCCCTGATGGCGTCCAAGCGAAGCTCGAACTCCGCCAGGGGGCGGTTGCGCGAAAAGTAAACGCCTATGACGACGATACTCCAGCTCTCCGCCACCGCATAGCCGTTTCCTCTTTCGAGACATGTAAGCGGTGTGCCAGATCCGGCTCTAGCCACCACCGCTACCACGTCGTCGAGGTCGCCCACCCAATTGCCGCAAGGCGGCACGTAATAAGGTTCGCTTATTACGGCCAAGTTCGCTTGCCACTCCGCCATCGCCTGCAGGCACAAGTCCTGAGCGGTGGGGGAGTGGTTTACGTTCGCCTGAAATAGTGCTGTTACGGGCGTACTAGGCATTGGAGGTGTCCATTGCGCGTACTCCCGATGCACGCGTACGTTGTTTCGTCCTCGGATGGACGAATTTGCCCTTCACGTAGGGAGGCTGGCAGAACCTCGCTAACGTGGGATGGGCAGCGTTGAGTCCCCCCGCCGCGCACGCCGCGCAGTGGGGGTTTCGAGCCGTGCAGTCCGGCATCTTGTGTCCGCTCTTACCGCAGCGGAGACACAAGTTAGTCCGGTCCGGGCACGTGCCCGTCGGCCCTCGCCCCCTTACCCTTTTTCCGCCTGACGACCGTGGACCACTCCCCCCCCTCAGGAACGGGGGCGGGGGCGGGGGCCACGGGCACCGGCGGTGGCGCCACGACGCGAGCGCGAGCGACAGGGGCCGCGATGATAGGGAGTGTATTGGTCAAGAAGCTTACACACAATGGAGATTGCAATGCTAACATTTTTTTGAAGACCAAAAATATGAACTCCATTGACCTTTGTTATGTCTTCCATCTCACTCGCTCTATCGTTCGGGTTACCAAGACATTCGGTAAATTTGACCCAAATAATACTTTTTTCGTTTATCTTGTTATATATTAATAACGAAAAATTAGCAAAATATAATATTACTATCGAATAAATTAGTATAATATGGAAGCTGTAAGTTTACTTTTCTGCAAGAAAATTAGATGTCATAATAGAAAGGGCGGTACTGGGTTTTTTTAAAGATAAGGAACGTCGGCTTTTAAAGCCAAAGTCAGTAATTCCTTAATTAGTAATAGTAGAGTAGTTTACTCCTTCCAAATAATAAATCACAAAAACATTTCAAATAATCTATTAAAGATTACAATTGCTACAAAATAATTTTCAAATAATAATTATAAGTAGACAAAGTAAATAAATGAGTGAACACTGACTAGAATTCGGGGCTATCTGCTCCAAGACTCGAGGCACAGTGTCCATTGCATTTGGTCCAGGTCGGTAATTATTAAACAAATGCTCAATAATCGATATAAAATTAAAGAACCTGTTATTACTTTTATGTTATCATTTGATAATTTGCACCGACTAACATAAAAGCAAACTAACACACGTGCGCTGTACAAAATAAATATTTTTATTATTGTTAATCAATTATTTGTTCATACATACATACATATATATTATCACTTGCGACGATCCTGACAATCAGCTTTCACTTCATCTACTTTCATTAAACTCTTCATATATGCACGTTTATTTGAGATGCTTTTTACCTGACCTTTTTTTAACACTTCTATTTGATCATGACGTGTACTTCGTGGTCTACCAACACCAACTCTGCTAGTCACAATGCTGTCATACGTTTTCTGATTTTAGATTAGAGAACTTAGATTATCCTTTTTCTTACGTCATCTATAAATTAATTAACATATTCGCGCCGACATATATATAAAAGTAAAAAAATTCGTCAATTTCCATCAGTTCTAAGAAATTATTATAAAATTTGAAAAGATTTATTTTATTTGCAAACAATAGACAGAGATTAGTTCTATGTCATGGAATCTTTTATTAAATAAAAAGGAAATTTTCCTTTGATTCAAAATATTATAACAATATTATTTCACAAAGTTGTCCCCAGCATTCGCCAAAAATTAAAAATCTACTTTGGCAACACTGACACGGCTTCCTGTCAAAAAGTTAGTTTATGAGTTTCGTCTAATTCGATCGTATAACTGAGATTTTATATGATAAATGGTGTGTTTAAGTGATATTCTAGAATGAGTTGTGTAGTTCGTGGTTGTAAAAGTGTTTGGCATCCAACATCAGGTGTGAAATTCCACAAATAAGTTGAATTAAATTCTTATTGAGTTACATTAACATTTTAGGGAAATTAACACTAAAAGTCTTGCTATTTTATAATAACACATACAGAAATTAACGATACTTTCTTTGCATCAAATCCCACAGCGAATTATTCTATTAATATGCAGTTAAATAAGATTTATTGTATTGTAAACTATACATAAACAAGAGGAGTAGGGTGACAAGCTTCTTATTCTTAAAAATTGGTCTAATGATAAAACTTCCTGTTTAAAGTATTTACTGATATGTAGTGCTTGTAGTCTTGACGTACCTTTTAATCTACATAATGAAGATCCAAGATTTTAAAACATTGTAAATTAAACGAGCAAAATGATTTATTAAAAACAGTTTATAGCCTAATTTTGGACATTTCTACTATTTTTCTTTTTATTTCTATTTACAGTTTCCCTAAAGATCCAAACAAGAGGAATGCTTGGTTATCTGTAGTACCATTAAAGGGAAAATTTTATGAATCTGCGAAGATTTGTAGTCTTCATTTTAAGAATGCAGACTATAACTAGCAGGCCAAGTTGTCTGCTAAAAGATGCTGTACCATTCTACTCATATCAATTGTGTAAATGTTGCAATATGGTGGTAAGTGTTGGATAAGAACATTTGTGATCTTTATAGTATATATTATTATGTTCTTATGAAAAATGTATACCTCTATAAATCATTTTTAATTTCAGGATTGTGTTAATGTCCCATCAACTTCATGGACTCAATCACATACAGCTGTCAATGATAATGTTCCCCTAATGCTATTTCCAAAACAAGATATTGTAAGTGAACAAACTTTTATATTAGCAAATTATCTTATTAGATAGACAGTATTCTGTGAATTACATTTTTATAAGTTTCCACTCATGAAAATAAAAACAATGAAAGTGAAATCTCCATTGGACATTTTTGACTCTAAACTAATTTTCGACAGGATATTGAAAATTAACCACAATACAAACGGCGTGCTTTGAAAGATTTTAATGTTCAAGTAAACTTCAAGACATCACGTGAACAATCTTTAGAGAAGAGTAGAAAAATATTGCAGCAAAAGGTAAAGAGACAAAAGCGTAAAATTAGTGATATAATATCGCTCATAAATGTGGTCCGGGATTATACATCACAGTCTGAAATTGAAAATATTTTGCGAGGTAACTGCTAATATTTGTGAAAAATTTCAGAAAGTTAGTACAGTAAACAAGAAAAGAAAAATTACATATAGTGATGACATCAAAGCTTTTGCATTAACTTTGCACTTTTATTCGCCGAAAGCATACAACTTTTCAAGAAAAATAAGTCTACCTGTTTCTTGATCAGCACTTCTATATAACCTACCTTGTGAACATAGGGTTAACGGTTTTGCAGCGAAGGGTTCCTACCACTAGATGATTACGATTTATGGCCAATATTATATGTTTTATTCATTTAATAAATGTTATTAATTTTCACTATATAAATTCTTTTATTCCATATCCCGCTCAATGCTTCGGCTACGGTATGTCATTCCTAGACCTTTAGATCAGGGAGTGAGCGTCACATATTCTATCAATTAAATCTATAAATAGCAAAAACTAATTGTAGTTTTATTTACCGAAAATCTCTATTGTTGATTATTATAAATAATTAGAACTTTTAAAATTTTTAAAGTATTAAATAAATAAGTAATCCTAAAGTTTCGACAATCATGTTTGGTATTGACATTTGGGTAGATATTTTCTAAAGAATATCTATCAGACAGTATGACGAGGTACTGAACAATGTATTCCGTATCCTCGTATAAAAAGTATAGAGGGATGACATGTTTGTTACAAAATTAAATAAAAAAAACCCAACAAAAAAGAAAAGTAAACATTTAAAAAGTCGAAAATAATACCTATCGTTGAGCCATCAAATTCGATTAAGTAACACCTATATATGCTTTAATTGATGGATAGCACGATAAGGTTTGCTCGTTGAAATGGCGCTATAATGTCAAGGCGGGATACAAAAATTGTATCCGAATTGGTTGACTCGTTCAAGAGATACGGTGCCACAGACGGACAGTGGTCAAACTTATAATTTCTCTTTTTTCGTCGGGGGTTAAAAAATGGCAGCTATCAGGTTTTTGTTAATTGTTAAGCAAAATCAGTCATGACAAACCTGATACAAAAACGAAAAGTAATTTATTATCCATATTTTTAAAAGAAAGTATTGTCACCCTAAAGAAAGAGACAAAAGACATAAGTGACGTTATTCAAGGACAAATTATTGGTCTTCAGTTAGGTATTCGGAACGAAATCTCCATTGTGTGTAATCTTCTTGGTATTGGTTCAACCATAGATAATGAAATATCAGTGTTGCTTAAAGTACTAATCAAACTATCGGACAAGTCTGTATACTTTATAAACGTAGATAGCTTAAAATGTCTTTAAAATAGACGGCATTTCTGTCCATTAGTTTTAATAGAATCATTTCTTTCATCTCAAATGTAAACTTTAAAAAATAAACAAACTTAATTGTAAAAAATATATGTAAAAAGGATTCACAATTATGTAACTTTATATCTGATTATCTGCTTATTTGTTATTCAATTGTGTTTCTTAAAGAATTACAAATAACAAAATGTTGAACTTATTACAATAAAGAAACGACAAATAACAAAATGTAGAACTTATTACAATAAAGATACGTAAAATAATGACAAAGAAAAATCAATTAAAATGCCGCTTATGGACCTTTTTTTAACAATTTTTTATTTTTTAAATTGTTTATATCTCATTTCTATACAAATTGAAAGCTAGAAATGAACACGTCTTATTTCGGTTTGTGGCCTATTCCTATACCTATCTTACTACTCATTCACTTGACTTACCATCGGTTGAATTTTGACATTACTTGTATGGAGCTTATGTCAAGTTTTAACCAATAGACTAGTAGGTAAGCCAAATGAACGGTCGGCAAGATATAGGAACCGGCCATTAAACTAGACGAATTGACCAAATTGATTCAATTTGGTTAAAATTCGCAAAATTGGAAGGATACGACGGTATTCAATGATATTGATTATTGAATAATTCAAGATTAAAACAAATACAATACAGTACACTGTACATTCAATATTATCAATGTTTCTTGACTTTTTAAATGATAATATTTTCTTAAGTTTTCGCGACTTCTATACATAATAAAACTACGTTTTAACGGTTTTAAGCGCGGTAATTTTATTTGATTTTGGTTTTTTTAAATGATGTTGACGGATATCGAGATGAGGACACAAATTAAACAAAAATCAAGGTTCTAAAGTTATAAAAAACTAGTTTCAGTTGAGCAGTTTTGAATATATAGGGTTGTATGCGCGGATCCGAATTTAAAAAAAGCCGTATACACACTAAACCGCTGAAGATAATATTACAATTTTATTGCTTTCAGTTGTTGTGTAAACGTTTGTCACATAATAATAAATAAGTACAAATTAGTTAGGCTTACTGAAACTTATGTCCAAACACTATGTCCGCCTTTGGCTTCAGAAGTATATATCCTGCAGGTATCCTGAAACCAGCTCAATCAATCACTCTCACCAAATTCAGTACTTATCAGGGCGGCCGTCATTTAGTTTGTTTCTCTAATATCTCTAATAACACACTGTACTTGCCAAAAATCTTATTATTTCTTATATGTCGTGTCTTTTTAACACCTCAAACGAAATCCGACGACACAATGGCGGCATCTTCATGAAGTAAACTACAATTGGGGGGCAGATATAGATATATACAAAAAGAGAAGGAAATATGTGTACGGGTTGTCTGGAAGGGATCGCTTCTTAGCGATAAGACCGCCCATTGTGTACATTTAGAATATTTTTAGGCTATAAGATTTTCTGTGTTTTCTGTAATGGTGTACAATAAAGTGTTATCTATCTATCTATGTATGAAAAATGTGTATTGAAGTTTTAACATAAGATGGGGTAGCCATGACTTAAAAACCATTGTTCAGCATTAAATAAGAAACAGGGGTATTGTCTGTAACTGGTCTTTATATGGTTCCGTAGCTAAATAACGAAAACATTTATCGCTTCTAAGGAACCCTTTGCAGCGCGCGGACTGTCGAGCTCTGATCCGATTTATACTACACTGGCTTTTTTTTTACATTATTTTTCCACCAGATAGTTTCAAATTGCCCTATGGAGTAGTTATTAACACCACATATGCAATAAAAATCCATATAATAATATTACCTATATTTAAAAAAATGTAGTGTACTTAGTTTATTTAATACATTTGATTAGTATATAGACCTTAGTTTTCAAACAGGCTGCAGGCAGGCTGAGGTCATGTTTGTTATGAAAGGGGGTTCCCTTTCATAACAAACATGACCTCCAGGTCGAGCAACCATGTTCTAGTACATTAAATGTGCCTATTAGTTACAAGACCTATACCTACCTAATACCAATTTAAATTAAAAAATATTCTTGAATGTACCAGGTATTCGAAGGCCGTGGGGTGTTTTTATTATACTAATTGATTATCTCAAGCGTCGATAAGAGCAAAAGTTTTAAAAAATTGGCGCCAGAAGTTCCCCTTAATTTGCATATCAAAAAAAGTTTATCTGTGATACAGAACACAAACATTTCACTTTGTGTAACTACAACTTGTACAAGTGCGATCTAATATCTAGGTGCCTTTTTTTTTTTTTTTTGAGGCGAGGGAAAATGCTTAACCGATTTACGCACAAACTGGGTCGTTGCTAGGGGAACGACACGCGTCGGTCGGGGGCGATAACACTGCAGCAATAGTATGCTCTTGGCAGCGCTCCGTCCGCGATCGACGTCACAGAATAGTGTGGAAGACTCCGAGCGTTGCTACACGAGCGAGCAACCCCAATACCCACTAAAAACCCCCTCCTCCCTGACGACCCTGCGCTTTGTATGTGTTGGAAAGGCTGAGATTTAGAACATAGTTACGCCCAGCCGATCCAGCGCAATAAAGTGCCTGGAGTGTGCCCTGGGAGAACACACCCCACTTCGTTGTGCGGGGGTAGAAGGTCCTTTGCTCTCCTAGCAAGCTAAAGGCCCCCCGCGGTAAACGGAACCTAACTCAGGGAGGGAAGTAATGCGCGTACCTGCCTCTCCGGGTGCCAGCTGAAGGCCGGCGACCTCGAGAAGACGCATTGGCACGCGCTGCAGGACTTCTCTCCCTGTCTCGTTCTGCGGCCTCCTTGAGTGACATTACTGTCTCGCAAAAAGTAACCGCAGCCCCCCAATTGTCGCTGCTCTGCAGCATGGCCTTGACCAAGTCGCAGGGCGAGTCGACTGGACCTACGTGCGTCTCAAGTTCGAAACGCTGCGGCGCCCATGCGGCGCACTCGACAAGCGTGTGTAACGTCGTGTCGGGCGCGCCGCACTGGCGGCAGTCCGGGGAAGGCAAGCAGCCCACAATGCGACACAGATACTTATAATATCTAGGTGCCTACTTTAACAACCACAGAAAATTGATAGACGAGGCTTCATATATAAAGATCAATTTACCTATTCGTCTCAATATGTAATACTAGAACCTTGACTAATTTACTTTACTGCTTTGATTACGATAATTGTAATTAAATTTTTCTATATATCGAGGAAAGATAAATAAACCATTAATGTTATCAATATATATTTTATTAATATATGAACATATTCATTAGTTTGTAAACGCTTGCATCGTCAAGAACAATGTTTGGGTTGGTGTTAATTTTTATTTCTGCTATTTTATTTCTAGTTATATTAGTTTATAATATTATTAAGAAAAAATCGAATTACTGGGAGAAGAAAAATGTGCCTCATTTAAGGCCGTTACCGTTTTTTGGAAACTATAAAGATTATATTTTATTGAAATTACCCATCGGAGATGTGCTCCAAGATCTATGTGAACAATTTCCTGATAAACCTTATTTTGGAACATACTATGGTACTGAACCAGCCCTAGTAATACAGGATCCTAATCTTCTAAAATTAATTTTAACAAAGGATTACTATTATTTTAACGGCAGAGATGTATCGGATTATTGTGATATCGAGCCGACGACCAAAAGCCTTTTTTTTACTTACGGCGACCAGTGGAAGATTCTAAGACAAAATTTGTCCCCAATTTTCACATCAGCAAAAATGAAAAACATGTTTCCCTTAATCGAACATTGCGCACAGACATTTGAAAAGTTACTCGAGGAACAAACATACAATATTAAAGTGGTTGAATTGAAGAGGCTTATGGGAGCATTCACTCTGGATTGTGTTGGTTTCTGTAGTTTCGGAGTAGATATGGGGGCTATGAGAAATTCGAAAGATAATCCATTCGTAAGAGCCGGTGAAAAGGTGTTCGAACGAACGTATTTTCGAGGAATCAAGAACATTGTACGAAATATTTGGCCGGCATTATTTTATTTTTTAAATTTACGATTTTTCCCTGACGATTTGAGTGATTTTTTTATTAAATTGTTGACTGATGTTTTTCAAGAACGTCAGTACAAGCCCACGAATAAACAAGATTTCGTTGATATGATTTTAACTCTAAAAAACAATAATGCTAACATTACTGGCGATAGCATTCATAATCTGGTTACCGGTGAAAGGAAGAAGGTAAGCATGGAAGTTACAAAGGAAGTATTAATAGGCCAATGTTTGTCATTTTTTGGAGCTGGATTTGAGACATCAGCCACTACATTAACTTTGACTGTTTACGAATTAGCTAAAAATGTAAAAGCCCAAAAACGAGCTGTAGAAGAAGTTGATGATTATCTGCTTAAGCATGATAACAAGTTGTATTATGACATTTTAACGGAATTGCCATACTTAGATGCTTGTCTTGATGAAGCTTTACGTTTATACCCTGTGCTTGGTAACCTTACACGAGAAGTGATGAGAGATTATACGTTTCCTGATGGTTTGAAGGTTGAAAAAGGGATGCGTATCCACATTCCTTTAAATTATATGCAAAGATGTTCAATTTTTTTCCCTGAACCGAAAAGTTTTCACCCGGAAAGATTTCTTCCTGAAGAGAGGCATAAAATTATGCCGTACACTTACATGCCGTTTGGAGAGGGACCCAGAATTTGTATAGGTAAGGACTTAAGATTAAATATTTTTTACATCTCAAAACTGCTTTTAATGGTTTTATTAAATTATTATTGCTATGAAAGAAGAATATTCTTTGTTTGTCATACCCCTGCTACACCTGGGATAATGTTGGTGTTAGTGAGTGTGTATTCCTGTATATAAACTAATCTAGCTTATCATTAACGGCGTTATTTTTTAACGCGATAAATAAGTCGCATTCGGTCACAGTCATTAACACTACCGCAGTTGGAGTAGGGACATAAAAAGTTAATTAGCACATATGAAAAAGTTTGTACTGCATTCCAGTGGAGGGTAGTTAAGAAAATTAAAAAAATTGGGTATACTTACGCATACACAGATTGCACATTTGGGGAGAACCCCAAAAACATAATAACTCAAATATATTTTCTTGTTTCAAAATTTACGAACTTGCAAATAAATCATATGTCATGAAATTTGGAAACGCAGAAACTATCCCATTTCCGAATACGAAGTTGTCATCGTAAATAAGTAGATACGTATTTATATAATAGATATTTATATAATATACGTACCTACCTATTTACGATGACAACTTCGTATTCGGAAACGGGATAACTTTGTCCTTTTACCACCGCACCGCACGCCATCGGCTGGATCTTCATCCCTACTTCCTTGAACCGCTTCGCTCTTGTACGCAACGGTTCTCTAGAACGTTTCTCTTGCGCACCATGGGGATTTGGAACGAGCTCCCCCGCTGTGGTTTTCCCACAGCGCTACAATATCGGGTTTTTAAAAGGGTGTCATAACATTTCTTCGGGGCCGGCAGCGTGTTAGTGACATCTCTGGTGTTACAAACGTCCATAGGCGACGGTAACCGCTTTCCATTAGGTGGGCCGTCTAGATGTCTGCTGTACTCCAGTTATAAAAATAAAAAAAGTTTCTACGGAAAACAGATGCCTTGAAATCATGGATGGAGAAATGACAATCCATCAGTAAAAAGTGTAACTCATACCTAGCACATCCTTGCAACATAGTTGGCGCCGTCAGTTTTTCCAGCGCTCGTCCTTGTAATTAAAACAAATCTCAATTAATATTTTTAATCAATTTTAGAATTTAAAAATCTTAAAGAACCCCACAAACTTACTCTAACTCAATATGAATAAGATCGTTATTCTTTAAAACTTTCTTTTAACTTAAATCAATTATCCTACTACTTCATGTGGTATACCTAGGTAATGATGGTTTCACACAGATGTAGCGATGGGTATAATCCCTAATGCGTTATTTGTATTGCTATATTGTTATTTATGATAATGAAGTTAAATATTGACACATAACGTATATGATCGTACATATATACAGTAATGTAGCTATTTGAAGGGCGTTACTTTTAACTCTATAAATAACAATAAGACATATTTAGTCACAGTAATTAACTTTAACATTATCCCAGATGAATTCCGAGTGTTACAAATTGTTTCTTTATTATTATTTCCTAATTCAGTGGAGACTCGATTATCCAGACCTCAATTATACGGATTGGCGATTAACCGGGTTGGCAATCGCGTTCAAATAACTTTGTCTATCCATGAGTAGACCGACATAACGCAAGTGGAACTATCTATTCGCGCCCTATGCGATCACTGCCCCATGCGTTTTGTTACTGTCTGAAGACAGTTACAACAATAATTATGCTGCGTCATGTCACGTCTGTACTTAGAAATATGTACAAAAATTGCTTTTGTTCATACATTAATTTATACGGATTTTCCATAATTCGAATATCTTACGACAATAGTCAGTCCAATTAATCTCCACTGTAAGTTTCTTTATAATATTATAATAATTACACTAAGATGTTTCGCGACTTCGTCCACACTTGACAGGTCACGTAGGTTACAGTAATTTTGCCAGTATTTTAATTCAAAGGGTATTTTCAGCAAGGCAACAGATTTTATAGTATGAAAATACATGAATTGTTAGTGGTAGTTAGGAAATCCTGGGGAATATAAAAAGTCCTGGATTATGTTAGATTTGTCTATGATTATTGTCAATTATATGTTCTTGTCAATTGTGATTGATTAAAAAAATAGTAACGGCCATAAAAATGTACTCCACTTAAATAAGTAAATATATATAATTATCCAATCGTTGCTGTTGTTTGCTTCCGCTGCGTGCCCATAACTTTATCAGATTATATTGTGTCAATATCAATCGGATCGGAATCAGCTAATATTTAAGTATAATAAACACTCTAAAATATTCCCGGGAAAAATCCCGAGGGATTATGGGAATATAATGTATCGCATCACTTGAAAAGGTACTTAAGCTATCATTATAGTGAAATCGGATCGAAATCAGCTAATATTTATGTAATCGCATTAATTTCTATCTTACCCGGGAAAATTCCCACGAGATTTCCGCGATAAATATAATTATATACATACATTACATAAAACTTGCTATCGACCGGTGTAAAAATCCTATTGGAATTCGATTTTAAATCATGCCTAGAAAATTTCAGATTTTAACTCTACGAATTAGCTTTCGATCAGCGAAAATCACATTAAAATCGGCCCAGTAGTTTTTACATGAATCCCGAACAGACAAGAAATCTAAAAAAAATTGCATCGTGTTCTCCGTGGTTTACATAGTTGTTTTTTTTAAATAGCTTTGATGTACCTACTGACACGGCCTATTTAGAATTTTAAAATAATATATATCATGGAAAAATAATACGTATTCTTTAGTTTAAATTCTTATTGTTTTTTTTTATTGCAGGAGATCAGCAGACAGGCAGACGGCCCACTTGATGGAAAGCGGTTACCATCGCCTATGGACATTTGCAACACCAAAGTTGCTACAAATGCGCTGCTGCTCTCTTAAGGGAGACTGGAACCTGGTCACTAATGCCGGAACACAACTCAAGGTTGTTATGGCGACAGACTTTAGACCAGCCATCCAGTCGGGCAAATGCCCTACCACCTGGCTGTGGGTTGTTAAGTCGCCTCTTACGACAGGCCGCCAAGCCGCAGGAAATTGTACTCTTTCTCCGTTTCCGCATGGATAATTGTGGGCGATT
Organism: Dendrolimus kikuchii; assembly: GCA_019925095.2. Classification (NCBI taxonomy): domain Eukaryota; kingdom Metazoa; phylum Arthropoda; class Insecta; order Lepidoptera; family Lasiocampidae; genus Dendrolimus; species Dendrolimus kikuchii. Next base: position 17,177,473 of record CM034388.1, on the reverse strand, counting down.
ATCATTCTATAGTATTTTTCTTGTTTGTCTGAAGTACAGAGAGCGAAGCTGCGTGGATCGAATACATATTTTAATGCAATTTTAAATTTTGTCCTTTTGCAGGTTTACGATTCGCCAAAATGCAAATGTTGGCTGGCCTTATTACTCTATTTAAAAATTACACTCTTGAAACGGATGAAACAACTCCAACTAAAATAATGTTTGATACTAGATCCATTGTGAATCATCCATCATGTGATATTAATATGAAACTGGTTCCAAGGATAAAATAATTAACATAGGTTATTTTTGTTAAAACAAGACATATTTACATTAAATATAATTTTCGCGGTTCCATTATTCATTATTATCTTGTTAATTTGAAAGATTGAATTAGAATAAAAACTAATAATTTATACAATAATTTTGTTTTTCTACCCTATTGTTGCTCGAATAACATAATCTAAGCATAGCTTGCTTAGCATGGACATGGGAATATACTTACAATATATTGCAAGTGCATTCCCATGCAAAATAATACGTATTTATGGATGTTTGTTTAAAGATTCTCGTACAATATTATAGTTATAGGCCGTTTCACTCAGATGTAGCCATGGGTTTAATGTGTTATTTGTGATGCTATATTGTTATTGTTGATAATGATGTTAAAAATTTAAAGATAACGAATGTGTATTCACTAATGTGGCTATTGGTTAACAGACTTATTGAAATTTAAATCTATAAATAAGAATTATTTGGCCACAGTAAATAACTTTATCATTATCGAAAGTGCGGTCCCAGCATAAGGATTATTTATTTCCTTGTAAAAAGTAGTAGCAAATCACAAAGAACGTATTAGATCTATCGCAACACTGCATGAAACTGTCACTAATACTAATAGTATCTCCCAGATATAGCAGTGACATTATCTTATATATAAAATTCTCATGTCACAATGTACGTTCCTATACTCCTCCGAAAAGGCTTGACCGATTCTCGTGAAATTTTGTGTGCATATTGGGTAGGTCTGAGAATCGGACAACATCTATTTTTCATTCCCTTAAATGTTAAAGGTAGTCCACCCCTAAATGTTTTTTTATTTTTATATTTTTTATTTTATTTTTTTAGGATACAGCATTAAAAAATACATACAACCCTAAATTTTCACCCCTCTACGATCAACCCCTATTTTTTATTTGTTAATTATAAACTTTAATTTTTTTGGCAAGATTTTTAATCTTATTTTGTCATGACTTAGAATAAAAAATTTATATTACTCTTAATTTACCACCTCTCTACTATCTACTCCTATTTTTCCATCGCGATTTTTTTTAACTATCAATCGATCAGTTATACCCGCTAGATGTCTACCGTTGTCACCTCTCATCCAGCAAACATCACGGAGTAGGGATGAGTGGGTTCCCGGATGGTTTAGATTCACAATTAGAACCGGTAGGTGGCTCTGGGATCGGGTTCTAGAATTTTATTTTTTAAAGGCAGGACAACGTCTGCCGGGGCCGCTAGTATATATGTAAAAATATCACCACTGCGCCCAACAAATAAATTAGGCATATAGTTTTTATTCAACATTGTTCAATATATGTCAAAATATTATTATTCAATGTCATTGTGCAATATATGTCAAAATATACAGGAGATCATTTAACTGAGATTTGATAATACTAAAAAAAATATAATTAGAATGAGTAAAGGGACACCAAGTAAAGCTCCTGCAGTGGATTTGTCAAAGTTTTGTAAGAGTTCTTTCACGGTGACCTTTACTGTTGAAGTGTTAGGTATAGATGTATGGCACGACTGTAATGACGGGTGGCTGGATTTAGGCCCATGTATTCAAGGCGTGAAGTTGCAATACCAGTTGTATCCAGGAAATAATTATGATGTGGATATTATGATATGGCCACATGTGGCAAAGGTAACATAGGATTTTTTTCAGTTTGAAACCATCGTGTTACTTGATATAAATGAGGAGCGTCGGAACTAAAACCGATAAGTCACATTTTGACATATTTTTTTTTATGATGCCAATTGGTTGTTCTCGTACATATCTTGCTCTATGGTTAATGTAACCCGGTCAAAAACTGATAAATCTGCTCTAAATTCGTCCGCAAAATAAACGGATCTGAACATAAACCGATAAATACATAAATCGTACTAAACATGATGATGAAAGAATGGCTAAACAGATATACAATGCAAAAGTGGATGGACGCAGAAGTCGTGGAAGGCCACGACACACCTTCCATGATCAAATTGATCGTGTACTAGCAGAAGGTGATGTCAGGAGCCTTAAGAACAGACGAGCGTGCATGACAAGAGTTATGAATGTCAAAGAAGCAAGCGAGGTGTGTAAGAATAAGCCTAAATGGCGCTCTGTTGTTCATGCATACCCCGCAAGGGAACTGGCGTGAAGTTATGTGTGTATGTATGTAAGTACTAAACAACGATGGCGATCGGCGATTTTTCATTGTTGAATCTTTTGATTCTGTCAAAAACCGATATATCGAATTTCTCATGACAAAACAAAAATTCGCATATAGTTCACTGTCTTATGTTTTGGCTCGTCAATGAATCCCCAGAAAATATTAAAGAGATTTATTTGATGATTTCCCGTACGTGGTCATAGTTTTCTACCCGCCGATCGTGTTTTCGGCAGAGTAGAAAAGGAGGTTAAAACCGTGCCGGTAATTACACAAAAGGAAGAATATCAAACGATTTATAAGAGACATGGGGCTGTATTATTGCTGGAACAAGATTGGAACTTGAAGGATGTCAAACCTTTGGATACATTTTATAAAAAACTCGAAGGAATGAGGGACTTAAAACGTATTCATTCTAGTTGCGATTGTCTGGAACCAGAAATAGCCATAATAGTTTAAGTTTTTTTTTTAACCTAAATAGCCATTAAGCTTTTATTAATATTAAAGTATGGTGTGATTTAAAATAAAGTTGTTTGATTGGAAACCACCTAATCTGGTTTTATCAAAAACCGATATATCCAGTTGGTTTGGTCAATAACAGATATATCCATTTTCTTTTTTTTTATAACTCAACAGATACCACAGTCACGAATGCAGTATTTAGGTTTCCAAACAGTGATGCTAACACCAATAAATTGATAGATTTTGTTTAACTCTAAATTAGAAAACCATGAACTTGGCTATATTTTTACACTTTTCCAAAAAAAAAACAACAATATGATTTATCGGTTTTTGTTCCGACGCTCCTCAAATAGAGTACACTAGGATCGGACGCTCTTATTTTGGCAACTGACAATTCGAACAATGGTGTCCGCTTCCAGTAGACTCAGACCATGTTCATCTTATATGTACGTACCTATTTACATTGATGACTTTATAGAAAAAAATAATCGCGTTAAATGGTCTGACATCTTTAATCGTGAAAATCTGCTTGAAAATGAATTGATAGGAGTAAGCTTGGATGAGTGTAAATCGCTATCCTTGTACACACACTTACCTATATAAATTTATTGCGGACAAGAGAACTTGGTCCAAGTGTAGTCTGATCATGGCAACGTGGCTTTTTATTAGTTGTTTGAGTTCGGCTCAATATTGCTTGATAATTTTTTGCAAAATCCAATTAAAGTTTATTCAGTTTTTTATTGTTGAAATACTGATACTACGTATACGAAATACGTGCCCTATAAAGATGTTGGAAGAACGTTCGTTTTTTAAGTTTAAATTGGCCAGTTAATAGGCTCTTTAAAATAGTAGATGAGAGGTCAAAGTGACCTATTTAGGCACGATATTTTTTGGCGCACGAGCGTAGCGAGGGCGTTATAATTCGAGTGCCTAAATAGATCGTTCATCCGAGGTCTCAACTCTGCTTTTCATTTCGAATATGAGGAAAGTAAATAAAAACTGATTAGTTAAACAAACAACTAATTTTCTAATAAAATCAGGCGTTAAATCCATATATCATCAGACGTCATCACGTACATCACATATGAAATGTCAAGTATCTTTTTTCTGTGGCATTAATAAGTTTATTATTTTTGTATGTCTTTTGAGACCACCGTCCATAAAAATGGCCCGGACATTTGGAGGGATTGCATGGGACCGTAAATTATTATTTTTATTATTAAGACTATGATTATATTATTACAATAAATTATATTTATGAATGTCAAGTTGAAAACAGATAAGTATAAATGTCAAATACAATCAATCATCATCACCACCTCGTACAATTATTATAAATAAAAGGTCTACATCACATCTACAGATCAAATCAAATCGTTTATTTGCTTAAAAACATGATTAAAATATTAGATGACAATATATTATTTTATGTTTCACATGTTTTTGCGCTTTCAGGCAAGCAAATAGTAATTAAGTTGAAAATCAACTAATTAACAAAAACAGACTATTAATAATATTAATAAAAAAACTGACTTCAAAAACTAAAAAGTATAAAATAACTTATTTCTAAAGCTATTCTTAATTATAATATCTTATTTTTAATATATGCTATCTAAAACATTTTAAAGTCAGTGTTTACTAATTTTCAAAATATAGTAATTTTTATGTTTTACTTTGCACCGACTTCAAGATGTTTAAGATAACATATATTAAAAATAAGATATTATAATTAAAAATAGCTTTAGAAATAAGTTATTTTATACTTTTTCGTTTTTGAAGTCGGTTTTTTAAACGAAGTTTTTTTTATTTGTTACTACTTAGTGTCTAGCTCTATGGGTAGGTTGAAAGGTCGAAGGTACGAAAGGTGCCGCGCGCCTTAAATAATATAGGTCGCAAGAAACGGGAACAAGAAAATGTTCGAGAAAAAAAATCGGTGTACATAAAAAAAAATATACCGGCCAAGTTGAGAACCTCCTCTTTTTGGAAGTCGGTTAAAAATAGTGCATATATCTGTAAGGATATGTAGTATGTATTATTGTATTTTTCATCTATTTGTTTCGTGCCAAAATGAAAATGTATAGGTATAGATTATAAATTAACTGATTAACTCAAACAAACATGGACGAACATATAATGATTTTTCATATAGTAAATACCAGAGGTTGACCTGCGGCGCAGCCGCGGGGTAAACTCTAGTATTATATGAAATTATTAAAGCTAGCCATGTTTGCTGAAGAGTTTCTTGCGGCGCTTTATCTCACGACATGTTGCGAAGCGGTGGTAAATTAGATTAGGCTCCCATAGAGTAAATAATAACCATAAATAAAATTAAAACTAAATAATTAAAATGACCAAGTTGGCGGTAGGCTAAATAAAATTTTAACAATACTCATTGGCACTTGACATCTTTGTTTTCCGTGATCACGGCTACTGAAAAGTGGCCGAAGCTTCGGACAAAGTAAGACTTGTCCATCGACAAACAAAAAAATAATATTACGAAAATAATTTTTATGGGATTTGATCTGCATACTGCAGGTTTCTTTTCGTTTTTGAATTGGTTACACCTATGAACAATATATATGTAGTACTAAAATACGATCGAATATATACATAAACTAGAGTTTACCCCGCGGCTGCGCCGCGGGTCAACCTCTGGAGCGTTTCTCTTGTTTAAAGAGCAAGTAGTACAGGTTACATTGTATTAAATTTTTATGTATTTGCCCCCGAAAGATTCACTTCATTTTATATCGCAAACTATACCACCCCCGTCTATATGTAAACTACATAAATGACAAAACTTGTCAAAAATGACAAAATAGATAACATGGACCAAGTGGACCCAGTGGATCCAGTGGACTAACTGGACCCAGTGGATCCAGTGGACAAAGTGGACCCAGTGGACTCAATGGACCTAGTGGACCAAGTGGACCGAGTGGGTCCAGTGGACCCAGTGAGTCCAGTGGACCAAGTAGACCCAGTGGACCCAGTAGTCTAAGTGGACCCAGTGGACCCAGTTGACCGAGTAGGCTAAGTGTTCCAAATGGACCCAGTGGACCCAATAAACTCAGTGGACCAAGTGGACCCAGTGGACCAAATGGGCCAAGTGGACCCAGTAGACGCAGTGGGTTCAGTGGACCCAGTGAGTCCAGTGGACCAAGTGAGTCCAGTGGACCAAGTAGACCCAGTGGACCTAGTGGGTCAAGTGGACCCAGTGGACCCAGTGGGCCCAGTGGACCCAGTAGTCTAAGTGGACCCAGTGGACCCAGTAGTCTAAGTGGACCCAGTGGACCCAGTAGGCTAAGTGTTCCAAATGGACCCAGAGGACCTAGTAAACTCAGTGGACTAAGTGGATCCAGTGGTCCAAGTGGACCCAGTGGACCAAGTGGACCCAGTTGACCAAGGGGACCAAGTGGACACAGTGGTCCAAGTGAGTCTAAGTGGATCCAGTGGGCCCAGTTGACCCAGTAGGCTAAGTGTTCCAAATGGACCCAGTGGACCCATTAAACTCAGTGTACCAAGTGGACCCAGTGGACCAAGTAGACCCAGTGGATCAAGTGGACCCAGTAGACCCAGTGGACGAAATGGACAAAATCACAAAACCAGTCCTAGTTTCCGGGATAAAATTTACATAAATCTATCCCAAAATTTATCCCAGTATCCGGGATGAAAAGTATCCCTTGGCCACCCTCGATATTCAAATTACATATGTACCGAGTATCAGCCAAATCGGTCCAATAGTCTTTCCATAAAAGGATAACAAACAGAGAGACAAATATACTTTTATCCCGGAAACTATCCCATTTTCCGGGATAAAAAGTATCCTATGTTCATTCTCGGCATCGAAAATATATATGTATATATACTGAGTTTCAGCCAAATCGGTCCAATAGTTTTTACGTGAAAACGGAACAGACAGACAGACAGACAGAGTTACTTTCGTATTTATAATATTAATAGGGATTTCGCTAGATATTTTTAGGTTTTGACATTTGATTGGTATAATTAGTAGATAAGATAAAAAAAACAAGTTAGAAAAACATATTATAATAAAGCAATTTAGGGTTTCGTAGCCATATTTGTCACAAATGGAATCCCTATAAAGTCGTAATGTTTCTTAAAAACTATTGCGCTTCTTTGACTAGGATTTTATAAGAAAGTACCTATATCTATTCTATTGCTGATATACAATGGTACAGCGTAATCACGAGAAATTAACAATAAGGAACATAGCATATTCAATATATATGTTTTATCCATAAAGGTTGAAATGTCTATATGATCTAAGGTTCTTGTCTTGATGTGTTTAATAAATGGCTTTGTAAATAGGCGTTAAAGAACTTCGTTAAAATATGATGTGTGACACATGTGGTACGTATGAAGAGATTAATGAAAGAAGATGAAGCAAAAAGTATATGCCATGCCAAGATTGAAGTAAGTAGAGATCCAATGTCTCTGCTTGGTACTGTGGGAGTGAGGTGTGATAATTTGTGTGTATTTTTTTAGATATGGTGTGGAACACAATACGGCTGGGTGAGAACCTTTCTGCTCTTAGAAAGAAGATGGCTCACTTTCTCTATATGCCACATGTTTCCCGTAAGAGTTGCCGAATTAGTTAAACATATAGCTACTGTTACTCCTACAGTCGGACTTGGAGTTCTGAGTACAACGTAAATACATATACATAGTGAAAACTTTCAGCGGCGCAGTAAGGGAAAGTACTTTAATGGTAGCCGCTACGCGAAAATGGCCTTAGGTGATTATCCATAATTTCTACAATTAGCGTGAAAATGGCCATTTTATAATAAAAAAATGTTTAATCTCAATCGATCCTGTTAAGGAACAGCCTTACTGCCCTGCTAAAACTTTCTACCCTGCATACAGTTTTATTCTACTAGTATCTATTACACTGTTACGCTTATTGATATATATTCACATTTTTCCACGCACAGTTTATAGACATAACATATTCTTAATTAAGACAATTTAGGGGAAAAAATGAATTTAATAATTATTTATTACTGGTGGGCTCGGTAGTCGTCGTCCTGCCCTGAAAAAATAAAACAAAATAAAACCCGATTTCAACGCCGCGTACCGGATCCAATTGTGAATCTAAACCATTCCAGGATCCACTCAAGCACGCACAAAAAATATATTCAAATCGGTCAAGCCGTTTTTTGGGCTTTAACCAGATTAACGAACAGCGTATAAGTAGTGTAGATGTAGAGTAGAGAAACTAGTTATAACAAGATACATTTTCGTTGTTTCTATTTTCATGACTTAATACTTTTTGTTGTATGTGGAATCTTAATAGTTGTTTAAATTATAGCCACTAGCCCACTAAATAAAATAAAATAATTTAAAACTGCCAATAAAAAAATAATAATATTAAATTATATTGTTCCGCGGACAAAAGATCGTGGTAAGTAAGTGTTGCCACCCGTAGATATGTATAAATTTACATCAAAGGAATAATCCGTTAACGACTCTTAGAAACAGTTATGGCCCTGTTGGGGTTTAGAAGAAATTGGGAAAGCATATACATTTATTGAAGCTATCCACGCGACCTCGTTCGTTTAAACATCGAATCAGTGCCCCGCGGGAATTATTCATTTCCCGGTATAAAATGTATCCTATGTTCATTTCGTTTTCTTATCGAAAGTAGGTACATATAATATACGTAACTTACGGATACTGTTTATTTCGAAGATCATGAAGAAAGATCAAACAAATGTATACCTATATACAAACTCACTTTCACTTTTCAGTTTCTTTGTAATTCATTATGTTTAATATATCAAAAATACTGTTTCCAAATAAAATTTACCAATTTAATACCGTGTTTCTTGCCACGGACATTTTTGAACTATTTTCCCTCGAACTTGACAAACAAAGTAGGTAGTAGACTGGACCTGAAGCTCTCAGAGTGAAGCCGATTAAAAGAAGCCGATCGCGCCGCAGTGTGTTGACGAGAACTTAATATTAAACAATCAAATAAGTAAGTATGGTTAAAGATGGATAGTTTCAAGTGGATATATTATCCACACAGACGGAAACCACGTGTACCTACTACGTAAGTTTACATACATAAGTTAAAAAAATGCTTCACTTACATTTGACACTTTTGTTCACGCAGGTTCCGTCTATGCTTCTATTCGTTCTCGTGTTAATGAGGCCTCAGAAGAATGCTATACTTGTAACGTCTATTTGAAATGTGCAAAAAGAGCTTTTATGGAAAATTATTTTGATTTTTTATCCGATATTAGGCTTGTTTTTTAATCTTCAAAATCTTCTGTTATGGTCTCTTTTCAATTTGCGATAATAATAATTTAAAGAAAAATTCGCCCATTTATTTTGTAAATGCATAACAAAGGATTCCTATAAATGTGCTAAATTTTATATCTATTATATAAGCACAGGTTTTTGAGGTAATCAGTTTTGGCACAAGATATCGGAGTAAGTCTAAAAACCCCAAAAACCTTGGTCAAATTGTAGGTATTTGAAGTTTATAGTTGAAGTATTTCCACACAAATAACCAATTCTTTTTATATATTATATAACTTTATTGAAAATGAAAACGTATAATGGCCAATTAAGATATAATTACACATCACATTCTTGCCAAAGGTTTTGTAAACAATAGATAAAGTCCTGTTTACACAATTTTCATGGCTTTTTGCGGTTTGTTATTTCGTTATCATGAATTAAGTTAATACTTCTATGATACTCATTAAATGTTTGTAGTAACAATAAAACTATAATAACAGATAATTTTTTCATCCTGTTTTTAGCGCAAGAAATGATAAGAACACAGAAGTTTATCTTCCGCCGCTAAAGTTCATGCAGCGACGGTACTTCGCCCCTATCATACAAGGAGAAATAAGCCTTGGGGCCTTCATTTATGAATTGATATGGAAAGCTGTTTCAGAGTATATACCGAAATCTTATCTGGACAGACTGTTTGATGTTCCGTATCCTGTCAAAGGTCATTAAAATGCAATTAAGCGTATGCTTTTCAGATAATACAAACGTTTCGTGAATGTTATCGCTTGGCCCTAGATTTGAGCAATCACTGAAGAATAGGTACAATGTATATATACCATTATGATGTTGATGTTAATTCATAATATTATAAAATTCTAAACATGCCTGTATATGAAAGCTATTAAAAAAACAACTGGAAATAGATTATATAAAAGATGCAGAACACGATGCATTTTTTTAAAGATTTTTCTCTGTCTGTTTGGCCGGGATTCACGTAAAACTACTAAGCCGATTTCGATGCGGTTTTCGTTAATCGACAACAAATTCTTAGACTTAAAATCTACTCGACTTATTGTCCTGGAGATCCCGCGGTAATTTTTCTGATAATGATTTAAAGTGACCGGATTGTTTGTTCGTTTGTAATTGTTCGGGTGGCTAAAAATTAGGTTATTCCGACACAGTTTTCACTAAAACGATAGCTTACATTCTTTTTTAAATACTGTAGTACTTTATGTCCCGGGAATTTCAAGTCAAACGTCGACGAAGTCGCGGGCATATCCTAGTTAATGTCATATTTTTATATAGATAATGGTTATATGATATATCTATAGTTATGAAATTATTTAAATGTTATCTTATAGAGTAAATTATAAAAAGGCAAATAAGATAGTTTTTTTGTTACCAAGCTGGCAAACGGGCAGACTGACCAGCTCATGAAAAATGGTCACCGTCGCATATGGAAGTTTGCAACACCATTCAGCGCGGTGCCAGTCTTAGGGATGCGATAAAGATGATGGGGTTGGGAGATGAGGAAGAGGGATCAGACAGACAATCAGGAATATGATTAGAACAAGACTAACCGTTCGACTCCGACATTTTGTGAGAGCCTGGTATAGTCTCTTGATATACCTGTGACTGCCATTGATTGTGTTATTTTAGTCTAATTATTCTTTTATGGTATAATCATGAAATTAGAATTGCGTGCGTAAACCTCACGGGTCACCGCTTGCGTATATCATTTATCATAATAATAAACACGATTGTATAAAGTTACTTCAAGTGAAATCCATCCACAATACATTAAAATGCCTTAATACAAAAAGTTAATTTTTCTGTTGAATTAAATTATATATTTATTTTATTAAAAATAATTGATAAATTCAATTCTTTTTAATAAAATTTTACATTTCGTATGACAGAAACAGAAATATATTTTTGAAAACCTATATTTGATGGATTTTTATTTGACTTTTCATATATCAGATTCCCAATTTTTGAATTAAGAGTCCCAAATAAATAGACTTTTTTGACAAAACATCATGATGGTATTTTTTTTTTCAAAGCTTTATGTGTCCTGTTTATAATTCCGTTTCAAATTTGAAAATCGATTATTTAGAAAAATAGTTATATTTTTTTGCAGATCATGATTTCATCATTTTTCAGCACTGTTAGCTATTTAAATCGATATTTCACCAATTATACCTTAATAAAATTGAATTTGCTCCTTAGCATTCTCTTCGGCATGAAAAAACAAAAAAAAACTCATAAGTCAGATTAAAGCTTTCAGAAAAATGTTAAGTACAAAAAGCCCATGGGGGTGAATATTTACCCTGGTTTGTAGTTCACAAGTAAAAATATGGGTTGTTCCGTTTTTGCCTAGTATAAAGTAGGTAAAACATCGCTCCATCAATTTTGCTGTCTACCCTCTTTTCTGTGTGAGGCGACGACTAACGCAGCAGGGTATAGGCAGCCATTTTGATCATTCGAAGTCAACGTTTGATAAAGAACACACTGCGCCGTGCGCTCACCTTTAACTATCAACCATTCTGAACTTCAGCTAATTGTGATTACTGGCCGTGCCAAAAACTTTAACGATACCTAGACTTTGTTAAAAGTGTTAGCTCTAAGGTGGAATCTAGTGCCGTGTGCTGTTCCTGTGTGTAACCTGAACCGAGCCAGGAGAGGGCGGATCTCAAGGTTGGTGGAGCTTCTACTTTACTAGTGCAAGGGTTCTAGGTCATATCTCTCTCATACAGTCCATTTAAATCGAACCATATTAACCGTGGGCTATAAGCGCCCCACATGGGTTTATAGTTCTAGGATTACTTAAGTATTTTCGTTACTTATAAAATTTAAGATTGCAATAGATTAATGCGAAATAAATAAAATTTGCACATTATTTTGATATTTGAACGAAAATAATAGTTGAATTATAGTTCTGGAACATATTTAAAAATAAGTATAGTTTAAAAATGGAGACCAATTTTAAATCTTTTGTAAATCGCAGATGTTAGACATCAAGACGCAGTTCTGTATCATCTGAAGGAATCAATCTTGAATCGTAACATACCTACCGAACCTGATAGTCCTAAACAAGAAATAGAAGAGCCTAAACCTAGAGATAGAAGAGAATCAAGAATGCCAAAAGAAAAAGAGAAAAAGAAAGTAGCCGAGGCGCCTAAAATGAAATATGAAATTAAACTCTCTGGAGATGCTATACTTGCTGGTAATTAATCTGTGTATTTCAGGTTATTAGCTAGAATAATTTAAGGGGCATCGTTGGTAATTTTTTTGGAAAGCGTATAGTTTTTTATTTTTGTATAGTATTGTAAACCTTCGTTGCGTATTTGTCCAATTATTAAAAGCACACTTTAAATGAACTAAATAAATATAATAAGCAGTTACATTAGTATGTCAAAATAACTTTTTACATCCTCATCCCTAAAATATCCTTCGTCTAGGGAGTTTTTATGACTACATGATATATAGAAAGATATTCAAATTCACAAATTGGTCTAGCTAAATTAATTTTCCTCACTATCATACCTGTATTGATAGTGAGGCAAATTAGGAATGGTAATGGTCTGAAAACGGGGAATGCTAAAGATGGTGCGAAGTGGAGAAGAAAAGGTAGGAAAGCTGACCCTGGGCGGCGGAGCGAACGCTCCTTTTTTTTTTTTAGCCAGGGGAAATCCGCTTGAGGACCATAAGCCGCGACAAGGGCAGAATTTTGGGGGGGATATTCGCGACCTGTGTGTGGGATTCGCCAGATCGGAGGTGGCACCAGCATGCCCAGTCAGAACTGGTGCCAGGCTGTTGCCACCCTCGGTTAGGGATACCCACTAAAACCCCTGGGTGTTCCGTCCTTCGCCATATGCCAGGGCTACGGGTATATGACCTAGCCTCTCCGCAGCCCTGGCAGGCGTGGGCCCCCCTCACGAGGCCTCTTCCATTGCCGGGGACTCATCCTCCGGCATCATCATGCTCTCTTTGGCGTGGGGCGGTCTGTAACGCGCCCCACGGGAGGAGAGATGAGCGCGCGCGGAACACTCGCGCTCTCATCTCGACGGCATATGCGGGTGAGTGAGAACCCCTATACCCCAAGGGGCCCCACCCGCGCCGTCCGCTTACGGTGGCCGAAGGTCGAAATCCGGCCTCCGGCGTCGGCGCGTCCTCCTTTGGCGGGAGCGGAGCAAAGATGTCCGCTCACGCTCCCGCTCCGCCTCCTCCTTCGCAAGCATAACGCGCTCGCAGAAGGAGGAGACGGCGTCCCATCCGGTTGAGCTCCCGACCATGGTGCGTACCATGGCCGGGAGCGAGAGGTCAAATCCGGTGACGGCGACGAGGTCTCGGCGCTGCTCTGTCCAGGCAGAACACTCCTGGAGTGTGTGCAGCGCCGTATCCTCGTCGCCGGTGTCGCAATGACGGCACCCTGACGTCGGCTCACGGCCTAGGCGACACAGGTACCTCCCGAAGCAGCCATGCCCCGAGAGGACCTGTGTCAGCCGAAACGTCAGGGTGCCGTGTCTACGTTTTATCCAGTCTTGCAGGACAGGCCTCACCGCTTCAATGGTGGCAAGGCCCGCGCTGGGGTGTCTGAGGCGTTCTTCCCAGACCACCATGGCGACGTCGCGGAGCTCCGACCGGCGGGCCTCTGTTTCCTGAGGCGCCGGTCTCGTGCCCCTGGCCAGGGCCTCCTTGCGCCACTGGTATAGCGACGCGAGGACCCTGGCTTCGAGGTCCCATGGTGGGGATCCGGCGAGTAGCGAGGCCGCTTCGAAGGACACCGTACGGTATCCTCTTATCGCCCTGACGGCCAGTACTCGCTGCGCTTGCCGCAGCAAGACTATATTTCTGGCCGCCAAGCGGTCAGCCCATACGGGGGCCCCATATAGGGCCATAGACCGCACGATGCCTTCGAAGAGTTTTCGGCACGTGGCTTCGGGCCCCCCAATGTTTGGCAGCAGGCGCGAAAGCGCTCCCGCCGCCCTATTGAGCTTGGGGGCCAATTGCCTAAAATGTGCCGAAAAGTCCCATCGGCTATCGAGGACCAATCCCAGATACTTCATAGTTTCCCCGATGCCGATGCGGACGCCTCCCACAACGATATTAGAGTCTGGAGGTGGTCGATTTCGAGGGCCGTGAAACATCACGGCCTCGGTTTTCTGCAGAGCCACCTCCAGACCAAGTCGCCGGATCCTGCCTACAATTTGCGACACCCCAGCCGTGCCCAGGATGCACGCCTGCCTATGGGTCCTCCCATTGGCGGCGATCAGCGTGTCATCTGCATAGCAGATGATGCTGACGCCTGGGAGGACCCTACATCGCAATGTCCAGTCGTATGCGATGTTCCACAGTAGAGGGCCTAATACCGATCCCTGTGGAACACCGCATACCATAGCTCGTCGACTCCACCCTGCGTGGACCGGATGACGGCTCTGTCATCTAAATATGCCCCGACTATTTGACGAAGGTAGGTCGGCACCCGGAAGTACCGGAGTGCCTCCCTAACACACGCCCAGGGCAGGGTATTAAATGCGTTGGCGATGACGAGTGACACCGCCAACAGGACCTCGCCCCAGGAAACTGCGTCCTCCGCCAGGCTTCTCAAACGCATGATGGCATCCAATGTGGAGCGCCCTGAGCGGAAACCGAACTGTTTGTCCGCCAAATCCGGCCCAGTCGTCGTCAGATGCTGGACGAGGCGATCCGCGATGATCCTCTCGAAGAGTTTACCCACCTTGTCCAGCAATACAATGGGCCGGTAGGCGGACGGTGAGTTCGCCGGGCGCTCATCCTTCCTTAAGAGGACAAGTTTCCCAGTCCTCCACCTTTTCGGGAACCTTCCTTGAGCCAAACATGCGTTGAAAAGCCGCAACAATCGGGGCTCCAGGGCGTCGTGGAAAAGAACCCACGCACGCGCCGGTATGCCGTCAAGGCCAGGGGCGGTGTTTTTGACTTTCAGCCGTAACATTGCAGCTCCCAGCTCCACCTGGTCCACGGTGGACACAAGGTCTTCATCCGCGCTGGTCTCCGCATCAGACGGGGCCATGGCAGGAGGCGAGTGCTCAGCCCTAGAGGGGAACAGAGCGCCAACCACGTCATGTACGAGCTCCCTAGAGAGAGACTCAGTCAGCGGGGGCGCTCAGGCGCGGAGCTTATTCCGCGCCATTTTAAAAGGACGCCCTCACGGATCTGCATTCAAACTGACCAACATTTCCCCCCAGGCCTGTGACTTCACTTCGCGAATCGCGACTTGGAAGTCGCGTCTGGCGCTCCTGTATCCCTCGTACAGGCGAGCTGCTACGGCCGCTGCATCTGCTGCACGACGACGCTGTCTACAATGCCTGGTGTACTGGCGGCGTGCTAGGTTGCACGCCCTACGCAACGTCTCAAGTGCCGGGCTCCACCAGTACACCTGACGGGAAGGCCGAAATCGGCCCCTCCTGGGCATCGCCGCATCACAGACACCAATGACGAGCAACCGTAGATCCTCTGCCTCCTGCTCGATCTGGGGAGGTTCCGTATTGGGCCCTGATGACCACGTTCCTACTATCAGGGCCTCCCGGAATACCTCCAGATCCAATTTCCTTAGTGCCGAGCGCGGTAATCTCCTACCAGGGGCTCTAGGGACGGAGGTTCTGACCTTCGGGTGGAGACACTGAACCGGATATACCGGTGGTCGGAAAGCGTCTCCACCCTCTCCAGGACCCTTCAGTCCCTCACACGGCGCGCCAGTGCAGGGGTGGCCAACGTCAGGTCTACAATTGAGCCACCCTGCTGGCGCACACACGTATGTACGGAGCCCCGGTTTAGAATAACGAGACCCTGTGTGATGGCCCATTCTTCCAGTGCTTCGCCTCGCACACATGTTCTTCGGGAACCCCAAGCCGTGGACTTGGCGTTGAAGTCCCCGAGCACGAGTACGGGGCGAGAGCGATTACGGGCCACCACTGTGCCCACATCTTCCAGCCAACCCTCGAAGTCGACGAGCCGACGATTCGGGGAGAAATAGGTACCGACTACCATCAACTCCCCGATTGTGGCCGCCATATAGCCGCGACTCCTCATAATGTCGGTAAGGGGCGGGCATGCGACGGCGGTCCGGACAATTATGGCCACCGAACCATCGAGGTCCCCCGCCCAATCATTCCTGGGGGGGACGTAATATGGCTCGGCGACCACACCAATTCCAATTGACCACTGCGCCATGCTCTGTATCAGCAGGTCTTAAGCGGCGGCGCAGTGGTTTAGGTTTCCTTGTACCACTAGGATGGAGGTAGCCATTGGGATGATTACTCCTCCATCCTAGTGGCATCGACTGGCTCCGGCTCTGCAGATTGCGTCGGCTCTGCAGATTGCGTCGGGAGCGAACGCTCCTAACGCAACCAGGGTTTAACGCGCGGATGATGATGATGATGATTTTAAAAATTACATGATATTATTTTAACGTCTGTTCTTCTACATGTAAAATTTTCAGAATATCGTAACATGCTAGCACAACACTTGTATGGATTACTGCTTCTTGGATTAATTTTATACAAGCAGAACTCGGGTGTAAGGATCTCATAAAAGTATTTTGATAAACTTTGACACTAGCTACGATAATAACAACATAAACAGTTCATAATCGGATTATGTGGACATTGACGTGTTTGTGGATAGTCTAGCATCTGTAAATGCGAAATTAATCAAACTCTATTTTAATAATAATTAGTTTCCCGGTCACAACATTTTCATATTATTGTTCTTCTTTTTTTTCTAAAACTAATGTATATATATTTATTTTTTATATTTCCTCTGTCATCTATGGAGGTTAATGAATAGCTATTCTTTAGTTATCTCTATCTTTATTATCTTTGTAACTTTAGTTTACAAGACTAGCCCAATAAAATAAAATAAAACAGCACCGGAATAAGATAGTTCGATAGTCTATCTTTAAGTGTATGTAACGTACAAATATAACAAACAAAGCCACCAAATAGATACTGAAAAGATTTTATATTAATTCCCAAAGCCGAAGTTCCTAGCTTTGTTTGCGTTGTAAAAGAATAAATTTTGTTTTAAAAATGTCACTATTATAGGTAATTCGGTAGATATCTATACAAATAAATAAAATTGAAGTGTCTGTTTGTAATATCAAAATAACAGCTTTTTACTAAATGCATATAAAAGTATATACGGCACTGATATAAAAATAATAATTTTTAAAATGATTGTATGTCTGTTTGTTTCGGCTAATCTCTGAAACGGCTGGATTAATTTTTATGGGACTTTCATTGGCAGATAGCTGATGTTATAAGGAGTAAAATAAGGCTACTTTTATTCTGAAAAAAAGAAAGGCAAATTAAATGCAATTGAATTCCACGCGGACGACATCGCGGGTAACAGCTAATTTATTTCTATTTCTAGTATCAAAAAAGTTGTTACAATATGGATTCATGTTACAATGAATTCTAATATTTTACCTTTTAAAGAACAGGCGTTAAAATAACATATTATAATTTAACTTTTAAAATATTATGTTAGAAATAATTTTAATTACTTTTCAAAGAATAAAATTAATGCCCTATTTTACTTCTTTTACTTTTGCCTATTTATTACATCATAAGTAAGTGCGCTGGTATAAAATCTATGAGACTTCGACGTTGTGTAAGTTAATAACTTACTTAAATTGTCAAGTCAACATCTGACCAAGAGTAAAATATAGCATCGTATAATAGGAATATTAGAGTAGGTTTATAAATCAAAAGTAACATAAATATAATATTGGAGTAGGTTATGAAACTCTTTAACGACGTATCGTAATTGGAATACTCGAGCTCTGAGCACACTCAAAGAGGTTGATACTTATATAGGCGCTACGGTAGACCACTCGTTATAACAGCTCGGGTAAGTGGTTGCTCAAATATGTATCAACAAATTAGGAAACTCGTCCAAAAGTGTTCATGTTGAAGTTGAGGTTTATGTACAAAAGTTTTACGAATGATTCAAACTTAAATATTTTGATGTAACTATTTGGTTACCTGGATGAATATTTAATTTTTAACCGACTTCCATAAGTAGGAGGTTCTCAATTCGATTGTATTTTTTTCGTGTTTTACGCGATTTCTCCGTCAATTGAAGATCGATTTTCAATTTATTTTCTTCATTCGAAAGAATATGCTCTTGAGGTGGTCCTGTCATTGATGAGCTCGAATTATTAGCGCCTTCGCTACGCTCGTGCGCCAAACCATCTCGTGCCTATATATGTCACATTCTCTCGTGTAATAATCTACTATTAGCGAACTGTACAGAGTTGCGAACTGTTGGACGGGTCTTTACAATTCGCACAGTTACGTCTTTATAAGTTTTTAAATGATTTTGAATAGAGCACTTGGTGGTCAAATCAACTAAGATACTTTTTATCATCATACTAACCGTCACGGTCTCCTTAATTTTGTACGGAATATGCATTATGCCGTTAAAATTGGGCATTAGACACATATTACACCAAATTCTAAAATAATATTCATATATAAGAGCAGGTGTCAAAATATCTTTATCATCTTACGTTCAAAATAATTTTAATTATAATTTAAACAAAATTAATACCCTCGTTAAAATTGTGACGTCATAAACCAGTATTCTTATACAAAATCAAGGAGGTTGTTTTGTGTCATGATAAAAAGACTCTCCGTTGAAACTGATTAACTTTATTGTTTCAACACTTTTGTTTTGAACTATGAAGTGGAAAATTATAAAAAGAAGTTCAGATAGGTATTATTGATTTATAAGATAAAACTTATTTTGTTTCTATGTTTAAAGGAACAGGACGAATAATTCCATTTGAAGCATCGGGTGATCTGTCATCCGATATTGGTGAAATATTAGTGCTGATAAGCAGTGATAACTTACCTGCTCAAGATGATCAGCTTGTTGTATTTGTAAATATTGATAAATTATGTCAAATACCAGTAGCTGAGTTTAAGAAAGTAAGGTAGGAAATATAAGCATCTATGTAG
Source organism: Dendrolimus kikuchii (assembly GCA_019925095.2). Classification (NCBI taxonomy): domain Eukaryota; kingdom Metazoa; phylum Arthropoda; class Insecta; order Lepidoptera; family Lasiocampidae; genus Dendrolimus; species Dendrolimus kikuchii. Next base: position 17,158,329 of record CM034388.1, on the reverse strand, counting down.
TCTTGTAACTTTTAACTTTCTGCTATGGACAATATTATAATAACGTTAAATATTATAAACAAAGTCGCTTTCCGCGTCTGTCTACCTGTATGTCCAGTCCGCTAATTCCTTCTAAACCACGCAACGGATTACAACGGATTACACGCAACGGATAATTTTTCAAGGAAGGTTTATAAGTTTATTAGCTTTTGTCCGCAGCTTCGTTCGCAATATTTAAAAACCTAATTAAGTATTTATGTAAGTAAAACAGCTATCCACTACGGTTTAAACCGCGGCGTAGCTGCGGGGTCTCTACCTAACTCTAGTATTAGTATAAAATTAAAATGGTTTGGATGCTTACTTATTTGTTAATTCTTTCTTCATGGTTTTAGACATGAGCCAATTTTCATGAAAGTGGGAGTGTAATCGCTGAAATGGAAGTATAACATTTTTTTATATTAAAACGTTTCCGCAGGTTAATGGTAAAAATGCAAAGAAGTGGATTATGAATCAAAGAAAAATTAAGCACACATTGATTTACGCATATAATGTTAATTGACATCTAGCGTACATAGTGGAACTAACTATCAAAGATTGCAATTGTCATTCTTAGTAATTTTCTTCTGTTGTATTAGCCATGTATGATAAAAATATTATTAACAGTATGGACAATAGTATTCTTTCCATGTTAACACTTCAATAACGTAGGTGAAGTACAACCATATCGAAAACAAGATACATGAACTATAAATGCACGGTTTTCACAAAATGTTCTTCAGTGAGACTTAGTTTAAATAAAAAAAAATCTAATTGAAGTATATTTCTTTATGTATTGAATTCAATCCTATCTTTTCCGCCACGTATCTCCAGATTACGTAAGAATATCCTTAAGTTATATATTATTTTGCCACGAAAATATTCTAATTATTTTGGTTGACAATGAAATTTTATCTATCTATTTTCCAGAATAGCTCAACTTTACACTCGATGGATCTTAGGTGATGATGTTCACAACTCATTACCACGAAACGTAAGGTCTCATAGAGATTTTATGTATTTTAATGATCACCATGCGTTACCGTTGCCACCGGATAAAGTATCAGCGATTGTTTCAACATTTTCGGATAATACCTATGAAGTACAGGTTAGTTCTTCAATCATGTATTATTTATGACCTATCAAATTTTCATGGTTTTATTGACAAATGGCAAAGGCGGAGTTATTGCAATCCTATAAAATGGTATAGTGAAATTGTGAAGGAAATGATAAAAATTACGGGAGGCAATCACAGATGTACTTGAGGAATAAAAAATAATTTTCAATTGGTATCGCTCGACCAGCTTTAAAAACCGTAAAGATGTTGTCTTTATTACTTATGGTACGCTATGTAAACCTTCTTTCGGCCTATTCAAACTTTTCTATTAACATATGTAAATTCTCTCTTTAAATCAAATTTTATGTTAGTTTAATGTAAGCTATAATAAATAGAAAAGGTACGATGGGGATGACATAACCGAAAAGGTTCAAAGCCTCTTTAAAAATAAAAGAAAAAAAAATCTGACACCGCACATCATAGAGTACATTAATATAGTAGGAGACGGCGCGTTCCCTTTTTAGACGCACGTAAGTCATTCATGTTATGTCATCAAGAAAATAAAGTAAATCGCTTCGCCTTGTAAATATTATAATATTAAATATATTAAAATAAATAATACTGCGACCGCACTGCATGTAAATTTAAATAAATAATATACCATCTCACATAGTATAAATACTATAAATAATTTAATCGCCGCATTAATTAATAATTAAATACATTATAAAAATAAACTATACATCAAGTATATAGTATAATGGTGACCAGTGACGTGCACTGAGAAGCAGAGGAGCCGCTGTTATACATTGCTACCATGAAAACCATTTTTTAAAGAATATACTTTGTAGTAGATATAACAAAATAATGTATATTTATTTAAGTTTTACGTATAAATTTATCTGAAGGCTCAGGCAAATCAAGTTGTTTTAAAACAAGTGTTTTCTATTTACAAGGAAAACTTGATGATTTATGAGTTAAAGTAACCATGTTTATATACATATGATTAATATGATCTATCTATTACTGGGAGTTTCATAAAACTAGACCTTTTTAATATTTTAGCTTAGAGGTATCTGTCAGCTAACGAATCCTAGCAATCAACCTAGACTATTTGGATACGAGAAAGGTGATCGAGATTTTGGAAAAACTTCACCAGCAGAATTTGTAAAAAGCAATGTTGATTTCCTGATAGCTACAACCAAAATAGATGCTAGAGCTTTATCTAAAGGTAACAACGGATTTATTAGAGGAGAATATCCTTTATATCCACCAAGAGTAAGCGTTGTTGATCTAAATCGTGAACCGAATTGCACCAATGATATTAATGGAGTAAGAGCTATATTGAAACCAGATTTGATTGTAGAGTCATACTTGATACTACAGGCTCAAATGACATTAGAAGTGTCAATTGGATTGGTAGGATGTAAACCAAGACCATATCCTTGTTTCTCCAGAATGTACGGTTTAGTATCAGATACTATTACAACAAAGGAACTTTTACGCTGCGTTATGAAAATCAATGAAGACATCAGTGAATCAGGAAATAAAGATGATTTGCTAACTGGATTTGCTTTAGATACTGGGGATATCGTTATATTATTTGTAGAAGGACCAAGGGATGGTAAAATATTACAGATGTGGGATATGACTGAAAATTATTATCCAAAGATAAAACCTGTATTTTCAAGTTCTGCACGATTTTCAACTAGGATTTATCCTGGTAAGCTAGAGCGTCGTACTCTTTGATTTAAAAATAATGAAGGACCAAAAATTTGAGGTTTCTTTCTTTCGTGACCCATCTTTCATCCAGTTAGATATTTATGATTTTTTAGTAGATATTAGTTATTTATCCGTTATTGCAATGCCTTTACAATATTAGCTCTACTATCCATATATCCGGTGAGTTACGATCGCGACCCCCTTTTTTGTGAAAAAGATGGTCATAAGAACAATAAGGAAATTACATCAAACAACTGTTCAAACGGAGTATGCTCTCCGGCCACATATCATTAAAGGAAGAAAAAGGTGAAGGTTACCATACTACGATTGCATCAATTATTGCTATTATTGTAACATTGTCTGGGTTGGTTTAAAATACATTATATAATATATACTTTAGTTTATAAAAATGGTTTGAAATTAAAATTAAATATTTATAATAGATAGTATAGGATTCCATATCACCCAAATGATGTAAAGATTTTATTATATATCTACTTTGGTATAAATAAACCTAAAACTTTAGAATATGGGGATGATCATAGGATACGGAATTATGCACGAGCGACCACCAAGCACCACCACCACTTTGAAAAATACTCAATTTTTGGGGGTTGTATACAACGATAAACTTATGTTAATTTTGGCAGAACTACTTCTGGCTGCAATGCCATTTAATATTTTGAAGATGTATGTGCCTTTAGGTGCTTTACTAGCCTGCCCACCAGTGTACGCACGTCCCGCGCTACCTTTGCCAACAAGATCGGTAAGTTTATCCTGTTTATACTTTGAGTAAAAATTATTCATCCTTATAATATATAAGAAATCTCAACATTTTGTTTATTTGAAATTGCGAGATGAAAAATGATAGCCACCACACTTGTAGCAGAGGGATGAAAGAACTAAACTTAGTTTCGGTATATCGTATAGTATATAGAAATATGGGGTGTATCTTAAATCGGTGTTTTCGACAAGTTATAAAACGCGTCATCGCCGACGTTTTGAACAGTAGGGTGGAGAATGTTCAAGTCTCAAATGTACTTAAAATATATATATATTGTTCTGTAGAACATTTATTCCGCGTACAACGATGATCTGGAGGGAATTTTCCGCCTCGGTTTTCCCCTTGCGTTATGATATGGGGTTTTTTAAGAAGGGCATTATAAACTTTCTTAGAGGTCGGCAACGCATTGGCGACACCCCTGGTTTTGCAAACTTCTATAGGCGACGGTAACCACTTTCCATCAAGTGGGCCGTCTGCCTATTTGCCTACTTCAGGCAATAAAAATAAAATAAAAAAATAAGTAGTTTCAAAGAAAATTAATTTTTTACACGATCTATGAAGTAGTTTTAGCGATACATATATCGCAATGATATATTTATTAATACAAAATACCCTATAGTATTTTGTGTTAATTGTAATTTGTGTGGATTGACCAGGTTGCTTGACCAGCTGGAATGTCGGTAAATTGGCGTTCCACCGTGTTCAAAACCGATTCCGGTAGAAAAGATCAATTATTAACTGTCATCAAAGTCATGATTCTCAGCAATGAGGGAACGACTTCGAAGAGTAATTCGGGTTCCGTAAACAAATAACAAAATGACACGTTCGTGTCAGATTTTTATGTTTAAAATGTATGTCTTTCCCCTCAGGCTGTCTTGAAACTGGGACGTTTAATAGCAAGCAAGTTGCTTGTGACTCCTTGCCGTTCTGATATGCCGACGGGCGCCGAGCTAAAAAGTTTTAGATTGGAATTGTGCGTTGCACCGAGACCGATGCCTGTTCCTTTGCCAGAGATTCCTTTGGCAAAATTAAGTAAGTTTATGGTTTAATACTTACCATAGGTTATCATTTACAATATTATAAAAGTATATATACTTGTAGGTACACTTATTTTGTCGACTCGACAAAGTAACTTTGGAATTTTTTTCTTTTAAGATTTGATTTGTTGGAAATCATACTAAAAATTACATAGATACATACATACATAACTTCACGCCAATTCCCTTGAGGGGTAGAAACGACCAACAGAGCGCCATTTAGGCTTATTCTTACACACCTCACTTGCTTCTTTGACATTCATAACTCTTGTCATGCACGCTCGTCTGTTCTTAAGGCTCCTGACATCACCTTCTGCTAGTACACATACATAGTACATACTAAAAATTATATCTTTTAAATTGGTAACTTGAACTTACATATACGTATGCCGAATGAGACTGCAGATTCAAAATATATTTTTCAATTTTAAAATTTTTATTGAAGATATATTTCTGCGATTATTTAATTGTGGAAATACAAAGTATAAAAATGATACATATGTATTATTTCTTTATTCAAGACGCCAACTTAATCTCCATGGGAATATTTGCAAATTACAGCTCTCTTGAGTTCGGTACGAATTTCTTAAATTATTTCAAATCTCATTTTTAATTCAGAGCTTGATAATGATAGAGGTTTGTAGATTTAATTGTTTATTGCAAAATTATGATAATGAAAATGATGGTGTTTATGATTATGCTAAGATCAGTGGCTGTTTTGCCGGCTGACCGAGTACGGAGCTAAATGAGTACTGATGCGAATATGTTAAAATGCACGTGTCGGCGTAAACCGCTGACACGGCAATGTACGGCTGTTGCTAGCCCGTACAGAGCTAAATATTCTTAATCTATGGGCAGAAACACAGAAGCAAGATACCTGGCTTAAGAAAAATGTGTTTTCTTAAATTTCATAACGTTATAATTATATAAAATTTTCCAAAAAAGTTTTCGTTACCGACCATATTTGATTTCGGACGTGGGCATGTGGTGAAGGTTTTGATATCTATATAGGTATTTATGATATTAACTATTCATCTTGCTTTTCTGGGATTGATCCTCAAATAGCAAGTAACTCAACGGGCTATCGAACGAACTACGTTAAACGTTTTTCTTATGGATATAATGAGAAATGAAGATATTCAAAAAATCAAGGTAAACAACGCGTGTCACAAAGTTAATAAATTGTAGTGGCAGTGGACCAGTCACGTCTGTTGACGGCCCAATGGTCTATGGAGTAAATGAGACAATGTATTAAGCCTTCCAGTCCAGAGGGCTGACGACCTTGCGCAAGATCGCCGGTAGCTAATATAAAAAAGCGGATTATGGGGATAAATTGTGCAAACTTAGGGACGCCTATGCCCAGCAATAAACTTTGATTGGTTAAAGTAGAAGAAGAAATGTATCTTATTTTCTTTCTCTTTGCAGCGTTGACAGATCAGACGAGACCAACGACGCTGAGTGCTGCACATATAAATTGGGACAAATAATTTGTTGTTTTTTGACATATTTTGTGATTTTTTTAAATTATTATAGCACGATTTTAAAGGGAAGCAATAAAAATTAAAAGAAACACACTGTAACTCCATCAGTTTTTTAAATATTTTTCTTATTTATCTATTTACTTTCCTTTTCAAAAAACGTAACTACAAAGGGGGAAAAATCTTAACTAAAGATGTAAAATCTACAACTAGGAATAACAGACAGTTTACCAATTTAAAAGCCCAATCTAGGAAAAAGAATCTGTCATTATGGTAGTTAGTAATTGCTTAAAAAACAAAATCTTTCTTCAGCATCACCACAGAAAATATAGATACCAACAGACATATGCTATTTTCAAATCATTCCACGCATTATTACCGATAGACTGTTTAAAAAAAAAACAGGCTGTAATTTTATAAACGAGAACATGTTTTTAATCTAACAATAACTGAACAAAGTTTTTCACAAACTAATCAAGCACTATGTTTTGTATTTTTCCTCTTTTGCTCAACATGCCAAACACAGGAAACTTTTAATTTCGTAGGAAAAATAACTTCATCCCCTATTTTAATTAGAAGTTTAGCGTATGTGGATCCCAAAAGTTTAAGATAAATATCCGTGTTGTCGGGATACGGTACAGGCGGTGCGAATTTAAGATGTAAGATAATCAACTTGTCACAGCTGTTTATATTGGGATCACAACAGATACAGGATTTAGACTATAGAAATCTATTTAAAATAGTAACGAAAAGAAAAAAACACAGCACTAAGTAGCAACTTAATTTTGCTAAGTAACAATAGTTGTTTGATACAACAACCGTTAGTTATTAACCGATATGTTAAAACTGTCAATTGGTTTTGGAGAAGCGTGGCGGGTTTACCGTCCGTTTCTTCAAATAGGGAAGCCCCAGCCTATCAGTGATGTTTTTATAGGCTGATATTATTTATTTTTTAATATGCGTATGTATATTTTTGAATATAAAGATAATTTAATAATTAATTTTAACTATGTCGTGGTAGTTAATTGATAAACACACGCGCATTTCATTTCAGTGAAGTAGGCTCAAATCCTAGCAGCATACACAGTTTATAAAATATTTCTGACTTAATGTGCATATTATCACGGCTGATGTTAAAGGAAAACATCGTGATGAAACCTGTACAGGGAGTTATCGATGTGCACAACGCGCTAACATTAGCATTATTGATAAGAATGGGATATACGAATAATAATAAATAAATAAAGTGACTGTATGCCCATTTTTCCATTTTCCCCAAACATTGCGACGGGCAGACGCCATAGTTCCCATATTCCCCGACCCCTAGTACCACTAGCAGTTCGCTCCAATAGCCCGGTACTTTTTGTTCTCATTTCCGACAATAGTCCTACACTGGCAGGGGCTTGTCCTTGTGTGCATTATTATATGGCGTAGACAAGAATTATCGCCGGTCAGTATCACGCCACATTTAGATTAAATTTGTCAAGGGCCCTCTACGTGTTGGCCTCCCCATGGCCCCACGCAAGCCCTTCAGTAGTCCGGGCCATTTTTATGGCCCGTGGTCTTCAAGGACCTACAATAAATAATAATATTAATATATAATAATAATGAATAGGGAATGCTAGTGAAACGTTTATGGGCTGAAAATAATTTCAATTATTATCTACGATGGAATCTATGTAAAGATCTGATGATAGCGTGTATCAAGTAAATCGTTTAAATTAGGACCTATCTAACATAAAAATAAAATGTGGGGCCATTTGGCTGACCTATAAATTTTCTTGTCATAAAAACGAAAACGGCAAAGCAATAAAATCTGTCATCTTAAGTAATGTCGTCGTGTTTTAGGCTTATCTGTTAAAGGCCGACAGAAATCTTTGCCATTGTGAAATTGATAAAACGATGCCACGAAATTTATAGAGAAACTAAGATATGCCCGCGACTTTATCCACGCTTGACTTCAAATTCCCGCGGGATTCCCGCGACACAAAGTACTGCAGCATTTGAAAAAGAATATAAGCTATCGGTTTAGTGAAAACTGTCGGAATAAGTTAATTTTTATACACCCTAAGAACTTCAAACGTCTGTAATTAGTATAAATATTTACCATTGATCAGTGAAAAAATAACATTGGAAATTGATTTTTTTTAATCAGGCCATTTTAAATCATTCCCAGAAAAAATCCTGCCGGATTTCCAAGATAAAAAGTAGCGCAGAATTTAAGTCTAAGAATTAAACACAACGGACGAACAGACAAGAAACCAAAAAAATTCATCGCGTTCGCGTCTATTCCAGTTGTTTTTTATTTAAATAGCTTCAATGTGCAGACACGGCATATTTAGAATGTTATAATATTATAGATAGACTGATATCTATAGTTAATTTTAATATCACTTTGTCAGGATGTCTCAATTTTTGTTTTTTCATTTTGCTGTGGTTGGGAATGAAGCAACCCAAGGCTACAAAGTTAGGATAGGATTTTTTTTATCGAAAAATGGACCTAAATCTGCGCGGTACCGATGTAACATTTGCATAAAAGCGGAATTAACTAATCTCTGATAAAGGTTGTAAATGTGTACTATCGATAATAGGATTAACGTCTGATAATTTTTACTACATATAATGGGATTTTCATAATAAAAATTATCGTATAAAATTTTGCGCGAGATATGGATTTGAATTTATGAAAGCTAATCCGCGTGACGAGTTCTAGTATTTTAATATGCGTTTTGTACCCGATTGAGGGATTGTATGGACTGATACAATAAAAACCGAAAGTATTAAAAACCTTTTCTATATTTGTCCGATTTGCTCTCAACAATATGTTTTTAATAATAAAATATCCTAAAAAATTACCTCCGGTGCTATCTCACCCATAGTAGCGGGAGAATAAGTACTGCGCAAGATTTTTCTTACCTAATGTTGCTGTGTTACAATTATCACGTGCAGACGGCGAAAGAAACATTGTGAATCCACATCGAGATTGCCAACGAGAAGAACCTATAAATACGCCTTGGTTAAAGTGAGATACTATTCGTTACCATTAAATGTGGTGACTCGACTCCAGCATATTGTTAGAATTACTATATAAGTAGAGTTTATTAGAACTATACAAAAACGTATAACACCGAGTATATTAACGAAACAGTATTAACGAAATAACACAGGTACAAATATAACCGAACACAACAAGTCCAAACGTAATGCAGAAGGTCGTAATTCCCTAAAACGCGCAAAGTCGGTCACTAAAAGTTTTCCGATTGTAGTACACACGACTTGCTTCGCTCGCTCGACTGCCTCGTCCCTCCATCGGACCATAATTTTATACTGCACAGATGCAATATGTCCATCCGGCCGCGTGGACTGAATTTCCTAGAATCAGTTTGTATTTTAAATCCGACACACCTGGCTAATAAGTCGACCGCAACGGCCATAAACGAGTACAATAAAACAATGGACTGTTCTCTAGAATAATTAGTAAACGCATGTCAATAAATAAGTAAACAAAAGAAGTCCAAATGCCGAAGGTAATGAAATGTGTTTTTACAGGTATCCAGGTGTGAATTTGTTTTTGTCGGGGTCTAGGTTGAAACAATATTTATAGCCTGTAAAAAAATACGAGAACCTAATCGTGGTAAGAGATTATTAAAGTGCAAATAAAAACAATAATAAAGTTGTTTCCCAAAAAGTTAGTACGTAGGTACAAGTTTAATGTTAAGCAACATGTTGCTTAGTAAGTGACTAATTATAATACACTGTGCTAATTATTTATAATAACACGGCTCTTCTTAGTTGCTAACGATGATCGTCGCTTTACCAACAAAGTGAAAACATTAAAACTTATACGAGCGTTATAACTTAGTATAACATTTTGCACACCTAAGAGAATGAAGTTAGTAATTATACATAATTTAATTATACAACTTTGTAAGAGTTTACGGAAAGCCTACCGGTAAAATATACGACGAGAGTAGGGTCCCAATTTCGCTCACGTCATAACTTATTGGATTGTTTTGGCAGAGAGGAATCTTAACACGTTTTCAAATAGTTCACGACATAATTTGTGATTGAAAATTTCATTGTTTATAAAATTTTATCTTACTATGCCTTCTCTTACCTTGTGATTGGTAGTGATACTTTAGAATAGAATAGTATATACTTTATTGTACAGTAAAATTTATGAAACGATACACAAGAACTGCTTAGAATTAAGTACAAATGGCGGCTTTATCGCTGGCAGCAATCTCTTCCAGGCATCCTTGGGATGGAGAGAGAACAAGACAAAAAATTTAAGAACACCTCGCCATCCCTCCAATAATTTTACAGTATAAGAAACTTAGCAAATATTATTTTAATAAAGGGTTATGAATGTCAAGAATTTAATACATTATTGTTTGGAAATTTTTAGATAATATTTTATATAAGATATTATATAAAATATTATACTTAAAATTTTACATGTAATAAAATAAACCGAACACAGTATAAATCTATCGCGTCTCCCAACATGAAAATAAAATGTAGTGAATACCGTCTATATACAATTGAGAGATTTTGAATTATAATCTGTACAGAATTACCACATATTGGAGATAAATATTGTTACGTAAAATTATGTTAAATTATAGAGAACTACTTACTCTATACAAGACAGGCGCTAATTACAGAATAAATAAAAATATAACATTATTATACAATTAAGGAAATGGCCGATTGTATCGTTTAGAAATAAGTAATTAACAAAATTAATTATTAACTTTAAAAAGAAACATGACAAGAACAACTACACTACTAAATAACTGTAAGAGAAGTTTATTGAAGGAAGATACTGATTTGGCTTGTCTCACTTCTATTTTTTTTTTTTTTTTTTATTGCTGGGGTTCAGCAGACGGCCCACTTGATGGAAATCGGTTACCATCGTCTATGGACATTTGCAACACCAAAGGTGCTACAAATATGCTGCTGCCCTCTTAAAGGAGACTGGAACCTGGTCTAGTGGAAGCATGTTCCATAATTGAACAACTTAAACACTGAATGATCCGTTATAAAACTCGATGTTTCTAGATTCATGTTCACTGATGATCTGAGGAATTTCTCTAGTACATGTGATCGTAACTAAAACAACACAAAAGCTTATGTTGAAATAATATATATATATATATATATATATATATTACGATATTAACAACATTTTGTTTACCCAATCTACACGTAATGAATCAAAAACAAACCCAGTGCATACAAGCGGTATCTCGCCAAACGTATTTTGTAATTCCAGATAAATTGGGGAATAATCGTTCTGTTTCAATTTATAAATGGGGTTTTGTAGGTGACCACTTGAAATTCTTTATAGAAAAAGTCGTCAGTTTTCTTACAGCTTACAAATTTTATAATAATTTGAGTATTACTTCATAGATATTTTTTTATTTGTTGAGTGAAACAAAAACGCAAGTGAATGTTGAAACGGGTATTTTATTATTTCTTATCTTTAGACATGAATTTTGGTATCCCTAAGTTGAGTAATTACGTAACGCTCAAATAAATTTTCATTATTTACTTCACCCCTTCCAAGATTATTTATTTGATCATACATACATACATACATACATAACTTCACGCCAGTTCCCTTGCGGGGTAGGCACGAACAACAGAGTGCCATTTAGGCTTATTCTTACACACCTCACTTGCCTCTTTGACATTCATAACTCTTGTCATGCACACTCGTCTGTTCTTAAGGCTCCTGACATCACCTTCTGCTAGTACACGATCAATTTGATCATGGAAGGTGTGTCGTGGCCTTCCACGACTTCTGCATCCATCCACTTTTGCATTGTATATCTGTTTAGTCATTCTTTCATCAAAGAAAGACGATCTTTTTATTTGATCAAAAGGTAGCATATAGCCCTTCCTAGGATACAATCTATGTACCTAGAGCTCCTTTCCATTTTTCATTAAGATCCGACCAGTAATTCAGTCGTGAAAAGGTGATATAGTTACTTTTGCACGTTTAGGTTTCTAGTAAGAAATAAAGAAATACCTATTACACTTGAATTTTTACTCCATTCAGAAGACGAAAAATAAATACGGACGAAGTCACGTTTGAGTTAATTTTGTGTATTTAGAGGGCATATAATTGAGAGCAGTTAATGCCAAGCCAAAACCTTGTAAGTATTAACTAACGTCTAGCCTGATAGCTAAACATCCCTAAGAAGATTAATTTGAGTTTTTCGAAGTAGATTTATGCAAGGGGTTTGTAGCAGCGATCGCACGGACGCGCGACCGTCTATCAAGTAGGACGACCATTTGTCAGGGCCCTTGCCTTATCTGATCTGGAAACTGAATGAATTTCGGTTGATGTCCCAAATTGAAGTCTATACAACAATTTCGAAATGGTCAGCGCAGGTTCTTATTAGTGTTATTTGTTATAGTTTTTAATAATCCAACTAAACATTTTGAGTTATATTACAACAATTTTTTTCTTGAAAATATCCCATATTTCTAGAACTACTTAAAGGTTCTCATGCAAGCCCTGATTTTCTATTTCGAAAACTACGATAGAGATAATAACATAGTTTAAAATTAAATATAGGTTTCGACTTGATGTTAAAAATGTAGATAAACGTTATAAAAATATCGTAGCTACCGTTTTTTGGCCACTATTATATTTAATGTAAAATTTGTAATATATCAATAATGAGCTTTATAGACAATCTTGTGCGTCAGATCGGACAGGGCTGGATTTCAAGTCAAAAATGGTCGGAAACGTCGGACGTTTTTTGATCGCCACCACACCAGACAAAAGTTATTGATTATTTAATCTGCAGTGATCGTATTAACGAAATAAAAACAGATGCGCTAAAAACAGCCATGTAAACAATTTCTGTGCTGTAAGATACAGTTTTAGACTAAATTTAATTTAGGAAGAGGCAAACAAAATAACATATCTCCGAAAGAGGTAGGACATTACAGAGGGAACCCTTCTCAAGCTATACGTGACATGCGTTACGACTATCTGATTGTTACCGCAATTAATTTTGCTTTACTGCTGAAATATTCTCTGAAATCTAGACCTAACTCAGTTTCATCAAAATCCAACATTTATTTGACATCTGAAGTGCAACAAGAGCATTCGTGTCTATTACAAATTCCTTGACTGTTTCCATACTGAATATAAAATTCTGCAAGTCTGTTTGCTTAACAAAGTATTTATTGTAGAGATTTTTGTTTCTATAAAATTCAAAATTTATTTATCGTGAATATAGGTAAGTCATGGTGTTACAATTAGTCGTTGAGTACATTTATATTCTGCCAGTAGCGGTGTGCAATGTATACTTATACTTAAAGAGTCTATCATTAAAAGAAATATTTGGAAATTAGGTAAATGACACAGATTACAATCAATTCTAAAGCAATGTTCATATGCTGGTATTTTTTTTATTGCAGTAGTTCAGCAGACAGGCAGACGGCCCACTTGATGGAAAGCGGTTACCATCGCCTATGGACACTTGCAACACCAAAGGTGCTACAATTGCGCTGCTGCTCTCTTAAGGGGGACTGGAACCTGGTCACTAATCCCGGAACACAACACAAGGCTGTTATGGCGGCAAACTCTAGACCAAGGGTGGTCGCCATCCAGTCGAGCAAATACTCTACCTAACTGTGGGTTGTTTAGTCGCTTCTTACGACAGGCCCCCAGGCCGCAGGAAATTGTATTCTTTCTCCGTTCCTGCACGGATGAATCAAAGCGGTTGTTAAAATACCTTGTACTATCTTATTTTGAAAACATCACGATAGAAATAATATTAATCACTGGTTAAATAATCTTAAACATGTTGTTCACAACGTAGGCGGTTTTGGCGATTTGTAGGTAAGATGTTAAAAAGTGTCTCAATTGATTTGACCGTTATTTATCGTATTAATGGAGCGAATCATTTTCAAGACAATTGCTACATACAACATATCATCACCCTAGCGTTAAATCCTGGTTGCTTTCGGATCGTCTGCCTCGAATTCCGGGATCCGTTTCCTACTTTTTATTTTACATTTCGCGCATTTCGGCATCAACAACCAATATGCTTACTACAAACAAAATTATGCTATTAAAAAAAAAACATTGCATGCACCTATGTGATATGTAAATGCGACCGAGATTTGTCCTTACTCGCTGTTTTTGACGTTTTGATGTTCATGAAGTGAAATGAACATAGAATATTTCTTAACATTTCTTGTAACTGTAAATATAATAATTACCACAGAAAACGGATTCCAAATTTAAGTGTAATCCCGCGGGAAAAATCCTTCCATTACATACGAAACCACTATATTTTATGATGATATAAGTCAAGCCAAATAGAAAGGTTGAATTGCGCCCTTACCGTTAAATATGTAATAAAGGCAGTTCATCAAAACAGGAATAGGTACACGTATAACACATGTTCCCGTAATAGGATGATATTAGGTTGGGGAAAAAGTTTCTTCGCATTTTATATAAAAATTCAAAAGGTTTTTTTATAAAGTTTATTTACATTTGACTAAAGTATGTAGGTACCATTTTATTGGATAACTTTTTTGCCATCTTGTAGGTAGGGTATCGAATTTCTTCATTGGATTGACTCATTTTAACAATAAGAAAAACAAATGAAATTCACACATTTTTCTAATTTGAATTTGGAATTGTCTTGTTTAAAATTAAAACTTTTTAATGATACCAAAACCAGCCAGATACAAATGGTATAGCCAAAGAGATCTTATTACAAGTTCATACATACTATATGCGAAAAGACTTTTTCCCCAACCTATTATAATAAGCTTGGGTAATAAGTTTTATACAAATACGTTCTTTTTTCATTATCACTTTATTTGCGATATAAAAAAGTGTTAATTGAAAATAAAGGAAGTTTCATATTCAACATTTATATGGGTTCTAAATTAGAAGAGGACTAAAATCATCGACATGTTTTCAATTGGAGGTTTTTGTGAAAATCAACCAGCGCCTATTAGTTCATGCACGTGAAGGGTCTAGCTTAACTCAAGAACTTGAACAAGACCATCGTATGGTCTTGTTCAAGTCCATAATTCATAATTATTGTTTCAAAAAATGTAAATTTAATAGTTTAAAAGTTACAAGGGCTGAAGCGACTTAAGATTTAAAGACTGGATGTGGATGTATTTTTATGTATACATTACATGTATACATCCAGGTCTGCGTATTTTCTGCCAAGAAAACTCAATTCGTACACGTGGTTCAGTTCCAAGGAACACCCCTTACAACCTCTAAGAGTATACGGATCCTTGGTTTCGACAATACAAATGATGTACAGTTCAGCGGCCACATTGAAGGCAAGACAAAACTTGCCTCCAAGAACCGGGGAGTGATAAACCAGTCTAAGCAGTTCTTCATTCCACGATATCGCGTTATGCTTTATAAAGCCTAATTAAGGTCGCATATGGAGTACTTACTGCTCACATTTGTGGGCGGGAACACCCGCCTACTAGCTAAATCCCCTGTACAGTATTCAACGTCGAGCCGTTTGCATTGTCGACGATCCGATACTCACAGACGGTTTAGGTACGCTTGGCCTTTGGAGAGTTTGCGTTTCTCTTCGTGTTTTACCGACTACACAATAGGGAGAGTTACGAGGAACTATTCAGAATGGTACTTTCGTCTTTTTTTTACCACCGCACCGCACGCCATCGGGTGGGCCTTCATCCCCTCTTCCTTGAGCCGCTTCACTCTAGTACGCAACAATTCTCTAGAACGTTTCTTTTGCGCACCGTAGGAATTTAGAATGCGCATCCAGCCGTGGTTTTCCCACAGCGCTACAATATGGAGTTTTTAAAAAAAGGGTGTCATAACATTTATTCGATGACGGCAGCGCGTTGGTGACATTTCTGGTATTGCAAACGTCTATAGGCGACGGTAACCGCTTTACAGCTATATAAAAATAATTAAATAAGACTCAGTAAGAAATATCGTTATGATTTTTTAAACCCTTACTATAAGAACATTGCTGTTCCTTCATATGGGTACATCAGTTATCTAATGCTATCGCTAATTTTTTTTACGATTATGCTAATAGTATTAATATATTAATATTCACGTTAAACTGGTTTGGACATATAGAGACAATGAATGAAGAGAGAATGATAAAATGAGTGTATGACCACAGTATGGGTGGTAGCTCAAGATATAATTACCATGATCAAATCACATATATCTTATTGGAAGGCTAGGTCAAAACCTATAATTTGTATAAAGAACGAAGGTAGATGAAGGAAAATATGAATCTCACGATCGTAACAAGTGGAGATCTATTGTATCTGCTTACCCCTATGGGAAAACTGGCGTGATAATATGTAGACCCATAACAAAATGCTCATGACCTATATATATAGATGGATGGACATCCGGACGGATTATGCTTACGGAAACCTGAAATCGAGCAAATTGCTGATTGACTGAATTATGTTCACGCGAAAAGTAACGTTTGAAACTAGTCTTGCAATGGAAAGAATCAAAAACGGGATAGAAAACTATAAACCAGGTTGCTGGTTTACTAGACTGCCTTCATAGCGCTTTTAAAATAAAATGTTCATATATTATTTTGAAACGTACAAATTAACACGAAGCCACGCGTTCTTAATTAGAACCTGGACGCAGTTTAATTTGAATTAAATTGCTGAACATGCACGCTTTTAAGTTTAGCAACGAAATAAACTAGTCGTCATAATTCGTTTCATGTCAGCATTAAAAATAAATCCACTTTGAGAGTTTCGCTTTATGAATGAAATTTCTGACTGTCGTTGACTTTGTTAAATCTTGTTACGTGAGCGTTACTTTTTAGGGTTATATTGCTATTTTGGCAAAAAGAAACCCTTATGAAATCGTTATGTCCGTCCGTCTGTGCACCGTCTGTCTCTCTCTCTCTGTGCATGTCATAGTAATTTTTCTCAAAAACTACTGGGTCTAAAATTTACAGCAAGATCTAGCCTACAAGGTATTGTAGTGAAATCGCTAAAAAAAATATTACGGGTAACAAGGTACGTACTATAACAAGGGGTTGAAACATTTCAGTGGTACTACATTGTGATATGGGGTACCGTTAATTAAGAAAATGGAACAAAAACACAGCAGTCAATAAACGATACAATATATAAATAATAATATAATCAAAGAAAACTTATCTTATTTATATTATAGTCTACCTATAGTCCCTCAAGACTAATAATCGTTAACTAGATTAAAAACAAACATAAGAATATTTTTTAATTGTTTAATTACTTTTTAATAATTCAAAAGATGGCGAGATATTAACTCCCGAACTCGTGAAAATGGTGTACCTCTCCCTTTCTAACTTCAAAACTGTTAAAAAATACCGAAAAACTACTTTGAACAATACCCGTTCAGTTGTACTTATTTGAGATATGGGAGATATTTTCAATTGAATGCTTTTTATGGTTTCGTAGTCAAATAACGAAAGCAGGAGACGGCAACTGAACGCAACCTTTCGCCGCATGCGGCCTGCCAAGCACTTACTTAATTTATCAGGATTCCAATAAGTGAAGACAAAATGGAATCCTTACATTACCAGACTTAGTCTATCTGTGTTGCATACAGTCTAAGATCCATTTAAGAACGAGTTTCACCCATGGATTTAATTGATGAAAATTTTTTGTTATCAAATTTAGTATGTTAGAAAATACGTCGCGGGTGGATTGGCTAAAAAAGAGACTAGGCTATGATTAATTAAAAATGGAAAAATGACCATAGCCTGGCCAGGAATTTTTTAACCGATCCACTCGCGATGTATTTTTCATCATTATATTTATTAATGCGTGAAGCAAAAACTTTGTACCCCTTTTTAAGAAAATTGCGCGGACGGAGGAGTATGAAATTTCGCACACTTATGGTTTATATAGAGAAGGTGTGCAGAATGCTAATATGTTTTTAAAATTATGCATAAAAATACATTAAATCAATAACAAAACATTAACCACACTACTATGTATTTGACACATACACGCATATATAGGTATACTCTTTTGTTTATTGTTAAAGTCAAATTAACAGAGTAGCCTTGGCGAAAGCTGTGATTATACAAGTATAGTCTTTGAGAACAGAGCCTTAATAATGTTCAAACTTATAATTTAAATTAATTATGGTCGAATTTCGACCACTGGTATTCTAAATTTGGTAAAAAAAATATTTCACCGACTAAACAGATGGGTGAAGGTCGTTCTTAATGGAATCTTCTACTAATAACTGATTATTTTATCTTAGCATCTATTAGGGATAAATACACATAGTAATACATATAAAATTTGACATGTCTTATGTGTTCATAAGTGTTGTAGTGGAACACTTACAAGCCAATAGATGGCGCTGTGCAATAATTGATGTCACAACCGTTTCCCGAAACATACAAAGAATATATACAAAATTTCAACTATAACAGATGGGACTAGGCCTGCGAGGAACAACATTAGCCTCGCTAGAAGATTCCTTTGGGACGGAGGAGCATTCCGTCTCGCTCCTCCACCCTATACGGGTCACCCCCTTCAGTGTTGTGTAGAATTTGTAATATTTTACATTGAAAAGAGTCTCGGGCAAGAATGTTAAAATTTAAAATTAAAGCGATATTGACTTTTTTAAAATTTTTCACCTAAGCGTTCAAATGTTTCAGAAAAAATTTAGAAAAAATATCGTGATACACTAGACAGATGAACAGATAGAAGGACGTACATGACCATTGACTAATTTACTAGGGTTCTGTTTTTAACAACGTGGCAACCGAACCCAAAAATTTATAAATTTAAGATTTTTTCATTACTTACCAAATTAGCAGGCATCGGAGTATAATGCTTACACTAATAATGTGTAGCAGTGTTTAATAGAATATGAAAATGCACTTTAAAATGAGTAACAGATAAGAACACGTATTTTATACCTTATTTTCTACTTTATATAAACGACTCTTTTTCAGCAAATTATAATAAGCTGTTTCGGAGGCAAAATACTGCGACTCTGAATAACGGGAGGGTTGTATGCGATATATGCTCGACGAAATCTGTTATTCGGACCGGGAATAATAGCCACTACGTTATTATTTAAGGGGGTTGTTGAATTGAATATATTACTTACATCTCAAGTCGCTTGTTTCATGTAACATATTCGAAAGTGTAGCTTTCTAAATAAAATTGTACCTACTATGTAATGACGAAATGATGATGAAAATGCTTTGTATATATATTTATATATACATATATACACACACACACACACACACACACACACACACACACACACACACACACACACACACACACACACACACACACACACACACACACACACACACACACACACACACACACACACACACACACACACACACACACACACACACACACACACACACACACATACACACACACACACACACACACACACACACACACACACACACATATATATATATATATATATATACAAAATTAGTATAAAAAATGATATATCTAAATTTTAAGGTTGATGATGTTTTTTATCCTGTTTTAATAAAAATTAAATAGTCAATAATTCGGAGGCGATTTGGTGTATTATTTTCTTAACACGAGGCAAACATAGAAAAATTACAAAACATCGAGGTTATGTCTCATATCGTAACGATTTATAATTTTTTTTTTGGTAAAGTCTTGGTTAGTAATTACCAACGAAAACTTGCGGTTGCATACTATTTGGATACTATGCTTGCTGTTGAATGAAGTAATACGCAACTGTAACGCTGTGTTCATGCCTCTTAGCCCGAACGAGGCCTGTACTCAGGGTGAAAAATTGAAATATTAGCCACTGAGAGCATCAGGGTGCTGACCAGCAACCAATCAGCGCGCAGTATTTAAATTGCACATTTTATAAATATGTTTCTAGTAAAAAACAATTGAATTCGAATGTTGCCAAAGCCGTAACAGGTTGTAACATCAATTTATTTATTTATTACCGCTTTCTCTGTCACTGCGCCCCATGAAAAGCCTAGTTAGTACGTCTATGTTGCTTACAAAAAACGTAATTAGGTTTTTTATATGTGTATGAATATATGAAAATCATACACAATCAATGAATTTCATATATTTCCTTCAATGAAAATTTATCTAAATGATAAATCATAGGTACATTATTGTATACATATACATTATCTGTCAATATTTGACATCATTAAGAATTAATATTTTATTTTATTGCAGGAGCTCAGCAGACAGGCAGACGGCCCACTTGATGAAAAGCGGTTACCATCGCCTATGGACATTTGCAACACACCAAAGGTGCTACGAATGCGCTGCTGCTCTCTTAAGAGATACTGGAACCTGGTCACTAATGCCGGAACACAACAGAATAATAACAAATCACATCACAAACAGCGCATTAAACTCATCGCTACATCTGTGTAAACCGGTCAACGACGATAACATTATCCCAGATGAAAAATGGCATATGCTAAAAGCCCATGAATAAATCTGTCATTTTTATGTTTTAAAGAGTTTTTTTTTATTTTTTATTGCAGGAGTTCAGCAGACATGCAGACGGCCCACTTGATGGAAAGCGGTTACCATCGCCTATGGACATTTGCAACACCAAAGTTGCTACAAATGCGCTGCTGCTCTCTTAAGGGAGACTGGAACCTGTTCACTAATGCCGGAACACAACTCAAGGTTGTTATGTCGACATGCTTTAGACCAGGGGCAGTAGCCATTCAGACGGGCAAATGCCCTACCACCTGGCACAAGAGTGTATAATATCAGGTAAAAGGAACTATGGATGGTATACTAAAAACCTTATGAAATATGAATGATGATTTTAATGCGATTTTCTTACAATAAATAACATATTTGGTCTAACAACATTACATTCTGTAATTTTGTTAGACCTAAAACTCTACATTTTATTTTTAAATTCACTTTTATACTTATACTTTTACTTTGTATAATAACAAAGAAACTAAATATATAGTTTACACAACTGCCCAGTGAAACATAGAGGCGAGTCACAGCAAACTTGATTTGAAGTAATATAATGAATGTTTATGACAACTAGGTATTTGTTAGTGACTTGACCATACGCGATTGCAGCGCTATCTATTTTGCAGTAATCCGTCCATTTTAAGAAATCCACGTTATTTATCGGGATAAAATGTATCCTAAATGTTAACTCGGGTTATAAGCCAGTGTCGAGCTTTATACGTATATATACCTTCAGTAGTTTCCAAAAAGTTTAACATATACTAAACATTATTTACGCCTACTTATGTAATTTTCTCTTAGAACTTGTAATTTACCCTGGGTGCTACGTAAACATTGTATGCAAAAGGAATAGGGAAACGACCCGAGGCGTCGTTAATGCGGCGTGACTGGTAACCTAGGGAGTCTCGCTTCGAGTTATACGAGAGGCCCAAAGTGATAAAAGAATTTTAGGATTCTGTTCAAATGTTTCTCTTATACATTACTGTTTAATAATCTAATGTACATATATTTATACATTATAACAACAAATGTATTACTTAGTAAATATTCAAAATTTTAAAAGAGATAGGCACATACTTAATCTACTACAATAGGAATGCCGACACATTTTACGATAGATTCTAATATTTTTAAATGTAAGAGGACGGGCATAACAAGATAGAAATGATTTTAATTACTTTTCAAATAACAGTTAATGCGTTATTTGACTCAATTTACTTCTGCCTCCTTATGAAATCACGAGTAGGCATGATCGTACATAATCTATGAGGTTGCGGAGTGTTGCGACGTTTTAAGCTTATAAAAATTATCTCAGTTGATTTGGCTGTGCGCTGCTCAGTTGATGAAGGTAAGCATGCAATGTTGCTTAAGGAATTTAATGGGCCACTTGCTGTTGAAGCACTTGGTGGTGGTGCTGACACCACGTTTTTAGAAACGCCTAATTGAATCTTTAGGTGATCAGAATGATGATGCTTACCTCAGACAACGGATTAATATAGCAATTCTAAGAAGTAGCTTAATTATAGTTTTCCGGTCATATTCATTGTGAGATAGATTAAGTTTAAATACTTCTTTATGGTTCTTAAGAAGCGTTCAAACTTACTCTAATTTTCTATGAATAAGACCGCATGTGATTACAGATACAAAAGATATTTTTTTCTTCTTCAGATTAACTAAGAAAGGTATTCTATAACTTACTCGTAGGTTGGTTGGAATCATAAGGCCGCCTATTGTTTTTATATAAATATTATAATTAGTTTATAGTGTGTGTTATTTCGGGGAGCATTGCAGTATTATTTATGTAACATATAATTTTTGTTATTATAATAAATGCAGATACTATTTAAAAATTTAAAATCTATATAAACAGTTTAAAGTCAAAACGTCCGATAATGTAAGTTGATCTACACTTAAAATTTATCAAGAACTGAAACTTCAAATATCTTAAACAAGTTATAAATTTAGATATTTATTACATCATAATAATGTCTAGACTACGAGAATGTAGCCGTAGACTTGTCTTGTACCTTAAAATAATTATTACACTATTTTTCCTTTTATAAGAAAAAAGTGTATGTGTGCAGTTCACACGCAGTAGAAGTGAAACTTCAGAGAATATACTCATAGATAATTCTTCTCTAACGTTTATTAATATAAATATAATTATTTTAGCCTACATGCATCAACATATTATTATTCGAAATAATCTTTCAATTTTTCACTGTTTTAGTCAAAAGATATTATTATCAGTTTTATTTCGGCCCACATTGGACTTATGTTTAATCATCGGTCTTATTGACACTCTAATCTGTGCTGCACAATGTGAAACTCACATCTCATTCTTTCGCATGTTTAGTCCTATAGATTATGTGTTTATCTCTTTTAAGTGTCGTTTTTCCTTTCATCGAGTTTCCAATCACAACGATTCTAATGAAGTTTTAAATCGATAATTAAAGAGTATTCAAGAATACGTTTACTTGTAATCAATTTTAAATTCATCCAGCTCTGAATGTTGTTCAAGCCAGTTCCAGTGGAGACTGGATATTGGGAACAATGAAGCTTGCCCACACATAAATTTGACACCGAACGTAGAACCGTTCTATTAGGGACCCGTTCATAAATTCCGACTGCTGGTGCCACAGCACGCTCTCGGAATCTCAACTAAGACTAGATTAGTACCTACTGGCACCGTTCTCGATTCATGTAAACTCAATTAAACAATAATATCAGTCAGCAAATTTCGCTGGGTGTTCATGTATATGAATTTTCAAGTTTTAAAAAACCTTTAAGGCACCGGAGAAAAGTCAGCAATAAACATATGACATAAAGTCGAAGTATATAGTATCTACTCCGGTTGTACCTAAATTGCCCGTTTTTGCGTGTAGTGAACAAAGTTCTTGTCACATTTCAGTAGACCGCTGCAGTCATGATATTCGTATTGCCTGTATTTAAGAAAAAAAGTAAAGGTTTTATAAAAATAAAATTTCACAGCAAAAGACCACTAACTCGCCAAGTTCCCGCCAATTAATAATTGTATGTTTAAGTTTAAATTAAAGCTTCGAGACTGAGAATAATAGTCTGTGGTCTCCTTTTTTCGATGTTCAAATAGATTTGACCGTTTGAATTTTTCTATTCGCTTTTGGTAAGAAATAAGTATTTCATCGTCTCAGTTGCGCTTCTATGTCATTTAAAAAGTAAAAAATAAAAACGGACGTAATTGCAGGTAATTGTTTATATATCCTTACTAGAGTTTACCCCGCGGCTGCGCCGTGAGAAACAGCCAAGATGATCAAATAGATAAGAACATCGAAAGTGATCATTAATATCGGTACAACCATTGTCGTCTAATAGATCGAATCGGCCGTCTTGACCAAATACATCAGTACACCGACAACGCCAAATACATGAGTACATTCATATCGTCATTATTATGTTAACAACCACCTCGCCAAAACAAAGAGACACTCTAGAAAAATGAACTCTATTCTAAATGGGATTAGTGTCAAATCGAGATGATTTCATACTAAACCAAAATTGTATTTCGAATTATGTATTTCAAATTGAATTACTTATTGCTAAATTTGCACTGAATGAAAAGTACCTTTCTTTTCTAATCTGAAATTAATGAAATCAATTCTGAAGGCGTTTGAAACTTAAAAAAAACTCCTAATCACAGCAGTGTGATTGACGAAGAGGATGATATGTGCATAATAATATTTATTACGTTTAATCCAGGGTCAACACTGGGATTGGAAGGAAACGCCAGTTTTTTTTCAATCAAGTATCATTTATTGACTACTTACAAACATTGTTAAAACTTCTAACCCATAAGGGCAGAGATCGAATCTTTAGTATTTTTGACTGACCCACCTGTTTTATTAGTAACTCTATGGACACAGAACGATTTCACGTCGATAGATTATAATCTATCGGGAAATAATGCGTTAAATTGTAAGCAGTTTGTTCCGGTTCACAATATTTCAATAGCTCTCGAGATAGATTATAATCTAACGGTCTTTACAATTTAACGATGACATATATACTCTAATGTAGCCAATTATTAACGGCGTTCATTTTAACTTTATAACTAAGACGCATTTGGCCACAGTACCTAACTATAATATTATTTCAGATAGAACAGAGATATTAGGCGAGCCCAGTTAACTAAAGATATATTATTAACCTATAAATTTTATAAATAGTCTCAAGTTCCTGTTTCTAACCAGATATTTCAGTTCTCTTAATTAAATCAGGTTTTTCATACTTTTGTTAACATTCTTTAATACTTGATGACACCGTTTTTCAGCGTTGAGTTTTCGTTTTTACTAAATACTAACTGTCTTATTCATAGAGAGTTAGAGTAAGGTTGAACGCTTCTTTAACCACCATAAAGAACTGTTCAAACATACTTCACTATCAAATGTATCATCATCATGGAAACGCGAAGGAAGTTTCGCGGGCAGACGATAGTCTATAATATTATAATATGCTAAATATGTCGTCTCTCTACATTGAAGTTATTAAAAAAACACAATTGGAATAGACTATATAAACGATGGAGACACGGTGAATTTTTTTAGATTTCTTGTCTGTTAGTCGGTTTGTCTGTTTGTTCGGGATTTACGTAAAAACTACTAGGCCAGAGCAAATTCTCAAGACTTAAATTCTGCGCTACCTTTTATCCCGGAATCGCACGGGAAATTTTCCGGGAACGGTTTGAAGAGGCCAGAATAAAAAAAGCTTTCTTATTTCGATGCGATGTTTTTACTCATTGATAGCAAATTTTCTGAAATTAAATCTGTGATGCTTTTTATCCTGGGGATCCCGCGAATTTTCTCAGGAGCTGGTTAAAGTTGTTAGGACGCTTACAAATTAGTTTATTTATTCTTACACGATTTTAGACACGATACATTATTTTTTAAATACAGCAATACTTTGTGTCCTGGGAATCTCACGGAAATTTTCCCGAGGGTGGTTTCTAGTGGTTAGTATGCATATAAATTAGCTGATTTGAATACAACTTATAGTAAAACACAATGCACTTTCTTTTTCAAATACTGCGGTACTTTGATGGATATGGACCCGGGTATCCTGCGAGATTTTTGTCGGGAATAGTATAAATTATTTATTTGCATAACAATTAGTTGATTCAGATTCAATTGATACTAAAACGATAACCACGTTCTTTTTCGAATGCTTCGTTAGTTTATATTCCGGGAATCCCGCGAAAACTTCCCGGGAGTGGTTTAAAGTCGTTATACTGCATAAACATTGCCTGATTCCGATACGATTTCACCAGAACGTTAGATTAAGCTTTTTTTCAATGACTGGGGTATATTATATATATGTATAGTATGATCTAAGTATAGATCACGAGAATTCATATACGTATTAGACATTAAAACAGTATCCAAGAAACATCAATTATTCATTGCTGATAAAAAAAAGTTTTATCTCGAATTCTAAATTTCTTGTGTATTGAAACTCTTTAGTAGATATTTCAACAAACTCATATATACATAGAAAGTATACTCACATATACATAGTGTATTATGTCAAATGAAATGTTAAAATTAAGTTAATATTGTAAAATAGCTTTGTCTGTACATTGAAGCTATTAAAAAAATCGATTGCGATCAAATTGTTTGATTGATGGAAAATTGAAACAATTAATGTTTTTTTTTCATAAATATATGTTAATTTCTATGAGGTTTTCACTATTATACAGACATTTTTTACTTAAATGCTGAAAAAGCTAATATCATGGGAATTCTAGTGTAATTTTTCAGGAAACCGGATTCACTTTTTTATGTTTTTACTCTAACTTTAGTGACGGAAAGTTCCAAAATTTTCTTGGGAATAATGCGCCTAGATATAGCATGAAAACTAGTCGTGTTACTCTTATTACAGCATAGTTAAATACTTTATGACATTTTTATACATGACTATATTGGGACTCTTGAGATTTCCCGGGATTTCCTTCCACTTTCAAACCACTAGATCAACTTTGACGCAATGTTCGCAAATTACAAGACACTGTCTGTAATTATTAGAAATCCTTAGTGAAACATCTGTAGTTGAATAAGTCTTTAGTAACATTACAAATATCGGGAGTTTATGGATATATCTAGGATTCATGTATTGTCATATTAAATATTTATTCAATTTTACATATTGATAAAATAACTTTAATCTTTGCTATCTTAGTAATGAAAATGAAGTCGAGGGCAAATATTAGTTACGTTATAAAAATGAAAAAGATTTTTATAACAGTAATCATACTATTGAAATTTTGATTTAGTATGAAATCATCTCGATTTGACACTTATCACATTTAGAATAGAGTTCATTTTTCTAGAGTGTCTCTTTGTTTTGGCGAGGTGGTTGTTAACATAATAATGACGATATGAATGTACTCATGTATTTGGCGTTGTCGGTGTACTGATGTATTTGGTCAAGACGGCCGATTCGATCTATTAGACGACAATGGTTGTACCGATACTAATGATCACTTTCGATGTTCTTATCTATTTGATCATCTTGGCCGCTTCTTTCTATAAGACGCTGACTGTAAACTACATTTAAACAAAATTACAATAAAAACGATCCAATATTCCCAGTGTTTTCCGAAAACTTAACAGAAAGACATATCAAGTTACTATCGGATTTTTATAGACGATGCATTTTTATATCTATGAACTTGAGAAATGATTGGTCTCATCCAAATTTTCATCCTCTGTTACAAACAGTCCTAGTTTTATTTATCTATCCCCCGTCAATTTGATTTTGGTTTTTCCGACGTACCAAAATGACAAAATCAGCAAAAAGGACAAAAAGAGCAACATGGACAAAAAGGACAAAAAAGAGCAAAAGAGCAAAAAGGACAGAAAGAGCAAAACGGACAAAAAGAACAAAATAACCAAAATGATGAAAATGGCAAATCACAAAACCAACCAAAACCTGTCTCACTTTTGGGATAACCTTTACATAAATCTATCCCAAAATCTATCCCATTATCCGGGAAGAAAAATATCCCTTGTCCACCCTCGTTATGAAAATTACATATATACCGATTTTCAGCCAATTCGGTCCAGTAGATTTTCCGTAAAAGCATAACAAACAAACAGACAAATATATTTTTATCCCGGAAACTATCCCATTTTTCGGGATAAAAAGTATCCTATGTTCATCCTCGGCATTGAAAATATATATATATACTGAGTTTCAGCCAAATCGGTCCAGTAGTTTTTCCGTGAAAACGGAACAGACAGACAGACAGACAGACAGACAGAGTTACTTTCGCATTTATAATATTAATAGGGATTACAGACATGTAAATAAACACCCGGGTCAATATTAGCGAAGGTAATGAAAGTTTGATATCGAGATACACGTTGATTGTTACGGAACGATGGCTTTAAACACGAGGTTAATATGATATGGCTGTTTTGATTAGATTAATCAAGCTTCACTCTGTGTAATATTCGTAATATGAGTTGGGATTAAGTACTATTTTATTATCTACTAACTTTTGTTCGCGGCTTCGCTCGTGTTAAAAAAGGGGTATGCATGTCATGAAGTAGGTATGTTAAACTTCTTTGAAATATCGAAAATTTTCATTAATTTTTTTTTGAATCGGCAGACAAACAAACATATTGTATATCTCCAAACTATGCAAGTTTACGTTTGTATTACGAGAAATATACAACGGACTACTGTGGGGTCGATTCCAGTCACCCAGACCATAGTCAACAACGCAGAAAATTCGTTTCCGAAATTTATCCTGCCAGGAATCGAATCCGGAGCCCAGGCAGGCTGGCAAAAGCTTAGTCCGCTCAACCACAGAGGCCGTCGAGTATTCAAAGCACCTAATGATAAATACCCGTAATGCCATCTAGCGAAGGTGGAACTAACTATGACAGCATCACATTAAAATTGTTACTGTCAGTCTAGTTGCTATTATGATCTATTTGTTAGTGACTTATAACGGTGGCACTAATAAAAGCGGTCGGAGCGGCATCTAGTCGGCTATATCAGTTTATTCCACGGGAACAGTACTTTTTTTGAAAGAAATGTACCCTATGTCCTATTCTTTTCTCCTGATCACGTGTATTCAAAACTTCGTGACGATCTGTTGCGTAGTTAAGGCTTGAAAACGTCAGAAGCAAACAAGTAAACAATCATATTCGATTTATAATAGTGTTAGAACTTAGGCCCCGACAAAGAAAAATTCCACGTACAGATCTGTGAAAGCACATTTTGTTAGCTGTTGGCAATTGAACTACATAATTGTAATCCTATTATGATCGTCTTCTTTTGTTCACTTATTTATTGGCATACGTTTCTAGTTATGTGGAGAACAGTCTATTGTCCGATTGTACTCGCTTATTAGCATCATTAGCCCCGGTGTTGCGGATTACAATTACAAGATAATTCTAGAAAATTGTGTCGACGTTACCGGGCGGGCATATTTGCATTTGTGAAGTATAAAACGACGGCCTGATTGCGAGAGGGGGCAGTTGAGCTACAACTACGACACGGGCGTGACATGTGTACATTCGGGAATCTAATAGTGACGGACTTGGCGCGTTTTATTGAATTACGACCTTCTGCATTACGTTTGGATTTGTTGTGTTCGGTTATATTTGTACCTGTGTTATACGTATTTGTATAGTTCTAATAAACTGCGTAATTATCCTAACGGCATTTTAATTCGTGTCTCGCTAACTCGTAACAATAGGATTCTGATTAATATTTTCTTAAGCTTTTGCGACTTGTATACATAATAAAATTATGTTTTAATGGTTTTAATCATTTATTTGATTTTTATTATTTCGACTAATTAAAGATGTCATGAGATAATTCAAAGAGCACATTCCTAAAGTGGATCAGGTCCGTATATTAAAGTAAAATTGCATGAGTGTTCAATTAGATAATTAAATAGTAATCAACATTTTCTGGTAATAATTTTTTCAATAGTGAATAATTCAAATTATTTCTGTTTTTAAATACAAATTTAAAATTTTACAAAAAAAGAATTAAAATCAAAAGCATAGGTTATTTTAAGAGAAAATAAAATAAATTAATAAAAATATTTCAATAAAGAAATTGTTAACTTGAATGTTGATAATGAGAATTACATACTTACCATTACCTTTATTAAAATACATTGGTAAAACGAGAAATTGTATCGTGAATATTTTTTTTAAACGCTAGTTTACCCCGTTACTGTTCGGGCATCGGAAATAGCTCATCTTATACTACTTAAAATTACTTACAGTCTAGATTAAAATTAAAATTGTATAAGTTGTATATAAAAATATATAAATGTTGTAAAAATCTATTATATGCGTATATAAATACATACAACACGTCTACGAGTCTATACCTATATATTACACCACATTTATTTGGTGCTTGATGACGCAACATGGTGACTGAGAGATAAATCGACGTAATGATGAAATTACGTAGATATATTTCTCCTCACGGCGTCCTCCACCAACCTAATACAAAAAGCTTCCAGCCAAGACCTACACTCTTTACCGGCCAACTTCTTGCACAATGTTGACTCTGTCAACTTAATTTTTGTTGCAGCTTCCAGGTCTTGCCTGGAAGCACCATATTTTGGGCACTCAACAAGTAGATGTTGGATAGTCTACGGCGTGTCTCTATCACAGACATACGCTGAATTATCCTTACATTTAAAGCGGTGAAGGTACGCCGCGAAGCCGCCATGCCCCGTCATCGCCTGGGTAATTACCGGACTGACCTTAGTTTTTCTTATTAGACCATAGGTGGTCACCGCATCCGGCAGAAAAAGTTTTGTCACTGCTCCGGTGGGACTCTCTACGTACCGTTTAGCCCATTTACGGACGCTGTCTCGTCGGATCTCTGCTTTTATGTACGTCAGAGGACATCGGTCGTACGCCGCTAGTACCTCGGTTAACTGTGCTGCTGATTTGGCCAATTCTTCAGCTCGTTCATTTTCTGGGACACCACATGAGCCCTGGTCCAGTACAGCCGAGTTATAGACCCTATCCTCGTTAACTTTGCGATATTCTTGCGAATAGCGGTAGCAAGAGGGAGGCACTTGTCAGGATTAGAGACCAAGTCCAAGGATGACCTCGAGTCACTGAGCGCGGCTACCTCCTCGTGAACCTGTTTTAGTAAATGCTCGGTGGCTTGGAAGAGAGCATATAATTCTGCCTGAAAAACCGTGCAAAATGACTCGAGTTTCATCCTCCTGGCCTGAATCTCAGCCCCATCATTCCAGCAACTGTAGGTGGCCCCTACCTGATCACCGGTTTTACTGCCATCTGTATACATCTGCAACTTTGGCAGTCGGTATGTTTCAATAGTTTCGGGCTGCATGTCGTTGAGGCAGATATATGATATGTCTACCTCTTCGGCTGGATGAGTGGCCTGCAAAAAGCTCACACGGCCCTCGAGCTGTCTGTTTTCTTGGCCAGGTATAAGTCGTCCCCGTTTTGCCTCATATAGCTGAGCCGTTTCGGCGATTCGAAGATCAAGCGAAAGTAGCCCAGCCAATATGAGAGCCGCATTGAGCGAGACTGTCCGGTAGGCTCTTATCATCTTTATTGCAAATCCTCTCTGTACTGTATTCATTTGCTTTTGCACACATAACTTTTTTGCTGCTGGCGCCCACACGTTAAACGCATACATTACAATCGGTTCTATGACCGAAATATATATCGTCCGATTTTCTAGCGTGAATATTTAACCAGTATCTAACTCTAAATGCGTTAAAAGAATAGTTATTGCACTAAGAAACAACTAGCAGGTACTCTGTAGTCAATTTATTTTTTAACACATAACGCTCTTATTCATATTGAGTTAGAGTAAAGTTTGAATGCTTCTTTAAGAACTATAAACAATCATTCAAACTTAATATAACTTAATATGAATAAGGGCGTAAGAATTTTTCTTCATTCATGTTTCCCCATATAGTAGGTACTTACTTCTAATATTTCATTAAAGGAAGGTTTTTTTATTAAATTAAAGTACAAGTTACACTAAACCGCGAAACATGATATTTAATTTCACTGTTAATACTAAAATTAAACTCTAACTTTGTTCTTCAGGCACGCGTTATTGTTATGACAACGAAAAATGTTAATGCTTGTGTGTTATTCAAACTGTTTATAGAAGCCTTACAAAGAGAAACTGAAACCACTAAATGGAAAATAACGTGTGTAGTGCTTCCTATTTATATAATAACTAGCTGATGCCCGCGACTTCGTCCGTGTGGTGCGGTTTTTTAACTATCCCACGGGAACTCTTTATTTTTTTGGGATCAAAAGTATCCTATATGTTGACCAGAGATATAAACTACCACTATACAAAATTTCATTTAAATCGGTGAAGTCGTTTCGGAGATTAGCCGGTACAAACAGACAGACAAACAGAGAAACAAAAAAATTGAAAAAAATCTAAATTAGTTCTATTCCAGTTCTTACATCTCCCTGACTGGGTTTTTAGCATTTTTTTTCATTGTATAGAAATTCGACCTCTACAGATTTATTATATGTATAGATAAGATATTACATTTTGTTATCATACTTGTTTCTACGGTTTCAAACGTTGGTACAGTGTTTCCTCCAGATAATTTTTTGCATAAACTTACATAATAAATCTATTTATATAATAATAATCAAAATCAATTTGTATGTAAGGCAAGGAGAGAGCAAAAACAAAGAATTTCGCATAATAGCAAGAATGTTATATGTTACAATTTTTGTCAGTGACATGCTTGTATTGACTTGATGGGCCCTTTTTCTTCACCGAATTTAATAAAATAAATCAGGGTACCACAATATTTTGTAATTATTATTATACACTAAAAGTACGTCACTTGAAATTCTGTCTGTTGAGAAAATCACCTAAATGTTTCATAAAGATTGCTTTTCTTTTTACGGTAGACTATTAAGTGGGTTTAATCTTTTAACAAAATTTCACTAGCTAGCTAGTTTATTTCAGTTTATGTCATACAAAACTGCCAATATTTTTTTTTCAAGAACTCATAAAGGCAATATGGCCGACGTGAAGGTCCGCCCTACGTGTTTATTTGTCGGCTTTTGGACCGTTTATAAGGCTGTGGCATCTCTATGGGTGTTTATGACTCGTGTACCCGAAAATAGTTATCGCAGTGGGGAGCATTATGAGAGGAACTAAGGATATAGACATTCTTTACAAATTAAAGGATGACTAGCGCTTTTCCAGTGTTTGATACGTTTAAGAAATGTTATCAAACTGAAATAAGTACATATTATTTAAGTCACACTTACGTCTGCCTTGAGATATTTTGGCTAACTTCGGTCTAATAGGGTAGCTGATAGTCTAAATGGTCTTAGAGACTTTTTATAATCTTACAAATTCTCTTTGATTTTGTATCAATGTAGTTGTGACATTTTCTTTCTAAAGATTTAAATAACTTGTATTGAGTTTTTGATTTGAACTTTTTTTATTAATTAGTTGTTTAAGCAAATGAACTGAGAGAGACAGAACTAGAGTAAGACCCTAATGGTTCCTTATCTTTACTTATCGTAACTACAGAAATAATTTAAGTAATAAAACTTACTCTTACTTTACTCGAAAAAGTTTGTTATGTTTCTCATATTAAAAAAAAAACAAAAGGAGAATGATTTGTGGCACTCTCTGGTAAACATTAGAGAGAGAGATATATTTTAGTATTTTTCTGCGTGGTCTTCTTAATATTCCAAAAATCCCGGGGTTGTGGTTTTAAATATGACTAGAATTAATTCGACGAAGCGTTACAGACAAACAAACTAGATTATTAAGATTCTATTTGTATTCAGTTCTGTTAATTTTATACGCGCGATGAAGTTTTCCGGTTTTATTTACTCTAAATCTTTTGTAAGCTTTATGCGGGCTGTTGGGCGAAAAGGGACACTTTTAAACTGGAAAACGGTGCTATATTAAACCGTTCAGTGGAAAATTATACGCGTAAATTTCTTTAAGCTTTTGTTATTTTGGAAGTGTGAATTTTTTATTGGTTTTTTTTTATAATTTTATGGAATATAAAAGAATAGCTTAGATACTGTATGTAGAAGATATAAATTAACTGACTTTCGTCTTTGACAATGAAGTTTTGGATATGTTTTTCACATATTAAAATCCTGGTGTATTCAAGTCTCGCGTGAATATGTAACCTAATCCCTTCTCGACTACATCATTGCTTAACATCAATAACATCTTCGTGGTAAAATGTGAACCTATTTATAGTAATAAAAAAGTTATAAGAAATCATGATAATCGGTCGTCTTAAAAACATATACCTATAACTAGGATATGTTCGCGACTTTGTCAGCATCGGACAGGTAATGAAGATTATAGTTGTTGCCAATATTTAAAATTAAAGGGTAATTTCACTAGGGCAGCGGATTTATTCGTTTGAAAATTTAAAGAAGAATTTAAATTATTGTTTTATATAATATGATAGTATTTATCTAAATCAGGTCATCTTTATGCATGCTAACCACTTTAAACTACTCCCGGGAATCATCCTGCGGGATTCCCGAGATTAAAATAATCACACATTTTATTAAATGAAATATGCAATCAATCAGTGAAAAAACCTATTAAAACAATTTAAAACAATTCCCAAAAAAATCCCGCAGGATTCCCAGGATAAAAGGTAGTGCAAATTTTAAGTCTAAGAATTTTCTATCGATCAATGATAACCGCATTGAAATCAGCCCAATAGTTTTTACGTGAATCCCGAACACATAAACAAGAAATAAAAAAAAAAGTCATTTTCTCCCCATCGTTTATATAGTCTATTCTAGTTGTTTTTTAATAGCTTCGATGTACACGGCATTTTTATAAATTTATAATATTATAGATAATGAACAAAAATATATTTTCTAATCATCAATACAGTAAGCAGTAGTAGTACAGTATAGTACCTAAATGAAGTAACAGTATATTTTTGATGTCTTCTTGAAGGGTCTCGGTCTCATTCATTTTTGTTATGATAGTTCAGTGGCATCTGCATTACTATCTAATCACCTGGTCTCGAATCTTAGCTGAGAGCACAGAGCACTTTTGGGCGGTTTATAACCTAATATGCATATTAATACAATTACCTCCACTACGAACTCACGGTGACGACATTGTGAGGAAGATTGAAACAACTAACTTATATGTAAAACCTACTAATCCAGCTTAGACTAGTCTGGCGGGTAAACCTCAATTTCTTCATAAATAGGAAGGCGCGAGCGGAACAATCAGAGATTTTGCACTGATGTTTTTATTAAGTATGTACATATGTACATTACATATTAACATTATATATTAATGTTATGCAGCTATGATTTTTTTTTTCGGTTCCTACGATACGATGTTTAAGAAATAAAAAATGCTACGTACTTAATTATGCGTTTCATTTAATTTCAATTAACATCACAATTTAATTGCTTATACGTTACTACAATCTTCAAACTTAACCGGTAACTTATCTCTTAGCAGGAAGCACTGTTCTAACAATTAAGAATAGTTTCGTCATACAGGAACAAGCTTATAAAACAATAGAACACCGTAATTAAAATATCTTGATACTTATGTTCTAATACAAACACATGGCCCTTCCCAAATTACTCGAAGAACAAAATGAAACTAATAATCGTTTCCTTTATAGAGAAACTTGTAGGCACACCAACGATATTGTTACTGCTTATTGGGTCCTTATCTTGCATTGTTTCGCTTCTTGTTTGTAACAAGTTGCTATCTTATACTTAGTACGACTCCTTTACTGCACTGAAATATAGTGGAGTCCTAATATTTTAAACATGTCATAATCATAACTGTAAGATACACCACAACCGTAATGGGTATAGATGGCAAATGTATTATAAATAGTTGAAATTTTTGTTACTAACACAAATAGCAGTTTATTTTTTATTTTTATACTAAAAGGTTTATCCAAGGATCTTATACGTCTTTGGGTTTAACTTAAATATATATATATATATATATATATATATATATATATACTAGAGTTTACCCCGCGGCTCCGCCGCGCGTCAAACTCTAGTGCGTACCTCTTGTTTTAAGAGCAGGCGTTAATACAGGATATATTGTATTGTATTTTTATGTTGGTGCTATTTGCCCTCGGAAGATTTACTTCATTTTATGTCGCAAACTATCCCATCTACCGGGATGAATAGTATCTATAT
Organism: Dendrolimus kikuchii; assembly: GCA_019925095.2. Taxonomy (NCBI): domain Eukaryota; kingdom Metazoa; phylum Arthropoda; class Insecta; order Lepidoptera; family Lasiocampidae; genus Dendrolimus; species Dendrolimus kikuchii. The sequence continues at coordinate 17,122,507 of CM034388.1, read as the reverse complement.
CCATTTTCGGTATTCAGACAGACAGATCGAGTGAGTCGCATTTTTTTAAAGATTATGAATTTTTATATCTATAAACTTGATAAATGATTGGTCCCCCATACAAACTTTAATACCTTATTTCAACCCGTTCTAGTTTTATTTATATAACTAAATATTGTGTAAACTACACAAACGACCAAAACTACCAAACGTACTAAAACTACCGAAACTACCAAATTACCAACCAAAACTACCAAATCCACCAACTAAAACTACCACAACTACCTAAACTGCCACAACTATCAAAACTACCAAAACTACCACAACTATCAAAACTACCAAAACTACCACAACTATCAAAACTACCAAAACTACCACAACTACCAAAACTACCACAACTATCAAAACTACCAAAACTACCACAACTACCAAAACTACCACAACTATCAAAACTACCACAACTACTAAAACTACCACAACTACAAAAACTACCAAAACTACCACAACTCTCAAAACTACCAAAACTACCACAACTATCAAAACTACCAAAACTACCACAACTACCAAAACTATCAAAACTACCACAACTATAAAAACTACCAAAACTACCACAACTATCAAAACTACCAAAACTATCAAAACCACCAAAACTACCACAACTATCAAAACTACCAAAACTACCACAACTATCAAAACTACCACAACTATCAAAACTACCACAACTATCAAAACTACCAAAACTACCACAACTATCAAAACTACCAAAACTACCACAACTACCAAAACTACCACAACTATCAAAACTACCACAACTATAAAAACTACCAAAACTACCACAACTATCAAAACTACCAAAACTATCAAAACTACCACAACTACCAAAACTACCACAACTATCAAAACTACCACAACTATCAAAACTACCACAACTATCAAAACTACCACAACTATCAAAACTACCAAAACTACCACAACTATCAAAACTACCAAAACTACCACAACTATCAAAACTACCAAAACTACCACAACTACCAAAACTACCACAACTATCAAAACTACCGCAACTACCAAAACAACCGAATATACCAAACCGACCAACCAAAACTACCAAATCTACAAACCAAAACTACCACAACTATCAAAACTACCACAACTACCAAAATAACCAAATCTACCAACCAAAACTACCATAACTATCAAATCTACAAAGCAAAACTACCACAACTACCTAAACTACCACAATTACTAAATCTACCAATAAAAACTACCACAACTACCAAATCTACCGAAACTCCCAAATCTACAAAACAAAACTACCACAACTACCAAAACTACTACAGCTACCAAAACTACCAAAACTATCACGACTACCAAAACAACCGAAACTACCAAAACTACCAGCATAAACTACCGAAAATAGCAAAACTACCAACCAAAACTACCACAACTACCAAAACAACTAAACTAAACAAAACTACCTAAACGACCAAATTGACCAAAATAAACAAAATGACGAAAATGGCCAACCACAAATAAAAAACCGACAGACAGACAGACAGACAGACACAGAGTGACTTTCGCATTTATAATATTAATAGGGATATATAAAACAATTGTTCGTTAGTCTCGCTAAAACTCGCTAAAAAAAGAAAGGCTGTACTGCTTTGGCTAATTTTGGTTTTGAATTATTTGTAGAAGTCCAGAGAAGGTTTAAAAGGTGAGTAAATATGAAAAAAATGCTTGGAATATAGTAAAAACAACAATTTCGCTTTCCCTTAGAAACTATTCCTGCCTGTCAAACATTTGATGTTCGTCCTATCGTTCAGAAATCAATTAAATTTAAAAGTCGTTCAGAAATCAATTAATTTTAAAAGTCGTTCAGAAATCAAATTAAATTTAATAGCGTAGTTTTTTTTTCATATTTTTGGTTTTGAATGTCAACGTTTGATGTGCGTTCCGGTTAAGTTGTGACCACATTTTTTACTAAAGTTGAAAACATTCTGAAATTATCATTCAGCTTTTTTATTTATTGATTCTGCGACAGTACGAAGTTTGCCGGGTCAACTAATATTGTTAGAAAATTCTAAAAATGGAGTGTCGGTACATTGAAGCCATTTAAAAAAAAAACTGGAATACTCTATTGATGAAACAATGGAGAATACGATGAAATTTCTTTTAGATTTCTTGTCTGTTTGTTAGTTATTCACGTAAAAACTACTAGGACGATTTCGATGCGGTTTTCGTTGATTGACAGTAAATTCTTAGACTCAAAATCTGCCCTAATTTTTATCCTGGGGATCTCGCGTTAATTTTTCTGAAAATGATTTAGAATGATTAGTTTAAAAAAACCGAATTCCAATGTGATTTTTCACTGATCGATAGCAAACTTTATGTAATAAAATGTGTGATATTTTGTGAATTTTCCTGGCAGTTGTAATTGTTCGGGTGCATAAAAATTTGCTTAGTCCGATACAGTTATTTCTGAAACGGTAGCTTACATTATTTTTTAAATGCAGTAGTACTTTGTGTCCCGGGAATCCCGCGGTAGTTTTCCCGGGATTGGTATAATTTGGTAAGGTTGCATAAATATATAGGATTTCGATACGATTTCACTAGACTGATAGCTTAAGTCCTTTTTCAAGTGATTCGATACTTTATATTCTGGGAATCCCGCAGGAATTTTCCCGGAAGTGTTTTATTGCTTATATACATATATGTAATAACAGCCCATGAATGTCCTACTGCTGGGCTAGGGCCTCCCATTACTGGGGCACGGACAGTATACCCGCCACGCTTATCCAAGGCGGCTTGGCAGGTTTGACACATCGGTTATCTCGATGTGCAGGTTGCATCACGATATTTTCCTTCACCGTTGTTAGCACGTGGTAATTGTAACAATATGCAAATTAGGTCAGAAAACTGCCTAAGTGGTGCATGCGTTCCGGCCAGGATCGAACCCGCGCCCTTTGGGTCTGGGACGCGTGCGCTAGCCATTACGCTACCAGGACTGCTTATATTCGTAGTATAAATAAAAATTAGCTGATTTGAATCCAACTTATACTAAAACAATATAATCCAGAAACTCCTGTACTCAGGTAGGGTAATTGCCTTAGAATAAGATAAATTTAAAATAATGACATGTAAATATATGGGTATGTGACCGGTCATCTTCCCTTGACCATCATCACTGTACCAGCTATAGCTGGGAAAGAGACGGTGGTTCGGGGAAGGCAACACGGGGACATACATCTATATATATATTTAAGCGAATATGTAGTCTATATTAAAATATAATATACACTTTGTTTCATTCATATACAATATATAAGTAATATTTTTATGTAGTATATTAAATTGTATTATAATATATATAAAGAATATGTATATATATGTCTGATCATCTTCCCTGGTTCAGCACAACCGGCACAAACGCAACTCGTGGGGGTGGTGCTGGTCCAGGAAAGGCAACGCGGGCATATAGGTATGTAAATATAGTAATATAATAAGTAAATATATAACACTTGTATATATATATATGTAAGTATAAAAATATCAAGTAGTAACATGTATGTTTATAAAATATAACTCCCAACACAACCCAATCCATCCAACTTCACTCCCAACCCAAGCCAACCAAAGCCAACCTTTCCCAAACTAAGCCAACCATTCCCAACCTAAGCCAACCTCTTCCAACCATACTCCAAAACAAGTATTACACACACACACAAGTATTAACACACATGCACCAAAGTAGTTAGTAAGATAGAAATAAGCTTAGTATAAGATTAAAAACAGTAGCAGCTCGGATATATCTTGTTCGTCCGGGCCCACCAGAAAAATTAAAAAAAAAAAAAAAAAAAAAAATATATAATCCAGAACTTTTTATAGTGAGACATGCTTAATTGGACAGTTTTTATATTTATTAGAATAGATGTAGGTTTTTTTTCTTGGAGGAGTTCAGCAGACAGGCAGCCGGCCCACTTGATGGAAAGCGGTTACCATCGCCTATGGACATTAGCAACACCAAAGGTCCTACAAATGCGTTGCTGCTCTCTTAAAGGAGACTGGAACCTGGTCACTAATGCCGGAACATAACACAAGGTTGTTATGGCGGCATACTTTAGACCAGGGGTGGTCGCCATCCAGTCGAGCAAATACCATATCACCTGGCTGTGGGTTGTTTAGTCGCTTCTTACGACAGGCCGCCAGGCCGCAGGAAATTGTATTCTTTCTCCGTTCCTGCACGGATAGATGCAGCCCAGATTATGCCTTTAGTAACATTACTTATCCCGAATTTTGTGTATTTTCCTACAAAAAAATCCGTTACCCTACTGAAAATACCTTATTAATTTAAATACTGGCTAAATATCTGTAAGCTATGTTACCTGTCAAGCGTGAACGAAGTCGCGGGCTTATCCTAGTAAAAAAAATATATATATAAATACAAAAAATATTCTTTTATAAAATTTCACTTTATCGATCTACTAGGGGAAATGCACCCGACTTCGTCCACGCTCGACTTGAACTTCGCATGGGTTTCCCTGGACACAAAGTACCAGAATTTACAAAAGAATGAAAGCGATCGTTTTGGTGAAAACTGCGTTGGTATAACCTAATTTTTATGAACCCGAATAACATAGCGATAATAAATTTTATGTAATAAAATGTGTTATTTTTAAATTTCAGGAAACCCGCGAGCGGTTTCTAGTTGTTCTAGTAGTTTTTGTTATGTATATATATATATATATAGCATTATTTAATTTCAAAAATTTGGTATAAACCCATTGCTCGTTGCGGGCGCGATGCGATGGCTGAGAGAAGGCAAAAGGACGTGGAAGAAGAAGCAAGGGCAGTGTCTTACCTCGCAACTAGTCCACCGCCACACTTCACTCGTCCCCCAGAGTTCACATATTTCACTAGGATTTGCTTGGGAGAACTAAAGTTATATAAATTAAATTAAAATGGATTTCTTTTATATTTTTACAACTTAGCCCCACCGACAAAGACAAATTCCACAAAGCACATTTTATTACCTGTCGGAATTTGAACTAATTGTAATAGATTTAAGGTTGTCTTCTGTTGTTTACTTATTTATTGGCATACGGCATTGTTCTATTGTACTCGCTCATTAGCATCATTAGCCAGGTGCTACAAGCCATTTCTAGGAAACTGTGGCGGTGTTGCCGGGCGCACATACATTTGTATTTGCATTCGTGGAGCAGAAAAAGACGGCCTGATGGATTGTATCTGTATTCAGTTATATTTGTACCTGTGTTATACGTGTTTGTATAGTTCTAATAAACTCTATAATAATTTCAACGGCATTTTAATTCGAGTCCTGCAACTCGTAACAATATTGTATTCCAAATATATTAATTCTCTCTCTCTCTCTCTCTCTCTCTCTCTCTCTCTACATATATACATATATACATATATATATATATATATATATATATATATATATATATATATATATATATACACACACACACACACATACATATATATATACATACACACATATATATATATATATATACACACACATACATATATGTATATGTGTATATATAATTCTAACTTTTGAAGTAACGTCGCCGGTAAGAGAGATTGGGATATGTGGCGCAGACTTGAGGAGGCCTACATAGGATAGACATTGATTAACTGAAGATGAGATGAGATGAGCTTTTAGAAAGAATTGTCACATCTGATCAATACTTCTACAAATTCATTTGGAATATCTTGCGAATGTTATTCCTGTGGAATAAATTTGATTTAGTTATCCAATTTCCGATCAGGTTTACTAAGGACGTGATCTGCATTTATTTGAACGATATAGTATCAATCTAATATGATTTTTAGTGCGTACCAATGGAAGACAAATTCATATATTGTAATATGTAAGGGACAGATTTATAGTTATTCCCCTCGTGAACTAGATGATTTAATATTAGAGTATTTTTTAATTCTTTATTGTTCCATAAACAGTTACATTTAAAACTATAAATAGTGGTCAAGTATAAGGCGAGCTAACTCTAAAAGAGGTTTGTTCCACCAAACATATGAGTCTACCGGTGGGAAGTAATAAAAGTTAAGGTTTTGTACACTATACAATATATCTCATCACGAAATCTGTTCGTTAGTCTCGCTAAAACTCGATAATGGCTGGACTGATTGGGCTAATTTTGGTTTAGAATTTTTTGTGGAAGTCCAGGGAAGGTTTAAAAGGTGAGTAAATATGAAAAAAATGCTTGGAATATAGCAAAAACAATATTTCGCTTTCCCTTAGAAACTATTCTTACCTGTCAAACATTTGATGTTCGTCCCGTCGTTTACAAATCAATTAAATTTAAAAGTGATGGTTTTTTTTCATTTTTTGGTTTTGAATGTCAAACGTTTGATGTTCGTTCTGGTTAAGTTTTGACCACATTTTCTACTAAAGTTGAAAGATTCTGCAATTATCATTCAGCTTTTTTATTTATTGATTCTGCGGCGGTACGAAGTTTGCCGGGTCAGCTAGTATTAAATAAAAAAAAAATTATGTACAGAAATAAAACATTACAGAAATAATTACTTGTTCATAATATAGTAGACAAAGATAATTTAAGACAGTCTTCATAACTTTTTTCAATTGCTCTCCGATATGTTGAATTTACTCAAAACCAGGGGCCATGTTAGTAATGTGTTCGAGGTGTTTGATTGTGAAATGTGGAAAGAAATGGATCATGAAACCCTAAGGGAAATCATCACAAGTTTACAATTCACGCGATTAATCGGTTTGTATTTTTGCAGGACTCCGTAAAATGTATATATTCATGAGTACGTTTGGAAGGAATAATTAATTTCATACTTGATTAATCATAGGTTTACTTTACGAGTCGAAAATAAAGTTTACGCTCTTAATCAATCACAGATTATCATTCTTCTTGATATAATACTGAGTTTACTAGTTAGTACAGCCAGCACAGGAATTTGACAAATAATTTGATTATATTTATCACTTTATTTCATTGTGTGTTTGATATTATATTCTCACAAAATATCGACGTGAAACGGTTGGCCTTGAGCTAATCGGGTTTCCTGCGACGTATGAGAGTTCCGATGGCCCAAGTTCCCCTCCCCCTATCCAACCTACCCTATTGCATTCCCCTATTCCAATCATATATCCTATCTCTTCTATCCACTCCCCGTGTCTGATACCTCTATTTCATCCCCATACCCTATACTTTTTATCCCAATCTGAACACTGGCAACGCGTTGGTTTACTATGTCATTCGTGTTACAAACGCCTATAAGTGACGGGTAACCACTTTCTATGAGCTTAGGCGTCTGCCAGTTTGCCAGCTTCGCAACAATTTTTTTTTGTTCTTCCCTGTTTAAGAATTTTTCAAAATAATCATGAATAAGTGTTATCTATTTACCTCTATTTTTATAGCTTTTCGCATGTATCAGCGAAGGATACCTTTGATCACGTAGTGCAAACAGTTCTTGGAGTCAATAAAACTATGTTTTGGGTTAAGTAGATTTTGATTTACTATCTAGACAGCTGTTTCATGAATCACAACAGTTCGGCGCAAGAGGGTCATAAGTATCTCAGCTTCAGACTCCACTTCCCTTATGTAGGACGTTGATCAACGTGCTAAAGATCTACTTTCAGCAGGAGTCGAGTCTTCATATTATTATTGTTATTCCAATGTTAAAATCTGTTTACGTCTCTTTCTCTATTTTTATCATCCAATGGAGAAGGCTTCTTTTTACAATCTTACAATAATAACATTACGTTTTATTTGTATCTGTGAGACGTTGTAAAGTGCGTGGTATGTAGTTGAGAAAGACCGATAGAATCTTGAGAGAAGATTAGTTATAATCAAAGTCTGGATAAGTTTTATATATAGCGTTGGAATCTCCAACAAAAAGTTTTTATTCATTTGGTGTAGCATAATACTGGCCACTAAATATACTAAAAGTTTAAATTTAGAACATAGATGTTCTTTTTTATCTGTTTTCCCTCCATTACTATTAAAATACACACAGTATTGTAACCAAGATTATCTACCGCCCAAGGCAAAATTTATATTTTTTGCCTTTACATCTCCTTAAACTATATATAACTAGCGGCCCCGGCAGACGTTGTCCTGCTCTGAAAAAAATTTATTTAGGATCCGATCTCAGCGCCATCTACCGGTTCTAATTGTGAATCTAAACCATCCGGGAGCCCACTCAAACACACAAAAACAAAATCACCAAAATCGGTCCAGGTGATTAGGAGGATTCTAGAACCCGATCTCAGCGCCACCTACCGGTTCCAACGGGATAAGACATATCCTATGTCCGTCTCCTGGTTCTAAGCTACGTCCCCACCAATTTTCAGCCAAATCGGTACAGCCGTTCTTGAGTTATAAATAGTGTAACTAACACGACTTTCTTTTATATATATAGACTAGCGGCCCCGGCAGACATTGTCCAGCTCTGAAAAAATAAAATCTAGGACCTGATCCCAGCGCCACCTACCTGTTCCAATTGCGGATTTAAACCATCCGGGAACCCACTCAAACACACAAAATCACCAAAATCGGTCCAGATGATTAGGAGGATTCTAGAACCAGATCTTAGCGCCACCTACCGGCTCCAAGGATAAAAAGTATCCTATGTCCGTCTCCTGGTTCTACGCTACCTCCCCACTAATTTTCAACCAAATCGGTAGAGCCGTTCTTGAGTTATAAATAGTGTAACTAACATGACTTTGTTTATATATAGGTGTATAGATTTTGTAAGCGTATTTATTATATGTACCCAACGACATTAACCTTAAAAACATCTTAGCATGTACCTGTCACTTCAGCGACCAATTTGTAGTAAAGATACCGGTTATGTCTAAAATAACTTACGACCGGTCGCAGTATTGATGTTGATGGTGGTGGCCGTAGTAGTAGTAATATTAGTCTGCGACTTGGTAACTCCCTTCTCAGATGCTTTATGTAAAAAGGTTCATTATACTGACCTAATATCTTGGAAGTGATACATAAATTAAGTTAACCCTGTCATAGACTAGATCAAAATCCCATCGTCTCCAAGGAACTGTTACTGTTAGCTTAGTCTCAAAATAACTATAGAATGTTACATTTGATGTCACTTCAGAAGATTAATAGACGGTTCTGAGGATGAAGTTCTACATAATTCTATTTAGTAGATTTGTAATTTGACCCGCTATTTAACTATTCCTCACAATTTAAACTTGCCAAGTAAATTATACAACAGTTGGGGTATGGATACATGTTACAATTTATTCTAATATTTATTAATAACTTATGGAAAGTGTTAACCGTCACCTATACATGTTTGCAACATCAAGGGTGATGCCAACATTTAAGATTGGTTAGAGGAAATTGTATAGGAGTCTTTTACATATAAAAAGACAAGCTTTAAAATAACATATTACCATCCCATTTTTTAAATTTTATGATGAACATAATCTTGTTTACTTTCAAACTATAATGAATGCGCTATATGACTCATTTTACTAGTACCTACTTATGACGTCATAAGTAAGTAGGCTAGTATAATATCTATGAGGCTGCGGCGTTCTGTAAGTTCATATAAAAGTATCTTACGTGATTTAATTGTCCATTGCCATGATTTTACAAAACAGAACAGTTCAATTTTTACGCTGTTCTCTCAATTAATTTACAAATAATTGTTTTTTTATTGCATGAGTTCAGCAGACAGGCACACGGAGGCGGTTATAATCGCCTATGGACATTTGCTAAACTAAAGCTGTTACAAATGCGCTGCTGCTCTCTAAAGGGACACTAAAACCTGGTCACTGATGCCGGCACACAACTCAAGGTTGCTTGCTATGGCGGAATACTTTAGACCAGAAGTGTTAGCTATCCATTCGGGAAAATGCCCTATCACCTAGTTGTGGGTTCTGGGTTGTAATTGTATTCTTTCTCCTTTTCTTCACCGACATTTTTTTTACTGTTTTAATTTATTCCCTGCGGTTACATTTATGCATCTATTTTTAAAATATTACAATAATATTCTGTCGTTTCGTTTATGTAACTGTACGACTTATTTAGTAAGATACGGGTTTGAGAGTGTAAGACGACGGTTTATAATATAGTGGCCGACAATGAAGCACGAACATTAAAATCAAAATTTAGAACGTGCTGCAAAACTGAACCTTTTACTTAGCTTTTACGTAGCGCCGTTAAAAATATTTTCCAGTTTAGTGTTTGAATTTCTTTAAAGCTTTCAATACAATAGAGTAAATAATAAACAAAATTAAAAATATATAATTAAAATGAACAAGTTGGCGGTAGGCTAAATAAAACTTTAACAATACTCATTGACACCTGACATCTTTGTCTTCCGTGATCATCGCTACTGAAAAGTGGCCGAAACGTCGGAATAATAATAAAAAACAAATAAATTACTGTGCCTAAAACCGTTAAAACTTAGTTTTATTAAGTATAAGCTAAATTCGCGAAAATTCGTAATTGATGTTTCAAAAATCTAATGATACTACTTTATATTTCATCAAAATGGCTTCCAGACTACTTTGTGTGTCTTTCGATAACTAGCATAGTTTAAGATTTGGCCCCGAAGGCCCACTTGAAACACTCAACCTATATATGAACCTTAAATGAACACGTATTTAACTGATATTAAAAATCACTTAAAAATCATAGGTAAACTATTGTACACACTTACGTTATCTGTCAATATTTAATGTTATTAACAATATAACATGACAAATAACGCATTAAACTCATCGCAACATCTGTATGAAACAGTCAATAATTATAAGGTTATCCCAAATGAAAAAGTGGCATAACCTAAAATATCATGAATGAAACTGACATTTTTAAATTTTAAAGAATGTATAATAACAGGCAAAGGAACTATACATATGTATAGAACCTATGGATGGTAAACTAAAACTTATGAAATATGAATGATGATTTCTAATGATATGTTATTACTATATATAACATATTTGGTTAAATAAACTTATATCTGTAGGTTTTTAGACCTAGAACTTTACGATTTCTTGTTAAATTTACTACAATAACAAAGAAACTAAGTCCATATAGTTTACACATCTGCCCAGTATAACATAGTGGCGAGGGGAAGCCAGCCTGATTTGAAGTAATACAATGAATGATATGTTTACGACAACGTAGGTATTTGTTAGTGAATTGAAAAGTCGCGATTGCAGCGCTATTTATTTTGCTAATTCATCTATTTTAATGACACGACATCATTTTATCGGGGTAAATGTATACTAAGTCTTAAATCGTGTTGTTAAACCAGCGCTATCTGAAATTTCATTAATATACGTTCGGTATTCAATCCAAAAAAGACGCGATCGTAGCGTCATCTTTTTCGCTATTTTCGTTTATCACACGAAAACGACCGTCATTTATCGGAGTGAAAAGTTTCCTAACTTATGCCCTTATAAGCTAGATCGGAGTCAAGTTTAATTCAAACCCGTTTAGTAGTTTTCACCTGATACTCTAACAGACCGAATGACAGAAAATCAGACAGACAAAAATTCTAAAAATTCTGGAATCTGCTGGTGCAAATTAGCGTCCCTGATTTTTTTCACGTTTTTAAAAGCATTGTACAAACTCGAACCACTTACAGATTTATTAGAGCATAAATTGACAAGTATGTTCAAGAGCACATAAATACAAAAATCACAAAAAAAGAAAAACTATCTTTTACGTTTATTATTAGTATTCTGGAGTCTACTATTATACTTAGCAAGAGTTATATCAAACAGAATATTTATTTTTTTAAGTGTATCTATTGTTGCTGCGGGATTTAAATAAACACGTAAAACTTTGAGAACTGTTTTATTTAAATTTATAACGAAGAATGCCCCATTCACAGCGGGTTTACAGTGTTTATCAACATTGACAGTCAAATGATATAGGATGTTAGTTACTAAAATACGTTTGATTCTTACAATGTAGGTCTTAAATTGTTTCAAAACAGTAATAATAATTTTAAACTAAATCTAATATTCAATGCTAGTACTTAATTTCGAATTACTTCAACAAGAATTCCATAAATTACTGTAAAGCACACGACATTCGTTCAAATATTTGCTGCTAGGCGGCGCCACTAGACAAACTCAAAATATAAATAATTGCTTTACAATTTATTCTGATTAGTTAAGACACAAAATATCAATGCTCATAAAGCAAGTACTAGTCTATATATTTAATAATAGATGGAGTCAATAATACCAAACTAGTTAGATGGCGCTACTAGTAACAAATAATAGTAACACTATACTTATATATAAGACTTTTTACGAACTAATCGGTTACTTAAATTACATTAATCTTTTACTTATTACATTTAAAAATATGAAGGAGTATCTCAAAATATTGACGCTTAACTTATAATGTTTTTACTGAGGATTCGCGTAATTGAAATCAAGAACGTATTTATATCTTAAAAGCAAGACAGCGAGAAGAAAAATGATGTGCCTGTGTCCCATTACAAAATTCATTATCCTCGTGAATTAGCGACCTTAATTTTCCTATCCGGGTCTGGCCAGATATTAAGGAAATTAAACGGACTGCTGGAGAATTTTCAGCGATTATAATCTTAATATCATAATGCGAATTGTTGTGTTTTGCTTTACATAGTGATACTGTTAGTCCCAAAATACCCAAGAGCCATTGTGACTGGTGCTGAGTTGAGTCTGTCCCTTTTATTTGTTAGTCATAAACCAAATACGAAACGGCTTATAGCGCATTCTATTTCATGTTCGGTACTCTAATTTAATCTTATAGAGGGTATTCGTAAATCAGGAACGAAGATATCGGGCTTGTACACACTTCAATCATCATCATTATTTCTATTAAGAACGGAATCTATGATTGCAGGAATTTGCAAGTCTTCTTTTTAGAGCTTTGGAGTGATTTTGGCTAAAACGGAGCTGTCATGTTTTATCTGTCTTTGTACGTTATATTAATTTTTCTCACAAGTTTGTGGGGTCTATACGGAAATAATTTGACAATAAGGGACAGTCTATATTGTGCTACACAGTAGTGTAGTAAATAGTGAAATAACTAAATATTAGGGGTGGTTGTCGCGTATGTGTAATTGATATAAAAATATTACCATGTTCTTCAATGACATTTTTGTTTCCAAAATAGGTACGAAGATATTAGCTTCCAAAATAATAAAAATTGTACCCTCCCTCTAATTTTTTAATCTGTGAAGAGCGTAATTATTAAAAAAATGACATTAAGTATAGAGCTGGAAATACTTACAAAGAAAATTGGTTTAAACAAAAACAGTTGATTTTTGAGAGTTGGGCTATTTTCGATTTTTTTTTTATGGTTCTGTCGCTAATGACGAAAACAGTGGACATTTTTTACCTGTACGAAACCCTTCAACACAACGCATATACGTAAACTGCTGAGCGCTTATCCAGTTGATTTGATTGATTGATACAAGTTTCTTAGCCAATGGTAAGTCTCTGCGATATCCCAAAACAATAATTTACTTTCGGTCAAAATTAAAAAAAAGAATAATTCCCAAATGAACGTAAGAAACGTGTTATTTGAGTTGATGTAGGGATATATTTTTTCCTCAATCAAGAAAAGCAAAGTCGTTTTTGTTTACGCTCCGAAACACAGAGGACTTGAGGCATTTCATCGGCTCTGTTTCGCTTTTCGGAAAGAATTAGGCTAATCCCAAAGACTTTGAACGATTCCATTTCACATGCACTATATATCCTTCATGGGTTAAATGTATTGTCGTTTTCTGTTCTTGAATATCTTTTACGGAATGTATCCCTAAATTCCCTAATTAATTTTCGTTATAAAAAGTATCACGTAGACATTCCTATTATTGAAAGCACACTATATAACATTTCATCTATATATTAATAGGTGAAACAAAAACCGCTTTTTACGAAAATTGCGCGGACGGAGGAGTATGAAATTTCGCATACTTATAGTTTATATAGAGAAGGAGCGACGAATGCTAATATTTAAAAAAAATTATGCATAAAAATATATTAAATCAATTTAAAAAAGCATACACACACCCACACACCATGTATTTGACACAAACACGCATATATTATTATCCTTTTAGTTTATTGTTGTTAGGCGAAATCTGTCATTACAGAAGTATAGTCTTTGACAACAAAATATTATGGTCGAATTTCGACCACGGGCGACCATTAGTAATAATAATTAGGCTACTGAAATGCAGTTCGCTACCTCACTCGAGCATAACTACCCTTTTAACCGACTTGTCAAAAAGAGGAGGTTCTTAATTCGTCATGAAAATATTTTTTTATGTATGTTCAGCGATAACTTTTTCTGAACCGATTTTAACGATTCTTTTTGCGTTGGACTCGGTAAGTGCATCAGGCAATGCTTGATCAAAACGGGTTGGTGGGTATCACACACTGGCAATATTGATATTATACAATTTTATAACATTGTTTCCATTTTATTCGTGCAGGAACGGAGAAAGAATACAATTTCCTGCGGCCGGGCGGACTGTCGTAAGAGGCGACAAAACAACCCACAGCCAGGTGGTAGGGCATTTGCCCGACTGGATGGCTATCACCCCTGGTCTAAAGTATGTCGCCATAACAACCTTGGGTTGTGTTCCGGCATTAGTGACCAGGTTCGAATTTCCCTTAAGATGAGCAGCAAATGTCCATAGGCGATGGTAAACGGTTTCCATCAAGTGGGCCGTCTGACTGTCTGCTGAATTCATGCAATAAAAAAAATCACTATTCGCAAGTGATCATTGTAAAACATTATAGTTATTTGGTAATTCCTTTTTATAGCTGGATGTTTTAATCAACTGATCAATCAATCTGATGGAATGTGGTTACCGTCGCGTTTCTAAGAGCAGAAGTGCTACCTACCACTATGCTGCCGGGTTGGATGGAGTTTTATAACACCTTTTTTAAAACGCCCTTCATCTTAGGTCTTCGGGACAATAAGCTGCTCATTCTAAATCCCAATAGTGCGCTAGAGAAACGTTTTAAAAGATCGATAAGAGAAAAGCTTTATAAAATTTTCACATGCTTAAAAGTGACTTTAAACCATTTAACGACTTAGAAGCTATCAAGTTAGAAGCAAATTTTATGATTGGATTTATGTGAGTGTTGATTTACTTTTATAGCTTTTTTAAAATTGCTGCTGAGGAGGAATCGTATAGAATGTTACAGTCGTCTATATACGACGTTACGATAAAATATGTTTCTTCTTAGATATGTACGCTCTTATTCATGTTGAGTTAGAGTAAGTTTGTAGACTTCTTTAAGGTATGAATAAGACTGATAGTGTATAAGATAATGATAAATTATTAGGTTATGGGAGCTACCTATTAATGTTTGCGTTTACTATGAATGTCTAACGTAATCTATGTAGCCCCATTGACTTGCGTGTTCACCTACGAGAACAGTATATACTTAGTCTGGCCATAAATACTGTTACAATTAAATAGAAACAAATTATTACGTTTGAATTTGGAATCTGTTATTTTTATATGATTGTTCATTGTGTTTTCTCATTTTGGCGCCAAGACATTGTACAACATTTTGCGATATTAAAATGGAATGGGCCGATAAAGAGAATCGAATCGCTGTGATTGTATTACACAAAGTAGGTATGGAGCCAAATGCAATTTTTAAAACTCTCCATACGCTTGGTATTAGTCAAATGTTTGTGTACCGGACTATTAATAGGTACAATGAGACCTCCTCTGTTTGTGACAGAAAAAGATCTGGCCGTCCACGTAGTGTTCATACGAAAAAGGTGGTCAAAGCAGTAAGGGAAAGAATTCGAAGAAATCCTGTCCGAAAACAAAAGATTTTATCTCGGGAGATGAAGATATCACCTAGAACGATGTCGCGTATTTTAAAAGATGACTTAGGACTTGTAGCCTATAAGAGACGCACTGGTCATTTCTTAACTCATAATTTAAAAAAGAATAGGGTGGTAAAATCGAAACAACTACTGAAGCGGTACGCAAAGGGAGGTCACAGAAAAATTTTGTTTACGGATGAGAATTTTTTTACAATTGGGCAACATTTTAACAAACGAAATGACCGTATTTATGCTCAAAGCTCTAAGGAAGCTTCTCAATTAGTTGACAGAGTGCAACGTGTGCATTATCCGTCTTCAGTGATGGTTTGGTGGGGTGTTAGCTATGAAGGAGTGACTGAGCCATATTTTTGTGAAAAAGGTATCAAAACTTCGGCACAAGTGTATCAAGATACAATTCTTGAGAAGGTAGTTAAGCCCCTTAACAACACCATGTTAAATAAACAAGAATGGTCCTTCCAGCAAGACTCGGCGCCGGGTCGTAAAGCTCGGTCCACGCAGTCTTGGTTGGAAACGAACGTTTCGGACTTCATCAGAGCTGAAGACTGGTCGTCGTCTAGTTCCGATCTTAATCCGCTGGATTATGATTTATAGTAAGTTTTAGAGAGTACGGCTTGCTCTAAACGCCATGATAATTTGGAGTCCCTAAAACAATCCATACGATTGGCAGTGAAGATTTTTCCCATGAAAAGAGTGCGTGCTTCTATTGATAACTGGCCTCAACGTTTAAAGGACTGTATTGCAGCCAATGGAGACCATTTCGAATAAGCTTTTTATATTTTAAATTATTTTATATTTATGTATTAAACTAACACACTGTAAAACTTATAAATGTTATTTGCAAGAGAAAAAGAAAATTTCTTTGTTACAATATTTATGGCAAGACTAGACATGAATGAAATTCGTTTTTAACAGTTAAATTATATAATCAGTCACACATTCACACTTCAGAATGCGGCGATGAAAAGGGCGCAAAATTAGAATGCCGGAAGCCAACTAACTCGAATTGCGTCACCCGGCACTCCTGACCGCTAAATATGACCCTATAATAGCATAAAAATAAGGAAACTCCACAATCCATCTTTAATCCATATTAATGTATAATACACAAGAATTATAACACTGCACCAACAAATTACTGAGACGTATACGAATTTCGAAATAAAACCGTTATGTTTAGTGATACATAACACGTTATTGCTCACCAAAACTACAGACACAATGAATTAGTTACAATATTTATAGGTAAAATAATAGGCGAGTTTATCGCCCAGAGTGATCTCTTCCAGGAAATCTAACATATAGGATATCCTTAGCTAATCTGGCAATGTAGATAGTACATAAATTTAAAAAATATATATTATAAACGCTTGTAACTATTGCGAAGCATTTTCTTGCCATAGCGACCGTAAAAAAACTGTAGAATATAAAATCAGAATATACCTGAAAGAAAAATAATCGATACGAGAAATAATTAGATATATTGTATAAGACAGATAGTACATAATATAGACAAGTAAGACATCATAAAGAAACGATTTTATGAAAAGAAACAATATCCTGAGAAAAAATAATTTTATATTTCTTTATTAAATAGTTGCTTCGTAGTTAGAAAGAATAGAGAAGTACAATATTAAAAACGATCTATAAAAGTTCGACAAGACTGGAAAAGTTGTAGAGAGTCCAAAAAGATAAATAAAGACACAATAAACCATAACTTGGTTTACGGTTTTATTATATAGATCTGAAAAATATCCCTCTACTACGAGTTGTAGTCAGCATTTCATTCTTACTATTAAAAAGCAAAATAACAAATTTACATTCTTTTGACAGACTCTTCTACTTCAAATGTGTAAGGTTTGACGAGGGTTGCTTCCATTTTGTAATACGTGCAGTAGACTGTAAATATCAAATAACACGTGCTGTTATTTTATTCTGTTCAGAAGTATATTGAAAATTTCAAGAACAAACGAAGTGTTAAGTATTGATATTACAATTAGAAAAAGTAACTTATAACTACTTGTATAAAGACACCAGATGCTTTCACATAACTAGGCTTGCGTATATTTTAATTACTATATATACTACTATATATATAATACTATACTATAAAACGCGGAAATAAATATCTTAAGAAAGATATATATTTAGTCTGGCTATAAATACTGTTAAAATTAAAAAGAAACAAAATATTACATTTGAATGTGGAATCTGTCATTTTTATATGATTGTTCATTGTGTTTTCTCATTTTGGCGCCAATACATTCTACAACATTTTATGATATTAAAATGGGGGCGATAAAGAGAACCGAATCGCTGTGATTGCATTACACAAAGTAGGTATGGAGCCAAATGCAATTTTTAAAACTCTCCATACGCTTGGTATTAGTCAAATATTTGTATACCGGGCTATTAACAGGTACAATGAGACCTCCTCTGTTTGTGACAGAAAAAGATCTGGCCGTCCACGTAGTGTTCGTACGAAAAAGGTGGTCAAAGCAGTAAGGGAAAGAATTCGAAGAAATCCTGTCCGAAAACAAAAGATTTTATCTCGGGAGATGAAGATATCACCTAGAACGATGTCGCGTATTTTAAAAGATGACTTAGGACTTGTAGCCTGTAAGAGACGCACTGGCAAAACAGGCCGCTACGGAAAACAATGAGGTAGTTGCTTTTTGATGGCGATATAGGCATCATTAGTGAATTTCGAAGTAATAATCTAATTAAAATAAAATTTTATGGTTTCGAGTTATTGCTGTTGATAGGACTTGTGGTATTACTGGCTTTTGGAGAGCACTGCCAAGAGCATACTATTGCTGCAGTGTTATCGCCCCCGACCGACGCGTGTCGTTCCCCTAGCAACGACCCAGTTTGTGCGTAAATCGGTTAAGCATTTTCCCTCGCCTCAAAACAATAAAAAAAAAAAATCTGGCGTTTGGAAGTGCTGTGAATAAAGTGTGTGAGTTTTTACAACGATATTTCATTGAACTCCACAATAAATAACATTATTCATAATTTGCTCTCCTGCTGTGATTAAAAATTAGATAAAACAATCAAACTAGAAATGTATTCACCGCTTTTTAACAGTTAAAGGCTAATTTGAGATTGATAACATTTGAGAGTGATAGTGAGTCTAATGGACTTTATGAAAATCACATTTAAAACCAATTAATAACATGCCTGTGAGTAATGTACTTCATCTATAACAGGATGTACAATTACTAACGGCCAATATTCCACTTACCAAATTGGTGTAAATTACATCCATTACCTAAATGTCACCGCAGTCTGGCCAACCAGCTTTTTTGTTGGTACCTACAAATTGCCTACAAAAGGCTGTTACGAACATCTGTAAGAGATTTACGCCAAGCAATTTAGTATTGCGGATTTTAAAGGTTAAAAGGTTTATATTTTAAAAAGTTAAATTGTTTAGGTACTAATTTTGTGTGTTTAATCACAAAAATAGTTATTTAATAAACAGAGATATTTCGCACCATATAACAATGATTAACAGTTAAAACTAATGATAACATTGATTATGAAAGTAATCAATAATAAAATATGGGTCTCTCGAAAAAGGTGTCTTAATATTTCGTCGAGTGTTGCAAATATATAATATATGTAATAGTAACCGATTTCCATCAGATGAGCCATCACTCTGTTTCTTGTAGTTGCGCAGTAAAATAAGTATTTTGCTGATATTTACATACTAATTTATTAGTATGCGAATAACAGTTCTAAAAGTAGACACGTACAAACCTTTTTTGTTATGATAATTAGTATTTAGGCGTGGTAGAGCCATGATGGAATAATTATTTTAATATCACGACTACAACCCTTGAAATAGGCTCGATCGATGGGATACAGCGTTCTCACGGAATATCGGTGTGAAACGATTAACCTTGAGCTAGTCTTATTTCGTAAAATGAGTGAGAGTTGCGATGGCCCACTTCCTACTACCCTATTCTATTTCTTGTATCCCATTCCTTCCGTCTGATCCCTCTATCCCATAGGTTCCAAACGGGGACGGTATTGTTCTCTAGTGGGCACTGGAGCTTTCGTGGGCTAAATCGAATGGGGGGCGGGGGGGCGTTATCACAGTCACGGGGGCGGTCGCAGCGTACCTACCTAATTAGCAATTTCATATAATTAAATAATTTGAAAGTACCGCTATTTTCATGTAAAACGTTTTATCTCCGTGTAGTTTATCGTATTACAATGGCGTAAAAATTACATCTATGTTTTACGCCCATATGTATTTACGGCTAGCCCATTCCCTTTAACCCCTCTACTCTATCCCAAAGGCTGGAAACGCGTTGGTTTCGCCCCAAGTATTGCAAACGTCAATAGGCAGTGGTAACAACTTTGCGTTAGATGTGCCGCCAGCTTCTTGTTTGCCAGCTTTGCGATATAAAAAAGTAATAAGGAATTACTTCACAAAACACTACAATCTTGCCTTTAGAAGTTAAAAGTTGTACAACTTTAACTTAATATTCTAAAATATTCAAATCGGATATCGGATAATAAATAATACACAGGAACCAGGTACAAGTCCGAAAAGTTCCTTTACCATGCATGGAATTAAACCCGAGATATCTTCATTCCAGTGAACTAAGCAAGCCAATACTTATGCCGTCGAACATTACTGATAGATTTTGTGAAGGAGGACATGATTTGTAATATGACAGAGGATGTATGAAATATAAAGGATTATGAAAGGAATAAAGATATACTATATTGTGACTGGGAAAAAGCGAAAGGAAATAAATACATCGATAAAATTCGCCTTTTCATCAAACAAACTGGAATAATAATGCATGTAAAACAAGCGTGGTCAAATCTAACTTCTATTTTCGGAATTCGCCAAATTCACTCGACCGTAGACACAGGCGAAAAGGTTTCCTGAAACCATAAGTGATTGTTGGGGCTTTAAACCGAAATAGATTTTTTTGCATTCTATTAACTGTTCGAGTATGTCAACTGTTTGTGATAAAAAGTTTTATTGCTTTCGAATGATTGAAATAATATATATATATATATATATATATATATATATATATATATATATATATATATAAATAATAATATAAATAATAATAATTCTTGAGCTTCGACCACCACAATCCTGAAGAAAATATCGAATTTTGTGCATTTATTGTATTCTGTATTATGAAACACATTATATCTGTTTGTAATCTTACTAGTTTTATTACAAACAACAATACTCTTTATTGTACACCAACATAATAAAAGTAACACATTTTATTGTCAATATTTGTCAATATGTACTATAAGGTAGAATAGAATGGGCGCGTTATCGCTTAAAGCAATCTTTACTAAGCAACCATATAATAATTAATTATTTAATAATCTAATTAATTAAATATTATGATATAATGTAATATATTTTATACCTTAAGAGAGCAGCAGCGCACTTGTAGCACCTTTGGTGTTGCAAATGTCCATAGGCGATGGTAACCGCTTTCCATGAAGTGGGCCGTCTGCCTGTCTGCTGAACTCCTGCAATAAAAAAAAATACAGATAAATCAGCCAGATATTTGTAATGAATATAAAGTATTTATATATTCCGCGTGAATGAAGTCACGGGCACAAATAGTATGTAATATGATTAATATAATATACATATATATTAAAATTGTTGTATTTATAGAAATACATTGAACATTTTGAAAACTATCACGATGGCGCAATAACTTCAGAAGTTATAGAACACGTTGTTAAACAAGAGTTCTTTGTGAATATCTTGCATAAGAGCATTGAACCCTTGTGAAAAGTTATTCATGACTACACATAATAGTACTTGGGATTCTTGATTTGCCGGAGAATATTTTTGTCAAAATATGCTTCTAGACTGATAGCAAAATACACACATGAGTTTAAGAAATTTATTACGGCTGAAGAAGTTCATGTTATTGTGGAAAATTGTAAGCTAAATCTTATCAGTTATTAACCAGGTCTTGCGCAAAACTTGCTGGCGCAGGTGCCGATTCGGGAGCTTCGCGCTAGTGCAAACTACGTGCTTATAGGGAGCCAGGCGTTTGACATGATTTATACCATGTTTCTATATCTTACTACCCGTTTTCAAACTAAAATTCAAAAGTTTTTATTCAAACTAAGTTGCACTGGAGAACCATTTTGAAAATCATATGTTGCGTCACGTTTCATCCACCAATTTATTGATGTATAATTTATCACAGTTAAAGACTATAGTCAATACATGAACGTGATGCCAAGTAAATACAGATAATAAATATTAGTGTTAGAGCTGTCGATAATATTGGGCGTTTTTATATATCATCAAAAATGTCCAATCTCATAAACGTGCACGTGCGTGCACATCACGTAACCGATAAGGTTTCTGTATATATAGTCTTATTTAAATTAAGAACAACAACAACTCGTCGTTTTATTTTGTACTCCTCTCTCGGGCGATTGAGCCATGGGCTCTCGCCAGTGGTTCTTCACCAACATACATGAGGGGTCATCAAGCATAGAAGCACTTCACTTAATTATAAATAACTCCCACATCGCACATATAGTTAAAATTTAAATCCATTTCCTAGTCTACGTACACCCGCTTCGCAACATGTAGGCGAAGCGCTTTCTCACTGTTTAACGAGAAAAAGCGGCAAGAATGTCCCCTTCAACGCGTTTAGCTAAAATTCTTTCAGTTCATATTTATCGGTCTGAGGCTCTTTTTTCGTTGCATTATTACTGAACATGACTTTAAACTGCACATAAGTTATGTCAACTAATTATTTATTTATTTAACAAAGACTCAACAAATATCAGATAACACTTAGGTATACTATAATTTATAAGGTTATTTTTTATATTGGTTTCTAACCAATATAAAAAAATATAACGATACGAGTTAATACCACGCGAAAAAAGTCGCGGAATGTCTAGTACGACATATAGCTCTTGTCACTGCCCTCGCAACTCAGTGTAATAAGACTACTAAATGTTTAACCATTTACCCATTCGTTATAAAGAAATATTTTATTTTGAAGAAATTAAAAAATCTCATAATAATTTATTATTAAATTTATTACTAAAATTTATTCTATGACCTTAGATGAAAGCCATTTCTCACTTGTTTAGCACGTTGACTACATACACTATTTAAAATTACACTTTATACAAAACATTAATCTCCCAACGTCTAGTTTCGGGCCTTATTAAAACTACACACGTGATGTGCCGCGATTGATGCGTGTTAATGTATATCTATTGTGCTCTGTGAATAAGTTCGGAAAGTGCTTCTTATTATATTAATTACAGAAATTAAATTAAAAATCTATTTGTTATCACCCTAAAATATCAACGATTCTATTTGAAAATGTTTCTCCACATCCCCTTCTACACTTCAAATCAATGTTTCATGAATTTATAAAATAAACCAAGTTAAATCCATACATCTATACACATAAATAAAATTGAACTGTCAGTTTGCACTGTCAAAATAACAGCTTTTTACTAAATACATATGAAAGTATTTACGGTACTTATATCTATAAAAAAAAACAATTTTTATCTATCTGTTTGTTTGTTCCGGCTAGTTTCTGAAACGGCTGGATCGATTTTGACGGGACTTTCACCGGCAGATAGCTGATGTTCTAAGGAGGAACATAGGCTACTTTTAAAACTAGGGTTCCGTGAAAAAAAAAAATCAACGTGGACGAAGTTTCGTATAGTAGTAGTGGTAAAGAAAAGTACAGGTAATAAAAGATAATTCATATGTAACTCGATTATTTAAAATTAAACTTAATCTTTTTTCAGACAATTGTAAAAACAATTGGATTCGATTACAGACCTGTTAACGAGTGGTTGCGTCGAGGAACACCTCCTTATAAATTCTTTCTCCCCATTCTCGCCATCAAGAAAAGAATAAACTTTAAAAGGAAGAATGCGCAAAATAAGATAAATATTCGTTGTCTGTCACTGCAAAGGAAAAGCATTTTGATTTAATTTAAATAATAAAACTACGTTTTAACGGTTTTAAGCGCGGTAATTTTATTTGATTTTGGTTTTTCCGACGTTTCGGCCACTTTTCACTTTTCGTCTTCCGTGATCACGGCCACTGAAAAGTGGCCCCTCTTAAAACCGTTAATACATAGTTTTATTATGTATACAAGTCGCGAAAACTTAAGAAAATATTAATTTAAATAACTTTAATTCTCCTAAGCAAATCCTAGTGAAGTGTGTGAACCACCGGGGGACAAGTGCAGTGTGGCGGCGGACTGGTGGCGAGGTAAGTCACTCTGCCCTTGCTTCTTCTACCACGTCCCTTTGCCTTCTCCCGGCCTTCGCATCGCAACGATTAATGGGTTTTTACCAAATCTTTGAAATTGATTCATGCTTTTTAACCGACTTAAAAAAAAGAAGGAGGTTATCAATTCGTCGGAATCTTTTTTTTTTGTTTGTTTTTTTATGTATGTTCACCGATTACTCCGAGATTTATGATCCCATTTACGTGATTCTTTTTTTGTTCGACGCGAAATAGCTGCCATTTAGTCCGTTAAAAAGTTGACATAGTTTGGCCGAGTAGTTTACATTTTATGAACATTTTTTATGAAAAAATTTCCATTCCATTCCATATGTACACCGATTACTCCGAGATTTATGATCCGATTTACGTGATTCTTTTTTTGTTCTATGCGGAATAGCTGCCATTTGATCTCTTAAAAATTTTACATAGTTTGGCCCAGTAGTTTTCATTTTACGATCATTTTTTTGTTCCCGTTACTTGGGAACTATATTTTTTAAGGAGCGCGGCACCTTTCGCAGGTCTACCCATACATACATAGATAGACATAAGTCGGTGCTTAGTAATTTTCAAAATATAGTAATTTTTATGTTTTACTTTGCACCGACTTCAAGATGTTTTAGATAATATATATTAATAATAATAGCTTTAGAAATAAGTTATTTTATACTTTTTAGTTTTTGAAGTCGGTTTTTTTATCAAGCTGTTATAATAAACAAAAAAAATGTATAGAGAAATATTCAGGAAAATAGCCGACAAAAGAAACATATTGTGGATAAAAGGATAAACTTAATAAAACTACGTTTTAACGGTAAACCCAGCAAAAACCAGCTGCCAGACCTCAAGACACTGTGAGCTCTTTCTGCGTACAACGGAACACAAACCAACTTGACTGATAATTACTTTTATTTTTCCTTCCACCCATTTTAATATTATATAAAATTATTAGAGCTAGGCATGTTTGCTGAAGAGTTTCTTGCGCCGCTTCTTCTCTTCAAGCCATAACATGTTGCGAAGCGGTAGTAAATTAGATTAGGCTCCCATAGAGTAAATAATAACCATAAACAAAATTAAAAATAAAATTAAATAATTAAAATTAATAAGTTGTCGGTAGGCTAAATAAAACTTTAACAATACTCGTTGACACTTGACATCTTTGTCTTCCGTGATCACGGCCACTGAAAAGTGGCCGAAACGTCGGAAAAACCAAAATCAAATAAAATTATCGCGGTTAAAACCGTTAAAACGTAGTTTTATTATGTATACAAGTCGCGAAAACTTAAGAAAATATTATAGGATAAACTTAGACAGGTTTGTTATCAAAGCAAACACAGGACGTGAAAGGTATAATTTAATTAATTACAGAATATTCGTTTGTATTGAATAATCACTAAAAGATTTAGTTATTTTCTCAAAGATAATTATTAGTCGTTTCAAATTACTTTTGGAAGTGATATTGTGTGTTTTTTACTGCGTGTACCCGTTTTTGTTGTCATCACTTATCTTTAGCATGGGCCTATTTTAATGTGCTAGAGCAGCTTTCAGCAACACATTTTAATGTTACTAAATGGTTTGTCACTTAAATATTTTAAAATATTAATTAAGTGAATTCAATTTCATGTGTCTTATACATCCGACTTTACGCCACTAGGTAGCCGTATCTTTATTGTGTACTTTCCTTTTAATATAGGTACTTATGATTTATTACCTCAAAAGAATATTAAAATTTATTCACAATGAAAAATAACATTTTTATTTACACAATTAAAAAGCCGTCTATTTTGAAAAAGTAACTTGTGCTACTTTTACTATTTATCTTTGTATTTATTTCGGATTTAGTTTTACTTTCTGAATAGTTAAAACCAAAGTATAATGCTAATACACGTATTCGTTTCTACCCAAAAATATAGCATCAGGAATCATGGATTATCCATACAAATATTTATATCCCATTCCCTTCAAGATTGTTTTGAGGCAAAATATAGCGTACATTCTATACTCTAAATGCAATATGTCTTCGAACCTTTCACTCAAATCCGCTGAGTCCTGAAAAGGAGACAAATAAACAGAATTATTTTCGCTTTAATATCTAAAATATTATAATATTCTAAACATGCCGTGTCTAAACATTGCATCTATTTGAAAAAAAAAAACTATGTAGAATAGACTAGACATAAACGACGCAGAACACGATG
Source organism: Dendrolimus kikuchii (assembly GCA_019925095.2). Classification (NCBI taxonomy): domain Eukaryota; kingdom Metazoa; phylum Arthropoda; class Insecta; order Lepidoptera; family Lasiocampidae; genus Dendrolimus; species Dendrolimus kikuchii. The sequence goes on along the minus strand of CM034388.1, from coordinate 17,096,162 downwards.
CATTTTTTTCAATGTCTGTTTGTTCGGGGTTTACGTAAAAACTACTGGACGGATTTCGATGCGGCATTCGCTGTGCGACAGCTAATTCTTAGACTTAAAGTTTGCGCAACTTTTTATCCCATGAAGCCCGCGGGAATTTTTCTGGGAATAATTTAAAATAGTCAGATTGAAAAAAAAAACTAAATTCCAATGCGATTTTTTCAGTGATCGATAGCAAATTTTATGCAATAAAATGTGTGACACTGTTTATCTCGGGAATCTCCCGGGTATTTTCTCGGGAGCGGTTTCAAGTTGTTCGAATGCATAAAAGTTAGCTTATTCCGACACAGTTCCCACTAAAACGATAGCTTATATTCTTTTTTTAAATGCTGTGATACTTTCTGTCCCGGGAATCACGGGAGAATTTCAAGTCAAGCCTGGACGATGTCGCATATCCTAGTATATGGATGAACGAGTGTGCGTGAATAATGCCCTTTTACCTAATCTCCTCTCTGTTGTGAGATACGATTTCACCAGACCATTTTCATCTCCATGCGTGAAACAGGAACGCAGTGATTGATGGTTTTCCCGGTTAAACGTAGTCACGCAAGGTCATCTGAATTCAGGCGGTAAAATACTTCCCTGGAACAAATTTTTTATATTAATAAAAATGTATATTGTCATTGCAGTGCTCATGGTATGGTATTTATTTATTTATTGAAAATATTTGTTTTTGTTCTAATTAAAAAGGCCTAGATAGAAGTAGTAAGTTTTCTAGTAAAAACCTTAAGGGTTTCGGCAGCTTTCTTTCTCGTAGACATCCGAGATACCTGATTAGGTAATAGAGCGAATCCGCAGGAACGCTTTGTATATATAATAAAACATATCTCTTTTCTTTTTAATCATTCAGGATAGGAATAGCAGGCTTTTCCTTCCACACTTTTTCATTTAAACATGTACTTTGCCACCCAATAAATGTTTAATGCCATCCTCAATATGATCGATCCATTTCATTATTGACCTTTATTTCTATATCCATCAACGTTTCAATTTTACATTTTATATGAATAGAATTTATAAGAATGCTGGCATATATGTCAATCATATTAAGTAAGGAAATAAGTACAAAATATTCTTTACCATACTCGTGGAACAAATCTAAATTAGTATTAGTTGAGTTTTAGTTTCTAAACTAAAGAATCGTATGTTGTCGTAGTCAGCCAATCGCAGTCCACTGCTGGACGAAGGCCTGTCCAAGTTTCTACTACAAAACCGGTCCTTTGATTATCATTCCACCTGGCTGGAGGATGTTCTCTACAGTTCGTTTACCAAGAGGCGGGTCTAATTCCAGAATTCATCTGCTTTATCGGCGCTATTGGTCCTGCGGTACACTTGACTAGCTCATCGTCACTTACAAATTTTGCGAGCCATGTCTTGAAATTATTAAATTTTACTGTATGCATAGAATAATAAAATATTCTATATGAGATGGAAGTATTTCATTCAATTCAAAGGTGATACGAAGGTTAAACGAAAATTTGGTATTATCGATATGAGAATTTACAAATTGAGAGAAAATATCTCCTGGGGACGAATTGCTCTGTGCTCATATAGTCACATATCTCTGGAGATGCCTTTTACGACATGTGGCGTGTGTGATATGAATATGTGTTACATAATTTTTTGTTTTCTAACGGGATATCTGCTGTCAGCTTTTTGATTTTTATTGGAAATGTTGTGAATAAGACTTTGAATAAATTGTGTATTTGTTTGTGTCGTTAATTTAAAACGTTTGGTATTTTAATATTTAAATTTAGATGTACCTTATAGTTGTTGACTAAGACACTTAAGTGTCTTAACATTATTAAATAGTAACACGACTAGAGTAATAAGTAGCGATGTTTGATGTACCAAATAGATGTGTAGCATATCGTCCGCTTCTCTAGGTTATTGTTACGCAGAGGACGCGAGTTTGATTCCCGGCAGGGTAAATATTGTAAACCAGTAACTAAACAAATGAGAAATTATTAGTGTAGGTTAGAAATAGAAACATATAATTGTATTTTATCCGAGCAATATTCTAATGCAACAAAACAAATATTTACATATTTGATTTAAGTATATTTGTTTTTTTTAAACAACGACAAAAAAAAAACATTACTCTGAAAAGCTTCCAAATTGTGTCTAATAGTGATAAAGATAACGTTCCAAGTCCTTAAAAAATAAACTTAAAAAAATTAAAATTTTGACCTATTACGTATTATATATAAAAATAAATTTAAAATAAAAAAATCAAAAAGCGAGAGAACAACCTGTGGCATTATTTTTTACTCATGGAGATTTAGAAGTTTTTCAAAGTTATGATTTAATAGACTATAATCAATACTATTGTTCTTTTTCTATGTTTTTACTCAAAAGTCCTGTTTGTTGAAGTATAATTAAAAACCTGCATAATAATTATTCGAATTGTCTTTATTTTGATTGCATATATATATTTATGTTGATTTGTTATTTCGAAAACATACAATCATTATATTTGTATAAACATTTGGATCATATGATTACAAGAAAATTATTCTTTAATTTTCTTGTAATCGTTACAAGAAAAACTATTTGATCACAATATAACATACAACATACCATGTAAAGATATCCTTTGCAAAACGGAACGTATGGTCACATTATGTATGAAATAAGAATATTATCACGCAGCTATGTGAGGGCTACGAACCCTGTTTGTTATCCTTCAGCTGTGCATTTGCATTTTTCGTTTGTGTATTCAGTTCAGTATGGAATAGAGTTATAAGAATTTTATGAACGTAGTTTTAAAGTCAATCAACTCAGTTCGGTAATATGCAAACTAGAAGCTTATTATAACATGGAACAGTTTTATGCTATTTCCAATAACTGTTTTATATTTATTGGTATGAATATTTTTGAGTACAATAAGTCTTCGTTTAAATTATGTTAACATACGATTCAATACTTCGTCATTCCGTTCGTTGTGTTTCACTTGTATACATTATATAATTAGAGTAATATTAGTTTCTTTTTTTCTCTTTTTTTATTGCGGGAGTTCAGCAGACAGCCTACTTGATCGAAAGCGGTTACCATCGCCTAAGGACATTTGCACCACCAAAGGTGCTACAAATGCGCTGTTGCTCTCTTAAGGTAGACTGGAACTTGGTCAATAATGACGGAACACAACCCAAGGTTGTTATGGCGACATACTCTAGACCAGGGGTGGTAGCCATCCAGTCGGGCAAATGTCCTACCACCTGGCTGTGGCTTGTTTTGTCGCCTCTTACGATAGGCCCCCCGGTCGCAGGAAATTGTATTCTTTCTCCGTTTATGTACGGATAATAAGAGTATTACTTTTGGCTGCCTGACGTATTTCCAATAAATAAAATTGAATTATCTGACTGTGGCTTCAGGAAATCCCTAGAGGTAATTGAAAATTGCTATTAATTGCAATTCCTAATCATAAATGTACGTTAGTACGAGTATATGGGCAATTGTTACATACCGGGAATAATTGATATTTTCTTTCCATCAATTTATTTTACTTTTGACAGTTCGATGACAGATCAATTAGTAATGTCCTAATGAGTTACCGACTCGATTTGTTATAAAAATCAACTTCATTTATAAATAAGTTTTAATCAATTTAACTTAACTGTATATTTTTGCTAAAACTACTATATCGTGTAATAAATCAACTCTCATTTCATTGAACATATTTTACATATATTAAATAATAAAACTACGTTTTAACGGTTTTAAGCGCGGTAATTTTATTTTATTTGATTTTGGTTTTTCCGACGTTTATATATTAAATAAGCCAATTAAAACAGCATTTATAATGATTGCGGTATTATTTTTCTTTAAAGTAGAACATTTTTTCTTTTCAAATCGATTACTTTCGATTCATTTACGGTTAGCGTCGATTATTTAATAGTCTGTTCGTTAATGACTCACAGAACATCACCATTACGTCACCCATAACAATAAAGTACGATAATTATGTCAACTGTTTCATGTGGGCATTACTGACAAGAAGTATGCAACTTGATAGACGTGCAAACGTCAAAAGTAAAATAAACTCTTGAAAAGAGTACAATTATTGATTGTTATGTTATTGTTTAAATCATTAAATTTCTAAAATACATTCAAAAAGTTTTTGTAAATATAAAACCATTGTTTGTTAATCTTATATCTTATCTTATACTAATATATAAAGCTGAAGAGTTTGTTTGTTTGAACGCGCTAATCTCAGGAACTACTGGTCTGATTTGAAAAATTCTTTCAGTGTTAGATAGGCCATTTATCGAGGAAGGCTATAAGCTATCAGGCTATATCATCAGGCTAAAACCAATAGGAGCGGAGCACCAATGAAGAATGTTTCAAAATGGGGGGTTTTTTATAACTTAATTTTTTTAACTATTCCACGCGGACGAAGTCGCTGGCAGAAGCTAGTCTCAAATATAGTACATACTATTTTTACTGTGTGAAAGTTAAATAAATATAAAATGTTTAAATTAGATCATTTGGGATCATTTGGGTGATGTAAAATTCATTAGAATATTATAGTTATTAGTTATTTTAAATATTGAGCTATATTTTAGGAATCATTTTGTAGTAAGTTGATGTCGGAAGTCGAATAACCGTAAGTTGTTAACAAAGATGAATGACGGTAGTGAACTCAATGTATGAATGAGTGAATTTGCGTTAAATACGCCCTGCTCGAGCATTGGAAGCACAGATTGCGGATAGATGTTCAGGATATTCGCTGATCTGAAGGTTATCGAGAGCAGAATTCTCAAAGAAAAATGGCTTCTCGGCAATGGATACCCATTTTATTGCTGTCTTCTGTGTGTTAAAATAGTGTATCGAGTTTGATATTGTAACTCTAGTGTAATAAACTTCGATACTATTTCAGATTTGTATCATTATATAGTGCTTTCGCCGACAAGTATGTTTGAAAGTTTCTTGTCCCTCGAATATGCTTCGAACGGCTCATCGGCTTTTTATTAACATTTTAGAGATAAAATTAAAGATTAAGACAGTCGCATTACTTTAAATTTTCGCGTTTGTTTCAGTTCGGTATCTTGCAGGCTAATGAAGATAAGGAAATAAAGTCAATCCCTTACAAACAAAGTAGCGGGCGCAACTAGTTATAAAATATGAATCACGTTAAGTAAATATGCGGTTAGAACGTAATTTATTTATATCACCAAAGCAAACGTTATTATCATTATTAAAATTTCGATTACACCAATTTCACTAGTTTTGAGCTTCAAGCAATTAAAATTCATTTTCCCGGTTGACCACTATACTCGTAACTTCGGTAGAGCTGGTGATTAAATATATATAACTATACATAAGTATCACAAATAAACTGGGATGAACTTAGTGATGCCAAAACTCGAGGTTTCTATGCACATAAATATTAAAAAGAGTTTTGTTAGTTGTCTAATATGACAGTTCAATTTAACAATTTCCATTGTCACTCCTGTTTTACTTTCTATAATATAAAGCTGATATTACATGGATCACTTCTGTGTTTCAATTTGGAGGAAGCAAACAAATCGATTCATGTGAACATAAAATTGAATGATTCAATTTTCTTGAAAGTCATTTCATTTTCGCGACTTTCCACCATTTTGTATTTATAAACATTGAACTGAACTTGAGCTTCCTTTTTTTTAGAGGTATTCCTCTGACAGAGAGCATAAGACGGATTTGCGATTCACTTTCACACATTAATACTTTTATGTAAAATAACTACCTATGCTCGCGACTTTATTCGTGATGGACTACTATTTATACGAATACTGCAAGATATCGAAATAGAATATACACGAAACTTCTGTTTTAATCCCCAAGATTTTCATTTAAATCCAGTAAACCGTTTAGGTGCCTGTCCTAGACAAACTTTCTGTCTTTCTATCATATATAGTATCTTACGTATAGCAGTTGACTTTGCTTATAGTAGTTTAGATTTTGGTATTTATTTTGAAATCCCAGATATTCTTTAGATTATAAGACATATTGTTTCGTGCTATTTGTTATGACTAAAAAGAATCTATTTATATACATGTAAAGAAATAGGTAACTATTGTGCATTATTACAGAAAAACTTGCAGATTAGTATTAAAGGGCGGTCTTATCGCTAAAAAGCAATCTTCTGCAGAAAACCTCTATTAACGGCGGATGACTAACTTGGAAACGGCGATGGTGGTATACATATATACTACTAGAGTTTACCCCGCGGCTGGGCCGCGGGTTAACTTCTAGTTCCTGCTTCTTGTTTAAAGAGCAGGCGTTAATTCAAGTTACAATGTACAATATTTTTATGTTAGTGCCATTTGCACCCGAATAATTCACTTAATTTTATATCGCAAACTATCCGATCTCCTGGCATGCGTATATATGTCCATTTTCGGCATTAAAACTACATTTAAACAAAATTACAATAAAAACGATCCAGTATTCCCGGTGATTTCCGACAACTTAACAGCAAAACACATCGAGTTACCATCGCATTTTTATAGACGATGAATTTTTATATCTATGAACTTGAGAAATGATTGGTCTTATTCCAACTTTCATCCTTTATTGCAAACCATCCTAGTTTTATTTATCTATCCCCCCGTCTATGAAAACTACAAAAATAACAAAAAGGACAAAAACGGCAAAAAGGACAAAAAATGAAAACGGACAAAAAGAGCCAAAAAGAGCGAAATTGTCAAAATGGACAAAAAGAGCAAAAGATCAAAAACGACAAAAAGAGCAAAAAGGACAGAAAGAGCAAAACGGACAAAAAGGACAAAATAACCAAAATGATGAAAATGTCAAATCACAAAACCAATCAAAACCTGTCCCACTTTTGGGATAACCTTTACATAAATCTATCCCAAAATCTATCGCATTATCCGGGATGAAAAATATCCCTTGTCCACTCTCGTTATGAAAATTACATATATACCGATTTTCAGCCAAATCGGTCCAGTAGTTTTTCCGTAAAAGCATAACAAACAAACACACAAATATATTTTTATCCCGGAAACTATCCCATTTTTCGGGATAAAAAGTATCCTATGTTCATCCTCGGCATCGAAAATATACTGAGTTTGAGCCAAATCGGTCCAGTAGTTTTTCTGTGAAAACGGAACAGACAGACAGACAGAGTTACTTTCGCATTTATAATATTAATAGGGATAGGGATATGGACATATTGATATCTATTGACGCCAAGAAATTCTTTGATCTGAAAAACTGCTGTGAACAACACTGAATAAAACAAAGGCAGTAATTACGAAATATAACCGATGCTACAATAACGAGCTGTAGACAAAACCGCGCACAAACTGCCGCATAATGCGGTGTAATACGAAGCACTCGGCTGATTTACGGCACGCAGTGTGACGAGTTAAATTTATTGGTGCGATTCTCTGAATACGCTCAAAATAGTGATTATCTGTAGTTGCAATTTTTCGAATGAATAATAATTTTTTTACGTTGGTATATACGGTCGTGTTTGACCACTGTCTCATTTGATGTTGAGCGATGACAAGGTGTAGGATGAAGCACGCTTACCTAGAAGATACATACCTATTCATACGTGACTTGAAGACTCCCAGATTGAGTACTAACAGTGGTATTGTATTTAATCTGTAAAATACAAACGTGTTTGTCATTAATGTCAATCAATCATGACAAGAAACAGATTATCGAGATCCTTGCGCCCTTCTAATGGCTGAACTGAACACGGACATAGCATTTATCCAAAAATATATTTGTTTTTAATAAGAATAAGATAAGATTATAATTGGTGTTTTTTAAAATCAAGAAACGAAACAAAACTGATAGTATTTATCAAAAATAATAGACTAGCAAGTTATTATATTCTTAATTTTATGCGAAGCGGTTCGTTCTGAATAGCAGTGTTTACACCATGCAACCAACTAAAAAGTAAAGATCTTACTGTAAAAATTAAATTTACATTTGCAGTCATAATAAATTATGTTACGAGTGTTTGCAGAATAAGGTAGAATAATAATATGTTTAACCTTTATGTAAACAAGAAAAAAAGACGTTAAAACGGTCTCTATACTTTTTTATTTTATACAATATTTGTCATCTTTATCGATTTTGTTCTGGCCTTGTGTACACGGCAATGGTAGACATTATAATATGTAAGTACCTTCCCTTGAGGGCAAGCCCCTTACTCTCTAGAGTCTAGATCTTATGAAATCAGTTTTTGTTTTTTTTTTATTTTATTTTATACAGACAGGCAGTCGGCCCACTTCATGGAAAGCGGTTACCATCGCCTATGGACATTTGCAACAGCAAAGTTGCTACAAATGCGCTGCTGTTCTCTTAAGGGAAACTGGAACCTGGTCACTAATGCCGGAACACAACTCAAGGTTGTTATGGCGACATACTTTAGACCAGGGGTGGTAGTCATCCAGTCGGGAAAATGCCCTACCACCTGGCTGTGGGTTGTTTTGTCGCCTCTTACGACAGGCCGCCCGGCCGCAGGAAATTGTATTCTTTCTCCGTTCCTGCACGGATAAGAAAAGTTTATAGTTTTTTTTTGTAATTCCATAAACCGACCATATTCTGTTAAAAGCTAATATAAATTTAAAAAAAACATTGCATAATAATAATAATATACCTACCTAATAATAATACCTATAAATTTGACCTTAAAACGGTAAACACATTAATGCATTTTTTTTCAAATAATTTTAATAAATGAAGTAAGGCACCTACATTAAAAAAAATACATTAAAATTGATTGTTAACATACAGAATCACTTTCCTATTTCTAATATTAATATGTAGTTTGATTTTATATATTATTTTCATAAAATTAGTATTGGACGACTTAAATTTATTGAAAATATATGAGAATATGAAGTTTATTTGTGTATTTGATCTACCTACATTTAATATTCAGGCCTGTTTTGGCAAAACTGCCAGACGAGTTTAATAACATCTCGAATAAAAAATAGAAAAAACATTATTCGTGTAGGTACTTATTGTTGAAAGCTTTGTTTTTAGTCACATGTAATATACTTAATACGACAGATAAGACTCTCTGATTGATAACAACATGGTTGAGTTTGGTTTTTACTTCAAAATCTGGTCCTTTGAGAATTTAAAATTTGTTTTATGTGAATGGTAACTTGTAAAGTGAAATAAGTGCGCCTTTCAATATATTTATAAGTAATAAGCCTTAGTAACATCTAATAAAATATACCTACATAGAATTAACTCTTTGTCACTCGTACCATGGCTGTTGAGAAGTTTGTTTCGGTCAGGCTACAGTTGTGTCAAAGCTGCGATTTGGGTATCTGTGTTTAGGCCGCGGTTAGGCCTAGCTACTCTTCAACCCAAAAAAATAAATAGGTATGTAAAAATTCCAAACCTGCCAGAGACGCAGCGTTGGCTATGTTGTACACCCGTAGTCGTAGTTCAGTGGATAAAAGAAGTAATATCAATGTTATTTATGAATCAAGACAGTCCCGCAAATCTCATAATACTCTACTGTTATTTCCATGCCATCATGTGTATTGAAATATTTCCATCTCAAAAAATATCTTACGTTACTTGGTAATATAGAATACAGCTCTAGTATACATGTCCAAAGAACATTTTCCGTCGCAGAGGTGTTAAATGATTCTATAGGATTGTCAATTTCGTTTATATAGTAACATATAAATTAGTGGCTGATTTTGCTGCAATTTTTTTATTGCCTTTAAGTAGACAGGTGGATGGTAATTGAAGAGGCCTGTGTATGAGGCCACCGCCCGTCAGGGTACGAGTAGTTGGAAATTACGTTTTCCCGTAGCCCTGGCATAAGGCGCAGGACGGAACACCCAGGGGGTTTTAGTGGGTATCTCTAACTGGAGAGTAGCAATAGCATGGCACCACTTGTGACTGGGCATGCTAGTGCCACCTCCGGTCTGGCGAATCCCACACACAGGTCGCGAATTATTTTCCCAGGCTTCTGTGCCTGTAGCGGCTTAGTCCTCAAACGGATTTCCCTTGGTTATTAAAAAAAAGACAGGCGGATGGCCCACCTGATTGAAAACAGCTATCGTTGACTTTAAACATTTGTAACAACAAAGGTGCTAACAATGTACTGCCGCTCTTTAAGGCTTGTAACGCCAACGTCCTAAAGGATTTTTTGGGCGATAGCAGGGATTCCATGGACTCGGTCGTTTTTCAGATGCATTATTATTTTATTGTGAATATAATAAAGTAGTATTAAAAAAAAATACGAATTATTTATTTCTCTTTTATTTTTTTATCCTTTTTTATTAAAATATGAAGGAGTAAAATAGTGTCATGTTAATACTTTGAAGGCGATTTGGTTTTTTTTTACTTTAAATAACAATAGACAAATTACGAAAAAACTGTGTTACGTCTTTTATGACAATTTGTTCGTAAATTATTGATAAGTAAATACCAACGAAAAGTTTTCTTTCGCACCCTACTTTCGACCTTTTGCGGCAATTGGAGCCTTAAAGGGGACTGGAACCTGTCCACTAATGCCGGAACACAACTAAAGATGGCATACACTAGACCAGGAGTGGTAGCCATCTATACAGGCAAATACCCAATCACCTGGCTGTGGGTTGTTTTGTCGCCTCTAACGATAGTCCACCCGGTAGCAGGAAATTGTATTCTTTCTCCGATCCTGCATGGATAAAAATTTATGAAATCTGTACTTCTATTTCAGTAGGAAGTCATTTTATTTGTATATTTTATTTTCTCAACCTTCTAAATAATCCGATTATTATAAAACATCGTAATATTATACTTTCTATTATAGAAAATGTATGGCTGTCTAGTAAGACAGATTCTAAAATAAGGTAGATACGTAAAAAAGTCGCAATTGTCATTGTAACTAGTCAAACATATTATTGAATTATTCTTTTACATAGCAATTAAAATTGTTTCTTTGATGAAATTTTGAATTTGAGAGTAACATGATAGCTAAGAATTTAAACGTTTTTAGGTATCTGCCTTGTTTTAGAAAACGTTTTAACATCATGTGTGAAATACATAATTAATTTTTATCCCGCGTAATAGTAGGTAGTTATTACATAATGTATTGATGCGAGTGCTGCTGGATGAACTGATTGTCTTAAAGTTTTGTTATATGTAATTTTGATGACAGAGATGAATTGTATAGGATATTTTTTATTTCGAAAGTTTGAGAGAACATGTTTGTTGAACCGAATGGAAATAGGGGTATTCCTACCTTTTCCATTTACGCTCCGAAACATATTTGTTGTATCCTAAACCTAAGTGTAAGGACTCTGGCGACGTATTAGGGTGACAGGTGAAGAAGAAGATGATGGATGAGCCTGAAATTGGCACAACGGCAACAACTGCTTTTGAATTTCTCGAGTTAATAAATGCAAGAATGAATAGTATCCAAACAAAAGCTTATTTCCGCAAACAATATTCATCAAGATTATTAATGAACTGTTTATAATGCATATTTAATGGAATTTTAAGGTTTCTAAATCAAGTTTAATTTTAAGTTTGTTGTAAATAAATTGGCGGCAGTAAATAATGATCCCCTTTCTTTGTAAAACTCAATGTTCAAGTATATTATTGTTTTTGATGATAACTAAAAACATTTAAAAGCCTTTGGTCAGTAAGACTCATCGTGTGTTAACTGCATATTAGATATATTACATAGTTTTAAGGGTTAGAAAATTTAACTTTGTGTTTATTGTATTAAAATAGTCTTACACAAAATCTTATATAAAAATCAATTGCTGTTCGTTAGTCTCGCCAAAACTCAAGAACGGCTGGACTGATTTGGCTAATTTTGGTTTAAGGTTTAAAAGGTGAGTAAATATGAAAAAAATGCTTGGAATATAGTAGTAAAAAAACAACAATTTCACTTTCCCTTAGAAACTATTCCTACGTGTCAAACATTTGATATTCGTCCAGTCGTTTAGAAATCAATTAAATTTAAAAGTGAACGTTTTTTTTGGTTTTGAATGTCAAATGTTTGATGTTGGTTCCGATTAAGTTTTGACCACATTTTTTGCTAAAGATGAAACATTCTGCAATTATCATTCAGCTTTTTTATTTATTGATTCTGAGGCGGTACGAAGTTTGCCGGGTCAGCTAGTATTGTAATAATTCTTTATGTGCGTATTATGTGTATTGTTACGAGTTGCAGGAATCTAATTTATTTATTAGAACTATAAAAACACGTATAATACAAGTACCAATATAATCGAATACAACAAAGCTAAACGTAATACAGAAGGTCGTAATTCCATAAAACGCGCAAAGTTGGTCACATAAAAGATATTCCCGATATGTACACACGTCTCGCTTCGTTCGTGATTCTCGCTCGACTGCCTTCCCCCTCCATCGGGGCATTGCTTTATACTGCACAGATGCAATATGTCTGCCCGGCCGCGTGGACCGAATTCCCTAGAATTAGTTTGTACTTTAAGTCCGACACACCTGGCTAATGACTGCCATAAAGATTACAATACACAATGAGCTGTTTTCTAATCACAAGTTTTAAACACAAAGTAAACGACAGAAGTCTAAATGCCGAAAGGTAACAAAATGTGTTTCTACAGGTATGCAGGTGTGAATTTGTCTTTGTCGGCGTCTAGGTCATAACAGTATCATATATGAAAATACACTAATCAAAATATGCCTGTTATAAGTATTTATATTTTCCAGGTCCCAAAAAGATTATTAATCTCGTCTGTATGTACAGTTTCATACGAAATAAATAAATTCAAACCCTATAATATACGTCATACGTATATACACGTCAGTAAAATATCTAGGGGCAATTAATTCCTTTTGAAACATTTAAGAGCCAACCGTACAGCAAACAAAAATATACAGAGGAAGAAATACGTTATATTTAGCCATCTATTCTAAAGCAAAATGCGGCACATTTATATAACAAAGTCTGGCACTGGGCAGTGGCCGGAGGTTCTTTTAAAAAACACGACCTGCACGCATTTTAATTAAGGCGACACAACTACGTGCTGTACATTTATTAAAAAAGTGAGTTTAAGCTTATTTTTAAATTTGTAAACAAGAAGTGAATATTACGAGGCAGTCTATGTAGATGGTACTTTGCCCAAAATGGAATTACCGTAATCCCATAACAAAATCTTGGTTCCATTATTTTGTCCCGTACTGTCTTAACCTATATAGCAGAAATTATAAACATAGTAAAATATTAATATATTAGTTTACAATTTTAGGTATTGGAGCCTTAGAAAAACTTAAAATTGTATGTATGTATAAAAATGTAAAAATTTGCGCTGCAGAAACATGCATGGTGAATTTTTCAAATAGACCTTCAGGGCCAAATCTTTATAAACTATGCTAACGATTTGTTATATAATAATACAGGTAGTGTTTATTTTTTCAAAATTAGCCGATTCGATTCCTGACAAGGATAATTGATTTCAAGAAATCTAATGACACCACTATAGTTTACATCAAAATCGGTCTCGAGACTTCTTTTAGTGTTTTTAGCTATTTCGTACAGTTAAGGATTTAGGTCTGAAGGCCCACTTAAAAATACACTCTGTATGTTCTCCAATTTCTAATAAAAAATATAGTAAATATATATCACAAGTTTGTACCAATTTAAAATAATAGTTCTAAAATTCGTGGTGGTGACTTAACCTTAACACTTCTGACAATGTGTGAACAAACGGATTTGACCCACAAAAGCGTTATATGGGTTATTTTTATTTACCAGCCAGCACGGATATATTCTGCGATGCTATTTTTTAAAACTTGTCTCGCAACACTCAATCAAATGTACATATCCATACACAATTATATAGTTACAATAATGACTTTCCTATAAAGCGGGTCCTCTGCTTCATTTACAAATATAATAATTAAAACTTCCTCTCTACTGGATATAATATTATTTACAATAGCATACTTTTGTCTTATAGTCCCTTAGAACTATAAATAGAATACTGATCTTAAGTCTTTCGTAGTCGTTTACGTACGTACGTAAAAGGCCTAGAAAATTGGCTACGGTACATCGTTGGATCGTCATATCAATCTATGATCCGACTGAGCTCTAGCTCTCTTATGACCTGAAGAATCGATTAGGCGTTTTAAGATGGTCACTACATGGAGCCTCATGGCCTAAGAATTCTACGCATCAATCGTGCCGTTTTTTTTTTAATAAAGAAAGAAAGTATTGTCGAGAATTAATGCACATACAATTATAAGGGCCTGTTTCACAAAGTCCAAATAAAGTTCCCAATAAGCTACTTGAAACTTATTTATCGAATAAAGCCAACGTTTGTATTTCACAATTGATAAATAGCACTAACTGGCAAATAAAGTACCCTGTACCCTATATGTCTAGCAAGTAGCAAGTCTATCTGCCATATAAATTAGTCGACAGCCATAACATAATTATGGTTGACAGCTGTGATTCGAACAATTACTGTTGAAAGTTTTGTTTTTTATGAAGATATATTTGTAAAATGCAAATATTTGATACCGTTGAAGACGAATTAGATGATTTTATGTATCATTTAACTGGAACGCATTAATTATATGCAAGCATTGGATGATACGGACTTTAGGATAAGATTTTGACTTACTAAAGATGCTGTAGATTATTTATGTTTATTAATTATTATTGAATATAATGTAACAAAACAAAGTCTGAAATTACACCAATACTGCAAACATACGTTTATGTTGCAACTTTCATGTTTGTTCCTTTGAGAATGACGTTCCGTTCACAGTAATACAAAAAAATAATGTATATGTTGTTTTGATCAATGTAAATTAAGGGATGACATATTTCAAGATGTATTTATATAGAATGTATAAAAAATTGTATAAAATGTACCCCAAAATGATTAAAACATATTTTCACGTGTATTTACAACACAGAATGCATTTCTTAATACATGTATTTCGTAAAACGGAACTATAAAATGCAACGTTGCCAAACCTACCAACCAGTAAGTGCCAAACAGCTATGTGCCAAATAAATTTATAGGTAAGATAATGGTGAAACGCAATCAGGACTAACCAGAACTTTTATGTGCCACATAATTAATTTGTTAAACAGCATTGTGAAACAGACCCTAAATATGTTAAATGACAGACAGAACATATTCATAAACAAAACATTAGTATTTTATACAACATACAAACAATTCACAAAAGAAATGCACACAATCACGGCAATAAGGCTGGCAATTCAACATTATGCTTGTCAAGATCTGACAAAGCGCTGAGTTTCAGTACCAGCCCCCATCAAGTCTCAAGCAACCCAAACAAACAAATAACTTATGTGCTATCATAAAAATTAAATCAATTTTACATAAATACATAAAACTCAAGTTCAAAGAGATTCAAAGAAATATACCAGGCAAAATAACTATGTGGCGACTATATCGACATTCTACAGTGACAGCTCTTCCATAAGTTATAATGAGGTATTGCATAAACCAATCATTATCTATAGAAGTAATTCTTCTATTTTTTTATCCTAAGGCTTAAATTGCGGCAAGGCCAGGTTTTATAAGCCTAATAAAGATTTTTATGGCTAATAATTTTGATGAATAGGGAACAAAATTAGCTTTTGTAGCAACAGTTGTTATATAAAGTTTAAGGCTACGACCTTTACTTCAGAAAATCTATATGCTAGAATTACTATAGTTGTATCTCAAAAGTCCTTTTACTTATCGTATCCAGCATAAACTTTATTGCACTCTTTTTACAACTATTTAATGTTTTGAAAATACGCTTGATTTTGTTAATATATTTAAGTTTTCTTTCACGCTTTCTTTAAGTTATTGGGACTCGGTGTAATCTATAATTCCATATCGTACTTTACGTATTTGTTATAACGTTACATTGCCATTTTTTTGACTCTGAATTTTGTCAAAGAACTTATTAGTTTAACTCAGAGGGAATATATGTACACATACCTATTATGTTATTTAAATGTATGTCAAGATAAAAATAAATTAAAAATACAGTTCGAATATAGCTAATAGCTAATTGAGTATGTATGCCACAATAACAACTGGCACCGAATTGACTTATAATTTTGAATTAAGGCCTACTTTAAAAATAGTTATTGAAGTAAAAGTACAAGCTAATTACAGACTATGTTCCACATCGCTACCAGAAGGAAGCCTGCATTACTACAGGCAGGGGGGCATCTTAACCATATTGGGCGCTCTCCAGTAACAAAAAATAAAATTATTAAAATAATACAATCAATACATTTCAAACTGTTTGCAATTTCGTATGTTACAGTGATCGACTTGAGATGACAAGTAATTTTAAAACTAGCAGATACGCAAGCATGTGTAGTATTGTGTATGTATAAGGTGTAGGGCGTGGGTGACAGGCACACTTAGCAGCCCCAGGTGACAGACGGCCCTGCCTACAGGCCTAGGATAGACATAGACAGGATACGACATTAATAGAAGGCTCCAAGCGTAACCGGGATTAAATGCTCGGATAATGACGAGTGCGTCTCGCACAGACCCCCTTATTTTTTATTTTTTTGTGTATACACACACACACACTTATAGGTTTTGTAGCTTTCACAATAATGAAAACATGTATTCGCGTTCAAACGCATTCTAATAAACATTCCCTATTGAAAAATAGCACTCACGCGAGTCAGTGAACGGTTTGATTTTCAATCATACTGTAAGCCCAATATTTTTCTATTACATAGCGTGAAAAAATAATAGGCATCGATACAATATAGATATAGAGCATAGGACAGGATATGACAAGTAAAATAGTTCTTTATATTGACTAGCCCTGATGAAGTTCTACATCTGATAATAATAATAATAATAAAAGAATTTTATTGTCACCAAAAATATAACAAATTATCCATTTCAAAAGGGTCGATATTAATATTAAACACGAAAATCGAATGTAAGGTAAGTCGAATAATGGGATAATATTATAGTTATAGAATGTGGCCAAATGCGTCTTGTTAAAGCATAACGATGTATAGCTACATTAGTGCATAATAATAATAATAGGCCATAAACTTCCTACTCCCATTTTGATAGGGAAAACGGACAGTATACTCGCCACACTTGTCCAAGGCGAGTTTGATACATCGGTTATCTCTATGTGCAGGTTTTCTCACGATGTTTTTTGTGGGGTTACATGGACTACTTAGTTATAACCTTACTAATTATGTAGCAATAAATTATTCCATATACGTAACGTAACATTTTCCTTCACCGTGGTAATTAACAAATTTCAATATGCACATTATTACCTCAGAAAACTGGCTAAGTGGTGCATGCTTTCTGGCCAGGCCCTGTAGACAAGTGGCACAAGCGCTAAACTAATAGAATATAAAACGTACGGAATGACATATTATTATTACATTTTATACTTTAATTTTAGTTTGTATATATAGTTTATTTTTAGTTTAATTTATTGTATAGTTTAATTTATTTATAATTTAGTATTAATCATATACATATGTTACATGAAATTAAAAAGTCTAATAATTATTACGCTAAGTATTGTCATTCCCACACATTTTTTTTCTATTTGTTTAGCGCTTATGTCACTTGTCTAGAGGGCTAGGATTCGAAACCGCGCCTTTAGGGCATTGGTACATACGCTATTTGTCAATATTTAACGTCATTGATAATAACAATATCACGTTACAAATAACGCATAAAACGCATTCGTTACATCTGTGTGAAACGGTCAATAACTATAATATTATTCCAGCAGTCTCACGAAGTGTTTCCGATAAAAGACCATTTGACTTGTAATCCTTTTTTTCTGACGCGGAGAAATCCACTTACGGACATCTCACCGTCTGAGGATCCCGGTGAGGGCGTGTGGAGACTCGCTGGCCTGTTGTCAAATACCCACAAACTCCCCGTATTCTATCCACTTGCCTATATCCAGAGCCGGGGGATGTGGCTATCGCATGCCCACATGAGTCTTGTGGCAGGCACTAGCCAATATAGCTTCGTCCATAGTCACCGTAAAGCGCAAAGTACCCCGCAGCGACAGAATGGGGTATACGGAACAACTCCGCTCCCTTATCCAGCAGCCTTAAGTGCCGGCGGACCCTGCCTTGGGTTTCTCCCGCGGCCGTTTACTCACGGCGCTGGGGGTCAACCAGGTCAACCCAGCATCGCAGTCTTCGTTTAGGTGGCATCTCATCCTGCGTTGATGCTTTGTCGCATAAAATCTATCCTGAATGCGAAACAAAGCAAAACACGCCGCAAAAAGACCATAAACCACTACGCCAACAGCGCCACGTATTATATATGGAATTGATGATTTGTTTATGGTTCCAAATTCATTTTTTTTGTTGTTATATTGGCACAACTGTTTTTCATTTTGGCGCGGAGTTTGAGTTGCATCGGTCATTTAGATTAAACACAGTGCTGTTGTTAGTGAGATCATATCTAGTGTGTATTGCGAATTTCATAATGAACAAAAACATCGAACAAACAGTCTGTCTTAAATTTTGCATCGCCAATGGAATTTCATGTTCGGAGGTAGGTCATCAACGTCTTCAACTGAAGTTAACATCG
The DNA here is from genome assembly GCA_019925095.2 of Dendrolimus kikuchii. Lineage (NCBI taxonomy): Eukaryota > Metazoa > Arthropoda > Insecta > Lepidoptera > Lasiocampidae > Dendrolimus > Dendrolimus kikuchii. The sequence goes on along the minus strand of CM034388.1, from coordinate 17,077,569 downwards.
CAAAAGTGAATGAAATAGTGACTGAAAACCCTCATTCAAGTTTGAGAGAATAGTCGCTGAACTTTCTGTGTCTCACGAGTCGATCCGTATCATTTTAAATAATCACTTGGGTACGAAACATATTGCCGCTCGGCTAGTCCTAAAAGACCTGATTTTTTTCCAAAAACTCAATCGCATAAGAATCGCTGAGGACATGCTAGAACGAGTCAATTTCGATCCAACATTCATGAAACGCATTGTTACTGATGAGGAGACGTGGGTTTACAAGTTTAACAAGCAAACTAGTCAACAAGCTTCGGAGTGGCGCATTCCAATTTAACCGAAACCGAAAAACCACATACATACATACATAACTTCACGCCAGTTCCCTTGCGGGGTAGGAACGATCAACAGAGCGCCATTCAGGCTTATTCTTACACACCTCACTTGCTTCTTTGACATTCACAACTCATGTCATGCACGCTCGTCTGTTCTTAAGGTTCCTGACATCACCTTCTGCTAGTACACGATCAATTTGATCATGGAAGGTGTGTCGTGGCCTGCCACGACTTCTGCATCCATCCACTTTTGCATTGTATATCTGTTTAGTCATTCTTTCATCATGCATTCTTTCCACATGCCCGAATCACCGGAGCATTCCTTTCCTTACCTTCACCCTGACACTCTCTTTCAGACCAATTCTCTTTCTTACTTCGGTATTACGAACGCGGTCCGCGAGCGTCTCTCCGCAGATTTTGCGCAGTGCTCGCATCTCGATCGCGTTTACTCTACTTCCATGATCTCTCTTCCATACCCAATTCTCGCTTCCATACATGAGCGTTGGTACCAACACCGAAAAACCACGCCAAAGTCAATCGAAAGTCGAAGTCATGTTTACTGTTTTCTTTGACTATCGCGGTGTGGTGCACTCGGAATTCTTACCGGAAGGTTAAATGGTAAATAAAATATATTATTTGAGCGTTATGCGGCGTTCAAGAGAGCAAATTCGACGAAAAAAAGCCAGATATCTGGAAAGAAAATTCCTGGATTTTGCACCACGAAAATGCGGCTTTAACAAGGCCATTATTGTGAACGAATTTTTGAGCAAAAACTCAAAGAATATCATTGAGTAACCACCTTATTCACCACATATGGCTCCAGCCGACTTCTTTCTTTTTCCTCCACTCATATTAAAATTACCACTTCGTGTCATCAATTTTCATTCGATAGAAGACATAAAGAAGAATTCGCGACGAGAACTAACCTCAATTCCAGAAAAAGCGTTAAAAAATGTTTTGTAGATTGGATTATTTGTTGGCGTAAGTGTATCCTTTCTGAAGGAGCATTCTTTGAAGGTGATAAAATAAATTTGAATGAATAAATAACATTTTGTGTATTATTAATTATGTGTATGACCTTTTCCCGGTACTTTTTTGACAGAGTAGTATTACGAACAGACGAAAAATCTCTTTACTGTTCAAATTTGTTTGTTTTCTCTATTTGTGAAGTGTTCTTTATCTAGTAATGTACGAGAGAGTAAACATATTTGTTTGTTCGTTCAGTCCGACAGTGTTGACGACAAATAACCTAAATAAATATCTCAGTTGTTAGCTTATGAGTAAAGTAAGTAAGCTATTCTCACGGCTTTAATCGCATAATTATCGAACCCATAACTGGTGGAGTTTGTACTCTTTTTTTTGGCTAAAAAGTGTCTTATGATTATATCCTATATCAAACGCACAAATTCAATATTTTATAATAATTGATTAAGTCTCATTAAATTATGTGAAAAAAAAACAACAAAAACTGCCCTTTAGTTTTTTGTGTGACATGTAGAGTTATTTGCTTTCGCTTTACGTGGGACACTCAGAAAGTTTGCGAAAAAATGTTCTATAGATAAATATTTTTTTATTAAATCTTTTCAAAGTAATGTCTACCAGCCTCTATACAAAGTTTCATGCGTTATAACCAATTTTTGAAACACTTTTTCCAGTCCGCTGCAAACACCTCGTTTACAGCTTGCTCGAACGCTGACAGCGCATCTTCCGGCCACGGAAATTGTATCCCTTTGAGCTGATTTTTTATTATTGGGAATAAAAAGAAGTCTCACGGTGCTAGATCAGGGCTGTAAGGAGGGTGACCGAGGTGTCTGACCGGCGTGGTGTCCAGGACGTCCGTCATTTTGACCGTGGTATGGGCGCCCGCCTTGTCGTGGTGGGACAGTATCCCGCGGAGCGCTATGTTTGGTCGCTTGTTGCTCATAGCAGAGAAAACTTCTGCCAAGCATTTGGTAGTATGCCATTCGGCGTTGATGCTTCTTTGGTTCCGTAAAGGAGTGGACACCAAGTAGCCAGTCAAATTGAAAAAACTCGCGATCAAAATCTTCCTCTCGCTTTTAGATAGTTTCACTTTGGTAGGCTTTGATTTGTATTGAAACACCTAACCCGTTGACTGGCGCTTCGTTTCTGGATCATATTGATAAATTCAGGACACATCACCTGTGATGATGTCGTAAACACGCCGAGACGAGCCTGCTTCAAATTTGTTTATTATATCACGGCACCACTCCACTCGGGCCTGCTTCTAAGCATCTGTGAGTTTGTGTGACACCCAGCATGAAACTATCCTCCTCACGCGAAGAAGCACGGGTAGAATCTCGTGAAGGCTTCCCGATCCAATCTGAAGTACGTACTGAATCTCTTGATACGTAACTCGCCTATTGTCTTGGATAAAATTTTCACTTCTAGCACATTTACTTCCGTAACAGCCGTCAAAGGGCGACTACTTCTTTATTCATCCCTAAAAGTTAGCCGACTACGCTTGAATTCGTTGTACCAACGATACACGGTTGACGTAGAAGGGCCTTCATCCATGAATGCCTTTTGAAGTCTATCGTATGATACGTCCGGTTTCAGGCGACACCGGAAATCGTAAAAAATTCTAGCGCGAAAATGTTCCCGGCGCAGATCCATTTTTCAATGAGACACGATAATTTAAATTAGCTCGCAAAAAACGCGGATGGAAATTTTGAAATTGGAAAGTACCAATTTTTAGTTATAAATAATAATGTTTTCAAAACAGATTATAACTGGCCAGTCTCTCATATTTAAAAACTTTTTTTCGCAATACTTTCTGAGTGGCCTGGTATAATATTAATATGGATTAATACTAGTTCTGATATAGTTTTTATATTTATTTAAAACCGGAATGTCGGCGATACAACTGTCCGTGTCGTGAACTTCTTAGAAACCCTCAAGTTGCGTGCCCACTGTTGGGCAATGGTAAAATCCCGAATTTTGCCACTGGTTACGTTTCCTGTGAAATATAATGAAGAATTCAGCTCTCCTATTACATTAACGTACTCTGTGAGTTCAACTGAAAAGATTTTTATATTTTATAAATAATATTTTTCTCATTTTATGAATAATGTCCGGCACTCCACACTTTTGTTGCAACAAAACAACTGTGTGTAGATAGGATTAAACGTCGGGTAAGATTGACGACGTCTCACATAGTAGTAAAAGTTCTTTTCGCACCAACATTCAAGGCACCGGTGATAGATTATATTCGGCTCTTACCCTGACTGATGGGATGATACTTGACCCTTCCTGAAAGTGCGCTGTTTATGTTATGTTGTAATATATAGCATTACCACGGTACTAGTGTATTTGCGATTTTATACGCATACGTATAATCTACCCATTTGGTAACATAAATTTGAAATGAAGTAAAAGGAAAGCTATTCCTTTATCAGGGATTTTTTTGTGTATTCTTATTGATTGGTCTATATTAGAGCAACCTAATCAGGAGTTGGGTGTCACAGAGATCAATATGCTCCAGTGAATGTGACGGGTCACTCAGAATTGGGTATTAAACACGTATTATAATAATTACTATAATAATATTCAAATTAAAGAGCGTGCCTCAAAGTATCTAATTATCATCTTACTTTCAACAGCTTATTATAGAAATAATTTTAAATACAGTTTAAAAAGTAAAATCAATAAACTATTTTTGGCTCGTTAAAATTGTGACTTCATACGGCAGTATTTTCATACAATATCAAGGAGACTGTGACGTTGCTTGTGTCGAACACACTATTCCATCATAAGGATATTCACACGTATACATGGAGAATGAATGATCAGAAAAGTATGATTGATCTGATTTTAATTGATAGTCGCCTCCGAAACACAATAATGGATACAAGAGCCTACAGAGGCCCCACTCTTGAAACGGACCACTACCTGGTGATAAGCCGGTTTGTGGGCCTTTTCAAGAAGTGGAGGCACTGGCGAGTGCGTACCAATTTCGGGGAGCTTGAAAGAATAAAGTGTGAAAAATTGGAAGATGTTAGTGTAAGGAGTATGTATGCGCGCCTAGTCGAAGAAAGGCTTGCAAAAGCGGACTTCTCCGACTTAGATGTGGATAATGACTGGGATAGTATGAAGGAAAGTATAGTGGAAAGCGCAAAAGAAGCATGTGGATGCGCGAAGAGGCACATAACAACGAAAGGTGATGAATGGTGGGACGCGGATGTTAAATCCAGCGTAGAGAGAAAGAGAAAAGCCTGGCTGGATTATGTTGCTTCCTTGCAACAGAATGACAGTATGAAAGAGATGAAGAAAGAAATTTATCGCCTCTGCAAGAATGAAACCAAAGCTTTAGTGAAAGAGAAGCGTGAAAGAATAAAATTGAAAGAAGAAGAGAAGCTGACGGAGAACTTCGAGGCGAATACCAAACTCTTTTGGAGAGAGGTTAAGAAGTCTCGGGGTTGTTCGTCAGCTTCCAGAATGGAAAGAATAAAATCTAAAGCAGGGGACGTTCTTGCTAACCCACAAGAGGTATTAGCGCGATGGAGTGAATATTTTAGAGAAATGTATGATGATATCCCGGATGCTGGCACCACGACTGAGTCTGTAACCGACTAAAGGTTCCCAAGGACTGGAGGCGCGCTGTCATCGTGCCCTTGTATAAAGGCAAGGGGTCACGTATGGAGTGCGCCAGCTACAGGGCCATCAGTTTGATCAGCACAGCATCTAAAGTGTATGCGAAGATTATTGAAAAGAGAATGAGAGTTGTATCCGATGGATTACTGTGGGATGCACAGGGTGGTTTCAGAAATGGAAGGGGATGTATGGATCAAGTTTTCTCTCTCCGCAATATCGTAGAGAAGCAGCTGGCTATGGGCCGGAAGGTTTTCTGCGGTTTTGTGGATCTAGAGAAAGCATTTGACAGGGTTGTGTGGAAGGACCTCTGGGACATATTGCCCGGATATGGGATTAATGGCCAATTGATGCGTGCTGTGCAGTCCACTTACGAGGGCTGTATGGCATGCGTGCGAGTGGAAGGCAGCCTGTCGCCCTGGTTTGACGTCAATATTGGCGTCCGCCAGGGCTGCGTGCTGTCGGCTTTGCTGTTCATCCTATATCTGGACGATTGTCTCCAGAGAATAAGATTGATGGATGTTGGGGTGCGGATGAGTGATCTAGTTGTAAGCACCTTGCTTTATGCGGATGATGCCGTGCTTTTAGCCGAATCGCCATCAGAACTGCAAACACTAGTCACAATGATGAAAGATGACTGTCAGGCGAGAGGCTTACATTTGAATGCGAAGAAAACAAAGGTTATGGTGTTTGAAAGAGAAGAAACCAGAACGAATGCAAGGATAATGGTCGATGATGTTATGCTGGAGCAAGTGAATGAGTTTGTATATCTTGGATGTGCTTTTAGCAGGGATGGAAGGTACACCGCTGATATAGAAAGAAGAGTGAATTTGGGGAATAGTTTAAATGGAGCGTTAGGTAAACTTCTAGGCGCTAAGAACCTCAGCCAGAAGGCCCAGCTCGCCGTACACAACGCGGTGCTGGTACCTACGCTCACGTATGGAAGCGAGAGTTGGGTATGGAAGAAAGAGCATGAAAGTAGAGTAAACGCGGTCGAGATGCGAGCACTGCGCAAAATCTGCGGAGTGACGCTCGCGGACCGCGTTCGTAATACCGAAGTAAGAAAGAGAGTTGGTCTGAAAGAGAGTGTCGGGGTGAAGGTAAGGAAAGGAATGCTCCGGTGGTTCGGGCATGTGGAAAGAATGCATGATGAAAGAATGACTAAACAGATATACAATGCAAAAGTGGATGGATGCAGAAGTCGTGGAAGGCCACGACACACCTTCCATGATCAAATTGATCGTGTACTAGCAGAAGGTGATGTCAGGAGCCTTAAGAACAGACGAGCTTGCATGACAAGAGTTATGAATGTCAAAGAGGCAAGTGAGGTGTGTAAGAATAAGCCTAAATGGCGCTCTGTTGTTCGTGCCTACCCCGCGAGGGAACTGGCGTGAAGTTATGTATGTATGTGTATGTAATATTATAAAGAGGTAAAATTTGGATGTTCGAAGTAATCTCCGGTACTACTTATTTTATTTTGAAAATTCTTTAGCTAGTAGAAAGTAACATTATTCCCGAGTGACATAGGCTATATATATTTGATTGTGATTAATAAATCAAAAAAACAAAAACGTTTTACGCCCAACGAAGTGGGTACGGGAGCGACTGTCAAGTACCTTACAACAATAACGTTCCACGCAAGAATTGCGCACATCCTCGTGCGAGGCACTATGCGACTGCTTTCTGCGTTTATGTGTTAATTAAAGGCTACAAATCTTAATTAAACCTTGATTTGCGTCTGTGGGGGTGCATGTGTATTTTTTAATGACGCCCAGTGAAGTGGGCACGGGTTAGCTAGTAAGAATTATGCTTTTGTCATTTGGCTACAACATCTTTAAAATCTGTCAAAGAAGCAAGTGAGGTGTGTAAGAATAAGCCTAAATGGCGCTTTGTTGTTCGTGCCTACTCCGCAAGGGAACTGGCGTGAAGTTATGTATGTATGTATCTTTAAAATATGTTTAGGATATTATCTTAAGTATCGGTAGATATGTATATCTTCCAATACTTGAGATACTATCCAGACATATAGATATACGTATATGGAAGAAACCACATATATTTTATTCCATAACAACATTTAGGCATATTTACTCTGAATATTTATTATAGGCCGTTTATTATTGCTTGGAGCGTAACAAAATTGTCTTCATACGCTATGTAGTAACCCTTTGTATAACGCTTAAATACAGCTATAAAATATACATTTTTGTGTAAATAACTGTGGCTTTAAAAGAATTTAGGCCTCGTAAATCTCCATTCAAAAAACACTTTAGCCATTAGACGTTATGTACTCGTATATAATGTAGCTTTGACCTTTACTTTTTCATAATAAAAATGTCTTCCAACATTATAATAATACAGATATTTCCGCTCTAAGAAAATCTGAATTTATGTATTACTAAGCAAACACATATTCTTAGTACAGTCAACAATTTAAACATTATATGATGTTTAGAATTATTATCTAAAAAATTATAATCGACAGACAAACATACTTGTATTTTATAAACAGGGTACTTGCTCGTCTGGATGGCTGCCACCCCTGGTCTAGAGTATGCCACCATAACAAACTTGAGTTGTGTTCCGACATGAGTGGCCAGGTTCCAGTATCCCTTAAGAGAGCAGCAGCGCATTTCTACTTTTCAAATGTCCATAAGCGATGGTAATTACTTTCCATCATGTGGGCCGTCTGCCAGTCTGCTGAACATATGCCATAAAAAAGTATAGGTATAGTATTCCTACACGGCTTCGTCCGTGTTAGATATGTAGGTGGCAAATATCCAATTTGGTTTGCCTATAATTAAAACTACGTTTTAACAGTTTTTAGAGCTGCTATGTATTAGAAGTTTTTTGATAATTTTGAAAAAAACATGTTGCAAAAATTTTGAAAAACTATTGTTTTGCCAATATTTGGCATCAAAGGGTATTTCTAGCAGTACATTCTCAAGTTAAGCAAAATACATTTGTTTACAATGGACAACTTTAATGTCGTCCCTGGTGCCCAAAGCAGATTAAATAACGGAAAGTTTATTTATTACATTTACGGGGAATCGACCCTGAGACTTGTGCATGAATTAGACAACAAGATTACAGAGACCATGAAAAACTATGAGTGACATAAAAACGAAAAGTTTATACAATCTCTTGGCTGCTACAAACTTCAAACTCCTTTTAATTCGAAATGACATTAGAGAAATGTTTGTATCTACGTAAGACTGGATTAATGTCTTTTACTTAAAAAGAGTCTCCAATAAAAGTCCTATCGACCTGTCCATTAATTACAAGTAGGGATCACTAATCCGTTTTCAAATAACCCAACTTTGTTCAGTTCTATCGAGCGGTGGAAACTTTATTAATCCTTTCAACATTAAAACCAAAGTCAATATAAGCTTAGTCGAGCCACAACGAAACCAGTTTTTGACTAACTAAAGTCCATTGGGTAAGTTTGAAAAAAATGCTACAATATATATTTTGTCTACTCGTAGTCTGCGATATGATCTGTTTCTTCGACTTGAGTGGTGCGACACTATGGAAGAATTAGAAATTAGAAAATACAGTATTCTTTTTCCATGCCCACAATTGTAAGGCAAACACAATATTTAGCATAAAAAATACTTTGGATTGATTGTCCACCATTTATTTTACATTTACAAAAAGTTCCAATATACATATATATGATAACATTATACTTATATTATATTCTCCTGAAGTCAAATCAATGTCGGTTTACACAGCATAATTTCCTACTTAGTCTTAGCTGTTTTAGCTCGAGTGACTCCGACGTGGCAGCAACATCCTTTTATGCTGCCATTGTTATCCACGACTAATCTTTAGTTGGAAATAGTAGGGGAGTCATAGGTAATACATACATATTATACAGCGACCAGTCAGCATTCAGTCTTCCACTACAAAAATAAAACGATGAAGTATTCAAAAACTTTAACGATAATCTATATTATTTACTACATGTGATCTTAATATATCTATTAAAATAGTTACTGGTGCTTAACTGATAGTAAGGCAAATGAACGGTATTTAAGATACATGAACCGGCAATTAACCTTGCTTAGTGATTCCTAACACAATCAATCACCCATTGCCATTGCGTATTAGAAATAAAGGAGATAGAAAATTATTTAATTATATCATCTCAGGTGATGTTCTACTCTTCAATCCATGTAAAAGCTGCAAGCCCTAGCAAATATATTCTAATTAAAACCTTTCATCCTCCGTTCATATTCACTTTAAAAAGGGATATGAGAATGAATCCTTTTTTAATTCTTGGATTTTTTTTTATTGCAGGAGTTCAGCAGACAGGCAGACGGCCCACTTGATGGAAAGCGGTTACCATCGCCTATGGACATTTGCAACACCAAAGATGCTACAAATGCGCTGCTGCTTTCTTGAGGAGGAGACTTATCCAGATTATTACAATTAGAATTCTAAAATTTAATAACCTTATTGTTCCACAAACAAGATTACCTTTTTAATTAATTACAGTAAAAAACTTTAAGATAATTGGGAAGGGCGTACGCTTCGCTTGACAATGAGTTGGAATGAAATGTTTACGGTGCAGCGAATTATACGTTCAATTAACTCCTTTTAAAACGAACCTTCGAGGGACGTATCTTCTAACTAATGAGAGTCGGGTATTTTGTTGAACAAATTTTGGCTTCTGACTTCTTAATGTCTTTGAACATATTTCAATTAGTAAGGTTCTGTTCTGTGTACTTTTTTTTAAACAGGATTATTCCTATGTATCCATGTAATCCTTCTTGGACACCCTACCGTTCCGTGACTACCGTAGGGTAGTATTGGGCTCCCGATGGCATGCTTGGACCTATCATATAAACCACCTCTTTGTTCCATCTTGACGTCGCATGTCAAAACCAAAGACCCTTCCGATGGCCCTAGCGGCGGTGGCTCATAGAGCCCCTCCTACATAGAGAGGAATGTCTCTAGCGTAAACAATTAAACGCATGTGCGGAAATCTCACGCAGCGCCATCACTATTCCGCTATTTGAACGATACGTACGATTTTACCGTTCATGGTCGACATTTGTAATGTCCCTGCTCCAACTGGTATAACGTTAGTGCTAGTGATTGTGGTCAAATGCCTCTAGTTTAAAGCGTTAAAAATAACGCCGTTAACCATTAATACCAATGTTACATCACAAGTAACGCATCAAACCCATCGTTAATCTGCATGAAACAGTCACTAATTCTAACATTTCCAAGGAGGAGCAAGGACATAAAAAACATGTGAAAGTACATTAGATGATAATGTAACAACGTGATGGTATGTTATCACTATATTTAGAAAATTGAACAATAAACGGTCTATATTGAAATGTCTCTCTATCTTGAAGTGTGCCTTGTCACGCTATGATACTTGTGTATTTAAATACTGTTTTCTTTGAAAGGATTATCATTCCAAACACCATTCTTAGAACTGGCTTTACGGAATTCACTTTTCTTGTATGAGGATAAAATTGAATATTTGATTTTATTGAATACCATGTTACACATAAAATATAATAATGTAATGTAGTGTTTATTATTTCATGTTGAACTTTGGTTTTCAAGTCATGGTACCGCCATTTCTTATTCAAACCACAATATACATACTTGAAACATACATGTTCCTTCTCTTTTTGTATTATAGTATGTATGTATATCTATCTCTGCTCCTAATTTTGCCGTGGTACATGGAAGTCGTCGCCATTTTGTCGTCGGATTTGTTTGCAGTACTAAAAAGACACTTGTTAGAAATAATAACATTTTTGGTAAGTACAGTAAGTTGGTGAAACAAACTAAATAGCGGCCGCTCTGAAAAGTGGTGAAGGTGATTTCAGTTTCTGTGTATGTGTGATGTCTGCGTCTGAAGTTAAGGTGGACATTCTTAATCCGCGAGGGTTTGGGTGAATCTATCTAATTAGTATATTGATTTGTCTTTCAAGAACACGGGTCATAAAAATGGCCCGGACATTTGGAGGGCTTGCGTGGGGCTATGGAAAGGCCAACACGTAGAGGCCCTTTGACAAATTTAAAGTAAATGTGGCGTGACACTGACCGGCGATTATCCCTGTCTACACCATATAATAATGCACGCAAGGACAAGCCCCAGCCAGTGTAGGACTATTGTGGGAAATGAGGACAAAGAGTACCGGGCTATTGGGGTGAACTGCTAGTGGTACTGGGGGTCTGGGAATATGGGGACTATGGCGTATGCCCGTCGCAATGTTCAGAGAACATGGAAAAATGGGCCGACGGTGACTCGGCTCTCCCTGCATGGGCCCCAAAAGATGCCATCGAAGACAGGGGCAACATGGGTGTGAGTGGCTAAGGGGTGTAGAGAGGTGGGCTGCAGGTTCACCGAGACTACTTCTGACGTGATGCCATTTATCACTTCCACCCCTGGAGGTTGAGTCTTAGCTCTAGCGATCTCCACTCCATACTGGCTGACTAAGGCAAGCACGGAGGCTTTGCCTTGGCCCCCGGAGTCAGGTACGAGGTGTCGCTACTCACCTAAGGCTTCGCCACAAAGCCCCCTGCGGGTGTATATTTATTTATTGTTATTCGACAACAACTGAAGGCAACAATATTATTATCTTCCGCGGCTACGTGTGTTCAGAATATCCGGGAGTTTTTTTTTACCTTCGGATTCCGCACACACATGTAGTGAGATTTACAATATATGATAAATACTTTTAGAAAAAGGTCTCTCTGCAAAATCTTTGCATATATAGTCTTATGAAATTACCTGAGTACATACTTGTTACAAATGTTTTCGTACAAAACAAAGGCTTTGTATACAAACCTCAAAGAACCCCGTAAGCGAATAATTACCGGTTGGACTAAATTTACAAGGGAACTTCAAAAGTGTCTACAAACAAAAAAGACTTAGAAATAGGAAAAAATGCAATCGTGTTTTTTTATATAAAAAAAGGAAAGAATGAGAACAAAGTCAACGATGCGAAAAACTGGTTGGTTTTGGTATCATTAAAAAGTTTTAATTTTAAAGAAGACAATTCCAAATTCAAATTAGGAAAATGTGTGATTTTCATTTGTTTTTCTTATTGTTAAAATGAGTGAATCTAATGAAGAAATTCGATACATTTTAAAATTTTACTACAAAAAAGGTAAAAATGCAACACAAGCCGCGAAAAAAATTGTGATGTTTATGGACCTAATGCAGTATCTGTGAGAGTAGCGCAAATTTGGTTTAAGCGTTTTCAATCCGGAAATTTTGATATCAAAGATGCACGTCGCTCTGGTCGCCCTGTTACGGACAAAATTGATGCCATTTTTGAAAAAGTGGAGCAAGATCGGCATATTAGTAGTTACGATGTAGCTGGAGAACTGGGAATTGACCACAAAATGGTTTTGGCGCATTTGAAAAAAGCTGGGTACACAAAAAAGCTCGATATTTGGGTGCCTCATGAGCTCACTGAAAGAAACCTAATGAACCGTGTACTCATTTGTGATTCTTTATTACGACGTAATGAAACCGAACCATTTTTGAAGAAGCTGATAACTGGTGATGAAAAGTGGATCACGTACGACAAGAACGTGCGAAAAAGATCGTGGTCAAAGGCCGGTCAGGCTTCACAGACTGTGGCGAAACCCGGGTTAACTCGCAACAAGGTGATGCTGTGTGTATGGTGGGATTGGAAGGGCATTATTCATTATGAGCTGTTACCGCCAGGCAGGACCATCGATTCTGAACTGTACTGCGAACAACTGATGAGATTAAAGCAAAAAGTTGAGAGAAAGCGGCCGGAATTAATCAACAGAAGGGGTGTGGTTTTTCACCATGATAACGCTAGACCTCACACATCTTTAGCCACTCAGCAAAAATTACGAGAGTTTGGCTGGAAGGTGTTAATGCATCCGCCGTATAGTCCTAACCTTGCACCTTCAGATTTTCACCTGTTTCGGTCTCTGCAGAATTCCTTAGGCGGTGTCAGGTTAACATCTAGTCAAATGTAAATAAACTTTATAAAAAAACCTCTTGAATTTTTATATAAAATGCGAAGAAACTTTTCCCCAACCTAATATAAAGCTGAAGAATTTGTTTGCTTGAACGCGCTAATCACAGGAACGACTGGTCTGATCTGAAAAATTATTTCAGTGTTAGATAGACCATTTATCGAGGAAGGCTATAGGCTATATATCATCACGCTAAGACTAATAGGAGCGAAGCACCAATTCAAAATAGGGGTTTATTCTAACTTACTTTTTTTAAACTATTCCATGCGGACGAAGTCGCAGGCAGAAGCTAGTCTTAGATATAATTATAACCATAATAATTAAGTGTCTATAGCATGCATTGAAGGTATATTCAAATCCAGGATTATTATACACGGCACTGGCCAATTGCTAACATTTTCAACAAACTCTGTCTAATGAAACCTCACTTTAGTGTTTTGGTTGTTTAGTGAATATTAGATAACTACACAATACGAAGGATTATACTATAATAATAATATGTTGTGCTAATGAATCAACAACGATACATCATGCAGATGTTGTCGTTTTTTATTGATTTAAATCCCTAAAAAAAAGAATAAACAACAACAATGAATGGATACATAATATTTAAAATAAAATATAAACATGAAAATTGATGCACCTTGCTGAATTATGTACACATACATACATATGTATGTACATATAAAGTAGATTTTTCTTCACAGCAGGTTTTGTTGGTTTGATTTGGCACAATTGCCTAAATCATTAAAATACCTACATTTAAAGTAATATTTAGATTAAAGTTTCATTACGTTTCGTTAAAGTACTAAAATATCGTTAATATCGCGTTGTAGTGCGCTATATATAGGTACATTGTCGGTATACATATCGATATTATTAAAAATATTCTATGTTCCATCCCTTGATGTAGTTGTTGTCTTGCTTGTTATATGTTTTAGGCGTTGGTCTGTTACAAACTCCGTAGGCTGCGTATGGCATGACGCTTTTCGCGACTGACGAATGCTTAATATGTAAATATGTACCTCTCTCAGTTTATCTTAAGGTTAAATTTCAGGATAAAATGCCATAAAACATTACTAAAAATGGTTATTTACGGTTAAGTATCGTATCAGTTTTATGTTAAATTTCGGTATTTATTTTAAAGTATGATATAAGTTTGTACACCTCAAAATTATATATCACTTGGTTTCCCTTAAAATTAAAACATTCTAGTAAATACCGATTTTCTGTCCAAACATACATACGGGTACGTATGGATATGTAAACTAGTATCGCTACCGTAAAACATTGTGGGCGTGAACCGGAATCACGAACTCCGGAACTGTTCCGGCATATATATAGCGCATCCATCGTGTATTTACGGTTGCAACATGCAGTTCTAAATTAAATCCATCGTTATATCAAACGTCGGTTTCTAGATTAGAAATTCGAAGTTCAAATTGCTTTTTGTATTTACATACCTACTTATATAAGCCCGCACAGAAACCTTTAAGTTTTGCTCCCGTAAACCTCTAGTTTAAGGTTCATACATACTATGATTGTCAATATTGGACTCATCTTATCACAGCAGAGGCCGGCATTGATAAATCGTAGTGCGCTCTTAGCTCTAGGCTTACACGAGATTAATTTTACATTGTAGCTTACAAAACCTACAATGTAAAATTAATTCAATAACTGTTTGACAATCAATCAATGTTTATTTCTTAAAAAACTTACATGAATAGGTTTTCACATGACGTCAATATATTTATTTACAATTTTAAAAGATTATTAATTGTTCTTTATTTGATATTTCAAACATCTTCCATTTTAATTAAGTTAAAATTGTTCTACTTAGTAAAAATATATTTATATTTTTACTATGACAGATATTTTTACTTTGTGCTCCTATGTATCTAAACATATGTGGTATCTATTCATTTACACCTGTACAACAGCGTACCAAATATCATATATTAATTCCATGTATTGTAATATATTTTTATCATATAACACTATCATACTTGAATATTAACATCTCAAAATACGTGGGTGTATCACAAATACACGTAAACATTGATGGAGGCTCATACATTGTATACCAAATTCTTATTTTACGAAGTAGGTGGCGCAATATTCAAGCCGCGCCATGTCGTAGTTGCGTGGTGGTGATATTATTTCGCACTACGAGTTACAGAGCTACGAAAATGTTCGCGATGTTGGCAAATTTTACACTTTAATTAATATCGAAAATGTTTAATATAGGCTCAATATTCTACTTATAGTCTTAATAGATTATAAGTAGAATACAATATATGTAGGTTAAGTTTCCAGTTCAATATCGGTTAAATGTAGGTTAAGTTTATTATATTAGTTTATAATTTAATGTTCTCAATACAAAAAAAATATTGAAAATAAAACTGTTTACGGCGAAGACCAGTGTCCCTTATTGTAGAATATATTGGAACAAATTAGGTATATGCCACATCTTAGAATTCATTCGAAGATTATTTACATATGAAATAGCAGGTATTAAAAGGCTGGTTCCCAAAGTACTCAATTCTGTTTATAAAAAAGATAAAGTTTCATACATTAATTCCCAAACAACAAGAAATATTTATTAAAAACTGGCTGTCCGGGCAGACGTTGTCCTGCCCTGAAAAAATAAAAATCTAGGCCCCGATTCTAGTGCCACTTACAGGTTCCAATTGTGAATCTAAACCATCCGGGGACCCACCCAAATACACACAAAAAGTTTAACCAAATTCGGTAAAGTCGTTCTCAAGTTATGTGCGTACATACATTTCTAAGATTCTTTTTTATATATAAACTAGCTGTCCCGGCAGACGTCGTCCTGCCCGGAAAAGCGTCAATCGATATGCTGACAGCAGCGCTACCTACCGGGTCCAATTGTGAACCAACTCAGAAACCTTCTTTGGCTCATGCACAACAATTTTGCTAAAGATCATCACATGATCAAATGTATATATAGTTACGATTCTATAAAGGACATACAGACAAACATTTTTATATATAAAGAAGAAAGATATAAAATATTGAAATAAAAAATAAAGTTTTGATGTCCCAAAGTACTCAATGTAAAAATATGATTAAATCAGTAAAGTTTTATGTTCCTCCATGACATATTATTTAAGTTCTCCTATTATGTAAATATACTCTGTGGTATGCAGTTACTTAGTCAATTATTATGTTTTGTAAGTAAAAAGTGCTCCGGTTGATTAGTTTGTGTATGAAATGAGGCAAAAATGAAATGGAATATATTCAGCTTTTTATGTATGTCGAATTTTGTGACATGAACTAATGATTTTCTGTCACAAAAATAAATGACAAAAGGCTTTTACCATACAATTTAAACAAAGGTTGTATGTTGTTGCTAAAATAATAGGTTTTTTGTGACTCGAAGTAAGTTCCAATATAAATATTATAATAACACGTCAATCACAGATGTTTTCTTAGGTAAGCCACATACCGGCCATACATCTGGGCCACAATAAATCAGTGTGTGACATATTTTATGAATGAGTGAATGAATGAATGGAAGCACTATTGTTCACCAAAAATTAAAACTACGTCCTTAAAAACTAGGTACAATGGTTGTAGAACAAAGGGCGGCCTTATCGCTTTAAACGATCTCTTCCAGGCAATCCCCTAAACTAAAGAAAATAATAAAACTCGACAGTGGCGGTGGAGACCATAAATGCTATGGCTTCTCCTTTTTTATATATGTGCACCCTAGTTTTTAAAATTATAGCTGTTAGCTCCTCAAATACAATAAAATATATAAATAATATGAAACATTCAGAACATAAATAAATAAATAATAGACTTTATATACTATACTATACTTTATAAAAAAGCAGCACTGTTAGACCTGAGAGGACTATAAATAATTATTAACCATGTCCTTAAACGACGATAATGATTTAGCTTATCTGATTTTGAGTGGCAGTGAGTTCCATAAACAAATAGCCTGTACCGTGAAGGAGTAATCAACGAATGAAGAAGTGTGAACAGGTGTCACTACGAAGAGATCATTATTAGAGCGAAAATAACGGGAGTGAGAAACATTAGATTCACAAGATTAGATTTAGATTAAATTAAGATTGTATAATAAATAAAACAATGTTCATACAAAAGAGCGAGAGTTAAACTGTCTTGTTTTTACTATTGTACTTTAAAATATCATGACAAAAATTTCAATTACAAGGTAATTTGGTATTTTCTTAAGTTTTCGCGATTAGTACACATAACAAAACTACGTTTTAACCGTTTAAGCTCAGTATTTTACTTTATTTTTATTCCGATTTTTCGGTCACTTTTCAATAGCCGTAATCACGGAAGACAAAAATGTCAAATGTCAATGAGTGATGCTGAAGTTTTTATTTAGGCTGCCACCAACTTGTTCATTTTAATTGGTTAGTTTTAACTTTTTTATGGTTTTATTTATTCTATGGGAGCCTAATCTAATTCACCACCGCTTCGCAACATGTTTAATTTGAAGAGAAGAAACGCCGCAAGAGACTCTTCAGCAATATGCCAAGCTCTAAGAATTTTATACAATATCAAAGTGGTCGTAACGTCGCAATACAAATCAAATAAAATACCGCGATTAAAATAGTTGAAACGTAGTTTTAGTATAACAAAGTAATTTGCTTATATTTTCATGGTGGGTGTGAGTTGCGTTTCTGTGTTTGTTTTATGAATAATCATTCTAAAATATTACGTGCATGCGACCTCTGTTTGCAACCAGCCTTAAGTAAATAGCAAAACATGATCAGACAATTTTATTAAATATTTATTAGAGACACAAACATTTCGACAAAACAAACATTAAAATGTTTATTTTTATGGTTGCGTAGCTTAACGTCGAAAGCGGAACCTGCATGCATATTTTTCTTGATTTTCGATGATGATGTCATCATCATGGATGGATGGATATGGATAGTATTGATAGAACGATTAAGAAGAAAAGATAATTATGTCATATTTAATAAAACTACGTTTTAACGGTTTTAAGCGCGGTAATTTTATTTGATTTTGGTTTTTCCGACGTTTCGGCCACTTTTCAGTGGCCGTGATCACGGAAGACAAAGATGTCAAGTGTCAACGAGTATTGTTAAAGTTTTATTTAGCCTACCGCCAACTTATTAATTTTAATTATTTAATTTTTAATTTTGTTTATGGTTATTATTTAATCTATGGGAGCCTAATCTAATTTACTACCGCTTCGCAACATGTTATGGCTTGAAGAGAAGAAGCGGCGCAAGAAACTCTTCAGCAAACATGCCATGCAACATAGTTTTATTATGTATACAAGTCGCGAAAACTTAAGAAAATATTATATGTCATATTTGTCAGATACCTACATACGTATATGAAATTAGAGAAGTGTCTTGTTGAAAAAATCTTTTTCTTAGGTTCATGTTGGTATCCAAGCAACCTCACTTAAGATCGACTTTTTGACGTGCCAAGACGGAAATTACTGATATTCCTCTGACACACACGTGGATATTCAAACTATATACATACTTATTTTAGGTTTAATAATGGTTATATTCTCAGAAACAGGATTTTTTATGCATGAGTTCAGAAGACAGGGAGATGGCGGACCTGATGGAAAGGGACCTATTTATTGCCTATGGATATTTTTAATATCACTAGTGTGCTGCCGCTCTCTAAAGGGAGAGACTGGAACCTGGCTACAAATGCCGGATCACCACTCCATACTCTAGACTAGGAGTAGTAGCCACCCAGACCGGCAAATACCCCATCACCTGGCAGTCGGTTGTTTTGTCGTCTCTTAAGAGTCAGTCAGCTGGTCGGCTGCAGGAAATTGTATTCTTTCTCCGTTCATGCACGGACAAAGGAATTATTAACTCCTGCAATTACACAACTGCAAACCTAATTTCTAAGATAATTTATGTATAACCTAACGACTAGCGAGTTTATAAGGCATCATTGCTATAGTAAAGCCCATCTTAAAATATTCCAAGAAAATATTTGTAGTTTTCAAACACTCCTCAAACTTTATACGGGAGAGTTCCAACTACAATATCTGTTGAATTTTCTTTCTACTTAAGGACAACAAACTTGTATAGAGTATTTTGAAATTTCTTTCACGTATGTCTGTACTTTAGTTAAACGTGCTATAATATTTGAATATATTTGAGATATCCACGTGATTGAAATTTTTATTGAGATATATTATATAGTTTCTAATATTAAAAAATATTATCTATTATATAACATTATGGCATGTGTAAACACATGCACAAGATTTTTACATATTATGTATTAAATTATACATCTCTAGCTCTAAGTGTAATTATTACAGAACTTCCTGAGAGGTCCATTCAGTTGTAATACAGATTTAGATTTAGATGTGTATACCGATCTGAGACTACATAACCAGAAACATATAAAGATATATTGCTGGGGAGTTTGTTGCGCCAGTCTTTCTTTGTTAACAGTAACTAAAATTGCTTTGGAATCGATGGTAGACTCATGACTTTCAATAATTTATCTGTAAGATTCCTTTTTCATACCTCCATTTTAAGCTTCTCGTATCTGAATCTGAAATATAAATTCGGTTATCTGGCGCAGAATTGGGGAGACCTACGTTCAGAAGTACATTATCTAAATTCCTGAAGTAGAAGTTTTAACATAGATATAAAACTCAATAAATTCACTGTCAAAACGTTGCGCTCAGGGTACCTCCTATTATTGCATATTTAACCTGCACTTTGATTAAATTACTAAGATAACTACTTGCTGTTAAATGTATGGCGGTAACACGGTGAAAATTAGACGTAAAACTCTAGCACTTTGTGTAATAAACGACTTTTAAGTAAAATGTTTCCGTCTTTTAAATAAGTGAGTTGAGTTTCTGTTAACGTGATATTTTAATTTCTCTTGATGAAGTGTCTCAAATATCTTTTACAATAGTATCTGTTAAGGAAGGTAACATGGTTAAAATTATGTTTCGATCAGTAGCAATTTAATCGCAATAATCTTTGACTAAGTCAAGTTATTTAAAAATAAGCTTTTTTAAAAAGGTTTTTAAATACAAGCTTTTGATATCCTGAATATCATGTAACACTAGAGTGCTAGCCAAGACAAGTAAAACGAGCCCAAACACGACGGGCCTATCTTATTTAGTACAGGAGTTCCTATGGCTACCTTCCGACTCCATCATCAGATCAGCTCCATGGGACCGTATTATTGCATTGTCACGCGATATATATATGTGTGCAAAATTTCAGCTCAACCGGAAACCGGGAAGTTGGCCAAATTTAACTTGCAAGATTCCGGTTTTTTCCGACGTTTCGGCCACTTTTCAGTGGCCGTGATCACGGAAGACAATGATGTCAAGTGTCAACGAGTATTGTTAAAGTTTTATTTAGCCTACCGCCAACTTGTTAATTTTGTTTGTTAATATTATTGTTTAGGATTGTCATACATTGGGCAAACAAAGAGGAGCATAAAACACGAGTAAAAGAACACATTGCTGTCATGAAACACACAAGGTCTACGAAGTCTGCGATCAGTGAACACACGCTGGATAAACCCAACCACTACATCAGATTCGATAACCCACAAATCCTCGCGAAAGAGAATCGTTTCATACCTAGAATGATGCGTGAGGTTATTGAAATCAAAAAACACCCAAATTTCAATAGAGAAGATGGTTGGCAAGTACCACCTGTTTGGGATCCAATTATCAAAACTATTAAGACCCAAACCCAGCAAAAACCAGCTGCCAGACCTCAAGACACTGTGAGCTCTTTCTGCGTACAACGGAACACAAACCAACTTGACTGACAATTACTTTTATTTTTCCTTCCACCCATTTTAATATTATATAAAATTATTAGAGCTAGGCATGTTTGCTGAAGAGTTTCTTGCGCCGCTTCTTCTCTTCAAGCCATAACATGTTGCGAAGCAGTAGTAAATTAGATTAGGCTCCCATAGAATAAATAATAACCATAAACAAAATTAAAATTAAATAATTAAAATTAACAAGTTGGCGGTAGGCTAAATAAAACTTTAACAATACTTGTTGACACTTGACATCTTTGTCTGCCGTCATCACGGCCACTGAAAAGTGGCCGAAACGTCGGAAAAAACCAAAATCAAATAAAATTACCGCGCTTAAAACCCGTTAAAACGTAGTTGTATTATGTATACAAGTCGCGAAAACTTAAGAAAATATTATTTGCAAGATTCCACTCGAACTTACATACATGTACATACATAGGTACATTCATTGCAAGTTAAATAAAAGCTTGTAAAAATAGGAGAAGGAAAGACGTCAATAACGGTTTTTAGGGTTTCATAGCAATTTTGGTCAAACGTTAGTCGGTGTGAATATTTTTTCACTTGAGTAATATTTTTTACAGCTTGGTAGAATATTAAAGTGTTGAGCAACGCACGCATTTTCATAAAGTAACATAAATTATGGCGGAAGTTGTACAAAAGACGCAATAAAAAATTCTGTAGCCGTGAAAAAGAACACTCAAGTATTTATTGAGGTTTCATGAATAAAGGTTGCTTAAGATTTTCCAGCAGTTATGGTCGATTTATCTTAGGATTCGGTATGGATTAAAACAAAGGGACGGGGGAGCTCGGCGGATGACTTAATCTTGTGAAATACGGTTTTGAGAAGGGGGTTTATCTTAAGTGAAAACGGGTACCTAAATACCGGCATTGGTTTACGCTTTTTTGCGGTCCGCGCTTAAGATAAAATAATGTAAGATGCTTTCCGTGTGAAACCCGGTTAAACGCTACAATTTATGACTTTTCGTAATGTTTGCCTTGTCTAATTTTTTAGCTTTTGTATACCACAAAGTTTCACATGGAATCGTAATTTTATGTTTATCTCTGAGATTTTTGTTTACCTTTAGGCTTTTGGTATTATATAATTCAACATTTATTTTAGATAGCTACTTTTAACGTTTTGCTATTAATAATTGCTGAATTTATAATATATATATACAAATACACAAAAATTGAAGCTTACATTTTAATTGAAATCCAATAAGTCATCCCGGAGCGTATTAGAGATCAACTTTTAAATAGAGTTCAGGGAAAAATTCTAAAAATAATCATCATTAGATATTGTATTGTATCTTTGAAACCACTTAAGTTTTATTTCTTAGTATAATCCATGATCCGAGATAATAAATAGAAGAGAAAGCCTTAATTCTGAACAGATAGACTGGAGTGGTTCTATGTCTGGGGTGTATAACCCGTAATATAAATTAACCCTCACTGAGCTAATGACCCGTCGAATGACTAACATCTGTGGTCGATTCGACGCGTTTCTATCATTCAAATGTTAGACATGGTGACTAAGATAATTGAGGTCCCTTCAACAATGTTGATTCACATTTTTAACCGACTTCAAAAAGGAAGAGGTTCTTAATTCGTCTGTATGTTCTTGTTTTTGTATGTTCATTACTCGATTCTTCCGCGAACAGTAAACCGATTTTCAGATATTTTTTTAATCGAAAGGTTATACTCCCGAATTGGTTCAATTATCACCATGTTAGGATTTGATGAGTCGACTCTAAAGAATTCGAACATACATACATATTATCACGCATTTTCCCATGGGGGTAGGCAGAGACTATAGATCTCCACTTGCGACGATCCTGATAAACAACTTTCGATTCATCTACTTTCATTAACCTCTTCATACATGCACGTTTATTTGATATGCTTTTTACCTGACCTCGTTTTAACACTTCTGTTATTTGATCATGGTGTGTACGTCGTGGTCTACCGATATCAACTCTACTATTCACAATACTGTCATACACTTGTTTTGTGATTCTATTTTCATCCATCCTCTCTACATGCCCAAACCACTTTAACATTCCTTTTTCAACTCTTGTTCAAAGAATTAGAAAAACCTATGAAAATTGATAACTGGCTTCTTCGTAACACGATATCTCCGTCAATTCTTAACTGATTTTAAATATTTTTCATTACTCACAAATCTATACTCTGGAGGTGGTGCCATGATCACTTAGTCGGGGTCTGGTGGGTGGATTCCAGGGAAATCTAGAATAACAATTACTTATTAAAGAACGCCTAAATTCTTGGAAAAAAAGCGAGTATACGCCTGTAAGTATTACTTTCTCTACAGGCGCTTAATTTTTTTCTATGTATGTGATGAAATTTCTCCGTCTATTGTGGATCAATTTTTAAATTTTTATCTTTGTTCGTAAGAGTATACACCCGAAGTGTTCCCATAATTACAAAACAGGATCTGAAGAGTGGATCGCAGGGAAATCGAGAATAACCCTTGCTGATGAGCGTCAGCACCGAAGAGTGAGATAGTAACCTCGTATACGCTTGTCAGTAGTACAATTTCTACAAGTGCCTTAATCGAGTGCTTGAGCAACTAAAAAATGTTTTACTTGGCACCGACTTCAAGGTGTAGAAAGAAGGCGGTTAAATATTTATTTTTTAGTTTTGAAGTCGGTTTTGTTTTTGTCAAAAAAATTATATGAAGCATGAATTAAACATAGTTTTAATCTTGGCTTCTTTCACGTAACCTTCAGATCCGTATCCTCTAAAAATTGTTGTATTTTTTATATAAAAATCTACGGCTGCCACTTCGTTCGTGCGAAACTGTGATTTATATTCATACAATGAATCGTGTAACACGTTGAAATGAAACACGAAAATTAAAAAAATACTTGTAAATATTTGAGACGAATTTTCAGATCGACACACAAAGAAACTTTCTACAGAAGGTCTTTTATAATTACGCTTCGTATGAATGACCATTTTCATTTAAATTTTACCAATTATTTTGAGATTACAGACAGTCACTTTAATTTTATTTATTGCTATAGAAAACAACACGTGTACTTACATTATATTATATCAAACATAAGTCACTCTTAAGTATTGTGCTCATTGTTCAGCTACCGTATAGAGAAGATAAAATACCAAAGCAGTAAAGTAGCATAGTTTACTGGGTTATGAAATGTACCAAAGTTATAGAGACTACTCAGAGCTCACCCTACCCTGCGTATAAACTACAGAGCCGGCTGCTGCGAATAATGTATTGATAAATTATTACAACGAAATTGGATGCTCTACGTAATGACACAAGAGGCTACCCTTGTGATGCAACCATGATTAACTAAGTATTTCGTCAACGGCAGCACTTTGTCCAGATTTTCGCCATGCAATCAATCAGGATCTGTGTTTATATATGAGCTTTGAAATTTTCAATCCTTAGGTTATCACCTAAGGCTAAAGCGTGTATAGCGTGTTTAGGAAGCGTATTTATTTCTTTGTTCAGAGCAATTGGTGGTATATTCTACATTCAATTCTAAAATAATATTCATATAAAAGAGAGGGCGTTATTTTTTTTATTTCTTATTGCAGGAGTTCAGCAGACAGGCAGACGGTCCACTTGATGGAAAGCGGTTACCATCGCCTATGGACATTTGCAACACCAAAGGTGCTATAAAGGCGCTGCTGCTCTCTTAAGGGAGACTGGAACCTGGTCACTAATGCCGGAACACAACTCAAGGTTGTTATGGCGACATACTTTAGACCAGCGGTGGGTAGCCATCCAATCGGGCAAATGCCCTAACACCTGGCTGTGGGTTGTTTTGTCGCCTCTTACGACAGGCCGCCCGGCCGTACGAAATTGTATTCTTTTTCCGTTCCTGCATGGATAGAAATAGAAATAGGGCGTTGAAATAACTTGTTATAATCCTTTAAAATATCATGATAATAATAATTTTAGTTACTTATTAAACAATAGTTAAAGCGCGATTTGTTTATTTGAAGTTATGATGTCAATGATAAAAAAAATACAAAAACGATAAAAGTAACACTCTTTTCACTCTAAAATTTGTAATTAGACATGCGCGTATTTATATTCAGTTTTTATTCAAATGCCCAACAATAGTTTATAATAAAGTCTGAAACAGCATGGAGCCCTGTTACACGAGATGTTTCTTATTTTACTTATTAACGTTAATAGTTCGTGCGCCATTTGTCAGTCTGACGATTGACTGACGATGTTTAATATCTATAATTATACATATGTACATATATGCATATTCCTTATAGTGGTCAGTAACTAATTCACCTATGTTTCGTTTCACTAACGTGGATTGAAATCCAGCCGAGAAGTAGGCACCCCTAAGGCAATTTTTCTGACCTAATCAACATATTATTGATTAGG
Organism: Dendrolimus kikuchii; assembly: GCA_019925095.2. Lineage (NCBI taxonomy): Eukaryota > Metazoa > Arthropoda > Insecta > Lepidoptera > Lasiocampidae > Dendrolimus > Dendrolimus kikuchii. Next base: position 17,052,432 of record CM034388.1, on the reverse strand, counting down.
TAATTAATAGGAGCTGAAAGTGAGAGAAAACGTTATGATGAAAATTATAAATTGAGTGGACGGATATGTTACTCCCCTATGTCGCCTTGTACAAGCGCGGCGGCGATACTTTTAGGTACCCGAAAAATTGTTTTGGCCTGATACCTACCTACCACTTTTTCATAGTCGTGATTATTTATTAAATGACATAGACATTTTTTTAATTTTTTTATTGCAGGAGTTCAGCAGACAGGCAGACGGCCCACTGGATGGAAAGCGGTTACCATCGCCTATGGACATTTGCAACACCAAAGGTGCTACAAATGCGCTGCTGCTCTCTTAAGTGAGTCTGGAACCTGGTCACTAATGCCGGAACACAAAGTTGTTATGGCGGCATGCTCTAGATCAGGGGCATATAATGAGCGATTACAAAACAAAAAAGATTTTTATCGCTGTTGAAACCGCTGAAAGTGCTGTTTGTTGTGTGACAACCGCGCAAAATCTACCCTTTTTGTATATACCTGATTCGATAATTTAAGTTATTTTGTAGATTTACTATGTCAAAGGTAAGAAAAAACACAAAAAAATTCAATCGGTAATTTTCAGAACAGTTCTGCAAAGATGATATGTCTAACTGATATGAAACAAAAGTATTAGAAATCAAGGTACATATATCACGAACTGAGATACTTAAGAATCAATGTCGTTATCAAAGCCCGACGACAACTATTGAACCATTGATCTCTTCTGTGAGTATCTTATGGCCAATTAAAGTGACGTTTATTGGCAATGTGGCTTCTCCGTACTTTCTTCATCACACGCATACATTGTTACTGAGGCTCGATTGGAAATCAATCCCCTCCGAAAAATTACGTTCGTAGGTCGCCAATTTGTCTAAGCTCGTGATATTTGTGGATTAGTTCAGGCTCTTTAAGCCCTAATCGTGGTTATCTTATTGCTTGGTAGATTTAATTAAAATTGTTATGTAATTCATACTTCGACATGAAACTAAATCTAAGCATTACAAATTTCATTTTAAAAATAGATCTACAATCAAAAATAATTTTATTGATAACATTGTTTTAAATGTAGGTGTCATAAACTCCTTATATCTGTAAAAGGTGCGCTCGGCTAACTACCTCCTGAGTCATAATTTAAACAAATTTACAGATAGTTATTTTTATAGGTAGTTTATTATAATAATAATATATTATGAGTCCCATGACATGTATTAATGTACCTGACTTCCCAATATTCCATTTTATATTTCTCATATCATTCCTATGCCGAGTGAACTGTGAATACACGTTTAATTACCGATTATGTACATAGCACATTGTTGCGGGAAGAGTCCCACAGGCTGGCCTACCGCACTGCATAATAGTAACACCTCATAAGGTCCTATTGCTAAGCTCGAGCCTGCCCTTTATAGGGGAATGGGCAGTATGTAAATCACGTTTTCCAAAGCGGATTGGTGGGTTTGACATATCGGTTATTTCGATATACAGTTTTTATGACGATGTTTTCCACCACTGTCAGCAAGTGAAAGTTGTAATAATATACACATTAGGTCAGAAAACTGCCTTAATGGTGCATGCTTTCCGATCACTATTGAAATCCGCGCCCTTTGAGTTTAGGATGCAAATGCGGTAACCACCAACCTACTACAGCTTAGTGGTTAATTTAGTATTGGCACGGTGAATAGCAATACTAATTGACTGTATGGCTATTTGTTTTACTGTGCGAAGTATGTATGAACCTGCCCTCTGGTTACGATTTTTTATGAAAATTGCTTGAAGAAACTCTGCGAATGGACCTCAAGGTAACGTCTCAACTCCGACCAGTACAAATACGTGACCTTTTTCGAATGCTCTGAATTTACGATGCTGCAGAGCTGATCAAGCAGCGTTGGCAGCCCCTGACTCAATGGATAGACAGTAATAATACCATATAATAGGTTTTATCTAAACAGATATCGGTTACAGCGACTTATGTGCTATGAACATTCGAGCTCTGGTTTGCAAGCCAGTCGTCTGTGGCTTTTATAGCCCACTAGTTGGTACGAGTGATTTTGCCTGCATTTATTTTATTATAGTGTAGGAACCACACACTATTACATATATACACTGTACCAAATTTATTAATTATAGGAAATCATTCCATGGTTTGAATTAAAATTATCGTTATATGAATATAACAAGGATGAAACTTCTGTAGAAGATATATAACTATTATATCATAGAAGATATATATTATTATCTTATCCGTGCAGGAACGGAGAAAGAATACAATTTCCTGCGGCCAGGCGGCCTGTCGTAAGAGGCGACAAAACAACCCACAGCCAGGTGGTAGGGCATTTGTCCGACTGGATGGCTACCACCCCTGGTCTAAAGCATGTCGCCATAACAACCTTGAGTTGTGTTCCGGCATTAGTGACTAGGTTCCAGTCTCCCTTAAGAGAGCAGCAGCGCATTTGTAGCCACTTTGGTGTTGCAAATGTCCATAGGCGATGGTAACCGCTTTCCATCAAGTGGGTCGTCTGCCTGTCTGCTGAACTCCTGCAAGAAAAATAATACTATATATATAATATTTTGATAATATTTAGATCCATGTCCAAAACAGCGAAGAAAAACCAAATATACAAATATTCAAATAATATTACTTTTACATTTATATTTGAGTATGTATTACTTTTCTTTATTTTATAGACAACATTGAACAGCATATTTATTTATATATAAACATGGCAACAATATATCTTCATAATATAAATCTCACGCTCTAAGACTTCCTGAACACAAAAATTCCATTTCCAAAATTCGATCATAAAAGAAAAGTGTTATTTTCTCAAGCGATAAGTATCTATCAACTCCTAAAAACCACGGCAAAGCTGTTGAGAATAACCGTTCAAACATTTTGAGGTAGAACACAAACAAATTTTGTAACAAACTTTCCAGGGTCTACTTGTTCGATATTCCTTTCTCCGTTTACCTTTGCGCTTTTAGTGTGTGTATGATTCCACTTGTTTAATGTATCTATAATGAAGTTTTACGAGGCTAATTCATTTATTCTTTGTAAAACTACGTTTCTTACTTAACAATCAAAAATAATAATTATATAAATAAAGCGTAAAAAATAAATTAATATATTCATTACCTAAAGTACAGTTACTACTATTGGTTATGGTAAATGTCTACCTTAATATGCGAAATAATTTACTTTCATTTCTTTATATGTTGTGTTTATAAATGTTACGTTGGTGGCCCGAGTTTTCTAAATTTAGTGAATGGATGTTATAACCCTCCTCACTTTTGTCCAATGTGGATTGCATCGATTGCGATGATCGATACATCGAAATTTCGAAGTAAAGAAAAATAAAACTGAACCATGATGGTGTACAAAAGGACTAAACTAATATTATGGTAGTAATAAATTACTAATAAAAATAAACTTCTATGTAAATAAATAAATTTAATTACAAATTTAAAAAAAGTTTAATAATATTTATTTTTATTATGGATATTAAATTTAATAAAACGAAAGTTAACAATTATCTATGAACATACAATTTCATATCAGAAATACTATATGACCGCCGATTTGAAAAGGCCACAGTCCTTATTATTATGCCATGACAGTTATAGAATTTCATAAAATCACTTTTATTCAAAATTATGAACAAAATTACAAGGTACTTTAATGAGTACCGATGAAATTGTACGGCTGCATGATCGCTGTCAATTTGATGGCTTCATTAAAGGTAAGTATGGTCTGAACGTTGTAATTTAATTTTGATATTCTGCATCAATGGTTTGATATAATTGGAAAGGTGTTTTAGAAGAACTTTCCCATGAAAGATAATTTCCGAATCGATATGATAGATGATTTTTAATTAAAAATAAGGGCTGATTTGGTATTATATGAAATAAAAGTTTATTTTGATTTTATGTATTTTACAATTTGTAAAGTGATTTTACGTATTTAATTATAAATGTATGTAAGGCAAGTTTTAATGAATGAAGGAGTTGTGTTAATCCCAAACAAGGGCTTTTAAATTATTTATTAAACTACACTTTATTTTATTTATTTAAAGATCACCAACAGTTTTGTAGTAGCTCAGTTGCTTAAACAAGATAGAAAGCAATGTCAATTTATTGAGTCAACTACGTCTATTATTCTAAGCATCATGCTAACTGTGAAAGAAAAAGTTATGAGAAAACCTGTATGTACATCGAAAGTACCGATGCGTGAAACTCTACTTAAACAAATATGATGGGAATAATGTTCGTAGCTATTAAATGGACGAGCCCTTGCCGTTTCCGCGATAGATAGATTCAACGTTCAGTTCGATGAAATTTTGTGTGGCTTTGATTAGTAAGCTGCAGTGGCAGTGGCTCTGTCTCAGTAGCGATGGGTAATGGTCTGGTAACTGGCATTTCAGAAAGTGAGGTATAGACTGCTCTAGAAACTAATTGATAGATGATATGCGGAAGGTTGCACGTAGCTAGTAGGTAAGATCATGAATTTTTAATAAGATCTTGTCCATCCAAAGGTTACCTAGAAGACATTGCTTTATGTAATAAGACTACCTATTGTAATACCTATAGCTAAAAGTGTGTTGTTTTCTTATTTTATTTTTTATTTTTCATTTATCTATAATAATAATTTTAAATAGTAGTAAGGCACCACTGAAACCTATGATGTTTGCGTGTGATACAACACACCCTCGCATTTACAGGAAAACTTATTCTATATAAATATAAACATGAATCCCTATTTCCCTTGATCACGCCATCACGCGTGAAAAGCTGGACCGTTTTCGCTAATTCCTTTTTTGTTGTGTTTGTTATTGTCAGGAGAAGGTTCTTATGAAAGAAAAAAATAAGAAAATTGCGCGGAAAACTAGAAAATTTAAGAATATTTAACCACCATATAAAATTATTTCTAATTTAACCTTAGCGCTTTGGACAATATAAACTTTTTAATGTAACCTTATGACGTTTGACATAGAATTGATAGAATGCGTGCTGCAAATATCGTCAAAGAGGATGTAAAAAAATTGAATACCGTTTAAAACAGATGCTTCGTCGGAGTTATTTTATTAATAAAATACATGTAAAATAATTAATTTATTATTTCTTACAAAAATGACGTAAGAAAACTGAATTTCTTAGTGCACATCACCGATTTTGATGAAATTTTTTGTGTGTTTGCGTGGGTCCTCAGATTACTTAATTGGAACCAGTATTTAGTGCTGGAATCAGATTCTAGAATCCTCGTAATCTCCTGAATCGTTTTTGTTGATTTTTTTTTGTGTGTTTGAGTGGGTGTCCCAGGATGGTTTAGATTCACAATTAGGACCGGTAGGAAACGCTGAAATCGGCTCCTAGATTTTTATTTTTTTAGAGCAAGACAACGTCTGCCGGGTCCTCTAGTTCTATATAAATACAAGATTTGTAATCATATATTGTATTATGTTCTCCATCGTTCCTAGTGTATATGTGACGCATATATATATATATATATATATATATATATATATATATATATATATATATATATATATAATATATATGTATTGTATATATATATGTATATATATATGTATATTATATATATATATATATACATATATATTGTATATATATATATATGTATTGTATATATATATATATATGTATATTATATATATATATATATATATATATATATATATACAATGCACACATACCCACGCATACACACACACACACACACACACACACACACACACACATTACTTTTGGTATTTTGCAGTTAGTAGTATACTTGCCATAGTGGTTATTGTGGGGAAGGATGGTTAATGTCTGTTTTGAGATTGATTTTGTGTGTGTTTTATGATGTTTTTTATTTGTAATTCTTGGTTTTTAAACTAGTTTTCTTTAAGTAACATATATTAAATTTTTGTTTGTATTGGTAGGACCCCACAATGCGGAATAGTAAACTCTCTTGGTTCCGGTATTGAATTTTGATGTTATGTGCCACGATGACTTTTAGTATTCGGAGTTGAAGAGCGTAAATATTATTTATGAATGTTCTGAATGTCCTTCCGTAACTGCTTAGCCCGTATGTCACTATGGAGTCTACCATTGCGTTATATAGTAGAAGTCTCATTTTGAATGGAATCTTATTTTTGAGTATACGCATTTTAGCTAAGATAGCTCTTGGTTTGGTGCAAACCTTATCTATATGTGTACCCCAAGTGAGTTTATTGTCGGAAGTTAATCCTAAATATTCATAAAAATTAGCTATTTCTATGAGTTTACAGTTACATCTGTGGCGTTGCGTGTTGTGCAAGTGTGGTCGTAACTTTGAGATTGGTTTGTTTTAAAGGAGAATGTGGTGAAAACTTGAGGAGGCCTACGTGTAAGAAAGTACATATAAAGGTTGGCCGACGACTGGTAGGATATTTCCGTGTAATACGTAATCGATAGGTCCGAGAGCGAAGTGGCATGAAATGCTTCAGTTGTATGTAAAAGTAGGTATACATTTTCTTTACGTGTTATTTGATACAATGAATTGCTTGATTCAATCACCGGAAACTTTTAAATAAGTTTACTCGCTGTGATTGGAAATTCTATCGACTGAAAGCGATAGGGATTTCGTAAAGTTCCGACCTAATTTTATCGCCGTTAGCTGGATAAAAAATGCCAACCTTTTAGGATAAAGCGTTCCAAAAATACTTTTGTTATAAGCATACTCCTATGAATATATAATTTTATTGTTAAAGCGTCGTTAAAAAACATTATCAAAGGTTTCTATTATACTTACAAAGTATGCTCTGGTGGAAAATGAATAAACAAGAATGCCGCTATTTTGAAGCAGAAATTAGTTCGAAAACTACCTCTATATTCAGCCTTGTTCACCGATAACCGATGCTATCTTAATAGTCTATTTTGACTTCTAATCGACTGTAGCAAACTACTTCTATTTTCTAAGTTTGAACATACAAATTGTACGCATTTAAGTTGGAATTTAAAAAACCCCAGTCTGATGTTTATTCTCAATAATTCAAACTATATATGTGTGTGTGTGTGTATGTATATATATATATATATATATATTGGGGAGGACAATGTAATCGAATTAGTTCTATTTAAAATTGTATCTGTTTTCTTGTATAATCTCTACACAGAAATATAAATATATAAAAGTATTCATGTGCGATTCGCACTCATGTATTTTAGCAATACTAATCAAAAGCGATTATTCAATTTCATTTTATGAATACATTTATAATATTAAGTATAAATAATTACCCGATTAATACCTACCATATTCGTCGGCCGCTGTTTCAGCATTCCCGCTTCTGGACTTTAACTTTTCCAAGTGCTTACCGGTATATTTTTGACAAAATTTAGCAAAATTCCATAAGCGACGACATTTATTTTAAAGTGCATAACTAATTAATAGTATCTAAAAACATAAAATTTGCTGCTCAAAGTGCTCAGGTATAAACATAAATTTAAGTGTATGTTGTATAAAATGTAATAGTGAATAGTTTTGTTTTTAAATGTAGATTAACTAAAGACGAATGTAGCATATATATTTCGTCGTATTTTTTCTGAATTTGCTGGGATGAAAAGCTCTTGTGCTCTCATAGTCATTTCCTACTGATAAAATATAATAGTCTCCTTTAAATTTATTATCCGTTATTATGGGGCAGTAAAACATTAAAGAGTAATGTCTTATTGAACTTAATTACTTTCATTGCATGACTAACCGACTTGAGTTCCGCAGCATAATTCTGAAATTATTAGCGGTTATTTCCATTGTAAGCTAAGGCTATAATAAGGTCTTTTTAAAAAATCAATATCTATATTGATATAAAATTCTAAACATGTCATGTCTGTACATTGAAGATATAAAAAAATACTGGAATACACTATATAAACATTGGAGAATGCGATGTAATTTCTTTTAGATTTCTTGTCTGTTTGTTCAGGATTCCGGATTTCAGGATCGACAACAAATTCTTAGACTTACAATCTGCGCCACTTTTTATCCTGGGAATCCCGTAGGAATTTTTTGGGAATGATTCAAAATGGGCAGATAAAGAAAATCGAATTTTAAGGAGATATTTTTACGGATCGATAACAATTTTTTTTATTTTTATGTTTAAGGCTTGGCAACTAGGCCTTTAAGCCAGGCACCGTTGTATTGTAGGCTACAATCGACGTCATTCAACGGAGTTCTTGTGAAAACTCGAAAGGCCACATTTGGCTATATAGTTCACATTTCTCGCAAAAACACATAATTACTACTCAAAAACTATCAATATCCAACAACTATTGTTCATTTTAGAGTAATTTTACACATTTTTAGAAAATAAAACTGCACAGCACAACGTCTCCTTTCAGTTCGCGCCAAAAACTCCAAAAATTTAATATAATAAAATGTGTGATGTATTTTATTCCGGGAATCCCGTGGGAATTTTCCCGGGAGCTGATTTTAGTAGTTCAGGTGCATAAAAATTAGCTTATAGCGCAACAGTTATCACTAAAACGATAGCTTACATTGTTTAAATGCTGCGGTACTTTGTGCCCCGCGAATCCCGTCAAGCGTGGACGAAGTCGCGGGCATATTATAGTGATGAATAATGTTCACAGCAAATCATTGCATTTTTTAATAACGTAACTTTCAAACTAACTTTATACAGTAGAATGCCATTTAAAAAAATTAGCTAAATCTGTATCAATTATTGCAACCTGTAGGATTCCGTAGAGATGCCGAACGTCCATGTGATTTTGCCATGTGGCCAAAAAACCCAAAAAAAACTGTTAGTTAAAAACATCCCATGTTTCAAAAAACACATAAGGGATACTTGTTTAAACCATTTTCATTGAAAGTATTTTTTTAAATTTTATTATTCTTCCATTGTTCAACAATCTTGCTTTTTTTCCAGAAGTTTTTGTTTTATTGCGACTGCGAATATCTCTTTATTCATTCTTTTAAATAAAATATTCACTAATGGACAATATTTCAGATTATATTTCATTGCACTAAGGTTCAAAATGATATAATAATAAGGGCGGTTACAAAACCGTCTAATTTCAAAGCAAGCATCTTACGCTGATGAATATTATTTTACGTCTTATTTCATTGTATTAAAGTTCTGTATAATAAAAAACGTAACATTTTTGGGTTAATACTTGTATTATTTCACTTCTCATAAAATTTATCGAGGGCCTTATATAAAAATCGATTCTTAAGAAGTAAACTCCAAAGAGTCCTCAAGATAATATCATTGAAGTTCTTTAGATCGGCCTATTGACACTCCCATATTCCTATATACACAAAAAAATGTTTCCAAGTTTTATGTAAGGTTACCATGTTTATTATTATTGCGACTTCATTACATAACTTGTATCGCCATACAGACTACGTCTTCCTGTCAAATCTAAGAAAAACAAGTGACACCCATAGACAGAAACAAGGAAAATGAAAGAAAGTGACGATTTATGACTTCCTTTCTTGGTGAAATGCCTACAGAACACTTGTAAGGCTTGATCACACTATAATGCCATTCATGTTTCAATCTCGCTCCGACATAGGTCCGTTCCCGATCCGGTCAAATATTCTTAAACAAGAAAGACTCAGAATGTTCTTACTATCGTGTCGCTCTAGTTTCGATCCGATATCGCGCCGGCACCGGTTATTCGAAAAAAAATTTCACGGAAGCAACACAGACTAACAGCAAACTAGTAGAGTAGTACACATACACACAGTGATATTTGATCGGACCGAGACCGAAACGAGATTGAACCGTAAACGGCATCATAGTGTGAATCGATCCTAAACGTGAAGATGGAAGGGGAACAATTATATAAAAATATTTTTAAGATTTGAACAAAAATTATGTCATATTTAAAGCATCAGGGTTCAGTTTATTAATAGATGCGAAATGAGCCTAATAAATAATTTTAATAGCAGTACATTAACGTCCTAATCGTGACACAGTCCTTTATACTTCTGGAAGCATGAGTAATTAACTAATCCTTCTTGTCCTTTTTGGTCAGGCCAGTTTCCGTACATGTACGTATAAACAAGTTTTTTATTAACGAGTATGAGCGAAGAAAAACCGTACTTTTTATACGTGAATTTTGTACCATTTTGTTTTATTCGATTTATATACAATGTTTTGTAATCCTGTAGGAATATGACTCATGATAAACTTAAGAAGAAAAAAAATATTCTGGAGAAATTTATTTTATTTATTTAATCACAAAAGATTTTAAAATTTTTATGTCTCAATCAATATACTGCATAAGTAATACGAGTCAATCGGAGGTTCCTAACGCCAATTGCAAGTGTTAAAATAAATTATTTACATGTATGTGGTCATGTTCATATTAGTGTGTGTGTGTGTAAGTTTAGGCGCGCGTGTGAGTGTCTGTAGGAAAGGAAATAAGAAAGAAGAAAGTAGGATGATGTAAGAAGAATAATGGTGAGTTTTAAGTTTATTAAGTTACTAACAAGCACTTCAGTGGCATCATAGTTAAGCTTGAGTAAAAAATTTATAGACCTTGTTCGTTATTTTATATTTGGTGAGTGGATACATTTCTAAATTTTTATTGATATTGTTATACAAGCGACTGCCTAGGCGTGGCTATTTGCTACTGTTGTTCTATGAATTATAGTAGGACATATAATGTGACGTCTTCGTTTAAGCCCAAAAATGTTGGGGTCAAATATTAACTTATTGTTCGTTTTCAAATTAGTTGTAATATAAATAGTTGTCTTAAGGTTAATAGCGACATATATTTGTCTAATTGGAAAGTTGAGTATCGAACGTGTTTGTTGGACATGACCTTCAAGACAGCCCGTTGTGCTCTCTATTTTAAGAATATGAGCCTTATATGCTCCTCCCAAGCAGTATTGCAGTTACAAATCATTGATTCGCAAAGTAATATATTATTTTCATGGTTTTAATACCATCAACATGCCTGAGGTTTTTAAATGTCTATATCTATACTATAATAAATCTGTAAATGGTTCGAGTTTGTAAAAAGCGTCTAAAAATGTGAAAAATATCAGGAGGGATAATTCGAACCAGAAGATTCCAAAAATGACTTTTTAATTTTTTGACTGTTTTTATGTCTATCTGTCTGTTAGAGCATCACGTGAAAAGTAATGAAGTGATTTAAATGCAACTCGACATAGAGCCGGCTTATATCCCGGGTCGTAATTTAGGATACTATTTATCCCGATAAATGATGTGGTTTCCGTCGGTTAGACCAAAACAGCGAAAAAGATGGCGCTGTGATCGCACCTTTTTTGGAAACTATTGAACGTGTATGAATGAAACTCGACATAGTGCTGATTATAACCCGAGTTAACTCTTAGGATACATTTTATCCCGATAAGTCAAGTAGTTTCCTTAGAGTGAGACGGCTTAGCAAAATAGATGGCGCTGCAATCGTGTTTTCTTCAATTCACTAACAAATACCTACGTTGTCATAAACAACATGTCATTTATTGTATTACTTCAAATCAGGTTGGCTTCGACTCGCCTCTATGTTTTGCTGGGTAGTTGTGTAGACTATATGGACTTAGTTTCTATATTATTATTATATGTAATTATATTATATTATACGTAAAAAATCGAATTAATTTTATAAGTAAGTAAAACAAAGCTACTGCGTAGGGATTGACACGCGGCGTAGTCGCGGGGCAAACTCTAATACATAAATAAGTTTGCTAACACGAGCGTAGAGATAATCTATGTGTTCAACCCATTTTAGAATTTGGTTGATAAGAACTCCTAGATACTGCGGATACGCTCTGGTAATTTGTGTGTACTTACAATTAAAATTAGCATTAGTACAAGAATGTGCTTTAATAGTCATTAATTAATATATAACTCACTGAAATACCTCAGCATTTGTGATATAATAATTATAAAGCATAGTATATGAAAATAATTGCTTATAAATAAAACAGTGCTTATTTAATTGTAGATGTGCCACATGAACGTCATTGTTTGTATTTTATAAATTAAAAGGTTTCTTAAATATTCAACACCATATAATTATTTTACATAGCTTATTATTTAATTGACGGCCTCTGTGGTTGACCGGGCTAAGCCTTTGCCAGCTTACCTTACTGCAACGCCTCTGCGTTGCAGTAAGGTAATGTGGCTGGCATTGATACGGTGGAAGCGGTGCGCCCACACCTGATGCGATGGCTCTCGCGGAAACGCGGGACCCTGACCTTCAGGATGATGCAGATACTTACCGGGCATGGGTGCTTCGATAAGTATCTGAATCATATGGTGGGATGCCTGCCTTCACCCTAGTGTCGCCAGTGTGGCGCACAAGACACGGCGTTTCGTACGCTAGTCGAGTGCGCAGTATGGGCACCACAGAGGTTTGAATTCGAGACAATATTAGGTCCGATCGATTTGCTCGGCAGTCTGGTGCAAGCCATACTGCAGAGCGATGATCATTGGGTGGGTGCGTCTAATCTCTGCGAGGCTGTAATGTCTTAAAAGGAGGTCGCAGAACGAGATAGGGAGAGAGGTACAAGTGCGCATGCGACTTACGGATACCGACGTCGGTCGGGGTCCCGGAGGCGCAGATATGTGCATGACTTCCCTCCATGAAAATACCGCTGCAGGGGCCCTCTAGCATCTAGGGAGCAGAGGAGTCTTCAACCCTGTTGACGAAGTGAGTTTGCCTCTCCCGGGGCATTCTCAAGCACTGATGGGCTAGGATCAGCGTGGGCGTAACTACGTTCTAAGTCTCACGCTCTACCTGCCATAAGCGCGGGGCACATGGGAGGAGGGTGGTTTTAGTGGAATATTGAGTACTCGAGTCTCCACACAAGCCGGTCGATTAGTGTTTGGATTGCCCCCATGAAAATGCCTCCATAATCGACTATGGTCTAATCCCTAGTAAAGGACCCGGTACTGTGCGAAATGCATTTCCCCCGCCTTAAAAAAAAAACGCAGAGGCTCTGGGATCGATTCTTGGCATGATAAATTTCGTAAACGAATTTTTGCTGTTATTTATTATGGTCTGGATGTCTGGGATCGGCCCCAGAGTTGTCCGTTAAATATTACCCGTAACACAAGCGTAACTTGTTTAATTTGGGGATATACAGTGTGTGTGTTGGTCTGCCGATTTATTTATTTAATTACATTTTTCGAATAATTTATAATACGACCCATTGTTTCATGCTATGTAACATTTTATGCAAAACAATCCCTATATCTATAATATTATACAATTCTAAGCATGCCTTGTTTGTACATTGAAGCTATTAAAAAAACAACTGGAATAGACTATATAAACGATGGAGAACATGATGCATTTTTTTAGATTTCTTGTCTATTTGTCGGTTTGTTCGGGATTTAAGTAAAAATTACTGGGCCGATTTTGATGTGGTTTCGCTGGTTGACAGCAAATTCTTAGACTTAAATCTGCGCTACTTTTGATCCCGAGAATCCGGCGAGAAATTTTATGGGAACGATTTAAAATGGCCTAATTGAAGAAAAATCGAATTACAATGCGATTTTTGGACTGCTCGATATATAATTTTATGTAATAAAATATGTGATTTTTTATCCCGAGAATCTTGCGGTAATGTCAAGTCAAGCTTGGACGAAGTCGCGGGCATATCCTAGTACATATATAACGAAGCACAATTATGGCGATGAAAACTCAGTATAAAAGTGAAAAGAGCTATAACAAGTCGTACGTAAAACCAACCTGAACATACATAATACGACGTTGTTTATTTTCGTAAATGATATCAAGCGTTTGCCCAGTCACTGGTGGATATTATATTTATCGAAACAATAAAATAACAGTGATAAAGGAAAACAATGTACTAAGTGTAAGGTAGAATTCAACTTAAGGATTCCGTAGGTATTTCTATGCAAAATTTCTAGAACTGTCGCAATATTACAAGGCATAGTCGTGGAGACCTGTTAAATCAATAGGTATGGTAGAAGCTTAGAACTAAAAGTTTTCTTTTGTTACGCATTTTTATTATTTTCCAAATCATGTATATCTGGTAAAAATTATTAATATAATATAAGATATTGATTGCTGAAGCAAGTATCGTTTATATAGAAAATCTTTATCTTCTTTTATATATAAATACAAATGAATCGTAGAAATGTATGTACGCGCATAAATTGAGAACGACTACGCCCATTATGATGAAATTTTTTTGCGTGTTTAAATGGTCCCCAAGTGCTTTAGATTCATAATTGGAACCGGTAGGTGGCGCTGGGATGGTGTCCTAGATTTTTATTTTTTAGGGCAGGACAACGTCTGCCGGAACCTCTAGCTATATATAATTATAGTTGAATGTCATTTATCAGCCATACTGGCACAATAGCTTCATTATTTGATACCAGACAAAAACCTAAAATTTAATTGACGTTTGTGCTAGTAAAATATTTAAATAAAACGTTACTTAAAAATATTAAGGCAAAGGTGGTGGTAGTGTTTGATTTAAGATTTCAATGTTTACATTCTTCTTACTTTATGGCATTATTAATAAAAAAGTAATTTCCTTGGGCCACTTCACTCATGTACACAATGGTTCACTAGAACTTTTCTTTTGCGCAAAGTGGATGAAGACATATGGAATTCGCTTCAAGCTGAGGTTTTTTTCTACACCGCTACGACATACGATTTTTCAAAAAAGATGGCATAATATGTTTTTGAGGCCAGAAGCGCATTGGTAACATTTCTGGTGATGCAAAAGTCCATAGGCGATGGTAACCGTTTTTCATCAGGTGGGCTGTCAGTCTGTCTGCTGTACCCACTTTCGCAATAAAAACGATGTTTTAGAAATCGGGAATAATATAAGTATATATCACTTCGGGAAAGTAATGACTATAAAAAGCCGGGTACTAGAACACAGAAACGAAATCGTTGGTGAAAATAATTTATTTTAAGCAAGATTTTTTCCACAAAATGTAATGGCATTATTTTTAAATAGCAAACATTATTATAAACACATTTCCTTAACCAATCACGATATTGATCAATTATTTTTTTGTTTTCTAAAACAATAATAGTCATAATTTCAATTACCTCCTCGGATATAAGGGGATAATAAACTATTATAAGTAATAATCTTGTAGTTTCTCTTAAGGAACCTTGAGGCCTAACAGTCATTCGAGTGTCATAACAGATAATGAGAATTTGTTGAAGACAAAAATATTAAGTTACCTTGAAGGCCACCGATCGTTCTTAATCGTATTGGTTCACTAAATAAATAATAATATCTTGTATAAGAAGGTTTTTGTTTATTTTAGGAGCAATATGAGCTTTCACCGGTCAATAATAATGCTCTGATTCTAATGTCAGTTACGAAGTAGCATTAAAAAAAACCAGGTATACTTGTAAAATAAAATTAGTATCAATAATGAACGAAATTGATATTTTAGGAATGACCCGACTAGGGAGAGGAGCGAGATGGAATGCTCCTCCGTCTTAAAGGAAGATCTTCAGCCGAGGTTATTGTTACGCCTCGCAGGCCGAGGCCCCAGCTGTTTTTTAACTGCAGAATCCAACTGAATAGCCACAGATGGCTGTGCGATACCGGGCGTGATGGGCTTCACGAGTCCGTGGGGACGGATCAACGGAGATGTTCAGTCCGGTAGCAGCGCGTTCGAGAAGGCACCACCTGTGAGCCAGGAGATGTCGTGCGGTGTTCCACAGGGATCGGTACTGGGGCCGACCCTATGGCACGTCGGCTACGACTGGGCGTTGCGGGGCGTCCTCCTCCACGGCGTAAGCATCACGTGCTACGCTGACGACACGTTGGTCGTCGCGCGGGGGAGGACGTACCCTGAGGCAGCCATTCTGGCGACAGCTGGGGTTGCACAGGTGGTTCACCGAATCCGGCGGTTGGGTCTCGAGGTGGCCTTGCACAAATCTGAGGCCGTGGTCTTTCACGGGCCTCGGAGAAAGTCACCTGCAGGATCCGGCATCAAAGTGGGAGGCGTCCGCATCGGCGTCCAGCCAACCATGAAGTACCTGGGTTTGGTTCTGGACAGCCGATGGGACTTTTCGGCACACTTCCAGCAGATGGCCCCCAGACTCAAGAGGGCGGCGGGCGCACTCTCGCGCTTGCTGCCAAACGTCGGGGGGCCAAATGTGACGTGCCGAAAACTCTTCGAGGGAGTCGTGCGTTCTATGGCCTTTTACGGGGCCCCGGTGTGGGCGGGTGCCCTGGCGGCTCGCAACGTCGCAACACTGCGACAGACACAGCGTATGTTGGCCGTCAGGGCCGTCCGAGGGTATCGCACGATATTCTTCAAAGCGGCCTCCCTACTAGCCGGCGCTCTGCCGTGGGACCTGGAGGCCAGGACACTGGCCTTCTTGTACGCCTGGCGTAAGGAGAAGGAGGCCAGTGTTGGCCGACCTGCGCCCCGTGAGATCGAGGGGCGCAGAGACGAGTTGCGCCAGGTCCAGGTAGCAGATTGGGCGGGCCGCCTACTTAACCCCAGCGCCGGCCTCGCCATCATCCAAGCGGTGAGGCCGATCATGCCAGAATGGCTGCAGAGACGTTACGGCACCCTGACGTTCCGCCTGACGCAGATCCTCTCGGGGCACGGATGCTTCGGGAGGTGCCTGTGTCGAATAAGGCGTGAACAGACGTCAGGGTGCCACCACTGCGTCGGCGGCGACGAAGACACCGCGTTGCACACCCTCCAGGTGTGTCCAGCCTGGGACGAGCAGCGTCGTGATCTCGTTGCGGCCGTCGGGGCGGATTTGTCCCTCCCGGCCGTGGTAAAGGCCATGGTCGGGCGCGCCGACGCATGGGACGCAGCCGCCTCCTTCTGCGAAACCGTCATGTCCGCAAAGGAGGCGGCGGAGCGGGAGAGAGAGCAATCCGCCACGCTCCCCTCCCGCCAGAGCCGGCGGCGGCGTCGGAGGGTCGTCCATGACGACCTCCAGCCGCCGTAGGCTACGGCTGTGCGGGCGACCGGCAGGGAAACCGGACCCGCCCGCACATAAAGGCCGGAGAGGAGGGACGCGCGCCGATCCGTGCGTCCCCTCTCACCTCGTGGTGAGGTAGAGAAGCCGGAGAGACCCAGATCTCCGGCTACCAAATGGTGAGGCCAGCCCGCAAAGGGGCCGGCCGCCGTCCGTCCGGGCTGGTGTTGAATGCGCGAGCGAGCCCACAGCCCGGAAAAAGGACGCTCGGGATCGGACAGGGGTTTTAGTGGGTATCCCTAACCGCGGCGTGGCAATAGCATCTCACATCTCAACGTGGGGTGCTAGTGCCACCCCGACCTGGCGAATCCCACTCACGGGCCGCGACCTTGCCCCCTCGCGCGGCCTACGGTCCTCAAACGGATTTCCCCTGTATAAAAAAAAGGCACCACCTGTGAGGTTCAACTTCGCCTCGACTCGATTAAACGCCTCTGGCAGTGTTTAAAAACTGTTAAAATTATATCTCATTTAAGAGACGTGCAATAGAAAAACATTAACTCGATTCAAGTTATGTGGGCTGGTTAAAGGTTAATAATGGCAACATTGCGAGTGTTTCTAGTACCTACAACTGAAATAATTAACAAAATCCTTTCACCTTTTACTATATTTTTTAAGTCCTATTGCACATTGTTATGGCTCTGCCCCATTTGGAAAAATCTCGGGGTTAGTGACTGTGACAGTAGAAGTCTTGATTATAGAATTAATACCGCCATTAACATATAATTAACACATAAGTTATCTGTCAATGTTTAACGTCACTAACAATTAATAATAATGTCGCATTACAAATGACGCATTAAACCCTTAGCTACAGCTGCTTGACAAAGTTACTAACATTAATAGTCTATATCGATACTTGTCGGTTTGATAATATCACTTACTATCCATTGGATGAATGCATTCACAGAAGAGTGGATACTCAGAACGTGACAGTGCTTTTACCGCACTGAGAATTATTGAGTTTATCTGTCTTCTTCTAACAGTACGAAGAATGACAAGGACGAAACACTCTGCTCTAGTTTGCTGGTGTGGATTAGTTCAGCACTGGGATTGTTCCTGGTTAAATTTATAGCTTGGGCTAACGTTAATACCATTGTTACACCCGATTTGATGTTTACGCTGTGAAATAGCGCAATGTAACTGAAAATATGTTGTTAGTGTATTGCAATTCTTTTTCTTACTACTATAGACTCTAGGTCTTTACCTTTAATATGACTATGATTTTAGATTAAGTTAAAACAGTTAATATGGATATTGCATTGGAACTATGGGCGGCCTTATCGCTTACCTATAGCAATCTCTTCCAGGCAACCCGGTGTCCATGGAGACTTTAAAAGAAACATTATACACTATTTGGCGTAAAACAATCGTAAGTAAAAAAAAATAGTCGTAAGAAACTACAAATAAGAAACAAAAAATATACTTACTACCTACATGCTAACTGTGCTATAATTCTAGTTAATGCAATAATTTTTAATTAATAGACAAAATAATGGTATATATTGACTAATAAAAAAAATCAAAAAGAAATTCATAAATAAATATTAAGAAAACTTTTTTGAAGTAGAAGTTATTTGAGAACAATAAGAAATTATTGAGAGATAAAACAAATACAATATATTTTTTTTTATAGAATGTAGCAACTTACTGTTTGTACAAAAATCGAAATGTGTGCTGGGACACATAGTAGAAGTGAAACTTCAACGGACAAGTGAAAAAACGAATGGCAACGGACAAGTGGCAAAACGAATCGCAAGATTTACAGGCAGATTGTTAATGTCCTTGTCCAATTTGATACCCGTAAAACATCAAGTTAAAATTTTGTTGCTATTCGTTTTGCCACTTGTCCGTTGCCATTCGTTTTTCCACTTGTCCGTTGAAGTTTTACATCTACTATGTGTCCTAGCACACATTTGGATTTTTCGCAGTGTTACTGCAAATTATGATTTGGTTAGGTTAGGTACATTTTAATTAATGCATTTTTTATTTTATCAAACAAAAAAACTGAATTCGTTCCGGAACCAAAAACCGCATCCATCCTCTAAAATCATGCCGCCCCTCACCACGTCTAGTCTAAATTTATGCGGCCCCTCCACGCGGCTGTAACGCTTTTTCGTGACAGAAAAATCCTAAGACCTCCCGTCTATATAGAAGTTTCACTTGAAAACCTTGCTGTGAAGAAAAACCTCAAAACGTACATACAATCGCAGTCGACCACGGCTCCGGGACGAATAAGAGGGGCTGATTCAAAATTTGACAGGTTAGTGTAAACCATTCGGGACACGTGATGGAGTGTTCGGTTGCGTGCTAGAGTCCGCCAATTTTAAAGTATGCCATCTGTGTCATTTTGTACATATATGTCGTTTTGTACGTATTTCCCCTAAATATCACAACTGTCAACTTTATATATAACATGTCGTTAAGTATTTTTACCATGTAGCATATTTTTGATTTGCTATATTTTAATGGACTTCAATGGAGACCTTCACATAAAATATGTATAAGTTCATCAATTATAGTGCAAATAGTGTGACCGTAAATAACGTTCTGAGCAGGCCGAGTGTGAAACCGGCTTGCACGGATTCTGACAATGGTCGCCGAGGCATTGTGCGGCGCAGGCTGTGTGTAGCCCGGAAAATTGGATGTCGCCACGAAACTTACGGTTGTACACCTACTTACCACACTTACGCTTGCTTTCTCTCAAATACAATAAACGTTCTTAGAACATCGTATTTTATTCGTTTGCAATGGATAACTTTGCTATAAATTAATACTAAATGTATGTCTTTGTAGACCACGGGCCATAAAAATGGCCCAGAGATTTGGAGGGCTTGTGTGAAGCCATGAGAAGGCCAACACGTAGAGGCCCTTTGACAAATTTAATGTAAATGTAGCGTGACACTGACCGGCGATTATCCCTGTCTACACCATATAGTAATGCACCCAAGGACAAGCCCCAGCCAGTGTAGGACTATTGTCGGAAATGAGGTAAAAAAGTACCGGGCTATTGAGGTGAACTGCTAGTGGTACTGGGGGTCTGAAAATATGGGGACTATGGCGTCTGCCCGTCGCAATGTTCGGAGAACATGGAAAAATGGGCAGAGAGTGACTCGCCACTCCTTACATGGGCCCCTAAAAATGCCATAGAAGACAGGGGCAACATGGGTGTGAGTAGCTAAGAGGTGTCGAGATTGGGCTACAGGTTCACCGAAGCTACTTCTGACGTGATGCCATTTGCCATAAATACTTATTATTATGCTATTTACTAGAAATATATATCTATCTATTTACAATTAGTACTAATATCTAAAACAACCCATAAAAAACCTAAAAATAAAACTATTATATACATAATATTTTCTTAAGTTTTCGCGACTTGTATACATAATAAAACTATGTTTTAACGGTTTTAAGCGCGGTAATTTTATTTGATTTTGGTTTTTCCGACGTTTCGGCCACTTTTCAGTGGCCGTGATCACGGAAGACAAAGATGTCAAGTGTCAACGAGTATTGTTAAAGTTTTATTTAGCCTACCGCCAACTTGTTAATTTTAATTATTTAATTTTAATTTTCTTTATGGTTATTATTTACTCTATGGGAGCCTAATATAATTTACTACCGCTTCGCAACATGTTATGGCTTGAAGAGAAGAAGAGAGAGAGAGAAGATGGTTGGCAAGTACCACCTCTTTGGGATCCAATCATCAAAACGATTAAGACCCAAACCCAGCAAAAACCAGCTGCCAGAGCTCAAGACATTGTGAGCTCTTTCTGCGTACAACGGAACACAAACCAACTTCACTGATAATTACTTTTATTTTTCCTTCCACCCATTTTAATATTATATACAATTATTAGAGCTAGGCATGTTTGCTGAAGAGTTTCTTGCGCCGCTTCTTCTCTTCAAGCCATAACATGTTGCGAAGCGGTAGTAAATTAGATTAGGCTCCCATAGAGTAAATAATAACCATAAACAAAATTAAAATTAAATAATTAAAATTAACAAGTTGGCGGTAGGCTAAATAAAACTTTAACAATACTCGTTGACACTTGACATCTTTGTCTTCCGTGATCACGGCCACTGAAAAGTGGCCAAAACGTCGGAAAAACCAAAATCAAATAAAATTACCGCGTCTAAAACCGTTAAAACATTGTTTTATTATATTATATACATCTTTACACGCCACGATTTATGGCAATGCTTAATGTGTTGCCCACAAGGAAGGCCAGCATTGGCAGCAATTTGTTTCAGTCGTATTCAAAATTCTCGATAAAATTTGTAAGCCTCGCGTCGTCACGCCTCCCATAGTCTCAACACCGAAAGCTACAATTCATTACCAATGAATGCATATTTACTGGATTTCAGTATATCTTGGTGTGTAGCAGTTACGGTATTGTCTGGAGGATGGGAAGCCGCCAAAGTATCGACACACGTTGCGTTCTAAACTAAGGGACGTATTACGCACTCTTTGTCGGCATCTATTGTTGTACTTAGATTTCTAGACTGCAGAAACATATGATTATGAGTGCATATAAAGAAAACCTTGTAATTTGGAGCCCATATTTTAACCCTTTCAAAAATCAATCATGTTTAATTTTGACCAAAACCTTAAACATGGACTTTCATAACTCATCTTTTTCATTTCCTATTTCACCCCCTTCAAAGTTATTTTTAAAACAAAATATTGCATATGTCCTTTCCTAGAATACAATATGTTTCTTTGATAAATTTCATTATGATCCGTTACGCCATTTAGTTTTTGTTTCCTAAAAAAATCTGTATTCGCCATTAGTTGAAATGTTAGAGGAGGGTGTCACATTTTTTTTAATCTGAGGACAATTGCGCTACAGCGCTCTCTCGCAGCGCCAGTTCTCTCATAAAATTATCATTTTCTAACCTACAAGTAAGAAAATGATAATTTTATGAGAGAACTAGGAAACAATTATATAAGACATAAAATGGTTAAAAAGATTTTTTCATTTAATTACATTGATTAAAAAAATTATGTCATACAATACTCCTATATTAATGGACCAGGGTTTACCCCGCGGCTACGCCGCGGGTCAACCTCTACTGCGTGCTTCATGTTTAAAGAGCAGGTATTAATACAGGTTACACTGTACTCAATTTTTATGTTAGTGCTATTTGCATTCGGAAGCTTAATTTCATTTTATATCGCAAACTATCCCATCTCCGGGCATGAAAAGTATTTATGTCCATTTTCGGTATTAAAACTACATTTAAACAAAATTACAGCAAAATTGATCCATTATTCCTAGTAATTTTCCGTGAAAGCTTAACGGAAAGACATATCGAGTTACTATCGCATTTTTTATAGACGATGAATTTTTATATCTATAAACTTGAGATATGATTGACCTTATCCAAACTTTTATCCTTTATTTTAAGCCGTCCTAGCTATATTTATCTATCCACTATGAAAATTACATAAATGACAAAAAGGGCAAAAGAACAAATCGGACAAATCGGACTAAAAGGACAAAAATAAGCAAATCGGAGAAATCGGAAGAATCGGACAAATCGCACAAAAAGGACATATCGAACAAATCGAACAAAAAGTACAAATCGGATAAAAATGAGAAATCGGACAAAGGTGACCAAAATGACGAAAATGGAAAACCACAAAAAAACCTTATCCACTTTTTGGTATAACCTTTACATAAATCTATCCGGGATTTATATCCGGATTATCCGGGATGAATAGTATCCCATGTCTACCCTCGGTATTAAAATTTTACGTATACCGAATTTCAACTAAATCGGTCCAGTCGTCGTCAGCCATTTGCAGTCCACTGCTGGACGTAGGCCTCCCCAAGACGGCGCCACTCATCCCTGTCCTCCGATTTCCTCAGCCAGCGCCTGCCAGCGACCTTGCATAGGTCGTCGGCCCATCGGGCTGGAGGGCGTCCGACACTACATTTACCGAGACGCGGTCTCCACTCCAGGATTCGTTTGCTCCATCGGCCATCGGTCCTGCGGCAGGTGTGACCGGCCCACTGCCACTTCAACTTGCTAATTTTGCGAGCAATGTCGGTTACCTTGGTTCTCTTACGGATATCCTCATTTCTAATTTTATCCATAAGAGAAACACCCAACATAGCTCGCTCCATAGCCCGTTGAGCGACTTGGAACTTGTGGACCAATCCTGCCGTAAGTGTCCATGTCTCGGCCCCGTAGGTCAGGACGGGGAGGACGCACTGCTCGAAGACTTTTATCTTCAAGCATTGCGGAAATCGGTCTAGTAGTTTTCCGTAAAAGCATAACAAACAGAAAGACAAATATATTTTATCCCGGAAACTATCCCATTTTTTGGGATAAAAAGTATCCTATGTTCATTTTCGGCATCGAATATATATATATATATATATATATATATATATATATATATATATATATATATACATATATATATACTGAGTTTCAGCCAAATCGGTCCAGTAGTTTTTCCGTGAAAACGGAACAGACAGACAGTTACTTTCGCATTTATAATATTAATAGGGATAGGGATTAATCGGGGTTTTTACGATCACAAGCTTTTATGTTGTTTTGAAGGAGTCACAATAAGGATTGAAAGTTTATTTGAGAAATTTATTACCTCGTAAAAATAGCATAAGAGTCACGTTCGTAATATCTGGACAGAGAGCTTATAAAATAATCATAGGATGCCGATATACTATATATATTGCTCTTGCCGGTGGAGCCTTCTAATCTTCTCTATTATGGGCCAGGTGTTTTACTTCTTTGTACGTCAAGACACCTACTTTTTCCTTAATTTGATTCACTTCCACGCGCTTTGGCTTTCCATTCCTTCCTCCTTGCTTTTACTTTTAAATTATTTTTTTTTCACATTTTTTTATATTTTTTTATTGCAGGAGTTCAGCAAACAGGCAGACGGCCCACTTAATGGAAAGCGGTTACCATCGCCTATGGACATATACAACACCAAAGGTGCTACAAATGCGCTGTTGCTCTCTTAAGGGTCACTGGAACCTGGTCAATAATGCCGGAACACAACTTAAGGTTGTTATGGCGACATACTCTAGACGAGGGGTGGTAGCCATCCAGTCGGGCAAATGCCCTACCACCTGGCTGTGGGTTGTTAAGTCGCCTCTTACGACAGGCCGCCCGGCCGCAGAAAATTGTATTCTTTCTCCGTTCCTGCACGGATAAAATTTCAAAAAGCATTTCATAAGATATTATGTACTTATATTGTTCTTACATATCTTTTATCTAATATCTATTTACTAGCTTCTGCCCGCGACTTCGTCCGCGTAGAATAGTCTTAAAAAAGTAAGTTAAAAAAACCCCCCCGATTTTGAAATATTCTTCATTGGTGCTCCGTTCCTGTTGGTCTTAGCGTGATGATATATATCCTATAGCCTCGATAAATGGGCTATCTAACACTGAAAGAATTTTTAAAATCAGACCAGTAGTTCCTGAGATTAGCGCGTTCAAACAAACAAATTCTTCAGCTTTATATATAAGATTGTTGTTCTCAGTATAAATAATATTAGTCACTCGCATTTTTTTTTGGGTAATATTTATTATTTATTAGTTTTTTTTTCGTTGAATGTGACGTTACTACTAGGAATGCTTGATATCAGTCGGTATTTGCTGAGTTAGTGCATGTTTAGAGTTGGGTTAATTTTTGGTTTTTGTTAACCTGTTTATGCATAATTCTGTTTACAACTATAAATAAATATTATTGTCTTTCTTTTTTTCGCTTTACGTTTATCTGTTTATAAT
Source organism: Dendrolimus kikuchii (assembly GCA_019925095.2). Taxonomy (NCBI): domain Eukaryota; kingdom Metazoa; phylum Arthropoda; class Insecta; order Lepidoptera; family Lasiocampidae; genus Dendrolimus; species Dendrolimus kikuchii. The sequence continues at coordinate 17,027,683 of CM034388.1, read as the reverse complement.
ATTATAAAATTCTAAACATACCGTGTATGTCTGTACATTGAAGCTGTTAAAAAAAACAGGCATAGACTACGACGATGGAGTACTCTGAAGGTCAATTTTTTTTTCAAGATTTCTTATTTTTCGGGATTCACGTAAAAACTACTGAGTAGATTTCGATGTAGTTTTCGCTGATCGACAGAAAAATTTTAAACTTAAAATTTGCGCTACTTTCTGTATAAGGAAGCCTGTGGTAATTTTCCTGGGGGCGGTTTGTAGTTTGACGGGTGCATAATAAATCAGTTTATTCTGGTACAGTTTTCACTAAAACGATAACTTACATTGTTTTTTAAATGTTGCGGTACTTTGTGTTCCGGGAATCCCCGGGGAATTTCAAGCCAAGCGTGGACGAAGTCGCGGGTATATCCTAGTATTAAAATAAACAATAAATAATTGTTTTACTAATTCCTATTTTTTTGATACAGAAACGTTTCTATTCTGAGGTGGAAGTGTGTTTGTCTGTTCATTTGTCTACCTGCTCTCCGTTCTCTATCAGTCTTTCCCTTCTTTACGGACTTGTGAATTGTTATGAAGACTACCATGAAATTTGGTACAATTGATTATGCACATTCGATAACGGCGATGAATATATCGATAGAAAGTCTACAGTATATTACAAATTGTAATTTACTAGGGCAAAAATGAAATGAAATGAGCATAATTTCATTTTATGTGAAAATATCTTTTAATATTATCTTTTCAATATAAATTAATCAGATCGGCCTTTGAACAGTTGTTATTTCACAGTTTGGTATCGTATTTATATGCCGTGCATTAATATTTGGATTTTACAGGTTTTTTTTAAACTGGCTGTTTCTTAAGAGTGCAGTGCCGTCTCGGGAAGCCAGGACATTTTTATAACCTTTTCTATTGCCTAGAAATATAGTTGCGAAAGAAGATAGCTTAAGAAGAACGCATAAGAGAACTACAACTACATGGGTTTAAACTGAGCATTAAATTTAAGAAACATTAAAAATACTGACAAATTTGTTATTCCGAGCATTTGCCACGAAGTCACGTCCAATTTAGATAGCGTATCGGTATCTTTTTTTGACGGAAACCTTTCACGGATGGAGTTTGAAAGGTCATAGAAATATAAAGACCATTTATACGTTAATCTTGTATAATAATGTAGATAGACGTTATCAAAACGAATCGGTCTTAAAATATTTGTATAGTCTAAAACATGCCCAGACTTTATTGAACTTTTTTCATTTCACGCCACCGGTTGCAAATATAAAAAAGTCTATGAGTTTCTAAGCATCATGCCTTTTGAAACGAGTTTTATAAACTAGGTATTTATGGTAAATCAATATTAGAATAATATTGTTTTAATAAAATATATTACATAGTAATTAAATTTTATATGTTAAGGCGGAAAAGTCAAATAACTTTTATATTGTAATTTAATTGTCTTACATTTACGAAAATCTAACAAAAGATGTTATAATTAAACTTTTATTTTTGCGACTTCATTTGTCAATTTTTATTTGGTTTGGACTATACAATGTATTTGAAATAAAATATCAAAAAGCGTGAAGCGAAACATGTAGCGTCATCTGGTTATGTAAAATTTCGAAGTTTTTCAGAGTTCAGTTTTTAGCTCTGCTATTTTGATTCGTAGTATCAAACATGCAAATGTGCAAATATTCAAACGAAGTCATTTTCAGATCTAGCTATACTTTAATACTGATATTGCATAAATCTTTTAGGGTATACATATTTAGATTGATAACACTTTATTGCAAACTAAAATATTATACTTATGTATTATAGGCGGCTTAATCGCTTAAAGTGATTTCTTTCTCTTGAAGGGTATATTAGTTTCATCAACCTAAAGTTTCATTATATTATTACCTAAATACCTACATATATTTAGTAAATAAATGTTCATTTGAAAATATAATTCTACTTATAGCGAGGCTTCGAATTCCATGTTAAACGACATCGTTTCTATTAACCGTTTATGTAAATACATCTACCAACTGTACAACTATTTTAAAAAACTTTTTCCCCGATAAGTAAAGATTACATGGGTTGGTTGCGGATAAAAATGGAAACGCTTCTGCAAAAGTAGCGTTGTAAGGCTTAAAAGGCAAAAGGAAATAGTTATGAAAGAAGTTAAATGTGAACAGCTTGCTCTATTGTAATGGGAGATTGGGTAAATGAAAAGTTTGCGGGTAATACTTTCCGTGTAGTGTTTCTTTTCAACTTACAGACGTTCCGTTTACTTCAGTGTGAGTTCAAGGTAAGTAAGTCTTTGAAAAACTAATAGCGACTGTCATTTGTTTTCGGTTGAAGTGTCTAATGGAAATGTTGTGATACTGTTATTTTGTGTTGGGTTTTAGACAATACTAATTACGTCCGCCATTTTGTTTGCGTAGGAGTTGTGTGTAATTTGGGAAATAAAACATAATTACACCTTAATTCAAGATAAAATTGTTCTTTTAATAGGGCTGAAAGAAATGTATGTAATATGAGCGTATTATATGCTTTTCTTTGGGCCCTTTCCCGCCTATTCAAGTTTTTGATAGCCAAAGAAAAAACAGTCTATTTTGTACTTGTGATACGACCCCTTCGTATAAATTTTATCCGTGCAGGAACGGAGAAAGAACACAATTTCCTGCGGCCGGGCGGCCTGTCGTAAGAGGCGACAAAACAACCCACAGCGAGGTGGTAGGGCATTTGCCCGACTGGATGGTTACCACACCTGGTCTAAAGCATGTCGCCATAGCAACCTTGAGTTGTGTTCCGGGATTGGTGACCAGGATCCAGTCTCCCTTAAGAGAGCAGCAGCGCATTTGTGGCATCTTTGGTGTTGCAAGTCTCCATGGGTGATGGTGGCCGCTTTGCATCAAGTGAGCCGTCTGTTTGTCTGCTGAACTCCTGCAATAAAATAAAAAAATAGTAGCTTGCACTTAAGTTTTAGTTTTGTTTAAATCACACACACAGACTTCAATTTTATTTATTGTATTGATTTTGTCACTGCTATTATTAATACAAATTTAATTTCCTTAAGGAAAATAACCACTATTGGCAGTAGATACATAGAATTTTAAAAATCCATAAAAAAGTATTTGAAGTAGACTGACATTAGTTCGCATTCTTTATATATTGGATTTGAGACCATTATAGTTTAGCCGGGGTAGCGTAACAGCTAGCGCACGGGTCCCAGTCTCACAGGGCGCGGGTTCGAATCCTGGCTGAAACACATGCACTTCTTAGGCAGCTTTTTGACTTAATGTGCATATTGTTACAATTACCACGTGTTAACAGCAGTGAAGGAAAACATCGTGATGAAACCTGCACATCGAGATAACCGACATGTCAAACCTGCCAAGGCGCCTTGGACAAGCGTGGTGGGTATACTGTCTGTTCCCCTATAGCGGGAGGCCCGAGCCCAGTAGTGGGATGTTTATGGGCTGTTATTATTTTATTATAGTATAGCCTTAGTTTCACCGAATATTGCACAACATGTATATAAGTATTTGGTGGAAACTAAATACTTTATATTGTCTACTTAATACATTAAACTAATATCTTTGTTTAAATAATCCGGAAAAATACGGTTATACTAATTAAATGAACATTTTGTAAAGTAGAGTATTGATATATTGTTGACCTAAAGCAATGTGCTTCAATAAGCACATTGCTTTAGGTTAACACTATACCCTCTACAGCTAATGCTGTAGCTATTTCATTTATACATACTTATATATTTCAATGTTGTAACAAGAAAATTAATATAAGACGATGTATAAAATATACTAAATAAACATAATTTTTATTAGTTTGAGTACGGGAACAAAATTTAAGTTACGGGGAAAGGAAATTTTCACATTACTTAAATGATGAATTCTAATTATCAATCTCAAGTCGATATAAACTCATCATTTCTGTCTTTCAATATAGACGATTCGACGAAAGTGATATCAATGTCATTGAGTACCATCATTTCCTTTCAGTACTGTGCCTTTCAATCAAATTGATTTCATTTGGTTAAACCGTCTAATGTTAGCATTAATAATTTTTATTTTTCGAAGTTCTTGCATTTTAAATCTTATAATAAACAAATCACATTGACAATTTATTCCTGATATAAATAAAGTAAGTCGTGTTAGCTTAGTAGATAGTGACTTCTTATTTAATTAATAATTGGTAGTTTAATTTTTATTTAGCTTTTAAATAAAATATCTTTTAAATAAGTATAGTAGAGTATTAACAAAGATTCAAGACATACCAAAAGCAAAAAAGACGGGCAGACATATGGAAATGACGATTTCATAATGGTTTCCTTTTTCTTAATATAGCTGTGGAATCCTAAAAGCCAAGAATATCAAAGCTTGTTAACATATTGTTGCAGAGTTATTTATAATGCAAGGCCGCACTTCTCTTCGGGGACTATTACTCTATTTTACGTGACCATCAAAGTGGTTAGTCAGATGAACTGTAAACTCTCCCTAAAACGCCCTCGGAATTGATTCATGGCTATAACAGCACGGTTGAAAAGAAAATCTTTTGAGTAAAAATATTCTATGATCCTATATCCGGGAAAGGGTGCTTCAGATTCAATGGCTTAGTTAGCTATAAGATTATGCATAGTATTATGCTATGGGAAATTTTAGTACTATATGTAATGTTGACGTGGAAATGGTTTTGCATCTGTTTACTCTTTTGTGATAAAGTCATAATTTTAATATTTTTTGTGTGAAAATTGTATAATAATAATTTATTATTTCTTTCAAAAATGTAACAATTGCAATCAAAATTAGTCATGTAGTAAAAAAATTCATAAAACTAACAGTAGGGCATTTCACCTGCGTAAAGGGACATACTAAAAAATCTTGAACATAACTCTTTCTTCCAATAACGCTTTCAGTTATAGTTGGCATTAAACTTTAAAGGTAATCTTTACTCCATTGCCTAATTAAACAACATTTAAATGCCTAATCTCGTTATCAAAAGCGTTCCGTTTAGGGATTGTATAAGTTTAAACAGATGACTTAAAAGCCATTATAAGAGGTCAAGTTATTTAATTTTAAAGCTATTTAGTTTTCATCTCAAAGGCACTAGTTGTAACGAGATATTACTACGGGGAGTTGCTTTATGAGATTGCTAAACTTGGGGATAGCTCTAGACATTCTAGATAATGTATTGTGACTTCACGTCTTTGCCGTCTATCTAGGAGTATGAAAATTATCAAAATGTTACGAATAATTGTACTATAGCCTAATAAGCGATAAGTAAAATTTTATCTATCTGTAATATAATACATTTGCAGAGTGGAGTTTGTAAAATTAACATAAAATAGAGAAAAGTATCACGGCACTTATCGGATCAGCAGATTCCGAAAATGATATTTTTAGAATTTTTGTCTGATTGAGCATAATAAACCATTGAAGCAATTTAAATGAAACTCAATACAGAGCTAGCTTATATCCCGGGTCAACACTTAGGACACTTTTTATCCCGATAAATGACGTCGTTTCCGTGAGATAAATATGTATGTATAGTACAACGATACATGCACAATTTTTTGTTCTAACTATACCTCTGTCTAACGGCATTTATGACACTCTTTCTTATCAAATATAGTGTAACAGCCTTGCAGAGATTTGGGTAAGAAAGTTCAAAATATTAACTATTTGGGCAGGGTTTCTTCTTTATTGTTCAGCCTTTGATGTGACTATTCACACTGCACAGTAAGCAATGAACAGCATCTACACGCCACTATGCCTTTTATATGAAAATACTACCCTACAAAACAATAAAATTGCATCATTGCTGATAATAGCAATTTTATCATAGTGTTACCAGGATCACAAAAACAATTATAATAATTAGTTACTGATGCACTAAATTATCTAGACGATAATTTAGTGGGCTTATAAAATTAACTAACCGGTAGAAAATGATAATTTAAATATAAATCGAATCACCTGATAAATCGACTAAAAATATTATGTATGACGATTGTCTATGTGATATTAATGTACACTATGGTTCTCATTACTCCTGTGATGGACATCTTGTAACAATAGGTTATATAAATCCATTATAAAACAAAACTGCATCACTCACGATAGGCATTTACGCGATCACGTTTTGCTTTACTGCACGAAAATAAAACAACTTTCGTGAGTGAGATATAACGCCGAACTCACGAGGAGCGAATAAATAAAACAGATTCCTTCAGATCTGAGCCACGTCATAAAACAACATAGGGGTCTCTGAAATATTTATTGGGAGATACTGATTTTACGAAGGTACAGGTGCTGCCAGTGTATGGGGGGTGTACCCCTTCCTGAATTTACAAATAAACATTTTTGGAGAAAATCGTACGTGAAAAGTTTTGTTGATACATATTGTTAGCACGTTTCGCATGAACGTGATGTTTGTTGCTTTCGGCATTTTAGTTGGTAGAATGCGACGTTTCTTTGAGTGAGTTTTCAGATGCGATTGGGTGTTTGATAATATTGAAAAATGCGTTTTCAAATTAATTACATTCAACTCATCGATAGTTCGTTGCAGATTTTTGATTTGAAGAGAATGAATGCAGTATTATATGGACGGTGGCGCCATTTAGAGGCGTGTTGAAATGTCGATTTGATTGACATTCACGATTTTATAGTCTTGTTTGTACGAGCTTTTGTGAATTGCGGGAATTTGAAAGCGATTTAGCAAACCCAACAAGTTGTATACTGTACGATTATTAGTTTGTGATTGTCTTTTTAATAGTACCCATTGCACCTTTACTATCACGTCCCGGTAAAAGGAGTATGGCTAAGACTCGCAGACTCTTAACGTCGTGAAAAATATGGACGCACTTATCGCACAATTAGGAAAGCTAAAGAATGTGCGAAGTTAAAGAAAATACTAGGAAAGCAGGATTAAACAGATGTTGCTGGAATACAAGTGCAGTGAGCATCTAATATTAGTCAACGGTATTTTACCGACATAAGCTAATTGAGGTAGTGTAATTATATATGCGGAGTTTACTTGCCACATGTGCTTCACACACAATTACACAATAACAGATCTAATTTATTTCTCAAAAATTCGGAAAATTCTATTAATATTATTTTAGTTACGATTATCAACTTTCACAGTTACAAAGTAAACTAACAACCCCGGTAGAGTTCCTTTCATGCAATCTCAGCATCACGATAAAACCAAGTGAATTTGTAAGTGAACTGCACTTATATTGTAATTTGATAGCACATACGCACGTACACGAGCATTAAGCGACTACAAAATCGGTTTTCTTTAATGAATCTGCACTCGCTTGCGTCTTCTAATCCGATTCCGCAAAGGAAAAACATTTTTAAATCCAGTTCTTTAGGAGTATTCTACAATTTTATTTTTCAGTTTAAGTCACAAATTGGCCTACAAAAGGAAGGAAATACGTAGATATGGCCTAGAACCATTAGCCTTTAAAATAGACGTTTGTTCTTTAAGTTTTTTCTTTCACCAACATATTAGTGATTAGTTTGAATGCGGTTCAATCAGTTACACAGTCAAATTAACAGAGATACTTTTAACTATCATGTAAAACGTAGTCTCCTTGATTTAGTACAGATGTATTGCGTTCAAACGTCATAATTTTAAGGAGTCAAACAGATGATTGAATTATTTCTTAAACAGTAATTAAAATTATTTCTATGACCAAATTTGAAAAGTAAAATAGTAAGAAGGTATACCGCTGATATAGAAAGAAGAGCGAATTTGGGGAATAGAGTGAATGGAGCGTTAGGTAAACTTCTAGGCGCTAAGAACCTCAGCCAGAAGTCCCAGCTTGCCATACACAACGCGGTGCTGGTACCTACGGTCACGTATGGAAGCGAGAGTTGGGTATGGAAGAGAGAACATGAAAGTAGAGTAAATGTGGTCGAGATGCGAGCGCTGCGTAAAATCTGCGGAGTGATGCTCGCGGACCGCGTTCGTAATACCGAAGTAAGAAAGAGAGTTGGTCTGAAAGAGAGTGTCGGGGTGAAGGTAAAGAAAGGAATGCTCCGGTGGTTCGGGCATGTGGAAAGAAAGGATGACTAAACAGATATACAATGTAAGAGTGGATGGATGCAGAAGTCCTGGAAGGCCATGACACACCTTCCATGATCAAATTGATCATGTACTAGCAGAAGGTGATGTCAAAAGCCGTAAGAACAGACGAGCGTGCATGACAAGAGCTATGAATGTCAAAGAAGCAAGTGAGGTGTGTAAGAATAAGCCTGCGCTCTGTTGTTCGTGCCTACCCCGCAAGGGAACTGGCGTGAAGTTATGTATGTATGTAAAATAGTAAGAAGAAAATAATAAGATACAAATAGTATTGTTTCATGGAATTCACTCGTCTATGTAGATTAAACCCACCAAAAAAAACTTCAACCGACAAGTAGAAAAACAAATGGCAACGGACAAGTGGCAATACGAATCGCAACAAAATTTTAACTTGATATTTTACGGGTATCAAATTGGACAAGGACATTAACAATCTGCCTGTAAATCTTCAAGTAAAAATTTTGTTGCGATTCGTTTTGCCACTTGTTCGTTGCCATTCGTTTTTTTACTTGTCCGTTGAAGTTTCACTTCTATGTGTCCCAGCACACATCTCGTTTTTTTATTGTAAAAGAACAAATAAATAAATCAAGTTATTAACTAATTTTAATAATAAGAGAATATGCTTTGCCAGGTGGTAGGGCATTTGCCCGACTGGATGGCTACCACCCCTGGTCTAAAGTATGTCGCCATAACAACCTTGAGTTGTGTTCCGGCATTAGTGACTAGATTCCAGTTTCCCTTAAGAGAGCAGCAGCGCATTTGTCGCAACTTTGCTGTTGCAAAATAAATAGGAAAATATATAAATATAATTTTAGTTTGTAAGGATCACCAACAATTTTGTACATTTGATCAGTTACTAGATATATGACTAAGGTTTACAATGTGATGTAAAAACTAATTATAGGTGAACATAGCTTGCAGTTTAATTTTTAACTATTATTTAATTAAACTCTAATAATAAAAATAACTAAAATATGTAAGGTAATGAAATTAGTCTGTCCGTCAGTCTATGTCTAATTAGTGTCTTTTTGTAAAATAAATCAAATATTTTAAATCTTTAATGTAAATCTTTTTATAAAATTAATTTTTGGAGTCAAAGTAAATGTCAGTAACAACACTGCTGCTGTTGAGAATTATACACATTCTAGAGATTTGTACATAGGTATATAGTTTTTTTCAATATTCTAGTGACCTATATTTTCAATTCTTCAAAACGGGTATGTTGATAGCAAAGTTATCGATAATCTTCAAAAGGAAGGAAAAGTGCAATATAGGATTAATTGTTTAATCGAAAGTGTTACAATATTGTTGATAGATTAGACAATAATTTTATTTTAAATACCTACAATTTAGCATATTATTATTTCAGTTCCTTTTCATTTTCTAGATAAGTTTAGATTTACGACTCTGTACTATTTTTTTACCTTTAAATATACGGAAATATTTTGAATATATAGGTTATTTTTAAATAATAAATAAATAAACGTACCTCTATATCGCAAGGCTAAAAAAGACCTATGTTTAAATTTAAAATAGGTAGCCTGTTGACATTAAAGCCGGCCTGTTCCGAAATGTCTTTGGTATAAAATATTATCCAAAAGGGTCTATCTGCCGTATAAACACTGAATGTAAGCGTATTTCGAGAATGCTCCCCGAGGACGTGGTCGTGACTGGGACAAAGAGCCAGAAATCTGGAGCACAACAATTTTTAAAGTTCCGCCGCAAATATCTTCTTTGTGTGCGATATCATCGTAAAATATATAGTGGCCGCTTAAAATTCATTGAGAAAAATGGAGTAATATATTTTTGAGATAATATTTATTTTATGCATGAAATAAATCGCATTTCCACGGTAGGGTTACTTAAATGGTTACAATAGTCTATATGCGTTGATTTGTGATTCAACAATATTTGGAACAAAATAGTTGTTTTTGGTCTCGGTGTACTTCATCTGTACGTTACGTATGATAGAGGGTTACTACTCGTCCCAAATATCTCTTTTCCCAAATAAGTACGCACTTGTGTATAATAAAACCTGCTATTGATAAATATGACGTAAAAGATTTTTTTCCTAGACGTGTTGCTGGGGAGTTTCTTGACGCTTCTTCCACTTAAACAGCGATAACACGTTGCGAAGTGGTGTAAATAGAATAGGAAATATATTAAAATTTATACCTCTGACAACGGATCAGTATGGCGACCCAGCGAGGAAACGTAGTCAGCCTTCTGGGCACCTTACTCATAGAAGACCTAGTGGCCTAGGCTTGTTATTCTAATTAGACTCTTGATATAAAGGATATATATAAAGTTAAGTTTTCTTTTATTGTATTAGTTTATAAATTCATTGTTATTATTTATACTTCAAAAAATCTTCTCCAGTGAACATAGTTTCAATAAAAACTTTTGGATCCAAAAAACTAGGAACAGGACAATCTGTATTTTTTATTTATTTAAAACTATATAAATATGCATGCTAGCCAATGCGTCGTTGGGGTTAAGTAGCCATTTTGGCTAAAACGGAGCTATTATAGAATCAAAAGTGATGTTTGTATGTCATTCTGTCTATGTACGAGTATGTTCCAACAATCTTCATGTAGATAAGCACTCTGTGTAAGTCGGACCCATGTCAGAGACGCCTAAGCCTAAGCAAATGAGTTCGTTTGATTAGATGTAATGTACTTACGTATATGTACCTTTAGCTGTTTCTTGTTTTATATGTGAAATAAATTTTCTTGTGACAGCTCAAAAAAACACATTAATTTTATTAAACAGTTGAGATCTTTAGAACGAACACAACTTTTGCTTAAAACTAATTCCACAATTCTTAAAAAAAGAAGTAATCTTTGAAGTTCTCACCAAATCTTTACATGGTGTAAAATAAAATAGCCTTTCGCGGCTGTCTGTGTAAGTGTATTTAGGAACGGTTTTTACCATCAGTTATTTTTTAAATTTTTCAATGAATATTTATATGTCGGGTTCACGCCGGGAGCGAACGAATGACGCTCCGAGAATAACACAATAATAATCTGAAATATTATAATCAAAGTTTATTACACTAGAATTATTACAATTACGATATTAAATATTGCACAATAATACACAGAAATATTAGGACAACTGCAAGAGTTGCATCCACGCTTGTCAGGTATCGAGCAGCAATTTGCCCTTCAAGAATACTGCGATTATCAAGCACTAATTATCGACCACATTATATTATGTGCTCCTCGTCCAAGACTACCAACGTAGACTGCTGTCGGGCGTAGACTTCGTTGTAGACTAGTAGACTGTCGGTTTAAGACTGCCGGTTCAAGACTGCTCTCCTCTGCCTGAACACCACGGATTTAAAAGCTTCTCGTAGCGCGACGCAGTGACACCATCCGGTAATGCTGTGGCGCCACTTCAGTTACACTTCCTTCATAAAACCAACTTCCGCCATACGTATAAAATTCCAACATCCGGTTACTCCATTTCCGATATCCGTTAGCTTAATAGTAAATGCTTCTACATTGACATCCGGTTAAACAACTTCCGTCATATGGTTATTTTATAATAACAAATACGATTCCGACATATATATATATATATATATATATATATATATAGTGAGGTGTGTAATAAGCCTAAATGGCACTCTGTTGTTCGTGCCTACCCCGCAAGGGAACTGGCGTGAAGTTATGTATGTATGTATATATATATATATATATATATATATATATATATATATATATATATATATATATATATATATATATATTTTTTTTTATGAAGTAGAAAAGAATATTATTTTGCAACCGAGTCACCGAAGCGCCTGTATGATATTTTGATGGCTAAATAAAGAAGGGTTACATACCAGTGTTTGAACGACGAAACTGTGGGGAAAACTCTAGTAAGATAATATTTTATACTGTCTTGAAAAATGCTTATTAATTAGTTCTCTTTAGAAAGAGATTTTGAAGGTACAACATAATTGTGGCGATGAACGTTAAGCCGTCATCTGCCGCTAACGAGTCAATTAATAATTCATTAATGAGGGTCAGTCTCGAATGATACTATTGTTATATTTCAGGGAATGGTATACCTGCGAACTGGCGATGACTACCGCTTAATAGCCCCGCCTTTTAATGGCATTCATTGCATTATGCATTAAAAAGGATGTTAATTTATCCCTGTTAATGGCACTTTTCTGTTTAAATGTGTTCTTGAAGTGTAAATGGCTATGGTAAATGCTGTATTCTTGAAATTAGTAGCCACTTACAAAAGCAGTTTGCTAATGGTAATTGTTACGAGGCTTTATATAGTCAATCTTTGTCTTGAGAGTTTTATTGGTTTCAGATTTAGTATCGTATGTCATTTAAATTCAATTACCATTCTACTAGCCTTAACTTGTTTTTTATTAATATTTTTAGTACGGCCTTCTTAATTTTCCAAAGTGATCACATTCCTAGTCAAAATAAACTGAGTCAAAATATTCACATTTATAGCGGTCGAATATTACTTAGTTTCATTACGAGTTCTTTCCACGTTGTTTCTGGTTTTTGAAAAGCTCTTTACAGTTGACAATATGTTTGTAATAACAGGGATTTTGTTATTGTTAGGAAGATTATTGTAGTTGGGAAGCTTATTATAGTTAGTATGATTTTCTGCATATTCATCTATATTTATGCCATCTATTCTAATACTAATATTATAAGAAGGTAAAGTTTGTGAGTTAGTTTGTTTGGTTGTTAGAAGTTATCTCGTGACCTATTGGACCGATTTTGAAAATTCCTTCGCCATTGGAAATCTAAATAATTCCTGACTGCCTTGGCTATATTTGATTGTCATTAATAAATATTTTTATAGTTATTTAATGATGTCCAGTGAAGTGGGCACGGGTCAGCTTGTATATAATATAAATGTGCTTTGCCTGTAAATATTGCATGGTTTATAATAATAATATACGCGTAGCTAAGCAATTTATGCTTGATATACATTGTATGGTAGCGTAGTAAGTCGTGGTAGCGTAATGGCAAGCGTACGCGTCTGAAACTTAAAGGGCGCGGATTTGATCTTGGCTCGAACGCATGTTCCACTTAGGCAGTTTTCGGACCTAATGTGCATATTGTTACAAACTACCACGTGCTAACAACGGGGAAGGAAAACATCGTGATGCAACCTGCAGAAAACATCGTGATGCAACCTGCAGAAAACATCGTGATGCAACCTGCACATCGAGATAACCGACGTGCTAAACCTGCCAAACCGCCTTGGACATGCATGGCGGTATACTGTCCAGTATAATGGGAGTCTCGAACCCAGCAGTGAGACATTTATGGGCTGTTATTATATGTATTATTTATACATTGTGTATGTCTGTCTGCCGATTATATAGAAAGTATTCAAATAAATAATTGATAGTTATAATTATGACACGTAGACTAAGTTTCTACAACTTTTGTTAATGATATGTATCGCAGCCGATTTGATTTACCTATCCAATTATTAAAGTTTTATTGAACAAATTTCGCTTTACGCTAACAATTAAACTTTTGTGGAGTTTTAAATGAGCGCGTAGTATTTTATGATAGGTACTAACTAATACCTGTTGCCAGCTATTTTGCTCACGTAGATTAAAAATAGTCATATTTTGAGTAGTCAAAAAAAGTTAAAAGGTAGCCCCAACTCCACCCTCTTAATCCTTAAATGAATGATCTCTCGTTTAGAAAATTTAAAAACCGTTTTGAAACAGATATACTCAGTGGTTACCTAAAATAAAAATGGTAAATCCAGGTAGTAATGCATTTTAGGGTTAAGGTAGAGTTTCGAAAAACACCGATAAACGTGTACATTTATTTTTAAGAAAAATATACACTTTGCTTCTTACTTTAAAATGACGGTTTTTCATGTCCATCTCTTTTTTAGCCCCTTAAGGGTTGTCTTTCCAAAAATACTTTCTTAGTGCGCATCTACAGTCTAGAAGGCACCAATATGCAAATTTTCATAGTAGCCCGAGTAGTTTGGGTTGTGCGTTGAAATGTCAGTCAATCAGTCAGTCAGTCAGTCAGTCAGTCAGTGAGGCCAAGCAATTATATATGTAAAGATTTCTAAATTTCGACCTAATAAAGGCCGGAAGCATACGCAGATCGGCTTTTCATTTATTTTCTTACTACGGCTTTTCCCCTTGTACTGTTGGTATAAATTTCGATTCCTTATTTCGCAAGAATCCGCCTTTTCCGGGAGTATATGTTACATATTAAATTATTTCCCCTACTTTAGGTGCTTGTATGCCTACCAAATTGTATGTAATCATTAATACCAAACAAAGTACAAATATTCGCACATTGATACAAACCCTCTTGTATATTTATGGACTTTCCTTATACAAACTGTTATGTATTCTCCAGGATAATAAGTGCTCTTTATTTATCATTGTAACCAAAGAAAATTATTCTATCATTTAAAACACTGAATGTGCCGAAGGTGCGACTGACAAATATTTGACCAGAGCCTCGAGCCTGAGGCCTTGAGCTGCTACCGGTTATACCCTTATACTTTAATAGTGCTGGCCTTATCAAAATCTTTCCACTCCGACCCTTCTTTACTCTTATTCTTCCTGCCGCTTAACTTTTTCTCATCTGGGCCTGGTGTCCACTCTATTTGGGTCTTAAAACACGGTAAGTGGGGGAGAGTGGTGGCAGCTTAGTAGTTAACACACTTGTCTTTTGCCAATATACGCGGTTTCGAATCTTGGCTGGGACACATACACTGGCTAGTAATTTTTTTTTACCTAACATGCATATTGTTACGATTACCATGTACTGACTGACGTACGGACGGTGAAGAGAAGGGCAGAAAAAACACCATGATGAAACCTGTACACCGATACAATCGATGTGTGAAACTTGCCAAACTGCTCTGGTTAATCGTGGCGAGTATACCTTGACCCTAAAAATGAGAAGGTCACATACACACACACACACAAGGGCACAACATACACATGGATATTTTGATGAACACAATATAGATTTTTTTTAATAAAAAGTATATATATTTTGTAGAAATAATATAGTATTTATATGAGAGTTATTGCTAAATACGGGGTATTTGAATGCGGTTTTCAAATATCAGAAATAATAATTTTCGATAACTACGTCGCAAAAATTTTTAAATTTGCAACGACGATGTAAATATCTGAGTAGCTACATGGCGTATCCTGTACGTAGTCTCTTATATAAATTATTCGCGGACAGTACCAGTATAGAACCTTTTAAAAATTACATGTCACGAAGCTTCAAATAAGGGCAGGTAGGTAAGCGTCTAATAGGGATTCAGCTAGTTAATTATTTACGAAAGGACTTTCTGTTTCGAAGCAAAGTTTACCCGTACCCTTGATAAGTTCTATACGGTCGAACGTCAGATACTTTGACAAACGACACACCAACCAAGTTATTATGGTTAATTTAATAAGATAGTACTAGATAGTTTCTAGTTTGTCTGTTCCTTTTGTGCAACGCTTAAAACTTGAAACTCTTTGCTGGAATCTATATTTTCTGATTCTTATAATTATAGTCTTCAATTTCCTTTACAATAAATACTGATAAGTTTTAATAAGTAAGCCATGAAGTAAACGCGAACTAAATAAATAAGTCTGAAAAAATATTCAGCCGACAGAAGCTTGCTACAGACAGTTTAAAGAAGCATTCTTCAAGAAAAACTCAAAAGTAACCGAAAAACAGAAAAACGCATATTAATCTAATAGTAAATACTCGATACCGGCTAGATGCATTAACCGTGCTCAGTCATATTAAAAAAAAATATCTGTGCAAATTGAGCGAGAGTAAATTAGGTATATTGAAAAATCTGTAAAAAACAAATGGTAATAAAACGTTCTCAAAGGAAATCTGACAACAACAGTTAACAAAGAACATATGAACAAAGTGTCTTCTCCTTAATAGACAATAGGAAACGTGTTATTGGACACATTCTTAGTTTAAGTTATATCTAGTTATTTTAGGTCAGATTTAAATTATTCAATAGTCTTATTTTCTAGATCAGATTGTAATTTTAATATTGTATCACTAACATACATCATTAATGGAAAAAAAGGAAATCTGAATCAATATTCATAAATGTCTATCAGGTTAAAAAGTGAAAACCGTAAAACCCTAAAGTTGGGCGTTTGGCCTCGAAGTTCGAAAGGCAGGTTAAGAATATAATAATTTATCAAACTGTTTTGACGTTGAGGTCTTCACGAAATTACCTATTACACCACAAGCATTTATCTTTGTCGGTCGACGTTTATCAGGAAATTCTATTAACTGTGTTGTATTGGTTGGTTACATTTTTAATCTTAGTTACACTTTATACACATGAGCACACTCAGCAAGAGAAAGATGTTTAAGATAGTGATTTTGGCACAATATTCTACACCAGTATTAAGGGATTATAGGTAACGTAGATAATTTTGTGGAAATTTTGCTTAAAGGACAAAACGAATGGAGCTCAGTTGACAAATATGTCAATAAAATTATAAGACAAAAAGAAGATAAGAGGAAGAAACAGAAAGACGTCTATCTGCGATAAGCCAACAGCAGGGACACAGATAAACAAGGTGTCAGGAAGGGTTTTAGTCGGTTGAAGTCCGACTCGTAGTCCATGAGGATTTCCCCCTTAGAAATAAAGAAGGGATTGTAGGTAAAATATAATATAATTCCTCGGAATTAATTAGATTTATATTGGTTGAGTTTATTAAATTATATATATTTTGATTAAACATGACACCAAACATAAAATTATTAAGAATTTAAAATTTTGACGGATTTGGTTACATGTATGATGGCCACAGGTTTTTTTTTATATTTATATATATTACATATAATGTACATTTTTCTACCAAATTACATCCATAGAGACCCAGTCATTTTTGAGAGTGAGAATTGGTTGCCATACATAAACAGACATACAAATGGGCAGACGGATATGACGATTTTGGTTATGGGTAGTTAGGATCGCTATGTAATTCTAGAAAGGAGAGAGAATAACATGTGGCACCCATTCAAATTTAGGAATAAGGTCTTTTTGACGGTTAGGTTTTCCTACGTGTTCATCTATCTATTGTCTTTCTATGATATGGTCCTACGTTAGTGGGCTCTTAATAATAGGTTGGGGAAAAAGAATTTTCGCATATAGTAGGTATGAACTTGTAATAAGATCTCTTTGGCTATACCATTTCTATCTGGCTGGTTTTGGTATCATTAAAAAGTTTTAATTTTAAAGAAGACAATTCCAAATTCAAATGAGGAAAATGTGTGATTTTCATTTGTTTTTCTTATTGTTAAAATGAGTGAATCTAATGAAGAAATTTGATACATTTTAAAAATTTACTACAAAAAAGGTAAAAATGCAACACAAGCCGCGAAAAAAAATTATGATGTTTATGAACCTAATGCAGTATCTGTGAGAGTAGCGCAAATTTAGTATAAGTGTTTTCAATCCGGAAATTTTGATATCAAAGATGCACGTCGCTCTTGATTGACGCATTGATGCCATTTTTGAAAAAGTGGAGCAAGATCGGCATAGTAGTAGTTACAATGTAGCTGGAGAACTGGGAATTGACCACAAAACGGTTTTGGCGCATTTGAAAAAAGCTGGGTACACAAAAAAGCTCGATATTTGGGTGCTTCATGAGCTCACCGAAAGAAACCTAATGAACCGTGTACTCATTTGTGATTATTTATTACGACGTAATAATATCGAACCATTTTTGAAGAAGCTGATAACTGGTGATGAAAAGTGGATCATGTACGACAAGAACGTGCGAAAAAGATCGTGGTCAAAGGCCGGTCAGGCTTCACAGACTGTGGCGAAACCCGGGTTAACTCGCAACAAGGTGATGCTGTGTGTATGGTGGGATTGGAAGGGCATTATTCATTATGAGCTGTTACCGCCAGGCAGGACCATCGATTCTGAACTGTACTGCGAACAACTGATGAGATTAAAGCAAAAAGTTGAGAGAAAGCGGCCGGAATTAATCAACAGAAGGGGTGTGGTTTTTCGCCACGATAACGCTAGACCTCACACATCTTTAGCCACTCAGCAAAAATTATGAGAGTTTGGCTGGGAGGTGTTGATGCATCCGCCGTATAGTCCTGACCTTGCACCTTCAGATTTTCACCTGTTTCGGTCTCTGCAGAATTCCCTAGGCAGTGTCAGGTTAACATCACGAGAGGACTACCAAAACCACTTGTCGCAGTTTTTTGATCAGAAGCCCCAAAATTTTTATAGCAATTGGGATCACGTCCCTACCTACAAGATGGCAAAAAGTTATCCAACAAAATGGCACCTACATACTTTAGTCAAATGTAAATAAACTTTATAAAAAAACCTTTTGAATTTTTGTATGAAATGCGAAGAAACTTTTTCCCCAACCTAACTGAGACTTTAGCTGCAGGGATGAAGATTTTGAAAGCATAAAATCGAAAGTAGTTTTGATAAAACTGTAGCACATTTCCATGTTAATCTCGTTGTTCTTTAAGGCACTTTGGGGTTCGCAGTGAGTGGTGAATCGCCGTCTGCTCGTTTTATCCCTATTCTTCTGATATTGCGACGAGCAGGGTCCCATATTTCTTCAATAGCTCCAGATATCCAGCTCCGTTGGCAGTTCATCGCAATAGCCCAGTACTTCTTTCTCATAATGTCCAACACTGACCGGATTTTTAGTGCATACCGGGTTAATCGCAGGTCTATGTTACGCCATATTATAATTATCAAGAGCGCCTTTAATTGTCAACCGTCCCATACTCAAGCCGTTGTTCTGAAGTTACATACAAATAAAAATATTCACACAATGCAATAGAATATATTTAACTATTTCGTGTCCCACAAACGTGCTTTTCAAATCCAAATCGAATTTCCTAAGCTCTTTCACACGGAAAGGTGACTCCTGCGAATGTTCCGTACGAAAATGTCGTTTACTTGAGGCAGACGATTTGTAGTATTCGATTTAAATATTCTAAAGATTCACTTTATTTTGAAGAATTGTTAGAAGTTTTCTCGTTCACAGAGTTTGTCAATATAGATTATTTATTTAATTTGTAATCGAAATATATTTTTTTACAAATAAATACTTAAAATCCGTAACAACAAAATTGAAGTATCTGTCGGAGATTTCAAAATAAAAATTAAAAACTAAATGAAAACGATTTATACGAGTTTTAATTGTTAAGATGGAGGAGTTTTAATTGTTAAGGATCTATAATTTATTTCACGAAATATTTATTCATAATTATAAATTGAATTAAGTAATTAATTAAACAAAACCACAGTTACTGCTTTATTTTTCATATATTTAAACATATGTAAATGACCGGTTTTATAACTTTGTGTGTATAGGAGTATTTGTCTCAAAGTTTATTATGCCTCAACGGATTTCCATAAAAAAAATAGTTATATAAAAGTCGATTGTTACACGAGAAGTAAAAGTGGCCTATTTGGGTATAAGGTGGTTTGGCGCTAATAGTTCGAGTGCCTAAATAGGCCTTTCACACTCTGCTTTTCATTTCGAACTTGAGGAAAGTAAATAAAAAACGGATAAGTTAAACAAACAACTACCTTTATAATGAAATCAAGCGTTAAATCCATATCTAAATATGATGAACTCATTTATACTGTTTCCGAGCGTTCATTTTACTTTTGACGTTTGAACTTCTATCGAGTTGCATATTTCTTGACAGTAAAGCCCACATGAAACAAACGACATAAATGTCATCATACTTTATTGTTGTGGGAGACGTATGTGTTGTATCAACAAAAGTGATGTTCTGTGAGTCATGTAACGCACAGAGTATTAAAATTTTTTGACCGCAGGGAAAATAATTTCTCAGGGATGAAAAGTACTGTTTTCATCCCTGGGATCAGGCAAAATCAAGCGTTCTGTCAGAATATGAGAAATGAAAAATATTGTTTGTGTATGTTTCATTTTGAATCTTATATGGTTCAGGACAAATCAATATAAATATTACTTTCCCATGAACAACGTCGCTGCGATAGCAAATTTTAAATAAACAGATATTGAGCTTTACTTTAACGCAACATTTGACACGGTAGAAATTGATTTCTGTTTGGACATAATTATTTCTTTAAGGCTTCTAATGATGACAATCTATTGATGACATGTCATTAACTTCTCCATTAATCACGAACGATGTGTCAACTGGGTTACAGGCTCAATAAAAACTACCATTAAACCAGATAACAGTCAAAAACTCCAAATGGATCCCTACTTATCAGCAACATGTCATATTGGAGGCAACAACTTTGATCGTTAGTCATCGGTATTTTAGGCGTGGCGTCAGTTAGGCATTCCAAAACTTTCATATGATATTATTGCCTAAATAAATGTTGACACTTAACTGTGGGTTATGGATAATGACAGAAGAATGAATAAATCTACATAGATATAGCGTTAAAACAGCCAACCGTTGCTTATGATCCTTTTCGTTACTTTGTTTATTTCAGTTTTATTTTAAAGTTTTGTACAATAAATTATATTTATATCTAAAACTTATCTCGTAAGAAAAAAAGCATTTCTACGAGATACATATTTGATTTGTATTTTTGATAAATTTGGTGTTTAAATGGTTAATTTAAAATGTTTTCTAATTCAATATTTAATTTTAGCTGTACCATCAGTTGACTAAGGCATTTAAACATCACTAAATAGCGCGATTGATTCCAAACATCGTGTATGTATTGTACAAAAATGAACTTCCAAGGATAAAAATAATGTGTGTGCAATTCACAGACGCAGAAGTGAAACTTCAGAAAAGTAGCCTACGAGAGATTGAGGTAAATATAGAATATCAGGAGTATAAGGATAATTATGACGTTTATTATTTGTATAATATTTTTACCAAGCTCAAAAATTATTTCATACTAGCTGACCCAGAAAACTTCATACGAAGTTTGCTGGGTTCGTTAGTTCTTACGGGAACGTTCCCAAAAGGCTGGCATGAATAGCAATACTTAGCCTTTGAGCAAAATAGACGCCAGTCTCTTGGTCGCGTGAGAGGTCTACTAAACGGTCGGCGGCGTTTGGGAACGATCCCGGTGACAGTGGTTTGGGACCAATATTTTATCTATAATTTTTTATTTAGTTCTAGTTTTTAATTTGAGGTTTATTTTTCATACTATAGTTTAGTTTTAGTATTTAGTTGTATTTTACTTTTAAATTTAATTTGATTTCTGAACGACTTTTAAATTTAATTGATTTCTAAACGACGAGACGAACATCCAAATGTTTGACAGGTAGGAATAGTTTCTAAGGGAAAACGAAATTGTCGTTTTTACTATATTCCAAGTTTTTTTTGTATTTACTCACCTTTTAAACCTTCCCTGAACTTCCACAAATATTCGAAACCAAAATTAGTCAAATCAATCCAGCCGTTCTCGAGTTTTAGCGAGACTAACGAACAGCAATTGATTTTTATATATATAGATTTTACTGCAAAATAATACATTTCATATATTACATAATTTAAATATATATTATTTATAACACATATTATCCAGATTCCATTTTTTCACCTTGAACAAATGACACGAGAAGCTTATAATAACTAAAATATGATCCAAATGCTCTAGTTTCAATTTGATTTATGAACTGCAAACTATCTTCAAATATTTCGAACTCTATCTTTATGAACATAGTGTTTAAATTATTAAATGTCTTTTTTTAGTGTCGCTTTTTTAGTTTCATCGAGTTTCAAATCACAACCATTCTAAAGAAGTTTCACTTCACTTAACTAGATAGAGAAACACATAAAATTCAACTTTATTCAATTCTAAATAAAACACATTTCTTTTTACCCGTTACTAAAAAGTTTCAATTTAAATAAAACTTAAACGATATCAAATGAATTTTAGCTATATCTGTATACGCTTAAGGCAGATATTCTTTTATACGTAGATCAGAGAAAATTTTGCGTAATATTGCATTGAATTTTGAACTTTATGCTAGTGACTTAAAGTGTAATTTAGATTGAATTATAATATGTTGCCCGATGGAAGCTAAAGGAATTATACTTATATAAAAAAAAGTTAGAGAAAAAATATCTGTGATATATTCTCTGTAGTTTCACTTGTACTGCGTGAGAACTGCACACACACACACATTTTTTTTCGTTTCAGGAAGTGTCGTAGCCATTTCGGCAAAAGCGGAAGCGTTCATCTGTCTACGTATATCTGAAAGAGTCAGTATTCTCAATAAAGATTATTTTAAATAAGATCCGTTGAAAACTATGAACGAGCGAGGTGAGGTAACGTAGCCTACCGAGAACCTTATCCATTGAATTTGATGACCTAGAGTGACCTAGACTCGTGTATAAACTATGAAAGGTTGCGTAGAAGAGATTGCTTTAAACAATAAGGCCGTCCATTACTACCTTATAGTCTTAAGATAATAAAGTGTGTTACTTATATTATGTTTGAGTACAATAAAGACTATTGTTTTTCTTGATCACGTTTACGGTTTTTTTTATTATACGTGTGTAAAGATTCCGGGTTTGATTCTCGAGTCGATCTCCATAAACGAAGATTCCGTTATCTGATCTAGCCGTTTGAGAGCGGCTTCAAAGTTGTGTATTGTGTGTTACCCATAACATAAACGTTACCTAGATTAGTTTATGAATATACGATGTGTACGTATGTGGCGATTAATAAACAATATATACAAAAACTTACCTCAAAGTGAAATTGGGTCAATTTTAGATTGTAAATTTTTTTAATGAGAAACTTACGTAGTATCGTCGTGTAGAAATACATAAATCTATAGGAATAGATTACATTATATTTAATAATTTAAATACTATGCTCATAAAGATAAAATGGGAAATGTTTTGAAGTATTTCGTTAATACTTCAAATTTCGCGTTTTAAAGCTTAAATAAATTATAACGATATACATACATACATACATAACTTCACGCCAGTTTCCTTGCGGGGTAGACATGAACAACAGAGCGCCATTCAGGCTTGTTCTTACACACCTCACTTGCTTCTTTCACATTCATAACTCTTGTCATGCACGCTCGTCTGTTCTTAAGGCTCCTGACATCACCTTCTGCTAGTACACGATCAATTTGATCATGGAAGGTGTGTCGTGGCCTTCCATAACGATATAATATATGAAATGTAGAAAAAATCAATTACGAAATTTATAATCCCTTCCACCCCTTGTCACACTTCGTTTCACTTCTACTACGTGTAAACTGCACACACACACAATTTATTTTTTAGGAATTATTTAGGTGCATTCAATGTTGACTAATATTTTACATATTAAATAATATGTAGGTGTAGGGAAATATAGAAGATATATTAGTGTCATATCACATAGCACCACGTGTTCAGGACATATGACTGGTATATTGCTGACATTACTTATCGCAACTTTGGGATCTTTACATTCGTATTAAAGAGATTGATCCCTTAGATTTTTTTCTAACACTCAGAAAGGTATTTGTGAACCTTGATAAATATTAGCTGTTACTCGCGAGTACGTCCGCAATTGTTTTGTTACTTTGTGGATGAAGTAAGAACGCAACTTTAATGCTCAAACTTGAACTTCTTCATTACTTACAAAAAGGCTAAATATGAATTAAAACACCTGTAACTTGAGGAGATTGTTTTTGTGTCAAGAGATATCCTATGTCCTTACTTAGGATCTAAAGCACAATCTATCTATAAAGTCCTTTCAGCTGTTTGAAGAATGATGAAGATGAAGAGCTAGTTAAAAAACAGTTGCTTTCAGATTTATAATTTGTATGGATATGGATGAGGTGGTGACCTAAGCCTGTAATAGGAATAAGGAATTAATAAGATAATAATAATATTAATAAGATATAACAAATAAAAGAACATTTACTCTGGTCGGGGTGTGGAAATGTTCATACTTTACCATAATAATACAAGTGTAACGTGCTTATTTCTAAAATATTTAAAGCATTTTTGAATTTTATATTTATTACAAACTGCTACGACAATAGATTGCATTCACGTCCCCTGTAAGTATATAAATTATAGAAATTAAGCGAGAGCTAAGGCTTTCTTGTCATGAATACACGTTACTGTGAAAAAAGACACTTTCTTAGAAAGTTAGCCCTGTTAATTGCGATTTTTACTATTTAGAATTAAGAAAGCAAGTAGGTATACAATAGTAGATTGTTACACAAGAGATGAAAGTGACCTATTTAGGTACGGGATGGTTTGACGCATGAGCGAAACTGGGGCGCTAATAGTTCGAGTACCTAAACAAGGCTTTCGCCCGAGGTTAATACTCTGCTTTTCATGTTAAATATGAGAAAAGTAAATTAAAACTGATTAGTTAACAAACAACTACTTCTATAATGAATACAGATGTTAAATCCATATCTAAATATGATATGATGAACTTATCTAATACGTGATACGTCACATATACGTCAAGTAAAGGGCACCAACGTACAGATAGAACTTGATATCGGCACCAATCGAAATACATGATATGTCGTTAGAAAGGTATTTTTATATAGAACTAGAGTTTACCCCGCGGCTCCGCCGCGCGTCAAACTCTAGTGCGTACCTCTTGTTTTAAGAGCAGGCGTTACTACAGGATATATTGTATTGTATTTTTATGTTGGTGCTATTTGCCCTCGGAAGATTTACTTCATTTTATATCGCAAACTATCCCATCTACCGGGATGAATAGTATCTATGTCCATTTTCGGTATTCAGACAGACAGATGGAGTAAAAGTCGCATTTTTTTAAAGATTATGAATTTTTATATCTATAAACTTGATAAACGATTGGTCCCCCATACAAACTTTAATACCCTATTTCAACCCGTTCTAGTTTTATTTATATAACTAAATATTGTGTAAACAACACAAACGACCAAAACTACCAAACCTACTAAAACTACTGAAACTACCAAATTACCAACCAAAACTACCAAATCCACCAACTAAAACTACCACAACTACTTAAACTACCACAACTATCAAAACTACCAAAACTACCACAACTATAAAAACTACCAAAACTACCACAACTACCAAAACTACCACAACTATCAAAACTACCACAACTATTAAAACTACCAAAAGTACCACAACTACCAAAACTACCACAACTATCAAAACTACCGCAACTACCAAAACTACCACAACTATCAAAACTACCAAAACTACCACAACTATCAAAACTACCAAAACAACCACAACTATCAAAACTACCACAACTACCAAAACTACCACACCTAACAAAACTACCACAACTATCAAAACTACCAAAACTACCACAACTATCAAAACTACCAAAACCACCACAACTATCAAAACTACCAAAACTACCACAACTATCAAAACTACCACAACTACCAAAACTACCAAAAATACCACAACTATCAAAACTACCAAAACTACCACAACTACCAAAACTACCACAACTACCAAAACTACCATAACTACCAAACTACCACAACTATCAAAACTACCACAACTATCAAAACTACCAAAACTACCACAACTATCAATACTACCAAAACTACCACAACTACCAAAACTGCCACACCTACCAAAACTACCACAACTATCAAAACTACCAAAACTACCACAACTATCAAAACTACCAAAACCACCACAACTATCAAAACTACCAAAACTACCACAACTATCAAAACTACCACAACTACCAAAACTACCAAAAATACCACAACTATCAAAACTACCAAAACTACCACAACTACCAAAACTACCACAACTATCAAAACTACCAAAACTACCACAACTATCAAAACTACCACAACTACCAAAACTACCACAACTATTAAAACTACCAAAACTACCACAACTATCAAAACTACCAAAATTACCACAACTACCAAAACTACCACAACTACCAAAACTACCACAACTATCAAAACTACCACAACTATCAAAACTACCAAAACTACCACAACTACCAAAACTACCACAACTATCAAAACTACCGCAACTACCATAACTACCACAACTACCAAAACAACCGAATATACCAAATCGACCAACCAAAACTACCAAATCTACAAACCAAAACTACCACAACTATCAAAACTACCACAACTACCAAAATAACCAAATCTACCAACCAAAGCTACCATAACTATCAAATCTACAAACCAAAACTACCGCAACTACCTAAACTACCACAATTACTAAATCTACCAATCAAAACTACCACAACTACCAAATCTACAAAACAAAACTACCACAACTACCAAAACTATCACGACTACCAAAACAACCGAAACTACCAAAACTACCAGCATAAACTACCGAAAATAGCAAAACTACCAACCAAAACTACCACAACTACCAAAACAACTAAACTAAACAAAACTACCTAAACGACCAACTTGACCAAAATAAATAAAATGACGAAAATGGCCAACCACAAATAAAAAACCTATCCTAGTTTCCGGGATAAACTTTACATAAATCTGTCCCAAAATCTATCCCAGTATCCGGGATGAAAAGTATCCCTTGGCCACCCTCGGTATTCAAATTACATATGTACCGAGTATCAGCCAAATCAGTCCAATAGTCTTTCCATAAAAGGATAACAAACAAAGAGACAAATATACTTTTATCCCGGAAACTATCCCATTTTCCGGGATAAAAAGTATCCTATGTTCATTCTCGGCATCGAAAATATATATATACTGAGTTTCAGCCAAATCGGTCCAGTAGTTTTTACGTGAAAACGGAACAGACAGACAGACAGACAGACAGACAGACAGACAGACAGACAGACAGAGTTACTTTCGCATTTATAATATTAATAGGGATAGGGATAAGTAAAACTATGGCGCTCATTCCGGTTCACTGTCCGATCGGAGTAATCCTACCTTGAAAGTATTTATTTTTGATGAGTTTCTTTGTCACTTTCTATTAAACTATTTCGGCTTGTAATGTTTTTCTCCATTTTGGAATAGTATTATTATTATTTATTAATGGTAACTATTTATTATCGTTTTATTATTAATAATAAATAATAATACTATTATTATTCAGTAGATTTTTCCTCGCGGCTACGCGAGGCTACTACTACACCGCGTGAAAGCCCTTAGATAGTAACTGTTACTCACATAAAAATTTAATTAGATGTTTTACCATAAACTTTACTGTTTCTCGTTACTAAGTTCACTACAATAACAAAGACACTAAGTCCATATAGTTTACACAACTGCGCAGCGAAACATAGGAGCGAGTCGCAGCCAACCTGATTTGAAGTAATACAACAAATGAAACATTGTTTATTTTAAACGCAGTAGGTATTTATTAGCGAATTGAATAAACGCGATTGCAGTGATAAAAGAGCAAAATGGACAAAAAGTTCATAAAGGGCAAAAGAGAAAGAGCAAAATGGACAAAAAGTTCAAAAAGAGCAAAATGGACAAAAAGAGTAAAAGAGCCAAATGGACAAAAAGGACAAAAAGATCAAAAAGGACAAAAAGAGCAAAAGAGCCAAATGGACAAAAAAGACAAAAAGATCAAAAAGGACAAAAAGAGCAAAAAGGTCAAAAAAGCAAAAAGGACTAAAAGAGCAAAAAGATTAAAAAGATCAAAAAGGAGAATAAGAGCAAAAAGAGCAAAAAGGACAAAAAGAGCAAAACGTACAAAGTAACCAAAATGATGAAAATGGCAAATCACAAAACCAACCAAACTATCCCAGTTTTGGGATAAACTTTTCATAAATATATCCCAAAATCTATCCCATTATCCGGGATGAAAAATATCCCTTGTCCATCCTCGGTATGAAAATTACATATATACCGATTTTCAGCCAAATCGGTCCAGTAGTTTTTCCGTAAAAGCATAACAAACAAACAGACAAATATATTTTTATCCCGGAAACTATACCATTTTCGGGATAAAAGTATTCTATGTCCACCCTCGGTATGAAAATTACATATATACCGATTTTCAGCCAAATCGGTCTAGTAGTTTTTCCGTAAAAGTATAACAAACAAACAGACTTGTCATGTGTTATTGTTTTTAATTGTTAATGACGTTACATATTGACAGATAACGTATGTATATTATATGTTAACGTGGCTATTAGTTATTGACGTTATTTTTAACTTTTTAAATAAAGTGGTCGCAGCATAAGGAATAATTTATTTTGTTTTCATTTATATTTAATCTCTTTAATTTAGAAATCGTATCATTAATCAATTGGTTTGTTTCGAAGTGATCAGAGGATCATTTCGAAACAAACCAATAGTATAGAGATACATTATTGTTAGCAATAATAATGAATTCTCTCGAGTGAGTTAATCCGTAAGTGGAACTTTATCCTTATAAAAATCTTTTTGCCGAATACATTTAAGTGATATGATTCTTATAATGCTTAATTATATGCCGGCACAGCAATAATCTGAGTGCAAACCTTGTTTGCGGAAAATGCGGAGTACAAATTCTCAAAGTATGTTTTTACTTTTAGGATACATGTTAGCAATGTAAGTACGTCGCTATTTCTTCAAATATTTTTTTCTTTCTTTCTTTCTTAATAAAATTACTTATTTGTAGTCTATATCCAAAGTTCAAATATTATCATAATTTCTAGAGTGCCGTAGCCATTTTGGTAAGCAATACACAAATTTAAATAATTATTGTACTGTTGTATTACCGTTATGTCCGTCCATCTGTTGTCCGCTATTGTATATCATTGACATTGTTCTAAAAAATGTAAGTAAATGGTCATGATATTTGTAAAATATGTTTATATGCAGGTGCACATTGGAGCACTCAATCGGTAAAAAATTAAAGTTAAGAAATATTTTTTTCCAATCTACATGTGTGTATGGGATGAGATGTTGTAAAACTATGATGATAAATATGTTACCAACTTTTAAGTTAAAATTTAATAGGTAGAGAAATAGTTATTTCATTCATTCGTTCGTCATTCTTTCATTGTTCTTTGATTTAGGTTGCCTGGACGAGATCGCTTTGAGCGATAAGGCCGCCTACTGGGTTTTTTTCTTAATATTTATAAGGGCCCTTCAGATCCCTCTTCACCCCTAACAAAGTCAGGGCCTTTGTACAACGATTTTAATATTAGGTGTTCTTTTTTCAAGTAAGACCTTTATATAATACTAGAGTCTACCCCGCGGCTGCGCCGCGGGTTAACCTCTAGTTCCTGCTTCTT
Source organism: Dendrolimus kikuchii (assembly GCA_019925095.2). Lineage (NCBI taxonomy): Eukaryota > Metazoa > Arthropoda > Insecta > Lepidoptera > Lasiocampidae > Dendrolimus > Dendrolimus kikuchii. The sequence goes on along the minus strand of CM034388.1, from coordinate 16,998,388 downwards.
GTTTAAAGAGCAGGCGTTAATACAGTTTACATTGTACAACATTTTTATGTTAGTGCCATTTGCACCCAAAAAATTCACTTAATTTTATATCGCAAACTATCCGATCTGCTGGCATGAGTATATATGTCCATTTTCGGCATTAAAACGACATTTAAACAAAATTACAATAAAAACGATCCAGTATTCCCAGTGTTTTCCGAAAACTTAACAGAAAGACATATCGAGTTACTATCGCATTTTTATAGACGATGAATTTTTATATCTATGAACTTGAGAAATGATTGGTCTCATCAAAACTATCATCCTTTATTTCAAACCGTTCTAGTTTTATAATATTTATCTATCCCCCGTCAATGAAAACTACAAAAATGACAAAGAGCACAAAAAAGAGCAAAAAGAGCAAAAGAGCAAAATGGACAAAAATGACAAAAGAGCAAATAGACCAAAAACAGCAAAAGAACAAAAAGAGCAAAATGGACAAAAAGAGCAAGAGAGCAAAAAGAGCAAAATAGACAAAAAGAGCAAGAGAGCAAAAAGAGCAAAAGAGCAAAAGAGCAAAAAGAGCAAAATGGACAAAAAGGACAAAAGAGCAAATCACAAAACCAACCAAAATCTATTCCAGTTTTGGGATAAACTTTTCATAAATCTATCCCAAAATCTATCCCATTATCCGGGATGAAAAATATCCCTTGTCCACCCTCGATATGAAAATTACATATATACCGATTTTCAGCCAAATCGGTAGTAGTATCAGTATCAGTAGTTTTTTACGTAAAAGCATAACAAACAAATAGACAAATATATTTTTATCCCGGAAACTATACCATTTTTCGGGATAAAAAGTATTCTATGTTCATCCTCGGCATTGAATATATATATATATATATATATATATATATATATATATATATATATATATATATATATATATATATATACTGAATTTCAGCCAAATCGGTCCAGTAGTTTTTCCGTGAAAACGGAACAGACAGACAGATAGACAGACAGACAGACAGAGTTACTTTCGCATTTATAATATTAATAGGGATAAGCATATCATACACCATACATATTATCCACACACACACACACACATTATCATATGTAATCTTTATTACCTATATGACGCTAGAGGTGACAGAAAGGGTTCCATCACCTCTAGCGTCATCACCTCGTGCTGTTGCGTTTCATAGCCTCTTTAACCAGCCGCAAACAAAACATGCGGCCTCGAGTCCTTACCTGACATCAAATCAAAAATAGTAACCTCTCTGATCCTGGTTTTTGTAACAGTCTTGAGGTCGCACCTGGGTCGGTCGTATACCGGGCACTCTAACAACAAGTGTTGGATGGTTTCGTCACCTCCGGAGTCACAGAAACATGCTGGGCTGTCTCTTAATTTAAACCTGTGCAGGTAAGCCGCGAACCCTCCGTGTCCAGTTAGAGCTTGGGTCCAATACGGTGTCAACTTGACGTCCTGTAGAATGCGACGTGCAGCATGAACGGTGGGGAAGAAGAGCTTTGTGACTCTCGGCGTCTGACCGTCCACGTAATTTTGGTTCCACTGCTGCACCGCCTACTGTATTGCCTAGAAAATATTGTAAATATGGTCTGTTTTGTAATTGTATATTTTGGTGTGCCATAAAGTGTTATCTCTGTCTCTCTCTCTAGTTCTTCAAACTTTACAAAAGTATCCCCATTCCATATTTTGAACTAGATAAGGTGAATATTGAAAAAAATTAAGGTGCGTAGACCTCCAAATGTTTTCAACAAAAGTTATTATGGCTGACTATTAAATTTTTATTACTTGTTTATGCAGTTTACGGAAACTGGAATAAATTCTACCACATACTGCCTATATACACGGTACTTTATTTTTGCAGTTGCCAAACTCTCATAAATTTAGAAAACGTTCGCTTAACTGCAGATGCATTTATCTCAGAAATTTTCACAAACATGCTGCATGGAAATGAATAATTCTAACCCGACCGACAACTATGTCGGTTTTAAACTAACATGAAAATTAATTATTTCGTACCTAAAATATGTTAGGTACAAAATAATTAATTTTCATCTTGAATTCAATAATTAATATATAAAATGTATGTATGCATTTGATTTTCTATTTTTGATTTAATGGTTTTGGTAGTCTGTAAACCAGCTCGGCTCAATATTGAATTTATCTTAGTTTGACCGAGATTGATTTAATATGAATTAGAGATTATGAATATTAGACTACTGTCAGTCGAATGGATCTTGACTTGTACTAGATCGGCTTTTTTGTGAAAATTATAGACGTGGGACCCAGGTATGTAAATATTTATACGCGTCTGTATCCGCTTTACATCAGAGGTGTCTGCAGTACTCTGGTTATAAAACATTCATATTTTAAAATGAATTATTAATAAGATTATCAATAATTTTGTCTAAATTTCATGTGTATGTTATGTATAATTGTATATGGTATGTGCTTAACATCATGACGGCTCGTAGTTTACATGGCTATGCAATAGACTGTTTTTTGAACAAAATTATACAGTGCGTAACCTTTTGTAGCCTGTCTGAAGAAGCAATTACATTTGGTATGAACTAAACATTTCTTAACACAAAATACGTGTCATTGTGTTATTTTTCCCGTTTTCGCTGAGAAATTTAGAAATAAAAATCTATTACATTTGGAGGGACCATTTTTTATTTCTACTAAGAAATACTTTAAGTTCTAGTTTCAGTCCAAAGAATAATATACATGTACAAAATAACGGACGATTTATCTCGTGTTCTGTACAAGAATTCATTTGACATTGATATGTCTTGTATGTTTACCCAACATTTAGGGCGTACATTACCTAGTTGTATTTTTCAATACTAATCCACTAGACAATTTGTCAGTGTTTTTGTATTGCTTTTATCTATACAGATATATAACATTATTTATTTGATAGCTAGAGAAGGGACATCTCTAGTTAGATATTAAAGTTAAAAAAATGTACGTATATTTTACATGAAAAACATTATCCATTACACTATTTGTATTGTTACAACTCAGGTCCCGATAAAAACAAAATCCACCTGCATATCTGAAAAAAACCACAATTTATTACCTGTCGGCATTTGAACTGATTGAAATTCTTTTATGATCGTCTTCTTTTGTTTACTTCTTTATTGGCATACGTTTCTAGAGAACAGCCGATTGTTTTATTGTACTCATTAGCCAGGTGTTTCAGATTATGTCGACTACGATACGGGCACATTGCATTTATGCATTATAAAACGATGCCCTGATTAAAGGAGGAGGCAGTCGAGCTAGAACCACGATCAAAGCGAGACGTGTGTACTACAATCGGGAATCTAATAGTGACGGACTTTGCGCGTTTTATTGAATTACGACCTTCTGCATTACGTTTGGACTTGTGTTCAATTATATTTGTACCTGTGTTATACGTGTTTGTATAGTTCTAATAAACTCTATAGTAATTCTAACGGCATTTAATTCGAGTCTCACAACTCGTAACAGTATGTATGAACGGATGTGACTAAATACCTATCTGTTGTATTTTAAGGAAACTTTTTTAATATGTGTTTTGTAACTCCAGACATCGCAAACATATTCTATGATATTTACAACTTTTTAAACAAGTTTTTGTGTTTTTTTTTATAGCCGAAGTACAACAGATAGACAGTTGGCCCATCTGCTGGAAAGTGGTTACTGTCGCCTATGGAAATTTGTAAAATCAAAAATGTGACCAACACGCTGACGGCCTCGACGAAACAACAATACATAAAATTTTCATAATATATCTAGAACTATTTTTTATATTGCATGAGTGCAGCAGACATCCAGACGGCGCCCACCCACCTGATGGAAAGCGATTACAATCGACTACAAATGTGCTGTTGCTCTCTAAAGGGAGATTGGAGCGTGGTTACTGATGCCGGAACACAATTCAAGGTTGTTATGGCGGCATACTCTAGATCAAGGGCGGTAGCCATCCAGACGGCCATACCGTACCACCTGGCTGTGAGTTGTTTTGTCACCCCTTATGACAGGCCTCCCGGCCGCAGAAATTTTATTCTTTCTACGTTCCTGCAAGGAAAATAAATAAAAAAGCCTTTTAATACTTACTTTTTACAGTACGTATATTGATTCTTAGTATATTAATTGGTTAGTAAATTTAAATTAATTGGTTAGTATTGTTGTTGTCAGTTGACTTATTTTATATGAGAATTTCAGATTGGGTAAAGGCCTCCGCCAAAGACGGCCATCTGTCTTCTGGGCTATTTCATACCAGTGCAGGAGCACAGATAAACCTTTGGAAACTCAAATTTTTCAGGATATTAGACTGTTATTTTCCAAACTGTAAGATATAAATAAACACAACAGCCAAGTTCACATTTATAGGTATAATTATGCTATAGTATGAATAATTGGATATAACATTTGTTATTGTTATTAAATTATTACATGCATATAAATTCATTACGAGTAAGGTATATACGTAGCATAGCACTATGGAAACAAATACAAACCGGTTAATGAGACGTAAACGGACTTTAATGATAGTAGATATTTTTTCAATAGAAATAACGAAACAATCCATATATTATTTTCTATATTATAAAGCTCTAAATGCAATGGACTATATATAAACGCGGAGAAAACGATGCATTTTTTTTAGATTTCTTGTCTCTTTGATTGTTTGTTCGGGATTCCCGTAAAAACTACTTGGCCGATTTCGATGCGGTTTTTGCTGATCGACAGCAACTTTTTAGACTTAAAATTTGCGTTACTTTTTGTCCTGCGAATCCCGCGGCAATTTTCCAGGGAACTATTTAAAATGACCAGATTTAAAAAAAATCGAGTTCCAATGTGATTTTTTTAATGATTTTATGTGATTTTTTATCCCATGAATCCCTCGGGAATTTACCCGGGAGCGGTTCGTAGTTGTTCGGTTGCTAAAATTAGTTTATTCCAACACAGTTTTCACTAAAACGATAACTTAAATTCTGTTATAAATGCTGTGGTACTCAGTGTCCCAAGAATCTCGCGTGAATTTCAATTCAAGCGTTGACTAAGTCGCGTACATAATTATATAGTACAAGTATAGGGCTTAGTATAGTATAAAAAGTCTGAAGTCATTGATTACCCACCTTAAACTTTAAAAATAGCGCATAAATCATAACATTAATATTTTTCATTTAACACTTGAGCAGAGTGTGGACGAAAGAAGGATTGATGCTAGGCTTGTCGCTTTTATGACATATTTGAAAACGTCGCGACCCTTCTAGCCCTGCTCCTTTCTGTATAAATGGATTACTGTAAAGCAACCCGTGCTGGTACCGCGAAGGTTCAAATCCTCTGCGAGAAGCCTTTCGTCATGCATAATGCACAGTCACGTACCACAGTTTCCTGTATGATTTATACGATGTTACGTTGTTATTTCGGATTGTTACTCCTTTGAAATTACGTTATCTGAAACATGAAGGAGGTATGACCTTTATTACATTTTATTACTGGCTATAATTTTTTTTTGTCTGAAATTCGGAAGAGCTCTTTTACTCAACTCATCGCTGAAGTCGTAAATTTTGTTTGAAATTTTATTGCCAGACGTAGTAACTATTAAGTTGTGATTTGTATTCAAGATAAATGAATTTTACCCAACATTGGTAGCTTGGTAACATTATTAACTTAAATACATTCATTTTGACAAGATTGTTTTGATGCTTATTATATTGTTTACGTACGCTACGTATAATTATATGCCGGTCGATTATGGTAAAATATTGCAGCTAATTTAAAATTGTGACACCTTGCAACATCTACCTTTTATTACAATACAATATCTTTGATAATCAATGATTTAATGTTTGACCATTAACAATGGTTACTATTGATGAAAAAATTTGCGATATTTTAATGACTTCATTGTTTAAGTCGACAGGTAAGGGATGTTAGCTTCCAGAGTCATAAAAATTATGCGCCCCCCCGTTTTTTTAACTGTGAAGGGAAATAACTGCAAATTTAGTCATTTTAAAACACCTTCAACGAAACTTTGAACAAACACTCCATTGAGAAGGTACTTTTAGAAATATGGAGTGTTTTTGATTGCGTTTTTAGGGAATTGTAGCGAAATAATTTAAACTAAGTTTTAATTGTTTTGACCGCGACATTTGTTTTTATTTCAACATTTCAGTCATTTTTCCTCTCACCCACTTTCATATCTATATAAAGAGTTAAGCATGTTGCGGAAGAATTTCCTGCACCGCTTCTCCTAACTCATAACATGTTGCGAAATGGTGGTAAATTAAATTAGGCTCCCATAGAGTAAAGGCCAACTATAAACAAAAATTCAATAATTAAAATGAACACGTTGGAGGTAGGCTAAATAATAACTAACATTATTATTTGACACTTGACTGACATCTTTGGCGTCCATGAACACAGCTACTGAAAAGTAGCCAAAACGTCGAAATAAAAATCCAATAAAATGCCGCGCTTAAAACTGTTAAACAGTAGTTTTAATTGTGTGTACTAGTTGCGAAAATTGAAGAAAATAGAAGAAAAGGTACAGAAATATTTGTTTCCTTTACGTCCACTTTGTCATTTCCGTGTCGAAATGACGAAAACAGTGGCTGGTTGACACTTCTTCTAAATCCTTCATAGTTCGTGGACTTACCGCGCAATTGCTCGATATTTATAATTATTACATATGGACACTGGAAAAATAGTTGATTGCAATCATAGTAACTTATGTATATTCTTTCCTCCTTTAGCTGATTCGCATAGCAATACGTTTGCCCCATACTTAATGGAAAATGGAGCGGATAGATTACTTTTTCTATCTCATTAATTTCCTTTCGCTTTCTTCCGAGTAAGCTGAGATTAATATCTTTTCGGGCCCTTTTGACATTTTATTGTATCAAGTGGACAGTTTGAGGACAAATTTCCAGGAAACAATATTCATCACCTTTATAAAAATATACCGTTGCTTTAATTTGGAAAAGTGCTTTTGGGAAGATCTTTTGAAACAGGATAATTTAATGGTTGAATTTAATTAGGTACTATTAGATGATAATTAAATTTAATTTGAAATAACATAAATGATAAATTAATGAAAATTTTATATAAATATCTTTAATTAAAGACAATGTATTGTATATATATATATATATATATATATATATATATATATATATACATTCCCTGTCACGATGTTTAACCGCGATGGGTACCGAAACTACTCTACCTATTTTGATGATTTTTTCATTTTGCTTGACTTTTTCCAACTTAAGACATAGGATGAGTTTCGTTTTAATTTATAACCAATTTGTATTTATTGATTGCAATTTTTTTTAACCGAGAGGTTGGTAAGTATGAGTTCTGCTGTCAACTAAGTAACGTGAGCATCAAATAGATGGCGCCATAGTTTAAGTCCCACCATTTCTTTGATTAATAGTATGTAAACCTTAATCAATATAAATGTAAAAAAAAAACGTAGAAATGTATGTACGCGCATAACTCGAAAAAAACTACCGATTTTGATGATTTTTTGTGTGTTTGATTGGGTCTCCGGATGTTTACATTCACAATTATTGGAACCGGTAGGAGGCACTAGAATCGGGTGCTTGAATTTTATTTTTTTAGGGCAGGACAACCAACGTCTGCCAGGACCGCTATTATTTATTATAAATTAAATGAGATTTAAAATTTGATGTTACGAAGAAATTAAATTACCTACCTATAATAGACGAGTGCCAAATCGCCAAATCTTGGGAATGCTCTTGAAACGTTGGCCGTATTTCCATCCTAATAGATGATTATATTTTTAAAATGATTAAACGAAATAAAATATTCAAAAACAAGTTGATTTTTTTTTGTATATAACAAAATAGGAATTATCTTATCGCAACGACTATACTAGATATTATACAAGTAGGCACTAAAATTTTGAATATCTCAAGAGGATCAAATACTGGAAACATCATTAAAAAGAGCTAAACATTTATATATATACACGTTCAAAGGTTTAGAACTCCTTAGTACGATAGCTTCAACATTACGCTTAATTAAAATTTACAAATATTATTTGAAGGATCTTTGTACAGACAGATTTTAGATAGGCTACTTAAATAATAGTATGTACGTGGGGAGAAAAGACACACTAATTGAGAGTACATCATTATTCTTCGTTTAATATAAAAAATATTGTATTATGACTCTTATTCCGATTGTTCTCTTTTTAAATTATCTATTTTTTGACTTCTTCACACTTCTAATTTAATTATCCTTTCTTATCATTCGCGTCTGTTGAAAATGTTGAAAAATAAAAATGTACGTATTGCGTATCCACAATAATATAATGTGAACGTATTTTCATGAAGAGTTGTGTTAAGACATATAACAAATGTTGCTTAGACATTATGAACATAATTTATATGTGAAGGAACACATACTAAAAACTAGTATTAGAACTTTCTTAGAACAATAACTTAGCTTTATTATTGATCTGAGCTATCTATATATCTATACTCTTTCACATACCATTCGGATACACCACAACTTGAACAATAATATGAAACCGGTAGAACGAATAACTAGTTTTACGTTGGGGTATTCTATATCATATAAACAAGATAAACTCGTCTTATGTAAGAGCAGTTTGTTTCGTCTTGTTCTAATAGAACTCGGATCAGTTGGATACGTTATAAAGCTTGAAAGTTTAAATGTTTGAATAACTTATCTAACACCGTATTTGTTTGACGATGCATTCTACTTCCATGGGTTTTGAACATTGGCCCTGAGCCAGCCGTCTGCTCCGTGACCTGAGGCATGTTGCAGCGCCTCGCTTTATACAAATCTGGAATTTAATTTCAATGATAAATGGATTAAAAATCTCTCTTCAGCATTCAACGTTCAACACGGTTTCTCGTTAAACCTGGCCACTATTAAGTTAAGAATATAATTATTGGTATGGCTCTAGATATTAATTTAATCGTCACTGCGATGGCAGCGACAGTTATATGGAAATGTCAGTTGAATTTCTAGTGAATAAATTTTGATTTATTAACACTGTTGCAACTGAAGTCTAATCTCGTGTATGAAAGTTTTATATTGTTTTTTTGTGTAGTTATTTTTACTAAAGGTCGATTAGTGGTTGAAATTCGATCATAATGCTAATATTAGGCAGATCAACCAAATTGAATCAGTTTGTTTTAAAAGCACATGATTGAAGGGACACGACAGAATTCAGTGACATTGAATGATTCAAGTATATGCTTTTATGGATCAATTTAGTTGAACGATAGAAATGAGCCGTTTAATATCGATTGAAGTCATTTTTTTAGTTTAAAGTCCATAGTGATTAATTTATGGTACTGTCTGACAACAGATTATTAAGTGCTAATTATATTGTAAGTATACAACGAAAATTGCATTTAAATTAATATATTTTTACCACATATAAAAACATCTTTCTACGCTTACTCCACATTTGACTATGCGAAAGCAAAGGAGTTTGAAGATTTCTTTTGCATATCAATTTATTAGGTGATAAACATTTTCTTTTAATAATTTAATCACAGCTTTCCATAGGTCGACATTATGCTTAAAATCTACTTACTGTAGATTTTATCCAAGTTTTCAGGATTCTATCCTTTTATTTGGTATCGAATGTATGTGTTTCTAAGTAAAGCACCGAAATAATTACCAGCAATCTGAAATATTTACACATTATTTAGTACAATTTCAAAAAATACCTATGCCTTTGATACGTACAAAAAGTGTTTTTAGGTTTGATATTTCGCTTAGTGATATTGCTCAACTTTTAAAATTCAAAAATTTATTAATTTATTAATAAAACATTTACGCTTTCTTTTTGCATGTAGGCAAAGACACAAATATACTCTGTATGTGCTAAATTTTATATAAATATCATAATCTAGTATGTTCCTGACATAATTAGCTATGACACACAAATAAATTTACATGGCCTTACTTATAATCGTATGTTAAATTTTAAGAAACTGTTCAGCAACTGATTATTGAAAATCTTACCCATAAACTCCTCTTAAGGATAAAAGGTGGTAAAGTAACTCAAAAATAACCAACATCGAGAGGTAGTTTAAGTGACTGCTAAGAGGCAAGATTGCAATTTTGATTTGAAACAGCTGATTGTCACCGACTGTACACCGTAGGGCACCTTTTTAACTTACGGTATCAGAATCCTAAAACAGCTTCATTCCCAAAAAGGTTTAATACCTTTTAGTCCTTCTAATAATTAAGGCTCTCCTTTATTAAAGGGTTGCTCAAAATAAGACTTCTAAACCCTTCATTTTTATTGATGGAAAACGTCCCTAATTTTACGCAGCCTCGGTTTAATTTCAGGGTCTATTCTTATTGAGAATATTTAAATAGCTACTAAATTTCTTTAACGACGTCAGGAAATTAAGTTTAACTCGCCTTTATAAACAAATTGTCGAAAAAATATTTATGATTAGATTTTGGTTAAGAAATATTGGGTAACGATTTATTTATAACTGGAGTTTACCTCTAGTACCTGCCTCTTGTTTAAAGAGTAGGCGTTAATACAGGTTACATTGTATTAAAATTTTATGTTAGTGCTATTTACTCCCGGAAAATTAAGTTCATATATCGCAAACTATCCCATTTCCCGGCACGAAAAGTATTTATGTTCATTTTCGGTATTAAAACTAGGTACATTTGAACAAAATGACAGCAACACCGATCCAATATTCGTAATAGTTTTTCCGTGAAAGTTTAACAGTATCGAGTTACTATCGCATTTTTACAGCTGATGAATTTTTGTGTCCATAAAGTAGAGAAATGATTGGTCTCATACAATCTTTAATCCTCAATTTCAAATTCTAGGATTATTTATCTATCCCCTGTCTATATAAACTACATACATGAAAAAAACGACAAAAATGATCAAAATGACCAAAATGACAAATAACAAAAAAAAAACAAAACCTTTTTTTCCTACTTTCTGGGATAATTTACATAAATCCATCCCACTATCCGGGACGAAAAATATCCCTTGTCCACCCTCGGTATTAAAATTACAGATATACCAAATCGGTCCTAGAGTTTTTCCATAAAAGCATAATAAAACGATCGATAAATATATATAATAGGTTGGGGAAAAAGTCTTTTCGCATATAGTATGTATGAACTTGTAATAAGATCTCTTTGGCTATACCATTTGCATCTGGCTGGTTTTGGTATCATTAAAAAGTCTTAATTTTAAAGAAGACAATTCCAAATTCAAATTAGGAAAATGTGTGATGTTCATTTGTTTTTCTTATTGTTAAAATGAGTGAATCTAATGAAGAAATTCGATATATTTTAAAATTTTACTACAAAAAAGGTACAAATGCAACACAAGCCGCGAAAAAAAATTGTGATGTTTATGGACCTAAAGCAGTATCTGTGAGAGTAGCGCAAATTTGGTTTAAGCGTTTTCAATCCAGAAATTTTGATATCAAAGATGCACGTCGCTCTGGTCGCCCTATTACGGACAAAATTGATGCCATTTTTGAAAAAGTGGAGCAAGATCGGCATATTAGTAGTTACGATGTAGCAGGAGAACTGGGAATTGACCACAAAATGGTTTTGGCGCATATGAAAAAAGCTGGGTACACAAAAAAGCTCGATATTTCTCATGAGCTCACTGAAAGAAACCTAATGAACCGTATACTCATTTGTGATTCTTTATTACGACGTAATGAAACCGAATCATTTTTGAAGAAGCTGTAACTGGTGATGAAAAGTGGATCACGTACGACAAGAACGTGCGAAAAAGATCGTGGTCAAAGACCAGGCTTCACAGACTGTGGTGAAACTCGGGTTAACTCGCAACAAAGTGATGCTATGTGTATGGTGGGATTGGAAGAACATTATTCATCATGAGCTGTGACCGCCAGGCTGGACCATCGATTCTGAACTGTACTGCGAACAACTGATGAGATTAAGGCAAAAAGTTGAGAGAAAGCGGCCGGAATTAATCAACAGAAGGGGTGTGGTTTTTCACCATGATAACGCTAGACCTCACACATCTTTAGCCACTCAGCAAAAATTACGAGAGTTTGGCTGGGAGGTTTTAATGCATCCGCCGTATAATCCTAACTTTGCACCTTCAGATTTTCACCTGTTTCGATCTCTGCAGAATTTCTTAGGCAGTGTCAGGTTAACATCACGAGAGGACTGCCAAAACCACACCACTTGTCGCAGTTTTTTGATCAGAAGCCCCAAAATGTTTATAGCAATGGGATCACGTCCCTACCTACAAGATGGCAAAAAGTTATCTAACAAAATGGCACCTACATACTTTAGTCAAATGTAAATAAACTTTATATATATATATATACTGAGTTTCAGCCAAATCGCTCCTGTAATTTTTCCGTGAATACGGAACAGACCGATAAGACAGACAGAGTTATTTTCTCATTTACATTTAATAGGGATTTTATATTAAACAAAGTTATGAAAAGGCCTATGACTGGTGAGGATAGATAAAATCTACAGTCAATATAAGCTAAAATTTTGACTAGAATGATAAGGTCGACCTCAGGATAAGGGCGTGATTTAAGACATTTTTGAACTTTTAATACTGATAAAAAGCATTTTTCTGACAATACATAGGGTGGGGTAATTTTTTCTTCTGTATAGACATAAAAACCTCTTACCTTCGTCCATTTTAATATGACCTTCAACAAAATCATACTCTTTCTGATAAATAGGTATTGGCCTTTTTCTCAGGAACATTGGGTATTTTCAGAATTTTAGTCGAGCGTCTGCGTATGTTACTTATTTAATACTACGCCGTACATTTTACCTTTAGGAGTATCGAAGAAGAATATTTTTCTCAAACGTAACTCAGATTCTAATTTCAATACAAGCTTTTATAATGATCAAAGGGTTGTAAAGAAACGTAGGTAAAAAGCCGTCGTCCCCTATATTAACGTATAATGTTTATTTTGTACTCGAAAATATTTTATATCATATACCTCAGGCATATTACGAATTACCCTTCGATTTATTTATAGTAAGTAATAAAACTACGTTTTAACGGTTTGAAACACGATAATTTATTTGATTTTTATTATTTCGATGTTCGGATAGTAAAAATCAAATAAATTACTGCGCTTAAAACCGTTAAAACGTAGTTTTTTATGTATTTATTACCAGTCGAGAAACCTTAAGAGAACATTATAATAAGTTAAATTATTTTAAGGTAAACTTCAACCCAATTTCAAGCATAATTGTTTTTTTACTTTTTATTTCTTTCTTCAACAATCATAATTATCCGTTTATTTAACAGCATCTGTTTCATTTCGGGAAATACATATACAGTAAAAAAAAAATTGGGCCTTGAGCGCCGCAATTTTATGTTCAATTAATGTATTGTAAGGAAAATAGAACATCATAATCAATTATTTCCCTATATTCTTTTACATAAATTGAACCTTACAAGCTATATTATTATTTGAAATAAATATTACACAGCTTTTTTTTCAAAAACATCCGATTCGTTTCCTGAGAAGGGTCATTTATTTTTCTACAATCTAATTGGCCCCAAGGCACCTTCAAGTGTTTTTCGCTATTTCGTATACTTTAAAACTTGGCCCTAAAGGCTTACTTATAAATTCAATCCGTATAAAGTTTTATATGGAATGAGAATGGCATCTGTTTGTTTCAGACAGGTCTCTACACTCTCCACGGGAATTAGTACCTACGTGCACCTACGGTAACCGAAGATCATTAAGCGTCCTTCAGCGGTTCAAGTTGTCTACAAATTTCTCTTTGCAATAAAATGCAATTCAGTAAAATGTAACACATTGTCACTCCCTTCCGCTGAACCCCGAAATACCTACTTTGTAGCTTAAAAAATATGTTATTTCCATAAGAGGTGGTCAAAGTAAGTACATATTTATACTTTATAACTGGTATTTCATAAAGCAGTCTGAAGTCGAAATTAATATTTACAAAAGTATTTACCTTGGAATTTCTCGAACTTCTAGCGATAAAATAAAAAGAGAATTAAGACGAATTTTAATTTAATCATAAGCCAGCTCTAAAGCCATACCTAGAAATTGTCCTTTTTGAAGTCGAAATCTTACCAATGAAATACCTTGTTTGTGGAATAAATTTCCACAAATTAATTAATAATTAATTTAATTTATTTAACATTTCCATAGAAATTAAAGTTAATGAAATTCTACTGTATATGATGTGTAATATTGGCAATTTTTTTTTTACTAAATTGACTCATTTTCAAAGCTTCAGACAATATAATATAATGAACATAATAGGTAGATAATAATATATAGTAAAACTATTTACAAACGTGATTAAAAACTTTGTTCAATTCTAATAGAACGTTAAAGCATGTTTGAGTAAAACACAAAACGTAAAACAGGTAGAGTATCTAATATGTAAAGCTAATAAATGATGCACAGCAATCTACTTGCTTACATTTGACGCGCCTTCAGGACTACATGTTACATGTACTATTTATGATATCCAAAACCTGGTTTACGGAAACGTTGTGCTTGACAACTAAGAAACAAATCAGATATTTTAAACAGTGGATGTGCGTAGCTTACGAATTAGAAACGAGTTTCCAGCCAAGATGTTTTCTATAGCACTAACAACATGAGTAATTTAAAAAGTTCTTCAATAAATTTCTTCGAGGACTGAGGCATTACAAAAATGTTGCCATTTTTGTAATGTCTCAGTATTGCAGATGTATATAAACCATAGTAGGCAATATATGTCTGCTCTTATTCAGCAACAACAAAACACCTTAATTTTGAGTGCGTTTTTAAATTTACCTGTCATTTTTTATTGACTTCAGCAAGATTGTTTCAAAATAATCATAAGCACATCACACTCTACATATGACGTCCATATCGTTTCCATATATTCAAAATGTCGTAAGCTTTGACTTGCACATTAGTGGGAAATTTCATCCATATAAACTCATTACTTTGTGAGAAAAATGATCGTGATATACAAAGACAGAAGGATAAATAGATAGATAAACCGACGGACATAACAATTTTGAACGAGTTTTGTTTTCACCAAAATATCTACGATACTTTAAGAGGCCGTTATTTTAAGTTATTATTGAATTTTAGAATCGAAACTTCTTTAAAATTGTTGTGATTTGAAACTCGATGAAACGAAAAAGCGACACTAAAAAGAGATAATTACATAAATGCCGACGAACTGGCTAGGCAGGCGGCAGCACAAATAAGCGTTGAGCTCCAGTATTACCGATGCGTCGTCTCTTTCTGTTCGAGAGAAATACAGGTACAAGTGGTCCAGCAGTGGAATAATTTTAATTTCATTAATTTAAAAATATGTTAGTTTAAAATACGGCTATGGAATTTAAGACAAGTAGGTATACCTTCCACTCTCAAACTAGGGACAAGCTCTGTGTTTTGAGTCTATTAAAGGTAACTATAGCTCTTAAATATGTATATGTATACATTGGAATACAAGATAAATCGAAGAAACCACCGCAAGTGTCTTCAAACTCTAAACAGTAACTACAGCCTACAGCATCTTAAAGAAAATGGATTTGACACCAAAGTCGACTAAAATCTTAACAGGGCACGATGGTTTTGCTGCCTATCTTTTTAGGTTTAAATGCAAGGATGACCAATGACGGCATGCGTAAGTGGGTCAGGTGTAGATAAGACGATCCAACATCTGGTTTTAGAATGCGATATGTATACCAGACACGATCCTGTGTCTGACCTAGAGACCGCGACAAAATTAGAATTTTTGGGGTCCTCATTATGCGAGATAATCGCAGACAAAAAAAACAGATCACTCATGGAACGTTTTTTGTTTTAAAGTGGTGTCAGACATCATAAAGCGTAATAAAACCAGGTGATGGATCGTCCATAGAAATAAAAAAGTGCGTAAAATAGAACGTCATTGCTTTAAAATAGTGTATACCAAGCCATAGTTTACACTTGTTACAAATTTTATTTTAAGTTATCTAGTTTTAAGTATTACGTAATAAAGTAATATGCACACAGCCATACAACCGCACACATACATATACATGCACACACGCCCACATGCATGCGCACGCGCGCGCATTACCCATAAAAAAATACAAATGTATAGGACTAAGCCTGTGAGAGAATGAGATAGAATACATTATATTTAATCATATAAACATGGTCCCACAGATAGAGTTGGAAATGTTTTGAGGTTTTTCATTAATACTTCAAATTTTGTGTTTTAAAGCTTAAATATGTTATAACGATATAATGTATCAAATGTGACGTCACGAAATTTAGAATCCCTCCCACCGCTTAGTCACACTTTGTTTTACTTCTACTGCATATGAACTGCAGCACATTTATTTATAACTTTTTTCAAGTCGGCAGACATACACACAAATTGTATATCTTCAAGCTAGGCAAGTTAGCTTGTGTTATGGGTAATATCCAACGGACCACTCTGGGGCGGATTCCAGACACCCAGACCCATAGTAAACAATGCAAAGTTCCATTACGAAATTTACCATACCAGGCATCGAACCCGGAGCCTCTGCATCGTAGTAAGGTCGGCCAACAAAGGCTTAGCCCGCTCAACCACAAAGGCCGTCAAATTTTCATAATTACATAATTTTTCTAGACATATCCGTCGACTGCAATCTATAATATGGTTTTCTGTCATGAGCACAAGAATGGCTTGCAAAATCGATCTTTTTGAAAATTCGGCTTTAAGAGAATCAATATAACTGTCTACTCATATTAGTTATATATATATATATATATATATATATATATATATATATATATATATATATATATATGTCTGTCCCTGTCTTCCAACAGTAGCAAATCAAGGGTGTATACACGCAATTTTGATTTCCGAATCCTGGCTAAAGCCCTGTCTTCCAACAGTAGCATATACGTTACCAGGCTTTACTCTCATCCGCAATGATCGCACAGGTGCTGCTGGTGGAGGCGTTGCCATCTACTTACGGTCCAATATTCCTTTTTCTATTCTTAGAATGTCCTCGCAACCATCGCAGCCTGACTCTGGAGAATACTTATTTATTGATATCTCTTTGTACCACACTAAAATGCTTCTAGGTGTATATTATAGTCCTTCCTTACGAATTAACTTCTTTTCTTCTTTTGAAAATTTATTAGAAACTTTAGTACCACAATACAATCACTCAGTTATCATGGGGGATTTCAACACATGCTTACTTAAACGTGACACACGCGCTATTTCCCTTGAAACTGTAGTGAATTCCAACAATCTTACAATTCTTCCGCTAAATGCAACACATCATTTTCCAAATGCTACAACTTCTCTTTTAGATTTAATGCTAGTTTCCTCTCCTACTCATATTACCAAACACGGCCAGTGCTCGGCGGACGCGTTTTCCTATCATGATATGATATATTTATCATATAATATACGTCCACCAAAAGCCAAGCCTAAGATCATTTTTCAGCGTAACTTTGGTGGCATGAATTTAGAAGATCTCTGCAAAGATGCCCGAGAACTGGACTGGTCTGGGGTAGCCAATGCAGGTTCTATTGATGAAAAGGTGAATGTATTTAATACAACCTTGTTGAGGTTGTATGACTTACATGCGCCGATACGCCAGATCAAACTTAAACATTTTCCTGCACCTTGGCTGACAGACGAAATTAAACATCTTATGAACAAAAAGGTTAAAGCCAAAGTAAAGTTTAAGCGTCGTCCTACAGATATGAACAGGGAAGCGTTCATAGAAGCTCGCAATCGCTGCAATAGAGCATGTAGGAATGCACAACGCCGATACATTCATAGATCAGTTGAAAATGACAGCCCAGCAAAAGTCTGGAAATTTCTTAAATCACTGGGGGTTGGAAAATCATCTCATGTTTTAAAATCCAATACTTTAAATTTAAATCTTCTAAATCAGCATTTTGCTACATCTTCCGATTTCAGTCAGACAATCAAGTCAAACACATTGAACGCCATCTCTTCACTTCCAACTCCACAGCATTCTCCATTTCTTCTTTGTCAATTTACTGATTGTGATGTTGTAAGAGCTGTTAAATCCATTGGTTCCAACGCGGTAGGCAGTGACAGTATTAGCCGAAATATGATCTTACCCATATTTGATGTCATCAGTCCGATCATCACGCACATCTTAAATTTTTCTATAACTACTGCTACATTTCCTGCGGCCTGGAAGGAAGCTCAGATAATTCCCTTACCCAAAAAACCTAATCCTATCTCCTTCTCTGAATTCCGACCAATATCCATCCTTCCATTTATGTCCAAAGTCCTTGAACGCTTAGTTCATCAGCAACTTACTGTTTTTCTAAACACGAATTGTCTAATGAACCCATACCAATCTGGCTTTCGTCCAGGTCACAGCACAACTACAGCCTTCATCAGAGTGACTGATGACATCCGTCAAGGTATGGATAGGGGTCTTTTGACAGTACTGTCACTGCTGGACTTCAGCAGCGCATTTAATAATGTAGATTTTGAGATTCTCTTAGCAATTCTCCGCTCTCTCAACATATCTCCAACAGTTATTGATTGGTTTCATAGTTACCTGTATGGACGTCAGCAGCGGATACGCATTGATGAGACGTACTCGTCATGGCAAAGCCTAACTGCTGGTGTCCCTCAGGGCGGCGTTTTATCTCCACTTCTGTTCGCTATTTTTATCAATACTATTTCCAACAATTTATCTTCATCCTATCATCTCTATGCAGACGATTTGCAAATTTACACTCAAGCACCTAAAGATAAAATCAACAACGCTATAATAACCATCAACGATGACTTGGGCCGCATACTCGACTGGAGTCGAGCACATGGCTTAAAAGTAAATCCTAGCAAAACCCAGGCCATCGTAATAGGCAGCTCACGTATGACTTCTAAAATTGATTGGTCATTAGTGCCTGATTTACTATTTGATGGGACCCGCTTACTGATCAGCGACAAAGTTAAAAATCTTGGCGTAATCATTGATAAGGAACTGTCTTGGTGGCCCCACATCACAGAATTAAGTCGAAGGGTCTTTGCTTCTTCTGCGTCGCTTAGAAGGTTGAAGTACTTTCTACCGACTGCTACCAAGGTTGTGCTTGCTCAATCGCTTTTACTATCGATCCTTGATTATGCGGACGCCTGTTATCTTGACCTTACCGTAGAACAACTCAATAAGCTAGAGCGCCTTCAAAACTTTTGTATCAGGTTCATATTTGGTTTAAAGAAATATGACCATGTCACCGAATATCGTAAGAAGCTCAAGTGGTTGTCAATCTCATTTCGCCGGAATGCTCACCTTCTTCATTTATTGTATAGCATACTATTTATTCCCTCTACCCCTCCCTATCTTAAGGAAAGTTTCGAATTCCTCCATACGTCTCACACCCGTAACTTGCGCTCCTCTGATAATCTTACTTTAAAAATACCTGCACACGCTTCTACATTCTACACCAACTCCTTCGCTGTGCAGGCTGTTCGACTGTGGAACTCATTGCCCGAAAATATACGACAAGCAAAATCACTCCCCACTTTCAAAAAATTGGTAAGAGAATATTATCTTTCACTTTAATTAATATTTCATATCAAATTGTACCTATTTTAATTTGTTAATATATTTATTAATATTGTATATATTATATTAATATATATAATATTGATATATTGATTATTGCTATTATTAATATTGTATAGCTATTGTTGTTGCTATACACATATTAATAATGTATATATTTGGATATATATAATATTAATATGTGTTATTGTCTATTTTCTTTTTCTTAATTATAATAATATGTATGTATGTATGTAATAGTGTAATATCTATGTATCCTATTAATTACATGTATTTGATTTGCACACCACCGTCATACACTCTCGATTCCTTTCACTCAATCCACATCCCGGGTTGTCTGGAAGAGATCGCTCTAAAGCGATAAGGCCGCCCTTTGTTCCTGCCTTGACACGATATGACTGTAAATGATTTACTTTATGTGTATGTGGTGAACAATAAAGTATTTTCTATCTATCTATCTAAGAGCATGCAGGGATCTTCGCAAATAATACGGGTTTTCAAGGAGGAAGGATAAGAAATTATAAAAAATGGATCACGGGTAGTATGGGTACGTTCCCATATGCCATACGTCCGTAAGGTAACGTTTCAGAACGTCCCGGAAACGCACCCGTGACGATTTTGATGTTTCAGGTAGGCAAATTTCGGTCCTTATAGTACATTCTTTCCAAATATAAAAAAGTAAACGCCTAAAGCAAAAATGCCGTCCACGTAACTTCGTAAAACTCACGACTTAATTAATAGCAATTAGTACTAAAAAGGTGACGCCATTTTTCGACTCTTCTAACATGAAACCCTTGAAAAATTCAATTTCACGTAGCGTTCCAAGATGTTTTTGCCGCTAAAATAAAGTAATATTTCATTTGACGGTTAGAAACTTGGGTAATTGAGAGTCAAATTGTTTTATAAACTGGCTGAGGTTTCAAGAGGTGATTTATATACGAAGTGTTTATAATATAATTGGAAAGACGATAAGAAAATGGATGTTTTGATATTTCTTGGCAAGTATTGCTTGGTTAACTATGAATCTACCTTTTAACAATAAAAGAATTTAAAAAAATTTGGTATTTATAATTTAGAATAATAATTTTATTTCAAAAGAATTATAAGTAAAAGTAGTTTACACTGTATACTAAATGTTAAGGGTAGCCATTACATGATTATGTATAATTTTTTTTAATACTTACGTGTAAAAGTAACTTGTGTTTTACTATACATTACGATCTAGCTTATGAAGGCTAAGAGAAAGGAATCAGGAGGGTTGCTGAATATCAGCTATTCCGGGCGAAAATTTAACTTTTATAATTTTTTTGTCTGTTAAGGTATCACGTGTAAAGTACTATAATTATAATAATAGCTCATAAATGTCCCACAGCTGGGCTCGGGCCTCCCATTATAGGCGGACAGCATACCCGCCACGCTTGTCCAAGGCGGCTTGGCACATCGGTTATCTCGATGTGCAGGTGTCATTACGATGATTTCCTTCACCATTGTTAGCACGTGCCATTGTAATAATATGCATATTAGGTCAGAATACTGCCTAACTAGTACGTTTCGGCCAGGATTCGAACCTGCGCCCTTTGTGTTTGGGACGCGTGCGCTAACCATTACGCTACCACGACTTTTTTGAAAACTACTAAACGGATTTAAATGAAACTCGACACTTCGGATACTTTTTATCCCGGTAAATGACATCGTTTTAGTGTCGTAGACAAATATAGCGACGAATATGGCGTTGTGCTTGCATTTTTTTGGTGTCGTCGTTACAATTCATTAAGGCTGTGGCCTCACCGCAAGTGGCACGCTTAGCGGCAAGAGGTTAACTGATTGCTTACATGACTTATCCTAGTGAACCAATACATTGCATATATTGCGCGCGGCCCCGCCGCTCGGGTAGTTTGACGTTTGGCGCCTCGATAGTAGCCTATCGGTTAGCCACGTAAACGGACGAAGCGGTTATTTGCTTGGACACAATGGAATTGATAATATCCTCTGTATATAAAAGGAAGCTATTATGAAATACCTCCCATAGCTTACATATGAATTTCAAGAGTACATGATATTAATAACATATTAATATCATTTATCCAACATGTTCGATAATTTTAGTTAAGTGAAGATAATTTGAGGATAGTGCTTTTTGTAAGAACCAATTTTCTAGTCAACTTTTAGAGAGATATTTTACCATAACAAAATACACGTTTACAAACACACTTTAGATCACTAGGTATGACAGCAGGGCAACTATCAGTGTAGCCACTATGTATCGAAGCATTTCGACCGTTCGCCTTGCCTCCTAGCGAAGCTTCAAGCTTGCCACTCGCGGTGAGACCGAAACCTAAGAAGTAGATCGTCGTCATGACAACGTAAACATTCATGTATTGAAAAATTATATCGATATTAAATTTTTTAAGATTTTTTATTTCAGTCTAAAAGGTAAAGAGACATTTGCTTGCAGAGGTAAAACGTGAGTAAACTCTGACTATAACGTAGAAAATTATGAAACGATGAATGTCGTGGAACTTAATTTTTTTGTAGTTTTCGTGATTTTTTAGAATTCTGTAGAAAACTGATTCAAAACAATAGACGCTAGTCACCTTTACAGAGCTTTTTACACTTAGCTTTTATCACGCACTTGGCCGATCTAAAATAATTAAATTGCCAGAAAACTATCTTGTGATAACATTTTATCCGTATAGGAATGAAAAAAGAAAACCATTTCCTACGGCCGGGCGGCCTGTCGCAAGAGACGACAAAACAACTCACAGGTGGTAGGGTATTTGCCCGTCTGGTTGGCTATCACCCCTAAGCCCTATTTATGCCATTTCAATGTATTGGTTATATACATATCAAGATATAATTATATATCTTCTGGATATCGTCGAGGCAGAATAACAGTGTTTAGAATTTTTATTTATTAATACTAGCATAAATGGCGTTAGCTGAAATGATCATACTGAAAAGTTATAATTTTAAATATTTATTTAGTGAGTTTTCGCTTAAAAATATTAATAAAGATAGAATGGCGCGACACGGACACGTCACTAAAATTAACGGAATACCGAAATCAGGCAACCCAACGATTGAGACGATAGTGTCTGGCGATTTTGACGAGATATTAATAGCAGATTTGGGCCCGCAGTCTAGAGAATGCTGCATTAATAACGTTGAGTTGTTTTCTGGCTTTAGTGGCCAGGTTTCAATGCCTTTAAAGAACGGCAGCATATTGGCAGCATGTTTGCTGTTATGAATGTCCATAGGTGATGGTAAGTTTTTTCCATCAGGTAGGCCTTTTGCCTGTCTGTTGAACTCGAGCAATAAAATAAAAATTTCAACGTCGAACGATTCTATTTGATGTCAGAATATTTCATTGAAAACGTCCTTTGGGCTCTTCTTACTGAGTAAGAAACGAACAAAACATTTTATTACCTTGAATTGTAATTGAAAGTAAAGGTCGGACTCGTTTAATTCAATTTTTCCACTTACTAGAATACTTCAAAATACAGATTTAATTATAGTACTTTTGTAATAGAATAGGTACAGAGTGGCTTGAAGTTTTCAATGAACAAATGATTTATCTATCTAAATATGCAGGTTCTATGATTTGTATTCACCATAGACAATATTGAATTAGATGAACAGGAGCAAAAGAAAGAAGGAACCAAAAATAATTACCGGCTGGGATATATTCACCGAAGCAAGGCAAAGAAGTGAGAAACATAGCTTTATATCTCAACAAGCTTCGAATATACTTTAAGTAAGGTTGCCTGGCAGAGTCGCTTTTAGCTATAGAGTCGCCTTATGTTTTACTAAGAAATAATGGGAGGTTACATACTCTTCGACACTGCAGATAGCCATCTAAACTCTGACATAGTTAAACCGACACATGTCATAGTAAAGAAATAAGAATAGTAACACGATACTACAAATTTCGGACTATGTCCCAAATTTGTAGTATCTTGTTGCAATGTGCAAATGTTGCAATTGTTTCCAATGTTACAATTAATTTCGATTGACATGTGACTGACTACTCGGGAGCCGAGGGTACAAACGTCCGATCGTAAAGAAAAACCGCTTATATATTTTATTCTCTGGATTATTATGAAAAGGCATTTGGAATTTTACGAGTTCATCCCAACCGCGGCGGAGCTAACAAACAGCGTACCTGCCCCTCATAACAGGATATAATGCTTGACCTTTGTCGTATCCTCATGAAGTTCTGTGTTAGAATACTGTGGTCAAACATGTATCACTTTTATAGCTTAAATTTTAAACAATGCAAAATTAGATTTTAAACAACATACGTTATTATCACAGCTAAAGTAGAATTCCTTTAGTTTGTGATAAGAGATAATGTAAAATAGAAAATATAATGTATTATATATACTACAGTAATAGTCTAATTGATATCTCGCAGACATTACCTATCTCTCTCTTAGACTTACTTTTACGATACGATACCGTATAGAATTTAGAATATATATAAATTTGCGAACCTAGTTAATACATTATAAAAAGAATACTCATTAGTATCGCATTAGAAAATTTATCCGTGCAGGAACGGAGAATAAAAATACAATTTCCTGCGGCCGGGCGGCCGGTTGTAGGAGGCGACAAAACAACCCACAACCAGGTGGTAGGGTATTTGCCCGACTGGATGGCTACCACCCCTGGTCTAGAGTATGTCGCTATAACAACCTTGAGTTGTGTTCCGGCATTAGTGACCAGGTTCCAGTCTCCCTTAAGAGAGCAGCAGCGCATTTGTAGCATATTTGGTGTTGCAAATGTCCATAGGCGATGGTAACCGCTTTCCATCAAGTGGGCTGTCTGCCTGTCTGCTGAACTCAAGCAATAAAAAAAAGAAAAGAAAAATACATCTATATGTATAATAAGTATATTTACGTCAGCTATATCTCTTAGGGGCCACTCAGTCATTAAATCAAAGCTACTCTGTCAAATAATTTTCGATTTCATATATCAAGCTCCATGTCACATTTTACTCTCATAAAAGCCGACTGAGCACCGAGTATAACATAAGAGCCGCAGATGGAAAACACTCTCGTAATGTCACTAATGACGTCATTCGTTAACCCCGACCGTATCCCGCGTGATAACTGATAAGAAATGAGCTTATCATGTTGATACATTGGGCTAATATACAGATGCATCAACGTAAAAGCCCTTCATCAAAAACAGCAATCATTGATCCTACTTATATATATTCCTGTGTACATATTTAGTACGTTGTAGAGATATTCTGGAATCATTATCTTTATTACAGCTCGTAGAGTTAGGCCCGATCGGTGTGATAACATGCTCTTACAAAATCGGCGTGAAACGGTTAGCCTTGTCTTAATAGTGGTTCGTGCGATGAGTGAGCGTTCCGATGGACCACTTCCCGTCCCTCTGCTTATCCCTCTATTCCAATCTCATATCCCATCCTTACGATCCCATTCCTCCTGTCTGATCCCCTATCTCATCCTCTTTATCGGACCCTGAAGGCTGACAACGCGTTGGCTTTGTCTCTGGTATTGCGAATATCTATAGGCAGCGGTAACTACTTTACATGAACTGGGCTACCTACCTACTACATTATCCTGCTTGCCAGCATCGCAATGAAAAAAATCTAAATGTGTGCTGGGACACATAGTAGAAGTGAAACTTCAACGGACAAGTGGTAAAATGAATGGAAACAAATTTTTAACTTGAAGTTTTACGGGCAGATTGTTAATGTACTTGTCCAATTTGAAAACCTGCCCGTAAAACTTCAAGTTAAAATTTTGTTGCGGTTCGTTTTGCCACTTGTCCGTTGCCATTCGTTTTTCCACTTGTCCGTTGAAGTTTCACTTCTTCTATGTATCCCAGCACACGTTTTGATTTTTCGCAGGTTTACTGCAAATTATGATTTGGTTAGGTTAGGTACATTTTAATGAATGCTTTTTTTATTTAACATATTTTATTTTATCAAACAAAGAAACTGGATTTGATGCAACCAAAAAACGCATCCATAGTATACTCTAAAATTATGCCGCTCTTCCAACGCTTTCTCGTGACAGAAAAATCCTAAGACGTTTATACAGAAGTTTCACTTCAAAAATAGTAAGAAAGAAGCATACAATAACATAAAGACAATAACGCTAAAAAGTTCCTACATTCTTCCTACAAGACATGACTAGTTAGTGTAGGATTTAGGAGCTTATTAGAGACACATTTTTAATTTGGTGATTCTCGTTTCAAGGATTTTTTTCATGATATTACCATAAATATAAGTACTAGTAGTTATTGACTGCGACGAATAGTAGACGATTGATAAATATGTAACAAAATGTAAAGTATGAAAATCAAACAAAAAAAGAAACAAACATTTGTAAAAAAAAGCCTAAAAGTAATTATAAAATTAGAAACAAAGGATGAATGAGTCATTCCTGTTATAGTATTATCTATGATTCGTATTTTGCTGTACAGTTTAATTTCTTTTTAATAACGTTTGTTTTGTCAAAAAAATAACAACAGGTTTAGGTTATTATATTATCTGTTTTTATGCAAAATGTATAAGTTTTGTGTAGAAACTCAACTACGTAGTCTATTGTAACTTTTGAGTGTGAATTTGATTTGAACTTCGTTGGCGATAGTCAAAGTTCCACAATTTGACTGAGGTTAGGTATGAGATTACATGGTTCTAGCCTAAGCATGGTGCCTAGGCCTAGCGTGAAGGTTATCTTTTATATTTTATGTATGTTTGATAGTTTGACTAGATTAGATAGATCTACAAATTACGTGAAATTATATATAAGAAATTATTAAAAAAACTACGTCAAACAAAATCTCATATATCATGGGACAACAGACATGGAAGTCTCCTGTTATATTACTCTGTGCATGTAGGCAATATAACACTTTTTATTCGGTTCAATGCAAAAGTTAGACCGTTATTACGAGCAATTTCACGCGTTATTCTCGCAGGGAAAAATAATGGTGCATTTTATTATATTCATGAGTATTAGTGACTACATTTGAATGGGGCTCGGTGACAGTTTGACTCGGCTGTTACAGTTTCCTAACTTGGCTGTAAATTATGGTGATAAAGCGGCAATAGATTTAAACTATTTGTTAAATCCATAACTAACTCTGGTGAACACAATAAAACAACACATATGAAACGTCAAGTTTTCTTTTTTTGTGGCATTCAACCAGCCAGTATTTTTTTGTCACTGATTATAGTAAATATTTTGCACTAATTTATGTAAGCTAAATAATAATTTAGTCAAGAAATATGTTGATATTCTTTTATTGCAGTTTATGCTGTACAGCTTAACAGTGTCTCTAAAAAAGTTGGGACATAAGCAGCAAGTTTTATCTATAGTTCGTATAGTTTTTCAAATTTGTTGACAGAAGAAAAAATCGTTTCTCAGGGACGAAAATGACTGATTTCATCTCTGTTATCAGGAATCTCCAAACGTACTTTTAGAATATAAGAAATGAAAAAGAATTTTGGGCCGTTGTTCTGCCCCTGGGCATATATGAGTTAATATTTATTTGGCTACAAAATATAAAAAAGTATTTCTTAACTTAAAAATAAGAATATGGTACAGGAGTACCAACAATAGTATAAGGTTGTCCTATATAATATTTAGCGACCATCCTTAATTATTAGTTCATTCGCGATATAATTGTATCGTCGTCAGCCATTCGCAGCCACTGCTGGCCGTAGGCCTCCCCAAGACGGCGTCATTCATTCATTTATTCACACTTAACAACTTGTGGACCCAATTTTCAACCTGACCTGCTCGCGGTACCTCCTCCTGTGAGCAAACGAGGCTCTGGCGACCGATCGATGGCGGTATAACCATCGCAAGAAAGCTGGCCTATAGAAAACCTCTGGTCGGAGACGGGTAAAATATAATTGTATAGCGACAAACAAAATATTATACCTTTTTACTAAATTGTATCCACATAGAAGTTATAAAAAATTACTGTGTCATGTTAAACAGATACAGCCGACGACATTTTTGTTAAAATTCTAAATAATAATCCTAAAAAGGGCAGATGTATAACTTACATTTTCTTCTTAATCCCAATTGATTCCCTTCGTTGGTAATCAAGACATATTTGTAATTTCTGGGCCGGCGCGCGGTATTCTCAAATTCTTCTTATAATACACAATCACACTCATAAATATGTGTGTCCGTCAATTTAAAACTGCTATTTAAGCGATACCTAAACATAAATTAAAGTTTTTAGAATTTTGTCTCTCAGTCTATCTGAAAGTTTGTTTCAAATAGGCTCCGAAACAGCTTAAAATAATTCAATAAAAATTTTAGCAAATAAAAGATGGTGTCTTAAATTTTCTTTATTTTATTTCGAAATATTTCAAGCTATGGTAGCTTAGTGGTTAATGCTATGGTATTTCAAACTCGTGTTTCAGATGACCATGGTTCGAATGCTGCACGGAAAGCATGGCAATTTTCTGATATAAACTCTGTATAGAATGATACCATTTTTTGTAAGATCCGTTTTAAGTAACAAATTACTTAATGTATGGATTAAAAAAATTACAGTGTTCTGACGGTGAAGGAAAACAACGTGATGAAACCTGTACATTAAGATAAGAGATGTGTTAACTCCGCCAACCCGCCTTAGACAAGCAATGGAAAGGTTGTGGGCTGTTATTATTATTTCGATATTTTGAAGGAATCAGAAGACATGGATATAAAGTCCAAATTCTACGCGAATGGAGTCATGGACACATGTAGTATTTAGTAAGCTTAGAGTTTTGGTTGTGTCCCGACTGTCTGGGTCGACCTTGCGTTTATTTTTCATTACGTCGGGAATCTCATTTCGTTCTTAATTAAACATGGCGAAGTTACGACCTGGTTATACGACACATATCTTTTAATATTTCGTATTCTGCTATATACATATGACGGTAATATTTCGGGCTAGGGTCTGCTCTTCATTTGATTTGATAATAGAATAATAAAAACGGACTATAAACGCCCTACTGTTGGTCTCAGCATCCCCTTTTTAAAGAAGCTACCAACAATAAAAAACATATCACAACAGTAACCGTAATATGTAGTTTACTATTTTATCTTTAGCGTCAACACTTGGTAATTATATAATAGCGCTGACCATTTCTCTTGACCCTTTCTTGGTTGCTGCTGTGGAAGTGGGCATAATATAATTGAGATATAAGACCTACTTGAAAGTTAGCGCAAGATAATCAATACAACATGGACATCCATCTAAATACGTTCAGTCAACCTGGAAATTAGCTTGTAGAAAAAATCGACCAAAGATCCGCGTAAGATTTTAATATACGGATAAATATTAAACGGAGCTTAAAGTAAAGAATTTGGATGCATCTAAAAATACTTAAATCTTTTATTAAGAAGTTTTAGTGAACTTCTATTATTAAAGTTAGTTCCTTAGCCTCAAATCTCTTTGCAGCATAATAAATGGCCATAGGTATTTGTCTGGCAAACAGTAAACACGGAGATCAATTATAGAATTCCACTGCATCATCCAATTACTGGCTGGGATGCTACGTGCGCAAGTCATCCTGTCGAAAGATCTATTTTCAGCATTTTGAACTATCATTCATTAAGAATGGTAATTTCCCATTATAGAAATAGAGGTAATCTTATTGTTAAAAATCCGATATAATTATCAGATAAAATTTAGTCATAGGATAAAACAAAACATGACAACATTTAAAAACCCGTTACTGCGTGAATAAACAGTTGAATTGTTTTACTTTTATATTGCAGATTATAATTTAGTTCATGGATATATTTTATGTCTACTAAAAATGGATTTTAATAAAGATATTTTTAACTGTAAAATCGGCCTTAATGCTTTTGTTTCTTCTGAATCGTTTCTAGATTCACTGTGTATCCTTTTTTTTACTGTCCGAGTTCAGCAGACGGAGACGGTCCACCTGATGGAAAGCATCCATGGACATTTGCAACACCAAAGGAGGATATTATCTGTTATGATACTATATGAAAGTGAAAGTGACTTTATTTGGAAACTTGTCCCTTCTTCATATTTTTGGGAATTATCCATTTAGCGTGATTTTTTTATATCTACTTTCAATGACAGGGATCCACATAGAACCCTTTCTATCCTGAAAAACTGGATATTTCCTGTAGTATCTAGTTTTGAAATTATGCAGCCGAATAAACCTTAATTAGTACCTATATGACGGAGATAGGCATGAAGTTTTATTTATCCTAAAAATGAAATAAATAGTTTCCGTAATTTTCGAGTTTACGTTTACGTTATATATTTTTATACTTCTATCCTTCTATAGAAGTGTTTTGTTAATATAGTAAATTTAAAAGGCTGTGTCGATTTCACTTGTATATTTTGTCTTTTACAGCTTTTTATGTTTATAATTTATATTTATTATTTATTAGCAATATTTATGATAGACGTATGTAAGGCGAGTGACATGTGTGATTTATAATAATATTATGAAGTAATGAAATGAGGTTGTAATGATTGAAAAAGTTCTGTTTATCGCAGACAAGAAGTATAAAAATAACCTATTAAATATAAAAAATAAAATGTTTCTAACATTACGATATTTATGGTAACAAAAGCGGCAATAAAACATTTAAGGTAAACCTACAGTAAGCCCTCATTGCGTATCAACGAGTTATTCATCCGACTGGGTTTATTACTTAATCAATATTCGAGTGTTTTTGGCCATTGGTCCGCCATGAAAATTTATGGACTTTGCTGCTTTAACTGAGCTATAATGTAGGAGAGTTGATAAAAAAAGGTCTTTCACTGAATCGTAAAATGC
Organism: Dendrolimus kikuchii; assembly: GCA_019925095.2. Classification (NCBI taxonomy): domain Eukaryota; kingdom Metazoa; phylum Arthropoda; class Insecta; order Lepidoptera; family Lasiocampidae; genus Dendrolimus; species Dendrolimus kikuchii. The sequence goes on along the minus strand of CM034388.1, from coordinate 16,967,959 downwards.
TTGAATTTTTTTGGCAGATAAAGTTTAAACATACATTGGTTGTACTATTCCATAAACACGATCATTGATTTTAGTGTTAATAACATTTGTTACTAGTAGTATTACTAACATTTGTTAGTAGTACCTACTCAGTGGTGTTAGTGGCTCCACCTGTTATTAATGATTTAAGTTAGTGTTTGGTTTATGTATATTATACAATTAGTGTAATAACTAATCAAAATAAATTGTAGTTATTATTATTTTAAAATAATGAAGGCAGCTTTGTATTATAACACTGAAATCCCGTTGTGAATCGGTCATTGTTTGTTCGGAAGTCAAATAAAATAGTTCTCAGAGTTCTTAGTTTTGTTATATTATAAGTATATATAAATTCTGCACTAAAATACAAATGTAGAAATAAATTGGTCTTTGTTTGTTTCACAGCAATACACTTTTGGGATAAATATCTTAAAAACACAGATTTTCAAAAAGTCATGAAACCGAAGTTTACGTAAACGAGGTCATTTGGAAAATACTTGTAAATTGTTTTGTTCTCATAACATGAAATCCAATCATAGTCAGGAAGTATCCACCGTTAAAGCTTTTAATCCGTTTTTTTGGCTTGATTTGTATGTAAGGTAACGAAATGATCCAACCTCATTGTAACCGAGTTGTAGACATAGTGATTAGTTTTTTGGGATGGTTTAGACTCATAATAGGTGGCACTGCAATCGGGTTCTAGATTTTTATTTTTTCAGGTCAGGACAACATGTGCCCAACCCGATAGTTTATTTACATTTTTTAAATATACATAATTATTTTAAGGATCGTTAAAATTGCGTTCGTTAGATAAATCCCAAGAGAAAAGTTCTAATTTGATTCCGTGGATAAAAGTGTTAATTTTTTTTCATCCTCATCCCATGGGAGTCGTAAAAGTTTCGTTCTCGGCGACAGCTATTCACGAAATATTTAATGCAGGAAAAATAATGTTTTTGAAGTAACGTTCGCAAAAGTATTTTTTTTAATTTTGAATCTAGAATCAAAGATATTTTCTAGTCTAAAGATAAAGAAATCGTGTTTGTTTAAGAGATTTTCAGAGTTACGTATTTCACTTGGCGATTGTCGTTTAAAATTCTAATATGTGTGTCTTTGTTTACAGATTTATTATCTTGATCCCTCTTTCCGATTCCTCGTCTGATCCCTCTCTCCCACCTTTCCTATTCCTTTATCCCATCTCTCCTATTCCATCGCATCTGTACCTCCCAGTTTCGCAATATATATACTAGGATATACCCGCGTGTTGTGTACTACAATTAAAATTAAATTATATATAATATTTTCTTAAGTTTTTGCGACTTGTATACATAATAAAACTACGTTTTAACGGTTTTAAGCGCGGTAATTTTATTTGATTTTGGTTTTTCCGACGTTTCGGCCACTTTTCAGTGGCCGTGATCACGGAAGACAAAGATGTCAAGTGTCAACGAGTATTGTTAAAGTTTTATTTAGCCTACCGCCAACTTATTAATTGTAATTATTTAATTTTAATTTTGTTTATGGTTATTATTTACTCTATGGGAGCCTAATCTAATTTACTACCGCTTAGCAACATCTTATGGCTTGAAGAGAAGAAGCGGCGCAAGAAACTCTTCAGCAAACATGCCTAGCTCTAATAATTTTATATAATATTAAAATGGGTGGAAGGAAAAATAAAAGTAATTATCAGTCAAGTTGGTTTGTGTTCCGTTGTACGCAGAAAGAGCTCACAGTGTCTTGAGGTCTGGCAGCTAGTTTTTGCTGGGTTTGGGTCTTAATAGTTTTGATAATTGGATCCCAAACAGGTGGTACTTGCCAACCATCTTCTCTATTGGAATTTGGGTGTTTTTTGATTTCAATAGCCTCACGCATCATTCTAGGTATGAAACGATTCTCTTTCGCGAGGATTTGTGGGTTATCGAATCTGATGTAGTGGTTGGGTTTATCCAGCGTGTGTTCACTGATCGCAGACTTCGTAGACCTTGTGTGTTTCATGTCAGCAATGTGATCTTTTACTCGTGTTTTTATGCTCCTCTTGATTGTCATACATTGGGCAAACAAAGAGGAGCATAAAAACACGAGTAAAAGAACACATTGTTGACATGAAACACACAAGGTCTACGAAGTCTGCGATCAGTGAACACACGCTGGATAAACCCAACCACTAAATCAGATTCGATAACCCACAAATCCTCGCGAAAGAGAATCGTTTCATACCTAGAATGATGCGTGAGGCTATTGAAATCAAAAAACACCCAAATTTCAATAGAGAAGATGGTTGGCAAGTACCACCTGTTTGGGATCCAATTATCAAAACTATTAAGACCCAAACCCAGCAAAAACTAGCTGCCAGACTTCAAGACACTGTGAGCTCTTTCTGCGTACAACGGAACACAAACCAACTTGACTGATAATTACTTTTATTTTTCCTTCCACCCATTTTAATATTATATAAAATTATTAGAGCTAGGCATGTTTGCTGAAGAGTTTCTTGCGCCGCTTCTTCTCTTCAAGCCATAACATGTTGCGAAGCGGTAGTAAATTAGATTAGGCTCCCATAGAGTAAATAATAACCATAAACAAAATTAAAATTAAATAATTAAAATTAATAAGTTGGCGGTAGGCTAAATTAAAACTTTAACAATACTCGTTGACACTTGACATCTTTGTCTTCCGTGATCACGGCCACTGAAAAGTGGCCGAAACGTCGGAAAAACCAAAATCAAATAAAATTACCGCGCTTAAAACCGTTAAAACGTAGTTTTATTAAATTATATATATTCAAATTTATTTACATAAAAGGTTATAATTTCTTACACCGGAAACTTCTCTATAATAATAGAAAAAGTAAAAAGTGACAGATTACTCACTTCATTACAATCTGGCCCGGCACGCAACTGCAATCTACAATTGGGTGAGTTTTTGCCAGTTTTTATATAACGAAACACCGCGATTCCGTCCACGTTTGATTTAAAATCCCCGCGGGATTGCAAGGACACAAAGTATTGCAGCATTTAAAAAAGAATGCAAGCTATAGTTGTAGTGAAAACTGTGTCTAAATATATCGATCAGTAAAAATCACATTGATTTTTTTTTAATTTGGCCATCTTAAATTATTCACAGAAAAATTCCCGCAGGATTTCCAAGATTAAAAGTAGCGCAAAGTTTAAGTCTAGGAATTTGCTGTCGATCAATAAAAACCGTATCGAAATCGCCTAGTAGTTTTTACATGAAACCCGAACTAGCAAACAAACCGACATATACAAGAATTAATCTAAACAAAATTGAATCGTGTTTTCCATCGTTTATTCCAGTTGCTTTTTTAATAGCTTCATATTTAAAAATTTATAATATTATAGATTTGTATAGGAAATCCCCCATGCGGAATCAGGCCCATACATTGTAGTGTTAACTACTTATATATTGCTAGTCATTACGAATATGATTAAGTATAACTAATAGTTGAGTACATTTACCATCAGATATAAGAAAAACATAGTAAATTCACAGCATGAACAGAGTAATAAAACAACAGACAAATATTGGTTCTTTACATAATAAATTGCGGAGGCAAGTCAGCGGGTCAGAGGCGTTCTGGCGTGTTTCCAAAAAACTTGATATGTAGCGTTTTCTTTACGTGTAAGTTAAAGTTCATATGAACAAGAAAATTATTTTTGTTTTATTACCATTTATTTTGGATATAATGAATTTCTTTATTGCACATGTTGTAAAATAAATATAAGGTATAAATTAATAATAAAAGTTAAAAAAAATAATAAAAATTGCCAAGAGTGGCACAATGGATCATGTAGCAAAAAAGAGTAACCCTCTAGTGCTAGAGGTATAAGGTACTAGAGACGACTCACCGAATTGTTCTTTCTTGATGCGGATGACGTAGCCACAACACACAACACAGTTTCAATTTTGATAATAATTTGCAAAGCACTTGTTAAGGGTAGCAACGAGGGTGGCGTGCGCGCTTTGTATGAAAGTTTTTTGCCAGGTGGTAGGGCATTTGTCCGACTGGATGGCTACCACCCCTGGTCTACAGTATGTCGCCATAACAACCTTAAGTTGTGTTCCGGCATTAGTGACCAGGTTCCAGTTTCCCTTAAAAGAGCAGCAGCGCATATGTAGCATCTTTGGTGTTGCAAATGTCCGTAGGCGATGGTAACCGCTTTCCTTCAAGTGGGCCGTCTGCCTGTCTGCTGAACTCCTGTAATAAAAAAAAGTTTGTATTAATGTATAGATGTATGTTTGCTACTCTCTCACGCAAAAACTACTGAATGGATTTTGATGAAACTTTACGATAATATGGCTTATACGTCAGAATAACACATAGGCTATAATATATAAAGATATAGTGTGAATTATCCTAAATATAACGATTTTCTATCACCACGCGGGTGAAACCGTAGGCGCACTAGTTATGTGATAAGGAGAGGGTTATTAGGAAATATAAAGGTGTGAAGGAAAGGTACATAGAAATTACTCATATTAATACGTGACCCATTTGCGTAGTATACGGCCAATCGTATTCTATTGTAACTAGTATAAATTAGGATTTATATCAATAATAAACAACACGTTTTATCGTTTCACGCCGTGCTTTACGCAATAAAGACTAATTACTCTCCTCGATTACTGTACGAGTGGTACACATAAGGTATATAGGGTATACAACAGGTTTGTTTATGAAATTTACCAGGCCAAGATTCAAATTCGGAACCTATGCTTTCCAGTGAGAGGAAGAAAAAGTTATAAGTATATAAAAATGCAACTGTGGCTTTTTAAACGATCGAGAAATCATTAGAGTTAGAATAAGAAGAAAAAGAAAGGATGTCAAATTTGGTTAAAATTCCTATTTTCATGTTATGATGTTACAGACTCGACAAACAGTCATAACTTAGGATCAGAATAATTATGTTCTGGTTATGTATCAACCGAAGGTATAATACACGGGCTGTGAATTGCCCTCCGTAGCCGCAAGCTAGGAAGATACTGTTATTACAGTACTCCAGACGTAATTGACTGGTCTTAAATGTCTGAACCTCACTTCAGTGTAACTGAGATTTGGGAACTTTAGTGGTTAGATATACTGGGAAGTAGATACTTAGTGTATACTTATATAAACAACTAGTGTTCTTCTTAGGAGACCCTAGTCTATTTTGAGAGCAAGTTAGCAACACAGGTTACATTGCATAAATAACTAGGCGCTTTTCGCGCCTGGAAAATTGACTTGATTTTAATCTGAAAATTATACTACTTTCAGAGATAAAAGTATCCTATGTCCATTCTCGTTATTGAGACTTATATAGCTAAAAAATTTGAGCTGTACTAATTGTAATAGACAGATAAAGTTATTTATGTTATGTATTAAGTATTTATTATAAACAGTTTATATCTTGCTCTTCAATGATATGTATGTTCTTTGCTATTAATAAATATACTCGTATATTATAATATATGAGTGTATTTATTACTTACCTATATTTTAGTACTAGTGTTTACCCCGCGGCTCCGCCGCGCGTCAAACTCTAGTGCGTACCTCTTGTTTTAAGAGCAGGTGTTAATACATGATATATTGTATTGTATTTTTATGTTGGTGCTACTTGCCCTCGGAAGATTTACTTCATTTTATATCGCAAATTATCCCATCTGCCGGGGTGAATAGTATCTATGTCCATTTTCGATATTCAGACAGACAGATCAAGTGAAAATCGCATTTTTTTAAAGATTATGAATTTTTATATCTATAAAGTTGATAAATGATTGGTCCCCCATACAAACTTTAATACCCTATTTCAACCCGTTCTAGTTTTATTTATATAACTAAATATTGTGTAAACTACACAAACGACCAAAAGTACCAAACGTACTAAAACTGCCGACATTACCAAATCTACCACAACTACCAAAACAACCGAATATACCAAATCTACAAATCAAAACTACCACAACTACTAAAATAACCGAATCTACCAAATCTACCAGCCAAAACTACCATAACTACCAAATCTACAAACCAAAACTACCACTACTACCAAAACTACCAAATCTACAAAACAAAATTACCACAACTACCAAAACTACTACAGCTACCAAAACTACCAAAACTATCAAAATTACCACAACTACCAAAATATCCGAATTTACCAAATCTACCAACCAAAACTACCATAACTACCAAATCTACAAACCTAAACTACCACAACTACCAATACTACCACTACTAACAAAACTACCACAATTACCAAATCTACAAAACAAAACTACAACAACTACCAAAACTACTACAGCTACCAAAACTACCACAACTATCAAAATTACCACAACTACCAAAATAACCGAATCTACCCAATCTACTAACCAAAACTACCATAACTACCAAATCTACAAACCTAAACTACCAAAACTACCAATACTACCACTACTAACAAAACTACCACAACTACCAAATCTACAAAACAAAACTACCAAAACTACTACAGCTACCAAAACTACCACAACTACCAAAACTACCACAACTACCAAAACTACCACAACTACCACAACTACCAAAACTACCAAAACTACCACAACTACCAAAACAACCGAAACTACCAAAATTACCAGCATAAACTACCGAAAATAGCAAACTACAAACCAAAACTACCACAACTACCAAAACTGCCAAACAAAACTACCAAAACTACCTAACCGACCAAATTGACCAAAATAAACAAAATGACGAAAATGGCAAACCACAAATAAAAAACCTATCCTAGTTTCCGGGATAAACTTTACATAAATTTATCCCAGTATCCGGGATGAAAAGTATCCCTTGGCCACCCTCGGTATTCAAATTACATATTTACCGAGTATCAGCCAAATTGGTCCAATAGTCTTTCCATAAAAGGATAACAAACAGAGAGACAAATATACTTTTATCTCAGAAACTACCCCATTTTCCGGGATAAAAAGTACCCTATGTTCATTCTCGGCATCGAAAATATATATATACTGAGTTTCAGCCAAATCGGTCCAGTAGTTTTTACGTGAAAACGGAAGAGACAGACAGACAGACAGAGTTACTTTCGCATTTATAATATTAATAGGGATAGGGATATGTCAACGAAATTGGCATTCAAACCAACCCGTTGTTACGTGAATGCGAAACGAGTGTAATAAAAAAATATACAAAACACAAATTTTAAAATTGTGTAGATTGATGATAGGAGTTCAAGTTGAATAGAAATTCCAAACATCCAAATAACTAAAAGCAAGTTCCCATAGAACCAGAATACATTTTCAATGGATCAAATCGCCGAAAATTGTACTTCAAACGAAACTCGAGACTCCTAAAAATATTGAATATCAAGTATGCAAATATCTTGGAAATATCAACGACCTCATTCTAAAGAGTACGCGTTTTAAAAACTCGAAATATAAAATTTCCGTATCAAAAGCCGCGTAGACGTTTGGCGTATAAAGACTCTTCAGCGGTAAAACATTTTTATCGGTAACACTTGGCTTCGATTTATTGCTAACCAAATATATACTCTATTTCATGGTTATTTAAGCATAAAATTGAGATATACGCTTGATTAGATCGATCGGAAGCAACTAGAGCGCTGGATACGTGTGTTGTGGGTTGATGAAAGTGATGTTACTTTTGTATGATAAGTTAACCCTTAAAGGTGCTCCTGAATTTGCGCGGTTGTTTTAATTTAAAATTAGCTTGTAGGAGGAATTATACAAAAAACCAGTGTTGCTTCTCAGTTTGAATCCCTTAAAAGTTGACATATAAAAATTATTCTTAGGAGTTAAATCTTGTTCGTACTTTAGGGCACTGGTAGGTAAAAAAGGATTTTTTATAAAAATCGCCATTGTCAGTCCGACCCTGTGTCGGTCCATGATAATTTTACCAAAAACTATTGGGGGTATTTATGGATGAAATAGAAGAAACTGTGTTGTGTATGGTATTCTATACAGTTGGTAGAATTTTTTGCAAAAACTAAAATAAAGGCGGGTCCTCATATTTTATAACTGATTGACTAATGATGATTATTTCCCGGTAGACATAGAAATGTTTTTTAAAAATTTAATTAGTAATAAAAATTTAGTTCACCATTGATAAAGTGATATTTTCTTTCCTTGCGTGGCGCTCGCTCCTTTATTCCATACGTGAGCAAGCTGTGGTATGAGCTCCCTCCCGCGGTTTTCCCCGAGCGCTACAATATGGGGCTCTTCAAAAAGGGCGTAAACAGATTTTTAAAGTCTCAACGAGGTAGGCAAGGCATCGGCTCCCTTAATGTTGCAGATGTCCATGGGTGACGGTAGCCACTTGCCATCACCCGTGGACCCGTCTGCCAGTTTGCCTATAAGCAAATATAAAAAAAACAACTTAGAACCATTAAATACTTTGCAGTTAGTTGACGTGAATAGTAGACCTAAATAAAAAGTAAAAAAACCAGTCGTCACTGTTTAATAGTAAGGTTTATGAGCCATTGTAATACGTAAACAAACCAACTCATTTTGTTATAATAACTTAACTTCCTTACAACATACTTCATTATAAATAAGTGCCTCTTAATGATAAATGTGATCAGCGATTATAATACACGCAATGCGGGGTTAAAGTACATTGAAAGGGGAAGGCCCAACTCTGCGTGGTAGCTTATAAAGTTAATTATGGAGGTTAATTGTTTAATTATTACATGATGACTTCAGTATTTAAACAACTTGTAGCAGTGAGAAGTAGAGGTTAAATGATACTTCAGATGGCAGAGAATAGTATTTACTGTCGGGTGCTGATGTGAACTAAAGTGAACTAATTTATTTTGGAAACGGTAACCTTAAGTACAAATATGAACAAGTCGTACAGCTAGTACAATATATAGCACAATGTGTGAGCGGGACGGATGAAGTGTGAGCGAGATAGAACAACTATTAATATGTGCGCTCCTGCTTTGCGCTAGCCTGTAGCTCGTTGTCCACTGCGATGACTAGACGTATGCAGCTCCCATAGACTAAAGTAAAGCTCGAGTGCCAGCTTATTGAGAGAATCCGAATAACTAAACGCTTCTCATTCTGAAAAATTATTTAAATTACGGATCTAAAACTTATCGCATGATAGGGTAGTTGACAATCATATCAACTGTGACAGGGTTTCGTTGCCTTTCATCGCGAGAATTCTGTCACACTACTATTCTTTTGAAGTATACTGTAAAAATTCTGAATAATATCAAAAAGTGATAATACTAGAAAAATACTTTCAATGAAAATGATTTTGAATAAGATGTTCATCAGTTTTTGAGATAATTTTGTGACGTTTAAATGACAAAAACAGTTGACGTTTGTCACTAGTATGGAACTCTTTATTGTGCGTATACTGACACGTACTTATATTAAAACTAAGTTTTAACGATTTTAAGCGTCATATTTTATTTGATTTTATTTCCGACGTTTTCGTTTTAAGAAAATACTATGACATATACTTATTCAATGTTATTATCACCTTATCACAAAATGTGGCTTTCTGAACTTTGTATTAGCGTATTGAGTTTTAATCTAATAAGATTATATTTAAGTTGTTACAATTAAAAATATGTAACAACTCAAATACTAAGTACCTATACTCAACTCGTAATATTAATAACTATTTTAATATTTACGGTCTTATTCATATTGAGTTACTTCTTTAAGAACCCTAAAGAAGCCTACAAATTTACTCTTACTCAGTATGAATAAGATCGTTAGTAACTAATATTATTTTTATCGGGGTATTTAAAAGTAATACAATAGGAAAATATTTATTTAATATCCGTTTTTTATTTGACCATTGTTTTAAAATTTAATTTAATGCAACGTCTAAATATCGTTCGAATTCTCAATTTTATTAATCTATAGACTGAATACAGAATGTATAACGGTATTACACAAAATACACTCCTCAAAAATGCACTTTATGGGAAATAGATGCACCAACCAAACGCGCAGCTGTGTTTTATTTTTGGACTGAATAATTTAAAGATGTCTCGTTGAGGTAACATGGTTTCATCTTCTTATTTTTAGGAAAAACTTATTTTGACTGTTGCTAGAGTGGTTTTCAGAAAGTATATGAGAAAATTATAAACGCAGGATGTGTTTGAAATAGTTTATTTTATGTTGAAACAAAGCATGACGTTTCTAAAAAATTAAGCACGATACTTAAGCAGTAAATTTATTAGTTTATTTTTTACCTAAAATATTTAACTCAAATATTAAGACTTAAAAAACTCTTGCTAACTTTTTGTCTTTAATCGATTTTCTTATGCATTCCAATTCCATTCATCTTTTGCATGGCTTTTTTATTGTTAGTAAAAACTATTGGCAAGTAAATCTTCTGTCACGACGTAAATCTTCTGTCACGACGTAAAACCAGTATTTTGCTGAGTATGTCCTTCTATTTGAACCTAGCGAACGCTGGAAATTCTAGAAACGCTGGAACCTAGAAATTCAATGGTTATGTATATATATAGCCAGTATTTGTAATGCTTGGTCGGAAGAATTAGGCGTCTTACTTATAGTTTGCGTGCTGCACGGACATGATGGCTGCTGCTGATATGGGACTTCCTGAGATGATAACTCCAAAAGACTGTACCCATCATAATGGTATAGCCTTTTCTTTTCATTAATTAAACAATTAAGTCCATATTACCACTTTACAATTTTTTAAATATTAAATAAATCCATGACTTACCCAATTTACTGAAGGTCGTAGCGCCTGGCGAATGGTAGAATAACTGTGTCTGCCTGGCCTCACACACCGCTTGAATACTATTTTCTTGAAGTACTGTTAATTACATGTTCGCAATCTAAAATGTCCAGCAACTTGTTATTACCTGTTGCAAATGCCACCAAAACGTTTACTAAATATAACAGTATCGTATTCACTAATTAACCTTATTATCCACTGCAACAGATCAATAAACATTTGTTTTAAAATAGCTATTGTTTTGTGATATCTACAAAAATCGATAAAAATCATTATACGAGCAATTACTACAATAGTAGCTTCATAATATCTCCTATAAATATATATTTGCTGGCAAATATAATAACACTTACTTTTAAAAATAAAGCTTCAACGTACGCAATCAAATCTTGTACAAATCCAGGAGAAGTTTACAAGAGTAAACTTCTCCTACATACATCCTATTCATCGCAATATTTTTTTTGCATTTCGTGAACAAATACATTGACACAAATATCACAACAAAAGGAACGCACTACACTAAACCTGATTCAGGCCACTCACAAAATCTAGTTAATAATAAAAGCCTTTTGTTTCTTGCAACATTGACTGGTTTTGGGATTAACAATGATACAGCGTATTCCGGAATATTAACAGGAACGTTGCGAATACCTATTGAAAGGTGGGATGAAATACGAAACAATCGTGCCTTCAGTCATTTATTAGAAGATTTCTTTTGTTCCCTTACCTTTATCAACCTTAGTTTCTCAGCTTGACATTAATAAACAGTTTATCTTGTTTCATTTACTCCACCCAGTAATAATTTGTTGATAAATATAATGTATTAGCCAAGTAAACACTGGTCCATGTTTAGAGAAGGTTTCCTTAGTAGTAATTAATCTTTAAGTATAATCTTTACATGGCTACCGAAACCTAAAAACACCTCATGAATTGTTTAACGATTTCATTCAAACCAGTTAAAAATCACTTTATGTTTTCAAGTTTTCATACCATTCGTTTGAGATGCCGACATTCAGATAGTTAAGACTTGAAGAAATGTACCTACTAATTATAAAATTAACGTATTAATTTCGAAATGGAATCTAGCAGATTATTTATTGAGTCATGAGTCTGCCACCACTTCGAAAGCAACATTAACTTACCATATTTCGTCATCGAATTGAATAACGGTATATAATTAAATATATACATAGTTAGCTTTTATTTTACGTACAAAACGTATTCCTCCAGAACAACGAATGACCATCAAGAAATTACTTAATTTCCATTTTTGTTATTTGGCTATGAAATCCTAAAAAGAGGACATTGTATTCAATTGAACTAGTCCGGAAGCAGGGTAATAGTAGAGGAAGTAGAAGACATTTGACGAAAGTAATCATAATTTTTGTTAAATATAAAAGCGATTCTACGATATAATCTCAATAACCTTAGCAATCAAGTCTTAACCGCACCTCCGTTAGAGTTAGCCGTTATTTTGAGTCGAGTTGTTATGAGGCGTTGCCTACGCTCAAAGTGCCGCGCTAATTCTATAATAGCCTGTTCTATCGGAGCTTGATAAGTAAACGTAGGAAGTTAAATTACTAGCACGCTATTAAAAGTTGAAAATTTCAAGCCCCGATTTAATACATTACTGTAAATACATGTGCTTTCTAAATATTTTGAATCGTGTTACCTATTAATGGTTATTTATTTATATGATATAAGACATTAGAGATTACTATTTAATTGATGCATATTTTTATCATCTTAGAGTCTCGTACAACAAATTGAATGCTTTACATTGTGTACACTTCAAGTAGCAGGAAAGTGGCGAGCGAAGAACATACTTGAACTTGGCATACTTGCGTTATTCATTCCACTCGCCAGTTACTTGCTCGATGGAAGTGGGCATAATGTAAACGAAGAGCAAGAAACGCTTGTCACCTATTTTTTAGTACCTGTTTTATAAAAAAACTGGCAGACACATACATTATATGTCACCAAGCTTACAAACTTACACTTGTTTTTTGGATAAGATACGACGGTCCGCTCAGTGGCCGATACCAGACCATAGTAGATTATGGAAAATTTGTTCACAAAATTTACAATCCCAGCAGCCAAAAAACAAACCAAACGACTCAAAATCTAAAATTTTAAAAAGAGGTACCCTAATAATATACAGGAACTTACATAAATGTTGTTATATAATAATATAAATATAATAGGTACACTTTCTCCTTTCTGTGTGTACGCTTTTTAGAAGTGAAACTTCTTTAGAATCGTTGTGTTTTGAAAATCGATGAAACGAAAAAGCCCTAAAAAGAAATAAACACATAAATCTATAGGACTAAGCCGGCGAAAGAATAAGATAAGAGTTTTACATTGTGCAACACAGATTAGAGAGTCAATAAGACCTATGATTAAACATAGATCCAATTTGGACCGAAATAAAACTGATAATAATATATTTTTGAATAAAATAGTGATTATGATATGTTGACGGGAGTAGGCTAAAGAAATTGTATTTATATTAATAAAAGTTAGAGAAGAATTATTTGGAAGTATATTCTCTGAAGTTTCACATCTACTGGGTGCGAACTGCACACACACATTTTTATTTTTTATTTATTTATTTAAGCACAAAACATATTTTTTATTTTTTTTATTTTTTTATTATTATATATATCTCTACGGACTCGAGTTCCGTACCCTTTTTTAATACTTAATTTCTATGAAAAATTTGAGACTCTGTACACGCTTATTGTTTGTTTTTGTTAGTGTATGTGACATTATATGTAGTAATTTTTCTGTTTTGGTGTACCTTAAGAATAACTTATTATATTAATTTATTCTAATTTTAATACTAAACTTATACTAATGTAGAGTGTATCTGTTACATGCTGGTGTTGTGAGGAAGTGCATGTGCAGTGTTGGCCTTATATCTATACTTATATATAGTCGTATCTAGTGCCATGTGTGTTGTTTTTTTTCTTTTCTGTGTCTGGGTTATTAATTTTTAGGCTCTTTGTGTGTCTTGGTTTGTTTGTGGAGTGTGCGTGTAATGCAATGCGATGGTAGTGCGCGTAGGTTTAAGTATGTGTATAAGTTTTATTGTTAGTTATGTGTTTGTGACTTTGTGTGGTGTTATAATTTATTGTTTAGTTGTTGTGACATGAAAAATTTCCAGTTGGTGTTGATGATGATGGATGGTTTAGGAGGGGGATTATTGGCCCTCCATTAGGCGTTGGACCACCGTCTTGTCTCTCATGCGTATCGCCATTTTTATATTATAATCCCTGCACAAAACATATTACAATCACTAAAATTATACAATAAAAATGTAATTTACAGGGCCAGATTATAATCTAAGCTATGAACTAATTATAAAAAAGACATAATGAATATTTTAAAGAAAGTTGATCATAATTTATTTTACAAATAATATAACGAAAGTTTGTCAGTGTTGGTCCAATATGGCTCCGCTACATACCGGTACCTAATTGTGATCTTTCTGAAATGAGACATTTTTATCTTTGTATAAGTATAGCAAGTTTTAAACTCTGAAGTATAACTTTTGGACGTAACAGGAATTTAATGCTGGAGGTGTTAATGGTGAAAACGGTAATTAAGTATAAAAGTTAAAATTAACTTATAATTGACCGAATAAATATGTAAATGTGTTTTTAGGTTAGATTGAATTATAAATATAAATAGCTTAGATCTTTCTAGTAGAAATAAAACAGGTGATTTGCAACATGCAACCGCTCTGTATACTTAACTCAATTTTAGCGAAGTTTGTTTGCATAACTGCATGAAATTTTTACAATTATACATTATTAAAATACTATTTTTGTTCGGTCACAACTCGTTTGATGTAGTACCCAGTGTAAACCCAAATTTTGTCCACGGAATCGATTCATGCCCGGTTTCAGTATTACAAAAACGATTCGTTTTTGATACCGACGGTTAGAATATTACCGCCTGGTAACTCTACTGATGTTTCTATAATGAACTGTTCGTAGCTAGTTACTCGTGAAAGTACCAACTACAGATGGGAGGGATTTTCTAACCGATCGGTAGACTTTTTGTATAGAAACGACAGATGAAATGTTTCTTATATTATAACCGCTGGTTGTCAACACTACTATTCGTAGGAATTTTATTACCACCCGATTTCGGTCAGTTTTGTTTGTTGGCAACCTCGCCAGTTTATTTGTCATTATAAATAGGTGATTTTAAATTAAATTAAATTGCAATTTTTTACTTCTTCTTTTAACTTGAATTTACTTCTTATTTATATCTTTAAAACTTGATATTTCTGCCTTTAACAGTTCTAATTCCAATTCCAGTATTGCTTCACTATTCATCCTTATTAATATTATAAATACGAAAATAACTTTGTCTGTCTGTCTGTTACCCTTTCACGAAAAAACTACTGGACCGATTTGGCTGAAACTCAGTATATATACTTTTTGGATGCCGGGGATGACCATAGAATACTTTTTATCCCGAAAAATGGGATAGTTTCGGGGACAAAAGTATATTTTTCTGTTTGCCTGTAATGCTTTTACTGAAAACTATTAGACTCATTTGGCTGAAACTTGGTATATAAGTAAGTTCAATATCTAGGAGAGACAGGATACTTTCATTCCGGAATAGAGATAGAGTTTGGGATAGATTTATGTAGTTTATCCCAGAATGTAGGATAGGTTTACTACAAAAACGATTTGTTTTTTGTGATATCGTTTTCGTAATGTTCGTAATTTTCGTCGACAAACATTTATAGTTTATACCAACAAAGTTCTCAGTTCTCAGTTGTTGCCAGCACAGATAAAACTTATATGGCTATTGTCACCTTTCTAATAATAAGGTCAAATGTTCCAAAGTCATTAATTCGACTACAGTTTTTTTGTTATTCTTGAGCTTCACCTGCGATAACGTTATAGTTATCAATTGTGACCTAATGCGTCTTAAATATAGCGTTAAAAATAACACTGTGAATAACTATAACATTATTAATAGATAACGTATTAGTACCTAATAACTGTCAACATTTAACGTCATTAATAACAAATTGCAACATCGCTTCAAATAACACATTAAATCCATCGCTACATCTGTGTGAAACGGTCGCGTTACAAAAAGTTCCCTAAAATAATTGAATAAAAACAAAAAATCGGACCAGGTTCCCACAAAGTATACGTAGTAGTTAGTTTAGTTTCATTTGACTCTGGAACCATAAAAACCGTTGTTTTTAGCATTAACTTATTTTTAAAAAATTGCGATCGAAAACCACAAATCCCTATAACTAGTGGAAAATTTCTGAAGTGACACACTGTTTCATCTTTTTTTTTACAACAAATCCAATGAAATTGGAACAATCATTATTTAAAAAGTTTATATGTCGTTTACATTACTGCGTTTGATTTATGGAACATTTATATAAAATGGCTCTGTAATTGTAAGTATTTTTAAAGCAGATTGATTGAAAGCTTGATTTTTAATGAAAATCGTATATTACAAAAAGTCACTTCTTTTAAAAATATATTTATTTTGTAGTTATACGTCAACTCATTGAATTACGTTGCGTGTTGCTACCACAAATATGTTGCGTTAGCAAAACGCTTGAGAGGGAATTGGTAACTGATGACAGACAGTATTTCTAACTGATAATGAGCTTGTGAAACGCTCGTATAGCCCTCTCAACCATCGGTTATTGGTAGCTTCAAAATCAATCTGTTACTATTTATTACAGACAACTGTCGGTAAAATATAGAAACCGGGGATCAGTGAACGTGCCCAAAACATCTACATACTTTTATATAATACACTTATGTATTCATTACTAAAATGCAAGTAGTCGTACTACTGTATTGTAATATTATAATGTATTCCTTAGTTGTTTGGAAGAGATTCTTCTTCAGCGATAAGACTCCCCATTGTATATAAAATTAATAATGAAACATATTATTTGTAGACTATATATAATACTTTGTAAGTTTATTTTGTTTGGTGTGCCTATATGTATATTTATTACTAAAATGTAAGCAATCTGACAATAATTATGTATATATACCACCATCGCTATTTCCAATCTAATTTATTCCGCCACGGGTTGCCTGGAAGAGATCACTTTTTAGCGATAATATTGCCCTTTATATAGAGTGTATAATAATAGCTACTACTAATACTAACATGGAAGAACATTATTTTTCCTTGGTCCTACGTAAGTGTTTCTGTAATGGTGTACAGTAAAGAGTTATCTATCTGTCTACAAAACGAAATATCGATATATTACCTGATTGATAAAAGCTAGCATTTAATTCTAATGGAATACATAATTCCATTACTAAGTAGTCCAATAGGTATAGTATGTGATGATAGCGTGCTCTGACCGCTAATTAGCCTTTGTATCGACCACAAAGAACCGCAATGCACAAAGCGTTTTCCTATTACGGCCCCCACGCGCGCTGTTGATTCTGAAAACAGCAACTGAGTAAAAGTCTAATCGTCGATGTAAAAGGAGGGATAAGCTAAATATAATGATGATTATTGTTTGATATCTAGCTAAGTATCTTTGTTATTTCAAGAATACTTTTTTTGCTTTTCTATTTGGATAAAGGGTATAAGCACGGTTTCTAAGTAAAAACTGCCCCCGCGGCGTTGTCTACTTTTACTATGGGGATCATTTTGTTATCAAATAAAAATAATTCACGCAAATTTTCATTCAACTTTTTTCAAAAAAACTCGAACAATAATTAAGATAATTGTTTTTCGAGTTTTTTTTAAAAAACTTATTTTTCCGTTTTGATTTTTTAAAATTACAAATTAATTCATGGCGATTTACCAATATTTGGGAGCAAAAGGCATGAAGTTTTTTTTTTCTTGGGTCTTGAAAATTTTGTCTACGGCAGCCATAGCTGCGTCATTATCGTAAAATTTAGTCCCACGAATTTCCTCTTTTCATTTTGCGAATAAGTAAAAATCACATAAGGCTAAGTCCGGAGAATATAGTGGGCGATCATGGAGACTGAAGCCAGCACAGTAGATTGCGTTAAGCGCAACTCCTGATCTATGAACGGAAGCGTTATCGTGAAGAAACAACACGTCCAACGACAATTTTTCACAACGTTTTTCTTTAATCGTTTCACGCACTTTCGGAAATAAATTTGCATAATAGAGATCAGCAATCGTCTGGCCTGTTGACATGTAATCAATAAAAAGGATTACTTCACTATCCCAAAACACTGAGATCATAACTTTAGCCGGCGGTAGGAGCTACTCGAAATTTCTTAATGGATGGAGAGAATGGTCGTTCGCAAGACATGCTTTGTCTCTTAGTTTCAATGTCGAAATGGTTTATCCGCGTTTCATCCACGGTGAAAAGGCGACGGCAAAAATTATCCGAATCACGCTGGAACATTTCAAGATTACGCTTAGAAATTTCCAAACGTCGCTTTTTGTTTTCGTCGGTGAAAATTCGTGGCACCCATCTTGCTGAAAATTTTTTTGAACGCCAGTGAATCAATTAAAATGGATTGAACGATACCAAAAGATACCTTTAGAATCTCAGATATATAGCTGATCTAGCTGATTAACTATGAAAAATATGTTTTATAGTTAATCTTCTGTCTTCCAAAACCAGATTCTCAACC
Organism: Dendrolimus kikuchii; assembly: GCA_019925095.2. Classification (NCBI taxonomy): domain Eukaryota; kingdom Metazoa; phylum Arthropoda; class Insecta; order Lepidoptera; family Lasiocampidae; genus Dendrolimus; species Dendrolimus kikuchii. The sequence continues at coordinate 16,949,572 of CM034388.1, read as the reverse complement.
TTTTTGACATTTTCTTCTGTAACGGAGGTTGAAAGCCGTCCAGAACGCAGATGGTACATTTTGACCTACCTCTTTTAAATTCAACCACTCATTACGCAACCGTAGAATAGGGTACAGTAACATCCCCTAATGTCTGCTGAATGTCACCGCACGTAACTCACATTTATCCATAATTTTTCGTTTTTAGCAACTCGTTGCACAACACATTTTATTACGTGTGAACGAAAAATAAGTCACAGGTGGCATAAACATTGTGTGATTATCACTCTTTAATTTGAATAATAGAACTTCTGCCGAAAAGGTTTTATATATATGCACTTATAAGAACTTTTTAATTATAATGCGCTGCTTGCATTATAACGTGCATTGTAATCTCCGAGTATATAATGCTTTCATAGTTTCCAAGTAAAATTACTTTTCATATATGTAAGATGGCCGGACAAATAGATGGATTTTTTTCATATTGAATCGGTTCGCGTTTGACTGAAATAGCGCCTGATATCAGGTGGAAATGCGGTCTAAGGTGGAGCACGCTTACCTGGAAGATATCTGTTCACGCGAGACTTGAAGACGCCTAGATTGTATTATCAGGAAAAACGGACCACGGTAAAGACTTCCACTCTTCAGCGGTACGTATGATAAAAGTGGAAGCATAGCGTTTCGTCAGCTTTGTTGGTATTTCCACCATTTATTGGTAGCATGAGCTCGTACGTCTGCTTGTTCGGTGGTAAAATGGTGAGAGAGGAATTAATTCGTGCAATTCCGTGGCACACTCGCCAAAGTATATCCTATAGCATACCGATACACTAGTGACTTTACGTCGATGATTTAGGCTCTGAAGCCTCTCGTAGAATAGTCGGTTAAATAGATGTGTATGGATGAATGGATTAATGAATGGAATGGAAATGACAAAATAACGCGGTTTTTACATAAACTATGACCTTCATAATTTGACATTTGAAAATTAACCTGTAGCTTAAGTACTACGTACATAATTTAGAACAAAAGTTTATTAGTTAAATTAATTATTAAATTTTCATAACACTTATTATAGTAAATTGAAACACGCAAATACTAATCTTCTAGAGTCAAACATTGAAGTTGCTTAATTAAATCAAACTAAGTTAAGATATTCCTCTTATTAAAGTCACGTTTCACGCAAACTTACTTGACCTGAACACTTCAATTATTTAGTAATAAATGTCAAGAAATGGGAAGTAGGTCAAAGGTGGTCGGTCATAACGCCCGTATTATGGTGATGTAGAGTAAGCAATTGCTGTAATTGGATTAGGTTTTCATTATATATGGCTACGATAATGAATAATAAGTTTAGCATTAAACTAACTGCCTCTCAAAGTGTATTAATAATGGTTTATTAAACTTGAACAATTATGATTCCAATTCGCTCTTAGGTTTAAGTCTATCTATTAATTATCAAGCTACCTATGTACTAATTATACTTTGTAAAACTTGGATTAGGTGCATAGGTACGGGTATATCACTGTTGAATAACAAACATTCAACCATACTCGTCCCTTTGTTCCTTTCACTTTGAAATTTATTTAATGAAGTGTCGTTTTTTACTTTTCAGTTATAGCTTTGCGTGGTTAAAGTATTATATACAATGTTGACAACACATGAGTGTTTGTGACTGTGAATATTTGATTTGAGGATAATCATTAACTCAAAAAACAATTGCCAAGTGAAAACTGGACAGGTATAATGCACACCTCAGCCTCAACCAAACTGTAAGTTCTTAACGGAGGTCAACAGAGTTCTTATGACAAGTCAAAAATTCATATTTTAGTTGAATTTTTTACACTAACACAATTTTATTCATGAATAAACATGCAATACTTATTTCTCATAAGCGAATATTACACGTTATTTGAAAATAAAATTGCAGAGCATATGCTCACTAGCTCAAGATGTCGCCAAAAACAACGCGAATACAAATTCTATCGTAACAATTTTGTTGCATATTTACAAAGGGATTACTTTTAAACATACTTAGTCGTTCGTTTTCGCTGAATCCACCAAAAAAATGACAAAAACGAAGGCATTTGAGAGTAAGCCTTCAAGTCTCTAAGACCGTATCTAGAGAACATTCGTGTGTAAACCGCTGAAATCATAAATAATCCAATTGAAAAAGTATTTGTGAACGTTATAAGTGACCACAAGTTTGCGTAATATTTAAATTTTGCCGGTTGATATGCTAAACGTTGGTTTATTGTGTGATTGTTTGTCATCAGAACTTTATATAAAACACAGATGTGGAAAGACAGTAGATATAGGCCGCATGGACTTTATAGAATATATGTAAGTCTGAACATTTATGAAAAATGGAAAATTTTAATTGTCTGAAAGTCTTTAATTAATATCAGATAGATAAATTATGTCTTTCAATTTGGATGAATCAATCAAAGTGGTCTATATAAATATAAACGTAAATCTTTCATTGTCATTGAAGACCATCGAGTCCTTTCAACTAACTCATCGAATTGTTTAAATTTTGCGATGCGTCTATTATAGGCATCATTAAAAACAAACACACGAACACTGATGTTAATTGATTTAATGTAAAATTAGAATTGTAAGTGTTTGTGCTAAATTCCAATTCAATAAATAAAACTTCTTCAAAATAATTATTTAAAAGAGTTCATCAGTAAATACAAAGTTTGCTGGCACGGTAAACATAATTAAAAGTTGAAGAACACAGAATAAGGGAAATATAATATACGGTACAAGTTTTTGTTATACGACAGAAGTTTCCTTAGTTGCTTTCTAAAGAAATAAAACAGTAATTGTTACAAGAAATTTGCTTCCACGAGTAGTTTCAGTGGTTTTATTTTATTCCTCAATTTATTCTTTCTACAAAGTGAAAGACTTGAAGAATACGTGTACAAACTTATAGCAGACAGATATTTTATAACAGACTAATTCTTTTATGTTAACGTTTAAAGATAAAAAAGCAATTGGTGGTTCTTCGACCACAGAAAAAAATATGGTAATCTCATATATCAGGTTATTTATAAAAGGGTAGGTAGTTCACGATCTGTTGTTATTTAATTCTGCAAAATAACAGGCAAAAGAAACGTCACACAACTTAGTCAGATATCGTCTATCGTCTCTATCTATCAATACTATAATAAATCTGTAAATGATTTGAGTTTGTACAAAGCGTTTAATAATGTGAAACATATCAGGAGGAATAATTCGGACCAGGAGATTCTGAAAATGTAATTTGTAGAATTTTTGTCTGTATTTCTGTCTGCCTGTCTGTTAGAGCATCACGTGAAAACTACTGAACGGATTTAAATGAAACTCGACATAATGTTACTTTATATCCCGAGGCGTAATTTAGGATAGTTTTTATCTCGATACATGACTACATGACGTGGTCTCCGTGGGTTAGACGAAAATAGCCAAAAAGATGGGGCTGGGATCCCACCTTTTTTAGAAACTACTGAATGTATATGAATGAAACTCGACATAGTGCTGAGTTATAACTCAAGTTAACACTTAGGATAAATTTTATCCCGATAAATGAAGTCGTTTCCTTAGAGTAGAGGGATTAGCAAAAAGATGGTTCTGCAATCGTGTTTTTCAGTTCACTAACAAATACCTACGTTGTCATAAACAATATGTCATTCATTGTATTAATTTAAACCAGTTTGACTTCAACTCGCCTCTAGGTTTTGCTGGGCAGTTTTGTAGACTATAATATATGGACGTAGTTGCTTTGTTATTATTATATGTAAAAAAATCGAATTAAGTTTTTGTATAAGTGAAACAAAGCTACCACTCAAGGTGTGACACGTGGCGCAACCGCGGGGCAAGCTCTAGTAAGTAATAAATCGTCAAGAAGTGAGAGAATAAGTTATGATTCTCTCGCTAGTTATAGTGGCACCATGAAACCATTTTGAGTAAGGAGCTAATCAAAGCTATTAAACTTACTGGGCAACATTTTTCAATATAACAGTGAGTTTGTGTAATGTTTACATTTATGTATGTTTATACGTTTGATCCTTATTCATTCATATGAAGAGATTTTGATAATATCTGATATAAAAATAGGTAACATATAATCTAATATTATAAAGAGTTAAAGTCTGTTGTGGCTTTGTTTCTAGGAACTAATCTCTTGTACTACTGAACCGATTTTAGAAATTCTTTCACCAGTAAAAAGCTACATTATTTCTGAGTGACATAGGAGTAGTAACATTGTTTTAATTGGGGCAAACATGCTGTTGCGTTGATTTATTGGCGTGCGCTGAATAAACGATAAATAAGTCCCAGGGTCAAATAATCTCTCTGGTGGGAGATTTGACTTGTGAAAGGAATGTTTTTCCCATGGGCAATTATATGTTGGCTTATCTCAAGTAACCCCCAGCGAAGTGTGCACGGGTCAGCTCGTTACATATTACCTATTGAAACTTACGGTACTCCATAGCAGCACGAGCACTACGAAGTTACTTCCGCAGAAGATTTAAATTCTATAGATTGCTATAGATATCGAGCCCGTATAGAAGGACATCATAAGCGACAAATATAAGATTTTACAGGAGAGCTAGTAAACTAATTATTTTTTAAATATATCATTCATAGATCTCCGATTTTAATATATTCATGCTCTTACTATTAACGCAGTTAAGGGCTTACGGATTTTTGTACTAACAACTAAATTATTTTACCGGTATGTTACAATAAAAAACTGAAATACCTAAATTCAGTTACTCACGATGTTTGTTTATATTGGCTCGATATGATGTGGGCTTCATGCGAGTAAAAACATGATATATAAATGTTGATTAAAAATGATGATGATGATACCATTATAAATGATGCAAACTGCTACTAAATTCCCGAAAGTTGTACGATATGGTAACATAAAATCAATTTTATTGCAAATTTGACGACACAAATTCAAGAATATCAACATTTAACAAGCAAGAAACTTTAAAGTTACGTGGAAATGTTTTATGGCCGTCGCTATCACGTAAATTGTGAATCCTGATTTAAAACCAATTTAAGTTCTTCCAATACTTACAATTTCAAGATTTTCAATAGGACTAACTGCATCTATTCATTCCACAATGGCTGAGCTATAAGATGAAAGTAAATTCAATTTAAAATTGAATTTTTAATCGGTTTAAAGATTTATAGGACTTTAATAGAAAGGAATTCCTTTCGCATTGGTATAGAACCAACCATGAATTTAATTATGAATCACTAGAGATGCCACGCGTCCTTTCTCGGGTAAACTTCAATGCTGTATTTCGCAGAAACCAGAAATGAATTCCTTCTTTCTTTCTAATAAGGAAAATGTTGAAAAAGTGGTTACAGTGGTAAAACTTGAACAATATGTAAATTCTTTCGATTACACCATTTTTTGGAATCTGTGACTTCAGCTTCCACTAAAAGCCAATAAAATAAATAATGGGTGTTTGTTGTTACTATCTATTATGTTATTACTAGCTTCTGCTAGCGTCTTTGTCCGCGTGGAATGGTATAAAAAAGTAAGTTAACCCCCCCCCCCCCCATTTTGAAACATTCTTCATTGGTGCTCAGCTCCTATTGGTCTCATCGTGATGATATATAGCCTATATAGCCTTCCTCGATAAGTGGGCTATCTAACATTGAACAAATTATTTAAATCAGACCAGTAGTTCCTGAGATTAGCGCGTTCAAGCAAACATACAAACTCTTCAGCTTTATATTAGTAAATTTAGAGATATTTGTATTTGGAATATTTGGTCACATGCTTTATCATGGTTACATAGCCAAACAATGAAAGTTTGACACTTCTAAGGACATCTTAATTGTTCATGGAATGGCACATCTTTTTCCAACAATTTTGTTATATAAATATCTAGGATATACCCGCGATTTCGTCCACGCTTGACTTTAAATTCCGACTAGATTTAGATAGTTTTTAAAAAAGAATGTAAGCTATCGTTTTAGTGAAAACTGTGTCGGAATAAGCTATTATTTACGCAACCGACAACTACAAACCGTTCCTGGGAAAATTCCCGCGGGGTTCTCGGGGTAAAAAAATCACACATTTTATTACATAAAATTTGCTATCGATCAGTAAAAAAATCACATTAATATTAGCTGTTTTTTTTCAATTTGGCCATTTAAAATCATTCCCAGAACAATTTCCCGCTGGAATCCCGGGATAAAAAGTAGCGCAGATTTTAAGTCTAAGCATTTGCTGTGTCGAACGAACAGACAAACAGAAAAACCGACAATCAGACAAGAAAGCTAAAAAAAATTGCGTCGTGTTCTCCATGGTTTATATAGTCTATTTCAGTTGTTTTTTTTTAATAGCTTCAGTGTACAGACACGGCAGACACGGCGTGCTTAGAATTTTATAATATTATTAGAGATTAGCATTCTTGAAAGTTTGTGTTGCCGGTCTAATTAAAGTGAGCTGTAACTTAACTTAAAATTATATATTATATTAACCTTGTTTGAGCAAAACTAAGTGGAGCGCTTCAATTTCAGTCATATTCCAAAATTTACATCTTGTCTGTTTTGTCTTCTGTTTGTCATTTTGAACTACAAAACACTTAAAAACGGTACGTTGTGTCTTCCGTTTTCGTTTGGACATTTGTTTTCATGTGTTTGGGGATCCGCCAAGTGGAGTTACGACAAGTCGCCACTGACTTGATGTATGTTTTTGTCCCATATTTGCGACGCGTCGTCCAATCTTGTTAGGCGTAGTTAGAAATGTTATTTATTTCTAGTATGTTGGCATACTTAAGAACTTAAGTCTGGCAGTTCGATAAAGTTTTTTTATTGCTAAAATACAGTAAACAGACTGATGGCTTACTTAATGGTAAGTGATTAGAGTCGCTTACAGACATTTGCCATCCCAGAGGTGCTTCCAATGTGCTGCTGGCCTCGAGTGGATACCGAAAGCTGGTCAGTAGTGCCGGAACTCAACTTAACTTTGTTAGTGCGGCATACTTTAGATCAGGATCACTGGTGTTAGAATGGCTGCTTTTTCAAACAACAACAACGACTATAACGCCAATGGCCGACCATTTTGACGATATTAATTAAGTAAATCATAATCTGCTGACAAACACACATATTGTATAATCAAAAATTAAGCAAATTACGATTGTATTCTGGGTAATATACAATGGACTACTCTGGGACCGATTCCAGACACCTCATAGTAAATAACGGAGAAAAAATTATTTCCGAAATTTACCATACTAGGAATCGAACCCGGAGCCTCTGCGTAGCAGTGAGATAAGCCGTCACAAACTTAGCCCGCTCAACTACAGAGGCCGTCAATGTTGTAATAGTAGTATTGGGATCTAGGGATGGCAGACATACCGACGAGCAAATGCTCTACCACCTGGCTGTGGTTTAATCGCTTCTTAAGACAGCCTCGGGCGCAGGAATTAGTATTCTTTCTCCGTTTTTGCACGGATTAATAAAAAAATATAAGTTACAGATTGAAATTACACTGAAAATCGCAGTAAGAAAAGTAATATCGCATGCATATAATATTTCAATATTACTACTCGGCTTTTTATTTAAAGGTAAAGGATTTTATAGAATGCTTTTATTGTCTTCTTTTGCTAGTTTTATAATATTTTTTTAAATTATTTATTTACCACCTCTTGCTAATACTTTATTTATATGACACATTCATAGAAGAAATAATAAGAGTAACAAATACAATTTTGGCAATAACAATTTTATTCTATGAAACATTATTTGATTTGCATATTTTTTTTTAGTTTTATAATAAAAAACGACGTTCGGTGAAGAACATTTTTACTTCTTTCCTTTTATTTCTCAGTGTAGCTACAGTATCGCAAAATACCTAAGTCATATAGGTATGTTCTCCGTAAATTTATATTTCCTAGAATATTTTTATTTACTTCGCTAATTAAATTAAGATCAGACTGAGCCCCAGCGAAAGGCGGTTGAATTTATCTAACTACGTATAGATGAATGATTATTGTAGTGGCTTGTTTGACTTATCCGAACCAAACTAATACAAACCACATAAGACCAAATTATGAATACGGGATTCAGGGCTCTAATGTAAGAAACCCATAAAGTACAAGCAACCGAAACTGGTATAGAACATAATATCATGAGTATTGACTTCTATACAAACTGCTCTTTTTGCATTAGAGCAGTTTTAGAGCATTGTGTGTATACCTTATCGGTTCATTGCGTTGTTTCTTTCACGCTTCAGACATGCTCTTAAATAATAATTGACTATTATTTTTACAAATACAAACATTTCAAATAATGGAATATTGATTTCCTTCGAAATCTCTCGATAAACCATTTTCTTAAAAATACTGTCTATACTAATAAGATTATAAAGAGGAAAGAATGGTAGTTTTGTACGTTTGTATCGAATACACTCAATAACTACTGGACCGATTTCAAAAATTCTGTCATAATTCGAATACTACATTATCTCTGATTAAAATAAGTTATATAAAAATTAGGGATCCCTACTAAAACTTCAATAATGTAACCCATAAATCGAAACAAAATACTTGGCGCTGGAATCGGGTTTTACGATTTTCATGAAATTTTATGTGTTTGAGTGGGGCTCGAGGTGGTTTAGATTCACAATTAGACCCAGTAGGTAGCGCTGGAATCGCCTTTAGATTTTTTCTTTTTCAGGAGAGGACAACGTCTGCCGAGACCGCTAGTTATTAAATAAAATTGGGACATCAAGCGATCAAAGTGAAAGTAATATTAACATTCTATAGTATCAATCTTAACAGAGCTCTACACATTACACATCAAAAGGAATTCGTTAGAAATAAATAAACTTGTAATTTCGAACGTTGCTTCGACGTCGGGCACATTGCCCTGGGACTTATACGTTCCACATATTGACTTGGGGCTTGTATTGTTGGCAAGATTCCCTGGTTGCTGAATTGTATGTACAAATTGTTTGCGGCACAAAACTGTGTAATGTTCGTAACAAATATTGTATCGATGTTTAGATAAAGATATACGAAATCGATGTATTTAGTAGTAGGTACTAATTAGATTCAATCTTAGAATTCCGTAGCATTTTTGACGAAAATGTATAATTTATAAAGCTCGTGTCCTTGTCTATGTATGAAAATGAATATATTAATTATAAAGTCGAATCTTACAGAATACTTATTCAAAGTCACATTCTACCATCGTTAACAAATCTATTTTAATTATTATAAAAACATTAAAGGTAAAATTTGACAACATGAAATATGTTGACATATTGATATACAATGCGAAAAAGCTAAAAATAGGGGTAGCCCTCATACATGTAACTGAGGTATGGAGAAGAAAATATTTTTTATACATAATTAAAGCCTATGTAAGGGCTTGTGTATACCATTAGACACATTTTAAAAGAATAATGATAGTCCTAAAGATTACAATAACAAAATTTAAAAAAACCTAATATCTTTAATAATTAATTGATTTGGTTAAATATATATATTTCCCTCAAAAATAACGACAAAAGCGAGATAAATGTGACATATCTTGCCATCAGTCATGTAGAATTTAGAAACTTCATATCTACATTTTTTAATCGGTGATTGTCTTACCTTACCTAGTATTCTTCTCCAACGCTCTCAACAAATGTTTAAAATTAAGCTCTTCTTTAAGTTCACGCCTTCTATTATAAAGAAACTTGAAACGAATAGAATTATATTGGGACATAATTTATTTAATAATATCATAAAGAAAATCTTCCAATTCGTCTCAATGTGACGCAGTGAGCTCATTCAATTTACGCTGTAAATTCTGTTTGAGCAGAGCTACGTACGATTCATCGCTTATAACGCTCGAATCCCTTGTGACTGCAGTTTACTTCTCAACTTTAAACTTAATGTTACACGTCTTAAGAGCTATTTAGATTTATTCAAACCCTGAGTTCTTGTGCATTTTGTTATTTGTGCTGTGAATAACAACTATTATTCAGACAGTCCTCATTCGGAGCAATCTCCCGACATTATATTGCGTTGTTTTAAATTCTCAAACGAAAGTATCTCAAACGAATGTGATTAAATTAAGTCTATGAAAATTTATATATATTCATGTGGGGATTAGATATTCTTTAGAATATGAAATGTGTTTCTATTTAATTCTATTGAAATTATTAAAACTATAAAAATAAATTGTTTATACTTTTATAAATTAATTTGTATGAAATTATCACGAATATTTGTCAAAACTTTTCTATTTGTATTTAAAAGCAAAACATATGGATGAAGCAAAAACAACATGCAGTTTCGTTGCAAACACCTATAGGAAACAATAACTATTTTAGTTGCGGGTGTATCATACAAGATATTTGCTTGTTTTGATGCCCAAAGTTTTATAAAGTATGTACTACGTAAGTCAAAAGTGTTTAATATTCTGATTGATTGGTGATCTGACATCTGGAATTGATACTCTGATTTAAAAGAGAGAGAGAGAGAGAGAGAGAGAGATAAAGGAAATAGAGATATATATATAAACTCTTTATCGACGACCACATATTTACATTTACCGATATTTACTATAGTAAAGATTCGAATAATGGGCGGTCTTATAGTTTGTAAGCGATCTCTTCCAGACAACCCAAGTTGCATATTAAATATTACAATTAAATTGTGTACGCAGAAAATAATGTTTGTTTCTCTCTTTTCTTTCACCTTCTCCAAATTATTTGGGGTCGGCACAATATGTCTTATCCTTCCATACTCCTCTATTTTGACATATAATATATTCATCTTCTGTCATACCGTCCTTTACATAATTCATCCATCTTTATTTAATCTACCCTTACATGTACCCGTCAATCTTCCAGTTTGTCATTTTTTTTTGTCACGTAACTTTCATCTCTCCTCATTACGTGGACATACCACCTTCTTTATTCGTAGTCTCAATTTTTCAGTCACCGGTGCTCTTGCGGCGACAATGGCATTGGGATAAGCAAACTGTATCAATTTTATAGAAAAGGAAGTCTGGAACAATTTGAGAATGTGAGAATGAGCACGCACATACCTGATTAATGGGCATGAAATGCAGCTGCTCCTCCTCCTTTGTATGTCATAAGCTTAGCGGTATTGTTTGTTTTATGTATTTATTTATAAGGCGATGCGAGTATATTATATGTTACGTTATTTTGTATTTATATTTTCCATGTACTAATTATTTAATTGTTTATATTTACAAGATAATTATGTATTTGTTATATGATACGTGTTTATTATATTTTAAATTTTGTGTTGCGTGCGCGATATATCTTATGTTTATATACTTTATTAAATACTAGCTTCTACCCGCGACTTCTTCCGCGTGACATAGTAAAAAAAGTAAGTTAAAAAAATCTCCGATTTTGAAATATTTTTCATTGGTGCTCCACTCCTATTGTTCTTAGCGTGATGATATATAGCCTTCTTCAATAAATGGGATATCTAAAACTGAAAGAATTTTTCAAACTAGATCAGTAGTTCCTGAGATTAGCGCGTTCAAGCAAACAAACAAACTCTTCAGCTTTATATAATTAGTATAAGATGTACAATTTGCGGGGTGACGTAATTTAATTTATTTTAAAATAGAAACTCGCGGTCAGATTTAGAGGAAGAATTGAAATTAATAGGCCCAAAGAAGATTACTTGGCGGTACCAGGTGTAATTTGTAAAAATCCCCTTATGTACTCATTTCTCATCATATCCATATTAATATATAATATACTAGCTGACCCGGCAAACTTCGTACCGCCTCAGAATCAATAAATAAAAAACGTTGGTTTCTGAACGACGGGACGAACATCAAATGTTTGACATGTAGGAATAGTTTCTAAGGGAAAGTGAAAATGTGATTTTTACTATATTCTAAACATTTTTTTCTTATTTACTCGCCCTTTAAACCTTCCCTGAACTTCCAAAAATAATTCAAAATCAAAATTAGCCAAATCAGTCCAGCCGTTCTCGAGTTTTAGCGAGACTAATGAACAGCAATTAATTTTTTATTTTATAGATAGATATCAATATTCTTATCTCTGCTGATAATATTATTTCTATACGGTTATAAATCTCGTAATATCACATTCTACTACATTCAGTTACACGTCCTCTGCAAAAAAGGGCACGCGGAAATTAAATTGGGCTCCCACGACATCCTTTGTCAGGGTATAAGGTCAGTAAGTTATCGAAATGTCAAATACAATGGTCAATAAAATATAACACGTATCTCTAGGGGCGTTTTGGAAATTCCAACCAATTGATTGCGAACGTGTTGTGTTTTGTAATACTGTAATAAAGAATTTTAACTGACCCAGACCGCCATTTGGGTAAACTTCAGCCTCGCATCTTATAGGAACGTCCGAGTATGTATGTATGTATTGTTACGAGTTACAGGACTCGAATTAAAATGCCGTTATAATTCACATAAAATATATTAGAACTATACAAACACATATAACACAGGTACAAATATAACTGAACACAATCAGTTCAAACGTAATGCGCGATTCAATAACACGCGCAAAGTCCGTCACTATATAGATTATCTAATGTACACACGTCTTGTCTCGTTAGTGGTTAATGCTTGACTACCTCACCCCTCCCTTGGGGCATTGCTTTATACTGGCGAAATACAATATGTCTGTCGACTGGATTTCTAAGAGTCACACCTGGCTACTGACTACCATAAAGATTACATACACAATGAGTTGTTTTTCCAATCAGAAATTTTAAACAAAAAGTAAACAAAAGAAGATGGTCATAAAAGGGCTTCAATGTTATAAGCTCAAACACCGACAGGTAATAAATGTTCTTTGTTTACGGATTCAGGTGACCCAAATTGTAACAGTATGCATATTGGAATAAAAATGGGCCAAATATGTGTATTCTCGTAGAAGTGACAACGATAATTGAAAATGAAACTCTATAAACAGTGAATTAAAATAATTTGTATCTCAAAAGTTACTGAACCGGTTATTTTTAAATGCATTTTCTTTGAAAGATTTCAAGGTGTTTTTTTTATTTGTTTCAGAATTTATGGTCACATTATTCAAAAGTTAGAAAGGGAGTGAGGACAGCACAGTTTTTATGACAATGAAAGTGAAAAAAACTTTTCCATTTATTGACCTAACAAATTATGATGTTTAAATAGTTGTCTAACGATAACCTACCTACCCAACCCAATTTTTTTTATTTTTTATTGCTGAAGCTCAGCAGACGGGCTGACGACCCAACTATGATGGAAAGTGGTTACCACCGCCTATGGATATTAGCAGTACCAGTGGTGCTGCCAATGCGTTGCCGGCCTTGAAGGAGAAACTTTAACCTGGATGCCGGAACACAACTCAAAGTTATTATGGTGGCATACTCTAGACCAAGGGTGGTAGCCATTCAGTCATGCAAATACCTTACTATCTCGCTGTGGGTTGTTTTGTTGCCTCTTACGACAGGCTTCCTGTTGCAGGAAATCCTATTCTTTGTGTTATGTATGTAATATACATAATATTTTTGTCAGCCAGACCATAGCAGTATAGCGGCCAGCACTGACAATTTAGTCAGAGAAAAATTAGGTACGATGTCCATTAGGTTAGTGATCAGCAGAACGAGATGAGGAGCACGGCTTTAAAACGTTTGAATACAACTCATTTATTTTCTTGATTGCGTCCGTATTTTCACATACTATATATACATTTTGGGTATGACATTTAATATTTATGTATTTTGATATCGGGAGTACAAATAATTTGAAATTTGTGCATGTGAAACAACAGATTTTTCAAGTACTAGAATTCCAAAAAATTACAATTCATAAAATGAATCTCGTTACTTCAAGAACAATAGCTATTCAATCCAGACTTCGATAAGAGATTTTTTAGAAAACACATTTTACCGAAACGATTTCTTATTATCAAAAACTAAACCTGTCTGGTGAATAGTTAATTTGTTATAAAAGTATTCCAGACTAAAATAAGTTTGATTAAGCGAATTTGGTTTCGTTATAAATTAAAACCATTAATTTCACATGACAAATAAAAGGACAATTCATATTTTAACAAGTTATAAAAAAAGCATTCCTAAAGTTGAGAACTTTGCCATGTGGCAGTGCCATGAGGCATTCGCCAGTCTGAAAAGCTACCACCCCTGGTCTAGAGTACTGTCATAACAACCTTAAGTTGTGTTCCAGCATTAGTGGTTAGGTTCCAGCCTCCCTTTAGAGAGCGACAGCATGCTGGTAGCACATTTGGTGTTACAAATATCCACAGGCGATGGTTACCGCTTCGTATCAAGTAACTTGTGACTAAGGTATGAAATTTATGGGTCATTCTACGATTTCAGAATAGCTACCAACCTTTTGGAACATCTACGTGACAAGTATTGAGAAACTATGAATATATCACCTTTACCACTCAAACTTTTACGGCCTAGATTTAGATCAAAGGTGATATGGGCATGAATATATGTATAACGTGATTGGTTATATCATGGGAGCATCATTTCGTATAATATATTAATTACAGCTACTACAACATAACATTGACAAAAAAAAGTAAAAATACAGTACAAAATTTATGTTTGTTTTACTTTGAAGTACGGCGTGTACTTTTATATAAATGAAGTTTCGTGGAAAATTTTAGTACACGTATAATATTTTTTATTGCGAAGCTGGCAAACAGGCAGACGGCCTGACTCATGGAAGGCGGTACTCGTCGATTATAGACGTTTGTAACATTAATAGCCGAGCCAAGGCGTCGCCAGCCTTTAGGATGGGATAAATAGGATAGAGGGATTAGACAGAAGTAATAGGATAGCGGAGATGGGATATGGGATTAGAATAGGGGGATGGAATATCGAAGATTGGATAGGGGAAGCGGGAGGAAGTTGGCCATCGGAACTCTTACTCATACCACAAAGCACGATTAGTTCAAGGCTAATCTTTTGACGTTATTATTCTGTGAGAGAGTGGTATAGATTACATACAGCTCAGTCGGCGTGCGACTGAGCTGTAATCTAGATGATTCTAGTATGGCTCTACCACGTACAAAAGTAAACGTATGAGTAAGCTTTATTAACTTTTATTTCTTTGTTATATTCGCATTTGTACTCTAACAGTAACTACTCTGGCCCCTTATACTAAATAATAAGCCTTCTGTGACGTCGCGTGCCTCACATTATTGGAAAACTGTCGTGACTTTTTGTCATATAATTGCTTTATTTCGATATAACAACCCTTAAATCAATTTTGTTACGTTCATATATCTATATCCTTATATTTATTATTAAGGGTCTACCTAAATGGAGTTCGCTATCTCGATCGCACGTTAGTATATTTTTGAAAATATAAATCCATAGAATTTATTTACGACTAATCCGTATTACACAAAACTTAACAAAAAAAAGTATTACAAACGTTTCACGAAAAAATCGTTATCATTTCGTATGTTTCTAATAAAAAATAATTCTTGTGATTTTATTTATGTATGAAATCTTTTCTGAATCGAAACGGTTTTATTGTGAAACATTCGTATTTTTTTTTATAAGTTTTGTGTAATACGCATTTGTCATACGTAAATTCCATGAACTTATATCTTCAAAAATGTGGTAGGTAATACGTGAGCGAAATGTAGATTCTATTTAGGTAGATCCTTAAGATAAGATAAAGTGCCAAAAGTGAAAAAAAAAAATAATGTAAACACAATAAGTATATTAAACAGTGAAGAGGTTAGAAAATAAAAATAATATTAAACTACATAATATATTAAAAATAAAACTATTAGCAAATTAAGACTACGATGTGCACCAACATCATTGGCAGATGAAAGCGTGCTCAGCCCGCTGGCTAGATTGACATGCTGGATGACAATGCTAATTCGCTGTGTGTAGTATAAAAGAGCATTCTATATAACGCTTAAATAAACTGAACGCAAAATAAAATATTTGCTGACACACTGAAAGTAAAACTAGTCATGTCCAGAGAGACTAACAGAGGTTAGTCCTACTTTGAGCCATATAAATATATTTTCTTAAATGGGTTTTTAGAGTTACAGTGAACATCCAATACACCACTACTGCTACTATAACACTAGTGCTTGGGGCAGAAAACGGAGTAAGTGCTTGTCGCAGAAGCTTAGCAGGTTATGTAAAACTGCTGTTGAAGATCTGTGATGTTACATATAGGCTGTTATAGTCTTAATTTTTCAGTAGTCTAAACGTTTACGCAGCTAGCTTTTTGGAACGCAGAGGGTCTAGTTTCAGTTCTTGGTCGAATATTCCATAAATTATCTCTTTGTTACTTGCTTTGAACTTTGCACATCCGTCGTCCGTTGTATATTGCCCGTAAGAGTGAACTCACTAGAAGCTATGTTAGCTTAGTGGTTTCGTAATTTGTTTTGTAATGGGAATACTCAATGGCCATACTTCCCAGTGGTACGTTCACTGGCTGATATTTTTGATTATAATTATGTTCTTCACTAGGATATAAACTGTCTGCTCGTCAAATATTTATGATCCGATTAGGTATTTAACAAACAAACAAATTTACTTTCACGTTTATTGTAATTATATTAGTATATCTATACTAGCCTGGCTAATTATATTAGTATATCTACTTATAAGAATATTTACAATTATGCAAGTTAAATTTGTATAAAACATAAATACAAAATGGTTCAAGTTACTGTTAGCTATACTTCAAAATCTTCATAAGTTTATGCCTAATCTTCATGCGGGTATGTTTATTTGGGACAGAAGTACAACAAACTGATGTGAATTTTTAAACACACATTAGTCCCGTGAATGTGAAACCTTTTTGGGAATTTACAAAAAAGTTTGATACTTTGTTCAATAGTCCATTAAAAACTTCTTATACTTTGGATTTATTTCTGAAACCGTAACAACTATGTTTTGTATAACTTTTAAAAGTCACTAGGTTTTAGAGATTAAATATTCAAGTTACTGTTTTAATCGAAGCATTTATTTAAATACAATTAGTACGGTCGATATAAAACTTCAAAGGATTTGCTCGCGTGGATATTCTGATGTGTATCCAGCAAATACTATAAATAATGAAGGGGACATTGTTATACATTATATATTTTCATGGTAAGCTAGTTATGTTTATGTTATGGGTATATTGGATGACTTTAGGGCTAAGGTCAGATAGCCAAAGCAGGATTAATAGCGTCGAATTCCCTTATGAATTCTATTGGATATTATACCCGGGTTCTCCACGTTAAAATATAAAAAGTGGGCTACTTTATGTCTGCTAGATCACTAAACCAAAGAAGCCGCTTAATCAGTATCCTCTCTTCATCCTCGTTCTCGAAAATACTTATCGCTTTATCTAAAACTTGAGTGTTAGCTTTGCAGTTTTTTAGTTTTTCTTTTTTGATTCCTAAATTAGCAGAAGATCTTGTCTGTTTTAGACATCTTTTTCGGTATTTTATCTTATTTATTATTTTTATTCTTATTCTTATTTAAAGCAACGAATCAACCGTTAGACGGGTATAATTTGATATGATGATTGTTTAGCGATTAGAAATATGAATTAAAATAATTTATTGACAATAAAATTGAAATTATGTATTTCAAAATGGAATCTTACAAATTACCTATTAAAAGTCAGGAATCAACCACCACTTCCGAAGTAATTCTATTTACTGATAAATGAGAAGAAACGGCGCAACAAATTCCCTAGAAACTTATCTTTACTTCATTATTATTATGTAGGTGTATATAAGTATATCCGTAGTCCTTTTTTAATATACGATATATGTATGATTTTGTTCACATTATTAACTCTGGAAAGCTAAGTTATGTCGTTCGCGTGCACGTGTTTATTCAAAATGACAAATAAAACTTGTCAACCAAATTAGACAAATATTAGAGATATATGTATCCGTGGCGCGGGATGGAAATTCGACTAGGGTAGACCGGTTGAAAAAACATACCAATGATGATGATAATGATGCAAGCGCCGATTACGATTGTAGTAATTAAGACCTCACTATCAGCATACAAAAAAGCACAGGATTTGATGACAGTGATTTTGATGTATGATAAAGTGACTTGGAAAAAAGTCTTTATAGACGTGCGCGAAATCCATTTTGGCAAATAAAACTCACTTTGAAATGAGTAAAGAACTGAGTAAAATCCGTGAACAACAACACAATAAGAAAGTAAACAACAAAAAACTATGATAATTTAATTCTTTTTGTGAAAAACTTACACTTATAAATAAAGACATTTAACTCGCGTTATATTTTCTTATTACAATTTGTATTTTTTAATTTTGCAAACTTACCGCATATTTTAAAACAAAATCCGGTGCATAATCGGGCAATGATTTGCTATTTCAGCCAATATGAAAAGCCGCCGAGCGTAAGAGATATTACAGTAAGAATATATGCACGAATAAAAAGCGTAAGCGCTAATAAATTCATGGCGCTTTCGACCGTATGTCGCAAGTCGCTAGTTTCTTAAAGGTGCGTTGGCTATGGGGAATCGAGTTGAATGAAGTCCACACCACTGGTACGTATGAATCCAGCAACATACTTATTTAAATTACTAAAATTTTGCAATGTTAATCATGAAATTATTGCCTATCCGAATAATCGCGAATTCGTATAAATGAAATATGTATAATCGAGTCTCCACTGTATTTTGAACTAATACTAGGGTTACCAAAGACATTTTTCATGTTTCATATTCGGAAAGTACTCTTGAAATTATCTGATCACTGGGATTAAAACAGTACTCACTCTTTGGCCCTGATAAACGATTTTCCCTACATTTTTCCCAAATTAAAAAATTGGCAAAATGCCAAATTGGCAAAAAAAATATGAACAATTTTGTAAATTTTTGTAAATTGTCAAAAGAAAAAGAAATTTACTTGACGGATATTTGTGTTGTGCTCTGTGATTCTTTAGATTTAGATATGAATTTAATGCTGATTTCATTAGAGAAGTAGTTAATTTGTTTAATTAAACAGTTTTATATTGAAGTATTTTTCTTATATTTGAAATGAATAGCAGAGTGTTTACCTTTGGCGAAAAACTCTAAACTAACTATTAGCGCCCTCGCTACGCTCGTGCGCCAAACCATTTCGTGCTTAAATATATTTCTTTCATACCTTCAGTAACAATCTAATTTTTATGAATAATTACTAAAACAGCTTGGTAGCGATCGCATTATTACCATTCGGTCATCTAGAAAATATTTCATCGCATATAGGTTTTCTCACACGGTCGTTGCTTTACCAATTTTTTAAACTTGTTCACTGAAAGCTCTTAAACGTATATTGGGATTTTACAACAATAACCTGTTCCGATGCAGTGCACATAGATTATGAAGTATTTAAGTTTTAACTTATATGTATGTATGGCCTTTAAAATAATAATCTCCACTAGAATTTATTTTGAATAAATTCGAAAAGAAATTGAAAACAATTGGAATGGTAGGTGTTCAAACTTAGCTAAGCAACGGAGAAAACTATTGTACTTCTATATAACTATAGTACGGGTAATTCAAAAGACGACAAAATTTAGAAGCACAGACGTACTCTAATAGTCCCTTAGAGTCAGTGTGCACCTCGTATCAAAACTATGAACGTGTCACTTGTCGCAACTATATTAATTAATTTATAAAGTCTAGTCTTAATGTCTTCAATTCTAACAGACAGGTTCATTGGCTTGTATTACTCTAATGTCTATTCACAGTCAACGAGTTGTTGACATATATATATATATATATATATAAGTAAAGGTTACAATATTATTTATCGAGTTGTTGTCTCAATGATTTCGAATAAAAGGATTGCCTTTAAAATTGACACTTTGTTTATCAAGAGCATTAATTGTGTTTATCTTTTTTAAATAATAATTATAAAAAGAATATTGGCAGAGAACATCAGTTTTTTTAAATTAAATGCTTTTATTATCTTGCACAGCCGAACGAGATTCTTCTCCGCAGGGTTGCCCCTACACGCACAACTAACGTCGCACTGTCACGACTTTAAGATATCTCACTCACAATACCGCCGCCGATATTGCGTAGAATACCTCGTCCTACTACGATGCTCACCTCTGAATTGGTGCCAGAGACCTCTGAAATCAGCTTGCTTCTGGATCTCCTTTTAAACTACATTTAACTACTCCTTCACTGAACTGCCCACTAAACTCTTCACTAAATTTTCCATTAAACTCGTCACTGTCTTCTATTAAACTTCTCTTCCAACTTTCTACACTCGTCACTATCTTCCATTAAACTTATATTCCAACTCTTTCGTATCGCACTTGACGTTTCGCTGTCTTGAATTGAACTCCCTTGTAGGTGCGCCTTACGCTGCTTGTATACTCAGAAGAATCTTTTAGAACCCATAATTTAGAAATCTTTTCATTATTCTTTTATTAACTCTCTATCCCTTTCTAAACAGCTATCTATCTCTGTCTTTTCTTTCCTGAACCTTCCACCTAATTCTATAAGTCTTCAGACTAGCTTACGCTGCCAGAAAGTTATTCTAAAGTTATATCCTCGGTCTCCACAATATTATTAATTATTATTACTGGATTTTTCGCAGAATTTATAATAAATCTCATTTCAAGAGACTACATCTTTATATACCTGCATAATAGTATCAGACCATAAATATGACTTTGAATTTCGGACCGGAGATAGTTTAGATAGTTTTTATAGCCTAATGTATATATCGTTATAATTACTACGTGCTGAAAAGGAAATAAACTTACACATCAACGTTACCAATGTGTAAAATTCGACTGTGCCTCGACCAATCTTAGCATAATATATGCCATCTCTTCCCCTAAAATAGAGAATCCTAAGCCTAGAAGTCGAACGTTTATAAAGGATTTTATATTTATGCAACTAAAGTCATTATTTTTATTGTTATTGCAGAAGATTACGAATTGATGGATATAAAAATAAAGGTAGGCTAAAAAAGAAATGGGCGGAATGTGTGGGAGATGAAAAGACATACTGCACCGAGCACAAATTATTGGGAAAACGCAACAAAAGAGAAAGAGTATAGAGAGTTTTGCAACACCGGCCGGCATTTTTAGCATCTGTTGTTGAACGAAATGTAAAATTTTATGTGTAATATGACAATAAAATTAAAGAAAATATACCGTTGTTGTGATGAATCCTAAACAGTACAACAACATTGGAGTTCATTTAAAACTGCAGATGATACTATTACTCAAAATTTATGTTTAAAAGCCTTCTAAATGTACAACTATTACGCAATAAATGTAAGTAGTCATACTATGAACATATTATACTTATGTATAACACTATCGCCATTATAATCCCAAATCATTCTTGTGGTCTGGAAGAAATAACTTTTTAGTGATAAGATCGCCCTTTGTGCATAATTAGGTTGGTTTTAGTCAGCCAGTTTATTTTTGTATTAGACTGCAATAAAGAGTTATCTATCTATCTATTAATTTCATCTTAGTAGCAATGTTATTAAGGTTCTTATTAAATATTTGGCAAGGTCTTCTTATATATTATAGAACATTATTGGCACTTATCAAACGATTCTATCAGATCTGTGGCACCAATGCGCGAGGGAGTCGTTAGCTCTTTTGTAAGAAGAACAAAATGAGGAAAACGGTTGAGATTAATGTATTTGTTGATTTTATCTGATCAAGGAACGTAAAAGTCGACGAAGCGTCCAGTATTGTTCTTATAAGAACCAAAACTTTTATTATGGCCACCAACACAATATACTATTCTAAACGTATTCTTTACAATTTGTGTTAAGTTTTGGTTAAATCTTTTAAAACTTGTATCGCAGGCTACGGTCTTCAAAATACTGTATACTTTGTCGCGGAAGATTTTATAAATATTTGTAAATTGTTAAGTAAATAAGTGATTTTTGAGGTCGCTTATTGACGAAGGCACACTTAAGGCATTAAAGTTGCACGAGTTTGAATCGTAGCCGAATACACCGCGCAAATGTTTTTTTCACATAGTAGATTATAAGCACAAGTTTAAAAATCTGAGTTGACGAATAATCACAGCGGTGTAACCGTAACTCTGTATTCTGAAAAGTTATGGTTTGACAGGTATATGGGTGCCATAATTCATTTATCTAGTCTTATTAGTTCTTGAAATAATCAGTTCTATTCATAGACAGATCAAGACGTCGGAGTCAGACCACAGGGGCTTCTTTATCCGATATCTGTAGCAGTCCTAATAATGGATGTATATTTATAAACTAACGGGTGGTTAAATTGTAAGGGCCGATGTTGAATGTGAACCACACCTAAACGCCAAGTTTTTTTCCGAATTTTATTTGACATTTCTCTATTTTAGACTTACTCAATTTGAACCATGGAGAGATACACAATCCAACAACGTGTTAAAGTTATCCAGACTTATTATGAAAATGGGCGTTCAAATCAAAATGCATATCGTGCACTTCGTGATTTTTTTGGTCAATTTGATCGTCCAAATGTGCGTACAATCGCAAAAATCGTGGAAAAATTCGAGCAAACCGGGTCTGTAGAAGATGTGAGAACACCAGTGCATGCTCGTACAGCTCGTACTGCAGAAAATATTGCTGCTGTTCGCGATAGTGTGGCTGAAGAGCCGTCCACCTCAACTCGTCGTCGTGCCCAACAATTGCACCTCTCACGCTCGTCGTTGATGAACATTATGCATAAAGACTTGCATTTACACGCTTACAAGGTGCAATTGGCTCAAGAACTAAAGCCTCTTGACCATTCCAAACGTCGTGAATGGGCAGAATGGTGGCAAGAAATGGCAACAGTGGATGATCAATTTTCGAAGAAAATCATCTTCAGTGATGAGGCACATTTTCACCTCAGTGGATTCGTCAATAAACAGAATTGCCGCATTTGGGCGAATGAGAATCCAAGAGTGATTGTCGAAAAACCAATGCACCCACAAAGAGTGACTGTTTGGTGCGGTTTATGGGCTGGCGGCATCATCGGGCCGTATTTTTTCCAAACTGAGGCCGGTCAGGCAGTTACTGTGAATGGTGTTCGCTATCGTGAGATGATAACGAACTTTTTATGGCCCGAATTGGAAGATATGGATGTAAACGATATGTGGTTTCAGCAGGACGGTGCCACTTGCCACACAGCTAACGAAACAATGGCTCTTTTGCGCAACAAATTCAATGGCCGTGTTATCTCACGTAATGGCGATGTCAATTGGCCGCCAAGATCATGTGATTTGACACCGTTGGACTTTTTTCTTTGGGGTTATTTAAAAGAAAAGGTGTACGTCGATAAGCCAGCAACAATTCAAGAGCTAAAGGATGAGATAATTCGGCACATTAACGGCATAGAACCTCCATTATGCCTCAGGGTCATCGAAAATTTGGACCATCGGATGGAGGTGTGCCGCCGTGGTCGCGGCGCCCATTTGGCCGATATTTTATTCCATACATAATTGAGTAACACCAATATATCATAATAAAATAAAATTACAATAATTTCCTAAATAGTTTGTATTTTATTCAAAATCAACATCGGCCCTTGAAATTTAACTTACTTTTTTTTAAACTATTTCACGCGGACGAAGTCGCGGGCAGACGCTAGTAATTACATAAAACAGATGCAGGTGAGATTCTTTCAAGAGCCAAACCTACCTAGTATAATTTTTACTTTGAGCGGTCGGCGATATGGTAGCAATGTTACGATTTATCGATATAAATCAATAATATTAGATGTTGTCCTTTAATTCGAGAAGGATATCTCATACTTCGAACAAGAACTAAAATTTCATTGTGCGTAGGCTAAGGCGACGGCCCAAGAATCGTGTCGGTGACTATACCTAATAAATAAATTATCCTTGTTCCATTCCGTTTATTGTCAAAGAAATACAATACATTTAGATTTAGTTACTTAACTAAACCACTACATTAAACGCGTACTCCATCCAGAAATCGAAGGACATAATCCCGTCACGTTCTCAAAGGAACACTTTATTAGACAGTAGGGTCTTCTACTGATTAATTCACAGCACTTAAGAGAAATTCTTACTCGACGGGAGGTTATTATGCAAAGTTCGTTTGGACAAACTGGCGAAGTTTGTGTCAGATGAGAGTTTCATTATGCACACGCTATATGAATCTCGAACAGAAATCTGAAGTATCATACGGGCCCCGTTGTGCCTATATTTGCTTGTACATTGTTTTTGATTATTTTCTCTTATCTGAATAAAGCAGAAGAGATTTTACATTATTAGAATTTGAATATTATATGCCTAATAAATTTGAATGTGGTGACTAACTTTGGATGTTTGTATTGTTTTCTTTTTTCGAAGTCATGAATGTGAAATGTGTGATGAAATACATTTTTTTTATTATTAATAATTATATATTTATTTATTTAAAGACAACACATTGTATTAGGTACATATTGTTATATAGTACACAAAAATGAAATAATACATACAATATAAAATATTCTAATATTATTATAGTAGATATTACCTTATATATGTATGTAAATATTTTTCATGTTCATTCTACTGTACGTATAAGTTTTTTTATTATTATTGTCTCTGCAGACATGGGCCATAAAAATGGCTCGGACTTTTGGAGGGCTTGCATGGGGCCATGGAAAGGCCAACACGTAGAGGCCCCTTGACAAATTAAATCTAAATGTGGCGTGACACTGATCGGTGATTATCCCTGTCTACACCATATAAAAATGCACCCAAGGGCAACCTTGGTCAGTATAGGACTATTATTGGATATGACAACTAAAGATGCTGGGCTATTAGGATGAACTGCTAAGGGAACTAGGAATCTAAGACTATGGGGACTATGACATTTACCCGTCGCAATGTTCGTGAAAGATGGATTAAATGGGCTGATTTTGGTTCGGCACTCCCTGCATGTGTCCCAAATAATGCCGTACAAGATTGGTGAGATGTTGCCCAACATGAGTGACTAAGGGGTGCGGAGATGTGAGCTACAGGCTCAAAGAGGCTACTTCCGACGTTAAGCCATAACGTCAGAGCTTGAGTTGAGCTTGAGTCTTAGCTCTAGGGATCTCCACTCCTTGCCGGGTGGTTAAGAAAACGTGGTTTATAATTGTTGTATCACTGTCGCAGCACTTAACTGTTGGTTGTGTATGCCCCGCTCCCACTCTAAGGATACACGGAAAGGGACGACTGCGGTAAGTTTTTAAAAAGCAATATAATTAATAAACAACTGTGACTAGAAGATGAAGTTTCATTAAATAATCCACCCCCAAGAAATTATAAAATGTGTCATAAGTATACCAAATTTACATAATTCTGACGCCAAATTGTAAATTAACTGGGCGACTTTAAGCTCTTTTGATTACAATGTCAATTTAAGTAATTACTGTTAAGAGTTTGTGACCTTAGTAACTTCAGTTAATTAAAACTGATTTGCTTGACAACAGTAGACAAATATCTCAATGCTTTATTACCAAAGTTCTATTACAAATTATATTGAATTTAAATGAGATTATTGTTCGTCGTGTTCTGTGTTTCTTTGTGGACTTAGCCATTTTTATGTATAACAGCAAATTACGTAACTATCTAAATAACATATTGATACGTGCAAGCGGGGTACCAACTTATTAATCTTACTATTATTCGTTTGCTTTACTACTGGTTAAAATTTGACCTAATCGCCACACAAGTAATGTTACTTGTCTCCTAAAGTAGGAATGGATAATTAAGATAATAATAATAATAATAATAATCGGCAGACAAGCACACACATTGTATATCCCCAAATTAAGCAAGTTACGCTTGTGTTATGGGTAATATACAACGGACTACTCTGGGGCCGATTCCAGACACCCAGACCATAGTAAATAACGGAGAAAATACGTTTCCGAAATTTACTATACCAGGAATCGAACCCGGAGCCTCTGCGTTGTAGTGAGGTAGGCCGGCAAAGGCTTAGCCCGCTCAACCACAGAGGCCGTCATAGAAAGATATAGAAACCTGGTCGTCATAATGGTTTCACTCACTCCAGTGGTCGAAGTGAACTTCACTATTTAACAGGTGTATTGTATCCACTAATTTTGTCTTTAATTATGATATTTTACAAACAAAACCAACAAAGATTCAGCGGACTATAGTCATAGTTTTGGTCTTAAATCTATTTCATATTATTCCTAATCTGCGGAGGAGAAGCAATGTATCAACGAACTCATCCAAGTCTGAACCTTATTTTACAATACTTAACTCTGCTGCACGTTTTTGTGAATATAATAAATTTGTATTAAGTGGCTAATTGATGTCTACTTGTTTTTGGTTAGCAACCTATGAGTAAAATTGACTAACTTTTACTAGTTTTACTTTTAGTATATCCCTATTAATATTATAAATGCGAAAGGAACTCCGTCTGTCTGTTCCGTTTTCACGGAAAAACTACTGCACCGATTTGGCCGAAACTCAGTATATATATATATATATATATATATATATATATATATATATATATATATATATATATATATATATATATATATATATATACACACGATACCGAGGATGGACATAGGATAGTTTTTATCCCAAAATATAGGATAGATTTATGTAAAGATTATCCCAGAAATTATGATGGGTTTTTTATTCGTGGTTTGCCATTTTCGTCATTTTGTTTATTTTGGTCGTTTAGGTAGTTTTGATAGTTTTGTTACTTTCGATAGTTTTGGTTGGTAGTTGTGTTAGTTTTGGTAGTTTGGTAGTTCGGTAGTTCTGGTAGTTTTGGTCGTTTGTCTAGTTTACAGAGAGATAGACAAGCATATATAAATAAAACTAGAGAGGGTTGAATAAAAATATGGGCTAAAAGTTTGTAAGGAAGACCAATAATTTTTGGAGTTTATAAATATAAAAATTCATAATCTATAAAAATAATACGATAGTAACGCGATCTGTCTGTCTGAATACCGAAAACGGACACAGATGCTTTTCATCCCTGGAGACGGGATAATTTGCGATATAAAATGAAGTAAATCTTACGAGCGCAAATAGCACAGACATAAAAATATAACACAATGTAACCTGTATTAACGCCTTCTCTTTAAACAAGAGGTACGCACTAGAGTTTGACCACCCTATATGACTGTAATAACGTACTAAATTTGATGGTATAAAATTATAACTACGGTGTGAAAATCTGAAAAAAATAATTTGATTTATTTATTTGTTTATATACTGAACGGTTTTTGCTTTCACTATGATTATTAGATAGGTCTACAAAATCTGGTAGTTTAGCGTCTGACGCACCCAAGTTTTATTTTAATGATGCGGCTTAGAATCTTGACTGGGAAGCAATGAGACAATCTTCATTACCTAATGTTGACAGTTAACTATCAAGACCTCCTAACTCAATTCACAAAAATTTGTAAAGAAGACATAGGCAATACCTTTTAGTGTTAATATATTTGCGAATATGGGCAAACAAAAAAACAACTTTGATACTATAAAATCCTTTAGAATGTAAACAGGAGAAATCTATATGGAAAACTTTTCTATTATGTAATATAGAGTTCTATGTGGAGAATCAATCAAAAAAGTAAATTGACCAAGAATGTCATAAAGGTATTGTTATATCGGTATATTTATATTGTTAGAACTATCACGTGCTGAAGGCGAAGGAAAACGTAGTAATGAAATCTGTTCAACACAACACACACACAACAAGCACAACCTGTTCAAACGGTGTTCAAGCTTTTTCTCGATGTTTTGCTTTGCCGTCAATATGTGTTAATACACAGATCAAGTGCCTAGGGATCAAGTACAATATAACTATAAAAAAATACCTAATTAATATTTACCAAATCTAGTCTCCTAGGCTTACTCTAATTCCTATATTTAAGTTAACAACTTATCCGTAGATTTTGTAAAAAGTAAGAAAAATTGCAATTTTTGCAAATTGTTGAAAATTAACCAAAGTTGACAGGCAAAAAAGGCATAAGTGAGGATTTTTTTTATTTTTTTGTAAAGGTAAAAAGAATATTAATCTGTGTTTTCACCGTTGACATGAATCACACAATCACAGAGATTTGGTCCTGTCTGCGACTAGTGATGCGAGATCGTCCTCCATGTCACTCGGTGACTCTGTCCGTGATACGATAGCTTGTCCAGAGGCGGCTTATGACGCTCTGTGTAGTGACAAGAGGGAGAGGCACAGTACGTAACCTGGAACTAGCTTGCAACATTCCGACGGCTCTCATCATCTCTTCTTGTCATTGCTCCATATCGATGCAGTTTTTTTCAGTTTTAATGCAGAATTTTGTTATGGTTTTGTAAAAACGCTACTACCCACTTTTATAGGAATCTTGATTGACAGTTAATTTTCTTTTTTTAAAGAAAATTGTTTTTTCAAACAGTGACATTCACAAAAAAGAATAAATAACGATCCAAAAACGTTAAAATAATAATCTTCAATTGCGGTGATACGTTAAAACGTGATCCCTAGAAACTTGATGTGTGTAGTTGCATCAAATCAATTAGATGGCATATGCTTTCCATTAAAGATTCGTAGCATGTCCTTGGAATGAAATGTAGATACCAAAGCTTTAGTAGCTTTGGCATCTACGACTATAATCCTTAATTAAATGTTTTTCCAAATGAAGAAACACTATTAGACAAGACAACCAGAATGAAGTTATGAAGACTCGGGCGTGATTAGAATGATGTTATCTTTATACTTAAACAGACTGAGATTAGAGCGACCGAATTACTTGATTAAGTCTTTGAAATCTTTAATCAACAAGTTAACAACGGAGACAGAATAAAATTATAAGATTAGGTTGCCAGAATTGTGAAACTTTACGTTGTAAGTTAACTTAAAAGCCCTTTCGCACCTGAATTTACTCTCGTAAACTACGGTTCCGTATCTCATCAAGACTAAATCATTTTTACGGATAGAATACATCTTTTGTTCATCCCTGTTGTTCATATTTTAAAAATAAATGTTTATTAAAGAGAAAACAGGTCAATCTCTAACAAACAAGGCCACTTTCATTTCCATATTTATATACTACTAGAGTTTAACCCGCGGCTCCGCCGCGCGTCAAACTCTAGTGCGTACCTCTTGTTTTAAGAGCAGGCGTTAATACAGGATATATTGTATTGTATTTTTATGTTGGTGCTATTTGCCCTCGGAAGATTTACTTCATTTTATATCGCAAACTATCCCATCTACCGGGATGAGTAATATCTATGTCCATTTTCGGTATTCAGACAGACAGATCGAGTGAAAGTCGCATTTTTTTTAAGATTATGAATTTTTATATCTATAAACTTGATAAATAATTGGTTCCCCATACAAACTTTAATACCCTATTTCAACCCATTCTAGTTTTATTTATATAACTAAATATTGTGTAAACTACACAAACGACTAAAACTACCAAACGTACTAAAACTACTGAAACTACCAAATCTACCAACCAAAACTACCACAACTACCTAAACTACCACAATTACCAAATCTACAAACCAAAACTACCACAACTATCAAAACTACCACAACTACCAAAATAACCGAATCTACCAAAACTACCATATCTACTAAATCTACAAACCAAAACTACCACAACTACCAATACTACTACTACCAAAACTACCACAACTACCGAAACTACCAAATCTACAAACCAAAACTACCAAAACTACTACAGCTACCAAAACTACCAGAACTACCAAAACTACCACAACTATCAAAACTACTACAGCTACCAAAACTACCAGAACTACCAAAACTACCACAACTACCAAAACTACCACAACTACCAAAACAACCGAAACTACCAAAACTACCTAAACGACCAAATTGACCAAAATAAACAAAATGACGAAAATGGCAAACCACAAATAAAAAACCTATCCTAGTTTCCGGGAGAAACTTTACATAAATCTATCCCAGTATCCGGGATGAAAAGTATCCCTTGGCCACCCTCGGTATTTAAATTACATATGTACCTAGTATCAGCCAAATCGGTCCAATAGTCTTTCCATAAAAGGATAACAAACAGAGACACAAAAATACTTTTATCCCGGAAACTATCCCATTTTCCGGGATAAAAAGTATCCTATGTTCATTCTCGGTATCGAAAATATATATATACTGAGTTTCAGCCAAATCGGTCCAGTAGTTTTTACGTGAAAACGGAACAGACAGACAGACAGACAGAGTTATTTTCGCATTTATAATATTAATAGGGATTATATTAGGATGTGCCCGTGACTACGTCCACGCTTGACTTGAATTTTCCGCGGGATTCCCGGGACACAAAGTATCGCAGCATTTTAAAAAAGAATGTAAGCTATCGTTTTAGTGGAAAGTGTATCGGAGTAAGCTAATTTTTATGCATTTGAACAATTTCAAACCGTAGTACTCCCAGAAAAAAAATCACACATTTTTTTACATTAAATTTGGTGCTATCAATCAGTAAAAAATCGCATTACAATTGGAATTTTGTAAAATTTGGCTTTTTTAAATAATTCCCAGAAAAATTCCCGCGGGATACCCAGGACAACAAATAGTTAAGTCTAAGAATTAGCTGTTGATCAACGATAACCGCATCAAAATTGGCCAAGTACTTTTTACGTGAATCCCGAACAAACAGACAAAACGACAAACAGACAAGGAATCTAAAAAAAAGGCATCATATTCTCCATCGTTTATATGGTTTATTCCAGGTTTTGAGACGACATGTTTAGAATTTTATAATATTACTAGCTGACCCGGCAAACTTCGTACCGCCAAAGAAACAATAAATAAAAAACGTTGATTTCTAAACGACTGGACCAACATCAAATGTTTGACAGGTAGGAATAGTTTCAAAAGAAAAACGAAATTGTTGTTTTTACTATATTCTAAGCATTTTGTCATATTTACTCACCTTTTAAACCTTCCGTGAACTTCCACAAAAAAATTCAAAACCAAAATTAGCCATATCAGTCCAACTGTTCTCGAGTTTTAGCGAGAATAACGAACAACAATTGATTTTGTCCAGACATAAGTTCTGTTACAAATGAAAATGCATTTTTTTAAATGAAGTAATGTACATACATACATACATACATAACTTCACGCCAGTTCCCTTGCAGGGTAGGCACGAACAACAGAGCGCCATTTAGGCTTATTCTTACACACCTCACTTGCTTCTTTGACATTCATAACTGTTGTCATGCACGCTCGTCTGTTCTTAAGGCTCCTGACATCACCCTCTGCTAGTACACGATCAATTTGATCATGGAAGGTGTGTCGTGGCCTTCCATGACTTCTGCATCCATCCACTTTTGCATTGTATATCTGTTTAGTCATTCTTTCATCATGCATTCTTTCCACATGCCCGAACCACCGGACCATTCCTTTCCTTACCTTCACCCCGACACTCTCTTTCAGACCAACTCTCTTTCTTACTTCGGTATTACGAACGCGGTCCGCGAGCGTCACTCCGCAGATTTTGCGCAGTGCTCGCATCTCGACCGCGTTTACTCTACTTTCATGCTCTCTCTTCCATACCCAACTCTCGCTTCCATACGTGAGCGTAGGTACCAGCACCGCGTTGTGTATGGCGAGCTGGGCTTTCTGGCTGAGGTTCTTAGCGCCTAGAAGTTTACCTAACGCTCCATTCACACTATTCCCCAAATTCACTCTTCTTTCTGAAGTAATGTAATATTATTAAAATTTATACCTACATATTTATTAAAGTCTCAGCAAAAAATAAAAAAATATTCTATTCGAAATGGCCACCTTTGGCTTTTATACAGGCCTTTAATCTGTTTGGCCACGAATCTATGGATTTACGCACTGTTTCCAAGGGAAATTTCGCCACTGCTTGCTCCAAAGATTTTTTAAGAGACTCAATGTCGCCGTGTCGTTTACAGCAGACCATGTCCTCTAAAACTGACCATAATTTGAAGTCTAAAGGGTTGAGGTCTGGGCTAGATGAGGGCCAGTCTTCAGCTCTTATTAAGTTCGGAATGTTGGTTTCAAGCCAGGCTTGGGTAGTTCGTGTCTTGTGACCAGGTGCAGAGTCCTGCTGGAAAGTCCACGGTATATTTTTAAAAAGTGTATTGCTGAAAGGTTTCACAACATGATCCAAGACTGTATCTTGATACACTTTGGCTGAAATTTTCACTCCTTTTTCACAAAAATGTAGTTTTGTGACTCCTTGATTAAGACACGCCCCACCAAACCATCGCTGACGCAGGATGATGACCACGTTGTACCTTTCCGACCACTTGAGCATCTTCTTTAGAACTGTTAGCGTACACTTTATCATTTTGCTTATTGTAGTGTTCTTCAATCGTGAAAATTTTTTCATCGGTAAAGAGGATATTTCTGTTCCTTTGACCTGCGTATCGCGACAGAAGGCGTTTTGATCTATCCACTCTCTTTAATTGTAAAGATTGATTTAGGGCATTTCCAGTATATCTACGATAAGCACCGAGCTTCAGGTCTTGTTTATACAACAGCACGAGGCCGCCCCGATCTTTTCTGGTCTTCGACAGACGAAGTGTTGTTGTATCTGTTGATAGTACGATATAAGAACGGCTGATACCAAGCTTTTGAAGTGTCTGGAATATGACCGACGGCTCCATATCCACTTTGTGTAAGGCGATCACTGCAATCCTATTTTATTTAACACACCATTTCATATTGTAATTTAATAATGAACATGAAAAAATATGAGAAATGGCGCAAAATCGAAAGAAGTTTTTAAAATAATATACGTGTTCCAAATTGAAAATAATTAAAAAGTTGAAAAAAAGAAAAGTTTTTATGTAACAGTACTTATGGCTAGACTAGTTATATATAGATTAAGGGAACGTACCCATACTACGT
This sequence comes from Dendrolimus kikuchii, assembly GCA_019925095.2. Taxonomy (NCBI): domain Eukaryota; kingdom Metazoa; phylum Arthropoda; class Insecta; order Lepidoptera; family Lasiocampidae; genus Dendrolimus; species Dendrolimus kikuchii. Next base: position 16,916,725 of record CM034388.1, on the reverse strand, counting down.
GACCCATTCCCCTTCGGTGACCACCCGTAGTATATGCCAAGACCACTCCTACGCCTTTAGTTTTCACGTAGTAATTCATAAATATGGTTTTAAATCGTTTTATGCAAACAGAAAGTTAAAAAAAATAATTGGCTCATTAGCCGTTTTAAAAGCAGTAGACGCTGCACGACACATTTGAATATAGCTCGAAAATGCGTGAGATTTCCCTAGAGAATGTTGAATACGAAACGAAAACATAACATTCGGTAATTGTAACAATATACTTACACAATATCAATTAGGCCTACGTTTCTTTATGACATAGTTACACATATCTTAATTCGTTTCTTTAACACAATAAACTTAAGAACGCAAAGCTACTTAGCGTTTAACATTTGAAATCAGTATTACCAAATTTTAATGATTCGGTTCACACGAAGAGCTAGTATGTAAATCCTTTGCTATGATGAATATGAAATATACACATTAGGTCAGAAAACTGCCCAAGTAGTGCATTCTTCCCAGCCAGAATTGGAATCCACAACTATTTTAAAACCCGAGCTTGTGACTTGAAAGCGCTACCCGCTAAGTTACCATTTATTTGTATTGCTAAAAGCTGGCAAACAGGCAGACGTCTGACCTGATGGAAAGTAGTCACCGGCACCTATGGCCGTTTGCAACACCAGGAGCGTTTTTAACGCGGTTGCCTGTCTAGAAGAAATTTTATAACGCCCTTCTTATATGAGCCCATGGTCCATGGCTGCGTTGTATTGAATACTTTGGAAGTGTAAGAAATATTCTTCTAATTAATAAATACAGTGTAACACTACTCATCATTAAAATAATGTGCTTTACAACGTGATTTACGTTGTAAAGCAAGAGGCGAAATTATTTTGTAGAAAAATACTTTTCGTGACTTTTACGCAGGCAATTATTTTAGATTAGGGATAACAAGCTCGTTAAAATTATTAAACTTCCGATAGTAATACTTCAATTAAAATTATAAGTTACTCGACGCTGTGCGTCCGACCAGGTTTCAATATCTTTAAAGGTCAAAGTCAAATATAAATAGGTGACATTTTAACAGTGAATAAGGCTTATAAGTCACATAAATTCCATCACTTCTGTTTTATTAATAGCCTAGAATGGGTATTTTAGATTTGTTCAAAAAGGGCATCATAAGTTTTCTTCGATCAGCAAGACACGTACTACGACACGTTTTTCACAGATGTGAATTTTTTATTAGAGTAAAATTTCGCGTTTAACCATTATCTCTCCCGATCTCGAGTGGAGGATTATTTAAAATAGAGCTTACCAAGAAGGGTATTCATACGGGACTTGAGGACACCCAAGTTGTAGATTTAGGGAAACATGGACTCCAACAGCGAGTTGGTTCACACCTTTGTGGAGGGTACAACGGTGGGCGGCCGAGAAGCGTTTTGTTCGTACAGATGATATGTCTATTTACTACCAATGCCGCATGCCAAGAGGATCAAGAGTGAGATCGGACTCTATTTCTACAACAGAGTTATTGCACGCTGTAAAGAACATTACTTTCTTTCATAGGACCGGTGACAACGTTTTAACAAATGTAATATAGGATGCCTGCTAGTCCAACGTGTTCAAATTATGCCTGCGTCATCACTGTTGGGATGATGTTACGTATACCAGATGTTTGGCAACGAAATAAATGATATTGCAATTGTGCACAATTTTAATTGTGTGAACGACTATTAAAACTGGTAGAGGGACTGTTTGACGTGAATGAGTGAGTATAAACGCATTTACGTATATTTATTTATTAGCTAGACCTGTGACTTTATGGGCGCGGGGTTATTAATATTTATATTTAAGTCTTCTGAAGCTTCGTACATCATGGTATACAAATGTAAAATTACAATAAAGTCCCATTTTTAATGCATATATTTTTCATTTAAATTCGTTGAACGGTGGTGTCGAAGTCGAAGACGAAATTTATAAAAAACCATACAGTACGGTGTCGTATAGATAGCAATTTTCAATTAACGCAATTATATTTTGCCTGTGTGATGGTATATGTATGATTCTTCTTCTGACTACAATTATGGCGCGTCGGGCAAATGGAGATAAAATAAATAAATTGTTAAATTATATACTGTCTTTAATTTAGTACGTACGACTTGATTCGGAAGGTGATGTGGGGCGACTAACAACAGTGCCACGAATATCCACACATTACAATGTTTGCTGAATTGCAACTGTCGCTAGCCGTCACAGTCTGAAGCAGGCAAACAAGCAGACCACCCGTCAGATGGAAAGTACATACATACATACATAACTTCACGCCAGTTCCCTTGCGGGGTAGGCATGAACAACAGAGCGCCATTTAGGCCCATTCTTACACACCTCACTTGCTTCTTTGACATTCATAACTCTTGTCATGCACGCTCGTCTGTTCTTAAGGCTCCTGACATCACCCTCCGCTAGTACACGATCAATCAGATGGAAAGTGCTTATCGCATATAGAAGTTTGCAATACCAAGGTTTTGCCAACGCGTTTTTGGCATGTAAGGGGACCAAAAACTCGTCACTGATGACGGAAAATACCATTAGGTTATTGTAGCGGCATACTTCAAACTAAGTGTGGTAGCCAGAAGCCAAATTTCCAGAAGAGGAAATTTTTTACCACCTGGCAAATTTATTTTGTGTCTTGTTTTTTTTTGTCTCGCGTGATCAAAAGGCTGGCTTGCACCTAGTGCAACGCATCAGCATTGCCGTTCAACGTGGTAATGCAGCCAGCATTCTGGGCGCGCCCCTCGCCGATAGCGATTTGGAATAAATGTTTACTTATAGATTTATGTTATTTTGTAAGTTTTGAAATCACAGACACTATATTTTACTTATTAGTATATAATATGTAATTAAGCTTGGCGCATGAAACCACACGAACACTAAAATATAAGTAAAGCGTCAACATAACCCAAACTTCGGTAGTATTAAAAATAGGCCTTGAATGAGTACTGCGAATTAGAATTTCTCTTTACAAATTTTATTGTAGATCTAAATCCCATTTGAGCTAACCAAAACCCGCAACATTTGTTAAAAAAATAAATAAAATAGCCACTTTAATGTTACCTCAATCCCAAAATGGTGCTTTGTGCGAGTAATTTGGGCTCAATTAATTGTGGGAACGCGGAAGGCGGATTAAAATATGTTTACAAATTACTCCATAGACGCCTAGGTAGTTAAACTAATTTATAACTGAGCCGAGTCCAATTAGGATCATTAAATTGAGATAATACTTTTATTGAAATAATTATCGTTTTGCACACATGCGTACATAAATTATATCCCCTCTATTTCCCATAGACGTAAGCAAAGACGACGTATTTCCACTTGCTGCGATCCTAACAAACATCCTTCGTTTCTATTACTCTTACTAACCTCTTGTTATATGAACATTTATTTACCTCACCTTTTATCAAAATGTCCATTTGATCATGGTGAGTACGTCGCGGTCTACCGACACCAACTCTGCCATCCATTCCTACTGCTGTTATATACTTATATACTATATATACTTGTTTGTGAAAATACTTTCATTTATTCTAAATGCCCAAAGCACCTATCATTCCTTTGTCAAATGTTGTCACTGCATCTTGTTTAAAGCCACAACTTTTCCTTATCACACTCTTTTTCTTGTCATATAGCTTCACATAACCTCACATATATATTTTATAAAGTTCTCATTTGCATCAACTACATTTATCCTTCTTTCATGTCTCTTCTGCCACACTCGATTTTCTTTCTTCTCATCAGTATACTTTTGGTCGATCCGATCACCGATGCGTTGCAGCGAAAAATAAATGTACTTGGTTATTCGTATCCACATAGAGGCTAGATCCGTTTAGTCTATAATTTAATTGCCGCGTTTACAATCAGATGATATCCGATTAACATTAATTATTGGCTATCAAGTGCCACTCCAACTATTTTGTGCTTACTTGAAAAGTCACATTTCGCTAAACACTTGAGACTTCGATCAATCACACAACCACACAACTCTAGCTTTAAAAATCCCCTATAATCTTAAATTATACATGATAAATATTTAACGAGTCTACGTTTTTTAGGACTAAAATCATCTTCGCAGCGAGATATGAAATCTTGCAATCCAAAGATTTGATTGCTGCAAATGACCAGATAAGTTTTTAATGCAATCTTAAATTATCAAGCACTAGATGCAAGGTAAAGATGACACCCATAAAAACGGTTTCTTCACTTCTGTCTCTTTAGGAGACTGAAGCAGGTTGAAGTTTTTAGATTAGACTATCAATACCACGGCTTCAATTCTTTGGCCTAATACCTGACCTTGTCCTGGTCTATCTGCAGCATTTTGTGACTTTCAAGCTGGCGCTTATAGCGGTTTAGTTGGCTTTCATTGGCGTCTGGAAATTGTGGCTTTCGGCAGCTTCTGTTGGCCTCTATGTGGATTTAAATCTTTGGGGCCTCTTAGTATCAGCAATGATGTTCGGATCAACAAAAATGATACGCGTTACGGGCGTAGATGCCATTATTTACTAAATAAAGCCTATAGGAGGAGTAAATAATAATGTGGCGTAACTTTTGGCAAAAATAATGACGCATCACAATATAAATATGTAAACATGTTTGATTTATACGCATGTATTATATTTATTAATATTATAATAGTTATTATTTTTATGGCCCATGGTCTTGAAAGACATACATATAATAATAATTTTCATTCCCTACAATAGTCCTACATTTACCGGGTGTTGTCCTTGGGTGCATTTTTATATGGTGTAGACAGGGACAATCGCCAGTCAGTGTCACGCCACATTTAGATTAAAGTTAAGGGCCCCTACGTGTTGGTTTTCCCATGGCCCCACGCAAGCCCCCCAAAAGTCCGGGTCATTTTTATGGCCCGTGGTCTGCAGAGACATACATGATAATAATAATAATCGGCAGACAAACACACACATTGTATATTCCCACGATAAGCAAGTTACGCTTGTGTTATAGGTAATATATATTGGACCACTTTGGGACCGATTCCAGACACCCAGACGATAAACAGAAATAACAGACAGTTCTTTCCCGAAATTTATCGTGCCAGGAATCGAACCCGGGCCTCTGGGTTTCAGCGAGTCCGGCCGGTTAAGACATAGCCCGCTCAACCACAGTGACCGTCAAGCTTATTGTTTAAACTGTATTAAATATAGTGACAAACTATGAACGAATAATACAAAAAATGACAATTGTCCAGTAAAAATAAGTCTGAAAAGTTTCTAAATGACTAGATGGAGCTACACGTCACTATTTTCTGGCTTTTTGATGTTATTTTACTTAAAATCATTTAAAAATTCAAAAGAAACATTAAGGCTTGTAAATCTTAATTAATTTGGCCTTAAAAATGTTTTAAATAATACATACATACATAACTTCACGCCAGTTCCCTTGCGGGGTAGGCACGAACGACAGAGCGCCATTTAGGCCCATTCTTACACACCTCACTTGCTTCTTTGACATTCATAACTCTTGTCAGGCACGCTCGTTTGTTTTTAAGGCTCCTGACATCACCCTCCGCTAGTACACGATCAATTTAATCATGGAAGGTGTGTCGTGGCCTTCCACGACTTCTGCATTCATCCACTTTTGCATTGTATATCTGTTTAGTCATTCTTTCATCATGCATTCTTTCCACATGCCCGAACCACCGGAACATTCCTTTCCTTACCTTCACCCCGACACTTTCTTTCAGACCAACTCTCTTTCTTACTTCGGTTTTAAATAATAAAAAAGTCAAAAAAGAATAATCTGTGGTGTATTCAGCCTAAGGGCTATTCAGACTTAGGGGCCATTAATTAATTACGTAAGGACGATTTTTTACAATTCGATTTCTCGATCCCCCCTCCCTCTTCTTACGTAAGATTCAATCTCGTTCTTTCGAATAATAAAACGTTAAAAAGGATTAGTTACACTGAAAAACTCACAATTTAACGTGAATTAAATTGATTTTTAATCTAAAGCAAATAATTTCTTCAAAAATATTACGTAAGAATGGGTTTTAAGATAAGAGCGTATAGTTTTTTTATAACGCCCCCCCCCACCTCGGGACCCTTACGTAATTAATGAATGGCCTTACATGTTCAACTAGGCGATTATCATTTCTAGTATTGTTTGTTACAAATTTTAGTTTACCTTTTAAATGATAATATTTTTATTTAGTTATTTTAAAAAGCTGACGGATGTTGTTAAATCGAAATATTATTAGCGACGGTATCATTATTTTAATATGCACGTATACGACGAGACACGAAGCAATTAGTTTAAAAGTTTGAACGTAAAAGGAAATTAGATAGTCAAGTTTCCAGCGATTTATTCGAAGAATGTCTAAGGAGAATTTATTATGTGTATAGGCTCGAAACTCAGCAATGGCAACAAAATGGTGCTTACTTTGTTCATTCATTTCATTTCTAGTATTTACAGATATAAAACAATATTCAGATCTTCAAATTAATTAACTTATAGAAATAACTATAAAATATTCTGGTAAATAGGGTAGTTCACAGTCAAATCAACTGAAATAGTTTTTATCACCTTACAAAACGTCCAAATTTTATATGATCGTAGAGAGTTATGACGTCATAATTTTTAATTAATAATGTTTTATGATTATATTTTAAAAGTATGATTATATCCGGTATTTTAAAGCCCGCTCCTTTATATGAACATTAATTTCGATTTGTAAAATGTCTTGACTTCTTGATAAAATTGTTACTTATAGAATATTTGTGGTTTGGAAAATATATCCCTCCCCTAAAATGGAGATACTTGATTCCAGCAGTGGGGCGTTTATTGGCAGTGATATTCTTATAAACTTTAGGAAGACGTGCTGCATCCAACAATGAATAGCGATACGTAACTCTGAAAAGTCCTTAAACCCTAGATAACTAGATAGCGCTATATCCTCTCGATTTTTGACGTTACATAGCCACTTAACAAGGCAACGCATTCAGTCTTTTGAGAACCTTCCGTCCTAATTGCGGTTTGGGTCTTACTTTTCTACATAGATATTATTTTCTGTATAGTTTATTTTTGGGATTTACTTTTATAATATAATAAATATAAATAATATCAGCCCATAAATGTCCCACTGCTGAGCTCGCGCCTCCCCCCATTATAGGGGGAACGGACAGTATACCCGCCACACTTGTCCAAGGCGGCTTGGCAGGTTTGACACATCGGTTATCTCGATGTGTAGGTTGCATCACGATGTTTCCTTCACCGTTGTTAGCACGTGATAATTGTAACAATATGCACATTACATCAGAAAACTGGCTAAGTGGTGCATGCGTTCCGGCTAGGATCGAACCCGCGCCCTTGAGTCTTGGGACTCGTGCGCTAGCCATTACGCTACCACGACTTTTTGATTTACTTTTAGTTTTCATAAATTAGAACAAATCAGTCAACTTATGAAGGGACTTTCAATTTTCGTATTATGTTCCATATAATTAATTATATAAATATTTCATTTTGTTTCAAGAAAAATAAACCAAAGTAAAAATATATATTCTTAGAAGCACTTGTAGAGTCTGTGATATCGGTGACGCAAACTTGAAGAACGTCTTGAGTACCAGCCGTGTTATTCCGGGCATCGTTATAAACGTAACTGATTGGAGACACGAAACGGGAGATTAAACAACTTTGGACATTGCACTTTGTGAAGACGTTTCATTTAAAAAGTATAAATTAATTTAAAATCTCTTGCGTATCAATCTATTGAAAATATCTGTACTGATACATACTTATCTTCCTTGCTTATGTTATAAAAATGCTAGTAACTTACCTTTTCGCAACTAAACTATTGAATCGATTTTAATGAACTTTGTCATGGAGGTAGGTTAAATCCTGGAAAAATATATAGGTTAGATTTTGTGTTACAAATATTTAAATTGGTGGAATAGGGGATAAAAATTTGTATAGGCAACTTTTAATTCTTAAGGGTTTGGGTTTAAATATGTCAATAATTTGTTTAATTTTTTAAATTTGAAATGGTAAATCTTAGAGAAAAAAGTATAATGAAATGAAATAAATTTATTGTCAACATTTTTTACATAAATAATGCTTACATAGGTTCCGCACTAGGACTAGCCTGTATCGCGGGACACCAAGTACGTGTGTGACTGACTTAACAATTTATATATCTAAAATTAATTTTTAAAAATAGATATTAACATGTTTGTTTGTTTGAGTGAGTGAGTGAGTGAGTGAGTGAGTGAGTGAGTGAGTGAGTGAGTGAGTGAGTGAGTGAGCGAGTGAGTGAGCGAGCGTGTGTGTGTGTGTGTGTGTGTGTGTGTGTGTGTGTGTGTGTGTGTGTGTGTGTGTGTGTGTGTGTGTGTGTGTGTGTGTGTGTGTGTGTGTGTGTGCGTGTGTTTGTGTGTGCAAATGATGGATCACAATATTCTGATATATAATAAGGTTAACTTATATGATGTTATACAATAAGTTTTCAGTTTTTTGGTAATAAAGTTGCATGAGCCACTTTTGTGTGTTTGCTTTGATTTCATGTCTGTTTAAATATACGATGTCACATTTATCATGTACTTTGTTGTACAGTAAAGAACTGATGACATAAAATTGACGTTTGGCAAAACTAGTATTATGCGGGATGCAGGGGTATATTATTTTGGTTTGACATTTCTGTGTTTTCTAAAAATTAATTCAAGTATATAGAGCTGACGTACACTAAGCACCCCACATTCTGCCAACAATTCTTGGGTTGGATATCTAAAATGTTTTTTTGTCATGAATTTTAGCACAGCCCTTTGGGCTGTTTCTAAATTGAGAAACATGGTTTTTGCTGCTCTACCCCATACTGAGATGTGCTGTACCTCAGAACGGATTGACATAAGGTTATGTAGATTTTTTTTACTAATTCTAGTGGTGCACAGCCTCTTAGTGTCTTGAATATATAGATCAAGTTCCGGGTTCTGGCTATTATAAGAACAATTTTAATATATAATTACCTGATCTACAATTTTGGTCTGAACTATTTTTATCGTAAAACTAACCGCTTGGCCAATCCAAAAAGAACCTATTTTTGCGTCCTTTGACCTTGAATAAAAAAATTTGCACACACGGGATCAATGGGGACTTTTCAGAATTTCACTAGAGTGGTGTCTCTTACGTGCCTGTAAAATTTCAGCTTGTTGTAAATTTATGCAAGGGTCAATGTCTATTTTTACCGTGCTAATAATACCTGCCACGCTTGTCAGAGGCGGCGTTACAGGTTTGACATATCGGGTATCTCTATGTGCAGGTTGCATCACGATGTTTACCTTCACCGTTGTTAGCACGTGATAATTGTAACAATATGCACATTAGGTCAGAAAACTGCGTATCTGGTTCATGCATTCCGGCCAGGATCGAACCCGAGCCCTTCAAGTTTGGGGCGCCTGCGCTGGCCTTTACGCCACCACGACTTGTTTAAACATTAGAGCGGACAAAATCACGGGTAAAAAATAAAATAAAGTTTAAAAGGCCTGCGGAAGAACTGCGGTATTAGTCTTTTAAAATTAGGTGTATATAAAATATACACCTACCCATTAAATACATTATCGCTTAGGCGTTTCATTTAAATCCTTATTTCAGTATTTACTAAACCAATTAACAACATTCGGGGTTGTAATAGTACTTCAATTAAATTTTGCTTTAAAATGAATTGAAATGGACAGAATTTCAATAGAGATTTATTGCACAGTTGATTCGTAGCTATATTAAACAATTTAAAGGAAATCATATCGTTATTATACGCTTTAAAATATTATTATTTTAACGAGTTTATATACATAACAATCAGTACTGTGTAAGCAGGATTTGTTTGTACTCTTGAATTGAAATTGAATTTTATCATAAAACCTGTTAATGTGCTTCATACTAAATTTACAAAATATAATGATGAGCTACAATTTAAATAATATACATACATAACTTGGATGTATGATCAGATAATTAGCAACACAATATTATTATTAGTACAGACAAAAATTGCAAACCTTTTAGAGCTGGTTATTATATTTGAATCCAATCCAATTCTGCCACAACTATCAACGATACTTAAATTATACGATAGATTTTTTCGTATAATTTTAATCAAATAAATACATAATGTTTATAATTAAATTAATTAATTAACCGTGGTGTACTAAGGTCATGAGTCTCTACAAAGATATTTCGAAACGACTCATTGACTCTTCAAGATATCAGAGGGCTGGTTCCAACCTCGGAAAACGGATCAATATGGCGATCTAGCGAGGTTAACGTAGCTAGCTTTATAGGAACCTTACCTATTGATTTCGATGAACTAGGCTCAGTATATGTTATATAATCAAATATCTATGCCATAACCTCATAAGCAGGTACACAATCTGTCTAATCTGTAAATAAATCTAATCTCTACTCAAAAAATAGAACTCTCAGTTAGAAAGTATATATCCCTAATTTTACATGATTCAATTGCAGCAATACATATAAACATAAATAATAATACACCTCCTTGCTCAATTTAACTCATATAGATAAGTCCAGTTGTTTCCAAGTAAAACTACTCTGAAATACAAAGGTAAAAAATGGACGAACATGATGATTTAAAAGGGATTCCATTTTTGGCGAAATTACTGTAGAACCTTAAAAATAACATTGTTTTGTTCAGAAACTGGCTACTTGTTTTATTAGATGATGAAGAAGTCCCCTGAGTTTAATGGCCAAACCAGATGATTCATATTTTTATGACGCAAAATATACAAACAAGCGGAGGATACTGCTCAACGGACCATTACTACTTTCGGTTGTAGCAAATAAATTCGTTGTACCATATCTTTTAAATATGTGCGTTTATGTAATAATGTATAGAATCGATACTTTGGTGTATTTGATCTTTTTAAAACCTAATTAGAATTAATAGCTTTAGATATAATAGATTAAGCGCCTGTAGAAATTGTACTACTATACTACCACGCGTATACAAGTTTGCTTCAACGAGGGTTGCTCTCAATTTCTCTGGAATCTGCTCATCAAAGCCTGACTTGGTGACAATGGGAACATCTCAGGAGTATATTCTTGTGGATAAAAAATGTGCATATCGGTCCACAATTGATGGAGAAATCGCGTAACAATCATACACAAAATAAAACATAGATACAGATGAATTGAAAACCTCCTCCTTTTTGAAGTTAGTTAAAAAATGAGGAACCCCGAATCGAGCTTTTCATTTAGCTTAGATCGTTCCTAGTGCGATTTAAACAAATTCTAGTTCCGTTCAGATTGTTTCCTAGTGAAGGCCTACGAACGAAAGTACAAAACACATTCCGGGCGGAAAACCACTTAAGTTCTCAGCAGCAGGGTTCGAGAAAAGTTTACGCCTACCTTTTGTGAAGAAAACCAACACGTAATCCTTTTGGGATGTAAGAGGCTCTCTTGAGTTTTTTTAAAGGATTAAACAGGAGTAAGACGTGTTCGTATTCCTTTAAGAGGGCTTAAACTGCGCTGATGGTCCTCTTTATGCGTTCTAAGGTCATAGAAACTGGATAACGTACACTCCATACATTCATTCATACAATATAGAAAATCTTAAGGCTGTAGTGTAGCTAAACCATTTGTTTTTATATTATATTGTCATTTAGGCAAATAACATGTTATTTACGACTTGTATGTTTATACATGTAGGTACTTTACGCGATTCTTATATTATTAAGTAATATTTCAGAAAGAAATTACAGCACAGCTTTGTGCTGAGTTGTTAACCTCATTTGTTAAAAATGGGGCGTAAAACATCCATAGAAATATGTGAGTTATTTTTTATCTGCTTGTATTTCCCTTCCCTCCGGACACTCAACGAGTTAAGACGTGTGCTCCGTTGTTCGATTATCGCAGTCTAATTTGCTGAAGTAAATTAAACCTTAATTTTATTTCAAAGTTAACAAGTATAATGTATAATTAGGACTAATTATATACCACAGTGAACAAGTGCGTCGATAAATTTTCGTGAGTAAATAGTGAACACACGCGCCTTAGTGTTGTACATTTGTAATCATTTATGACGGTGTAATTAAAGTGGCCATCTATTGCACTGCTGCCAACGGAGGTCAACTTTAACTAGACGGGTATTCGCAGAAAGCCTAGAGCAGATAGTACGAATATAGATTATTTTACTTCTTTTATGAAAGACATGTTTGCAGAATTTTCTAAGCAGCAAGACCTACGCTTTTCAGAACTACAAATTACAATGTCCAATATACGTCAACAAAATTTAGAACTGAGTAAAAATGTGGAATTGGTTTCCTTTAAATATGATGAGTTTATGTCAAGAATCAGTACTTTGGAAAAGGAACGCGAGAAGGATAAAAAAATAATTAACCAGCTAGAAGATAAAGTGGAGTCTTTGGAACGCAAATCACGCGCAACTGGTATTGAAATACGTAACATACCAATAACTGTCGGTCAGAACAAGGAAAATTTATCTAACTTATTTTTAAACTTGGGTAAAACTTTAAATGTACAAATTGATAAACAGGCTATAAGAGACATTTACAGAATTAAATCTAAAGATACTTCAAATCCGATAATTGTTGAAATGACTACGGTTATTATGAAAGATAATATAATTAAAGCAGTTAAAATCTTCAATAAAACAAATAAGAAAGGGGAAAAGCTTAATACCACTGACTTAGATACACGTTACCCAGTAAAACCTATTTATATTTCGGAAACACTGAGTCAAAAAACGCAAAAACTGTTTTATTTAGCAAGAATTTTTCAAAAGAACCACGGATTCTCTTTTTGCTGGACTGATAACGGGATAGTATATCTACGCAAGAATGAAAATACATCCCAAATTCGGATTACATCTGAGGCAGACATAGATAAACTTAGACTAAACTTCTGACCACTATTAAATATATTTAAAATACTATACCCTATACGCTATTAAATACTGTTTTTATTTGAACTTGTCAACATTTTTGTAAATATCGTAATTTTTCAACTTAAATTATATGACCATAAAGATCTAACCTTAAATATTATTTTCATTCAATATACTTGTGAGTTATCATACTTATACATTCTTACCGATCGTTACACTACACACCTTTATACTATTATTTTATCAACTACCCTCATTTCAATCCTACACATAAAATATTATAATCACTGTATGTCGGTGCTATTACGTAAACATGATATGAGCAATATTAATATATATTTAACTTTCTATCTCTATTTGTTTGATATAAGATCTTTAAATGCATATCAGTGTCTCTTACTAAAGAAGGGGGTTTTAATTAAGTGTATATGCGTTAGTCTAACAACAAATATTTTTGACTCATTATTTCCACTCAGTCACAGTGTTTAATGTAAATGATATAGCAGATGATGTTGACGAGTTGGCCATCTCTGAAGCCTGTACTGCGATATAAATATACCCATAAATTACGAAAAAAATATTTCTAACACGGAATGATATTTAACTCTTGCTGCAGCACATGGTCATCTACCAGCACATTCATTAATAACCAGGCCAGATAGCGACACTAGTATTGATCATTTTTTAATTAAAACAAAGTGCCCAGCTAATACAATAGTCCTCGAAGCTACATTGACTGATCATTATCCCGTCTTAATGGCTCTCAACTTTAAAACACAACGACAGTATTCTTATACAACTACTACTAAAGTTAACTCCTCTAACTTACAGCGTGATATTTTAAAGATAGATTTACATCCCGTTTGTAATTCAGATAGCCCTGATTATGCGATGAATTATTTTATCTCATCTATCCAATCAGCTATACAAAGTAATACTCAATTAATCGTCCTACCAAGGAGACAAAAAATTATTAAACCTTGGATCACTTCAGGCCTACTTAAATGTATGCGTGTCAGGGACAAATTGCACAAAGGGGCAAAAGCGTCACCTGATAATGAAATTTTAAAACTAACTTACATGCGTTATAGAAACTATTTTACTGGTATATTGAAGAAAGTTAAAATGTCGTATGAGAAAAACCTAATATCGAATGCACGAAATGATAATAAAAAGCTATGGAACGTTATAAAAGATATTACCTACACTTCCAAAATTTGTGATGATCCTAAAGAATTATTCCTAAACAAAAGTGACCCTAAAACAACATTAAATAAAATAAACAATTATTTTGTAAACGTAGGTAAGGAACTTACTGAGAGTATTATACAAAGAAATCGTAGTCAACATAACTCCTTGAGTAATTTTTCCCAACTTAACTCCTATTCTCAACCGAACTCTTTTGTTTTATATAATACCGATTACAAAGAAATTGAAAGGCTTATATTTGGGCTTAAAAATGATTGTAGCATTGGTCGTGATAAAATTAGTAATAGATTCTTAAAAGAGCACGCTGAATTCATTATTCCTCCTTTGACATTTTTAATTAACGAATGTCTGCGATTAGGCATCTTTCCTGCCTCATTAAAAAGATCCGAAATACGGCCAATTTATAAGTCTGGGGATAGAGATCGTATTTGCAATTACAGACCAATTTCAATACTTCCTTCAATATCTAAAATTATGGAAAAGATTATTAACAGCAGACTGGTAAATTATCTTGAAAAAAATAATCTGTTATCAAATAACCAATTTGGCTTCAGACGAGGCAAATCTACCGATGATGCCGTCAACAAACTAATTAATGATATAAGTATTAACTTGGATAGAGGAAATAAATGTCTGACTATATTCTTAGATTTAGCTAAAGCCTTTGATACGATTTCTGTCCCCAAACTTATAAGCAAGCTTGAAAAGCTAGGAATAAGAGGTACTCAGCTTCTATTGTTTGAAGATTATCTTAGCGATAGAGTTCAATGTGTGAAAATAGGTAATCTTTCTAGTGATGACCTTGCAGTAACCTTCGGTGTCCCGCAGGGCAGTATACTAGGGCCCACATTATTTCTCATTTATATTAACGGTCTTACAGACCTGATACTCCCGCATTGTCAAATAATATCATATGCTGATGATACAGCCCTTGTATTTACCGATGATACCTGGGAACAGACTTTTAACGCCGCTCAAAATGCTTTAAATATTGTTAGAGCGTGGCTAGAGGATAATGTCTCGACTCTTAACATTGAAAAGACTAAATGCCTATGCTTCCAATGCGTAATCAATCTGAACCAGAATCCAATCTTAATATTATAGCTCATGACTGCACTAATAGCAACACCAATTGCACATGTAAATCCCTGAGTAAAATCGATAATATACGTTATTTGGGTGTTATTATTGATTGCAATTTAAATTTCAAAGAACATATAAAACATTTAAGCAATCGACTTCGCAAACTTATTTTTATATTTAAAAGGCTTCGACATATTGCTGACCTTAAATTACTTAAGCAGATATATTTCGCTCTTTGCCAATCACTTGTAATTTACTCTATTTCCTCCTGGGGAGGGTCTTCGAAAACTATTTTAAAAAGTGCTGAAATCGCACAACGTGCGGTGCTGAAAGTTATGACTTCTAAGCCTATATTTTACCCTACTGCTACGTTATACAAGAAATGTAAGGTACTTACCGTCCGCCAATTATTTATTCTTAGGTTAATACTAAAAGAACATTCATTATTGACGTATGACCCAAATATTGTCGCTACACGTAGAAAACAAATTTGCCCACAACCATGTCATCTAAACACTAAATTTATCAATCGATTTCCTGTTTTCCTTGGACCTTTACTTTACAATCGTCTGAATGCCAAAATCAATTTCTATCCATTAACTATGAAAGTTTCTAAAGAATTTTTTTTGTTATTTTTGCAAGACTTATCCTACGAGCAAACAGAGAATTTATTGTTGGTGCCTACTTAATTAACTTATCCTTATCCTTAATTTGGTGAATATATATGGTTTATATACCTAATAGTATGAATATTAAAATTAATAATTCACCTTATTTATAATTCGTTGATCTTCCACACACCCTCTCACATTCACTCACATACACTCTTGCCAATACAAACAGAGAGGACACTACTTTTCTTTATTTATTTATTTTCTTTATAATTTACACTTAATTTTTACTTTGTTAGATCTTTCCTTTCGTTTATTTTTTTTCTTTTTCATTTAGATTATATTAACTGTCTTTATCTTTGTCTAAGAGTTATTCAGCTGTTATTAATTTATGTGTTACAATATTGTCAAATTTAATGGGAAGGTGCTGAGGCCGAAGATACAAGTTTATTCTTAGTTTCGGTCTTAGTCACAAACATATTTATGCTGTACTACTTCTAAAATTTTTGTTACGCTACCTAGCTGTTTTATATTACTGAAAATAAAGTTTATTATTATTATAGTCGTAATAATTATAAGTATATTTTCCTACTTTCTATTATTAACTTTTCCACAAACTCGTCTGAAATACAACTTAGGCTGTCTAGAAATTGAACAACTGCCAATTTCACCGTTTTTTCCTTTGGCAACTGATCAATGTTTGTAATGTTTGATAGGTGGTAGGGCATTTGCCCGACTTGGTGGCTACCACCACTGGTCTAAAGTATACCGCCATAACAACCTTAAGTTGTGTTCTGGCATTAGCGGCCAGGTTCCAGACTCCCTTAAGAGGGCAGCAGCGCATTTGTAGCACCTTTGGTGTTGCAAATGTCCATAAGCAATGCTAACCGCTTTCCATCAAGTGGGCCGTCTGCCTATCTGCTGAACTCCTGCAATAAAAAAAATGTTCAATACCCTACACCTCAATTTTTTTTCTGACGACAACGCTACCACCCTTTTGGGAACGATCCTTCCTGCCAGAGCAGTCTGGGACTAACTTTCCTACTTTTATATCAATTTTGTTTTCATAGGTATAGTTTATTATTATGTGATATATTTGGACATTTTGTTTGAAATTTTATAATGCCTTAAACAGCTAAAGCCAACTTGATGTTGATCAATATTCAAGTCTTAACACAAGTCCCATTTGGGACCCTGAACTGAATTTCAAATAGCTACACTAACTGCTAAATTAATATCGCGTTTAATATTGACTGTGTGACTGTGTACGCTGTATGAGTGGTAAATTTAACATAATTACCAAAATTATGGGTTCTTTAGTTTCAACATTTATTATCTACTTATTAACAAAACGAAGTGTTTTTTCTTTTTTACAGAGTCTGTCAATTGTGGACCGATTTTCAAATTGTCTTTTTATTCCAAAGGGTATACTCCCGAGGTAGTCTCATTGTCACCAAGTCAGAATCTAATGAGTGGTTCCCGGGGAATTTGAAAGAAATGCTCGAAAATTGTTTGTTACGTGATATCTTAGTCAATTGTAGACTGATTATCAACTTGTTTTCTTTTCTGCTCTTCGGAAGAGTATACTTCTGAGGTGGTCTCAGTGTCACCAAATTAGGATCTGATCAGTGGATCCTAGGGAAATCGAGAGCAACCATTGTTGAAGAGCGTCTATACCGAAGAGTGAGATGGTAAACTTGATTAAGCGTGCCAGTAGTACAATTTCTATAGGTCCTAAATATATTCTTAAAGTTATTTAAATATTGGCGCAACTAAACTATTGTTATTTTTTAACAGGAAACATCACAAAGACGAATTGGGAACCTCCTCATTTTCGAAGTAGGTTAAAAAATAAAACTAACTATAAAGTAAAAAGCAAAAAATAAATATTTAACTGACTTCTTTCCATATTTTCTTGAAGTCGGTGGGAAATAAAACATAAAAATTTGTAGTATTTTGCAGTTGTTGTTTTTTCATGTTTTACTTGACACCGTCTTCAAGTTGTTGCAGAAAGAAGTCCGTTAAGTAACTATTTTTTGCATTTAAGGTTGAAGTCAGTTTTGTTTTCATTAAAAAAATAGTTTGTTATTATATTTTTTTTAGATTAAGACAAAAGTCCAGTATTGGGAAGCTTTTGAGCAGAAATAAGAAAGCTGGAATTAATCATTTTTATTTTTCCAGATAGAACAATTAATACTGAGTTAACGATGCACGATGATAATATGTTCATATCGATTGTTCAAACATGTCGATCCCATCTTAGTTGCTAGTGAGGTGTTTTGATCGTTGGCTCGATTGTAATTTTGGGGCAATTACGGTTTTCTCAATCAGGGCCGTCTTTACCCTGGGTTGTAAGGGGCGCAAGGCGATCGACTTCAATAAAAAAAGTCATTAAAGAACATCATAATTTTTCAAGATCTGACTAACGACGTTTAACCATTGTGTAGCGCCATGTATGCAAGGTGTTCCTGTCAAACTTTATCAGTATAAACCCAGTACCTAGTTTCTGAAAACATGACTGACATACAAAAACAGACGGATGAAGGGACATGACCAATAGATTAAATAGTGTTCCGTTTTTGTTAAGTAACTAGAGATTAGTTGCGGGGGGCACAGATTGATTTAATTGCACCCCGGCACCCAATAACGTTGTGATGGCCCTGCTTTCGATTGTTGATACATCTCGGAATTTCCCATCGCTAGGCATGTACTAATACTAGCATGGAAGTTCTTAACAGGCTAATTTTCGAAAGAAACCAAACAACATAATACTTATGTATTCAAATCACGTACCTCTAAGTTGTGAAGTATGAATAGGTAGGGGAGGTTGTCAAACAGTCAACAACGACTGAGTATCGTATACGAACAAAATTGCTCAAAAGTCAAGCGAGCTTGAATAACGAGACTACGAGACCGGTAGTGAATGTTCATATGCGTGTCACGTTTCAAGCATTCTTAGGTTATACCGCGACACAATAAACAGGCTTACAGGAATTTGTTTTGAATCCATCTCATGCATACATAATAAGGACTTTTAATTAAATCTGTATGGCTGTGACGCTTTACTTGCAAATGAAAAGGCATTCTTTCTATTCCTCAGTACTAAGGTTCAGTCCGCTGCTATGAAAGATTTAATTATGCATTATGTTGGCATTTGCCGTTCTGGCGATACGTGTGTGTGGTATATATATCTTAAGTGCTAATTTTGCATAACTACTGCTCTCAGAGACGAATAATGGTGAAATATTCTTAAATATTGGCCAATACAATTCTCGGTTTACTTTAAAATCTGAGGTGTATTTCGTATCATTTAGTAAAGTTCACAAATTAAGAAACATCAGTTCTTTTAACTAAACGCTTTTATTGACTTACACAGTCGTACGTGATTCTTCTCTGCAGGGTTACCCCTACACGCACAATTAACGACGCACTGCCCCAACGATAAAATGTCTCACTCACAATACCGTCGCCGATATTGCGTAGACTACCTCCTGCTTCTGCGGTGTTCACCTCCAAATTTACCGCGTGTAACTCGCTTCTCGACCTCCTTTTAAACTTTGCTAAACTGCTCCTTCACTAAAGTGCCCACTAAACTTTTACTAAATTCACCACTAAAGTCGTCACTGTCTTCTATTAAACTTCTCTTCCAACTCTTTCATATCGCACTTGTCGCTTCGCTGTCTTGAACTGAACTCAATTGCCTGGTAAGCGCGCCTTACTCTGCTTATATACCCGGAATAATCATCTGGAACCCATAATTTCGATCTTCTTTTCGTTATTTTTTTATTTGCTCTCTACCCCTTTCGAAACATCTATCTATCTCTGTCTTTTCCTTCCCGAACCTTTTATTCCAGAACTTTCATTCATCATCTATCCCTTTTTAACATCTATCTATCTTCACAGGCCACGGAGGGTTCTCTGAAAAACTTAAACCTGGAGTACTGGACTCCCTTACACGCAATCTTCGACTGCCCCCTCTTTGTCGTGGACCGGTACAACGTCGGGTGTGCTCTGAAGATCGACATAGACAGGAAGAACATTAAAGAACTCTTGAGCAAGAAGCAGTGCGAGGATTTTATAAAGTACGCTATTAAAATCGTTAAAATGGTTAATAAACGCAACGGATCAACAAGTAACACTGGTAGTATATAATTGTATATACCTACACAGTGTTGTAGGTACCTTTTGTTCGTGCCTACCCCGCGAGGGAACTGGCGTGAAGTTATGTATGTATGTATGTATGTACCTACACAGTGTATGTAACAATAGTATTCAGAATGTAAATACTCCAAACTGCAAAAAACAAAAATATAATAGTTATAAAGTATATAGTTATAGTTAGTAATAAATAAATATAGTTAATATGTCATAAAAAAACAGAGAATAAATAAACATACTGTAATATTAGAACAAATAAATAAGATAGATACAAAATGTAATAGATAGTAAGAAATGTAATAGAAATAAGTATTGTAACCAAAAAAAATCTTATTATCCCTAAGATATAGATAAAGTTAGCTAGAAGAAGACACGAAAAAGAATATTCTCTGTCTTGGAACATGACGGAGGAGTAGGCGATTAATTAATAAAAAAAACATCTATCTATCTCTGCCTTTTCCTTCCCGAACTTTCTATACTAGAACTTTCGTTTATCGTCTATTCCTTTCTAAAATGTATCTGTCCTTGTCTTTTCCTTCCAGAATCTTCTACCTTCTAAAACTTCTTAAACCAACTAGATTGTTCCACCATCACTCGCCACAGTACCAAAGTAAAGAAAAGCATGTTGGTGATTTCTGTACCTTTAATAAATGTTCATTTAAAAATACGGTTTTAGCTGATGCTTAAGTTGGTTGTTCTTTAAGTATTCAGAGTCAGTTCACACCTAAACTGTGGAATAGTTACACATTTAAAAAATAACAGTATTCCCAATTTTAATTAAAGTAAATCAACAAACTTATTAAACAAGCTTTCTCAAATGTGACTTATTAGTATTCAAGGACTCGTATTATATTAATGTACTCTGTGATTCAAGGTAACCTCATAAGACAAATGGCGCTATAATAATAAAAATATGTGTAATTTTCTATACGAAAGTTGTTGTAATTTCTTCCGATTTTCCTTTATAATCGTGCAAATGAGGGTATTTGTACGGAAATCGGCTGTATTATCCTCCTGTAGAGACGCGCTTTAATAGAATCGCTGGTTTACGCTCAGTTAAGAGCTTCAGGCACGTAACCGTATGAAGTTTTGGCAACATTATTTTTTATGTTAAGTGACACATGTGGTTACCAAAATTCCTATCGGGTTGCATGATATAAAGGTATTAAGACGTTCTATCCGCGGCAGTGTAATGGGATTTTTATGGAGTTATTTTGTATGTTGTTTTAGAACCATAATAAAGCAGTATTAAGGCCATAAGTATAAATTATGATCGGGGAACATACGATAATAGCGGTGTCGTGGTCTCTTGAAGCGTATTATTTTGTCATTTCCGAGACATTTTCGTAACTCCTTTTTTACGACATTACCCGCAATGGAATCTTATCACGTCATATATTCTAGTGAAAAGATTTTAGATTCATTCCTGGATTTATGTATATTTTATGGACATCGTTTGCAAACAGACGTTGAAATCGCGTTTAAAGAACTTATAGTATTACCTACACAAGCCGATAATATGATCAATAAATGCTATGAGTCTGTAAATGTACTACTGCTGGGCTCTATTCTTCTCATCACAAAGGAACATATGGTACATCAAATACGTTTCTCCAAAGGTTTTAAACAGTCGTAATCTCGGTGTGAATGTTTCTCTAAACTTTTACTTTCAAGCTCAACATGTTATAGTTGTAACAAAACGCATTATTCGTGTATTATTTTGCTAATGAATCATTACTCTAACTACTATTATTTATCTATTATAATTATTGGATTCTTATATTTTTCAACAATCAGATAGAAGTTTATTAAATACAACCTTGACTCAGTACTTATAAAAGTGAAAGAATCAAATAACTATGCCAGTTTAATTTCTATTTATTATGTTCTATCACATAATAACTTTTAATTGGTAGAATAATAAGAATCAAATAAATTACCGCGCTTAAAACCGTTAAAAGTTTTATTATACCAAACATACATTTTATGTACTTTTAATTTACTTTTAGCTATCTTCTATCTAATTTGCCTCCCCCAACGGGAAACAGGCGGGACAATATGGTATGTATGTAATAAGAATGAATCGTAGAAATGAATATACGCGCATAACTTGGGAACAACTTTACGGATTTTATGAAATTTTTGTGTATGTTTGAGTGGGTTCCCGGATTGTTTAGATTCATAATTAGAACCGGTGGGTAGAGCTGGGATCGAGTTTTAGGATCCTCCTAATCTCCTGGACCGATTTTGATGATTTTATTGTTTGAGTTTGAGTGTGTCCTCCGATGGTTTGGATTCACAATTGGAACCGGTAGGTGGCGCTGGCGCTGGGATCAGAATAAATAGACATGTAATTCAGTAAATATCAAATGTAATTAATAATTATTAATAAAAATTACGTAATAAAAAACTCAGCTTATACAGTATCTTGAAAGTTTCAAATAAGAATTTGTGTTAATTAATAGGGGTCGATTTTTAGACCTTGTCGACCCCCAAAATCAGTTATCGTTTATGTCGACCTCTGAGAAACCGATTTCAATCCCAGGGGGTCGATATCAACCACTTTAGGAAGCCCTGCTTTAAATCACGCAATGCGTGTTGCAAATGCCAGAAATACGCATTCGTCAGACTGAGGTACGCAAAACGCTCCGCAATCTAGATACGAATAAAGCTAGCGGACCTGATGGAATCCCAGCCAGAGTTCTAAAATCCTGTGCACCAGAGATCTCTCCCGTACTGACTCGCCTATTTCGCCTCTCATTGAAGACTGGAAAGGTTCCAACATCCTGGAAGCAGGCAAATGTACAGCCGGTACCCAAAAAGGGCAGTCGAGCCGACCCTGCCAACTATAGACCAATTTCGGTTACGTCGATACTCTGTAAGAGTATGGAACGTATCCTAAATGCTAGGCTACTCACGCACCTAGAATCAAATGATCTCCTCAGCGATCGGCAATACGGTTTTCGTCAAAACCGATCCACTGGGGATATTCTAGCGTACGTCACACACATTTGTAGCGAGGCTATCGAGAGATATGGCGAAGCGCTCGCGGTCTCTCTCGATATCTCAAAGGCATTTGATAGGGTCTGGCATGACAGTCTCATCGCCAAACTTCCAGCCTATGGCCTGTCTGCTGGTTTGTGTGTTTGGATATCGGACTTCCTGAGGGAAAGGTCAATCCAAGTGGTCGTTGATGGTTGTTCCTCCGATCGCTTGATGATTAACGCCGGTGTCCCTCAGGGGTCTGTGCTCTCTGCAACGCTTTTTGTGCTGCATATAAATGATCTGCTCCTTAAGCCCGGTATCTTTGGGTATGCAGATGACAGCACAGTTGTAGAGAGGTATATGTCTCATCCACGGGCAGGCGGAGCCGAAATCCAATCCTTGCGGACAGACATGGTTGAAAGATTGAATCTGACCCTGAAAGCAGTAGCCGATTGGGGCGATGCTAATCTGGTCAAATTCAACACAGCTAAAACCCAAGCATGTCTGTTTACAGCGAAAAAAAGTCAGTTTGAACTAAGTCCCATTTTTCGAGATGTACCCATTCCGATAACCGACCAACTTCAACTTCTTGGCATTTCTTTAACATCCACTCTCAATGTCGGCTCCTATATTGAAAGTGTAGCTCAGCTGGCTGCTAAAAAGCTAAGTATACTTACAAAGGTGAGTCGCTACTTCACTGCAGAGCAACTACTTAATCTTTACTGTGCTCAAGTAAGATCTTGCATGGACTACTGCTCTCACCTTTGGGACGGCTCAGCCAAATACCAGCTTGAGGCGCTGGAGTCAATTGAGAGAAGAGCCAAGAGGTTGATTGGTAGCGACCAGCTTGTCAATACAAGGCTTCAAAGCTTAGAGCATCGACGCCGGGTTGCTAGTCTGTCGGTTTTTTATAGGATTCATTTCGGAGAGTGTGCGGTTGAACTGTTTGACCTGATTCCCCCTACACCATTCCATCTTCGGACCACAAGACGCTCTGGTTTGCGCCATCGTTTCACAGTGGATACGCTACCAGTGCGTACTAAACGTTTCGCCTCCACGTTCCTTCTGCGTACGGCAGAATTGTGGAATGCACTACCAGAGTCCGTGTTTCCAGAAAAGTACAATCCGGGAATCTTCAAGTCTCGTGTGAATAGGTATTATCTAGGTAAGCGTGCTCCATCTTCGACCGCATCATCGTCCGGCACTGGACGTGATCGTGGTCAAACGCAAACCTATCTATAATAAAAAATAACGGACGGCCTATTACGTTAATAATTTCATCTTTGTTACAAATTGCAGATTTTTTATCCAAACTAGCACATCACACAACGCAATGTGAAGTAATCGGATCGAACAAAGTGGTACAGATGTGGATGCTCAATTAGTTAGATAATGGTTCCACGAATGTTGAAACGTCATACTTAATGCAAATGAATATAAGTAGTGGATATTTCCAGCGCGCTGATCTGTTTTTATGTCACTACCTGTTTACATTTAAATGTCACTTATTTTACAATTGATATGTACTTTAATTTTATTTATAACAGAAATCAGGCAATAATATGCATATGAAACTAGTGAATAGAGTTTGTATTAATAGTTACAAGGTTATTTGAATTAGAATATTAAAAAATGTTTTAATAAATTGGCAAAGAAGTGCACTTCCTAAACAATGCGTACTCCGTAGAGATAATGATAAGATGATAAGAGATGAGCTTAGTATTTGTAATTTAACAACAGAACAGAATGAAGGGGAGAATAAATCCAAAAGGAAAAAGGGTGTTACCAGTTTTTTTTTAAATTTTCCATTCGATAGTTCATATATAAATAGTTCCCCTCCCATTTTTTAACAAAAACGGAATCCTTGTCAAATCACCTCCTTGATCTGTATGTGTGTCAAAACCATTTCTCTCAAAAACTTCAAAAATGTAGCAGAAAGGTATATAATATAAGCCGCTACACAATGTTGTAGTGAATCCTGAAAAACATGTAAATCAGGTGTGGCTTCCATACATGTTACTGAGGGATAGATTTTTTCAGTACACTTAGTAATGTGGGACATTTTTGATAAGATTAAGAAAATCTTCATAGTGTTTCTGAATAAGTAAGTTGTTTGTAGGCAACGCATCGGCTTTTTTAGTGTTGCAGATGTCCATAGGCGACGGTAGCCATTTCCCAACAAATTGACCCGTCTGCCAGTTTGCCTATAAGAAAATATAAAGAAGGATAACTTTTTATTTTAGGCAAAAGATTGTTATTATTATTTATTAAAAATAAAGTAAGTTCTAAATAAATTAATATAAACTAAAATTAAACTATACTATAAATATAACTATACATACAATATATAACCTGGCGGGTCGAGATGAGCAGAGTGCCGTATAGGCACGTGGAATGTGAGAGGTGGAATGAAAGATAAGATGGACGATATGATTGATATAATGAATGAGAGAAGCCTGGATGCCTTATGTCTGACAGAGACAAAGCGGAAAGGGTGCGACGTCGATGACCTCCCCGGTGGTATGCTTGCTCTGTGGTCCGGCGTGGACCTGGACGAGCGTGCAAGTGGGGGGGTAGGCGTCTTACTCTCATCCCGCTTTGTGTCTGGAGTAAAAGCTTATTGTCTGGTGAACCCGAGACTTCTCTGGGTCCGCCTAAAACTGGGGATCACGCGAGTTTTTCTGGTCGCAGCTTATGCTCCCGTAAGCTCAGCGGATCCCCAAGAACTCGAGAAGTTTTGGGAGTCTGTGAGAGAAATTCTGGATCTGGCTGAAGGGAACGAAAGACTAATTATGTGTGGTGATATTAATGGCTGGGTGGGGACCAAACGCGACGGCCTTGAGGCTGTCCTTGGACCCTATGGTGACAAGAGAGTGAACGATGCTGGTAGGTCAATCATAGACATATGCATGGAAAGAAACTTGCTTGTGTCGAACACCCTATTCCATCATAAGGATATTCACACGTATACATGGGGAATGAATGATCAGAAAAGTATGATTGATCTGATTTTAATAGATAGTCGCCTCCGAAACACAATAATGGATACAAGAGCCTACAGAGGCCCCACTCTTGAAACGGACCACTACCTGGTGATAAGCCGGTTTGTGGGCCTTTTCAAGAAGTGGAGACACTGGCGAGTGCGTACCAATTTCGGGGAGCTTGAAAGAATAAAGTGTGAAAAATTGGAAGATGTTAGTGTAAGGAGTATGTATGCGCGCCTAGTCGAAGAAAGGCTTGCAAAAGCGGACTTCTTCGACTTAGATGTGGATAATGACTGGGATAGTATGAAAGAAAGTATAGTGGAAAGCGCAAAAGAAGCATGTGGATGCGCGAAGAGGCACATAACAACGAAAGGTGATGAATGGTGGGAGGCGGATGTTAAATCCAGCGTAGAGAGAAAGAGAAAAGCCTGGCTGGATTATGTTGCTTCTTTGCAACAGAATGACAGTATGAAAGAGATGAAGAAAGAAATTTATCGCCTCTGCAAGAATGAAACCAAAGCTTTAGTGAAAGAATAAAATTGAAAGAAGAAGAGAAGCTGACGGAGAACTTCGAGGCGAATACCAAACTCTTTTGGAGAGAGGTTAAGAAGTCTCGGGGTTGTTCGTCAGCCTCCAGAATGGAAAGAATAAAATCTAAAGCAGGGGACGTTCTTGCTAACCCACAAGAGGTATTAGCGCGATGGAGTGAATATTTTAGAGGAATGTATGATAATATCCCGGATGCTGGCACCACGACTGAGTCTGTGACCGACTCCGAGGAGTCAGCATCCGAGATCACTTTGGAAGAGATCGAATGGTCGATAAGAAGTCTGAAAAATGGAAAGGCAGGAGGAATCGATAGTGTGTCAGCTGAGATGATCAAATATGGTGGAACCTGCGTCCGGGACGCTTTCCTGTCCTTATGCAACTTGTGCTGGAGGACGGGAAAGGTTCCCAAGGACTGGAGGCGCGCTGTCATCGTGCCCTTGTATAAAGGCAAGGGGTCACGTATGGAGTGCGCCAGCTACAGGGCCATCAGTTTGATCAGCACAGCATCTAAAGTGTATGCGAAGATTATTGAAAAGAGAATGAGAGTGGCATCCGATGGATTACTGTGGGATGCACAAGGTGGCTTCAGAAATGGAAGGGGATGTATGGATCAAGTTTTCTCTCTCCGCAATATCGTAGAGAAGCAGCTGGCTATGGGCCGGAAGGTTTTCTGCGGTTTTGTGGATCTAGAGAAAGCATTTGACAGGGTTGTGCGGAAGGACCTCTGGGACATATTGCCCGGATATGGGATTAATGGCCAATTGATGCGTGCTGTGCAGTCCACTTACGAGGACTGTATGGCTTGCGTACGAGTGGAAGGCAGCCTGTCACCCTGGTTTGACGTCAATATTGGCGTCCGCCAGGGCTACGTGCTGTCGGCTTTGCTGTTCATCCTATAACTGGACGATTGTCTCCAGAGAATAAGATTGATGGATGTTGGGGTGCGGATGAGTGATCTAGTTGTAAGCACCCTGCTTTATGCGGATGATGCCGTGCTTTTAGCCGAATCGCCATCAGAACTGCAAACTCTAGTCACAATGATGAAAGACGACTGTCAGGCGAGAGGCTTACATTTGAATGCGAAGAAAACAAAGGTTATGGTGTTTGAAAGAGAAGAAACCAGAACGAATGCAAGGATAATGGTCGATGATGTTATGCTAGAGCAAGTGAATGAGTTTGTATATCTTGGATGTGCTTTTAGCAGGGATGGAAGGTACACCGCTGATATAGAAAGAAGAGTGAATTTGGGGAATAGTGTGAATGGAGCGTTAGGTAAACTTCTAGGCGCTAAGAACCTCAGCCAGAAGGCCCAGCTCGCCGTACACAACGCGGTGCTGGTACGTACGCTCACGTATGGAAGCGAGAGTTGGGTATGGAAGAGAGAGCATGAAAGTAGAGTAAACGCGGTCGAGATGCGAGCACTGCGCAAAATCTGCGGAGTGACGCTCGCGGACCGTGTTCGTAATACCGAAGTAAGAAAGAGAGTTGGTCTGAAAGAGAGTGTCGGGGTGAAGGTAAGGAAAGGAATGCTCCGGTGGTTCGGGCATGTGGAAAGAATGCATGATGAAAGAATGACTAAACAGATATACGATGCAAAAGTGGATGGATGCAGAAGTCGTGGAAGGCCACGACACACCTTCCATGATCAAATTGATCGTGTACTAGCAGAAGGTGACGTCAGGAGCCTTAAGAACAGACGAGCTTGCATGACAAGAGTTATGAATGTCAAAGAGGCAAGTGAGGTGTGTAAGAATAAGCCTAAATGGCACTCTGTTGTTCGTGCCTACCCCGCAAGGGAACTGGCGTGAAGTTATGTATGTATGTATGTATGTATACATACAAAATAACAATCTATAACTAAAAAATAGAGTCCAGGTCGCTGTCGGCGGGGATCGTGTTCAAAATGCTGGCCACATTTTCACGTTGGATGGCAACGCTGATGCGTTGCCCTAGGTGCTAGCCAGCCTTTTGGTCACTCGAGACCTCAATTAGTCGCGTTAGAGGTCTCGATAGAGGTGATGAGCTCCAGGCTCCCACGGCCTGAGGGTTTCAACACCGAAAGCCACAAATATGTACCCTTTACCAGTGGACACATATTTGTGGCGTTTCAGGGCGTCCTGGCGTGCGGCAGTAGCCCCGGCTGTCACGGCTGTGACTGCGAGATGGGAAGCCGCCAAAGTATCAACACAAGTTGCGTCACATATTAAGGGGCGTCCCATCTTCCATGGCACCAACGACATTCCATCTGGCCTCTTGCCATCGTCGCGGCACAGCCCATTTGGGTCGAGAACAGCTGGTGCCCCGGCGGTGACAAGAGACCGATGGATTATGTCATTAAGTGTCTGGTGCCGTTATATTCTGCCGGCGCTCCTCGCGCACGACAAGCCATTGTAGTCTAACTTATCAACTCTAAAAGTAATATGTATATGTAATAATAATTTATAAGTTTCCAAAGTTGTACAAACTGAGACCTACTTCTAATTATTAAACTAAGAAGTACATAATACTGAAAAAATACTAAATATTATTTGAACAAGATCCGTTCAATATCTTTTGTGTTACTTAATAATAAATTAATAAGTGTTTATGGGACCGTAGCTAAATAAAAAAAGCAGTGGACGTTCGTCAACTTTTCGAAACCCGTCGTTATGCGTACTACTCATTTTCACGATTTTAAGAAACTTTTCAATTTTTGTTTCACAATATTTAAAATCATTTGTTATTCATGCAATATTGACAACTGAAATATACAAAAATATACAACACAAAAAGCTTTCTATAACTGTAAAAATAATTTCTGAAATTGACTACTGACCTTAACAGTAAAGTGAAACAAAAATATTTGACGCCAGCAATCCTATGCATAAAATTATTGAAGAACATCAAATGGGCGGATGTACGCATGCACCTTTGTTTAACACAGAATGAAGTCAGTTGGTTGGCATATTTAGAAATTAAAAGCGGATTCTATTAATCTAATAATTAATTTTAAATATATTAAAGCGAACTCAATAAGATTTATTGTATGTGAATGTAAATAAATATTTGTTAATTATGTTTATGTATATGTGGAATTTATTATAATATATTTACTAGGATGCTTGCAATATTTGAAGGTAAATAAAGATTTTGTTAGTTAAAATGAGCTTGTAGCAAAAAAATCTTATTTTAATAAAATTTCTAAATGTTAAATAATTTATCGGGTGGATTATAAATGAATGTCAGAACACAAAACTAGGTGTTCTAACAAATATTGTTTTCTTAAATAGAGTTTCGTAGGAGTATTCTCCACACTTATCACTATTGCTGCTCTAATAGCAACAGATATATGGACGGTTATGGAGGTAAAAGTTAAAAATATCAATGTTACGCAGTCGTCTGCAAGCTTATCAGAATAATCCTTAACAACATAATAAAAGTATGACAGTTTGTTGTCCTAAATACTATAAGGTAGTGCAATCGGCGGCTTTATTGTTTAAAGCAATCAATTCCACGCAACCTTTGGATAGACAAGATGTTTTTAAAAATAGTATGTTGGCGTGCAGTTTAATAATATGCCAATAAGTATAATATATCCGCAGGAGGCTTTGTGGCGAAGCCTTCGGTGAGAAGCGACACCTCGTACCCGGCTTCGGAGGGCCAAGGGAAGCCTTACCTTGCCCTAGTCAGCCAGCACGGAGTAGAGATAATTAGAGCTAGAAGACTTAAGCTCCAATGGTGGAAGTGGTAAATGGCGTAACGTAGGAAGTAGCTCCGGTGAACCTGCAACCGAACTCTCCACACCCCTTAGCCACTCATACCTACGTTGCCCCTCGCCAATCTTCTACGGCATTTTTTGGGGCCTATGCAGGGAGTGGCAAGTTACTGTATGCCTATTTTATCCATATTTGCCGAACAGTGCGACGGGCAAACGCCATAATCTGCATAATCCCAGATCTCTAGTTTCATTACCAATTCATATCAATAACCCGGTACCCGTTTGTTCTAATTTCCTAAAATAGTCCTATAGTATGCTGACCGAGGCTTTTGCTTGGGCACATATTTATATGATGTAGACAAGGATAATCGCCGGTAAGTGTCACGTCACATGTAAAAAAGTTATCAAATTTGTCAAAGTGGCCTCTACGGGCTGGCCTTCCTCCACGCAAGCCCTCCAAAAATCCGGCCCATTTTCATAGCTCATGATCTTCAATGACGTACAAATATAATATATAGGTATGTAGCTATAAAAATATACTTACATATACATATGTAAAAAATAATAAACACGTTATAGAGATAGATATTGTTCCTTCATAAATCTGTTTAAGCAAAGGATAGATTTAGCAGACTGCACATCTGCCAGCAGTGTATTCCAAAAATACGCGGCCTAAGGTGAGCTGAGCCCCAAATTTTCTGAATATCCCCTTAACTCCTTACACTTCACGCTAACGGTGAAGGTTACATATATATTATGATTAAATGATACATTCTTTTAAATTAATAGTAGATTTTTGAAGTTGTTCATTATAACTATATGTAAGCATGCATACTACCTAACATTGTACAAGTCATCACAAATCTTACATAAATAGTAAAGTCAAATCCTTTCCGCGCTTATTAAAGCCATGCACAAAATGAACAAGTAGATAGGATCTGCCAAATTGGTGCTGCCATTTACAGGCACTGTTGGAACGAAATTTCGAGATCACGCTACAGAGACGTCACTTTGTCTACTTTTGGCTTATCTATAAGAATGAAGACATTTCCAAATGTTTTTGTAGAAAGTTGAATTCAATTATATTAAAACTTAAAGTATCTCTTACTTCTTACAAGAAGACTTAAAAACAAAATAAATTAGACGTGTAATTTCAATATAACACATAATAACAGCAAAAAATACAAGTACTTAATACTTATTTAAGTAGATAGTAGTTTTTTTTGCGCAGTCAGTATGGAGAATCTAAAATGTCAAAATAAATAAACATCTGATTGTGAATAATATAATTATAAATAGCATAGCAGTACAGTACGTTCCTCTGTTACTGTATATTGATAATTTTGTGTTTTAATTGTGCGCTTATTGATGTAGTTATGCACGAACTGAAACTTCTTTATGACATATATCTTTATATTAAATAAAAACTTAACCGATTTTATTAATTATTCAAAGAAGTATATCATAGTACATATTTCTAACTACCCTACTAAAGCAGCAATATTTAACTGTATATCTACCAATTTCAATTGATGCTGCCTTGACGGAAATAATGGAAGAAAACGTGACGACTTTGTATTTTTATACTGTACTAAATATCTTCACCGATTAAGAAGGTGCACTTCAATATGACAGACGCGCTAGTACAAAAAAAAATACGATAATCTATATATATAAAAATGAATCCCTATTTGCCTTGGTCACGCCATCACGCGTGGCTGGATAGATTTCGCTAATTCTTTTTTTTGTTATGTTTGTTATTGTCAGGAGAAAGTTCTTATGAAAAAAAAAAATAAGAAATATTCGCGGAAAATTACAAAATTTAAGAATACTTAACCACCATATTTTTTTTTTTTTTAATTTTTTAAGTTTGACAACTGATACATTGATGTGCTTAATTAAATATACATGTTAATGGTCTTGTGCTAAATATATAGCCTCTTACAGGCAAACATAGCTTGCTTAATATAAAGAAAATGTACAACAAAAAAATAATTTCTAATCTAACCTTAGCGCTTTGGACAATATAAACTTTTTTAATGTAACCTTATGACGTTTGACTTAGAATAGACAGAATGCGTGCTGCAAATATCGTCAAAGAGGATGTAAAAAACTGAATATCGTTTAAAACAGATGCTTCGGCCGGAGTTATTTTATTGATAAAATACATGTAAAATAATTAATTTATTGTTTCTTACAAAAAGGATGTAAGAAAACTGAATTTCTTAGTGCACATCACCGATTTTGATGGAATTTCTTGTGTGTTTGATTGGATCCCCGGATTACTTAATTGGAACCGGTATGTAGCGCTGGGATCGGGTTCTAGAATACTCCTAATCTCCTGAACCGCTTTTGTTGATTTTTTGTGTGTTTGAGTGTGTGTCCCAAGATGGTTTAGATTCACAATTAGGACCGGTAGGTGGCGCTGAGATCGGGTCCTAGATTTTTTATTTTTTCAGAACAGGACAACGTCTGCCGGGTCCTCTAGTATTACATAAATAATAAAATTAACAACGTGCTTTTGTAAATTACAAGTTAAAAGTAGACGACGGCCGGTCAAAAAAATATCGAGCCTATTATGGAGAGCATCGTACGCGATAGAATTTAGGTATTTCACTTTTTAATTAAGGTTTTTACAAATATTTCCAACATTTAATACAATTCCGTGCAGAAACGGAGAAATAATATAATTTCCTACGACCGGGCCGGCTGTTGTAAAACTAAACATCCCACAGCCAGGTGGTAGGATATTTGCCCGTCTGGATGGCTACCACCCCTGATCTAGAGTATGCCGCCATAAAAACCTTGAGTTGTGTTCCGGTATCAGTGACCAGGTTCCAGTATGCCTCAAGAGAGCAGCAGCGTATTTGTAGTGCCTTTGGTGTTGCAAATATCCATAGGCGATGGTAACCACTCCATCAGGTGGGCTTTCTGCCTGTCTGCTGAACTCGTGAAATAAAAAAAATGATCTAGCCTTAAAGAAACTAAGTGACCTTAAACTAGACTATAAAATAAACTAAAATTTTGAATAATAAAAAAGTATTAGATATAAAATTTTCACTATTTTATTTTAGCATCAACTAAAGAAATTTAGATCCTAATAGGTACAAAGACTCATAATCCTATATCTGTATCAACGGTAAAATTATGAATATACGAATAAGTAAAGTAACTCTAATGTAAAAAAATATATTTGTCACTTCCGATGTTCTTCCATAACAGGCTCTCTATGTAAAAATATCAGTGGACTCTAGAAAACTTTATCTAAACAGTGTGATGTAAGATTTTTTATATTTTTTTTATTGCTAAAGCACAGCTTAACGGCCCAACTGTGATAAAAAGTGGTCATCGTCGCCTATGAACATTATCAATACAAGAGGTGCTGCCAATATGTTGCCGGCCTTGCAGGAGAAACGAACCTGGCCACTGATGCCGGAACACAACTTAAAGTTGTTATGTTGGCGTACTCTAGACCGTAGACACTCTACGTGAAGATTTTTACAATGTTGAGTGACAGGTTGCTAGGAACAGAACTCAATAGAATATACCTTGGGAAAAGGTTATAGCAATACACTTCACAAGTTAAGATTAACAAAACAAATAATCGAATTGGAGTTGAAAAAGGTTTACAGCAATCAAATAAACTTTGCTGTGATAAGAGAACCTAAGTGCGATTGACCTTCACTCGATTTTGTCTGGTATTTGACCTCAGAAATAAGTTTTCCAAGTTAGAACCTAGTTTAATCATTTTGGCATCGAACACCGCAGATTAATTCCGTCTGAAGGAATCCTTTCAGAGATTGAAGCAAATAGGTTTCCTTGTGTTTGGGAAGATTGAGATTAAACGTCTGGTTGGTTGTTGGTATAACAGACTGCGAAATTTATTTTCAAATTTGTTGCAGAAATAAAATGTGTGTTTATTTAATCTTAGGGATTCTTCTATACAAGATGGAAAGGAAAGGAAAACAATATTAATAAAAATAATTGACCGTGTGCCAGTGGTTGGTGTATAGAGTTTTCCAATATAGTAAACCTATTGTAATACTTGCAACAATTCAGAAGGGTTTATGGTAATGAAAGAACAGCAACTGGTCATTATAATTATAATCAGAGAACGTTACGGCTTAAATACATTTCATCCACTGACTCTACAGACTAGAGAAACATTTTTAGAATACCTCGCCATCCCTCCAACAATTTTATAGTATAAGAAACTTAGCTAATTGGCACCGATAGCGGATTGAAGTCATTGATAAACTATTTTAATTAAATAGGTTACGAATGACAAGAATTTATTACATTATTGCTTGGAAATTTAAGAACATATTTTATATAAGACATTATATAAAATAAATCAAACACAGTAAAAAAATCTGTCAGTAAAATTACGAGGTTTTGAATTATAATATCCACAATTACCACATCATATTAGAGATCAATATTGTTCCGTAAAATTATGGTAAATTATAGAGAACTACTCCATACAAAACAGGCGCTAATCACAGAATAAATAAAAATATAACATTATTGTTGAATTAAGGAAATGGCCGATTGTATCGTATAGAAATAAGAGAGTATATGACAAAATTAATTATTAACCTTAAAAAGAAACATGACAAGAACAATTAAGCAACTAAATAAATGTAACACTACATCAAGTTGGAAAACCTCTGTTATTATGACAATTTTTGGATGATCTGTTTCGGAGGTAAGTCATATTTTCTTCCATACTTTTTATTAAACTCAAAAAATGTGTTTGAAATATGCTAAACGCGTTTTTTTTAAATTAGTATTATTACTCAATTTTAATAATAACGGCCCGTTTTTATATCTTACCAAACGTTCATTTGCCTTTGACTATCGGTTAAAATTTGACATAAGGTCCCTACAAGTAATTTCAAAATTCAACCGAGATGGTAACGTAAGTGAATGAATAGTAAGATATAGGAACCGGCCATAAGACTTAAGTAACGGAATTTTGACAAATAATTGACTGATGAATATAGTTACCAAGCTTGCATAAATAAGATATTATTAGCCAACCGCAATCCATAGACTGAAATATTTATAAGCGTAAACACGCGATATAAATGTTTAAAAATTTTGGTAACTTTTCATATTCATTGACGTTTCTGCTAACTCAATTTCTGCTGACGATAATACCATTTAATAAAACTACGTTTTAACGGTTTTAAGCGCGGTAATTTTATTTGATTTTGGTTTTTCCGACGTTAATAGTTAACGATAATACCATTTTTTTACTATTATTCTACCGCGACATTATCGAAAAGATATTGTGGATTTAGTAGAATATGAATTTTTGACACTATCGCAATGGTATTGTAGTTTGAATATCTTCGCAACGCCAAGAAATTGGAATTGCAGAATTGGGCCCCTGAAAGGGTGCCTCCGCAAGTTTGCAATTTTTGAAGGTTTATGATTTTATATGTTTTGTATTTCAGTTCTCAGCTTTCCTCAACCAGCGCTTAATATCAACCTTGCAAAGGTCATTGGCCCATCGGGCTGAAGGTCGTCGCACATTACATTTACCAAGACGCGGACTGTATTTTATGATTTTTGCAGTAGCGGTTATCGGTCGTGCAACAGACGTGACTGGTAGCAAGCTAAGCCGGCTCAGCTTGCTAATTTTGCGAGTGATATTGGTTGCTTTAGTACTCTTACGGTTTTATATACTGCCTCTACTACACCTGGATTAATATTTGTGTTAGTCACTGTGACCAAACGAAACTTACTAAATAGCGTTCTAAAATAACGCTGTTAATGATTAGCCACATTAGTGTATATACATGAGTTATCTGTTCATGTTTAGTGGCACTGACAATGTGGCATCACAAATAATGAATTACATCTTTGGCTACATCTGCGTGATATACTGACATAATACAGGATAAGAAAAACACCAAACATACAGATAACTAGTTATTTGACATTGTTTACAACATCAACTTGATTTTAAACTCAGTTCGAACAGTCTTTTGTATGCAAATTTTAATCCTATTATGAATACTGCTCTTCTAAGTTCTAACGAATGGTAAGTAGGAAAAATCGGAATAACATTGCGCATGAATAAACAGTCTTCTTTTATTTACAGAATTAAGTGGAAGAATTTGTGCCAAATTATGGATCGAAGACTTCAATACGTTTAAGTGAAGCTTAGTGCGAAATGGTTTTAGCCGCCTTTAACGTTGATGAATATTTACTAAGCACTGTCTTTTTAATCAATCTTGGAATGCTGGATGATTTTGTCCAAAAATTATCAACTCAATGAAAGAGTGTCATTGTTTGGATGTTTATTTAAAAATATTTTTAATCGTAAAAGTTATGAAAAAATCCGTCAAGCAGTTATTGGATACGTATGTACACACTCACACACACACACACGCACACGCACACGCACACGCACACGCACACGCACACGCACACGCACACGCACACGCACACGCACACGCACACGCACACGCACACGCACACGCACACGCACACGCACACGCACACGCACACGCACACGCACACGCACACGCACACGCACACGCACACGCACACGCACACGCACACGCACACGCACACGCACACGCACACGCACACGCACACGCACACGCACACGCACACGCACACGCACACGCACACGCACACGCACACGCACACGCACACGCACACGCACACGCACACGCACACACACGCACGCACACACACACACACATACACACATGCGCGCGCGCACGCACGCACAGTCGCACGCACGCACACACACACACACACAAACCTATATTAGGTGTTTACATATGAAATAGGCGTTTTGTAAGAAATCACATAGGTTTGCTTGATCTTGATCTTGCTACATCCGTTAACACATTATAATTTAATTCAAAATAAACTTCTTAAGTATTAGTTTCAATTTTTCGCTGTTTTACTCTAAAAATATTATTATGAGTTTTATTTCGGTTCAAATTGGACCTATGTTTAATCGTCGGTCTTATTGGCTCTCTAATCTGTGCTGCATAGTGTAAAGCTCGTATCTCATTCTCTCGCAGGTTTATTCCTATAGATTTATGTGTTTATCTCTTTTTAGTATCGCTTTTTCGTTTCATCGAGTTTCAAATCACAATGATTCTAAAGAGGTTTCACTTCAACACACAAACAGACATCGTTAGAAATTAAAAAAAAATTGTGTCGTATTCTCCATGGTTTATATAGTCTTCTAGTTTTGTTTTTAAACAGCTTCCATGTACAGATACAGCATATTTCGAATTTTATAATATAATAATAATACTTCACTAGAACGAGACGTGGGTGCAATAGACTTTAAGCTACCACGGCTGAAGTTTTAGCCTAAACTTGTGCATTAATACAAAAAAAATAATTAAAACATTTGCATTAAGACGTTTTATGTGCTCATTTTTACTGTTTTTCATATAGGAATTAGCTTTTTTAATTTAACGCTAGAATCCTAATCTATTTGGGGAGTACATAAAGGCTTAAAATACGTCTCATAGGAATACACATATTAAAGACATCCTGTAAGCCTAAATATTATTATGCCTTATGTCCTATATGCTGAAGGAAACTAGGTTACTATATAAACTAATAATAAAATGCAGTGGTAAGATTGAAATCTATAATGACAGTTATTTATTACAACAAAATAAAAACATAATATGCTTACGTTTGAATCTCCATACGCTTGCACTCCGTACGATGTATGCTTTATTAGAAATACAAAAAATAAACTTCTAAGAAATCAGCTAACATATATTTTTTTAATATTAATTAGTTATTTATAGGAAAAATATTATTAAAAGTGATCATATTAT
Source organism: Dendrolimus kikuchii (assembly GCA_019925095.2). Taxonomy (NCBI): domain Eukaryota; kingdom Metazoa; phylum Arthropoda; class Insecta; order Lepidoptera; family Lasiocampidae; genus Dendrolimus; species Dendrolimus kikuchii. Next base: position 16,878,710 of record CM034388.1, on the reverse strand, counting down.
TAATCTATATACATATAATAAAACTGTAGACGTCGAATTTCTGTACAATGAAAAAAAATGCTAAAAACCGAGTCAGGGGGATGTAAGAAGTGAAATAGAACTAAATTAGATTTTTTTTCAAATTTTTTGTTTGTCTGTTTGTACGGGCTAATCTCCGAAACGACTGGACCGATTTAAATGAAATTTTATATGGTCGTAGCTTATATTCCTAGTCAACATATAGCATACTTTTGATCCCGAAAAATTAAAGAGTTCCTGTGGGATAGTTAAAAAATTTACCACGCGGGCGAACTCGGGGGAACCGGCTAGTAATTAATATTAATGATTGCTTCTAACTTACGAACAATTTATATGAACAGTTAATAGTTACACAAATCTTAGATAGTCGTCCCGCAGGCGTGCTGTAGCTCAATAAATCAAATACGACCTGACTTATCATAGCGATACATATACCTCCAACTAGCTCCCATCGGGCCTTGAGTAGGCTAAACAGCACAAGGAGCTAAATTCACCCATTACAAATGTATAGAGATTTTTTGAAAACTTGTACGCCCGCAGACGTATATAAATAAAATAAAGCTTCTAGGGTTAATGACTATTTGCACCTTTATTACTGGTTCCTTCAATTTGAAGGTAAATTTATAAATATTTAAAAATTCAATATTTAACTGCTTTCGTAATGTTTACTGATCTTGTACCATCAAGATCAAAGTCTAAAAATACGATACGACATTTACGCAAGGAGATTGTTTTACATTAACAAATTTATTTACATTATCCATTGATATTAAAGGTATTTGGTTTTCGTATAAGATGTGTCGTGGTTTATAATATATTAAAGTGAGTAAAAACTTTGTATCTATAATAACACTCAGTATTGACGTCCAAGTTACAATAACAAACATAAACATACACAACATGAATATTAATTGAGTTAGGTTGTTGTATTCTGTAAATCAATTTAGTTTAGGAAAAAAACATTTTAACTCTTTATATAATTGCTATATAAGAGTGATATAATTTTAACGTTTAATTTTTTAATTTATCTAGATTTTATAGTTTAATTTATTGTATAGTTTAATTTATTTATAATTTAGTTTATTTTAAAATAAAATTAAATGTTATTTAGAATTTACAAGTAACTAACTAACTCCGTTGGCTCAGCGACCCAAAATGTGTCTTGGCCTCCGAAACGAGAAATCGTTTTCGGTTCTGTAACAGTTTGTTTTTCCGTAAGTGGGGTGTTAACCCTCTAAACAACCCCCACAAGCTGGAGGACCACACCCGTCGTTGGTCAGCGAGACCATCGGACTTAGCTGGAAGCGTAGCTAGGCTGTACGACCGACCACTCCCCCATTCGCCGCCCGGGGGACGCTCCTCTACGCCGTGAGGGCCAGCGCAAGGCCACGAGGCAGAAGTTACAAGTATTCCTATTTAAATAAAAGATTGTACTATATAGACTATATTATTATAATTTAATCATGCTAACCTTATTCGCCTCTATTGTAATGGGCTTTTATATTACTCTGTTTATTTTAGGAAATCGTAAAAATCTTTCAAATTTTAGATAGGTTAAAACATAAACAAAACAGATAAAAGTTTCCGATTTCAACTTCATGTAAATAGAACTCGGCTAAGTACGTGGCTCAATCGATAATTCACATGAATATTAAATAATATTTCGAACTTTTACATTACTTAATTAATATTGTAATGCGCATAATTAATATTATATTTTTAATTTCCTTCGCGGAATCTATTAATCGCTGTACTTTGAGATTGCTTAATTGTTAATACCTATAAGTTTGGGAATCCCGATATAAAACTTATAAATAAGTGAAGAAATCGCCGATTTATGTTATCTTACAAAATATTCCACTGACCACAATCACACTGATTACTAACACAGTCATGGTGGTGCATTTGATAAGGTGCTTGCGTCTTAGTTAAATGACCTGGGTTTATATTCTGGCCAAGGAGCATACACAGCTAATTTTTCTGATGTAATGTGCTTATGGTTATAACCAATATCATTGCTACTTTATTGTTGTTGTTAAAAACCACTAGATATCTGATGTGTATAACCCGCTAATCCAATTCGACAAGCGTAACCAGTATATTGTTCATGTCACTGAAATCGAAAGGCTCGAACCCGATAGTGGGACTTTAATGAGTTGATAAATTACATACACATTTTTTTGTAGACTATGAATCGAAATGTGTACCCGCTTTGGGCATTCGCTGGAATAAGCTTTAAAAGATATTCATCTATTATATACAACATTTTTCTCATCAAAACTGTCTCCGTCTTTTGGGCCATTGAAATACATACATACATACATAACTTCACGTCAGTTCCCTTGCGGGGTAGGCACGAACAACAGAGCGCCATTTAGGCCCATTCTTACACACCTCACTTGCTTCTTTGACATTCATAACTCTTGTCATGCACACTCGTCTGTTCTTAAGGCTCCTGACATCACCCTCCGCTAGTACACGATCAATTTGATCATGGAAGGTGTGTCGTGGCCTTCCACGACTTCTGCATCCATCCACTTTTGCATTGTATATCTGTTTAGTCATTCTTGCCATTGAAATAAATACTTAAAAAGCCAGAAGAAGATGATGTGACGACATAACACTATCTGCTGGTTTTCGTAGAATGCAATTCAAGAAATAGGTCTAATGCTTTGTACCTACCTTTGCCTGATCAGTGATACCCTCTGCTAAATTTTATGTTACACATTTATTCGAGTACGAATATCGGTGTGATTAAAGCCATTCTACCAACCGGTATGTCGTGACGCTGGTTGTATGAACGTTGATGAGGAGAATGGCATGGCCATACTATGAATAGTCATAGGTAGTTCTGTTTCTAAAGCCTTCATCGTCGCACGCAATCTGTTGCAGAAACATTGAGCAACATTTACCAGTTACGTTTAAATTTTGAACTGTTTTGTTTTTATCTGTGATTAGGGACTTTGGTTTTGTTAAGTGTTCCAATATAAACTCTGGTAAGTTAAAATATAATAATATAATGTATATACGTATAATATATAATTTTCGCAAAGACGAAATAAACATTATTTTATTAATTTATAACTTTAGTCAATCTATCTATACTAATATTACAAAGAAGTAAAGTTTGTGAGTTTATGAGTTTGTTTGTAGGAAATAATCTCTTTATCTATTGAACCGATTTTGAAAATTCCTTCACCAGTAGAAAACTATTCCTGAGTGACATAAATAGGCTATATTTTTGATTGTGATTAATAATATTTTTGATTTCTGTAATGACGCCCAGTGAAGTGGGCATGGATCAGTTAGTGTCTTATATACTTAATTATATTGGACTACAGTTAATCATTTGTAATATTATGAAGTATTTTCTTATAAAATAAACCCCAATGTACAACATTATAGTAGTGTTAACTTAAGTAAAACCTTAAGTATATGGAAGATTTATGTGCATAAATGCTTACAACGACAAACAACCAGTATTCTTTAACTCTTATTAGTATATAGTTATTTTTTACTACCATTTAACAGTACTACTACTACTACTATACTACTACCAGCAGAAGGTGATGTCAGGAGCCTTAAGAACAGACGAGCTTGCATGACAAGAGTTATGAATGTCAAAGAGGCAAGTGAGGTGTGTAAGAATAAGCCTAAATGGCACTCTGTTGTTCGTGCCTACCCCGCGAGGGAACTGGCGTGAAGTTATGTATGTATGTATGTATGTATTTAACGAAATTTCTATTGCTGTAGTCGGTTGATGTAGTGATTCAAATTTAAAAGTTACAGAATAATTTATGCTGCTGTGAACGAAGCTTCTTAAACACGCTATCCATTGTTCTAAGGGTTATTAAAGTTATTATTCAGACTTAAGACAACAATCGTAGTCTTACATGTTTTTTGCTGAGAAGTTTGTTATTAATCAGTTTACAAAAACATGGAAACCGTGGCATTTTCTTTTGAATTGTAGGTAGGGAGATATTTGTTTCCAAATTCAGAAAGAGTGCTCTCTCTAATTTATTAACTACATTTACGTTCATACGTGGGAGGATATTCGCAGAGTCGTAAAAAGTGTGTCTGGCTCTACATTTTTTAAATATTATTGCTCACCAGTAACCTAGACACTGGTTGTGTGGTGTGGTGGTTCCTAATGGGATGACATGGCCAATTGTCTATAAAAATCATGCATATGCATAAAAATCCAGAAAAATTGTATTTTGAGTAACGGGGAAGACTATTCTGAAAAAATTCTAGGTAGTAGAATACAAAAATTACTTTCAATGAAAACTAGTGAGGAGAATCTAAGTGTTTTTAATGAAATATTATTCGTAAACCGTAAACCTTTTAGTTGATTTTTATTTTTTATTGGATTTATTATCATGAACCACTATTATCAACTATTTTTTTTATTGCGAAGATGGCAAACAGGCAAATGACCTAGTTCATGGAAAGTGGTTATCATCGCCTGAAGACGTTTTCAACACCAGGGGCGAAGTCAACTTATTGCCAGCCTGTAGGATGGGTTAATAGGATGAGATAAACCTGCCAGAGCATGCGAAATAGCTAGACAAATATTTGTGGCCCTGGCATAAAGGCGAAGGACTGAACACCGAACGGCTTAAGTGGGTATGCCTGACCGCGGCGTGCCAATAAATAGCATTTCTTGCTTGGGGTGCTAGTTCTACCCCAACATGGCAAATCCCACACTCGCCACCGCGTTTACCCCGCAGTGGATAGTCCTCACACGTTTCCCTCGTAAAATAATGTGTGTGCAGTTCACACGCAGTACAAATTAAATTTCAGACAAAATAATCACAGATAATCATAGCCTTTAAACAACAACAGAACCTTAATAATGTTCAAACTTACAATTTAAATTAATCGTGGTCGAATTTCGACCAATGAGTGACCACTAGTTTACTTAAATATACGAATTCATACAATTTAAAACGAAAAAACCGTGCCCTAAGCTCAGTACTCTATTTATAGTCTTAAAGGATTGTAGGCAGAATACAATACTATTATTAACTAATTAGGTTAACGTAGTCTTTTCTTAAATTTTTGGACTAGTACACATAATAACACTACGTTTTAAAGGTTTTAAACCAGTATTTTGTACAAATAAAATACCGCGTTTAAAACCGTAAAAAGGTAGTTTTATTTTGATTAAGTTTAGTTAAGTTTTCTTCTTTGTATTAGTTAATAATATTGTCGATTAAAGTATTTTTAAATACTAAAACGTTATAGTTATTCATGTCCAACCACGTTAATGATATTTGATTATACTGAACATAGAGCAACGACTAACATTCGTATTATGACTGCCTTGCCTGCCTAGACATTTATAAGACAGAACAATAGACTCATCGTGTATTCGGGCCTACAAAGTGATTGCAAACAATAGATACCCGATAAAGCTGTACAACTGAGTTTAGGGATGACCACCGGAATGCTAAAGTTTTAACAAATATACCGTTTTAAATGTATGCAAAAAAATGTAGAATCGGAGATTATCCCATATACTATAGAACTAACTATTATATGTTGCGTCTAGCAATAAATTATTCAACAATGTGGTATTGTAAGTATAATATGTTATAATCTTTTTTTTAACAATTCTACGGACTTGAGTTCCGTACCCTTTTTTACAACTTAATTTCTATGAAAGTTTTTAGAGTTCAGACACGCTTATTGATTATTTTTGTTACTATGTGTGACATTAATTTAGTGATTTTTGTGTTGTGGTATGCCTTAAGAATAACTTATTATATTAATTTATTCTAATTTTAATACTAAACTTATACTAATGTAGAGTGTATATAGTGAGTGTGTATAGTGTAGTGTAGCATGTAACAGATACATGCTGGTGTTGTGAGGAAGTGCATGTACAGTGTGTGCCTTATGTCTATACCTATACACATATATTATCTTAACTAGTGCCATGTGTATACTTTTTCATTTCTGTGCCTAGGTTATTAATTTTTAGGCTCGTTGTGTATCTTGGTTTATTTGTGAAGTATGCGTGTAATGAAATGCGGTGGTAGTGTGCGTTGGTGTGAGTATGTGTATAAGTTTTGTTGTTAGTCGTGTGTTTGTGACTTTGTGTGGTGTTATAATTTATTGTATAACTGTTGTGACGTGAAAAAATTTCAGTTGGTGTTAATGATGATAGATGGTTTAGGAGGGGGATTATTGGCCGTCCATTAGACGTTGGACCACCGTCTTGTCTCCCATGCGTAACGCCATTTTTATATTGTAATCCCTATGTGATACTCTTAATAACACAGAGTAAATATAAATGTTTTTTTAACGTGGTGTCCATTATATAAGAACTGACTTGCAGTAATAAGTTAAAATGTAGAAACGACTTTAGAACAGTGTTTTGAAAGAAAATTAATGAATGCTTGAGACCGTGCAAAGTTAAGAAAAAACAGTAGGAAAATCGCCCCGGAACCCGCAACAAGGCGAGGTTTAACTCTAGGATGATGATGTATTGTAATACTGACAACCAGCATCAGTCTATTATTTAAATTTGTTAGGAAATTTCTTGTACACTAGTTATAACATGATATTAAGTTTACTTAGATGTTTCTTTGTCCCATTTTTATATCTATAATATATTTTTTTATGAAATTTGTTTAAAACGTAACCTCCTAATATCTAATACCTCTAATACCAGAAACCAGAAGCTTTATGTGAGTCGGATTCACATATTGACTTTCCCATTTTTTTTATAATTAGGTTGACATGCAAAAGTTCTACACGTGTATAATTTTCCTCATAATAGCTCCTTGTCTGTGACTCATAAACAGACAGATACTGATGTAAGTTGACCATGAATATGTTTAATAAAACTACGTTTTAACGGTTTTAAGCGCGGTAATTTTATTTGATTTTGGTTTTTCCGACGTTTCGGCCACTTTTCAGTGGCCGTGATCACGGAAGACAAAGATGTCAAGTGTCAACGAGTATTGTTAAAGTTTTATTTAGCCTACCGCCAACTTATTAATTTTAATTATTTAATTTTTAATTTTGTTTATGGTTATTATTTAATCTATGGGAGCCTAATCTAATTTACTACCGCTTCGCAACATATTATGGCTTGAAGAGAAGAAGCGGCGCAAGAAACTCTTCAGCAAACATGCCTAGCTCTAATAATTTTATATAATATTAAAATGGGTGGAAGGAAAAATAAAAGTAATTATCAGTCAAGTTGGTTTGTGTTCCGTTGTACGCAGAAAGAGCTCACAGTGTCTTGAGGTCTGGCAGCTGGTTTTTGCTGGGTTTGGGTCTTAATAGTTTTGATAATTGGATCCCAAACAGGTGGTACTTGCCAACCATCTTCTCTATTGAAATTTGGGTGTTTTTTGATTTCAATAGCCTCACGCATCATTCTAGGTATGAAACGATTCTCTTTCGCGAGGATTTGTGGGTTATCGAATCTGATGTAGTGGTTGGGTTTATCCAGCGTGTGTTCACTGATCGCAGACTTCGTAGACCTTGTGTGTTTCATGTCAGCAATGTGTTCTTTTGGGACATTGGGCAAACAAAGAGGAGCATAAAAACACGAGTAAAAGAACACATTGCTGACATGAAACACACAAGGTCTACGAAGTCTGCGATCAGTGAACACACGCTGGATAAACCCAACCACTACATCAGATTCGATAACCCACAAATCCTCGCGAAAGAGAATCGTTTCATACCTAGAATGATGCGTGAGGCTATTGAAATCAAAAAACACCCAAATTTCAATAGAGAAGATGGTTGGCAAGTACCACCTGTTTGGGATCCAATTATCAAAACTATTAAGACCCAAACCCAGCAAAAACCAGCTGCCAGACCTCAAGACACTGTGAGCTCTTTCTGCGTACAACGGAACACAAACCAACTTGACTGATAATTACTTTTATTTTTCCTTCCACCCATTTTAATATTATATAAAATTATTAGAGCTAGGCATGTTTGCTGAAGAGTTTCTTGCGCCGCTTCTTCTCTTCAAGCCATAACATGTTGCGAAGCGGTAGTAAATTAGATTAGGCTCCCATAGATTAAATAATAACCATAAACAAAATTAAAAATTAAATAATTAAAATTAATAAGTTGGCGGTAGGCTAAATAAAACTTTAACAATACTCGTTGACACTTGACATCTTTGTCTTCCGTGATCACGGCCACTGAAAAGTGGCCGAAACGTCGGAAAAACCAAAATCAAATAAAATTACCGCGCTTAAAACCGTTAAAACGTAGTTTTATTATGTATACAAGTCGCGAAAACTTAAGAAAATATTACATGAATATGTTATTGTTTTTCTCTTTATTTTGAAGGGACTTTTATTTACAAAAAATATGTCAGTCCTATTGTACATTATGGTTGAAACAATCAAATTATTACACTTAAATCTGTTAACATTTGTTTTGATACACTTGATTTTATGTCTGACAGAATACTATTAAATATACCTATATCAAACGTATAAAAATGAGCGCTCTTCATTAACTTACACCTCATTTCTTCAGTCCTGATACATTCTGCTAATAAGTGCGGCACATCTTCGAGAAGGTCGCAAACTTCACAATTTGGGGTAATACTTCTGCGCATAAGGTATTTAAACTTAGCGGAATGTGTCCAGATCTTAAAAGACGTCTATTTAACTTAATAGAAGGAAACCAAGGTACACGAGGAGTTTTTATTTTAAAGTAACTATACCTTTAAACGTGTTGTGAATAATTAAGTTTATATTATATGACATTTATTGTACATCTTTTGTTTTTCCTTCTTCTTTAATAAGAAGATTTATGTATTATTCCATACCCACGTCTAATTATATCTATGTATACAGTCAATGTGTTCTTCACATATTGGTCCTTTGAGCCGGATACGAACCAGCCACCTATGGATAATAGGTCTCTCAAATTCTCCACATATTAAGAGACTTAAACAATGAGAAATTAACACTTCAGTGTAAATAAAAAGAATATACTACGTTCAGATTAGATTTATTGTTCAAAATAATCAATGTTTATTATAATAATAACATTTGTAAACATCTATTATTTGTAAACAGTCGATGTTTCGAACCACAAAGCGACGTCCCGTGAAATCAAAGGGTGTTAAACAACCTTTACACGCAAAGCTGGAGGTAGTGAAATAGCGTATATCGTGTTAATTAATATATATTAATATTAAACGTCTTTGTTTGTATGTTACTTACAACTATTGTCCAGTCAAACAGAAGTAGAGCTTTCAAAATTACTTTGAAATTAATAGTGGTGTTAAAGCATAACTATTTTGTACCTGAAAAGCATTTTACTGTAATTCCAAAATACGCATTTTATAGAAGAGCCGATTAACGATTGAGCATAAACGCAAGGTTGCTAGGCTGTCGGTCTTGTATCGAATACACTTCGAGGAGTGTTTTTAGCAAGAGCATAACTGCATGAGCTTGTTCTCCCATCCCCGTTTTACCATCGAACAACCAGATACACCGTTTATGCCACCGTTACATCGCGGAAACACCGCGAGTCAGGACCAAGCGTTGCGTTTTATCTACCCTGGTGCGCACTGCCGAAGAATGGAATATTTTGCCGGAGTCAGTCTTTACGTACTTCGTTGTACGTCGTTCGTACGTCTTTTGTACGAATGAATAGGTAAGGTAAGGTAAGGTAGGTCTTCTAGGTAAGCGCGCTCCATCTTAGAACGCGTCATAATATCAGGTGAGACAGCGGTCAAACGCTGACCTATGTGGACATATAAAAGATGAAAGTCTAGCAACCTATGAATTTATAGCATTGTGAAATCAAATTAAAAGCCGTTTTATAACTTTGTAGTTTCATAATATTTTCTTAAGTTTTCGCGATTTGTATATATAATAAAATTACGTTTCAACGGGTTTAAGCGCGGTAATATATTTGGAATAACCAAAATCAAATAAATTACCGAGCTTAAAACCGTTAAAACGTAGTTTTATTATTTATAGTTTCATTTTACAATACCTTAAATTCATAAGTTGCTATAAATCTGCTCTCCTACAAAATGGACATTTTAGATTTATAGTAAAAATATGTTTGTCACGTGAATTGTGATCTACTAAACTCTAACTCCGGTGTCATAGCGCCTCAATATCTCTCTTGTGTTCTGAAACGAAGTGTGAAACTCAAAATAGTGATTGATTTCATTTTTGAAAGACGTAGTAGCTTAGTGGCTATGGCGTTTGCATTTCATTCTAATGACGTGAGTTAGAACCCTGACCGAAAAGGAATATACTATGTAAACAGTTGTTTTGCCTATAATAATAACAGCCCAAAAATGTCCCACTGCTGGGTTCGGGCCTCCGGCTTGGCAGGTTTGACACATCGGTTATCTCGTTGAGCAGGTTGCATCACGATGTTTCCCTTCACTGTTGTCAGGACGTGGTAATTGTAACAATATGCGCATTAGGTCAGAAAACTGACTAAGCGGTGCATGCGATCCGGCCAGGATTGAATCCGTACCCTTTGAGTTAGGGACGCGTGCGCTAGCCATTACGCTACCACGACTTTTGTTTTACCTAATGTACATTTATTATCACGATTAAAATACTTTTCTTTATCATTAGACAGGAAAATATTTTCTAAGCAAAATCCTTTAAATAATAAAAAAAATGATGGAAAGTTTATTGGTAAAAAGGGAAAGAAAAATAAACGATTATTCCTTATAATTATAGGTTTAGGGGTTTTTTCCTAGTATCTTCTTCCTAGGCCGTACTATTTTACTATTAAAACAAATTGGGGAGTCTTGGCGCAATATAGGACCTTACAAAGCCTGACGACAATAAATCTTGGGGTTGGTAATGAAAGCTATAAATCCAGAATAAGGTCAAATTCAAAAATACCTTACCGATTTGCAGGGAAAAATATTTTATAAGAAAACAAAGCGTTCAAATCCATGAATCCTCGTGTAAATGTTCAGGAAACGTAAGAGTACAATAAAATTAAGTGTTCTCACATAACCTCACACGCGCAGAGGTGCTCAATATCAAATACCGTAGCGGGTAATGCTTAGCATACGTAATGGGTTTGGTCGTTTTTATTATTCCCCTTGAGCTTTAATATTGTCTTGGTCATGACTACTACTAATATATGTACCGGTTATGTGTAATATTATAATCGTGAAAGTGAGTATGTTGGGCTATTTTAATACTTGTTTCTTCTTCTTCATAGTCTCTCAAATCAGTTATCACAAAATCATTGAATTACACATTTTTATAATGCATACAATTGAAAACTTTTAAATTAAGCGATTTATGCTTGTGTAACGACAATGGGCAACTCTGCGGTCGACTCATTATCATCGAGACTAAAATAAACATTTCCAAATTTTAATTTACTAGAAATTCCGACTTTTGTGAACCAGATAGCTAGCACTATAATAAACTAGCAAAATAAATAAAACAAGAAAAAGCACTCGGCCCTGATTGACATAGTTGGGAATTTAAAATAGAGAAATAATTATGGACAGGTTTTCAAGTTGGACAAGTACATTAACAATGTGCCCGTAAAACTTCAAGTTAAAATTTTGTTGTGATTCCTTTTGTCACTTGTCCGTTGCCATTCGTTTTTCCACTTGTCCGTTGAAGTTTCACTTCTACTATGTTTCCCAGCACACATTTCGATTTTTCGTAGGTTTACTGCAAATTATAATTTGGTTAGGTTAGGTATTAGGTATATTTTAATGAATGCATTTTTTATTTAAACATATTTTATTTTATCAAACATAAAAAAACTGAATTCGATCCGGAACCAAAAAAGGCATCCATAGTCTATTCTAAAATTATGCAGCTCCTCCATGCGGCCGTAACGCTTTTTCGTGACAGTAAAAAACCTAAAACCCCCCCTCTATATAGAAGTTTCACTTCAATAAATTTATTTAATGTGATAATGTACTTTCACGAATACCATGGATTTCTGTTTGCAACACTGTAATAATTATGCAAATAATTCAGAGTAATTATACAGTTTTACAATCGAATGAATATATTTATCTTTCATTCATGAGATTAATACATGTTGCCTGTTATTCCTGCATACAATTAAGAGGATGTTAAATGCAATTTCGCATAGGTATATTATTATATACATTTACTGTGGTGGATTTATGATTTCATGACAGTGATTTCAGAAGAATGTGAAGTATAAATAAAGAGAAAATTTAGAAAAAAAATGTTGTTTATGTTCAGTTCACACGCAGTAGAAGTGAAACTTCAGAGTATATACTCACAGATAATTCTTCTCTAATTTTTATTAAATATAAATATAATGCGTTTAGCCTACATCCGTCAACATATTATAATTCAAAATAAACTTCACTGTTTTAATCTAAAAAATATTATTATCACTTTTATTTCGGGCCAAATTGGACCTATGTTTAATCATCGGTCTTATTGACTCTCTAATCTGTACTGCACAATGTAAAACTCGTATCTCGTTCTCTGGTAAGTTTAGTTCTATAGATTTATGTGTTTATCTCTTTTTAGTATCGCTTTTTCGTTTCATCGAGTATCAAATCACAATGATTCTAAAGAAGTTTCACTTCAACACACAAACAGACTTCATTAGAAATTTAAAAAAAATTGTATCGTGTTCTCCATGGTTTATATAGTCTATCCAGTTTTGTTTTTAAACAGCTTCAATGTACAGATACAGCATACAGCATCTTTTTAGGATCTCTTTTTCATTTCATCGAGTTTCAAATCACAACGAAATTAAAGAAATTTCACTTAAATAAAATCTTAGGACTTCAAAACCGATGTTTCGGAAGGGACCGTGATTTAATACAAGAAAGATAATGATTGTTATCGATTATAACCAGCCATCGTTGCTTCTCTATTAATTAATTAATAAGGGAGTGCCTCTACGGCAATCGTTGTGGCAAAAAATTTCGACAAATAACAAAATTCACATGAGAGATCAATCTTCATCTTTATCTTTACAGACATTAAGTTAGTAATAGCATAAGCGTGCTGAGATGAATGTGTGGTGTTCCAAGAATGGGTAAGATGAGAAATTAGTACATAATCATTGAAAGTTGCACACGTGACTGAAAATTTGAGAAGAGGAAAGCTAAGGTGGTATGGGCATGTAATGAGGAATGAAAGTTACGTGACAAAAATAATGTTAAGTATATTACAGTAACCCATGGGCTATGGTGTCAGGTGAACGATGTCATGGCTTGTTTGCCTATATACAGAAATAAAATGCCATATTAAAAATGGACGATAAACTAGTTCGTGTAGATTCGTAAATAGAACATATGCGGGTTAATCTCCTCAGCATGGATTAACTGATAAAGCGTAGGTTGCAGAATTCGGTGAAGGCTTCATATTTGATGTTTATTACGTATTTATGAATGATTAATTACAATTATAGATGTGGTTGATTGATTGTGATGACGTTTTAGATTCTCAAGCTAAGGAAAATATAATTGTTGTGGGTAATAACGGAGAAGTTAGGCCAATTCAAAACACCCATACCAAAATAAATAACGTAAATTTCATATACGACATTTATGCGGCTAGGATCATACCCAGAATCTATTCATCTATCCCAGCATTCTAATGAACTTGGCTTTCTGATGAGTAGATTTAGGAGATCTTCATAGTTCCTTTTCATATTTTTTCACTGTGTAATTGTCCCCCCTGTCTTTTAATATATAATATTTAATATCTAATTGCATATAAATGTGGCGCCGTCTTGGGGAGGCCTACGTCCAGCAGTGACGACGGGTGACCGTGATATAAATGTACTTATTAGTAGATATATATATTCACATACATAGACATATATATACATCCAGTGTCTAGGGATCAAGTACATTTTTAACTATAAAAAAAACATCCAATTAATATTTACCAAATCTAGTTTTCCAGACTAGCTTTTTAATTCCTATGTTTAAGTTAACAACTTATTCCTATATTTTGTAAAAAATAAGAAAAATTACAATGTTCGCAAATTGTAGGATATTAAACCTAAGCTAATTTCGTGAATTAAACGACAAAAAAGGCAAATATTAGGATTTTTAATTTTTTATTGTAAAGCTAAAAAAATAATAAACTGTGTTACCACAATTTTCACGAGACACAAAATCACAGCGATTTGGCATGCTTAAAATCAGTGCATCAAAATCACTTTGAGGAATGGCCATCCACGTTCTTTCTAACAATTCAAAAGTTGTGGGGTATGCACGCCATTCAGCTCGGCAGAGCTCTTCTTTGGAGCATATCCCATGCGTGCTCAATGGGGTTGAGATCTGGCGATTGAGCAAGCCACGGCAGAACGTTGATGCGAGCATAAGCAAGAGTGCGTGTTATTACTCTAGCCATGTACGGACGTGCATTGTCGTGCATTAGTCGAAACGAATCACCCAACCGTCTTCGCAAAAGGATGATTACGTCTGAAACAATCTTCTCCCCATAAATCTGAGCATTAAGGTTCCCCTGATTCAAATGAGATTGGGTCTTCTAGCGATCCAAATATCGGCCTACGCCATTATTGTTCCCCCTCCACATGAATAAACTTCCTTAGAAAATTTCAAAGCTTGTTGATGTCTAGAGGTCCTCCAAACTCGATTAAGTCTAATATTCGGCCTCATACCGAAACGAGATTCATGTGAATTGCAAACAAACAGCAGTCTTCTTCCTCCCAATTTCTGTGTTGGTGAACCTATTGTAAACGGGCTGTAAAATTGTGTGGTACTATAGATGAAACTCTCAGCGGCCTTCGGGGACACAGGCCAACTTCACGTAAACGATTTCAGATGATTTGGTAGCTTATCAGCTAGCCTGAAGAGCTGTGGAGCCTCGTAGCCAACATCACGGCGGTTATGACACAATTCCGTCGAGGAATATTTTGGATGTACCGGTCCTGTATGCGAGTGGTGAAGTGCGATCGTCCTCCATGTCGGTCGGCCACGCTGCGGGTGATACAATAGCGTGTTCAGAGGCGGCTTATGACGTTCTGTGTAGTGCCAAGAGCGACAACTACAGTACGTTGCATGGAACAAGCTTGCAACATTCCGACGGCTCTCATCAACACGTGTCCGTGCGTGCGTGCGTGCGCGTGTGTGTGTGTGTGAAGGATAAGGCCGAGACTAGACCCCCAAGTCTGTCATTACAATAGCATCAGGATAGTGGGTCACTTGCGTCCTAGCGGTACTAGAGTGGTTCCTTTTGTATGTATAACAAGCAACCATTGTGATGCCAGTGATTAAACATTCTCACAGTGTTTCAATAGCAGACTTGAGGTCCAGTTAGGTATAAACAAATGCCTAATAATTTTTAACCAATTACAAAATAATCACATATATATATTATCCCAGATAATGAAATGGTTACTTACTACAGGTTTCAACAAGGGTACAAGTACCGCGACGTAATTACCGCATTATTCACTCCATAATCCCATTTGTAACACACGTCATCAATGCCTTAAGGTTTATGGGTACCGGCCATACATTAACACCTGCAGATATTACGTTACATTAATCAAGTTATGCTAACGACGGATATCGGAAGTTAGGTAGTGACAGACCACAACCCGCTTGCACAGATTGTTATCTGATATACAATCCCTATCAGGTTTGTATGTGTAACACATATATTGAGATATTATTTACATTTCGAATTATGCCATTTATGACTCAGTTGTTCTACTAACTTAACTAAATTCACCTAACAGGGATTGATTATTGTATTTATTTATAACGTAGATTATTACGAGTATATTATTTTTAGCATCTAACGCAAATTTCTTCGAGTTTTTGAGTTCAGTTTATATATATATTTATAAGTACTAGCTGTGCCCGCGACGTCGTCCGCGTGGAATTTGTTTTCAATACCCCCCCATTTTGAAACATTCTTCATTGGTGCTCCGCTCTTATTGGTCTTAGCGTGATGATATATAGCCTATAGTATTCCTCGATAAATGGGCTATCTAACACTGAAAGAATTTTTCAAAGCAGACCAGTAGTTCCTGAGATTAGCGCGTTCAAGCAAACAAACTGTTCAGCTTTATACATTAGTATAAGATAAGTAAGAATCTTATACACCATGTATATTATTTATTTAAATAAACCAATTAAAAATGTAACAAAGGTTAAACGTGAGCGTTTGTTTGTAGAAGTCCTTCGAGGTATTGATAATGAACAGATTTATCTTGAAAATTTCGTATATATGTACTGTTAACAACGGCGATAAATATAGGACAATGAATTTTTTTCTGAAAAATTCTACGGGATACAACAGATAGATGGACGGACTGATATGGGGATTTTATAACAATAACTTTTGCGCTAAAACGGCTATATCACATTAAAGCAAAGTCCACTAAATCAAGTCAAAAGTAAAGAAAAATCAGTGATAAAGCGTTATTCGAATACTCCGCATTGCCGCACTAATGCTCTTTAATACACCATAGTGTGCATTTCGATGCTCGGGATGCTGGTCCGAATGGCTTTTGCTGCATAAGGCCATCCGAGCGTTTTGTAGTCAACAGATATGACTAATGGGCCTCACTCTTGCATGAAATTGCTATTTTCGTAATAACTAATGACTTTTTCAGATGATATGGAAATATATGTATTACCGTTTATAATTATTTGAGTGAAAACTTATTTAGGCATCTTGGGCTCTTTTGGGATGGGGAAAAAGCCTGAACTCATATGACCGTCACGCTCAGATACAAAGTTTTCACTTCTGACGTGCAGTTCTGCGACTGACAGATTTTTTTTATAGCGTTACGTATCTTTTTGGGCAGGAACGGAACCTTTATCGTTAAGTCCGACCATCCGTTTGTCCATCTATCTATCTGTTTATGTGAATCACAGTTATTTTTATCATAAATTATTGGGATCTTTAGGTATATAGCATATTCATATAGCATAATTATAGTTATTATAGTATTGATGAATGACTGAATGACAACACTTTATTGTTCACCAAAATTAAAACTACGTTCTTAGAAAGTAGATAAAATAAATGTTGAACAAAGGGAGGCTTTATCGCTTAAAGTGATCTCTTCCAGGCAACCCTTTATTTTTTGTTATAGTACTAGTTGATACCCGCGACTTCGTCCGCGTAGTGCGATTTTTTTAACTATCCCACGGGAACTCTTCAATTTTTCGGGATCAAAAGTACCCTATATGTTGACCAGGGATATAAACTACCACATAAAAAATTTCATTTAAATCGGTCCAGTCGTTTCGGAGATTAGCCGGTACAAAGTGACAGACAAACAAAGAAACAAAATATTTGAAAAAAATCTAAATTAGTCCTTTTTCACTTCTTATATCCTCCTGACTCGGTTTTTAGCATTTTTTTTCATTGTACAGAAATTCGACCTTTACAGTTTTATTATATGTATAGATTGTATTCTATAATAAAAAATAAGTATTGCAAAAACAGTACAAAATCGTGGTGGCTAACGTAAATATACAACGTAACTAAAGACTGAAAATAAGACAGAATAAATCTTCAAAATTCTAACAACGATGTTTCTTAATGATTTCATTATTTAAGTCAAAATAGATGGCGCTTTTTGCTTCGCTTTCAAAGTCGTAAAAAGTTTTCTCTCTCCCTGTAACTTTTCAATTGACAGAATAAAAAGTTGTAGAAAAATTCAGTGGTAGGAATTTTAAAACACTTACGAAAAATATTTTTGACAAGACCTATTTCATTTATGGGGTATTTTATTAATATTTTTTTAGGAGTTCTATAGCCAAATGACAAGAATAATGGATATTCGTCATCTCTACCTAACTCTTTACTGTACGTTCACTGAAACACACTTCAAACATTTTTTTATAAGTAACTTGCCTTGTATTTCTAAGTTTCGCTGTATAAAGGTTGAGGATGGTGTTAAGCAATAACGCCATTGTGTCATAACGACGTTAAATTATATTTTACAGCATACACTCGAGTATTTTGTAACAAAGTTAATCGTTCTTAGATTACACATCTTTTGTGGTTTTACTTAGTTAAATTATTTTTTCGAGGTGAAATTCAGTTTATACACATTGCACTGTTCGGTGATTTACAGTGGGGTAATTTTGGACCTTCCCAGCTAGGCTAGAATTCTCACTAAAGCAACCAGGTAGTCCTTATTTCGCCATGGGCTAAAGTTGGGGGGTTAGAGGCATTGCCAACTCCGTGACCTCTTTCGTCGAATGCACTATTATGATTGCTTGGTAAGATTGATGACTGTGCTAGTATAATGTTACATTCAATATTTCTATGTCTCCTCTGTAGACCACAAACCATAAAAATGGCCCAGATTTTTAGAGGGCTTGCATGGGACCATGGGAAGGCCAACGCGTAGAGGCCCCTTGATAAGTTTAACCTAATTGTGGCGTGACACTCACCGGCGAGTATCCCTGTCTACACCATATAATTTCCATTTTTACAACTAACCACCAACCATTTTTATAAATGCACTCAAGGACAAGCCCCGGTCAGTGTAGGACTATTGTAGGAAATGAGAATATAAGGTACCAAGTCATTGCGATGAATTGCTAGTGGAACTAGGGATCTGGGACTATGGGGAATATAGCGTCTGCCCGTCGTAATTTTCAGGGAACATGGAAAACTGGGCAGACAGTGATTTGCCACTCCCTGCATGGGCCCCAAAAACTGCCGTACAACATTTACGAGAGGCGCCGTGGGTATGTACGACTAAGAGATGTGGAGAGGTGGGCTGCCGGTTCATCGAAGCTATTTCCGACGTTATTCCATATATCATTTCCACCCCTGGAGCTTGAGTCTTAGCTGTAACGATCTCCACTCCGTGCTGGCTGGCTAAGTCAAGCACGGAGGCGGAGGCCTTGTCTTGTCCCCCCAGAGTCAAGTCCCAGGTGTCGCTACTCACTCACAGCCTCCTTGTGTGTTATATTCATTTTTTATATATTTTACAGCCTAAGTGGATTATAGGTTTTAGCAAAAAATTATATGTGACTTAGATTATAGAGGAGATATAAACACTTTTTGTCCTGGTAAATGCCAAAGTTTTCGTATCATGTAGTAATAAGTTTACACAGGGGTACTTACTGGACAAAAGTTAGTGATACAAAACCATTAATTTTATAGGTCGCAGTAAAAATTATGATTAGAGTCGTCTTATATTATTTGGAATCACATTAAAATCACGGATCTTGTAATGTCTGCGTTTAAAATAACAACTTCATAAAATTTCTTATACATACATATTACATATACATGAGGACTTTAATGAAGATGAAAAAAGTTACTTGCTGTCTGGTATAAATAATATTAGTTATACCAGATTTTAATTACCACTTTTGGTCTTTTATTTTTAAGCAACAAAAACAATATAATTACATTTATAACCTTGAATCACCAGCTGTAATTGTTTATAATTTCTATATTTTATTTTCCTTATTATACAATAATAATATATAATAGCGGCGTTGACGTAAAGAGGCCGATGGTGAAAGTATCACTTGAGATAAATGAACGCAGTACCGGCTTGATGCAATAGTTGGAGTAGCATTTTGTCGATAACTTGTGAGTAATGCCTTTATTAGGGTTTAATATTATGGCAAAAGTAAAATCCTTTAAAACTGTTATGTCCGCTCGGCTATATGTGTTATGTTACGGTTAGAATTGAGATAATCATGTTTCGTGCGATTAGTGAGGGTTTCGATGGCCCGTTACCTCCTCCCTCTTTCTCATCAGCTCTATCCCATCCTCCTATTACAATCATGCTGTCTGATCCCTCTCTCTCATCTCCCTATTCCCACCCTTTTTAATCTATCCGTCTGGCCACGGGTTAGTCTCGCTTCTGGTGTTGCAAATGTCTCTAGGCAATGATAACCATTTTTCTGAGCTGGGCCGTATGCATCGTTTTTTTTATTGCATGAGTTCAGCAGACGAGCAGATGGCCCACTTGATGGAAAGCGGTTACCATCGCCTATGTACATTTACAACACCAAAGGTGCTCTCATAAGGGAGACCGGAACCTGGTTACTAATGCCGGAACACAACTCAAGGTTGTTATGGCCGCATACTCTAGACCAGGGGTGGTAGCCATCCAGTCGGGCAAATGCTCTACCACCTGGCTGTGGGTTGTTTTGTCGCCTCTTACGACACGTTGCCAGATTCGCTTTAAAAAAAAAAATGTCACAGTCATTTTTCTCGAAGTACTGAGTCTTTATGACTAGCCGTTTCGGAGGAGTGCGATCACAAACACCGAGATTCAAGATTTTTATATATTAGATATGCCGCTATCCAATGCTACAGTGAGCTGTTAGACTGCGAAAAAAATGATTATTGAGGCATAGTTACCAAAAATGTAACCGAGGGTTATTTTTTTTTTCAATATTCTAAATATCTCCCTTTTATTATGTTTCCTCACACGGCAACAAGCAGGATAATGGTGAGATTTGATGGTTTGGTAATCACGCTGCGCGCTTCCCTCATCAATTTCTTGTTTATTAATATGGAAGAGAGACATCACATGTTTACATCAACAATATACGAGGGGTAACCTTTTATTGTATTTTATTTTATATTTAATCTGTATATACTTCACCTATGCGGAATTCCACACTCTTCGCTTCAAACAGGGTCTAAAAGATTTCCTATTGCATATAGATTATAAAATATTATGGAAATCAGCAAAGCTATCTAGTGATTTCCTATTCGAGACCGGTTTAAAGTGAAAGGCACGAAAGAATTTTCCTAATTTTCCATGTGTGACCCCGATCATGGCTCATTGAAATTCGGACAAAGACTAATTTCCATGGGTCGGCCCACGTTCCGAAATTATTCTCTGATCTCATGAATAAAGGGCTCGGATGTCTTCGAGACCATTACGATTTGTACTTGTAGATGCTATGAGAACGGGATAACTATTTGAACTGGATTTTTTTATAATAAAATTACATTCTTGTGATTTTAAGCGTGGTATTTTGTTTGATTATTATTCATAAGTTTCAGCCAGTTTTCAGTAGTCGTGATCTTGAAAGACAAAGATGTCAAATGTCAATACTCATTGACATTTGACATCTTTTTGAAGTTATTCTTCAGTCTGTCCCTAGCTTGTTCATTTTACTTTTATTTTATTTTAATTATGGTTACTTTTTACTCTATGGAAGCCTAATCTAATTTACCACCGCTTCGCAACATGTTGTAGCTTGAAAAGAAGAATCGGCGCATAAAACTTTTCAGAAACATGTCTTGCTTTAATACTTTTATTGAACAAGTTGGTGGGTAGGTTGAATGATAACTTTAACATTACTTTATTCACACTTGAGATGTTTGTCGTCCGTGATCCGGCTACTGAAGAGCGGCTGAAACGTTAAAACAAAAATTAAATTAAGTACCGTACGGAGTTTAATAAAACTGTTTACTAGTCGCGAAAATTTAAGACAATTTTTTAGATAATATTGTCAAACTGATTAACCTGTTAGTACACGATACAGTCTACGTTCGTGTATTCTTCTTTTATTACTCTGGATTTTAGTGTAGCTAAGAAGTTATGCAATAACTTCGACACATATATCCATGCAAGAACGGAGAAAGAATACAATTTCCTGCGGCCGGCGGCCTGTCGTAAGAGGCCACTAAACAACCCACAGCCAGGTGGTAGGGCATTTGCCCGACTGGATGGCTACCACCCCTGGTCTAAAGCATGTCGCCATAACAACCTTGAGTTGTGTTCCGGCATTAGTGACCAGGTTCCACTGACCCTTAAGAGAGCAGCAACGCATTTGTACCACCTGTGGTGTTGTAAATGTCTATAGGTGATGGTAACCGCTTTCTATAAAGTGGACCGACTGCCTGTCTGCTGCACTCCTGCAATAAAAAAAAAACAAAAAAAAACATGTAATCTGTTTCAATAATATATTTTCCTTCTTTCTGCTTTTTATTATACGAGTAATAACATTAATATTATAAAATGTTGTAGATACAATGAAAAAAATTTAACCTAACAACACAATTAATTCATTAATGTAAATTATGTATTTAACTCATAATTCCGTAAGATTATAACTAGTATAATGAATCTAGGTCTACCGTTTTCTATAAATAAGGAGTTTGTCAGATCCATAATGTGAGGTAGGTGTCTTTGATCGCGTGAAGAGTCAATTAAAAGTGTTTTGAAGTCTTTTACAATAATTGTCTAATAACAGCCTATGTAATATTCCGTTTTTAGACACTAATCCTCCGAATTTTAATTATAATGGTATCATTAAATACTCATCAGCTAAAATTGTAATAGCTAATATTAACAACATTAATTACAGGTAAACTAATTATGAGTGCTTACATAAATTCAACGAAACAAAATTGAGCAGTGACTAAGGGTCACATAGAACATTCAACTCGCTTTAGGTCTTAAGATATTTTGAGGCAGGAGTATAATTAAGTAGGGTTTGTATTTAATATTGGCTTAGGGCGATTTGAGCTCATGATATAATTAAGATAATAAATATTTAAACACCACCTAACAAAACGATGAGAGGTACTACATTATTTTTAAATATGGTTCAAATAGATTTAATAATTCAAATCATTATGATTCAAGAGCCTCTAATTGCCTCAGAACCCGGGTTCTGCTCTCCAAATACTTCTTTTCCTCTTCGAACTGTGTTTGGCATTCTTCATTGTGAAATCATTACACTAGCATAATTTTAATCCCTGATGCAGTAAATTTAGCATTTTTGTTAGATCTATCTTCTTTACAGATTTATGTTATGTCATTGTTATATATTTATTCTCCACCATAACTAGTCTGTATTGCCCCGTATAGACAAACAACTCTCTAACAATTTTTTAGTCTATCACGGACATGAAAACTACTGTGGATGCTGGAATTTTAGAGCGGTCCCTCCGCGTGGTTCCACATCTCCGTGATATGCAGTTCCTACTTGTGTTGCCGAAGTACAAACTACACTTCACTATTATAATAAAAGTTATATCTAAATATGTACTTATAGATCCTTCTTACACCTTATGGCCAGTACCGATCTTACTATTCATTCATTTGCCTTACTACTGGTTAATATACTGATTCGTTAGTGAGAATAATGCAACATACCTCTGTTCTTATCAAACTTCTTGTCCATCCAAAGGTTGTCTGGAAGAAATCGCTAATAAGACAGCCTATTGTATTGTAAAATTTTATTTCTGTTAACTGTATCTTTTAAAACACAATGCATATTCATGAATAAATATGATTTCATGAATTTTCTACCAACGGCTAGGTAAAAAAAAAGGATAATAAACATAGAGAAATCTGGTGTTAAAAGGGATGTTAGGGTCGCTAATGAACTACCCATTCTAGTCACTCTTATGACAAGCTGCTGCGATACGGATCATAACGTCGCAGACTCAATAATTGAAATATGTTTATAATGTATTTTATACCAAAATTGATTATGAAAATTAATGTATTTATTTCAAAATGGAATCCTATAGATTACTCATTGAAAGTCGTGAGTCTGCTAGCGCTTCCAAAGCCATTTTAATTACTGTTAAAAGAGAAGAAGCATCGCAAACAAACTCCCCAGTAACATATCTTTATTTCATATTTATTATTTTTCGTATTTTTTTAAGAGTTTGAGAACTTTAAATATTATAATTAATACAGTTTTGATAGTTAATTTAGTAGATACGTTAATTTTTCTTCAGCATTGACCCAATCACGTAACTTCAATTACTTGACCATCCCTATATTTTTTAACAATATGAACCTGTTACAATGAATTCTAATATTTTACATATAACGTATCAGGCGTTAAAATGGCATCTTATTATTTAACCTTTAAAACATCATAATATAAATAATTTTCATTACTTTCAATCAATAAAATTAATGCACTATTTGACTTCTTTTATTACTAATTTGTATCTACTTTTCATGTCATAAGTAGTTGTGTTCGTAAAAAAATTACGAGACTGCGACTTTTTGTAATTTTATATAAACCATTGCAATTGATTTAACTGTCCACTTTCCTATTAAACATTTTGTATAAAATACAACGTACTACATTTTATCTATAAACCACCGTCTGCAAGAACAAGGCTACGATTTAAACAAACAAACGGATAAAATTTCGTTTTAGCCATATGGCTACGGAATTGTAAATATAAAACCATATTCCAAAATTAAGTAAAAATATTTACATTTGCTTTAGCTTTATTTTATCTTTTCAAGTCTAGATTGACTGACCACTTTTTATATCTAATTGCCTAAAGTTTTTGATGTAATTTTAACAAACGAATTAATGCTCTACTATTTATTATTTTCAGATAAAATGAGGACAATAAGTATATCAGTATTTGTGGTGCTTGTGGCGAATGTTTATTCGGTAAGTAATAAGTATACCTCATATCAAAAATTAAGTTTAATATCTATTATATCTTTTTTTCTTTGGCTAAGCGATATCCAATGTTAGACGCAAGCCTCCCTAAGTATGCACCACATGTCCTTATGAACCGCTTTGCAGAGCAGCAACCTTTGACGATAATACGCAGATTATTAGTGCACCGGATACGGGATAACTGGACGGCTTCCTACTCTACTGTATGGCGTCTAATCTATATGACATAAACATAAATAAGATGATTAGAGTATACATTTTTTGCGTTGAGCTTAAGTTGTGTCAAGTTATAAATTCTTTATACTTGATAAAAATTAATAATATATCGTTGTAGTATTTAAAATAATGGACTATTCATAGTTAAATGAGCTATTAAGTAGATTATATCACTAATTATTCAAGTCAATATGCCATTAAATGTAAAACTTTGTAAAAGTCTTGGTAGCTAAGTGGCAAATGTTTTGCTGTTCCTGTCATTGGAATATGAGTTGGTTTCGAATTCGAAGAGCGTTTATTGTTTACACAGTTTTTTTTACCTAATGCGCCCTAAAAAGGGTGCAACCTAAGCCCAGTATTGGGACTTTTAATAGCTGATATTATATCTGTTATTAGGTTTAAAATTAAAAATATATGAACATAATATTTAAAAACTAGCGAATATTGGTTTCAAAAGTTGTGATAAGGGTTTCTCCCTGTCCTATAACTTATGGAGTGGAAAATTCTATAAAATTAGATTTATAAATAATTTTAACAAAACTTATTTTGAACAAAATCTGTGGAGTGCTTTTTGAAAATAGAATACTATTTTTAATTAATCACTACTTTTTGCCTGCGGTTTTGCTCTTATTAATGTTATCTCATGGGAATTGTACATTTTATGGGATGAAAAGTAGCATATTTACTATTCCAGTCTGTAATTTATCTCTGAGCCAAATTTCATCCAGGTTCAGAACTTCGCATTTATAATATTACTAGGATGTACCCGCGACTTCGTCCACGCCTGAAATGAAATTCCCGGGACATAGCATTTAAAAACATAATGCAAGCTATCGTTTCAGTGGAAACTGTGGAGGAATAAGCAAATTTTTATGCATCCGAACAACTTCAAACCGCTCCCGGGCAAAATCCCGCGGGATTCCCGTCATCAAAAAATATCAGATATTTGATTACATTAAATTTGCTATCGATCAGTATCTGGACATTTTAAATAATTTCCAAAAAATTCCCACGGGATTCCCGGAAAAAACTAGCGCAGAGTTTAATTCTAAAAATTAGCTGTCGATCGGCGAAAACCGCGGCAAAATCGGCCTAGAAGTTTTTACGTGAATCTCGAACAAACAGTTCTCCGTCGTTTATATAGTCATTTCCAGTTTTTTTTAAATAGCTTCAATTTACAGACATGGAATGTTCAGAATTTTATAATATTATAGATTTAGGGTTCCGTAGTCAAATAAAAAAATAATGGATTTTCATCTCCTCAACAGATCCTTATTGTACGTGTACCGATGAGCACTTAGCTAGATTTTCATTATCTTCATAACCTTGTAATTTAAATAGCAGAAAAACATTTTCTCTTCAGAATCAAATCATCATCTCTTCAAATCAGATGACAAAAACTAATAATTATTATAAATTTTAAATAGTATTCACCTGCTGTATAAAATATTAGATAAGTTTAAATTTTCAATAAAATGAAACGTAGTTTAGAAGAAGAACTCAATTTAAAAACAAAGGAATACATAAGGAAAATAATTAGCAATTTAACCTTTAATGAATATCAGTAACAACCGCATTAATTTTCCTAATTATATTTTAAATTCATTATCATTTTTTCTTGCGAGATGGTAATGGTTTAACACGCTCTACTGCTCAGGAAAAGAGAGTATGTAGTGCTGGACTGCGGCGGCTGCCTGATATCCATAAAAACCAATCTGATGTGCTTTCTATCACTTTAAAATAGGGCCATGAGGCAATACTGGTAGCTGAGCCTAAGCCATAGCCTTAGCAGATGCGAGCTTACGTGCAGCCACGTGCCATTCAATTGGCAATAGAATCGAATTGGAATTATAACTTTGACAGTTTTGGAAGTCTGTAAACCATCTCGGCTCAATATTGTATCAATCTTGCTTTGACCGATATTGATTTAATGTGAATTTTAGAGACTACGGATATTTGACTATCGGTTAGTCGAATACATTTTGACTTGCCCTGCCATGGTTTTTTTGGTAAAGTTACAGACTTGGGACTTTGACCTCTTCCTTATTGTCATAATAACAACAGCTCATAAGTTTCCCACTACTGGGCTGGGATCTCCTATTAAAAAGATGGAACGGACAGTATACTCACCACACTTAACCAAGGTGGCCTGGTGGGTTAAAAACATCGCTTATCTAGATGTGTAGATTTCATCACGATGATTTCTTTCACCTTTAGCACGTGGTAATTGTAACAATATGCACATTAGTGTCAGAAAACTGCCTAAATGGTACTCATTCCGGCCAGAATTCGAACACGCACCCTTTGATTTTTGAACTCTACCTTTATCATATATATACTAGGATATGTCCAAGACTTCGTCCACGCCTGACTTGAAATTCCCGGGACATAAAGTACCTATAAAAAAGAATGTAAGCTATCATGTTAGTGGAAACTGTCGGAATAAGTTAATTTTTATGCAACCGAACAACTTCAAACCTCTCCCGGGAAAATTCCCGTAGGATTAACGTGATAAACAATATCACATATTTTATTACATTAAATTTGCTATCGATACTGACAAAAACCTATTGGAATTCGTTTTTTTTTAAAGTATCCATTTGAAATCATTCCCAAAAAAATCCGCAGGATTTCCAGGATAAAAAGTAGCGCAAATTTTAAGTTTAATAATTTGCTGTCGTTTAGCAAAAACCGCATTGAAATTTTGCTGGGACACATATTAGAAGTGAAACTTCAACGGACAAGTGGAAAAACGAATCACAACGGACAAGTTGAAAAACGAATGGCAACGGATAAGTGGGAAAACGAATCGCAATGGACAAGACAATCCCCGGGTGACATAGGCTATATTATATTTACAAAAAAAATAGGGATCCTTACTAAAACTCCAATAATGTAACCCAAGGTGTAAAAAAAATCCTAAAATCGCGTGAGCTGCGAAAACTATTGATGATAGAATAAAATAATTTACTACGACTTTGCAGAACACATCATTATTTACAAAAAGTGTCGCGACAGCATATGTCTAACTATTATAGTTATGCCACAATAAGTGTTCTTTTATTTTAAAAATTTAATTGAAATGCGGCCGCTAGAAAAGGTTCTTTATTTGTATTTTGGTATTCATCCTTATCAAAATAAATTACTTCATATTCAACACTGCTTAAATACCTTTATATAACTTTTAGAAATTTCAATTTGGACATCCCATTCGAAAGATATCACGAATTTAAAAATGTAAGTATTAGAACACGCGGCCGTGACGCTTTTTCGTGAGCGAAATATCGTAAGACCCCGTCTATATAGAAGTTTCACTTCAAAAAAATGTTGGAGATTTCTCATATTGTAACATTTAAATTGTGTCACTATCGAATTCAATTACCGATAGATATATTTCCAACTAAGCTTGTGTTATGGACAATTATACAACAGATAACTCTGGTGTCGGTCCCAGACACAAAGACCTGAGTAAATAACGGAGAGTTCCTCTACGAAATATATTTAATGGGAATGGAACCTATTTAATATAAATATATGCTACAGCTACAAAATACTCAATAATTAGAGAAGATAAAATTTCCTTACTGTTTTAGAATCTTTTGATAAAATAATTATTCTTAGTTTTAAAAGCGTGGTGCGAAACGATTTGTCTCTGTCGGGAAATTCACCACAAAGCACATTGTGGACTTGTAAAACATTAGGTGATGACACAATATGACGCGACGGAAGCTTCTCGAGTAATGTTTTTGAAATGTTGAAGGTAATAAAATAATTGCCGTTTGTGATTAGCAGCTTAATATTTTCTCAGCTATTTTTATTATTCCATCAAGTTACGTAGACACTAATTGTGTTCTTTTAACATAATGGTATACTTAATTATCATTTAATTTTCACAGAATACTATGTAACAACATTTTTGTATTAATATTCATTGAAGTGATTTTAATTCAATTAACTATAATTAGTCGATTTATTTTAGTTGTTTATTTTAATCTAAATCAATAAATTTTAAAGGTCCTAAATAGAAATTGCTAATCATTCGATAACTAATAAAAATTATTACTTTCAGAATTTTCATCACTAAGTCTATCTGAGAGTTTGTCTGGGATAGGCACTGAGACGACTCAATATATACAGATACACAACATATTTCAATGAAAATTTCAGGAATGTTTAATATTCATTTAATTTTATTTGATATCTTGAACAATTTAAAAACGTGAATAAAGTGACAAAGACAGACGGAGTGACGCTCGCGGACCGCGTTCGTAATACCGAAGTAAGAAAGAGAGTTGGTCTGAAAGAGAGTGTCGGGGTGAAGATAAGGAAAGGAATGCTCCGGTGGTTCGTATTAGGAACAAATTTCATCTCGAAAGGAAAATATTGAAGTTTAAAATAATATATTAGTTACTATGATTTTCTCACGACTTCTTCCACGCTTGACTTGAAATTCCCCGCGTAATTCTCAGGACAAACAGTATCGGACCATTTAAAAAAGAATATAAGCTAGAGTTTTAGTGAAAACTGTGTCGGAATAAGCTAATTTTAACTACAACCCGCTTCCGGGAAAATTAGGATTCCCGGGATAAAAAATCACACGTTTTATTACATTAAATTTGCTATCGACCAGTAGACATCACATTGGAATTCGATTTTTTTTATCTGGCCAATTTTAAATCATTGCCAGAAAAATTCCCAGGATAAAAAGTAGCGCAGATTTTAAGTCTAAGAATTAGCTGTCGATGAGCAAAATACTCATCGAAATCGGCCAAGTAGTTCTTACATAAATCCAAAAGAAACAGACAAACTGATTAACAGACAAGAAATCTAAAAAAAATGCATCTTGTTCGCCATCGTTCATAATTATAGTCAAATCCAGTTGATTTTTTTTTAAATAGCTTCAATGTACAGACACGGCATGTTTAGAATTAATATTAATTTATTAATTAAAGAAGCCTAGCCTTTAAGGGAGCAGGATTGGTGATAATGTTATTTTATAGAGCGGTCGCTAAAATACGATACTATCCTCCTTTTTTATATCATATATGATAATAATGATTTTCATTAAAGTATAAATAATAGTAATTAATATGCGACCTTCTTTCTATAGGGACATTCACACCCATACAGTTATGTAAGTATTATTACTACCACCACATTTACGTAACCGTATCGAGTGGTGCGCAGCCTTCCTATTTCTCGTCGTTTGTAATGTAGTAAAATCAGTCCGTTGTCAGTTGTATCCATTGATGCAAACAGATTAAAGAATTATTATAAGTACACCATATTTATCTCCATTACATATTGACAACCTATAGTGAAATCCAAATTGGAAGCAACCACATTTCAGCCCTACAACTTGCTGCGCTCGTACAAAATCTAGGTAGCTTGGGAGTTTTCGATGACGATAAAATACTATTACGTGATTGGGCTGCCAATTACCCTATTGTGCAACTAAAAATAAGACTACCAAACTGTCATATCTAGTAACGAAAGTGCCAAACACGAATGGCCAATAAATCTCCCTTGTTTTAACCTCGGCCTGAACTGACAAATGGATGTATTTTCGAGCGCTTTGTCCAAGGAAGGGGCCGCGCAAATTGGTGCCGAAAGCCTAAATGATTCAATCCCCAAAATCGAATATTTCATTCTGATGTTACTCAAAGGGTATCAACATTGATTATATAGTTAAGGAGATGTTTTACGTTTAAAATAATAATAAGTTTTTATGTTACACAAAAAGTTTTTATTATATAAATTATAAAAACTAAGTAGTTTACTTGTTATTCGATTGTCAGCTCCGACTAATCACGATTACAAACAATTGTAACAAGGGTATCGATTAAATAATACTAATTTTACTTATTATACTTACTTTTGACATTAAAGCTTATTATCATAGTAGCTCAGTGGCTAATGGACTTACGTCTCATTTAAAAGGAGTAGATGCAAATCCTCGCTGGAAAGTGTTTTAGATGTTTTTTTAGACCTCAGGTGCATATTGTTACAATTACCACATCTTCTTCTTCTTCTTCAGCCACTCTCAGTCCACTGCTGGACGTAGGCCTCCCCAAGTACGCGCCACATATCCCGGTCTCCCGTCTTCCTCATCCAGCCCCTGCCGGCGATCTTGCGCAGGTCGTCAGACCACCGGGCTGGAGGGCGTCCTACGCTACGTTTGCCGAGACGTGGTCTCCACTCCAGGACTCGTTTGCTCCATCGGCCGTCGGTCCTGCGACAGACGTGACCGGCCCACTGCCACTTCAACTTGCTAATTTTGCGAGCTATCCCTATATAATAAAAATTACCACATACAGAGGGTAAAATTCTTAATAAAATTTGCAACTTCGTGTAACCGATGTGTCAAACCCTCTAAAACACCTGAGACTAGTGTATATAGTATGGCGGATATCGTAAGAGAAGGAAATATAAGAAGGCTTACTAACATATTAAAACAGATATATAAACAATTACAAGCGGTGTCAAATTAAAAATTTTAATATTAAAGAATACAAAAATCTACTAGCTATTGGATTCGGTTAATTATAATTATATTTGATTGAACTTACTAGATTTTTGAATACGTATCTGAACAATTAAGCCGACGCCATTTACTGTGAATTGACACTGACATATTAACTAAAGTTCCGAAGGCAGGTTGTATAGTCACGATAATCTGATCAACAAATTTGCAATTTATAAGCGTATCCTTAATTTATTAAGATACTGTTTAATGACATTGTCTACCACTGTACCCTCTCCCCCGATTAATTACTCAATGGCACAAAGAAAAATTCTTTAATAGACTCTCTAATTGGATTTGTCGAATCAAATTTGTAAGATCCGGATCAATGTCACTTGGCCTTGAATTTTGATCAATTTTGTAACTCGTCATCCATAAATCGGCCAATATATTTTTATTGATGCCTATTATTAGATAAGGAGTTGATTTTATTTATTCATATTTTTCTGAACCAGAATTGAAATTAGGGACTAGCGTTGACAATGCAATCAATCAAGATACTAAAAACATAACGTTATGCTCGGCCTAAGATCCTTGATTTTGTATGAAGCTATCTATGACGACATCTTAACTTTTCCTGATTGAACGATTTATAAGTTCTCCTTTAAATATTGCCCTCAATTATTTATAATACCTATAACATTTTAATAGCACTGCATTTTGACATGCTTTTTATGTTGTTTTTAAAAATTATTGTAGATAGATAAAACTTTATTGTACACCAAAGCTCAGACAAACAAAAAAAAAAGAAAAACACCAATAGTTTATCGGGTAGTCATATCGCTATATTAGCGGTCTCATCCAGTCAACCCAAAGCTAGGATTGATAGATTTTAATAGGTATTGATGATAGTGCAGTTTAGAAATAATGATAAATGTACACAGTACATAAAAATCACTAGTGTAACAAATAATACAAATACCCCCAATAAGTATATTTTAGGTAAAATCGATATTAGTGTCTGCCTAGTAATAATAGTATGTGAACGTATAATTTTAATTACCCATTTTGATATGATTTATATCTTAACTTCAATAAAGATTTAAACCTAATTTATACTGGTTGTTTTACTAGACCATGGCTAGCTTTGGATAAGACGACGTCATCCACAACTAAAATTCAAAAGAAGTTATTAACATATTTTAATGAATTTGGCATATAGACTTTACAAAAATTTAGTGTATAGACTTTATCTATACTAATATTATAAAGAGGTAAAGTTTGTGACTTTGTGAAGTTGTAGGGGGTAATCTCTGAAACTACGGAACCGATTTAAAAAATTCTTTCACTGTTGACAAGCTACACTATCCCCGGTTGACATAAGCTATATTATATTTTCAAAAAAATTAGAGATCCTTACTAAAACTCCAATAGTGTAACCCAAGGTGTAAAAAATTACCTAAAATCGCGTCCGTTGCGAAAACTATTGATGATAGAATAAAATAAAGTACTACAACTTTGCAGACACATCATTATTTACAAAAAGTGTCGCGACAGCATATGTCTAACTATTATAGTTATGCCACAATAAGTGTTCTTTATTTTAAAAATTTAATTAAAATGCCGTCGCTAGAAAATGCTTTTTATTTGTATCGTGGTGTTCATCCTTATCAAAATAAATTACTTCATATTCAAAACTGCTTCAATACCTTTATATGACTTTTTGAATTATTCAATTCGGGCATTCCATTTGAAAGTTATCACGAGTTTAATAATGTAAGTATTAGAAAAAAGTTACGTGGTCGCCGCGCACCCTAATCGGCTAAATAGGTTTATGCGATGTAGGCATCACTGGGGTAAGGGCAGTACGGGAGGGGAAATATTTTGAATTCGCTTAGTAGGTAATTAAACTCAACGAAAAATAAAGAGGTAAAGTTTGTGAGTTTGTGACGTTGTAGGGGGTACTCTCTGGTTCTGCTAAACCGAATTTGAAAATTCTTTCACCAGTGGAAAGCTACATTATTTCTAAGTGATATAGGGTACTTATATTTGATTGTGTTTAATAATAATCATTTTTTTTTTTTTTCTGATGCCCAGCGAAGTGGGCACGGGTCAGCTAGTAGAATCATCATCATCATCATCCGAGCGTTAATTCCCGGTTGCCTTCGGAGCGTTCACTCCGACGCCAGGGTCCGCTTTCCTACTTTTTCTACTCCACTTCGCGCGGTCTTCAGCATCCCCCGTTTTGAGACCATTGGTACGCATGTCATCCTTCACAACGTCAAGCCAACATTTCTTGGGCCTTCCCCTTCGACCGGGACCTGGCGGAGGCGGCATGGCTAGACATTTGTTCCCCACATAATTAGCCGGTCTCCGTAAAACGTGGCCGTACCAACGTAAGCGACACTCTTGCAATTTGTCTGCTATGTCACGGACATGAAGACTGCCGCGGATGCGGGAGTTCCTGACTTGGTCTTTCCGCGTCACTCCACACATCCATCGCAGCATATTCATCTCCGTGACACGCAGTTCTTGCTTGTGTCGCTCAAGTACAGGCCACGCTTCACTGCCATACAAAAGGACAGGTCTAATGATGGATTTATAGACCTGTCCTTTTAATTTAACCGGCATTTTGGGGTCACAAATGACACCTGTCACCTCACGCCGGGTCAGCTAGTAGAATATATACCAGTTATTACCATTGAGTTTATCTTAAAAGAGATTAATTTCAAGCAAGCAATGTCGTAACAGTTAGCAGGTATTTCATAGGAAGTAATATTTAATTCATAATAAATGATTTATTTGATCTCTGAACTTTATTAGAAACCCGTTTTACTGACGTAGTAAAGACGGAAACATTAATGACAAATCCATTTTCGACACCTGGAAATCCGCAGACAATGAACAACATTCAATAAAACGGAAATGCTAAGCGATTAGGTTCGTGTTATATTAAAAGCTGGTTGAATAAATCATAGCAAAACCGTTAGAGATTTTTAAGTCAATGCTTCTGCAATATGGTATTAAAACATATTGCAAACAAGTAATTAGAGCAATGTTTTGTATGTAGCATATTATGTGAAATAAGTAGATAATTTGAGTTCGCCACCAGTTACTCTACTAATATTATTTGTTGGCAAACTATACTAATACAAATATAAATATGAATTACTACTTACTATAGCGGATAAGTATATAAAATGAGGATAATTTTTGAAATAAATTTTAATTTACTTGGGTATAGGTTGCAAAGTTTCCGCGCAGTATGGATTTTGGGGTTACTAAAATTAAATGAATTGCTTATCATGAAATTTCGTATTCGTATTTATAATCCTTTTTTACTGCTAGATACAACAGAGGCTAATGATCCACCTGATTACTGTTGTCTGCACGTTTATAAGATCAGAGGGTGTTATCTACTTACTGCTGATTTCTAGCGAATTTTATGAGTTGCATCTACCATAATATTATACATGTATTTTCAATAACGGGAATGAAGACGAGGATGAATATAATACGTTTTATTTCGAAAAATTGGATAGTGCCCGACGAATACAGTTCCGAAGTTCATTTGAATGAACGCGTGTGGAAAGTTGTGCAATAGTACAGCAACAAAAATATTTTAGTGTTATTTGTAAGCCCGAGGCTTATAGTGGACCGCGACCTTTACGGGGATACTTACTTATATGTTAACAGATCTCAGTTTACGATGGATTTTATATCCTGTTACGTCATCGAGAATCTACATAAACCTTTGTTTTTGTTCTTGGTTGAATAAGAAGGTCCTTTTATATTATTGTAATAAACCCTGGGTAACACAAATATACAACCTTGGATTTCAGCACTCTGATATTTGACTACGCGGAATTGGATATATATACGTTATTTAAAAATTAAAACCTGCCGTTTACATTATACTGTAACAGTAACAATGTTTACAAATTATCCTTTTATATCAACCTCATTAACTGATATTTTAGATCCACTATGGTGTTATGTTCTTAACTTTGGTCGCTTAGCTCACTGGACGTAGTGGTCCCGGATTCAATTACCAGTATATTAAATTCCGTGAACAAACTTTTTGTCTCTATTCTGGGTGTTACTAACTTTATAGTTATCTGTAATGCAAACATTTTAAATAAAATTATTCTACCTACATTACGTTTACATGCATCCCTATTCTTCCGTTATTCGACCGGCTTCTACAAATCTCAATCAGTTTGTTGGTTTACTTTGTCACGAATATGAAGGTTGCCATGGATATAGTTTATGGTATGGTATACGAATTCCTGACAGGATTCTGACGTCACTACATACATCCAGTGTAACACGTACGTTTCTATAACCTGCCTACTGCGTAATTAATTATCTATTCACCGATTACAAGGGACTAGTTTAATTCGAGTTTAGTATATATTAATTTGGATTGCACAATTCCTAAGGTTGTATAATAATAACGCATGTATCTTGACAATGTAATATTGCATAATGTAGGCAAGAGAACAATTAAAACGTCTAATTGCATGTGACGAGAAACCATGGAATTGTTCTGCGTCAAACTGCACTGAAACTGTGCATGATATTGTTGTAATAATGACTGAATCATTTATAAATCTATCTATAACACGAATTCAAATATCAAATACTTCGGTAAGAGGCCATCTTAAACCTAACCTTCGGCTTCACATCCAGTCACACCAGTGGGTGTTCATTCGCTGAAGACAAGCTGAGATAATGAAGGCAACTTCAAGGTCTCAACTCAACGGGGCTTGAGACCTTGAAGTTGAACAATTAATTGAAGTTAGTCGCCCTGATGTAATGAAAATCAAAATATGTCCTTATGAAAACAAAACAACGGACAGAGAAAGACCACAAAAGCTTCTGTTGATTAGACAAATAAAATTGACATATGACATAAGACACCATCACCAGCATCACCTATCACTCGCACCAAGTTGCCTAGACTGCGAAGCGCCAAATACGGTTGGAATCCTCTCGGCAATATTGAAGAGGCCTGGATGCTATAATAAGTTGCGGACTGGCCAGCATGTGTCAGATTGCTGTATAACTAAGTTATTGCTTTACAGCAATCATAGCTCATTAAACGCACCCGACAGCCAACAAGCATCGCAGTCCTCATGTCAACGCTGCGTTGTCAACCAGTGAACTACGCGTGATCAACGAATAAACATCGCGTGATCCATGAATTACTTAGTAGTATGTCAGCGATTAGTACTACGTCTATACGGGAACCATTCCGGGTTGTCACCTAGTGGTTCACACGCCGTCTGCGTAAGGAGCTGCTTACGCTACTTTCGAGCGAATTGATCTGGTACTGGTACTACTGGGTGGCTCTACTGAGCACCTTTAGTGTATCTGACCTGTCATTGTGAATCTTACACTACCTCACTTTTTGTTTCCGAGCAGTAGGATGTGCATAGCATCAAATCTTTTTGCCTATTCAGAAAATACGTTGATGTTAAGGGACAAATATCACAGACGTTGACGGTGGAAGTAAACTTTCACAAGAGCATTAATGAACTTAATAATTATTGTCTTTAGTGAAATAGAAATTGAATTTAAAGTTTAATTGTAATTAATCAAGGTACTTATATAACTAAGAATTCGTACCTATTCAAAGATTGTGTAATTCCCCGAACAGTTGTCAACAATGTATTAAATAAGTAACAATTAAATGGTAATTATTGTTTTAGTTTAGCTCGCGCTTTAGTAGGATAATTCCCAGAGAAATAATAACTAATGAATTCGGAATCATTCAACTTTCAAAGAATGCTGCTTCATAATTCAATACAGAATACGGGAAAGAGGCCACTAGAGAGAATAAAGTGGTTTATTCCTATTTAATTGGTTTAGATATTGCTGTCCGAGGAATAGAAGTTTCATCATTATTTGATTCCACCAGGTCTCCTATTAATACAAACTATTTATCCGTGCAGGAACGGAGAAAGAATACAATTTCCTGCGGCCGGGCGGCCTGTCGTAAGAGGCGACTTAACAAGCCACAGCCAGGTGGTAGGGCATTTGCCCGACTGGATGGCTACCACCCCTGGTCTAAAGTATGTCGCCAAACAACCTTGAGTTGTTTTCCGGCATTAGTGACCAGGTTCCAGTTTCCCTTAAGAGAGCAGCAGCGCATTTGTAGCAACTTTGCTGTTGCAAATGTCCATAGGCGATGGTAACCGCTTTCCATCAAGTGGGCCGTTTGCCTGTCTGCTGATCTCCTGCAATAAAAAAAATATTAGTTTTTGATATTTTATTCTTTATTTTATTAGACCAATTCAGTTGAAAATTTATTAAGATTTTCAACGTTTCCTGAAGTTAGTCTTGTAAATTTTGTTTTAAATAACAAATCGTCAAAAGCCGAAATGAAAATCCCTTTTAGGCATCATCTAGTAATGAAGGCTTTAGGAGTATTTTATATTTACACTTTTAATAAGCAATTGTCATTCCTAGTACTGTTGTAATATTCGGATACCTTTACCTCTGGGTTCCATGAATGTTGTGAAATATATACGAACTCGTATATGTTTGATTCCTTTATGTCAAACTATTTATTGACCACACTACTGTATACGTTAGTAGTAACTGGTTAACGTAATTTCACATTGTGTTATTAGCTAATGCTGACCAAACATTCGCCGGATATCCGATTGCACACTATAGTGTTCATAGAGTATGAAATGATAATTATGTCGATGTTCTAACGTCATTCAGGGAAGTATTGAACCTTGGTCCTAATTTTCCAAAAAAGGCATACTTGTGCTGTATTTTAAAGCCGCATTAGCAACAAAAAAAAATGTGTGTCAGCTCTGACGCGCGACTGGTAAGATTGTGTTTGAATGTGCAATAAGAAAACTGAGTAACTAAACGCATCTCTTATAATACTTGAAGCATGTATGTAGTCCGTCCGTTCGTCTGTCCGTGTTTGTTTGTCATATATTTTGCTTTGATCTCTCTGTACTCGTCGGCTGCGGGTATAAGACTCTCTAATTTCAAAACACAGTATTTTACACTGATGGATATTATTTTAGATCTTATTTCATTGAATTAAAGATCGAAATTGTATAATAAATACGGAATGCTTTTAAGTTAATGCTTGTATTATTTCAATCCTTCCTTTCAATTCTTAAAAAGTAAATTCTAAAAATCACTTGGATGCTAAATATTAAGGCTCCAGGAACTCATCAAACTTTTACCTTGTCTTTTCATTTATAATTTCATTTGTAATTGCCACATAAAGAAAAGAAAAATAAAGAAATTAAAATACAATGTTAAAACAAGTTTGTTATCTATCAGATACTCTACTTTTTCGCCAAAAGCGTTATATTCATAGTAGTAGTTTTTTTTAACATTTAGTATTCAAACCCTAAAAAACAAATCAGATTAATTTTTAAAAGATTCGTTATGATTAGTGGATGCCATTTAACACAGTTCTATCAATCTGTTCTCCTAAGAAAGCCTATGTTTATTATCTATCTATGCATAGTGAAGTTAAAAAATTGTCTTTGATCTGAGAATCCTTATTTTTGGATGCATTCCAGAACTTATTATTCGGAAACACAATTCACATAGAACCGGCAAAGTTTACGAGATGGACGAATTTCATTCCAGAACAAAAATAATTCAGACAGAAAAAAGATAATAGACCAAGTTATCATTTCCGAGCTCACGAGAGCACTCGACCAGAAAAACGTTTAACGCAACGTTCCTTTTTTATTAACTTTTAGTTCTGCAGAGCAAGTTAATTTGCATTTAGGGCAGGAGTTTGGTAGCAAAGTAAGTTGAATATAGTTAAATGACTAACCACGTTTACAATACAATACAATATTTTATTGTACCCCAACATAATAAAAA
Source organism: Dendrolimus kikuchii (assembly GCA_019925095.2). NCBI lineage: Eukaryota > Metazoa > Arthropoda > Insecta > Lepidoptera > Lasiocampidae > Dendrolimus > Dendrolimus kikuchii. Next base: position 16,839,762 of record CM034388.1, on the reverse strand, counting down.
TAAAGTACTTAATAATATTATTATAACTAATATACAGCTATAAAAATATATGCTGTTACAACCTAGGCGCCGACAAAGACAAATTGCACTTAGAGATTTGTAGAAGCACATTTTATTGTTGGCATATGAACTAATTGTAATTCTTGTATGATGGTCTTCTTTTGTTTACTTATTTATTGGCATACGTTTCTGGAGAAGAGCCCACTATTTTATCGTACTCGTTTATGGCCGCTTGCAGCCGAATCATTAACCAGGTGTTGCGGATTAAGTCGACTGCAATACGGCCACATTTGTATATGTAAGGTATAAAACGATGGCCTGATGGAGAGAGACGGCAGTCGAGCGAGAATCACGATCAAGGCGAGACCTGTACATTCGGGAATCTATTAGTGATGGACTTTGCGCGTTTTATTGAAATACGACCTTCTGCATTACGTTTGGATTTGTTGTGTTCGGTTATAGTTGTATCTGTGTTATACGTGTTTGTATAGTTCTAATAACCTCTATAATAATTCTAACGGCATTTTAATTCGAGTCCCGCAACTCGTAACAATACATTATAAACACGTCATAAAGTTAGATAGGGTTCCTTCACTAGTATGTTGAAATAGTAGATACATTTAGCAGACTGAATATTTGTGAACAGTACATTCCAGGGATGTACGGCCTGAACCGAAAACAATTTGGTGTAAAACTGGTTCTGCTTCGTAACTTCTCTCACGATCTCATAGGGTTTTAATCACTGTAAAAGAACTGGAAGCGTTTGTTATGGTGGAGGTGTTTAGGATTGAAACAACCACTCACTACATTTTATACTTTATATTAATAGCGTGTTATACGAGGTAATAATATAAACACTTAAGGCACAATGGAATGTTTGGCGCTACAACGATACACTAAAAATGATCTTGTGTAGCTTTTTTTTTTAATTCTCCTCGATCCTGACAAACACGACATGTCAGGGTATTTATTTGCTTTTATTGTTTTCTATCTTTTTATTCTTTTTTACTTTTTTATTTTCTTTATTCTTTTTATCTTTATTTACAGCTTATATCAATTACATTTTTCGTCTTATATTCTATAGCTTACATTCTTTCTTATGTATTACTGATTATGTTTACAATATTTTAGTTCTAATTTACTCACTACGCTTTACCACATTGTTATCGACCACTTCTTATTACTACTTTTACACTACTATTTTTATTTTGCTATTTGTATTTTATAATTACATTCTACTTTTTCTATCTCTATTTGTATTTATACTATGTATTTACACCTTATATGGTTTCTATTTTTATAATTTTCAATATTACAGTTTTTATATATATTCTTATAATATATATTTAACATGTATTTATTTATCTTTTTTGCGTTTTATTACAATATTGACTATCATCCAAGTGTCTTTTGCTCATCAGTTCATGCATGTTTTCATACTTCACGGCTGTCTCTCGTTTCACCTCGAGGTTGCTCCTCGATCGGGCGTGCACTGGACAGTAAAAAATTAAGTGCGGTACAGTTTCAAAACTGCTGTCATCACAAATGCACGAAGGGTTCTCCTTCAACCCGAACCGGTTCAGGTATTCGGAGAACGGTTCCGAGACGGATCTGCCGTTTGGCGAATGAAACCGGAAGTTTGTCATAGTGCGGTATATATATATATCTTAAACTTGTTCTCTTTTGGAATTTAGTTTGAATAAAAACTGTTGGATTTGAATGGAAATGTCGCGATAGCTTAGATAAGCAACACCGTGTCCCATTTCATTCACGTGGGTTCGAATCCTGGCTAGAGATCATGCACTACTTAGATTGCTTTTGTGGCTCAATGCGTATATTGTTCGTTCGTGGCGGCCATGCATAAAGCTGTCTACTCACCTGCGAGTCATAATCGTAACCAGTGTAGTTACTATAACCAAAAATTATAGTGTGTACGTGACTCACGAGTTCGAAGCGGGCGGCACGCGGCGCGCTCGGAACGAGCCAATAAAGCGGAGATCAATGGCGGCGTACACCTTTCAGTTTCAGTCTCCCTTTAGAGAGCGGCAGCACATTGGTATCGCTTTCGGTGTTACAGATGTCCATAGGTGAAGGTAACCGTTTACCATCAGTTCACCATTCATGCAATAAAAAAATATATAAAAAATACATTCGAGCACGTTACTGTATCCGCTCGGTTACAGTTACGGCTCGCAAATGAGTACGCGGTTTTATATGCCTTGAAACGTGGACGCCGACGCCCGGCAGTGAGAACTATATGAGCTGATATTATTGTATAGCTGCTACATGTATCCAAAATAAACAATTGAATATATTTTAAACACAATACCATTTTTTAGACCTCACAAAGAGAATTGTAGGTACTACATATTAGTAGCCATTAGTGTTCCTTACGCAATGCATAATGTATCAGTGCGATTTGCGTAAAATACGCGCTCCGAATCGTAAAGTAAAGAATCACACAATAACAATTTGATTAATGCATAAATGTCTGCTTTGTGTATTGTAGTACCAATAAAACATAAAAACAATATTTTTTTAAAAGTGTTTTATATATATTATTAATAAAATTGTTCTTCATTGTGTTTTCGTCACATGTCAGAAATTTTTGAAAGCATACACCAATTATAAGAAATATATATACCTATACAGGTACATAACATATTATAGGTAGGTGTATATGTATGAACTTCGAAAACCTTCAATAAAATGAAAAACACTTAACTAATATACTTTGACAAAGATAAAAATACATCGACAATTTTCAATGTAAGTCTTTTTTTTTATAAGAGACATTGAAATTGAGTAATTAATTAATTGAATTGAGGACGATAAACAAACCATTAATAAAATGAGAAAATAAAAAAATACATATTATAATAAATATTTCGAAATACATATTATATAATATCTTTATTGATTGTTTATAATAGGTACGCCATTTAAGTAATTCTATATTAAAACTATTTATTGTTTTTGTCGACCATTCTATAATGCTTGAAGATGAAATTCATCGAGAAATGAGTCCTAAATTTTATGACATACGGTGCCGAGATGTGAACACTGGCGGTGGGGATGGTCCACAAATTTAAAGTCGCTCAGCGAGCTACGGACTGTTGGGTGTGTCTTTTATGAATACAATGAGCAATGAGAATATCTGTAACCGAAGCTAGGTAGCCGACTAAGATCGCAAAATGAGCCAATTGAAGTGGCAGTGGGCCAGTCACGTCAGGGCAGGACTGACGGCAGATGGAGCAAACGTGTCCTGGACCAGAGAGGCCAAGAAGGCCCTTTCGATTGCAATTTTGCGAGTGAAAGCCCGGGTTCAGGCCGAGCTCCTCGAGACACTCGACCGGGATCCTTGGGGGCATCCGTACCATGGGGCATGCAATACGTTGCGGCCTTGCACTTCCACGGTTACGGAAACGCTTGAACCGAAGGTCCTCCGGTCGGTTATGGATGGGCTTTTCCTGGATCCAGGGATCTTTACTCCCCCCAACATGGGTCCAATCATACCCGACACCTCGGAGGTGGAGCCTCATTCCAGCACCGAGGAAGAGTTAGACGTTGCCCTGGAGCGGCTTCGGGGCAGAAAGACGGCGCCGGGACCCGACGGGATTCCGGGTCGGCTCCTCTTCCTGGCTGCTAAACATCTACGCAGCCAGCTGCGGGAACTGTTCGACGCCTGTATCCACGCAGGTCAGATTCCGTCACAATGGAAGGAGGGTCGATTGTGCCTGATTCCTAAGGGAGGTCGGCCTCCCAACGATCCGTCCGCCTACAGGCCCATAGTCTTGCTCAACGAGGTCGCCAAGGTCTTCGAAAACATCTTAGTGGAACGCCTTGTCAAGTATCTCGACACTATGGAGCCGGGGCTAGCACAGACGCAGTTCGGGTTTCGGCGGAGGCGCTCCACGTTGGAAGCCTTCGAGACACTGCGGGCTGTAACGGACGAAGCCGTTCAAGCGAAGGATACTGTCCTGGCTATGTCGCTCGATATAGCGAACGCCTTTAACAGCGATCGCCTCACGAGACGATCAGAGAGAGGCTCCGTGCACACAGAGTTCCCCCGTACCTCACGAGGCTGTTGGGCGCGTACCTCTAGGACAGGTACATCTTTGGGAGGGCGGTGAGTCCGAGAATCGCGCGTTAGAGCGGCGACGCGTCGCGTGCGGTGTCCCACAGGGGTCGGTCCTCGGGCCGGTTCTTTGGAACGTCGGTTATGACTGGATCCTTCGGGCTCCGGTCCTGCCCGGCTGCCCGGGATAGAGCTAATCTGCTTTGCGGATGACACCCTACTCACGGCACGCGCTGCATCTTATGCGGAATCTATGGACCTCGTCAATGACGGGTTGGCGATCATGGTCCAAAGAATAGGTAGGCTGGGCTTGAGGGTCTCACCCGCGAAGACGGAAGCCATCATGTTCCATAGGCGGTTTCGTAATCCCCCCGCGGACTTGACGGTTACAGTTCAAGGGGTGGAGATTCGCGTAGGCCCCCAGATGAAATATCTGGGGCTTATTCTCGACGGGAAATGGCTGTTTAACGCGCACATTGAGCAGCTAGTTCTCAAACTCGTGAGGTTCGCTGGCGCCGTCTCTCGGCTTTTTCCCAACGTGGGGGGACCGAGGAGGGGGGCGACTATGAAATTCTTAGGAGTATGGCCCTGCCTGTACGGTGCATTCGTATGGTCCGTTGCACTTCACCGCCACAATAGGACACTGTTGTGCCGCGCAAAACGAGTCGTGGCGGTGAGGGCTATCCGTGGATACCGTACAGTGTCGTGGACGGCGTCGAAACTTTTGGCAGGCGATCCGCCGTGGCCTCTTGAGGCGGACGTACTTGCCAAAGTTCGGCGCTCCCGACAGGATGCCCTCGCCCGTGGCCTGGTTTATTGCCAGGCCGAGATTCAGGCGAAACTTTGTCGAGAGAGTTGGAAAATCCTGTAGCTGGCATTGAGGCAGTGGAGGCGGTGCGCCCACACCTGTTGCGTTGGCTCTCGCGGAAACGCGGAGCCCTGACCTTCAGGATGACGCAGATACTTACCGGGCATGGGTGCTTCGATAAGTATCTGAATCATATCGTGGGCTGCCTGTCTTCACCCCAATGTCGCCAGTGTGGCGCATAAGACACGGCGTTTCATACGCTAGTTGAGTGCGCAGCATGGGCACCACAGAGATTTGAACTCGAAATGCTCGTAGGTCTGATTGACTCGCTCGACAGTCTGGTGCAAGCCATGCTGCATAGCGACGATCACTGGGTGGGTGCGGCCGATTTCTGCGAGACTGTAATTTCGCAAAAGGAGGCCGCAGAACGAGATAGGGAGAGAGGTGCGCATGCGTCTCACGGATACCGACATAATTCCGCTATAGGGGCCCTCTAGCATCTAGGGAGCAGAGGAGTCTTCACCCCTGTTGACGAAGTGAGTTTGCCTTTCCCGGGGCATTCTCAAGCACTGATGCGCTAGGATCAGCGTGGGCGTAACTACGTTCTAAGTCTCACGCTCTTCCTGCCATAAGCGCGGGGCACATGGGAGGAGGGTGGTTTTAGTGGAGTATTGAGTAGGTTGGTAGGTAGGTTTCGAGTCTTCACACAAGCCGGCGATTTGACTCTGGTGCTCCATTCGTGGATGTCACCTCTCGTCGCTGTGGTCTAATCCCTAGTAAAGGGCCCGGTAGTGTGCGAAATGCATTTACCCCGCCTCAAAAAAACAAAACGTGTCCTGAAGGGGCCGACTGTGTCTCGGTAAAGGTAGCGTAGAACGCCTTCTAACCCAGTGCGGTGGATCGACGACCTGCGTAAGGTCGCCGGCAGGGGCTGGACTTGGGAAGGCCTACAATGCATACAAAATTCAAAAAAACTCAGTACATTAGTTTATAGTAAAATATTATCTTGTTCTGAAATACAAACTGAATTTATCGAACTGAGTCCCAATGAAGGTTATTACAAGTGAAGTCCCATGGAAAATCATAGTACCTATAGCGTAAATATTAAAATGATTTACGTTATTCAACTACGTCCAATTTATTACCCCAATCGGCTAAAATTTTAGCATTTAAAGCACTTTGCATTTCTTGGCTAAGTAAACCGCGTGTTTGTTCAGTAACAATTGTTTACGCGCCTTAAATAAATTTTAAGGCAAAGTATTAATTAAAATCACTGCTGGGTTCCAACACAAACACATTATGAGGAAGGTCATATTCTGGTTTTGGCTATAAAACTTTAAGATTAAATGGAAAATTCCTGGCGGTAATTATATTCTGTGTTAGCACAAAGAATTAAAATAAAATAGCGAATGTAATGTGTACCGTCTACGAGCTTTGTCTGTAAATTAATATTTGGGGTCAATTTATTAACTATATATGTACAAAGATATTCTTAGTACACGTAATTTAAGCGAGTGGTAGATGTGCGTGCGAGTAGGTATACCTGCTTATGGGTCAATGGCCTTTTTTGTCCTTGTATTATCAAGTACGCGAACTTTCAGCTGTGAAGTACATAGATCGCATCAAACTGTATATGTGTAATTGTATGACTATATAACATTTTATGTTTATAGATATACGCAAATCTAAGATTTCACCTTACATACTTAAAATAATATGTATATACAAAATTACAATACAATTATTAGTTTCATTTTAGTACACTTATCATTGTTTCTAATATTATAGTACTAGATCAAAATTATTGATAGATACTATAGACTAGACTAGAAGTCGTGGTAGCGTAAAGGCTAGCGAAAGCGTTCCAAACTCAAAGGGCGCCGGTTCGATCCTTGCCGAAACGCATGCACCACTTAGTCAGTTTTCTGATCTAATGTGCATATTGTTATAATTACCACGGGCTAACAACGGCGAAGGAAAACATCGTGATGCAACTTGCATATCGAGATAACTGATGCGTCAAACCTGCCAAGCCGCTTTGGACAAGCGTGGCGGGTATACTGTCCATTTCCCCACTATAATGGCAGGCCCGAGCCCAGTAATGGGACATTTAAGGGCTGATATTATTATTAATATTATTAAACTATAAATATTAGCTTATTGGATTGTAATGTCGATTCTCTATAATGAAGTTTATCAAATTACGTATACTAAGGCCAGCTATGTATAGCCGTGGTGGCTTAGTTGTTAATACTTCGACGTTTCATTCCATTGACGTGGGTTCGAATACCGGTCGCGTAGCAACCAGCGCTTAGACTAAGCGCAAACTACGGTTTTACTTTTTTTGATACGATATTGGAATCGCGCTGAAAAATGTCGTGAAAAATCGTGGCGTCAAGGCAAAGTCGTGGTCAAGCCTCCCTTGAATGGATGTATGTTGACAATCCATCGTTTTTATTTTTGCGCGATATTACGTCACTATGTGTAGCAGTAAACACTATAGGTATATAAATATATATACCTTTCTGTTAAATTTTATTTCTAAACATATTTCCCACTTTGCTTCAATAATGTGTTATCTTGAAAATAGAAATATAATAAGAAAAGACCCTTTTTAAGCTTCAAAAATTTTTTTTCTAGAGAAACGTATAACTTTTTTCTGGCAATCTTTCATGTATTTTAAAAGATAAAGTTGTTATTTGTTTCGATATAATTATTTTTTAGGGGTTAAAAAACTCTTTTTCATTTCTCATATTCTGAAGTACGCTTGGAGTTGTCTAATCACAAGAATGAAAACAGCACTTTTCGGCTCTGGGAAACTATTCTCCCTGCTGTCAAAAAATTTAGAAAACTATGCAAGCCATAGCTTATACATGCGACTTATGTCCCAACTTTTTTTACAGCCGCTGTTAAGTCGCGGCTTAAATTGTATTAAAAAAATATCAACAATTTTGTAACATTATTTTATACTTAGAAATTACTTTTCACTGAATTATTATTTAATTTACATAAATTTGAGGTAACTATTTACTATCATCAGTGACAATAAAATATTGGCTGGTAGAATGCCACAGAAAAAAAAAATTAACGTACTACGTACGTGACGACGTTCCATTAGATTTAGATATGACTTTAACGCCTGTTATTAGAGAAGTCGTTGTTTGTGTAACTAATCAGTTTTTGTTTACTTTCCTCATATTTGAAATGAAAAGCAGAATGTTAACCTCGCATAAAAGGCCTATTTAGGCACTTCAATTATTAGTACCCTCGCCACATTCTTACGAGAAACTATCTCGTGCCTAAATATGACCTTCACCTCTCATTTAACAAACTATTATGCTGAAATTTCAATTTTCGAGGTAACACATTATTGAAGCAAAGAGGCGAATATACACAGATCTAATCATTTCTGATAAAAATAGCCGCGGTACATTAGAATTGCATAGTTAATAATCTCCTTTACTTTTATTTACTATTGCCAATAAAGTTTTTTTTTCTTATAAAGTACGGACTTTTAACTCTAAGTTAAGTAGGTTACGTAGATATATATTGTTTTTCTTTAGCTTATAATGCAATATTAATGGGTTTTTTTTATTTTTTTTATTGCAGGAGTTCAGCAGACAGGCAGATGGCCTACTTGATGGAAAGCGGTTACTATCGCCTATGGACATTTGCAACACCAAAGGTGTTACAAATGCACTGCTGCTCTGTTAAGGGAGACTGGAACCTGGTCAGTAATGCCGGAACACAACTCAAGGTTGCTATGGCGACATACTTTAGATCAGGGGTGGTATTCATCCAGTCGGGCAAATGCCATACCACCTGGCTTAGTGTGTTAAATATAAATCTTTTTATTTATAATATATATATATATATATATATACATATATATATATATATATATATATATATATATATATATATATATATATATATATATATACATATATATATATATATACATACACATATATATATATATATATATATTTGCTTGACTAAACAGTCGTTTTATATTTATTTTATATTTCAGGAACCACAGTTCATTATGGCGAAAGACGACAAGTTGGGAGTAAATTTCGGAGGGTACCAAGCGGCTGTTGGTCTCGGCGGTTTCCTAGGTAGAAAAAACTTTTGATTAATTAAATTTTTGCTAGTCTTACTTGAAAGAAAGTTGAGTAAAGACATGGTTTTATATTTAATGATTTAATATTTCTTCTAGGGAAATGTGCAGGCGATCTACGTAATTGTAAGTGGTTACCATCGCCCATGGACATCTGCAACACTAAGACAGCAGAATTAGATGTGTTGCCCCGCTGATCTTTTAAATATATCTTTTTGTAATATGAGTACGGACTTCGACAAAGGAAACAAACAGTCTTCTAACATTACAACAAAAACAAAATCAAATTAGTCAGTGTGCAGTGTACCTATTACACTTTATCACAGTTATTATATTGGCAAAATCAATGCTGGAGTCATAATCTTAAATAAGGAAGAAAATAAAATTGTATTATTAGGGTAAATGACACATGTTACAATAAATTATACAATTATTTACATGTAAAATAACGGGGTGCTAAAAAACCATACTAACGTCTCACAATTATTATAACATCACGATATAATCGTCTTAATTACTGTTTAAACCAGAATTAATACGCTATTATATTTCTTTTAGTTTTATAAAGATATAACGCCATAAATTTATACAGTCGTAAAAAATCTAGAAGGCTGCAACGTTTTGTTATGGCCCTGCTACACCTGGGACAATGTTTAGTTAGTGACTGTAATATGCATATGTAGCGAAGGGTTTAATGTGTTATTTCTGATGAGACTTTGTTACTAATGGCTAATGACGTTAAATATTAACAGATTACGTATGTATATATACTAATGTAGCTAGTCATTAACGGCTTGGTTTTTAACGCTACAAACTAGACACATTTGGCCAGTGAATGTGGCCAAATGCGTCTCGTTTGTTCTTTTTTCTTTCACCTTCCCCCAATCATTTGGAGTCGACACAATAGATATGTTGTTTCCTTCCATATACACTCTTCTATTCTGATATACGTCCTCTGTCACATCACAAATCAATATGTCATCCTTTACACAATCCAATCATCTCTTTTTTGGTCCACCTTTACATATTTACCCGTCAATCTTCCAGTTTTTTTTTGTCACGTGCCTTTCATCCTTCCTCATTACATGCCCATTGTATGTATTGGCATGTATGGCATGTAAGTACCACCTTAGTCTACTTCTTCTCAATTTTTCAGACACGGGTGCAACTTTTAATGATCCCCTTATATACTCATTTCCCACCTTATCCGTGTGACTTACACCAACAGTAGCATATCGTTTAATTTGACTGTCATCTGCTCTATTGCTTTTGCATAATGTATCATAAGTTGTATATCGTATGGACGGTGTTTATTGTACATTCTTTTCAATTTAGGTGGTGGTGCTCGTGGAGGACTTTTTGCTGAAGCAGGCACTCCGACTGGACAGTCAGCGAGAGCTGGACTTGGTGGCGCTGTCGGCGCCGATGGTAAATCAGCAGGTAAAATAAATGTCTTGATATTTTTTTTAAATATAATTGTTCATAGTAACCTATATAGTTTTAGTTTACTGTTGTCTAATGGGATTAATATGTCCATGTGGATAAAAAACTGTGTGTGTCAGCTCCGAGGCGCGACTGGAGTATATTCCTTTAGAATGATTGTCTTGGGATATTTACTGACTTTACATCGTATTTCATTGCATCGAAGTTCGAAATATAAGACCTTCTAATTTCAATACACCGTATCTTACATGATGGATATTATATATCTTAGCTATTATTTTCATTGCATTAAAGTTCGAAATCGTATATTATGAAAAAAAAGTGTGTTTGTGTTTGCAGCTCACACGTAGTAGAAGTGAAACTTCAGAGAATATACTCACAGATAATTCTTTTCTAACCTTTATTACTATAAATATAATCCTTTGAGCTCACATCCGTCAACATATTATAACTTCTTAAGTATCACTTTTAATTTTTCCCTGTTTTAGTCTAAAAAATATTATGATCAGTTTTATTTCGGTCCAAATTGGACATATGTTTATTGACTCTCTACTCTGTGCTGTGCAATATAAAACTCGTATCTCATTCTCTCGCAGGCTTAGTCCTATAGATTTTATCTGTTTTTAGTGTCCCTTTTTCGTTTCATCGAGTTTCGAATCACAACGATTCTAAAGAAGTTTCACTTCAAAAATATAAGGCTTTTGAGTTAACGATTATATTATTTTACTCCTCATAAAATTTCCATACAGAGTTCCTTACATAAAAGTCGATTCTTAAGGATTAAACTCCAAAAATCTTGAACAAAATAAAGAGAAAAAATATCCATTACATTATCATCCATAAATAGCTATGTCTGATTAATAAAATATAATCAAGCAAATACATTTATTATAATAACTTATGTATATGTATCTACATATATATATATATATATATATATATATATATATATATATATATATATATATTTATATATATATATATTTATATATATATATATATGTGAATATGCATACATAAGTATGTATGTATTTGTATGAGGTGTGTAAGAACAAGCCTGAATGGCGCTCTGTTGTTCGTGCCTACCCCGCAAGGGAACTGGCGTGAAGCTATGTATGTATGTATGTATTTGTATATTTATTTCTTAAATTAGTTTGAGTATTTATGTGTCTATTGCCTTTTTCCTGCATCACCTATATCGCCTGATTCTTTCTTTCATTTAGGTTGCCTGGAAGAAATCGCTTTGAGCGATAAGGCCTCCTATTGTATTGCCTAGAAAATATTCTAAATATAGTTTGTTTTTGTAATTGTACATTTTGGTGTGCCATAAAGTATTATTTCTCTCTTTCTCTCTCTCCATTAATGTTTTATAACACGTGCCTCTATACGTTACAGTCAGTAAAAATACAATATATACGTCTGTATTAAGAGCTGATACAGTAAGAAGAGTGAATTTGGGGAATAGTGTGAATGGAGCGTTAGGTAAACTTCTAGGCCCTAAAAACCTCAGCCAGAAGGCCCAGCTTGCCATACACAACGCAGTACTCGTACCTACGCTAACGTATAGAAGCGAGAGTTGGGTATGGAAGAGAGAGCATGAAAGTAGAGTAAACGCGGTCAAGATGCGAGCACTGCGCAAAATCTGCGGAGTGACGCTTGCGGACCGGGTTCGTAATACCGAAGTAAGAAAGAGAGTTGATTTGAAAGAGAGTGTCCGGGTGGAAATAAGGAAAGGAATGCTCGGTGGTTCGGGCATGTGGAAAGAATACATGATGAAAGAATTACTAAACAGATATACAATGCAAAACTGGACGGATGTAGAAATCGTGGAAGGCCACGACACACCTTCCATGATCAAATTGATCGTGTACTAGCAGAAGGTGATGTCAGGAGCCTAAAGAACAGACGAGCGTGCATGACAAGAGCTATGAATGTCAAAGAAGCAAGTGAGGTATGTAAGAATAAGCCTGAATGGCGCTCTGTTGTTCGTGTCTACCCCGCAAGGAAACTGGTGTGAAGTTATGTATGTATGTATGTATGTATGTATGTATTAAGAGCCCTCGCATGCGATGAAGGTACTAGAACATTTTACATGGTCATAAAATATCATAATAGTAATTAATGGTGAATTAAGCTGACATTATCGGTTTTATCTACCACACATGATTAATATACTATAATATGCATCATTTTTCAGCAAATCAATATATATATTAAATTGCTTTTCGTGTTAGTGAGTAAAAAATCTTTACTATTTAATTATGATTACTGTCTAGTTGTTTGGACAGTGATTCAGGTTCTGAAATCGACATATTATATATTTACCTGTTTAACGTCAACCTTAGTATCGCCATCTTAATCTATAATATTATAAAAACTCCAAACATGCCATGTCTGTATATTGAAGCTATTTAACAAAAAAAAAAACAATTGTAATAGACTATATAAACGATGGAGAACATTATGCAATTTTCTTTGAATTTCTTGTCTGTTTTTTGGGGATTCGTGTGTAAGCTACTGGGCCAGCTTTGATACGGTTTCCACCGATCGACAGTTAATTCCTAGACTTAAACTCTGTGCTACCCCGCGATATTTTTTTTGGGAATGATTTAAAATGGCTAGATTAAACTAAAAAATCCAATTAGAATGTGATTTCTTTAGTGATCGATAGTAAACTTAATGTAATAAAATGTATTATATCTTTTATCCCGGGAACCCCACAGGAATTTTCCCGTGAGCGGTTTGTAGCTGTTCGGGTGCTTAATAATTTGCTTTTTTTATACACAGTTTTCACTAAAATGATAGCTTACATTATTTTTCAAATGCTGCGGTATTTTGTGTCTCGGGAATCCCGCGGGAATTTTAACTCAAACGTAGACTATCGGTTATATTCTAATTAAACTATATTCAGTGATAGCAGTGAGTAGTTAGTGAAGCCTTCAACAGCTCTACGTCCAGGTAACCTAGGTCCCAGTTTCCAAAAACGTTTACCGTCCATTACAGTCCACTAGACGCCGCACCACGGCCCTTAAAATGTAACACGATTACCGTCGCCTATACACATTTGCAACATCAGGGCTGATTCTAACCTCTTGCCAGCATTTAGGATGGGATAGAAAGAATGAAATGGGAGGGACCGGGCATAGGGAGAAGGTGTATAGAGGGACCAGAGAGGAAGAATGGGAGACAAGGGATGGGATAGCCGAATATGTTATGGGAGATGTGATAGGGGAAGGGAGAAGTACGCCATCGAAACTTACAAGCCTTGGCTTTAAATCTATACAGATAAATAATACTGAAGTGTCTGTTTGTAATGTCAAAATAACAGCTTATTACTAAATGCATATGAAAGTATATAGGTATATTGTACTTAAATCAAAAACTTAATTTTTAAAATATTTGTCTGTCTGTTTAGATGTTCCGGCTAATCTCTGAAACGGCTGGACCGACTTTGACGCGATTTTCACTGGCAGATAACCGATGTTATAAGGAGTAACTTAGGTTACCCTTTTAGGCTAGCCGCAAAAAAAAAATCCACGCAGACGAAGTCGCGGGCACAGCTAGTCAGTAATAAAATACAATAACGAATAATATGATTTTAATGTGGTAGTTAGTCACAAATGTAATTTATAAAATAATTATAATAAGAGTAATATTAAATCATGCATAAAATGTGTTATACATAAATCTATAATTTTTTAAATACTGACTTCGGTTATTATTCCGTTTTAATATTCACAAAAGACCATACTATTTCTCTGTATAATTAAAGTATGCAAGTAATGGGATATTGATGTTTATAATAGAGAATCATTAATAACTTTTGTTTATGATATACGTTTAATTAATATTAGTATGTAATGTTAACGCGGAAGCTGTAAAATAACAATTCTTATTTTGTTTCAGAAAGTATAATCTTTCGAGGCAATTTATATATGAATGTATGTACGAATGTAATCTATGTGAACACTGCTGTTTATGTCTTGTATCCATTCTAAGTATTTTTGTCTGTGTCGTCGGTCTGAAAGTTCGTCTCAAATAGGGTTCGAAATGTCTCAACAATTTTCAATAAAAAATTTAGAGATAAAAACGGAAATTTTAAGTATTTCAATATTTTACAGAATTTAGAAGAAATTAATATAAAATCCAAATAAACTAAGTGGTACACATAGCGAGTTTTAAATGATTATACTTTTGAGTATCTTATAACCGCCAAAAAGGTTAGCCGTTACAAAACACACGGATTCAAGTACACCCAAACTCACTATGGAATACTTCAAAAATATTAAAAGTAAAGCTTAAATTGAAAACAATATTAAAAAACCTAGAACAATTTTCAAGTTATCAAGACAGAAGCAATTTAATCAAACGTTAGCAGTTACGTATTAATTAAGCATTTACCTCTGCTGTAATAACGAATTCAGAGGGTGCCACTAATTAAAACTGGTAGCGTTGTGTTCCGAGGAAAATTAGGTGCGTACAAAAAAGGTAACACCAGTTGCTAATGAGTACTTACTATAAGAAAACAGTTTACTGGATACAGATTTAGTTATTTGACATCTCAATGACGAGGTTAAGAAAGTTTACGTACTATTTGTTCAATGTAGCTTTGCATGTTATCTGATTTGTTTAAATTTGATATACTATGAAATTTACATAACTTAAATACATAAGGTACATTATATGACCATACAAACATTGTACCCTTTTTCTGAAATATATAATTTCTGGCGAGTACCTATTGCTGAAATTTGCATAAGCAGCGCCGTTTTGAATAGCTCGCGTTAAAGAAACGCCTTGTTAATTATGTACTAACTAATTATACTGAAGCAAATGCTAGTCCAATATTTGATAAAAAGTTTAAAAAATTTATAATAATTAATATAATTTTCAGGTGGATTGTATGCTGGTGCCACAGCTGGGGGCAATGTGAAAGCTGAAGCAGGTCTTGCTGGTGGAGTCGCTGTAGATAAAACAGCTGGAGTTGGATATGCCACAGCACAAAGCGGTGGCCACGATGCGTCAGCTGGCCTGGTAGGTCATAAAAAAGAGTTAGCCAGGAAAAAGAAAGAAGAACGACGCAAATTAAAAGAAATTGAAAAGGCGTTAAAAGCCATGCAGCATCAGTAATTGGTGGCGGCTCTTATAATAGTTTTTGCAATATAATGTTTTCATTATAATCATAATTAAAATAAAATAAAAAATGTTAAGAATAAAATTCTAAAAATAATATAGTATTATCATTAGGTCACTTGGCTATAATTGTAATAACATATTATATTACCATAGTAACACTTGTACTCTTTAACAGAATAAGATAGGTGCAAGTAACGTGTATTAAGAAGAACAATAAGGTAAAAGAAACCTGTTATCTACGGCCATATTCATTCACAATGCGCAATCATCCATGCAATAGTTCTTGTCTATTTTCATTATATTTATAATTACTGGACTTGAGTATAGAGAAATGGACTTCACAGATACCGCATGCGCTCACTCATGCATGCAGCTTTTGACAACTGTGAAAATACAGCATGAGTCATTTTTAAAAGCATATATTCTTGTGACTAAATATTTTTCTAATTAACTAGGCTATAACAAAATTATTTATATTTATTAATAAAATGTCAATGAATTGTGCAATTTTCTTAAAATTAATATTAGAAAGAGTAGTAAAATAACGAAAATTTTAACAGGGAGGTGAAACTTCGGTCACCGGATCAACTGGATTTACTTACTCTAAGACAAAATCTTTTGAAGTACCAACAACAGTAATTAAGGAAACGAAAGTATCAGTAGCCCCTGCAGAAATCATTAAGTACAATAATATAAATAAGGAAGTTGCCATTGACGCTGTCAATGAAATAAACCCTGAAGTACAACTTTCAAACGTTGGCTTTGAAGCAAATGCAGGTGTCAATGTACAAACTAGGGTTCACACTCCTGTTATTTCGAAAGAAGTGAGTAAATGGAGGCCAAAAGAGGTATATTACGTCCCTACATTTCCAAATGTTAATTTGCAAGAAATAATGGGTTCTTTGTATAAAGTTCCACAGCAAGGACTCAGAAAGCAATTTTGGTGGATGATACCTAAAAAATCTGTTAGAGTTAGTCAGGTTTGTTTTATGGCATTTGCAGGAATAGTTACACCATAGACTTGATGACAGTCGAACAATGAGCACTTTATGTATTGTATAAAGTTTGTACATAATACCTTAACTTTACCACCAAAATTATAAATTAATATATCACTAGTGCTAACACCTAATAATTTTAAATTAAAAAACAAGATTTATATGAATAAAATTCATTTTTTATTCCTGCTACAGTGATTATTAACAGGATAGTGGGTAGTGTAATATTCATAAAATCGACCATAATTATTGGTAATAGTTATTTAATTATCCATTATCAATTATTTATAATTTTAAGTTAATTTGCTTAGTTGCACTGCTGTTCGTATAGATTTACTAGTCGTTTACATCATAATCATTTTTGGTTTCGCTAAATTAGTCTTGTTCATAATAGCAGCGGTCATTTTTAAATATTTATAACACAAAAGTAGTATTTTCACTGTTCTATTTTTTTTGTAAAATAATATTCACACACAAAATATAAACATGATAAGAATAGTTGTAATGAAAGTAGACACAGAGGTCACCTTGTATTTTACAAAAATAATAATATGAATTATTTTACAGGTGTATGTACAACCTCAAACAAAGGTCATCGAGAAGCATATAGTCCGTTCGAAGCCACATCGTCATCATGTTCACAAAACAGCATTCATTGGAGGTTATATTGGGGCAGATACTGGTGTTTCCGCGTCCCCAGAAACTGTTATCTATAGAACTGTTCAACCAGTTCTTGAGAAAAGAGTAGATGTCGGTACACAAGCAACAGCCAATATTGGGGCTGCTGTAGAAGCTGGTGCACATGGCAGTGGAGGAGGACAAGTAACCTATACCAAAGAAGTTACAATTGGTAGAAATTCAGATTTCTTTCATGATATATTTAATGTAAGAATTATTTTTTATTCATTTTGTTGATTCTAAACGTTTTGTTTTTTTTTTCTATTTTTACTGGAGTATAGCAGATAGGTTGATGTCCCAACTGTGATGGAAAGTGGTTACCGTCGCAACAAACCGTGATAAACATTTGCAACACTAGGTATTACCAATGTGCTGTCATACTCATGGATAAGTCTGGAACCTGGCCACTAATGCCGAGACACAACTTAAAATTGTTATGGCGGCCCCCAGACCGTGGTGGTAGCCATCCAAATGGGCAAATATCCTACCACCTGGCTGTGAGTTGTTTTATCGCCTCTTACGACAGGCCGCCTGGTCTCAAGAATTAGTATTCTTTCTCTGTTCCTGACGGATAGAAAATTTCCAGAAAATGAAAATAAAAACCAGAAACTATAATATTAAACTTTGAAAGGCTTTACAAGAAACGTGTCATTTAATGTTTTAAATTAAAGGGCATATTTTACCCAACTCTTGACCATGTCTCAAAGAGAACAAAATCAGAAATTAAACTTTTCGCAAAACTTCCTGGTTCTGGAAATGAGAAAGCCCTTGTTCTACTGTAGGGTCTGAACTAAGATAATTTAAATTGATTAAATGTTTAAGAACCGAATAAAATATTTATTTTACCGTGACTTTAGTTTTGAGCACGTAATAACTGGTATATGGAAGATAATTATCTTGAATATATTTCACAATGGCGTTATTAAAATCGCTGTGCTAAGTTCCGGAATAATTAATATTCTTTAAAAAAAACCTTGTGTTCACGACCTTACAAAGAAATAAATATGAATTGTTTTCTATATTGAGTACTTACCTAGTTGTAAGCAATTTGATATTAAAATCTAATGTAATCCCATTTTTTATTTATTTCACAGATACCAATAGCAACATTAAAGGCAGTCGGTAATCTTTTATCTAACACAGCAAAGAATGTATCCATACAGAAAACAGCAACAGTTCAAGCAGGTGCTCACTTCTAAATTAATTTAAGTCGTCATTTAATATTTTAAAGTTTAGAATAATACTTTTTTTACTTAGATTTAAATATTTTTAACAATAAAAGGGAGGTATTCTGTTGTTTGTTCTTTAATTAAAGACCTTTTATAATTGACGTTCATGGATTATGTAAAACAATATGTTCTAAGAAACAGTTCGACGACAAATGATCAGAATAGGTAATATAAATTTTAATTCCAGCAAAATTTTAAAATATAACGCAAGTAACACAATATAGAATTATTAACATCACATTTAGTTAAACCATAAAACAGTTAATTTACAGGTATAACATCAAAAGTTATGTAAAGCTTGGTGTGAGAGCAGAGCATTGGGAGTGACATAAAAATTATAATTTTAATATAGGTCCAAATATTTTTATTTCAAAACTTTATTACCGAAGAATTACATCTATTATACCCTTATTTAGTTATGGATTTCAATTAGGTAATAAAACGTGGGCTTCAAATCTCAAAACGCCGATAGTCAACAAAGGTGCATTTATTTGGCGTTTTTGGAGTTTACAAAATGCTACGAGTATTTTGTTGTATGATGGTAGCTTCCATCCCCGTTGCGTAAACTCGCCAAAATGTAGGTATTTAAATAGGTTGAATCCGATTGCGTCTTTATGAGATGTATTTTGATGTTACATTTTAACATTTTTAGTAAAGTTATATTTATTATGGTTATTTACTCATGTAAACAATACATGCGTAATCCCCATTATGTAGTACAAATGCACAGTAAACAATCACCTATAGAAATAATGTTCTAAGCTTTGTTGCTCGTAAGTTTTAAAATTGAACAGACACATTTAATGATATAATGAATAATGATCGTGTACTAGCGGAGGGTGATGTCAGGAGTCTTAAGAACAGACGAGTGTGCATGACAAGAGTTATGAATGTCAAAGAAGCAAGTGAGGTGTGTAAGAATGGGCCTAAATGGCGCTCTGTTGTTCGTGCCTACCCCGCAAGGGAACTGGCGTGAAGTTATGGATGTATGTATGTATGTATGTACATTTAATGATCTTTTTACTATCTTTAATTTCAAATTCAATATGTATGTTTTATAATTAGTAGTTGTTCTACATTTTTCGTAAGGTCACTAAAAGGCATATGACAAACTGGTGAAAGAAGAGAAGGAATAATCTTGGCGCTTACTTTACCCTCGTAATCTCGATGATATTTTTTATCTCTAGCTTTTATTACGTTTTTATTTTTTACGAGCGCCTTCCTTTGACGCAAACGCTTCGGGCGTTCTTGTTAAACGAATAAATAAATTTGCACAATATAACATCTGCATGATGTCATAAAACTGTTACCTTATTGTCACTGTTAATTTCGTCCCAGCTTTTCTTTTTTAATGTGTATAAAAATGTCGAATTTCGAATTATTCGGAGGAACAACACATTAAAAACTGTATTATTATGGATACATATGATATGTATGTCTTGATTCACTTTACGGTTCCTTAGATTATATAGTAAAAACAGAAATCTTATAATATATGATTGCCGTTTGTATATTTCTTCTTAAAGAGTATTGGTTTTACACGTTTGTTTAGAAGTTTGTCAGAAGGTGTCAAACAGGTAAAAAAGTGGGAAAAACTCAAAAGGTGGTAACATAATACGGTAATGTTATATTATATAATAAGTAAAGAAACAAATTATAAGTGTATGTAGGTATCAAAATATCTGGATTCAAATAAAAATCAAATAAATACACTCATTACGCTCAGTAAATAAGTTTACAATATTCCATTTTCCAGCACTCATCAATCACATGTCGTAATTTTGTAACTTTCATTTATCAACATTGTTGCGTGTAAATGTCAATTTTGAGTAGAGAAATTCATGCCTAACTATCATTAATCTTCAAATAAATCTGTCGCAGAAACAGACTCGGTATCACCGAAACATGCATCATCATCATACTTAACCGAAGGCCAAATATCGGTACAGACACCGAGTGCTTCCCAAATAATCGATGATATATTCACAGTAAGTTCATACTTCATATTTCATTATAATTTGCTTATAAAGTATCTTGGTTGCTGGGTAATATTATAATAACAATATTTGCTTTAAAACAACTGAACACGTAGGTACATCAAATTAATTGTGCACCTGTGTAGAATATAACTCTCTGATCGGTATTTTTCGCACTTTTCGTGTTGTATAGTGAGCGAATTAAATCACAGCTGCGACGTCACTAAACCGCAGTGCACAGTTATATTTCGTGGGTTACTATGTATACAAGATGTATATCACTAATAGCGGGTTACTACTATATTTTACTGTTCATTAATTTGCCTTACTCTCCATGCAAGTAAAGTAAATTTTCTAAGAATAGTAAGATACATTAATGGATATTAAGGTATAGAAACATTAGAAACAAAATAAGCAGCAAATGTGTGTCAACAGACACTATTCCTACGAATGAAAACAAATGCAAGCAGGTAAATTCAATTAGCTGAAATTGATGTAATTTTTTTCTATTTTGGTAAAACTAGAGTCCTTATGTAATCGAGGACTCCGTCTATCAACCTTCAGTGAAGACTACTTGATCTATCCTCACCTATATGATGGCCTCTGTGGTTGAAACCTTTGCCGGCCGACTTTAATGCAACGCATAGGCTCCGGGTTCGATTCCTGGTATGCTAAATTTTGGAAACGAATTTTCTCCGTTATTTACTATAATCTGGGTGTCTGGGATCGGTCCCAGAGTAGTCCATTGTATATTACCCATAATACAAGCGTAACTTGCTTAAGTTGAGGAATAGAACATGTGTGTTTGTCTGTCGATTATATAAAGCTTTATGTGGATAAACGTCAAGTCTAGTCGTTTTTTAGCTATATTTTAAACATGTGAAGGCTTTATTACAGGCGGTGGTCGCTTGCTCGTTTTAAAAGTGTCGTTTCTCGCAATTCCCTAACCCAGACTCTTCACATTACCCTGACTTGACCAAATTAACAACATGTAATACTTTCCTACTTAAAAATATTGTTTTTACGTCACATTTCAAATACCTATTCTTATGGCACTAGCAGCAACACTTGACCGCTTTTTACAAGTAGTTACCACTTAACGAAGTTAAAATTAGCTTGGGTATTTTATGCCTGAACTGTGTAAGTTTATGTAACTTTTCCAAGTTTGCTTGATAACTTGTTTAGTAGAAAATTTTCAAGTAATTAACATAATGAAATTCTTGTATTGTAATTTGTATACAAGCTGTTATAGATACGTTAATAACAAGACACAGTAAAACTATAATAAGGGAGCTATACACATATTAGCTTTAAGAGATCGTAACCGAATAAACCATGAAGAGAGAATAAATAGAGCAAACGTTTCAACTAATCGATCATTTACTTGTTGGCTATGCCTATAGAATAAATGTCACAAATTGAAACTGCTATTGTAGTTTCAAGATATTTTTACAAATCTAATAAATAACAGTTTTAGAATGTATGTTTTAAAATGTGCTTTATATTACTTTGAAACAATTAGTTAAATAACATTCTAGTAATGAATATATCTATAGCATTTATCATATATCGAGAGGAAAATCTTTTTATCAACTCTATGGAAGCGGTGTGTGTGAGGTGCGGGAATGGTTTCATCAGTCAGCTGTAGCGTGATGGAGGAAACACATTCTGCGGGGATAGTGATCCAATTTACTATTTGTCAGCTACCTTTCGTATTCGCCGTACCAAAATAGTTTTTCTTTGTAGTTCTGTTACTTTTAGTCGTATATTATTTATTTGAGATACCACAACTTTATTTCATTTCATTCTTTCACTTACTAATTAAAATTAGACTCTAATTATACATAGTTAAATTTCTTATCAAATCTCTGAGTCTAAAAATTATATTAATGTACTGAAATTTATCATAAATAATAAGTGGACAATTAATATCTATTAAAGTTGTTGCAAATTCATGTTTGGAACAATTTTAAAAAGCATCGATTTCGAAGTCGATTGGTAAAATTGAGTGTACATAAAATATATTTAACAAAGAATTATGTTATAATTTGTCAATAATTGACATCAAAATTAGTATACTGGCTAGTATGGATTTGTAAATTCCTGGCTTAGTGCTTTTAGTGTAATTTTGACATTTAATTTTGAGAAAGAGCATACAGTAGAAATAGTGGTACTTTTATAAAATACGAATTTAGAGCAATATAGACGACAATGGGCTGTACTATTTGGACAAAGCCGTTACATAAGCCCCAGCGTAGTATAAATTGGTAGGTATATTTTCTATCCTTAGGAATATTTTCTATCCTTAGGAATATTTATAATACATGAGGTATCTACTACATATTACTAAACTGTTATTAATTCTGTATAGAATGTATGTTTATTTATTAACGATCATATGGGAATGTACAGTGGGCTTTGGGACCAAATTAATGCCACAGTGTTAATAATAACTGACACTAATACAGAATTCTTGTTGATGATTTTACCAGCATATCTGTGGTGAGTATACTTATATATAAGTATATGTACGTTGAAATATTTTATATAGAGATTAAAGTTCTCCTCGCAGCTTTTTCACATCAATCAATCTCCTTATTCTGAAGCAGCTCCTGAATCTTTCTTTACTAGAACAAAGTATCTATATTTATCTTTGGACATATAATATTTTAAGAATAAATTAATATCCAGATAAAATATGGAAAAACAAACAAACCAAAATACATTCATATTTATGTAATAAGGTTATGTTAATATTAATACGAGTACATGTTGTCTGAAGAAAATAGGTTTTCGTTTAATTTCAATGTTTGCGTTTTACGATACATTGAAATACATGAGATATTGAGAGTGGAATGTATTACGTCGAAAATAAATATTATTTGAGGATGTGATTTTACAAAGATAATAGAATTAACAAAAACAGCATTGAAATGATGTTCGAAGAATTTAATGTAACTAATGATTTTTTTTATTTGAGCATTCCAGGAAATTTTATTTCATGAAATGGAAATGAATGAAATATTGGTCAAAAGTTAACGGTAGTTCTTGGATACTATTATTTTTAAGCAAGTTATGTTTTTGTTGGAAATCTCGACTGTTTAGTAAAATGTGCTCGTAAAACCACAACGAAAACTCGTTTGGCGTGTGTCAAAGATCTACAATTTAGCTGATTCTTCCATTACATGAGTCCGGCTTTCACCTGGTGTCTACATACTTAAAGATTTATTCGAGATTTGAATATTCATGAATAATCGAAGTTGGCTACATTCACAAAATGTACAGTTATGTTTAGCAAGAAGAAGAGTGATACAGTGTAACCATAGTGGCAGTTTGAAATTGGTGTTTAAGTTTTCGAATCGCCTTTTTTTTCACGATTTGACCCTTAATTTATTGTTATTAGAATACTTATTTCCTTGATGCTCATATTTGTGGCAAAACGAAATAAAACGGTTTCAAAATTCCAGATCTAAATTCTAAGTAGTCACGGTCCTGTATCAAAGACGCTTTGCCCAATGTCCTATTTATAACAAGATAAATGTTGAATTAACTAATAATACTTTAATGAAAAGTACATAATTATGTTTCTGTTAAAATTAATTGTTCTTGCCTAATTAGCCTGCGTCTGTACGACTTCAAAGTAACTTTACTCTTTAGTGTTTCGACGTTTTTCTAAATAGGAAATCATATGACATTCTAGATCCCGATAAATACCCTTGGAGCCGTGAACAAGTTTTTAGAAAATAATGTCCCAGTGAGAAAACGGGTTCAGGTAAGAACAACAGTTTTTAGAGCTTTTATAAGAGATTTTTAACCAATATAGTTTATCAACAAGGAGATAGATAGATAATTAGATAATAACACTATATATTCCACATTACACTCCATATAAATATGTATAGTTGACTTATAATTATTTTCTTATTAAAAATGTGTACTTCTAATCAATAACCGCAATACAAAATTCAACTGTTATCATAATCTGAGAAAATCCAGTGTTTTTACTTTTTTTTAATTAAAATCTAGTGGCTAGTTTCGTGATAAAGGAGAATATTGTAAGTTGATTCTCTGCAAGCGGTAAAGGAGGTTTTGGAATTTACTTATTGAGCTAGAACTTCTGCAAGTTGTCACATATGACAAGCTTGCAGAAGTTGTAGTAGAAGAAGAAAGAAGAAGTAGTGAACCTAAAATACTATTATAATAAAAAGTATTTTAGGTTCACTATCATGTGTATAATATTATGAATACTGGTTCATTCGTCCTGACTAATTTGCAAAAAAAGAACACTCAAAAATTAAATAAATTAATATTTCTAATGGCGTTTTCAAATTAGGTATCACAAACCGAGAACGAAGAACCAACAAGAATAAGGCTAGGACCACACGGAAGAAGGCGAGCGAACAAACAAATAATATATATACAAGGAAGTCCGGAAAATATCGAGAAATCTGTAGAATAAAATGTCATGTCATTTAGTTTAATTGTTACTTTGTAGTATTAAGAAATGTAAGAATAATAAATAAATATCTTACAGAGAGTTTTATCTCTTCATACCCTCTCAGTGGACAATATTTCAGAAACATTATAATATTTTTTTCAACACACTTACTCATAAAGTGGCTCTATGGTCACCGCAATTAGGCACAGAATGACACCCATAACCAAACTGTGAGTAAAAAACATTATAACTCACTAGTGAGTTATAGATTTTTTTTTTAAATTTTATTGGTTGAGTTGCTTTGTTCTTAAAAAAGTTTTTATTCAAAAAAAAAAGATCGTGTTCTATAGAACAAATAAATTAATGTTCCTATTGCTTGCTCATTTCATGCAACTTCTTATTTAAATAGATAATTTTAACTCGTACCTGTTTAATAAATAAAACTTTCACTCATATATAACTTTTTTTTATCTACTAAATAAAATGAGTTTTTGTTGTTATTTTATTCACAAGTGTGTTGAAAAACGTCGTATGATACACGTGTGTATTGATGATTACCGTCCTCGGCTCTCTTAAGACCCTCGCCTACGGCTCGACTCTCAATGGCGCCTCGGCGGTAATCACCAATGTTACACACTAGTACCATAATGTACTATTTATCGCTAGGTGGAATTGTTTCATGCCTATCCCATAGCTCAGAAAAGCAGTGAGTTAATCTGGAATTCATGGTGGTTGTTGGGTATCCTTTTACACTATCCGGTGTTCCTTCTATCATTCTAAGCCAAAGTGGTGAGACACCGGAAAACAGTTTAGCCAGTGCCACGACGCTGGTAGTTGTAGGCCAGCTCTTATATAACTAATATTGCAACAGGCCAGCCTCTCCCGTATTACCTTATTGGACATCCTCTGATTTATCTATATATTAATACCTTTTTACGAAAATTGCACGGACGGAGCAGTATGAAATTTCGCACATTTATATATATATAAAAGAAAATCTTGTTAGTTACACTATTTATAACTCAAGAACGGGTGTACCAATTTGGCTTAAAGTTGTTGAGAAGGTAGCTTAGAACCAGGAGATGGAAATAGGATACTTTTTATCCCGTTGGAACCAGTTGATGGCGCTGAGATCGAGTTCTAGAATCCTCCTAATCACCTGGACCGATGTTGGCGATTTTATTTTTGTGTGTTTGAGTGGGTTCTTGGATGGTTTAGATTCACAATTGGAACCGGTAGGTGGCGCTGGGATCGGGTCATAGATTTTTATTTTTTCAAAGCACGACAACGTCTACCGCGGCCGCTAGTAGTTTATATAGAGAAGGAGTGCAGAATGCTATTTTTTTATTTATTATTATGCATAAAAGCACGTTAAATCAATAAAAAAAGCATTACACACACTACCATGTATTTGACACATATACGCGTATATACTCTTTTGTTTATTGTTAAAGTCAAATTAACAGTGTAGTCTTGGCGAAATCTGTGATTATAGACGTATAGTCTTTGACAGCAGAACCTTCATAATGTTCAAACTTATAATTTAAATTAGTTGTGATCGAATTTCGACCACTGGGCGACCACTAGTAGAATTAGAAAGGTGAATCTAGAACACAATGACATGAGCGCCCTGCCCTTTGTTTCAGTCTTGGTGCAAATGATGGCTGATCTTATTTCTCGATAACCGTCACCCGCAGCTAACCGAACTTATTTTATAAAGGTTGTGATAAATGTACTACAGCAATATTATCATGCTTCTGATTAATCATGGATGAATGTATTGTGATATATGATGAAAATAGACGAAGGGAAAAGTGCTAAGAGCATTGCAAACGGATGTCTATTGCTACACTATCGTAGCGTACTTATATGATAATTTGTATGATAATCTGTACGTATGTAGTTAGGAGAATGTTATAATCATAATCAATCTTTATTTGTTGAAAACACGCATAAAAAGGTCTTATAAAAAGGATTCTGAATAAAGATGAGTTAAATATTAGTATACGTGTCCCATTGTAAGGTTTAGGACTCCATCTCTCATTCCATTCATCTCTTACTCATTAGGAGTGTATGACAAAATAAAAGAGATTTAAAGGAACAATTTTATTGAAACTAAATATCCTTGTAGAAAACATAAATACAAAAACAAGCAGCCGTTCCTCGCAAATCATGACCTATAAATACAAAACTATTACCCACTTCTCTCAATGGAAAATAAGCCGTACTCTCATCAACTTTCCCCTCATTAATTTCAAAATTATAATTTCCTTTAAATATATTACAGAATCTCACATCATATTTTATTTTTGGAGGGGTTATCGAAGTCTTGGAATGAAACTCTTACACGTTAGTTTCTTAAAGTCTGTTAAGTACTTGATTCTTTTTTCATCTTTATTCCTTCTTTTACTCTGAATAGGTAATTCTTCATAACTTCTTTAATAGTTAGACTTCCTGCCACAAAATTCTTGTTATTTTTGTTATGAAATCCCATTTCTATATCAGCAATGCTATCTTTTGGGTAAGGTGGATCTGGGTCTATGTATTCACCAATTTCTTTAATATTTATCTTATATTTTGCTAAAATTGTTAAGATTGTACTGGATATGAATATAATAACCGAATTATTCATATTGAAACACAATCATAAGAACCGTATTACATTTTTTTAAAGCAACTTTTCAAGCGGAGGTGTGGTTTACTGGTAAAAGGTCGTATAAACTGTAAGAAAGCGACGATGCGAAGAGCAACAAACCCATAGAATCCAATTACTCGAAGCTGAAAAGGAGCAGGGACGACAGAATTATCAAATTCAACTGTTTAAGTACCGCAAGCCATTGTTCTACCTCCCTTATTCTCTTTATTAAATTAGTAGCAAGCTATGCCAGAGTTGTACGAGTAATCTTCAAAAATATTTTCACCGAGTATTTCTAAATTATTTAAGATTATGAGACAATTCTTTAGTGTTTAAGCAACTCGTGCTTCAGTCAAATGATGTGGGTCTTAATTCTGGCAGGCAATCGATAAGCAGGTTTTCTAACTATATGTACATATTCTTACATGACGTGCTGACGATAAAGAAAAACATCATCAACATATGTAAAATTTACCAGCTTAGACTAAAGCATAACAGTAATTGTTCCCTTTATTTAGGGTAGCCATAACATAAGAGCGAGACCTTTTATGGGCTATTTATTAATTAACTATATTGTTACACTGGAAAGCTAAGACTGTGATGGGTTTGCCTGCATCGCCGAACCAGTATACTGTAGGAAACTTTAAGTATTTTTAAACCTATTATATATATCGCGAAGTGGCAGTAACTAAGTTGGTAAACGCACTCGCGTCTGATTCTAATGACATTGGTTCGAATCTTGGCATTATGTATATAATATATAATATAACGGTCCGACTAATAAACAGTGTTACCGACGCCAGTGGACATTTGCAACACCAAAAGTGATAGAAACGTGTTCTCGCCTCAAATAGAGGACTGGAACTTGATCACTATTTTTTTCTAACGTCGCTGAGGGAATGCATTTACGCATTGCCTTGGACCCCAGGAGAGGTCTATACGGGAAATGTTTGCCTGGGGCTGATTCTTCACACACCTTCATGGCGGAACGAGTTGTGAGCTGTCAGCTGTGACTGCCCGCTAAACCTACCAGCGTTCCTCGGCGTCGTTATGAGGTGCCACAAGAACTTCCTTAGGCAGTTCTCCGCGTCGTTTCAACGCAATCCGTTAACTTGGGGTGCCCTTGAGACCATAGCACTCTATGTCCCATAGGCGTGGTTCACCAGGGAGGTCACCCGACTACCCCCACTTCCACTATGTCATTGGAAGGAGGTGAGCCTAGCGGTTCCTGTTCATCGTCTACGACTGGGGTTTGCTCGCTTAGTCTCCTCTCTCTGCCTTACTGGAATATAACTGAAGGTTATTATGGCGGCATAGTGTGGACATGTGGTGGTAATTGTACAGACAGGTAAATGCCCCACCACCTGGCTGCAGGTTACATTGTCACCACGAACGACAGGCCACCATGAGGTCGCAGGATTTAATGTTCTCTCTTCGTTCCTGGAGGGATAAATTTTAATTATAGTTACCACGTGCTGGTGGCGAAGGAAAACATTGTGGCGAAATCAGTACTTCGAGACAACCGGCATGTGAAAGATGCCAACTTACCTTGAACAAATTTAGCGTACAAATTGTTCTTTCCCCCAAAAAAATTATGGGGTCCAAAGCGCACCATCGGGATGTTTATAGGCTGATATTATTACTTAAAACTATCACAACTAAATTTCACATTTAGAACAATATTTATATACAGTAGTGTAGCAGCACACTAACACAATAATAGCTTATTTATCAAGACTTGTAACTATCGTATAATATATATTTAATTAATTATAATATTGTAGGTAATACAGTAATATGAATTGACGAAATCAACTTATTAATAGATAATAACGTCCCTAATACGCAACAAGAAATTAATCTAATAAATATATGCTCGTATATATTATTTACGTTTTATATTTCGATAAACCTTTCCCTTAAATAATATTAGTTATTATTTGCTGCCGTATATCATTGTCACGTAGAATAACACGAACTATTTATTTTTGCCGGCTTGAACTAATAGTGATCTGATGAAAATTAATACCCAAGTGTAGATTTTGTTTATCTAGGTATATATGCTTTAAGAGACTGTCACTGAAATTACTTTTGCAAATTACTGTTTTGTAAATATTTGGTTAGTTTCGGATTTATTAGCATATTATTCTTGTATTATTTTCTATTCTTAGAATAAATTCGATTTTATTCTTAGAATGCTTCTTAAAGTACATATAAATAATATCAGCCTATTGTAAGTTAACAGACTGTATACGCCTAACGTTTCTTTAAATAGAATTGATTGATTTCATAGAACAGTAAACTTAATGTGCAGTTTTTATCAGGACACACCATTTTACCGTATAATATGCCTGGTAATACATTATCGTGTTAATAATTATGTTATAAAGGTAATACATTTATGAAGACGGTTTATGCTCCCCGGACATAATTCGAATACACGTCATTGGAAAGAGACGAGACCTTATCCACTAAGTTACCATAGCTACATGTAGAAGCAGTAACATTTATAATGTCTGGAAGAAGAATACTAATAATGATAATCGCTTAATAAGAAAAAAACCAATATTAATTTTATACAGGGGAAATCCGTTTGAGGACCGTAGGCCACGCGAGGGGGAAAGGTCGCGGCCCGTGAGTGGGATTCGCCAGGTCGGGGTGGCACTAGCACCCCACGTTGAGATGTGAGATGCTATTGCCACGCCGCGGTTAGGGATACCCACTAAAACCCC
Organism: Dendrolimus kikuchii; assembly: GCA_019925095.2. Classification (NCBI taxonomy): domain Eukaryota; kingdom Metazoa; phylum Arthropoda; class Insecta; order Lepidoptera; family Lasiocampidae; genus Dendrolimus; species Dendrolimus kikuchii. The sequence goes on along the minus strand of CM034388.1, from coordinate 16,809,488 downwards.
TGTCCGATCCCAAGCGTCCTTTGTCCGGGCTGTGGGCTCGCTCGCGCATTCACCACCAGCCCGGACGGACGGCGGCCGGCCCCTTTGCGGGCTGGCCTCACCATTTGGTAGCCGGAGATCTGGGTCTCTCCGGCTCCTCTACCTCACCGCGAGGTGAGAGGGGGCGCGCGGATCGGCGCGCGTTCCTCCTCTCCGGCCTTTATGTGCGGGCGGGTCCGGTTTCCCCGCCGGTCGCCCGCACGGCCGTAGCCTACGGCGGCTGGGGGTCGTCATGGACGACCCTCCGACGCCGCCGCCGGCTCTGGCGGGAGGGGAGCGTAGCGGATTGCTCCCTCTCCCGCTCCGCCGCCTCCTTTGCGGACATGACGGTTTCGCAGAAGGAGGCGGCTGCGTCCCACGCGTCGGCGCTCCCGACCATGGCCTTTACTACGGCCGGGAGGGACAAATCCGCCCCGACGACCGCGACGAGATCACGACGCTGCTCGTCCCATGCTGGACACACCTGGAGGGTGTGCAGCGCCGTGTCTTCGTCGCCGCCGACGCAGTGGTGGCACCCTGACGTCTGTTCACGTCTTATTCGACACAGGTACCTCCCGAAGCATCCGTGCCCCGAGAGGACCTGCGTCAGGCGGAACGTCAGGGTGCCGTAACGTCTTTGCAGCCATTCTGGCATGATCGGCCTCACCGCTTGGATGGTGGCGAGGCCGGCGCTGGGGTTAAGTAGGCGGTCCGCCCACTCTGCCACCTGGACCTGGCGCAACTCGTCTCTGCGCCCCTCGGTCTCACGGGGCGCAGGTCGGCCAACACTGGCCTCCTTCTCCTTACGCCACGCGTACAGGGAGGCCAGTGTCCTGGCCTCCAGGTCCCACGGCAGAGCGCCGGCTAGTAAGGAGGCCGCTTCGAAGGATATCGTGCGATACCCTCGGACGGCCCTGACGGCCAGCATACGCTGTGTCTGTCGCAGTGTTGCGACGTTGCGAGCCGCCAGGGCGCCCGCCCACACCGGGGCCCCGTAAAGGGCCATAGAACGCACGACTCCCTCGAAGAGTTTTCGGCACGCCACATTTGGCCCCCCGACGTTGGGCAGCAAGCGCGAGAGTGCGCCCGCCGCCCTCTTGAGTCTGGGGGCCATCTGCTGGAAGTGTGCCGAAAAGTCCCATCGGCTGTCCAGAACCAAACCCAGGTACTTCATGGTTGGCTGGACGCCGATGCGGACGCCTCCCACTGTGATGCCGGATCCCGCAGGTGGCTTTCTCCGAGGCCCGTGAAACACCACGGCCTCGGATTTGTGCAGGGCCACCTCGAGACCCAGCCGTCGGATTCGGTGAACCACCTGTGCAACCCCAGCTGTCGCCAGAATGGCTGCCTCAGGGTAGGTCCTCCCCCGCGCGACGACCAACGTGTCGTCAGCGTAGCATGTGATGTTTACGCCGCGGAGGAGGACGCCCCGCAACGCCCAGTCGTAGCCGACGTTCCACAGGGTCGGCCCCAGTAGCGATCCCTGTGGAATACTAGTATGTATATACATCTACCTCTTGGAGGGGGGACCTCCCTATTATAGCTTACTTCACGAAGATGCCGCCATTTTGTCGTCGAATTCGTTTGCGGTGTTAAATAGATAGACATGTAAGAAGTAATAAGATTTTTGGCAAGTGCAGTGAGTTGATGAACTTATTAAATGGGGGCCGCACTGAAAGTACTGAATTTGATGAGAGTGTTTGATTGAGCTGGTTTCAATATATGTGCAAGATATATACTTCTGAAGCCAAAAGTGAACATACTGTTTGGACATAAGTTTGGGTAAGCCTATCATCTAATTTGTACTTATTTATTGTTATGTGACAAACATTTACACAACAACTGAAAGCAACAAAATTATAGTATTATTTTCAGCGGTTTCGTGTTTACGGAATATCCGGGGCTTTTTTTAACTTCGTAACCGCGCATACAAAACCATTATTTTTAGAATTAGCTAACCTATAAGATAAAATCACAAAATAATAAGGAATTAAAAACCTAGTACACTTCATGTGTAAGTTCGACGTTTGTGTACACACGTCACTCTTTTAAAATCAAAAGTGGACGGTAATTAACTAATTATCGTCCACTTTTGATATGATTGATAGTTAGTAGTCATAAACCATATTAAGTACTTGCACGACCCTAATACTGATTCAAGAACCCACCCTTGTTACGTTCATACACTTCTAATTGTATTAAAACAACCGTATTGTTTGGTGGTAACCACTCGAAGCCGTCCCAAATCTTCTTGGTGGCTTTTCCAAATACTTACACTGTTCTCTAATACGATAATTGGCTTCTAAAGTACGCCTCACTGATATCCAATCGACGATACTTTGTAAAGATCAAGTTCACGAGAAGTTTTATTTAAAACATTTTCTGAAATCGACATTTTAACATAAGTCATTATTGTGAGACTATAGGTAGAAATTTCGTACCTCATAGCGTAAAACCGATATTTTTTTTAACCTACTCATTGGGACCTATGTGCATATGACTCGGCCACAAATTTATTCCCACATAGCTAACAGGCTTGCGTAAAACAAAACAAAAAGTGAAAAGCTCAAAATAAGATATTATACAACAATCGCTACCTATGAAATAAATCAATATATAAGTAGGTAATTTCATATTAATATTATAAAAGCCCCTTTTCATGGAAAATTGGTACCTGTTTAGAGCGACGCAAACACTTCTGAGATATTTAATTATGAATTGTCACTAATTAATCAAGAATACTTAAATATGAGTAATCTCGTCAATAAGGACGAGACCGGACTTGTAGAGCTACGCTACAGAAAAATAGCAGCGATATCGTTAAAAAATCCCACTGATACGTACGACTACGGGTATCATCATAAAATTATACGTACAACCATACACGATCTTAGAGCACAATCCGAATATAATAAAACATACTGTCCCTACATTTTACCTATACTTGATAAATGAAGCACTGATATATTATATCTCAAATCAGGACCGGATAAAGAATACAATTTCTTGCGGCCGGGTGGCCTATCGTAAGAGGCGACAAAACAACCCACGTCCAGGTGGTAGGGTCTGCCTCTATAACAACCTTGAGTTGTGTTCCAGCACTAGTGCCAAGGTTCCAGATTCCCTCAAGAGTGCAGCAGCGCATTTGTAACACCTTTGGTGTTGCAAATGTCCATAGGCGATGTTAACCGCTTACCATTAGGTGGGCCGTCTACCTGTCTGCTGAACTCAATTGAACAAAATTAAGTATAAATAAATTGTAACATTACATTGTTACATTTTACCTTCCCTCCAGGCCATATAATAGCGTTCGGACTGTTGGCTAAATTTTGGGTTTTGTTTCTTTTTAGTTCTTCATTTTATTCTTGTTACATTACACGTGACTACCGCGGTAAATTACTATTTTAGTGGAGACTTTTGCTTGTGGACATGTGACATTTTTGAAAAGTTCCCAGTTGATGGTTATTTTAATTAAATTAATTTACATTTATTAGTTCAAGCATCACCGTGTATTCGATGTGTCAATACACATGTTTTGCACTGTTTCACTTATCAAAAAGATATTTGATGAGGAAAACTGACCCATCCAGCACTAACAAAGTTGAAAGGTAGGGCCAGGCAAGAGAAATTTCAGCCTAAATTGTTTGACTTACCCTAGTACAAACTTTTACAAACAATTCTAGCTGATTCCGCTTGTGAGACATCCCAACCTTTGGGCGGTTTGATTGTAGTTTCTTATCAGTGACCTTCCTTTAGAGTAAGATAGTTTAAGGCTCGATAAGATTGACGTACCCTTGCAAATGAAAACCACAAAAACAAAAAAAAGTAAACAGTACATAAAGTATATTTGGGAGTAAAAAATCGTTACACAAGTAGCTGTTCAAAAATTGAGAGATGTTAATTAATAGGGTCTCGTTATTTCACTGAAACCTTTCATCTAACCTTTTTTTATCGCAAAAATGGATATCAAAAAAGAAGTACAGGTTAGTCCAAAGCTTTAATTAACAAAAAATGTTAAAGTTTTTATTAAAATCAAACCAGTCCTTGTTAATTTAGTTGATTTTTAATGTAATAGATCATTAAAGTTTTAGAATAGTATATTAATTTACTATCTACAAGCATTATGATATTGTAAGTCTACACGTAGAATCTGAACCTAGGTTAGCTTTGACGGGAAAATAATATATCATCATATCATAGTCAAACTTCCGGCAACAAAGTTCGACGGGCACCAACTTCTGCAACGAACCAATAATCTAGGGGATTTCAATCACGGCATCAAAACTATGAGATTATGACTGTAAGCGATATCGCTTATGTGCCGGCATACAATCACGGCGAACAACCAACATTTCCAAGCCACTTGATAACTGTCCCGAAATTAGATCAGGTCGTCCCACGGGGGAATTAATTTTGGACCCTAATCAAACTTGGGCCATGTTTAGCAAAGTCAGTTAAAGTAAGGGTTACTAGGCGACAAAAAAAAAATGGATCTTTGAGGATATATTTTTGTAAAACATACAGAACATATATTTGCGGCGTCTTAATTATAAAGACATACCTATATTGTTGCACATACTTCCATCGATTAAATAAAGTTCACTGTCTTATGAGCAAGGTATCTATATAAGTGCAACATACTATGTGCTTTAACAATAAAAGTATATTACCTACTTCATAATGCTTTTTATATTACCAATTCACACGTAGTATATACTTGCGTATATTTTCAAATTTTTGTTTTTTTTAAATATATTTATTTGAAATATATAAACATATATTACATAAATATAAAAATACGATAACCGCCATTAACGATATGTAATAAAACTACGTTATAACGGTTTTAAGGTATGCTATTTGATTGTTTCGGTCACTTTTCAGTAGCCGTGATCACTAAAAATAAATATGTCAAGTGCCAATGAGTATTGTTAGTTTTTGTTTAGTCTATCGCCAGCTTTTTCATTTTATTTATTTAGTTTTAATTTTTGTTTACGGTTAACATTTACCCTATGGGAGCTTAATCTAATATACCTATATTATTAACGATATTATTCTTTCTTGCTTTATTCTTATCTCGAATTGTCGAAAAGAAATCGTTTTAAGTATTCAAACTACTCTTCGTGTACAACCAAACCAATCAAATGAATATATATTAAGCCTGGATTTTTTCTGTAAAGAGGAACAATAAAGAGACGGCTTTACGATGTGTTCATTATCATCTTAGTTCTTCAAATCTGTAATTACAGCCTATGGAAATTAAAATCGTACTTATAACACAATGCTATTATATAAGGTGGAGTAATTTATGAAAACATTCGGTAAAATTATTTATAGACACACATTAATATTGATTTGAGAATAAATTAAATGGTTTTATTTTTTATATTTGTTTACTTAAATTGTAAACATTTCGGGCGGTATAGAAATTCTCTAGAATCTGGCAAAAAAATGTAGGTACGTATGGCGACACTAGCAAAGTCGTCTAACGACGGTTATGTGAGACGCGAGGTGCCCTCTCCCTTGCCTGGTCATACGTGTTTTCAGCAAATAGTGTTGTTTTTGTTCTTTGATAAATGTCATTACAAATTTTGAACAGTTTTGAGGAATATATAATTAAAAGCCTTTAATCTTCTCAACATTAAAATACTGATTTTTGAGCCAGTCTTGTACACTCATATGTCTTATATAGCCTATCTTAGCCAAGAATGTGTCCAGTTACATTTCGGACAGTTGAAAACGCTATCACAATATTGTAAGTTATCTGGTATCGAGTTCCATTATTTGGTTCTCCTCAAAACTGGCTACCTATAGTTTGTTATATGAGGCGTCTCCACTCTAAACTATTGGAGGCCGGTGATGCAGGTAAATAATGAATGAGGGTTATACTATGGAGCTATTAGCTTACTCTTCACTTACACTTTTCGGGAGAACTGGCATTTTCCAAGATAACCATGAAATATTAATATATTAAAAAAATCAAATTTCACGAATATAAGGTCACGTGTGTAAGTGTCATAGAAATTTCACATAATAAATCAATAAATACGTATATCGTAATAACAGAAACAACAGAAAGAATTCAATCATTTGATAGCAACACATTTGGATGTATAACCAAGATGACATAAATAATGGGCCCAACCTCCCCTTGTAATCACCCCATGCCTCGCAAGTAAAGTCTTTATATCATCTCAATTCTATACATTCAAACACATTTATCAAATCATACAAGGACATATCCAAAAATAAATATTTATCTTACTGAGTAAGATTTCCATTTACCGAAGGGCGCAGCGCCTGGCGAATGGTAGAACAACTGTTACTGTCTGGCCTCACTACTATAAATTACTTGAAAGTACTATCAATTAAATATTCGCAATTTAAATTGTTCAGCAACTTGTTAATACTTGTTATAAATGCCACCAAAACATTTAGTAAATATGACGGTATTGTATTTACTAACTAATTCTTTATTCACTGTAATAGATTAATAAACATTTGCCTTAAAATAGCTATTGTTTCGTGATATCTAATAAAATGTATGTAAATGATGACATCCTTATACAGGTAAGAACTAAACTGTAGCTTTATAATATCTCCTATAAACATATATTAGCTATCATAAATTTAGGTTACCAAATACGTGTATTCTTGAAAAAATCAAATAATCACCAACTTTCACATATACTCGTATAATATTGCTACAAAAATATCACAATAACATATAATTGGTTCAGAAAAAGTAAAAAGGTCGCAATAGCTCAGTGCATATGGCATCCACGTCTTTTTCTAATGAAGTGGGTTGGGATACTGGCCGGAACCATGTACCGCTTAGGCAATTTTTCTGACCTAACTGCATGTTGTTATAATTAATTAGGGTGAAGGAAAACATTGTGAAGGAGGTTGCACATCGAGTTTATTGCTTACGTTAAATCCGCAAATCTACTTTCGTCAGGTGTAATAGTCATAATGTCTGCCACTCTGAAATGATGTATAATATTATAACATTCTAAACTAAACATGCTGTTTATATACACTGAAGCTATTAAAAAAAACCAACTAGAATAGACTATATAAACGATGGAAAACACGATGCAATTTTTTTAGATAACTTGTCCGGTTGTCTGTTTATTCTGGATTCACGTAAAAACTATAAGGCTGATTTTGGTGCGGTTTTCGTTGGTTGACAGTTAATTCTTAGACTTAAAATCTGCGCCACTTTTTATACCGAGAATCCCTCGGGATTTTTTCTGGAAATAATTTATAATGCCCAGATCGAAAAAAATTCAACTCCAATGACATTTTTTCACAAATCGACAGCAAATTTTATGTAATAAAATGTGCGGTATTTTTTATCCTGGGAATCTCGAGCATTTACCTGAAAGCGACTAGAAGTTGTTCGGGTGCATAAAAATTTGCTTATTCCCACGCACATTAAAACGATAGCTTACATTATTTTTTAAACGCTACGTTCATTTGTGTCCCGGCAGTCCCGCGGGATACCGACACATGGTATAATATAGTACATCTAACAAACTAACATTTTGAAATATAAAAACAGACGTTAAAATATTTTAATTACTTTTCGAACAATAATTAAAGCGCCATTTGATTACTTTGATTTGTATTTACTTATGACGTCATAAACAGGTTTGTACAAAATCTATAGAAGCCTGCGATGTTCTGTAAGTTTATAAAAACTATTTCAATTGATTCAACTATCTGCTCCCTTTATCAAATTATTTTAGTGTATTACATAAACTGATGCTATTATACTTCTTAAGTGTTAGTTTGACAATCACCCATTAAAGAGGCTACTCTGAAAATCTTCTAAATCTTCCATAACTAGACGGCGCAACGGGTTAGTCTTCTCTTTTAATAACGTTTTAAAAAACAAAAGATATTCTTTCTATTAATCAAAAATGTAAAGTGTTTTCTTTTTGACAATCTTGTTTCGTGTATATATATATCGTCTTCAACTTTTACCTTGTTAATTCAATTTTTCCATTAATTTCCAAACCATATTACATTTTAATCGAAAATCATTAAATTAAATGTTCCGGCATAAATTGTGGTGTTTGGCAAGGGTCTTATTCAATTATGGTCGGGATAAATCTGGTTCCATTCCCAGCTGCGCGTTAAATAAACAGTAGAGATTTGGTCTCACGGTCTTCGAGTGTTTAGGAGGCAGAGATGCTAATAAATATTGGACTCTCTTTGAAGAAATGGACACGCGTGTGTCAGCTCAGATACAATCAAGGGTTCAGTAGAAGTTACCAACATTCACTGCATTTATAATTTGGCTACAGAATCATAACTACTTTACGAATAGGATTTCCTTTAGTTTTCGTAATTTAACCACACGATTACGCAGTGGCATATAGAATTGACCTTCTTGTCCAAGAGTAGTTTCTGACTAAACTGAGACAACAAAATCGGAGAGGCATGAAGACAAAAAGACTGTACAATAAATAATGCTCCGTTTTTGTCAAAATGACTTCGTGTTTCAAAAATTGTTTAAAAGTAGTCATTAGAATGCGTGTTCTTTTTTTAAAATTTAAAGTACGTAATAGTGCGTTCAGTCTGAGTCGAAAGTCTGAACTTTAGCTATATAACATTAGTGTACACGGGGACTTTTTACGAATCCGCATACGCTGTATCCAATGAAAAATACTACATTTTCCGGGATACAAAATCTTTCTCAAAATAAAAAGTATATTGACGGCCTCCGTAATCTATTAGTTTAGCGTTGGCCCTCCTCACACTTAATTAAAATGCAGAGAAAATTGAATCTCAACAGGTTCTATTGATGGAAGTGTAAATTTCGTATCGAACTTTCCTCTGTTTAATCTGGTCTAAAGTTAACATATGATAATTAATATTAATACAAGAGTATACACAATGTGTATACACCAGTACAATAGATTTAACATTATGCTACAATATTACTACTCATAATGTAATAGTTGATTGTTACAGGAGGGATGAAAGCGACCGTTTTAGGCACGAGAGGGTTTGGCGCACGAGCGTAGGAAGGGCGCTAATTGTACCAGTGGCGAAATAGACCTTTCACCCGAGTTTAACATTTTGCTTTTCGTTTCTAATATCAGGAAAGTAAATAAAAACTGATGAGTTAAGCAAACAACCACTTCTCTAATGAAATTAGGCATAAATTCATATCTAAATCTGATAAACTCATTTATACGTCGCATTCTACCAGCCAGTATTATTTAGTCACTGATGATACTTAATATTCAGCTTAAATTTATGTAAATTAAATAATAATTTATTGAAAATTAAGTTATAAGTATAAAATCATGTTATAAATTTGTTGATATTTTTGAATTGCAACTATATGCCATGATTTAGCAGTGGAAATATAAAAATTTAGGACGTGGTTCGCATAGTTTTTAAATTTTTTGATAGTAGGGAAAATCGTTACTCAGGGATGAAAAGTACTGTTTTCATCCAAATTATCAGGTAAATTCAAGCGTACTTGCCGAGTGTGAGAAATGATGTGTAACTTTTATATTTCCTAAATAATAAAAAGGAAATGTTTATATTAATTTTTGTTACCTGTGCAAAAGTAAAACAAGTAATAAAATTGAGAAGTTGCTTATGGACTAGTTTAAGTACTTCACGTCACCCGTAAATATATGTACCGATATTAAAAGATAGTGAACATCTCGCGATTATTCATATAAGCTTTATTCTACATAATATGTAGATATTGCATTTCATATGAGTCCCAACGTTACTTAGTATTCATGTGATATGAGATTGTGAGAAAAGTGTCAAAATATAATCAATGTACAATATGGGCGTCGTTTTGTGTACGAATGTATTTGCTTTCTTAATTTTTTGTCCGTACTTTTCGTTATCGGACTTTTATTTCTTAAATCCACTATTTATTTTTACTTTGAACTCTCAGACTGATCATCCAACTCGCTGTGTGTTTTGGGGTGGTAAAAGAAATTCGATGGTATTGTCTAGGAGTCTACATCACTTCGATATTTACTAGGGAGCTGCCGAAATTCGTTTTACATTCGGTTTGACCGAACTTCGGCAGCTTGAGCCGAACTTCGGCATTCGGTCGAAATTCGGTTTAAATGCCGAACATTCGGTGCAAGAAAAAGTAACATACCTACTTGCACTATTTTGACTGAAGTTAATAGAAGTCACATCTATCATAACCGTAATGTAAAAATTGGCATCTATATACTCACGGTCTTTTATATTAGTTAGGAACATGTAAACGTTAACGTGCAATGTGTTAAAAAAATAAATAAAATTGGTTCTTGATTGAGTCTTTGCCTAATTAAATAGACATCAAATTAAAACAAAAACAAAATAATCTTATTATTCCTCTAAGAAACATTAGTAAGTAGTGCAACTGCTTAATTATAATGCGTAACTTGAATTAAAAAAAAACACGTCTAAGCGATATCAGCAATTACAACTTTAATTTTGATTGAAATCACTTTTTACGTATTAAACATTATGAATTTAGAATTATGAAATGGTGATTTCTTTTCAATTAAAGGTATAAAAATCTATTCTTTTATCCACCTACTCATACTTAAAATTTACTAAAGGCAGGTTGTGGTTTAAAATAGCCAATAATTTGGTGTTGTCAAGTTGACGTTGTCAACAGGTCATGACGTGTTGCTCTTCAGAAAGCGCGGCGAAATCATTTTGACCGAATGTTCGGCCGAAGTTTGTATTCGGTTCAAACCACATTCGGCCCATCTCTAATATTTATCATGATTATGAGGCACAAAATACGCTTTGGATGTGTTGAAGACTGGTTCAATGGATTACTAGCGTAGTTTTTATTTAAATAGCACCCAGCAACAAAAGTTTTCTTTAAGTTCTATGGAGGTTTTAGTAACACAATATCTAATTCATTATTTTAATAACATACTATAAGGTGTAAGCTGTATTACTTTCGTAAAATGTAACCAAGTTATTTTAAAAGTAATGGTACCCGTGTAAAAATTAAGACTGTTCGAAATTTAAGACAGCATGCCAAATGTACAACTAATGTTACAATACAAATACAAAACATCGTTATTCTTTAAAAAAAAACAAAGTAAAAAATGTACGCATTTTAGAGGCTGTGACTGTCAAATTTACCGTTATAAATTTAATTTTAAAGCAAATGTGTTTTTCACGTAAAAGATTCTTTGCATAATTGATTAAACTGTTTTAAAACTCATTTATGGTATGCGCCATAACCTTCTATTTTTTTTTATTACAAGCTATCACGAGGTAAGTGTGCGTATACTCTTTGTTTCGATTGAATGGTAAATTTTCATTAGCATATTGTGAACTTCGTAATCCTTATTATATTTTGTAAAAGGTCGACGTGATTTAATAAAATAAGTTTCATTTTAAGCCTGACATAATGAGTATAGCAGTAATTTTGCGTCGACTTGCACTAGATTTATTTCGCGATCATAACAGCTTTTTTTTATAAGCTAGTATTTATGTCCGCATAATTTATTTTCCTATCAAATCTGGGTAATACCTTATAGCAGATTTCTAAATATTTTCAAGTGCTAAGTTAGACGTAGTTATGGCCTTTAATTTAGCAGAAGTGTTAAAGAAAAGTAGGGTAAAAAGTGAAACTATGCAAAAGTTAATTGTCGCATGTGGAGATCCATAGTCTCTACCTATCCCAACGGGAAACAGACGTGATAATATATATGTACGTATGTATGGCCTTAAGTTAAAAACAAATATACTTGGTATACGCAGGACGCAAAAACTTGTGGCGTGGGAGTGGCGGAAAAACTTGTCTTTACTTTGAGTCGACCACGTGACTGAGATGAGCGTTAATAATAACATTAGTGGAGCGTCTACCTATGTACATCCATCTAGGCAAATGACAAAGACTTACTATTATTGATGGCGTGGGCGGGAGCGGGGATAAAAGAGAAGGAAAGGACTTACAGGATAGGTCTCCGCACCAGACACGCTACGAACGATGCGAGTTTCGCAGCGACAGGTGCTTCTTCCTCGTGAACCTAGCGTATAGCGTGCACCTTCCAGCACGCGGGTTGATGAAAGCGAGTGTAAAATGCGGCACAACACACAAAGCGCGACGAGGTTTGTGCGGAAGCGGCATCGCGATCAGCGGTCCGACGTAGACTATGTCATATTACATAGTGACAGATGCGGCGAAAGAAAAAAAGGAAACAAAGAGGCGGTGACTAAATATTTCGGCGTAAACAATTATTATAAGTGGAATATAAAAATAAATTTATTACATTTCAAACAAGTAAACACTTAATGCTATTTTTTGTTTTCATACAGCATTATTATAAAATTATTTTTTTAGCATACGTTTTAGTAATTTTACAGTGAGTTGTGATAGATAAAAAATGAGGAGGCTCTAGCTCAGCTTGAAACATTTATTGTCTGATATTAAATACAATATTTTTTTTGAATTTATTCTATTTATTCTGATTTACCAGTTATATAATAAGACAATGAAATTAAAAATAAAGTTTTTATTAACAAAACTTTCGGGACAGTTTATCATTATGTCCTATAAGACAAAAATAGAAAAAATATTAATACATTATATATCACACACAATATTCAGTCTTAAAATACATGAATGAAACAATATCTTCCAATGTATTATACTGTATGGATATGAAATCAACAAATCGTGCAGAGTAGATTCCTCTCTTTGTTTATCCAGTTGATTGCTCTGTGCGGAATAGTGGCAATGATGATTTCGATTCGGCAAGAGCAACCATTTCGGTAGTACCGTTTTAATTAGATGGATAAGTTTAATGCTGATCAATCAACATATAGTATGAAAGGTCGTTTAATCGCGTGTGAAAATTGAGTTTGATCCCACTGTTTTGTTTTAATTAAATCTATTATGAGACGTAGAACAAGCACTGTACTTCTGGTATATTATAATGTTATAGATTTTGAAACCATTAAACCGTAGTTTTATTATATTACTTACAGATTTTTTCATTACTAGAGTATGGCACTGATGTCTGAACTCAACCCAAGATTGTTATGTCGACACACTCTAGACCAGGAGTGGTGATTACCCAGACGTTCTACGCTAATTATCTACCACCGGGCTGTGGATTGTTTTGTTGCCTCTTACGACAAGCCGCTCAGCTGTAGTAATTAGTATTCTGTCTTCGTTCCTGCATGGATTGATATCTGAAGGTATCCTCGGAGTTGGGGTTATGCTCTCCAATTTAAACACAAAAACAAAATCACCAAAATCGCTCCAGGTGATTAGGAGGATTCTAGAACCCGATCTCAGCTCCACCTATCGGTTCCAACAGGGTAAAAAGTATCCTATGTCCGTCTCCTCGTTCTAAGCTACCTCCCCACCACTTTTCAGCCAAATCGGTACTGCCGTTCTTGAGTTATAAATAGTGTAACTAACACGAGTTCTTTTATATATATATGTATATAAGGCCGCCTTTTGTTTTACAAAGTAATTACTATTTTCTTGTTGTGCATTTTTGTAATTTTTGTTTTGATGAACAATAAAGTGTTGTCTATGTCTATATTTAGTCACAATCTACTTTTGTACTCCACAATAATTTAATCATCCCAAAAATTATTTAAAAACTAAATATGACACTCATAAATAAACCCTAATGGGAAAGCGGTTGGAAATTTAAAGTTCCCATATTTTACTTGAAACAAATGATTATAAACAATTATACGACACAATTTTTTAACATTGTATTTTTTTAAATACTATTGATACTAATAAAGCTCAACTTGTACTGATATTATTTGTGACTTGGGGTTTGATTATTAAAGGAGAAACACATTAATTTTATTAGGTGATAACCAAAGAAAAGTTAATGGGCATCTAGCTGGCATAACTTCTAACGGAGTGTTTGACGCAATCCATCATCAAGTAATTTAGCAAAGGTAGCATGACCCTGCTAATGGAGAAATGAAGTTCCACGAGACGGCTATAATTTATGTTTTCCTTGTACCTCGCGGAATACTTGGTTATCAAGAACATCTTATTGGTCCAACAAAATAATAAGTCTATTAAGTATGTACTCAACTCCCCAAGTTACTTACTGTACAGCTAAGGTGCGAATAATCGTGAAATTTAAAAATATTTTACATTTTAATAGCCTGTAACATTTTATACATTGTAACTTGCCTTATAATCTTATGTTGATGTTTTACGTGACTGCTTGCGTTAACATCGAATACGTATTGTGTGGAAAATAAAATATTTTTTTCGAAATATAAATACTTTAAGCTTGTCCTTTCTTTTTTGTTCTTGTCATCAATCTATACTAATACTATAAAGATGTAAAGTGTGTTAATTTGTGACGTTGTAAGGGGTAGTCTCTGGAGCTAATAAACCGATTTTAAAAATTCTTTTATTTAATAAAACTACGTTTTAACGGATTTAAGCGCGGTAACTTATTTGATTTTTGTTTTTCCGACGTTTCGGCCACTTTTCAGTGGCCGTGATCACAGAAGACAAAGATGTCAAGTGTCAACGAGGATTGTTAAAATTTTATATAGCCTACCGCTAACTTGTTCATTTTAATTATTTAGTTTTAATTTTGTTTACGGTTATTATTTACTCTATGGGAGCCTAATCTAATTTACCACCGCTCCGCAACATGTTATGGCTTGAAGAGAAGAAGCGGCGCAAGGAATTCTTCAGCAAACATACCTAACTGTAATAATTTTATACATACATACATAACTTCACGCCAGTTCCCTTGCGGGGTAGGCACGAACAACAGAGCGCCATTTAGGCTTATTCTTACACACCTCATTTGCTTCTTTGACATTCATAACTCTTTTCATGCACGCTCGTCTGTTCTTAAGGCTCCTGACATCACCTTCTGCTAGTACACGATCAATTTGATCATGGAAGGTATGTCGTGGCCTTCCACGACTTCTGCATCCATCCACTTTTGCATTGTATATCTGTTTAGTCATTCTTTCATCATGCATTCTTTCCATATGCCCAAACCACCGGAGCATTCCTTTCCTTACCTTCACCCCGACCGACACTCATTCTTACTTCGGTATTACGAACGCGGTCCGCGAGCGTCACTCCGCAGATTTTGCACAGTGCTCGCATCTCGACCGCGTTTACTCTACTTTCATGCTCTCTCTTCCATACCCAACTCTCGCTTCCATACGTGAGCGTAGGTAATAATTTTATATAATATTAAAATGGGTGGATGGAAAAATAAAATAAATTGTCAGTCAAGTTGGTTTGTGTTCCGTTGCATGCAGAAAGAGCTCACAGTGTCTTGAGGTCTGGCAGTTGGTTTTTGCTGGATTTGGGTCTTAATAGATTTGATGATCGGATCCCAAACAGGTGGTACTTGTCAACCATCTTCTCTATTGTAATTTGGGTGTTTTTTGATTTCAATAGCCTCACGCATCATTCTAGGTATAAAACGATTCTCTTTCGCGAGGATTTGTGAGTTATCGAATCTGATGTAGTGGTTGGGTTTATCCAGCGTGTGTTCACTGATTGCAGACTTCGTAGACCTTGTTTGTTTCATGTCGGAATAACAATGTTATTCCGACATGAAACACACACACACACACATTCATGTATACAAGTAGCGAAAACTTAATAAAATATTAATTCTCTTGCTGTTAGAAAGCTACGTTAACAGGAAGTGTCATAGGCTATATATATAACATGACGCTATATACCGCAGGAGCGGGAGAGAGCGCGGGTGTAAACTGAGCCGGGCCGCTAGTATTATATATTTAGAAATAGAATCTCTGTAAAGAGAGAAAAAGGGAACTGACTTTAAATAGTACGAATAAAACCCTTCACAGTCCTTCATATTGTTGATGAAATACCAAGAACTAACCAACACCAGCAAGTCATTTAGTATTGTGATACAAAATCAAAAAATACAAATGAAGAATGAAGTACACATAAAAGGTAATGTGTAATTCCGTAATCCATTAGGATTATGGAATTACACACATATTTTAGCCGAATAGGATAATTCCTACTCGGCTAAATTATATATATAATATATATCAAATACCCCCAGTAATGGTGATTAGCATCTTCATTTCACCGTAATACTACAATTAGCCGAAAAAAGGGTATGTTCAAATATTGAACTTAATAAACGTCTAAAAACGGATAAAACAACAACCGATATCAATATCCTTTTACATTTTTAGTTCCTTCTTTATTTTTAGGCAAAGATCAAAACTTGTCTGCAACAAATATTGAAAAAATTGCTACAAGAGATGATCAATAAACCCTTTCTCTGTGGTGTTTTATTGGATGATAGGAAAGTCATTGTTATTCCGTTGGGGGACACGAAGGTATTTGTGCCCTCATCCAGGAGCCGAGTTTTTTGTGTTGTCGACAAAACTAAAGAAAACTGGGAAATGTTACGGTACAAAGGTGAAAAGGAATCTTTACTTTAAAGATATTTTGTAGTAAAAACCTATCTTGGAAATTACTTTTGTTTCAGTTATTTTAATACTCTATTTGGTGGCTTAAACACTAGGGGTTTTTGTTATAGTATGCAATTTATAAACTGTAAGAATTGTAACAAGAAACTTGAAGTAACAATACTCAAAGGAATTGAGAAGGTTATACCTATACATGAATATCATATTCTAAGTTTTATCCATCCAATAATTATATTGTTTATTGTTATTGCTTTTATCAAAAACTTTATATTAAAATATTGTTACAACTTAGGCCTCGACAAAGATAAATTCTAGGTACAGATCTGTAAAAGCACATTTTATTATCTGTCGGCATTTGAACTAATTTTAATCCTTTTATGATCGTCTTCTTTTGTTTACTTATTTATTGACATATGTTTCTAGTTATTGTAGAGAACAGTCTATTGTCCTATTGTACTCGCTCAGGAGTATCATTACCCAGGTGTTGCGGATTACAATTACAAGCTAATTCTAGGAAATTGTGTCGACGTTGCCGGACAGGCACATTTACATCTGTGAAGTACAAAGCAACGGCCTGATTAAGAGAGGGGTCAGTTGAGCTACAACTTAGATACGGGAGTGACGTGTGTATATTCGGGAATCTAATAGTGATGGACTTTGCGCGTTTTATTGAATTACGACCTTCAGCATTACGTTTGGATTTGTTGTGTTCGGTTATATTTGTACCTGTGTTATACTTGTTTATATAGTACTAATAAACTCTATAATAATTTTAACGGCATTTTAATTTGAGTCCCGCTAACTCGTAATAATATTTTTAATACAACTTAGCATCAATTGCAAATTGAACAACACAATAGGTCAGAAAACTATCTAAAGTTTTATACGGTGCGTGTTTCTTGGTCAGAATTCAAACCCATTGTATAGGAATTAGAAGCGGGTGTCTTACCCATTTAGGTACCACAATTTAGTTAATGAACAGTAGATACGCATTTGACAAATACGAAATCAAGTGCAATAGTTGAAGCGAGAAAGCAACGACATAGCTTTAGGTCATTCTACGCTTCTACAATTGGTTGCACACGCGAATTATCGTATTGTCTTGCTATTTTGGCAGTGAAATCTGTCTGGAGTGATGAAATCAAAGCTCTTAGCAAATTAGGTATTCCGGTCAGTGTTTGTAGTCAAAAGCTATTGGACGTGAAGCAAACTGAAGCGTACAAATACGGCTATTTCTAAGATATTGGTCCAGATTATAGAAGACTTGGTACTACTATAAAGGCCGATATTATTATGCTCTTTATATTCATACTAATATATTCGTGAAAATGTGAAATTTACTATGTATAGTTAATATTAGTATGTATAGTAGGTTTTTTTTTGTTTATTTTACCTTCTTAAAGACAAAATCATGATATTACACTGATACGCATAATATAACATTCAATGCTATGAATGATCTTTGGGATACATAGAGCTTCAGTAACTACATAAATTAATCATATTATAGTTTACCTATTGATTGGAAATCAAGTGGTCGTGACAAGTCAAACTTGCGCATGAAGCTCGGCAATTCACCTTATACCGGATATCTAGAATTTACTTATACATTTTATATCCATTATTTTGTCTTAGGCAATAAATTGAGATTTCTTGTATCACATTTTTGTCATTTTTTTATAATAAAACTACCTTTTAACGGTTTTAAGCGCAATTATTTATTTGTTTTTTTTTTATTATTTCGACGTTTCAGTTTCAGTATCCGTGATCACGGAAAAAAAGATGTCAAGTGTGAACGAGGATTGTTAAAATTTTATTTAGCCTACCTCCAACTTGTTCATTTTAACTATTTTGTTTATGGTTATTATTTACTCTATGGGAGCCTAAACTAATTTACCACCGCTTCGCAACATGTTGTGGCTTGAAGAGAAGAAGCGGCGCAAGAAACTCTTCAGAAAAAAATCCCTCCTTTTAATTACCACTAAGGCAAATAAATGAATAATTAAATATAGAAACCTGATATGAAACAAACATCACTGCTCAACTGTCCGTTTCCCTAAAAAGGCAACGCTCAGCCTTGTGACGTATGCATGATATTGTTATATTTTTGTACTAAAAGGGAGTAATAAAATTCCTTTGAAGCCGACAGTATGTTAGTAAGCCTCTGCTGTTGTACGTATACTTTAGCGATTATAATTACCTTTCATCGGGTTGGTCATCAGCTTGTTTGCTGTACTCCACCTGTGTAACCAGAATATTATTACAAATTTATTTAAACAACTTGATCGACCTCCAATATTTGTGAAGAAGCAAACGCTTATTGATGATGTCTTTTCTGCTTGTTTATCTGCCACATTCTGAGTCAAATAATGCTCTATAAATCCAAATATGTATGATTTATATTCTCCTTTTGATTTTGTTTTTAGTCATGCAATTCAAATCAACAGCAAAGAGTATTTTGGGAACATTAGGCACTTTATCATTGAGACCTTTATGTTCATAGGCTATCGTCCTATTTATCTATTTCATTAATGGAGATGTAGTTTAATGTTTTTAGTTGAACATGTATTAAATCGCATAAGCTCATGACATGGATTGCTAACAAGTAGCTTAACTCCTACTCTACGCCAAATGTCAGCGGTTTAGCCCGCTTGAACCCCTTTGGCTGTTCAGTGTTGTCAGTTTATATAAACTACATAATTATCTATATTAATAACGCACATTTGGAGCAGTACATATTATAATTACACAGCAAGAATACGCGGAATTTATATAATATAATAAAAGTTAAAATTTCAGACTAATTTATGTTATAAAATCTAATACTTTAAATTTATAAATTTTCAATCAAAGTTTTATGAAAGCTAAAGAAAACGTAGATTCATTCTATTACTAGTAAAAGTTTATATTTAAAAATACAAGAATTCGTCAATTTAATATGTATCTAATATAACTTGCATTCTATGGAAACATCCGCAAGCCAGTTAAAAAGCTTTATGTTAAATAAATCACCTTTATATACTTTAATGGTTTGAGGGAGTTTATTGAAGTGAAACTTCTTTAGAATCGTTGTGATTTGAAACTCGATGAAATGAAAAAGCGACACTAAAAAGACAAACACAAAATTTTATAGGACTAAGCCTGCGACAGAATGAGATACGAGTTTTACATTGTGCAGCACTGATTAGAGAGTTAATAGGACCGAACATTAAATATAGGTTCAATTTGGACCGAAATTATACTTACAATATTTTTTTTACTTAAATGGTGAAAAAATTAAAATTATACTTAAGAAGTTTATTTTGAATTATAATATGTTAACGGATGTAGGCTAAAGGAATTATATTTATGTTAATAAAAGTTAGAGGAGATATATATGTGAGTATATTCTCTGAAATTTCACTTCTAATGCGTGTGAACTGCACACACACACACACACACACAATTATATATCGATATAGTGGTGCCTACCTCGGATGATAATAAATCGATACCGCATTGATAGCTGTAACACAGCCAACCTACTGGGCTCCTTACGTTTTTTATGATGAGGCGAAATTATTTACAGACTTGTCACCTTGTGAAGATCACGGTGAGGGTGCGTGAGCTTTGCCGGCCTGGTTCTATCCTGGTGATAGTTGCCATTGACCGGAATACTCACTAACATTCCCTATGTTCCTTCCATTCGTGTTTAGCCAGTGCCGCCTAAAATTGCCATCGCTGACTCCGCATGGGTCCCGGCTAGCGCCGCGCTGACCGAGACGACCTCGTATATTGCCACTGTATGGTGCGAATCACTCCGGGATACAGGGTGGGGAGTGTAGTACAACTCCGTTCCCTCATCCGACGGCATTATAATTATATGGGCGGACCCGCCACTATTTCAATCACAGTCGTTCACTCACGGCGTTGAAGGTCATCCAGGTCAATCCAGCACCAGAGGCTCCGTCTACGCCCCCGCTCTCTTAACGTAAACCAAATTTAAAAGTAAATTGAATTATAATTACAGTTTTAAGGGAGAAAATATATAGGTACTTTACATGTATGTTTAGTTGATAACATTTTCTTTACTGGGTTATGTATCTTACGGGTTATTTAATATTTTAAATGCAGTAAATAATCCCAATAACAGTAAATACACCACAAATTTCCCATTCAGCCATATAGAGGTGAAACAAAATTAAACCTTTACTTCTATTTTGCCAGTACTTTGAAAATTAGGACTTGGTAATAAATAAATTATGATCATGAATAGCTTCCAATTTCGGATTGAGCAAATATTATATGAAATCAGGGCAAAGAGGCTGGAAAGTCCATTGTGTTTTGAAGTCCTTTACATAATTTTGGCTAAGTAAATAGGCCGCTTTCGAAGTTGTGAAATTAATGTTTAACATAAATTTCTTTTCATGGAACTAAGTTATGATTTGAGGTAACATGGGTATAAGTCAGATATTTAAGAAAAGTTGTGCATATATGTTTTTGTTGTTTTTTTTTATTGCAGAGTTCCGCAGACAGGCAGGCGGCCTACCTAATGGAAAGCGGTTACCATCGCCTATAGACATTTGTAACACCGAAGATGCTACAAATGCGCTGCTGCTCTCTTAAGGGAGACTGGAACCTGACCTCATCGCGAAACACAACTCAAAGTTGTTATGACGGCATACTCTAGACCAGGGGTGGTAGCCATCCAGTCGCACAAATACCTTCCCATCTGGCTGTGGGTTTCAGGAAATGAGAGTGAATTATCTACCTACGAGCGTACTCTAATCAGTAGTGATGAGGTTCAACAAAATAGATCTTTAAATGTACAAAAGCTATAATGCAAATTAGTAAACTTTAACCCGTTTACGTTTTTCAAAAAAATTCTTGATGCTTTTTTATTTGTCAAAAATCTTGAATTACTACTCTTGCCACGCTTGTCTAAGGCGACTTGACACATCGGTTATCTCGATGTACATCATGATGTTTTTCCTCGCCGTTAGAACGTGATAATTGTAATAACATGAAGATTAGGTCAGAAAACTGCCTAAGTGGTGCATACTTTAAGATCAGCTTCTGAAGAGACTTCATGAATTATCACAATCAGGGCCGGCCCTAGCTTTTTTTTTACAGACGTAGGCAAACTCGAAAACTGCCGCCCCCACGAAAGCTTAAGAAAAGAAGTCTTCTGTCTAGCTTTGCCCTCCCAGAACCTTGTCTATTCGTGTTGTAAGTGTTGATTTCACTACATTATCTAGATTCAAGTGAACGAATTGAAATATATTTTTGGGTGTTATTCTATGATTAATTACATTTTTTTAATAATAAATATATAACTGTACTATTACATACGAATTATCGCCTTACTTGTCGATTTCCATATTCTTCTAACCTGAGTGGCATTGATGCTTCATTTCAAAGGAATGCATAGATGAAAACTTATAACAACGAAAGGTTTTGATATCCACGCTACAAAAATAATAGATTATTTAAAATGCATTAAAGTTAAATATTTCACTTGTACTTAAAATTATATCGGTATTTAAAATAATCATTCAAAACAATTTGAGATTTATAATTTTAGTTCAAGTTATAAATATCAAAGGTTCTCTTACTTTCTGCGTGTCTTTTGAATTTCTCGAAACTTTATTTGATTCAATAGATAGAAAACCTTTTAAGAATTGTAATCATGATTCAAAGCAACTTCAAAATGTTTTGATCACAAATTCTAGTTAATTTATTTTTTATTATCATAATCATCAAACATAATGTAACGTTATTCTAGAATCGAAAAAAGTTTTTTCACAAGATTAACAGTAAAATGTCTCGCAAAATATGTATTTGATAAAAGTTTTCCCCTTTGCGTGGGGTGGGTTCCATTAGCATAAATCACAATAAAGATAGTTAGTTTTATGGCAAAAAGGCATCCCATAAACAGAGGTCCTCTCCGTGCGTCCGACTGTGAATCTGTCCATCGGTGCGTGTGTCCATGTGTTATTCACTTTTCTCAATAACTACTTGGCCCATATGGATAAAATTTAAGAGTTTTGAGAAAAAATAGTTCATATCCTTGTGTACAATTTAACTCCTTACCTTCATTAGGTACGATCCCTTTAGCAATGTATTCGTCAAAACTATATATATATATATCAAAATGAATCATAAAAATGTATGTACGCGCATAACTGGAGAATGACTTTACCGATTTCGATGACATTTTTGTGTTTGTTTATGTTAGTCCCCGGATGGTTTAGAATTAAAATTGAAACCGGTAGGTAGCGCTAGGATCGGATACTAGATTTTTATTTTTGCAGAGCAGGACAACGTCTGCCTAGTAGTATATAAAAAGAATATAATTATTTTCAGTTTTATACATAATAATTATTATTATTATTTTAAAACGGAATTAGCAATACAAAATTGCTACAACTGCTACTACTTTCTAAAATACAAGAGGAGATGAAGACTTTTGTGCCAAAGAAATGTAATGAGGTGAGATATGACTTAAAAAAGCGTTATACGTTTTTCCTATTACAAAATGGAAAACATCAGCCCTAAATTCTACCTGGAAGACGAGAAACTTAAAAATAAGGTTACTAATAAAATAAACAATCGATTACCATATTCTATGTATGTGAATGAATTTCAACAATTAATAATATGAAAACACTTACACCACACGATAAATTCCTTGAAAATAACTAAACCCACTGCAATTATAAAAAAGATCAACAAAACAAAAATAAATAATAAAATCACTCTCATATTTTTTATAATCTAGTCTCAAAAATATTTTTTGGTGTTAAGTTACCTATTTTCATTACTGTTGCAAAGTTAAGTAATAAAATAAACCTTATCTAGTTAGTTATCCGAGCAGAAACGAAGAAAGAATACAATTTCCTGCGGCCGGGCGGCCTGTCATAAGAGGCGATAAAACAATCTACAGCCAGGTGGTAGGGTATTTGCCCGACTGTCGAGTATGTCGCCATAATAACCTTGTGTTGTGTTCCGGCATTAGTGATCAGGTTCCAGTCCCCCTTAAGAGAGCAGCAGCGCATTTGTAGCACCTTTGGTCTTGCAAATATCCATAGGCGATGGTAACCGTTTTCCATCAAGTGGGCCGTTTGCCTGTCTGCTGAACTCCTGCAATAAAAAAGAAAAAAGAAAAGTTAACACGTATTTCATTTCTTCAAGTGCATGAAAGTGTTTAAGTAAAAATAGACATTAATTTAATATAATAATATTATATATAATAACAGCTCATAAATATCTCACATCTGGGCTCGGGCTTCCTATTATAGGGGAATGGATAGTATACCCGCCGTGCTTGTCCAAGGCGGCTTGGCAAGTTTGACACTTCGGTTATCTCGATGTGCAGGTTGCATCACGATGTTTTCCTTCACCGTTGTTAGCACGTGGTAATTGTAACAATATGCACAATAGGTTAGAAAACTGCCTAAGTGGTGCATGCATTACAGCCAGGATCGAACCTGCGCCCTTTGAGTTCGGGACTCGTGCGCTTGCCATTACGCTGCTACGACTTATATATAGACCAAACAAATGTATTAAAGCGTATCTGACTCTTTTACCTTTTAGGAAAGTTAATATCAAGCAAATAAAGACCATAAATGCAAAGAATAGTTATTTAGTCATTGCACTGCACCGTAATTCATTTGACAGAGCTAAAATTCTCATGTACGGAACCGCGTACACGTCGCTTAGTTGACCAGGGGCTCCGAACGACAAATTGGTCGCACGTACCGGGATTATTTCGAAATCCGGATATAGTGGAACATATTGCCCGGATATTTCTCACCGTGCGACGTGGTGATTGATGTACTTCAATGTTTCGGTTTTCGCATTTAATTAAATATATTTTTATTCAAGGCATATATCATTCGTTTGTTAAGTTTTTTTATGCTTAATACTGATATTATATGGATCAACTAAATTGAATCAATAACATTGAATATAATTAATAAATAATGGTAATAAATGTTATCCAAGTTACATAAAAGCTAGTTAATAAAATTAATAGGAACTAATTATTTAAATAATGACGATTAATATCCTGCTTACTTGCATACTATTGATACTGGTAAAATGAATTGAACCATGTATTACTAGGAATAACACCTGTATACAACTACATTTATGCAAGAATAAATATTTCATTTCATTTCATTGAAAATCACAGAACTGAAAGGACACGACGGCATCCAAATTGAAAATTTATTGTTATTTGATTTATTATAAATATTAAATCAAATAACAATAAATTTTCAGAAGATGGCAACATAAAACATGTAGATAGCTAGTGTATACAAATTAAATTAAAATTGTAAAGATTGTTTGATACACCATTGTATTGGTATAATAGACGGAGCTGCGCCAGTATAGAAATAGTTTTAACTTTTTTGTCACATGGACATCAGTTACAACATATGGCTGGTTCTTATATCATACTCAACATACATATGCCTTACTATTGGTTAAAGTTTGACATAAGCTCCATACATCTGATGACAAATTTCTACCGATGGTAAGGTAAGCGAAATAAGATATAAGAACCGGCCATTACCAGTTATTTTATTTAGTTCTCGAAAAATAAAGCGTATTTTTAAGATAAAAATGTTTCTATCGTTACGTGCAATCATAATTAATAATAACTAAACTAATTGCCATACTTAGTGATGTTAGTTTTAATTTTTTTATTAAAATTTTCTGTTGTAAATTGAGCGTTAAGAACAGACGAGCGTGCATGACAAGAGTTATGAATGTCAAAGAAGCAAGTGAAGTGTGTAAGAATAAGCCTAAATGGCGCTCTGTTGTTCGTGCCTACCCCGCAAGGGAACTGGCGTGAAGTTATGTATGTATGTATGTAAATTGAGTTTAACTTAATTAAGTTTTAACATTACTGAGTATGGTAATTAGTTCCACTAAATACCTATTTTTTTAGAAGAATGTTTTGAAAGTTTATTTAGATAAATAGATGTATAACACTTTATAGTTCATCAAAATAACAGACACAAAATAATTACAATATTTTTATAATACGCGGAATTATCGTTTAGAGTCATTTCTTCTAGGCAACCTAACTTAGATATTTTTAACTAATCTGGCGATGTTGGTGGTGCATAGATTTAGATGTTCCTAAATTTTGAAATAAATACTTCCGTAACCTACATTACATTACTTACATTATATTCTTACTCGGTAAATAGTGATGACATAATATAATATAAATATAGGTAACTGTATATACCTAGTTACTTTAGGCACCGTTGTTGGTAGGTTCTAAATAAACTATGCACATCATATAGTGCCATACTTGTGCGGGACCTACCTTTTTAATTTAGATGCTGCCTTGTCTTTCGCTGACAAATTGGTCGCGTGTACAGGGATTACTTCGGATATGCCGCACACATATTGCTAGCATATACGACTTATATATTGTAGATATTTTACCGCGCTGTATTTTAGTTGTAATGCCACAACGTTTTCGGTTTGCGGGTAAATTTACAAACCACGTCACTTTCCTTAGTGATGATCGAACGTTTTATATTTCTGCTTTTTATCCAAAGTGCATATGGTATACGGCTGTTTTCGCAGTCATTAATGTTATTTTATGAACTGTTTTAAATAACATTAAATAATAAGTAAATTAGAATTAGTTCACTTTTCAGTCGCAGTAGCTCATGAATTTCTACGAAAGACAATTTATTGCAAATATGTGCATATTGAAAGATTCAATGAATAGTAAGAGCTGCAAAGCAGATCAATCTGCTGCGATGAATGTGTGGAATTACACTAAAAAATATCACGTAAGGCAGTCTGGCAGTCTTCTCTCTGTTGCAGTCTTCATGTCCGTAACGTATCAGACAAATTGCAAGAAATCCACCTATGTTGGTACGGCCACGTTTTTGGAAAATGGTTAGCTAGTAGTTTTAGTGACAAAGGAAAAAAAGGTAAGAAAGGATAGGTTCTAGAAATGCCAGTTAGATATCGTGAAGGATGAAATGCGTGCCATTAGCCGCATAAATAAGAATGCTAAAGACTGCGCCAAATTATTACAACTGAGCTCCTTAAGGCAGGAGGAATGCCAATCCTCAAGGCCTTGGCTGAGCTCTTCAATTCGCCAGGTGGTAGGGCCTTTGCCCGACTGGATGGCTACCACCCCTGGTTTAAAGTATGCCGCCATAACAACCTTGAGTTGTGTTCCGGCATTAGTGACCAGGTTCCAGTCTCCCTTAAGAGAGCAGCAGCGCATTTGTAGCAACTTTAGTGTTGCAAATGTCCATAGGCGATGGTAAACGCTTTTCATCAAGTGGGCCGTCTGCCTGTCTGCTGATTTCCCGCAATAAAAAAATAAAAAAAAAGGACAAAGAAAAATTCGACCTCAACCAAGATTTAATGCTAGAATGACAATGTTGAACACAATAAAAACACAAAACACATTGAGCTTACAGTAATGTTAACCCTGCATATACGCCGAATATAAACGTGGCATGGTACTTATATCGTCCGTTTCCCTAAAATGGGAAAGAAAAAACTGTTACTAAAGTATTATTTTCGAATATTTAAAACACTCGTACACGCCTAAGGAGCAAAGATATCCATTTGAAGTTCGCATTTTTGTAAAGACGTTCTTTATTTTACGGACCGTTGTTAAAATAACATTTAAAGGATCGGATCTACTGAATAAAATATTTGTTTTTGAATTAAACGAACCCCTTTTCAACAGATTAGAATTTACATCAGTGGAGCGAAAACTCGGTGTGATTATAATCGTCTTCAATTCTTTTCTTGTAATTAAAATGGTTTGCACGGACTATTTCGTGTTTGTTCTACCTTTTATTTGTTAACTAGGACTATAATGCTGAGTTGCTCGCGCTAAATTTAGATCGGTTTCCCGCGAAAACTACCCAAACTTCGGCGATAAAAATATTATATTTTCAACCCTCTTCTTGAAAATAAATAATTATTATATAATTCTATGGATGCAGCATCCATAGCGTTAATAATCAAATAAGGAGTTTCCAATTCTTTACATATAAATCTGCAAATGTATTTAAAAATAAAAAATATCTAATGTTTTATTAAAACAAAGTGCTTCTAAAGAACATTTTTGATAGTTTATAATTATTTTAATTTTATAGACAAATATAATATATGTTGGGGGCTAAGGAGACGTGATTAATAAATACACGAGAGGCTTACGTTGTTACGAGATATATTTTCAAGTGGAACTTCATCGGTGGCAGAAACAACTTAAGACGGCCAGCCACGCATTCCAATATTAAATTCAAATTTAACACATACAAAATGTTTGTATATCCATCACGCCCCCATAAATTTAAATTTAATTACATAAAATATCCAGAAGACAAATTAACTCAACTTAATACCTAAAGCATCTAAACACTTGTAGTGTTTAACACTAGCTAAAGGCTTAGTAAGCACGTCTGCCAACATGGATTCAGTGGGCACATGTTTCAACACAATGTCGTTCGTATCCCTTAAAACCTCCCTAATGTAGTGATATCGAATATCAATATGCTTGCTACGCGCATGAAACATTGAGTCTTGAGATAAAAACATAGCCTCTTGGTTATCAGCATGAACCATCCCTCGAGCATACCTTGTGAGCCCTACTTCTTTCATCAGACTATTTAGATACACTGCCTCCTTCATACTTTCGGAAAGGCTGACGGACTCTGCCTCACAATTCGATGTCGCCACGCTACGTTGTTTCCTTAGCCGCCAGGATATACACGCACCACCTAAAATAAATGCAAAACCCGAGTAAGATCGTCTGTCTAGTAAACAATTCCCCCAATCTGCGTCCGAAAAACCTTGTATACAATTACCAGTTTTCTTGTACACAAGACTACGTCGGGTGGTTCCTTTCAAGTAACGTAATACACGTTTTGCAGATTTCCAATCAGATTTTTCAGAATTCTTGACTTTTTGGCTTAGCTTGCTTACCGCATTGGCAATATCTGGTCTAGTTGCATTGCTTAGGTAATTCAAACAACCTATCAACTCTCGATATGCCAATTTTTATCGCTTTCGTCGTCGTCGCATTTTTCTTCTGGTTTATTTTTAGAATTAATTTCCATCAGCGTTGCACATTTATTGCAATTTTCCATTGAAAATCGTTTCAATAAATTGTCAATATAGTTTTGTTGTGACAAAATAATAATATTGTCATTATTTCTTCTTCGTATGTCTATTCCTAAAATATATTTTGCCTGACCATAATCTTTTAAATCGAACTGTCTTGACAGCTCATCTTTAAATTTAATAATTAAACCTCTTTCTTGACTTGCCACCAAAATATCGTCTACGTAAACCAATACAAACAAATAGCTATTTGCACTTTGTTTAACCCTTAAGACTATTATCAATATACTTATTGATATACCAAAAAGCCGCAAGACTACCACTATCAATATCTCATAATATACCAAGAAAATATACCCATTTCATACAAATCATACAACTCCTATATAAACAGAGTGAGACAACAACACAATTAACGATCACGTGCACAAACGCGATCTCCACTGTCATCGCGGACACATATGTGCTAATAGTGAGCTAAAGAGTTAAAGTATAAACATGGCTCGTTCAGACTCTGCTTCAATCACATAACAATCAACTTCGTGTTGAGTTTGGGATTCTATTGACGTCCAGCTTGCTTCAAACCATACAATGATTTCCGCAATAAGCATGAATCGCAACCACTCTCCAATTTATTCAGCATGATATGTGCGCGCTTTTTAACTATTGGATCTTCTCCCTCACGATTCTTAGGCTTAACTAAACTTTCTTTTAATAGTCTGGTATCTCCATGTAAATCTCTTCATCCAAGGATCCATTTAAATAAGCAGTGTTTATATCTCTTTGGTGAATTTCCAAGTTTAATTCAACTGCGAGAGCCATTAACAATCTGACGGTGTCCAGTCTAGCAACAGGTGTAAAGGTTTACTCATAGTCGACCCGGTATCGCTGGCTGAAACCTTGTGCTACAAGTATCGCTTTCTTCTTTAGAGTCTTGTCGACGTTCTGCTTTGTCGTCAACACATAACGACAGACTACAATGTTCCTGTTTTTCGGTCTCTTTGCTATCTCCCATGTACCTTTCTGAACTAAATTTCTAATTTCAGATAATATGGCTTCTTCCCCATCAGGTTCATCATTACTTTTCAAAGAATTTTTCATGGTGATCTCAGTTGAACCAGCAAAATCTTCAACCTCATTTGCATCAGTAGAAGTTACAGATCGCTCAACTTACCTCGTTTGATAGAATTCTTTATTTTCTTATTTATTTCTTCTTTATTCGGTCGGCCTACGCTTCCCGTGCGTAATATTTTAGGTCTACCAGGAGCTTTCGTCGTCATCCTTAGCTGATCAAGGGTGTCGTTCCGCTTGTAAACGTCTTATTTTTATTTTATTTTATTTTATTTGGGAGGTTAACAGCTGTGATCTTACAAACTAAAGTTTACAAACTAGCGTACAGAGATAGTTAAAGGACAGCTAATTATAAACCTCCACAGATGACAGGGAAATAAAAATGAAGTACAAAATACAATAATTTAGAAATAAAGAATAATAATAAGAAAGAGAGAAAGAATAATATGAACATTTAGTGACGGGGAAAACTAGCTATTATTACAATAGGCTTTGATTAAATTCGCATTTACAGATGCTAGACTATCCACAAACAAGTCAATGTCAACATAATCCGACTTGTTGAGTTTGTTGAATTCATTCACTGTTCTAACAAAAAATGAGTAGCGTCTGAAAGCTGTACGTGTCAAGGGCGAATGAAGTAGTTTTCTAGGGCGTACAAGACTAGGGGGAACATACAAATGTAGTTTCTCGATAAGACTAGCGCAGTCAATTTTGGACTGAGCAATTTTCACCAAGAAACGTATATCGCAAATATTTCTGCGAACTTTGAGGGGCAGAAGATGGAATAAGGTACAGCGCTCAATGTAACCTTGGCGCGGTATTTTGAATTTAAAATTGATAAATCTAGTGATTTTTTTTTGAATACGCTCTAATCTATCAGAATGAACTTCGAAACACGGATTCCAAATTTGGCTTGCATACTCGAGGTGACTACGGACAAAGGCACAATATAGTACTTTACAGGTTTTCATTTTGTTGAAAGAACTAACATTACGAATTAAAAAACCTAATGCAGACGAAGCCTTTTTGGCAATAAGATCTATATGGAGATTATAAGAAAGTTTAGTGTCTAAATACAAACCTAGGTCCCGTATGACGTTGACTCTCGCTAGTGGTAGGTTGTAAATATTATAGTGATAATTGAGAAAATTATTTTTACGAGTAAACGTAATTACCGAACATTTAGATATGTTTAGGTCTAAATGATTATGTTTACAATAGTCAGATATACGCCAAATATCTTCCTGAAGGAGTGATGCATCAACAGGACTTGTAATAGATTTATAAATTTTCATATCGTCTGCAAATAGTTGGTATTTCGAATGATGAATGCAGGTGTTGATGTCGTTGATAAATATTACAAATAAAAGGGGGCCTAAAAGTGATCCTTGCGGGACACCTGAGGGTATTTCAACCCACGAGGATGAGAAGCCAGAGAGAACAACTGCTTGAGATCTATTTACTACGTAAGAAGAAAACCAGCGATATAAATCACCTCTTATACCTAAGGCAAGAAGTTTCATTAGCAATAATTTGTGGTCAATTCTATCGAAAGCTTTACTAAAATCAGTATAAATTGCGTCACATTGGAAACCATTGTCCATAGTATTGGATACATAGTCGGTAAACAAGATAAGGTTGGTGACCGTTGATCTTCCTCTCAAGAAGCCATGTTGGTGAGGGTCGAGATACAAATGCAATGTATTGTAGAGTTGATTGTACACGATTCTTTCGAATACCTTAGCAATTAAACACAGTTTGGAAATGGGTCTGTAGTTCTCGACTTTGTCCTTGGGTCCTTTTTTGTGAATGGGCGAGATAAATGCTGATTTCCAAATAGAAGGAACAACACCTTCGCACATCGAGCGTTGAAAAAGTAATGTTATTGGAAAAGTTAATTGATCAGCACATTTCACGATGAACAAGGCAGGTAGTTGATCAGGCCCAGCTGATTTATTCAGATCAAGGGACTTCAGATGCTTTCTGACAGTCGCGGGGTCAATTTCAATTGACCGTATGTCACACGAAGAAGTAGGATAGGAAGAAAGATTAGGGTGAAACATAGAATTATTTGAATGGCTGGGGTCCAGAAAAGTAGATTTGAAGTAGGATGAAAAAAGTTCACAAATACCTTGACCCGAGTCCCTAGTTGAGTCAATATAG
The DNA here is from genome assembly GCA_019925095.2 of Dendrolimus kikuchii. Classification (NCBI taxonomy): domain Eukaryota; kingdom Metazoa; phylum Arthropoda; class Insecta; order Lepidoptera; family Lasiocampidae; genus Dendrolimus; species Dendrolimus kikuchii. The sequence continues at coordinate 16,777,688 of CM034388.1, read as the reverse complement.
GACATAGTTGAGGGGAAGTTATTGCTAACACGCTTACTTTTGATGTACGACCAAAACACTTTTGGATTGGTATTAATGGAAGATTCGATTTTTGCAATGTAGGAATTATAACAACATTTCTCAACTTCAGTAACTCTTTCTCGTAATAGTTGGAATGTGGCCAGATCACACAAATTGCCATAAATCTTGTGCTTTGTAAAGAACTTGTGCTTTTCCTTAATTAATTTGATAAGGGCAGTATTATACCAGGGAGGAAATTTATAGTCTTTTTTACGCCTCTGAGGAATGTGAGCATCTCTAATTTGGTATAGTAATGTATAAAACTTTCCCACAACTTCATCAACATTCCCATCATGTAACAAGCTTGACCAATCTGTGTTTGATAAGGCAGAACGAATTGCATCGTAATTACCCTTGGCGTATTGATACACAATGCGACTAAGTGTAGTGAGTTTGTCAGTCATAGTAAAATCGAAATGAAAAACCAAAGATGGATGGTGAAAATCTTCGGGAACTAGAGGATCAGGGCACGATGAAAGGAACAGAGAGTCGTTAGAAAGTATTAAATCAAGAATTTTGCCATGCCTATTACTAATAGAGTTGAATTGGGAAAGATTGCATATGCCGAGAGTATCTATAAAATTAGAAAACATATTTGAGGGTGGCGTTGATGGTAAAAGTCCATCTGTTGAGGGCAACCACTTAATTGCACTCATGTTGAAATCACCCGCAATTATAAATTTGTCGTTTGGGTGAGAAGAGACTAGCTCAGATAACTTTAAAAGAAACAATTCTAACTGGGATGAGAAACTATTACCGACATTTTGATTACATAGGTATAGCGTGCATACATAAATACGGTAAATAGAGTTACCAGAACTAACTGATAGCGATACCCATATATCTTCAGCATTAGAACGCCAATGAACATTTTCGACGACTGGAAGATCGCGACGTACCGCTATAAGAACACCGCCACCGCGCACCTGACCCGTGAAGGAATAGTCACGATCCCGCCTCCAGACTAAATAACGATTATCAAACAGTTCGCTAGAAGCAATGTCATTGATAAGCCACGTTTCAGTTAGTGTGATAATATCATAATTTGTTACAGAAAGATTTCTAAAGAATATATCGGTCTTTGTTCGTAGCCCTCGAACATTTTGATAATAAATGTTTAGAGGTGCCATTAGTATTTGATTATACTTATAAAGAAATAGTGAAAAGAACTAAGAAGTAAGACTATTGTTAGCTTACCACTATAAACTTCTATTGAACGTCGTCTGTAATAATATATTAAATGACCGGAATAGTATACGTAGTATCTGTAAATTTTATATTTAGTAACACTAAAGAATGTTGTACTCTGTGCCCTAAATTCGATATTATTAAGTAAAAATATGGCCAGTGAACGCACACTAGAGTAAACATTAGCCATACGGTGATTTGTATGTATATAACAACAAAGTAAATTATACCTTATAAGAATGCCTAGAAGAACGTAAACTACCCAAATCATCAACACAAGTTCATACAATATAAACATAATCTTATATATGTTATCATTGACAGCTGGACGATATAAATCAATACAATAAATTGAAAAGTAGTTTGGGACAATGGGCTCAGGTAATAAAACTGAGTTCGAGAACAATAGACGGATTAGTGACGGATGGTCGAAAATATTGAAATTAAAATTATTTGTCCATTTTACAACAAAAGATTGTTGGACAACCGAACAAAAGATCTCTAGCTGCATCGGATTGGTGACTAAGTTTCTCAAAGTTTTAAAAATATAAATTAGTTTACATATCATCAAAAATATGTTAATAAAACTACTTAATGTAAAGGTTTTGGGTAATTTTAACAAATTTTTTGTAGATCTAGGTCCGACATCACTATAAAGCTTCTTGAAGTTTGATTTTTCCTGACAAATATTTTCATATTTTTCACCCAAACGAACTGAAAATTATGCTCCTTGGCCAGTGTCTTGGCCTTGGATAACAACATTTTGTTTCTGCTGGTGAGGTGATCGTTTACGAAAATTCTTCCAGGTCCAATCAGGCCTATATCATTAGCTGTCAAGATGTCCTTACGTAGACGAGCTGCGCTGATGAAATCCTCTTTAACGTATTTGTCGGTAAACGAAACGATGATATTTTTAATACCAGGCTGATGAGTGGGCACTCTATGTATGAAATTGATTTTGTGCTTATCAATTGGGTAAGAAATATTAACGCCGACCTTAGTTATTATATCGAAGAGATTTTCTCTTTCCCTCAGTGGCACGCCTTTGATTTCAACATTATTGCTTCGCAACCATTGATCTGTACATAGTTGGTCTGCTTCCAGTTTGGTGACTATTTTTCTCAATTCCAAGATGTCATCTTGAGTTTTCTCAATTTTAGCTATTTTTTCCTCTAGAACTTGTACCTTAACTGGGAGCTCCAAGACTAAACATTTGAGGTCACTTAGTTCATTGCGAAGCAATTGCACCTCAGATTCAAGATTTGCTAACGGAGCCAGTTTAAGGTTGATTTTCATAACTTCCCTCATAATTGAGTCAAGAGATACAGAAGGAGAAGTAGCTGGAGTAGAACCAGTGATACCATGAGCACCAGCATTTTTACAATTAGCACATCTCCAAGTGGCTTGGCGATCACCGAGTTTGCGATAACCTTTTTCGGTTATACCGGAACACGCGAAGTCGAAGTGGTGGAGACAAGCAGTACATTGCACAGCTTCGGAAACTTCTTCCCCACACTTGCCACAGACAAACATGATGAGAACTGACACAAAGATATCACGTCACAGGTCGTTGGAAATGGGGTAACAAAGTTTGAGAACTAATGACTTGTTGGAAGACTACAAACCGTACGTGCGACTAGCAAGAGGAACACAAAGTGACTGTCTTGATAAAGACTCGTCTCGGTCATACTCTTTTCGAAATATTATCCGTGCAGGAACGGAGAAAGAATACAATTTCCTGCGGCCGGGCGGCCTGTCGTAAGAGGCGACTAAACAACCCACAGCCAGGTGGTAGGGTATTTCCCCGACTGGATGGCTACCACCCCTGGTCTAGAGCATGCCGCCATAACAACTTTGAGTTGTGTTTCGGCATTAGTGACCAGGTTCCAGTTTCCCTTAAGAGAGCAACAGCGCATTTGTAGCACGTTCGGTGTTGCAAATGTCCATAGGCGATGGTAACCGCTTTCCGTCCAGTGGGCCGTCTGCCAGTCTGCTTACCTCCTGCAATTAAAAAAAAAAAAAAAAATACTCTGCAGGATATTCTTGACATTCATTCCATATATCTTGCATATTGTCAACCTCTTCTGTTTCATGCCTACGTTCTCCGACTGGAATATTGAATTTTGTGAAATTCAATGATCGTTGAAATCTTGATCGTCATCTTTAGGAATATTCAGTAGGCTCGGCTCTTGCTTCGGGATATCTTTCCGTATGTTTGCACTTTCGTCACGTAAGTTTCGTACTTCGGTCACGTCAAACTTTGAATCTAATTTAACTAAAAGCTTAGCAACATCTTTACTATTCAAATGTCCTAATCGCTCGTGCCAACAACGTATATCAGCATTCGAATCACGCAGATTAAATATATATTAGGGGCTATTCAAACAATATAAATTACCTCAACGATATGCCGTCAATTTAATTTCACCATTCTTATCAATAACCTGAGCTACATGGTTATTGAACGTAACATTATAACCGTTATTTGTTATTTTGCCTACTGAAATTAAATTCGTCCTTAGATTAGGAACAAACAACGTATCGCGTAGTTCAAATAAATCCCTCGAGTGTTCGCTCCATGCCGACAACTTTACAGTACCCTTATCTTTTATGTCAGTACTTACATAAGTCGCTAAATTTAGTTCTCCGCTAGTCATTTTTAAAGTGTCCCCGAACTTACTCGTATCATTACAAAGGTGAGACGTGCACCCACTGTCCAAAATCCAGTCATGTTTTTAAACATTTACAGCATTAGAAACTTCTACATCCAAAACATTAAAAGTAGTTAGAATGTTATTAATACAATGTGTTTCTTCTGCTTTCTGTGCTTTTCTACCTACTTTATTTTTCCAGTTTGATGCTTTATGTCCACGTTCGTGACATGTATAACATTTGAACCTAAAACTTGTCTTTTCAGTTCCCCTCGTATCTGAATCAGTTTTGTTTGCAACTGTATGTCTTTTCTTTAGGCCTTTCTTAGGATACCTTCTAGCATTCGTGTACAAAACATCTTCATCTAGATTTTTATTCGCGTCTCTGGATTCATACGCTTCCAGTATTTTAATTTTTAAGACCTCTGTTTTCGGCAACTCGTCTCTCGATTCAATCGCACATCTAAAGTATTCAAAATTTCCAGATAAACTGTATAACAACATAATAGATACTAAATCTTCGTTGATACTTTTACCCATGTCTGCTTATTCACAGCGTCGAAAAAAGTATCCAAATGTTCTGTAACATTTCCTGTCTCCGTCATTTTGTGCATGATTAAACGCTTCAAAAGTATAGCCTTCTTAGCGGGTCCTTTCGATGCATAAATTGACTCCAATTTCAGCCAAACATCTCTGGAAGTTTTACAACCTCTAATATGATGAAGTTCGCTCCCACTCATCGAAACAATCAGATCAGATTTGGCTTTTTCGTCCTCTCCCACCCAGCGTTCAGCTTCATTAATCTCAGCTGGTCTAAGAACTTTGCCATTAACATACTTCCACTCATTGTTCTTAATCAACAGAGCTTGTACCTGAATTCTCCAGCTATCGTAATTATCCTTGCCTAAGGGCTTGATTCGCATCGACATACTGCTCATCGTTCGGCACCTTTTCGCAATTAATTATACTGCTTTTGAATATTCACTAATCTGAATTCTTTTTGTTAATATGACAGCTCTATGGACTTGCGCTGCCTGGGCCCATGACCAATGTTGGGGGCTAAGGAGACGTGATTAATAAATACACGAGAGGCTTACGTTGTTACGAGATATATTTTCAAGTGGAACTTCATCGGTAGCAGAAACAACTTAAGACAGCCACGCATTCCTATATAAAATTCAAATTTAACATATACAAAAAGTTTGTATATCCATCATAATAGACGTTTAAGTAAAAGTGAACTACATAGTCAAAAGCTTTAAAAATCGAAATATATGTGTTTGTTACTATGTACGGGTACTACAAGCGCTCACTCATCCCCACGTACTCACACACACTATACCTACACAATAGACGTACTTGCGTAGGCGCAAATGCCCCTTGGATTGTTCCTTAACGTGTCATATAGGTACTTCATTATTTGTATACATCAGTTTCCTGAGGTGGGTGTTGTCACTGCAGCAGTTTTAATTGTTACCAACGTAACGTATTGTCTATTATTATGTAAAAAATATGTGTTGCTACATATCTATAAACGTTCATCAAATTTATCTGCTAGTGGGATAATAGATTTTCTGGAATAAAAAGTATGCTATATTTATCTGCATTATTTTCTGATACATTATTTTCCGATACATAATTATCAATCATTCAACTCTTGAGTCCATCTCATGCGGCGCACTACACCACCGGTAGCGCGGGCCGGGCGCGGGATACGTCCCGCAGGCCCCAAGCGTGCCGACGGTGGCCGACGGCCCCGGTTCGCGGCGAGGCGGACGATGATGACCCCTCGTCGCTGGTGCTCGACGCCCCCGTGGCTGCTGGCGTCACGAACTCTTCATCCGTTGACGACGACCGAGGAGTGGAGCCGGGCGAAGCGGATGCAGCAGATGGTAGACGTGCGCGTGTCCAGCTTGTGTCTTGTCCAAATACCTTATCACATCTCAATTATTCCAAATGTTGTATTTTTATTACATTTTTCTTGCTTGTGTATATTGGTATTTTTTATTTTGCTGTCAGGGTTATTGATCTAGTTGTCTTGATGTCGATAAAAGTAGGTAATAAATATTAGTAATTTAGTTGTTTTCGGAAATAAAATATGATAAGAAAAATTAAGACAACTGTTTGTGACAAGCTCTTTGAGATCTGTAGAGCTTAATTAGAGCGGTACGACCGTGCACACAGTCGGAGGGCCTTCTTAAGCGCAGTGGTGCCAAGGATGGGGTACCATTGTCGGGGTGGCAGCACATTGTGCTGGCGCTCCTAGCCCTAGTTAGTGGGCCTACTGTCCCGCCCCGAGAAGGGTTAACGTCAGGTAGGCGCCCGGTTGTAAAACAAAGCCAAATCTAAATATGTCTAAAAGCATAATTATCAATTGGCATATAATAGAAAACTTCATAGTAGTTGGTTAATTCTCAATATTGCCATGAAAGAAACAACATACAAATATTTAAACGAATGCTTTTAAAATTTATATTTAGTACTAGCTGACCCGGCAAACTTTGTACCGCCTCAGAATCAATAAATAAAAAAGCTGAATGATAATTGCAGAATGTTTCAACTTTAGTAAAAAATGTGGTTAAAACTTAACCGGAACGAACATCAAACGTTTGACATTCAAAGCCAAATAAATGAAAACAAAACTTCACTTTTAAATTTAATTTTATTTTTGAACGACTTTTAAATGTAATTCATTTCTAAACGACGGGACGAACATCAAATGTTTGACAGGTAGGAATAGTTTCTAAAGGAAAGCGAAACTGTTGTTTTTACTATATTTCAAGCATTTTTTCATATTTACTCACTTAATCCTTCCCTGGACTTCCACAAATAATTCAAAACCAAAATTAGCCAAATCAGTTCAGCCTTTCTCAAGCTTTAGCGAGACTAACGAATAGCAATTGATTTTTATATATCCCTATTAATATTATAAAAGCGAAAGTAACTCTGTCTGTCTGTCTGTTCCGTTTTCACGTAAAAACTACTAGACCGATTTGGCTGAAACTCAGTATATATATATATATTTTCGATGCCGAGAATGAACATAGGATACTTTTTATCCCGGAAAATGGGATACTTTCTGGGATAAAAGTATATTTGTCTCTCTGTGTGTTATCCTTTTATGGAAAGACTATTGGACCGATTTGGCTGATACTCGGTACATATGTCATTTGAATACCGAGGGTGGCCAAGGGATACTTTTTATCACGGATAATTATTATTATTATTATTTTTTTATTGCAGGAGATCAGCAGACAAGCAAATGGCCCACTTGATGGAAAGCGGTTACCATCGCCTATGGACATTTGCAACACCAAAGGTGCTACAAATGCGCTGCTGCTCTCTTAAGGGAAACTGGAACCTGGTCACTAATGCCGGAACACAACTCGAAGGTTGTTATGGCGACATACTTTAGACCAGGGGTGGTAGCCATCCAGTCGGGCAAGTGCCCTACCACCTGGCTGTGGGTTGTTAAGTCGCCTCTTACGACAGGCCGCCCGGCCGCAGGAAATTGTATTCTTTCTCCGTTCCTGCACGGATGAAATATACTGGGATAGATTTATGTAAAGTTTATCCCGGAAACTAGGATAGGTTTTTTATTTGTGGTTTGCCATTTTGTTTATTTTGGTCAATTTGGTCGTTTAGGTAGTTTTGGTAGTTATGTTTGGCAGTTTTGGTAGTTGTGGTAGTTTTGCTATTTTCGGTAGTTTATGCTGGTAGTTTCGGTTGTTTTGGTAGTTGTGGTAGTTTTAGTTTGTAGATTTAGTAGTTTTGGTTGGTAGATTCGGTTATTTTGGTAATTGTGGTAGTTTTGATTGGTAGATTTGGTAATTGTGGTAGTTTTGGTAGTTTCGGTTGTTTTGGTAGTTGTGGTAGTTTTGGTAGTTGTGGTAGTTTTGGTAGTTGTGGTAGTTTTGGTAGCTGTAGTAGTATTGGTAGTTGTGGTAGTTTTGGTAGTAGGGGTAGTATTGGTACTTGTGGTAGTTTTGGTTTGTAGATTTGGTAGATACGATTATTTTGGTAGTTATGGTAGTTTTGATAGTTGTGGTAGTTTTGTTTTGTAGATTTGGTAGTTGTGGTAGTTTTGGTTTGTCGATTTGGTAGTTTTGGTAGTAGGGGTAGTATTGGTAGTTGTGGTAGTTTTGGTAGTAGGGGTAGTATTGGTAGTTATGGTAGTTTTGGTTTGTAGATTTGGTAGTTATGGTAGTTTTGGTTTGTAGATTTGGTAGTTATGGTAGTTTTGGTTGGTAGATTCGGTTATTTTGGTAGTTGTGGTAGTTTTGGTAGTTGTGGTAGTTCTGGTAGTGGTGGTAGTTTTGGTAGTTGTGGTAGTTGTGGTAGTTTTGTTAGTTGTGGTAGTTTTGGTAGTTGTGGTAGTTTTGATTGGTAGATTTGGTAATTGTGCTAGTTGTGATAGTTTTGGTTGGTGGATTTGGTAGTTTTGGTTGGTATATTTCGTAGTTTCGGCAGTTTTAGTACGTTTGGTAGTTTTGGTCGTCGGTGTAGTGTAGTTTACACAATCCCTATTAATATTATAAATGCGAAAATAACTCTGTCTGTTCCGTTTTCACGGAAAAACTACTGGACCGATTTGGCTGAAACTCAGTATATATATATTTTCGATGCCGAGAATGAATATAGGATATTTTTTATCCCGAAAAACGGGATAGTTTCCGGGATAAAAATATATTTGTCTTTTTGTTTGTTATCCTTTTATAGAAAGATTATTGGACCGATTTGGCTGAAACTCGTTACATATATAATTTGAATACCGAGAGTGACCAAAAGATACTTTTTATCCCGGATCATGGGATACATTTTGGGATAGATTTATGTAAATTTATCCCGGAAACTAGGACTGGTTTTGTGATTTAGTCCATTTCGTCCACTGGGTCCCCTTGGTCAACTGGGTCCACTTAGTCCACTGGGTCTACTTGATCCACTGGGTCTACTTGGTCCACTGAGTTTACTGGGTCCACTGGGTCCATTTGGAACACTAGCCTACTGGGCCCACTGGGTCCACTTAGACTACTGGGTCCACTGGGTCCACTTGAACCACTGGGTCCATTGGGTCTACTTGGTCCACTGGACTCACTGGGTCCACTGAACCCACTGGGTCCACTTGGTTCACTAGGTCCGTTGGGTCTACTGGGTCCACTTTGTCCACTGGATCCACTGGGTCAACTGGGTCCACTGGGTCCACTGGGTCCCCTTGGTCAACTGGGTCCACTTAGTCCACTATGTCCACAGGGTGCACTGGGTCCACTGGGTCCACTGGGTCCACTTAGTCCACTGGGTCCACTTGGTCCACTGAGTTTACTGGGTCCACTGGGTCCATTTGGAACACTTAGCCTACTGGGTCAACTGGGTGCCCTGGGTCCACTTAGACTACTGAGTCCACTGGGCCCACTGGGTCCACTTGGTCCACTCGGTCCGTTGGGTCTACTGGGTTCACTTTGTCCACTGGATCCACTGGTTCCAGTTGGTCCACTGGGTCCACTGGGTCCACTTGGTCCATTTGGTCCACTGGGTCCACTTGGTCTACTGAGTTTACTGGGTTCCACTGGGTCCATTTGGAACACAGCCTACTGGGTCAACTGGGTCCACTGGGCCCACTGGGTCCACTTAGACTACTGGGTCCACTGGGTCCACTTGAACCACTGGGTCCACTGGGCTCACTGGGTCTACTGGACCCACTGGGTCCACTTGGTCCACTAGGTCCATTGGGTCCACTGGGTCCATTTTGTCCACTGGATTCACTTTGTCCAGTTGGTCCACTGGGTCCACTGGGTCCACTTGGTCCATGTTATCTATTTTGTCATTTTTGTAGTTTACATATAGTTGGGGGTGGTATAGTTTGCGATATAAAATGAAGTGAATCTTTCGGGGGCAAATACATAAAAAATTTATACAATGTAACCTGTACTACTTGCTCTTTAAACAAGAGACACGCGCTAGAGGTTGATCCGCGGCGCAGCCGCGGGGTAAACTCTAGTAGTTATATAAATGGGCAAATACTAAATAAACATTTTAGTTTATTTTAGGATTGTTGTTCCCGCCTTATCTTGGGATGAGTAATTTGAATTACGTACACTTCGCTAATTTTGTACCGAGGGCGGATGAAAATTGTCATATTAAATTAAATAAACTGTCTCCATTTGATCTTCAAGATATTAAGGCCAAATATAACAGCAAAGAAAAATTCACGAAAAGCTAGATGGACTAGCTTATATTAAACAAAATTAATTCTGGAGGAAGCTAAGACATTAGGCTGTCAGAATTGTGTTTTGTATTATCTTTGACGTGCAGGCACAGCTCTGATGTTTTAATGGAAATTGTGTTTTTATGTTTGCTAAAGGTTAAAAGGAATTCTTATTGTTTCATTTTGGTGCTCTCATCTCATTATTTCAGGAGCGGTTGTCACTGTAAATATAGAATTTGGTACACTTATTGAGGCACTACCCATTTGTATATATATAGATATCAATTGATATATATATATATATATATATATATATATATATATATATATATATATATATATATATATATATATATATATATATATTAATTAATCTATATTATATATAATATTTTGCAATTTTTCTTAATTTTCGAAGTAATATTACCATGATCTTTATTTATGTTGAAGATTTGATAAGGCAGTAATAACAAATCTTCCCAGGTACGTAGATTATTTTCTATCAATACCTTTTTTATGTGTTTTGAGAAAATTTCATATACAGTTGTTCTTACTGCTCGAGGGATTCTTTTTAGAATTGGTGTCGATTGTTTTAACTTCGAAAGTTTTTGCCAAAGTGGAATTATAATAGTGGAATATATAATATTATAAGTGCGAAAGGTTGTATGGATGTTTGTTGCACAATCACGCCAGAACTGCTGAATAAATCTGAGTGACATTTGGCACAGACATCGATTATAGTCTGAAATAGCACACTCTTTGTTCTAGAAAAATGTACGGTCCTCATGTAATAACAATAATGCGAGCAAAGCCGCGAACAAATATATTATTATGTATTATGTAAATATATTATATTAGGATATTCCCGCGAATTCGTCCACGTTTGGCAGGTAACGTAGATTACAGTTATTTTGTCAGTATTTAAATTCAAAAGATATTTTCAGCAGGGCAACGGAGTTTTTATAGTATGAAATAATGATGAATAATTAATGTTGAAGGTTCCCTTAAAAACTAACGTAAATAATGTTGCTAAAACATATATAACTACATCTGTTTTACAAGAGATGTGTAATAAATATATAAACTGTCATATTAAGCAAGTTCTAATATCACGTGATTTCGAAGTTAGGACATCCCGGGTAATATAAAAAGTCTCGGATTATATTGTTTTAATATCAAATGGATCCGAATCCGCTAATTTTTCTGTATATAACCAACTTTAAAACACTTCCGGGAAAATTCCTTCGGGATTCCCGAAATATGAAGTATCACATCTCTTGAAAAAGGAATTAAGCTATCGTTTTTGTAAAATCGTATAGAAATCATGTAATATTTATGTAATCTAAGTAACTTATTTCCTATGTTCCTGTTCTACTATGGATTTCCAGGACACAAAGTACCACAGCATTTAAAAAAGAATGTAAGCTACCGTGTTAGTAGCTACTTTGTCAGAATAAGCTAATTTTTAAGCTCCCGAAAATCTATAAACCATTATCGGGAAAATTTCCGAATGGATTCCCGGGATAAAAATATAACACATTTTATCACATAAAATTTGCTATCAATCAGTGAAGAAATCGCATGGGAATTCGATTTTATTTACAAATCTGGCTATTTTAAAACATTTCCAGAAAATTTCCCCCGGGATTCCCAGGATAAATAGTAACGCAGATTTTAAGTTTAAGAATTTGCTGTCGTTCAACGAAAACCGCATCGAAATCGGCCCAGTAGCTTTTACGTGAATCCCGAGCTAAAAGATAAAAATGCATTGCTAAAAGACAGAGACAAGAAATCTATAAAAATACATTGTATTCTCCATCGTATGTATAGTGTATTCCAGTTTTTTTTTAAATAGCTCCAATGTCACACGGCCTTTTTTGAATTTTACAATATTATAGATAGGCAAGTTAGAGTTAAAATTACGAAAGTATTTTTGTATCTCCGAAAATATTTTTGGTCTCCGAAACGAAAGCTCGCTGCTTTTCTATATTCTACTAGTTTTTATTTTCAATTAGCAAAAAACTGCGTTAGCTCCCTTTCATCCACGGATTGAATCGTGCTTTCATCCCACTAGCTATAATACTGAGGATGGCCAATCGAATGCCGACCAACTGATTGCACTATGTCTGAAAGGGCGAGCTAAAATTTAAATTAATAACAATAATCATCAAATAGAGTGTAAAATGAAATGTCTCTTTTTGCACAATACAAGTATACTTTCTATAATTAATTAATCATTGTTGTTCTTGTCAGTTAAAATAAAAACATACATACAATATAAGAAAGAATATGATGTGGTCGGTATTAATGTAAAAAAAAAAGTTTTTTGTAGGATATACAAATAAGGAGTAGACAAAGATGTTAAGTGTCAATGAGTAATGTTAAAGTGGTTATTTAGCCTACCCCCAACTTGTTCGTTTTAATTTTTGTTTATGGTTATTATTTGCTCTATAGGAGCCGAATCTAATTTAGCCTGCTTAAAACCTAGTTTTAATTTTATATACAAATTAACCATATTTTTAGAGTCGAATTATATAAAACTTTAATCACGACAATGTTTTAATCAAACTCATATCAGACACTTTCAGTGCCGGCTTTGCCTATAGTGTAGGGTGTGCAGAGCACACTAGCGCCGGGTCTTGAGGGGCGTCGAACACCGCTCGCGATACTTTCGAAAAGCATGAGTCGCTCGCGGCGTCGGCGCTTCCAAAGACCCTGCGCCAGTGTTATAAGCGACACCGGGCGTGGTAGCAAAGCAAGGCCAACCACGAGCGCCTACTTTAGTACTCTATACAATAACTTTTGCTTTAAGGTGAAATCAGTTTTAAAACAGATAATTAAATACCTATTGTAACCTCTTTCTTCCTGGAAACTACTTTTTGCTCGTGTACCTTCAGAACAAGAACTATCATAGTTAGAATAAGGAAAAAGAACTGCTTCATTAAAATATCTTTGTCTTAGTTATCAGTATAGGCCAACTTGGGAGTAAGTGAAACAAAATATTTCAGATCTCCGTTGTTTCGCCATCGTTTTTAACATACTCGTTACCTACCAACACTACATATTTGTTTATAAAAATATAAACATTTCTCAATCTTTACAATAATAAAATACGATTGTCCCATCACTAGTAATTTTTGAACTATGAACATTTGACTGAGAACCATTTCATTTTCGGAACGTCAATAGTATATAACCTGGCCATAACGTTTAAAACATGAACTATTTTTTATCTTCTGGCAATGTTCTATCTTATGTCAGTGCATTATAAACAAATTTCAATTTATTCATGTCATTTTAATTTTAACGTTGATCCGAGTCTATAATCCGCTAATTATAACTAGATACGGATATATCAATACAAAGCTACATTGAGCAGTCATTTTTAAAGTTTAACAAGGACGTCTAGCGGAATTTGAGGCAAAAATATTTTCGTTATAATTTGACGATATTTACTAAAGAACCGCCGACATGACCGGTTTGTAATAGCGTTTAGCTTCATTTAATCAAATAATTGTCCTGCTAATCAATTAGAAGGTATTATAAAGCTCTAGCTTACAAAATTAATAGCCATTATTATTAAAATAAACATCATACAGATTATGTTGACAACAATAAACCAAAGTAAATAATACCTAAATAAACCATCTTGATACTTTGACACTATGTTTGTTGTAATACCAAAAGTTACTAGTAAGTAACAAAATTATTCTTGTAATTACTCTTGTCATAATTTTGGGGTTACTCAGAGAAATGTGCGAAAGTGGCACCCCTATTATTTTTAGCCAACTTGTATTCCCTCTTTATTATACATACCAAAATCTGTCATAAGAGAAAATAAAACAACAGTATCTATGTAGTTGCTATTTTAGCCGGTTTATATGAGAGTTCTTCTTCTGAACGTGTACCTATTGCTTCCAGACATTATTTAAAATTACACATAATTATTTCATTTGGACCGCGCGCCTACTAGAGGGCGCCAGGGTATTGATTGCATACGAGCGATACATGGGGTAGAGCCGTTTCTGGACATTACACTTTTAATACGCAATAAAATTTCTATGTTAACGCTTTGTACACGTGTCAAATTATATTACAGTATCTCCATTTTGTCACTTCGCAAAAAGCTTTTGGTAATTACTTTCATCACAAAGAGTATGACGTAGTATCCTTTCTAATTACCGCAATTACTTGAGCGTACCAGAAGCTTGAGATTTTCACTTTAAAACATAATACGGGCGTAGGAAGTGTTTTCGTACGTTCCCTTTTCCGTTTATGGTTTAATAACGAGGATTAAATTCAAGAAACGCTTTGTATTTATTTTACTGGGTATTTTTCACTTCATTTTCACTTGCGTATTAGAAATGAGGATATCCCTAAAAGACCCGAGTTAATCGATATAACTCGCAAAAATAGAAATTTGAAGTGGCAGTAGGCCGGTCACGTCAGTCGTAGGACCGACGGTAGATGGAGCAGAGGAGTCCTGGAGTGGACATCGCGTCTCGATAAACATACCGTCGGACCCCGTCCAACCCGGTGGACTGACGACTTGCGTAAGTAAGGTCGCCAATAGGTGCTGGAAAAGGAAGTTGGAGCACAGGTGTGAGTGGTTTCAACTTGAAGAAGCCTACGTCCAGCAGTGGACTCCGATTGACTGAAGACTTGCGTATACCACGGAAGAACAATACTAAGAAGAATAATATTTATAACACGTTAAACTAAATCGAATATTTTTGAAGTGAAACTTCTATATAGACGGGGTCTTACGATTTTTTTGTCACATACAGCGTCACGGCCGCGTGTTCTAATACTTACATTTTTAAACTCATGATATCTTTCGAATGGAATGCCCGAATTGAATTATTCAAAAAGTTATATAAAGGTATTGAAGCAGTCTTGAATATGAAGTAATTTATTTTGATAAAGATGAATACCAAGATACAAATAAAGAGCCTTTTCTAGCGGCGGCATTTTAATTAATTTTTTAAAATAAAAGAACACTTATTGTAGCATAACTATAATAGTTAGACATATGCTGTCGCGACACTTTTTATAAATATTGATGTGTTATGCAAAGTCGTAGTACATTATTTTATTCTATCATTAATAGTTTTCGCAGCGCACGCGATTTTAGGTATTTTTTTTTACACCTTGGGTTACATTATTGGAGTTTTAGTAAGAATCACTAATTTTTTTGTGAATATAATATAGCCTATGTCACCCGGGGATAGTGTAGCTTGCTAACAGTGAAAGAATTTTTCAAATCGATTCAGTCGTTTCGGAGCCTCTTCAATGCAAACAAACAATCTAATCTTTCCTCTTTATAATATTAGCAGCTCAAACATCTTCCAGGACCTTGGCTCACTGATGAGATTAAATGCCTTATGTCCCAGAAATGTAAAGCTGAGTCTAAATATAAACGTCGTCCAACTGACACTAATAAAGAAGCTTTTATACAAGCACGCAATCGCTGCAATAGAGCATGTAGGGACGCACAACGCCGTTATATTCACAAGTCAGTAGATAATAACAATCCTAGAAAAGTTTGGATGTTTCTTAAATCACTGGGAGTCGGTAAAACCACGTCTGTTTCAAATTCTAATAACCTAAACATAGATCTTCTGAATCAGCATTTTGCTGCCACATCTAATTTCATTTTGAAAATTAAGTCAAAAACACTTAATTCGATATATATTTGTGATGTTGAGAAAGCTATAAAGTCAATTACTTCTAACGCAGTCGGCAGTGACGGAATTAGTCGAAACATGATACTCCCCATAATTGATTATCATCAGTCCTACCATTTCCCATATAGTCAACAGCTCCATATCAACTGGTATATTTCCTACTATGTGGAAAGAAGCCCAGGTTATTCCTTTACCTAAGAAACCTAATCCCTCAACCTTTTCAGAGTTCCGTCCCATATCTATTCTTCCCTTTCTTTCTAAAGTCTTAGAACGTCTAGTACACGAACAACTTAGCATATTCCTCAACACATAATCCCTTATGAATCATCCTTAATCTGAGTTTCGCCCGGGCCACAGTACAGTACAACTACTGCACTGATTAAAATCACTGACGATATACGCCAAGGCATGCACCAAGGTTTGGTGACTATTCTGTCACTGCTAGACTTCAGCAGTGCATTTAATCACGTAGACTTTGATATACTTACTGAAATTCTCCGCTCTCTCAACATATCTCCATCCGCATTTGATTAGTTTCATAGTTCCCTGATTGAACACCGGCAACGTGTTCGTATCGATGATATGTTGTCATCGTGGCAAAATCTCTCTGCTGGCGTTCCTCAGGGCGGCGTTTTAACTCCTCTTCTATTTTTATAAATTCTATCTCAAAAAACATATCTTCTTCCTACCATCTCTATGCAGACGATTTGCAGATTTATACTCAAGCACCTAAAGACAACTTACATAAAGCTATTAAGCTTATCAATGATGGTCTGAACCGCATATACAACTGGAGTACCTCCCATGGATTAGAGTCAATCCCAATAAAACTCAGGCCGTCATCATTGGTAGCTCGCGAGCCATAGCAAAAATAGATTTTTCACTGCTTCCCGATGTAATCTTTCATGATACGCCTATTCCTATCAGCGCTCAAGTCAAGAATCTTGGCGTAATAATGGACAAGGATTGGTGTTGGCGACCCCACATTACTGAATTAAGCCGCAAGATTTTTGCATTCTATGCATCGCTTAGGAGACTGAAAAAAATGCTTCCAACTGCCACTAGGATTTCGCTTGCTCAATCAATTCTACTACCCATCCTCGACTATGCTGATGCTTGCTATCTTAATCTCACTCAAGAGCAACTTATCAAGCTCGAGCGTCTTCAAAATGTTTGCATAAGGTTCATATTTGGTTTAAAAAAATATGACCACGTTTCTGAACATCGCAAAAAGCTCGAGTGGTTGCCTATCTCACTTCGCCGGAGTGCTCATCTTCTCAACTTACTATATCGTATACTGTTTATACCTTATACCTCCCCTGTTCGTTGAAACATTCCTTATCTTAAGGAATGTTTCAACTTCCTTCATACGTCACATCCACTCAATTTGCGCTCCACTAATAACCTAATAATACTTTTTACCCGTGCAGAAACGGAGAAAGAATACAATTTCCTGCGGCCGGGCGGCCTGTCGTAAGAGGCGACCAAACAACCCACAGCCAGGTGGTAGGGCATTTGCCCGACTGGATGGCTACCACCCCTGGTCTACAATATATCGCCATAACAACCTTGTGTTGTGTTTCGGCATTAGTGACCAGGTTCCAGACTCCCTTAAGAGAGCAGCAGCGCATTTGTAGCACCTTTGGTGTTGCAAATGTCCATAGGCGATGGTAACCGCTTTCTACCAAGTGGGCCGTCTGCCTGTCTGCTGAACTCCTGCAATAAAAAAATAAAAAAACTCCTGTTAATGGCACCTGCACACTCTTCAACATTTTATTCCAACTCCTTCGCCATGCAGGCTGTCTTACTTTGGAACTCTTTGCCCACTGATGTCAGAAAAGCTAAATCTTTTGCCATATTTAAAAATTCACTTAGGAATCATTATGTAAGTCTTACGCAATAATGTATGTGCTAGTTTACAATAGACTGTAATCTGCTGTCCATATATGACATTTTTTTTCCTTTTCTTTGTTACATAATATTTACACATAATTTAAGAATTTCCTTTGAGTTAGGTTGCCTGGAAGGAATCGCTTTTAGGGATAAGGCCGCCTTTTGTTTTACCAAGTAACTATTGTTCTGTTGTGCATTATTTTGTAATTTTTGTTTTGGTGAACAATAAAGTGCTGTCTATGTCTATGTCTATTAGTATAGATATTCATATATATTTATTATAAAATTAAGTTAGATATTTGCATATTATAAAAAGCGCAAGATTTTGCGCTGGAAGTTGTTTAATAAAATTGGGAGCTGGGTTGTCCTAAAAAGTGCTATATCTAACTACGAAAGCGCTAAATTGGCAGCCCTGTGAGCCGAGCGCCGGGGAAGGCCCGTAAACGAGAAAGCGAGCGAGAGAGCGAGCGAGGATATACCTCGTCCTCCGATGACCTCGTCCCTCTAATGCCTAAAATCGCGTTCTGCACATCGGTAAGTGCGATGTTCCAAGCCGCTATTAATGGAGTCAAACTTAAGTTTAGATCTAGTCTAGTCTAAGTCTATCTAAGTCTAGATATACCTCTGCTTTCCACGTGGTTGGGCATCACTGCCTCTATTTGTGGTCTGTGTAAAAAATATTAATAAATAATTTTAGACTAGACTATGGATGTTTTTTTGGTTCCGGATCCAATTCAGTTTTTTGTTTGATAAAATAAAATATATTTAAATAAAAAATGCATTCATTAAAATGTACCTAACATAACCAAATCATAATTTGCAGTAAACCTGCGAAAAATCGAAATATGTGCTGGGACACATATTAGAAGTGAAACTTCAATGGACAAATGGAAAAACAAATCGCAACGGACGAGTTGAAAAACGAATGGCAACGGATGAGTGGAAAACCGAATCGCAACGGACAAGTGGAAAAAAGAATAGCAACGGATAAGTGGAAAAACTTCAACTGACAAGTGACAAAATGAATCGCAACAAAATTTTAACTTGAAGTTTTACGGGCCGATTATTAATGTACTTGTCCAATTTGAAAACCTGCCCGTAAAACTTCAAGTTAACATTTTGTTGCGATTAGTTTTTTCACTTGTCCGTTGAAGTTTCACTTCTAATATGTGTCCCCACACATTTCGATTTTTTTAAATAAATATTTAAACAATGTATCTAAACTAAATCATTTTCCACAAACGTTACGTACATACTTAAAATTGTACAGAATCGACATTAGTAGCATCAAGAAGTTCGTTTGATAGTTCATACAGTAGAACTAACTATCAAGGCAATACGTTAAAAGGTTGGGACTGCTGTTCTCAGTATTTTTCTTTCAAGCAAAGTATGATTTGTAACTATAGTGAAAACTACTCCAATCTCTGGATAAAAATATCTTATTCCCTGTTATCAAAACTTGCAGTTTTACAAAGATTTTTTACTCTTTATGTACTCTTAAAATTACCCACAGAAAATTTCTCTATTCTGTAGTCAACTGTTGCTAAGAGTTGTCATAAAATTGGAGGTCGACGACAGCCTATGCGCTTTAGATTAGAGTGGTTATTGTAGGTGGTATTTTTCTCTGACAATATATAATTCAACTTAGGGATTTATAATTAGGCGGGAATAAATAAAATGAATATCTATTAACCAAGAAAATCATTAAAAAGAGGGAAAAGGTGCATAAGGAACTGTGTAAAATACAATGTAACTTCGAAGAATTTCAATCAGAGTTTAATTGGTCTAATTCTTAATTCATAAACGGTTTAAATATATACTTTTAGTTACGTAAATTAGCTATTATCATGTAGCAAAATATTCGTGACATTTTGACTGTTTAAAAACCATTTCACTTTTCGAAATAATAGCCACCTAGACACCAACACTTAGTGTTCAAAACTTATTAGAACGATTTACACAATTGAGTTGCAGCAGATAAACTAAACAATACAAACTCTAATACATCACAGTTTCATAATGGAAAGCACTCTACGGACCCTTGCACTTACGCGAACAATGCACGTTATTGAACGGAGATGCTTTAATGAAGTCCCACGGCATGGCTTTTGTGTCAAGTAAATGTTTGACAGGTACCAACGCGAGATCCAAATAGTAGCGGAAGTCGTAGCGGATGTCGCTACGGCAAATGGTGGTGTTTTCAAAGCATTTGTACTATCCACTTTTATCACTTTTATTAGAGCTCCGTAGACAGATGAAAAACCGAACTCCAATAATTTTACCACCATTGTTTTTATATTTCTTCGAAGACTATAAGCTCTATGTAATTAAATTTGGAAAATGGTTTCTTTTAGATACATACAAATCTGTACCTACCTAAATACCGATATAGAATATATTAGGGAAATGGAAAAAAAACCGAAAAACAAGGTGGCCATGTACAAATGAGTTTCGTGAATGAATGGTTTCTTTACCTTATTAATACAATATGGATATGAAAACTTATACAATTCAACTAGATAAATAAATTTAATTATGTATTAATATTAGTCAGTTATAGCCGCGTGACATTTGCCTTGCCTGGTAGATTTCTAATTCTGTAATATTATCTAAATTACCCAAATAAGTGGATATATTCTTTCAAAATCTGTCAAAAATATGAACATGAATATATATCAAAATATAAACGAAATTGGCCTAATTAAAACTGTAAACATTTGTGGCATTTCTGGGATTTTGCCTCAAATTATTTGGAATATCAATAGGTACGTTTTCGTTCATACTTCTTCTTTTATAAATTCTCACTAAGTAAACTTCAGATATATTGAAAAATAGTCATTTATTTCACATTTTTATTATTATATAATATAAATATAATCCAAACAAGCAAATAAATTAAAATATTTTCGAAATGTGCTCATAGAGACTTTTATTTGATACCTACCTACCTAAAAATAATTTGAGACTAGACTGTTATTACAATTAATTATTGATAATGTTTAGACATAAATATTTTCTTTCTTTACTAATTTTTCCAAACATAATATACATGTGTTCAAATATTATAAATCTAGGCTGAATAGTTCTCTCGAGTTAATCGGCTAATGAATGAATAAAATTGTACTAATAATTAAATGTTAAAAACATTTCGAATTTACTATTGAACATATCTCAAGTGCACTTAAAATAAATAAACGGTTTAAGAAATAAATTGAACTCGTTATTAAGTCAAACTTTGTCTCTAGTTCATAAAGCTCGGATGATTTTGTTAATTGAATCTTAATCTCATATCACGTCTCAACTATTTAACTCTATAAAGGCCATTAAAATCTATCGAAAATTCACTTGAAGTACAAATTTCAGGGCTTAATAAACCAATTTAATCAGCCATAAATGTATGAAAGTTTGTCCAGAATAGACAGCTCAGATGATTTTGTAAATTAAATCTCAGATCACGTCTCAACCATCGAAATGTATAAAGCCAGCTTAACTTAGTTTCCAGCTGAATTGTCTCAGTAGAATTGCCTTATGCTGGACCACTGAAAAATCTGTAATAATGATAAACAAAAAGCTCTAAACTAAATTCAGTACTGCATACAAATACAAAGAAGTTTCAAGAGAAAATCCCTGCTAAAAGGCTGTGGAATCCCAAAAACAAGAATCTTCTAAAAACCTTAATCGTTAGTCTACGAATTTAGTAACACAACTTAATCCATAACCACGTAAGCGATGGATTAAACACAGGCGACAATGGCTGAATTGATTGGACGGTAACTGGCATGAGAGCAGAAACGCAGGCTTCATTAATTGCTCCACTGGGCCTGTCGACGATTGCGCTGTCCGGTTGATTGTCATAACTTGTCATAATATCTTATCCATAATTTATGTATATAGTAGGCCCAAGAATAAAGGATTATGTATTTAGTATATGTTGCCGAATCAAAATATTGCTATATTTATAATAGTTATTTTCAACCATTTGCTGAAAAACTGCATTTACGAAGCATGTATACATTGTTCGAAAGTTATATTTACGCATCATACAACAGAATGTGCGGTAAAATAGGCATACTGGTGAAAAAAAATAAGAATTCCACCAAAGAGCTATCTCAACATTTAAAAAAGAATGTAATCTATTGTTTTAGTGGAATTTGTGTCAAATGAGCTAATTTTTATGCACCCGAACAACTCCAGATCACTCCCGGGACAATATACACAGGATTCCCGGGATAATAATATCACACATTTTGTTACATAAAATTTGCTAGCGATCAGTGAAAATATCGCTTTAGATTGGATTTATTTTCAATATCGCGATTTTAAATTGTTTCCAAAAAATTCCTGCGATATTCCTAGGATAAAAAGTAGCGCAGATTTTAAGTCTAAGAATTTACTGTCGATCAGCAAACACTGCATCGAAATCAGCCTAGTAGTTTTTATGTGAATCCCGAAAAAACAGACAGTGAATCTAAAAAAATTGCATCGTGTTCTTTATCGTTTATATAGTGTATTCCAGTTGTTTATTTTAATAGTTTTATTTTATAAAATTATAGACAGATTTATTTGATTATATATTTTATTTAAGTTTATGGCTTGGCAGCCTTTGAGCCAGATCTTAGTTTACAATATAGTTTCTTCATTTTCTTAAGCCCATGTGTAGCACAGCTGAACTGTAGGTAATCAGCTAGTGCCATTCAACGGAGTTCTTGTGACAACTCAAAAGGCCACATTTGACTAAACAGTTCACATTTCTCACAAAACACATAATTACTACTCAAAAACTATCAATATCCTACAACTATTGTTCATTTTAGAGTAATTTTACACATTCCTAGAAAATAAAACTGCACAGCACAACATCTCCTTTCAGTTCCCGCCAAAAACTCCCATTTATTTGATTAGGAACTACGGTGCCACAGATAAGACACGCAGATACATATAGCGGTTAAACTTCTAACATCCCTCTTCTTCGTTTTGTTGTTTATTAATAACCTATTTAATTCAATAGGTACATTATTCTCTTTGAAATCGTAACAATGAGCTTTTTCTCTAACCTTCAACTGTGTTTTTAAAAATCTGAAAGAAATCAATGTGGTAGAGCTTAAAAGATACTTTGAGATAAATATAAATTAGGATCTTGTCAAATGACAAAACCACACTTTGATCACTTCTACAGAACCCTTACGATACTTACACTTCTTTAGCAGTTCTTTCATAATATTGTAAAAATCTCTCTTCAATTATGCAAGTAATACAATTAATGAAAACTAATAAAATCAGATCTTATTACTCAGAAGAAAATTAATAATTAAAATTAATTCAACTTTCAAGCTGTTATAATTCATAATTACCGAAAACTTTGCTCGAGCACATATTAAGATAACACTTTAAATTAATGACACCTAGACAAGTTATAAGATATAATTTTCTATATGAGTGGTAATAAAATAAAAACTTTAGAAATGAAACTTTCATTTAGAATGTATTTAATGTTACGACCAAGTGGTTCTCGGCCTGTTTCGCGTAACGAGAAGCGAGGAATATTAATATGTTAAGCTAAATGTTAAGTATCGCTCTTAATATACCCCTCTTATCTTTTTTAAATATAAAAAGTAACCTGCAAACGTAACTACAAAACATAATATAGATACATAATAATTATAAGGATGTAAATAACAAAAATAATATAAGATAGTTGATTATTAAATAAGACTTCATAGGAGGGGCGACCAGCCATTTAGAAAGAAAGAAAGAATAAAATATTTAAAAAATTAGTAAAGTACTTACGTTGTTTACATGTGTCTTAAACGTAGCATACCATGGTTTGAGAATGTGTACGACGCATTTCAGCAAACAAGATTTTGCATTTTGCACTCGGCTTATTGATGCGCCGGAGTTATAGTCGATACAACGTTGATTGTCACTGCAAACTTTCGTTATGGGGTGATATGAAAACGACCAGAATTTTTTGTTAATATAATTTCGAAACTATATAATTCGTAAATTATAAAATATACTTAAATAAAATATTATAAATATTTTTGTTAGCTTTATGATTTAGATTAAAAGAAGTAATGTTTGCCCATATTATCACATGCTTGAGTGTATAGATAGATAGATAGACAACACCTTATTGTACACCAAAACATAGAAAAACATCAGAGATAGTACAACGGGCGGCCTTATCGCTAAAAAGCGAGCTCTTCCAGACAACCCTTGGCAAGGATTAATGGATTTTTAATTCAGGTGGTGCAGTTTATAAATAATGATAATCTGTATTATGCCGCATAAAACATTTAATAATAAAATAAATCTTATAAAAAAATGCATAACTACTCTTCACGTAAACTGTTTTTAGAATTATGGAATCATCATGTCCATCTGTCTTGTTTATAGCCGGACTAGGGCAAATAGACAGAGAGCCCACCTGATATAAAGGGATTATCGTTACCTAAAGACGATTTCAATACCAGGACCGATGCCAACTCCCCGGCGTAGCTACGTATGTCACAGTAATTTTTCTAAAAGACTGCTGAGTATATACAAATAACATTTGAAGGAAAATGTAATGAATCTATGTAGCGTTACATAGTAGCATAGTAAAACTGCGAAACATACATACATACATAACTTCACGCCAGTTCCCTTGCGGGGTAGGCACGATCAACAGAGCGCCATTAAGGCTTACCCTTACACACCTCACTTGCTTGCAACTGCAAAACAACAGATATTATATTGATGTTTCGTCGTGACTGGTTTTTTTTTAGTTAATAGGTTTTAGTTTTCAATAGTTTTAACATCGAAGAAGAATAAGTACTAGAAATTACAAACAACGCCATAAATAATGTACGCTTGTACAAAATATGTAAAACTGTGACGCTCCCCTACTATGATTGTTGTGATGAAAACGTGCAATTTATACATTACCGAATCGTAAATGACCGTTTTCAGATCTATTGTCTCTCTATTTGAAAATTTATCTCGAATAGACTTTGAAATGAATTACAATTAAGTTTATTCGTGTTTTTTTATTGACTTATAGGGCTCGGAAGGTAGAAACCTAAGGTGAACGTTCTGTGAGAACGATGTAGCGGGCACAGCTACTTTACAATATGTTTCTAGTTGAATTTTACCACCCTATAAATAGATCAAATATTTACTTGTTTAGCAAACTGTGTTATCAAGTATGCATTGTAATCTTAACTCCGACGAGAATAAACTTTGATCAAATAATTTAAGTTCTCAGGTAGCAAATTTGCTACCTCGATCGTGTCTCGGAGGTAATTTTAAAATTTATGGGATTCCTGAAATTGAATATAAAATTGATTAATTTAATTAATTTTTACTCTGTCTTTAAATTTTAATTAAATAATTATTAATGAAATTAATCCTAGATTTATAACTTGAAATTTGGTTTTGCTAAAAAATATCATTTATAAAAAATATGAGGGCTGGCCTGTATTTGGGGCAGCGCATTAGGGTTATCATGCAATGCGGAAATGCGGCCAGCGTTTTGGGAACGTTCTCAGCTGACGGCGATTTGGGATTCATGTATTGTTTGTAATTTTCACTATTTTAATTTATTTATAAGTATTATCTTTAGGTATTTTCACTTTTTTTATTTTTTATATAGTTTGTAGTTTATTTTTAAGTTTATATTTATTGTAGTTTTATGCATTATTATTTAGTTTTTGCATTTTTCTTCGAAAAGTTGGAACTGAATAAAATTTTAAGTTAGTTTATTTTTAATATTTAATTGTATTTGTTAATAAAATATGATTTTGAATTTTACCTGATTTAAAAAATTATAAAACCCAGATATTCTTTTGTAAATGTCTTCTGTATCTATTGTATCTTTCTGATCAGACTAACAATAACGCACATAACTATCCCTATTAATATTATAAATGCGAAAGTAACTCTGTCTGTCTGTCTGTCTGTTCCGTTTTCACGTAAAAACTACTGAACCGATTTGGCTGAAACTCAGTATATATATATTTTCGATGCCGAGAATAAACATAGGATATTTTTTATCCCGAAAAATGGGATAGTTTCCGGGATAAAAATATATTTGTCTGTTTGTTTGTTATGCTTTTACGGAAAAAATACTGGACCGATTTGGCTGAAAATCGGTATATATGTAGGTTTCATACCGAGGGTGGACAAGGGATATTTTTAATCCCGGATAATGGGATAGATTTTGGGATAGATTTATGTAAAGGTTATCCCAAAAGTGGGACAGGTTATGGTAGGTTTTGTGATTTACCATTTTCATCATTTTGTTAATTTTGTCCGTTTTGCTCTTTCTGTCCTTTTTGCTTTTTTGCTCTTTATGCTCTTTTTGAACTTTTTGTCCTTTTTTGTACATTTTGCTCTTTTTGTTGTTTTGCTCTTTTTTGTCCTTTCTGCTCTTTTGCGCTTTTGCTCTTTTGCTCTTTTGCTCTTTTGCTCTTTTGCTCTTTTGCTCTTTTGCTCTTTTGCTCTTTTGCTCTTTTGCTCTTTTGCTCTTTTGCTCTTTTGCTCTTTTGCTCTTTTGCTCTTTTGCTCTTTTGCCCTTTTGCCCTTTTGCCCTTTTGCCCTTTTGCCCTTTTGCCCTTTTGCCCTTTTGCCCTTTTGCCCTTTTGCTCTTTTGCTCTTTTGCTCTTTTGCTCTTTTGCTCTTTTGCTCTTTTGCTCTTTTGCTCTTTTGCTCTTTTGCTCTTTTGCTCTTTTGCTCTTTTGCTCTTTTGCTCTTTTGCTCTTTTGCTCTTTTGCTCTTTTGCTCTTTTGCTCTTTTGCTCTTTTGCTCTATTGCTCTTTTGCTCTTTTGCTCTTTTGCTCTTTTGCTCTTTTGCTCTTTTGCTCTTTTGCTCTTTTGCTCTTTTGCTCTTTTGCTCTTTTGCTCTTTTGCTCTTTTGCTCTTTTGCTCTTTTGCTCTTTTGCTCTTTTGCTCTTTTGCTCTTTTGCTCCTTTGCTCCTTTGCTCCTTTGCTCCTTTGCTCCTTTGCTCCTTTGCTCCTTTGCTCCTTTGCTCTTTTGCTCTTTTGCTCTTTTGCTCTTTTGCTCTTTTGCTCTTTTGCTCTTTTGCTCTTTTGCTCTTTTGCTCTTTTGCTCTTTTGCTCTTATGCTCTTTTGCTCTTTTGCTCTTTTGCTCTTTTGCTCTTTTGCTCTTTTGCTCTTTTGCTCTTTTGCTCTTTTGCTCTTTTGCTCTTTTGCTCTTTTGCTCTTTTGCTCTTTTGCTCTTTTGTAAGTAAAACTTTTGCTCTTTTGCTCTTTTGCTCTTTTGCTCTTTTGCTCTTTTGCTCTTTTTCTCTTTTGCTCTTTTGCTCTTTTGCTCTTTTGCTCTTTTGCTCTTTTGCTCTTTTGCTCTTTTGCTCTTTTGCTCTTTTGCTCTTTTGCTCTTTTGCTCTTTTGCTCTTTTGCTCTTATGCTCTTTTGCTCTTTTGCTCTTTTGCTCTTTTGCTCTTTTGCTCTTTTGCTCTTTTGCTCTTTTGCTCTTTAGCTCTTTTGCTCTTTTGCTCTTTTGCTCTTTTGCTCTTTTGCTCTTTTGCTCTTTTGCTCTTTTGCTCTTTTGCTCTTTTGCTCTTTTGCTCTTTTGCTCTTTTGCTCTTTTGCTCTTTTGCTCTTTTGCTCTTTTGCTCTTTTGCTCTTTTGCTCTTTTGCTCTTTTAACTCTTGCTCTTTTGCTCTTTTGCTCTTTTGCTCTTTTGCTCTTTTGCTCTTTTGCTCTTTTGCTCTTTTGCTCTTTTGCTCTTTTGCTCTTTTGCTCTTTTGCTCTTTTGCTCTTTTGCTCTTTTGCTCTTTTGCTCTTTTGCTCTTTTGCTCTTTTGCTCTTTTGCTCTTTAGCTCTTTTGCTCTTTTGCTCTTTTGCTCTTATGCTCTTTTGCTCTTTTGCTCTTTTGCTCTTTTGCTCTTTTGCTCTTTTGCTCTTTTGCTCTTTTGCTCTTTTGCTCTTTTGCTCTTTTGCTCTTTTGCTCTTTTGCTCTTTTGCTCTTTTGCTCTTTTGCTCTTTTGCTCTTTTGCTCTTTTGCTCTTTTGCTCTTTTGCTCTTTTGCTCTTTTGCTCTTTTGCTCTTTTGCTCTTTTGCTCTTTTGCTCTTTTGCTCTTTTGCTCTTTGGCTCTTTTGCTCTTTTGCTCTTTTGCTCTTTTGCTCTTTTGCTCTTTTGCTCTTTTGCTCTTTTGCTCTTTTGCTCTTTTGCTCTTTTGCTCTTTTGCTCTTTTGCTCTTTTGCCCTTTTGCTCTTTTGCTCTTTTGCTCTTTTTGACAATTTCGCTCTTTTTGTCCTTTTTGCTGATTTTGTAGTTTTCATTGACGGGGGATAGATAAATAAAACTAGGACTGTTTGTAATAGAGGATGAAAGTTTGGATGAGACCAATAATTTCTCAAGTTCATAGATATAAAAATTCATCGTCTATAAAAATGCGATAGTAACTCGATATGTCTTTCTGTTAAGTTTTCGGAAAACACTGGGAATACTGCATCGTTTTAATTGTAATTTTGTTGAAATGTAGTTTTAAAGCCGAAAATGGACATATATACTCATGCCAGGAGATCGGATAGTTTGCGATATAAAATTAAGTTAATTTTTCGGGTGCAAATGGCACTAACATAAAAATGTTGTACAATGTAACCTGTATTAACGCCTGCTCTTTAAACAAGAAGCAGTAACTAGAGGTTAACCCGCGGCGCAGCCGCGGGGTAAACTCTAGTACCTATATAAATTAGTATTGCATAACCTTCAATTACATGTATGACGGCCATCACTAAATTTAATTTTTAATTTCCCCATAATACTGTGAAGTGATTTATATATTACACATTTATGTCAACCATACAGCGTACAAAGTATTGTATAGTGAAATAAGTAAATAAAGTGGCATATGAATAAAATATAAAGGTCTCGTTCTACTTCTATCTATTTTATATTTCTTTACTAAATAAAATTCATTCCCACTCCTTGAAAATTAGCACAAATTGTTAAAAGAAACTGTTTCCTTTGAAAGGAGATACAAAAACAAACACATTATTTTATATACTTTGTACGGTAACGGTATTGATAAATAGACTTGCGTGCCGAATGTTTTCTTTAAGTAGAAAATACTTTTGGGACGTATCTGTGAAAAGGCCTTATGAAGTTTCAACGAAGTTTTGTATAAATAAAACATGTTTGCCCTTTGGGGCATGTTTAGTAAGTAGTTAGTTTTATGTATGTATATGTATTGACATATTATGACCTTCGAAAAAAGTAGTACACGTAAAAAATACGTATATTTTGCATCTTTTTGAGGGTCTTGTAGCCTTTTTAACAAAACAAACCAGTAGGTTTGCCAGGTAGTAGGGTATTTGCCCGACTGGATGGCTACCACCCCTGGTCTAAAGTATGTCGCCATGACAGCCTTGAGTTGTTTTCTGGCATTAGTGACCAGGTTCCAGTCTCCCTTAAGAGAGCAGCATTACATATAACATGTATAACAGGTATGTCTAGCACTTTTGCTGTTGCAACTGTCTATAGGCGATGGTAATCGCTTTCCATGAAGTGGGCCGTCTACCTGTCTGCTGAACTCCTGCAATAAAAATTAAATAAAAAAGTTATAAAAACCGTGTTTTCCTCTCTAACATTTTACTAACCGAACCTTTTCATTTCGCAAAGTAAAATTATTCATATTCTTTTTACGCAAATATTTGGTGAGATATACAGTTCTACACTTGTCACATGTGTCTCTCAAAATTTCGAATAATAATAGAGAATATTTTGAAAAAAATTCTTATCATATAGGAAACATCAAAAAAATTGCAACCAAAATTGGTTTGAACAAAGATTCAGCTTTCGGCTACACGCACTTTGTGTGGGATCCAGCAGAATAGCTACAGATGGCTATTTCATCAATACCGTGATGAGTGGGCTTCCCGATACCATAGGAACGGAGACGTTCAGCCTGTGGCAACGCGCTCGAAGAGGCACCTCCTGTGACGTTTGTCTTCGGTTCGACCGCCGCTGGGGCGAGATGGCTCTAACGGACTAAGCCATAAAGACTGAAGAAGCTAAGCCAAATGGCTGAAGTGATAAAGAAGTGACAATCTATCGACTCCGCCGACGGTTACGTTCCTACTTAATCCAGAATATTTAGTATGAATGGAGTTAAAAAGAAAATATATTAACATACTGAAATACATAATTTTACGAAATTTGAGAAAGTAATTTGTATAGAATAGAATCAGTAGTATACTCGTACAATCCGCCATACTTCCATATAATAATAATAATATCAGCTCATAAACGGCTCATTGCTGGGCTCAGGCTTATTATTTATAGGGGAATTGTCCAAGACGGTTTGACGGTTTGTATAAAATTAAGTCAGAAAATTGCTGAAGTGGTGCATGCTTTTCTGCCAGGAATCGAGTCCCCGCCCTCTGAGTTTGGGACGCAAATGCGATAATCACAAAGCTACCACGTCCATATAATCTCAAAAAAAAAATACATAATATGTACAAATAGCTATTGGCAGCCCTTTGCTGTACATAGGCATCTCTAACTTTGTCCCACATATCTTACGAGTACTACTCTATTTTAATACTGCGTTTTAAGACTAGACACCTACTCGTGGGGCCCGCCTGCTACAAAGGCCGAGGAGTTCTGAAAAAAAATCGTCTTTACAAAGGTACACTCCTGCAATGCGCAGTAATTAAACACAAATTACCCTAAAATACAACAACTTCGAAATTAGATATTCCCTTTTTAGAAGTAAGAAGTCAAAAGGATTATACCCACCGATGCCTAATTCGATGACGTGTAATGGAGCAATATCATTTCAGGCTCATTAATTAACGGCAGAGAACAATAGCACTGTTTTAATTGGGAATGGTTTAAGTTAATGTCACATATGCGAGTCGCGTGGTTCAGGTAGGTCTTAATTAAGCCTAAGTAGTATGATGGTTAAATAATTTCCCTGATGTTCCTGCTCTAGCTGGGCTAACGTTACTGCTAGTGATCGTGGCCAAATATGTCTTGTCTATAGCATTAACGCCGTTAATGATTAGCTACATTAGTGTATATAACTATACATACATAACCTGTCAATGTTTAACGTCACAACACACTACACTATTGTCATTACTAATTCATTCCTTCCATATTTTTTACTAAATGATTTTTAACAATCTAAAGTAAAGTTTTTTATAAGAGATATTTCTAAAGAAAATTAAGTAAATATTTATATTCTTCTGGTGACGTCAGTTACAATACTCATCTCAGTTTATTCTTACTGTTGTTTATTTACACGTATTTAAAATTATAATAACATGTACGAAGCTAATTTAGAAAAGGATCTCAGTAACATCCCCAATTAAAGCGTTTATTATCTGCTCTTCATTTAATTACATAATTAAGAAAACCGTCAGAACGTAATTTTACGCTATCTATCTATCTGTACTATAGTAAATTGTTCGAATATGTATATTGCGTTTAAAAACGTGAAAAAAATCACGGGACATAATTTGTACCAGGAGAGATACTGTAAATTATTTTTTTTGAATTTTTGTGTCTGTATTACTGTCTGTTAGTCTGTCTATCTGTTAGAGTATCATATGAAAACTACGGAACGGATTTAAATGAAATTTGAACGGGGCTTGATTTGGGATACTTTTCCTCCCATAAATGTCGTCGTTTATGGGGGGAACGAACGTTCGTCAATAACAAATACGCTGTCAGGTTGCCCACATGTAATTCGTTGCATATTAGGTACTTCAAATCATGTTTTCTTTATGCTTTGCTGTGCAGTGGACTACACTATATTGACTTAATTTATTTGTAATTGTAGTGAACTGAACAGGATACTAAAGCATTGAAGGCTTATATATATAAAAACAACTAATTAAATTTGTATATACGTAACATAGAGCCACTACCGAGGAGTTTTCACGCTGCGTAGCCGTGGCTAAAACTCTAGTTATATATAATTTGCTTGCTTCATCTATTAAATATCTTACGTCATAAATATATTAACTTTATTATATAAGAAATCTTTATTAAAATCAAAACATATTTAGGTAATTACAAACTCAATAAGGGAGAAAACAACTTTATTAGTTTATATTTATTAGTTATATTCTATTCTACCTATTTTATTGCCAGTGTAAAGTGGACAGGCTAATGGCCCACTTGATAGAAAGTAGTTACCCTCGCCTGTGGACATTTCCAACATCAGAGTCGTTACCAATGTCCTACTGGCTCGGAGGAATTTTATGACACCTATCATTTATTTAAACTATAGGTAGAATACTGAGTAAAGGTTTAAGTTATAAGTTATAACTTAAACCTTTACTCAGTATTAACTCAATTTAGTGTTATAACTTATAACACTAAATTTAGTTACTAAAACAAATCACGATTTTTCATCTTACTCCAACGAGATTAAGAATATTAGAAAAAATAATAGTAACAGGTACTCTTCGAAATAAATAACGTTCACTGCAGGAACTGCGCTTGAGGAAAAATAAAGCAAAATAATTCAAGCAAAGCGTAACTATCTTGTACTGCGTCACAACGGTTCCGTATAACTACAAAATAATGTTAAAGTATTTTCAAATAGAGCTAGTGCGAACGAAGTTTTGTTAATGAATTGTGAAGGCGGCACAAAACACACAGCAGCCCCATCTTTTTGGTTATATTCGTCTACCCATGGAAACGACGTTATTTATCACGATCAAAAGTATTGTGTGTTGACCTGGGATATAAGCTAGCTCTGTGTCGAGTTTCATTTAAATTTGTCCTTTGTTAATTTTTTTTTATTGCAGGATTTCAGCAGACAGGCTGACGGCCCACTTGATAGAATGCGGTTACCATCGCCTATGGACATTTGCAACACCAAAGGTGCTACAAATGCGCTGGTCCTCTCTTAAGGGAGACTGTAACCTGGTCACTAATGTTGGAACATAACTCAAGGTTGTTATGGCGACATACATTAGACCAAGGGTAGTAGCCATCCAGTCGGGCAAATGCCCTACCACCTGGCTGTGGGTTGTTTTGTCGCCTCTTACGACAGGCCGCCCGGCCACAGGAAATTGTATTCTTTCTCCGTTCCTGCAAGGATGATAGTTCAGTAGGTTCCACGTAATACTTTGTCTATTTGTTAGGCAGACAAACAGATAGTTTTAAAAGTTCCAGCTTCGGTAACTGCTGGTCCGATATAGCCACCTATATTTCTCATTTTTAAATTTCTTGTACAAACTCGACACTCCCAACAGATTATATATAAGTTAAATTTTAATGTACAGAATTACTAGCCAGCCCAGTTTCTATAGCCTTGTGAATTATGCCGAGCATTAGAACTAGAAATAAACCCCTTAAATGATTAACACTTCAATGTAAGTTCGACTTTCTTTGAAATATATGGTAGACTATGAGACTCTAGATGTTATTAACCCTATAAAATTAGATTTTATTGTGAGAGATTGATTAACCCTCCTATCTACGATGGACTGTTTTTAAACTATGGTAGACTTTGAGATTTTCTAGATATTAGCAATTCAATAAATTAAAAATATTTTAAGGGCACAGCATAGTTTTAGAATACTAAACAGTTACAATCTGCTTTTTCATTCAGTCTCATTTTTATAAATAGATGTGGAATCCGCAAGCATACTGAATTTTTACCTAGTAGAACCCTAAAAGCACGTCTCGTTTAAATATTCGTTACAATTTGCTCTGCTTACCTCATTCTTTCGGGGATAACTTCTTGCCAAGTCACTTTTCTTCAGGCAAAGTTTTTTCCTTCTTTGCTTCATTTAATACCTGTGTAGCATTCCGTGAAGTTTTTTTGCAACTGACTCTGAAGTTTTATGATAAATTTTCTGCGCAGATGAATTTTAGTACAAATACTACATAGTATACATACATAAGATTATTGACTGTTATTTTATACACTGTAAAGAGCATAAAAGGTGCTGCGGGATTTAACAAAGTTACAATTTAGCTCAAAATATTGCAACTAAGTAGAGACTTTACTTATGA
The DNA here is from genome assembly GCA_019925095.2 of Dendrolimus kikuchii. NCBI lineage: Eukaryota > Metazoa > Arthropoda > Insecta > Lepidoptera > Lasiocampidae > Dendrolimus > Dendrolimus kikuchii. The sequence continues at coordinate 16,744,021 of CM034388.1, read as the reverse complement.
ACAAGCTCGGTGTAAATAGTTTCATTACTTACCAACCTTCCGCTTTTGATAATAAAGACTTGCCCTTGCAGTTGGTTAATAGTTTATCTATACGCAGTAATTAAATTAAAACTTTTATATTTTAAAGAGTTCAACTTTCAACGAAGTTTGAAAATGGAAAATATTTTGACGATTTTATTGCTATAAAAGCATTACCTGAGTTTTAACTCTTCTCTCATGTTTTTCAATCGAGATCCATGACCATAATTATGAATCATTCCACTCTCTAACCGATTCTCTTTCATTTCACAAATGTTTGGCATTACCACGCTACTTATGTCTTTTTCTTTTGTACATTTTAGTTTTAGTCTAGCGCTAGAATAATAAATAACTAAAGCTAAATTGTTTTGAGGTCTAGCACACGTATTCTTTGATACCATAAATCTTCATGTCATCCCCCACACAATCCATCAATTTTTGTTTTGTTTTACGTAAATATAATCTTATGACCATCAATCTTCCAATCTGATTTTTTCTCTTTGTCAGTATTGGATTTATCAGTATTTTCATATCTTTAAATTTTTATATATATCTCTGATTTTTTTTCATTTCTCATGTACTTGGTGAAAGCTCAGCTCAGCTTAATCTTGATTTTATATATTTGATCATTTAAATAAATTTAATTTAACATGCGCCAATGAAGATCTGTAATTAAAAACACAATGAACTAATAACAGATTCTAGGAATTCCTCGAGACATTTTGCATTCTAACAATTTTGCTTACCTTGTAAGAAACGTTGCTCCGTCCAATTACCCAAAATATAATACATTCCAAAACGTTTGCTTCGTTTGTTACGTTTATTAAATAACGAGGATGGGAGATCGATATAACAACATGATCAGGTAGAAGAGTGCTACAGCGATCTGGACTATATAGCATAAGAGTAATCGAGAATAATAATCAAATTACTGATATTAATATATCTCGGTAGGTAAAATTGAAATCTATAATATTATAAAATTCTAAACATGCCGTGTCTATACATTGAAGCTATTTAAAAAATGCTGGAATAGACTGTAAACGATGGAGAAAACGATGCGTTTTTTTAGATTTCTTGTCTGTTTGTCTGTTTGTTCGGAATTCACGTAAAAACTACTGGGCCGATTTCGATGCGGTTTTCATTGGTCGACAGCAAATTTTTATACTTAACATCTGCTCTACTTTTTATCTTGGATTTTTTTCTGGGAATGATTAAAATTGATCGATAGCAAATTTTATGTAACAAAATGTGTGATATTTTTATCTCGGGAATCCGGCGAGAATTTTCCCATGAGCGGTTTGAAGTTGTTCAGGCGCATAAAATATTTTTTTTATAAAACAATAGTCACATTCTTTTTTTAAATGTAGCGATACTTTGTATCCCGGGAATCCCGCGGGAAATTAAAGTGGAGCGTGGACGAAGTTGCGGGCATATCCCAGTAACAAAATAATTGTATTTATTAATGAGAAAATATGTACCCACATCCTGAAAACTAAGGTATATCATTTTTGATGAACTTAATTAAAAAAACAAAGACATAAAAGTATTCGTGCATTTTCGCTATTTGCTTAATATACAGCAAATGGACGAACACTTTTATTGACAGTATTTTTTTTTGTTTTCGCTTTAAGCGCGGTATTTTATTTGATTTTAACATAACTCATTGACACTTGACATTTTTGTCTTCGTCGAAACGTCGGAATAATAACAATCAAATAAAATATCATGCTTAAAACCGTTAAAACGTAATTTTATTACGTGTACTGGTCGCAAAAACTTAAAGTTATTGTTAAAGTTATTATTTATTCTACCCCCAACTAGTTCATTTTAATTATATAATTTTTGAGACTCCATTATCTGGACCTCAGTTATACGGATTCGCGATTATCCGGATTTCAAATCATTTCATGATTAGGATTGCTTAGTACATACATACATACATACATAACTTCACGCCAATTCCCTTGCGGGGTAGGCACGTACAACAGAGTGCCATTCAGGCTTATTCTTACACACCTCACTTGCTTCTTTGACATTCATAGCTCTTGTCATGCACGCTCGTCTGTTCTTAAGGCTCCTGACATCACCTTAGTAAGACTGCTTAGCAATTTAAGTAATTACGTAACTACATTAATACGTATTATACATATCTTATAGTTCTCATTCATTCTTCTATTAGTGTAATTTGGGTGGACAAGTTTTATTTATTATTTCGGATAAACACGAGTACGCGAACGAAGTAAGTTATCTTTGTAGAGTTAATAATATGAACAAAAATAGCTTTTATTCACATATTCAATTATCCGGATATTCGTTTATCCTGATTTTAATCATCCGGATTTTCAATTATCCGGATCTACAATTATCCTGATTTTCAATTATACTGATTTTCAATTATACGGATTTTCAATTATACTGATTTTCAATTATCCACATTTTCAATTATCCGGATTTTCAATTATCCGGATCTTCAATTATCCTGATTTTCAATTATCCTGATTTTCAATTATACGGATTTTCAATTATACTGATTTTCAATTATCCGGATGCCTTACAACAACAATCAGTCCGCTTAATCGAGTTTCCACGGTACTTTGATTCATGGCTTCTGTCTAGTAAATTTGACAAAATACTGGTTGTATATCTATTACAGATAAAAGTGGCAAATGATTTTATAAGGGTTCTATTAATCAAATAAAAACACTGAACAAGTAAACAGGAATAATTTGTTTACAAATTTCTTGCTCATGTTCTAATTCTGACTTATGTCGTTGTACTAATTTAATACCTACCCTTATAAAAAGTTTTAATGGCCATTAGTGCCGTATAAAAAAACATCTTAATTTCCTTCAATAAATAAGCCAAACAAATAACATTCCTAAGCCTAATTGAGCTAAATGCGACACCAATTACACAACGTACCAATATGAGAGCATTACCATTCAACACGTAATAACTGAACGCTCATTACGTGGTGTATGAGATAGGGTCAGAGGGTCCAAATGACCCAAACCTAATGACATGCCCATTAACACTCATAAGCTTCTTGAAATGAGTTTTAGCGGTACATGCACGTTTAGTTTGCTCCAAGTATTCGGTAGGAATATTGTGGGACTTCTTCATCTATATAACTTTCGTCGAAACTACCATCGGGTACCACCATCTTGCTCCAAAAATATTATCCCATAGTCCGGGGGTAAAAACTTAACCGAGTTTCGGGACTCGAGTTAAAATGCCGTTAGAATTACTATAGAGTTTATTAGAACTATATAAACACGTATAACACAGGTACATATATAACCGAACACAACAAATCCAAACGTAATGCAGAAGGTCTTAATTCAATAAAACACGCAAAGTTCGTCACTATTACATTCCCGATTGTACACACGTCACGCCTTGATCGTAGTTGTCGCTGAAGTGCCCCCTCTCTTTATCAAGCCGACGATTTATACCTCACAAATACAAATGTATCCGTACCGTAGTCGACGTAATCCGCAACATATGGCTAATGATTCGGCCGCAAGCGGCCGTAAACGATTACAATAGGCTGCTCTCTACAAACGTATGCCAATAAATAAGTAAACAAAAGGAGACGATCATAAAAGAATTACAATCAATTCAAATGCCGACAGGTAATAAAATGTGTTTTTTACAGATATGCAGGTGGAATTTATTTTTGTCTTAATATAAGATGTAACACTATCTTCAGTACATATCTTTACATAGTATAAAACAAAGTCGCTTTCCGCATTTGTCTGTATATCCGCTAACTAAACCTTAACCACGCAACGGATTTTTAAGCGGTTTTCACCATTATTGTCACGACTTTGTCTACGCTTGACTTTAAATTCCCGCGGTATTCCCGGGACACAAAGTATCGCAGCATTTAAAAGAGAATGTATTAAATTGTTTTAGTGGAAACTTTGTCAGAACAAGCTAATTTATATGCCTCCGAACAACTTCAAACCACTCCCGGGAAAATTCCCGCGGGATTCCCAGGATACAAAGTAGCCAGAGTTTAATTTTAAGAATTTACTGTCGATCAGCGAAAACTGCATCGAAATCGTTTTTAGGTGAGTCTCGAACATCCAAACAAACTGACAAAAAGACAAGCTGACAGACAGGCAAGATGTTTAAAAAAAATGCACCGTGTTCTGCATCGTTTATATAGTCTATTCCAGTTGTTTTTTTTTAACAGCTTGTATGTACCGACACGGCATGTTTAGAACTTTATGATAGTATAGATAATAATAACAGCCCATAAACGTCTCACTGTTGGGCTCGAGCCTCCAATTGATGGCCTCTGTAGTTGAGCGGGCTAAGTTTTAGCCGGCCGAACTGGCTGGCTGGCACACACAGGCTCCGAGTTCGATTCCCGGCATATAAAATATATATGCCAGCATATATATACCGGTAAATTTTAGAAACGAACTTTCTGTTATTTACTATGGTCTGGGTGTCTGGGATTGGCCCCAAAGTGGTCCGTTGCATATCGTCTGTCACTCAAGCGTAACTTGCCTAGCTTGTGGGTATACAAAAGGCGGCTTGACAGGTTTGACACATGGGCGGCCACTGTGGTGTAGCGGACAAAGACTCGCGCCACGTGCGTGACTCAGCACTCAGGCGGAAGAAGGCACCCATGGGGTTTTAGTGGGGAGCCTCACATACCGGCCGCGAGAATTCCCCGCGCGGCCGACGGTGCGGTAATGCATTTCCCCATGTGAAAAGAAAAAAAAAGGGTTGACACATGGGTTATCTCGATGTGCAGGTTTCATCATGATGTTTTTCTTCACTGTTAGTACGTGGTAATCATAAAAATATGCATGTTAGGTCAGAAAAATGCCCAATTGTTGCAAGCCAGGATTTGGACCCACAACCTTTGTGTCTAGGACGCGTGCGCTAGCTATTACGCCGCCACGCTTAGCTACTATGAGTAATATAGATCCCACGGACTATTCTGGATCCAATTGATCCGATTCTGGAGCCTTTAAGTTACAGAGGCCGTCAGATGAAATTAAAATGGGACCACGTTTGATAAATACTGAGCTAAACGTAAAAATGTGTATTAAAATTAGTTCATAAACAATAAAAATATCGGCGAAGATACATAACAAATATATTCCGAAAGACTAGAAACCATTGCCTTTTCTGAATTTGATTAAAAATAACGACCAGACTACATTATTTTTATTTTAGCATTAGTTTGTATGACAGTCTGGAATTTCTTATAGTGAATACATCAATAAATAATAGGCTTTTTAATGTTCCAAGCGATACTTAATTTCCGTAGAATACCAGTTATCATAATTCAATATTATTATCGTACGAAGGTATAACACGGAAATGTCGTATATAAAAACGCTATGATCTGTAAGGTCACGTTCAAGAAATAAAAATGTCTAGGAATGGCGTAACAATAATTTATATTTATCGCAGGTAATTTATAGTTTTCGTTAGTCTCAAAAACCAACTAAAGCAAAGATTTATGGATATTACGCGTATTGAGCAACTATAACTCACTTTTGCTGTTTATAAATCATCCCAATTTATAGGTATTTAAATAAATAATCGGCAGACAAACACACACATTGTATATCTCCAAGCTAAGCAAGTTACACTTGTGTTATAGGTAACATACAACGGACCACTCTGGGGCCGATCCCAGACACCCAAGCCATAGTAAATAACAGAAAGTTCGTTTTCGAAATTTAAAATTCCAGAAATCGAACCCGAAGCCTCTGCGTTCTGGCGAGTTCGGCCAGCTAAGATTTAGCCCGTTCAACCACAGAGGCCGTCATATAATATATATAATATTAGCGGCTCCGGCAGAAATTGTCCTGCCCTGAAAAAATAAGAGTATAGAACCTGATTCTAACGCCAGCTATCGGGTCTAATTGTGAAATTAAACCATCCCAGGACCCACTCAAACATTATTTTTTTACACCTTGAGCTACATTATTGAAGTTTTAGTAGGGAATATAATCTGGAGTTATGAATACGAAGTCAATTGAACCTGAAAATGGAAATATTAATCTGGGATAATGTATCATTATAATGGTGAAAGAATTTTTGAAATCGATCCAGTAGTTTTTGAGTTTATTCGTTACAAACATTGTTACATCAACTTTCAAAACGTCTAGCGCCATCTAGCGAGTACTCGAGCCGAAACAATATAGACGTCGATTTAAGGCTATGGTTGTTGTCTACGGTAAATTTTGAATAGCATATTAGGAATCATTGTATCAAAGCGTAATAATTATTAGAATATATTTTAAATATTATTTAAAGAAGAATAAAATAAAATAGTTAATATAATCAAGTTGACGAAAGACGCCTGTTGAGTTCAGTAGTCGAAAAACTACCTCCCACATGCTTCTATCTAAGGAAGCGTAGTCTATGTCAGTAGTAAGTAACTAGTAAAAGTAACGAGGAATAGCAAGTCACAAAAAGTGCTTCGTTGTCTTCGGTAAGAAGCACTACGTAGACTAGCCGTTGTAAACTTGTGAGATAAGCAACCGACGCTAGTTTAACGACATACGTTACTGGCAAAAATACCTGGTTGCCCGCGTTTTATCGTTGTCGGAGCAGCTGATGTCAGATTGACAACTACCATTGTTGAAACATACCTTTGACATAACCAACGTCACTATTGGAGTTTTTGCAAATCCATTATACGCGGGGGACTACCGATATAAATAGGAAAGTTTCCGTTAACGAGCCTTTTCCATTTAAATGATCGGTGACACGAAGCCTGTGAGTGATTCGAATATAGAGAGATCCAGTAAGCGTAATCTACCTCGGATTGTAATCTTTAAAACAAGTAAATAGAGCCATATTGTTTCGTAGGGCACTTAGTAGTTTGGTTAAAGTTATTGAGTCGCATTAACTATTCCAGAATGGCACAATTAGCGGTTTCTCTTGAGACTTACGCGCCAGGAGAGGTCATAGACGATTGCCCCGGGCCTCCTGCGGACAATACCAAGCTCCTAGGTCAGTAGACTCATTAGTTTCATAATATTTGTTTGTAGAGAGAATTACAACCATTTTGGTTAACAACTACTTACTTTTTCCAAACTGTCGGTACTTTGAATCTTTGTTAAAAAATTTAAATTATTTTAATAATTAAAATATGGGAATTTGGTTTTCCTTTTAGTACCTACAATAACCCTTCTTAAAAACCCTTTTAGTAGCAGACAATCGCAAGCGAGGTCGATGAAAGTCACAAACACATAACTAACAATAAAACTTATACACATACTCAAACCAACGCGCACTACCATCGCATTGCATTACACGCACACTTCACAAACAAACCAAGACACACAAAGAGCCTAAAAATTAATAACCCAGACACAGAAAAGAAAAAACCAACACACATGGCACTAGATAGGACTATATATAAGTATAGATATAAGGCCAACACTGCACATGCACTTCCTCACAACACCAGCATGTAACAGATACACTCTACATTAGTATAAGTTTAGTATTAAAAATAGGATAAATTAATATAATAACTTAATCTTACGGTACACCATAACATATAAATCACTAAATTAAGTCACACACTAACAAAAATAAACAATAAGCGTGTATGGACTCTTAAAATTTTTCATAGAAATTAAGTTGTAAAAAAAGGTACGGAACTCGAGTCCGTAGATATGTTAATAATAATAAAAAAAGCGAGGTCATGTATTTCCATTCCCGATGGGTACTCCCTGTTGGAATTACGCCAACTAAGTCTGCTATCAACTATCCCGTAGACTCGAATGAACAGTACCATCTTATTAGAATACAATAATCAAATTGTACACTGGTACATTCCAGAGAGGTGTTTGTAAAGGGCCAGCAAGCCTCTCCACCCTTCGTGGCCAGAGCTGCGGTTGGGACAAGGGAGTACCTCGCGCGACTGCCTGACCCCTATATTTTACACCGTAACTCATAAAAACTCGTCCTGCTACTGGTTAGCTTCTTTCTCGGGAAACAGCAGGTGGCAAAGCATAGAAACTGCACTTGAAAAGTAGTAAAAACTTATAAACATCAAAATTGTTACTCTAATTTGTTGGCATATTTCATGGTACACTTCATAAATAATGCAAGGAGTGCTCGCAACATTTAACCCTTTAGCATCCAACCCCTAATTAGCTCCGGTCCAAACTACCACAGAAACATTAAGAATGCATGAGTGCTATCCATTTCTACAACATTCAAAGTACAACCCTCGATTTAAAGTAGAACTACAACACTAAAAACTTTATAGTCGTGACATGAATATTGTTACGCGTGTGGGACTCGAATTAAAATGCCGTTGGAATTACTATAGGATTTATTAGAACTATACAAACACGTATAACATAGGTATAAATATAACTGGGCACAGCCAGTACGATTCAATAACACGCGCAAAGTCCGTCACTATATCGCTTGTCGAATGTACGTATTACTCGTATCGGAATTCTCGCTCGACTGCCGATGTCTCCGTTCGGGCATTCCTTTATACGCAGCTTACAATATGTCACGACCGTGTAAACAATGATTTCCAAGAATCACATCTGGCCACTGTCGACGTAATTCCCAGAAAACATAATTCTGCACACCTGCATAATTATGCCAGCGAACGGCCATAAACAAGTACAATAACAATAGGCTATTGTCTAATTGCAGATTTTAAACACAAAGAAAACAAACGAAGATATCACGTTACCAGCATGCAAGTTGCGGCAGGTAATAAATACAGGTATTGTATTTGGCCCAACTTGTAACAATATCATACTACTGTAAGAGTGGAAGTTTTTAGTAGTACTTTGTTAAATCATTTAGTAAAACTAAATTTTAATTAAAATAATTCTTGAAAAACAGATTAGTAAAGTTACTTAGAATAATTAAATTATAATATCGGCTATAATAGTTAATAATAGCGATGATGTAAGGAATAGTTAGAGGTCATCCGCAAATTGCGTCACACAAATTTTATGATTTTGTTGACCCCATCCTTGTCACTCTTGGTCAGATTCGTATGACTCCTCGCTCCCAGGTGTGACATCACATATTTTGCAATTTTTCATGAAGAAATTATTGAATTAAAACTGCAGTTCCGTAATTAGTTTTATGTCCACTTAAATTATTTTTTAATAATTTAAACACTAAGTTCATACTGATAGAGTTAGAAATATTTTCAAGTTTTTCGTTAATAGTTCAAAATTCTAAAGCTTAGATATATTAGATTTTGATATATGACGTCAGTAAATTTAGGACCCCGCTCACCTCTTGGCATATAATGTCACACTTCGTAGACAACTCTCCCTCCTCCCTCTTAACTTGTGACGTAATTTATGGGAGACTCCTTAATATAAAAACGTTAATATCATAAATAGAAATACCAAACATATTTTAACTGTAAATCTTATTATAAATATCCCAAACACAAAATCTTAAAAATAATTACAATGTGTTTATAGACTAATAAAAAAAAAGAAAACCTAACTTAGTTATATTGTATTCTACCCATAGTCTATCAAGACTATAAGTGGAATATTGGGCCCAGGTGTCTACCACCGAACATGTTTTAATTCTACAATATTATAAACTGGAAGTCGTAGGACCTACTACTTAGCGACGCTTCGTACGTTATCTATACATATAATAAAACTGTACAGGTCGAATTTTTGTACAATGAAAAAAAAAATGCTAAAAACTGAGTTAGGAGGATGTAAGAAGTGAAATAGAACTAATTTAGATTTTTTTTCAAATGTTTTGTTTCTCTGTTTGTCTGTTTGTCAGTTTGTACGGGCTAATCTCAGAAACGACTAGACCGATATAAATAAAATTTTGTACGGTGGTAGCTTATATCCCTGGTCAATATATAGGATACTTTTGATCCCGAAAAATTAAGAAGTTCCCGTGGGATAGTTAAAAAACTTAAAATGCGGACGAAATCGCGGACATCAGCTAGTATTATATATTTTTCTTTAGATAAATATAACGGTAGAAACAATGAATATAAAAATAGAAGATATATAAAGTAACGAATGGCCGTAATACAGCCGATTATTTGTAAATTTTATGATACTAGGTTAAAACTCAATAGATACGATGATATTAAACTCTACGGGGTGTGTCTAATCTCTTCTTATTACAATAAAGTGTCCTACTGGTTCAATTTTCTTTTGCTTCATCGGTCAAAGGGAATTTATAGATGGGGAACGACAATTCTACTTATAGAAAATAATACTTTGACGAGTGAAATATTTTTTTGTAATTTGGTACTTACGTTGTAAGTTCTCGTTAGTTTTTACGAAACACCTTATTTGTATGAGGTTATAATTATTTAATGGTGTTAAATGCATTTTTATACCTTTATACGTAGGTAATTACTGTTATATCTCTGTTTATATAATTTAGAATGATAGATATATAGAATAGAAAAAGATTTACTTATAACAAAAATAATAAAATACAAACCCAATTTCAAAAGTAACTAAAAAGCAAAAACTAAATATTTTCTACAACATCTTAAAGTCGGTACTAACTAGGAAAAGCATAACAATTACTATATCGTTGTTTCTTTTTATGTTTACCTACCTGGCACCGACTTCAAGATGTTGTAGGAAAAACAATTTTTTAATTTTTTTGTTGCATATGAAGTTGTTTTTTTTATTAGTAAAAAAAATATTTTCTACCTTTTTGTTATGCAAATACTTGAATAACCTTAAATATATATATATATATATATATATATATATATATATATATATATATATATATATATATATATATATATATATATATATATATATATATATATATATAGGTTGGTATAGTATACGGTTTTGACCAAAAAAGAAACGAAATCGGTCCACAATAGACAGAGAAATCGTGTAATAAACAGAAAAACAGACAGTCGAACTGAGAACCTCTTCCTTTTTCAAGGCAGTTAAAATACAAAAGTATGAAATGAAATCATCAATATAAAATCGATATGGCGGACTGTTATGGGGAAATTCGGTACTATATATATATATCCAAGGCATTTATTGCTCAAAACCAATGTGTTCGTGCAATAGGCGATATTGCACCTACTGTAAGCTGCAAACCTCTATTTAAAAAGTATAAACTTCTAACATTGCCCTGCTTATATATTTACGAAACATGCATATTTGTTAAAAATTATACAAAACTATTCGTAAGATTCAAAGATATTAGTACCTTTAATTCAAGAAATCCTAATCGACTTATGCTACCCAATAGTAGAACTGTAATACGCCAAAGAAGCTCTTACTCGATGTGTGTTAATATTTATAACCACTTTCCAGAAAATTTTAAGTCACTCCCCTTAAAATATTTTAAAACAAAAGTAACAGAGTGGCTGATACGCATGGCATTTTATACCATTGATGAATATTTTTATTTTAAACAGACGAGCAATAACAAGGTAATATAATGAATTGTTTGACTAAATTATATAAATTTGTTAATGACATTATCTTAATTTACATACATACATACATACATAACTTCACGCCAGTTCCCTCGCGGAGTAGGCACGAACAACAGAGCGCCATTTAGGCCCATTCTTACACACCTCACTTGCTTCTTTGACATTCATAACTCTTGTCATGCACACTCATCTGTTCTTAAGGCTCCTGACATCACCCTCCGCTAGTACACGATCAATTTGATCATGGAAGGTGTGTCGTGGCCTTCCACGACTTCTGCATCCATCCACTTTTGCATTGTATATCTGTTTAGTCATTCTTTCATCATGCATTCTTTCCACATGCCCGAACCACCGGAGCATTCCTTTCCTTACCTTCACTTCATCATACCTTAATTTAATTGTATTATAAATAAAATATTAACTGAAAGATACATAATTGTATATTAAATATTGTTATTCTAAGAGCATCATAATCAATAATATAACCATAAATCTATATGTAGTCATAAGAACAGCAAAAGGCTTGTAACCAAAACTACAAAAAAATTGTATGCCTGTCAAGGCGAAACATGTAACTTGAGACTTAGCATAACATCTGCTAAAATGTCCATGTTTCAAACAAATAAATTACTTTGACTTTTGACTTTGAAAGATTTAAAACGTAGGTAATGCTTATTATCATTCTGTGGGTATCTTCCATATTCGTTTCATTACATATACTCAAATTCATTTCAATACATATGCTTCATAATACGCGTGTGTTTCTCTGCCGATTTCTTAGTGATGCATTATTAATATAACTGTAAGAGTCTTAAGTCCGCTGTTATATTATGTACTCTGTGTTCTTAAGCATGTAATTAACATACGTTTCCGCGAACCTTTTACAGCGCGTTTCACCTTATACGCGAACTTTCCCAGACTAAAGCTTATCGTAGTACGTGTACTAGCTTACACGTCTATCATCTAATTAATACTTTTATAATATTATGTTATAGTTAACGAGTCATTAACATTAGTTTTGGAAATAAAGTTAGTTGTCAGTTAAGTAAAGTCTAATTCCATTGGATGATCTTAGATTTCAACTGTTGATTTTATGATCAGAATACATATTATTTTATATGCTACAACGCTTTAACGATAATTCATATACAATATTTAAACCTATAATATATTAAAATAATAATAGTAAATGCGGGCGTGATGCGATGGCCGGGAGAAGGCAAAGGGACGTGGAAGAAGAAGCAAGGGAAGAATAACTTACCTCGCCACCAGTCTACCGCCACACTGCAAGCGTTCCCCGGGGTTTCACACACTCACTAGGATTTTCTAGGAGAATTAAATTAAAATGTTTTCTTTGTTTATATTGCGGTGATAGCACTGACACGAAGTTGAATGTTTGTCTTGTATTGCGCATTCTTCATTTGAAAGTTTATTCTTTTCTTGATGGCAAGGATGGGGAGGAAAAATGTATAAGGAGGTGGTCCTGGACGCAACCAGTAAAATTACCTATACAAGATAAGTATATACAATATGAATTTACTCATACTGTCTTGCCGTCAGTCAAATACCTACAATTTGGATAAGCATGAAACAGATGTACTATATAGGGTCCAGCTTTCGTTTATTGCCGTTATACATACTTCTTTTTATAATATAAAAGTACGGGGCTTTATCTAGGATAATGTTACAGTTATAGGCTGTTTCACGCAGATGTGGTGATGGGTGTAATGCGTTATTTGTGATCCGATATTGGCTATAATTGTTAACTAGTATGTGCCATTTGACGTAGAAAATTACCGTGGGATTCCCGGGACACAAAGTATCGCAGCATGTAAAAAGGAATGTAAGCTATCGTTTTAATGGAAACTGTGTCGGAATAAGCTAATTTTTATGCACCCAAACAACTTCAAACCGGTCCCGGGAAAATTCACGCGGGATTCCCGATATAAAAAGTAGCGCAAATTTTAAGTCTAAGAATTAACTGTTGACAAACGAAAATCGCATGGAAATCAGCACAGTAGTTTTTACGGGAATCCCGAACAAACAGACATGAAATCTAAAAAAAATGCATCATGTTCTCCGTCGTTTATATAGTCGATCCAATCTTTTTCTTTTTATAGCTGTACATACACGACATGTTTATAATATTATAGATGACGTTACATTTTGACGGATACGTTTGTAATGTAGCTATTCGTTAACGGCGTTGTTTTTCACTTCTTTACTCTACAAATAAGACGCATTTCGCCAGTCTAAAATTTTAACATTATCCCATATGTGGCCCCATCTTAAAAGTAGTTTCTCACTTATCATAATTTCCATTTGGGTTCATCTAAATAATTCACCCTAAAAAGATTTTAAGTACCTTATAACTCGCGCGCGATCTGTATTAAGTGTGACAAAGACTCCTTTGCATAAAGGTAATTTTCTGAGTGATTCCGGGCATTGAAAAGCGCAATATCCATTAGCAAAGTATAGAAACGCGAACATTTCCCTTAATTGGCCAGAAACGCACAGACATTCTTTATGGCGGGGTGTTTTATGTTGATGAAGTGGATGTTTAATTTAGGACTCAAGCGGTGTAAAATATGGAATACTTTACATCATCTCACATTAAATAGTAGTAAAGTAAATATTAAATTCCGTTAAATGTTTAACTCCATTTTTATATCACAGTTACGGTGTTTTTTTTCCAATTTCACACAATCGTTCATGTAGTTCTGTAAACTAATAAATACCCCATAAGAATGGGTTGTCCGACAGATATAACCTTAAGCGATAACGCCGCCTATTGTTTACGTGTTTTAATAATAAGTTGAGTTTTCCCAGAAGAACAATAATTATTATATATAAACCCTGTTTTCTGAAATCAAAAGAAACTATCTAAATTATACACACAATTTCACCATAATAATCGGTGCATTCTAAACGATGTAATGAACGAACAAACAAAACTATTTTCACTTTTATGTATTAGTATGAATTTTGCGCGACATGTCTATGTTTGTAATATTATTACCTGGTCTTTTGCAAACTATTTGATGTTCTCACAATATATTTTATTTTATTAATTCACAACATCTATTAATAATTATATATCCAACAGTCTTCCAGACTAACGTTTGCCAGGTGGTAGGGTATTTGCTCGACTGGATGGTGACCACCCCTGGTCTAGAGCATGCTGCCATAACAACCTTGTGTTGTGTTCCGGCATTAGTGACCAGGTTCCAGTCTCCTTTAAGAGAGCAGCAGCGCATTTGTAGCATCTTTGGTGTTGAAAATGGCGATGGTAACCGCTTTCCATCAAGTAGGCCATCTGCCTGTCTGCTGAACTCCTGCAATAAAAAAGTAACATTATCTTCATAAAACCAAATTTAATTTTTGTCTACATAGCATACTCGTGCCAGGCTAACCCTCTTCTCAATTTAACAAAAACATGTGCTACATCACATAATAGTCCAAATTAGAACATCCCTTCTTTGTGATATTGATGTGTATGTAATCCAAATGCCCCATTATACACCTCCAAAATTATTTTCCCATACATCCCTTTGTCCACAATAATGCTCAGTCATGTGTGTATGAACTACAATATTTTATCAAAAGAAAGTGCTCCATTTAAATCAAAGTATACATACGCACAATTTATCATTTTCCACTGACTTGCCCCCAGGGATGGGTCGCTTTTATCTGCCACCCCTGCCACGGAACCGAAAGAATATTTTACCCCCAATCCGCATAAGGTTGATAAGAAAATTTTGAAGGGTATATGAATCGTGTGGAATATATAATTGCTAAGTTATTGATATTATTAAGTGCCCTATATAGTACATAGTAGATAGATAGATAGAGCTTGAATAACGTAAAAATGTTCTTTAAGACTTTTTAGTTAGTCAATGGACAGCAAGATAGCCCCCGAGTTTGAGAAAATTGATACTCCCTCCGATTTTTGAACTATATAGTGGAATATTCTGAAAAAACCAAGTTTGTGGAATTTCAAAAATATTTCAACGGAAAGCTGTGTGTGTGTAAATAGTTTATGGACATAATGAAATAAAATTACTATACTATATATACAAATATACATAATTACACATAATCGAATACAAAGCAAGAAAACTTAACTTATTTGTATTGTATTTTACTCATAGTCCCTCAAGACTATAAGAGTTGAATACTCAGTTTAGATCACCGTCTTCTATGAGTAAGGTGCCCAGAAGGCTGGCTACATTTCCTCGCTGGATCGCCATACTGCTCCGTTGGCCGAGGTAAGCACCAGCCCTCTGATCACCTGAAGAGTCAATGAGTCGTTTCGATAAATATAATAATATAATGAAATAAAATATTATTAATTGGATTTTGCTATAAATAGGGTATAAAAGATCTAAAAATTATTTACTTTTCATGGGGGTATTTTTGACGAAATGCTTTTTTTTAAAGTTCCGTAGCCAAATTATGAAAAGACGCTAGTTACTTTTACGGAACCTTTGTTTGTGTGTAAACCGACAAACACCCAATTTATTTTTATACCTATATATAGATTTACCAATTGAAAGACTGGTGCGAATTCGTTGATTGTTAATTGGAGCGAATGGAAATAAAAGACATAACAACGCTGCCTGTAACGCTGATTGAACGTTTCCCTCACACAAACTACGAGTCGTAATACCTTCCTGATACTTGGAAATACTTGTATGGGTTGATTGGGTACACAATTTATGGTTGAAGTCATAGGGTGTTCGTTCAACGTTTTATTATTTGATTAAAGGTACATACAATTTTGCTCGAGGAAACTTGGAATCTCTATCCCACAAAAACTATACCATATTCTAATATAAAAAGTATTCTATATTCATCCTCGTTATCCAAAGTACACATAAGTGTACTAAATTATATAATAATCAGTTTAATCCTAAGACTGTCAAGAAGAATGAATAATGATTAATAATTAATATTTATCTATAATTCTATATTCAATAAATCAATTTGTAGCGTTTATCATTTCAAAGTAAATGTCTTAGTTTTATATAATAAGTCTTATTTACACTATGCCTAATAATAAATTATACTTCTGCAGTTTGTTTGTCGACCTAAAAATTATCTCTAAAAAGTTCAAAAATGCCTAACTATTACTATATATTTACATAACTACTAAGTAGGCATATAATACTTTAATACCGTTATAATGAGCACAGAAGATGATGAAAGAAAGCCACTGAATAAATTTGCTTTGGGCGAAATAATTGTCTGATTACTGTATTTGCAATGCAAATTTATAATATACCTAAAATTCTAAAAATGCCATGACTATACATTGAAACTATTAAAAAAACCTGGACTAGATTATTATATAAACGACGAAAAACACGATACATTTTTTTTATTATCTATTTGTTCGGGATTCATTTAAAAATTATTGGTCTGATTTCGATACGGTTTTCGCACGATCGATAGCAAATTCTTGTACTTAAAATCTGCCGTACTTTTTCATCCAGGGACTCTGGCGGGAATTTTTCCGGTATGATTTAAAGTGACCAAACAAAAAAAAAATCGAATACCAACGTGATTTATACAGTGATCGATAGAAAAAAATATGTAATAAAGTCTGCCATACTTTTCATTCAGGGAATTCCGCGAGAATTTTCCCAGGAGTGGTTTAAAATGGTTAGATTGCATAAATATTAACTGATTTTGCTACGATTTCATTAGAACGATACCTAACTTCTTTTTCAAGAGATGCGATATTTATGTTGCGGGAATCCCGCGGAAATTTTACCAGGCATGTTTTGAAGTCGGTAATATACATAAAAATTTGCTGATTTGGATCCAATTGGTACTAAAACAATTTAGTCCGGGACTTTTTATATTTCCGGAATTTCCTAACTTTAAAACCACGAGATATCAGGACTTGCTTGATATTACAGTTTCTATATTTATTCTGTAGTAGAATAGATGTTATGTATGTCTTTAGTAACATTACTTATCCCGGGATTTTTACGAGATTCTCCGGGGTTCATGTATTTTCATACTGTTACGACCTGCATGCCGACAAAAGACAAATTCATACCTCCGTCTGTAGAAATACATTTTATTACCTTTTTGGCATTTTGACTTCTTTTGTTTATTTTGTGTTTAAAATTTGTAATTAGAAAAACAGCCCATTGTGTATTGTAATCTTTTATGGCAGTCATTAGCCAGGTGTGATTCTAAGAAATTCAGTCCACGCGGGCAAGAGACATATTGTATCGGTGCAGTATAAAGCTACGGCCCATTGCAGAGATCGGCAGTCGAGCGATAACCAGCCACGAGGCAAGATTTGTGTACATTCTGTAATCTAAATTTAGTGACGGAATTTGCGCCTGTTATTGAATCGTGCATTACGTTTGCACTGGTTGTGTTCAGTTAGATTTGTACCTGTGTTATACGTGTTTGTATAGTTCCAATAAATTCTATAGTAATTCTAACGGCATTTTAAATCGAGTCCTGCAACTTGTAACAATACTAAAAAATCCATTATCTTACTTAAAATAGCTTTTGATTTTAAATACTAACAAGATAACTGTAATTTATGTTACCTGTCAAACCGAAAACCTGTGATCTTAGTTATAAATACAATAGGGCCATGTCCAGATAGTCGCTTTCTAAAATTTCACGTTATAAAATACACAATTTAAATCTCGAAGAACACTATATTATTTTGTGAAAACCATTTTGGAACTTCATTTTGAAGTGTATAAATAATTCAAACGCATATTCAATCTACTCTAGCGTGGATTAAAATCTGTAATTTTCGTAACATTAAGTGTAATTAAATATTAAAAGAATAATAATGCTTTCATGAGTTGATCAATTGTTTTTTGTGTTAGGAATTTAACACGAGGTTGATGGCTTTCTTTGTAACGGTTTGGTTCACTGGATACAGTTCGTAAACATCCCAATTGTGCTCGAGCCTTCCTATTTTAGAGTAATGTATGGTATACTTGCCATACTTATCCATGGTAGATTAGCCGATTATTCTCGATGTTTTTTTTTTCACTGCAGCACGTGGCGTGGTAACTGTTACAAACTATACACTAAAAGAATATTGTGTACTTAAATATATACCAATAAATGAAATTGTATATCTGCCATTTAATCATAAATGCAATAATTTAAGTGAAAACGTCTTTTTGTACGAGACAATCATAAGCGACCGTTTATTTCTGTGTATTTTATTCGATACTAAAATATGCCCGCGACTTCATCCACGCTTGACTTAAAATTCCTGCGAAATTCCCGGGACAGAAAGTATCGTAGCAAAGAAAAAAGAATGCAAACTATCGTTTTAGTGAAAAGTGTGTCTGAATGAGTTATTTTTTATGCACTTGAATAACTACAATATACTCCCGGGAACATTCCCACGAGATACCCGGGATAAAAATATCACACATTTTACATACATAACTTCACGCCAGTTCCCTTGCGGGGTAGGCACGAACAACAGAGCGCCATTCAGGCTTATTCTTACACACCTCACTTGCTTCTTTGACATTCATAACTCTTGTCATTATCACACATTTTATTACATAAAAGTTGATATAGATCAGTAAAAAATAACACTGCAATTCGTTTTTTTTATAATCTGTCCAATTTAAATGATTGCCAAAACAATTCCCGCGGGATAACATAGATAAAAAGTAGAGAAGATTGTAAGTCTAAGAATTTGATGTTGATTAATGAAAACCGTATCAAAATCGGACCAGTAGTTTTAACGTGAATGCCAAACAAACAGATAAGATATATAAAAACATTGCATAGTATATATAGTCTATTTCAGTTGTATTTTTGTTAAATAGCTTCAATGTACAGATCGGCATGTTTAGGACTTTATAATAATACTAGCGGTTCCGGCAGACGCTGTCCTGCCCTGAAAAAATAAAAATCTAGAAGCCAATTTCAGCGACAATAACCGGGTTTCATTGTGAATCTAAATCATCCTCGGACCCACTTAAACACTATTTTTTTACACCTTGGGATACATTATTAAAGTTTTAGTACAGATCCTTAATTTTTTGTACTTAAATATAGCCTACATTAATCTGGGATAATGTAGCATTCTAACGGCGAAAGAATTTTTGAAATCGGTTCAGTAGTTTCTGAGTTTTTTCGTTACAAACATACAAAAATACAAATCTTTCCTCTTTAGAATATTAGTATAGATAGATTTTGCAAGGTTCAGATAATACTGATAAAAATACAAGCTTTAAGCTTTATTTTGTAAGTAGTAAATTTGATTTGAATTTTTTTTGGAATACGTTGTTGTCTTTTTTTTCAGAGTTCAGCAGGCAAGTAGACGGCTCACCTAATGAAAAGCGGTTACTGTCGCCTATGGACTTTTGCAACACCAAAGGTGCTACAAATGCACTGCTGCTCTCTTAAGGGAGACTGGAGCCTGGCCACTGATACCGGAATATAACTCAAGGTTGTTATGGCAGCATACTCTAGACCAGTATGTACCGCGGCACACAGGTGTACCGTGGTCATTAATTGGTGTGCCTCGGAAAAATAAGGTTATGCTGCAATTTAAACTTAAGGTTGGTTGATTAATAATAATAAATACCTTTTCTGCAATTTAAACCTTAGGTTTGTTGATTAATAATAAATATTGTTTCGATAATTAATAAATAAATGTTGATTAATATTACTTAAAAAATTATTTTTATTTGTGGTGTACCTCCAATAATTTTCTTTTTCCTAGATGTACTTTGAACACAAAAAGTTTGCGGAACACTGCTCTAGACCAGGGGTGGTACCCATCCAGATGGGAAAATACCCTTCCATCTGGCTGTGGGTTGTTTTGTCGCCTGTTACGACAAGCCGCCCTGCCGCAGGAAATGTATTCTTTATCCGTTCTTGCTCGGATAAAAATGTCTTTTTAAATTGTTTATGCCACCATATATATATGACAATGAAAACTTCTCGTTTTTATCTCGTCTTCTAATCTCCAGCAAATACTAATATAAAGCCCAAATCCCATGAAAACGAAGTGGCAAGCACAGCTAGTTTGCAATGAAAATACTTTCAGTAAAAGTAAAAGCTAGTAATCAAAGATATGAAATAAAAATAATATAATATATTCCCTCCAGCCCCGTGATAAATTTGGCTTAATCTAATTTAAACCTTAATGCCTTGCTCAGTCGAATTTGAACAAAAAACAGAGGCAAAATGTGCGTCAATTCATTTTTGATAATTCCCCTCCTTCGTCATAATTAAAT
Organism: Dendrolimus kikuchii; assembly: GCA_019925095.2. Lineage (NCBI taxonomy): Eukaryota > Metazoa > Arthropoda > Insecta > Lepidoptera > Lasiocampidae > Dendrolimus > Dendrolimus kikuchii. The sequence continues at coordinate 16,723,306 of CM034388.1, read as the reverse complement.
GAATTGTCTAGGAACTGGTAATTTCGACATCATTTTTTCATCATTCACTTTTTCAAATGTCCTTTTTTTAATCAAAACGACAGAATAATATAAGAAATTTTAATAAAGAATGTTTATATTTTTAAGAGTACAACAGAAGCTCGTTTCAAACGACCAAATAAGGGCCGTCGTTCACTTTAATTTAAAAAATTACATTTACGATCGTTATATAATCGCACTCAAAGTCATATACATAAGTACTGGTCCATTAAACAGTGATGAAAGACAAAAGTAATTCGTGAGTTTATTTTTATTATGATTCGTCCAGATGAGTCCAGGTTATTCTCTCAAAGAAGCAAAATTGTCATATTGATCTGAAATTTTCTCAATATGTTTTCCTTTTTTATTTGATTTTCTTGAATCATATATGTTACAAACGTATAAGTTTATTACATAATTAAACGACCACGCTAATTATTGTAACAACTTAAAAAAAACACTAAATATGTGAAAATTTTCATACAAAGCTGCAATTCTTACTTAAAAACAATTGTATTCTATTTTATACCGACTGTCTATCTCAACAGATAAATAAAATTGAAGCGTCTGTTTGTAATTTCAGAGTAAAAGCTTTTTACTGAACGCATATGAAAGTATATACGGTACTTATATAAAAAAAAAATTGTTTTTGTTTGTCTGTCTTGGTGTTCCGGCTATTCTTTGAAACGGCTGGACTGATTTTGGCAGAACTTTCACTCGCAGATAGCGATGTTATAAGTAGTAACTGAGGCCACTTTGTTTTTACTCTTTTTTAAGGTCCCGCGATAAAAAATCCACGTGGTCGACGGGCACAGCTACTTTTAAATATCACCTGAGTTCCCGCTAATAACTGTATTTCAATACATCACCTTTGTAGAATAAAGGTGATGTTTTGTAATATTTCGCTAATTATTATCTTTTTTTTCTTATTAGTATATTGTTGGTTTTACATTATGATTGGATAGTAATCTGTATATATAAAAGAAAGTCGTGTTAGTTACACTATTTATAACTCAAGAACAGCTGTACCGATTTGGCAGAAAATTGGTGGGGAGGTAGCTTAGAACCAGGAGACGGACATAGGATAATTTTTATCCCGTTGGAACCGGTAGGTGGCGCTGAGATCAGGTCCTAGAATCCTCCTAATCGCCTGGACCGATTTTGGTGATTTTGTTTTTGTGTGTTTGAGTGGGTTCCCGGTTGGTTTAGATTCATAATTAGAACCGGTAGGTGGCGCTGAGATCGGGTTCTAGAATCTTCCTAATCACCTGGAGCGATTTTGGTGATTTTGTTTTTGTGTGTTTGAGTGGATCCCCGGATGGTTTAAATCCACAATCGGAACCGGTAGGTGGCACTGGGATCGGGTCCTAGATTTTGATTTTATTCAGAGCAGGACAACGTCTGCCGGGGCCGCTAGTTATAAATAAAATTATTATTATAGTGCTGCTGGTGGCCTCTAAGATCATTAGAACTTGGTCACTGATTCCGGAGAACAGCAAGAGGTCATTGTTGCAATATGCTTTAAACCAGCGGTGATAGCTATTCATACGGGCAAATGCTCTACCATCTAGTTCTGGGTTGTCTTGTCGCTTCTTACGACGAGCCTCTCGGAGGCCTTTCGTAAGAAGCGTAGGAATTAGAATTCTTTCTCAGTTCCTGCACGGATAAATAAATACGATAAAACGCTACTCTGAAACAGCAACGTAGCATTTCGGTGCGTTATGACCCTTAGCAAGTAACAAGGACAAAGCAAATTGTATAAAACGTTTTGTAAAGAATTTCCGGTGCAGACGTTTGTAGCGACAACGGCATTTAAGCGAACTTAATTTGCGGGAATTTGCGATGTAAATAAGGAATTGTTTAATGAGCTGTTCGTTCGTTGGACATTTAAAAAGGGAAACCCTTACTTCATCTTCATTATAACCTCGACACTTATTAATGCGCCTTTCTATCAACTGGCTTATTTCAGATGTAAATTTTCAGATTTGGACATCTTCATTTTTCTCATTAAAATGATTTTTTTTATAGTATAGGTACATTATTTTTATAGTTATATACTAGTTCCGAACCGACCTCTCAGGTGTTTATAGGGCTAGTCAATGAGATGACTTTACAAGTTTTATGCAGGTAAAATTGAAACCATAAAGAGACGTTTATATGATCTAAGAATTGAAACTCAGATCGTTGATGGGAAGGGTTCCTAAGATATTGAGCGCATTGCCACGTTGGATTGCAGATATAGGCCAGCTTTATAGTTACGTGAGATCTCCAACAAATACACTGAAAGTTCTCAAAAATAAGTAATATACTTAGATAAACCAATAATAAAAGTATAGATGGAAACTACATGAACAAAAGCGTGTAATGAAATTAAGTATTATTTAAAAACTTGTGCGCGTATACTTATGTATTAAACACGTGGTTTGCATTTGTGTGCGTAATATTAATGTATCCACTGGAAACTATTCAAATTTTATTTGTACAAATTTGATTATTCTCGTGAAGCACTGCGGCGCGATCAGCTTCCTTTATTCGACTTCACTCTGAGAGCACGGTGGTTCGGTCTACTTATTTTATTCATCTATTTAAATCACTAAAATATATCACAATCAGTTTGAAGCAGACATGTGATTGTAGTCAATTATGTTAATAAGCCCGCAGTAATAACAATAACGTTCAAGATTGTTACACAAACTCCGGGTGGTCTTCAAACAAACGTTTACTAAGAAAACTTTATGTTTAGTTCGCAAATTGGGAGTTTAAGTCTCTAACTTTTGATTACTAACCTGAAAATAATGTCAATTTACATTTGATACAATTTAATCGGTTTATATCGATTTAACGTGTATTTATTTGGCTAACAGAAACGAAACGACGTGTAGAACGGCCTAAGTAGTTTTTTAAAAATGACGTGAAAATGTAGTAAAGTGAATAACAGAATAGCATCATCATCACAGTGTTAAATCCTGGTTGCGTTCAGAAAGTTTACCTCGGAGCCCGCTTTCCTACTTTTTCTTTTCCATTTCACCAGGTCTTCGGCATGCCTAATTGTGAGACCATTGATACGCATATCAACCTTTACGACGTCAAGCCAGCAGTACTTGGGCCTACCCTTTCGACCGGGACCTGGCAGAGGCGGCATGGCTAAACCTAAACGTTGCTATACCAGCGTAAGCGACTCTCTTGCAATTTGTCTCCTATGTCAGGAACATGAAAAATACCGCGGATTCGGGAGTTCCTGACGCGGTCCTTCGGTTCTACCGCATGACTCCACACAACCACCGCAGCATGTTCCTCTCTGTGACACGCATCAAAAGAGAATAACAGATATAAAATTAATAATATATTATATATATATATATATATGTCAAGTGATACGTCAATCAAACACAAACTATAGAGTTGAACTGAACTTTATTATTGATAAACACATTCATTCATTCTCATTCACTCACATCCTCCTCTCAACAAAATATAACACTTTAATCACACAAAAAAAAAATACATTCATAAGTAGTACAAAATTTGTAAACAATTATCATTATTATTGAAATAGCTAGCATTATGAGAGAATACTTATATATTAAAATAAGTAACAACATGACATGCCTAACATAATAAAAGTAACATTTTAAAATTATGAGTAAATTATATAACTTTATATTTGTTTATTTCAACACACTTATATTACATTTGTTAAAAAATTTTGGATAAACAATGTTTTTTATTTTATTTATTTATTTATGTCTAAGTTATGTATTATATTATAAATAAAATGTATTATTTTTAAGATAATTATTTCTATCATGCTTTGACTTCATTCTCAATTGGGCTTATAATCTCCATCTATCCGGAGGCCTCACTGTCCTGCCAAAACGAGTTATATAATAATCACTTGTGCCATTATTATTATTGTTGTTACTTTCACAGGGAGAATGACGATTGGGAGCTGTGTCTGATGACATGCCTGATTCATTGGATTGAAAAGGGTTAAAATCATCATAGTCTATGTCATAGGTTGTCCTATAAGGCTGTAAATGAGGAGAATCAACAATTAAGTGACGCCTATTCCTAACAATTGTTCTTCCAGTCTGCAACCTTATTTCATATTTCCTATTTCCTAAGTATTTTGTTATTATTCCTGATTTCCACATCTTTTTGATTTCATCTCTTACTTTAACTGTTTGCCCTATTGTAAGCATTGATAAGTTTTCCATATACACAGGGTTATAATGTGATTGTTTAAATTGATTAATTATAGGAAAAATAGTGCGTAGTTTTCTAGTAAATAATAACTCTGCTGGAGAAGGTAATTTATCATTAACCCAGATAAGCCTGAAACTAAAATTCTCTGAAAATTTTGAAAAAAGTTACATTATTTAGTTTATTAGATCTTATGCAACATAAAAAAAATTATGAAATAAAAATTAAGTGTAAGGCTTTCAGGGAAACAGCCGTCCTATATGTAGGACAGTAGGATAATAAGAGGAAATAAAAGACCATTTATGACAAAACAGAATGTAATCAAAAAATGTAGTTTATTAGATAACTATTGATTATATTACCCATTGTTATATGTAATTTACTAGATTAACACTATTTATGAATGATATGTTTCAAAACACTTGACACACACTCCAACATCACATTTCTTGCAACGTGTCAAACATTTTTTGTGACATTGACGACAGTGTGTTTGCTTCAATTGAGGAATAACCAGATGATTCATTTGGTCTTTACGACTATCAGCATGTTCATGATGGGAGGGTCGGCTAGGCCCTCTTTTGGCATTTTTTCTGTTTGATTCAATCAAAGCAATTGCTACCCTTCTGCGAAAGCCAAGATGATCCAGTTTTCCATGATTTATTTTATATAACTGCCATGCATTATGTTCGGCAAGATCAATCATGTGTGTGAGCAACGGCATGTACCATTTTTTATCGTATACCAATTCGGTAATGTGAAATATTTTCATCAGACCGATCCACTCCTCCCATATATTTGTTATAGATGGACACCATATGTGGTTCTTCTAGACAATGTTTCTCTTTTCACTTTGTAGAAGCGTTTGGCAGATTTCAAAGAGTTTTTTTTTCAAGAAGTTTTCAAACCACTCAATTGGGCGCTTATCTTGGCAAGCGCCTTGAACATCTGGCCAATTCACGGGATTTTTTGCCAAGTCCCGTTTTCTCCATGCGTAGGTACGCCTACGTTTAGTTCGACCTGTAGAATCAGAAGGTTCTTCTTCTGTATCACTCACCATAATCTGCCCTTGAATCATTACTTCAGCCGGTTGAAGCAGAATGTTTCGTGGCAAATTATTCAAAGTTACATTATCTTCTTCACCCGAATCTTCGTCAGTGAGACAGTCAGGATCAACAGGAGGAGGTAGAATACATATCAGTCGTTCTCTATAATCTTCTTCATTATCAGAAACATTTTCTAAAGCATCTAAAATTTCATGCGCAGCTAACGGTCTGTAAAGAAAAAGTTGTATTATTGTACTAAAATCATGTATATTATCCTACTGTCCTATATATAGTACGCTAGTATTTGTAACAAGTTATACGTAATTTATTTATATTATTTTGCTAGAATATTTATTTAGTACAAAAGTTAAGGTTATCAACTAGATATTAACACAGAAAAAAACAACTCACGAGTAAAATATAACTTTTTATACATACCTGTCATTTGCCATGTCTGCAACGCACTTTTATTACACACTTATAAGGTAAAATATAAGGTAAAAACTGTTAAAATAACTGTCTTTTTATTTTTTCTAATAAAGCTGACACGTTTCTTACTGCAAATCATAAGACTAAATAATCTTAGATAAAGAGGGTATTCTGATATTTTTTTTTATTTCTACTGTCCTAAATATAGGACAGTAGGCTTATCTGGGTTAATCGGTGTATTTAAGTACTCTAATAATGCCAACCTAAAATCGGTTTTACTGTGCAAACTCTTCTTTAAAATATTTTTGACTGTTTGCACAGAACGTTCTGCCTGTCCGTTCGATTGTGGATAGCGCGGCGATGACGTCACATGTTGAAAGCACCATTTTTGAGCAAAATCACGAAATTCTTTGGATATGAACTGGGGCCCACAATCAGATACAAGTGTCTGGGGTATACCTAAACGACTAAAAGTACATTTTAAATGTTTTATTACAGATTCAGAGAGAGTACTTGTTAGTTCTATAAACTCTATAAACTTACTATAGTAATCAACAATCAAGATATAATTTATTCCTTTAAAATAAAACAAGTCAACACCCACTTTAGACCAAGGTTCTTTGGGTATATCATGAGGACATAATTTTTCTTTAATATTATTTTTTCTATATGTTAAGCAAGTTTGACAATTCATTATTAAGTTTTTAAGTTGATTGTTTAATTCTGGCCAGAACAATAGTTCTTTAGCTCTCAGTAAACACTTTTCAAACCCTAAATGAGCAAAATGTAATTTATTTAACATTTCACTTTGTAAAGTTTTGGGAATTATGACCCTGTTGCCTCGCCATAGAAGTCCACATGCTTCTGTCAACTCATTTCTGTATTTCCAATATGGTTTGACTTTTGAATTTATTTTGTGTGTATCGGTTGGCCAACCCTTATTTGTATAGCGTTTTAATGTTTGCAGAGTTTCATCTCGGGATGTTTCTTTTTGAAGAATTGAAAAGTGTGAATCTGTCAATTCGTTTGCCACGGTAATGCTGCGTATTGCCTCAGTCATTTCTTCTTGCAGGGCATTGTCAACATGCCCGGTTGTTTCACAAGCACGTGATAGAGTGTCTGCAATATATAATTGTTTTCCCGGCTTATAAATCAACTTAAAAGTATAAGGTTGTAACCTCAAGAACATACGTTGTAACCTAGGAGGAGTGTCAATGATAGCTTTCTTTATAATCATAATGAGCGGTTTATGATCAGTTTCTATGGTAACATCATTACGACCATATATGTAACTATAAAATTTTTCACATGCGAAAACACATGCATAAAGCTCTTTTTCTATCTGAGCATAGCGTTGTTCTGTTTTAGTCAACGCTTTTGAAGCATAGCAGACAGGCAATCCATCTTGTAATAAAACTGCTCCTAACCCATTTTTACTAGCATCAACTGATATTGTAATTGGTTTATGCATGCTGTAATATTGTAAAACCGGTTTTTTACTTAGACATTCTTTTAACTCCATGAAAGATTTATCATGCATTTCTGACCAATGCCATGATATATCTTTTTGCAATAACTCCCTTAAGGGTTGTGTTTTTTCAGATAAATTTGGTATAAAATTACTAACATAAGTTACCAACCCCAAGAATCTTTCGACATCTTTGATTGATTTAGGTTTTGGCATATTAGCAATAGCTGACACTTGACCTTCATCCGGGTAAAGACCATCCTTTGTAATCTTGTGTCCTAAATATTTAATTTCGTTAAGACAAAATTTACACTTACTTTTATTTAATTTTAAGTTAATTTTGCGACATCTCTCTAGTACAGCTTGTAATCTATTATCATGTTCCTCCCTTGTCCGTCCATAGATAAGCAAATCATCAATATATAGACATACCCCCTCTAAGTCATCAAAATTTTCATGAATTTTCTTATGAAAAACTTCACTAGCAGAACATATGCCATAAGGCATCCTTAAAAATTTATAACGACCGAACGGTGTATTGAAGGTGCAAAGGTCAGTGCAACTGGGATCTAGTTTTGTTTGCCAAAAGCCATTTGAGGCATCTAGTGTACTGAAATATTTAGCACCTGAGAGCTTAGACAAAATATCGTCAAGAGTAGGTAACCTAAAATATTCCCGTTTTATTGCTAAGTTAAGTTCTTTTGGATCTAAGCAAATACGTAATTCCCCATTAGCTTTTTTAACTATGGTAATACTATTAACCCATTCTGTGGGGCCTTCTACTTTGGCTATTATACCCTGTTGTTCCATTTCTTCTAATTTTTTCCTAACTTTATCTTTTATGGGTATGGGTATCTTTCTTGGAGCATGAACTACTGGCTTATACTTATTATCTAATTGTATTTTATATGTCCCTGGTAGACAGCCTAATCCCTCAAATACCTCTCTATAATTATTCAATATATTTTTACATAAATTACTTTCATTGTAAACATAATACATACGTTTTACTAATTGCAGTTCCTCGCATGCATTTTTCCCTAAAATTGGATCAGATTCAACATTTGCAACTTTAAATTCTAATATAAAATTATGTTTTTTATACATAAATTTAATGAAACACTTACCTATAACATTAATGTGTGCACCAGAGTATCCCTGTAATTTTGTGTTACTCTTCAACAAGTTATATTTATTAATATTTAATTTAGACAGAAACCGTGCAGGCAAGACATTGACATCAGCTCCCGTATCAATTTTAAAACAAATATTACAGTTATTAATTTTTAAATTAACAGACCACTGATCATTATTGCAATTACAATTTACAGAATAAATTACCTGTTCATCCGATTCTGCAATATGGTATACTTTACACATTTTGGAGAAATGATTTAAACGTGTACAACGATGACACGTTTTACCATAAGCTGGACATGAAAACCTTGGATGTGCTAGTCCACAACTATTACACTTTGAAATTAAGCGGTTTTTAAATTTTATATTCCCACTGTAACCGCTCACGCCAACTGGGGATGGCGCTGATGCATTATATTCACACCTCCGGCCGCCGGCGCTGTACTTGACCGCCCCCGAACGTTCCATACGCTGACCATTTCGTGCAGGCACGCCGTTTCCTCGATCGCTGTAAGCGACCCGCCTTTGTGATGACGATGCATATCGGTGACTGTCTCTCGCGCCACCCTTTGGGTACGCCGGCTCAATCCTGTGTATGCTGGCATTATCACTCATGTTTTCTTTGTATAAATTATACATAAACTTAGTCGAGTTTTGTGTACAAATTTTCTCTGAGTACGATTTTGAAACAATAACAGCTTGGCAAATCTCAATAGCCTTTTCAAGGCTTAAATCAGCTTCTCTTAACAATCTTTCTCGTATTCCATCGTCTGTTATACCACACACTAGCCTATCTTTTATTAAAGATTCACATAAAGTGTTAAATTCGCAGCTTTGTGCTAGTTTTCGGAGTTCAAATACGTATTGCTCGATGGATTCATTCTCACTTTGATTGCGCATAAAAAATTTGTGGCGTTCCACCGTCACATTTTTCTTCTGCGTGAAATAGTTTTTGAATTTGCCCAAAATTTCGTCCACTGTTGTGCAACGCACATTAAATTGTTCGTATAACTCACGACATTGTTCACCAATTACGTGTAAAAGTATATTAACTTGTATTTGTGGGTTCTTTTTTGACAATTCACACGCCTCAAAGTAAATTTTAAATCCTTTACTCCATTTGTTCCAGTTTAAACACAATGTACCGCTGGTGATATTTACAGTGTTTTGGTCATAATAGAACGGTTCTGGAGGAGTTAACACTGTTTCCATTGTGATGGAGGCACAAAATATGTTTTAAATTGCAGTTACTAAAAAACTATTTTACAAGATGGGCGTTACCGGCTGCGCCATGTCAAGTGATACGTCAATCAAACACAAACTATAGAGTTGAACTGAACTTTATTATTGATAAACACATTCATTCATTCTCATTCACTCACAATATATATATATATATATATATATATATATATATATATATATATATATATATATATATATATATATTTTAAACCATTTTTTAACCGACTTCCAAAAGAAGAAAGAAGAAGAAAATTCGTCTGCATGTTTTTTTTGTATGCGTGTTACTTGATTTCTCCGTCAATTGTGGACTGATTTTAATTTTTTTTTTATCGAAAGATCCCGAATTGTTCCCATAGTCACCATATTATTATGATCTGACAAGTGGATTCCAGGGAATTAAAGAACCCCACGAAATTTGTTAACCGAATTCTTCAAATCACGATATCTCCGTCAAATGTAAACCGATTTTCAATTTTTGTTCTTTACTCGTAAGTGTATACTCCCGAAGTAGTCCCACGGTCACCAAGTCAGGATCTGATTTGTGGATAGCAAGGAAATCGAGCGCAACCCTTGTTGAAGAGCATACAGACCAAAGAATGAGATCGCAAATTTATATACGCATGCTAGTACAATTTCTATAGGTACTTAATATTATTATTTCTAAAGCTATTGAAGTATTTGCGCAACTAAAAATAAAAAAATAAATTGTCAACAAAAACAAAGCCAGTTTAACAAAAGTTAACACAGTTTAAAAACCATAAAATAAATATTTAAGTGGGTTTTTCTACATCTTAAAGTCGGTGTCAAGGAAAAAATAAAAATTACTATATTTTGTAAATTTGTTGTTGTTCTTTTATGTTTTACTTGACACCGACTTCAAGCTGTTGTAGAAAGAAGTTGGATAAATATTTATTTTTTAGTTTTCAGTGTGAAGTTGGTTTTATTTCTGTTAAAAAAAACTTATTTATATAGTATTTTTTTTAGTAATTACTTAACATAATTTATTCACCAATTTAAGGAACAGTTATACGGAACTTGTTTGGCCATAATGAAGTTCGCTTCGATCGTGTTCAAGTTCTTCTCACTGGTAAGCATAAAGTTGAGATAAGTACCTACTTCTTATTAACTAAGTGAAAATGTGTGTATGTGTGTACATGTGAGCGCGCGCACCTGTCTGTGTACATTCACGGATCCGTGTGTGCCTATAAGAATATGAGCGCGCTAGAAAGTAAGTACATATATCTAATCCGTGCAGGAACGAAGAAAGAATACAATTTCCTGCGACCGGGCGGCCTGTCGTAAGAGGCGACTTAACAACCCACAGCCAGGTGGTAGGGCATTTGTCCGACCCGATGGCTATCACCCCTGGTCTAAAGTATGTCGCCATAACAACCTTGAGTTGTGTTCCGGCATTAGTGACCAGGTTCCAGTTTCCCTTAAGAGAGCAGCAGCGCATTTGTAGTAACTTTGGTGTTGCAAATGTCCATAAGCGATGGTAACCGCTTCCCATCAAGTGGGCCATCTGCCTGTCTGCTGATGTCCTGCAATAAAAAATATATATTGGTTTTTAGATGATATTTAGTGAAAACTTATTAATTAGAACAATGTAGAAGTTCTACAACGTCGATGAATGTAATAAATTATTTATCTAGGGGTTTTCTTACTTTATAAAGTGTCATGTTGACTAAATATTTAATTTCCCTTTTGCACTATTGTGTAATAGTGAACCGAGTTTCACGGATTCAGTACCGAAGGTTGTACGACATATAGATGTTTCCATTGTACTTTTTAATTTTAAAATTTACTCTTAAGTTGTAATAAACTAAATATTAACGTGAAGATCTATTGGAGTCTTAGGAAAATTAAAGTAAACAACCCAAAAGTAGTATAGAACTTTTATTGAAGTTTACGAGGGTCAATTTAATCTAGGGTTACGAGAGGGACCCAGTGAGAAGGGTACACGAAAACGTTTTCATATTTACATACATATCTACAATACAATTATTATTTTAGTTCTATTAACTAGTATAAATGAATGAAAGTAGCCTGTTTTATTTACGGACAATGAACAGTCAGTCAAAACTATATCTATGAAAACACAGATTTTTGTAGGTGTGGAGTGAGTGTTGTGTAAAGTTAAATATCGACCAACATCGTAACAAGTCTGCTCCTTTGGAAAATATGCGTGATTATATTAAATATGTATGTACAGTCACGGTATAAGAAGGTTCGCCAGTTTTTAAATTGATTCATTTAATGTTCCGCGAGCACATGTTACCTTTTCAAATTAAGTCACACTATCTACTATTCCACAAAAAATATGTTTAACTGTTTGATAATAAAGTTTAAAATTACTTAAAAAGATTGAACAGAGATTTAAAACCTTTTTATTGGTTTTAATATTTATGATAAGCGTAGTGATTATATTCTCTTTATTTCTGATGATTAAAACTTTTGTTAATCTCAGTGTCAACATTGTAATTGTCTTTTTTTGTCGTTTCTATATTTTATAAACGTAACGTTTATTACAATCTTAAAAGTACTGTTTCTTGTACTCGTGAAAGCAAAAGTCGACTTTTAGATGACGAACCTTTTCATACCGCGACTGTACAGTCATTCCAAAAATATATACCTACTAACCGTATGTAAGAAACTAGCTTAAATATTATTTATGGTGAAGTAAAATGAGTATTATTAAATAATATGATATTCATTAATTGTTTACAATATTAAAAAAATATAGTAGAAAATACAGACTTCCATTCGTAGCAATAAAATAAGTAATCTTGTAATATTTTAAAGTTTTATCTCAAAATGCTTTCAGTAATAAATATTATTATGTATTACGCTTTGTGTTGTTTTGCTGAATAATATTTCAACTAAAGAATAGTAATAGCATACTTTCCATTAACTGAAAGGATATATGTTTACGGGGAAAACATTTATATACCTACATAAAAACAGTTTACACAATAGTTATTTCTAATTAATTTGCTACATCTATCTAATCTTAAATAATATACAGCTAACTCATCTATACATATAACAGGCTGTAACGCCCCAATGTTGGGCTCGCACCCCTCAATTTTTTTGGGGCAACCCTTCAGTCTTGGCCAAGGTGGATTGTCAGATTTGATACATTCATTTTCTCAATATACAGGATGTTTTTTTTAGCAGCATTCTAGCATATTGTTAATTCATTTTGTCCCCTTCTCCTATCTATCTGCCTTATAAGTGTTCCTTTAACAATAACTAGTAATATATATACTAACTATAATATACTATGCTTTAATATGACTATCTTAAAAGTAGTTCTACCTATCTTAGAACTATCTTATAAGTACTCTTTATGTTGTTCAAATGCTATTCAACATTCGTGGTAGCTAGCTAGACGGTAGCTCTGCGTCGACACTTTTGTCCCTGTGGCGTATTATAGCCCGCTTTTGAAACTTAAATGAAACGTTACTTTGTTTGAAACTAGTATTTCCTTTCAATCCTTGTTGATACTCTAACTTAACCGTAAAATCATAAGTTTTATTCCGAAAATAGGGCAGTTATCCACAGTTTCAATGTTTTGCAAACAAAGTCGCATGAACAATCCTGACAATCATTAAAAAACAATATCTGTTTGCAGACGAATTTTTAAATAATATAAAACTTAAATATTGTATTACATTTTAATACGCTATTCAGGAAACATATTTAAGCATACGAGCTTTTTCATTAGTAGTTTTAGAATGATATCATTTTGCTTTGGGAGTATAAAAACAAAGTAAATAAAATTATCTCATAACGTCACATAATTAATGTACATCTCCATAACAGAGGCTAATCTCAAAAACAAAGGCAGCTTTGGTATAATGTTGTAAGCGTACATCCGAAACCACGGTAAGCGCGCATAATATAAGGGGTCGAATTGCACCAACCGTAAAAATACTCAACGTCACAACACTCATGATTTTTTAAGGTAAAAAGGATAATATGAGTATTATCTACAAAGGGAATCCAATAAGAGTACGAAGAAATCTAAGGGAAAGTATTACCCACAGGGCTTTTAGACCTCTCTCGTTGATCTTCAGTGATAGTTTTTATGGCGTATTTTTATAGCATTTTTTTTATGAAAAATGTGTTCATCCTGTTATTTAAATATATAAAATTGAATTGCCTTTCTCTGATTTTGAAATATATGCCAACATTTAAGTGAAAACTGTTAATAAAACGATGTAAAATAAATTAACGTTTGTAAAAAAATTGATTGTGTTGATCTGAAAGTTTATCCCGAATAAACTCCAAACGAGCCCAAATAATTTTAATAAAAATATTAAAAATTTAATCTTGTATTTTATATGAAGTCGTGATAGCGTAAATGCTAGCGTACCCGTTCCAAACTCCAAAGGGCGCGAGTTCGATCCTGACCGGAACGCATGTACCACTTAGTCAGTTTTCTGATCTAATGTGCATGTTGCTACAATTACCACGTGCTAACAACGGTGTAGGAGTACATCGGGATGCAACCTGCACATCGAGATAACCGATATGTCAAACCTGCCATGCCGCCTTGGACAAGCGTGGCGGGTATACTGTCCGTTCCCCCTATAATGGGAGGCCCGAGCCCAGCAGTGGGACATTTATGGGCTGATATTATATAATTATACTAGAGTTTACCCCGCGGCTCCGCCGCGCGTCAAACTCTAGTGCGTACCTCTTGTTTTAAGGGCAGGCGTTAATACAGGATATATTGTATTGTATTTTTATGTTGGTGCTATTTGCCCTCGGAGATTTACTTCATTTTATATCGCAAACTATCCCATCTACCGGGATGAATAGTATCTATGTCCATTTTCGGTATTTAGACAGACAGATCGAGTGAAAGTCACATTTTTTAAAGATTTTGAATTTTTATATCTATAAACTTGATAAATGATTGGTCCCCCGTACAAACTTACAAACAAAACCAAACGACCAAAACTACCAAACGTACTAAAACTACCGAAACTACCAAATCTACCAACCAAAACTACCAAATCCACCAACCAAAACGACCACAACTACCTAAACTACCACAATTACCAAATCTACCAATCAAAACTACCACAACTACCAAAACTACCACAATTACCAAATCTATCAATCCAAACTACCACAACTACCAAAACCACCACAACTAACAAAACTACCACAACTACCAAAACTACCACAACTACCAAAACTACCACAACTACCAAAACTACCACAACTATCCAAACTACCGCAACTACCAAAACAACAGAATATACCAAATCAACCAACCAAAACTACCACAACTATTAAAACTACCAAAATAAATCTACCAACGAAAACTAACATAACTACCAAATCTACAAACCAAAACTACCACAACTACCAATACTACCATTACTACCAAAACTACCACAACTACCGAAACTACCAAATCTACAAACCAAAACTACCACAACTACTAAAACTACCACAACTACCAAATCTACCGAAACTACCAAATCCACCAACCAAAACTACCACAACTATCTAAACTACCACAATTACCAAATCTACCAATCAAAACTACAACAACTACCAAAACTACCACAATTACCAAATTACCACAACTACCAAAACTACCACAACTACCAAAACTACCACAACTACCAAAACTACCACAAGTATCAAAACTACCGCAACTACCACAACTACCAAAACTATCAAAACTACCACAACTACCAAATCTACCGAAACTACCAAATCCACCAACCAAAACTACCACAACTATCTAAACTACCACAATTACCAAATCTACCAATCAAAACTACCACAACTACCAAAACTACCACAATTACCAAATTACCACAACTACCAAAACTACCACAACTACCACAACTACCAAAACTACCACAAGTATCAAAACTACCGCAACTACCACAACTACCAAAACTATCAAAACTACCACAACTACCAAAATAACCCAATCTACCAACCAAAACTACCATAACTACCAAATCTACAAACCAAAACTACCACAACTACCAAAACTACCACAACTACCAAATCTACCGAAACTACCAAATCTACAAAACAAAACTACCACAACTACCAAAACTACCACAGCTACCAAAACTACCACAACTACCAAAACTACTACAGCTACCAAAACGACCAGCATATAATATTAATAGGGATTATTTTATATGAAACTTTTGTGTGGGTTTAACCGTGAAATCAAATATGACGGCTTTTTATCGTCGTACAAAACGTCATAGTCTCCTTGATTTTGTATAAAAATATTGACTTATGACGTTACCATTTTAATGAGACAATTAGCTCATTTGTTATTGTTTAAACTGTAATTAAAATTATTTCTATAATGTTATGGCTCCGCTGGCTTGGTCATGTAGAGCGGATGGAGGAGGATCGGGGAATGAAGAAAGCATACTTGGGGCGACAAGTCGGTCGGCGACCAGTTGGTTGTCCCAATTATCACTGACAAGATAGAGTGGAAGCTGACCTGACCGCACTACAAGCCCACAACGGGCAAGACACTACGCAGGACAGAGGAAAGAGGCGTGTTCTCGTTTCGGAGGCCAGTACCCACTTTGGGTCGCTGAGACAACGGAGTTAGTTATTTCCATAATGTACTGTTGAAAGTAAGATGACAACAAAACATTTTGAAGCCTGCTCTTTTATATAAATACTATTTTAGAATTGACTGTAATATGTGTCAAATACCCAATTTCGATATCTTGCAGAGTTACAAAGATGTGAAAATTAGATTCAAGTCCCGTGCGAACGAAGTGGTGAGTACAGGTAGTTAAGAACAAATGCGCAATGCTGATATTAAATGGATCAACTAAATTGAATCAGTTTAATTGAAAGGCGCAGGCAGGATCGAAAGGACACCACGCTGTTCAATGATATTGAATGATTTAAGCTTATGTTTATATGGATCCCTTTGGTTGATTGAATCGATTTGAAAGACAGAAACGAACCGTCTAACATCTGCTTTAGATTATTTAACAATAATCATATCGCATTTATTTCAAAATCTTATTTAATTCATAAATCAAAGTGAAAGGTTACTCTCTTGAATTTTCATACATTCAAAAGCTTGTTTATTTTGGTTGAATAATAACTAAAGCAGAACTCAGTATTACATAAAGCCACATAATAATACAAAAAAAATGTCTAAGTTATATTCCGTTTATAAAAAGATTAAACTTGTTAAGATTTCATCTTTTCTTTAATGTTTTGAGGGATCCGTAAAGTGATGTAACAGCTTTGTGTTAAAGATGAAACTTTCATCACTGTTATGTAGCTGGATAAGGGTAAAATGTAATTATCAAACAATAATCGTTCAAAAGAATAATACAGAAGGATCATTACGCTTTACAGATACTGCATTCTCTCTAGAGAAATTTGTAATGAAGATGAATGCTGGACTTTTCAATGTTTTATTGTGCAACATCGATTCCAAGTTGGAAGTTTTACGTTAGAAAATTTTTAACGGAAGCTTTCTTTAACATTTTTGTCCCAAAGCGTCTCTATATAAGTCACAAAGGGAATACGCATATTCGATTTCTTTGTACGAATATTGGCTGGCTTTGGACTTACACACCAACAAAAATCCTTTTTGAATGGTAAATGAATTAAATTGCCACTTTTCATGTAGTTGCATAACTCAATACACATTGCAATCTCTTTATATTTAATCTCTTTAAATTAATAATTAATTATAACTATAAATGTGCCAAAATAATTATAACTATAAATGTTAAGAAAAAACGCGGTCGCTATGACTCATGTTATGGTGTCCAACAGCACGAAGTAAAAATGTCGCTCGGGGTGATGAGAATAACACACGTCATCACCGGGTATACAACCTTAAAGTGGATAAATGCGTGCGCGTGGTGTCCATATTGCAAATTTCCAGGACAAACGTAGCCGAAATCATGGATAGACGTCAGTCTATTATACATTGATGTCCATTCTAGCGTAAACCATAAACAAGTGATAAAACTACGTTTTAACGGTTTTAAGCGCGGTATTTTATTTGTCTCTTTTTTATTCCGATATAAAAATCAAATAAAATACCTCGCTTAAAACCATTATTATGTGTAGGTACTATGCGAGAAAACAAGAAAATACTTACTACATAAACAAGTGTACAAATTTTCACATGACAGACGGTCGGGAATCGTTTTAACTTAATAAAGCTCAATACACACTGCGATCCCACTTACGGTTCAAACTCTTTCCAGTGGTCGGTCCGATGCTGGTCCGGCCAAATATTCTTAAACAAGAAGTAATCAGAGAATTTTCACAATCGTATCACTCTAGTTCTGATCTGATGTCGTGCCGGTAACGGTCGTTGAAAAGAATATTTATACCTAGAATGTAAATACGCTTTTGTTTCAATTCTAGACTAGTAGTGTAGACACAGAATAATTTGTACGAGCAGAGACTGGAGCGAGATTGAACCGTGTTGTAAGACTAGTCGTGGAAAAACTGCAAGATTTGATTGGATCAAGACCGGATCGAAATTTAAGCGTAAACGGCATCACAATGTGTATCGAGTCTAAACAGACAAACATTAAAGTTCATATACGAGATTGTTATAGCTACTTCCCATTCATATTTACATAACAACCCCAAAAAAGGAATCCTTTAATTCGTTATGACACAATATGCACCAATGACACTAAACTGTTTGGCGCACATGGTGCAGTTAACAAGCCACGGTTACAGCCGTAACGACGGCAATTACATCACTTCATAGTAATAAAGGGTATACGCTATCGGAAAATTGGAAAGCAGTCTCCATTCCAATGCAATTGATACCAAGTAAAGCTTTCCCTGTTCATGCAAATCATTCATCGATATTTTTTTATTCCATTGCTTATGTTTTATTGATTTGGTCTGAAAAATGTGTTCTTTATATTAAAACGTCTAAAGCCAAGGTAGAATGACCTGTAGCGCCATCTACTATTAAACAGTGCTACCTACGTTAACCAGATATTCGGATTTTAGAGCAAAAAGTTACCTAAACTAAGTTCAGTATCTCTCTCGCGCAACAATACTACCTTCAACATTTTTGAAGACATCAATTAAATAGACAGAATAATAATAGAGGGTAGATTATATCCATTATTCCACTACTCGGCCCGGTAGTCATCGCTGCAATATAATAGCGTGCAGATGGAACGATGACAGAAGATTTCCACTCCGAATTTAGGCGAGTGCAGAGTCTCTCTCCGGCTTTGGTCCGACGCACATGTCGTAGTAGCGTTCTATGGTAGCTAATTATTGTGCGAGAAGTGAGCCTTAAAATCGGGTATTATCTGTATTCCACGAATCTCAACAATAATATTACGAACGTTTCGCAAAAATAATTTTAATTCAGCCAAAAATTTTTAACAATTTTTTTTTTAATATATATAGAAATCTATATAAAATCAAACTCTGTGCGAAAATTCGTAATTTTATTGTTAAGATTTGTGGGATATTGATTTGTCGTAAGTGAATTCTGACAATTTATATCTTCAAAAATGAAGCTAGACAGTGGACTGTATTTGGTAGCACTTAATTTTTTTTTATGGGTGTACATCTTTCCTAGTAATGTTTTCTATGCTTATGCATATATATATATATATATATATATATACTACTGTGTACAAGGTTCAAATATCTTATATACTTCGTATAAAATCGTACTAACCTACAGCATAAATGTATTTGGTATCCAAATGTACATATGCAGTATGTCAAACTCACACATGTAATTGTTTAAAAAATAATGCTGCGTCGGATAATGGCTTATTTACGGTTTCTGAAAGTTTAAGAACAATGCTGTAGAACCGAGTCCAGTACATGTAAGCTCGTATAAAACAACAAGAGTTTCCACCCTTGCAAACAATAGCACTAAGTTCTTTTGTGCATGACTGTACGGCCAAGTGTATGGATTAGGTAATACAATGCATTATACTCTATATATTAAATAACAGTGACTCAGTAAATAGACCATTTCACTGATTAGCTCTGTACGAATCCCTATTATAAAGTTTTCGGTTCGTTTGGCTTTCTTATCCGGAGATGTACCATTGACGTTAATTGGAAAATAGGATCGAATGGTTTTGCAATTGCAGGAATATACTGTTAAATTGGTTGTGTAGGATGCCTGAATCCGGAATTAAGGGACTGCAAAATACAAATTATTTCAATGTCAATTATTTTTAAAAGAATCTTCTTAGGGTTTTATTTGTATATTTAATTCTCAAATACGTGGAAACTTTAAAATGTTCCGGCACAAAAAGTGCTCTATATTCATCAATAAACTTTAATAATAAACCAACATTTTCATGAAATTATCTATAATTGCTAATTAGTACACAACTTTCTACAAATTATATATAAGAGATAGATGATCATAATATGGGATGCCAGAGACGGCGTGAAGTGCAGAAGAAAAAGTAAAAACGGCCTGTTTGAATACTACGGACATTTACCTGACAATGCAACTTAATTTTAATCGACTTGACAATGCAATTTTTACTCACAGACATCTACTGTACACAGGCTTTCAATACACTCTAGAACCTAACACTTTCCCCAAACTTACAGCTCACGTTCGAATTTACTGTCGAATTTATTTGATGCCATCTCCTATCGTGTAAGACCGTACGCGCCGTCGTCACGGCACTATTCCAAAAACAATGGCCGCCTCGGCCCCTCCAGACCACTTTCCACGTTTTTCTACTCAATGTTTCAACAAGGACGTCCTTTAACACGTTCACGTCGCGTCAGCCTCGTAACTTGTTCGAGTGTGTCGTTACGAAGCGTATCTCCTTCGGACAATGGCTCAACATTAAATTAGAGGCTACACCCACTAAAATGGGTATGACAGGACGAAGCAGTTTTTTATTCAATTATATTCGCTATCGCCTGGACATGATGGGAAAGGGTCTCTGGCGAGATTTTTGTGATTTCATATAATACAGGTAATATATTTTGTATAAACATTATTTTACGTACAAATGTTTTACGTTAAAACGTAATCGTTCGTGTATAAAATTATAAAAAAATCGTTGAAGAGACATTTTTTAGAATGTGATTTTTTTCTTTTTTCCAGTCTCCTCGTGGTTTATAGTATCTTTGTTTGGTAAAGGATAACTGAAATAAGAAGTGCAAGGGGTCATTGATTAGATAGAATATTTTAGACCTAATTTTACATTGAAAATTTTTGCAACTTTGCAATTTAGAGGCAGAATATATTGTAATAATTTTAAGCATCTTTTTACATGAAAACTATGTGCAATAAATATATGCTATTTTATTGTATTCGGACGACTGGGACACGTGGCAAAAACTTGGGGTGGTTCTACCTACGACTATCAATGGACATTATATTTACGACATTCCTTAAGCATGCATAAAATTAAAAAAGAATCATATTTCTAAATGGCATTTATTTGCAGGAATTTATACGGCTATCTTACCTACTTTATAATTAATTAAGTTTTACGAATCTCAATCTAATTATTGTCCACAGTATAATTGGTCAGTTAAGCCTACGAAGGTTGAAATGAGATGTTTATTTTGTCAAAATTTCCGTCTACTAGATTACGTCTTAATCTCTATTTCCACTTCCAGCAAATGTCTTCCTTATAAAGGGTCGCTAATCCGAATAGAAGGTTCAGAATGTCGTTCGGAAAGGTCTGAAATTAGATAAGTACCGACGAAGCGAGGTTCGAATTAGGCCCTCGTCGGACCAATGTTTGACGGGCTAACGGCCTCAAAGGATAATGCGAGTTTTAAACTTAAAATAACGAAGTCAGCGTTTTTGTTGTAGGTAAATCTAATAGAATATTACATTAACTTGCGGTTTTGATAGTTTAGATATATCCTATTAATTAGTAATCATTTTCGTTAATGCGTAGCTAAATGTAATGTTGGGTAAATTCTTGCTGCTTCGTCAACTTAAAACAGTTATAACACGTTACGTCTATACACGTATATAGAATACGAAGTAGTTTTGTTTATTGGAATCTATGTAGTTTGAATAAACTAACTGCTATAACTAAGACGCTTGAGATTGAATAAAGCCCAAGCTGCGAGTTTAATGGACCTTAAATTCGACGACACAGTGCCATACATAGGTTACGCACGTAATGTCTCTTGCTATTTTACATGTTACTATTTCAATATAATTTTTAAACAACGCTCATTGATGATTTACAAGTCTTAATAAGTTGCTTTTTAATTATTATTGTTTAATTTAATTTAAACACATATGGGTTGTTGCCTTGTCACTGTTGGACTCGGACCTCTCAGTTTTTAAGGGAGAACGGAGAGAATACCCATCACGCTTGTGCAAGGCATCTTAACGGATATGTGGCGAGTGTGGCTTTTAAAAATTACATCTTACAGAAGCTTTAACACATACGCTACAAATTACGATAATTAAAATTTACGAAACAGATATCCGTTCCAGGAAACGATTTAACCCATTTGTTTTTCCAATGTGTTTTGAATGAATAATGGTTTGCAACGGGGCCGCAGCTTGAAAATTAGCATACTCGTAACAGAAAGTTCTTTTTTTCTTATTTATATCATTGGTTCCCTTCGAAATGTTGGTCGTATTTATATTGCCAAATATTGGTATGGGTCACTGATTTTATTTTCCGTAATATCTATTACAAAAAATGAGATTGTTTTTTAAATTGCGACGCTGGTAAACACGTACATGGCCTGCGTAATGGATAGTGATACGCGTCACCTATAAACGTTCGCAACATCAGGGGCGAAACCGACGAGTTGCCTGCCTTTAGGTTAGCATAGAGGGGATAAGATATGAACCTGTCGCAGAGGTACCTGTGTCGAATAGGGCGTAAGCAGACGTTAAGTTGCCACCACTGCGTCGCACGGAGCTGCACACACTCCTAGGTCGAGCAGCGCCGTGATCTCGTCGCGGCCTATTGGGATGGATTTATCCCTTCCGGCTGTGGTGAAGGTCATGTTTGGAAGCGCCGGTTCGGATGATAGGGACGCCACCGCCTTCTTCTGCGAGAAAGAGGCGGCAGAGGGGGAGAAGAAGCAGACCCCTCCCGCCAGAGCCGGTGGCGATGAAGGACGGTCGTCGTTATCGCCGTGTAGTCGACCAGCGAGGAAACCGGATCCATCCGTGCATAAAGGTCAGAGATGAGGGACGCGCATCAATCCGCGTGCCCCTTCTTACCTCAAGGTGAGGCTCAATTTAGCCGGAAAGATTCAGCCCTCCAGCTAACAATAGGACGGATTAGCCTGTAAACGGCCCGGCTGTCGTCCGTCCGGGGTGAAGGTAAATGCGCAAGCGAGCCCATAGCCCGGACAAGGGAAGTTCGAGGATTGGCCAGGGGTTTTAGTGGGTCTCCCTAACTGCTAAGTGGCAATAGCTCTTCATACGTGAAGTGCTAATGCCGCCCCGACCTGACAAATCCCACACAGTGACCGCGACATTACCCCCTCGCGCCGCTGATGGTCCTTGATCGAATTTCCCCTGGTAAAAAAAGAATAGGATACGAAAGACGATTAGCTCAAATGTTAAAGCGTAGTCGCACACCGATTAAGAAGGCCCTAAGGGTTCTAATCAAGATATTGATTTCTACAAGGCTCTCCACATAACTCTTTAAAAAAAAATACTGTCTTGCTAGGTTGAAAGATATAAATATAAATTCCAAGTTCCGCGCGATCGAAGTGCCAGCCACCACAGATAGTCATTGAATAAACAGGCTTAGCCATGAAAGAGAAGTTATAGCCAATGTTATAAGCGATAGCCAAGTAAATGGTAGTTCAAGGACGAGTAATAAATTTGGATGGCCTTCTAGTGTTCTAATTGGATACATATACTCTCAAAAGGGTAATATGATGAACATAAATTGTGAAAAATACTACGAACTGATATATTATCATAAATAGAATAGAATATATAGGTTATTATTATATAGACTTGAATATATTACGACGATTTTTCATTATTTAAAATGGTCACACGTTACTCGGACTCGTTATTTCTATAATCTTGAAATATTTAATTTCTCTCAATAGAGTAATTAAATGATAGCTAAGTAAACTCGGGCCTGAAAAGGCTATTTTTTAAGAATTTGGTACGTGCAAAACATCGCATAGGCTTCCACGTTACCCTGACAATTGTCATATTCGTAAAACAAAGATCTTCATACACACACCCTGAGACATTTACTTTTATCGTCTTACAAAACATCACAACCTCCTGAATTTTAACATGAATGTAGCGAGTTGTAGTCTAGTGATTTTTTAATTATTGTTTAAACATTAACAAATTCATATTTTTTTTGATAACTCTAATTGATATATTAATAGTAAAATGATAGAAAAGATTTATACGTTAAATTTGTAATATTGATCATAGACGGATCGAAAGTCACAGAACTAAAAAGACTCGATGATATTCAATTACATTGAATGATTCAAGTTTGTATTAATATAGATCACTATGGTTTATTAATAGAAATTGATATCTTAATAGTTCTTCACTTCATTTATTTCTTATATAGTCTACATATTTTACACTTGGATTCGCTCGCGGCTTCATCCATGAAAAACGAAATAAGCTATTTTTACGTGTCCTAACAACTTGAAACCGCTCCCGGGAAATATCCCTTGATATTTCCGGGATTTGAAGTATCACGGATTTTATGACAGACAATTTGCTATTGATCAGTGAAAATATTACATCGGAATCCGATCTTTTCCAATCGGGCCACTTTAAACCGTAACCAAGAAAATTCCTGTGGGATTCCCGTGACATAAAGTATTGAAGATCAGATTTAGTCCAGGAATTTGCTATGGATCAGTAAAACCCGCATCGACATTGGCCTAGTAGTTTTTACCTGAATCTCAAACAAACAGACAAACAATCTAAAAAAACAAGAGACTATACTTTTACAATTTAATAATATTATAGATAAGCAATTAATATAAGTTCAATTTGTTATAAAAAGAGTTAAAAATTAAAAGACAACAACATGTAATACGACGATCTGAAAAAATTACACTCAATATAAATTGAACAATGACAAAAACAAGTAAACTGAGATAAGTTGGGAACTATATGACATCCCGTCCATACGTAATGCCTTATGAATACAAAGTTTATATATCTACATTTCGAGGAAAGATTTCGAGCATCATAATTTATCCAGCCTATCTCTGGATGTCAGTAACATTTCCTCGTCCCACATCTTAGAATGAGTTCAAACACTTTATTCCTTCAATACTTTACTTACTTAGGGTCGATTTTTCAATTATCAGAGAAAAGTTGTCAATCGAATAAATTATACGCTGAATAAATTCAAAAGGAAAACAAATGAACTATTTTATTCATGCAATTGTGACTTAATTTTCCCATGTTGTATTTTATTCTATGCATAACTTACCTGATGGTTGAAAAATTGGCCCTTAATCCCCATCTTTTTATTGCGAAGCTGGCAAACCGACAGATGGCCCAGCTAATAAAAAGTGGTTACCATATTTTTTAGTTGAGACCAACAGTTGCCGTAGTCAATAAATATTGACCACTTTTCAGTTTAAGAGAACTAGCCTCCACCAGTTTGTATATCCTAGTCCTTCACTTACCTCAACCTTTGAATTAGACTAGTAATTATCATTGTAAACATTGTTCACTGTTAGACTGGCTTCCACAAGTTTGTATAGTATATCCTGTTCCTTCACTTACCTGAACCTTTTAGATTAGACTAGGATTATCATTATAAACATTGTCCACTGTTAGACGGGCGTCCACAAATTTGTATCATATACCCTGGTCCTTCACTTATTTCAATCTTTTAGATTAGAGGAGTAATTATCATTGTAAACATTGTCCAATGTTAGACAGGCTTCCACAAGATTTTATCATAATATACCCTGGCCCTTAACTTACCTCAACCTTTTAGATTAAACTAGTAATTATAATTGTAAACATTATCCATTGTTAGAGAGACGTGGTTTCGGCCCTACGACAGATGTGACCGACTCACTAAAACAATTGCTTTAGTTTTGCAAGCCATATCGGTAACCTTGATTCTCTTACGGATATTATAATTGAGTTTATCCATAAGACAAACGCTTAAGTATTAAGTACAGTTTAGTAACCGTTTTAATATAGCGCACTTATATCTAGCTTTAATTTTTTTTTTAATACCTCACGATCCGAATACCCTTTATATAAGAAGAAAAATTAGGACGTAAATAACAGCGAGGGCACAGCAATATATAAAAGCTCTACTCCTCCAATTTCCGTAATGTATATTTTTTAAGACACGCCTGCTTTAGTGGCAATGACCTTTTTTCAAGTTTACGAAGCAAGCCGCTCGAACACAATAAAGAGAAAATACAAAAGGAACATACAGTATTTATTCTGAAACGAATTTCTATTAAAAATACTAAAAAGAAACCACGTAGTACTTTATTAGTGCGTTTTCTACGAATGCGTCGATTTCATTCGAATCTGATAAACACATTTTAAATTAACAAAGGTACATTTTTATTCCATTTTTTCCATTTTGTTATGCTAAAACTATCAGTTTTATTGTACAGTTTTGGATTCTGAACACCAACTAATCGTATTTAGTTACTATTATAATATACCAGCGTAAAAAAGAAATCTAAAAATGATAGGGTATCGTCTAGTTCAAAAACTAAATTATGAGCAGAGCAGGTATTAATCCTAAATATAACTTCATAGAAATACAGGTCATTTTATGTCGGTTTTTAGTGTTATATTATTTAAAACCTCATTAAAACACAGATTTGGTCTTTGGTCAATTAAAAAAAAAATTGTTTCTATTTTTGGCGGTTTGATGTAAAGAGTTATATAATATATACTAGCTGCGCCCGCAGTCTCACCCGCGTGGTGATGGAAAATCGTTATATTTTGGATAATTTACACTATCTTTATAAATTATAGCCTATGTGTTATTCTGATGTATAAGCTATATTAGTGTAAAGTTTCATCAAAATATATTTAGTAGTTTTTGCGTGAAAGAGTAACAAACATGCATCCATACATACATTCTTATATACTTTCGCGTTTATAATATCTATAGAGATAATAAAAAGTGTCGCCATTTAGTCATTTTATATTTAGCTGACTTTCAAAGTTGCCCTGCCCTACCTACCAAAAAATATTTAATCTAATATAATTAATATGTTAAAAATACTTATTTAAAGGATCTAATTAATACCAATCTGACTGTTTTAACAGCATACTTTAGAAGTCGATTAAAAAGCAAAAGACACTTTTAGCGATTTTGAAAATAAATTTATATTTCGCCATCCACTGACTGAAACAAAAAATACATCAAATAACATAGTTATATTTTTTCACAATTTACCTAATGACATATTACACGCCTATGTATGTACAATGAAAAAAAAATCAACGGTCACTTATGAATAGCGGCCAGTCCTAATTTTTATTTTTTCCACGCTTTATGTATACTACAGCATTGTGTTATTATAATAATAACCCATAAACGTCCCACTACTGGGCTCGGGCCTCCCACAATTGGGGAACGGACAGTTATACTATCCGTTCCTCGATTATGGGAGGCGGATATCCTGCCACGCTCGTCGAAGGCGGCTTGGCGGGTTTGACACATCGGTTACTTCGATGTGCAGGTTTCATCACGATGTTTTCCTTCATCGTTATTAGCACATTAGCACGTGGTAATTATAACAATATGCAGTTGCACATTAGGTCAGAAAGCTGCCTGAATGGTTCAAGCGTGCAAGTAGGAAATCGGAACTTTCGCTCATTGCGTAAAAGACTATTAGCTCCAGGATAGCCGTTATAATTCGATATTCTGTGAGAGCCTAATACACCGATCGAGCCGGCCTTAAGAGCCTTCATAATTAAACAGTTATATCAATAAAATTACTGCGATTTTTAGACGTAGTTGCCGTCATTGCTTACTTTTATGAATGTTATTTATATTAATTAAGGCCTATTCCTTGTACATTGCATTGTTTCCTCGAGTGCCTGATCAAGGCATCTGGCAAGGGAGGCAATTAAATAAGGCTTTTAATAAGGATTCCATTTCTACAAAAATCGCCACGCAACCCCGTAATATTCAAGTTCTAGTTGAGACGATTACAAGATTTTCTAAAGAAGTGTATCACATTGAATATTGTTTGATATGTAATTTGCGGGTATCTCATGTTTCGTTGTATATATCTATTGTTACACAAATGGTTTGGTTATCATAAGAGCAAATTGGATGTGCCAAGAGCCGGATGGGAGGCGTCGGGAGCTGTTTACCGCTTATCCCGGCCTCCTTACAATCCTCACTCGACGTCAATGATTAACGAGACGCTCTCACGTACATTGTGTTGTACGTCCCTTCTGATATTGATTGGAGCCTTCAAAGAATTTCATACGTAAAATGGGTAAATCCTAGCAAAGATTACTGTAATTTCAGAGATTTTATCCTGTTAATTTAGGATTAAATTACCTATTATTTGATATTATTACAAATATGCATGTTAATGTGAAAATTACTTTCTTAGATATACATAGGTCCGTTTGTTTCACCTTCGTCACGGCGTCATAATGCACCGACTATCAAGAAATTTAGTACATATACTGTAGCAGGTAATTTTTATCTTAAACTAGCTGACCCGGCAAACTTCGTACCGCCTCAGAATCAATAAATAAAAAACCTTGATTTCGGAACGATGGGACGAACATCAAACGTTTGATATTCAAAACCAAAAAAATGAAAAACACTTCACTTTTTAATTTAAAAAGTGAAGTATTTTTCATTTTTTTGGTTTAAATTTAAAAGTCGTTCAGAAATTTGAACGACTTTTAAATTTAATTGATTTCTAATCGACGGGACGAACATCAAATGTTTGACGGGTAGGAATAGTTTCTAAGGGAAAGCGAAATTTTTGTTTTTACTATATTTCAAGCATTTCTTTCATATTTACTCACGTTTTAAACCTTCCCTGG
This sequence comes from Dendrolimus kikuchii, assembly GCA_019925095.2. NCBI lineage: Eukaryota > Metazoa > Arthropoda > Insecta > Lepidoptera > Lasiocampidae > Dendrolimus > Dendrolimus kikuchii. Next base: position 16,694,745 of record CM034388.1, on the reverse strand, counting down.
ACTTCCACAAATAATTCAAAACCAAAATTAGCCAAATCAGTCCAGCCGTTATCGAGTTTTAGCGAGACTAACGAACAGCAATTGATTTATATATATAATATATAGATAATAGGTCTGTTTCAATAAAATTTCGATTCGAAGTTATTAATTTATTTTCTCCATAGGGAAGCTGGTAAACAGGTAGACGGCCCGTCACCTATAGACATTTGTAACACCAGAGGCGAAGGCAACGTGTTGCCGGCCTCATTTTTCTTAAATCCTCTCTCCGGAGGAACTCGATTGTTCGAGTTTATATTTTTTTTTGTTTTTGTCTTTTTTATATGTTCTTTTTTCTTTTTATTTGTTTTTCCTTTTTTATTTTATGTTTTTATTGCTTTTCATACGACAAGAATCCTTATGACTAATACAATTTCTTATCTGTTAGGTCTACATTACTCTTAATTCTATTAAATTACATATTTCTGATTCACTATATCACTTATCTTTTAATTTTCCACATAAACTTATTTATATTACATAATGTCTCGTCAATTTACTTACTATTGTTTTATATCTACATTTTTATTTCTAATGTTTTGTTTTCTGATTACATATTGTATTTTTTTCTACTATTCTTACAAGTAATATAAAAGTTCTTGATTTCTATTTTATAGCACCTTATGGTCTATCCATTTCTATTATTAATCTACATAAACTATTATCTATTACATTTATTCTGTATATTTAAAAATATTACGTAACAATGCCTTATTATAGATGCCTTATTATCCGTCCTGTTTTAATTTACTACTTTTTTAACAAGTTACCAACCTTTAAGATGGATAAGGTGCTGAGATAGAGAGATCAGACAGGAGTAACGGGATAGAAGGGGTGGGATATGGGATTGGAATAGGTGGATGCTCAATAGCTCAAGGCTAACTATTTCATGCCGATATTCTGTGATATAAAAAATATATCACGAAATTTTATGTAGGTAATCGACGTGGACCACAATACATGTTCACTTAGTTGATTTTTTAACTCATTACTAACCTTTTAGGTTCTCGGCTTATATCTCTCGTGAAAGTGTAATAAAAAAATATAATGTATATTGCTGTTTTCCCGCTATTGATAATCCGGATAAGTTACCATCTTTTGAGATTATATCATAAAAAATGTAAGGGTCCCACTACCTTCCGTTGGCATTCGGAGGGGACTAAACTCATCATATTCCATGCACATGTGTAGGTATAAATACGGAAGCAATAAGTGGTCTATTTGCGAAAAATATTTATACCCGCAAACATATTAAAATACCACGTCACATTTTTCCCTATTCCTTTTTGTGTGGGTATACTGATAAAATATTTGTAGATATACATAATTATAGATATATTAAATTGACTATACGTTAAAGTGGCCAAGACTACCCGTCCCTCCCTAAATTTCCTAACCATATCTGACCAAAAACGCGACCCTATCTAATATCCAATCCAAACCAATCTAAACCAACTCAAACCAACTCCAACCAAATTCCTAAAATAGTAAAAATTTATTTACCCAATACGTAGTTTGTAAGAGTAGTGCATGTTTGTGACCAAATAAAGCAAAAATAAAAATACATAATTGACTCGGGCAATCTCGTTCGCCTGAGCTAGAAAAGCTGAAAAAAAAAAAAAAAAAAAGTGGCCAAGACCATAGTTGACCAAATGACCCTGATAAAGCCATGAGTTGCGTTAGCTTGTCATAGATATTTTGGTTGATGTCCAATACATAGTCCGTAGACAAACAGTCACAAACAGTCGAATTTCTACCAATAATTATAATAGGTTATTATTTTAATAATTTTTTGCAAAATGATGAAAATACTTATTTTAATTAAAATATATGCAATTTACGCTTATAGATAAATTAACTTTGTATTTATTTATTACTAAACTGAAACTGTAGGGGCTGCAAAAACAGCAATATCGATAACTTTGCAGATTGTTGAGCTAAAACTTGGTGGGTGCTAGATAAAGTTTTGACTTAAGGATGCGTCGGATATAGCGTTTACCTATCTTTACTCGTTTCGGAACATGTGCGGCTTTTGCCACAATGTCGTCTATTATTAATAATGTATTACACTTGTTGATTACTTGGTAAATACTTAAGCAAGCAAAATTGCTTCCTACATTCTTTACCGTGTTCAAGTCAGGCAGTATGAGTGATTAAAATCATAAAATTAACACACATATATTGCTGTCGTTTATTCTACTCATATTATATTATTGTTACGAGTCGCGAGACTCGAATTAAAATGTCATTACAATTATTATTGAGTTTATTAGAACTATAAAAACACGTATAACACAGGTACAAATATAACCGAACACAACAAGTCCAAACGTAATGTAGAAGATCGTAATTCAATAAAACGCGCTAAGTCCGTCACTTATTAGATTCACGTTTGAAGTACACACGTCTTGCTTCGCTTGTGGTTATCGCTCGACCGACTCCTCCTTCTATCGGAACATTGCTTTATACTGCACGAATGCAATATGTCCGCCCAGTAGCGTGGACCGAATTTCCTAGAATCAGCTTGTACTTTAAATCCGTAACACCTGGCTAACGATTACAATACAACAATAGGCCGTATGTCAATAAGTAAACAAAAAAAGACGACCATAAAAGAATTTCAACGAGAATACTGACGCATTCCAAAATCATTCGAAATTGAACTAAGTATGCAGATAAAATAAATATAGTTTCTAACTTCACAAATATCAAGACGATCATAAATTGCTGATATTTTATCATGAATAATGACGAACAGTCAATTTCGCGCTAGCGTTCGCTAGAAAGAGAGAGCGTCACTATTCATTTGAGCCAAAATACGCTATGGTATATCACAAACACAGGCTCAATTCAGTTGCACCGCCGACAATAGAGAGAATGCACTTTCGATTATCATAAATACAGACGTTTTTAGAGTTCGGTTGCTATAATTGTCACACATTTTTAAAGAATATTGACATATTTCGTAATTCGTCAATGTTTTTGAAAAAAGTAAGTGCTTTTTATGCCCTATTTTGGTTTATGCCTGTATTCTTGAATAAATACAATCATTTTTCTTGTTATGTCGTGTTATATACTGACTTTGTTTGATTTTAGTCTTTATTCACGAAAAAACGACAAATTTTACGTTGTTGTAATTAAAAAAATGTCACTATTCTTGAAAAAATGTAAATGAAATTATTTCTTATAAGGAAATGCGTCTATTCAGGAAATTTTGTTATATTTTGGAGTATTATGTTTTTACGTTATATATAAAGTTATGTAATTATTGACGTTCTATTATTTGTTTAAGCCAATTTTATCCAAAGGTAAAGGAATCTAGGAACATCTAGATGGTAGAACGAATGATTTTTTTGAAACTGAAGGAAGCGGCCAGTAAAAATCATTTAAATGAGGGTCAACATAACATTTCAAATGATAATGAATGAGAAAGTAGTTATTCTTCCTTTATTGGCGTCAATGGTGTAATAATATTTTTAGTTACCGATATCCATAAAAATAGTAGGCAGTCATCTTCAAGAAGGTACAGTGAAAATGTTGAGAACAATATAAATTATATTAACACATCAGGAAATAATATTATCAGTTGAAATAGAACATAATAACTATGTTTTACATATATTTATTATGTTAATAAATATTGCTTATTACATTTTAGACAATAAATAATACAGATAGAAATAGGTTGATTTTGCGACACAGATCACATCATCGTGTTCTTCAAGAAAATCTTCCTGCTCGTGTTCTAGTTCAAATTCTAATAATAGAATAATAGTAGAGTGTAATAGAGAAAACGAAGACATGACTAATTCAAATAATGTATATGTCAATAGCCATAGTATAGAAAATGAAACCAAAGAAAATAGGGTAAGCATAGAATACGTAAATATTAGTATGAAATAAGACACGCAGAAGCAGATAGCAATTTACAAACATAAAGTGAACCACAAGTGGTCAAATTTCCGCTGTGAATGTTGGAAATAAAGAAGCTAAGAAAGAAAAAGAATTCTCATAGGATGATAGTGTCACAGATCGGAATTTTCATGTTGAAAATAATTATCCGTCGTCAGATTTGGATGAGAGAGTAGAAGAGAATTTAGAAAAACGTAATTCAATCCAAATTTTAATACTAAAGAGGAAAGCGAAGCCAGAACTTTGGAAAATTAATGTGCCAAAACGTCTACGAAACACAGAGAAGAATATGTAAGTAAAAATAAGAAAATTGTACGAGAACGACGACGTCGACCATCGTGTACAGAAAAGTTTTTTATTTTTCTATTGCAGGAGTGCAGCAGACAGGCAGACGGTTCACTTTATAGAAAGCGGTTACCATCGCCTATAGACATTTACAATACCAAAGGTGGTAGAAATGCGCTGCTGCTCTCTTAAGGGTCACTGGAACCTGGTCACTAATGCCGGAACACAATTTAAGGTTGTTATGGCGACATGCTTTAGACCAGGGGTGGTAGCCATCCAGTCGGGCAAATGCCCTACCACCTGGCTGTGGTTTGTTAAGTCGTCTCTTACGACAGGCCGTCCCAACGCAGGAACTTGTATTCTTTCTCCGTACCTGCACGGATAAAACTTACATTTTGAGGTTCCAACTCGTTTATTTTTTGGATGACAATGTTAAACATTTTTTTTTTATTACTTACTAAGTTAAGTTGTATGTTACATAATTGTAATTTGGTTACTGCATGTGCAAGTTATGCTTTAAACGATTTTGTAGATCTTGTTTTTGTTCTATTAGGAGCCTTTAACGCTAAATTACGTTGATTTTTGTAATTAATAGTTTCAAGAATAACGACTGATGTCTGATCGGGAGTTTATTTCAGGTTTTTTTTCATAATTGTAATAAAAAATTAAATAATTTTTAGTTTTTTTATTACCTCTATAAGTTAGTTTTTATTTAGTAAAGGCAGACCTTCATTAATCCAAATACATTCTGAGATATGGATTAAAACGTTTTAAAAAAAACTTAAAAACCTCATTCTCTAAAATCGTCATTTTTTAGTTGGGCCGGTATTCTCGCAAATCCAGCAGTCTCTTTTTGGATTACCTTTACTCTTACACCCATCAATCTTACAGTTTAACAATATTTTAAAGTCACATGCTTTTCATCCATGTCTATACTTTAATATTCTTCAACGAATTTTTCAGTTATGGGTACAGTTGTCAAATTTTCGTCTTGTACTCCTTTCTTAATTCTCTTAACAACACACAACTACTTGGTCACGGAAATTGTATATAGTCTAACAGACTTATTCATATTAAGTTACTGTAAGTTTGTAGGCTTCTTTAAGGACCTTAAAGAAGCCTACAAACTACTCCTACTACTAGAGTTAGAGTAGTAACTCTAACTCAATATAAATAAGTCCATAATTATAGAAGTTCATTATAAAGAGAGTTTTGATAAAGGAATCAGTAACTATACTGTATTTCAAGTATTTTATAGCAGATAATGTTGTTTAATATATAATTTATTTATACAAAGCACTATACTGTCAAGGACTATTTTGTCGTCAATACTATTATAAAGTGGGTTTGAATGGACAAAAAGATTAAAAAATGAAATGTTTGTGGAAATTAACTAAACAAATTGTACAAATCGAAAATAACGATTAATAGCTCAAAGCCCTGTGAAAATACAGAATTTTATCCTGAAAAAGCAATTTTCTCAAAAGGTTTCTTTGCCGATTGTGTTTCTAGTACTCCTCGCGATTTAACCACACGGGCTGAAAGTAATTTGTTTTTAAATACCGTTCTACAAAACGTCTTGACAGATTCTTTGGGGTGGGCAGATTTACGGTTCCTTTGAAGAAAAGGGTGGGTGCCTTTATCTTCGCCGACAATGCTTGCGCATTTTATATAAAATTTGTATAACGAACACAGAATGATAAATAATAATAACGTAATAATCTGTGGTAACCAACCCGTTTTAAAACCAACCAATTTTAAAATGCTGTAGACATTTTAACAAAAGCGGGACCTTTCTAAAACTTTTATGTCCTACAGTCTTATTGTACATATATGTTGGCACAGCTATGCTGCTCAATATGAATGAGTTATATACCGTAGACATTTGGTAGAAATATGCGAGGCGTATCTACCTCATTGGTTTGTTGAATTTTTTTTTGTAATAATTGGAAAAATCATATATCACAAAGTTTTGTAATAAACTTTTTTCGCTATAATTTAAAAGTTATATCAAATTAAAGCACACACTGATGAAGCTACGATGAGTTCTTATGAAAAATGATCATAGTGACTATACACGTGCGCTCGGGTTTGTTCGGGAATTGTCAACGTGTTTTCGGTACCTCGGGTTAAAAAATATTATTAATTTAACATAACATTTGAATTATAGCGAAAAAAACAGTTTGTAATATAACTTATGTACCCGAATTTTCCATTTATTACAAATTAAATAATTCTACAACCCAATCGGGTGTTGGACAGTCACATCAACATATAAACTTTTTATAATTGTATAGAAATGTACCTACTGCGTTGTAACGTTATCGTTCTGAGGAGTCAAATAACTTATGAATTATTGTCCAAAAAATAAATGAAATTATTTCTATGAAGACATCTTGAAAGTAAGATTATAGCATTTTTAAAATATATTCTCTTCTTTATGCGTATTGTTTTAGAGTTTATTGTAAGATGTATCAAATATGCAATGATTATATTTTCTGCCTCCACAAAGTTGAGCAGTGAAATCTTTTCAAGAAATGGGATTCAATTAGATGCTCTTTATTAGTTTTCTTCGACAAAATAATAATTATTACTTAATTCTTTTTACCTATCTATATATATAAAAATCAATTGCTATTCGGTAGTCTCGCTAAAACTCGATAACGGCTGGACTGATTTGGCTTATTTTGGTTCTGAATTATTTGTGGAAGTCCAGGGAAGGTTTAAAAGGTGAGTAAATATGAAAAAAATGCTTGCAATATATTAATAACAACAAATTCGCTTTCCCTTCGAAACTATTCCTACCTCTCAAATATTTGATGTTCATCCCGTCGTTTAAAAGTCGTTCAGAAATCAAATTAAATTTAAAAGTGAAGTATTTGTTTATTTTTTGGTTTTGAATGTCAAACGTGTGACGTTCGTCCCGTCATTCAGAAATCAACGTTTTTTATTTATTGATTCTGAGGCGGTACGAAGTTTGCCGGGTCAGCTAGTTATTTATAACAGTTATAATTCCAAACAGTAAGCACCTCGCAAAAACTTTATAAATAAAAGTAAGATTAATAATGAAAAGTAGTATTATGTTATAGAAATAAATGTCGATCTCTTATAAGTACATTTATCTAATGGAGGTCTCACTGCAAGTTAATCACTTATGAAATTTCTCGTGGTCACGGCGTCGTGCTTGTCATAAATCTTCGTCAGGAAAACTGTCAACTTCATGAAGAGATACAAGCTTTGAACCAAAAAAAGAACCTCACTAAAGCGCCAAGCTCATTTCAGTAGACAGAGATGGCTGGGTAATATTTTTTTTGGAGCTAGACACTTTATAGTCACTCACTTTTTAGAACGGCAATAAGAGTATTCTTTTATTTTCTATTTTAAATGTCTGTATAGTAGCCAGTATTAAGTTTTCATTATTAACCAAAAAATATAGAATAATATTCTTTAAAAATTTATTCTTCAAACATGTTGCACGTGACAGCCAGGCTAATGTGACAAAAAACCTCAAAAAAATGTAGTTTTTCGATTAACACGAAACGATGGAGTTCTCGACGTCTCAAGTCCCAATTATGTAGTGTGACATGCCAATTTAATTTTAATTTATAATTTTAATAATTGCGATTTGCAACAGTAATTGCCAGGTTTTGCTTAAAGACGATAAATATCATACAAATAATGTTGATTTTTAACCCGTGTTATATATACTTTTTTTCATTAAAACTGTATAGCAAAACTACACTCTCGAATTACTCGCCAGAAAAGAAACTACTGCTAGGCTACTGTTGGATTGGTCGTAAGAAAGATATCACCTCTGGTCTAGTGTATGCCGCCGTAATGACCTTGAGTTATAATTCAGAACCAGTGGCCAGGTTCCAGTCCTCCCTTCAAGGCCGGCAGCACTTCTGAATACCACAAACTCGGAAAAATCAATGCCAAAATCGGCAATGCAACCATAAAAACGTGGCCAATATCCATAGGCGACGATAACCCCTTTCTAACAGGTGGACTGACTGTGAGAGTGTCTGCTGTATTCCAACAAGAAAACGAAGAAATATTTTTTATTATTATTAACAACTCTACGGACTCGAGTTCCGTACCCTTTTTTACAACTTAATTTCTAGATTAATTTTTTTGTAAGTAACTAAATATTGAAGTAGCGAAATAAAAAGTAATAAATCCCGCTGCTGTTTAATGGCTCTTCTTGAACTAGAATATCAAAGTGATACAAGAGGTGTGCATTGCCTCTGAGCCAGCCACACTCTACTTGTAGTCGTTTACCCCTATAAAACAAAGTTCAACCCAGCTAGTGGCCACGTCCGTCCTATTTATTACTTCCCAACCGTTAAGCAATGCTGGTTCCATCAGAAAGGAGTACCTTTGGGTTTAATTTCCGCCCATATCACCGTTATATCACAGCGCCGAGTAAAATGTTTCATTATTTACATGTGCACAAATAATATTGCTTTCAAATAGTTGACAAATATTATTACATTTTTTTTTTGAGATCAGCGAATAATAAGCCCTGATTATATGCTACGTGTAAATTTCATAGTCGTAAGTTATAAATCATCATTCTTGAAGAATACAAAAAATATATAATTCTTGTAATTTTTTAATTTGTGAGTGATTTTGAAAGTTTTTAGGATTAAATCTAATTATTATTCAAAGCAATTGAATAAAAATATAAGAAAATAATATGCTTTGTGTACATTACAACATATGTATAAATGGCTGTTCACTTGTATTGTTTGTTAAAGTTTTGGTTGCATTATTAGAGTGGAATGGAGCGCTGAATTAAATACAAATTTAACATTCTAAGATAATTCAATTATAATACACGACAATTAGTCATGCACATAATAGAAAATATATTACATGTTGTGGTGAATCCGTTAGTAGATGCTCAACCAAATCCAGATGCCAAGGTAAACGCGTTGGAAAAAATATGAGTGAGAATGGAATTTTTCAGCTCAATCCTGAATAATAATGAAACACAGAATGGGAACGAGGCATACTCCTACGTAAGACACGTATTGTTTGTAAGCCTCAGAATCTACACGCGTATTGTTGTTTGATGAACGCCATTGTGTGAAATTAAACGCTAAAAACTTGGGCTTCGATTTAAAACTAATTTAAAAGATATACTTTTTGCGACTATTATTGGATAAATATCGGTTTACTTTATTTTAATTCTAATGTAATAAACTATATAAGTCATAAGGGTGTCATTTTGTCAGTTTTATAAATGTAAGTAAAAAATTTATTTTATTTTATTTCAAGTTGGTCGGTTTTCGGGAAATTTAGTAGTCTTATTCCTTATGGCTGGCTATGAAGTTCTTAACCTTTATTCGTTTTACTACCTCTCTAAGTTTTAATTTGTATTCAAATATATATTTATTTTATATAACTTATAATTATTATTTAATTCTCTGTTAATTTACTAAACAAAAATTATTGTTGAACTTGCATTTTTCAGGTTATCTGATTAAAATTTGTAAACTGAAATATATAAACAATTTTAAAATATATATTTCATGTTATTATTATATATAAGTAGATATCCATAGACGATTCATTTGCGTATTATTACTATTAAACATATTTATTTAATTTTAAGTAGTTTACACTTTTCTTTAAATAATACATAAAAAACACAGATATTTAAAAAAAACACTGATGAGGCCAGCAGCGGGGCCTAGGATCCAGGCTACCGGTGGTTAGGGCTCCAGAGACAGGATCTTCCTCGCAATGCGTGGCGTGTTCAGGAGAATCGCCTTCCGTATCTGGCCCTTCAGCCATTTACCGAGTGAGAGACTCTTTAGATGTCGATCTAGGCTCTTCGCTACTAAACCGTGTTAGCAGATACCACTATCGGTAAGATGATCGTTGACTCCATATATCACATAAATCAGTAATCTCGTGCGCGTGGTAGGTATTTCGTTAATTTATCAGTTTCAACTTTTTCGACATTGCAGTCATGTGGAATAATACTCTTCAGCGTTTTTATATATGATAGGGTGCAAGAGACTATTCAAAGCTTTTCTTAAAAATATTTTAAAGAACATACAATGATATCACATAATTTTCAGGAACGGAGTAAGAATGCAATTTCTGCGGCCGGGCGGCCTATCGTAAGAGGCGACATAACAACCCATAGCAACGTGGTAAGGTATTTACCCTTTTGGATGGATACCTCCGCTGATCTAGTGTGCTGCCATAACAGCCTTGAGTTGTGTTCCGGCAATAGGCAGATTGCAGTCTATGTTTAGAGAGCGGCAGTACATTGGTATTACCGTTGGTGTCACAAATAAATATCTCTATAGGTAATGGTGACCGCTTACCATCAGGTGGGTCGTCTGCTGAACTCATACAATAAAAAAGTCACAAATAGTCATAATTCAGTTTCTACTGGTTTTAAATTGTGTAATGTATGGAACTTAGCAAAATACTATTAAATTAAAAATCTAGGACAACCTAAGTACTTCGCAAAGTAGCGCTATTAACATGAACCCAGTCATAGTGGTTGCTAGGCAATTATTGAAACTGACTCGTAGTCGCTGTAAATAAAATTTAAAAAATATATGTATATCTTTAAAATTAGATGAAATAAGACTGAATACAATTATTGTATTTACATAGGAAGAAACATCATGCGCATGTCAAGTTTTATATAATCACCCTATAAATACTGTTGCGAATCGGTCCTATGCAGGTGCTTTATTACCCCTTTGAATTTGAGTGATCTATTGTTCGCGTTAATCCCTTTTTACGGCACTGTGTAAGACGACATTAATCCTTCTTCCTATTGTTTGCATTTCATGCCCATTCTTAGAAGCCATTACGTTTTCCAGTTTAATTCAAAGAAACAACGTGCTTGTTGCTAGATATCCATTTCTGATATACAAATATCGGCATGTCGGGAATGAGTTAGTTGAGGTCCAACTGCGATTGAGGTACCTAGTGTACTTTCGGAACGACTATCTTATAAGGACGGACTTTGTACGATTTATGTCATTATGATTTTGTGCTTTACGGTTCGGACTTATTGTATTCGGTTGTATCTGTAAGTACTATGAACCATGTGTGTGTACTTCTAATAAACTTTGTGACAATTCCAACGGCATTTTAAATTCACTTACCACAAATTCGTAAAAATACATACATATTATTGAAAACGTAAGATACAAATATATTTGCCAAACATAGAAGATAGGTGAAACCGAGTGAAATGCTCAACCTATAAATGTTTAAGTAATTGACCAATTTCTCTTAGGGATACGGAGATTTTTCCTGTTTTCTTTTCTAACAACATAAACCCTCGTTACCGTAAGTGAGCAAACAACAAAAGGTGGAAACATCAAAACAACTTGTCTGTTCCATATTTCCATATTGTTGCCATCTCCTGTGTCAGAGGTAGGCGAAGTAAATTAATAATTTTAATAAAAAAGTTGGTAAATATTTTAGTGGGTGTTTTATTCTACAAAACCTATTTATCTATGCTGTAAACTAGTTCCATTCCATCCCCGCGGCTTTATCAGTGTAGTTTTCGAACCAGAACTCTACGGAAAATGTTTTGAAATAAAGTTAATCTTGTCGCAGTTTAAGAACCATTATTACATACTGGTAAAGAGTAATCTTGACACTAGAGATGAGTTTTCTGTATATTCCATAAAAAGGAACCTTTTTTGCTTTCTTAATTTTCTGAGGAAAAGACTCAGACTACCTGGTGTATTGTATTGGGATAAAGTGGTTACTGTTGCCTATGGAGTACTAGGATCTTCTAAGAAATTTTATAACATCCTTTTTAAATCGAGAGAGGATCCAATTCAAACATGGTCAGTTTTTTACTATAATTTTATTAATATTGAGTTAGGACGGCCAACGCTCAAAATACTTAAACATAAAGGCCATCAGATAACTTTTAAACACTTGGACATTGAAGTGAAATATACATAGCTTAGTAGTTTCTTAAGTTATCGCGACTAGTACACATAATAAAACAACGTTTTAATGGTTTTAAGCGTGGTTTTAGTCGATTTTAATTATTCTCACGTTTTGGCTACTTTTCAGTAGCCGTGATCAGGGAAGAAATCGTCAAAATCAAATAAAATACCGCACTTAAAACCGTTAAAAGGTAGTTTTATTATAGGTTAGTTTTAATAGTTTACTAGTTTGAACGTAAACTTTAGTGTTACTTTTATTAATCCTGGCCGGGAATCTGCGCAACGCGTTTACCGATATTTAAAATCCGGTAACCCACCTTGGAAAAGCATGTGTGCTAGATCATATATTAGTAACAAATCTGAGGTCCAAGCCCAGCAGTGAGACGGTTAAAAGTAAATATTAATGTAAAATATACCTATTTCATGTAAATTCGATTTAGCCGGAATGCTCATATATTCTCTTCTCTTTATAGCATTTTATTTGTCCCAATTACTCCAAATTATTTTAAAGAACGCTTTGAATTCCTTTCTTGCTACTATAATTTACGCCCTTGCACTAAACTTAGGCTGAACACCCCTCCGCACAATTCAATTCCATATAACAATTTTTTTTACCGTCATATCTTATAATATTAATAACTAGCTGACCCGGCAAACGTTGTTTTGCCATTTAAACGATTTCTAGTAATGTTAAGTAAGTTTAATTATTAAAATACTAATATCGCTATTAAAAATGGGGGTTGGTGGCCGTAGGGAGAAAATTTAGGGTTGTATGTATTTTTTAATGATAAATCATAATAAATTATAAAGAAGAAATTTTGACAAAAAAATTAAGAAATATTTAGGGGTGGGTCATTCTTATCATTTAGGGGTATGAAAAATAGATGTTGGCCGATTCTCAGACCTACCCGATATACATACAAAATTTCATACAAATCAGTTCAGCCGTTTCGGAGGAGTTTGGTAACAAATACCCTGGCACGAGAATTTTATATATTAGATAATAATCATTTACCATCATATCTTTATTATCAAGGCTACAGAGATTTGGAACGCGCTGCGGACAAGCAAAATCGTAAACATATTAATTATTCGTCTATAAACATCTACCTATATACATTTATATACTATATTTGTAAATTAAGTATATATCTATTTATTATATTTCATGTCTGTATCTATACTAATATTATAAAGCTGAAGAGGTTATTTGTTTGTTTGTTTAAACGCGCTAATCTCAGGAACAGCTGGTCCGATTTGAAAAATTCTTTCAGTGTTGAATAATACATTTATCGAGGAAGGCTATAGGCTATATTATATTTTCAAAAAATTAGGGATCGGAGCACCAATGAAGAATGTTTCAAAATCGGAGGGCTTTGAAAGCAAATTCCACGCGGGCGACGTCGCGGGCACAGCTAGTGTATAATATTTGTGTATTTATCACTAAAATGTTAGTAGTCATACTATAGTTTGCGTATATAACCATCACTATTATTATCTCAATTCATTTCTGGGATGATCTGGAAGAGATTGCTTTTAGTTATAACACCGCCCTTTGTGCATAATTAGGTAAAGCTTTAGTCTGTAAGTTTATTTTTTATTGGTGTACAATAAAGTGTCATCTATCTATTTGTTATTTCGTACCTCGTACCAAATAATTTTATGATAATAAATTTTACTAAGGCGATTCAAGTTTTTAAGGTAGATTAATGCATAGGAGCAAATCTAACTGAATGATACTATAGGAGTAATCTACAGGTTCGTTTTAAGTTTGCCTTTACGTCGTTGTAGCGTGGTTTAATACTTATCTTTTATCTTAGTTATAAATTTAAATTGAAATGCGCTTGTTTTTGACATACACTTTCCACTGATGGGCTCAGGGTTATCGATTCCGGGAGAATGAAATGTTTACTCGCTATGTTTATTTCATGCGTGTGGCGAGTTTTACATATCGATAATCCCGATGGATAAATTTTCTTACTATGAATTCCTTAAAATTTTGCAATTGAATTTTCTTTTAAATATTTAATGTTTAAGTTCTATTTTGTACAGTAGTTTAGTTGTAAGATGGTTTAGTTTATAATTTATTTTTATTTTTTAAAGTTAATTCTGAAATATGCACATTAGATTAGAATAAAGCGTAAGCTACAAATGCCTCCGACCGGAATTTATGACTACATCGTTTGTATGAGATGCTGAGGATCAATCACGACTTTTTCAACCGAATTATTATTTATAATATGTTCCAACCCTGTTACTAATATGTTAATTAGTGGTGAAGATAATTCATAAAAACGGAAACTCATCAACCTGCTTCTATCTTATGACAACTCCATCATGTAATCGACAATACATTCTAATTAGAACGTATTACAACCATTATTTTTGCACATTAGTATTATAGAATACGAGCATTAGCATGCCCATACAATCCAATCCATTTCTTTGGTGTCCCATTTCGTGTTGTTAGACATACATGTAACGTTGTACAAACCACGCCCAGTGAAGGCTTTCAGCTACGAACAAAGCATTTGAACACAAGTCACACTCTCACTCGAGGCCGCTATATAAAAGGCTGTCACGCTTTCGCTCGAAACAATTGTGTTATCTCACAGGCAACCGATAACATTGAACAAACGACTAATGCTGCCTGACGTTCTGATTTACTTAGGACATTCCAATTATAACTAAGTCTATTGAAGCGACAATTCAAATCTAAGTCAAAGTACGAATTGTTTCTGACTTAATTATCCTTACTTACTTCCTGACTAATAATACTAAAATAATTGACAATAATTGTTTCTTTCTGCCGAGTAAGTAAAGCTAAGGCAATGAGCGTTTAAAGCAAGATTTAAATAGTGCGGTTCTCAAAACTGATATCGAAAGAAGAAAACATGCGTGGCAAAGTTCTGTAGAGGAGGTGTACCCTAGGATCGTCTACTGTTTTGTATAAGTTGGCTACAGAATTCTAAAAATCCTTAAATCGAAATGTCTCACTTTTCAAGAAGTTAAGCATGGAAGCGAATTACTAATCAGCTATTAAAATGATTAAAAACATTTGTTTGAGTATTGAAGACCTAACAATATCCCATACATCTATTACACTGATGTTATTCATACTTGAATTACATCTACAGCAGCCACCCCTATTTTATTCCTATATTTTAATGATATAATACATATCCAATAGACACTGCATAATTTTGTTAACGAGCTATTTTGGGTTTTTCTCTTATGGATAGACTTAGAAATAAAGATGTCCGTAATAGAACCAAGGTAACCGACATAGCTCGCAAAATTAGCAAGTTGAAGTGCAGTGGGCCGGTCACATTTGTCGTAGGACCGATAGCCGATGGAGCAGACGAGTCCTGGAGTGGAGACCGCGTCTCGGTAAACATAGTGTCGGATGCACTCCAGCCCGATGGACTGACGACCTGCACAATGTCGCCGGTAGGCGCTGGATGAGGAAGGCAGAAGACAGTGATGAGTGGCGCCGACTACCTGTGGAAGCCTACGACCTGCAGTGGACGGTGATTGATTGACGACTTTTGTTAATTCTTACTACATTTGATTACTCTTACAGGATTGGCTGGAAATTGTAATGTAAAACAATTTAATTATATTGATTACGATATTATATTGATTGGATTAGGAGCCTACTAATGAACCACGGAAAGAAAGCAATTCAATGTACATATTTAGAACAGTTACGTAAGTTAAAGATTAAATATAGGTATTAAGAAAATAAACCTAAAAAAGGCAGTCCCAGCATTGATCTTCCGCGGAGCCCATAAGGTGTTGTCACAGTAGATATCACACCTTTACAAAGCATAAGGACAGGATATACTTAGAAATATATGTACCAGTATACTTGCACCGTAATTATAAACCCGGTGGTGCACTTAGAAATGATACGCGAATTTCTCACGGAAATGTATGTACATATTTTGAAATTAAATTATCGAAGGTAGCAAGGAAATAAAACACAAATGAGTATGGGAGCTGGTATGAGATACTTAGACGGACATTATTATTAGAGTTGAAATCACAAATTGGTCACAATAATTAATGTAGCTGGTCTTAAAAAGTAGTATAGCTCTAATTGGCATACAAACCAAAGAAGGATGTAAGAATCGAGACATTATTACATCCTGCTTTGGTTGAAACGGCATGATAAACAAAACATAAACTAATACTGACAAAACAAAGCCACCCTTCAGAATAAACACAGTATTTCTTTATTATTTTACTTTGATATTTTACTATCTTTTTGCTGCTATTGAGTTCATGTTTCGACAAGAAAATCTCTTTGTTGACTAGGAACAAAATAATAATATTATTATTATTAGGGAAATTGATGAAACCGTCAAATTAAAAACACATCTTATCAATCATACTTTTATTTACATTTACCATAAATTATTTACAATATTAGTGCCAGTGTATTTACAAATTTCTTTTACAAAACTTTAATTAAACATTACGATACAAATTCGAAGATAAATTTAACATAACAGAATTCAATTAACACAATTACAAAGATGATTGTACCGTATTGTTAGAATAAATTTATTTACACATTTCAATGGTATAGATATTTATGACAAAATATAGAAAGCAGGTTCGTTTAGACGTCTGACTAAATTTACTACAGTCATGATTGATATAAGGTACCGTGATGTGATAAGCGAAGCGGGCAGCGACGCGGAAGAGCGGGTAACTCGCTCATCAGACATTACGCTAGACGCGACAACTACGCGACGTCCGCCCGATCCGTCACTTCTTGTTTCATCGGCAGCTGATACGCTGCTAACTTCAGGTGGAACACAATTTGGTACTTTTTCCTAAAGAAAAGATATTTCAAAAATTAATTTATCTTTATGTCATGTTTTCTTATCAAAAATGTAATTAATTTCCAAAGATATCCCGTATTATTCAGAGTAAAGTATAAATAATAATAAGTTCATTTGCAAAATTTATTCAACTGAAAAATCCGTCACATAAATAATTAAAATACTGATCCCATCATTTTTCTAATATCTTAAAATACTTTAATACAAGTACTAAAAAGCTGTTGCGAAGGAAATACTTCATTTCCTAATGGTGAACATCTCTGAAATTGTGGTTGAACTTTCTACTGTTTCCAAATAAATTCTATGTAGATGCCATAATGTCAAGTGTAAATAAGCACCATACAACATCAGCTTCGATAGTGATCATAATCCTTCATAAAAATTATCCAGGTTTTTGCTCGCGTGCAAAATTATACACAGAAGAGTGTACCGTACCGTAAGCTTTTTCAAGATTTATCACCCTATTGTTTAAAATCCTAGAAAAAACTGTTAGATAAAACCAATATCACTTACACTGACTGGCTGTGTGATGTTGACTTTTTCTTGGCACCGCCTTGATTGATGAGCAATACAGGCAGCGTATGCAATAGCGTGTGGTATGTAACTCTGCTCCACCACGCCAGCGAATAATATCGTTGCCATTGGACCTAAGAAATTAAGCAGTTATTGGCAGCGTTTAAAGAAATTATTGTTTTTATAATTTAAGATACACTTTTGCTAGCCATTTCATTCACGAAAGTTGCAGATTTATTTTCCACTGGAACTATGTGATTTTCTTATTTCTGAAATATGCACCGTTTATGTAGTTTTCAGACTCAATTTGCATATTGTGACAATTGCTAACGTTAAGGAAATTGTTTTTTTTTTCTTTAATATGGTATAGACTTTAACAGCAGTCCCACCTGATGTTAAGTGAAGATACATTTTCATTTGTGACTTGAAGACCACTGGTTTCTACGATTCGGGGAAAGCAGACTCCAGAAAATTATTTCATTCGACGGCGGTTCACAAAAGAAAGGTGGAGGCAAAACATTTATACTATTTCCATTTCTTTATTTTCTCGATGATAGCTCCTGTGGAAACTTGAACGAGCGTCTTTTTTACATTATGTATACATTATTTAATAAAAATATGATGCTTACGTACGTACAAGATCGTAGCAGAGTCAGAGAAACTGATTGGGATGGAGCTATCGATAAACGTAACACGATAACAGACCCGATATTTTTTATAAAGTGTAAGAAACTCGACTATTGCCGGATAATTTTGTACAAATTTATTAACTAATATTACATTTAATTACAAGATGTAATAATATATTATATAATAATATTATGTTCTTTATTTATTTATTTTAATCAAAATCTGATGAATCGTCACTGTCACTCGATGAGCTCTCCCCAACATTTATTATAAGTTCCTGTACTTCTATATTATCGAATGCCACATGAATTTCCCAATCCGACGCTATAATGTTTTGGGTTTGTCTCACAATTTTTTCCCAGTGTTCGGCGGTTACTTCCGCACATGCATAATTTAATCATTCTAACATCTTGTTTGCCGTAAAAGGGGGATGGGTATTGTTTCGAGCGGCGTGTCCTTTGGTTTGTGTCCATAATGGTTCTATAGCATTGTACTGGCAATTATACGGCGGAAGTCGAAAATCCCAATGACCACATTCGGCAGCTATTTCGTCGGTAATATATCTTTTAGGGAGGCTTTTTTTCGATTTTAAAATATTCACTAATTGTACTTTTAATAAAGTATTATCCACATTTTCGCCATGACGTTGGAGCCAGTCAATTATTTCTTGGTTTTTATCGGCCTGCGTCGGCGTTTTATCAATTTGTGTGGAGTGATATGTAGCGTTGTCCATAATAATTATCGACGGTTCTTCCAGAGATTGCACCATTTCTTTAAAACATCCTTCGTAAATCTCCGCGTTCATTTCTTCGTGGTAGTCCACTGTATTCTTGGATTTAAAGCCAGTAAAGCATCAGACACGAATCCTTTCGTAGACCCTGCATGGCATATGATAAGGCGTTCGTTCACCTTTTTCCATTGGCACTGAACTAGTGGAAGCGGCGGTGTCGTCAGTCCAGTTTTTAGATACTGTGTGGTTTGCATTTAACCAAGTCTCGTCAGTGAAAATAACATTTGACCAATCTAATATCTTTTTGGCTTCAATCAAAAATTCGCAGCGAGCCATACCAACGTTCTGACGCTCCATCAATATTTTACGTTTGTCCGATTTTTTACAATAAAATCCAATTTCTTTCAAAACCAAGCTTAATGACGATTTTTGGCCATGGAACAAACCACATTCACGTAAAGAAACAATAAGTTTTTTAAGTGTTGGAATTTCTTTGCGCAAGTAATAGTCATATATATGACGGCGAATAGCGTCAGCGTCGAAGTTGTCAACCGATGTCACACGACGTGGTTGGCGTTTTTTCTTCGGTGTACGAAGCTTATTTTCCTGTATTCCGCTTGTACCGTAAGCTTCGGTAGTAATTTTTGAAACAGTAGGCCCACCAATTCCTAATGCGGCCGCAACACGCTCTCGCACTTGCGACAGTGGTAATAGGGGGCCACCATTTTGATACTCTGCTTCAAAGTAATTATGTACCTTGATCACCAGTTCTCTCGCCTGCCTTTTTAGAACGGATCCTTTAGGCATTTTGATATTTGACAGCGCCCAGCTGCCAACACGCAGGAACACAAAATACACAACGTAACGTATGGATAATGTGAAAAAACTTAGCGAACAGAAATGTAGTGACTATATAACACGATATGCTGTGAGTGACAGATTAAAACAAACACATAATGGCGGTGGGCCATTGAGTGTTGGGAACACTTGAAAAAAAAATTTGAATGTTTTTGTTGTATTTGTCTTTGTTCAAAACATAATAAATATATGCGATCGATATCATTACTTATTTGGTCACAACACTACAACTATCAAATGAGAACTGTCATCGATAAAATAAAGAAATGGAAATAGTATAGTTCTAACCAATGGGCTGTGCAACATGTAACAATGGCGCAAACCGGTGCAACTGATTGTCCTATGATAGAAAGAGGATGGGGAAATCGTGAAGGTCCATAGCATACTCTCCAAAGTATAACCGATAGAAAACGGAGAGACCTGCTACCTCGAGGCGATGCTCTATGCTAATGCCGAGCATCATAAAGACTAACATCACTAATCAGTCTTTTGGCTGTCGTTAGAACACTTACATATCGAAATTATCAACGTATGAAACCCGCATCAACCTTGGACAAGCGCGTAGGTACACTGTCCAATGTCCATTTTTCTAAAATTATAGCTCTAATTTATAAAACATAAATTACCCTTTACCTATGGCTGTAACAAATACAAATCGAATTTCGTGACATTCAGTTTCCTTCTAAGGTTATGAAGAATTATTAGTAAGAAATAAATATACAAAATCAATTTCACTTATTATTATTATAGATTACAGAATTACCTAAAGCATATATTGGTACATCTTCTCCACCATGAGTAGCCCATTGCCTCGGGACGGCTGCAGCGTGAACAGCATCAGCTGGCGTGGTTGAGGAACTACTAGTATTCAGTGGTAGTGCTCTTGGTTCCGAATGACCAGGTCCCGTTCCATACAGTAAAGTTGTGTAACGTAACCCATCGATATCCGACGGCACTGTGTCTGCACCTTTATTAAAATAATGAAGAGATATTAGAGCCCATTACCAAGTTAATTTTATATATTTTCGTTAGATTATTGATCTATTTTAAGGAGTTTATTTACTGACAGAGTAATAATGAGGTTAGTTTGTATTTATTACCCAACGATTCGGCTCGTTCTGTATCATCACTCAAATATGAAAGCTTGCGGACGGAACGATGAGACAACATTCCCAATCCAACTTTGATCAGGTGCAGAATCTCACTTCGGCTTTAGTCCAATTCACATGTCGTAGTAGCGCTCTAGATCAGTTGGTCAGTTTTTCTAGCCAGTTGGCTAATTATTGTGCGAGAAGTGAGACTTAATTAAATCAGCTATTATATTTTTTGTTTCTAGAGAAACATATTTTATAATTAAATCTATTTCTTTAATACTGAATTTTAAAATGCATGCAATTTTGATAAATATAAAATTTATGTTATTTTTAATATATTATTTGTATTTATTTTAAACGGAATAATTGTACTTGCGCCGTTTTACCAATTACCGACATTTTATTTCTACACTCTATCCAAAAGTTGTCTGAAAGAAAACGTCATTGTCATTCTCATTGTTTATCTTTTTGTACCTTACCTTACCTTCCCTTTTGTACTAATTAATAATAGAGTAAATTAATATAAAACAATTTGTCTATTTTAAATTTATTTTTGTGGTTTATTATAACAGTAGAATTTTATTAACAATATTAAGGAGTTTTCTTAAAAAATATATACTTATATTTCATTTAAGTCTATTTAGAACGAAAATCGACACCGAATTGTATCTTAAGAAAAAGTACACAAAAGGATGCTTGATTTACAACCCATATAAATGAGCACCTACCTAAAACGGGATGTCCTCTAGGCGTAGCTTGACCGCCGAACGTCATTACATGCCCGTGATCGGCAGTAACGACAATCAAGGTCTCCGCCGGATTGACCCTCTCTAAAGCCGCCAGCAAAGCAGTTTCTAACTCCAAAGTCTCGTCAAGAGCTCTATACGGGTTGTTGTAATGATGAGCATGATCTATTCGTCCCCCTAACAAATGAATTATGTATAAAATTAGTGCGATTACATCACGTCAACGTACGTTGGAATATGTAACAGCGTAATAACATTTATATTCAACCTATGAATATAACATGAGGTGATTTCTCTTTCTGATCCGATTTCTCAAAGGGAAGAAATTAGCATCGCTGGAAAAACTGGGGACATACAGTGGGTGAAAGTTATAAATTATTGGTAAAAGTATGGTTAAATGTCATGTTAAAAACTCATTGGACACCAACCTTCAATGAGGAGAAAGAATCCTTTGTCGTTCTTGGATAATATGGACAGAGCGGCGCGAGTCATATCAGCCAAGGAGGGGTCATCTGCTTTGGTAGCGGAACCAGCTTCTGTGCCTTCTTCCGTTCCCGCCATACCTCGTTCCGCATTAAATTCCATATGTGAATATTCAAACAGACCTGTGAATATTTTAAATGTGAATTCCAATTTTTTTTTAAGGTTCCAGTAACTAAATGCGATGAAAACTATAATTATCGTACATCAGTGATTACGTATTCCAGTTAATTAATTATCTAAAACTTCTTTATATAGATATATGGAGTAAGCATACATACATACATAACTTCACGCCAGTTCCCTTGCGGGGTAGGCACGAACAACAGGGCGCCATTTAGGCTTATTCTTACACACCTCACTTGCTTCTTTGACATTCATAACTCTTGCACGCTCGTCTGTTCTTAAGGCTCCTGACATCACCTTTTGCTAGTACACGAGTAAGCATGCCTACATAATTAATTATCACGTCATAAACTTGAATGTTGAGAAAATATTTTTCAATGCTAAAAGTGAGATCAGCTTGTAATAGAATTTAGAGAAATAAATAAGATATAAAACGTACATAAGTATGCGTTTCCTCTAATACTAAAGCGCTGGTATAACGGGTGGATGGCGAATGTTAAAGCTGTCTCGTAATCGTTATAACTGAATTTTTTATAAAATAAACTAAATGTGGTTTTTAAAGAAAAATAATTAATTTAATAAAATTCAATACTTCTAATATACATATTGAATTTTATAAAGGAACCGTCAACGCGCGAACCAGACTCGCACACCGTCGCTTCTTTAGCTTAATGTCACATTAACATAACAATATGCCATTTACAAAAGATTATAAATATGGTTGGCAATTAGAAAATAAAATATATTTTATCTTAAATGTTGAAGACCTACATTATAAAAATCTAAATATAGCGTGAGAACATAAAACTCTTAACACAGTAAAATTGAAAGCCTACTGCAGAGTTCTCTCTTCAAGCTCGTATTTATTTTATGTTATGAATGAAAAATGTGCTTTATGTTAAGTAGGGTCGGATTAAAAGGATTCAAACAGAATTACCAAACCAACGCCGCCCTGATGACGAAGTAAGCTCGGAGAAGTCAGGGTTAACCTAAATACTCATTTTATTAAATAGAGCCTTGGTTTTTAGTAGGTACTTAATAGTACAAAGGAAGTCTTGTAAAATACTGTTTGTAGTTGTTTTCATATCTGTGACATAAAGTGACTATATGTATTGTTTACTCTGATAAATGGCTTAAATAATAGCTTATTTATTATGAAGTTTGATATCTAAAAATAATAAATAACGAGCTGAGAATTGTTTGTTATATCATGGAAAAATAATACAAGAAATGGCATTCGTCCAGTACAAAGCCTTATCTGAGTAAAACAGATCAGTTTTGAATGAATGAATTTGGTGAATTCCACTAAATACTTTTTTCTCACTGTAGGTTTTTTTATCGCTTGAGTACAGCCTACCTGATAAAAAGCGGCTACCTTCGCCTATGGACGTTTGCAACACCAGAGATGTAACTAACACGCTGTCGGCCTCGAAGAAATTTTATGACACCCTTTTTAAAAACCCCATATTATAACGCTGTGGGAAAAACGCGACTGGGAGCTCATTCCAAAACCTCACGGTGTGCAAGACGGCACGTGGTACACTGTTTGCTACAAATATATTAATTCTTCGAAAAGTAATTGTATAATATAGTTATGTGCTTTACAAAAAAAAACCTGAGATAGATAAATATGGACTAAAAGAATTTTTAGCTGGACGTATTGCTGTGGAGTTTCTTGTCGCTTCTTCTTTTTAAACAGCGTTAACATATTGTGAAGCGGTGTACGTAGAAGTAGACTTGATTTTTTACTTATACGTATGACCTTCAGAAAATGTTCTTGAGTCTTCAGTTAGTCTTCAGAGTTCTTCAGTTGAACTTAATTTGAGTCAAAAGTTTTGAATTGGAATTTCAATAAATCTTTAGTCGTTAAAATACATAGTATTTACTTAAGTTTACTCGACTAGTACACATAATAAAACTACATTTTAACGGTTTTAAGCGCAATAGGTTATTTGATTTTTATTTCGGAACGTCGAAATTAAATTCAAATAAAATACCGCACTTAAAATCTTTAAAGAGTAGTTTTATTACGTTAAAATATAGGTAATATAATCTTTACATTTCAAATGGTCTCCGCATTTACTTACACAATTATGTCGCACAAATATTTAGTTAGGTACACGTCAATACGAGATATCATAGATGTTTTCTCTCTTCTTATTTTTCTTTTTGTCGTTTAATTACTTTTATTTTAAGAGCAAGTTGGTAAAAAATTTAAAGTCTTAACAAGTTTCTTTTAAATCTTCGACTATAATATTATATAACGTCAAAAAGCACGAGAAGAATAAATTTTATCGCCATATACTTATATATGATTCAGAAGCTTTTAAGAGCTACTTGTTTACTAGGCGTATAGTATTGTTTGAAATCAGAACCTTATCCCGAAGTAACGAACTGTGATAGCATAAGAGGTCACTTTACTAACCCTCAAATGTAGTATCGTACTATCTGTTACACTGTAAGTAGGATAAGTAAAGTTATCTTCATCTTTATAGTCCCTCGAGATTGTAACTAAACGAGGCCGCTCTAAAAAGCGGTTTCGTCGTCATAAAACCTCAGATGGATAGCGTCTCTTACAGGGGTCAAGTTATAATAATAATTTACTGCAGGCCATTATCGCCATTATGTCAAGATGTTAATGGTTGTATTCGTGTGAGATGATAAATATACCTAAAAATAATCTCAGCAAGATTAGATTTCATATTTATTATCAACCATGTTATTTATGAATGATCGTATTGCATAATTCTTATATCAATAATTTAGTGGAGGTTTTATTATGATTTTATAAGGAACCTAAGATAGCATACAGATAATTTAAGAGGAAATGGAAAGGCAGGAGGAATCGATAGTGTGTCTGCTGAAATGATCAAATATGGTGGAATCTGCGTCCGGGACGCTTTCCTGTCCTTATGCAATTTGTGCTGGAGGACGGGAAAGGTTCCCAAGGACTGGAGGCGCGCTGTCATCGTGCCCTTGTATAAAGGCAAGGGGTCACGTATGGAGTGCGCCAGCTACAGGGCCATCAGTTTGATCAGCACAGCATCTAAAGTGTATACGAAGATTATTGAAAAGAGAATGAGAGTGGTATCCGATGGATTATTGTGGGATGCATAAGGTGGCTTCAGAAATGGAAGGGGATGTATGGATCAAGTTTTCTCTCTCCGCAATATCGTAGAGAAGCAGCTGGCTATGGGCCGGAAGGTTTTCTGCGGTTTTGTGGATCTAGAGAAAGCATTTGACAGGGTTGTGCGGAAGGACCTCTGGGACATATTGCCCAGATATGGGATTAATGGCCAACTGATGCGTGCTGTGCAGTCCACTTACGAGGACTGTATGGCATGCGTGCGGCTGGATGGCAGCCTGTTGCCCTGGTTTGACGTCAATATTGGCGTCCGACAGGGCTGCGTGCTGTCGGCTTTGCTGTTCATCCTATACCTGGACGATTGTCTCCAGAGTATAAGATTGATGGATGTTGGGGTGCGGATGAGTGGCCTAGTTGTAAGCACCTTGCTTTATGCAGATGATGCCGTGCTTTTAGCCGAATCGCCATCAGAACTGCAAACACTAGTCACAATGATGAAAGATGACTGTCAGGCGAGAGGCTTACATTTGAATGCGAAGAAAACAAAGGTTATGGTGTTTGAAAGAGAAGAAACCAGAACGAATGCAAGGATAATGGTCGATGATGTTATGCTGGAGCAAGTGAATGAGTTTGTATATCTTGGATGTGCTTTTAGCAGGGATGGAAGGTACACCGCTGATATAGAAAGAAGAGTGAATTTGGGGAATAGTGTGAATGGAGCGTTAGGTAAACTTCTAGGCGCTAAGAACCTCAGCCAGAAGGCCCAGCTCGCCGTACACAACGCGGTGCTAGTACCTACGCTCACGTATGGAAGCGAGAGTTGGGTGTGGAAGAAAGAGCATGAAAGTAGAGTAAACGCGGTCGAGATGCGAGCACTGCGCAAAATCTGCGGAGTGACGCTTGCGGACCGCGTTCGTAATACCGAAGTAGGAAAGACAGTTGGTCTGAAAGAGAGTGTCGGGGTGAAGGTAAGGAAAGGAATGCTCCGGTGGTTCGGACATGTAGAAAGAATGCATGATGAAAGAATGAATAAACAGATATACAATGCAAAAGTGGATGGATGCAGGAGTCGTGGAAGGCCACGACACACTTTCCATGATCAAATTGATCGTGTACTAGCAGAAGGTGATGTTAGGAGCCTTAAGAACAGACGAGCGTGCATGACAAGAGTTATGAATGTCAAAGAAGCTAGTGAGGTGTGTAAGAATAAGCCTAAATGGCGCTCTGTTGTTCGTGCCTACCCCGCAAGGGAACTGGCGTGAAGTTATGTATGTATGTATGTATGTATAATTTAAGAGACGATTAATATTATATTAAGTATTTAAAATTTATTGTGTATATTAATATATTGATTGTAGAAAATTTACGTTTTTGTTATGTTTTTTTTAAATATATAATACATTATAGCTAAACTAGTACAGTGAAAGAAACTTAACTTATATAGTATTGTTACGACCTAGACGCCGACAAAGACAAATTCACACCTGCATAGCTGTAGAAACATTTTATTACCTTTCGGCATTTCGACTTCTGTTGTTTACTTTGTGTATGTGATTAGAAAGCAGCCTATTTTGTATTGTAATCTTTTATGGGAGTTATTAGCCAGGTGTGTCGGATTTAAAGTACAAACTGATTCTAGGAAATTCGGTCACGCGGCCGGGCAGATATATTGCATCTATGCAGTATAAAGCAAAGCCTCGATTGAGGGACGAGGCAGTCGAGCGATAACCACGAGCAAAGCAAGACGTGTGTACATTCGGTAGTCTATTTAGTGATGGACTTTGCGCGTGTTATTGAATTACGACTTTCTGCATTACGTTTGGACTTGTTGTGTTCGATTATATTTGTACCTGTGTTATACGTGTTTGTATAGTTCTAATAAACTATGTAGTAATTCTAACGGCATTTTAATTCAAGTCTCGCGTCTCGCAACAATATTTTACATATAATTTCTTAAGACTATAAGTAGAATACTTAGCCTAGGTCTTTGAAATCGAAGTCAGTGGGTAAGGTTCCTAGAAGGCTGCCTACCTTACTTCACTGGATCGCCATATTGATCCATTGGCCGATGTAAGAACCAGCCCTCTGATCTTCTTAAGAGTCAACAAGTCGTTATGAAATATATTTTAACCTTTTGTTAGTATGGTTAATAAACATGATGAAAAAACAAAATTAACTAAAAAACAAATATAAATGTTTTCTATGACATTTTCTTGTTCTTAATACTTATTTGTGTTTTAAATAATTATGACGATGATACCAAGAAAAATCAGTTTACGTTTTACTCTACACCGACAAAAATCTGAAATACGCATCATTACTATAAAACTTCTCAAAATCTTTATTTCCCTAAATATTATTTTACGTGTTGGGTAGTATTTTCAGACAATGGGTAAAATTAATAGAGCGTAGTACGTGTGTTTTAGAACCGTAACATAATTTAGATGTGAGTAGGGAATCCTATTTCCTGAAGTCACTGTATAACCTTTAGCTGAATTGATTACAAAGTTAAATCGAGCGGCTAACAATAGATTACTAGAGCTATTGAATTTAGAGTGGCAGTGGACAAATTTGCATAGAATCGTTTGTAACAATTTCCCACATTTTCCAACCGTTTTAGAAACGGTAAAGTGTGAGCGGATTTCAGTAAATAATAGAACATTAAGGCGTAAAACGCACGTGAAATCTCTACAGATTCAGATTTGATTTATGCATGTATAATGTATATGTATGCATATATGCATGATAATAATGTACAGAATTTAGATTCGATGCGGAATCCATGTCATGTGCTTGTATAGAATTCCATACATTATTGATTTTTCGAGAAAAAGTAACACCAAAAAATTCGTAGTGTACGCTAGGTTTAAACCGGCTTAAAGCAAAGTGTTTCAACCATAATTTGCTATGTTTTTGGGCCGAAAGCCAAAAATAAGGTCGATATGTCTTCGATATGTCATCAATAGTAACGATTAATAATCTACTTATTTAATACTAACTTCTCACACAATAATTAGCCACTCTAGAAAGCTACTACGACATGTGCATGGGACCGACGCCGGAGTGAAACTCTTTAGGTGACCAAAGTCGGAGTGGGAATGTCATCTTGTCGTTCCGTCTCTTGAGCGATAACGGAACGAGCGTGTAGTGGGATAATTGAATACAAAGTAACCTTTATTATTTTTCCGCCAGCAAGTATATTTATTGCTAGAAAAATAATAGAATAGTACAGTAATTAAACACGTTGTTTCAGTTTGTAGCGCCAAAGGTACTAGATACGCACGATGAAATAATCCGGATGGCTTTACGCCATCTGTCGGAAGAAAACAGTTTCCTGCTGAGCAGAATGCGGGCGAGTAGTAGCAGCATCCTGAACGTAACAGCCAATACAAACGATAGTCCTCTGATGTTGGTACTCTTGTAGATAACCAAATCGCTATTCGTTGCAAATTATTAACGCAATTTTTAGCTCTACTAACTCATATAATGTCATTTAAATCAAAGTTATCTGTATATAGATTTGGCGTAAGTAAATGCTGTCAGTTCAATTATCTTTAAGATTATTGTATTGTTCAATTATATTTATTAAAAGTATCGCAGATTTTAAGTTTAAGAATTAACTGTCGATCAGCGAAAACCGCATCGAAATCGGCCCCTTAGTTTTTACGTAAATCCCGAAGAAATAGACAAGAAGTCTAAAAATATATTTATATAGTCTATTCCAGTTGTTTTTTTAAATAGCTTCTGCGTATAGACACGGAATTTATAGAATTTTATAATATTGTAGATAGATAGTTAATGGGATCACCAGAAAATGCTATGTAAGCATAAATCTTTAACAAACCCAACCTGAAATTTACACGAAAGGGCCTGCCTTCTTTAATATTCCACTCATTTTATGCGATGGTTTCGGAAATTGTGTAAAAACAGATTTGTAAACGCTAAAAGCATTTAGGGCGTTTTAATGCGTAACACGTAAATTGGGTAAATATAAAAGTGCTATAGTTAGTTATTTCGGTACGTGTAAGTCCTGGTAGCTTAGTGGCACGACTCATATAATATATGTGTTCTATTCCCGATCAGGAAGCATGCATCGCTTAGGCATTTTTTCGAATATAATACTAAATACGGAATAGAATAGAACGGAACGGATCGAAATGGAATGGAATAAAATATTCTTTATTACACACATTTTGCGGTCTTATTGCTAAGAGATTAGTTCCAGACAACTTTCTGGAGGTAATTTGCCATATAATATGTATAATAGTGGGTCGGTACTGAGTACGCACGTAATGCACATATTATTATAATTACCACGTACCGACTGTAAAGGAAAACATCACAGTACAACCTGAACATAGATATAACAAGTGTATGAAACACGCCATGGAAAAGCGTGGCGGGTATCCCATCCGTTGTTTTAAAAATAAACCCAACATTGAGGCGTTTATTGCCAGATATAAATAGATATACTTGATTAAGCACGTCAAGATGTTTTTTTTCATAATCAGTACTTGCTATTATCACTACGTTACCTCTTAGTTATTTTAAGAATATGCACACAATTACCTAAGTAGCATATATTCCCGGTCAAAATTCGAATCCATGGTATTAGGATGAAACTCGGGTACTTTAGCCACTTAGCTACCACAACTACCGGTGCTGGAAGTCCATCAACCCGTCCTAATCAAGTTTGATGGATATAGTGCCTATTAGCATGAAATGGAGTGACATGGATTCAGTAGTAGTAAGTTTATGTGCCAACGTTATAATTTCACTGAACTATCTTTCCTGCTGTATTTTTTTCATACATAATGATGCGTATAAAGTAAGATTCAATATGTAGTCAATCTATAATTAACAGCCATCGATATTTGTTAAGTCGCTATATAACTTTATCCCAAAAAAATGCACGGAAACATTGATTTAAAAAAGTGCTACCGATTCCTTATACCATTATAAATATTAATGAACCAACGTTTCCGTATAACGCAGATTACTGGAATTCCGCCTAAAATATTGTAAACGATCGGAACGATACATTTCCGCTTTCGAAAAAGCTGGGGTGTGTATTTACATTACATTCTGCGAAACATTTGTTTGACAGAATACAAGGCGCTGTTTTAGCTATGAAACAATCTATTTTTTTTTTTTACCTTCTATGCAAGAAGAATATTGGGAATCATAACACTAGTAAGTCGTGGTAGCGTAATGCTAGCCATTACGCTACCACGCACACGTCCCGAAACTCAAAGGGCGCGGGTTCGATCGTGGCCGGAACGTATGCACCACTTAGTCAGTTTTCTGTTCTAATGTGCATATTGTTACGATTACCACCTGCTACCAATGGTGAAGGAAAACATCGTGATGCATCCTGCACATCGAGATAACCGATGTGTCAAACCTGCCAAGCCGCCTTAGACAAGCGTGGGTATACTGTCCGTTCCCCCTATAATGGGAAGCCCGAGCCCAGCAGTGTGACATTTATGGGTTGATATTATTATAATTATATAAATATAACACTGGCCAACAATGCTTTTGTTTCCTTTAATTTTAAAATGCTTTTGGTTAATTTTATACCAATTATTAATTAATGATTTTGGAATATTGTTTCTATATTTTTTTTTAAATCTTCATACATATTACACCAAAAAACAGTAATTATTGAAAATTATTATTATTATATTATTATTGAAAAATATTACTAATTATTTTGTTTTAGTGCTTAAATTATATATATCTATGTTACCACAAACATCTTGGGGGAAAGTTGTCTTTGTAAAGATCAGCAGAAATCTCCCTCCATGTGACAGTCTCATTTACCTTGATACTCTCTCTGTTCCGTACTAAAATTTCCTAGATTATCAGAAAATCGAAGTCAAGTCAAGTTAGACAAAGTATGACTTTATGTTCAAATTCGCTTTAAAAATCATAATAACCAGAGCGAATTCAGTCCTTTCATGAATATGTGAGCAATTTGATTAATCGGGCAGTATTAGTATGTACCATTATGAATAATGATCAAGAGCGTCGATCAATTTGACGAATTTATTACTTTGGCCAGCCTATATTGATAACGCACAACGGCCCGTGGTTCATTTAAAAAATCATAGTTTGAGATAACTTGAATTTATCACTTAGGCCGGGCAGTATGAATACTTCCCTAATTCTAGGCGGACAATATGATAAATTCGGTTAGCTTTCTGCCTAAGAATAATGTAAATTAAATTAATTTAACGGTGTGTCATAGTTATATGTCACTTTTGAAGTAAAATTCCTATATAGACGGGGGGTTAGGTTAGGATTTTTTCTGTCACGAAAAAACATTACGGCCGCGTGGTGAGAGACAGCATAATTTTAGAGTAGTACAAAGACTTTAGATGTTTTTTTTGGTTCCGGATCGAATTCAGTTTTTTTGTTTGATAAAATAAAATGTTTAAATAAAATATGCATTCATTAAAACGTACCTAACCAAATCATAATTTGCAGTATTATTTATTATGAACAAATCCGATTTTTTTAGTATAGATTAGAAAGGCTAAGGCGAGAGTGAAGCGAAGTGGAGCTCCCGCCTTAGCCTTCGTGGTTATTTTTTTATAACCACCCAAAATTCACTTTATATCATAAATAGTAAATAAATAAAAGGGCCATACGCTATCCTCTTTTAATAAATAAAAAACTACAGATCATCTGTGTTTTATTACATTACGCAAGATAAGGTGGATAAGGAAAAGTAATTAATCGTGCAATTTTATTTATATTGCCCACTTGACAAGGGCATTATATA
Source organism: Dendrolimus kikuchii (assembly GCA_019925095.2). Classification (NCBI taxonomy): domain Eukaryota; kingdom Metazoa; phylum Arthropoda; class Insecta; order Lepidoptera; family Lasiocampidae; genus Dendrolimus; species Dendrolimus kikuchii. Next base: position 16,662,664 of record CM034388.1, on the reverse strand, counting down.
TACATATCGGTCATTATTCATAGTAACCGGATATATCAAATTACTTGTAACAAATATATTCACAAACTGTGTACCTGAAAACATAAAAAAAACTACAGAGATATCCACGACATGTTTCTTATGATTAAATTTATTTATAAGTTTTGTAAGACAGTACTTATAATTAGTTTCCTAGTACATAAGTATGTTAGTACTACTTGAGTATTTACAGTAATAATTGGGATTATCGGCAATTTGGACTATATCAATAATACGAGTATTCTATTACAATATTTTCGACACTTCAAATAGACACGTGTTTTTTGTAACAATTATAATACAACATACAACGATACGCACTATGGAAGCGTTCTGTTGTATGATTTACAATGGATTACAACTTTGCAATCGCGTGGAACAATGAGAGTTTGCGCCAAACCGACCTATCGCAGTTACAAACGAACCTTCGATTCCATTTCGCTTATTGAAATGCATAGCCGGGTGCGAGCATGTTTGCATAGCGCTTAAAATTGAATTTAGGGTTCAAACGGTTTTGAATTTGACGCTTTACACTAGAGACCTTTGTTACTCTTACTATTTTTTTTTGTATGAGTAAGGTATTTAGAAAGCATATATACATACATAACTTCACGCCATTTCCCTTGCGGGGTAGGCATGGACAACAGAGCTCCATTCAGGATTATTCTTACACACCTCACTTGCTTCTTTGACATTCATAGCTCTTGTCATGTACGCTCGTCTGTTCTTAAGGCTCCTGACATCACCTTCTGCTACTACACGATTAATTTGGTCATGGAAGGTGTGTCGTGGCCTTCCACGACTTCTGCATCCATCCACTTTTGCATTGTATATCTGTTTAGTCATTCTTTCATCATGTATTCTTTCCACATGCCCGAACCACCGGAGCATTCCTTTCCTTACCTTCACCCCGACACTCTCTTTCAGACCAACTCTCTTTCTTACTTCGGTATTACGAACGCGGTCCACGAGCGTCACTCCGCAGATTTTGCGCAGTGCTCGCATCTCGACCGCGTTTACTCTACTTTCATGCTCTCTCTTCCATACCCAACTCTCGCTTCCATACGTGAGCGTAGGTACCCGCACCTTTTGTTGTGTATGGCAAGCTGGGCCTTCTGGCTGAGGTTCTTAGCGCCTAGAAGTTTACCTAACGCTCCATTCACACTATTTCCCAAATTCACTCTTCTTTCTATATCAGCGGTGTACCTTCCATCCCTGCTAAAAGCACATCCAAGATATACAAACTCATTCACTTGCTCCAGCATATTTAGAAAGTAATACGTTATTAATATTACCATCTAATCTAAAAAGAAGTAATTTAAATACAACCTAAATTAACTAAAAGTATACTGTTACTAGTGATTAGAATAAATTTAATAGGTGTAATGTTTTATGTATTTTTTTTTTTTTACGATAACTATATCAATTGTAAATATTATAATAGATAGATAATAATTATATCTATACCGATAACTAGCTGTACCCGACAGACGTCGTTCTGCCCTTAGAAATAAAAATCTAGGACCCGATTGCAGCGACATTTACCGGGACCAATAGTTAATTTAAATCATTCTCGAATCCACTTTAATACAAACAAAAAAAATCATCAAAATAGGTCCCACCGTTTAGGAAGACTTTAGCGGTGCCACCTACCGGTAGATCTATATAATCTTAACTATCCCGGGGCCCACTGAACACACACAAAAATAATTTCACCTAAAAATTTTTTTTTAAATCCTTTCTACCGGACGGACAAGGTTGTCCGGCTTTCTTTCTCTGTGGGTTTCTTATGTTCTATTTCTATTTATTACTTCTATTTTTCTTTTTTATTCTTTTTCTTTTTGAGCTTTTTAATATTTTTTTTAAATATATTATGTCGGATCCTTATGCTCATATAACATCCTCACCTAAATATTGGAACCCGAATACAGCGACACCTACCTGGTTCAAATTTGAATCTACACCATTCCGGGACCCACTTGAACACACACAAAAATAATTTCACCTAAATATTGGAACCCAATTACAACTAAATTAATAATTTTACATGTATTTTATCAATAAAATAACTCCGACCGAAGCATCTGTTTTAAACGATATTCAGTTTTTTTACATCTTCTTTGACAATATTTGCAGCACACATTCTGTCAGTTTTATGTCAAACGTCATAATGTTACAATAAAAAGTTTATATAGTCCAAAGCGCTAAGGTTAGATTAGAAATAATTTTATATGGTGGTTAAGTATTCTTAAATTTTATAATCTTCCGCGAAATTTTCTTAATTATTTCTTTCATAAGAACCTTCTCCTGACAATAACAAACAGAACAAAACAAAGAATTAGCGAAATCGGTCCAGCCGTTCACGCGTGCTGGCGTGACCAAGGGAAATAGGGATTCATTTTTATATATGTAGATATAAAGAGGTAAAATTTGTGAGTTTATTCGCAGGAAGTAATTAATCTCTTGCAATACTGAACCGATTTTGAAAATTGTTCCACCAGTAAAGCTACATTATTCCTGAGTAACACAGATTATATTTAGATTAATAATATTTTTTAATAATACCCAGCAAAGTGGGCACGAATCAGCTCGTATTCTATAAATATATAGGTATGTATTTATATAGATATTTTATTTAGAATTTAGTTTAAGTATGTATATATAATAAAACTACGTTTTAACGGCTTTAAAGCGCGATAACTTTTGGATTTTTATTATTCCGACGTTTCGGCCACTTTTCAGTAGTCATAAATAATTTAAATGAACAAGTTGGCGGTAAGCTAACCAGTCGCGAAAACTTATAAAATACGTATGTATGATTAAAACTATTAATCCTATCTCATTTTCTACACCACCCGTATCGCCGATACAGAAATGAAGGCCAAGATCCGTTAAGATCACTTTACCTCTATTGCTTTTACCAAAAAAGTCTGTTTTCATAACACTTGTATTAACTTATGAAGAATATTATTATCTACTAAGCATTATAACTACATATTTAAAATTATTTTTAAAAAATCTTTCATTTTTTATTTCTAACTACAAATACCACAGGAATCTATCTTTTAACAGATATATAGATATATGAAAATTATATAGAATTATGAAAATTTGTTTATATAGTTTTCTATGATACAAATCGTTTTTCGTGAAATTTGAGTAAGATATACTTACAGGATCGCAAGTAAATTTAAGGTAATTATACTAGAAAATGAAAAATAAATAGATAAAAAACTGAAATTGAAATGGAGTGAACCCGCGGGAAATTGTTTTAGTAATTTAACATTCAATTCAATTAAAATATATTTTTCTTACCTAGTACATAGTCCACAGTTCTAGAATCTAACTTGGCCAACTGATCTTTGGAGTATATATATTGTGCTCTCAACCACCGTCTCTTCTTCTCTCTTGCCCAGTCTTCTGCAAGATTCCTACCGTCTAACCTTCTCCCCTCACGATTCGGATGTTCAGGGTCGGTTGTGACTGTTGGTAAAAAATGCCTTCTTCCACCTCCCATTACAACCTAATTGATTAAAAAAAGTACATTCCCCATATAATAAAATGCAAGGCTTTTAGATCGACGAGGATCTTCTAATATAAATTGAATAATGTGTTTGCAGGAAACTGCGCAGCAAAGGTTAATCTTCAAGTACCCTTCAAAAAGTCCGATATAAATACCGGAAAAAGTAAGGGATGATCTGATTAAAAAAATATTTTTATTTGTTTTGTCTCATAAATAAAAATCATTCTTGTCTTATTGTTTGTTCTTGAAAAATAAAAATCTCTAAATTACTGCAGTAATCTTATAGTTTTGAACATTTGGTACCTTTTGACAGGAAAATAAAAAATGGCACTTATATAACATGACAAGTGTTATAAGAGTAGTAACTCTTACAATAGTTATATCAGTCAGATCAACTTTATGTCGAAAGGGTACCCAAAGGTATCATACATTCTGTATTATGACGCCATAAAAATAGTTTTTTTATTTTCCGTGGTCACACTTTATGAAGCAGTGATAAAAAGAAAGTCTTATTCGATATGAGTTTTGATAAAGTTTATGTCTCAGGTATGAATTGCTCAATATGAAAAAATATAGATCGTGATATTGAGCATATACCGCCAATTTGTCGTAAGCGACATTTGGAGCTAAGTATATTTTTTGTTGCAAAAGGTATTTTAAACTATTATTTTATTTTGAGACTTTCAGTTTTAATTCGGTAAGACCCTACCGAATCGAAAACTGAAAGTCTGAAAACAAAATAATAATTTAAAATACCATTTGCAATAAAACGTATACTTAGGTCCAAATGTCACTTGCGATAAAATAGTGATAAAGGCGATATTTTGTGACAATTTTCACGCAGTTTCAATATTTTTGTAGCAACTCTGATATTGAGTTTTGAATACCTCGGCATGTGGGTGACAATATCTCGTTGTAGAATTTGTTTTTCTTTTTTAACGAAAATCGCTATTTTACTCGTACCTACAATAATTAAGGTTTGTCGTGTTCTTTAATGTTGTTTTCTTTTCAAGGTAGGTTTTTTAATAAAATGTTAGTTAAATAGTATGTTAATTTAAAATATTTGACTCTTTAATATCTAACATTAGATGTTTCTTAAGTTGTATAAGTTATTTAAACATAATTAGTGTAATTCATTGCAAAAATCAAATTAGTGTATCAAAATCATTTTATAAGTAAAAACTATATATTCACGTGAAACCGACCATGAAGATTTGACTTCATTTGAAAATTCAGTGCTTTATTTATTTTAATATACTCATTTAAACCTGAATAATGACATTCAAAGTCATAATATAATAAATATCTTTTGAACAAAGCTTTCTCAGGTAAAAATATTTGGTATCTGTATCCAGGGCATGTTGCATATCATATTCTAATATAACTGAAATCGGAAACTTGGACCTATTTACCCTGACGGTTTCACGTGAAGTGTGCTCTATATTATTTTAATGGAATAAAATAGAATAACGACGTTCTTAAGAAGTGATAACTAATTAATCTTGTTAATTAGATTTAGGGTCGCTTGCATAACGATCGCCTTTAAATAAAATTAGTTAATCATATTAAACTGCCTAAATATGTTTTACACAAAACGTATTGACAGTTCTTTAAACATATTTAACGGAAAATTTTGCGCTGTGCAAGACTCTAATTGTATTTAAAGGTGTTAAATACGTTTGGTGTTTCTTAAATAAATTTAAGCAATCTTATGCAAGTGGCCCTAAACGATAAGAAGAATGTCACGATACTGTAACTTTATCTAGTAAAGCTATATTGTCTTTTAATAACTAAACAAAATTTGAAATGAGTCTATATGAAAAGCCAATTCTAAAATTTAAAATTCGAATTCATGTTGACTGTTATAATAATTGCAGTTTTTCCCAATTATATATTTTTTTTAAATAGAGGTTGCGATTTTGATATTTAAAAAGAGTACAAGTTCCTAGAGCCAAGTAAAGACAAGCACAAATCGGTGCACAGGACGGCAGAGAATTTTAAATTTATTAATTCATATAATTTTTTACTTAGAACACCGAAATAAGGTATATAATATGTATTTCAATGTTCGGAGATTGTCTTCAGAGTATCGTATCACAGATCTGCCGATTAGTATAGTAGCGTAGCGGTTGTGATTCGGTAAAAAATAAGAGAATGTTTAACTCTACGTTGATTTTCAGACACTTTCACTAAATCAGTGTGGTGTAATAAAGGTTTGAACTTACGTTTATACTCCGCCCTGGTTCATTTTCGATCAATTGCATTGCTATGTCCTTGCAGTCTTTTCTAACTGTTGGTGGAACTCGGCTGTCATCTTCCCAATATCTTGAAGGTGCGTGTGCATACAAAGCTGCAGGCGTAGCGTGGGTTACTCTTGCTGTGGTTACGATGCCAGTTGACTTTCCTGTGGATATAAAAAAAATCTGAGTCTATGTCAAACTCTTTAAAAAGTTTCATAGCGACAATAAATGTCACCTATTTTTGCCATGTGACTATAGAATCCTAGACTACTGAGCTAAATAATAACTAAATAAGCTATTACCCATATATCAAAGACTTTTTGACTAATGTGTCAAATTGAAATTTTCCATATTTAATACTTGAATAAAAAGCACACACAATTTCCAGTATTTTAGACCTATGTATATCGTTAACTGTCGACATATGTACTTATATGCTGCCGACAAACTGCGCTGCAGTTTGGCAATGTAATTGTTTATATAATCTTGTAACTTTTTACTGAAAATAAATAAAAAAAAAGTACTCTACAAATGAAAGCAACATTACAACTTTCATGGCCTCTCTAAAGTGTCCTCAAATGTTTACGTTACATTGGGCTGCATATTTATTTGGTAAACATCTTGAGTAGAAGAAAAGTTTTATTATATACTTGTTTGAACAATAGTTTTGCCAACCCACTAAAAATGAATAGATAAAACTGGTCAACAGTGGTTCTGTTGCCCTGGATATTATAATGGCTGGAATAATTTTATCCCAACAATTAATGATACTATGAATTACTTTTGAATATTGACTATTTTATTTTTTTCATTTGACACTAAAAACCAGTAAGTATAAAATAAAACCTAACAATTATATACTTTAATATATAATATTTATTGAGAAATATTACTAATTGTTTTGTTCTATATTTAATTTATTTATTTAGTTTAATATACGAGGTAGAATCAGTAGTCAAAAATTCTTAGAGGTGCATATACATAAAACCTTTTTGGTAGACGTTCGATAGTCAAATTAAAGAGTGTCAATCACACTATATTTATGACAATTGTCACTTGTTTTTGTCAGTTCGTTCGGACGTAATGAATTCTTTTGTGCTACGAGTTGCTAAAAACGCAAAATTATGGATAAAAATGAGTTACGTGCTGTAATAAAATGTATAATCTCAGCTTGAAAGATTTTTTTGAGACATTAAGCAGACATTAGGGGATGATACTGTAACCTATTCTACGGTTGCGTACTATGTGGCTGAATTTATAAGAGTTATATCAAGTTGTAAGGATGACCCACGTTCTGGGCGGCTTTCAACCTCCGTTACGACAGAAAATGTTAAAAAGGTTGAGAATCTGGTTTTGGAGGACAGAAGAATAAATATAAAATATATAGCTGAGATCGTAAAGATACTTTTTGATAGCGTTCAATCCATTTTAATTGGTTCACTGGGGTTCAAAAAAGTGTCAGCAAGATGGGAATGTTAACCGGCGAAAACAAAAATCGACATTTGGAAATTTCTAAGGTTAATCTCGAAATGTTCCAGCGTGATTCGGATAATTTTTACCGTCGCCATTCATCCATGGTGGTAACTATGGATGAAGCTTGGGTCCACTATTTTTATCCTGAAACTAAGAAACAAAACATGTCTTGGAAACGACCATCCTCTCCAACCATTAAGAAATTTCGAGTTGCTCCTACCGCTGAAAAGGTTATGGCCTCAGTGTTTTGGGATAGTAAAGGAATCCTTTCTATTGATTACATGCCAAAGGCCAGACGCTTACTGGACCCTATTATGCAAATTTAATTTGGAAATTGCGTGAAGTGATTGAAGAAAAAATTATGGAAAACTGTCGTTGGGCGTTGTAGTTGTTACATTGTTTCTTCACGATAACGCTCCTGCTCAACGATCGGAAGTTGCGCTCAACGCAATCCGCTATGCTGTTTTCAATCTCCTTGACCACCCACTATATTCTCCGGACTTAGCATTAAAATGAAAAGAGGAAATTTGTGGAACTAAATTTCATGTTAATGACGCGGTTATGGCTGTCGTAGAGGAGTTTTTCGAGACTCAAGAAAAACTATTTTTTTCTCAAGGAATAAAGAACTTAGAAATGCGTTTTTCTAAATGTATTGCATTGGAGCGAGATTATGTAGAAAAATAAAATATTTTTGTTTAAATTCTTGCATTGTTTAATATTGATTCCAAGAACTTTTTGATTCACCTAGATATAGGTGCAAAAGGTAAGAAAACCTCATGAAATCCATCTTTTACTTCAGAGAGACACGTTCTATAAGATTTTCTTCCTTATTATGTTTAGGGAAATTGCCTTTGTAACGAAAAAGGCACAAGTAATCTGCTTTCTTGTAACGGTTTCGTCTACCTTGATACCTTTCCACTATCACTGTTAGTTTCTGACTAGTAATTCCTAGATGAGCTCACACACAAATTCTCAAGATTATCAGGAAATCTAAATCATGTAACTGTGAAGAAAGTGAAACCTTAAGAACCACAGCCAATTTAGTACTTCCATGAATATATTTGCAAATTGTGTACTAGAAATTATAAAAAGCTGCAAACATATTTAGGGCAACAATTATTTTTATAATTTTGTTGACCTGTGTAATTTATCTTACAATAGTATTGCACTATTATTTGTAATTTAAAGTTACAAATGATAGTGCAATACTCAATGACAACTCGACATGTAAAGATAACATTTCTTCAATTTTCTTATTTTGGTCTGTCATATAATCAATCTGCCCAAGATCCTTCACACGAAGAAATAGGTACTTAACTAGAAACAGGGATATTTAAAGAAGCTTCGTATATTTGACTGCAAAAGGTGTCAATAAAAGCTATCATTCATATTTATTTCGATTGACCTTTCAATAATCTTATTTTCCAGGAAACAGCATTCGTGAACCCTAAAACATCTCTCATCGCGTATTTCGTAGTCCCCGGTGACGTCTGTCGTGAAATCAGATTCCTTTTATTTATATGTGACTTACAGTTCCACTACAGAACAAAACAAAATATTTTTGGCATCTCTCATATTGCTCAAATAACAAAAATATTTACTACTTTGGTTTCTTATTTCACAAAGGAATATGTGTAAATGTTTACAAACGTCAATCATGTACCCAGAAGGCCCAAAATGTTTTAGGAAAAAACTAGGGATATTTTGTATAAATTTACTACCTCCTTCACGTGACTTCCTACGCTGCTACGTGACTTAAATCAGTGTGTTTCACTACCATATTTTCCTTTACGAACAAGTGCTTGAGTAGTTTATAGCTGTTATCTATCAGGATTAGAACCCTCAATTGAATGCGCCGCGTATGTCTTACAACAACAATACACAATTTACACCTAAATAATAAAAATGCTCACTGTGTTTCATACGATGACTGAGAGATCCAATGACTCACTTCCCCTTCCTCTATTCCATTTCTCCTATCCCATCCCACCCCCTCTATCCCATCCTAAAGACTGGCAACGCGTTGGCTTCGCTCCTGGTATTTTAAAGGCGACAGTAAGCACTTTCCATTTTTGTATTTTTTTAAAAGACAACAAAATGATTTACAATTAATTGAATTATACACAGCATAGAAAACCTCTGGGGTTTGTATTAGTGCTATGGATATCAACGTCCGTAATTTAACAATTTTAACACTACATTAGGTTTAAAAAGTGCATTTTAGTTCATTTATAATATTTTTTGGTGTATTGAATTCCCTAAACTCAACGGGTAAGTCATTTAGCAAGCACGGAACTAAATATGCAGTTGTGCGCTTGCCGTACATTTTTTTAGCTCGACTCGTTACGAACCGGTATTGTGCGATGGCTCGCATATATATAAAGTATTTTACTAGTGTTTGTAGGTCTTTGTTAAAAAATTGCTCTTTGAGCATCATTTTCTTAAACTTGTTTTGTACGGGTAAATCTTTATAGTGTTTAAAAAGACCTTTTTCATCGTTACAATATTTTTTTTATTGTTGGTGAAACTAATTGTTTAAGTATTTTTAATTCATATTTATAAATTTATTTAATATAAGTGCTATACGTACGACCGACCCATTAGATGGACAATCTGCCTGTTCTACCTATTCGCCGGCTTTGCAATAAAAACAATGTTACCTATAAACATATCCGCTATATACAAATTATTTAACATATCGTGTACACTTACCAGCCTCGTGAGCCCAATCCACGAGGGAACTGACTTTGGAGTTTATTGTAGATGCACAGTTGTTAAATCTCCCACCTGCATCCAAACCAAGAGTTTCGTATCTTGCTTTCACTCCACATAGCAAGGCAGTTGCACATGCTGACGATTCACCAGTCTGAGCATCGATGTTGTATGTCTGTTAGCAGAAAGTATTTTTTATATACTAAATAAATAAAATTGAAGTGGCTCTTTGTAATTTGAAAACAAATGCTACAATTTACGTGAAAACTGCTATTATTGCAGCTTTTAGCTGTACATTTTTTCACAGGACAGTTCACCTTTAATAAGCACCGAAACGTCTCAACGGTTTCAATGAAAAATACAGAAACTAAAATAGGAATATATATTTTAAATGTATATTCCATTTTAATACCTTGTTCAGAACACATGAATATAAATAAAATACTTGTAAGTATTATTTATTTTCGCCTCCCTTCTGTCATGAGGCAGAACAAAGAATATTCTTTTTCTATCTCTTATTTATTTTCTTTTCATTTTTTATACTATTTTTAAAGGGAATATAACAGGGTTCTTTTATTGTTTTTTCTTTTTCCTTTTAATCTCTTAAATCTATTACATTATATTTATTATATTCTATATCTATATAATTCTTTAATAATTTTGTTTGTCTATTTTGTCAATCTATTTACATTGTTACTTGAAAGTATTACACCCATTTAGTGAGCATCATGAACTAAATTCTGCGTTTGTTCAAATCTCTGTAAGAGCTATGTATGTTACGTATATTGCAAGTTCTTTTTAAATTTTATTGATAATAGGTAGCAATGTCAATTTATGTAAGTAATAAGTATTATCTTTTTAATATTTAGTTAACGTTATTATGGTTTGATTTTTCATTTTTTTTTTTTTTGTTGGTTCACTTCACATCTTTATCTTGTTTGCCCGTGTTTGTGTGTGTTGTAGTGTATCAATATATAATTTATGTAGGTACTTCGAAAATAAATCAGTTGTATCGCGTACTCGGTGTTTTAATGATCAATCCTAATTATATTTACTAAATACACAACTGGCGACGAGAAAAATCGAATTAAAAGACTTATTTATATACGTGTGTGTCTTGCGAGTGAAGTGCAAATCAAAAAATATATATAAAATGCCGATCGGTAAAATCGAACAATTTGATTTAACAAGTAAAAAATGGTCGGCCTACATAAGACGTGTCGAACAATTCATGGCATTAAATGAAATTAAATCGGATTTGCAAGTGGCCACTTTAGTTACTTTGGTTGGTGGGCCCACGTATGATTTGATGTGTGATTTATGTGCACCGTGCAATCCGGAAAGTAAAAAGTTTAGTGAACTTGTTAACATAGTCGGCGATCATCTTGAACCGAAACGCTCCGAGATAGCGGAACGCCATGTTTTTCGTCAAAGGCGTCAAAATATGGGCGAATCATTGAGCGAATATTTACAAGTACTTAAACATCTCGCTAGTACATGTAATTTCAATACAAGTTTGGAGGAAAATTTACGCGATCAGTTCGTGTCTGGGTTGATTAGTGACGAGATGAGGTCTCGTCTTTTTGCGGAACCGAAAATCACCTACAAAAAAGCGGTGGAGCTGGCATTAGCACTGGAGGCGGCGGAACGGCATGCGCAGGCCAGCGGCGCCGGCGGCGCGGCGGTGACGGGCGAGGCGCGCGACTCGCTGCACCGGGTGGCCGCGGCGGCGCGCTCGACTCGCCCGCCCGCCGGGCGGACATCGCAGCGCGGCATGCGTGCGTCTGAGCCATCGACGTCACGCCAAGCGCGTGCTTGTTGGCGGTGCGGCAGAGATCATCGGGCCGACATGTGTCGTTTTAAAAATTATGCGTGCGATATTTGCGGTTTTAAAGGACATCTTAAAGTGATGTGTAATAATATGAAACGGGGCTTTGTTCAAGGGAGAAATCAGTCGTTTTTTTCAACACAACGACAAGTGCATAATTTTTCCACCAATAGTGATGAGGACTCGGAAACGGAGATTAATAATTTAAGTGTGCGCGGCATAAATGACAGGCCATATATGGTTCCGGCGCGAGTGAACGGCACTGAGGTAAAATTTGAATTGGACACTGGAAGTAAGTTATCAGCGATTAGTTTATTTTATTATCAAAAACATTTTTCTAAGTTACCTATTAATAGTTATGATATTTCCCTATATTCGTACGTGGGCAGTCCGATTGAACCTGTTGGATTTATTTATGTTGATGTGGAAATCGGGGAACACGCTGCTAGTAAACTTAAACTGTTTGTAATAAATAACGGTGGCCCGCCATTATTGGGCAGATCTTGGCTCCGAAAACTTAAAGTAAATGATATTCAAATTAATGAATTTATCTGTAATATCAGTGTACAAGATTTAATAGAAGAATTACGGAAAGATTTTCCCACTGTGTTTGCCCCAGGACTTGGTACGTGTACTAAAAAGATATTTTTAAAATTAATAGACAATAATCCAGTGTTTGTTAAAGCTAGGCCGTTACCTTTGGCGTTACGTAAACCGGTCGAGCGTGAGTTAGAGAGGCTTGAGGCCGAGGGTACGATTCGTAAAGTGGACTATTCGGATTACGGTACACCGATAGTGCCGGTGATAAAGAAAAACGGTGAAATTAGAATCTGTGGCGATTATAAGATCACCATAAACCCTAAGTTATTTCGCGAGCCTTATCCTCTGCCTCGAATAGAGGAACTGTTTACTGCCTTGAGTGGGGGTGAGCAATATTCTAAAATTGACTTGACGCAAGCTTATCAGCAACTTTTTCTTGAAGAAGATTCTCAAGCGTGTACAGCTATAACTACACATATTGGTACATTCGTTTACAGTCGCACACCTTTTGGATTAACTTGCATTCCTGAGAAATTCCAAAAGTTTATGGAAGAGACTGTAAAAGGACTTAAGGGAGTCGCCGTTTTTCAGGATGATATAGCCTGCACTGGTCCTACGCGTTCAGAACACTTATCCAATCTTAGAGCTTTATTTGAACGCTTGCGTCAGGTCGGTCTCAGAATTAAATTTGAAAAATGTGCTTTTATGCAAGACAGCATCACATATGTGGGATTCGTTATAGATAAACACGGTTTGCGTCCAGACCCTAACAAAATAAAGGCTATAGTTGAAGCCCCCGAACCAAAAGATGTAACGCAATTGAAATCTTTTCTCGGTATGGTTAATTATTACGGTAAATTTATTTCAAATTTGAGTACAACTCTTTATCCTCTACATGAATTATTACGTAAGAATGCAGTTTGGTTCTGGTCGGCTAAGTGTAAAAAAAGTTTTCAAACTGTCAAAGAAACTATAGCTAGTAGCAATGTACTTGTTCACTATAATCCCGAGCTACCACTCGTACTTTCCGTCGACAGCAGCTCGTATGGCATTGGCAGCGTTTTGTCGCACCGATTTCCAAACGGCGATGAACGTCCTATTTGTTTTGCATCGCGCACTTTGAACTCGGCTGAGCGATCCTACAGTCAATTAGACAAAGAGGCTCTGGCTATAATTAGTGGCGTCATCAAACATCATCAATATCTTTATGGTCGACATTTTATAATTAAAACGGACCATAAACCTTTGACGTTTATCTTTGGACCTAAATTTGGTTTGCCACAAACTGCGGTTAGTCGTTTGCAGAGGTATGCCACTAAACTAGCAGCTTACGATTTTGATATTGAATTTGTAAAGTCGAAAGATAATTGCAATGTCGATGCATTATCACGTTTGCCATTGCCAAAAGAGCGCAAAGAGGGTGTTGGTTTGGATGTTATGTCCTATGTGAATTATGTTGAGGAGTCATTCCCTATCAGTGCGAAAGATGTGGCGCTGACAACGAAGGAAGATGAAGTATTGAGAAATATTTATAATTATATTATCAACGGCTGGCCATCCCAAGTGGCGATAGATAAGGAAAAGCCTTACTTTTATAGAAAAGATTGTCTAAGTATTGACAAAGGCTGTATTTTATATAATCATAGAGTAGTAATTCCCAAGGTATTACAACAACAGGTACTTAATGAAATACATGAGGGACATTTAGGCGTAGTCAAAATGAAAAATTTGTCGCGTGGTTATGTTTATTGGCCCCAGCTCGATTCTGCCATCGAATCATTGTGTAGAGATTGTAGTGCGTGCCAGCAACAACGAGATGCACCACCGCGCGCTCAGCTGCACCCGTGGGCTTTCCCGACGCGCCCTTGGCAGCGAATTAATGTTGACTTCGGCGAATTTAAAGGAAAACATTATTTGATAACAGTCGACGCTTATACCAAGTGGATAGAAGTACAGAAAATGTCCAGCACTAATGCGAGTTCAACAATTATTAAATTAAGAGAACTTTTCGCGCGTTTCGGATTACCATCTCAAATTATTAGCGACGGTGGTCCTCCTTTTAGTTCTATTGAATTTGCTAATTACATTAAAAGAAACTTGATCAATCACACAATCACAAGTCCATATAGGCCAGCGGGTAATGGGGCTGCTGAAAACGCAGTTAAATTAGTTAAAAGGGCAATGAAAAAGGCTGTTCATGAAGGTGCCGACATTGACACGGCATTAGCTCGGTTTTTGTTTCAGCACAGAAATTGCGAGCATGCTACTACAGGTGTAGCACCTGCAGTAGCCATGCTCGGTAGACGGTTAAGGGGTAGACTAGATATATTGAAACCATCTTTCGAAGTCGAAAGAGCTGTTGAACTAGCGGAAGAACGTGCGGGACGGGCACGTCCCGGTGTCGAGAGGCACGTACAGCCAGGTGAAGAGGTCTTAGCGCGCGACTATCGCCCGCGGACTGAAAAATGGGCTCCTGCTACAGTGCTAACTAGGGAAGCTCCGCTAACTTATAAAGTACGCGTTTCCGATGGACAAGAATGGAAACGTAACATTGACCAGTTGTTACCAATCAAAAGATCATCCGGTTTTAGGCATTCCATGGCTAGTAATATCGAAAATTCTGAAAATGAGATTGATATAGCAATTAACAATGGTGATGAGCATACTGATGTCACGCCCACCACTTCTGTAGAAAACGGCCAAACCAATATAACTCCCATCGGTAGTCCTAACAATAACACACAGGACATGAATCCAAAGCCAATACCTATTCCAATTGATAACTGTGAAGGTAAATCTAAACGTCCCGGTAGATTTAAAGGAAAATATAAATTTTAAAATTGTCATTTTTATTGTATACTATACATACTCAATAAATATAAGTCAGTCATATCAGTTTACTTATTAACTTAAGCAATCTTGATATACATATTACAATTTATAGTATTATTATTAAATTTAAATATTTTTTTTACTAGATACTAATATTTTTGTCACAAAAATTAAAATTTATTTTGTTGTGACCCATAATATTGTTTTTGTCTCTTTGTATTAATAGTCGTTTATTTTTAATTGTTATTTTGTATTCATCTGTGTTCTTAAAAGGGGGAGGTGTAGTGTATCAATATATAATTTATGTAGGTACTTCGAAAATAAATCAGTTGTATCGCGTACTCGGTGTTTTAATGATCAATCCTAATTATATTTACTAAATACACAACTTGTGTCACGAATGGCCCTAGCGGAAGATCAGCGCTGGTTATATTAACCGGTAGTTTTGCTGAGCTAAGGCCAATTTAGGACTACGTTTATTTATTGTTTTTTATTTTAATAGTTTAAGTCAGTTTTATTGTACTTCTAAATAAATCTTTTTCATTCTTTCTTTCTTTCAAATAATATAGAACTCGACGTTATTCGCTATTAAACATGACATTTATAGCTTCCAGAAACATAATAAAAGTAGAATCCAAAGCGGTAACAAGTTATCTAGTCCAGAGGTCTAATACTTAATTCATATAGATCATACTAAAGTCACGTGTCACAAAATAGAATTATCCTCTATATAATAAGTACTATATATACATTTGGAAAGGTAAATAAAATCAGACAAACATACTAATAAAAATGATTGAATACTGAAAATAAAAGCTACGGGAGACAGTGCAAAACATCCGTTATCGTATTTGTTATTTACTCGCATTCTCTATTACATTATAGCATATGATCAATCGCATCCGATTGGAAGGAACTCAATTATGATATAGCAAATAATTAGCCTGGTCTTATTAGTTTTATTTTCTACTAGCTAGCGCACAGCAGACGGGCAGACGGCCAAACTGATGGAAAGCGGATACCGTCGCTTATGGACGATTGAAACACCAGAGATAACAGCAACGAAGATCTTGAAGAAATTTTATAACATCCTTTTTAAAAAACCCCATATTGTTGCGCTGTGGGAAAACCACGGCTGGGAGCTCATTCCAAATCCCCACGGTGCGCAAAAGAAATGTTCTAGAGAACCGTTGCGTAACTGCGTAACGCCCAGCCGATGGCTTGCGGTGTAGTGGTAAAAAGAAGACAAGAGCACCATTCTGAACAGTTCCTCCGAACAGTCTCCATTGTATAGTCGGTAGGATACGCAGAGAGACGCGAAGTCGCTCCGAAGGCCAAGCGCATCTAAACTGTTTGTAAGTATGGGATTGTCGACAATGCGAATGGCTCGACGTTGAATACTGTTCAGGGGATTTAGCTGGTAGGTGGGTGCCCTGGCCCACAAGTGTGATCAGTACTCTATATGCGGCCTCACCTGGGCTTTGTAAAGCACAGGCCTTGCCGCGGAATAAAATACTGCTTGGACCGGTTTAGCACTCCCAGCTTTTTGGAGGCAAGTTTTGCCTTGCTTTCACGGTGGCCTCTGAACTGTACTGGGGTGTTACTTGGAACTGAAGCGCATGTACAATTGGGTTTTCTTTCTTATTTCCCATCAAAGGCGAAAAACATTTCATAAAAAATAAGTAATTCAAATCGTTTGGGAGAAATGTTTAGCTATATTATTTGTCAGTATGGAATATCAATTTTGATCGAAATACACATGAATAATACAGAAAAAGCTATGGAGGAAAATATCAAATGGTACCAATTTCGTAACAGGATCAGTCACTTTTAAGGTTTTAATTGGAAAAGCAATAATGAAACCCGTAAAATGAAACGGGCTCACGGGCCCTTCCTATATAACTCAAATGTTATGAAAACAATTTATGTCGTATGTTTTAATACATTCCCATCTATATTTCACGATTAGAATGTATAATAATCCAGTTTATAATTTGAAAAATGTTGGTTCTAAACATTAATAATTTTTAAATATCCAATGAAGAATATTTTTTGAGATATTAAGTTAAATAATAAATAGTATACAAGTCGCGAAAACTTAAAAAAATATTAAATAAATAGACTCGCTAAAAATTGTCTATATCATAGCTTTGATTCTCTCGTATTTGAAAAATAAGTGACAATACTGATCAATACTCAGATCAATAAATAAAGCTATAGAAAACTTACTAAAATAAAAGCTGAGTAACAGATTTTTGTAATTAAGTAGATAGTAAATTGGCTCGTATATGTAAGTAAAGGAAGAAGAAACCTCTGCCTTGAAATACGACAGTGGCGGAGGCGATTTATAAAAAAAAAAAATACAGGCTGAATTTTTCAAGTGGGCCTTCAGGATCAAATCCTAAACTATACTAAATAGCGAAAAAACCACTCAAAGGAATTTCGAGGACCATTTTGAACCGATATGGAACATTTTGTTTAAAACCAACACTTTACGTTGGTTTGCCGTTTGACACTCCTTCACAGAAATTGATCCTTACAAACTACACTAGGTACGAATTGGTCTAATAATACAGATGTGTTTATTTTTTCAAAATCAGAAGGTTCCATTCCTGACAAGGGTGATTGCTTTTTCAAAAATCCAATGATACCACTTTAGTTTACATCAAAATCAGCCTCGACACTCCTTTTAATGTTTTTCGCTATTTCTTATAGTCTAGGTTTGGCCCTGTAGGCCCAATTGAAAAGTTCACTTGTATACTGAGAACATAGTTACTAATTACTTAATATATCATTTTATCGTTTCATAAGGGTAACTCCATGTCGTAGCAGTCTAGTAATCGACACCAATTTATGGAATTTACAATATAAGTATACAAACTATATTGATGAAACCATTGTAATCACTTAATATGGATTTATTTTTCTTAACCGCGATACACTGTTACAAAGGTCGAAAGAAGAGAGACAGACGTATAAGTGTGAGCGAGTAAGGCATAAACTCGCGTTCCATAGACGTCGCGTTTCATATACCACACAAACCATAAAAGTAGATATACCTACCTTAGCTAATGCAACAGCAGGGAAAATATCCCATGCAAGATCCGTGTCTTCCCCAGATTGTCCTCTTCTTTGTCCACGAAGGATTCGAGCAGCTGTTGCCGTAGTTAAGCTCATACCGTCTCCTACTACCAAAATGACGTTTCTGTTAAAAAAAAAGATATTTTTATAACGCTTTCAGTAAATCCAGTACAAAATAAAAGAAAGCACTTAGGCCCGGTTCCTATATCTTACCGACCGTTTATTTGCCTTACTATCAATTAAAATTTGACATAAACTATACAAGTAATGTCAAAATTCAACCGATAGTAGGGCAAGTGAATGAATGACTAGTAAAATATAGGAACCGGCCATTAATCGACGAGGTAATTATTATGTAATGATTTCATGGTTAATTCCAACTTCACTAGATGGCATTATGGGTATTATGATTTAAAAATTAAGGTTGAAATTTCTAAGGATGGCGCATATCGTGTGGGACTCCCTAACGGCCAGTCCTCCACTCTGTCTACAAAATTTAGATCACCGCGAGACGTAGCTAAGCCGTAGGCAAAGGCTAGTACCATATCATTTGTTAAAATAAACTAATTTTGTTTAAAATAATTTTCCTTTTAATTTATTTTTAAGCTTTATAATTGTTCCGAATTTTGGAGATAATATTTAGTCTTGGAAAAAAATCAAACCCTCACTTGCATTTAAGGCATATTCGTTTATACTATTTCACTACAATATTTTGTAGCGGCATATCTATAGACTACATGTTTCTACTATATTTATCCACATAAAGTCATAATAAAACTGCGTTTTAACGGTTTTACGCGCCGTATTTCATTTGATTTTTATTCTGACTATCCGTTCCCCAACAGCGGGAGGCCCGAGCCCAGCAGTTGGACGTTTTTGGGCTTTTATTATTATTAGGGGCTTAAACAGATCATTATACACAGATTCTAATGATGAACATGACAAGTATCAACATAAAGTGGAACTTCATGCCATGTCTTACGACTACATATATATCTAGACACGTAACGATTTCACTACGCAATTCTCCAAAGTTGACCGCTTTAGGCCCTCTGATTCAAATAAAGTGTTATCTATCTATCTAAGAGGGCTGGATGAAACGAAATTATGGATTCTCTTTTTCCCAAAATGGCTACGAGCCTCTAAAAAATGAAGCTACCTGTTTTGTCGTGGAATACAATGCAAATTCGATTGTTAAAGAAACTGGGATTCATATATAGCAAGAACCTAACATGAATTTGTTTATGAGACCCCAGCCTTCCTTAGGGTCGACCGCTTCGCGTTGTTTGTTTATAATTAACTTGTAGACACAGTTCCATAAATGTTTATATGATCAAGGAAAGTCCATTATAATTTCCATGGGGCTCTGAAAATTTTGAGCCTTGTGGAAATTATAATGGACTATAATAATAAGTACATATAATTAATTACGCTCGCGGCTTTCATGAGTTATTTATTTCCATAAAAGGCTTAAAATGACAAACAATACAGCGAAGCATTTTCATCTAACGCGCAACTTGTAATAACAAAAGTAATATTCAAATTTAGGCTATTATATCCTCCTAACGCTTAAAAATTTACTCACATTTAGTTGACTATTATTTCCATTTCGAATATCGAAGTAGGTGAGTTTTTTTAATGTATTTGCGAATCCCTTCGGACCCTGGGCGAGATCTACAAGGCGTATGAGGAGCTCCCGATGGCCGATTCTATGCACACCTTCACAGAAGTAGGAGTTGTGAGATGCTGACCGCCGGACTACCCACTAAACCTACCAGCGTCCTTCCCCGTCTTTGTGATGTGCTACAGGATCTAGCTTAGGCCGTCCGCCACACCACCTAGAGGTAATCTGTCAAATTGGGGTGTCTCTGGGACCAGAGCATCCTATGCCCATAGGTATGGTTCACCAGGCTGGTCCCTCGACCACCCCTGGTTCCACTGCGTCTACGGCAGGAGGTGAGCAGTAGCGGCGCCTCCGACCCCCTGTTCACCTTATGCAACGGGAGTCCACTCGCTCAATCCCCTCTCTCATATTAAGGGTACCCATATGCGAAATGCATAAATCTAACCACTTTAAACCATTCCCGGAAAAAATCTTGCATGATTTCCAGGACACAAAGTATCCCAGCTTTTATAAAGAATAGAAGCAATATCGTTTTGGTGGAAATTGTGTTGGAATAAGTTAATATATAATTTAAACCACTCCCTGAAAAATTTCCGCACGATTTCTAAGATAAAAAGTATCCCAGATTTTAAGTACGAGTATTTGCTATCAACCAATGAAAACTGCATCGAAATCGGCATAGTAGTTTTTACAAGAATGCCGAACACACAGACAAGAAATCTAGAAAAATTGGTTCGTGTTCTCCATCGTTGTCGTAGTCTATATACCAGTGTTTTTTTTTTAAATAGCTTCTTTATACAAACTTTAGTACTTTTTCAATTTTAATATTATAGATAGACTTTTTGTTTATGCAATTTAACTATACACAAAATCAAAACAAGCTCATAGGTGTATAAGGACTAAAATTATATAAAATTGAGTCTTTAGATTTTAAAAATCATGTCTAAACTTAGTTGATTTATTAATAGAAAATGAAATAAAATTTCATTTCTTGCACAATAATTATTATCCATGCTACAACCTTGCTACGACTGTAGTAGCTGTATAAAGACCAAATACCGAGTGAGACTCTCCACCCGACAAAAGTCATAGTGGAAATGTTGTGAAAGAGCTGAGCAGTGGGGTAATGGATACAATTATTATTCTACCAAGAAATAAACTCCTAAAACTAGTATAAATAATATAATAACACGCAATAAATGTTCCACAGCTGGGTTTGGCCCTCTCATTATAGGGGAACGCACAGCATACCCGCCACGCTTGTCCAAGGCGACTTGGCAGATTTGACACATCGGTTGTTACGATGTTTTCCTTCACCGTTGTTAGCATGTGGTAATTGTAACAATATACACATTTGGTCAGAAAACTGCCTAAGTGGTGCATACGTTCCGGCCAGGATTGGACCCGCGCCCTTTGAGTTTGGTGCGCTAGCCATTACGCTACCACGACTATTAAGTCTAGAGATTAAGTATTATACCTATATGATTCCTGATGCTTAAAGACCCACTTAAAATCAATATCGTATTTATAAATTCACTTCAAATTGGGAAAGATAAACGTATACTTAAATAAATAATTACATTTTACTTTATTTCTATAAAGCCAAAATTTCTTGTTTTATTATTATAACATTTAGTGAATGGCGGAGTATGAAAAGCCTAGCCTAAATATTATAGTAAGACAGCCTTACAATTCTGTACACAACAGTAATTAAGATAATTAACCTGCTTCGTATTTGCAAGCATTTGGCTTTAGTAAGATCTAAAATTTAATTTGTACTTAAAATTTAATCCCACATTTGAATAATAAGGTACTTTACTGCTTTACCCTATATATTTTTTAACAATTATTTATAAGTTTACTTTAATAATAATTATTTATTTACATTTCAGATATTACAACCATTTGTTAGTGACAAACATTATATTTATGTTATGACGGGCATTAGGACGGACACAATAGAACACAAAAGCACTAGACAAGTAGCCGTGCCCAGCATGGAAGGAAAGGGGAGTCCATTCTCTCTATGAACACCCTCAGGATGCTGCTGGCGCTAGTCCAAAGCTAATACATAATTCACTTTGTCTTTAAATTTCAAGCAACCAAAGTGTTTAATGTGAACATAAAATTGGATCATTTTATCTCAGTGAAAGTCCTTTCCGTTCATTTCTGCGCCGTGTAATTCAGCGTTTATGAAAATATGAGGCTTCAACGCAAAAAATCTTTATAAGTATTATTCGACTATTGATTTGCTCAATTCTGTCTATAGTATTAGGTAAGCATGCTCTATCCTCAGTCACAAAATTAGCCTCATAACACACTGCGAAATGTACAATGCTGAATGTTCGGTTAAATTGTTTCGGTTATTTTCGGCTAATTCGCTCGCAGTGTTTTTTAAGCAACGTGTTAGGATTAGCGCCGATTCCTTAGTCACTGAACTGTAAGTGACATACGTTCCATAGAGAAAACAAAGGTAAATTTGTCAAATAAATAAGTGTATATGTATATATATATATACAAAAAATATGATACTCACTTTGCAACTGGATTTTTTTCAGAGGCGTATTGCAATCGCTTTTGCAATGTTTCTTGAGCTTGAGTGTACCAATAAGCACGATCTGAATAAAAAATGGACACAATTAATTGCCTTATATTTTAGATGTTTTTGTAATTTTTACTGCTGTAGCCTATAATGACAACTGAACTAAACTTTAAAATAATTTTACCTAAGAGAGGTATAAACTAAATATGCCTTTACTAAAGTCCACGATCTGTGCAGAAGGCTAGTATATAATTATGTATGTACGAACTAGCTACGCCCGCGACTTCATCTGCGTGATTTATTTTTCACGGAACTCAAAAAAGTAGTTTAAGTCACTCCTTATAATATCAGCTATCTGACAGTTGAAATGCCGCCAAAGAGATCCAGCCGTTTCAGAGATTAGCCGGAACATCCAGACAGAGAGGCAGAGAGGTAGACAAAAAAAAATGATATAAGTCCTCTACATACTTTCATTGTCATTTAGTAAAAAGCTGTTATTTTGACATTATAGACACTTCAAATTTATTTATCTGTATAGAAAGGGGAAATCGAAATGTTTATAGCTTCCATTATTAGTTGTAATTATTTACGTTATTTCAAATTATTTCTCATAATAACTTAGATAACACTTGATTACACACAAATACTAAACTTAAAGACTAAAATTATATCTAGTTATGTATAAAATGCGGTCTTATCGCTAAAAAGCGACCTCTTCAGGCAGAGTACAAAAATTTATCAAATTTTTGTACTCTTGTATTTTTTGTTGATTGTATTTTTTTTACTTTTATCTTATATATATAATCTTCGTATTTAAAAAAGAAATACTGTGAAAATGGATGTTCGTTATTCAGTTACTCAAACAGTACTGAACAGATTTTGATAAAACTCGACAGTAATATAGAAAGAAAATATTTGTTTCTAAAATGCGACACACAAAATAGCAGAATACATAATAACAAACAACAATTTAAAAATGAAAGTTGCGAGTGCCACATTTTGTGAAAAGAGGTTGGCACTCACTATTTTTCATTGCCGTAACATAGTCTGACACAGCATTGATTTTCAGTGCCCACATTCTAAATCACAAATGTCATCCGACCCACGCTAAACACAAGAATTTATAATTAAAATTATAATAAACAGTGCCTGACACGAAAATGGCATATCAAAAAACAATAATGATATAATTGGTAAAATACCTATTTTAAAAAATAACCGCACTTAAAATACAACAAAATAAAATATAGAGACTGAAATAAAAGTATTCCACTTACCATAAGTTTCCTTAATTTCAGTTTTCTGCGGCGCTGGTGACAAAACACCTCTGCTGAACGTGGACATCATGATCGCGATGCAACACCAAGTACTCATGGTTCATAAGCCTCATCGGTACTGCAGTATTCTCAGGCTTTTACAATAAATACCCTTATATTTTTGTGTCGTTCTCCTATACTACATACAGGGTAATTTGGCATTCGCCTCTCAATCATTCCGTTTAGTATACTACTATTAAGTACATTAAGACCTTTATATAACACTATCTTCTACGTAATTAGATAAAGAATTGAATCATATATGTTATAATTGGGACAACGAGAGGTGATTTATTCGAATGCTACTAGAACGTGTATATTAAAATTAGATATCAAAAAATACTTGAAGTATTTCTAGAATTTTAATATTCTTAATTTTGCAGCCGCATATTATTTAAAGATTCCGATACCTGGAACAAAGAGATTTTACTATTATTTTAAATTTCATTAACGGGTTACCGCATCATGCTTTTCGTAATTAGTTATAATAAGCTACTGCAAAGAAAAGTTTATCTAAGAATCAGGCTACCTAACTCAAATAAATATATACAACTGGTAATACTTCAGACCTGATAGTTCAGGAACAACCCACAGTTAGCTATACCTAGGCCTATAAGTTCAGAGAACCAGACAGTATAACCACGGCGCTTTATTAAGGCACTGGCTAATTTCACACTGCGTTAATCTCTAGGGGCAGGATTCGCCATCGTTATTTGGTTATTATAATAATACAAACAATAGACCAGAAAATTGACTAAAAGTTGTAAGCTTTTTGGCAGGATATTAAAAAATTAAGAGCCTACTTGGGAGCGGCAGTCAGTCTGGATGAAAAAGTTCATACTGGAAATCAATAAAATACAGCGATGACTGTCTTATGCAAACGAAATTACTTTTCACGAGTATGTGCTCTTCTAGATTACGAATTTAAGTGAGATTTTACAATAAATGTATTATATCAAACTCAAACGTTAAACCCCTTTGATCAAGTTTGTACAACACTCGACATTCCAATTAGCCAGATTATAATATATAGTTACAGGTACAGTTACTAACGAGAATAGAAACAGGTAAAAACTAAATTAACAAATCTTAAACGAGTGTGTTACTGGGGATGTTTCTACCACTTCTTCTTGTTGAAACAACAAGAACAAACTTCGGAGTATACAGTTGAATTTTCCAAGTCGTTCTTCAGGGCCAAATCTCAAACTTTACAAAATATCGAGAAATACTCAAAGGAGTATACATTGACTAAATATCAAAAGGAATTTGATATTTGATTAATGGAAATATAACATTTTGTTCAAAAACAACCCCTTTCCCTTGGTTTGCCGTTTGAATTTTTTTTTACAGAAATTGATCCTTACAGGCTACATTATGATTTGGTATAATAATACAGTATTTTTTTTTTATCAAAATCAGTCGATTCCATTATTGACTACGGTAATTGATTTTTCAAAAATCTAATTACTATATAGGTACATACCATTTTAGTTTTCGTCAAAGTCGGCCTTAAATTTTTGGATATTTCGTATATTTAACGTTGAGTATCAACTCGAAAAATTCACTCTGTATTTAGTTTACATAAATTCTAACATTAATGTATGTCTTTCTAGATCACTATGGCGATCCAGCGAGAAAACGTAGCCAACCTTCTGAGCACTTTACCCATAGAAGACGGGTATCTAGACTCAGTATTCTACTTATAGTCTTGAGAGACCATAAGTAGAATACAATATAAATAAGTTAAGTTTTCTTTCATTGTATTCGATTATATGTAATTTTATATACTTCTCCCATACTTAAAAAAAAATGTCTTTAAAGAAGTTCTTTAGCTGAAATCAATTTGATTAGAAAATTAATAGATACTATATATAATCATCTATAATATTATAAAATTCTAAAAATGCCGTGTCTGTATATTGTAGTTATTTACAAAAAAACCAACTAGAACAGACTATACAAACGATGAAGAATACGATGCAATATTTTGTAGATTCTTGTCTGTTTGTTCAGGATTCACTTAAAAATTACTAGGCCGAAAATAGCAAGTGAATCAACAAAATCTAACGATTTTGTTTAAAGGCACAGAACTGTAAAAACAAGTCGACGTTCGATGACAATGAATGATTCAATTTTGTGTTTATATGGATCACTTTATTTGATTCTTCAAAAGTATATGTATTAAGTCAACATCGGCTTAATGCAAAAATATATGTTGCCATTATACTAAAATCATGACCAAACTAGAAGATCTGCTATGGAGCAAATTATCAAAGTTATTCAGGACACAAGTTCAGATTTCCCAAACGTTAAACCCCTTTGATCAAGTTTGTACAACACTCGACATTCCAATTAGCCACTAACAGCTTGCTATCTTTCGTATACTATTGAATAATAGTACTAATATCAGCTTATAAACGTCCTACTACTATGACCGGGCTCCCCGTTTAGGACATCGAATGATATACCCGTAATCCTTGTCTAAAGAACACCACTAATCTCATTGTGTAGGTATTCCTACGACAGAGCCCTTTATTGGCGGAGCCTGATTATTCTAACAATATACACATTACATCCGAAAAACTGCTTAAGCAGAGCAAATGTCTTCAATTTATGTCTTGATGCTTTAGTCAATCAGCTACAATGATAATAAGGGAAAAAATGATCTAAGATTAAGCAGGCTTACTTAGAAGAATTCAATCACGACTTTAAGACACCTAAATCAAAAGTTATAGGAAGAATAGACGACACTAAGGAATTCCACTTTTCAGCGGTACGCATCTAATATGTAATTTTTTTTTTATTGCAGGAGATCAGCAGACAGGCAGACGGCCCATTTGATGGAATACGGTTACCATCGCCTATGGACATTTGCAACACCAAAGTTGCTACAAATGCGCTGCTGCTCTCTTAAGGGAGATTGGAACCTGGTCACTAATGCCGGAACACAACTCACGGTTGTTATGTAGACATATTTTAGACCAGGGGTGGTAGCCATCCAGTCGAGCAAATGCCCTACCACCTGGCTGTGGGTTGGTAAGTCGCCTCTTACGACAGGCCGCCCGGCCACAGGAAATTGTATTCTATCTCCGTTCCTGCACGGATAAAAAAATATTAATAAGAAAATACTTCCTAACAGTGTGAATGTATTTTATATATTTTACGTTTTTTTGTACACTATATTTTTTGTATGCTCATGCATGTTTGTTCCGTCTTCGGAGCTTAGACATAAAACAATTTACAAGAAATGTACGGTGATAACAGAAAGGATAGGTCTAAAAGTCAATCACCAAACACGGGGGTCAAAGAGCAGCTTTTTGCAATCTATAATTTGATGACTCAAGGAAGAGCTTCTGTGTCGCGAAAATGAATATGCTATGATGGACATGTGGAGACATGGTAAAGCATGTTATTTTAACCAGACTTAATTTTAGCCATTGGGCTATCACAACACAAAATTCACAAACCAATAAACATAAGACTAAGACCAGCTTTTAAACACATAAAATTACAAACAGTGTTGAGAGAACGCAGTTCGCAAAAGGAAAATTTTAATTTTCTCTCAAAGAAAACGAAGATAAAATTGATTAGAGAGAAATAAATTCATCCTTATCGTCTGCCAAAACAAGAATCGGGAGAACCTTAAAGTAAACCTTCGAGAAGTTTCGAGGTTGCGTATACTTGATTACGGTCAAACGAACAGACTGGGCACGAGTTTTGGATTTGTTTCGCTACTTCAATTCTCAAGACGTACAATTTTCTCTGAACCAACTGAAGGGTTCTATTGTCGATCGAACTCAAAAGCCTGTTTTTATTCATTTATCTTTATATATATGTATAATTAAATAGTGGTATCGGCAGACGTTGTTCTGCTTGAAAAAATAAAAATTTAGAACCCGATTCCAGCGCCAAGTATTTTGTTTAGATTGATGGATTACAATATTGAAGTTTTAGTAGGATCCCTAATTGTTAAATAGTCTATATTAATCATGGATAATGTAGCATTTGAATGGCGAAAGAATTTTTGAAATCGGCCTAGTAGTTTTTTAGTTTATTCGTTACAAACATACAATAACACAAATTTTTCCTCTCTATAATATGATTATAGATAACAGCCCATAAACGACCCACTGCTGGGGCTCGGGCTTTCGACTATTGAGGATCAGACAGAATAAACTAAGTTTTATGCAGCCGAAAAATTTCAAACCTCCCTTGGGAAAATTTCCGCGGGATTCCCGGAATAAAAATACCATATATTTTATTACATAAAATTTGCTATCTATCGATCAGTGAAAAAATTGAATTGGAATTCGATATTTTATTTAAAATCTGGCCATTTAAAAAAATTCCTAATTCTCCCGGGATTCCCGAGATAAAAAAACTAGCGCAGTTTTAAGTCTAAGAATTAGCTGTCAATCAGTGAAAACCGCATCGACATCGGCCCAATATTTTTTACGTGAATCCCGAACAAACAGACCTAAAACTACTATTAGATCGGCAAAATACTGAATGCTTTCAGTGAAATGAAAATGAAGTGAAATCTGAAATCAATATAGCAATGTAATTATAAATTTTCTATTACAAACTGAAAATTAATATTACAAAAAATTGTTTAGTTAGTAAGTTACTTTTCAATTTCCTTCATGGAACTATTTTATTTGAGTTTATTCGTGTTTTGTTTATTTATTTAATTTATCTATCAGTAATATTCTAAACATGCCATCTCTTTACATCCAAGCTATTTACAATTACAAGTGGGATAGACTATATAAGCGATAGAGAACACAATTCACTTATTTTTAGGCTTCTTGTCAGTTTCTCTGTTTGTTCGAGATTCACATAAAAACTACTGGGCCGATTTTAATGCTGTTTTCTCTGATCGACAGCAAATTCTTAGACTTAAAATCTGCGCCACTTTTTATCCTGGGATTCCTGAATAATTAATGCCCTTGTCTAATGTGTGTTTATTTTCGATATAATTAATTTCGTATAGTCTCATGAACATATCTTTTTTCTTACAAAATAATTTTTTGGATAAAGTTAGTTAAATTGTGTATTTACATGATTAATATAAAACATTGTCTGCTGTAATATCTAACTTTAGATGTTACTTTAGTTGTATGAGACTAAGTAACTATATACTATAATTAGAATACTGAGCCTAAGTCATCGAAGGCAATGGGTAAGGCCTCCTAGAAGGCTAAAGAAAAGAAGAAAAGAAAGAAAATATTTATTTCAAATTGCGACTCACGCAATACAAACTGTTAATTAAATAACAATAAATGAAAAACCACAATTTATAAAATGAGGTTGGCACTCAGTGTTTCGCTGTGCTGAAACATGTTCCGACACAGTACTGGTTTTCAGTGCTCACCTCCAAAATCTCATATGTCCTAAGACCCCAAGTGTGTGAGTAACTTTGAACTATTACATTAATAAACAAAATATATCTAAGAATTATACAATGATATACCCTAACAAAACAACGAAATAATAAATAAATACCTATAACTAAATGTTAGTGAATTTGTTGTGGAAACTGTAAATAACTATAAGATATTTTAAATATTACTTGAACAACGAAATCATGGATATAAAACTAATTACAAATTACATTAATTCCTGCCCTCGGGTAAGTAAATGATATGTTCAATTATATAGAAGATCGTCACCCTCGCTACGTTCTCTCACTATATCGCCATACTGATCCGTTGTCCGACTCAAGAATCAGCCTTATGATCTCCCGAAATGTCAATAAGTCGTTTATGATTGCTCATGTTTTTATATGCCTATTTAATTGATCATCATTATCATCATCGTCAGCCATTCGCAGTTCACTGCTGGACGTAGGCCTCTCCAAGAAGGCGCCACTCATCCCTGTCCTCTGATTTCCTCATACAGCGCCTACCGGCGACCTTGCACGGGTCGTTGGTTCATCGGACTGGAGGGCGTCCGACACTATGTTTAGAGAGACGCGGTCTCCACTCCAGGACTCGTCTGCTCCATCGGCCGTCGATCCAGCGGCAGACGTGATCAGGCCACTGCCAATATCTTATACTGATATCCTCATTTCTAATTTTATCCATAAGAGAAACACCCAACATAGCTCTCTCCATAGCCCGTTGAGCGACTTGGGACTTGTGGTACTATTTTATTGAATAACCTATATATTCCATATTGTAAGGTTCAGACGTCACAAATAGAATACAAGAGTAGAAGTAAAATAAACAAAACTAAAATTCCTAGTAGATATGGTTCGTACGTAATGTGTTTCTAACACGATAAAATAAAGCTAACTTTTGCAAATTCTTGTGAAAACCTTGAATACAAAGTTCACTCTGATATTTCGCGTAAGGTTTGCGATTAAACTTTACTTGAGTTTTCCCGGCGGCTAATTCGCAGATCAAACCGTGGTGCGTAGCTCTATTTTACTTATATAAAACTTAGTTAGGTAGTTATGTATATATCGGGAGCGAGGCGAAGAGCAAAAGCTAGTATATGTATAAAGCCTCCTTGAAAAATTATCAAACTGAAAAATTTGCTTAAAAATCCGTTGCGTGGAGGAAGAGTTAGAGGATTGACAGACAGACAGACAGAAGCGGAAAGCGGCTATGTTTAATGCTAGGTTATAGATAAACAGTATTATTCATAGAGAGTTAGAGTTTAATTGCTTCTGTAAGAAAGATAAAGAAGTAAAAGAAGCGTTCAAACTAACTCTAACTCTCTGAGAATAAGACCGAAAGAAGATTGTTGTTCACATAGAATTGATTTCCCACACTAACGCGCTATTCTATATTTAAGAAGATTGTACTAGAAATAGTTAATATAAATTTAAAATATTATAATAAAACTACGTTAATCGTTTTAAGCACGATATTTTCATAGATTTTTATTCCGACATATCGACCACTTTTCAGTAGCCGTGTGCTAGTCACGAAAACTTAACAAAAAACGATTAAAATACTATTTTATGTACTCTTAGTGCTTAATCCGATTCCGAGAAATATCCAGCAATCTTATGTTAAAAAGTCTCGCAAGTGTATCGATATATAAATCGTTAAAAAGGATATAAAAAAGAATTATTCGTAATTTCATTGAGACTGCAATTATCAGTACAGCTATTATGAATAAGGTGTAAGTGTGCGGTTGCACTTTGAGAACACAAATTAAGTAATATTTCGTTTTCGTCTACAAAATCATATTAATAGTAAAAATGACGCCATTTCCGAAGTTTTAATTAACTTAAAAAGGCTATTTTTAAATCTAATTACTAAGTAGAATACTCTCTCTGCGTCATAAGATTTTTTTCTGAGTATTTAATCAATTTTAAACCACTAAAAAGCGCAATTCAAAAATATTTTCGATTTAAGTTTACATAAATTCTAAACGTCTTAAATAAGAACGCTACACGGTTTCTAGGTATGATATACTGAAAAAGTTTCAAACATACCGTGATAAAATCAAAGCATCGTGTGAATCATTTAATTTTCCATCACTACTTATTTCAAACTCTTACAGACTGTACACAAATACCACGTCACTTTAATTCATGAAATGCACAAAAGTTGGTAAGAAGTTATTTATACGTCATCGAGTTTGAACGTTGTAGTTTCGTAATTAAATCAATAGTTATATTACGATCGCACTGAGTGTACCTTGAATAACGCTTTTTCAAGACCGTTCCCGACAAGCTGGTGGAATAAACTGGCATGTAATGTGAGAATCTCCGTACCGCGCATGCGTGATCACTCAAGTGGTACTACGACAGGACATTGAAAATGAAAATAAGTGCTGAACTTTATGATCGTGTGTGAGACATAATACTTATATACGACTTATACTCTTATATACAGATTTTTAAATCTTGTTTGTAGATAAATAAATTTTATACTTTATTAGTGTAATAACACACCTGCGGAACGTACTGCGAGGAAAGTTTGTCTAAACACGCTCGCATTTTTTTTAGTTATGTGTGATACATCAGCGGAAATTACGCCGAGTTCATATTAGCCCCGATCCTACAGTCACTATACTTGCCGTGCGGTATGTTCTACAGGCGACTCTTCTCCAGAACATACCGGCCATTGGGATCCCGTAGGCCATCCAGTAACCTCCTCCCGGATCCAAATAACATTTAGAAATTCATTCCCCAGTGTTATGAAATAAAAAGGGTATGTATGTCATGAAGTGGGCATATTATAATTCCAAGAAATGTGAAATTTTAATTCAAAACACCTATTGATACTACCCGTAGCGCCATCTAGCGAAGATGGAACTAACTATGAGAGCTACACATTAAAATTGCGGCGTTGTAATTGTCGTTGCCATGACTGTGTTAATAATTGCAACGGTGGCATGGGTAGCAACAATAAAACGTGTTCGAAGCGCCATCTTTTTGAATACATTCCCATATATGCCTCGGGATCAGTAATTTTTCTACATCCTTTTCTATACCGCTTACAATGTTATTGCGAAATTTAATGACGATCTTTTGCGTACTTAAAACGTGAAACTGTCTAATCTAACAAACTGACGTTCGCATTTATATTATTAGTTAGGATTATGAATTGAATAAAATAATACGATGTGCAACTAGAACATTAAGGGTCGATTTTTCAATCATCAGATAAAAGCCATCATTTGAATAATTTATAACCTGACAAATTCTAAAGTGAAATATTTCCACTGTTTCATGCATGCAGCTGTCATTTTCAATTTTCCCATGTTGTATTTTAACCTATAGAATAACTTTTAGCTGGTGATTGAAAAATCGGGCCCTTAGTCAAACGGTACAATGTAAAAACAAAATTTGAAAACCGAATAAGAATTGTAAATTCGAATAAATTATAACCTGACAAATTCAAAAGTGAAACAATTCCACTGTTTCATGCATGCAGCTGTCATTTTCAATTTTCCCATGTTGTATTTTATCCTATAGAATAACTTTTAACTGGTGATTGAAAAATCGGTCCTTACTCAAACGGTACAATGTAAAAACAAAATTTGAAAATCGAATAAGAATTGTAAATTCGAATAAATTATAACCTGACAAATTCAAAAGTGAAACAATTCCACTGTTTCATGCATGCAGCTGTCATTTTAAATTTTCCCATGTTGTATTTTATCCTATAGAATAACTTTTAACTGGTGATTGAAAAATCGGTCCTTACTCAAACGGTACAATGTAAAAACAAAATTTGAAAACCGAATAAGAATTGTAAATTCGAATAAATTATAACCTGACAAATTCAAAAGTGAAACAATTCCACTGTTTCATGCATGCAGCTGTCATTTTCAATTTTCCCATGTTGTATTTCATCCTATATAATAACTTTTAACTGGTGATTGAAAAATCGGTCCTTAGTCAAACGGTACAATGTAAAAACAAAATTTGAAAACCGAATAAGAATTGTAAATTCGAATAAATTATAACCTGACAAATTCAAAAGTGAAACAATTCCACTGTTTCATGCATGCAGCTGTCATTTTCAATTTTCCCATGTTGTATTTTATCCTATAGAATAACTTTTAACTGGTGATTGAAAAATCGGTTGTTACGACATCCCGTCACATTCCCGGAAAGCATCCCTTTACCGGTAACATTTCCTCTTCCACCTTAATTCGGCCGGTACTAACCAGAGGGCGCTGCGCACACACATGCATTTCATTGGCCGAGCCGAATCTTCTAATGGCTGCCTAAATATCGTCGCGACACCACGCTCCCCGATAAATAGTCAAAATCGTCGGAAAACTACTGCATTGAGCCCTAGAACCGCTCCCTAAAGTGCCAACTGTGTCTCGAACGTCTAGTGTAGTGTTTGTGTAAAACCAGGACGCGCGAATCCGGCCGAAATCCTGCATAATTCCTTACACAGTTCCAGTGACGGTAAGTGTTCATTTTTTTCTGCTTGGTTCACTAGGATTTGCGAGGCGGCATCAGGTCTAATAGAGAAACAGGGTTTGCTCCGGCAAAGTAGCCATTCATATCTTATCATTAGTGGTCCAATCGAGCACGGATTGACAAATTAAATTAAATATTCCGTTCGATAATCGTAAGGATTTTCAACCAAAATATAACGGTTCTATCGTTTCAAAGTTGTCAACCATTTTTGTGGTTCAATAGTCTCGAAATTCAACCTTAATTTTAGTTAAATCCGTCAATCATTAATAAACAAATGAATAACATTCGCATAATAAATTCATTTCGTAAAATATTCTATCGCATTCTACTTATTAATCATTTGAAATAAGGTAGTTTCAAATTTCTTAACAATTGTTTCGAACAAATTTAATTTAAAGTTGTATCTAAGCATAATATCATCACCGATGAACTGGCTACTCGTCGCATGCTGCGCTGTTCTCTTATTTACTTGATGCTGCTTAGAACAGATTTATTGGTTTTGTGCTCAGAATAACTACAAGATTTAAATACCTACCAACCTACATCATTTAATTAAGTAACTTCGTAACTTGTTATACGTTACTTTTTTATAAAAGAGTGCGTCATTCACTCTGAATACGCATTTAAGGCGCAGTGCTCAAGGAAATTTAATATTTTTTAATATCATACTTATTATATTTATATCATGAGTCAAGCTAAGTCTACTGACTCCAATAAAACTAAATTAGAGGCCGAACTTAAGGCACTGATTAGTAGACGGGAACATGCATTTCGTTCCATGCAAATTCTTTACGATCTCTCGAAAGAAATGTCCATAGACTCGTCGAAAGTCTCAAAATTTAGGGTTCGGTATAAAAATATAGAATCTGTACGTGAAACCTTTTCGGAAATTAATCACGAAATTAATTTAAAGAAATTAGAGAAAGAACCCGGTAGTCCAATAGATTCAAACGCTTTAGATTCTTTTGAGGAATTATATTATGACGTGTTAGAAGCCGCAGACTCATTGGAGTCGCAATTTATGCCGTCAACTTCTGGTCCAAATAATGTGTTTATTCGAACGTCTCAAGTTCGATTACCGAAACTTCAAATTCCCCAGTTTGACGGAAACATTGAAAACTGGCAAACGTTCAAGGACAGTTACTTGCCTTTAATACATCATAACACGTCACTTTCCGAAATTGAAAAATTTCATTATTTAATTTCTAGTTTGTCCGGCTTCGCCTTAACAATCGCTAAAGGTTTACCGTTGCTCGCGTCGAACTACCATGTTGTGTTTAACGCATTAACCGATAGATACGACAACAAAAGAGTCCTTGCAACTTCGTATCTAGATAAATTATGTACGTTAACACCATTAAATAATTTTTCGTTCGATAGTTTGAACGATTTAACAAATACTTTGTACGAATCGGTGAATGCGCTTCGCGCGCTCGACATACAGCCGCTTAGCGAGTTTTTACTTTTTTACCTCGCTGCGCGTACGCTTGACAGTGATACTCGTCAACGGTTTGAACTGCAGAATACGCGCGAAATACCGACTTTCGATGATTTACTTGGTTTTGTACAGAACTATGTTAAAATATTAGAAGTGAGTCAACCAGCTTACACTTCAAAAAATAAACTAAATTCTAAACAATTTAGTAACTCTAGAATTTTGCCTAATACTACATCCAAAATTAATAATAAAAATAATTACAGTCCATCGCTCAAGTCTTTCGTTGCAACTACAAATATCGAAAAACAATATTTCCCTTGTCTATGCTGCAATGAATCCCATAGTATATACAAATGCTTAAAATTCCAACGTATGGACGTCCCAACAAGGAGTCAATTAGTTCATGATCTTAAACTTTGTTCTAATTGTTTACGTTCAGGACATGATTTAAAAGCATGTAAATCAAGAACAACCTGCTTGATTTGCAGTTCGAAACACAATACATTGTTGCATACGGAAATGCCTACTGAGACCATAGCGTTGACCAGTGCGGTCGCCGGACAAAATAGCCACCGTAAAGCTAGAATTTTAGGTACCGCTATATTCCGTCTACGCCACGTACACGGCTCGTTCCAGTATGCACGTGCCCTTATAGATAGTTGTTCAATGGATTCTTTTGTAACAACTTCGTGCGTTCGTAAACTTGGTTTGCCTGTACAATCATGTAGGATGGCTGTCACCGGTCTGGGCCAGAACTCCGTGAATGATATTCAAGGTATCACCCACTGTTCTATCATGCCAAAGCATAGTGAAAGCCCCCGGTTCGACTTAACGTTAGTAGTCATTCCAAAAATCACTTCTCCCATGCCTAGCACACATGTTCCTTCAACAATTGGTGACCACTTCAAACATCTAAAATTAGCAGATGAGAATTTCGTCACACCAAGTTCTGTCGACATTCTCTTAGGCGTGGATTGCTTCGACCAAATTTATCTCGGCCCTCGTTACGCGCCAGGTCCTGGCTTACCATGTGCGCTTTCGAGTGTGTTTGGATGGGTGATAACTGGTCAGTACCACGACCCCACGTTTATTCGCACTCCTACTCAGGCTGTTACTTCTCTCATGACGTCCACATCTGCGTTCAACGAGGTCGATCAACAGTCCTGTAAAGTTGAAGAACTTTCAAATTCGTTATCAACGAAATCGAAATCGAAAATATCTAAATCAATCTGTCAAAATTACGCTTATCTTAATACATTTATAAATCCTGTATATCATAAATTAAAACTTCAGTACGAAGATTTTGGTCACGTGCCTCCAGTAAGAGCATCTTCGTCTACTAACCCACATTCTTTCGTCTTTCCCCTTCCTAACGTGCGCGTTGACAGCTGCACAATGCCGGCCAATCTGTCAGTCAGGTTCCATGGTAACGATCCCACTCAAACCGCGTCTTATATAAAGTCGAATAACATTCTATCTTCATTTATCGATACAGCAGGATCTTTGCGAGTGGGGGGAATTATACACGATTAAATTTTTTGAATACTAAATGTACACTCGATTTTTATAAATTTATAACTTTCATTTTAAATTAATACATACACATACATACATACATAACTTCACGCCAGTTCCCTCGCGGGGTAGGCACGAACAACAGAGTGCCATTTAGGCTTATTCTTACACACCTCACTTGCCTCTTTGACATTCATAACTCTTGTCATGCAAGCTCGTCTGTTCTTAAGGCTCCTGACATCACCTTCTGCTAGTACACGATCAATTTGATCATGGAAGGTGTGTCGTGGCCTCGTATTTTAAATTAATACACTTCATAATTTTCATTTCTTTAGTTTGTCATCGTTTTTATTCAATTTAATCCTTTTTTTGTGAATTTCATACTTTTACTGTGGGTCAAACACCCTCTTATTATCTTATATCTCATACAGTTTAAGTACTGAATTCTAGATATTAAATTACGAATTCGTTTTGAATAAATTAAATCTAATATTTATTTTAAATTTAACCGGTTCCATGCTAACCGCTAACTAACTATCTTCCACTGTTCGAATACAGCCTAGAAGATGCTTCCCCATACGGGACGCCACAATGTCCCTACTTATAATTTATAAAACATATTTCAAATTTTTATTTCAAGTCAAACTACACACCGTCATGTCATAGCAGCGCTCAATCTAGAAGCTTCCTTAGCGTCCCTAGATGGGTTCATGTCTCGCCGCAGCCTATGTCAAAGTGTAGTCACCTTATGGTACCACTTTCATAAGCGCCGATCGACAGCTGAACAGCATCTGGTGGTTGTTAAGTTAGACCATAGGAAATAGCGTTAGTGAACTACCGGTGTGATAAATTTGGTGGTCTATTTGCAGCAGGATCAAATCCCCAAATATCATCCCAAAATCGAGTGTTTAGTTTTGACTTCCGAATAATAATAATTTTTCCTTTTCATTACCAGTAACGCTAGTAAACTCGCGTCATCTTTACGTTCTTTCGACGGATCCTCAAGAAGCCGCTTTATTTATACTAAGACATTTCCTTGTCCGTGGTCCACTATCACCATGCTCGAAGTGCCACTACAAGACGAAATGTACATATTCTCATTGACATATGTTACAGTAGAACCCTCGGTTCTCCTGGCGCATAATATGACAGCGCGATATCATTGCTAAATTAAATGTAAATAAGTCACTACGTTCTAACGACTATCTATTGTAGCTTTTAAGTCTAATTAATTATTAATTTTAACTTGTTTTTGTCTTACATTCCGAGCACAATTTGATTAAACTTGTTCTGAAATCCTTGCGAATTTCAAGTGGGGGGAAAATGTTACGACATCCCGTCACATTCCCGGAAAGCATCCCTTTACCGGTAACATTTCCTCTTCCACCTTAATTCGGCCGGTACTAACCAGAGGGCGCTGCGCACACACATGCATTTCATTGGCCGAGCCGAATCTTCTAATGGCTGCCTAAATATCGTCGCGACACCACGCTCCCCGATAAATAGTCAAAATCGTCGGAAAACTACTGCATTGAGCCCTAGAACCGCTCCCTAAAGTGCCAACTGTGTCTCGAACGTCTAGTGTAGTGTTTGTGTAAAACCAGGACGCGCGAATCCGGCCGAAATCCTGCATAATTCCTTACACAGTTCCAGTGACGGTAAGTGTTCATTTTTTTCTGCTTGGTTCACTAGGATTTGCGAGGCGGCATCAGGTCTAATAGAGAAACAGGGTTTGCTCCGGCAAAGTAGCCATTCATATCTTATCATCGGTCCTTAGTCAAACGGTACAATGTAAAAATAAAATTTGAAAACCGAATAAGAATTGTAAATTCGAATAAATTATAACCTGACAAATTCAAAACTGAAACAATTCCACTGTTTCATGCATGCAGCTGTCATTTTCAATTTTCCCATGTTGTATTTTATCCTATAGGATAACTTTTAGCTGGTGATTGAAAAATCGGTCCTTAGTCAAACGGTACAATGTAAAAACAAAATTTGAAAACCGAATAAGAATTGTAAATTCGAATAAATTATAACCTGACAATTTCAAAAGTGAAACAATTTCACTGTTTCATGCATGCAGCTGTCATTTTCAATTTTCCCATGTTGTATTTTATCCTATAGAATAACTTTTAACTGGTGATTGAAAAATCGGTCCTTAGTCAAACGGTACAATGTAAAAACAAAATTTGAAAACCGAATAAGAATTGTAAATTCGAAATGAATCTGTGTGACATCTTTTTTAATCTCTTGTTATTAACAATGCAAATGCCTCTTTTATTCAAACTCATCGAAATACTAATTATCCTTATGAATAATATCTGCGATTCATACTTTAATTTCCGCTGCGGCGATTGTTAGAGGCTATTTTGTTGAAATGGGATTTAAATTGCTTTTTGTCGTGTTTTCGCATGATCAGGATTATCAAGATCATTGTGATAAAAAGCGTCGGTTTTCGTGGTAATATTGAATTATTAGCAATCATTTTCACTGGATTTCCATACGGACCCATCGGCCTAAATTCTAATCGCTTTTATTAACAGTAGCAATTTGAATAATGGAGTTGTATTTTTCCAACGTATTCAAGCGCTGATTGGTGAAGGGGAAAGACCCCTTCAAATTTCATCAATTGAATAAGCACAAACATTTATTTGATGAGAGAAAATTGTTGAATAGGTGTGCACTTCGCTTTGCCTAGTTATAGCGTTAGCTTTCTAAATATTAATAGAGATGTTAAAGAAGAATATTGGGAATGACCTGACCTGTATTTTAATATACTGAATTTCGTTTGTTGGATCTCTCTAATATCGATTCATGGTAATTTTATGCAAACACACAATATTTGCAGAAAGTTATTGGTTTAGTTCTGACGTATTTCACTATGCCCCGCATGACTGACACGAATTTGGTCGTTTTTTAACTTTATATCCAAAGTATTTGTATTGAATATAATCTTATCGTTTTCAAAACTATTCCAAATATTAAGTTAGTCGTAAACTTCTATGATTACCCTAATTGAATTAACGCTATTATTTCTAATTGCCTTAAAGCTTGAAGCGTAAATTATTGTTTAATTGTTGTTTAAAATTATTTTGAGCTTAGATAAATGAGACCTGAATACAAACTTGCTGTTGGCTAATATTTTATTCAACAACCATAATTTCGTACTAATTCTGGTGTGGATTAATAAGGTCCAATCAAAACTTTTAGGTGAGAACAAGCGAAGTAAGGGGATTTTATTCCACTTTGCATAATATTTACATGTTTGTTAATGTAGATAATTATAAATTGTGTAACTTATTGGCAGACCGTGCATAACGAAACGTACCATAGAGGTGACAAATTTCCTATAGCGAAGACCTCACTTGCCAGTCCGCCCCATTGCCCGAGGGAACGACTTATGCATTTGCTCTATTTTATAAGTGTACTGCATCACTACTCGTACCTGCAGTTGACTTCCAACTATTTTGGTAGTACCGCAGTGAGGAGTCCCGTAGAGATAAGGAACATCAAGGGTTTAGTTTATTTGACTGTAGAACCAGAAAGCACTTAATTGAAAATATCCTATATCTCAAAAACTATTTAACAGATATTGCTCAAAATAATATTCATTGAAAGAATGATGAAGCTCTACTTTCTTAAATATTGAAATAACTTCTCGCCTAGTCACCAAAACGTCACTTCACTTCAATAAAAGTCATTAAGTAACATCGATATTTTTTTTTCAAAATCAATTTAACCATATCCATGCAGGAACGGAGAAATAATACGAATTCCTGTGGCCGGGCGGTCTGTCGTAAGAGACGACAAAACAACCCACAGCCAAGTGGTAGGGCAATTGCCCGACTGGATGGCTACCACCCTTGGTCTAGAGTACGCCGCTATAACAACTTTGAGTTGTGTTCCGTCATCAGTGGCCAGGTTCCAGTTTCCCCTTCAAGGCCGGCAGCACATTGGCAGCACCTCTGGTATTACTAATGTCCATAGGCGACGGTAACCATTTTCCATCTCAGTTAGGCCGTAAGGTTGTCTGCTGTGCAATAAAAAATCCGATACGACTCTATGACCAGTGTGCCCTAACAAAAAAATAATCCTTTGTTACAAGTACAATAACCATCCCTAATTTTCCGCGATTTTATTGCATCATTGTATAAGGTCATATAGATTATACCTTTCTGTAAAATTTCATCCATATAGATTTAGTAGTTTCGGAGGAAAATGACTAGGACATATAAACACAAACGAAAAAACATGACCAAAAAATAAGGGAAGCCAAAAAATTTGAAGAAAGATAAATTAACTGTATTATTATATAATAAAACTAGGTTTGAACGGTTGTAAGAGCGGGTATTTATTTGGTTTTTATTATTCCGACCACTTTTCGATTTCGGCCACTTTTTAGTAGCTGTGATCACGGAAGACAAAGATGTCAATGTCAATAAGTATTGTTAAAGTTTCATTTAGCCTACTCGCAATTGTTCATTTGAAATATTTAGATTTAATGTTGTTTATGGTTAATATTTACTCTATTTTACCCCCATCCATTTTAATATTATATACAATTATTAGAACTAGGCATGTTTGCTGTAGAGTTTCTTGCGCCGCGTCTTCTCTTCAAGCCACGAGATTTGTCGAAGCGATGGTAAATTAGATTAGTCTCTCGTAGTGTAAATAATAACCATAAATAAAATTAAAACTAAATAATTATAATGAACATGTTGGCGGCAGGCTAAATAAAACTTTGACACTTGATCTTTGTCTTCCGTGATCACGGCTACTGAAAAGTGGCCGAAACGTTAGAATAATAAAAATCAAATAAATTACAACCGTTAAAACGTAATTTTATTATGTATACTAGTCGCCAAAACTTAAGAAAATATTATATATACAAATTAACATAACAGAAAAAGAAAGTATGGTATTTCGAAAACATCTGTGTTGTAAACTGAAAGTTAAAAATGTATTATTACAATATTAAAACTAAGCCTTAAGAACAGACGAGTGTGCATGACAAGAGTTATGAATGTCAAAGAGGCAAGTGAGGTGTGTAAGAATAAGCCTAAATGGCACTCTGTTGTTCGTGCCTGCCCCGCAAGGGAACTGGCGTGAAGTTATGTATGTATGTATGTATGTATTAAAACTAATGACCATAGGAAGAACTCTAAGCGCTAATAGAACCAATAAATTAGAAATTACAGTTGAATGTGTAGGCGCAGTGTCTATAAACTGTATAGTCTGTTATTATAAGAAAGAAAGAAAAATCTATAGTCAATATACGTAACAGCCTTTATAAAATATTGTGTCCTTTGTAGCAAAAATAATATAATAGAGAGCTATAATAAGATATCACATTTAGTAATGAATTGATACATAGAAATTGTCTCCTAAGAAATCAATGTTTAAAAATAAATTCATCTAAAAATACCATTCCTTTCACAAGATAAAATCATTCTGCTTTAAGTGATTCGCGAGCTCTTTGTAAAGAGAAATTGATAACACGAAAATAATTTTAAGTCATTGTACTCTTTAATTCCTTTTCTATCAATTTGTGGATTATTGCACTTATTCTTATTATTATTTAAGTTCTACCTAGTGATTTGCACCACCTACATAGATTAGGTTAAATTATTTTTTAAGTTAGGTTGCCTGGAAGAGATTGCTTTAAGGCTATTGTTTCTACCATGACTATATTTTAATCGTGCATTTTTGTAATTGTCTACAAACTGCACAAAAAAATGAATAAAATCCTCAAGAAGCAAAACATTAAAATTTGTCTGTACAATATTTACAAATGGTCGTTATCTTTAATATCTACACTATTATAACAAATAGTAGTAAGTATTTTTGTTCGGTTTTACGGCCTTTGAACCCATTTTTATGAGAACTTGATTAATTCTATGTCCGTAAAAACATTCACGCATCGCGCGCGCATTTGAGATATCCACCCAATTGCAATACTAACCGGGTTCCAAGAGCTTGGTGATAAGTGGCAAGTGAATCTATGGTCTTTCGAACCGAATATTCCAACTGGCGACCTATTTATACAGTCTGCAACAACCGTATTTTGCCATTTTATGGTTAATTCAAACCAAATTGTAAATTTTCGCATACCTAAAAAGTTAAATAAACAATCATTATCAATCTGCCCATTTACCCGTTTTCTGCCCTTGTTTTTTCTTTTTTGTTTTCTTATAAACATATTACTTCTGCCCTTATATATTTGAATACCCATTCCACATTCCTCAGATAATTACGCAAATTGCTACACGATAACTATTTTTTGGTACGTAGGTAGGTTAATATAACCTCGAGTACGTATTCTGTACTTTATTCAGCACACCTATTCTCGAATACTTGCACTAAACGTGATATCGGATCGATATAATAATATTGAATATTATATTCGTTTCACTCGGTGTGGTTAGCTTGCCGTGCAACTTTTATAGCTTATATATAGCTTCGTGTTTATTAAGACTCAGCGCACACGACAGTTTGATATATATTTTTTTTCCTAATCATTTTTATTTATTTCGTATTTCTTACGTTTCTCTGGCTGCTTTCTTGCGTGTTCTTTATTAGCATTAGTAAAAAAAAAAAAAAAATTTTTTTTTTTTTTCGTTTGCTTTTCCTTTTCTTATTGTGCACTTCTCATCGTCATGCCTACCAAATCGCAATCTGCCATCTTTATGCAAACCCATAAGTACATAACTTTCCTATTAGAGATAGCTAACCTTATATTAAAAGGAGACAAAAAGTATAGTGTAAACGATTTCATAGGGCGCTTTACAAAATTGGACGATATAAAGGGCAAGTTGGATACAGTATATTATGAGATCTTGGACTCTAAAGACCTTGACGACAAAGTGGAAAAATGGTACTTTGACTACTACACCTCGGCTATAGAAGCATATGAAAAAATTTTGGTGGCAAACATCACCATCAGCTCAAGCATCAAACCAAGCTCGCCCACATTCTCCACGTCTACTGTTCTGCCCAAAATAGATCTACCCAAATTTTCTTCCAAGCTTGAGGATTGGCCATCTTTCATAACAATTTTCAAAAGCCTTACGGACACTGCCGGTAATTTGTCAGGTGCAGTTAAATTACACTATTTATTTTCTTGCCTCTCCGGAGAAGCTCTCAGTATGGTATCACACCTCAAGGTTACCGATGAGAACTACGATGTAGCGATGACAACACTTGCCAATCGCTACGAAAATCGCCGAGTTCTCATTGATAGGTTTATAGATATGATACTAGAGTTACCCCACATCACCACCCGCTCACAAATCAGACAGTTATTTTTAGCCCCTCTTATTTCAACCCAATCGGCGCTTAAAAACCTAAACTTACCACTACATGACTCAGACTACGTCCTAGTGTCAATAGTAGTGCGGAAGTTAAAGGGCGAGCTTCGCACATTATTTGAACGAACGCATGGGTCTTCAGACACTCTGCCCACCTTAAAGGATGTAATCACATTCTTAGAAGACCATGCACGTTGCACAGAAACTGAGACATATAACCCACCCCCCCCCTCCCCTTAGGACCCCATTACTCTGACGAGTGCAGATCCACAGGACGGTGTAGAGAATGTGATAGCGAGAAACACCATACCACCTTACATCGCAGTGGCTTTGAATCACCCATTATGGGTTCTGATGTCTTGGGCCAAATTTTGGATGGTAACAAAATTTTTTTGGGCCCCGGCAGGCCAATAGCCTTCGGCACGATCTTCAATTTCGCTCTTTTAGGTCCTATCAATCCAAACTACACAAAGCCTGAGCCTCAAGTTAATTCAGCACTAGTAAATATTGACTGTTTACAACCCCAACACTCAAATAAAGAAATACACTCCGCTCTGGAGAGATTCTGGGAAGTCGAAGAAGTGCAATCAAAGGACAACTCAACCTCTGACGAGTGTGAGGAGAACTTTCGTTCTACCACCACACGTGATCCCACAGGGCGATACATAGTATCCCTTCCCTTTCTTACAAAGGCACCTAAGCTCGGTGCAACCCACGCTATTGCACTACGACGATTCCTTAATTTGGAGCGCAAACTCCAAAGAGATCCTACCCTCCGCTCAAAATATATCGACTTCATGAAGGAATACATTGACATGGGCCACATGGCTCTTTGTCACCCCAGCACATTTAAAGGAAAAGACCATTTTTACGTCCCGCATCATGGCATCTTCAAAGCCAACTCTGAAAAACTTCGCACGGTTTTTGATGGCAGCTGTAAGAGCTCTAATGGTGTCAGTCTTAATGACTGTCTGCACACTGGCCCACCGCTCCAACGTGATATTACTGACATCATTCTAAATTTTCGTACTCACAAAGTGGTCTTTAGTACAGACATCC
Organism: Dendrolimus kikuchii; assembly: GCA_019925095.2. Classification (NCBI taxonomy): domain Eukaryota; kingdom Metazoa; phylum Arthropoda; class Insecta; order Lepidoptera; family Lasiocampidae; genus Dendrolimus; species Dendrolimus kikuchii. The sequence continues at coordinate 16,617,712 of CM034388.1, read as the reverse complement.
AGATGATGTTTAGAAATATACTAGTTCACCCAGACCACAGACGGTTCCAACTCATTCTATGGCGCTCTTCTCCAGATCAACCTCTGCTCACTTACGCCCTGTCCACTGTCACGTATGGCCTACGACCCAGCCCCTTCCTCGCCAATCGATCTATTATACAGCTGGTCACTGATGAAGGTCACCGTTTTCCCCAGGCTGCACAGGTTCTTACGCACTCCATATTCGTGGATGACATTCTGACTGGGCATGATTCAGTTGACAAGGCAATAGCTCTGCAGACTGAACTCATTGAGTTACTAGCCCTAGGGGGATTTCATTTGCGAAAGTGGACCTCAAACTCTCGTCAGCTTTTAGAACGCTTCCCGGATGATCAATGTGACATACCCAAGGATTTTGATGTTGTACCCGACTCCAATGCAATCAAGGTACTTGGTATGCAATGGATACCCCAAACGGACGAATTTACATATCACATTTCGGTACCTACACTGGAAAAATTTACCAAAAGGTCAATACTCAGTACCATCGCTCGTTTATACGATCCTAGTGGATGGATCAGCCCAGTTATTTTCCGCGCAAAACTGCTCATTCAGCACCTATGGACTCTAAAGTTAGACTGGGATGAATCGGCTCCCAATGATGTCACATTTCAATTTCAGCACATTTTTGAAGACTTACCTCTACTCTCTGCTCTTCGACTCCCCAGAACAATTTGCACCAGCAAAGATTCCACCTACACCCTACACGGTTTTGCCGATGCATCCGAATCCGGATATGCAGCCGCAGTCTATCTTCATGAAACGAATATCACGGGTCAGGTACACGTCAGACTACTTGTTTCTAAATCCAAGGTAGCCCCCATTAAAACCCGACAGACTATACCAAAGCTGGAACTTTCAGCTGCACACCTCACTTCGCTGCTCATTTCTCGCGTCTCTGTTCAACTTTCTGCCCACATTACCATTCAGCAACACTTTTGTTGGTCAGACAGTACTATCGTACTCGCCTGGCTTAAAACTCCTTCTCAATCCCTACAGGTCTTTGAGGCCAATCGAGTCTCTGCCATTGCAGCCAATCCATGTAACCCTACTTGGAGACATGTACCCTCAGCTCTTAACCCTGCCGACTGTGCTAGCAGGGGAATATCAGCACAGGAACTCTTAGCCTATGACCTATGGTGGTCGCCTACTTGGCTCAAGGCCCCACCTGATACCTGGCCCACGATGCCCCCTGCTTTGGGTCATCACGTACTGCCTGGTCTAAAACCCAGAAAAATGGTAGCTCACATCGCGGTTCCTGATCTAGACACGGATTTACTCACGAGATTCAGCTCCTTAGACACACTTGTAGGCGTAACCGCATGTATTAAACGTTTTGCACACAATTGCTTGGTATCTTCTCACTCTCGCATCGTTGGTCCCATTACCGTAGACGAACGTAAGAAAGCGCTCTTACACTGGGTACGCTCAGTCCAACAAAATATGTTCGCTGAAGACATCCACCGACTGCAAACTAACAAATTATGTACAGTGCGAATACAACGCCTCTCGCCCTTTCTCAAGGATGGTCTTCTTAGAGTAGGAGGGCGCTTGTCCAACTCAGCCCTTAGATATGACACACAACATCCCCTCATCTTACCCAGTTCAAGCCCCCTTGTGGACCTAATTATAGATCATTTCCACACTATACACTGCCACCCGGGCGCAGATACACTACACGCACTACTCCGTCAACAATACTGGATTTTATCTGGAAGGCGAGTCATTCGTCACCGTGTCTTTAAATGTGTACGCTGTTTTAGGCATCGAGCTCAGCCGAATCCCCCTTTTATGGCCGACCTACCGGCTGATCGAGTCAGCCCACAACCGGTGTTTAGTCAAGTGTCCACGGATTTTGCCGGACCATTCCTAATTAAATCAAGTACTCTACGCAATGCCAAACTTCTCAAAGGCTACTTTTGTGTTTTCGTTTGTCTCGCCACCAAGGCAGTGCACTTAGAGGCTGTCTCGGAACTTTCTACGGACGCCTTTTTTGCGGCATTGCAAAGGTTCGTTAGTCGGCGCGGAATCCCTACCCTAATTCGCTCTGATTGCGGTACAAACTATGTCGGCGCAAGAAATCAGCTCATAGAAGTACAAAACTTCTTAAAGGCCAATGATGATAGAATTACGCACAAGCTAGCCACACAGCAGATCACATGGTTGCTCAATCCGCCCTCAGCTCCTTCTTTTGGCGGTCTGCACGAGGCAGCCGTGAAATCTACTAAGCAATTACTCTATCGCGTATTAGGTGAGCAGCATCTGACCTTTGAAGAATTTTCTACACTCTTAGCCCGTATTGAGGCCGTTCTCAACTCTCGACCACTCTGCCCTCTGTCTTCAGACCCTACAGACTTCGAAGTCCTAACCGCTGGTCATTTCCTTATAGGTCGCCCACTTACCGCATTACCCGAACATTCCCATGAATCCTCTCCTCCATCAACCCTACGACGTTTTCGCTTAGTGCAAGCGTTGGCTCAGCGATTTTGGACCTTGTGGTCGAAATCCTACCTGCACACTCTCCAATCCCGATCTAAATGGACTACGGAAACCAGTCGACCCAAGATTGGTGAGCTGGTACTCATAAAGGAGGATAATCTTCCCAGACTCCAGTGGAAGATGGGAAGAATAAAGAAGATTCTGCCCGGAAGGGATGACGAATATAAAGTTGTATACAGCCTTTAACAAGCTTTCAGCGTAACCCTTGTTTATATAAGAGAGATAAGTTACTGCTTTACGTTATTCACAATAAAATAATAATACATCTGTAAAACGACCGCGTCTATGGAATTCCCGCTATCGCTCCAAACATCAGTACCTACCGGAAAATCCTCAAGGACGTTGGCGTTGCTATAAGCCTTAACTGAACCATGATAAACAATTGGCAAATCTAATGCCAAAGCTAATGATATCACATGCTCCTTATCAATAAAATAATTTAAGCGCGGAATCAAATATCTGTAATTTATAATATCCTTTTGGTACCCCTGTAATGGCAGAAGAAGAAGAGGAATGCAACTTCAAAGTCAGGAAGATGAATCAAAGAAGTAGCCGGACCACTTGCACTAGACAGGAACCAACGGAGGATTTTGGACGAGGCCTTTGTCGGAACGACGAGCTGAGAAGAGTTGCTGATAATTATTGAATATTATTTAACTCAATAAAAATGTAATATAGCTTAATAATAAAGGCTATATTTATATTTATCTTAATTGTAACAAAAAAAATCTGTCTTATAAATAAATGGGGTTGGTGGATTTGGTTGATAATTCGTAGCTTGGCAATCCGCGCACAATGAAAGCTTCCGTAGATGTGACAAACTTGTTTTCATCATGGGCCTATGGAACTATAAAAATAATTTAATCTATAACACCAAAGAGCTACATAGGTTGTTAAACATCAACGAGTTTGGATAGAGTAGACTCTTAATTTGTGCAATCATTTTAATGATACAATTTAAAATTCGGAGCGGTTCACATAAACGGCTCATGGAATATAAAGTTGTATACAGCCTTTAACAAGCTTTCAGCGTAACCCAATAAACTCTTTTTATGTAGGTCCGCTTAATACGAAAATCCATTAAATTATAATAAATGGTGAATGTAGATTATACCAATTTTGAAACGTGTCTTAAAACTTCGTTCGATGTAGTGTATATGAGAGTGTTTACGCCATTTATAGTATTTAATTAATATTAAAGGTAACCTCCACATTTTGTAAATACTTTAAATTTTAAAAATTTAAAGTATAATAAAAAAACTGTCGCCTCATTATTTATTTTAAAGAACATTGTTTGAGTGCATGACGTGTAATTGTCCATCCCTTTCTTTCCTACATAATTACCTATATTTGAGCCAAATATACCTTGCTCACTGGATGAGAAGAAATCGACGGAAAGAAAGGTGGTAGTGCAATTGTGCTCTGTTCGTAACTCGAAATAAAGTGAAATAATTATTACAAAATGCTTTAACAAAAATTGTGTAGTGCTACAAATATTCTAAATATTTAGCAAACTTAATAATAGTGGCCAGAAGATATAATAACATAGAAGAACTGTGTCGTATAACCATTTGAAGGAGATCCGGTGAGTTCCCTTTGTGTTCTTCCAATTTCGATACACTTATTGTGCTCAACATTTTGTTTAATAAAATTGAACCAAATCGTAATCAGTGAGTAGATTGTGAATATTTTCTCTTTGCTCATACTATAACACATAAGGAGCAGGTGAGGTCGGCATAGGCAGTTGTTATCCAACCGCCACAGTAATTCAACCAACAAGTCATGCTGCAATATACTGTACAGAAAGCGTTCTTAGAATAGAATGGTTTTTTTTATTGCAGGAGTTCAGAAGACAGGCAGATGGCCCACTTGATGGAAAGCGGTTACCATCGCCTATGGACATTTGCAACACCAGAGGTGATACAAATGCGCTGCTGCTCTCTTAAGGGAGACTGGAACCTGGTTACTAATGCCGGAACACAACTCAAGGTTGTTATGGCGACATACTTAAGACCAGGGGTGGTAGCCATCCAGTCGGGCAAATGCCCTATCACCTGGCTGTGGGTTGTTTAGTCGCCTCTTACGACAGGCCGCCCGGCCGCAGGAAATTGTATTCTTTCTCCGTTCCTGCACGGATAAAAATATAATACAGTATTTTTAATTTTAATGCCGGCTTAAACTTAAGTATTAAAAACGCATACACATTAATTTGTAAATGTGCTAATATCTCTATATATATAAATATTATAAACGCGAAAGTTTGTAAGAATGATGAATGAATGACGATGTATGTTTGTTACTCTTTCACGCAAAAACTACTGAATGGATTTTGATGAATCTTTACAATAATATAGCTTACATATCAGAATAACACATAGGCTATAATTTATAAAGATATAGTGTGAATTATCCAAAATATAACGATTTTCTATCACCATGCGAGTGAAACCGCGGGCGCAGCTAGTATAGTTATAATAAGCTACGGAACTTGAAGGAGATGTTTTGTTGTACAATATTTATTTTGAAAAATCTTATGAATGGTTAAGGGTCGGAAAAGTCGAAGAAAATTCGGGGGGAGAGCTTGTTTAACAAATAATGTTACGTCATTTCCGTGAGGGTAACAAGGCGGTGTAAATCGTTGGCAAAACCACGGTTTCGAGGGGAAACAGCTATTAGTGGTTAACTGGATTTAACTTTGAGGCTGTAAGTTATTTCAGCCTGCTGTTTTCTAACACAAATAATTTCCTCCAAAACTTTATATATAGTAAACTTATCAAATGGTATTTGCGTTGTTAGATCTTACGTCACGTACATGGAATAATTTATTGGTACATAATTAACAAGGTTAAAACTGATTAGTCCATGTACATGCCATAATCTGTCAATACGGAAAACAGAAAATCTTCGGAAATGCATCTACGAATATGTTTAGGCTTTACATAGTTTCACGTAGCAGTTAAGATTTCTGTATATATAGTCTTCAGTTTAATGGTAAATTAATTAAGCAAGTAATTACATATAGAGTACAACACTCGTCGTCTTATTTTGTACTTCCCTCCAGCGGAGCCATGGGCTTTCGCCAGTCGTGTGTCACCCTATCCAACGGGGTAACTATCATAGACTCATTAAGAAACCCCCACACCAGTGTAGAGGTTTATAACAAACAGATTATCTCTATTATATCTAAATATAATAGACATAAATATAATTTCACGACCGAATGGATGTTAATGAAGTTTATAGACTATAAGGATACAGTCCCCAGGAAGAGAAGGATATATATAGATTACATTTATTTAAAAAAATAATACCTAATGGGGGTGAAATGGGCAACATGTATAGGCAATCCTTAATTCCTCGAGTTATATAAATTCATCTTTAGGATTTTTGTTTCTGCGTTACATTGTTATAATTTTACTTCGTTTATAAAATAAAACCTACTAAACAGCAGGTAACAGCTAGTCTTTTAATAATCTTGTGAAAATTATGGTAAGTATATACAAGTGAAATATATATGTATTAGGATATTTTTTTTTTATTGTATGAGTTCAGCAGACAGGCAGACGGCCCATTTGATGGAAACCGGTAACCTTCCCCCATGGACATTTGCAACACCAAAGCTGCTAAATGCGCTGCTGCTCTCTTAAGGGAGACTGGAACCTGGTTACTAATGACGGAACACAACTCAAGGTTGTTATGGCGGCATAATCTAGACCAGAGGTGGTAGCCATCCAGTCGGGCAAATACCCTCCTATTTGGCTGTGGGTTGCTTTTTCGCCTCTTACGACAGGCCGCCCGGCTGCAGGAAATTCTATTCTTTCGTCGTTCCTGCACGGATAATTCATAATATATATAAACTTGTTTGCATAATATATATAAACTTTGCCAATATATATAAAGCCTTGGCGCATTTTCACCATTCCACTATTAAAACTGACAGCTAACCGCATTATTGCGCGTTCAAGCAGAGCGTAAGGTAATTTTGTGGTCCACTGATTGCTCGAATAGGTGCTGTGTAAAAACATTACTCTGTTACAAAATTCTTCATAATATTCAAGTGCTTGTATTTTTTATTTGCTTTATCTATATCTATGTAAACCCATTTCCAGACGTATGGTTTATTTTAAATTTTTCGCACCTAATAAGAATCGATGACAACACAATAATTTCATAACTTTGTCTTGACTAGGATTATCATGATGATATTGGAATTTGATAAACTTTTTATTTATTTAAGGTGGAAAACCTAAAGTTAATAAATATAAACAAACATTTATAATTGTTATCAGACAGCCAATTACACATTGTCGCAAATTACATGTTCAATAAATTATACGCAGATGTACAAGTATGTACAATATAAAACTAGTCATAAAAAAATATGACTTGGCTCCCGAAACACTGATCTCAAATGTTCTTTCATGTGACATGCACACGGGTCTGGGTACGGGGGAAGACCAAAAGCAGCGCCTAGTGCCACCTGCTGCGTGTGTCTGTGGCGGTCTTGTAGTCCTGCCTTTAAAAATAAAATTCTAGAACCCGATCCCAGAGCCACCTACCGGTTCTAATTGCGAATCTTAACCATCCGGGTACCCACTCAAACGCACAAAAACAAAATCACCAAAATTGCTCCAGGTGATTAGGAGGATTCCAGAAGCCGATCTCAGCGCCACCTACCGGTTCCAATTGTGAATCTAAACCATCCGGGAACCCACTCATCCCTACTCCGTGATGTTTGCTGGATGAGAGGTGACAACGGTAGACATCTAGCGGGGATAACTGATCGATTGATAGTTAAAAAAAAATCGCGATGGAAAAATAGGGGTTGATAGTAGAGAGGTGGAAAATTAAGAGTAATATAATTTTTTTTATTTTAAGTCATGACAAAATAAGATTAAAAATCTTGCCAAAAAAAATAAAGTTTATAATTAACAAATAAAAAATAGGGGTTGATCGTACAGTGGTGAAAATTTAAGGTTGTATGTATTTTTTAATGCTGTATCTTAAAAAAATAAAATAAAAAATTTAGGGGTGGACTACCCTTAACATTTGGGGGATGAAAAATAGATGTTGTCCGATTCTCAGACCTACCCAATATACACACAAAATTTCATGAGAATCGGTCAAGCCGTTTCGGAGGAGTATGGGAACGAACATTGTGACATGAGAATTTTAACGATGGAAAACACGATGCAATTTTTTTAGATTTCTTATCTATTTGTCGGCTTGTCTGTTTGTTCGGGATTCACGTAAAAACTACTGGGCTGATTTCGATGCGGTTTTTGCTGATCGACAGCTAATTCTTAGACTTAAGCTCTGCGCTACTTTTTATCCTGGGAATCCGGCGGGAATTTTCCTGGGAATTATTTAAAATGGCCAGATTAAAAAGAATACGAAGTTCAATGTTATTTTTTTACTAATCGATAGCAAATTTAATGTAACAAAATATGTGATATTTTTTATCCCGTGACCATTTTCCCGGGAGCGGTATGAAGTTGTTCAGATGCACAAAAATTAAGCTTATTCTGACACAATTTCCTCTAAAATGATAGCTTATATTCTTTTTTTAAACGCTGCGATACTTTATGTCCCGGAAATCGCGCAGGAATTTCAAGTCAAGCGTGGACGAAGTCGCGGGCATATATTATTATGTATTACTTCACCTCACTGACTGACATATCAACGTACAGTCCAAACTAATAGGAATAGGACCGAAAAATTTGCATGCAGGTTCTTTCTATACTGTAGATGCGCACTAAGAAAGGGTTTGTAAAAATTAACTCTTAAGGAATTGAAAAATTCTATGAAATTTTGTATTAAAATTCGTCATTGTTAAAGTAACAAGCACCGAATTTTAAATATCTGTTCCTAGTCAGAAATAAATGTACACGTCAGCATTTTTGGAAATTCAACCCCTAAGGGAATAAAAGTATGTATGAAAATGTTTGTGTTAATTTTTAAAATAAGAACCATACATTTTTAGCCGCCTGCTTCTAGTTAAAAGTAAATGTAGACGTAAGTCGACGTTTTTGGAAATTCAACTCCTGAGGTGGTTAAAATGGTGTAGAAAGGTTGCTCAAACTGTGACTATCTTTAATCTACGCAAGAGACGCCGCGAGTAAAAGCTAGTGAATAATAAATTATGCTAATCAGCAAGTTTCTAAGCGATTCTCGTTACAGAAAACCGTCAAATAAAATTACAATTATGTTGTCCCGCAACTTCACATACATACGCCAAAAGATAGAATCAATTCAGAACCACTTAAAACTTCACAAGAAGGATTTGAAGCGGAGAATTTCTTTTTGAATAATTTATCAAACAATTTTGTCTTTTGTGCCATTTATGTACATTTGTACCACTTTCACTTGCTTTATGTTCTTTTGGGATCAGAGTGTAGTGCTCATATCATTGTACGTATTTTCTTTTACTTTTTAAATATAGCTTTGCATAGTTTATATGTCTTACACGTTCCCAATGAGCGATAGTGTTTTATTTCTTTTTGTATCTTTGTTTTTATTTTTAGTACCTAACGTATAACATTTATTATGGTACTAATATTATAAAGAAGTAAAGTTTGTGAGTTTGTGACGTTGTAGGGGGTAATCTCTGGATCTACTAAACCGATTTCAAAAATTCTTTTACTGTTAGAAAGCTACGTTAACGGGGAGTGTCGTAGGCTATATAACATGACCCTATATACCATGGGAGCGGGACAGTGCGCGGGTGAAACTGCGCCGGGCCCCTAGTTATGGTATAAGCATATACATAAATTATATACTAGTATAATGAAAAATCGTACCTTGTATTTTACCTGTAGTCCTTTAAGACTATAAGTAGAATATTGAGCCTAGATCATCGAAGTCAATAGATAAGATGCCCAGAATGCTGAATTATCTTTGAAGATTATGAATTTTTATATCTATAAACTTGATAAATGATTGGTCCCCCATACAAACTTTAATACCCTATTTCAACCCGTTCTAATTTTATTTATATAACTAAATATTGTGTAAACTACACAAACGACCAAAACTACCAAACGTACTAAAACTACCGAAACTACCAAATTACCAACCAAAACTACCAAATCCACCAACTAAAACTAACACAACTACTTAAACTACCACAACTATCAAAACTACCACAACTATCAAAACTACCAAAACTACCATAACTACCAAAACTACCATAACTACCAAAACTACCACAACTATCAAAACTACCGTAACTATTAAAACTACCAAAACTACCACAACTACCAAAACTACTACAACTATCAAAACTACCGCAACTACCAAAACTACCACAACTATCAAAACTACCAAAACTACCACAACTATCAAAACTACCAAAACTACCACAACTATCAAAACTACCAAAACTACCACAACTATCAAAACTACCAACACTACCACAACTACCAAAACTACTACAACTACCAAAACTACCACAACTATCAAAACTACCACAACTATCAAAACTACCAAAACTACCACAACTACCAAAACTACCACAACTATCAAAACTACCAAAACTACCACAACTATCAAAACTACCAAAACTACCACAACTACCAAAACTATCAAAACTACCAAAACTACCACAACTATCAAAACTACCAAAACTACCACAACTATCAAAACTACCAAAACTACCACAACTATCAAAACTACCAAAACTACCACAACTATCAAAACTACCAAAACTACCACAACTACCAAAACTACCACAACTATCAAAACTACCAAAACTACCACAACTACCAAAACTATCACAACTATCAAAACTACCAAAACTACCACAACTACCAAAACTACCACAACTATCAAAACTACCAAAACTACCACAACTACCAAAACTACCACAACTATCAAAACTACCAAAACTACCACAACTACCAAAACTACCACAACTATCAAAACTACCGCAACTACCAAAACTACCGCAACTACCAAAACAACCGAATATACCAAATCGACCAACCAAAACTACCAAATCTACAAACCAAAACTACCACAACTATCAAAACTACCACAACTACCAAAATAACCAAATCTACCAACCAAAGCTACCATAACTATCAAATCTACAAACCAAAACTACCGCAACTACCTAAACTACCACAATGACTAAATCTACCAATCAAAACTACCACAACTACCAAATCTACCGAAACTACCAAATCTACAAAACAAAACTACCACAACTACCAAAACTACCACAACTACCAAAACTATCACGACTACCAAAACAACCGAAACTACCAAAACTACCAGCATAAACAACCGAAAATGCAAAACTACCAACCAAAACTACCACAACTACCAAAACAACTAAACTAAACAAAACTACCTAAACGACCAAATTGACCAAAATAAACAAAATGACGAAAATGGCCAACCACAAATAAAAAACCTATCCTAGTTTCCGGGATAAACTTTACATAAATCTATCCCAAAATCTATCCCAGTATCCGGGATGAAAAGTATCCCTTGGCCACCCTCGGTATTCAAATTACATATGTACCGAGTATCAGCCAAATCAGTCCAATAGTCTTTCCATAAAAGGATAACAAACAGAGAGACAAATATACTTTTATCCCGGAAACTATCCCATTTTCCGGGATAAAAAGTATCCTATGTTCATTCTCGGCATCGAAAATATATATATATACTGAGTTTCAGCCAAATCGGTCCGTGGACTGTAGGACTGTAGAGGGTTGGTCGCTGGTTCGGGTAACCGATTTTCCGAAATGAAAACAACCGAAAACGATGCTACGGGAGGCTTCAACTTCGTTGGCGTCGGCGGGAGGGAGCTTCTTCTTATGAATTGCGAACGAACTAACGAACTACTAACGAACTACAAAAAATGCGCCCCAAAGGCGTCCTATATTTATAGACGCTGCCTCCGCCGACCCCTCGCTTCGTCGTAACACCCCCTTTACTTTATTTCCTTAATTTTACATATATTAAGCCTTATCTTAACTTATCACTATCATACATTTTGGTACACCCTAGATCTTAGTCTATTTCGAGGGTCCTTACACAGTTGTGACCCATGGTTTTTGTTAGCGGGACGTCGTAATGGGCATTTACCTCGCCCCCCGCTTCATTCGGCCCGCTGTCGTTCGTCGCGCGCGCACGTCTCCCGTTCCGCCTCGGCAGTCCGTTATTCGTGTTCGTTGTGTTCGTTCGTTCACCCGGTCGATCTGTGTTTTTTCTGTGACAGTGCAGTGAAAAGTGCATCATCAGGTGGTTTTTCCACCAAATCGTTCGTCCCCCTCAGGGACAATGGACGGCGTGGAGGCCTCTCCGTCGCTGTTAGAGGGTTTGCTGTCGTTTTTACGACAGCAATTCCCTCAAGCACTCGACCAATTTTTGAGGACTCCGGAGTCCCAATCAATGGCGTCCGTTGTTATCTCGGAACTTAATTCCGAGAAACCTGTGTCCCGCGAGTCACACGTGCAAAGGGCCCCCGCGCAGGCCTCCCTCCCCGCGCCCGCATCTGCCGCGACCATCGCACCCCCCGCGACCCCCGCAGCCGCACATGCCGCAGACCACCTGCGCTCTACCGCAGCGCCCGCGCCCCCCGCGTCCGTACCCGCCGTGTTACCGGTGCGCCCGCCGCCCGCACCCCCGCTCAACGACGCCCACCGTGTGGCACCAAAGTCGCGCGCCTCGTTTTCTCGCGGTCCCACACCGGGAAAACCGCGTTCGAGCTCCGCGAGTTCGACGACATCGCGTTCGCGTTCGCCCATCCATCGCGTAATCGATTCTCGTCGAGAAATCGACTTAACCACTGAAGGTTCGCAATACCTCGGGGTTGCCCCTCTTACACCAGCCGATGAAATTACCCCCATGGATGTCGCGCCTCCCGCGAATATCCCCTTAGACCGCGAAGACGATGACGGTTTCATAACCGTCAATCGTAGTAAAAAACGAAAGACCCAGAGGGAGGTCCCCCCCAACCCCGCCCCCACTGCGGGCACAAAACCGACAATGGCACCTTCCAGCCGCCCTGGGCCACCTTCACAGCGCCCGCCGCCACCCCTGATCATCCGCGAGAAAGCTCATTGGCTTCAACTCGCTAAGGAACTGCCAGGTAAGGCAATCTCCATAAAAGAGGCCCGTGATACCCAACACGGCATCAAAGTTATGGTCACATCTTCAAGTGACCACCGCGCCCTAACTACTCTATTATGTGACCGTAAAATCGGTTACTACACTTACGCCCTGCCAGAAGAAAAACGCCTTCGGGCTGTAATTCGCGGACTTCCTCAGGAAATTGAAAGTTCCTACATTCTAGAGGACCTTAAGTCCCAAGCCCTACCAGTGCACGAAGTGCACCGTATGCACAGAGGCGACGCCACAAAGTCGCCTCTAAACCTAGTATTGGTTGTCCTCGACCTCTCCCCAGAGGGGAAAAAGATCTTCGAACTTGAGAAGGTCTGTGGCCTCTCTGGCCTTCGTGTGGAACGTCCACACGAAAAACATACACTACGGCAGTGTCATCGCTGCCAACTTTATGGGCACTCTGCCCTTCATTGTCAATCCCGTCCCAGGTGCGTCAAGTGCCTGGGCGACCACGGGACCTCGGAGTGCACTCGCACCCGGGACTCCCCGGAGCCACCCAGCTGCATCCTCTGCGGCCAAGCGGGTCACCCTGCTAACTACAGAGGCTGCCCTGCCGCCCCCCGACCCAAACGTAAGGTCGGAAAGGGCAATGCCCAAAAAGGCACTAGAAAAGTGCCGAACAAACCCGCATTCGTGGCGGCCCCCCCTCCAGTGGTAAACCACTGGACGGGTCTTCCCACGACGGAAGCGTTTCCTCCGCTGAGGACGCGTGCCCCAGTTATGGCCGGCCTACCCTCGGCCACCCTCTCCCCCGCCCCCATTTCTAAGGCACCTTCTGGGCCATCGGCCCACCACTCTATAGCGGAGGACTTAGCTTTGGCGACTAAATTCGCCAAGAACTTGCCCTTCGACCTGGAAGAGGTCCAACTCTTGGCTCGGAAACTGAGACAAGTTTCAGAGTCAACTCAACCCTCCCTCCGGGATCAACTCGTGATCGAAATGGATCACGCGTACCTCCTCCAAATACTTAGATCGTTGTAACTAAACAACCTAGTACAAATTCTTGTTACCGGTAACAAATGGCGCATGTAGGTAGAAATAAACCACGCTCATTGACTCTGGCGACTTATAACGCCAACGGCCTTCGAAACCAGCGCGACTTGGTCCATGACTTCCTGGTTACCAATCAAATAGATATACTACTAGTACAGGAGACCTTCCTGAAACCGAGTAATAGAGATCCAAAGATCTCTAACTATCGGGTCACTAGACATGACAGGGTAGGCCGTGGTGGCGGCACCCTGATCTATTTCAGGAGATCCCTACACTGCATGCCTGTAGTCACCCCTCCACTAGAAGGTATGGAGGTATCCGCCTGCAGACTAGCAATGACTGGCCACCAACCTCTAGTCATAGTCTCAGCATACCTCGCATGCCAAAAAACCCTTATTAAAAAAGACCTAGAAGCCCTATTCAACCTAGGCCCGGCTGTTATAATAGCCGGAGATCTGAATTGCAAACACGAGCAGTGGAATTGCAATACCACTAACACCAATGGCAGAGCCCTAATAAATATATCAGACAATCTTTTGTTTGATATACTAACGCCCATGACCCCCACAAGATATCCCCCCAACCGCGACTGGGGGACCCCAAACACTCTCGACCTAGCATTACTGAGGGGCGTAACTCTTCAGTTCCATTCGATCGAAACGATGGACGATATAGACTCGGACCATCGTCCGGTTATCCTTAGATTAGGACCACAGACAGACCAGACATCTGAAACTAGGACCTCTGTGGACTGGTTGAGACTTGGGGACCTCCTCAAGGCAACCAGCTCACAAGACCTGGACCGCATCCCAGATCACATCGGGTCCCGCCAAGACACGGAGAGGGCGATCGAAGCCCTCACCAGCCACCTTCAATCCGCAGTGCGGAACTCGTCCAGGCAGGTGCCAGTGGAGGATGACCGCCACTTATGCCTGCCGGACGAGGTGAGGATACTGCTGAGGGAAAAGAGAGCCGCCTCCAGAGCTCATGACAGATATCCCACCGAGGATAACAGAATCCGACTCCGCGAACTAGAGCGCGAGGTCAAACTACGTATCCGGGAAGTCAGGGAACAACGTTGGGACAGAACGTTGAGGGATATCGAACCAACTCACCAGGCGTACTGGAAGCTGGCTAGAGCTCTCAAATCAGACACCCTTACTGTCATACCCGCGCTAGAAAGAGCCGACAACACCGAGGCGTTCGATGACGAGGAGAAAGCCGAGTGCCTTGCTCAGAGTCTAGAGCTTCAATGCTCCCCCACTACGCAAAACGTCGACCAGTCACACCTGACGGAGGTGGACTCCGAGGTCGAACGTAGATCCTCCTTACCAGCGGAAACCACACTCGACCCGGTCACGGTCGAAGAAGTGCAAGATCTGATCAAGTCTCTCAAACCGCGAAAGGCCCCAGGGACCGATGGCATCAACAATCGCGTTTTAAAACTCCTACCCGCCCATCTAATTATAATCCTGGTGAGCATCTTTAATGCCGCCATAACAAACTGCTCCTTCCCCGCGATCTGGAAGGAGGCAGATGTCATTGGTATTCACAAGCCGGGAAAACCGGCTAATAAACCGTCCAGCTACCGTCCAATCAGCCTACTAAGCGCACTCAGCAAGCTTTACGAGAGAGTCATCCTCTCACGACTTAGAGATTTTGCCTTCAGCAAACATCTATTACCTGATGAGCAATTTGGCTTCCGTGCTAGACACTCATGCGTGCAACAGGTGCACCGCATCACGGAGCACATACTATCTCACTTTGCCCATCGCCCCCGCCCTATAGGAACAGCCGCACTGTTCCTAGACGTAGCAAAAGCCTTCGACAAGGTCTGGCACAACGGCTTGATTTACAAGTTGTACCAGTTCGGTGTGCCAGACAGACTCGTGCTCATCTTGCGAGACTTCCTCTTAGGCCGAAGCTTCCGTTTTCGAGTGGAGGGAACGCGCTCGTCCCCTCACCCACTCACAGCCGGTGTACCACAGGGCTCGGCCCTGTCCCCACTACTTTTCACGCTGTACACCAGCGACATCCCAAAAACTCCAGATGTGGAGTTAGCCCTCTTCGCGGATGACACCGCACTCTATACATCAGATCAAAACCGACAAATGGCTTGCGTCCGGCTGCAGGCAGCTGTCACAGAGCTAGGCGAATGGTTTCGCAAATGGAGGATAGAGGTAAACCCGGAGAAAAGCGCAGCAATGTTCTTTTCCCCGGGCACGCTTCGCTCCCCCAAACGCGCTTGCCTTCGCCTAAAAACCATTTCGCTCTACGAACAACAAATTCCCTGGGAAAAGTACACCAAATACCTGGGTGTCACCCTAGATCGGAACTTGCGCTTCAACGAGCATATCACTATAATCCGAAATAGAGCGCGATTTGTGATGGGTCGTTTAGCACCCATGATAGACAAACGAAGCAAAATGTCCCTCAGACACAAGCTTACTTTGTATAAAACATGCATCCGCCCGATCATGACATACGCGAGTGTGGTATTCGGCCATGCCAAGCCTGCCCTTTTAGATAAATTGCAAATCGTGCAAAACAAATTCATGCGCAGAGCCGTCGGTGCTCCCCTCTATATGCGTAACGTCGACCTCCACCGCGATCTGGAGCTTCCCTCCATCAAAAACTACATTACGTCGCTCTCGCGTAAGTATTTCGATCTCGCGCCGCACCATCGAAATCCACTCGTCGTGTCCGCGTCCGATTATAAGCCTCGGCGAAAGGCTCTCGTGCGACGACCGCGTAACGTCCTCACGGACAGGGTCGACGTTATCACAAAACGGCTGGCCCGGATCAGCCCGCCCGCGGTTAGGACGGCAGGCTGGCAGGCACGGACAGACAGACACAGACGGCGGCGTCTCAGGCGCCGCCAATCAAGATCTCTCCACGTCCCTGCGAGGGACGCTAGGAGACATAGCCCCCCCACAGGATAGACTAGGCGTGTTGCTGGGAAGTTTCTTTCGCCGTTTCTTCTCTCCCAGCCATAACACGTTGCGAAACGGCAGTAAGATAGCGTAGGCCGCCGCAAACCACCGATCCCGGCCCGCCGGAATCCTTCCCCTCGGGCTTTATATTACCCGTCGCCCGTTCTCAATTAGTGCTTTGTGTCGCCCTATGGTGGCCATCATTAAATTCATCCCCCTCTCATGGCAACAGTTCAGCCGAGGTAAAACTCCTTAGGGAGCTCCCTCGAGCAAGTTGCCCCCCCGGGCTCGAGCGCCTTCGCTTCGCGAAGGCACTCGCCCCAAAAACCCCGGTAAAGTTGTAAGGTCTTCGGACCAACAACATAAAGTCAAGTCCAATAAAAAAAAAAAAAAACTTACCATTACCTCATTACAAAAACGTGCGCTGTCGAGCGCGGACCTCTGCCTGCACTATCATTATGGCCTACTCGCGTTCGGAGTAGGCAGTAGTGCAGGCATACCTCACGGATCCCGGGCTCCGGTTGCGTTCTGCAGTCCCGTAGCCCGGTTTCCGCTACCCTTTTGGGTCCCGGGTTCCAGGCGGCGTTCTGCACGCCTGTAACCCGGTTCCCTTTACATGCTGAGTCCCGGGCTCCAGGCGGCGTTCTGCACGCCCGTAGCCCGGTCTCATTTACCGGGATCTAATAGGGTCCTACTTTCAATAAAAGGCACAACGCTACAACATTTATTTCCTAGTGAGTTAAGGCTTATTACATTTTATATTCAATTCTTATTCTTATAATTTATTTATTTAATTTCAAATTAATAACGGTTAAAAATAAACTATATCTATCTCAGTCCGACCCGTCTCTTTCCTGCGCCTAACGGTCGCGTCTACATAGTCTATGAGGCTTAGCAAATTATACCTATGTTCTTATCGCCTATTGAGACGGGTCGGTGAGTTTCATACATTGTGTTTGTCGTCGTCAACATTCTCCCGCCGTCGCGTCTCGCGATTCTCCTATGGGCAGCACGACGACTCTCTTGGTAGGCCGCCTCAGCACTCGTCCGCTGGCCGTCGTCACGTCCAGGACTCGAACCTCGCCGTCTCTGCCGGGATGCACTGCAGTCACTCGTCCTCGGGGCCATGTGTTGCGGGGCAGATTTGGGTCGCAAATAATAACCAAATCGCCTACCTTAGGGTTGTCACCACTTGCGTAGGGCTCCCGCCGGTATTGTAGTAGCGGCAGGTACTCCCGCACCCACCGTCGCCAGAAGACATCGGCGAGGTACTGCGCGCGTCTCCAGTGCGCGCGCGCAGTCACGTCGCTGGCCTCGAAGTTCCCGGGGGCCGGCATGTGGCAGTTCGGCCCCAGGAGTAGCAGGTTCGGCGTGATGGCTGGGGGCTCGTCGGGACCCACGGCCACATGAGTGAGCGGCCGCGAGTTCACGGTGGCTTCGACTTCGGCGAGCAGTGTGGCGAGCGTCTCATCGCTCGGGCGCTGCTCGCGCAGGGTGACGCGCAACGCCTCTTTGACGGTGCGCACCATGCGCTCCCAGGCGCCGGCCATGAAGGGTGCCGCCGGCGGTAAGAACCGCCAGGCGATCTGCCGGCGCGACGCTTCCTCTTCGACGGCGCGCCCAGCCTCCGCGAGTTCGCGGTCGGCCGAGCGGAAACACGTAGCGTTGTCGCTCCAGAGTTCGGTGGGGACGCCGCGCCGCGCTATGAAGCGGCGCAGCGCGTTGATGGCTGAGTCAGCACTCAGCGACGCGACGACCTCGAGGTGTAGTGCCCGTGACGTCATACATGTGAATAACGCCACATATCTCTTCTCCCGGTGACGGCCCACGGTCACCTCCAGTGGGCCAAAATAGTCTACGCCCGTGAAGGTGAAGGGGCGCGAGTGATGCGCCAGGCGAGCTGCAGGCAGGCTCCCCGTCGATGGACTCGCTGGCTGGGCCCTCCTCAGTCGGCATTGGAGGCAGTTCCTCAACACTGCTTTGACTGAGGGCCGTATCTTCATAACCCACAGCCGCTGTCGTAGCTCGTTGACCACCATCTCGACGCCACCATGGTGTAGTTTCTCGTGTACATGTTGTATGTACAACTTTGTGTATTTATGTTTCCCGTCTAAGATGGCAGGATTGGCCATCTCGTAGCTTATTTCTTGCGCCTCGTCGATTCTTCCTCGCAGTCGCAATATGTTATGTTCGTCGGTTTCTATAGTTAAACCGGCGAGCTCTCCCTTGTTATGACGTCGACGTATCGTATCGAGCGGTTTATCGCCGAACGATTCGCGTTGTGCGAGCGCAATGAGTTTACGCTCAGACAACATTAACATTTTCCCGTTGATTTTCTTGAATTTTCTTTCAACGTTATTTTCTTTTGGACACTTCGATTTTTCTTTGTTCTTCTTCTTTATGTTTTTCTTCCACTCTTCGTCTGGAGTAGGATTCTTCTTTGTTCTTTTACGGCGCGCGGCTGCCACCGTGTTCGTGGGTCGTTTGCACAGTCTGATAAATTGAAGTACGCGTCCCATCGTTCTCACTATGGTAGTCCAACGTGAGAAACGTTTGAAGTCGATGACGATGACGTCATTGTCTTCAGTTAATGTTGCGCACTTTTCTTCTCCGGTGGTTGGCACCTCGGTCTTCGTTTCTTGCGGCCATTTTTCTATGTCAAGATACAGGAACTTGGGGCCCGTAAACCACCTGTGTTGTGGGTTGAAGTCGCTTGGTGTTTTACGCGTTGCGTCGTCTGCAACGTTCTGCGCCGAGGGTAACCATCGCCATTCATTCTTCTTAGTGAGGTCTTCTATTTCGGCGAGGCGATGGGCCACGAACGTTTTGTAAGTTCGCGGTTCCGCTCGAATCCATGCTAGCGTAGTGCGCGAGTCGCTCCAGTATGTGTGACGGTGTAATTCCCAGTCGTGTCCCTCTTGCACGGACTTGCTCAGGCGGGCTCCCAGGACGGCTGCTTGGAGTTCGAGTCGCGGAATGGAGACTGGTTTCATTGGTGTCACGCGACTTTTAGCTGCCGCTATCATGACGTTGACCCGGCCGTCCGCCCGTGTCGTGCGTATGTACACAACCGCAGCGTATGCCTCTTCACTAGCATCGACGAATGTGTGCAACTCCCTGATCGCTGCCGGTGAATATTCGTAGCAGCGTGGAATGCGTAAGTTAGGTAGAGATATCAAGTCTCTCAGCCAATTTTTCCATTTGTCTTGCAGTTCCTCCGGGATGACTTCGTCCCATGTTGTTTTATATTTCCATGTATCTTGCATGATGCGTTTCGCCGGTGTGGTGAGGGGGGAAATGAACCCCAGGGGGTCGAATATCGACATGATGAGTCCCAGTGCTTCTCTCTTCGTCGGCATTCGACTCCCCTCCAATACTTCTGCCGGAACTCTTCTTTGATTGACACGAAAGCCAAGCGTGTCTTCTCTCACGTGCCACATCAGACCCAATGTTTTTTCTATTTCGCTCCCGCCGATTTCAACGGTGGTTTGACCGGATGGCGCGAAGCTTGAAATCGCCTCCTTATAATTGGAGGTCCACCCTCGGAGTTGGAAACCCGCTCGCCGCTGTATGTTGTCAACGGCAGCTGTCATTTTCCTGGCTTCTTCAACTGTTTGAAGGCTTTGCAGATAGTCGTCCATGTAATGATTGACCACTATTGCCCTCGCCGCTTCTCTGTCTTCATTTTCAAATTCCCTTGCGTTCCTGTTTTTCACGTACAAGGCTACGCAAGGCGAAGACGTTGCACCAAAGATGAGCGACGTCATTCTATATTCCTCTGGAGGCTCGCTATCGCGGCGGTTGCCACGCCACAGAAAGCGTAATGCATCCCTGTCGGCTTCTATGATCTTCACTTGCATGAACATTTCCTTTATGTCGGCAGACACTGCCACTGGATACTGCCGGTACTTCATGATGACTCCCGGTAGTGATCGAAGAAGGTCGGGTCCAGGCAGCAACATATCGTTCAGACTTCTGCCATGATACTTGGCGGCTGCGTCGTGGACCACCCTTATTTTCTCCTTGTCTGGATTCACGACGGCGAAGTGGGGAAGATACCACGTCCTCCCGCTGGTGGGGGGAGTGGAGGCGCGCTCGGCGTAGCCTGACAACATTAAATTTCCAATTCTCTCTTCATACTTCGCTTTAAGCTCTTCATCGCGATCCAATTTTTTTTCTAAGTTCTGAAGTCTCTTCAATGCATTTTCATAATTATTTGGCATAGGTGAACTTTCATCTTTCCATAAAAGTCCCGTTTCAAATTGTCCATTTTCCAAACGACGAGTTTTCTTTTCCAATATTTCCAAGGCGCGTTGTTGTGGATCGCTAACCTGCGTTCTGGGTTCGATTCCCAGTGATTCCAACGCGAAATATTTTTTCATAATTTCTTCAAGCGGGTCGTGGTCTTCTTCCATCATGTTCAAGTGTGAGCAGAACACGACCGGCGATGTGGTTGAGGTGCGGCAGCCGTGCAGCACCCAACCCAGCTGCGTACGAGAGGCGACCGGTTGGTGACGCGGGCCTTTACGTACTTCATTTGAAATAATCAGCTCCCAATTATCTTGGCCGATTAGTATCTTCGGTGTAGCTCTTTCATAGATGAGTACATTTTCTATCTCCTGCAGATGTGCACAGCCCTGCACATCGCTCCGATGAACGGTCTGGCTGAAGAAGCTCATGTTCTTTATTGTGCGAGCGTCCCTTAGTGTGTGTTCTTCTGTTTCATATGAGCCTCTTATCCTGGCGGACACTCGCATGCTGTAGTCGTGCGATGATTCTTCACCGTTGACTCCCTGCATCTTCATGGGGTCCCGTGGTCCGCTAAGTCCCAGTTGCTCGGCCAGTTGCGCATCAATAATGGTCACGGTGCTGCCTTCGTCCAATAGTGCGTAGGTGTGACGACTGCCCCTCGGTCCGGTTATAGCGACCGGGGCCACCTTCAGATAGGCACGTCGTTTGTTTCTTCCATCATTGATAACGCTGTTGATCGCGGACGCTAACACTTCTCCCGCCGGTTCTGACGTCACACTCACTGCACTTGGACTTACCTCGTTAACTTCAGGTCTCCTTTGGTGATGCAGCAAGCGGTGGTGGTGTAGCGTACACCTTTCCACCCCACACGGCGGGGCGCGGCACGAAGAACGTCGATGCCTACTTCGCAGGCAGCGGAAGCACACTTTACACTTTTTGGCTAAGTCCCACCGCGCGCTCACATCCGCACCGACGAACTTGCGGCAATCGCTAAGTTTGTGATCGCGTTTGCAGACTGGGCACGGTTCACTTTTTCTCATATTCACGCGTTCACTGTCGTTGTTCACTATGTGTATGTGCTCCGTCCTCCTTTTCGATCGTGCCATCTCGCTCTCGCGTTCGATCGGTGCATACGCGGCGCACTTGTCTGCCTCTTCATTCAGGAAGCTCGCAAGTTTCTTAAGTTCCGGAACCCCTTCGGTCTTCACAGCTGCATAGTCGTACCACTTGTTCCTTACGATTGGAGTCAGCTTCTCCACTGCCGCGCGTAGCATCTCTGGGCTATGTAAATACTGCGGCTTGTTCAATACTTCAATTGTTGCTACTAGGTTTGCCATCTTGTTGGCAAATAAGCACAAGTCCCGAGGGCTGTCGGTGACTCGTGTCCATGTCTTCATTTTCTCCATTTCTCCCAGCACAAGGGCATCTGGACGGCCGAACCTTCTTTCCAATGCCTTCAAAATATCTTCAGGCCCCGTCTGGGTAATCAGCAGGGCACTGACGGCCTCCAGTGCGGCTCCCCTTAGGCTTCTACGTAGGCGCGCGACGTTCTCCCCTGCTGAGAAGCTCCCTCCCGTTTCCCGAAAGGCTGCCTGGAAGGACAGCCATTCGCCACTATTTCCATTAAAGGTCGGGAGTTCTTGCATGTATCGCTGCGCCTGTCTTGTGCTCGTTCGCGCCGCTTCAGTGATCGCTTCTGCCAGTGACGTCACATCCATGACGTTTGAACGTGCAGGCGGG
Organism: Dendrolimus kikuchii; assembly: GCA_019925095.2. Taxonomy (NCBI): domain Eukaryota; kingdom Metazoa; phylum Arthropoda; class Insecta; order Lepidoptera; family Lasiocampidae; genus Dendrolimus; species Dendrolimus kikuchii. Next base: position 16,595,124 of record CM034388.1, on the reverse strand, counting down.
CCTCGTTCTGAGACCCGTTGTCCGCGTGCCATATTTCCGACGTGGACGCCCTGTCCCCGTTCATTCATTCTCCCTATATCGCTGGCTAACGTCGCTGGGGCGGGGGGGGGGGGGTCTGTGGCATGTGGTTCCTGCGTTTGCGGCAGTCTCTCGAACCACATGTCCACTCTTCTTGATGGTAGTTCGCTTTCTTCGATGACGTCATCATCGTCCGATGATTCGGCTTGTAGCCTATTTATTCTCGCTTGTTCGAGTTCAACGGCTGCCTCCAACTGTTTCAACTTCAATGCGGCTAGTCTCTCTTTGGCTTCCAGCTCGGCAAGTCGTCTGCGGGAAGTCGTGGAGCGTAGTGACTGCGGTCTTGAAGTTTCTTCTAGAGTGCATTCTTTTCTGCGAAGTATTTCGCGTAAAACTGGCGGTGGTTGTGGCTGCAAATCCGTAACAGAGACCGGCATTGTTGCTTTTACTGTCGTTGCCGACGCCGTTGGCGTTGCTTTTACGGCAGTTGCTTTTACTGTCGTTGCTTTTACGGTCGTTGCTTTTACTGAGCTAGTCTCTGTTCCGGATTCCGCCGTGACACTGCCAGTTGTCGTTGAGGTTGTTGCTACCTCTGTCGCACTCTTCTTGTTCGCCTGCGCAGCGTCCTTTTCGATTCTGCTTCTCGTATTCGGCATACTTCAGTTCTTCCAATACGGCTCGAAGCTGACCAGACGATGTTGGTGTTGCAGTGGACTGTAGGACTGTAGAGGGTTGGTCGCTGGTTCGGGTAACCGATTTTCCGAAATGAAAACAACCGAAAACGATGCTACGGGAGGCTTCGACTTCGTTGGCGTCGGCGGGAGGGAGCTTCTTCTTATGAACTGCGAACGAACTAACGAACTACTCACGAACTACAAAAATGCGCCCCAAAGGCGTCCTATATTTATAGAGGCTGCCTCCGCCGACCCCTCGCTTCGTCGTAACACCCCCTTTACTTTATTTCCTTAATTTTACATACATTAAGCCTTCTCAACTTATTACTATCATACATTTTAGTACACCCTAGATCTTAGTACATTTCGAGGGTCCTTATACAGTTGTGACCCATAGTTTTTGTTAGCGGGACGTCGTAATGGGCATTTACTCACGGATCCCGGGCTCCGGTAGCGTACTGCAGTCCCGTAGCCCGGTTTCCGCTACCCTTTTGGGTCCCGGGTTCCAGGCGGCGTTCTGCACGCCTGTAACCCGGTTCCCTTTACATGCTGAGTCCCGGGCTCCAGGCGGCGTTCTGCACGCCCGTAGCCCGGTCTCATTTACCGGGATCTAATAGGGGTCCTACTTTCAATAAAAGGCACAACGCTACAACATTTATTTCCTAGTGAGTTAAGGCTTATTACATTTTATATATTTTATTCTTATAATTTATTTATTTAATTTCAAATCAATAACGATTAAAAATAAAACTATATCTATCTCAGTCCAACCCGTCTCCCGTTCGTTAGTCTCGCTAAAACTCGAGAACGGCTGGACTGATTTGGATAATTTTGGTTTTGAATTATTTGTGGAAGTCCAGGGAAGGTTTAAAAGGTGATTAAATATGAAAAAATGCTTGGAATCTTGGAATATAGTAAAAACAACAATTTCGCTTTCCCTTAGAAACTATTCCTACCTGTCAAATATTTGATGTTCGTCCCGACGTTTAGAAATCAATTAAATTTATAAGTCGTTCAAAAATCAAATTAAATTTAAAAGTGAAGTTTTTTTTTTCATATTGTTGGTTGTGAATGTCAAACGTTTGTTGTTCGTTTCAGCGTTCAGAAATCAACGTTTTTTATTTATTTATTCTGAGGCAGTACGAAGTTTGCCGGCACAGCTAGTATATAACATTTAGATAATCTTCAACAAATAGGCATCAGGCAAAAATTGAAGTAATATAACACCCTATCCTCGAACAAATTCCAGATCTTTGACTGATGCTAAACAACCGAGTTCGTTCAACTCGAAAAGCCATAGTTTACTAAACAATTGCGATTTTCTACTCAGTCACACAATAATTCTTGAATATCTATACTAATATTATAAAGAGGAAAGATTTGTATATTCGTATGTTTGTAACGAATAAACTCAGAAACTACTGGACCGATTTCGAAAATTCTTCCACCATTAGAATGCTACATTATTCCAGATTAACATAGGTTATATTTATTACTAGAAAACATTAGGGATCCCTACTAAAAGTTCAATAATGTAACCCAAGGTGTAAAAAAATAGTATTTGAGTGGGTCCGGGTATGGTTTAGATTTACAATTAGACCCGGTAGGTGGCGCTGAAGTCAAGTTCTAAATTTTTTTTTCAGGGCAGAGCAACGACTGCCGAAACCGCAAGTACTTAATAAACATAATCATATTATATAACGGCAGTCCCATTGGCCATCAAAAATATTTATGTTATGGCACAAAAATACAAAAACATAAGATATTTCTGTGGTCATCGCTAAAAATTTCAGTGTAATCCGTCGAGCTGTTTCAGAGTCTATTCCAGACAAACTCTCACACATAAATCGTTTCCAGAAAAAATACTCATTTATGATTATCGTAAACTGCTATCAGTATTACGATTTTGGTATTTATTTTAAAATTACAGTCAGAAATGTTTTATGGCGACGGTTTCTGTAGGTGAATGGGTTTTTGCCAGCCTACCTCATTGCAACACAGAAGCTAGGGGTTCGATTCCTGACATAGTACATTTCGTAAACAAACTTTCCGTTATATGGTCTGGGTGTCTGGGATCGGCCTCAGAGTGGGCTGTTGTGTATTACCAATAACACAACCGTAACTTGCTTAGATTACAGATATACAATGTGTGTACTTATATTTAATTATATATTATCGAGAAGATGGAAAATAAATATAGTCATAATTAACTTGTTTTGAAAAATACAATGTTTTGAAATTGTGATTGAGTAATATAAAAGATTATTTTAAAGAAGGTGTCACAGTTCTTTCGTTTCAAATAGTGCGGAATCGTTAATTTGTTTTAAAAGCCTGCTCTATGATATAGTTTTAAAACAGGCGTCGAAAGAATAAATCTCAGCAAATAAAGCTTACTGAGTTTATTTCCTTTTTAGAGGGAAGAGAAACAAGATGCGGCGAACCATTGAAATACGTTCTGACCTCTTTGAATTTATCACACGCTTTGTTGAAGTTATACGTACTTTTTAACAGTTCTAATTTAAATTCCTCTACAACCTTTCTTAAATAATAAGTAAACAAAGTCGTAATAGATTAATGGCAAACAAGCACTTTCATATTATTCAAATTACATGAGATCAAAGTCTTATTAAGTAGCTGCATCATTTAGACAGTCTTTATGACATTAGGTGCATATTGTGCTGAAGATAAAGAAGAAAATCGTGAAGAAACCTGTACTCTGATAGATCCGATGCATGAAACTCCGTTTTGCACATTCGTTGTCCTAAACATGTTGAGGCCTGAGCCCAGTAGGAGGTATCTGGGCTTGTTATTTATTTTTCAATAAATCAATCTGGTTTTTATTTTTAGGGTTTCCTAGAAAGGTTACCAACCAACCAAAATCTATCTACATCCGCCATGTCTGTCCAAACATCTGTCTGTCCATTCTATATGTATGTCACAATCATGTTTCTCGAGGTTTATTCACCCTATATCGACTAAAGGATGGATCATGGCCTATGGCGAAAGACAGAAGACTTGAGTCTTTCAGTGGTCATATTATCCTAGGTCGGGTGCCGCACACTATTTTCTTTAGTAAGTCGCAGTATCAAACCTCCCTGATGTAGGGAAAAGTTTGCTATGTAAGCCTTAGGGCACCTACAAATCCAACTTAAATAATGTGACAAAAATCAGGGTAATTTTAATAGGTTCTAAAGAAGGTTAAAGAAGTATGTCATGTACTTATCTGAAATAAATGACAAGTTCAACTAATACAACGAGTCTCTTTAAATCAAACTAGCCGTGCCAGCGGCTTCATTCGCATGGGACATAAATTTATATTTATTTTTTCTGAAGATATCGAAATAAAACTGACAAAAAATTTAAGATAAAATAAAATTGTTATTAAAATCAATGCCTCTCTCAGCTATTTCGGAGTCTATTCCAGACAGACTGAGAAAGTTCTTGAACCTTTCGTTTGTAATTACTTAATTAGGTACAATTGGTATAAATAGCAGTCTTATTTTGAAAGCACAATACTTCAATTTGATTTCTTGTTAATTGTTAAATGTACGTTTGTACATTACAATAGAAAATTCGTATAAAAGAGTCTACTTTTATAGTTTTTACAGTTTACTTCCGAAATTTAATAGGTGTTAAAATGTTTCTCCTACGTATTTCATGCAGACACAGCTGTACAACGAGCGTCACACAACATTTCCCACGCTTCTTTGTGACACTGCATCGTCCCATTTTACATTTTCTCATTGTAAACTTCGTGTATTATATGTATATAGTCAAGACAGTGTTTGACAGCTGTATCTCATAAAATATTTGCTTTTCTCCTAAATATTCATGACTGTATGTCGTATCTACTATGTACTGAAGAGGTAAAAGTTAAAGAAATGCTACTAATATTATAAAGAGGAAAGATTTGTATTATTGTATGTTTATAACGAATAAACTCAAATACCTACTACAGGACCGATTTCAAATAATATTTCAACATTCGAATGCTACATAATCCCTGATTAATATAGGCTATATAAAAGTTAGGGATCCCAACTAAATCTTCAATAATGTAACCCATCAATCTAAACCAAATACTATTATGATGAAATTTTATGTGTTAGAGTGGGTCCCGGGGTGGTTTAGATTCACAATTAGACCCGGTAGGTGGCACTGGAGTCGGGTTCTAGTTTTTTATTTTTTCAGGGCAGGACCACGTCTGTCCAGATCGCTAGTAGTAAATAAAGAATCTTAATAATTTTAAAAACTTATCTCTATATGTATTGGGTCCTACAACGAAATGACAATAAAATTATAATTCATTATTTGAGAAAGTTTCATAAAATACAACGCTTTTCCTTAATGTACAAATTCACAGAATACTAGTAAACCGTATTTCCATAAGCACTTTCCATAGAATAAATTAATTAGCCCAAGACGGGCGTATAGTTATCGACAGCAAATTCATGTCCACTACTGGATTTAGACCTCCTCTAAAATGTACACTACATATTCTAGTCAAATGTTTTCCTTAGCCTTACGGGCTAAGTAGCTTGTCGGTCTACTGAGCTGAGTGCCGTTCATCTATGTACAAACGTGATCTCTCCTCCGAGGCTCACGTAAATGCAAGAGATAAATATAAAAAGACAGTCGAATAGATTATGAAATGTTAGAGTTCTCTCCGCGGCTACGCCATGGGTTAAACCCGAGAGCTCTATTTTACTTACATGGAAATTGATTAGCTTATTATATATCGCGAGTGAAACCGCAGGCAAAATCTAGTATACAGGGTGGCTAGACCAGTGGCGTTCAAAAGAAAAATTTAGTTAGTTTACATAAAGGGATACCCGAATTACCCCCATGTATATATGACACGATTTTTTTTAGTTTTCGAGTTATTAGTTTTTTTGGTACTTTTGGAAAATTTCGACCGCAATGGATTTAAATATTTTTTTAATCTTTTGATATAATTATTTGGGAGCCTTTTTGTGTAACTATGGCCTTATGAATACTTTTACATGTAAAATAATCAAGCACCTTAACATCAACATAAGTTACAAAAATTGTATTTGAAAGTGGAAAAAAAATTCTCGAGCGAATCAGGCTTCGCCAGGTGGTATCGTGTTTACCCGTTTGGATAGCTACCTCCCTGGTCTAGAGTATGCCGGCATCAAAATCTTGAGTTGTGTCCCAGGTACCAGTCCCTTTCGAGAGCGGCAGCACATTGGTAGCATTATCGGTGTTAAAAAGGTCCATAGGCGAATGGAACCGCTTTCCATTAGGTGAGCCGTCTGCCTGTCTGGTGAACTCATATAATCAAAATAAAAAAGGCTTTAATTTTCAATCTTAAATTAAAAATTCAAAGGAGTAATTTCATATTTCGAAAAGGTTTTAAAAATCTGCGCAAGAGTCTAAGCTTTCATAATAATACAAAAAAAGTTACCCTTAATACGCCAGTTTTTGCTTCAAACTTTGCTTTTGCGGCCTTCAAAGTACTCAGGCGGAAATATCCCAAGTTAAAATTTTTGTTCAAAAATTAAAGGACTGTTTTACCTTTCTTTCAGTAATTAATTTATTAATATATGAAAATGACGATATTCAACAAAAATAGTTACAGGCTTTTAGATAAACTAGACAGTTTTAATTTTGTTATAAATAATTTAGTTTTAAGCGGACTTTTCGTGAAAATTTTAACATTTTATTGAGTTACACGAGTCAATAAATCTTTTTTCCATGAATAATAATAATAATAATAAATGCCCGCAGGGGGGTTTTGTGGCGAAGCCTTGAGTGAGTAGGGACACCTCGTATCTGACTCCGAGGGCCAAGGCAAGGCCCCCGCCTCCGTGCTTGCCTTAGCCAGCAGGCACGGAGTGGAGATCGCTAGAGCTAAGACTCAAGCTCCAGGGGTGGAAGTGATAAATGGCATCGCGTCAGAAGTAGCTTTAGTGAACCTGTAGCCCACCTCTCTACACCCCTTAGCCACTCACACCCATGTTGCCCCTGTCTCCTATGGCATTTTTTGGGGCCCATGCAGGCAGTGGCGAGTCACCGTCTGCCCATTTTTCCATGTTACCTGAACATTGCGACGGGCAGATGGCCATAGTCCCGATATTCCCAGATCCCTAGTACCACTAGCAGTTCACCCCAATAGCCCGGTACTTTTTGTCCTCATTTCCCACAATATTCCTACTCTGGCCGAGGCTTGTCCTTGGGTGCATTATTATATGGTGTAGGCAGGGATAATCGCCGGTCAGTGTCACGCCACATTTACATAAAATTTTTCAAAGGACCTCTACGTGTTGGCTTTCCCATGGACCCACGCAAGCCCTCCAAATGTCCGGGCCATTTTTTATGGCCCATGGTCTTCAAAGACATACATAATAATATAATAATAAAGCCCGTTTATTTCCAATCTACAATTGTTATTACATGCTTCTTCTAATATAGTAAATATAACGTGTAGTGATAAGTTTTGAATATAAGTGAATGTATATATAAATTTGTTTTCTTTTTTCTTTTACTCGCTATCGTTACTCTCTTCCGTACCATTGATCGGAACCTCTTCTCGGGTAAAGATCTCCTCCAGCTTTTTCCAGACCTCTCTATCCATAGCTTTCTTTCTCTATTCACTTCCTGCTATCCCTTTTATATCTTCTATCCACCTCTTTCTAGAGCTTTTTCCATGAATACTATATCGCAAATAAAGAATATTGCGCTCTCTCTTAGACACGCACGGTTATTAGGCCGTAATATAGTGTGTAAAACTTAAAATACTCATAAACTCAATTTTTATTATTGTGCGTGTAATAATAAACTCCAAAACATATTCATTGCTTTAATTTCAACTTCCATTCGTTTTTTTGCATGAAATTATTATTCATATCTCGTTGTTTGTTATTTTAAATACAGTAGGTGTTTATTTTGGCTGAATTTGTATATTTTCCTTATTCCAATTATTTGTATGCAACAATGAGAGCCACCGAACGTATTATTGAAGCTATAAAAATATTGTGTTGAGTTTGCGTTTATTATATCTCGCCTGATGTTAAAGCATGGATGAACAATATAAATCGTTTATTCAGACTAAAAAACATTGTGGCGAACGATGACGGAACGATCTAGTTGGTTTAAGGAGTTTCAGGAAAATGTAGAAGACTCCAGAAGAAAGAGACAAAGACAGGTACGTTTCAGAAAGGGGTAGATGATGAACAAAAGAAGATCGAAATTATGGGTTCCAAAGAATCGGGTTCAAAAGATTGTTTTTTAATAAATGCTATACAATGTACTAAAAGAATGATATTTGTTTGAAATGCAGAAGTATAGATAACTATATATCCGTCATTTCTTGACTTTTTCCTATCATTTATATCGTCTAAACTTTATAGTATAGTCTTACACTATTCTATTCTGGTGTATGTCACATTTTGATCGTAAAATCTGATTATCATCAAATCCATCCATTATCCACTCACTACTCAAGCTTGGCTCTAATGTACTCAAAATTGCGGTCTTTATACTCTTATTATTATAATCTATAGGCAAAATTTTGAACCTGATAAGAACATTTTATAAGTACCTAGCAGTGTATCGACTATGCAGCAAATTGCCTTTATATTGTATTCAGGCGTGTCATGTTTCTTCCCAGTTGACAATGCGACGACAAGACCTTTTTAACTTATTTAAAGTAGTTTATGAAAAATAATTGGATAGATTAAAATAACGGATAGATATAATAGGTTGGGGAAAAAGTCTTTTCGATATAGTATGTATGAACTTGTAGTAAGATCTCTTTGGCTATACCATTTGAATCTGGCTGGTTTTGGTATCATTAAAAAGTTTTAATTTTAAAGACGACAATTTCAAATTCATATTAGGAAAATGTGTGTTTTTCATTTGTTTTTCTTATTGTTAAAATGAGTGAATCTAATGAAGATATTCGATAAATTTTAAAATTTTACTACAAAAAAGGAAAAAATGCAACACAAGCCGCGAAAAAATTTGTGATGTTTATGGACCTAATGCAGTATCTGTGAGAGTAGCGAAAATTTGGTTTAAGCGTTTTCAATCCGGAAATGTTGATATCAAAGATGCACGTCGTTCTGGTCACCCTGTTACGGACAAAGTTTATGCCATTTTTGAAAAAGTGGAGCAAGATCGGCATATTAGTAGTTACGATGTAGCTGGAGAACTGGGAATTGACTACAAAACGGTCTTGGCGCATTTGAAAAAAGCTGGGTACACAAAAAAGCTCGATATTTGGATGCCTCATGAGCTCACTGAAAGAAACCTAATGAAACGTGTACTCATTTGTGATTCTTTATTACGACGTAATGAAACCGAACCAGTTTTGAAGAAGCTGATAACTGGTGATGAAAAGTGGATCACGTACGACAAGAACGTGCGAAAAAGATCGTGGTCAAAGGCTGGTCAGGCTTCAAAGACTGTGGCGAAACCCGGGTTAATTCGCAACAAGGTGATGCTGTGTGTATGGTGGGATTGAAAGGGCATTATTCATTATGAGCTGTTACCGCCAGGCAGGACCATCGATTCTGAACTGTACTGCAAACAACTGATGAGATTAAAGCAAAAAGTTGAGAGAAAGCGGCCGGAATTAATGAACAGAAGGGGTGTGGTTTTTCACCATGATAACGCTAGATCTCACACATCTTTAGCCACTGAGCAAAAATTACGAGAGTTTGACTGGGAGGTGTTAATGCATCCGCCGTATAGTCCTGACCTTGCCCCTTCAGATTTTCACCTGTTTCGGTCTCTGCAGAATTCCTCAGGCAGTGTCAGGTTAATATCACGAGAGGACTGCCAAAACCACTTGTCGCAGTTTTTTGATCAGAAGTCCCAAAATTTTTATAGCAATACCTTTTGAATTTTTATATAAAATGCGAAGAAACTTTTTCCCCAACCTAATATTTAATTAATTCCAGCCGGTCATCATCTTTCTAGTGGTAAATTCCGCTTGAAAGTCCTGGGTCTGCTCTTTAATTTCTTTTCCATTTTGCGCAGTCTTCAGCCTAATATATAGATAGATAGATATACGACTTTATTGTACACCAAGGTATAGATAAACAGAAATAGAAAAATGCAAGAGATAGTATAACGGGATTTATTTTTAGATCATGCATATTATTCTTCTCTAGGTCAGGCCAACATTTTTTGGACTATCCCTTTTCAGGGACTTGGTGGAGGCGGCAGAGCTAGACATTTATTATCCACAAAACTTGTTAGTTTCCATTTTCCATTAGACGTAGCTATATCAGGGTCGACAACTCTCTGCTGCAAATCTATATATATAATAAAACTACACGGGTCCAATTTCTGTACAATGAAAAAAAAATGCTAAAAACCAAGTCAATGGGACGTAAGAAGTGAAATAGAACTAATTTAGATTTTTTTCCAAATTTTTTGTTTCTCTGTTTGTCTGTCTGTTTGTACCGGCTAATCTGCGAAACGACTGGACCGATTTAAATGAAATTTTGTATGGTTTTAGCTTATATCCCTGGTCAACATACAGGATAATTTTGATCCCGAAAAATTAAAGAGTTCCCGTCGGATAGTTAAAAGCCGCACCACGCGGATGAAGTCGCGGGCATCAGCTAGTATTCAAATAATTCCACCATATATGTAGGTATAAACTAAATTTCACAAGTTGGTATTTTTGAAGAAGATTTAAGTGAGTAACATTGTCACCCTTCACATTTAGCGAATAGTAATTGTAATATTAGAGTATAGAAATCTATCTATAATCAATATATTTCCTACGGCCGGGCGGCCTGTCGTAAGAGGTGACAAAACAATCGACAATCAGGTGGTAGGGTTTTTGCCCGTCTGGATGGCTACTTGGCTGGCTTGAGTTGTGTTCTAGTATTAGTGGCCAGGTTCCAGTCTTCCTTAAGAGAGCAGCAGCGCATTAGTAACACCTTTGCTAATGTCCATAGGCGATGGTAACCGCTTTCTATCAGGTAGGCAGTCTGCCTGTCTGTTGAACTCATGCATTTTTTTTTTAATCTGCCTATATAAAGCATGTTCTCTGTCAAAGTCCATTTCGATGTTATATAAAGTATTTGCTGCCGTTGGAAAAAGAAGCAGGTGTCCACACAGTATCTATATGGCCGGTGTCTTAGTCATTCTGTTATCAAAGTTACAGAAAAATGAAAAAGAAAATACAAAATTGATTAACCATAAACCTTTTTAATCTGTTTACAAAGCACATTTCATAAATATGCAAATTCAACCAATAACTGGGTGCGCCTGATCGATGTTTGTAAAAGATGGTTTTATTTGTTTTTTTTTTCAATATAACCTGATTGCTATTTCGAAGGCATCATAAATCACGTTTTTGATTTAAAGCATTTTTCTACTGTTAGTAAAGTTAACAAAGGTTATTTATTACCTATAACATAGAGCTGGGGCAAACAGGTATAGAAAAAATAAGGTGCTATGTTGCAATGATTTCCAACATTTGACTAAAAATACACACGATTATGCAAACTGAAAAAAAAATCAAGTCTTAGTTACATTACATGCATGTTGCCAATCCATTGATATAGAAAACACTCTGGCAATCCCTAATCTTTTCTCTTTTTGCGATCTTATTACATCACTTTTGGCCGGTTTCTATATGTCACTATTCATTCACTTGCCTTACCATGGCTTGAATTTTAATATTATTTCTATGTAGTTTCAGTCAAATTTAAACCGGTAGTAAGGCAAATGAACGATTGGTAAGATATAAGAACCGGCCATTTGTTGAACTAAACAAACTAAACCTTCTCATCAAACATCCACGTACACCGAGTAGTTTTCTTAAGACATTACTGGCGACATATAAAGACAGACATTTGGGCATAACGATTTCACAAAGAATTCCGTATATGACAAAATGGCTGCGGAGCGAAAATTAACGAAATTAAAAGTTTGAAATGTTTTTAAACAATCTATAACTCTATTTAATTTTATTTACCTATTTTTCATTGTGTCAAGATCTCCAGATTGGGATATTTTTCCCCAAAAATTTTTGCGGTAGATAATTTTTTTATCTCTAGAGTGTAATCATTTGAGCCGAGCACAAATGTGTATGAAATAATAACGACGATCTGGAAATTATATTAATCCTGACATAATAAATTTATTAATTGAATGAATTATCCAAATTAAATTAGTAGACCTTTTATGGCGCCAAAATTATATACCCTATTGACTCAATTTTAATGGTATAAGTATAAACAATCGAGTACTACTTTGCTGACGTTCGAAAGAACACAGCGTAATTCAGTCTAAAGCAATTAATGCTTGATTTCTATAGCAGAAGTTCGAATTTAAATTATTAGGTAATTTAATTGCTGCCTTTGCGACTTACATACCTAAATTAGCTTCTGTTTCTTTGTACCTCAACGTAACAATAAAACCAGAAAATTTTATCATAACACTTCATACTCAAGTCTTACCATATACATAAGTAATACGTTAGCTATCTGTCTCCGTATGCATTGATAATTTCTGACCTATGATATCGTACATATGTACGTTGAAGTTCTTATAATAGGTATCTATTTGTTTTAATAAACAACACTGTAATAAGTTGAGGCGGAGGTGGAGTCTGTACGTTAAATATTATATTTAGTTTGTTATTTCTACATTCTTTAGTTTTTTTTTTAAACTATTAAATCAATCACATTTGTGACATAACATTTGTTTTTAACAACATTTTAATGACGTATTTTCTCTGTGTATTAAATATAAACCAACGATATTTATTCATACTTAAACATTACACAAAAGTCACAGTTGTAATTAATTATGTCAAATTTAATGACTTATCTATAAATTATGTAGGTGCAGAAAGTGGATCAATAGCTGATTTTATGTGAACATCCATCTATTGCGCAACTATTATAATTATTAATCCCTTCTGTGATACAGTGGTCCAAGCAATGGCCTATTTACTTCTCTAGAAAGCAGATAATCCAGACTTAGTGATAATTTAGATGAGGTCTTTCAAAATGTTTAAGACCACGACTAGTTGATTTTATATTGGTGTACCTATGTATTGGTATTCTTAGATATATACATACATAAATTCACGCCAGTTCCCTTGCGGGGTAGGCACGAACAACAGAGCGCCATTTAGGCTTATTCTTACACACCTCACTTGCTTCTTTGACATTCATAATTAGATATATAGCTAGCTAAAATTACATTTAGATTTTGATATTTTCGATGCAGGTAAAGTCACGCCCATAAAGTAGTGTAAATGTATTATATAAACTAAATACACAATAGTCAGTTGTCAGATGGTCAGTTATTCCCGTATCCGTCTTAGTAGAAGCTCGTGACAGTATGGCTTTCTTAAAAAGTTTACTTCTGTTATTAACTGTTAAAAGTGTGATTTGTGAAGGTATCAATTTTCGTAAATTCTTGTAGTGTATAAGCTAATAAACCCAATTTTCACCCTAATAACATAAAAGTATAAGAATCCTAAATGGGAAGCATGCACATTTTAATCAGTTTCAATGTGCATACTTGTAGTTACCGAGTGCTGATGATAAAGAAATACATCTCAAAACGATTACCGGTATGTGAAACCTCATCTCGGCTAAGCGGGTATGCTGTTCGTTACCCTAATAAATGGAGAGGTCCGAGCCCAGCAGTGGGAAATTTGTGGGTTGATATTGTTACATATCAATCTTCAACTCGTTAGGCAACAACGTTTTCAAATTATTTTTTTTATTAGCAATACAAATATGGAATTTCTTGGAAGGTGTTTTTGTCAGGTATTGTTTTTGGAAAAAAGCCTTAATTATAAGGTGATAAGGCGACATACATACAACAGAGTGAGCGAGAATGGTGTAAATAATAATGTTAAAGATATTGATTGTGGACAAATGCGTTTTATTTATAAGGGTAAAAATAACACCGTTCACAAATAGTTACATTAGTGTATATACCGACGCTACCTGTCAATATTTATTTAATAACATCAGCATCAATTAAAAACAATATCTCATCACAAATAACGCATTACATCCGTCGCTACATCTGGGTGTAACGGCTGTTATCTGTAACATTATTTCAGATGAGGCCTCACCATTACGACGACCTTTACTTTATATTATTCTTTTGCTATCCGTGCGCTGAATGCAGGTTTGCCGAGACCTTCATGATGTCACTCGTCGATGGTCAGTAGGGTTGACAAAAAAGATTACATAAATAGTTGTTGCAATTTATTATTTTAATTTGTTATTGTATATACTTTACATAAGTGCCCACTAATTTCTTCCCATGGGTATCAAACAGGCGTCTAAAGGAAAAAATAGTAAATAAAAAACGCTGTTACTATTACATAAAATATATATTATTATGTATTAATATTTTATGAATGAATGAAACTAAGCCCTAAAATAATACTTTAATGATTAAAGTCCATTAAATCAGACCTAACGGAATCACTTTCAGTGTCTATTTCTAGTTCAGTAGAGTCGCTATCACTGTTTTGACCTACAGAAATAATAAACTCTGTTTCGTATATTTCTCCCAACCTGTCCTCTTCCCGATATTTTTGACACAAGCGATCCACGTGGTTGACTTCCTTTTTCCAGTCGCTTGGCGTGATACTTTTTATAGCAATTTGGGTGAAGTTTAATATATCCCTATCGGACTGGGATACATTTTTGTCTGCGACGCGCTGCTTCATTAAATTCCACACGTACTCTATAGGGTTTAAGTCAAAATACGGTGATAATCGAAGCACTTCGTGACCATGGATTTTTGATATTTCATCAACTAAATATTTTTTAGGTGGCAGTGACATTTTGATGATATGGTATAATTCTTTTTTGATCATTTTTTCTTCATATGTGACAAAGTCACGTAACCAATTCTGCATGTGACCTTTACGTGATGCAAAATTCGGTCGTTTTTCTATTTGCTTGCTATGATATCGAGTGTTATCAATAAATACTATGCCATTTGGCGATAGGTTCGGAATAAGCTTTTCATTTAACCATTTTACAAAATTATTGGTATTTATCCCAGCATGGTAGTCCCCTGTGAAACTCTACATTTGTAAACTAGTTCTGCGTTTTTTATGAAGCCATTCTCATTCCCAACGTGAACAATAATCCATCTTTGGTCCGGTTTAAAATTCATTTTCACACTAGCTTTTAAAGAATTTTGCCAGCATTTAGCGACAGTTTAATGGCTGTGACTCCAGATTTCATCAAGATATGTGTCAGGTTTCTTATCAGCGCCAAGTTCGTCATTTTCTAACTTAAACCTAGATATTTATTACAAACACATTTAAATTAGAACAATGGGCGGCCTTATCGCTTATAGCGATCTCTTCCAGGCAACCCGGTGTCTAAGGAGATATTACAAGAAAATTAAATAATATTTGGTGGCTTAACTAAATTGAAACTAATTCAATCGTAATTGAAGGAAAAAAAAATACAATAATAAACTAATAAAGACATACATAATTAAATTAAAATAATATAAATTACATATACTTACATGCGAATAATAATAGAATTCCATTTACTGCAACACATTTTATTTAGCGGACAAATAATGGTCAGTGATCAAGTGTTTGAATGTACCAATGGATGTAGCTTGTCTGATTTTCAAGGGAAGGGAGTTCCACAGGCGAACAGCCTGTACGGCAAAAGAGTTTCCTACAAAGGACGAAGTGTGTTTAGGTATCGTTAGCAGAAGATTTTCATTTGAGCGCAAATTACAGGAATGAGATTGATAGAGGAAACTAAAAAGTTCCTTTAAATATGGGGGAGTACAGGGATTGAAAAGGATATTGTGCAGAAGTGAGAGTAAGTGAACATTCCGGCGAAGGCGAATTGGCAACCATTTAAGCTTATTACGAAATTCGGAGATATGGTCATATTTACGCAACCCAAATATGAACCGGATACAAACATTTTGGAGGCGTTCAAGCTTATCTAGTTGTTCTTGGGTGATATCTAGATAGCAAGCATCAGCATAATCAATTAGAGGGAGAAGCAAGGATTGAGCAAGCATAACCTTAGTAGCAGTAGGTAGGAAATTCTTCAGTCTTCTTAGTGAAGCAGATGACGCGAAGAGTTTCCGACTGATTTCAGTCAGGTGAGGCCGCCAAGACAGTTCTCTGTCAATGATTATTCCTAAATTTTTAACAGTTTCACTGATTTCAATGTGCACACCATCAAACACAACATGGGGAAGCGAAGACCAGTCAATTTTGGAGACAAGCCTAGAGCTGCCGACAATAATAATCTTAGTTTTTTTCGGATTAACGCTCAGGCCATAGGCTTGGCTCCAGTTAACAATTTTTGTAAAGTCCCTATTTGTGGTTTGGATTGCTTCTGAAAGTCGGTTAAAATTACATTGAGTGTAGATTTGTAAATCATCTGCATAAAGGTGGTAAGACGAAGAAAGGTTATTGGAAATCGAGTTAATGAAGATAGCAAATAAGAGAGGTGATAAAACGCCGCCCTGTGGAACACCAGCAGACAAAGCACACCACGACGAGTAAATATCATCTATGCAAATGCGCTGCCGGCGTCCAAACAGGTAAGTACGAAACCAGTCAATAACTGTTGGAGATATGTTAAGAGAACTCAAGATTCCAAGAAGGACATCAAAATCAACATTATTAAAAGCACTACTGAAGTCAAGCAGCGACAGTATAGTCAATAGACCATTTCCCATACCATGACGGATATCTTCAGTAATTTTAACTAGCGCAGTAGTGGTACTATAGCCTGGACGGAAACCGGATTGGAAAGGATTAATAAGGGAATTGGTGTTAAGGAAGACGCTGAGTTGCTTGTGCACAAGGCGCTCCAGAACTTTAGAGAGGAAAGGTAGAATGGAAATGGGACGATATTCGGAAAAGGAAGAGGGATTGGGTTTTTTTGGTAAAGGGATTACTTGGGCTTGCTTCCAGGAATCAGGAAATGTACCAGAAGATATGGAGGCATTAAAGATGTGGGTGATCACATGAATGATATCGTCTAATATAGGAATGATCATATTGCGGCTAATACTGTCGCTGCCGACAGCATTAGAGCTGATAGACATTAAGCTCTTCTTAACATCACAATCAGAAAATTGACAGAAGTTGAAAGAAGGATATGTAGGAGTTGGCGTGTTAGAAAGTAAATTTATAGTTGCAGTTTTAGATTGCCTATCAAATTTGGCATTAGAGGAGAAGTGCTGATTTAACAGGTCGAAGTTTAGATCTTTTGAAAGAGAATCCGAAGGTTTGCCAACTCCTAAAGATTTAAGAAACTTCCAAATTTTTGCAGGATCGTCAATTTCAAGAGATTTATGAATATAACGGCGTTGAGCGTCTCTACACACCCTATTGCAGAGATTACGAGTCTTGACGAATTTTATGCGGTTTGCATCTGTAGGCTTCATTTTGTATTTGCTCCTAGCTACGCATTTTTTGTGCTGTAACGATTTTATTTCATCTGTCAGCCAGGGAGCAGGTAGATGTTTAATTTTTATAGCCTTTACGGGTGCATGTAAATCATACAGCTTAATCAAAGCTGCATTAAATACATGCACCTTTACATCGACAGAAACTGCATTGTAGACATCGGACCAATCAATTTCACGCGCATCCTTAATGAGATTGTCCATAACTATGCCACTAAAGTTACGCTGCATACGAATTTTAGGTTTAGTTTTAGGAGGGCGCATTTTATAAGAAACAAAGATCATGTCATGATACGAAAAGGCGTCTGCTGAGCACTGACCATGTGTAGATACATAGGAAGGACAACTTACTAAAATCAGGTCGAGAAGAGAAGGAGTACAATTTGGAAAATGGTGAGTAGCAGATAGTGGAAGAATAGAAAGATTAGAGGATTTAATGACATTTTAAAAATTAATTGAGCGAGAGTCACGCTTTATGAGACATGTGTTAAAGTCGCCCATAATAATTATATGTTCATAGATCACATTAAAATCAGCTAGTAGCTCTTCAAAGGTGGAGAAGAAATTTACTCTAAGGGAGGGGCTATAAAATACACCGAGAAGTAGACGCTTATGACCTAAGATTGCTTCAATAAATAAGTATTCCCCTGTATCAGGTGGAGATGGCTGAAGAGATGTTTTGACTACTCTATAAGGAATGTGTGAGCGGATGTAAATAGCTACACCTCCACCAGTAATACTAAGGCGATCATGGCGCACCAGTTCAAACCCTGGCAAATTATAAGAGGAGGTAGGGAGACAAGGTTTAAACCATGTTTCGGACACCAAGATTGCATGTACATTCTGATTATTAAGCGATGCTTGCATATCAGTGAAATGAGCCGGAATGCTCTGCGCATTGATATGAACGATATTGAAATTTAGGGAAAAGTTAGACAGATGAGAATCTATTACTGCATGAAGTGAGGGAGCATCATTAGAACCAAGACTATCGGAGCAAGAAAAATAATCGTCTGAATCACTGTCATCACTGCTTAATTGTTGCATTACCAATGAATATTACTAATATATGATAAAAATATGTAAGTTATAAATATATAAACTAATAACCAATAAATACCAATAAAATTATTAATTAATACTAGTAAAATAAAAATAATTTTCAACTAGCTTCACTGCCTGTGCTGTTACATTACATTGTACTGAATACAAAAAAGTATATATACGTATACTAGATAAAAATAGTTTGAATATATACAACTATTAATATCTATTATACATTATTATAGTAGATATTAATAGATAGAAAACGAAAAATACATTACAAAAGTTTGATACACTAAGAGAAAAAAAAATACAATAAAAAAAATAAGTTATGTCAATTATACGGAGGAACAGATAAGTTTCCGAACGTTCCATTGCATATTGTTATAAATAGCTACACACAGATTTCGGAACGTGCCTCAACAAAAACGAGTGGTAAATTTATATCCACCTACATTATTAGATTAAAATATTTTAACTTTTGCATTAACAAACTACTATAACAAAAGCGACATTATTAACACTTAAATGGAATAATAGTAGTATAAAAACACAACATAGATATCAAAGACAGTGACCATCACACATCATTTGAAGTTCGTCTATTTCTTAGCGGCCATACGACGAGTTGTAGGTTGCTGCTCCTTTGATGTAATAGAAGGCAAGGTGGGCATAGCAGTAGTCTGCGGGAGATTTATCTCACTTAAGTCCTCGATGCGGCTAATACTATGTCGAGATCCATCTTGACCTACCACGTATATATTGCCGTCACGAGACCAGCACTTCGAAATGCCGAACTCTTGCCTCGCGCGCATGAACAGATCATGTCTGTGCTTTGTCAAGAACTCCGATAATGTTACGCCCGAACCTTTTAATTGCGTTTTTGCGGACCATATCTTGCTGCGAACAGCGACGTCAGACAACTTGAGCAAAATTGGGCGCGGCTTAGAAGAAGTGGACTTGCCTATCCTGTGGCAGCGGTTGATGTTATCCAATGAAAAATTACTGATTTTCAATTTAGTGCAGATAATATTCTTCACAAGAGCAGGGGCATCTTCTTGCTTTTCTTCAGGCACTCCATGCAGAAGTAATATTTTGCGTCTAGTACGCATCTCCAAATTGTCAATAGAACGTGACATTAGCATCATTTGATCCTGGAGAGACTTTAATGACTTCAAAATAAGGTTCTTGAAAGACAAGAATTCTGTACTCAATGTGGATATGTTGGTAGTTGGAGTTGCATTTCTTAGCTCACCTTCAAAGGCTTCCATTCGCTGCATGAAAACTGAGGATAGCTCAGCAAAGGCCTTTTGATTTGCGTCCATGATATCACACAGTGGATTATAAGTGTTTCCGTGAAAGTGACAGAAATAATGTAGATTTACAGGAGATAACACTCAGGCAAGTGATTTGAGCTAGTTGTTTTAAAATGACATATGTTTAAGATTAATAATTTAACTTTAAATAATTAAAATTAAGAAAATTAGAGAGCTCTTTTTATTACGTGTTAACTATTTGACCCATGATAGGCTTTCCCTTTACTCATTTTGATAAGAAAATAACAAACAACAAAAACAAATAACTAACGAAAAAAACAAGTAAAACTTAACAAAACAAAAATGACTTAATTCGAAGCGAAAGCAAAACATCACACGTGCCTATCGGCTGCATTGCCAACGGTAATGACCAGATGAGCGCGGGACGCGGTCAGTGGAAGTGGGAGGGGTAGTCATCGGTAAACCTTCTGCGCGCGGGTAATAAAATACAGCGTAATATTAAAAAAAACTACATTGAATTTGAAAATTAATTTTGAAATACAATATCTCTAGTAAAACCAATAATAATGGCCATTTCGTAAAGGTCAGCAATTTTCTTTATAGTCTACCTATACCTATATTCCACTCTACCGTTTTCAAGTCCTGTAAAAAGAATATTTGTATTCGCCTCAGTCAAGAGTAAATGTTTTGGTAATTGGTCAGTCCTCAAAATAAGTTCATAAATTTTTATTGACCACAAAACGCATATCATACTTGTAGATATCTTTATTGATTAGTATATATATATTTTGTATCCTTTAATACTATTTTTTTTTCAGATTCTCTTCTCCAGCCATGTCAGCGGAGCGATATAACTTGTCTAAGTCAAGCCACTGAACAATTTCTAGAAAAAACTCACAAAGGAATCAAGGAGTATGATATTAGGCCTATTGATCCGCTATTAATAAAATCTCTCACTCTAGTAGCTGATAAGGATATGGGACTGTCATTCTATTTTACCAACCTGACTGTTAGAGGGTTGAAGAACCAGACCATATCTGACTTCCAGTAAGTCGACCTCTGTTTAATAACATTTTACAAATCTGACTATTAGAGGGTGCAAAATTCAAACAATATCTGACTTCAAGTAAGTTGACCTCTGTTTAATATTTTACAAACCTGACCGTTAGAGGATTGAAGAATCAGACAATATCTGATTCCCAGTAAATATAAATTAATGTTAAAGAAATAACACCTAAACAATCGAAGTGTTCACACTAATACAATTACTTATAGTAATTATACCAGTATTTCATCTTAATTATCTGAATATCATAGAAAACGTGTTGAACATGGTGACTTGTACTAGACAGAGCCCCCCCCCCCCAGGGGGGGGGGTGTTAGTCTGTGCACCCGTAGTCCTGGCATGAGGGCAAAGGATGGACCACCAACACCTTCGGCTTTTATTGGGTATCCCTGACCGTGGTGTGGCAATAGCACTTTCACTTGCGGTGCTAGTCACACCCCGACCGGGCGAATCCCATTCACCGGCCACTACTTGCCGAGCGGCTGATGGTCTTCAATCGGAATTCCCTTCGTTAAAAAAATGGGGAGGGCACCATTTTTTTTAACGAGGGGAAATCCGATTAAAGAAACCTGTACCTAGTACAGTTCCCCGTACGTAGTACAGGTTTATTCTTAACCTAATTCAGGCTACAGACTTTTCTTATTCAATTTTCTTACTAGTTTTATATTTCATAATGTATTTAAAGAGGAAATAAAGAATTATATTAATTTTTGAGCCGACTAAAATAGCCCCCTTTACTCTTATGACATCAATCGATAGGGTCAATCATAAGGATCAAACCTCTAACAAACTTGATAAATTAAGTGAAAGGAAAACCATAAAATCTTAACTTATAAATCTAATGGGACATAATAACCCGTATACTCAAAGGTCCATCAGATTACTTATGTTATAACCTAATTCGATTAATGAGACTATGGTTTTCGTTTTGCTTAATTTATCATGTTTTTAGGAAGATGTGAGCCTTATATATACCCTATCGCTTGCTACCATAAGAGTACAGAAGGTTATTTTTTACAGTTTTAGCCGGCTCAATTCCCGAGTGCGGCAAGCGAGATTTCAAATTGTTTCTTTTTTAAAAATAATCTAATGTTTCCATTGAGAAAAATTTGCTGTCTCTAAAATTTATAGTACTTTCCCCTTTTTTTATTGCAGGAGATCAGCAGACAGGCAGACGGCCCACGTGATGGAAAGCGGTTACCATCGCCTATGGACATTTGCAACACCAAAGGTGCTACAAATGCGCTGCTGCTCTCTTAAGGGAGACTGGAACCTGGTCACTAATGCCAGAACACAACTCAAGGTTGTTATGGCGGCATACTCTAGACCAGGGGTGGTAGCCATCCAGTCGGGCAAATGCCCTGCCACCTGGCGGCAAATGGCCTGCCACCTAAAGGCTAAAGGTGCGGTGCGGTTAAAAAATTCCACAATGTACAAGTTTTTATTACTATGGTTAGCACAAGATACGTATACATAAACATCATAGCTACAGTCTTGACGATCAGGGATTTTATATTGTATAAATAATAAGGAAATAACCCGACAGACGGAATTTAAAAAAAAACATCTTATTATACGCAACATTTAAACCTGTTTATTAATTCAAGAATTTTATCAGTTTTATATATTACAATAAATGATTACCTATCTCAGATATTTGTAATAGCTAACAAATTGTTTTGAATATTTTTCATATGAAAATGTAGGCATATCGTGATCGTAATCGTACAATATACATGCTTTCTATACACTTCACTCGCGAAAATATTGCTTATGTATCCCATGGAAATAATCTGTTTAATCAGGATTAAAGTATCATTTACTAACGTTATGGGAAGGACACATATCAAGGCGAATTTACGGGTTTCACAGATCGGCGAGAGATCACAGGTAGAGTTGATTGATAGCCAAACATTCTCAAAATATAATAAGAACTACCCAATCTTCGGCACTACGTAATTGGATTGAAATACTTTAGGCATTAATCTAGCACTTCTTCTTTCCTTATTATATTAGTAGCTAAGTAATTTTTAAAATCTAATTTCAAAATATTACTATTAAACACCACGTAATAAAACCTATGAAATTAAATATGATTTGCTATTTTTTTGCACAAAATTAATTACATTAAATGGGCCGATTTTGTCAGTAACATTTACTGTCTAAATGCAAATATTTTCTTTGCAGATATAATTAGTTTCACGATAAAATTAATTATACTAAATATTTAAATTAATGTATGTAATTTTTTTTACTAAAAGCTTGTTATTTCAAAACAGGATGGACGTTACAACTAAATCAGTGGTGCTAAAAACAAAAGCGGATTTGTATATCGTTGGTAACATTGTAATAGAACTGAGCAAACAATCAAAGTCATTCAACGGAGTTTATACAACACAAGCAAGTAAGTTAAAGGAATATGATGTACCTATATTATACTCTTTTCGTCCACCTTTCTCCAATGATTTAGAGCCGTCACGATACGTCTTTCCCTTCCATACTCCTTCATCCTGGCATACATTCTCTGTCATGTAACGTATCACCATTTTTCTCTTTCCCACAATGCATTCATTACTTTTTTGACCACTTTAGGTGCCGGTCGTCTATCAATTTAACATTATATTCGTGTCATAATTTTTATTCCTCCTTGTTACACGGCTATACGAACGAAATTCTTTTCCATTTCTTAATTTTAAATGTTTATTTGATTAAGTATAGTTTATTCCATGTGCGGTTTTGAAAAAAATCGTTCCTTCCTTCTTAGAGTGATGTGTTATTGCCGATTAGATCATGCTAAAACCCGTCTCTATAAAAACAATATTTGTAAATAAAAACTCTTTTTAGGGTTGTGTAGCCATTTTAGCAAAAACGTAATGTTTATAAAATCGTCTGAGGAAGAACCACAGTCAACCCATATCGTGAAATTGCAAAAACTAAAAATTTGAGATGTCCACCATAGGTAGATGCAATTGAGGGATAGCAACATTTTATTCTTATTTACCAATGGTGGCATTCTTAGATATGTAATGAAAAATCATGACTTCTAATCTATACGAATATTATAAAGAAGTAAAGTTTGTGACGTTATAGGGGGTAATCACTGGATCGAGTAAACCGATTAAAGAAAAATCTTTTACTGTTCGAAAGCTTTTTTTTTAAGGCGGGGTAAATGCTATTTACGCACAATACTGGGTCCTTTGCAAGGGATTAGACCATAGTTGATCATGAAAGCTTTCCCCTTTGATAAGGGGTAATCCGAACAACAATCAAGCCAGCTTGTGTGGAGACTCAGAGAAGTTGCACGGGCAACACCCATTACCCACTAAAACCACCCTCCTCCCATGTGCCCCGCGCTTTTGGTGTAGGAAAGGCTGAGACTTAGAACGTAGTTACGCCCAGTCCGATCCAGCGCAAAAAGTGCCTGAATGTGCCCCGGGAATCAGAACACATTCACTTCGTCAGCGGGGGTGATGAATCCTTTGCTCCCTTGATAGCTAAAGGCCCCCCGAAGTTGTAACAGGGAGTATCATAGGCATAGGTATAACATGACGTTATATATAGCGTGGTATACAACGGGACCGGGACAGAGCGCGAGTAAAACCGCGCCGGGCCGCTGGTACTCTATATATTTCCGATATACTTACTTTTGAATTCGTAAATAGTGTGCCTCATAAATTTTGAAATGTGACAAGGAAAATACTGAAAAAACCATGGTAGTTGATCTTAAAAATGCTTAAAAAAATAATTTCAATGTAATCCATTGCATAATTTTTGAACTATAAATAGGTTTGGTTGCTTTTTATCATCTCTATGGAACCTTTGTGTGTGGACAGTAACGTACATACTTGTCTTTTTTTTTAAATTTATCCTGCCAATCATTAATTTGTCTTTTCTTTAGATTTACCTTCCTGCTCGATGTAATGCACATTGCACGATCTTCAACTTCCACTTTGTTATTTCAATCTATCTACATATCTCTAACTGTTTATCATATTTTTGTTTTTCTATCTAGAATTATTATTCAAATAGGTTTAAAAAGTGCAATAAATTTACATTAACTATAGGTATATCGGCCTCCGTGGTTGACTAATGTTAAGCTCACCTAGCTCACTGGAGTGCAAAGGTAAATTATGTAAATAAACTTATTGTAACTGACTACAGTTTGGGTGTCTGGAATCGACCTCAGGATTATTCATAGTATCCATAATCCAAGTCCTCTGTAAATGGATATAATGGATATAAGATAATAATAATAATAATAATCGGCAGACAAACACACACATTGTATATCCCCAAATTAAGCAACTTACGCTTGTGTTATGGGTAATATACAACGGACTACTCTGGGGCCGATCCCAGACACCCAGACCATAGTAAATAACGGAGAAAAGACGTTTTCCGAAATTTACTATACCAGGAATCGAACCCGGAGCCTCTGCGTTGCAGTGAGGTAGGCCGGCAAAGGCTTAGCCCGCTCAACCACAGAGGCCGTCAAAATAATATAAATAATAATAATATATATTAAACCGTAATTAATGAATTATTAAAATATTTCATTCCAAAGTATTATAATTACCGAAACCAATTTCATACAAAATGGCCTGCTTCTGTAGGTGTTATAGGTTCAGCGAGCTATAATTATGATTTGAAAAAGGATGCACAAGGTGTTGAACATTTTGACGTTGGCCCTGAGACTATTACTTGTGAGGTTATTGCGGAACCGAAGGCAACTCTCAGTAAGGAATTATCACAAGCTCTCTTGAATGGTATGTATGACATTGACATTTTAAATCATACAAATGCTACCTGCACGTAAAATTTTTACAATCGTTTTAGACTCCTTTAATCTTATAACTTGGTAATAAATATAAAATATGTTTTAATAAAGAGTAACCTGCACAGAACTTATTACATAGTGTTCAACAAGAAGATTCTGTGAGTGACATTACAAAATCTCTATTACAATACAAACTCTAAAGACTGCTTTACAAGGACTACCTTGGCGTAGTTTCAAATTTAATAACTTCAACAGTTATTTAGTTTCGTTGGAAATGCTATGCACTTTCTCTGATTTAGGTTTAAGAAAGGTGATTTCCAGATCGCAAGGCAGAGATAGGGACTAATTTACACTTGATATGGTCACAGCGTTTCCTCAGCTATTGCCTTGCGACACTGGCTTAGATAATTTATAGAACACCAGGGGTGTTCTTGTGAATATTTGAACTGAAGATTAGCCTTTACTGTTCTCCTTGCTGACTGTAATACTATTATAGTTTAGATATCTTTAACATACAAATAACTTAGTTAAGACTTAATTTGATTAATAGTTATTTACGATACTAATGTGATATATTGGTTTTCACAAACGAGTATACCATTACAGTAAGCCCGAGACGAAGTCAAAGGATTACCATAGTCACGAGTTTGTAAAAACCAATAACCTCACGTATGTCATAGAACGTTTTCAATACATTTGCGAGAAAACAGTACAATAGGTAATGAAACAAACATTAATATCAGTAGGAAAATCGCAACAACCTTTGACGTTTCTAATATAAAAATGGCGCGCATTTGCAAATGGTACCACGTGCGCATAGTAAAAATTAGAAGTACATCCTTCATCTGCTTTTTTTCTATAGTATTAAAGTGAGATAAATGTATTGATCAAAAGCGCTTCCAAGGAGGTTCGATAATTCAGCTTATTTATTTTTACCATTTGAAATTTCTTGGTGGAATTTTTATATTTTTTTATTGTGTGGTGCGTTATTTTTAACATCCTGATAATGTATAAAGGCTCCGTAAATCCATTTTTCGAGAAAACGTGTTGAAAATTTAATTCAATTTATAAAATATATCATAAATAAAACAGATAATACTTATTCACTTACAATTACAGATGCAATTGCTATGGAGAATATGTCCAAGTACGAAGCAAACAAAGTTCAGATACATAGAGAAACTGTATGTGAAATCGCGAAATTGGCTTATATTGATGTGATACACAATATAAGGGCATCAGCAAAGATCTTACCAAAATCAGCGTTTTTCATAGACATCTAGTTATACATGTAATTTTAAAAATGTGATTAAAGAAATATCTACTAAATTAAGGAATTGTTTTATTTGTTGTTCGAAACATAAAATTCA
Organism: Dendrolimus kikuchii; assembly: GCA_019925095.2. Lineage (NCBI taxonomy): Eukaryota > Metazoa > Arthropoda > Insecta > Lepidoptera > Lasiocampidae > Dendrolimus > Dendrolimus kikuchii. The sequence continues at coordinate 16,568,464 of CM034388.1, read as the reverse complement.
TAATATAAAATATCTACCACATTCAAGGAGCTTCAAGGACACTTAACGTTAACTACAATGCAAAGAGAAATTGATAAGTTCATAATTTAAATTTGTTGTAATTTTACTAATTCTACTTTATACGATTCAGTAGCCATATAAACAAAAATGAAACCCTCGGTATGTCTCTTTATCTTTGTATGCTATTTTTCTAATTACTGGTTGAGGTGTCCACCTCATGAGCAGTTCCGAAAAAAAACAAAATTTGTAGCTTAAAAAATAAACGAAAATCGGTTTGAACTATATCCGTTGGGTAGTTTTAGAGATGGGGATTATTTTTGTTAAATACTTTTTTTATGAAGTAAACAAATGCTTAACGTAAAGAAACATTGAATATTTGTTACGTCTAAGCCTTCAATATGCGCGATCTGCTAGGGAGATACTAAATTAATTTATTTTGCTATTAGCTGATACCTACCTATGTCTTGCATAGATAAAAGAGTGTGATGTGAAATTCTTATGAATAAACTGAGGATAATTTTTATGTTAGACAATAGTAGAAAGTAGGTAGAGGCAGATTTTACATGATTTGGATTAAAAGTTTTCGGGAGAAGCCGATTATTTTACCCTTATGAAATCAAATCATTCATAGCCAAAAGATAAAATGGATTGTCGCCTCCAAAGAATACCTCAATATGTGTTCGATACAAACTTTGCCAATTTATTTAATTACAATTATTATCTTGTCACAAACATCTCAGATCCATTGTTAATAAAAAAAAACTTTATACTACATAATTAGTTAGAGTAAGAACATCAGAACGCTATCTAGCTTATTCTCTATTACCTTCAGGATGCTTTTACATCTTTACGTTTTCTCTTCAACAAGAACGTTGTTTAATAAATAAATTGTTTAATAAGGATAATCATAAAATTTCCCGTGTATATACCTTGTATCACGTCTTCCTCCGTATGTAGTGTCAATAATGTGTTGGACAAGATATACTTTTTATCCTATAAAATGGGATATTTTTTATGAGATATAGGTCTGTAGCCAAGTGTTACGTAAAATAATATAGTAAACTATTAGTACACGATCAATTTGATCATGGAAGGTGTGTCGTGGCCTTCCACGACTTCTGCATCCATCCACTTTTGCATTGTATATTTGTTTCGTCATTTTTTCATCATGCATTCTTTCCACATGCCCGAACCACCGGAGCATTCCTTTCCTTACCTTCACCCCGAAACTCTCTTTCAGGTGATGTCAGGAGCCTTAAGAACAGACGAGCATGACAAGAGTTATGAATGTCAAAGAAGCAAGTGAGGTGTGTAAGAATAAGCCTAAATGGCGCTCTGTTGTTCGTGCCTACCCCGCAAGGGAACTGGCGTGAAGTTATGTATGTATGTATGTAAACTATTAGTACGATCATTTAGTAGTTTTACCTGGAAAGTTTTGAAAATGGGTAATTTTATAGATTTCGTTTTTATTTATTTTTGTATTATGCCACCTTAACGCTATGGCCGCGCCAGCGGCAACGATACAAGGTTGCAAAATTGACGTTAAGATAAATCATGGAAATCTATAAAGTTACCCATTTTCAAATTCCCGGAAAATTTTGCAGGTAACCCCCTGTTTTGACCCAAACAATTGGGCTATGTAATAACAATAATTGTGCATTGTATGTAATTATGTACCTATTGTTATGATGTTTGTATTATTACTTCATTTGATATACTATGTGTAATATCCTTTATGGCTGGGCCAGCCATAAAGGATATTTATGACGCATAGTATAGCATGAAGTTTATGCTATTTTGAAATATTTGGACATTTCAAATATTCTAGCTTAGGATGTTTTCTACCTAAAATTAGTATAGACACAATGCAAAAAATTACGTAATAAGTTATCATCAGTCTCGGATGGGTAAGAAAATAATGCTCGGTTTTATAAAATATTGATAATTATGTAAGTAGGTAATATCTGCAATCATTAATTACTGGTTACCTTATTTATTGCATACAGCTATAAAAAATATAAATATAAAAATATAAAGCTATAATAAGAGTCAGATAATGGTCATATTTGTTTAAACTCAGAATCGTCAATATAAAACAAGCAGTATAAGGCGTCGTCGTAATTGGCAAGGATCGTACGATGATACGATGCGTTTTCGTCGCACGATGAGTTGAAATATACAGATTTCTTCAGAGTGTCCTAATTGAAGCTCGAAAGCCATCGCGCGAGCACAAGCTATCGTCCGATCATTATACTCATCCAATGTACCGATCTCCTTTGAATATCCTAATTGTTCACGCGTCGTCGGATAAGCACAAGCACGGCAACTTGAGGAGCATGGGCCGATCAGGGCGAAGGGCAACACTGGTAGTTAGAGAAGTCACATCATATAAGTGAAACACACGTAATTCACGCAGCATTCCATATCAGATGTAATCAAATGTTTCTCTTGACATAGTCACATAATTGTAAAAGTTTTCTTCGTTGTATCGTACATCAAAATAATGGTTGAAATATTCACCGCTCTGATTACTGGATTTAAAAAGTGTATAATGTGGTCTACCCTTCACTTTTTCATTGCCCGAGATCAAAAACTGTACATCTCTGTAAAGAGCCATTGTTAATGGCGCTGTATAGCTGATGGCGGCGCGACACCGTCGTGCGCCCACTACGAGCATCGACGAGAACAAAAACACTAGTTACATTTTTTAAATAAAAAGAAAACAAAATCCCGAATGCAAAAAGACAATTAAAAGTGATGCACTAAAAAGCCCGAAATGAGATTGACAATAGAAAACAAAGTAAACTCTACTTCGGTTTAACAGACTATGTTATGAGCTGAAACCCTAAACAGCCTAGCATTCACCTGACTAGTCACTAATGGCTGGTTCCTATATCTAATTAATAGTTCATTTACTTTCATACTGGTAAAAATTTGATATTAGGTCTATACAAATAATGTCAAATTTCTACGAATGGTAAAGCATGTGTATAAATAGTAACACATTAAACGAACTGGTTATAAAATGTAAAACCCCAATTCGTTTCCTATAGTGGTCGTCAGCCAATCGTAATAAACTAGGCCTCCAACAGTTTAAGCGACAAGTCAGTGCCACCATACTTTCCGGGCCCCGTTAGAAGGGAAGTAAACATTATTAATAGTTTTTTCGTAACTAATAACATAATTTAATTACTTTTTATCAATACTTGATATTGAATAGAAAAATTGAAATGTATATAAATATGTAATAACAGCCCATGAATGTCCCACTGCTGGACTACGGCCTCCCATTACTGGGGCACGGACAGTTTACCCGCCACACTTGTCCAAGGCGGCTTGGCAGGTTTGACACATCGGTTATCTCGATGTGCAGGTTGCATTACGATGTTTTACTTCACCGTTGTTAGCACGTGGTAATTGTAACAATATGCACATTAGGTCAGAAAACTGCCTAAGTGGTGCATGCGTTCCGGTCAGGATCGAACCCGCGCCGCTAAATGTATATATGTATGTATAATTATATACCTATATGTATACCGTCGTAAGTCGTGGTAGCGTAATGGCTAGCGCACGCGTCCCAAAACTCAAAGGGCGCGTGTTCGATCCTAGCAGGAACGCACGCATCACTTAGGCAGTTTTCTCACCTAATGTGCATATTGTTACAATTATCACGTGCTAACAACGGTGAAGGAAAACATCGTGATACAACCTGCATATCGAGATAACCGATGTGTCAAACCTAAGCCGCCTTGGACAAGTGTGGCGGGTATGCTGTCCGTTCCCCTATAGTGGGAGACCCGAGCCCAGCAGTAGGTCATTTATGGGCTGTTATTATTAATATATAGGTATAAAGTTATTTATCTCTAGTTCAAGCCAACACTAAGGTTATGCCTGACTGTTTATGTTATGATAAATTAATATCAAGCCCATTTCTAATTACGATAGCAAATATTTATTCTCGTATATCGCTATAATTATATTTTATCTAAACACTTTCTAATGTCATAGGTTATCAATACTAAATTAACGTATTATATCCATCTTGTATATTATAGTTTCTATAAAGTAGAAGAAACAATACGGCCCTTGGAAGAAAATTGAAAAACATATTTTTGTGGTATTCCTTTCCGAGCTTTGTTTCAATTTTATTCTATCTTTAACGGCAATCAAAAAGTTTCAGAAACAAAAGTTTGCTGGATAGGTATTGTTAAATAAACCCATTGCAAACGTTTTTGCCCTACACCTTCAATGTGAAGGCATCTGGAAGGTAAAAGAAGAATTAAGTCGAATAAAAGCACATACTGATATTAGAAACGGTTCTCATATAAAATACAGGTAATTCTAGCAAAATATATTGATTAAAAGAGGTTAAAATAATCCTCTTTTAATGTTTGCTCCGAAACAAATAATTTCATAAAAACGATTCTGTTTAAAGCGCTTAGTTTTAAACTGGTTGCAGGCTTTGTTCAGGAACCACATCAAATGTCACTTGCAACTAGGCTGGCAAGTATTCAGCGCCCATCCCTCTCAGCTGGATGAGGCCTGGAAGTCCAGTGGGCTTTATCCCCCTTCTGGCCAGAGAGTGCCACCCTTGTTATGGAGTCCACGTCATCTGAGATCACTTCGTTGGCTATACTTTTTACCGAGGAAGAATACTTCTTCCATAATTCTTTTTTTCCGCTACCTACCCTGCTGCAAACAAGATACTTATCGATATTGATGATTTAATTAAATGCATTCATAAATATGTGAATATTTTTTTAGAAATATTATATTTTATTTCAATCCTTTCATTTAAAAGTTACTACAAAATCAACGAATAACAGTGACATAATAATAAGTAAACAATATTTACATTAATCAGGGCTTGACGTTGGGTGCATTTCTACATAGTAATCGATGCTTATTGTCACACTATTTTAAGTAAAATTGTAAAACAATAGGTATCTACGCGTTCGCCGTCTCATGGCCCCAGGTAAGCCTGTCAAAAGCCCGGACCATTTGTATGGCCCATGGTCTTAAACGGAATTACATCAGTGTTGCTACATAATTCGTATGGTGATTTATTAAAAAGGTAGGTGAAAGGTTGATTCACCTTTATTGACCTGCCTATCTGCTGTAGGTACTCCAGTTATAAAAATAATAATATTGAAGTGTTCTTCATCCGATGAATTTGCCATGTGCCTCAAGGATATAGTTATGCCATTACAAAAAAATTGCGCCATGTAAACATTGCTTAATTTGTGATTAAACTAACTGACAGACGGTACGCCTCCCGGCGGTAACCTTACTCTTTATTTGTTTTCAAAGCAACTTTGTTATCCGTATTAATCTTGATACTGTTGAGTTAACAAAATATTTGTTCCATAAATCAAACTAACTGTTATAAACAAATTGTCTGAAACAATTATTACAATAAACACAGTCTTTTTAGGGCAAAACCTTCGTAGTTTTTAATGTCCGTCCATGCCATGTATCTGTCCGTATTTCTGTATTATATACATTATACATATTTCATTAGCTATTCTATTCTACAAAGATTTCGTTTTATATTTTCCGCTATACAATGGTATAATGAAATCGCAAAAAAGCTAAAACTTCGAGGTGACCCACCATGCATGTAACTGAGACACCAAAAAAAAATGTATAATATACCTTTTGGTCGTGTTTGAAAAATCAACGATATTTCTTTAAGGACAAGTTTGTTGAAGTTATAATTGGTGAGATATGTTCTTCCAAAAACGAAAATTGAACTCTTTTCCCTCTATACCAGCGATTCCCAAACTATTTTGGACAAGAGACCCCTTTTCCAAAATGATCTGATATCTCAGACCCCCATAGTCAAATTACTTTAAAAATCTTATCTCTAGTTTTTTTCGTATTTATACAATATACTAACCGATAAAAAACTAACCGATTAAAAAAAATTGCGGTTGGTAAAGTGAGTAAACTTGACATCATTTTCTTATCAAAATTTAACAAAATAAATAGACATAAACACAAATTACGTAAAAATACTTAGGTAAAATCACAAAGTAAAGATGAAATTGTGTTAATTAATAGGGGTCGATTTTTAGACCTTGTCGATCATTGATGTAGCAATAATAATGTTACATCAATGATGTCGACCTCTAAAATCAGTTTTCGTTTATGTCGACCCCTGGGAAATCGATGTCGACCCCAGGGAGTCGATATCGACCACTTTGGGAGTCCCTGCTCTATACCCTTTAATTGTTAGTTGGAAAATGCTAGAAAATTTAAGATTTTCAAGATGGTAGAAATTAATAAACAGTTTCGATGAACATTGGTTTAAATAAGCTAGTTTTAGATGTTTTTGATATGATAGGTATTTTCGGTTGCAACAGTTTTTTTAGATAGTAAAAGAGGACGTATTTCGCCATCGATGTTTTTGCAATACATGGTCTCTTTGATGCGGCGGCACTGGATTTGTTGATGATAATTGTGGACGTGTATCAAGCAAAGGGAAAATTTAGAAGGAAAGTATGAAAGGAAGAGCATGCACGTGCTGGTTTATGTATTAATAAAATACAGCGGCTCCTGTGCTTTCACTGTACTTAATTTTTTTTGTTATCGGTATTTGCGGAATTGTTTATTTGGGTGTATTTATTAACAAAGCGACACGGTTTGTATTTTATTTATAACTATACGAGTATAAGCGGCGCAGTGCGGTCCGGCTTGTAATATATTATTTTATGTTTTAATATTAAATTATTTTATTTTATAACATTGTTTTCGGGGCTTTCGTATAAGAAAAGTTTCGCTGACAAACTCAAAGTATTTAAAATTAATAGAAAAAAATATACAGCGAAAAGGGTTATAATAACTATGGCGATAGCACACTTAGTCAGACATACAGAACCTATTTTTCGTGCGGCATCGTAACTTCCTATGTCGCTACTATTTTTTATATAAGTATACTATATATAAACGCCTGAGTTCTTCTTATACTGTTTAAGAATAAAATACACATAAAAGCCAATTAGATAAACTAGAGCGACTCCAAAACTTCTGTATTCGTTTCATATTTGGTTTGCGCAAATATGATCACATTTCTGAATTTCGTAGTAAGCTCGAATGGCTTCCTATCCGCCTTCGCCGGAATGCTCATATCTTATCCCTTTTGTATAATGTACTCTTTAGCCCAAAAACGCCCTCCTATTTGAAGGAACGCTTTGAGTTCTTTCAAGAAAGTAGTATAAGGCTCTTGAGATCATCAGCAAATCTGCGACTAATGACGCCAATACATTCTACGCAATTTTGACAGAAATCTTTTACTGTGCAGGCTGTAAGCTTGTGGAATGCATTACCAATCAGCATAAGAAGTGGAAAGTCACTTACATCTTTTAATAAACTCCTCAAAGATCACCATCTAATTTGGAAACAGTAATTTATGTATGTGTATGTAACTCTATGTACATATATAATTGTATATAAATATGTATGTGTATTTTTATTTACTATTAATTTATGTATATATGATTGTATATGTTTTAAACTATGCGCACTGAATACCGACCCATTTTAGAAATGTGAACTTATCTCCAGAAGGTTGTCTGGAAGAAATTGCTGTTAGCGATAAGACCGCCGATTGTACTAGTTATACGATTGTTAACTCATGTGTATTATTTTCTTGTGTGCAATAAAGAATACTCTATTCTATTCTATTCTAAAATATGTACCTATAAGAATTCCTATATTGTATCGATCGTTCCAAAAACGGGTTAATTTACTCCACATTTTGGGTGATTTAGTGATTTGGCTTTGAGGAAGCGTAAATCTGCTTAAGTAAAGCTCCGAATAACATTCGATGAACTATAATTCCACCGCAAGCTGCGCTGTATATTAATCCATAATTTATAACATCTTATGTCAGATCTAATAACATCCTTGCTGTTGAAACTGATTTCCATTTTAGATAAAACAATATTTGAATTTGTTTAGCAAATTTTAAATCAAAATGCATTGGTACACTAAAACAAGCTTTTGAGAATGAATCCGTCCATTATTTTTTTCTGTTGCATAAGTTTCACAGAAAAAATGTGGGTTGGTTTCTTTATAGTTATGCAGGGTTCTTTACAGTGTCTAAGAAATTTCTGTCGTGTGTTAAATTGATGTCCAAAAATAGGGCATATTTCTCTTTTTTTGTATGTGTGCATCAGGCAGGCGGCCCACCTGATGGAAAACGGTTACCATCGCCTATGGATAATTTGTAACAGCAAAAGTGCTACCAATCTGCTGCCGGTCTCTAAAGTGGGACTGGAACCTGGCCAATAATGCCGGAACATAACTCAAGGTTGTTATGGCAACATACTCTAATATTTATTTATACCACCTTTGACCAATACAATCTGTTTTATTCCTGCCACGGGTTGTCTGGAAGAGATCGCTTCTTAGCGATAAGACCGCACATTGTGCACATTTAGAATATTTTTAGGCTATAAGATTTTCTGTAATGGTGTACAATAAAGTGTTATCTATCTATCTATCTATCATACTTTAGACCAGAGGTAGTAGTCATAGGGACAGGTAAATACCCGACCACCCGGCTGTGGGTTATTTTGTCGCCTCTTTCTCCTTTACTGAACGGATAAAAAATATAAATATAAACCAATACAAAAACATTAACATATAAAAATAATTTTAAGTAAGTACATATTGCCACATCTAGTCTCATCGGACAGTTGAGAAGGCTTGCATCATTTATTGCTTCATTGAATACAAAGGTTGATTCTTTGAGCGAGGTAAGCTCCAGCCTTCGGTCACCTATGACCTCGACCAACCGTTTTACTATAGTTCTAAAATGTTTATGGGTACTTGACAACCATGTAGCCAAAATTCTACCAGTGGAGATTTTTAAAAGTTTAACAATAGCAATATAACTTAAAGTCTGTTTCAGATAGGATGGTATGACTGACCTACAAAATAAATTTTAATGTTAATTTTTTTTAATTGCATGAGTTCAGCAGACAGGCAGACGGCCCACTTGATGGAAAGCGGTTACCATCACCTATGGACATTTGCAACACCAAAGGGGCTGCAAATGCGCTGCTGCTCCTTTAAGGTTGACTGGAACCTGGTCACTAATGCTGGAACACAACTCAAGTTTGTTATGACAGCATACTCTAGACCAGGGTTGTTTTGTCGCCTCTTGCGACAGGCCGCCCGGCCGCAGGAAATTGTATTCTTTCTCCGTTCATGCGCGGATGAAAAAATATATATATAGTCCTGTAACTAGGTAACAATAATCTTATACTTAGAATCAGGATGTTTGTTTCTCTGTTTATGTAATTTCACCCATACCATCCTATTTGAAACAGACTTTACCTATTTGGTTAATAAATTGTTATTTTTGTATATATTTAAATAGTATAAAACAGTCGCTTTCCGCATCTGTCTGTCTGTGTGTCGGCATATCTGCTGCATCTCAAACTACACAACAGATTTTTAACAACTTTACCGTCAAATAATTTTTCAAGGTTTATATATACTAGCTTTTACTCGCGCCTTTACTTGTAATGTATAAAAACCTTAATTAAGTTTTTATGTAATCACTAAGATTCACTCGCTACTTTGTCCACGTTGGATTGTTAGCAAAGATCACAATTGTTTTACAATGTGAAAATATTGCATTGGAATCAGATTTTTTTCGACTTGGCTACTTTAAATAGCTCCCAAGAAAATTTCCACGGGATTCCCCGGATCAAAAGTATAGCAAGTTTTAAGTCCGGGAAATTGCTGTCGATCAACGAAAGCCGCATAAAAATCGGTCTAATAGTTTTTGCGTGAATCCCGCACAAACAGACAAACACAATACATATTATAAAAAACATCCCTATTCATATTATAAATGCGAAAGTAACTCTGTCTGTCTGTCTGTTCCGTTTTCACGGAAAAACTACTGGACCGATTTGGCTGAAACTCAGTATATATATATTTTCGATGCCGAGAATGAACATAGGATATTTTTTATCCCGAAAAATGGGATAGTTTCCAGGATAAAAATATATTTATCTTTTTGTTTGTTATCCTTTTATGGAAAGACTATTGGACCGATTTGGCTGAAACTCGGTACATATATAATTTGGATACCGAGAGTGGCCAAGGGATACTTTTTATCCCGGATAAAGGGATACATTTTGGGATAGATTTATGTAAAGTTTATCCCGGAAACTAGGACTGGTTTTGTGATTTTGTCCATTTCGTCCACTGGGTCTACTGGGTCCACTGGGTCCACTTGGTCCACTGGGTCCACTTGGACCACTGTTTCCACTTGGTCCCCTTGGTCAACTGGGTCCACTGGGTCCACTTGGTCCACTTGATCCACTGGGTCCACTTGGTTCACTGGGTCCACTGAGTCCACTTGGTCCACTGAGTTTACTGGGTCCACTGGGTCCATTTGGAACACTTAGCCTACTGGGTCAACTGGGTCTACTGGGCCCACTGGGTCCACTTAGATTACTGGGTCTACTTGGTCCACTGGACCCACTGGGTCCACTTGAACCACTGGGTCTACTTGGTCCACTGGACCCACTGGGTCCACTTGGTCCACTAGGTCCATTGGGTCCACTGGGTCCACTTTATCCACTGGATTCACTGGGTCCAGTTGGTCCACTGGGTCCACTTGGTCCATGTTATCTATTTTGACATTTTTGTCAAGTTTTGTCATTTATGTAGTTTACATATAGACGGGGGTGGTATAGTTTGCCACATAAAATGAAGTGAATCTTTCGGGGGCAAATACATAAAAAAATTATACAATGTAACCTGTACCACTTGCTCTTTAAACAAGAGATATGCAATAGAGGTTGACCCGCGGCGCGGCCGCGGGGTAAACTCTAGTAAGACTATAATTTTATAAGAAATATATTATTAAATGAGTAAAAACATTAAATGGTATCTAAAGCTAATTCAGTATATGAAACAAAAATTATACTACCTATTAATGTACATACCTGCGTCGACAGTTTATTTAAAGAAATTATATTCCATTACTGTTTAAACTTCGGGTCTGGTTTTAAAATAAATAATTATGTTAAAACAGAATTAAAATCAACTTCTAACTTAATATATGATAAAACTTTCCTGCCGTAGGTACTTTCGACGTGAACACGCCACATTATCTCTAAAGGAGTACCGTTTTGGCAAGTTCTTTGAGAAGCAGCAAACCGCAAACTTCATTAATCATCTTCAAAGTTATTTCCCTGATAATTATACGGAGCTCTTATTATCGAGTGTGCGGTATTCAAAGATAAAATTATAAGCATTTAGAGAAATTTATAATAAAACCATTTACCCAATAATCCTTGCTATTTGAATGACAATCCTGATATTTATCTAAAACTAGCTTTAGCCTCCAGCGTTGCTTGTATTTAAAAAGGACAATATATATCTCGCGAGTCGAGTCCTATACTGAAAGTAAAACTCAGCTGGCTGCAAAAAAGCTGAGTATACTTACAAAGGTGAGACGGTACTTCACTGCAGAGCAACTACTTAATCTTTAATGGGCTCAAGTAAGATCTTGCAGAGAAAATACTGTTCTCACTTTTGGTACGGCTCAACTAAATACCAGATTGAAGCGCTAGAATAAATTGAGATAAGAGCCAAGAAGTTGAATGGTAGCGATCAGCTTGTCAATACAAGGCTTCAAAGCCTAGAGTATCGACGCCGAGTTGTTAGTCTATCGGTTTTTTATAGGATTCATTTCGGAAAGAGTGCGGTTGGAATTTTTGACCTGTTTGACCCAGCATTACATCTTCGGACAACAAGACACTCTGGTCTACGCCATCGTTTCAAAGTGGAAACGTCTCCTCCACGTTCCTTCTACGTGCGACAGAGTTGTGGAATGCACTACCAGAGTCCGTGTTTCCCGAAAAGTACCATTTGGATATCTTCAAGTCTCGTGCGAATAGGTAGGTACTATCTAGGTAAGCGTACTCCATCGCATAACGCATCATCGTCCGACAACAGGCGTGATTGTGGTCAAACGAACCTATCTATATGTATATAAAAATGAATCATAGAAATGTATGTACTCGCATTACTTGAGAACGACTTTACCGATTTTGATCATTTTCTTTTTGTGAGTTTCAGTGGGTTCCCGGATGGTTCAGATTCACAATTGGAGCCGGTAGGTGGCGCTGAGATCGGGTTCTACAATCCTCCTAATCACCTGGACCGATTTTGATGATTTTGTTTTTGTGTGTTTGAGTGGGTTCCCGGATGGTTTAGATTCACAATTAGAACCGCTAGGTGGCGCTGAGATCGGGTTCTAGAATCCTCATAATCACCTGGACCGATTTTGGTGATTTTGTTTTTGTGTCATGAAACAAAGTCTTTTAGGAATTCAGAAAATATGGCGGCATGAAGTTCGCCGGGTCAGCTAGTTTATCATTAAAAAATGTTTTAATTTTTAGAAATGATAAATCCCCATAGTGAATTGCAACGGTGGACAACTTTTCGGCTGTCGCTCGGGAACGATACTTTTTGTGGATGAAAGTTGTCAGGAGTATAGAATAGGACATGGGACTGTCCTATTCTATATTCCTGACAACATCTATGTAAAATTTCGTGGTAATCTGTTGCATAATTAACGCGTCAAAACTTCACAAAGAAAGTCATATACTTATTTTATAATACCAGTTAGGATTCTTCTTTTCTTTCTTGCGCAGAAATCAGTCGTTCCCTCGGAACAAATGCCATCGTCTCGTCCTATACCGCTTGGCTTAAGAAACACCAGCACATATAAGTCGCATGCAGACGGTAACAAAAGCCCTTATTAATGTGCAAATAATTATTATTAGATAGCATGGTAGAAGAATAATAATCTTAATCAAACCATTGAAAAAAAGAATATTGTCATGACTCTCTTACCAAATGTCGGTTAAACCAAATAGGCATTATCAGCTAGATATGGACAACTAGCGGTCTCGGTAGACATCCTGTTCTGGAAAAATAAAAATCTAGAACCTGATTCCAGCGCCACTTACCAGGCCTAATTGTAAAGTTAAACCACCTAGGGGACCTATTCAAACATAACATTTCATCAAAATTGTAGAGCCCGATTCCAGCGCCAAGTATTTTGTTTACATTGATGGGTTACATTATTGAAGTATTATTATAGTTTTATTGAAGTAGGGATCCCTAATTTATATACAGCCTATATTCTATCCGTGCAGAAACGGAGAAAGAATACAATTTCCTGCGGCCGGGCGGCCTGTCGTAAGAGGCGACAAAACATCCCACAGCCAGGTGGTAGGGCATTTGCCCGACTGGATGGCTATCACCTCTGGTCTAAAGTATGTCGCCATAACGACCTGGAATTGTGTTCCGGCATTAGTGACCAGGTTCCAGTCTCCCTTAAGAGAGCAGCAGCGCATTTGTAGTAGTTTGGTGTTCCAAATGTCCATAGGCGATGGTAACCGCTTTCCATCAAGTGGGCCGTCTGCCTGTCTGCTGAACTCCAGCAATAAAAAAAAAATAATCAGGGATAATGTACTATTCGAATGGTGAAAGAATTTTTGGAATCGCTAGTTTTTGAATTTTTTGTTACAAACAAACAAATATTTCCTTTATAATAGTAATGTAGATTATCCGATACAATTCTACCCTTTCTATCCCATTCCTGCTATTTGATATATCTCTCTTTCTCTCTCTCATCCCACATTGGTGTAGCCCCTGGTATTGCAAATGTAGTAATCATAAGCTGGCCGTCTGCGTGTTTGCCTGCTTCGCAATAAATAAATAGCATTTTCCAAATATTAATGTATAAAAATATTTACTATTCTCCCAGAGGCAATGTAAGTACTTGAAAAATTCCTTTAAATTCTTGTGACTACAAAGGCAACAGATTACATTCAAATGACAGGCGGTTTTTGGTAAATGTCGATGAACTTATATCCTTGTAAGCAAACGTGTTTCCAGTATGTGAAGTAACTTTTTTATGTAAGTTAAAATGGTATGCAGTATGATCCACTGCTTAATATCGTCATGCAGTTGAGATAATATTCAAGGCAAAAAATTTGTTCAAAATATAAACATAAGCTCTATAAGCTCTCTCTTGAACATATACGATACAAACAAGTTTTTTATCTGTTATTTTACCTAGAGATAAATGAATTATTTATATATGTCTAATGAGAGAAGAATAGTAGATTATTACACGAGAGGTGAAAGTAACCTATTTAGGCATTAGATAGTTTGGCGAAAGAGCGTAGCGAGCGTGCTTATAGTTCGAGTGCTTAAATACACCTTTCACCCGAGGTTAACGATCTGTTTTTCATTTCTAACACGAGGAAAGTATATAAAAAGTTATTAGTCAAACAAACAACTACATTAAAGAAATCAGGCGTTAAATCCATATCTAAATCTAATGCACTCATTAATACCTACGTCAAATATGAAGCTTTCTTTTCCTATGGCATTTTACCAGCCAATATTTTTTTATCACTGGTGATATTACATATTTAGCTCAAATTTATATAAAATAAATTAATTTAGTGAAAAGTAGTTTCTAAGTATAAAATTATGTAACAAAATATTTGCTATTTTTGAAGTGAAACTTCTGTAGAATCGTTGTGATTTGAAACTCGATGAAACGAAAAAGGGACTCTAAAAAGAAATAAAAATATAAATCTATAGGACTAAGCCTGCTTAGAGAATGAGATACGAGCTTACATTGTGTAGCACCAATTGAAGAGTCAATAAGACCGAGATGATTCAAATAGGTCCAATTTGGATCGAAATAAAACTGATAATAATATTTTTTTAGACTAAAACAGTGAACATTTTAAAGTGATACTTATTTTGAACTATAATATGTTAACGGATGAAGGCTAAAGGAATATATTTATAGTAAAAAAAGTTACAGAAGAATTCTTTTTCACAGATAATTATCTCTGAGTATATGAGTGAGTATATGTCTGAAGTTCCACTTCTACTGCGTGTGAACTGACACCCACACAATTTTCTTTATTATAATTTATACCGCGATTAGACAGTGGCTGTAAAAAAGTTGGGACATAAATCGCGTATATTATCTATGTTTCGCATAATTTTTTAATTTTTTGACCGCGATTAGACAGTGGCTGTAAAAAAGTTGGGACATAAATCGCGTATATTATCTATGTTTCGATACTATACTACATTAGTATTTTCAATATACGACTGATTTAAGTTAACAAAATATGTTTTAAATAATAAGACATTTGAAGTTTTATTTTATTTTTTATTTTTTATCGCAGAAGTTCAGCAGACAGGCAGACAGCCCACTTTCAATATACGACTGATTTAAGTTAACAAAATATGTTTTAAATAATAAGACATTTGAAGTTTTAATTGAGATTTTCATTTGCATTAACCACATAAACTTAAAATGTACAAATAATGTACATTCCACAACTTAATTAGACAAAAATTAGAAATAATAAATAGCTCCCAAATCACCGTGAAATGGGAACATACCCAAAACGCTGGCCGCTCATGTGTTACGAGTTACGTTTTTTATTGTATATTCTTGTAGTGTTCTTCTTCCATGTTACTAGTATTTTTTCAAAGTGAATAAGTATTAGAGGATATAAATTCACTTTTTAATTTAAGTTCCGCATTAAAAAACCATTCAGACCGTATTAAGATACGATCTGGCTCGTCGAACAGCCGTCCATTGTCTGTCCATCTTTCACGAATTCCTTAAAGGAATAGGATCATTAAATTTGCACAGATCATTTGTCAGCCGAATCTAGAGATAATTAAGAAAAAGAAATTCGTCATTCCAGCATTTTTATATGGGCCGATGAAAGGGAAACAACACTGTTCGTATGTACTGTGAGAGTAATGAAATAATAATATATATTAAATACTAGCTGACCCGGCAAACTTCGTACCACCTCAGAATCAATCAATAAAAACATTGATTTCTGAACAACGGGACGAACATGAAACGTTTGACATTCAAAACCAAAATAGTAACTTCACTTTTAAATTTAATTTGATTACTGAACGACCTTTAAATTTAATCGATTTCTAAACGACGGGACGAACATCAATTGTTTGACAGGTAGGAATACTTTGTAAGGGAAAGAGAAATCGTTGTTTTTACTATATTGCAAGCATTTTTTTCATATTTACTCACCTTTTAAACCTTCCCTGGACTTCCATAAATAAGTCAAATCCAAAATTAGCCAAATCAGTCCACCCGTTCTCGAGTTTTAGCGAGACTAATGAACAGCAATTGATTTATATATATATATATATATATATATATATATATATATATATATATATATATATATATATATAGATATGTATAGACGGGTTCAATTCTTGACATGATAATTTTGAAAACTAACTATCCGTTACTTACTGTATGTCTGTGTGTCAGGGATTGGCCCCAGAATGGTCCGTTGTATATTACTCTTAACGCAACAAAAGCTAGCTTGGCTTGAGGATTTGTGTGTTTGTTTGCGGATTATTTGTTTTTTTTTTATTGCTGAAACACAGCAGACCGGCAGACGGATGATGGACATTAGCAATAGCAGAGGTGTTGCCAATGTTCTGCCGGTCTCAAAGGCGAAACTGGAACCCGGCCACTGATTCCGGAACACAGCTCAAACTTGTTATGGTGGCATACTGTAGACTAGGGGTGGTAGCCATTCAGTCGGGAAAATGCCCTTCCACCTGTTTGTGGGTTGTTTTGACTTCAGGCCGCCCGACCGCAAGAATTAGTATTACTTTTGCGTTCCTGCACGGATATTGACTGATAAGCACATTACATACTCGTAAGTCCCAAGCTAGGCATGTAATGCTTATGTTATGGGTTATAAACCGACAACTCTTGAGCTGAGCCTAGTCATCCAGACCACAGTAGATAAAGGGAAGTTCGTTTACGAAATTTACCATCCCAGAAATCAAACTTGGGACTGATACATTCCAGTAACCTAAGCGGGCAAAGTCCTATACCACTCAACTGCAGAAGATGTCAATTATAATTCAATTTCATAATTTAGCTGGCGTGAGGTAATGACACAATCTTAAGTAAGTGCGGGTTTTAAACATGTAGCATTCAATGGTTATGTAGTTTTTCTCGATTATATTTCTTTTGAAGTAAAACTTCTTTAGAATCGTTATGATTTGAAACACGATGAAACAAAAAAGCGACACTAAAAAGAGACAAACACATAAATCTAAAGGACTAAGCCTTAGAGAGAATGAGATAGAATACATTATACAGCGTTTCATACCACTCGGTCTCCTTTTTGTGCGGTGCTTCGTAGCCCCCTGACTCTTCTCTACTAAGCGTTGAAGATTTAGTTATGGTCACTTGTATATTCTCTGAAGTTTCACTTCTACTGCGTGTGAACAGCACACACACATTTTTTATTACCGTTTCATTATTTAAACATGTTGCCGGTAAAAAAAAACTGTGATAACTTTTCAGTACAATGAATTAAACTTGCAAATCCGGCTTCGACAACTGTAGCGAATATAAAGTACTATTGGTTTTTTTTTAAGAACGGGGAGTCCCGAGCCGAGATTTGGAATATTTATGGGTTTTTATTACATAACGTGTTTTATATCTTGTTGTGAATTTTAATCCTTATAGAGAAATACTTTTTTTGCCATAAGCATTAAAAATTCCATATAGAGTAACAGTTCCTGCGGATAAAACCCTACGACTTGCAACGCCGTAGGCCGTACTATGTATTTCTGTAATCTTTTTCCATAGCATTTTTCCCCAAAACTTTGTATCCGTTACAATAACATGTCTTTTCCTTCTAAATTTTTCTACAAGCTTAGATTTATAAAGTGGCATAAAATAACATAGATGACATTGATGAAATCTGAAATACTAGGTATAATGTATGAAATTTATATGAATGAAGTATGTAGAATAAAATGAAACCTACATAAATATTTAATAATACATGATAATACGATATTCTTCGATTTACTATTTCCTTCATTAGAAATATCTTCAACGTGTGAATATTTCTAAATAAAATATTTCTTATATTGTTAAATATTCAAATTACATAAGATCAGGTTTAGTAGTTGATTGTAATGTTATAACAAAGAAGTCTCTTAGAAAGTGCTCTTTTTCTAGCAGATGTTCCTCGTATTTATGATTGCTAGCATGCCCTTAAAAATTGACACGAAGTAATTGGGATTACCCATTATTCTAGAATTTGCTTTTTGAAATTCAATTTCGAAGCAAGGTTTTACCAATCATTTGTATCAAGTTAATATGACAAAATATAATTTTACTGTGTTTTGTTTTATTTTAGAAACATATTTAATTTTTTTTGTATGATGTAATGACGCGATCACAAATTAGAATACAAACAGAGCAAAATTTTGTAGCACTATGATATAAAAATCAGTTTTACCAGTTTTAGTTTTATTAGTTGTACTTACATACACGAAGATTTCTTTAGAATTGTTTATTTAAAAAAAAAAGAAATAATAACACAGTCCATAAATGTCCCACTGTTGGGCTCGGACCTCCCACTATGGGGAACGGATAGCATACCCGGCACGCTTGTCCAAGGTGGCTTGGCAGGATTGACACATCGGTTATCTCGATGTGCAGGTTGCATCACGATGTTTCCTTCACCGTTATTAGCACGTGGGATTGTTATAATTACCAAATTGTAACAATATGCCTATTAGGTCAGAAAACTGCCTAAGTGGTGCATGCGTTCCGGCCAGGATCGAACCCGCGCCCGTTTGGGACGCGTGCGCTAGCTATTACTAGCGTAATAGTAGCTAGCTACCACGACTGCAGTAATTGTTTACTTAACAAAAGATATCGGAGCCTTTAATTGCATAAGATTCTTGTACATATGTTTTTACAAATAACGGTTGATCGCTTGACTAATATTTTATTCCAATATAACTATTAATCTAACAGTTGATACTAGCGTACCTGTCAAGTAGCAAAGCCGCAAAAAAGTGTGCTGACGTAATCAGTCAGTATAACTTAATATGAATTTAAAAAATACTAGATGTTCAAACACGAAAAAGATTATGGAACGCCCTGCCACATACGATCCGAGATAGTTCATCGGAGAGCAGTTTAAAAAAAAATCAAAGAGCACTGTCTATCTTAAATTATTCTTATATGTTTATATTTTACACTAGCTGATGCCCGCGACTTTGTCCGCGTGGTGCGGTTTTTTTAACTATCCCACAAAACTCTTTAATTTTTCGGGATCAAAAGTATCTTATATATTTACCACTGTAATAAGCTACCACCATACAAATTTTCATTTAAATCGATCCAGTCGTTTCAGAGATTAGCCGGTACAAACAGACAGACAAACAGATAAACAGAGAAACAAAATAATTTGAGAAAAATCTAAATTAGTTCTATTTCACTTCTTACATCCCCCTGCCTCGGTTTTTAGCATGTTTTTAATTGTACAGAAATTAGACCTCTACAATTTTATTATATGTATAGACTATATACCTATCTTATATGTATAGATTATATACGTATCTTAAGTATATCTTGTATATAATGTATTTTTGTTAATCTGTTTATATAATATGTTACATAGTATAATCGTAAAATATCATAGTGTTCACAACCCTGACTTTTGCTTCTTCATTTCTCGCTAGACTCATAGATTTGTTGGAAGAAAAACCTCTTTTAGGATTAAGCTTGCATCATCGCCACTATCTATAATTTTGTATGTAACTTTTTGTGTACAATAAAGAATAAAGATAATATTATACGAAATAAAATCTTCTAATCAATCTCTCATTTCTTTCACTATATCACAATTAATTGGGGTCGGGACAATATTTCTTTTCCTTCCACACTCTTCTATTCTGACAAATCATCATATCATCCTTCACACAATCCATCCATTTTTTTTTTGGTCTACCTTTACATCTATACCCATCCTTCTTCTAGTTCTTCAACATTCTTTTTGTCACGTGACTTTCATCCCTCCTCATTATATGTCCATACCAACTTAGTCTTCTTCCTCTCAATTTTTCAGTCATGGGTGCAACTTTCAAAGGTCTCCTTATATAAAAATCTTCTAATCAATACCCTTACCTATATAAAAAAATGAATTGACGTTTGTTAAACTCACAATAACTCGAGAGCGGCTGAACCGATTTGCCTAATTTTGGTTTTGAAATATTTGTAGAAGTCCAAGGAACGTTTAAAAGGTATAAAAATAAATCATAGAAATCTATGTACGCGCATAACTTCAGAACGACTATCCCCATTTTGATGAATTTTGTGTGTTTGACTGAGACCTGGGATTGTATAGAATCAATATAATTGGAACCGGTAGGTGGCGCCGGGATCGGGTTCTAGGATCTTCTTAGTCTCTTGGACTGATTTTGATGTTTTTTTTGTGTGTGTGTGTGTGTTAGAGTGGCTCCCCGGATGGTTTAGATTCACAATTGGAATCGGTAGGTGGCGCTGGGATCGGGGTCTAGATTTTTATTTTTCAGGGCAGGACAACGTCTGTCGGGACTTCTAGTTTACTAATAAAATTAACGTAAAATTGGGAGACATTTTTTGGAAAATGTTAATTGTTACTCGTTTTATCCGATACTTTCGAAAATCCTTTTTAAGACCTTCCTAAACTCTGCCTTCTTATTTGTTTTCGAAAACTTCTTAAAAATTTATAACATATTTTATAAATATCTTTGTCAATGTGTTGTTGCTACGAATACATTAGTCGTACGCGAAATTTCACAGTAAAAAGATGCACATTTTTATTCCTAGCATGGAAAGTATAAAATATGAAATCTCTATACAAAATGTAAGTAGTCTACAGTCAGCCTGCTATAAACGTTTATGGGATTAACATGGGTTTGTTGGGAATGTTCTGCAGTAGAGACGGGAATTAAAACAGCTGTGGCTGTTCCCTAAAGTTTCGTACATTTTTACCCAATTGTTTGTTATTTAACAAGGCTTATAAAGCGATTACAGGATGCAATATAAAACAGAGAGGAATTCAAATCGATAATCAAATTGAATGTAGTATTTTTGTAGAAGGTTGGCAATTATACACATGATTTTTTTAAGGTAAGCGACTGCTTATTATTATGCTAATCATTAGCGGACGCGCCCAGCTAACTTAAGAATGATGAATTTGAGCAGAAGGTAATATTTTTTGTTACTCCAGTATGCCAGCGGAAACATACCTACACAACAAGGTATTTTATTTATATGTTTTGAAATGAGCTTATTATGTTTAACCAATATACGAATCTTAATGTAATGCAAAATTATTATTACTGGGGAGATGGGAATAGAATACTTTGATGTCGATTTCTTCTATCATAAGCGTAGCTATGTGTGTTTGTGTTGATTGTTATTATAATAAAAAGTATGAAAATCTCTACTCTCTTGGAAGACAAGTAGGTATGTTTTGTAGATACATATATACTTCATAATGTACACCGCTAACCAGAAAAATCAGTGGGATCTGTGAGACTCTTGATGAATAGCGGTGAATACTAAGGGCCGCTTGCATAACGATCGCCTTTAAATAAAATTAGTTAATCATATTAAATTACCTAAATACGTTTTACACAAAACGTATTGACTGTTCTTTAAACATATTTAGCGGCAAATTTTGCGCTGTGCAAGACGCTAATTGCATTTAAGGGTGTTAAATATGTTTTCTGTTTCTTAAATCAATTTAAGCCACCTTATGCAAGCAGCCCTAAAACTGAAATAAATAAATCATACATCAAATAATTAATATACAAATCAAATAAATTCAGTTAACAGAGTCATGGTCACAGAGTAGTAGCTGAGCCGATGCAACGACGCGCCGCTCCCGCTACCCTATGAGGAGTGGGTGGCCCGCATAAGTTTACAGCGAATGAAACTATAGGGATGGATGAGTTATGACAGTCAAATTATCTTTTTATTATTATACATCACGTCACAGGCTCCTTAATTTTATACAAGTGTACATGACGTCATAATTATAACAAGTCAAAAGCCTTATTAAATATTATTTAAACGATTATTAAAACTATTCAAAGATCATGAAAGTATTTAAACGCATGCTCTTGTTTACGTAGTTACATTGTTTTAGATACATTATTTTAGATTGTAGGTATTTTTAATAAATATGTCAAATATCCAATTATGCGGGAGCTGTATCTAAGCTTACGGCTCAAATACCTACTTGAGTCAGACACAAACGGGCTCACAGATCAGCTCAATTTACCTATGCAATTCAATGACAATAAATTCAATTGCTTTAATCCTATTGCGTCATTCCCAAGCTATTCAGATAAAGCATTATAAGGATTACCCATGCATATACGTGAGCTGAACTGCGAGTTGTTAATACATTACATTGAGTGTTAGCTCAGCAGCTGAAATTCATGCGATTCGGACCTAAGTTATACACCTTTACAAAGGCCAGACCTATCCACTCGCTGTGGGATCAACGCCCCAAGCAACTAATTAACCTACGGCCAAGGTGAGAGAGTGTGGGAGACTAATAATATAAATACTTACATGAGTTGCAAATTCAAAAACAAAAACAAAGCCGAAATATTTGTTTATATCACATATAACCGACCAATTGGAGTGCGAACAGGAAAAGGTTTACGCTAATTGGGTCATTCCGGTTATTCTTTTTTCAAAAATGAAGTCTGCTATATATGCGAATACCGGCGCGGGCGCCTTTCTCAGCTTTGTGAATTGCAACCAATATGACACACGCTACACAACGCGTATTTAGTTTCGTGCTCTGTGCGTTTTTTGTGTTTAAAAAAGTTTATTATTGTGATGGCCAGTTCTTATCTTACAGAAACGATCAATCGTGTAAGTATTCATTATTACTTTACTATTTAATTTATTTATAAACAGTGAAGTAATGATTTCACTAGTGAAAATTTCATCATACATTTTTTATTCATAATTATATTATGATACATTGATCAGATTAGTACAAGCATAAAAATTGTTTTACTTAGTACTTTTATATTTCTATACACACGTATTTTTATACGTTATTTAATATTGTCTATAACATAGCAGACACTGCAAGAGAGTCACCTATGCAGGTACGGCATCGGTATTAACATAGAGCTCCATGAGGTTGTTCATGCATATGTTTTACGGAAAGCGGCTAGTTGTATGGAGAACATGATCGTGTCTATAGCCTTACGGCCTCCTCCAGGTAAAAGGGGTAGGCTGAAGAAGTGCTGGTTCAATTTCATGAAAGGTTATATGCTTTCCAATCGTCTAACAGTCAGATCTGCCGAAGACTGCAAGAAGTGAAGAGTGTTGACCTCTGATTTTTGACCATTAAAATTGATTTTTTACATTAGGATGGTAATGATGATCACAAGACACTTGTAGTAATAATATCGCCTTGTTAAATAATTTAGTTCATTATCGCGGTCAGAGTTGGTTGATGGACTGTTAATTAAAAATAATTTAGAATTAATTTTGTATTCATTGTTTGTCTGTATTCCACGCGAATAAATAGCAAAGTTAAGAACAAGTTATGAATAATATCATAATAAATTTAATTTTTAAATTGTAAATACCAATTTAATTATTTATATTAAGTTTCAATCAATTGACCTTTAGTCTTTCTGACCTCTCCACGTTTAGAACCGAAAAGGTAGGTAAGTAATGATGATCTTTAGGAGACTGGATTATTTGAATCCAATGTTCATATGCCAAACTCATCATCGTCAAAGGAGCCTTAAGTACCGATTGCATTCGGAGAGTTCGCTCGGACGCCCAGGATCTTCTTTCCTATTTTTAACCGACTTCAAAAAAAGGAGGAGGTTCTCAATTCTTCGGGATATTTTTTTTATGTATGTTCACCGATTACTCCGAGATTTATGATCCGATTTACGTGATTCTTTTTTTGTTCGACGCGGAATAGCTTCCATTTGGTCCCCTAAAAATTTGACATAGTTTGGCCCAGTAGTTTTCGTTTATAAACATTTTTTATAAAAAAAATCCCTTCCCTTCCATATGTACACCGATTACGCTGAGATTTATGATCCGATTTACGTGATTCTCGTTTAGTTTGATGTGGAATAGGTGCCATTTGGTCCGCTAAAAATTTAACATAGTTTGGCCCAGTAGTTTTCATTTTACGAACATTTGTTTGTTCCCGTTTCTTGGGACCTATATTTTTTAAGGTTAGGTCTATCCATACATAGCTAGACACTAAAAAGTAACAAAAAAATAAAAAAGCTTCGTTTAAAATACCCGACTTCAAAAACTAAAAAACTAAAAAGTATATAACAACTCATTTCTAAAGCTATTATTATTAATATATATTATCTAAAATATCTTGAAGTCGGTGCAAAGTAAAACATAAAAATTACTATATTTTGAAAATTACTAAGCACCGACTTTAAGATGTTTTAGATAATATATATTAATAATAATAGCTTTAGAAATAAGTTATTTTATACTTTTTAGTTTTTGAAGTCGGTTTTTAAACGAAGTTTTTTTATCTTCTCCGCTTCCCACAATTTTTGGCATATCTCGTTTTGAGATAATTTGTATGCATGTCATCCTACACGTCAAGCCAACATAGGCACACATAATACAACAAATTCTAAAACTTGTACGAGTACACATAAAATGACAGGCGTTAAAACAATATCTTATCATCTGAATATTAAAATATCATTATAGAAATAATTTTAACATAGGAATAATTTAAAAAGTTATAGTGTCTTATTGGCAAACACATCTGAGACTCATTCCAATAATTGAAGCTATTCTGGCTCGAAACCATGCACCATTTAAGCATATATCTGCCAGAATATTCATATTAATTCATCAAATACGTGCTGATGGAGACGGAAAACCTGCGCTACGAGATTGATGATGCGGAAATTCCACTAACTCGCCTTTTTGCCCACTAATCTAAACAAGCATGGCGTTTATATGATTCGCTTCCTTAAAACGGGGAAACCAAATGCAGATGCGAGTCTAACACACCTCGACCGGTCGCCTCCAAGTGGGAAGTCCGTAAGCAGTATTTCACTTTGAAGAAATATATTTATCCCAGTCCGGCGGCGCGTATAAAATGGCAATTAATAAAATTCAAGTATATTTTTGATAATGATAGGGATGAGCCGAAATTCGTTTTACATTCGGTTTGACCGAATTTCGGCAGCTTGAGCCGAACTTCGGCATTCAACCGAGATTCGGTTTAAATGCCGAACATTCGGTGCAAGAAAAAAGTAAAATACCTACTTGCACTATTTTAACTGAAGTTAATAGAAATCACATCTATCACACATCACAGTAATATAAAAATTGCCATCTATATAATCATGGTCATTTATTTTAGTTAGTAACATGTAAACGTTAACGTGCAATGTGATAAAAAATAAATAAAATTAATTCTTGATTGAGCCTTTGCCTAATTAAATAGACATCAAATTAAAACAAAAATATAATAATCTTATTATTCCTCCAAGAAACATCAGGAAGTAGTGCAACTGCTTAATTATAATGCGTAACTTGAATTAAAAAAAACACGTCTAAGGGACATCAGCAATTACAACTTTAATTTTGATTAAAATCACTTTTTACGAATTAAATTAAACATTATGAATTTAGAATTATGAGATGGTGATTATTTATCAATCAAAGGTCTAAAAATATATTCTTTTATCCACCTACTCATACTTAAAATTTAGAGGCAGGTTATGGTTTAAAAAAGCCAAAAATTCGGTGTTATCAAGTTGACGTTGTCAACAGGTCATGACGTGTTGCTCTTGAGAAAGTGTGGCAAAATCAAACCGAAGTTCGTATTCGGTTCAAACCACATTCGGCCCATCCCTAGATATTGATTATAATTAGTATATTTACAAGTTGTGGTAGCTTAGTGGTTAGCGTACTTGCGTCCTAAACAGAAAGGGCCCGGGTTCGAATCCTAGCCGGAATTCATGTACTACCCTTAGTCAATTTTCTAAACTAATGTGTATATTGTTACAATTACCACATGTTAACGGTGAAGGACAATATCGTGAAGAAACTTGCACATCGAGATAACCGATGTGTCAGTCTCGCCAATCCACTTTGATAAGCTTGACAAGTATACTGTCCATTGTCCTACAAATGCAAGGACTCGACCCTAGTAGTGGGACGTTTGTAGGCTGTTATTTTAATTTATAGTATAATATTTACATTTGCTTACAGACATTTAAAGCACTAAAAGTACCTAAGCAAGCATATACACACGAACAACATTGTATCTGTACTGGTTTCGACTAGTAATCAAAATTAAAAGCAAATTGACCATTATGTCCGATATAAAAAATCTTGCAAAACTGGTAAATTGAAATGTCAAACTCAGCTATTTTCAAAAACTTGTTAACCAGTTCCTTATACGAGCAAACAAACACAATTAAGTAGTCCATACTTTAGAGTAGTCGTAACTCATTGTTATTTTTGTTAATATGTACCTACACAAGTATATACAATAATTATTTAACGTGAATAATATATAAGGATTTCCAATTAAGCAATATCTCACTAAAGTATATCTACATACTTTCGATTAGCAAAATTATACAAGAACCATTTTAGGCTAGAATAATTCACTGCCTATAATTTAGGTTTACTCCTACCTAGAGTTGCCAGAAATTCGGTTTTATTTATGTTTGACCGGTCAAGAAATCGATGCGTTCATGCAGTCAGGTAAACAAAAATGTATTTTTTTCTTTTGAGACACCTTGTATAATTAATTATATGTTACTAAGAAAAGAGGCAAGTGAGGTGTGTAAGAATAAGCCTAAATGGCACTCTGTTGTTCGTGCCTACCCCGCAAGGGAACTGGCGTGAAGTTATGTATGTATGTATGTACTAAGAAAATTCGATTGTCGGGTAATCAAATGTGGTGGTTTACCGTCAAATGACGAGGTCTGTACTAGAAGTGTTACGTAAATACTGATATTATAGACAAGAAGCTAGTCTTTCAAGTAGTATGTGTTGTCTGGATACGATGAATTAGCACGACATACGTGTGTACGTCCAGTCTTTCTTTGTAAAGTAAGAAAGTGATTTGTCTCCGTTGTGTTTTAAACTGCATAGTAACAACTTTGTAAATAACTAATGTATGAATGACAAATATTTGCATCTTTTTTCAACACTAAGTGAAAATAGTTGGGATGTATGTAATTTATAATAATTATTTTAATACGGTTTCTATAGCTTAGCTAAAACATTTTATTCTAAAAACAGACATAACATACTTAAGTATAATATTTCACAATCAACTGTCAATAAATTAAGGTCAGTTCAGGTCAGACCTTCAGTCAGTTACTCACTTACTCACTTAAGCGGGTCGAACTCTCTGAGACTAGACCACATCTATGTACTTGGCCATGTTGAAATACTTTGAAAATATTTTTTTATTATTGAGTTTTACCGTTTACTACGATTACGATTTAAATGGATATTTTACTTTGGTTTATGTAATAGAGTTATGTACCTACCTACATATTATTTTTCATACGGTTTAGCAAATGTCAAACAATTGAAAGCCTTGAATAAAAGTTCAAGTAAAAATGGTCTTTTATCCTTTCTCTTTCTATCTTTTATTTTTAGGTAGCGGACCGGCTTATTATGCAAATTGCAGGTCTTGGAGTCATCCTAAACAATAAGGTTGTGTCTTATTTTCTACATGCAGACAGGCAGGTGCCGCATATTTCAATATTATGATAACATCCTCGGATATCTTTTGCAGTAACCGTTTAGACGTCTTTTCCAATATTGAAAAATGTCCTCCTCACCGAAAAAATGCAAAAGGGGTCGTGTTGTTTTATAAGAACACGAAATCGATACTATAATATTATAAAAAGGAAAGATTTGTATTTTGTATGTTTGTAACGAATAGAATCAAAAACGACTAGACCGATTTCAAAAATTCTTTCACCATTGGAATGCTGCATTAGCCTCGAGTAATATAGACTATTTTTATTACTAGAAAAAAATTCCTACTAAAACTTCACACTTGCTTTGCGTGTGGCACTAGGCGCTGCTTTTGGTCATCCCCGTATCCAGGCCCGTATGCGTGTCGCAAGAAAAGAGACATTCCCCTGCGTTAACAGAAAAAGCTACAGCGATACGGGCCTTGTAGTCATGGTCGGTATCCCGGGACGCACTAAGTACAGATCCCAAGTACTTAAACTGGTCCGTGCGCTCGACCGTATTTTGCCTATGCACACGGATCTAGAATCTGAAGTATTGTAAGCCAAGTACTCCGTCTTCACCACGTTTAGTTTTAGACCGCCGTTCTCAAGCGACTTCTTCCACGCATCATTCACACGTTGTACCAGGCGCGCCTCACGCATCTGCCAGTGCCATGTCGTCAGCATACATAAACTGCCTGAGTATGATCACTATGACACTGTCAGTATCTATGATAATTATATCGTATATATTAAAATAGATGTGCTTTGGACAAGCATCGCGGGTAGAATTTATTTCTTTAGATATGAGGGAACCCTAATCTAGTAGTAAAAGTTTTTAATACTAACCTTTAGACACATTTTTATAATCTAGTTAAAAAGTTCAGCAGTTATATAGTAAGTGACAAAATTCGAAAAGAAAAATAAAAGGGTCACCGTAAAAAAGAACACTACACAATCTATGCTATTACCCACAAACTTCCAACAACATGTGCGTACACAAGAATGCCACGATAAAATTTTATGTACCAGTAGTTAGGTACGTTTGTGACTTTCGATAGACAATATAGCCCTTTATAAGCCTTGTGTTTCTATCGAAACAGACACTGAGCTTTATAAAAGAATCATTGATTAAATCGGTAAAGAATCACTCTACTCACACGATACACTCTGCTTGAGCAACTAGGACAGAATATTCAATTTAATTTCCACTTCAGTCAGTAGCGGATTTACCAATGGACTGAGTAGACGAGAGCCTAGGGCGGCAAATTTGGGGTTAAAATTGTTTTGTCTTCAAGAAATTTAAAAAACCACATTTATGTACTTATATGTTCCTGATAAATCACAAAAAAATATATCACACATAAAACTTATCCCGTTTCTATTTCTTTTTCAACGTATAGTGATAATTTTAAAATCTTATTAATAACAATTGATCCGTGGACTCCATATGACCAATTATTTAACAATATGTTTCACCAATTAGGTACATTTATCTACAACTAGCGGCCCCAGCAGACGTTGTCTTGCTCTGAAAAAATAAAAATCTAGGACCCGATCCCATTGCCACCTTCCGGTTCCAATTGTGAATCTAAACCATCCGGGAACCCACTCAAACACACAAAAACAAAATCACCAAAATCGCTCCAGGTTATTAGGAGGATTCTAGAACCCGATCTCAGCGCCACCTATCGGTTCTAACGGGATAAAAAGTATCCTATGTCCGTCTCTTAGTTCTAAGCTACCTCCCCACGAATTTTCAGCCAAATCGGTATAGCCGTTCCTGAGTTATAAATAGTGTAACTAACACGACTTTCTTTTATATACATACATACATACATAACTTCACGCCAGTTCCCTTGCGGGGTAGGTACGAACAACAGAGCGCCATTTAGGCTTATTCTTACACACCTCACTTGCTTCTTTGACATATTTCTTTTATATATATATAGACTATATATATATAAATAGATTTGAGTTGTAGTGTTTGGCTACGGCCAGAACAAACACATCGATCGCTTAGATTGTAATTAAAATTAAAAAAATATGTATTTAAAACTATATTGCACAAATTATAAAGATATAAGTAATTTTACGGTAATTTTTTTTTTATTAATATGATTGTGAATTATATCGATTTGTAGTGGTTGGTAGGGTCGGTAAAATTTGTGTAGCCTGCAGGCGGAAAATGTCTAAACCCGCCCCTGACTCTAGTAACAATTTAGACTTGCTAGTTTACAATGCAGCTAATTGAAGTTGAATACGTAAACTTCATATAACGTTATAAGTAGTTACAACTTTAATGACTATACTAATAAAGATTATTTACGTTTAATTGATATCCCATTATGCTGGGGCTTCATCTGCGTTAGCGTTAATGATTTAGGCTTTGGCCGAATGCGACTTATTTAAAGCGATAAAAATAACTTCGTTAACGCATAGCCACATTAGTGTATACACATACGTTATCTGTCAATATTTAACGTCATTAACAATGTCACATCTCAAATTGCCTATTACACCCATCGCCACATCTGCGTGAAATGGCCTATTAAGGAGACCGGGGACAAAAGTGTCAGTTTTTACTTTTGGCTAGATTTCTGAGCAACCATGGTGTTTTAGATAAAATAAATATAACTCTATAATACTACCATCCTTATTCTACAAAATAACATTATTAGTTTATTTGATACTAGCTGTGCCCGCGACGTCGTCCGTGTGGAATTTTCTTTCAAAACCCTCCGATTTTGAAACATTTGTCATTGGTGCTCCGCGCCTATTGGTCTTGGCGTGATGATGATATGATATGATATAGCCTTCCTCGACAAAAGGGCTATCCAAAACTGAAAGAATTTTTCAAATCAGACCAGTAGTTCCTGAGATTAGCGCGTTCAATCAAACAATATTAGTATATTTGGCTACAACACTAATACTTACATTTTAAATATCGCGATATCTTTTGAATGAAACGTCCGAATTGAATAATTCAAAATGTTCTAGAAAGGTATTGAATTCGTCTTGAATATGGAGTGATTTATTTTGATAAGGATTAATACCAAGGTACAAAATAAAGAGTTTTTCAAGCGATGGCATTTTAATTATTTAAAAAAATAAAAGAAAACACTTATTGTGAGATAACTACAATAGTTAGACATATGGTTATGCGATATTTTTTGTAGACAACTATATGTTCTGCAAAGAGGTAGTACATTGTTTTGTTCTATAATCAATAGTTTTCGCAGCGCACGCCGTGTAAGGATTTTTTCGGGTCCTTTTTTTACACCTTGGGTTACATTATTGGACTTTTATTAAGGATCCCTAATTTTTTGGAAAATATAATATAGCCTATAGCCTTCCTCGATAAATGTACTATTCAACACTGAAATAATTTTTCAAATCGGACCAGCGGTTCCCGAGATTAGCGCGTTTAAACAAACAAGCAAACTCTTCAGCTTTATAATATTAGTATAGATAACTTCCGATTCTTAAAATTTCAATATTGCAAAAAGAAATAACGAATTTTACTCTCTCCCTGACCGTAAGGAGGAGTATACGGGAAGGGATACACGGGCATGCACGTATATATAAATGTCTGTATATGAATAGTGTATATAAGTAACACTGCATATAAATATATATATACATACATACATACATAACTTCACGCCAGTTCCCTTGCGGGGTAGGCACTAACAACAGAGTGCCATTTAGGCTTATTCTTACACACCTCACTTGCCTCTTTGACATTCATAACTCTTGTCATGCAAGCCCGTCTGTTCTTAAGGCTCCTGACATCACCTTCTGCTAGTACACGATCAATTTGATCATGGAAGGTGTGTCGTGGCCTTCCACGACTTGTGCATCCATCCACTTTTGCATTGTATATCTGTTTAGTCATTCTTTCATCATGCATTCTTTCCACATGCCCGAACCACCGGAGCATTCCTTTCCTTACCTTCACCCCGACACTCTCTTTCAGACCAACTCTCTTTCTTATTTCGGTATTACGAACGCGGTCCGCGAGCGTCACTCCGCAGATTTTGCGCAGTGCTCGCATCTCGACCGCGTTTACTCTACTTTCATGCTTTCTCTTCCATACCCAACTCTCGCATCCATACGTGAGCGTAGGTACCACATATATATATATATATATATATATATATATATATATATATATATATATATATATATATATATGTGTATATATATATGTATATATATATATATATATATATATATATATATATATAGAGTATAAAATCGTATATATAACACTCCCTGACATAACACTTTTCCCAACCCAACCTTTTTTTTTTGGCCAGGGGAGATCCGTTTGAGGACTAAGTCGCGACAGGTACAGATGCCTAGGGGGATGTCCGCGACCCGTGTGAGTGTGGGATTCGCCAGATCGGGGGTGGCACTAGCGTGCCCAATCCGAACTGGTGCCACGCTATTGCCACTCCCCAGTTAAGGATACCCACTAAAACCCCTGGGTGTTCCGTCCTACGCCTTATGCCAGGGCTACGGGAAATGGGCTGCCCGACTCCGCGGTGCCCTGGCAGGCGTGGGCCCCCATCACTGGGCCTCTTTCTATGCCAGGGGACGTGTCCCCCGGCTACTTCTTGGTCTCATTCGTGCGTGGGGCGGTCTGTAACGCGCTTCACGGGAAGAAAGATCAGCGCGCGCGGAACAGTCGCGCTCTGATCTCAAATCATTCCCAACTTTTTTTTTTTTTGATAACGCAGGGGGAATGTCTTTGGACATCGTCCTCGGCCTCTTCGGGGGAAGAGCCAAATGCAGCGCAGAAGCATGCATCGAGGGTGTGTGGGGCTCTCAGCGACCGGTTCTCCATGCTAGCTTCAAACAGAAGCAGTCGCGAGAGACCGATCACCAAACTACCCACTAAACCTAAACCTGCGCCCCTGTATCCGCGCTTTTACGGGGCGCCACGGGATTTAGAACAGAGTTACTGTACTGTGACGCCCCCACGCTCGGCAATACTGGGCCACCTCGGTGGCAGAGTGACCCACTTCATCAATCGAGGGGGGGGGGGTTCGCTGCTACCCCCGTAGCAGCGGCCCCCTGTGACAGTAATTATAGGAGGAGATGCGCGTAGCGGCGCCTTCGACCGCCGGTCCGCCTCCTGCGGACGGGGTCCGCGTACGGGTCCTCCTCCCTAACTCTTTCTGCGCCATGACGGATTCGCAGAAGGAGGAAATCTTGTTCGCCTGGGACCACGGGTGCTGACAATAAAAAAAAAGGACAAAAGTAACACAGTGCAGGTCGAAAGTAACGCTGTTGGGATTCTACGTAATATTATATGTATAATGAAACGTAAACACAAAAGTATACGAGACTTAGATTACCCAATAATAAAACCAAAAAAACCAACCTTTGAATATTTGTGTCACAATTAAACAAATAAAAATATCTTGTTCTTGGAAATAATAATTTACCTAATCTTAATCAATAATCGAGTCAACTTTAACGAGATTAATAAAATTAAGTTTTCATATGGATCCTTTATAACGTGACACGACAAACGTAATTTTTTATTATTTTTATATTTTAAATTAATTGTTCTGCACCAAAATAATTAATAACATATTATAGACAATCTTACCACATACTAAAAGGCAAATAGTTACATTCATATCATCATCGTATTACTACTAAGACATTAAATGAACAACCATGAAAAATATTACTTTTTGTGTTTAGAATCACATAACCTTATCAAAAATAATCTAGCAGCATCGCACGGACGAATACAAGCATTGCCAAGGATACAAGCTAGCATCAAAAAGTCAGCCGCGTCATTGCGACCACTGGTTAATTCTATAAAGCGTTTGTTACTTTTGACCCACTGTTATTTTAGTACCCGGTCTCCCTACTTTTTTTAACTTAATCTCAGATTGAGCCGTACCATTCAATGCAATCACGCTGTATTAACATTGAATAAGATCTAAAAAAAAAAATATTTTCAGTTCTTCCAGTACCCTTTCCAACCTGCATTGCTGAGGACATTGATTGTCTCCGACGGGGATTGAGGACTTTCTTCATTCTTATGGATTCGAATCACTTAGGAATGAAACCTGTGGATCCGTTAATCATAAACAGTGTAGCAATTTCATATGAGGATCAACAAACCTCATTTTTGCTTAGGCGGGTCAACGTTACTGGTGCTAGATGGAGTAAGCTCATTGAGAGAAGGTAATATATTATAGTTCTTTATTTAAATCCTTGACTTAACTATGGAAAATATAGTAGGAGTGTCAGTCGCCCATTGATATACTTTGTAATTCTGTAATGGTCCTATAACTATGGCACTACGGGTCGATCTTTTCTCCCATTTTGACGTTTTATTTTTCATAATGTATTTTTAGGGTAGGTACTGCTGAGCTAGCTATTTTGACAAAAATATTATGAGATAGCAACTTCCGTACTACTATATCACACAATCACAGTATTTTTTCTTAAAAACTAGTGAATATTCACAAATGAAATTTTACAGGAAGGTGCGGAAAGATAAGGATTGACGGGTGGCCTCCATATATGTAACTAGGGATTTAACTGTTTTTCAGTGTAGTTACATAGTCGTGTATCACATCGGGGTATTGATAGTCTTCTATCTATCTCTTTGTTTGATTTTCACATTTAATAAATGCTTATGCAAACTTTAAAAGTAAGCGGTAGGTCGCTCAGAATCAGAAAGTACAGACTTAAGCAACGTAACGCGTATAACCTTACTAATTAGGAAAGAACGTCAATTTTAATAATGAACCAATTTTTGCTGTTTAGAAAAACAGCAAAAATATTTCTATTCTACAAACCTACAAAACTAGATATACTTATCTATAACATATAAATAAGCATTTGATTTATTTATGTTGTAAATGGTCATTATACATACTAATTAATTTTAGCAATATTAAATTTAGGGTACCGACAACCTACGCAAAATTGCCGGTAAGGGGAGAGTAGGAAAGCGGTGGACTAGGGATAATGTGAAGGTAACGTTAGAATATCGATTGGCTGTCGAGAGCTAAAACTAAGCAATAATTTAAAACTCACCCTCAACGGGGGTGTAACTCAGTGGTAGAGTGTCTGCTTCGCATGCTGAAAGTCCTGGGTTCAAATCCCAGCACCTCCAATACGATTTATTAAATGTTTTTTTTATATCATTTTATTGCTTTTAAAAAGTTTTTCCTGTAATTGTATCTACTTATATTAATTAGTCCTTTGTTAGCGTTAAGTAGGTATATATTTTCATGAATATTCAAGTTATAAAATAATCTTCATATCACAGAAGCATCAGAAAAATTGTAAATATTTGACCAACACCAAACAAGGGAATTCTTGTAGCAGTTCCAAAAGGTACATTTCAATTGAGATTAGCCATATAATTACATAACTTTTACTTAAATGCAATATATTTATAATTAAAATGATTTTAATAAAATATTTAAATTACTGTTCATTTTTATCAATATTGTAATTTTGCTCTGTTAGATCACGTTTGCCGAGTAATAATCGTGGCTAAACTTTTGCACAGAGTGTCATCAGATTGACGAAAATTAAGTTTAGGGGTATACATACGCCGTATATATAGGCACAAGACCTGTTATTTGGGCTAGGAAACATGTTTTTAGGGTCCACTAACAAGTTTTGAATAAATAATGGGAAAAACAAAAATATGTTTGATAAACAAGGTTATGTCACTTTTGTTGAAAAAAGTTTGATTTGTGTTTAGGATTACATTTACACCTGATATATAAACTCTAAAACTGTTTTTTAATTTAGTAAACAAGTTTTTAATTAGTTATTATAATTTTAAACTTCATAATAATAAATCACAGTACTGTCACTTTTTTTTTACTTTACGACGATAATACGCATAAGAAAGAAAAAAATGTTAACAATTCGATTGGTCAATAATATCGATTTTTAAATAAGAAAATTGTTTTTTTATTATTATATATTTCGAGTTTGAATTAGTAATATGTTTCTAAACAATTTATTTTTATTAAAAAAAATGATGTATAATTTGCTATAGTCTATTTGCCGCCTTTTTTTATTCCATTTTAGATTTGAGTTAGGGATATTCTTACAGTTTATTTATAGCCACTAAGGTTGTGAGGGGTGATCGAAAGTTATGACCAGTGATTAAAACGGTGAGTTGGTTAGGTTGGTTAGTCTTTAGACCAAAGCGCACGAGCCGAGCGAGCGAAGCGAGCGTGCCGCGGCAGCGGCCAGCGAGTGCCAGAACCGACTGTTCACCATTTATTCATTGATAACTATTTAAATGATGGTTACAGATCGGTTGTGACATTTGCTGACTGCTGTCATGGCACACTCGCTTTGCTCGTTCGGCTTGTGGGCTTTAGTCTGCGATTTTAGACTGTTTTAAATATTTTTTACATTGACCACTACATTTCTTCTGCATTTCTCGTCTTTAGACATAAGTACACCATTTTGAAAAAAATTAGTAATGTTTACAAAAAAAATCATATCTCAAAAACTATACGTGTCCTAGACATGGGGGTTGCAGAAGGGAGAAGTACTCCCCCCCCCCCTACTACTTAAAATTCAGTGACCACATTGTAAAGTTTAACCATAATCGTTGCATGAAAAGTGATGAAGACCACTGGCTGGTAATAATATTATTTCTTCTACTATGCAGAATCAATGTAGGAGAAAGAAGAAACAGCGCAATATTTAGCAGTGATCTTCACATTACAGGCGACTTATTTATGTCTACGCCAGATCGCCTCGAGCCTATTGTGGCATACCTTACCATGGATATTTGTAAGTATCTAATTTATTTTTGTTATTGCGTAGTAAAATACGCTGTCAGTAGGAATAACAACCATCGTATGTAAAACATAACAATTTTGTTAACAGATGCGGTTGAAAGCAACATCTCTTACTCGTGGAGTTTTGAACGAGGTATTGATAACGAAGACTATTTATTGATGGGCCCAGAAAGAGTGGCCGTGAGAAATACGAGGATACCTTCCTTCTATTTACAACCCAGTAAGTAAACTTACCTACCACTGATAAAACTGGATATTTGTTAGACAAACAGAAGAGTGTTCAACACCTGATGCGGTCAACTACCGTACTAGCATAATAGAATAATTGTATATGGATCAAAAATGACCAGATGCCTCATTCTCAAACTGCTTTCGTCCGATCAGCCCGAAAGGGTTAATGAAATTTTAGATAGAAGAGAGAAAGAACAAAGATTTCTTTGAAACAATAATAATATAATTTACTGGGATAGGTCCGTGACTTCGTCCACGCTTGACTTGACATTTTTTTATATTCGCCTTCTCCTCCATTATATGTTAAACATTGAGATATACGTTTATATGATCTAAGATGTTAAAATGGAAATTATTGTTTTTCTTTTCTTTTTCCTTCTTTGATTTAAATGGCATAAATAAAGGGGGGGGATATCTTTTATTTTGTTTCTTCCTTTTTACATTTCTTTTCAACTGACTTGATATTCCCGCGGGGTTCCCAGGACACAAAATATCGCAACGTTTAAAAAAAGAATGTAAGCTATCCTTTTACTGAAAACTATGTCGGAGTAAGCTAATTTTTGTATATCTGAACAACTTCAAACCGCTCCCGGGAAAATTCCCTCA
Organism: Dendrolimus kikuchii; assembly: GCA_019925095.2. NCBI lineage: Eukaryota > Metazoa > Arthropoda > Insecta > Lepidoptera > Lasiocampidae > Dendrolimus > Dendrolimus kikuchii. The sequence continues at coordinate 16,531,124 of CM034388.1, read as the reverse complement.
GGATTCCCGAGATAAGAAATATTACACATTTTATTACATTAAATTTGCTATCGATCAGTAAAAAAATCACATTGGGATTCATTTTTTTTAATGTGGTTATTTTAAATCATTCCCAGAAAATTTCCCGCAGGATTACCAAGATAAAAATAATATAAGAAATAAGTGCTATGCTTATTAAAATCACATCTGGCGTTCTTATTGGCTAAAAACTGAACACAGTTCCTTCAAAGATTGTTTCATTCCTATATAAAACATAATGGTATTAATGAGTTATAAACTTTGAAGTGTTAGACTAATTTCATTTTAAAGAAGAAATAGAGATATCAGGATTTCATCACATCTAAGTTTCGTAAGCAAACTAGTATCCAATGACTTACCGAAAACCATCCAAGTTTCAGCACTTACCTAGACATATGCTCAGAATACTGTTTGGCGTGGTGTGCGAATACGCTGTACGTTCGTACAGCATATTCGCCACGCTTGTCCAAGGCGGCTTGGCGGTTTGACATATAGGTTATCTTGATGTGCAGGATTCATCACGATGTTTTTCTTTACCATTTACACGTGATACTTCATTGTAATAATAATTATGCACATTAGATTAGAAAGCCCTAAGTGAAAATCCTAAGTGCTCTATGGTGTCCAACCAGGATTTAAGCCCGCGTCATTTGGGACGGAAGTGCGTTCACCATTAAGCTACCACGGCTTCTACCATAATAATGTATAATTATTAACTTAAGAAAATGGAATACGCTTGCGAAATCACTGACACCTACTCTTATTAATTTTATAATTCACAAGAATATGCTTAGACTTGCTGGATAAGGAGCTAACGATCCGACTGATGTAACCCAAAAATTCACTCAAGCGAATAACTTTTAATGTGATAAAACAACAAAATTATACCTTTTTAAATTTGATAACATGCGATGACAGTCACATTTTTTTTAAACCCTTTTATTGTTTGTAAGCGAATATCATTACTACTTCGAGTACTTCTGTGGCTCAACGACCCAACTTCGACTTTTCACTACTACGTGCTAGAAGCTTACGCGGATCGCTCTCTTGACTTTACGTATATTTTTGTTTTTCGAAGTGTAATCCGTTATGCCTCTTACTGCTCAGAGATAGCAAGCGGGCGTCGCTCCCGACATGCTCGGAAGTAACTACCAACTAATCACACCAGTGTTCCTTTTACCGCCATAATTCTAGGGCTTCGGGTATCGAAGACAATCCCAATGACTCTGACGGCGTCAGCTGGTTGAACCCATCCCTGACAGAGGGAGTATTACACTATCTTATTTTTTGATGTATCTCTAGATGCGCGTGCAGGAATTGCAGCATCGCGCCGTCTCATCGTGCTTACATTTAAACGGCTTTCATTTTTTTTTCATCGAATTTTGGATTCTACGAAAACGAATCTTCAACCAGAATAATCGTATCTTTCGGATTTTAAACTATTAGTTATCTCGAGACATCGGATTATATGCATTTGCATGTTTGCATATGCCAATGCATATAAATCTATTTTTATAGCGTTATTGCATATTTTGGTACTTTTTCATTGACAGTGCTTATTTCGGTAGTTATACGTGTTAGGCGTCTTGTATTATGCCGACGACACGACGAAAAAATGATTGTACAGAGTAACGCTCTTCCGAGTTCACTATCGCAAAAGGTTTGTGGCAAATTAAATGCAGTTTTGTATAAAAACCCCGGTCTTGAAAGAATAAAGAAAATTGACGCATTTATCAACGGCACCGGACAAACTCTACCTGAAGAAGTCTCTGCAGAAATGGCGCCAAATTTCAAGTTCTGTCCGGTGACGTCAGTTGACGTCGAAAGGTCATTTTCAGCCTATAAATTAATATTAAATGACAAACGTCACAAGTTTGCTGCAGAAAACCTCGAAAAATCTGTTATTGTTTACTGTCACAAGAGTTATAATAAGTAAATTATTATAATAATAATTTATAACTAATATTAAGATATGCTTAATATATAAATATAATATGAAAATAAACTCAAAATTCTAATTAATCTAATAATAAATGGTTTATTGATTGTGCATATTTCGCCCCTTTTTAGTGCATATTTGCATGCATATTTTGCCATTTTGATAGTGCATATAATCCGATGTCTAGTTATCTCTAGTCTCCAAAAGCCTACCTACATACTAACTCTACGTAAGTAAATTAGTTCATGGACTTGATGTATAAAAATCAGTTCATGACTTCATAAGCTAATTTTCTTACTTTGACTACAAAGAGAGAATAAATAATTATAGAAATGTACATTATATTTATTATTAGAACATAATAAAGATGTAAAAATAATATGGTTCTTCGTAAATTTTTCTACAATATTTTGTGTTATATTAATAAAAATCGTACTTATTTTTTGCAGATAAGTGTCATTGCATAAACAGATTAAATAACTACTGACCTATTTACATTAACACCTTATAAAATAAAATCGATAACCTTGTTATAAGATAAATTTGCTATCTTTACACAAAACAATCTCACGTAACAACACTATTACTGTGTGGCAAAAAACAATTACATCCTTAGGCCTTTATTTATTAATGAATTTCCCACGCAATTCCAAGAGTTTTAGAACTTACCGAAGAATCCCACAGTCATGTTAAGCGAATTCTTAAAATTTCATAAGATGCGGTTGGGGTTTCAGAAATGATCTTTGAAATCCATCAAGATTTTTTCCGCCACATGTCCAGATCCAATATTAAGGACCTATCATAGAAGACGAATTTTAGTTCGTGTGTTCTATCGGTCATCTGGTTAGTTAAAGAACTAGGATATGCCCGCGACTTTGCCCACGCTGGAAACAAAGTACCACGGCATTTATAATACACGGTAAACTATCGTTTTAGTGAAAACTGTGTTGAAATAAGCTAGTTTTTATACACTCTAACAACTACAAATCGCTCCCAGGAAAATTCCCGCGATAAAAATTATAGGTAACACATTTTATTGTATAAAATTTTGCTATCGATCAATGAAAAAAATCACACTGGAATTCGATTTTTTTTAATCTAGCCATTTTAAATCATTCCCAGAAATAATTCCGCACGATTCCCATAAAAAGTAGCGCAGATTTTAAGTCTAAGAATTTGCTGTCGATTAGCGAAAACCGCATCGAAATCGACCCAATAGTTTTTACGTCAATCTCGAACAAATAGAAAGAAATCTAAAAAAAATGCATCGTGTTCTCTGTCGTTTATATGGTCTATTCCAATTGTTTTTTTTTTATAAGTTCAATGTACAAACACATGTTTAGAATTTTATAATATTACAGATAACGTAGAGCCTTTGACGGTGCGGCGTCATCTGGGATAATGTTACAGATATAGGCCGTTTCACATAGTTGAGGCGGTGGATGTGATGCCTTATTTGTGATGCAATATTGTTTTTACTTATTAATGACATTACATAATGACATATAACGTATTTATATACACCAGTATGGCTATTAGATAACGGTGCTATTTTTAGCACTTTAAATAAGATGCGTTCGGACGCAGTCAATATCTATTACATTATGCCAGAGGAAAGAGTACTATTTACTGCGATTTGTTACATCGGTAGGCACGTATAGAACCTTTCTCCGTCTCCACATTTAATGTAAGGCCAGTCTGAAATTGCCTTTACATTCTTCTTTACGAATCTATAAAAGTAAATCTAATATCATTATGATATAGCTTAAACCTATTCTAATGTAATTTTCAAGATCATAAGCTTCCTCATAATGTTGAAAAAATGGCTTGTGTACGAAATTATTTTTGTGGACGCACTACCGTTACAATCAAATAGCATATATGAATCAAGGGAAGTATTATAAGTAGAGTTTAAAAAGTGATTACAGCAAACAATATTTTTACGAGTTGCAAGACTCGAATTAAAATGCCGTTCGAATTATTATAGAGTTTATTAGAATATACAGACACGTATAACACAGGTACAAATATAACTGAACACAACCAGTCCAAACGTAATACACAATTCAATAACACGCGCAAAGTCAGTCACTAAATAGATTACCGAATTTACACACGTCTTGCTTCGCTTGTGGTTATCGCTTGACTGCCTCATCTCTCAATTGGGGTTTACTTGCTTTATACGATACAAATGCAATGTATGCTCGGCCGCGTGGACCGAATTTCCTAGAATCACACCTGGCTAATGACTACCATAAAAGATTACAATACACAATGGGCTGTTTTTTTAATTACAATTTTTAAACACAAAGTAAACAAAATAAGTCCAAACGCCCAAAAGGTAATAAAATGTGTTCCTACAGGGCTGCAGGTGTGAGTTTGTCTTTGTCGGCATCTAGGTCGTAACAATATTGTATAGTTTTGTAGATAATCACAATAAAATTTTCGGATTTATCCGATTTACCGAATTTTTCCAAAGGACTATATGTTTTTCGTCCGTTATTTAACCAAAATCATAGGGAGTTGCATATAATTATCTATTATGTCTAAAACATTTTTTTCTTTCTACAGAATCTCAAGATGTCAACATATTGGAGCAAGCTTTAATAATTAAGCCAACCGTATTGGAACACTTATCAAACGAAATAACCACATCTCTAATCCATTCAATTATAGACAATTTTAGGTTATTTTCAAGCAGAGTTCCTGTGAAGTACTATTATAAATATAAGTAATCTTTATAGCAAATGATTTAGCTCAAATAAAAACTTTTATACATTAAATCTATTTGTTTTTTATCGCTTGAGAACAGCAAACATGCTAATAGCCCACCTGATAGAAAGTGCAACAGTCTTACTCATATTGAGTTGTAGTAAGTTAGAAGGCTTGTTTATAGTTCTTAAAGAAGCCTTCGAGCTAATTCTAACTCAATACGAATAAGATCGTAGGTAAGTACATATATATAAGTATAATTATAGGTACGTTTCGTTTACATTATGCACAATTACAGGTATTTTCTGGGTAAGCGTGCTCCATCTTCGTGTGCACTTCAACTTGACATCAGGCGCGATGTCGGTCAAACGCGATCAGATCATGACTTGGTGACAATGGAACCATCTCGGAAGTATAATCTTTCGAATTATAACAATGTAAATCAGTCCATAATTGACAGATATCACTTAACAAACAATTTTCGAGGGTTTCTCTCAAATTCTCTTCAAAGCGCTCATCAGATCTTAACTTGGTGATGAGAGAACCACCTCGGGAGTATACTCTTTCGAATAAAAAGAACAATTTGAAAATCGATCTACAATTGACAAAGAAATCGCGTAACAAAGAAGTTGGTTAACAATTTTCCAGGGTTTCCCTCGAATTCCCTGCGAAGCGCTCATCGGATCTTAACTTGGTTACAGGGAACCAACTCGGGGGTATACTCTTTTGAATAAAAAGAACAATTTGAAAATCGATCCACAATTGACGAAGATATTGGGCAACAAAGAATTTGGTTAACAATTTTCGAGGGTTTCTCTCGAATTCCTTGGGAACCACTGATCAGATTCTGACTTGGTGACTATGGGCCACCTCGAGAGTATACTCTTTCGAATAAAACAAAAAAAAAATCGTTCCACAATTGACGGAAAAATCGCGTGACAAAGATACAAAAACAACGTGCACGCGAACTGAGAACTTCCTCCTTTTTTAGTCGGATAAAAAGTGAGTAGATATGATTATTATCGCATACACCCCGTCACCACCTTGTTGCTACGGGGGCAACTAATCGCACGAGCAACAGAAACAAATGTATTAGAATGTATGAAGTATCAGAATGCCACGAGTCGCTGCACTCGTTGCGCTCGGCGCCAACCTCAGTCAGGTCGCCTGTCGCTAAGCCCAATGTCGTAGCCAGGCGCCCAAGTCTGCTATTACTATCTCGTCAAAACCAGGGGACACTAAAGTTTGTACGTTTGCCCGATTCCGGTATACTGTTAATTTTGAATATCTTCGCAACGTCAAGATATTGAAATAGCAGAATTGGGCAAGTCGTAAGCGCGCGTGTACATGATAACACCACCGCGCCGCATAACTGTGCGGCATAGGCGCAATCGCGCCAACATCGCGCCTTCACTTTAATTTCGCTGTAAAGCGCAGACAATGTGTGTGTATATGACACATAAATTCTAAGCTATGTTCGCTTTATGAAAAGTACTCATCTGCAAGCAATCTTATATATAGTGTAGATACTGGCGTTAGATTAGTTGTAAGATTGTAAGACTGTTTAAAAAACTATTGCTTAGCTATTGCTATGTCAAATTGGCCATAAAGTTTGGAGTTGACTATATAATAGGCAATTACATTAATATTACGGACAACAAAAGATAATAAATAACAAATGTGGTTTTTTTTTTATTGCAGGAGATCAGTAGACAGACAGACGGCCCACTTGATAGAAAGCGGTTACCATCACCTATGAACATTTGTAACACCAAAGTTGCTACAAGTGCGTTGCTGCTCTCTCAAGGGAGACTGGAACCTGGTCACTAATGCCGGAATACAACTCAAGGTTGTTATGGCGACATACTTTAGACCAGGGGTGGTAGCCATCCAGTCGGGCAAATGCCCTACCACCTGGCTGTGGGTTGTTAAGTCACCTCTTACGACAGACCGCCCGGCCGCAGGAAAATGTATTCTTTATCCGTTCCTGCACGGATAAAGTATAATGGTATAAGTATAATGGTGACCGAATATTTATCATCATGAATTAAATCTAAAATTTTACCATATACATTTTGTACACCCATAAATTTAAAATTATATATACCTATCAGGCTATTTGTTGCCTTCTTAGTACTAAGGTTTGAATAATCAAAGAAATTTAGTAAAGTTGATCTTTAAACATTAAAATTAAACTATTACACTTTTGTTTAAACAATATTTAATAAATGTTAAATTATAATTAAGTTTATTTATTCCGTTTATGATTCAAAACATGTCACCAATACATTCCTCCAAAGACTTTTTATAAATAGCCATGAATTTAGCAACAAATGCTTCAAGATGGAATATAGGCTTGTTTCCAAGTCTCATTCTATGTTCATACTTTGCTGCATAGCTTGCTATTTTGCTTTTCATACTCATATCACAATTAAGCACAAGTTCTTTCAACAAACCTGCAAAAATCATATCTGGTGGCACACCATGAATTATCAATTCATACAACTTTTGTCTTACATCTCCAAGTTTCTTTGGAGACTGTTCCGAGAGTATCATTGAAGCTGTGTCTCTTATAAATAGCTGCCAATCAGGTTCTGAAACTTTTTGGTCAGCTGTAAATGGATATTGCTGTACTTTACAAGCTTCACACATTAGCAAAGCTCGTCGTAAGTTACGATCAGCACATTTTGCAATACGTATAGCTAAATCTGATGGTAGACTCAGACCTTCTTTCTTACATACTATATGGAGAACTGAAGCAATCTCACTCTCAGTTGGTGCAGGGACTCTTATTGTTAAACAACGTGACTTGATCGCTGGAATAACTCTAGATATTGAATTAGCTATAAGAATAAGGCGGCAAGTAGCCACATACTTCTCCATAGTCCTACGCAAGGCATGCTGAGCATCCTTAGTCAAATCATCTACTTCATTTAAAATAACAACTTTGAACTCACGCTGTCCTGATGAATCAATCTGATGAGTCTGCGCAATGTTCTTAACCAAATCCATGATAACAACCCTGTCGTGAATCCCAACATCTGTTGGATTAACCTCAATATGGTAATTGCTACTTACTGTCATGATTTCTATTTTCTTATTGGATGGTGTGGTAAAATTCATGGTTTCCTGCCTTAGACGTTCTACACCTGACCCATAAAGTTCCCTCAATAAACACATTATTCGAGTTTTCTTTCCCGCACCGGATGGACCGTAAACAAGAAGATGAGGAAAGTCGCTCTGTTGAACTAGATTCTTCAATCGTATGGCCTGATCTTTATGAAAATCTAATTTCATTAAATCTCTTGGCCTATGTTTATCCACCCAAAGACTCATCTTTGAGAATAAAGATAAATCAAATCAAACAATTAGTGGCTCAATATAGTACTTTGTGATAAATAACACAGATTAGTTAGAGATTACTACGTAATTTATTAAGTAAATTTTATTAAATTTATCATTTATTTCTGTTTCGTTTAGAAAACATCAAGTAAAAACTAAAAAGCGCGCGAAATTTTTTGACATTTACAGTTAATTATTTATTTTGGTTTATGGCTTGGCAGCTAGGCCTTTAAGCCAGATCTTAGTTTACAATATAGTTTCTTCATTTTCTTAAGCCTATGTGTAGCACAGCTGAACTGTAGGTAATCAGCTAGTGCCAATCAACGAAGTTCTTGTGACAACTCAAAAGGCCACATTTGACTATACAGTTCATATTTCTCACAAAACACATAATTAATACTCAAAAACTATACTACTATAACTATTGTTCATTTTAGAGTAATTTTTAGAAAATAAAACTGCACAGACAACATTTCCTTTCAGTTCCCGCCAAAAACTCTCCATTTACAGTTAAGATTTTTACTTTTCGATTTTATGGCTTGGTAACAGAAATACTTGAGTTTAACTCTATTTCATAGTATATTGGGCCTAAAAATCTAGCTACCGACCCGCTAATAAAAAAAACAGAGTACATTTTTTTATAATGCCTATAGAATCTAGCAATGTAATGTAATCTACGGAAACTTTTTTTTTCTTATCTACTAGTAACATTTCTAACTAGTCTGTGATTTTGCTTTGACACATGAATGATGTAAATTGTAAACAAAGGTGTTAAGTATTAAACACAGATGCTCGTAATATTATATTTTTTTTGGTATCCATAGTTTATACTTATAGTTTGTGGATTACGGGTTGAGGAGTGAGAAATCTGTTTTTATTTAAATAGTAAAATATGTATATGAATTTGAAAAATACTTAAATGTTTTTGGCAGATGTTACAACTTAAATTAATTTCATGTTTCTATTTTATTTAGCTTCAACATTGTATTTAAATTATTGAAGATGTTGATTATTTTCGTAACTTGTGTTGTTTGTCTGGGCAATGCCCTCGGTGAAGAATTCAATCTATATGGGGAAGCTGGTCAGGCGTATTCTGTTGATGTTAATCTGGGACATCCACATCAAAAAGTAAAGTATAGTGTTCATGTAAATACAAAAACTTTCGGGATAAAAGCTATCCCATTGTCATCCCTTATATCTTGAGTATTGATACATCAATCATAATAGTAGTCATTGTTTTTTTCTGATACATTAGTAGGTATTCAGAGTATACATTTTCTATACTCTGGAAAATCCAGGATAAAATATGTCTTGTGTATTATTTCCAGCACTGAAAATATACCATATAAATTTGTTAATTTCCAAGACTGAGCAGAGGATACTAAAAAATATTTATTTCAGTTCACAAACTGATTATCATGAAATTTGGCACATAAAATTTGTGATCATTTTAACATTTATGATCTACTACTTATGTGTTGTTTTATACCAAAATATTGGAGTAATATCCATAAATGTCTCTATTAGTCTAGTGACCTGTAGGCAAGTTCACAAAGCAGAAACATGGATTATATAAAATTAAATTTCATTGTTTTGTTTTCCTAGTCTTTGAAATTAACTTAATATAAAAATTGAATATTTTTTAAATTCGTGGCATATTATTATGGTGAGTCTTCATCTATGATAGTTTTATAGATGTAAGCCATTTAATGCGGATACAACAATGGGTTTAAAGTGTTATTTGAGATGCGACATTGTTAAGGATGTTAAATATTGATCGATAACATAATTATATATACACTAATGTGGCTATTTGTTAAAGGTGTAAATTTTTAATGTTTTTAATACGACATATTGAACCTCAGTATTAAAAAGGTATTTTTTTCAGCTCAGTGTAATAGTAGACACAGGCAGCACCACTCTGGCCATAGCTTCACACCCAAGAATAGATAGTGATATTTATTTCCATGCTGATAACTCTAGTAGTATTTATGATAATCAAAAAGAGGTAAGTGATTAAAGTTATTTATAATTACTTCATTATTTTCCTAGCTTTACATCTCCAATCATATTTAGAGTACCTGCTTTATGAAGCCCAAGATGGCTATACTTAATTGCTATACAAAAGAGTAAGTCTTATGTTGGAGTCATATACCTATTCTATCTCTTTTAGCCTAGTGACATTTGCGGAATGTGGAAAGTTCGGTGATGAAAATATTGGTGGTACTCTGTATGAAGTGTAACATGGCAGAAATTGCACTGATATGTTATAGGTTGTTAAAAAAACCATTGTGAGTGTATTTAGCTCAAGTTTCTACCACAGAACATTTCGCAGGTGTGTGAAGAAGCCTAAAGTCATGAATGAGAACAATCACCTAACATTATTTCACTTAAGATGTGATGTAGATGAATACACAAAGTATAGATCTTCGATTGAAGTGCTTAAATGAGGCTGACATACCAACAATGTTTTGCTTATTTGCTTGATGCAAATTAATTATAATGTTAATTGGTATTATCTGTTTAAGTAGGGCTTTCAATAATACTCCACACAAGATAGAAATAAAGCAAGGACTGAAAGATTTCCACTTTGTTTTTTAACAGACTTCTTATTTTAAAACATTCACTATAAATAAATCACTCTATACAGTATTCTCACAGCATTATATTAACTAAATTATTTTAGACTACCTAAATAGTTGAGGTTTTCTATACTGGCATTTTAGTTGTTTTATGGCATTTCAACAATTTTTAATTCATATCTTAGTTTTTTATGCCAATGTTATTGTTATAAGTATTTGAACCCTTATTTTCAATATGCTGAACACTTTTTCAACTCTCCTCCATATTATTATAAGATAGTTCTCCTTACCTCTACCCTTCATACTGAAAACTAATCCTATATTCATCTCTATTGTCAAAAGTAGTAATCAAGCTCATTATAAGGCTGTCATAGAGCAACAAACAAATTATAATAATTTAGTGAACAACACTACAATAATATTAGTATAATATATAAAATAACAATATTCTTATTTTTTATTTCTATTTTATTGCAGGACTTCAGCAGACAGGCAGACGGCCCACTTGATGGATAGCGGTTACCATCGCCTATAGACATTTGCAACACCAAAGGCGCTACAAATGTGTTGCTGCTCTTTTAAGAGAGACTGGAACCTGGTTACTAATGCCGGAACACTACTCAAGGTTGCTATGACGGCATACTCTAGACCAGGGATGGTAGCCATTCAGTCGTGCAAATACCCTACCACCTGACTGTGGGTTGTTTTGTTGCCTCTTACGACAGGCCGCCCGGCTGCAGGAAATTGTATTCTTTCTCCATTATTGCTTGGATGAAAGTATTAGTATAGATGAAATATCATCTATACCAATATTATAAATGTTTGTTACTCAATCAAGTCAGAAGGGCTGAACAGATCTGGATGAAATTGGGCCCAGAGATAGATTATAGTCTAGAATAGCACATAGGCTTATTTTTCATTAGGGAAAATGTACTTTTCCTATGGGATAACATTAACATCATTGAAGTCCCAACCAAAAGCTAGTGTTTATATATGGATTGATTGGAAAACCAATTTTTTCTAAGAAGACATTTTTCTTTTAGGTTCAAGCAAAATACTCACAAGGAATGTGGGTGGGAAGACTAATATCTGACTACATACAAATTCCATCATTACCTTCTGTACTGGAAGTTAGATCCGACATTGCTCTTATCACAAAAAGTCATAAATTCTTTATGAATGGTTCAGGGTGGCAGGTTGGTTATTTTTCTTATTATATAATATACTTCTGCATGATTAGTCTCTAGCCTATGTATAGTTATGAATATTCAAACCTCTATTATATACCAAGTCACAGGTATTGAATGTTTACAAATAGGAGAGTTCTTATAGATACTTGAAAAGGCACATTTCACTACACAATTGAAATTTTTTAACCCTTGAGCTCTTCCAAAAGCCGCAAGACTAACACTATCACCATTTCGTAATATACCAAGAAAATATACCCATTTCATACAAATCCTATATAAACAGAGTGAGACAACAACACAAAAACAATCACGTGCACAAACGCGATCTGCACTGTCATCGCGGACACATGTGCTAATAGTGATGTGAAGGGTTTAACAGAAACAATTATTTGCTTCAAAACAACTAATGTCATACAACTATGGTTTACTTTTAATCAATATAATACGTTTTTTAAAGTTCTGGCAATGAGATGTCAATGGAAAGTTTAGGTAATAAACATGCCTGCATGTTATCATAAATTTTTGTATTCAACTACGAACTTGAGAAAGCATAGCTAGTAAAACATGTTTCTCAAGTAATTTCTCAGTAACAGATTGTTATCAAACCATTTACAAAATATTACATGGAAATGGAAATTTGTAAAGCATATTATAACTAACTTCAATGGTCTGCATAAAGCTATTGAATAGAATAGAATAGAATAAACTTTATTGCATAACATTCAGATACAGTTCAAGAGACATGAGTACAGAAAACAAAGGTGTTTTATCACTAAGAAATTTCTTCCAGACAACCTTAGGATGGATTAGAAAAGTTTGTAAGACATGTGGGCTTTGCAATATGACTAAGATTTAGAAGTAAAACAGAATATATATTTTTAAATGGGAAGTCAAATAAACATTTAAAAAAAAGTGTGTGTGTGTGTGTGTGCAGTTCATACGATGTAGCAGCGAAACAAACTGTGACAAGAAGTGGGACGAATTCTAAATTTCGTAACATCTCATTTCATATTTGATATCATTAATATATTTAAGCTTTAAAACTCGAAATTTGAAGTATTAAAAAAAACATCGAAAAGTGTGCTGGGACACATAGTAAAAGTGAAACTTCAACAGACACGTGGAAAAGCGAATGGCAACGAATAAGTGGCAAAACGAATCGCAACAAAATTTTAACTTGAAGTTTTAAATGTACTTGTCCAATTTGAAAACCTGGCTGTAAAACTTCGTTAAAATTTTGTTGTAATTCATTTTGCCACTTATCCATTGCCATTCCTTTTTCCACTTGTCCGTTGAAGTTTCACTTCTGCTATGTCTCGCAGCACACATTTCGATTTTTCGCAGGTTTACTGTAAATAAATATTTGCAGTGCAGGATTAGGTACATTTTAATGAATACATTTTTTATTTAAACATATTTTATTTTATCAAACAAAAAAACTGAATTCGATCCGGAAACAAAAAACGCATCCATAGTATATTCTAAAATTATGCCGCCTCTCACCACGTCTAGTCTAAATTTATGCCGCTCCTCCACGCGGCCATCCGCGTGGAGGAGCGGCATAAATTTAGCGGCATAATAGTACATTATGGTACTAGTGTGTAACATTGGTGATTACCGCCGAGGCGCCATTGAGACTCGAGCCGTAGGCGAGGGTCTTAAGAGAGCCGAGGACGGTAATCATCAATACACACGTGTATCATACGACGTTTTTCAACACACTTGTGAATAAAATAACAACAAAAACTCATTTTATTTAGTAGATAAAAAAAGTTATATATGAGTGAAAGTTTTATTTATTAAACACGTACGAGTTAAAATTATCTATTTAAATAAGAAGTTGCATGAAATGAGCAAGCAATAGGAACATTAATTTATTTGTTCCTCAGAACACGATCTTTTTTTTTGAATAAAAACCTTTTTAAGAACAAAGCAACTCTGCCAATAAAATTTAAAAAAAAATCTATAACTCACTAGTGAGTTATAATGTTTTTTAGTCACAGTTTGATTATGGGTGTCATTCTGTGCCTAATTGCGGTGACCATAGAGCCACTTTATGAGCAAGTGTGTTGAAAATTTAGTTATGGAACGCTTTTTCGTGACAGAAAAATCCTATGACCCCCCGTTTATATAGAAGTTTCACTTCAAAAAATCAAAACATTTCCAACACTGTCTGTATGAGCATAGTGTTTAAATGATTAAATATAATATATTTTATATCTTTTTAATGACGCTTTTTCGTTTCATCGAGTTTCAAATCACAACGATTCGGTTCTAAAGAAGTTTCAGTTCAATAAGGCAATAATATATTTGAATATTGAAACCATCAACCAAGACTTGTCTAAGATATTTGAGTGAACTAAAGCTTCGGGGTCTATCAGTAAATCCAATAAAGCCAAAATTTATAATAATAATAAAAAAACGATAGTCTGAGGTTAGTCTCGAAGAAGAGTACTCTTCTTCAGGTTCAATTTGATGGTGTGCAAATGGAATTCAGTGAACAGATAACTGTCCTTAAGATCTCATTAGAGTGACCTCATCCGTAAACGTTTTGCATTTCCTTCTTTATTTAGAAAGTGTATTTATTTCATTTCATTTATTCATACATTATTATATTTGGTGCAGGCAAAAGTCTTTAGCCCCAGCACTAACATTGTTTTAAATGTTACTTCATTTATTTTAAATTCACACAAGATTACCTCCTTATGTATAGAAGGTCTAAACTCATAAGTTATATGTCTGTAGTTTCCTATGGTAGGCTAAAGCTGTAAGAATGTCTTTATAATTTCAGGGTCTTTTAGGCCTGGCTTATTTGCCAGTAGGAGCATGGGGTGACCATATAGTTGTGGAATCTTGGCTGGATTCCTTGGAAAGGACAATAAATAAGCCAGTATCATTCCAATTACAACTGTGTGGGCCTATTGCCACAGATAATGCAACACACTGTGGTTATTTCCGGATCCTTGGTAAGTTTTCAGTAATAAATATATTAATAACACTACACTGAATTCAATAAATTGGGTATTTGACAATCAAACTAACAGAGATACTTTTTATAATCATACAAAATGTCACAGCCTCCATGGTTTTGTATGGGTCTACTCCATTGTGAAGTTACAGTTCTAAGGAGTCAAATAGCTTTTTAATGACTGTATAATCAGTGATTACAATTATTTATGAAATATAATGAAATTTTGAAAGTAAGATAGTAAATTATTTAAGTTCACTCTATTTTTGGTTTTAGAATTTATTGCAAGGTGTGTCAAAGTATGCCCCATTATCCTGGTAAATAAATGAAACAAATTGTTGATGTAATCAGTAAATTTAGTTGTTCGCCTTTTTATTTCTTTTTAACCTACTTCAAAACGGAGGATGTTCTCAATTCGTCTGTGTGTTTTTGTATGTTCGTTACTCAATTTATCCGTCAATTGTGAACCGATTTTCTAACTTTATTCTTTATTCGTAAGTCTATGCTCCTGAGGTTGTGCCATGGTCACTAAGTCAGGGTCTGTTGAGTAGATTCCAGGGAAATCGAGAGTAACCCATATTAAAGAACGCTGAACGCTTACATTCTTAGAAAAAAAGCTTGTATATGCGTGCCAGTAACATTTTTTACAAGCGCTTAATTTTTTTTGTAAGCATATGCCGCGATTTCTTCGTTAATTGTGGGCCGATTTTTTTTATTCGAAAGTGTATTCTCCTGAGGTGGTCCCATGGTGAACAAGTCAGAATCCGATGAATGGATTCCAGAGAAATCGAGAGCAACGGTTGTTGACGAGTGTCTACACTGAAGAATGAGATAGCAACCTTGTATACGCGTGCCAGTACTATAATTTCAACAGGCGCAAATATATTATTTCTAAAGCTATTCAAGTATTTGCGCAACTAAAAAGTAAAAGGCAAAAAATAAATATTCAATTAACTTTTACTACAGCATCTTGAAGTCGGCGCGAAATAAAACATAAAAATTACTATATTTTGCTAATTTATTTGACATCTGTCACTATGTCTGTATGTTACATAGACATAGTCTATGATTGACTGGAGCTACATTTTTCACTGGGTGATTGTCATCTTAATATTTTTCTATACTAAAGATAAATTAAATTCATAAGGTTGCACTTTGTTGTCGGTGTATATGCATGTATGCATATCCAGCTGATCTAGCTGTCAAGAAGTTTTGAAATATTTTGTGTATAATAACAGCCCATAAATGTCCTACTGCTGGACTCGAGCCTCCCATTATAGGGAAACGGATAGTACATCCGCCACGCTTGTCCAAGGCGGCTTGGCAGGTTTGACACATCGGTTATCTCGATGTGCAGGTTGTATCACGATGTTTTCCTTCACCGTTGTTAGCACATGA
This sequence comes from Dendrolimus kikuchii, assembly GCA_019925095.2. Lineage (NCBI taxonomy): Eukaryota > Metazoa > Arthropoda > Insecta > Lepidoptera > Lasiocampidae > Dendrolimus > Dendrolimus kikuchii. The sequence goes on along the minus strand of CM034388.1, from coordinate 16,514,975 downwards.
TAATTGTGGTTAGGTCAGAACATTAGGTCAGATCAGGTCAGAAAGGTCACACATAACATTAGGTCAGAAAACTGCTGCATGGTGGTGCATGCATTCCGGCCAGGATCGAACCCGCGCCCTTCGAGTATAGGACGTGCGCTAGCCATTACGCTACCACGACTTATTTAATGTGTGCATTCTTCAAATAAATAAAAAAATTATAAACAGTCTGAAATTGAAAATGAAATTAAAAGTACCAAACACCATTATTAATTGAGTTTCATTTGTTTTTCATATATTTCAATATATATTTTTTAAATTACAGATGACCAAATTCAGAACGAAAATCGCAGTCCAATGCACATAACACCGATTCTACGTAAAAGTTGGTATGAAGTAGGTGTCATTTCTGTAAGGTTAATAAGTTCCTTTGACACACAAAGCGAAATGAAAGAAAGCGACACAGTGTCGCCAAGTATAGATATGTGTCGAACATTAAATGCTGAGAAAAGTATCGTTGACAGTGGTACTACTAATATTAGGCTACCGGATACTATATTTAGACAGGTAAGTTTTTATCCTACTTTTAATATTTTATTACTCGATACTTTTATCTGACTTTGCTTTGCAGTTTACTGTGTCTGGGTATTTGAGATTGACTCTAAACTTTTCAGTTGCATGTTACACGTAATATAAGCGGAACTTTCTTAGCTTGGGAGTATACAATGTATGTGTTTCTCTCTCGATTTTGTATTATTTTCATTACAGCAAACAGACAGATGGCCCAAGAAATGCAAAGTGGTTAAAGTCGCCTATAAACTTTCGCAACACCAGGGGGTTGCCAGCCTTTAGAGTTAGATAGAAATAATAGGATAGGAGGATGAAATAGAGGGATCAGACATTAGGAACATTGTGAACTTTAGCAAGAAACGTTTTACAGGAAATTTATACTTATTTTAAAATTGAAATATTTGTTGATCCTCTTTCATTGATAATTTACTAAATTATTATAATAATTAAGTTTATAATATAAATTTCCTTTATTTGAATTTTCAGATTGTGGATGAGTTGAGAAATTTTGCAGGTCAAAAGGCAAATTTGTTGATTTTGGATGAATTTTGGTACCGTGGAGAGGTAAGAAACGGATATTCGAGTTGAAATTAATTCTATTTAAAAATAATGTAAAGTGAATTGTACAGCATGACTGATCAGACCGAATTTAGGCTCTGCAGTCATGAGAAGTGTCTCTGAAGACATTTTAAATCATTGCTATAGTAAATTTCGGAGGTTGCCATACTTCATTACCATTCATGGTATTTGGATGGCTCTTTACCAGATGTGCTGCGAAACTGTTACTTGAATTCTCTGATTCATCCGATTCATTCTGTATAGCAATATGTATCTGGACAATGGGATTTTTTTGTTTGTTATTAATATTTAAGTGGAGTTGTTTTAATAAGTCAATAATAAGTTACATGTTTGGGTCACTTGTGATTTGATGGAGGCTGGTACTGAAAATCAGCGCTGTGTCATTTCTTGACACAGCGTAATGCTCAGAATGCCGTGAATGTTACGTACATTTCTTTTTTAAATAGTTTGTATGTTTCATAAAATTATAATGTCTATGTTTTATTTTATTTGGGGGGCTAACAGCTACTATAATATTAACTAGAAAACAAACTAGATCAAGAGAAGCTTTTAATAAGCCTCCACAGGTGACAGTAAAAATAGTAAAATAAAAGTGAAAATTGAACAAAGAAACCATAAAAGAAATTATGAATAGGTATATTCTGTTAAATTAGTGTATTTTTAGTTTATGTGCATTCATTCGCGACAATAAATATTTTTATTTCTTTCTTTCATCTTTCTTTAATTGCTAATTTAGGCCATTTAATAGTATATCATAGGACATTTAAACATAGCACTCATATAATATGACTCACAATGAACATGTAGAATTTTTGTTTAGGTTTGTCAAATTGAATGTGAAACCTGTGACTTTTCAGGCAGCCTGTTGGCCTGAGCCCCAAGAGTGGCACTTACCTTGGCTGGCAATCGATCTGTTGAGCGATACCTGCGATCACGAGTATTTTACGCTTATGCTGACGCCGCAGGTAATCTTTAGAGTTTATACATTCCAATTGAAGGAAGAAAAAAAGGAAAATCATTTATTTGTTCTTCACATAGCGAGACACATGGCAATGAATTAAACGATGTAGGTAAATACCAAAAAAAACGCAATGGTACCAAATAGGTGTAGGTCAGCATATGCCAGGCAATAGGTGTCTGATGCTGGTTTTCAACTACCTCATAGGATGGACGGATTTAGTTATATATAATAGGAATAATAATAAATTACATGCATAGATATACACATAATACATATAATTACTTTAAAAATAATAATAATTAGTACTGAGCAAATTCGAAACAAATATTGTGGGGATACTGATAAAATATTCAAGGAAAATGTATAAAAGTAGCTCGGATTTTATGTATAAGGATTTGCTGTCGATCAGCGAAAATCACATCGAAATCGGCCCAATAGTTTTGTACTTTAATCCCGAACTAACAGACTAAGAAATTTTAAAAAAAATCCATGGTATTGTTCATCGTTTATATAGTCTATCGCAGTTTCTTTTAAATAGCTTCAACTTACAGATAAGACATATTTAGAATGTTATAATATTATAGATTTTAACATTTTTATAAAATTTGTTTTTTTGATAGCAATTTATTACTGATATAAATATAATGACTAAAATACGAAAATAATGTATTTCCAATTGTTTTAATTTTTAGAATTACATGCGGGTGGTCACAGCCCACAACAGTAGCGGTGAAGGAGGAATGGTATCTGAGTTTTGCTATAAATTGGGCCTCGAAGCTGGTAAAAAGGAGACCGTATTAGGATATACTGCTATGGAAGGTTTACAGGTATGTAGATTTCTACTGAGAGTGATTTTCCAAAAAATTCAGAAAGCAACTCTTTTATTAAAACATATGGAGTGCCAGCGAAACTTCTTTTGTGTTGTCATTATGACGACGTATTTGTTAGTGGAATTGTAATCGCAGCGCCAAAGAAATGCGATCACGGTGCCACTTTTTTTTCTTATATTGGTCTATCCCATGGAAACGGACGTCATTTATCGGGATAAAAATTATCCTTACTGTTGACTCTGGATAAGCTAGCTCTGTGTCGAGTGTAATTTAAATCTGTGCAGTCGTTTTCACTTGAAGCACTAACAGTAAAAATTTGTATGTTGCATTTCTTCTCTTTTTTAAGTGTATTGAAAATGAATGTATTTATATCAAAATAGAATCTTACAGATTACTTAATGAAAGTCACGAATGAGTTCACCACAGAGTCTAAAGCAATTGTAGTTGCTGTTAATGGAGAAAACGCAGCGCAACAAATTCCCCAGCAACATACCTTTACTTCGTAATTATTGTGTATTAACTGTGCCCGCGACTTCTTCCGCGTAGATTTTTTTTCGCGGAACCCTAAAAAAGTTTTAAAAAGTAGCCTACTTCTATAACATCAGCCACCTGCCAGTGACAGTCCCGTCAAAACCGGTTCAGCTGTATCAGAGATTAGCCAGAACATTCAGACAGACAGCCAAAAATTGTATTTTCGGATACACCTGGTCCGAATTATATTCCCCCCTGCTTTTTTTCACATTTTTATTTTGACATTACAGTCAGACACTTCAATTTTATTTATCTGTATAAATACTATTTATAGTCTTTTTTTATGTACTTTAGACTAATACAAACTGTATATTAACAAAGTAATTTGTATAAATAATTACTGAAAAAGCTTGGTGACGAAAAAGTGGCGTAGTCATCACATGATTACGATTCGGTGCGGTCATCAAGAAAACCTTTCATCGTATAAGCCTTCTCGCACAAACATTGATTTAGTAATTTTTTAAGCCGATTTACTGAAAGTTCTTGAATTTTATTGGTGAGAATTGTACTTTGGACCACGGAACCAATGTAAACTTTATGGAGCCTACATGTGGGATTGTACAAACTCCAATATAGATTAACATTTCTATTATTTCAGCTATTATTCAACAGATCCGCCGGTTGGATTGGTTGGGAAACATCAGATTGCGGTCCAAAGGCCCAAATAGCTGGTCCATACAATCTGTCAATGTCACTCAAAGACTATTGTCAACTGACACATTCAGACACCGATGTTGCTATATCCATAAAAGCAGCCCAATGGGCTTTATGTGCCATATCAATTATTGCCGGGGCAGTTTTGTTATATTTATTAGCTCCGTGTATCAAAGCTTTCTTCATAAGACGATCTGATAGGTCTACGCAAATTTCACTTTCTCAGGCTGCGTTGGTTGAACAAGATGTTAATTAGTATGGCAACCGTATTTTTAATACAACATAATGTAAAACTGATAAGGCTGGTCACACATGGGCTACAATCACGTAAAGAGTAGTTAAAGACCCGCTCTTTTTGATTTGTCGTTTAGCAGCGGTGCGGAATCGGTACCGAGCGAATCAGAAAACGCTCATAGACCCAAAGGCGCTCAGTAAGCTTTCAGTATCGCGTATACCGAGCAGACCGATTCCGCGTCGCCACTGTACCGACAAATTAGAAAGCAGCCGTAGTGTTAGTTCTGACCCTGTAAATAAATGCTATTAATTAACGCTAAATGAATAGAATACAAAATGTATGGAAATGACACAAATTATCGTTACGCTAAGGATTATCTCATTACTATATATTCAAACACAATACGCAATTCCGGATCTGGCCTTTTGGATAGTTGCCTTCGACAACAACAACGACACAATATACGTAAACGTCACACGTCACATTAGCAGTGACAAATAAAACGTCATTTACGAACTTCATACTTGATTACTTCATTAATATACGTTTAAAATTTGCCAGCGTAACGAATTTGTAAAAAACGAATTATACGAAATTTATATGAGAAAAAACCTCTCATCATTTTGGATATCCTCCGTTCCTGTGTCTACATTTTGTTCCTGCGAGACGGATTACGAGAAAAATCGTACACCAGCGAAGCGGATTATACGGCAGAATAGTCATCTGCGATCTGCACATATACGAGACTTGGGTTTTCGACGACAAGACTACAAGACCTACAGCGAGACTACAAGACCTACGACGCTCGACGGTCAGGATATCCTATCTTTTACCCATCCTTTACGCGAATTGTGTTAAAACTGTGTTTTTTGTGGTTTCAGTTGCGTGAATCGGCCGGCGCGGCATACTCTTTGTGTCGGTAGGTGATGATTTTGCAAGTAAGTGCATTCCGTTTTCTCATAAAACGCCACAATGACTGAGGAGTCTTCTAAATTATTATCCCTTTCCCCTAGGAAAAAGTCAAAAGATGAATATATTTCAGAATTAAAAAGACAAAGAGGTCATTTGAAAGGACGGTTAACTCAATTCAAAAAATACGTAGACTCATTTCAAGATGCTTTTTTATCTAAATTACAAGTAGCTGAAATGAAATTGCGATTACAAACCGCCAGCGAATATTTTACGAAATTAAATAATATTGCTAGTGAAATAGAAATAAATTGCCCTGAAATAGATATTGTTAGTCATTTAGAATACTTTGAATCTATAGAATCGTTATATTTTAGTACAACAGCATCAGCTTCTTGTTTAATTGAAAGTTTTGAGACTAGTGATAGTTTAAAAAATGAAAAATGTAATTATATTTTGAACGAAAATACGAAAGTTTTAAATGTGAAACTACCTGAAATCAAGCTTCCTAATTTCGATGGATCGTATGATCACTGGTTAGAATTTAAAAACTCATATGAAACTATGATTCATAAACGGTCTGATCTTGACGCTATTCATAAGTTTCATTATTTGAGATCTTCACTTAGTGGCACAGCCTTACAGGTTATAAGTGCATTAGAGTTCACTGCATCTAACTACACTCATGCATGGGAGCTCTTGGAGAATAGGTTTCATAATCATAGATTATTAGTACATAATCATATTAAATCGTTATTCAATATTCCGTATATAAAACAAGAATCGCCATTACAATTTAGAAAATTAATTGATACGGTTTTGCGAAACTTACGTGCTCTAAAATCATTAGACGAACCGACTGAGTCATGGGACACATTAATCATATATTTAGTCGTCACAAAGTTGGATTCTGTCACTGATCGTGAGTGGGAGAACCACAAAGGCTCACTTATGTATCAGTCAAATAGATTGAAGCTAGAAGATCTTCTTACTTTTCTTAGAAATAGGGCAGATATGTTAGAAATGATCAATGCAACTCATTCCAAGCCACAGTCAAGGTATCAATCGAATATAAAGGAAACGAAACATAACCAAGTTCATAGCTATGTATCTACCTCTAACAATTCTAAACATTTTTCGAATAAAAACAAAAATTTTGATAAAACAAAGCGCAACTGTGTTATGTGTAACAACAATCATAAGTTGTTTACATGCATTAAGTTTTTAAATTTGTTAATTAAAGATAGAATACAATTAGTAAACGATTATAACTTATGTGTCAATTGCTTGCGCTCCGGGCATTCAATTGAAGATTGTATATTCGGCCCTTGTCAGCAATGCAAACAAAAACATAATAGTTTATTACATTTAGACAAACATAGCGAAAGTAGTAGCAATACGAATGTGTGCACTTCGGCATGCGCTCCTACGTTCACGGCTATGCATTCAGCGGCTTACTATTCCGATGCGATAAACAATAATACGGTCAGTACGAGCTTGTCTAACCAAGTGTTACTTTCAACTGCTTTGGTTGAAGTAGCGGATCAAAACAATCGATATCATGTCGCCCGTGCTTTGTTGGACAGCGGCAGTCAACATAGCTTAATTTCGGAAAAATTAGCTAAACGATTAAATACGAATTTTACACAGTCCACTGTACGAATAGCGGGTGTGGGTGAAAACCTCACACACACGAATAATTCATGTGTTATTTCAATGCGTTCTAAAACAAGTAATTTTAATAAACGAATATCGTGCTTAGTTTTACCTCAAATAACTTCAAGTTTACCTATGACAAACATTTAATGCGAGCATTTCAATATTCCCGAGAATATACAACTAGCAGATCCCACTTTCGACGTGTCGTCTGACATAGATTTATTAATTGGTGCTGATATATTTTGGGATCTTTTAAAACAGGATAAAATCCGTTTACCTTCAGGTCCATTTTTATTAAATACGAAGTTAGGTTGGGTGGTTTCTGGCCCTATCTTCTCTAAACATTCGGATATAAACCAAGTTCAATGTAATTTTTGTCATTCATTAGATTTAAAACACAACAAAAATAAATACAAACTATAGAATATTATAATTAATTATTTAATTTAATGCAAGAAAATCCATTTTATTCAAATATTAACTCATTCAAACGAATTGCGTACCTATACCTCAGCAAATTAGATGTTCAAACATCCAATTTATAAAATTACACATATTCACGGATGCATCCGAGAGTGTATTTGAAGCATGTGCATATGTACGTACTTATAATAATCTGGATTCAGAAATTATCGTTCGATTGCTATGTGCTAAAATTAGGGTCGCATCTTTAAAAACAATAAGCATCCCACAACTTGAGCTATGTGGTGTCCTACTGGGAGCTAGGCTTTGTAAGAAAATAATTAATTCGCTAAAGTTATCGTTCATTAAGATTTATTTTAGACTTTGGCTACATACGGATGTCACCCCATTTGTTAAAAACCTTTATTCAAAGACGTGTAACTGAATTAAACGAATTGACAGGCGAATCAGTATGGTTACATGTACATAGTAAGGATAATCCTGCCGACTTCTGTCTAGAGGCTTAAACCTTAAGTCACTTATTCACTGTCAATTGTGGTGGTCAGGAACCTCTTATTTACATGATCATAATTTTATACATAAAAATAAAAATTGCGATTATACTAATTTGAATAACAATAATTTACCGGATTTACGAAAAACTACACAAATAAATACTACGACGTTAATCGACTGCTTATTTGATTTCGAAAGATATTCTTCATTTGTTAAAATGAAACGAGTTTGTGCCTATGTACTTCGTTTCGTTAACAACATACGCATGAAGCGTGAGCGCTCACAATGCAAAACCGGTTTGCTATCTGTCGATGAGCTGAACGAGTCGCAGCGTTTATTAGTTAAAATCGCATAGATGCATTCCTTCCCTGACGTGCGTTATTGTTTACAAAACAACTTACCATTGAAGACTAAAGGCACTAAACGTGATTTAGGCTTAAATGTGTTTTTAGATGAACATAATATAATGAGAGTCGGTGGTAGGCTTAGTAATTCGTCTAGTTTTCAATACGATAAAAAACATCCCGTTCTATTGTGTGGTAAACATAGATTTACGTTACTATTGTTTAGATACGAACATATAAGACTACTTCATGCGAGCCCTTTGCTTCTCCTGGCTAATATACGTGAGTGTTGGTGGCCACTGGGTGCAAGAAACTTAGCAAAAAAGATAGTTCGCGAATGCGTGACATGTACTCGGCATAAAGGTAACACTTTATCTCCTATAATGGGTAACTTACCGAATGAGCGTTTGGATCCCGGTTTCCCTTTCATCCGTACGGGAATCGACTATATAGGCCCAGTTTATGTACTAGATCGAAGGGGTAGAGGTTCTAGACTTAGTAAATGTTACATTGCTTTATTCGTTTGTTTACTTACACGTGCAATTCATTTAGAACTTGTTACTAGTCTCACTACTAAAGATTATTTACTCGCTTTAAAACGTTTCATGAGTAGACGAGGCAAGCCTGATATGATTCTTTCCGATAATGGGAAGAATTTTGTAGGTGCCGAAAAGGAACTTCCCTCATTTATTTCTAAAAATTCGAATGTCATTGTTGATTCTTTGTCAAACGATGGAATTAAATTAAAATTCATACCTCCCTACTCTCCTCATTGTGGCGGGTTATGGGAGAGGGGGGTGCGCTCCTGCAAATACCATCTGCGACGCATAGTTGGTAATGCTCGGTTGACTTACGAGGAGTTCAGCACGGTTTTAACACAAATCGAAGCCGTCCTGAATTCCCGTCCTCTATCCCCTATATCCACAGATCCACACGACTTTTCTCCACTGACCCCAGCTCATTTCCTGATCGGTCGATCTTTGGCAGCTCCTGCATGCGAAGATCTGACGGCGGCTACGGCTTCTCAGCTAACACGCTATCACAGAATCGAACAGCTGCGACAACATTTCTGGAAGCGCTGGTCTAAGGAATACGTGGTAGAATTGCAGACGAGAACCAAATGGAAGACCAACCAAAGTGAGATTGCTCTGGATACTCTTGCCTTGATAAAGGATGACAATCTACCTCCACTCAAATGGAAACTCGGCCGAGTAGTCAAGGTCTTCCCAGGTAACGACAGCGTATCTCGGGTTGCTGATATACGGACTACGAACGGCATCAAAAGACGATCATTTGCAAAGATTTGTCCGCTTCCACTGCAATCGGAGAATCCTGAGGACGAGTGAAGAGATGACCACATTTTGGAAGAAGCGGGTTCTTCCAAGGCCGGCGGTATATTCAGACACAATACGCAATTCCGGATCTGGCCTTTTGGATAGTTGCCTTCGACAACAACAACGACACAATATACGTAAACGTCACACGTCACATTAGCAGTGACAAATAAAACGTCACTTACGAACTTCATACTTGATTACTTCATTAATATACGTTTAAAATTTGCCAGCGTAACGAATTTGTAAAAAACGAATTATACGAAATTTATATGAGAAAAAACCTCTCATCATTTTGGATATCCTCCGTTCCTGTGTCTACACTATATATTTGCATTCTATTTGTTTAGAGCTAAAAAAATATTTTTGTACTACATTAAGTCGGCTTTATTATTTAAACAATAAGTACTATTTTTATGAACATAACTAATTATATAAATGACTGTTTTTAAAAGAATACGATTATTTTTTCGAATTTTAAATGATTTGCTTCCACAATATATGTCTATGTGTGGCCACCCTTAAAGATTTACGCGCATATTTATAGTGTTTCGTCATAATTTGCTATATCACATGATGCGTTGTAATCAAAAGTTTACATTGTTACTATTGCCTTTGGACATTTAAGATCTGACATTTGAGGTCAGATTATCTTCTTGAGTGTCAGAATCCGAATCTAGTACATTTACAATATTGAGAAATATTTGATTAAAAATTAAAAAAAGCGTACGTTTACGTTATTTCTTGCCAATTATTCTTAGGTATTATAGGTGTAAGTAATAATGGAAGATGGATACTAGGATGACTTTGACACTTTTAATGTGTTGCTTTTGTTATATGTAAGTTCCATTCTGTCAATAGTACCGATATATTTGTAATTTTATGTAAATAACATATGTGGAAAGATATTCTGATACTGTTTAAATATGGAATTAAGAACAACCTTAAAGCTAGAACTATGTTAGGCGCACGTCGGTCTCGTTACGACGATCTGGGCACGTTAAAACCCATGCACTTTCTATGGCGCCGAGTTGTTTAGCGCTATATTATGTCAACGTCACGCGATCCCAATCTAGCGATCCCAGATTTTCGTCAGATGGTGGAGGCGTATGACAGCGCATAGATGGGGCGCGTTCCACTAAATGCTCACAACAACCACACCTCACGACCGCGATTTTTCCCGCTCCACTTGCTGGCGAGCGTTTCAATTATAAATTAAAATGGGATGGACTATGGAGCGTTTTATGCGTTGTTGATGTAAACATTGCAAATGGCGACTTTGAAAATAAATCATAAGTTTAAAGACATTACATTATAATTTGTAAGCTTTATTAATATAATTTCAGAATTACTGTCTAACTTGATTTATATGAAAAAAAGTCATAAAATTCAGTTTTAATAATAAGAAATCCTATTAGTGCTAATCAGAATAGCTTTCTAGGACATCAAAACGCCGAAATTTGATCTCATTTTGATTACTTCGTATGAATCTTTTCGAATTCCGAAAGGAATTTTTCTATGACAGTTCTATAAATTGCGCCAAATTTCTCGACGCGCACTTCGTCTCACCTCTTGAGATGCGTCGTTGTGAGTTAGGTGTGAGCGAAATTCACAACGTAATTAGGAACGTTTACGCCGCGACCATGTCGAGCATGGTCGCCATGTAGAAACAGCTCTTCAGCTGCGCTCCTTCGAGTATTTCGAACGTTGTGAGCGGCTTGTGGAACGTTGCCATAATGTAACTCTATAGATGCATCATTACCTAAACACAAACTATCTTTAGTTGATGACGAAATTTACTACAACAACCGCGAAATGCGCGACACACGCCTTAACGTGCGTGGATTTGGTGTGCACACGAATATTCCACCCATAAGACGTTTCAGACGTATGCGTCGGCTTGATGTAGTCACGCTTCAGATTTCAATGTATGACAAAGAACTATAATATATTCTAAAAAATTGTGTATGCAGTTTATACGCCGTAAAAATGAAACAATATGTGACAAGGGGTGGGAGGGATTCTAAATTTCGTGACATTTCGTATATTATATCGTTATAATATATTTAAGTTTTAAAACACGAAATTTGAAGCATTAACGAAAAACTTCAAACATTTACAACTCGATTTGTATGAGCATAATGTTTAAATGATCAAATATTATTCTATCTCATTTTTTCGCAGGCTTTGTCCTATAGATTTATGTGTTTATCTCTTTGAAGTGTCGCTTTTTCGTCTCATCGAGTTTCAAATCACAACAATTCTAAAGAAGTTGCAATTCAAAAATTAAGTAGCCATTGAAAGTTATACTCGTGTTTCTTTTCAATATCTAAAAGAAAGACTGATTTGTGGCGCCCTCTAGTCCAACAACAGAATGTAGGATTGCAAGAATCCTACATTCTATGATGTAAGAGGCCCGTGCTTTATCAGTTTCACTTTGTACTTGGCTGTCATGTTATCATACCCAGTATTCTTCTTCCATGTGTGATTATGTAATGTTTAAAAATTAAACCAAAATTCGAATTTTCATGTGTGATAGTTTGTAACATATAGGGCATTAGCGTGTGTGAAATTAAGGTTGTTCTCTGAAAGAGTTAGTAGCACTGTATTTATTTAAAGAAGTCTGAAAATTAGTGTAGATAGTATTTAAGTATTTATATTATAGTGCAATGTTTTATCACAACTTAAGCATAAGTTACATATGCGCGAAGCACCAAATGTGAGGAGTAATACTATTGTATATACTATACTATAATATATTGATAATTAATTTATTATCATGTCTGTCAGAGAAAAAGTGACATTGTCAATCGCAAATTATGGTCATAACCTGCTATGCGTGTGACGTGTACTTCAGATCCTAAAAAAAAATCTGGTTGATGTCTATAACAAATTTCAATTGGTTAGCATAGCAGTTTATTATTAGTTTTAAAAATTACTTATTGTAACAGTTGAAATGTTAGTATAGAAAAAGGCAATAGCAAAAAGTATTATTTTAACTATAATGGTACCCGACGCCACACATTTCAAAGCCCCGGTATCTGTAAGTGTACCAATGATAACAAATCAATATCAATCAACGACTAAACGTTCTAAAACTTTGTAAAAAAATTGTACTACTCCACCATTACAACTATATACTAGAAGCGAAAGCTGTTTAAAAAATAAATGTCTATCTGATTACTTTTTGATGCGAATAATTATTATTATTCAAACATGAGCTTATTAAGTATTGACATTTTAATTTCCTTTACATCATCGTATAATACGTCCAGACACGCACTACTCTTTGTAAATTGTCGGTTTATGTTTTTATACTAGGAATTCGTTCATTAAATTGTAAGTATGTACTATTGTCCCTTTGGAGGTAAGAAATATAAAACATAATATCAATATGACGACCACCCAGAATAGGTCTAGGTAACCATACTAGGTTTGATTCTTGGTAGAGTATAGTACCTCTGGGTATGATACCCATCGTACAAGTGTACATTGCCTAGGTATAATGGTTTTTATTCATCAAGCGATACAAAAATACAATGGATGTGTTGTTAGTCATATAATATAGGTTATAGCAATTTTGTTTATACTTCTTATATGTTCCATCTTTCCAAGGTTTGCACTTAAGAACGATAGCATACAGCTACTATACTGTACCGTACTGCACTGTACTGTATTATACCGTAACGCACCATACAAGTTCAGTACAGTATTACCCTGTACAGTACTGCCCTGTACAGTACTGCCCTGTACAGTACTGCCCTGTACAGTACTGCCCTGTACAGTACTGCCCTGTACGGGACTGTGCAGTACTGTACAGTACTGTCCTATACCGTAGAGTCATTCTACGCTGGTGAATAGTTACGTTGGTGGAGTTGTATGTAATAATATAATTAAATATTTTAAGTCTTCTATAGGCACAGTAATCACAGTATTCAAATAGTAATAAACACATATTCGAGCACTTTTTCGTGCTTCATAGAAATATTTAATGTGAATATATATTTGATAGTAACTTATTTTTTATCGATTTTCCATTATGTAGATTAAGGACTTGCCAATATTATGTTTAGTAAGAAATGCTTAAGGTTCACGAGAAGATATTTTATTCTCATATATTCAATGTAAGAAATGTTAATAATTTTTATTTAATAAAAACCACTTTTTAGATTAGTCATATTGTATATTGCTTATTTTTTTAAGGTAAAATTTGATATGGGTAGCTATATTGTTTCGTGGTTCGTGACAGTGATACTCAAAGTGATAGGTAGACAATCCTAATTACTCACACTTAAACCTGCATTCTACACCCCTGGAATAGCATTCTCTAAGTTAGAATACACATTCGATATTATGTGGTATAAGCATCATAACTTAACATATTGATATACTACCTTAGTCCAAATTTTATATACCACCAACAAATATTGCATATCAAAAATACACCTCATGTAAAATATCTAATATTCTATTCATTTCTAAACATGTAATATTTTTAAACATCATTAGATATTACTTAATAGCCATTGTCATTTAAACATCATTAATAATCATAATAAGTAATAACATTTATATTATTATTGTTTATGTACTTAAATATCAGTTGTTTGGAGAATGTCTTTAATTTCAAGTTTGATTGAATGTCACCATACAAATACATAACTATGAACTAAAATATAACAATAACTAACTAATGATCTTATCTATGTGTATGTATGTTTCTTTTCATTTATATACAAAGCGCGTCTTTAAGTCAACGTTTAAGTCAATTTTGCGTATTACTGGAAAGAGTTTATTGAATGCATAAAACTGTTAATTATCTAATTTCAATGGGTCAAAAAAAGTTTTAGGTTCTATTTTTTCTTTTTTCATATCACAGCAAAAGATGTTAGCCAATTCTATAGGGACTTTTGTTAAGTAACAAATGGTTCCATTAAAGTTTCAATCAGGACAGCTAATAAAGATCTTACATCTAAAGTTTAATACCCTTGCTATATCTGAGTTAATGTTAGTGTTCATGACTGTGTCCAAATGCGATTTCTTTATTTTTTATTGCAGGAGTTCAGCAGACAGGCAGACAGCCCAATTGATGGAAAATGGTTACCACCGCCTATAGACATTTGTAACACCAAAGATGCTACAAATGCGCTGCTGCTCTCTTAAGGGAGACTGGAACCTGGTCACTAATGCTGGAACACAACACAAGGTTGTTATGGCGGCATACTCTAGACCAGGGGTGGTTGCCATCCAGTCGAGCAAAAAATACCCTACCACCTGGCTGTGGTTTGTTTTGTCGCCTCTTACGACAGGCCACCTGGCCGCAGGAAATTATATTCTTTCTCCGTTCCTACACGGATGAAAACGGATTTACTCATGGCGTTAAAAAAACACCTTTAATTATTAGATATATTAGTGTACACATATCCACTCTTTCCCTTAATTTGCCGTTTGATATTCGTTCTCAGAAATTGATCCTTACAAGCTGCTCTATGATTTAGTATAATAATGCAATTGTTTTTTCTTCAAATCAGCCGATATACTTTCACACAAGGATAATTGATTTTTCAAAAATGTTATCATCACACTTTAGTTTTTGTCAAAATCGGCCCCCAAGACGCCTTTGGGTATTTTTGGCTATTTCGTATAGTTTAGGATTTAGCCCTGAAGGTCCACTTGAAAATTCGTCTGTATAAATGAACCTGTCAATGTTTAACGTCATTAACAGTTCGCATGTCAAATAACGCATTAAACCGTAGGCTACATCTGCGTGACGTAATCACTAACACTTGCAGGGGCATAACGGGAAATATATAATCGATTATTAATTACATTACCAAAATATATATTATATTTTGTGATTATGAGTTGTGTTTTGTATTGTTTTATTATTGATATAACTACTCCGAACATAGTCATTATTTAGATAAGCAATGTATTTTTTACTTTGTATTTTCTTCCGTTTTATTTTTGTATTTGTATTTTTTCATTTATTAAAAATTCTGATTAGCTTTTGAGTAGATCTTCGTTATACAAAGTTAAAGGTTTTAATTATACTATGTGGTTATAGTGGTATTAGATTTTCATCTAAACACCGTTTTGTTAAAATTACTTTCGATTTCATAATTAACATTATGTCTGAGCATACAAGAATAATAGTAGAAATGATTATTCCAGTATATTGATGGTTAGTTCCATTCTGTTCGCTAATGTCACTATGTTTTAGACAGCACACTGCACACATAATTTGTCTAGTAGACAATAAATGCACAAACATTCGTTTAAAAACAATGTCAGTTGCTAAGTTTTGAAATACAGAGCTGAATTGTGATACTTTATTTAAATATGAAATTGAAAATAAATTTACACTTCAAATGTTTGATTGACTTTGTCTAAAATATGTTTGAAATGATATAACTTTCAAAGAAGATTCTAGGTCAAAAAGTGAGGAGCGATTTGTGATCTGGTCTACAGCAAAAATGTAAGGTTTTAGTTATGTTTTTACGGGATGATTGGTAATTCTAGCATTATTCTTTAAAAATGCAACGTATCGACGCAATATGGATCGACTAATGCTGGATTCCTTTATCTTACTATACATTTCCCTTACTAGTATGTAATAATATCCTTTATCATTAGTCTATTTCAAATAGGACGGTATGGGAGAAATTACGTAAATAAACATCGTGATTCTAAACGCAAGATTATTATTAAAAACAAATAGGATTTAATATATTTTAATATAATTATTAAGGGCCGAATTTACAATTATTAGATAAAAGTTACCAGTCAATTTAATTGCAACCTGAGTGAATTCAAAAGTGAAACTATTCAACTGATTTATTCGTGCAAGTGACATTTTTCCATATTATACTTTATTGTATGAATAAATTTTATCCGGTGATTGAAAAATCGGACTTAAAATTAATATTTACTTCGCAGGGAAGTATACAATAACACTACCAGTTACGTTTTATGGTTGTGTCAGCCATACCGTCCTATTTGAAATAGACTAACGATAAAAGATATTATTACATATAGGAATTGTTATTTTCCTACCTATGATAAGGTAAAAGATTGGATAGCAAAATATAGTAACCCGGCATAAATAATACAATCATTATACAGTATACAAATAAAGTGGACTATACTGTATCAGTAAAATTTCATTACACTTGTGAATACTCATTTAAACTACTGGTTGAAATATTCATTCAAAATTCATTACTTTCACAAAGTATTAGTTTATATAGTAATTCATATGTAAATTGTCAATGATAGAAATTTCTAGTTTTTAACTGCACAAGCTTTGAAACTTTCAATCATAGTAGAAAATTTTTGTATAATGTGTGCCATCTTATTTATTCTCTCTAAAATATTGGATTTGTAAATTTTCTTTTCAGTTTTTTATCTGAATTTTCGAGCAATGTTATATTGTATTAATGTGACCAATTAAGGCAAAAGGGTGAACGTTATGTACGTGAAAAATATATTTACAAGTCAAAATTATTCATGAGTTTTATTTTTTAGTCTTATGGTATTTTATTAAGGGTTTTGCTACGTACGTTTTGTGTTTATCTGGCCCTGTAGACAAGTGGCATTAGCGCTAAACTAATATAATAGTAAATATATGGGAATGACATATTGTTACGCTAAGTATTATTAGTACCTAGAGAAGACGGTGAAGGTCGACCTTCACCCATGTGATAACCAGATGAGAGAAATAAGTAGGCAAACCTATCAAGGCATATTCTCAATGTTAAAAACTATCAGTTGAAACTAAATTTGTTCAGTTATCAAAAGAGTGAAAAGGTTATGAAAAAGAATTGATTAAAATTAATTTAATTAAAAATAGCCAGGAACACTTTACTATTGGCAAGCTATCATAGGCGCCCTTATAAATCAATATAATTTGAAAAAAAATACGTGTCATCTGATTACCAGATGGATGAAGGTCGATTTTTAGCGTCTTTTAGACTATTTGACGAAATGTAATAAACTTACTGAGAGTTGTTTTTATTTTAAAAAACCAGGAGTCGCAATTTTTCATCAGCAGCTTTTTATACCAAACTATGAAAATCATATCAATAATGTATACAATTATGCTCAAGATTGTGGAGAGGTAAGAAAGATTTTTTTTACCAAAAAATATAAAGCTATTGTGCACATGAGACCAAGAACCAAGTACTGGATTAAAAGTGGACTGTATACAGATGAATTTTAAACTGAAGAGAGATTGTACCTATGCGTCTTTGGAATGACATGATGCGATGCTTCGGTAATCTGGTTCTTTACATTCTTCTAAACGCACACATTACTATTTTTTATAATACTATAAATGAGTTTGTGTTTTATTGTAGCTGTACTTTTAACCATAACTAAATGTAACAATACGATGGAAATTGGTTTGAATGGTGGGCAAAAAAAAACGAAATTAAAAGAAAAGAAAACGTTTATTTGCCAAATGCGACATAGACGAAATATAAAATGACGAAACAGAACCTTTTAAAAAAATTTATGCTGCAATTCGATAGTTGAGGTTGGCACTCAATATATTGCTGTCGGAAGATACTCCGCCACAGCACTGATTTTCTGTGCCACCACATATGCCTCGTTCCTATATCTTACCAAGTGGATCTTGGAGATCTTACCATCTTTGCCAGGTGGTAGGGCATTTGCCCGACTGGATGGCTACCACCCCTGGTCTAGAGTATGCCGCCATAACAACCTTGAGTTGTGTTCCGGCATTAGTGGCCAGGTTCCAGTCTCCCTTAAGATTGCAGCAGCGCATTTGTAGCACCTCTGGTGTTGCAAATGTCCATAAGCGATGGTAACCGCTTTCCATCAAGTGGGCCGTCTGCCTGTCTGCTGAACCACTGCAATAAAACTAAAACAATAAAACTTATCAACTGTCAATTTGTCTTATTATTGGTTAAAATTTGACATAGCTTCATACAAGTAATGTCAAAATTCAACCAATGGTACGGAAAGTGTATGAATATAGGAACTGGACGTTAGTCTACTACACATATTACCTCAGACTCGTATCAAAATATGACTATTTAATTTAGTTATAGCAGTACATTCGTCGTTGTCATCCAATCGCAGTCCTCTGCTGGACATAGGCCTCCCCAAATCGCTGCCACTCATCCCTGTCCTCGGATTTCCTCATACAGCGCCTACCGACGACCTTGCGGGTCGTCAGTCCGTCGGGTTGGACATAACTTTTACCGAGACGTGGTCTCTCCAGGACTTGTCTGCTCCATCGGCTATCGGTCCTGCGACAGACGTGACCGGTACTTTAATAAACTTAAAATATATTTTTTAACAAGTAAAACCCAAAAACTATGGTAAGACCGGCTAAGTAAGTAGTAAGTAAGGCAGACTATGATTATTGTAGTGTTGGGAATAGTTTTTCTTTTGCTGCCTATTTTCATAAATACATACATACATACATACATAACTTCACGCCAGTTCCCTTGCGGGGTAGGCACGAACAACAGAGCGCCATTTAGGCCCATTCATAAATATTCTAAAATATCTTTAAAATACGACATATACGTGAAGTACGACGCTGGTTAAATAAAAAACAGGATGAAGTTATATTTAAAGAAGAAAATAGAGATTTCATAAGTCTTTTCCCGATAAATTTATTCTTAAATGCAATCAGACGTAGGAAGCTAAGGGCTTCCTGGCACATCTCAAGTAAATAATTTTAATTTCCTTCACAGCAGATGAGGCCATTTCCTTACGACCCAATAACTAAACTCAGTCAAGATTAAAATTTGAACGATTTCCGGATGACATTTTCATTTAACATTTCATAACTTTAATTTGCTTGGGGACGTTCGCAGATAAGTCGATTATTGAATGTATTTAAAAGTCGTAATAACTTTATTTTCAACTGATAACTTATGTCGTCTATGAAATACTTTTCAATAACAATACGTCAAACAGCGAAAGAAGAATGACTTATGGTATCATCTACAGTCTATTTCAAACAGGACGGTATGGTAATAAATTATGTAAATAGAGAAATAAACATTGTGATTCTAAGTATAAGCAGGCCTTTTGTGTGACTTCTTTTTTGGGGGCACGCTAATTCTCAAAAGTTGTAATTCTATAATTTTTTGTTTGTAGCTCCACTTCAAAAAATGACCGTTTATTCACCGCTTCCAAGGCCTTTTCATAGTACGTATCAGGTTCAGTTATTCTTCGTCCAAATATTTGAACCACATTTTCAATTTTCTGATTAGCACTTATCAGGCTTATACCTAACACAATTTTGCAAATCTAAACTCAGCTCACTTAGCTCTTGAAGAGCATCGCACATTTCGTATGAGGTGACGCGGTAACTGTTCAGAAAAGATAGATTAGATTTTGTATTTGGATAATTTGTACCTCTTAAAAAAAAACATTTTTTTGTAAAGGTTACCAAAATTGATGATTTCCATTTTTTTTCAAATTCTTTGATAATTCAGTTTTTATTTTTCGATAGTTTCGAAATTTCCTTTAAGGGCACTGCGTGCGCCCACGTGTGCCCCCACAAAAAAAGCCCAGAGTATAAGATTATTTAATACTAACAGGAGTAAATATATTTTTATATAATTAAATTCCATATTATTTCGTAAGAAAGTTTATGACAACTTACCTAAATTTTATGGTCGTGTCAGCATTACTATGTGCTATTTGAAATAAATTGTAATTGTGTAGGAACTCGGAGTTACATTTTATAGAGTGATTGTCATTTCTATAATAATATACGGTTAGGTATCAAACAATACAGTTATTATCTATTTACAGCGAAAACCTGGCTAATAGGTAGATGGCCCACCTGATGGAAAGTGGTCGTTGCCGCGTATGGACGTTTATAACAACAGAGTATTAATGAGGTCAGCGCACAGGGCATTGGAATAGAGGCAAATTTTCTGACTCCCTTCTTAAATGATTCTATAATTTCTATGTTGTAGGTCAGAGATACATAGTATATCCTCCGCGGGAAGTTCCTTCCAATTCGTTATTGTATTCGGAATAACCGTTCTAAACATATACCTATAAGTACCTATCAATTATTTAAATATTCAAATCAATTTGCAGTTTTCAACGTAATTTAGATTAAAGCTAAATTACAGCTTTCTTTGTCATTAAGGGAGGAGTTCAGAGAAAATATTTGAAATGTGAAATCTTAGAATAGGTATTTTAAATCGAGTGTAGGTACTTAACAGTATCATAAAGGCATGTTACTGTTTCGCAAGTCGCCTTCACACCTATGAAATCCACAACTGTGTGACGAACCTTAAACAAGCCCACAAACTTACTCTAACTCTTTATGATTAAGACCGTAAGAGATTTTTACAGAACATGTACCATTGCTGATCTTCACTCAAGCGACGAATTTTAATAGAACCAGTAGTACTTATCTACTTGAATGTCTATGTCAAGGCTATTATGATTAAGAAGATTGCTCTCGCGTGACTGGATAAGTAACACGAGAACTTAATGATTATAAGTAACCATTTTAATGGAGATTATAAGATTTTTTACAAGGTTTTGTTTATTTGGTCTTTATAATATGACTTCAACGGACAGTGCGAACTGCTACAGTTAGTTAAAGATTAAGATTGACAGGATTTCTTTCTATGCATGTATTTCTTTACCATCAGCACTTGGTGATTCTAATAATATGCTAATCAGTTCAGATATAACTACCTCAGCGTTGCATGCTTTCTGGCTAGGATTCGAGTCCAGGCAAGACATTTCTTGATGATGTCGGCAGATAAGGGTAAGATAGTATATTGTATGTGATGAAAATCGAAATAAATTATGCAGCTATTAAAAATAAGGAAACGTATTAAATTAAGTTAATAAGGCTTTTTATCCGATGGGAGTTCACTCGCGTAAACTGCGACTCCTCATTGCGAGGATTACATTTTCTGGCATGTCTAGTTACTACTATAATCCATGATCAATCGGTCTAAAGTTTGATGCAAGTTCCAACAACGTTATAAATAGATGTATTAATAAGTATGGTACTGCTATTGTGATGGAGTTTTTAAACAAAATGAGTTTAAATAGTTAAGCATTTCCTAAGATACACGCTAAAGAGGAAGGTTAATGCTAAGGTCGAAGCAAGAGAAATGTTATTTCTACTAACCTCTAATCTATATATATGCATACTTAGTACCGTCAAATTACAAGTAAATAAACGACAATCTTGTCTCATTTCGATGAGAGGAAATAAATAATCCATTCTTAAAGCATTTTGCGCAATTTGCATAGAAACGAGATCAGGCAGAAGTCGCGAGTCGAAACTGAAATTAAATTGTGATTATTCCGAGATTGGAAAGAATGCCTAATACCCTGCAGGAAAGAAAATTTAATTCTCCAAACGGTGAAAACTTTTACATCATTGCAAGTTTCTTGGGACGCTGATCATTCATAGATTTGTATTTGTAATTCAAATTGGTGTTATATTCCGCTTTTTTATTGTTTTTTGTGACATTTATTAAATGTACCTACTTATAAATATAATTAAAAAAAATATGAGTAGTTATATAAACAATGGCGTTCCTAAGTGGCCATGCATTAATAGCGGATTGGGAGTGTTTAAAGCTAACTCGTTATGCTATCTTAAAAATCTTACTTACAATTGCAACTTTACTTCATTAAAAAGTAACAATTTTGCTCTGCCTACACCAATGGGAGACAGGCGTGACAATATATATGTATGTAAAAAGTAAAAAATAAATGTGGATGAAGTCGCAGGTAATAGCTAGTTTAATATAGAGGTAATCAAAAAATAAAAACTTGAAACGGCCTATATCTGTAAAATTTTCCCAGATGAAGCATAGCATCGTCATAGATGATATAGACAAGATACCATTAACATATAGATTAGAAATAACATGATAGGAATGCAATTTCAGATGGGAGATGATTGTAAAAAATATAGAGTTGAAGAGCCAGAAGAAAATCATAACGGCGCTAAAATAAATTGGATATTAGAATTGCCAAAGAACACACGAGACACGTGGAATATTACTCTTTATTGCAATATTAAAATTTCCTCCAGCGACCGATGCTGTAGACCTTGACACGATGTTTACCCGAACGACTTGCATGAGATCTGTTTCTCTCTAAAATGACTTGCCACAGATATGTTTTTAATTCTGCTGTGTAATATGTCGAGAGCAAAATAATGTTGTTTTATTGCAATATTTGGCAACGTGTAAGTTTTTGTTGTGGAATATTACCCGTGTCTGTTTATTAATATTTTTCTGACTTAGATACTAATTAATTTTATATCCAATCCGATAGCTTGCGATCTTAATAATCATTTGCTTATCTTTAAAAAGGCAAAACTAATCATGTCTTTTCCATGAATTCCTCCCATTTTCTAGTTATCATGCATAAGTACAGGCCTGGAGGACAGTTTCAGTCGAAATCTACCTTTTGTTTTATAACATAAAAAGGGCCTTAAAATCTTGCCGAGGCCTGCATGTCGTTGATAACACATCTGGTGTTGCATGGGTACATAGGCGATGATAATCATGTTCTAACAGGTAAGTTGTGTACCAGTTGGCCTGTTTTATGAAAAAAATATACATTCCTGGTGCTTTGGCAAGCTAGTTCGGTAGCAGAAATAATATGCAATCTATGACAGTTCTTTGTCTATAAGTCATTTACTGCTTCTAATGTGTTTTTGCGCTAATATTGTGAGGTCTCTTAAATGCTCGAGACTCTATAGATTTCTCAGTGCAAAACTGACTGCTTAGGTGATGAAAGGGTTTGTACCTACCATAGACAACAGTTATTATGTATTAAGGAAATGTTTCGTTCTTCAAAACACTGTACATGGTTTCGTAGATTATATTTTTAAGATGTGGGTCCAACGCTATCAGTATTATTTAGAAAATAGCATGTTTTTGGACAAGCTTTAATATATTTTTCTACTGTATTTTATTTCCCATAAATTCCAAAAGGCGTGCCTTATCAACGTCTAAAAACTTGTTCCGAAACAGTTCGTCAGGCATTTTCATCAAATCTCATTTTCTTTTACCGTTATTTGTTTTTCCTTCTTTCATTAATTGATAGTTTTTTAGACTCCCGTAGCGGTTTTGATACAAGACGGTAGCCTAATAAAAACTACCATGTTCATTGGTCCACGCGTCTATTTGTGTATGATATCTGATACATAGCTTAGTTTTTTTTTAGAAACGAGTATGGTGTAGTCGCAAATAAATATAAATTAGTAACCGTCAAAATTATTATGTGCATGTAATTGAGGAATATTTTTCTCAGTGTAGGTAGGTACATAGATATATGTGGTGTATCATCTGACAGGTTTTTAAAACTCAATAAGGATGCTGTTTTTAAATAACTTTGGACAACATATTGTGTGGAGTTCGCTGCCAAAGATGTATGCATGGATATTTGGTTTTTTACTTTAAATTTTGTTTGTCAGAAATTATACCTACATATAACAGTTATAAAAGTAACCACATCAGCGATACCGTAGTTCGTGGTACCCTTTAAACTGGTACGATATTGTGTCGAAATTGCTGTTTTGCTCGGTCCCATAACAGTTAGGTACGCCTCACGTAATCAGTAGGCAAACCAGGAAATTTTGATGCTAACTTGCATAGGTTTAAATGACTACCTGCTTCATAACCAATTTACTTGGTTGCATAATTATCTACAGATATTCTTAACCTATGCTGATATTATATTGCGAATATTAGGTCGACCTAATAGGTTTATCCGTGCAGGAACGGAGAAAGAATACAACTCACTGCGGCCGGGCGGCCTGTCGTAAGAGGCGACAAAACAACCCACAGCCAGGTGGTAGGGTATATGCCCGTCTGGATGGTTACCACCCCTGGTCTAGTGTATGCCACCATAACAACCTTGATTTGTGTTCCGGCATTAGTGACTAGGTTCTAGTCTCCCTTAAGTGAGCAGCAGCACCTTTGGTGTTGCGAATGTCCATAGGCGATGGTAACCGCTTTCCATTAAGTGGGCCGTCTGCCAGTCTGGTGAACTCATGCAATTAAAAATTTAAAAAAACCCTGCATTCCAAGTTAAAAAATTTAGAGTTCTGATTACAGAAGAATAAAACAAAACTACAAAAACAATGAACATTGGATTTTTAAGAAAATTTATTGTTACGGGATTTCTCTGTAAATTGTGGACTGATTCTTTTTTATTACAAAGTGTATACTCTCGAGGTGGTCCCATAGTTACCATGTCAGGATTTGATGAATGAATCCCAGGGAATTCCAGGGAATCCAGTAACCCTTGTTGAAGAGCGTTTACACCGAAGAGTGAGTTGGGAAACTTGTATACCCGTGCCGTAGTACAATTTCTACAGGAGTTTAATATATTATTTCTAAAGCTATTCAAATATTTGCGGAACTAAAAAGTAAAAAATATTTTTTTAACAAAAACAAAAGCAGAATACAAATATTTAACCGACTTCTACAACATCTTGAAGTGGGTGCGAAGTAAAACATAAAAATGACTATATTTAGCAAATTTGCTGTTGTTTTTTATGTCTCACTTAGCACCGAACTCAAGATGTCGTAGAAAGAAGTCAGTTTTTTTTTGTTAAAACAAATTTTGGTGCAACACACACGATGTTTGCGTTCGATTACACTATACATGTCATAGTCAATTTAAGGAACATCCAAAGTTAAATACAAAACTAGTAAATGTTTTAAATTAATCATATAAACATACTATTTAACTAAAATTTTATTTAAAAATTTATCTCGTAACAAAAAACAAGGTATAAACTAATTGGTATCAACGTAATTTATATAACTATACAATGTAGGTACTAACACTGTACATTATCATACGAATAAATTATGTCTGATTAAGTGTATTTCAAATCTAGTCTAATTGACATCGTCGTGCAAATGTCTTGAGCGTAATTATGGAATTCTATCTGGAGTGATTTTCCAGGGGAGCTCTTCTCAGAGCATTATGATGTGGATAAAAAAAAGGTGTTATAAGGTTTCTTCGAAGGCTGCAGCAAATTGATAACATCTGTGGTATTGTAAATATTCATATGCATCGGTGACTATTTTGTATCAGATGAGCTGTCAGCTCGACTGCTATGCTCTAAATATAAAGAATAAAATGAGCATATTGAGCAGAAGTTGACAGTGGGATTAGTCCACAACTCGGTCAGCGTATTATGTAGCGATCTATGTTAGGTGTTTTTTTTTTAAATAAAGTGTGAAACGAGAATCCTGAAGTGAATTAAGGCTAACAACAGTTTGGTAAATTAGTTTTCTGACGTAGCATTGGCTTATAAGCAACAAAGTAGACGCGCCTCTACCTAAAAACCGTGTCTAAGTAATCATAATGTGTACAAAGCGGAGCGACGACCTGTGCAAGGCCGTCGGTAGGGGCCGTATGAGGATATTTATTTTTTTATTTTATTGCAGGAGATCAGCAGACAGACAGACGGCCCACTTGATGGAAAGCGGTTACCATCGCCTATGGACATTTGCAACACCAAAGTTGCTCTCTTAAGGGAGACTAGAACCTGGTCACTAATGCCGGAACACAACTCAAGGTTGTTATGGCGACATACTTTAGACCAGGGGTGGTAGCCATCCAGTCGGGCAAATGCCCTACCACCCGGCTGTGGGTTGTTAAGTCGCCTCTTACGACAGGCCGCCCGGCCGCAGGAAATTGTATTCTTTCTCCGTTCCTGCACGGATAGGATAGCGGTATTAAAGCACAAACTTGGGGAGCCCTACATCCACCTGTAAATTATGAATGATTGATGACTGATGTGTGGCATGTGGAAAGGATGCATGATGAAAGAATGACTAAACAGATATATAATGCAAAAGTGGATGGATGCAGAAGTCGTGGAAGGCCACGACACACCTTCCATGATCAAATTGATCGTGTACTAGCAGAAGGTGATGTCAGGAGCCTTAAGAACAGACGAGCGTGCATGACAAGAGCTTTGAATGTCAAAGAAGCAAGTGAGGTGTGTAAGAATAAGCCTGAATTGCGCTCTGTTGTTCGTGCCTACCCCGCAAGGGAACTGGCGTAAAGTTATGTATGTATGTATTTAAGACTGATTGAGTAAAGAAGAGGGATAAGCAGAGCTTCGAGTCTATTTTAGTGACGCCATTATTGGTCATGATCTAATCCACATCAGCAGATCTTATTGTGATTAAATTAATCTCATTTACATTATTTTACTTGAACATGCCTGTGAATAACATATGTAAGTTCAATTATTGGTTTTAAAATTTTCATTACAGACTTCTAAGTATAATTATTTAATTTGCATTGTTTTTGAATTTAAGAGACTTTAATTGGCATAGATATTAATATCAATTTATAATTAACGACTTCCAATTGGGTTCCGGGTTCAGGGGTTCCACGATATATGTACCTACTTATACGCCATGCCTGTCTAATGAAGATTGGTGGGTTTTACATATCAGTTTTTCTTTATCGAAACTTTTGTTATTAAGTATTAAATTCTGCCTCTGTATATCACTAAAATGACCCTAGCGGAACATCAGCGCTGGTTAACCACCAGCAATTTGGTGAGCTAGAGTCAATTTAGAACTTCATTGTCATGGTTATTATTATTGTTATTTAGTATTCTTGTATTGTATGTAGTTCTAAACAAATACCTTTTCTTTCTTTCTATTGTGTGGACATGGTAAGTATAAAAAATTATAGGTAAAAATCTGCATAAGCGGTGTATACATCAGTAGTCTTTATCTCCTTTTGTTGGAATTGGTTGGGGTGTTATGTTAGTGGTCCTTCCCCTGGCTTCAGTTTCGAGAGCAACGGCTGACGGCCCTTCGCGAGCGTGAACTCGGAACCGCTGGAGCCTTCCTAGTACAGGTGACAACACAGCAGCTCTCGTTGACCATTCTGTGGCTTTTATTGACCTTCACGGGCTGCGCACAGCCTCAATCAGCGGCTTAGACTGCCATCTGTGGCGTCACATTGTCATCTTTGGGTTTAATTAGCCATTAGTGGTTTCTGTTGAACTCTGTGGCTTTTTGGGAGATGTGCGACTTCTCCTTATCGTCGTTATCTAGGTATATTTAGATATGTGGTCACGACTTCATTGAAAAACTTAATTAAATATATTATACTAATAATAAATAGTTAACGATGAACTAGTATAGAATTAAAATTGCGTTAGTAACTTATAAATGTATGTAGAAAAAGTGTTGTAATATTTAGTCGTTAAACAATGTGTAAAGTAGGTAGTATTTAATTTCCGTGTTGTGTTTTGACTAATAGGAGTGAGTGTCCTAAGTCTTGGTGATTTCAAACCTCGACCTAAGTTTGAATTATTGCATTGCTAATTTTTTATATTCTCCAACTTCCTTCCCTTTCCCTCTTCAAAACCTATTACAAGTCAACCGGTTTTTATAAAATTATGTTCATGCTTATTTCCTTATAATTTACAGGTCGTATACAAACATGTATTTTATTCTGGAAAATTTAAGAATCAAAACCCTTGTTAACTACGACCTCCTTAGAAGTTATTACAATATAATATTTTTAAATAAAAAAAACTGTCGTTTGCTAAGGTTTTCTCACACACAATTTTTTCTTCCTTACCTACCAACAGATTTTTTTTAATATCCTCTTCAATAATTTTCAAGGTAGAGACTTTTACTTTCTTTATTAATTTTTTAGTTTTATTTTATAATAGAGAGTTCGCACCGCGGTTACGCTACGAGTCAAACTATAGGTGGCGTTATTTTACTTACATAAAAACTTAATTCGGTATCTTTACATATAATAATACCAAAAAAAACTAACTCCATATAGTCTAGACAACTACCCAACAAAACATAGAGGTCAATCGAAGTCGACCTAATTTGATGTATTACAATGAATGATATATTTG
Source organism: Dendrolimus kikuchii (assembly GCA_019925095.2). Classification (NCBI taxonomy): domain Eukaryota; kingdom Metazoa; phylum Arthropoda; class Insecta; order Lepidoptera; family Lasiocampidae; genus Dendrolimus; species Dendrolimus kikuchii. The sequence goes on along the minus strand of CM034388.1, from coordinate 16,486,562 downwards.
TTTATGACAATATAGGTACTAGTTAGATAATTTAAAACGCGATTGCAGCACCGTCTATTTTGCTAATCCATCCATTCTAAGGAAACGACTTTTTTTCGGGATAAAAAGTATCCTATTACGAACTGGGCTACGAGCTTGCTCTGTTTTGAGTTTCATTTAAGTCCGTTCAATAGCATTCACATGATTCTGTAACAGACAGACAGACAAAAATTCTAAAAATTGTATTTTCGGAATCTGCTTGTCCGAATTAGCCTCCCTGATTTTTTATATTTTTAAATTATAGTACAAACTCGAACCATTTATAGTTTTATTATAGTATAGATTCATTCTAAAATACTAATATCTATCACATATACCTTTCCTACATTTCTATGACTAACACTAGTAAAATATACCAGCTATGACTACAATTTCTACCAATAGAATTACAGTCTGCTCAGCCGTTTCAACCTTTTATAGATGACTAGAGTTTACCCCGCGGCTGCGCCGCAGGTCAACCTCTAGTGCGTGTCTCTTGTTTAAAGAGCAGGCGGTACAGGTAACACTATATTACATTTTTATGTATTTGTCCCCGGAAGATTCATTTCATTTTATATCGCAAACTATACCATCCCTCGTCTCTCTGTAAAATACATAAGATACAAAACTTGACAAAAATGACAAAATAGATGACGTGGACCAAGTGGACCAAGTGAACCCAGTAGACCCAATTAACCGAGTGGACCCCGTGGACCAAGTGGACCCAGTGGACCCAATGGATTAAGTGGACCCAGTAGACCAAGTGGATCAAGTGGATCAAGTTGACCCAGTGGACCCAGTGGACCAAGTGAACGAAATGGACAAAATCACAAAACCTATCCTAGTTTCCGGGATAACTTTTACAAAGCTCTATCCCAAAATCTCCATAAAAGGATAACAAACAGAGTGACAAATATATCTTTATCCCGGAAACTATCGCATTTTTTTGGATAAAAAGTATCCTATGTTCATCCTTGGCATCGAATATATATATTTACTGAGTTTCAGCCAAATCGGTCCAGTAGTTTTTACGTGAAAACGGAACAGATAGACAGACAGAGTTACTTTCGCATTTATAATATTAATAGGGATTTAAAACGGGTTTCCATTGTCCTTTAAAGTAGGCAGTAGTGAAATACCTTAAACTCACAAACAAACGAACGGAATAACTAGTAACTAACATTGAGTTCTCGGATAAGATTGTAAGGTATTTGTTTGTCCAGACAAAAATCTAAAACCCATGTTGCGGTACTGGTAAATAAGTATATATCCTCTTGGGAATAAATTTCTACTTATCTGACAAGTGTACAGATTTGCGACACGACATGGCGGCAACTTTGTTATTTTCGTCTAAATATTCAATTTATTTCTAGCGGTTTTCTAGACGTTTGCTGATAGGAAAGGGTTAAATTATTCTAATATAGAATACAAATCTTTTTTTTTCTTGTAAGAAGTAAGTTTATTAACCTTTTTTTATATTTGTAAAGTACGCTAATGCTCGGGCTCCATGTGGAATAACATTATTGTTAGTGACTGGGGTCAAATGTCTTTTGTTTTATAGCGATAAAAATGACGCCATTAACGAACAGTGTATATTAGTGTATATACATATGTTGTCTCATGTCAACGTTTAACGGTATTAATAATTACTGTTAATTATTGTTATTATAAAAACGGTATTATTAATTATTGTGGGGGTTTATGAGCTTATGATGGATACTTATATTTTTTGCTTCGTGAATGACATTGCTAGTATTTTTTTAACAAAATACGTTTCACTGGAGATCAATTTTTGAAGGTTATAGATATAAATCAAAAATTTAAATATATTTTTTCATTGCTTGAGTTCGGCAGACGGCTCACCTAATGGAAAGCGGTTACCATCGCCTATGAGCATTTGTAACACCAAAGGTACTAACAATGTGCTGCTGCTCTCTGAAGGAAGACTGGAACCTGGTCACGAATGCTGGAACACAACTCAAAGTTTTTATGACGGCATACTCTAGACCAGGGGTGGTAGCCATCCGAACGGGAAAATATCCTACCACCTGGTTGTGGGTTGTTTTGTCGCCTCTTACGAAAGGCCCCCCGGCCGCGGGCAATTGTATTCTTTCTCCATTTCTGGACGGATGAAATATTATACTTCCTATTCTACGTACACCGCGGAGAAGAAGCGGCACTCGAAAGCGGCGGCGGTGAAACTCCATTGATACCCGCTTTGTTTTTGTAACCTTATACATAAATATTAGAAATTCGAATGCAACTCTGTTTTAATTAAATTTCGCAAAAGACGAAAACAATTTTGAAAGTATGAAATAGGGGCTGAAAAATTGTATTCAGGATTTTGGTAACAAAAAGAATTACATGTTTCAGCAAAAAGTTACGATTTTACTCGGAGAAAGGAAAAAATAAGAAGCATGTATAAACAAAAATTGCACTTTGCCAAGCGATGAACCCAGACCTTTGTCATGCGTTATGGTACGAGTTTGGAAAAACAGTAATTATAATATACTAGTTTAAACCATTATGCATAAATTAATCCTACGTACAGATAAACGTAAATGAAATGAAGAATTTTGTTCCAAGTTCTTTGTGTAAACTTTTGTAGCGTCTCTACGTACTTGTAACGCACGACAGTGGGATCGGCATCTTATTCCAAACTCGGCATCCTTTATACTAGGAGTTACAATGACTAGTAAAATACGTAACTGTCAAAGAGTTTTCTATTTCTACATTTCTAGAAAATACAATCTTCGTTTTAATGTAGAATACATACAATATACAAAAAATTCAACCAATATTTTATTGATCAAAATGAAAAGAAACTTAAAAAGATTATCAACTTTTTTGTGTTGATGTGGTTAAAGTTTTAAGGTCTTGTTCATACTGAGTTAGAGTAACTTTGATATGAATAAGACCATTCTAACGGTCTTAAATAATAGCCTATTGGTTATAATAATAATAATAATTCTTTATTGAAGTTTCTATCTGAACTTTTAAAATACATTGGTGGTGGGGACCTACCTGTAGGTATGAAATACTTGTGTCAGAAGGTTCCACTTTTCACGTTATGGCAAACTACAGCTACGAGTAATTTATATATCTATTACAAGGAAAAAGTATTATTTGCGTGTTAAGTATTTATATATGTGTGCATGTGTGTGCGTGTGTGCGTGTGTGCGTGCGTGCATCACATATGCATATGATTGGTTTTTAAATATGTGCATCGAGTATTAGTCAGGAATTAATCAACATTTCTATTTTGTCATATGTTTTAAATTTTAACCATTTTAAAACAGCCGCTTTAAAAAGCTGGCATCCTCCAGAAATTTACGGTTTAGAAACTATTTAAGTATTACATTTTTACTGGGCGATAGTCATTAATATCTAGTATTTTTCTTTCATAACTTAATAAATATAATTATTCACAATTAGGATAATTATATGGAAACAAGTTTGGTGGAGGATGTTAACAACAACATACTTTACGTCAAATTCTGGTTTCTTTATTGGTAGACACAAGGTTTCCTGACCATTTGATTTTATCTCAAAATGTCAGGTCATATTAAATTTAAGATGAGGATAATATTTATTTAGCAAAACAAGATTATTATTATAATACTTATATAGGTTTTATAACGGCGTCGGCATTTTAGTTTTCTGGCTTAAAGACAGGTTTAACTCAGGTTTCTAAGTATTAATTTGTATTCAATATTGATATAAAACTATTCAATAAAATTATTTGCTTCCTCTTCACGGTCTATGTACCTATGTTTTCTAAAAAAAAAATGTATGAGTGCATGGGAGAAATGAAAGTAAAATTTACACGAGTGAAGCCGCGTGGGAAGCCTTAGTAACATATATGTCATGAAAATAGATTAATATTTAAAATTATAAATAAACAGACCTACACAGATACAAACAAATGTAATCATTTTACATTTATAATTTAACAATATCAGCCCATAAACAATTCTGGATTCCGATCTCTCCATTTTAGAGGAACCTACGGTATAAGCATCTTTCTCTTGGTCGTGGGCTGGTGCGTTTCACACATCAGCAATGTCGATGAGCATATTTTTGTATAACGCTTTTTTTCACCATTAGCACGTGGTAATCGCAAAACTTTCTTAAAAAAATGGCCTAAGCTGGGCCTGCTTTTCGGTCACAGAACAAACCCACGTCATTGGAACCAGACGGAGTGCAGTGCGTTAGCTACTAAAGGCTCCTTCCTATAACTTATCTACTATTAATTCAATTGCCATATCTTCGGTTGAATTTCGACATTACATGTATGGAGTTTATGTCAAAATTTAACCGATAGTAAGGCAAATTAACGATCGGTACGATATAGGAACCGGTCATAAGCTGTCAAGAGTATTACCTTTTGCAATTTGAAATAAAATGCAATGCTCAAAAACCAAAATCAACAAGAAATCTTGAAGCAGCAGAGACCAAAGGGGTCAGAAACCTTTGTAAGTTCTGTCGAAAGGTCTAATAAGGTGGAAGGTCATTCAATAGTGTCACGTAGACAGGTTAAGAATCTTGCTTTATTACTGCAGGTAACAAGTAAAATAGCGTAAATTGTCTATGCGGATTGCGGCCTAAATCTTTCAGAAATAAATTGTGGTCATTACTGTTAAACTACCTGTGATGAAAGTAGATTATTTTCTTAGGTATCTTATTCATAATAAAAGTAGTAATAATAAAGGTAAAGATAATCTTCACTGTTTTTGTGAAAATACTATCGTAATAAGTTTCTTTTCTCAAATTATTACAATGTAAATATTATTAGTATTAAGGACATCTTTTGTGAAATCTCACATAAGACTACTTTTATCTATAGTAAGTTTGAACGCTTCTTTAAGAACCGTAAAGAGGCGTTTAAAGTTATTTTAACTATGTATGAATAAGACCGAAGATGTACAGAAAAAGCACCCTAAGTAAGTGTTTAGCGCAACTTGAGCTTTTAAGATATATAACGATCACTGCTGCATATATATTTTTTTATATTTATAAGCATATTTTTTTGGTAAATTTGAAGCTCTACTTCCGAAAGACTCTGAACCTTAATATTAGTACTACCATAAGTAACTTTTTAGTTCACTGGGGCCCTCGCAATCAGCGTCTTGACTATCAACGCCAAAATGGGGCAGACAGAAAAATAAAATGAAAGCAGCTTGTCCAGTAGTATAATAGAGTTCAGTGTATACGACTCTCTGTTATAATGTACGACAGTACAGTTGGATGTATTCCCTGCCCGACTGGTTTATTATACGATTGTGACGTTATAGGAATTCCGAGATATGTCATTAAAATCAATATTAAAAAATATTCGGTTAGTTGAAGTAAAATTACAGGTTATGCAGATTTGTCCAAATAAATCTTAACCGGAAAATTCATTTTAAAGCATGAGCGACTGTATTGGAGTGTTAATATGTAATATGGTCGTTTTTTTCACGGCAATATTTCGAGTCTCTTTTGTGTTTCAAGTACTTCCGCCATATGAGGTTATTCGCTCTTTACGTAACCTATGATATATTGCCCCTTTGTATTTGCCTATATATAAACAGAATCTGTGTTTTCCTATTGTTATATAAGTTATATTTTCATATATGTCATGTTATATTTTATCTATTGTACTTTGGAAATCCTTCTTTTTGAACTGAACTGAATTTCTTTGTTTTTATCTGTTCCCTATTCATATTTTCCGTTAGAACTAAATGCATGAATATTTTTAAGTCAATTGACATGAACATAATATTTTATACTGAAAAACAAGTTTCGCGGTGCAGTATAGACCCAGAGTTCTTGGTTACTAATTATTCGGAAAATTACATGAGATTGGGACAATTTAATTTATAATCTTGACTGAAGTTTATAAATTAATATATTTACATTGCACGCTAAACATAATGGCCTTTCATATGTAGATATTACCTGCAGAAAATAACACCTAGTTTTGTATTAACAAGAGTTTTGCGCAGCATTTCGTTTCTTTTTCAGATCAGCCATAAAATGTTGTATTTATGGGTTTGCTTACTCACAACTTTATGGAATAAAGTTTTTATAAATATGTATAAAAATTTACGTTCTAGTCTAGTTTTACCTTTAAAAAATTATCATCTATAATATTATAAAATTCTAAACATGCCGTGTCTGTACATTAAAGCTATTAGAAAAAAAATACAACTGGAATAGACAATATAAACGACGGAGAACACGATGCAATTTTTTTAGATTTCTTGTCAGTTTACCTGTTTGTTCGCGATTCACGTAAAAACTACTGGGCCTATTTCGTATTTTTCTCTGATCCTAATAAATTTTTATGTAATAAAATGTATTTTATCCCGGGAATCCCGCTGTTATTTTCCCGGGAGCGGTTTAAAATTGTTAAGGTGCATAAAAGTTAGCTTATTCCGACACAGTTTCCACTAAAATGACGATACATTCTTTTTTAAATGCTGAGCTTTGTGTCCCGGGAATCCCGCGGGAATTTCAAGTCAAGCGTGGACCAAGTCGCGGGCTTATCCTAGTTACCAATAAGATTGTTTGCAGGGATATACCTGAAATTACACACTTAACATAGGATATTGTCTATTGTGAGCACAATTTTACAAAATTAATTTAGTCGCCTGTTTGCGATCAAAACACAGAAAGGTCAAAGGAATACTGGAATGACTGGATGTGTGGTCGATTTACTACTCGTGTGAAAAGTATAAACAAAGTGTTAACGCTGGAATATTCTTACTACAGTGCTGTTTATAATTTTAACTATTTTTATCCGGATATGTTTTATCTAGGAATCCTATCAAGTTTAAGAATCTTATATATGTATCATTTTTGATCGATTTAAATCAATCAATTGTTTATTTTAGCTCTATTTATGTACGATAGATAATAGCAAAATTATAACTAAGTATATTATTTCAATCACTACGATTTTGTATAGATAAAGCGTTATTATAGAGACTGTGTAATAAAAATTATTAATTATATACAGTGTAATCTATGAATTGTCATAATCGACATAATATCCCTTATACGACATCAAGAACATCATGATTTTGTTATGAATTGATAACAGTGAATATCATAACATACTGAATAGAATACCTAATTTATGTATTTCTGGACCTTGGCAGTGCAGAATGCCAGTGAAGAGTTTATATATAACAGTAGGCTGCGTGCCTGCATCAAATTGTGAACGGGCTTTCAATTCGTGCGGTCGATCACTGCAACAAAAAACATTCCAAAAACAACCTAGCCACTATGAGTGTTAATATGTTCGTCATCATACCAATATTTTTTGTGCATATCACATTTGTTATTACTGCACGTAAGTTTCTTTTTATTATTGTATATGATTAGGGATCTCTACGTTGAATGAAGAAGTTTATTCTTAATTTAACAATAGAAAATATGATTTATACATATAAATTTTCACTACACAAAGACAATGTATTAATTTACTATCATCAATGATAAGAATTGTATGACCGAAGGGAATCCTACTGTGGCCCGCCACACAGGCTCTAAGGAGACAGAGTTTCCTTTGGGACGCCATTTGTATGTACTCTTGTCTGTATTTTAGTCATTTTATATGTACCCTGTACTACTTACAAAACTTTATTTATTAAGTATTTCAATAATTTTTATAATGATAAACGATGTAAGTAGGCAATGATTATAATCTAGACTAAGTAAAACTTTAAATTGATGTCACCTTTTATGGGTAAAGCTAGCTTGTCGGTTTGCCATACTACTTTATATGCATCTGTAGGTCAAAGTAGGTATCAGCCTAAATCGAGCAGACGTGATCATGATAAAATTTGCGGGTAAACGGAGCTTTATTTCATTTATGAACTGAACAATAAAATTGAGGGGTTAACGAATCTGTCGGACCAATTATATTTTGTTTCTTATACTGCACTATGCCAATTACTTAATAAATAAGACTGAACCCCAATAATTTTGAAGCATTCAGTACACGCATTCCGTAAAGTTAATAAAACGTCGGCCCTTCAAGGAAAAAATAGTATAATAGACGTTCATGTAACACTATAATTGCGTAAGTACGGTTGCACATACTTTATCATAATAATGATTTTATTTTGTAATATAATTGTAACTTAACAGGAGATGAAAAATGGTACGTTATTTTAGGTATAGACAATGACTTATTCACTCTTGTCTACTGTTTTCGATGTTCGTAATAGATGGGTATTGAGTTTATTAGACGATTTTTCGAAATATAAGATAAATAATTTATATTACCAATTAAAGAACCTTTGTAAAATGTTAGTAAGGTATAAACCCATTTTTGGAATTGCAACACGGCTTGGTAGACCTTGTGCTGATTCTTAACGCAGCTGTTGTAACAGTATAAAGGATGGGTTAATTAGGCATTACACGGCAAAGTCCACTACATATATGACGAGCTTGACTCTGTAAAAGCGGATAAGAAGGCACCTACTAGGTTTTTACCATTGACAAACCCGTGTTCATATTGACTTAAAGCTGGCTCCTATATCTTACCAACCGTTCGTTTACCTTACTATTGGTTAAAATTCGACACAAGTAATGTCAAATTTTTACCAATTGTAAGGCCAGTGAATGAATAGGAACTGGGTAGGAAAGAACACTCGGCAGTTTACGGGAAACACGGTAGCCGCCACATGTCCATTATCTCGCTGTTTTTCCCCGGATATTTAGGTACATTAGAAAAAAATCTATAAATGTCATTACAACTTAAAAGATTAAAGACTAATTCTAATTACTGTACCTAGTATAGACACCCCAGTTAAGTCTTGCTTTAAATACAAATATATCATTAATTAAAAGGGCCCGCATTTATTTGAAAGGTATAAAAATTATCACAATTGCACATTTATTGAGTACGTAAGGCACCCTAACGTAAAGTACTTCTTCATTCAGCACTTTCAGAAAAATTTACACAGAACACAGCTCCACTAACTTTAAGCGCCTCCCACACTATGTTTACCAAGGTCTTGTCGTGTTAATGTTTACTAAAAAAAATCCGCACATTTATTTCGATTACTTAATCACAATTGCGACAAAACCGCACCGGAATTTGTTGCATCAGTGGACGAACTTGTATCAGATATTTTAATTAATTTGTATGATATTAACACGGAAGGAAAGATTCCGAAATATGTAGACATTATCATTTATATTCAAATTCGATTCTATTTATACATACTTGAGAAATAACGTGGTATATTGCATTTGTTGCTTATTATTAAATTGAGCAAAGTGTGAATATTAATAGAATATTTACCAACTTAAATAATAGTGTAGCATTTACTTTAACCTCTAACGGACGATATCCTCTCACTTCTATATTGACCGCATGGAATCTTGCTTTTCGTATGGCAGCTTTGGCAACTCGTAATCTTCCTTTTATTCTTTTTAGAGAATAATTAACTTTTTTTTTTAAATTTGGAATAAAGGAAAATTTTAAGTATTGTACGAGTGTCACTTTCATCCTCACGTAAATAACATTGTAATTTACATGATATACACGTATTTAATTTCTTTTACAGTTTTTTATCCGATAATCGGTTCATTCAACTTTGCTCGATTAAACTACGTATTTCTATCTTACAGAAATTATTCCACTGTTAAATATAAAAAGGATTGTATATGAATTCTTGTTATCGAAATACATACATAATTATGAATATCCAAAAATTCATTATGATAGTTTGATTCCCAAAGCCGTCAAGTAGGAAGAAGCAAACGAAATATGATTAATAGAGCTACCACAAGATCTGTCGCGTTGTTAAACATGTGGCTTTTCGCCGGATCATTTTAAACTTTAATTTTCATGAATAATTTAAACTTGCTGTACATATTCACAAACAATAGAAGCTATATTTATTATTCATCTAAATTACTATGGTTTTACTTAGGATATACGGTTTGTCAAATACAAAACCGGTTCCGGCCTTTAAATTAAGGTGTTTTAAAATCTGCATCAATTATCATAATAAACACATATATTATAATAAAGTAAATGTATTATTACGCAATCGTGAATGTATTTGCATATTAATAGAGAAAAACTGTCATATTGCAAAAAAAGTTAGCAACATTTATTTAGTGGCCAAGGTCGTCGAGTGCATTGAATGCCATTTTGAATATTTGTGTGTTTTTATGATGCTCATCGTTCTTAATCGTACATTCATTTGAGTTTGCAATCAACTCTCTAAAGATCGTAATATAATATTAATAAAATAACTTTTCTTTTTGCATGATAATACATAAACAGTTAGACAAACATACACGGTGGGTATTCCGAAGTTAAACAAGTTAGGCTTGTTTTTGGAGTAATATAAGGTAGGACTCTGGGCCTGTTTCCAGACACCTAAAGTCGAGTAAATACCAGAAACTTTACCGGATTGAAATCCAGGACTTGTCTGTTCCAGTGAACTAGTCAACGACTTATAACCTGTTTTTTCTCACGAGATAAACTTTGTATATTTTAGTTAAATGTTGTATTTAGATATTTAATTTAATACATCTTCTACTTTAAAATCTAACTTGAAATGTACTTTAAATTGACTAAGATATTTAAACATCATTAAATATTATAATTGATTACAAAACGGTTCGTGTGTGTTATAAACAAAACGATCTAGGGAAAAATAAATAATATGTCACACACTGTTGTCTCGAATAGTGATTGGTATTATAAATATGTAGTTGTTTTTATCCATTTTAGTTCCTAAATGTTTTATAGATATTTTCACACAATTAGTATCCCTATTAATATTATAAATGCGAAAGTAACTCTGTCTGTCTGTCTGTTACGATGTCACGGAAAAACTACTAGACCGATTTGGCTGAAACTTAGTACATATATATTTTTTTGATGCCGAGGATGAACATAGGATACGTTTTATCCCGAAAAATGGGATAGTTTCCGGGATAAAAATATATTTGTCTCTCTGTTTGTTATGCTTTGACGGAAATACTATTGCACCGATTTAGCTGAAATTCGGTGTATATAATATATAATTTTAATACCGAGGGTGGACAAGGTAAACTTTTCAACCCGGATAATTGGGATAGATTTTAGCATAGATTTATGTAATAGTTATCCCACAAAGTGGGATAGGTTTTGTTTTTTTGTGATCTGCATAGCCTGGGCATTAACTCGTTAATCCCTTAATTGGTAATTAACGAAGTTAACATTTCGAGTAATGGATTAACTTTTAAGTTAACTTAAAAATAGGTTAACGGACTCGTTAACTTCCGTTAAATTTCCCAAAGTTCGTTAATCGTTAATCCAGTAACAAATCTTTAAAGAGCAAAGCTCAAAGTCTCGTCAAAATGTGGCTAGACATAAAGTCGAAAGACTCGTTACATGATGCGGCATTCCTAGGGGAACAGATATTTGCAAATCTGTTTATTAAATATAATACTGCTATATCCTCAAGCGCTGCAGTTGAACGTCTTTTCTTCACGGGCAAGGATATACTACAGCCGAAACGAGCCTCGCGTTTAGACGAGAACTTCAACATATTAATGTTTATAAAGGGGAATATTCTTATTGTGGCGACCGAGGGTAGTACTTTCTGGCAGCGTAAACCGGTCTCAAGACTTTTAGAAAAAGGTAGAAGTTTCTGGAAGGAAAAGACGGACGGATACATTTTAGAAAGGGATAGACGATGAACGAAAGTTCTAGAATAGAAAGTTCGGGAACGAAAAGACAGAGTTAGATAGATGTTTAGAAAACGACAGATAGTAAACAAAAGAATAACGAAAGACAGCAAAGCGTTCAGTCAGTTGGAAGAGAAGTTTAATAGAAGACAGTGACGAGTTAAGTGGTGAATTTAGTGGACAGTTAAGGGAAGGAGGAGTATAGCGTAGTTCGAGAGACGAACCAGAAGCGAGATACGCGCTGTAATATCGGAGGTGAGCACTGCAGTAGCAGGAGGTGGTCTACGCAATATCGGCGACGGTATAGTGAGTAAGACACCTTATCGTCGGGACATCGTTAGTCGTGCGTATAGGGGCAACCATGTGGAGAATAAAAGCGTTTATTTAAAAACTGGTGTTTTCTTCCAATTCTAAGTGTGTACCCCCGTGCGAGTTACGTGCTCGCACGTAACAATATTATGCCAGAAGACTAAATTGACAGATAAATCGAACGTGTTAGTGTGGTTTCGTCTAAGATGTAAGTGGTCTATGTAGCAATTCGTCTAAATAGCAATTGATCATTATATTACTATCAAATCGTCTTAAAATTAGTTCATCTAATTAGTGTTTCTTCCAGAACCACACAACTAGTTTATCTTAATAAAATAAATTCTAAACCTTAATCCAAATGAATGAAATAACATTGTTTGTCAACATGCCTATATTATACACTCTAATAAATTATATCTATCTTTTTTTTTGTTTCCAACATGTTGACTTCCAGAACCAACAGTTTTTATAAGATACAATTTATATCACGTTTTAACGGATTAACGTTAACTTGCGTTAAACTTTCTGAAATGTAACGCTTTAACTTTTAACGAAGTTAACTTTTTTCAGTAACGGATTAGCGATTAACGAAGTTAACTATTTGATTAACGGTACCCAGCTATAGTGATTTGCCGTTTTCATAATTTTGATCATTTTTGTCATTTATGTATTTTACAGATAAATAGACGGGGGGATAAATAAATAAAACTGTAACGGCATGAAACAGAAGGACGAAAGTTTGTATGGGAGACCAAACATTTCTCAAGTCTCTAGATATACATAACATTTATCATCTATAAAAAAATGCGTCACTAACTCGATTTGTCTGTCTCTTAAGCTTTCTCGGAAAAACTACCAGGAGTATTGGATCAATTTTAGTGTAATTTTGTTGAAATGTAGTTTTCATAGTCTACTATATAAAATGAAGTGAATCTTCCTTTTTTTTTTTGATAACGCAGGGGGAATTTCTTTGGACACCATCCTCGGGTCCTTCGGGGGAAGGGCCAAAATGCAGGCATAAGGCCTGCATCGAGGGTGTGTGGGACTCTCAGCGACCGGTCCTCCACGCTCGCTTCTAAAACGAAGTTGTCGCGAGAAACGGCCGCCAAACTACCCACTAAACCTAAACCTGCGCCCCATTTATAGCGCTTTTACGGGGCGTCATGGGATCTTGTACAGAGTAACTGCACCATGACGCCCCTACGCCCTGTAACTGGGCCACCCCGGGGACCAGAGTGACCCACTTCGTACAGCAGGGGGGGGAAGTCCGCTGTCACCCCCGTGACAGCGGCATGAGTAACCTAACCTTAAAAACCTCTAATAAGTGCCGTCAATTTTAAATTAGTGAAGTATCGCTAAGACGTGCTGGTCAGTTAATAAATTTATATCAGTTGGTTCTGGCACTCATCAGCCGTTGCTACGGCGCGGCTCGTGCATTTGGGTTACAGAAAACCCATTTTTCTCAGTTGTTTTAAAAATCCGATTGGTTTAAGTGCTTGGCCAAAATTGTTTAATTAAATGATTATGTCCATTCTCTGGTGTCAACAGGCAATATTTTCGTTTGAATCTCAACTCCGATTGTCGACATTTTCTAAATACGACCGATCTCATAACTCAATTTACGCGGTCATGAGGTTTATCGTTGTCGATTTTCACTGTAGCGTTCCTTGTACTAGTGGAGTCTAGTATAGCGCTTTATTGATCTTAATTTGATACCTACTCATTTTAGGGTTGTCATAAACCTAATAATATTCTTTCTCAATACGTTTTCTATTTGATTTTGAGTAATTTTCTGCTATACCTTTGGAACACAGAATCAATAACATTGAAATTTATACGGTACTATCGTGAATCTACACTGAATCCAATGCATGCATTGGATTTAACATCTAATACAAGAATTATCAAAATCGGCTCAGAAACAAAAAAGTTATGAATGACATACCCTAAAAACTACACAATATACCTGATTTTAACGAATTTTTTGTTTCATCTTAGAAACCCAAAGTCAATTTCATTGTTACCAGCATTGAAGTTTATACTAGACTACTATAAAGATACTCTGATTTGAACGCAAAAACCATTAAACTCGGTTCAGAAACAAAAAGTTACAGACGTCAATCACTATAACGTTTTCTACTTGATTTTATGGATTTATTGCTATATCTTCGGAACTCAAGAAGTAATAGCAATGAAATATATATGAAATTATTTTGAAACTTAATGAATCGAACGCAAAAAGAATAACTAAAATAGGTTTGGAAACAAAAAAGTTATATCTGAAAAACCGCAAAAATTTCACAATTCAGCCTAATTTCAAAGGTTTTTCTGTTATATCTTCGGAACCCAGAGTCTGCAATAAAATTTATATAGAACCATTTCGAAGCTTTGCTAAATCGAATGCTATAAGAATTATCAAAATCGGTTCAGAAACAATCAACAATCATCGCATATATATATATATATATATATATATATATATATATATATATATATACATATATGCGATGAATTAAGAAACTTGTCTTTTTTAAATTCGTTTAAAATATCAAAAGTTTTGTAACATCATTTTCGTATAAAAAAATTTTTTACTAATTTGTTATTTAATTTACATAAACTTGAGCTAAATATTTACTGTCACTAGTGACAAAAAAATATTGGCTAGTAAAATGCCTAGTTCGATCAGGAAGTAGTTGTTAGTTTAACTGATCAGTTTTTATTTACTTTCCTCATATTCCAAATAAAAAGCAGTGTTAACCTCAGGTGAAAGGGCCGGGTGAATTTAGGCACTCCAACTATTACTGCCCTCGCTTCGCTCGTGCGCGAAACTATCTCATGCCTAAATAGGTAATTTCTCTCGTTTAACGATCTACTATCGTAATATCAAGGGCGAAGCCAACGCGTTGTTGGCCTTTAGAATAGGTGGAATGTGATAGGAGGGATGGAATAACGGGGATGGCATAGCAGGATCAGATAGAAGGATTGGGATAAGGGAATTGTATAAGGGGATGGAATAGGGAAGACGGGATAGAGGAAAGTGGTCCACCGAAACTCACTGAGCATGAATGAATGAACCAGTTTGTAATGTTTAATTACACCGATACAAAAACTGACTTGTCTATCTATAACATTATAACATTCTGAAAATGCTGTGTTTGTATATTAAATCTATTTACAAAAAAAGAACTGGCTTACATATTATATAAAGGATGAAGAACACGATGCAATTTTTGTAGATTTGTCTTGTCTGTGTTTCTGTTTGTCGGTTTGTCTGTTTGTTCGAAGTTCACGTAAAAACTACTGAGCCGATTTCGATGTGGTTTTCGTAGATCGCCAGCAAATTCTTACAATTAAAGTTTGCTGCCTATTTTTTATCCCGGGAACCTTGCGGGATTTTTTCTGGGAATAATTTACATTTAGATTTTTTTTACTGATTGATAGGAAATTGTATGTAATAAAATGAGTTCGTCTTGAGTCTCGCAAGAATTTTCCCCGGGAGCGGTTTGAAGTTAGAAGTGTATAAAAATTAGCTTATTCCGACAGAGTTTCCACTAAAATGATAATTTACATTATTTTTGTTGCGATACTTTGTGTCCCGGGAATCCCGCGGGAATTTTAAGTCAAGCGTGGACGAAGTCGCGGGCCTATTCTAGTAAATAAATAACCATGATGTTTGCATTAGTATATATATTTAATTTCGTTATGAGTTACGCAACTCCTTATGGCATTATAGACATTATAGTGTAGGTATGCAAGTCTTTCCAAATATATAACCTTACAAGAAATTGTTAGTTTAGTAATCCGCCTGCAATGCAAGAACTTGAACCAGCGGGCAAACAGCCGTCGTCAGTCTTTATTTGTATCTTGGAAATGAATAATGTGATATTTATAGAGATATGTAGTTATGAATAATTTATAAGAGTTGACGACAAAGCAAATTATATAGAGGTACGTCATAATAGTATGTAAATATTTGAGTGGATTTGTTAGTTTGATTGATTGACGCCTTTGTTCATGAACCGATTTTAATAAAATTGAATTTACTACATGTAGAAAACCCTTACAAACGTTTCACGATATAGGGTGTAGAAATAATAAGGTCGTAAACGCAGATCAACCGCTAGTAACTTTAATAAATAAACAGAGCCAATTGATTATAATTTAAAAAATTGCATGCAGGTAAAAACTAGCATACCATACCTTAAAAGTCCAGGGAAAATAAATAGGTTTGTCAGTGACGTAATTATGTCACTTTTCCCTGTTAAATCTTGACTTAAGTTAGTTTTGACTTTTTTTTAAGTGATTCAACTTATATATTTATTTTATTGTGAAGCTTCTGGGTTTCCGAAGCACAAGGTCCAAACTTAAAAGTGCGATATTTTAAAATAATGTTGCTTGACAAGTTCGTCTTTTTCACTGGGGTGTTTATTTGTATGTAACAATTATTTATTTAGTTCTGATACGCTATTTAAATACAAAATTGAAAATAAATCTATCAATACTCTGATTTTTTATTGATTAAGGGCCCATTTTTCAATCACCAGATAAAAGTTATTCTATAGAACAAAACACAACATGGGGAAAACTAAAAATAACAGTTGTATGAATAAGACAGTTGAATTGTATCGATTTTGAATTTAGTCAGGTTATAATTTATTCCATAAATAGCTTTTATCTGATGATTGAAAAATCGGCCCTAAGTTTAACATTGATTTAAATAAATAAAACGTCAAAAGCTGACAGAAAAATGTTCTGGGTCACCATCTAGTCATGTAAAATTAAAACCGCTCCAGAGTTATATTCTATATGCCAATTATTACATCTATATTCTTGTCCTATGGTACTGAATTTGATAGTGGCAAACGTCCTTGGGAAATAACTGATTTTCAATGGATTGGCTTATTTAGAGTAAACTTTCTTTTTTAGACTTTAAGGTATGTTAATAATTAATAATAATTATGACTATACTTTTCATTTCAGCACAACCTTCTCAGAAATGTAGCCTATCAGATTCAGCATGTATCAAAGCGGCTGCTCAGCCGATGGTGTCGGTCCTAGCAGCTGGTATCCCGGAGTTAGGTACAGAAGTACTGGACGTGATGCATGTTGATCGTATCAAGGTAGACCTGGCTGGACTCAAGCTGAACATACGAGACGCTGATATAAAGGGCTTAAAACACACTGTCATTGACGAAATTAGGTAAGATACCCTTTATAATTTCTTTTTTATGAATATGCCGGTGGAATTATGGAGTAATGCAGGTGAACCGCGCTAAGGAATTACGAAAGTTTGTTTTGCCCGACACCTTCAACCTGGGAGCCATCAAGTCCCGTGTATATAGGTACCTCCTAGGTAAGCGTCCTCCAACCTAGACGATACGTTCGCTTAACATTAGGCGAGATCATGTCAAACGCAAACCTGTATTTATCACAATAAAAAAACTACTTCCGCATCTGCGGCAGGATTCATGTCCTTGGCAAGAACAGGCAAACTGCAACAAAGTCGCCTACAATGGTGCAGGATATAACGCAAGGATGATAATAATGATGAGCTAAACTCTGGCTTCTTTTCTTAGGGAAATGAACAGTATATTCATCACGATTGTCATAGTCAGTTTGTTTGTTTCAAAATTTAATAGTTTTTATATTGCAGAAGTTCAGCCGACAGGCAGACGGCCCACTTGATGGAAAGCGGTTACTGTTGCCTATGGAAATTTGCAACACCAAAGTTGCTACGAATGCGTTGCTGCTCGCTTAAGGGAGACTGGAACCTGGTTACTAATGCCGGAACACAAATCAAGGCTGTTATGGAGGCATACTCTAGACCAGGGGTGGTAGCCATCCAGTTGGGCAAATGCCCTACGACCTGGCTGTGGGTTGTTTTGTCGCCTCTTACGACAGGCCGCCCGGCCGCAGGAAATTGTATTCTTTCTCCGCTCCTGCACGGATATCAGTATATGGGAGTGATATTAATATGCGCATTGGAACAAAAAACTGTTTAAGCGATGTGTGCTGTCCTAACAATATTCAAACCCATGTCATTGCAATAAGACGCGTGTAACTTGCCACTAAGCTACACGATTTGTAATTGGTTTGGATCACTGTATACATACGTATAAGTATGCATGCTTCTACTTTATGGCCTTGTGTAATATGACCCGATCTTAATGAAATTTCATATTCGATTCTTAAGAACCAGTAGATAAATGCTTTTTCGATAAAGTTCGTAAATTAATTAATATCCTCCGCCATGTACGCCGATCAAGACGCGTGGATAATATTAAATTAGAAGAAGAGTTTCCACGATATTAATTAGTCCAAAATCTTTTTAGTACTAACACACTAGTTATTGTATATAAATTTGTATTTAAAAAGAAACATTATATTCACTATTAACTATTACGTACAGAGTTTGTAAAATAAGAATACTTACCTAATTTAATTTCTTGTTTTAATTTTTTATTTAAGGCTACTTACTATTCATGTCAGTTATAAGCAAAATTAAGAACATGTTCTGAAAATCTTAATTATTGATGTTGTAAATATTTATTTTTATTTAGTTAAACACATTGTTTAAGCTCGATAAGTGGGCAAAGAAGACTTGTTTAATTTTGTTATTTTTTTTATTGCAGCGTCGATATGGCCAAAAAGCAGATTCATATGATTATACACGCGAATATGAACCTTAAAGCAAAGTACAAAGCTGCTGGTAGACTGCTCATATTGCCCATCAGCGGTGAAGGAGATACCACTATTAAACTAAGTAAGTGTCTATTATTATTTTACATTCGCTTCAACTAGATGGTGATGATTTTGCCAAAACTTGTAGTACAGAATTATTACACGTATGCGTACCTACCTACGAAAAAAGTTTTCTGTTGTAAATTATTCTACACTGTTGCAAACCATGCCATGAAAGAGTGGTGGTATATATATTTCTAAGGGTACCGTAGCCATTGTTAGGTCTATCTTTCTGTCTCTGTATTGCTAGATACCTGTTTGAAATTTTTGCGTAGGTACTTCAGGCATCGTGAAATCTTGGACAATACTTGTTTTCTGATAACTGATTACAACAACGCAGATCTGACTGATGGGGTGTGGGGAAAACCTACCCATATAGTGTTAAAGTAGTGAATTTTTTTCGCAAAAAGGTTTTTAACGGGTTTGAAATTTTAATAGGGAAACGTGTGAGTAACGCAAATTAAAAGTGATACTGATACTTTTGATTAATTAGGTACTTAAAGAAAATAATAAAATCCTTCAAATCTAATCTAAGTAATATTTAATTGTCATTGTCTGCTTACTATTTAGGCAGTGGTAACTCTTAAGCCTATAATTAGTACACTCAACGGCTTCAATTATTTCAAGCAGTAAAGACATAAAACAGATTCTTATCAGTTAATTATAAGTGTATAATTATATAACCTCGTACCTATATAATTTTACATTTAGTTTTAAAACAGGGCGAAGGAATAAAAAGACAAACTAACAAAAAAACATTCTAAATTACATGATCAATAAAGAAAATAAAAGACCTGAGTGAGTGACTTTCAGTTATACCAAAAAACCTGTTTTTATTTCTTTTAAACAAAGTATAAACTCGATATATGTAGGTATTTTGCTCTTTGTTATATCTTAAGTATATATATTTCTTTTATAAATTCAACTTCAACGATTTATGTATATAACCCGAACAACTATAAATCACTACCGGGAAAATTCCTGTGGGATTCCCGGGATAAGAAATAGCGCTGAATTTAAATCTACGAATTAGGTGTCGATCAGCGAAAACTTCATTGAAATCGGCCCAGTAGTTTTTACGTGAATCTCGAACATACATACAAACATACAAAACGACAAACATACAAGAAATCTTTAAAAAACTGTACCGTGTTCTCCATCGTTTATATAGTCTATTCCAGTTGTTTTCTTTTTAATAGCTTCAATGTTTAGAACACGAACGGCATGTTTACAATTTTATAATAATGTAGATACATAACTGAGTAGATAAATAAATTTACGAAAAGTAGATGAAACTATGGTATTTGTCAGGATCATAGCAAGTGGAGATTCATCGTCTCTGTCTACCGTTTTGGCAACAGGCGGGATAATATGTACATATATAATATACATGTATAAATTTAATAAATTCACAATTTTATACATTTAAAAATAATGAAGGGATTTATAATGCAGTCTTGTTAAATGTTTGCTTTGCCACGTGGTAGGGTATTTGCTCGACTGGATGGCGACCACCCCTGGTCTAGAGTATGCCGCCATAACAACCTTGTGTTGTGTTCCGGCATTAGTGACCAGGTTCCAGTCTCCCTTAAGAGAGCATCAGCGCACTTGTAGCACCTTTGGTGTTGCAAATGTCCATAGGCGATGGTAACCGCTTTCCATCAAGTGGGCCGTCTGCCTGTCTGCTGAACTCCTGCAATAAAAAAAAATGTAATTAAGACTTGGTAGTAAATTAATCCCGGTCATCGTTGTAAAACTTTTTGATAATTATGCAATTTTATGCAGTTTTTGTGAATTTATTTTATTAAGACTGCTTGTTATTAATTGTCAAGATATTTATTTTTTAGTTCAAATAAACATATGATAAAAAGCGTAGTTTATTTTCCGATTACTAACTGCCGCGTGTAGGAAACTCAAGTCAAATAACTTAGTTCTTAGTTTACAGTGAATTTTTATTTTCATTAAATATAAAGATAGTATTAGTTAAAACCAATTAGTTGTAGATATTGACTTATTAAGAAATGATTATTTTCTTGTATAAAATCTCAATTATTTAATTAAATTAACTTTTATAAGCCGCCACAAATTCTCTCGGTTTGGCGTTAGTTAAAGACCTACAATTTCTT
The DNA here is from genome assembly GCA_019925095.2 of Dendrolimus kikuchii. Taxonomy (NCBI): domain Eukaryota; kingdom Metazoa; phylum Arthropoda; class Insecta; order Lepidoptera; family Lasiocampidae; genus Dendrolimus; species Dendrolimus kikuchii. The sequence goes on along the minus strand of CM034388.1, from coordinate 16,465,680 downwards.
AGGTTCTTATTTGCTTGAAGATTAATTGGAAAGGAAAGGCACGTGAAATTTTAATGAAGACCGTTTTAATAAATTGTATTTACCTATATCTAACCTTATTTATTATAGTTATATGAGGTAGGCAAGTTGAAAATAAGTTTAAAAAGCTTATTTAATTACTTTATAGTAATTTTGGCGCATAATACGATTATGAAAAACACTTTTTAAACTTTATTTTAATGAGGCCATGAATCTGGTATTAATACCTATATAATGAATTGTTTACATTTATTTAGTTACTTCAGTTCCAAAGACCTCCCCTTATCACTTCGACGAGTATCGGGTTCCTCGGTGTGGACATCACGAATGATGTTCAGTTCAGGGCCATCTTAAAGGCAAGATAAAACTTGCTTCCAAAAAGCTGGGATTGCTAAACCGGACCAAGCAGTACATCACTCCGTGGAAACGCCTTATGATTTATAAAGCTCAGTTGAGGCCGCATATAGAGTACCGCTGGCACCTATAGGCTGGAGAGTCAGCCTACCAGCTTAATCCCCTGAACTGTATTCAACATCGAATCTTTCGCGTTATAGATGATCTCAAACTCACAGATGGCTTAGATACGCTTGGCCTTCGGAGAGGCTTCGCGTCTATCTGCGTAGTCTACCGATTGTGTAACGGGGGGTGTTCCGAGGAACTGTTCAGAATGGTGTCTTCGCTTTCGTTCTACCACCACACGCGCCGCTTGCCATCGACTGGGTGTTCATCCGCATTTTCTCGAGCCACTTCACTCATGTACATAACGTTTCACAACAACATTTCTCTTGCATACCGCAGGGATTTGGAATAAGCTCCCAATGTAGATTTTCCCACAGCGCTAAAATATGGAGTTTTTAAAAAGGGCAGCGGGTTGGTGAGTTCTCTGGTATCGCAAGCGTCCATAATCGACGGTAACCGCTTACTATCGGATGGGCCTTCAGCATGTCTGCTGTACTCCAGCTAAATAAATAAAAAAAATGGTGAATAACAGAGTTTTATTCATTTTTTTATGGCAGGAGTTTAGCAGAAAGGCAAACAGCCCACTTGATGGAAAGCGGTTATGCCATCGCCTATGGACATTTGCAACACCAAAGAGGCTACAAATGCGCTGCTGCTCTCTTAAGGGAACCTGGTGACTAATTCCGGAACACAAATCAGTGTTGTTATGGCGGCATACTCTAGACCAGGGTTGGTAGCCATCCAGTTGGGCAAATACCCTACCACCTGGCTGTGGGTTGTTTTGTCGCCTCTTACGATAGGCCGCCCAGCCGCAGGAAATTGTATTCTTTCTCCGTTCCTGCACGGATAAAAAATCATTTATTAGATACATTTATTTACAGAAAATCTTGAAATAAGAATGAACGTTCCCTTCGAGTTGACAAAGAACGCTAATGGTAAAGATGTCATCGATCTGAAAAGCTACAAATACACTTATGATGTAAAGGATAACGCCCACTTTCACTTAACCAACCTTTTCAATGGGAATAAGGAATTGAGTAAGTCCCCATTCAACTTAATGTATCTTAGCAAATTGCGTTTTAGGGTTCAGTATCCCGTTTAAGTAAAGGGAACACATATAATATAACTATTTAATATATTAAGTATATATCATTTATGTATTTATTATTAAAATATAAGGCGTTGTATTATATATTACGTATACCTACCTCTATTGCCATTATTATCTCGATTAATTCCTGGGGTTGTATGCAAGACATCGCTTTCTAGCCATAAGACCGCCCTTTGTACATAATTAGATATAGTTCTAGTCTGTAAGTTCATTTTGGTATTGATGTACAATAAAGAGTCATTTATCTAATATAACGGAAAATATATAGATAAATTTGTCCAATCTGCCTACACGGCTATATGTAGGTACATTATAGCTGTTTTTTCGAAAATTATTGGCACTATCTGTATTTTTGAATTAGGAATTAAACGAATAGTTTCAGTGAAAGCATGAAAAGAAGTTACAAATTATTTAAATATTATTACTGACATTGTATATTGTGTAGAAAGTTTGACCAGAAGCATTTTGATACCAAACTGTAACAATATTGCATAGGTGTATAATGCTAATGTATATAATATAGATATAATAATAACAATCATACTATTTTTAAATAATGTATGCGTCCATTTGCGTCATTATAAAACTGCAAATTAATGCGAAGATCACATTATAAAAGAAATGCCATGAGTCTTCAGAAAACATCATATCATTAAAAATGGTTAACGTAAAATTTTATTTTTCAGGCGATACGCTGCATACTTTCATGAACGAAAATTGGAAGGCTTTAACACAAGAGTTTGCGGTCCCAGTGCTCGAACAACCTTTAAATAAAATATTCAGTACAATGAAAACATATTTGAAATCGCAACCATTAGAAGATATAGCTGTTGTTTAGAAACAATCCTGCCAAATATTAGATATTATATAATTAATTTTAGATAAGACTGAACAACTGCTAGATAATTTTTATAGTAGTATAATACAAGTTGTTTCCATCAAGATATAAGTACTGCCACAGTTTTCTACCAGGATTTAACTGTAGATGAAGTCAAGAAACTTTCCCATGTGATACCTACTTAATCTGACTGTAACATTGATTTGCACGATCATTAGTACCTACCAAATGTATAATATCAGACGAAATTACAAAATTGAGGAAACAGAGACAAAAGCCTACAATTTATAAATAATAATTAGGATAATATGCCTGTGACTTCGTCTACGCTTGATTTAAAATTCCCGCGGGTTTGTCGGGACCCAAAGCACCGCAGCCATCGTTCTAGTGAAAACTGTGTCGGAAGAAGCTAAGTTTTATGCACCCGAATAACTTCAAACCGCTCCCAGGAAAATTCCGGGAATTTCCGGGATTAAAATATATCACATCACACATTTTATTACATAAAGTTTATTATTGTCCATCAGTGAAAAGTTACATTCACATTCATTGTTTTTTAATCTTGCCATTGTAAATCATTTCCAGTAAATTTATCACGGGATTCTCAGCATAAAAAATAGTCCATATTTTAAGTCTAAGAATTTGCTGTCGATCAGCAAAAACCGCATTAAAATCGGATTAGCAATTTTAACGTGGATCCCGAAGAAACAAACAAGAAATCTAAAAAAAATAGCATCGTGTTCTCCATCGTTTATATAGTATACTAGAGCTTTCCCCGAAGCTACGCCGCCTTAAAAGCTCTACACAGTAGCTTTATATTACGTACATATAGATTTAATTACTTGTTTTACATATATATAATATATGTATAAACCTTCAATACTTTATTTTCTTGTTCAATTTTGCTACAATTAGAAAGAAACTATGTCAATATGTTGTAGACAACTGCACAACAAAACGTAAAAATAGTCGCGGCCAACTTGATTTGAAATACCTTATACGTATTGAATGACATATGGGCAACTTGACAACGTATTTGTCATTGGACTATAGCGATGGTTGTCTACATCCCAATTGTAGCGCCATCTATTTTGCTGATCTGTCTATTCCAAGTAAACTACGTCATTTATGAGGATAAAACGCATCCTAAGTGTTGATTCGGGTTATAAGCCATCCTTTTGTCGAGTTTCATTCATACGTTCATGGTTTTCAAAAAAGATGCGATTGCAGCTCCATCTTTTTCGGTATTTTCGTGCAACCCACGGAAACGATGTCGTTTATCACAGTTTTCACGTGATGCTCTAACAGACAGACAGACGCAATCTGCTGGTCCGAATTAGCCCCCCCTGATATTTTTCACATTTTTAAATGCATTGTAGAAACTCGAACCTTTTACAGATTTATTATAGTATATAGGTAGATTCCAGTTTTTTTAATAGCTTCAATGTACAGACCCGGTAATGTTTAAAATGTTATAATATTATATATATATATATATATATATATATATGTATGTATATATGTATATATATGTATATGTATATATATGTATATATGTATATATATGTATATGTATATATATGTATATATATATATATATATATATATATATATATATATATATAATTATGGATATAGATATGGCTTGACCTTCTTAAAAACTACACAGGTATGTAGATATTTACCGTCTGACTTCAGCTTACAATTTATCACCACTGCTTACAGCTGTTACAATCCAATACGCTATCGTTCTCCATAAATTTTCTCCTGTCTTTTTATGAATTAGTTTAATATGAAGTTTTCTAAAAGAGTTACGATATACCAATTTCTTATACCTTCTTGATTCTTTTTAACTAATCCTACTTCTCCAGAAAGTCTCGTAACTACTTGACATTTTCTTAAGTTTTCGCGACTTGTGTAAATAATAAAACTACATTATAACGGTTTTAAGCGTAGTGCTTTATTTGATTTTTATTATTCCGAAATTTATACTTGACATTGTTGAAAACCCGGCAAAGTTTATTTGCCTCGTAGGTTCTTGCAGTTCGCCCTTTAAGTTGCCACTCCTTTGCGACCCAGCTTGCCGTGTGTGGTTATTTCTTCTGCAAACGCATTCAATTGAATTTAATTTTATATACAAGACTGTTGTTTAATAGTAATGAAACAATGGTTATGATCTTTTCGCATAATTACGATGATTACAATTGTTTGAAATTCATAATAATTTCCAGATTTTAAATAAAGCAAAAAAGCTGACAATATAATTGTTGTTTTTGTTGGGTTTCTTTTGTAGTTTTTTTTTTTTTTTGGTGGACGTTAACTTGTAAAATTATATTTGGAACTATGAATAGTATCCAGTATTATGTAGTAGATTAAGATTTTAGTTATAAACAGACTTATAGTTAAGTACATTAGAATTAAACAATTTTCAAAAAGGTGTTTTTATTTTTTGACAGTGATACTTGAACAACCATATTCAAATCAAAAACATGGAAAGAAGAATTTGTAGTACAAATAGTTTACAGATTTAAAGACTAACGGCTTTATTCATAATAGTTATACAAGATTTATGTAAATGCTTTTCTTCGATTGAGTTCCGTAGACAGATAACAGGAGACGTTTGACATCTCTATGGAGCCATCACTGACGGTTTCTGTAGAGGTTAGAAAAAACCTTTATTTTTGAAATTTGAGTACGTAACCTAATCGGTCAATCATAATCGAAAATACTCTACTAACTATTAAACAGAGTTATTCAAAACAATAACATTCTTATTAAAACGAATATCTTCTCACATAATATGGATTTAATTAAAAGAAGTCATTAAATAATTTAAAGTACATTATGATTTTTCAAGACCTGACTGATATCTCACACTCTTATGTATTTTGAAAACAAAAATCCTACCTCAATTACATGTTTGGTGACAAGCCTTAAACTTTAAATTTTATGCAATTTCACTATATTGTTTATAACGGCATGTAAAATATATAATTACTACAAAACTTCAACTATATAGACTCAATATTTCTTGTAAGAATAATAAAAAATGATATCATGATTGCATTCTGCATTTTATTTTTGCTAAAGTATTTACGAAACCCTAAAAGCATAAGTGAAACATGCTTAGATGCTTATTATTGCGTCTTTGTCATTAAAAATCAAGGTTAAAAGAAAAATGAAGCATTACGTAAAGAACTTGAATTTAATTTATTTTTTTTAACGTAATATGTGGTATCTAATTATTATAAGTATAACGCTAATGTACTGCGTATGAATCTCAATCGCACTTAACTCGTTTTTGTACTGACCATAAATAACACTTATATTACTATTATACTGACGTATGTTTAACACTTACTTTATAAAAAAATAGTAGGTATGGTAGTTATGTAAATCATATGATTGCTATTATTAAAGGAGATAATATTTAATGTCGTAAAACTGGTAATAATTAACAAATAGAATACAAGGTAACAAAACAAAGGAAACGATAAATACAATAAATATGGTGTACCTCCGTGGCAATCATGTAAACCATTATTTTTAAGACTAAAATGATTGACACTACCCTGTATGTATATTTTCGAATGTGCTAAATTTACTCGGAACAATTCAGAATTCTTTACAAAAGCCAAGGAAATGTATCCCAGAAACACAAGAAACCCAGATAGAATAGTTTTAAATAGGATACTTAAAATTGCAATGTTACAAAAACAGATCAAATGAACAAAGATATGAATATAAAAGTAAGTAAGCAAAACATTTTACAGTATCAACGAATTTTTTGATAATAAAATAAATTAAAACACTATGTCATAATAATAATATATATATATATATATATATATATATATATATATATATATATATATATACATATATAGTTGTGGTCATATAATTAAGAACGATTTGAAGTTCTAGAAGTTTTTTTTATTTAAATCGTGGCATACACAGAGATGTGTACCTTCTGAGAAGCAACTAGTTATGTTATAAAATAGCCACATTAATAGAGCAACGTGGCTTAGGAATAAAGAATAAAATCGCTAACTATTTTTTTTTCACATTTTATTTATTTTACCAAAGTAACAAATTCAAATAGTACTGAAGCTGGACAAATAATTAAGAACGATTTATTAAACTGTTCCGGAATCATTTTGTATGACACTCACATTTAAAAAATCACAATAATATGTAGCGCGAGAAATTTAAAAAACAATTTAATACATTTTTATCTAAAATTAATAGTTAATAGTATATCCATGGCTTTTAATTACTGCTTTACACCGGCGAAGCATTGACTTTATTAATTTTTGACATTACGCAAGAGAAATAGAGTTCCATTCTTCTAAAAAAACGTCGTACAGCTCTCTTGAATTCTCACACTGTGTATTTGAAACCTTTTTCTTTACTTCGAACCACAGATTCTCTATTGGGTTTAGATCTGGGCTGTTAGCTGGCCAGTTTAAGACAGAAACTGATTGCGCTGTAAGGAATTCCTTTACGGTGCGTGCAGTGTGCTCTGGATCATTGTCATGCTGGAATGTCCAAATAACCGGTAGAACGTCTTCAACATAAGGTAACATTGTTTCTTCCAGTATATTTTTGTATTGGAACTGATCCATGTCTTCTTCTATCAACTTTACAGGTCCAACACCATGTCCAGAAAAGCACCCCCAAATTTTCACATTTCCACTACCGTGCTTTAATGTAACTTTCGTGTACTTAGGGTCGAATGCTGTATTCGGGGGACGTCGTACATATCATTTTCCAACAGAACATACAAAACCATCGTTTTTGAACATTGCAGATGGTCGGCTATCTTTTTATAAGACCAATTCTTCCGGCGAAGTTTTATTATTACTTCCCTTGTAGATTTATCACAACTTTTATTTTTTCCCATTGTTTTTTCATAAAAAGCAATCACTTTTAATCTTTTACAGCACTAAATGGCGCCAAAATTATACAAACAGTAACAAATCGACTGAGTGTTCTCTATCTAAATTTGAATAAAGGTATTTAGCGTTCTTAATTACGTGACCAGCCAGTAAATAGGAATACTATGTTTAGAAGTAGTGTAAAAAGTTTGTCTATTTATTTTTAGTTAATCATATCAATGAATATCTGTATCAATGAATACAGCGGTAGTTTTACGATTTCGAGAGAAATAAAAAAATTGCATGCAATTAGTTTTGCGTCTTAGTTTGAAAAAAATCTTCCCTTTAAATCAGCGTTCTTAATTATATGACCACCACTGTATATATATAAAAAAAATAACTATTCCAAAATCTTATTGTGACCTAGATTTGTTAACAAAATACCAAGTTACCTGAGCATAAATGTGACATAATTGTTTTTGTTTAATAATATTAATTTAATTTACAATTTGAATTGAATTGATTGACATACTTATAGGTATTGACATAATTATAAGTAATATACATACATTTAAAGGAATAATTATATTTAAAATAATTAAATGTTAATAAATAATTGGGTGTAGCAATTGTGAAAACATAGCTATAAATAAAATCAAATATAGATAGGTATTTCAAAAAATGTACATGACAAATATTAAATTAATTTAGAATTATTATTTTTTGCACACCATAAAAATGGTAGAATGTATATATAGTACATTAATTTATCACTGTAACAACTTTCGTACTGTATTCTGGTAAATAAAAACCCTGTTTTCTATAACGAATATAAATAAACAAAAAAGCTCTGCTACAAAAAGAGACAGGACAAAAATTTAATAAAATAAAAAGGTTGCTTTGCGTGACTAACGTGGTTATGAACATAATTATTCGCTTCAAAATTCGTAAAAATAGTAATTATGAAATTATGAGATAAAGTGGTAGATCTTAAAAAGTACTTTCACTAAAAAATAGTTTAAATAAGATCTGTAGTTTAATGGACATTGGGTGTTTTCCCACTTTTTTCTAAAGAAAATAAAATAATGGAATCATGACAAGTCTGCGCCACAAAAGAAGCCCCACAGACGCGGCGCTGCAATCACCGTATTTTATCCTGCCAGTGTCATTATTTGCTAGACCGTAAATTGGTGTAATAAATACAAAATATTCCACAAATAAACCTGTAAATTTATCTCTTGACTAATTTACGGACATAATTCTATCAAATAGAGGGGCTGCCACTTTTAGTTCCTTTATTTTCCGTGGGAATTCTTTCGTGGCGCGGACTCTATCTTGATTACCAACGTATTAAACACGCAAACTTGGATAACAAGCAAAATGTGCTATCAAATAACTCTATCTCTACTGTATTTCATAGGTATAGGATATTGTTACAAGCTACGCTCTATAGGATGTGTCAGCCATACTATCGTATTTGAAATAGACAGTAAATCCGTTATACTCAACCTGAGGTTCGCGGGCCTTTTGTGGGTGACCTACCTGGCATAATACATTATTGTTGTACAATATAATGGCTTTACATTGGGACACCTCTGCTGTTGCGAAGATTCATGGACGACGTAACCATTTTCCACCAGATATGCCCTCAGCCATCTACTGCATATTCCATTAATAAAAAGCACCCTAAATAAAATATAACTCATCTAATACTTATGTGGCCTCTGTAATAAAAGGTTGAATATGACTGCTCTAGAACAATGGTTCCCAAAGGGAGAAACATCGCGCCTTAGTTGATACTGCATATAGATCACATAGTATAAGTGCTGCAACGGTCTATGAGTAGGCGGTAGCGGTTCCAGAGGCAAATAGAGGTCATTCAAGGCGGACGGTCCTATTATTTTTATAAACGCTGACATGTTTTTGTTCATTAATTTGTTCTCTTTTTCCAACTAGAAACAGAGCAATGGTGCGGTATAATTGTTAAAATTCTAAAAATGCCGTGTCTGTATATTTTAGCTATTAAAAAAAACATCTGGAATATACTATATAAACGATGGAGAACACGATCCAATTTTTATAGATTTCTAATCTCGGTTTGTCTGTTTCTAATCCGGGATTCCCGTAAAAACTACTGGGCCTATTTCGATGCGGTTTTCGCTGATCGATAGCAAACTCTTAGACTTATTAGTGCTTAGCCGGAATTTTTCTAGGAATAATTTAAAAGAACCATACTGATTTTTTTTTTCAAATACCGATGTGATTTCTTCTTGAGTCCTGGCAATGTGTCAGTTTCATATTAAATTAACTATACATAATTAAGGAGCTTTGCCATATTTGTTCACTCTTAAATTGGGAGACGGCTTCCAAAAAATTGGCTAGACTAAGTAAGCCCAAACATAGTAGCAAGATGTTGATGGATTGATATTATTATCCTTGAAAATGCCTTTTTTTCTCTTCATTCAAAGACTTTCATTTATTTCACTAAAAGTAGTAAAATAATATATTTCTAATTTAATAAAATGTAGCTTTAAACTATTATAGTATTATACATATGTATAAAGTAAATAACTTATATGCAATATCCAATTAAAACATTACAATACGGCCTTTTGTCCGCCTTTTTGTATAAGCCAAAATTTAAATATCAAAGATGCTTGATAATAGATGTTGAGATGGGATGTTTCAAAATTTGATTTTGTTTAAAAATATAAGGAAGAGACTTAATGTCCTATTGACTTAAAAGCAAATGTTAATTGATCTTAAAAACCTTCATAAAAAATAGTGTTCAAACGATCTTTGCACTTTGTCCGGAGGTCGATATTGACTCATTTTATTACCTATACCTTGTGTAAGTACATTGTAGAGGTAATGTTGTTTTCGTCTTCCAATCGAAGTGATCATTAGGATTCAAACTATTTAAAAGATACTATACTCGTATTTGCACCAGGTCAAGTAAATAAGTCATTAATTCTTTTAGGGTGCTATAGCGATTTTGGCACAAACGAAACTCTTATCAAATCACTTCTTCATGCATCTATCTATGTACGCCAAAACTACTATTTCTTCTTTCTGTCTTTTTTTTATTTCAGTTCAACAGACAGGCAGACGGCCCACTTGATGGAAAGCGGTTACCATCGCCTATGGATATTTGCAACACCAAAGGTGCTACAAATGTGCTGCTACTCTCTTAAGGGGAACTGGAACCTGGTCACTAATGCCGGAACACAACGCTAGGTTGTTATGGCGGCATACTCTAGACCAGATTTGGTAGCCATCCAGTCGGGCAAATGCCCTACCACCTGGCTGTGGGTTGTTTTGTCGCCTCTTACGACAGCTCGCCCGGCCGCAGGAAATTGTATTCTTTCTCCGTTCCTGCACGGGTAGATAATTGTTAAGCTTGCCAGCAACTGAAACATGGATATGTTTAAATTCAATATACATGTAATGGTGTCATATTAAACCCGGTTCCAATCGGGCACTACGATTTTGATAAAATTTTATGTGTGTTTGACTGGGTTTCAGAGTGGTTTCACACTTAGAACCGGTAGGTCGCGCTGGAATCGGGTTCTAGATTTTTATTTTTTCAGGGCAGGACAACGTCTGTTGAGATCGCTAGTATTTAAAAAGCTACTACAAACAACTGCAGTGAATTTTTGAATAAACAAATACATCGAAGAGGACCCTCATAAATGTAAATAAATAAAGTTTATTTTTCAGTTCACCTACTCTATATTTAGTTATATCATCAGATAGGTCTTTAAAAACGATAATAGCGTTTGTTAATGACTTTTTTATTTAAGCCAATAGATGGAGAGTTATTGCTTCCTTAATTGTAAAGAATGCCCCCTTCTCCTCTAATAACATACATTATGATTACAAGAATTTCTTTAACGAAACTCCCATACGGCAATGTACCTTATCAGGTTCAATAACGGTCAAATGTGAATCAATTACTACATAAAAACCATCCTTAACTTTTTCCTCCATAAGTTATATTATATGTGACATGCTATGACGACCAAATTAATTTTTTGTATTTTAGCAATTTCACTACATAATTTTGTACCGAGGTATAGAATACATATTTTTGTTAAATTTTTTTTAATGTAGGTATACATACTCTTTTCAAGCATTTATTTTAATTTTGACAACTCGATGACAGATCAATTAGTAATGTTCTAATGCGTTACTGACTCGATTTGTTATAAAAATCGATTTCATTTATAAATAAGTTTTAATCATATTTATCTTAACATTTTGGCTAAAAATGCTATGTCGTCTAATAAATATACACACATTTCAATGAAAATGTTTTACATATATTAAACTAGAGTTTACCCCGCGGCGCGTCAAACTCTAGTGCGTACCTCTTGTTTTAAGAGCAGGCGTTAATACAGGATATATTGTATTGTATTTTTATGTTGGTGCTATTTGCCCTCGGAAGATTTACTTCATTTTATGTCGCAAACTATCCTATCTACCGGGATGAATAGAATCTATGTCCATTTTCGGTATTCAGACAGACAGATCGAGCGAAAGTCGCATTTTTTTAAAGATTGTGAATTTTTGTATCTATAAACTTGATAAATGATTGGTCCCCCATACAAACTTTAATACCTTATTTCAACCCGTTCTAGTTTTATTTATATAAATAAATATTGTGTTAACTACACAAACGACCAAAACTACCAAACATACTAAAACTGCCGAGACTACCAAATCTACCAACCAAAACTACTAATTCCACCAACCAAAACTACCACAACTACCTAAACTACCACAATTACCAAATCTACCAATCAAAACTACCACAATTACCAAATCTACCAATCAAAACTACCACAACTACCGAAACTACCACAACTACCAAAACTACCACAATTACCAAATCTACCAATCAAAACTACCACAACTACCAAAATCACCACAACTAACAAAACTACCACAACTACCAAAACTACCACAACTACCAAAACTACCACAACTATCAAAACTACCACAACTATCAAAACTACCACAACTACTAAAACTACCACAACTATCAAAACTACCGCAACTACCAAAACAACCGAATATACCAAATCAACCAAACAAAACTACCACAACTATCAAAAGTACCGCAACTACCAAAACAACCGAATAAACCAAATCGACCAACCAAAACTACCACAACTATCAAAACTACCACAACTATCAAAACTACCACAACTACCACAACTACCAAAACTACCAAAACTAACACAACTATCAAAACTACCGCAACTACCAAAACAACCGAATGTACTAAATAGACCAACCAAAACTACCACAACTATCAAAACTACCACAACTACCAAAATAACCGAATCTACCAACGAAAACTACTATAACTACCAAATCTACAAACCAAAACTACCATAACTACCAAGACTACCACTACTACCAAAACTACCAAATCTACAAACCAAAACTACCATAACTACCAATACTACCACTACTACCAAAACTACCACAACTACCAAATCTATCCAAACTATCAAATCCACCGATCAAAACTACCACAACTACCTAAACTACTACAATTACCAAATCTACCAATCAAAACTACCACAACTATCTAAATTACCACAATTACCAAATCTACCAATCAAAACTACCACAACTACCAAAACTACCACAACTACCAATACTACCACTACTACCTACCAAAACTACCACAACTACCGAAACTACCAAATCTACAAACCAAAACTACCACAACTACCAAAACTACCACAACTACCAAATCTACCGAAACTACCAAATCTACCGAAACTACCAAATCTAGAAAACAAAACTACCACAACTACCAAAACAACCGAAACTACCAAAACTACCAGCATAAACTACCGAAAATAGCAAAACTACCACAACTACCAAAACTGCCAAACAAAACTACCAAAACTACCTAAACGACCAAATTGACCAAAATAAACAAAATGACGAAAATGGCAAACCACAAATAAAAAACCTATCCTAGTTTGCGGGATAAACTTTACATAAATCTATCCCAAAATCTATCCCAGTATCCGGGATGAAAAGTATCCCTTGGCCACCCTCGGTATTCAAATTACATATGTACCGAGTATCAGCCAAATCGGTCCAATAGTCTTTCCATAAAAGGATAACAAACAGAGAGACAAATATACTTTTATCCCGGAAACTATCCCATTTTCCGGGATAAAAAGTATCCTATGTTCATTCTCGGCATCGAAAATATACATATATTGAGTTTCAGCCAAATCGGTCCAGTAGTTTTTACGTGAAAACGGAACAGACAGACAGACAGACAGACAGACAGACAGACAGACAGACAGACAGACAGACAGACAGACAGAGTTACTTTCGCATTTAGATTACTTTCGATTTATTTATGTATAATGCCCATGGTTTAATAATTTTTTCATTATATGAATCACAGGACATTACTTTTAAGTTACCCACAACAATAAAGTACGACAATTATGTCATTTCTTTCATGTGGGCTTTACTGTCAAGAAATCTTTAACTTGATAGCAGTGCAAACGTCAAAAATAAATTAAACACTAAGAAACAATATAGTTTCTGAGAAAGATGCTTATACCATACATAGACCGACTGAGAGACGGAAGGATAATTCTATAACGTTTCCGTTTTCGCTATTTACCTACGAAACCCGAAGCAGAACCGGTAGAAAAAATATAAGCTAGTAAGACCTTTAAAAGTATTTTGCACTGGATTTGAATTTGACAGTTTCCTGTTTTGAATATTATTCAGTTTCCTAATATAATAATAATTGTATTTAATTATTTCCTTTTTATTTTGTATCTGTTTACTTTTGTTTAAGGTCTCGTACGGACAGTGGACGTCATTTTCATACCACTCTGGTCGTGGAAGGCGTGAAGTATATCTATCTATAATATTATAAAATTGTAAACATGCTGTGTCTGCTACATTAAAGCTATTTAAAAAATAATAAACTGGAATAGTCTATATAAGTGTTGGAGAACACGTTGATTTTTTTTTTAAATTTCTTGTCTATTTGTCCGGGATTATGTAAAAACTTCTGGGCATGATTTAAAATGACCAGATTAAAAAAAAACTGAATTCACGTATGATTTTTTTTACTGACCGATAGTGAATGTATTGTAATAAAATGTGTGATATTACTTATCCCGGGAATCTCGCGGAAATTTGTGCGGGTGCGGTTTGAAATTGTTCGGGTGCATAAAAATTAGCTTATTCAGTAAAACAATAGGTTACATTATTTTTTAAATACTGTGTCCCGGGAATCCCGCGGGAATTTAAAGTCGAGCATGGACGAAGTTGTGGGCATGTCCTAGTTATATAATAATGTTGTCATATATAGGTAAAAAAATATATGTGAACTATTTTTTTACCTACCTATATTAAGTATATATTTTATACTAGAGTTTACCCCGCGGCTGCGCCGCGGGTTAACCTCTAGTTTCTGCTTCTTGTTTAAAGAGCAGGCGTTAATAGAGGTTACATTGTACAACATTTTTATGTTAGTGCCATTTGCACCCGAAAAATTCACTTAATTTTATATCGCAAACTATCTGATCTCCTGGCATGAGTATATATGTCCATTTTCGGCATTAAAACTACATTTAAACAAAATTACAATAAAAACGATCCAGTATTCCCAGTGTTTTCCGAAAACTTAACAGCAAAACACATCGAGTTACTATCGCATTTTTATAGACGATGTATTTTTATATCTATGAACTTGAGAAATGATTGGTCTCATCCAAACTTTCATCCTCTATTACAAACAGTCCTAGTTTTATTTGTCTATCCCCGTCAATGAAAACTACAAAAATGACAAAAAGAACAAAAACAGCAAAAAGGACAAAAAAAATCAAAAAGAGCTAAAAGGACAAAAACAGCAAAAAGAGCGAAATTGTGAAAAAGGACAAAAAAATCAAAATGGATAAAAAGTGCAAAAAGAGTAAAAGAGCAAAAGAGCAAAAGAGCGAAAGAGCGAAAGAGCGAAAGAGCGAAAGAGCGAAAGAGCGAAAGAGCGAAAGAGCGAAAGGGCGAAAGAGCGAAAGAGCGAAAGGGCGAAAGGGCGAAAGGGCGAAAGGGCGAAAGGGCGAAAGGGCGAAAGGGCGAAAGGGCGAAAGGGCGAAAGGGCGAAAGGGCGAAAGGGCGAAAGGGCGAAAGGGCGAAAGGGCGAAAGGGCGAAAGGGCGAAAGGGCGAAAGGGCGAAAGGGCGAAAGGGCGAAAGGGCGAAAGGGCGAAAGGGCGAAAGGGCGAAAGGGCGAAAGGGCGAAAGGGCGAAAGGGCGAAAGGGCGAAAGGGCGAAGGGGCGAAGGGGCGAAGGGGCGAAGGGGCGAAGGGGCGAAGGGGCGAAGGGGCGAAGGGGCGAAGGGGCGAAGGGGCGAAGGGGCGAAGGGGCGAAGGGGCGAAGGGGCGAAGGGGCTAAGGGGCGAAGGGGCGAAGGGGCGAAGGGGCGAAGGGGCGAAGGGGCGAAGGGGCGAAGGGGCGAAGGGGCGAAGGGGCGAAGGGGCGAAGGGGCGAAGGGGCGAAGGGGCGAAGGGGCGAAGGGGCGAAGGGGGGAAGGGGCGAAGGGGCGGAGGGGGGAAGGGGCGAGGGGGGGAAGGGGCGAAGGGGCGAAGGGGCGAAGGGGCGAAGGGGCGAAGGGGCGAAGGGGCGAAGGGGCGAAGGGGCGAAGGGGCGAAGGGGCGAAGGGGCGAAGGGGCGAAGGGGCGAAGGGGCGAAGGGGCGAAGGGGCGAAGGGGCGTAGGGGCAAAAGGGCAAAAGGGCAAAGGGGCAAAGGGGCAAAGGGGCAAAGGGGCAAGGGACAATATAATGTACTTTAGATATTTTCATCAGTTTGAAATGGACGTTCCATATTTGTCGTGTTCTGCACACAGATCACATTTGATTTTTAATCAAATCGTTCGTACTTCTTGTTTTGAGAGGAGGCGTAGGTAATAATACAATGTAATCTGTAATACAGATTACATTGTATTATTACCTTTTTACATTGTATTATTATATTATTACATTTTTATGTATTTGCCCCTGGAAGATTCAATTCATTTTATGTCGCAAACTATTTAAATACTGGGTCCCGGGAATCCCGCGGGACCTTTAAAATCTTTAAATAAATCTATCCCATTATCTGAGATGAAAAGTATACCTTGTACACCCACGTTACTAAAATTACATATATTCTGTCAAAAAAGTATCGGGAATGGATGGATGATTTCTTTATGGTTCCAAATTGTTTTTTTTTTGTTGTTTTTTTTGTTAGATTGGAACTACTATTTTTCATTTTGGCGCGGATTGAGTTGCATCATTCATTTAGATTAAATACAGTGCTGTTTTTAGTTAGATCATATCTAGTGTGTATTGCGAATTTCATAATGGACAAAACATCGAACAAAGAGTTTGTCTTAATTTTGCATCGCCAAAGGAATTTGGTATTCGGAGACACAGAAAATGTTACAGAAGGTTTACGGTGCATCGACTTTATCAAAAACACGTGCTTGTGAGTGGTACGAAGCGTTCACAAGCGGTCGAGATATGCTGAAAGATTTGCTTCGCCTTGGTAGGCCATCAACGTCTTCAACTGAAGTTAACATTGCAAAAGTGTAGGAAACAATGACTGAAAATCCTCATTCAAGTTTGAGAGAAATAATCGCTGTACTTTATAACCTGGGAATGAAACATGTTGCCGCTCCGCTAGTCCCAAAAGACCTGAATTTTCCCCAAAAATTCAATCGCATAAGAGTCGCTGAAGACATGCTAGAACGAGTCAATTCCGATCCAACATTCTTTAAACATATTGTTACTGGAGACGAAACATGGGATTAGGAGTTTGACATTCAAACTAGTTATTAAGCGTCGGAGTGGCGCCTTCCAACTCAACCAAAACCGAAAAAACCACGCCACAATCGACCAAAAGTCAAAGTCATGTTTACTGTTTTCTTTGACTATCGCGGTGAGTGTTATGCGGCGTTTAAGAGAGCAAATTCGACGAAAAAGACCAGATTTATGAAAAGAAAATTCTTGGATTTTGCACCACGATAATGCGCCTTCTCACAAGGCCATCACTGTGATCGAATTTTTGACCATAAACTCAACAAATACCATCGACAAACCTTATTCCCAGATATGGCTCCAGTTAACTCTTTTCTTTTTCCTAAACCCAAATTACCACATCGTGGCACCCGTTTTCATTTGGTAGAAGATATAAAGAAGAACTCGTGACGAGAACTAAACTCGGTTCCGGAAAAAGCGTTAAAAAAATGTTTTGATGATTGAATTATTTGTTGGCGTAAGTATGTGGTTCCGGAACGAGCACACTTTGAAGGTGATAAAATAAATTTGAATGAATAACTAACATTTTTTTGTATTATTGACCTTTTCCCGGTACTTTTTGACAGAGTGGTATAAACCACGGATAACACGATGCATTTTTTTTTAAATAGACAATGTTTTTCTGTTTGTTCGGGATTCACGCAAAAGCTAGTGGGCTGATTTAAATGCGGTTATCATTAATCGATAGCAAATTTTTAAACTTAAAATCTGTGCTACTTTTTATGATGGGTATCAAGCGGGTTTTTTTCTGGGAACGATTTAAACAGTCACATTGAAAAAAAATCGTATTCCAATGCGTTTTTCTCATTGGCCAATAGAAAATTTTATGTAATAAAATGTGTGATATTTTTTATCCCGGGAATCCCGCGGGAATTTTCCCAGAAGCGGTTTGTAGTTGTTCGGGTGCATAAAAATTAGCTTATTCCTCCACATTTCCCATTCAAGCCATAGCTTACATTCTTTTTTAAATGCTGTGATACTTTGTGTCCCGGAAATCCCGTGGGAATTTCAAGTCAAGCGTGGTCGAAGTCGCGAGCCTATCCTAGTATAATTATGTTTTTATTCGCATGTAGGTATGTGTAATTTATACTATAGTTATTATAATCAAGTCAGTGATGTATATTTATAGTAGTTTTGTTTTGTTTCTTCTTTAATTGAAAGTTAATTACGATTCAATTAATTTTAATTTAGTTAACCACCAAATATTATAATAATTATTTTTTCTATTAAAGTCTCTTAGGACACCGGGTTGCCTGGAAGAGATAGCTATAAGCGATTAGGCCGTCCATTGGTCTAATTGAAATGTATTCACATTAAATTGTCTAGACTCACGGTATGGGGAACAATAAACAGTTTTCATTCATTCCTTCAATCCAATGTTTAAGCCTAAACATGTACACCCAGGTGCAAAGCTCCAGTATTTTATATAAATCATCTTATACCCCAGGCTGCCGAAGAATTATTAATTTATAATATATATTAGCAGTGATACAAAGCGATACACAATACAAACGGACCAATTAAAATCATCGTTGATAGTCGCAATTGAAAAATAATAATTTAGCATATAATTGTTAGATTTTATATAAATTATTAAATTTAGTATAAAGTAATTAACTTAATTATTGCAGTATAATGTAGTAGTATAACATATTCAGATTGTCACTCATTATGTAGATGCCGATTTATAATTGCTGCATTCCCAAGGTCCTGAACAAGGAACGAGATGCATATGCAATTTCGGATACGGCTATATGAATAGTAATATACTGTTTACGGTTACGAAAATAAAATGATTTGGGATTATCCGATAGTTCAGGATAGTTCCAGACGGGTTTTTCCTCAAACCTCTTCGTCGGTCGTTTTCGCTTTATAACTTTTTTTGCTTGTTTTTTTTTTGTATTTAAGTACATTTTCCATTGTATCTTCCATCTATTTTTGTAATATAGGACTATATTATTATAGGTTTTAAGAAATCTTTGTTCTTTTTTTCTTCTATCTAAAACATCATTGACTCTTTCGGGTTAATCGGTACAAAACAAACGATGAAAGGCGTTTGAGAGTAAGGTCTCAGTTAATTAGATTAGATTTTTTTACAAATCCCTATTAATATTATAAATGCGAAAGTAACTCTGTCTGTCTGTCTGTCTGTTCCGTTTTCACGGAAAAACTACTGGACCGATTTGGCTGAAACTCAGTATATATATATTTTCGATGCCGAGGATGAATGAACATAGGAAAATTTTTATCCCGAAAAATGGGATAGTTTCCGGGATAAAAATATATTTGTTTGTTTGTTTGTTATGCTTTTACGGAAAAACTACTGGACCGATTTGGCTGAAAATCGGTGTATATGTAATTTTCATACCGAGGGTGGACAAGGGATATTTTTCATACCGGATAATGGCATAAATTTTGAGATAGATTTATGTAAAGGTTATCCCAAAAGTGGGATAGGTTTTGGTTGGTTTTGTGATTTGCCATTTTCATCATTTTGGTTATTTTGTCCTTTTTGCTCTTTTTCTCCTTTTTGATCTTTTCCTCCTTTTTGCTCTTTTTGTCCTTTTTGCTTTTTTGACCTTTTTGCTCTTTCTGTCCCTTTTGCTCTTTTTGATCTTTTGCTTTTTTTGTCCTTTTTGATATTTTTGTCCATTTTGAACTTTTTCTCTTTTGCTCTTTTTGAACTTTTTATCCATTTTTTTTTGCACTTTTTGCCCTTTTTGTCCGTTTTTCTCTTTTGTTCTTTTTGTCAATTTTGCTTTTTTTTGACCTTATTGTCCATTTTGCTCTTTTTACTCTTTTGCTGTTTTTAACCTTTTGTCCTTTTTGTCCATTTTGCTCTTTTGCTCTTTTTGCTCTTTTTGTTCTTTTGTCCATTTTGCTCTTTTTGCTGTTTTTGCTCTTTTTGGCTCTTTTTTTTCCTTTTACTATTTTTGCTCTTTTTGTCCATTTTGATCTTTTTTCTCCTTTGCTCCTTTTTTTGATTTTTTGTCCTTTTGCTGTTTTTGTCATTTTTGTAGTTTTCATTGACGGGGGATAGATAAATAAAACTAGAACGGTTTGAAATAGAGGATAAAAGTTTGGATGAGACCAATCCTTTCTCAAGTTCATAGATATAAAAAATCATCGTCTATAAAAGTGTGATAGTAACTCGATATGTCTTTCTGCTAAGTTTTCGGAAAACACTGGGAACACTGGATCGTTTTTATTGTAATTTTGTTTAAATGTAGTTTTAATGTCGAAAATGGACATATATACTCATGCCAGGAGGTCGGATAGTTTGCGTAATAAAATTAAGTGAATTTTTCGGGTGCAAATGGCACTAACATAAAAATGTTGTACAATGTAACCCGTATTAACGCCTGCTCTTTAAACAAGAAGCAGGAACTAGAAGGTTAACCCATGGCGCAGCCGCGGGGTAAACTCTAGTTGTAAATAAAATACAATGAATTACAAGGTAAGGATTTATTACTATTACAATTACTTATAAAGACTTTTTTATTTAAAGTCAATATGGTCGGAAAACATCTTTCTAAAGTCGTAAAAATTGCGTAACCTTTAATTTTTGAAACTATGAAGTGGAAAATTTTATAACAAATGCGGTTGTAGAGCGTTTAATATAAAGTATTGGAGTTTACTCCTTAAAAATCTATTTTCAGATAAGGACCGCGGCATGGAAATTTTATGAGGAGTAAAATAACACAAGCGTTAATTCAAAAGCGTTACGTTTTTTTATTGTAAAATTTAGAACTTTAATGTAATGAAATAAAATCAATATAAAAACCATCAGTGTATGATATAGAGTTTTAAAATTAGAAGGTCTTGTAATCGCTGTTATTTTTGCGGTTTAAGGCCTTTTTTATATACCTCACTGAAATTACGAAAACACTCTACGTTTGTGACTTCTATAGAACCTTTCGTTATGGCGGGTTTCCATGCACTTACCCAATTAAAAAGAAATTGTGTGTGTGTGTGTGTGCAGTTCACACGCAGTAGTAGTGAAACTTAGAGATATACTCACCGATAAATCTCCTCTAACTTGTATTAATATAAATATAATTCCTTTAGCCTACATCCGTCAAAATATTACAATTCAAAATAAATTTCTTAAGTATCACTTTCAATTTGTCACTATTTTAGTATAAAAAATATTATTATCAGTTATATTTCGGTCCAAATTGGACCTATATAGAAATACTTCTCCCTTCTGCAATCCCCATGTCTAGGAGACATGTAGTTTTTGAGATATGATTTTTTGTAAACATAACTTTACTTATTTTTTTCACTAACGGTGTACTTATTTCTTATGTCTTAAGACAAGAAATGCAGAAGATAAGTAGTGGTTAATGTAAAAAACAGTCTAAAAATGCAGACTAAAGCCCACAAGCCGAGCGAGCGAAGAGAGTGTGCCATGACAGCGGTCAGCAAATGTCACAACCACATTCATTCAAAGACATTCAAATGGGGTTTTAGTGGAGTAGTGGCCCATGGATTACCCTTAGGGGTACCTTGCTGAGTCTCCACACAAGCCAGCAATTGACTATGTTATGTGCTCCATCTTCAGTGGATAACTCTCATTGCTTTGGTCTAATCCCAGTAAAGAACCCGGTAGTGTACTAAATGTAATTCCCCCCGCCTTAAAAAAAATTGTGTGATTGACAAACTTTAATTTGAATATCGAAATTCTCCCAAAATGGTTTTATTTATATGCACTTCTAGGAACTTTTTGATTCACCTACGTAATACACCAGCAGTGGATATCGATTGGATGAAGAAGAAGAAATAAACCCTTTTATCTGGGAACATTCAATAGTTCCATTGAAGTATAAGACCGATGTATACATAGAGCTGGTAAATAAAATCCCATTATTTGATTGCAATGCTTTATTTTATAATAGGTTGCGCAAAAAGTTAAAATAATTAATGTAATCAGAACGTCGTGTTTTTTGCAAATTACAAAGTTATATTATTATCACATCAAATAACTGGAAAGAATTAAGATACCATTAAACATTTCAACTTGAATGTTTTGTTTTATCTGTCTATAATATTAGAAAATTCTAATCAGGCTGTGTCTTTCATTAAAGCGTATATATAAACGATGGATTCTTTTGAGATTTCTTGTCTATTTATCTGTTTGTCGGATTGTCTGCTTGCTCGGGATTCACGTAAAAACTACTAGGCCGATTTCAATGCGGCTTTCGCTGATCAACAGCAAGTTTTTAGACTTAAACTCTGCGCTACTTTTTATCCTGGGATCCCTGCTGGAATTTTTCTGGGAATTGTTTAAAATGACCAGATTGAAAAAAAAATATCCAAAACAATTTTTTCACCGAACGATAGATTTTTTTTATTTTATTGTATGAGTTCAGCAGATAGGCAGGCAAATTTTATGTAATAAAATGTGTGATATTTTTTTACCCCGGGAATCCCCTAGGAATTTTCCCGGGAGTGTTTTCCAATACAGTGTTCACTACAACAATAGCTTATATTATGTTTTAAATGCTGTATTACTTTGTATTCCGGAAATGCCGCAGGAATTTCAAGTCAGGTGTGGGCGAAGTTGCGGGCATATCCTAGTATTAGTATATAAATTAACAAGACATCTAAGCTCGTATGCATGCACTGGAGTTTTAAAATGGTTTTTCCAATTATAATAAGTGGGCGAGTGCGAACCGGACTCGAATTTAGAGAGTTCCTTCATAAAATTTAATACCGATATTGATAATCTTAGCTGATTAACTTTTCAACTAACTAGTACTAGTGCATGAGCGAATGCCTTTATGTACTAAGAGCCTGGTCGAGCCATCCATATGTTATGATATTGTGGCGAGCGATGATGGAAAGATCTAGTTGATTTAAAGAGTTTCAGTAAAATGTAGAAATTTCTAGAACAGAAGGTCCAGGAAGGTAAATAAAACAGCAAATAAAAGATAAAGAAAAGAAGATCGAAATTATGGGTTCCAGAAGATTCTTCCGGGTATATAAGCAACGAAAGGCGCGCGCGCCCACTGGGGATTTCAGTTGATGAAAGCGAAGCAATAAGTGCGATAGTTCAATAGAAGGTAGTGAGTAGTTTAGTGAGAGTTTAGTGGGCAATTCAGTGAAGGAACAGTTTAGTGTTGTTTACGTGGAGATCCAGAAGCGAGCTACGCGCGATAAATTCGGAGGTGAGCACCGCAGTAGCAGAAGGTGATCTACGGCAATACCGGCGATGGTATTGTGAGTAAACATCTCATCGTAGGGACAGTGTGTCGTTAGTTGTGCTTAAAGGGGCAACCCTCCCGAAAACAATCTCGTACGGATGTGTAAGAGAATAAAAGCATTTACTTGGAAAAAAAAAAAGTGTTTTCTTCCAATCCTAAGTGCGTACCTCCACTCGCACGTAACGGTATTAAGGGCTGAATTTTTTTTAGCATATGCTCACCACCCCAGGTAATATAGTCAACCTTAAGTCATACTGGTCTTTTGCACTGCAACTAACGAAAGTGTATATAATTTTACTTTTAAAATAAAAGATGTAAAACTTTGAAACATTCAAGATGTTATTTACAATAATAGTTTCAACCTTTGTTTAATTAATATTTGAATACTTTTATGATATTACCGATTAAATGTTTTATATAGGATTCCGCAGCGAAAGAATAAAAAATAAACACTGACGTTCCTCATCGTCACGGAATCCGCTACGATACCCTTCCAAATTTCTTGTTTAGGACCTCTTGTATATCTAAAATACTGTAGATACACACGACTTCAATGCGTGTCTGTGTTCTTCTACATGTGGGCCAAATTTTACTTCGCGACTCTTAAATATTTGCTAAAATAATCAGCTCAATTTCGTGTCTTATATATAGTGTATCATCTATGATTCCGTGAGAGTACCTAACTGAATAACGGTCGAGTATTTTGCGATCGTTCAACATACGATAATCACCGCATGAACGTCAACCATGATTATTTTTAGGAGCGAGATGCAATCGTGACGTCCACGACTTTAAATTCTGAGTAAATATTAATTATTTGAATTTACAATATGATACAGAAAATAATTTTGTATTGAGCAAGAGAAGAATGAGAATGTCAGTAGTATGTAAAAACATAAAAAAATAAACGTATAAAAAGGTTATATTAAATACTAGAAGTTTCCGAGGATAATGAGCGAGATATACAAAAAAAAATACTTAAACATGTTGCTTGGATGTTTCTTGCCGTATATGACCTTCGAAAAATGTTCTCCAGTGCAATTTAGTTTGAATAAAATCTTTTGAATTTGAATGATATACGAATTTACGGATGGATGGAGAAACATAACGATTCCATAATGATCTGAATTTCGCCCAAATGTCTACGGAACCCTGAAAATACTTAAAAAAAGTAGTTTAATTCGTACTCGTGTCTGTTTTTCTACTTTAATTTTATTGAATAATTCAAATTGCTTTCAAATTGTTTTAATAGAATATAATATAAGGTGTGTAATTAAATATGTATGGCGACTTTGTTCCTAATTGTGCGAGCAGTATATTAGCGCTTGCATCACTACTTCCTACAACAGTTGCCATTTAGCTGTTCAAGGAAACAAAGAGTATAAACGAGTTATTAATTTAATTAATATTTATTTTTTATTTATCAAAATGCAAGCTGTGGTTAAGATTATAGGTTATATTTTATTGCTTGCTAATTTCGCAAGTTCGGGTGGTAAGTTATTTTTTGATTATTTTAATTATGCTAAAATCCTTCCTTTAAGTTCCGATTTGATAATAAAATGTCATAGTATTTATTTACTACTTTTTGAATATGATTTCAATTTTGAATAAATGCTTTAGAACTTTTATAAAAAAATTAAAAACCTAATATGATATTGAGGTTAACAGTAAAACAATTATTTTATGTTTTAAATATAGCCTGACAGTTTTCATAATTTTATTAAAATTTTAAATATTAATGAGATTAAAGTAATAATTTATGTCCATCGACATAAGCTTAGGGTTAAATCTCTGTTGCGTATATTGTTATAATTACCACGTACCGGTAGAGGAAACATCGTGATGAAACCTCTACATCGATATAACCTATTTGTGAAATTCGCCAATCGGCCTTAGACAAGAGTGGCGGATGTACCCTTCATTCCTCTGGATGAAGAGACTCGCCCGACCCGTACATTACGTCGTTTATGGACTCATATTGCTGTAATGTATTTTCATTTATGAGTTTAATATACGCGTCGTATTCTATTAATATAACCAATAAAACCAATTAAATGTGACATCGATATCAGAATGTCATCTAAGTACCAAGCCGCCTAATACTAACAAAGGAACTAAACATCCATCCATCAATAGAAACCCTCTACTAACGACCAATTTAGGTCTCCTAAGATTTCACCGGGTTATCCTGTTTCCACAGTTTAATAGTTTGGCAGTTGTTCATATTTGCCATAGTGCTGTAGTAACGTATACGTTACTCGAATTCTATAGACTCAACTCAAAGTCGAACAACAACTCGAAGTCTTCGATTTGGTGTTACATTAATTGAGTTACATAACAGCAATTCGAAGATTTTGATTCTAAATACAAGCCTTTATTAGGTTATTGAATTCATTATTTAGAATATTAATTATATTTAGCTTTTGGGATCGAGACCCTGGGACCATGTGGGCCTAAGACACATAAGCTTTGTCGAGACATAGCCAAACGTCTGGTGAATGTCTCACGTGACCAAAAGACTGATTTATACCTCGGGCAACGCATTGCCATTCAGCGAGGCAATGTAGCCATTCTTTTGGGCACGTTTCCGACAGCGGTCTGATACTAGATTTTATAGTTTAATTTTAGTTTGTATATATAGTTTATTTTTAGTTTAATTTATTTATAATTTAGTTTATTTTTGATTAGGTGTTTGTTGTAAATAATCTTAAATAAACAGCTTCGTTATATTTTAAAATACCGAATACATTCATTTAAATGTAAATGGCCATTCAGGCGAGCAAAAAATTAATGTTTAAACTTAGTATAAATTGTTTTACAGATGTTAATAAAATCATTAAGTAACTAGTTATACCCAATCAATATCAATAATATT
This sequence comes from Dendrolimus kikuchii, assembly GCA_019925095.2. Lineage (NCBI taxonomy): Eukaryota > Metazoa > Arthropoda > Insecta > Lepidoptera > Lasiocampidae > Dendrolimus > Dendrolimus kikuchii. The sequence continues at coordinate 16,439,444 of CM034388.1, read as the reverse complement.
AGTATTTAATTTTGAAAGGAAAATTATATTGAATTGAATATTGACTATGGAAAGAAAAATGAAAATTGACCATATCTGTACTTGGACTATTTTTCTTGGGTTACTGTATTCATACTGTTTATAAGAATAAACAGCATAAATAGACTAAGAAATCTATAATTATTATGGAACGATCTTGAAGACTAGTGTTTTGGTATTTAGTATTATTAACAGAAAGAAAAATTCTGAAAGCCTTTGATTAATTAGTTATATACTACTCGCGCGTAAGATTTAATAGAAAAACAATTTCTTGCGAAATTTATAAACTTTATCTGTGAAATATTATTTGATAAACTATTTATGTTACTTTATGCATTGAATCCGATACTTTGAACATTAAACTCGATTGTTATTACTCTTGCCTGCCTCTTCATCATCTTTATGTAAGTGTTTAATCATTTTAACGACGGTCGCAGTCTAGTTGTCTGAGCTTCCCGTGTTTTGATTACTATGACTCAAAGGTACTGGATTCAATACTGAGTAAAGTAACTCCTAGACACGATCATGTTATTACTTTAAAAAAATTGTCAATATTGAAATTTAGTTTCAAAACGGTTCAACGGATTTGTTAAATCAAAATTTTAGGCATTAACTTAACATTTTAACTTAAATTTTTCACGTATATTCCATTTTGGTATTTTTCAGGGGTCAGTATATATGAATATATATTTTTGTAAACAATAAAAATTCTTGTAACTAGAAATAGAACACAGAGAACACACACAATAGAACACGCCATATAACGTGTATATAACCTATTGTCAACAAGAGGGTATCATGTCCAAGTCAAGTAGAAATTTCTTAGTGATGGACTGCTCGTGTATTTTTGACCTGTTTTGGCGTTTTTGTCTAAGTCTCATGCAAACAAAATTGCAGTTACAGTAGTATACAATAAGTGTGTAAGAAAGATCTCGATAAAAGTAAGAAACTCGAGACTGTTTGCCAACACTACTTCATCCTAATATCTAACAATTAATAGATACCTCTGTCTTGAAATTGAAATGGGACCGTTAAGCTATTATTGTTGAACGCAATGAAAGGCATTCACTAACTTTTAATCCCGTAAAAGGTTTCATGTAGGCTGTGATTAGCAGTCTTTAGGGTTCCATAGCCATTTTCTCGAAAATGAAATTGTTATTAAATTACCATGTCTTTTTGTCGGTCAATCTATTAGATGGTCATCGACTAGGTATATGAGTATATATATAGTCGATATAGATTGACCGACAAAAGACATGATATATATATATATATATATATATATATATACATATACATATTTACCTAGGTGTATATTTGTTTCCAATGTCATAACAACTGCATTACCTGTGGCTTCCCCTGCGATATATGATAACCTAATTGAGTTAATGTAAGTAAAGTAGAACTACGTACTAGGGTTTGACCAGCGACGTAGCTGCGGGGAAATCTCTAGTTGGTGTGTAAACATACTTTATCGATCCATATTTAACGTCATTAATAATAATAACAATATCGCATCACTAATAACGTACTTACCATGATCAAATCACAGATATCTTAAAGAATAGCCAGATAAACAACAAGCACCTATAATAAACGTGTATGTATGAAGAGACTAATGAAGCAAAAGATGTATGTCAAGATCGTAGCAAAAGGAAATCCATCGTCTGTACCTACCTACCCCTATAAGAAACAGGCGTGATAATTTATATTTTTGTATATAAATAACGCATTAATTCCATCGCTACATCTGCGTGAACGGCCTATAATTATAACATTATGCCATATGAAGTCCGACCATAGGGGTAACAAAAGTAAAACTTCATTTTTGAATTGAAGGAGCCTATCTCTCGCAGCATAGGTCGGGAGCCGAGTCAGTTCGACCTAGCGATCGAATTTCTCTAAACCACGTCCACTCGAGGTTTGGACAGAGCTTACCAAGTCAGTGCAACGCAATGACGATCGACGAAATTGATACACATCATCATCGTCGTCGGAGGGTTAAATCCCGGTTGCAATCGGAGCGGTCTCTCCGAGGTCTAACGTCCGTTTTCCTACTTTTTCTACTTCACTTCATGCGGTTTTCGGCAACCCCCGTTTTGAGAGCAATGGTACGCGTGTCATCCTTCAGTACATCAAGACTTTATTAATCCTTCCCCTTCAACCGGGACCTGGTGGAGCCGGCTTAGCCGTAAGAGGTAGCCGTACCAGCCTATGCGGCTCTCTTTCAGTTTGTCTGCTATGTCACGGACATGAAGACTGCCATGGATGCGGGATTACCTGACGTGAAACGTGGATGCATTATGCGTAATGTGTTGTCATTACATTAGACATAATGACAGTGTTATTACGATAATTATAGTAATCTGTAATATTATAAAATTCTAAACATGCCATGTCCGTATATTGAAGCTATTAAAAAGAAAACAACTGGAATAGACTATGTAAACGATGTATACGATGCAATTTTTTGTAGACTTTTGCCTGTTTGTTCGGGATTCACGTAAAAACTACTGGGCCGATTTCGATGCAATTTTCGTTGAGCGACAGCTAATTCTTAGACTTAAACTCTGAGCTGCTTTTTATCCTAGGAATCCCGCAGCAATTTTTCAGCAATTTAAAATGGCCAGACTAAAAAATCGAATTCCAGTGTAATTTTTTTACTGCTCGATAGAAAATTGTAAAATGAGTGTGATATTTTTTATCCCGGGAATCCCGCGGGGATTTTCCCGGTAGCGGGTTGAAGTTGTTCGGGTGCAAAAAATTTACTTCTTCGGATACAGTTTCCACTAAAAGAAATAAAGAAAGAAAGAAAATAATGTTTATTTAGAGTTATTTAAAATTATTAAAGTGTACATAAGCAGTTTAATAAAAGCCAAAACTTAACAAACTCTAAACAGGCCCTAACTCAGCAAATGCTGGTTGATCACAACCAACGATAGCTTACATTATTTTTTAAATATTATAATACTCTGTCCCCCAGGACTCTCCCACATTAATTTCAAGTCAAGAATGACGAATTCGCGGGCATATTCTAGTAAGATAATATAAAATATTACATGTTATTTTTTTTCTTTGCTTGTAGGTAAGGTACATACATACATACATACATAACTTCACGCCAGTTCCCTCGCGGGGTAGGCACGAACAACAGAGTGCCATTTAGGCTTATTCTTACACACCTCACTTGCCTCTTTGACATTCATAACTCTTGTCATGCAAGCTCGTCTGTTCTTAAGGCTCCTGACATAAGGTAAGTAGGTAAGGTAAACTAGGTAAATGTTTAACAAGTAAATCTAGATACTTGATATGTGTTTATCGCCATTGAAGGGCTGTAATGTCAAAGTAAATGTTGAGTTGCTCACCTTATCGAAGCTTATATTTGTTTTTTATGTATTTTTTGAAGAGCCTCATATTTTCCCGTACAATGCATATTCTAAAAGTAACTCACTCACGCGGTTTTTTTTATAAGAGTTCTCTCTAGAACTTTTGTATGAGATAAAATCTATGAGACTAGGATGTTCTGTAGGCTTATAAAAAGTATGTCAGTTAATTTGACTGTACGCTCCACTGTTGCCTACTCGACTTATCGCGGACATACGTGTTTTCAATTCTTAATAAAAAATAGTGTTACTGTTGGATATTCAGGCAAGGCACTATTAACAATACTGAAACAATAATATAAGTAAAATTTTAATTCTCATTATTCAAAATACTACACATTTATGTTTGCTTTTTTAGCGTATGCCTTTTTTGGTAAAGCAAGACATATTTATAATCTAACGACTAGAACATTACAAATAATAAAACATAAAAGATGTTGACTCACATTCAAACTAGTATGCGTGACCTTTGATATCTAAGAATATCTTTAGAACCAGTTACAGTTCCATTACCAAGTAATCAAATGTAAAAATTATTTAATTGAGTCATTTCTTGATAAACATATGAAGGTCACACCTGTTTATTCTTTATAGCTGTTACTGCATTGTTAATCACATTAATTACGTTTTGACGTTCAACAAGGTACTTGTGAACTTCGAAATTTTATATTAGGTAAAGTTCTGATGAAGATTAGTGTTGTAGTAAAAAATAAATCTACTGTTAAGTAGTCGTAGCATAGTTCGCGTATACCCTCATCACCATTATCATCTAAATTCATTTCTGGGGTTGTTTGGAAGATATCGCTTTTTAGCGATAAGACCGCCTTTGTGCGTAATTAGATGTAGTTTTTTTAGTGTAAGTTAATTCCAAACTCACAATTTAACTAAAATTTGGTCCAAAAATTTATATTGAAAAAACATGGTATAAGTACCATTAGATTTATCTTGAAAAATCCTATGGATATATTTAATTACTTTTATTTTATAATAGGATATGCCCGCGAATTCGTTCACGCATGACTTTAAATTCCCGTGGCATTCCGGGGACACAAAATACCGCAGCTTTGAAAAAGAATGTGTGCTATCATTACAGTGAAAACTTTGTCGAAATAAGCTAATTTTTACGCACTCGAATAACTACAAACTGTTCCTGGGAAAATTCCCGTGGGTTTTGTTTCCCGGGATAAAAAATGTTACACATTTTACTAGGTACATTAAATTGGTTATCGAACAGTAAAAACATCACATTGGAATTTGATTTTTTAATATAGCCAGTTTAAATTATTCCCAGAAAAAAATCCCGTGGCATTCTCAGAATAAAAAGTAGCGCAGTTTTTTAAGTCTAAGAATTAGTTGTCGATCAGTGAAAAATGCATCGAAATAGTCCCAGTAGTTTTACGTGAATCCCAAACAAACTCACAAGAAACCTAAAAAAAATTGCATCGTCTTCTCCGTCGTTTATATACCTAATCTATTCTAGTTTTTTTTTTTAAAGAGCTTCAATGTACAGACACGGCATGTTTAGAATATTATAGAGGTAGATATATATTATAGATATATTGTATAGCCAGGTGGCAGGGCATTTACCCGACTGGATGGCTACCACCCCTGGTCCAGACTATGCCGCCATAACAACTTTTATTTGTGTTCATCATTGTGTGCATCAGTGGCCCGGTTCCCGTTTCTCCTTAAACGCGCACTGGCAGCACCTCTGGTATTGCTAATGTCCATAGGTGATGGTAACCACTTTCCGTCACACTTGGGCTGTCAGCTTGTCTGCTGTGCTTTAGCAATAAAAAGTTAGACAATGAGTTTTACTGTAATCTAATTGAGGAGATATTAGATCCCAAAGTCATAAAAGTTATGCCCCTCTCTTTAACTTTTGAAAATAAATTATGTATTACTAATCATGATGCTAACTAGTTTATAGAGACGAAGTTATATTCTCTTAGCGAAATTTTTTTTGTCCTCATTTAAAGATTTTTGACAATGTATTATATATAATTTCCAGTGTTGCCAGTAGACAAATGCAAACTTGAAGACTCGGAATGTATGCTAAACGCTTTTCAAAAAGCTTTACCTACCTTCATAGTTGGTATCCCAGAACTGAGGACAGATGTACTTGATGTAATGCAAATGGATGACGTGAGCTTTGATTTATCTGGATTGCAGTTTTCTTTGAAGAACGGCCAGCTGGAAGGTTTGAAAAATACTAAATTTGATATGGCTTCGTAAGTATTTATTTTTTATTTTTGGATGTTAAACAAAAATAAAGCGTCTGTAGTACACAGAGCTTATTTTCTTTTATTTTATTAAATAGTGGTAAAATTAAATTTCTAGCGCATGTTTAGTTAAGCCATGGAAGAAGAAAATACTATTTCCAATGATTAAGCACTCAAAAATTCTTTGGGTAGATATACAACTAAAAAGTGTATCATAGGTACTTAATTTCCCTCGAATTCTCAGAAATAGAATCCTTGTAATAATAATAATAATAATCGGCACTCGCCTCCGTTCTTGCTTTAACCAGCCGGCACGGAGTGGAGATCACTAGACCTAAGACAAGCTCCAGGGGTGGAAGGGATAAATGGCCTAACGTCAGAAGTAGCTTCGGGGAACCTGAAGCCCACCTCTCGACACCCCTTAGCCACTCACACACACCCATGTTGCCTCTGTCTTCAATGGCATTTTTTGGGGCCCATGCAGGAAGTGACGAGTCACCGTCTGCCCATTTTTCCATGTTCCCCGAATATCGCGACGGGTAGACGCCATAGTCCCCATATCCCAGACCCCTAGTACCACTAGCATTTCACCCCAATAGCCCGGTACTTTTTGTTCTCATTTCCCACAATAGTCCTACACTGGTAGATGTAGAGAGGGATAATCACCGGTCATTCAAGGAGCCTCTACGCGTTGGCCTTCCCAAAGCCCCACGCACGCCCGCCAAAAGTTCGGGCCATTTTTATGGCCCGTGGTCTTCAAAGACATACAGTTATAATAATCGGCAGACAGGAAGGAAGGTATAGTCTAGGCGCTTCACAATGGTGCAGTAAAAGCACGTAATAATTAAAAATTAGCGATGTTTGTCATACATACAACTGAGGGTTAAAAACTTTTAATGCACATAGATCTGTAAAATGTTGTAAAATCATGACGATCTTCTATAATGTTTTTTTATTGAACTTAATAGGAATATTACTTTTCAAAGATATAAAAATTGTTGTTTCCTTTGCCTCCTTTAACTTCTGAACTAAATTACGAAAAATTGAAATTATCTAACCTGAACAATACTTTCAATGACAAATTTACTGAATAAGACATTCTTAGTTGTTTTTAAAATATGAGGTATTATCACATGCTTTTTGGTCCTCTACGGAATCTTTTACGGACTGCCAAAGATTACTAGGATATGCCAGCGACTTCGTCCCCGCTTGACTTGAAATTCGCACAGGATTCCCGGGACATAAAATTTTTTTCAAATTTATTTTGTATTGCTGGAGTACAGCAGACAGGCTGACGGCCCAAGTGTGATGGAAAGTGGTTACCGTCGCCTATGAAACATTTGCAACACTTAAGGTGCTACCAATGTGCTGCCGGACTCGTAGATGGAGCTGGAACCTGGCCACTAATGCCGGAACACAACTCAAGGTTGTTATGGCCGCATACTCTTTCCCAGGGGCGGTAGCCATCCAGACGAGCAAAGTATCGCAGCATTTAAAAAATAATGTAAGCTATTTATCGTTTTAGTGAAAATTGTTTCAGAATAAGTTCATTTTTTATGGAAACGGACAACCAAAAACTGCTCCCGGGAAAATTTCTCGCTGGATTCCCAGGAAAAAACGTGGTGCAGATTTTAAGTCTAAGAATTTGCTGTCGGAAATCGGCCCTGTCATTTTTACGTGAACCCCGAACAAACAGGCAAACCAATAAAGAGACAAAAAATCTAAAAACAATTGCATCGTGTTTTCCATCGTTTATATAGCGTATTCCAGTTGTTGTTTTTTAATAGCTCGAATGTGCAGACAAGGCATGTTCCGAATTTTATAATATTATAGATAGATAGAATTAAAACTAACGCAGATATATTGCCTCTTTATAGTACACACGACTGATATTATCAGATCAATCTTGCCAAGTAGTAGGATAATAAAACTACGTTTTAACGGTTTTAAGCGCGGTAATTTTATTTGATTTTGGTTTTTCCGATGTTTCGGCCAATTTTCAATGGCCGTGATCAAATCAAATAAAAAAAACACCCAAATTTCAATGGAGAAGATGATTGGCAAGTACCACCTGTTTGGGATCCAACCATCAAAACTATTAAGACCCAAACCCAGCAAAAACCAGCTGCCAGACCTCAAGACACTGTGAGCTCTTTCTGCGTGCAACGGAACACAAACCAACTTGACTGATAATTACTATTATTTTTCCTACCACCCATTTTAATATTTTATAAAATTATTAGAGCTAGGCATGTTTGCTGAAGAGTTTCTTGCGTCGCTTCTTCTCTTCAAGCCATAACATGTTGCGAAGCGGTAGTAAATTAGATTAGGTTCCCATAGAGTAAATAATAACCATAAACAAAATTAAAATTAAATAATTAAACTTAACAAATTGGCGGTAGGCTAAATACAACTTTAACAATACTCTGACACTTGACATCTTTGTCTTCCGTGATCACGGTCACTGAAAAGTGGCCGAAACGTCTGAAAAACCAAAATCAAATAAAATTACCGCGCTTAAAACCGTTAAAACGTAGTTTTATTATGTATACAAGTCGCGAAAACTTAAGAAAATATTAGGTAGTAGGATATTTGCCTGTCTGGGTACCACCCCTAGTCTAGAGTATGTAGCCATAACATACTTCAGTTGTGTTCTAGCATTAGTAGTGGCCAGGGTAACGTTTCTCTTTAAAAAGCGGCAGCACATTGGTAGCACCTTTGGTGTTATAAATGTCCATAGACGATGGTAACCGCATCCCATTAGGTGAGCCGTCTGCCTGTCTGCTGAACTCATACAATAAAATAAAAACTATTTATATATTATTTTTAAATTATAGCCTACTGTTTTATTCTAATGTATAATCTACACCTGTTACTGGAAAGTTGGAATCTGTTCAGTAATTTTTACGTGAAAGAGTAACAAATGTCAAATACGTTTTCAATTATTTTTTTTGCAATATTATTAATAGGATTTTATTGTTTTAGATTTAACACGGCTGAGAAGAAGATAATCATGAAATTTCACTTTGACGGTGAATGTAAAGGGGACTACACAGCAGGTGGCAGTATCTTCGGACTGCCTATTAAAGGGAAAGGCAAATTCGGACTTCTATTTAGTATGTTATTCTTTAATTAATAAACTAATATGCTTATTTTTCAACACAATTGTAGGGAAGTATCTTTAATGTGTCGTGTCAATTTTTACAAAAACGGAACCCTATAAAATAATGAGGTATTACAGAAGGAATGGCCTTTTTATTGTTCAGTAGCCAAAGGACGAAAACAGTGGAGGTTTATCACCTTTACAAAACGTTTCAATATTTGTTACGCTGAAAATCATTTAAATAATATTTTAACATTATCCAGACTCATCGATAATTTTGGATAATAACAGAAATTGTCAACTAGTTGTTATTAAAAGTGTACTGGAGACATTGGAGATAAATAAAACTACAGGCGCCATTCTTACTTACATAGCATGATATTAGACCTGCAATCCCGCTAGGTATATATTAATTAGATGTTGCAATATACGCCTAATATAATCAATATCTTGAAGATTAAGAAGAAACTTTTATTATAATAATTTGAATTTCTGACGGATTTTAATTAAAAATATGTTTAAAATAGTAAAACGAGAGAAAAGAATTACATGATTAAGTCAGCATTAAATATTTTTACTGGGTAATGGTCAGTGCTTGTCTTTTTTGTAAATGTGAATATATTTGGATATTTATGTTTATTTGTCACTTGATATGGACTGATTGAAATTCGGTATATTCGGTAGCTACATAACTAGTTCCGACAACGATGAGTATAGGATAAATTTTATCTCTGAGAATGGAAAAGAAACTTGGCTGCTCTCTGAATTGTCGGTGCAGCTGCGGTACGGGATTGCAAAGTACACGCGGTACCGAAACATTAACGAGCGCCTACATTTATATGAGTGTTTCCTAATTCACTCGGTGTGTACGGGAGCGACACATACCGAGCGTATCAGGAAACTCTCATAGATATCAGGCGCTCGGTAAGAGTTTGATACAAACTACAAACTAGACAAACTAGAACGTAGCCTTACTTTACAAATTAATGTAGACGGGATATTATTATTATAAAAAACGGCGTGCTTATAATTGTTGTACTTTTTGCAAATGAGAAAAATAAAACAAAGCCTTATAAATAATTAATTTTTCCAACTCAAATATTTTAACGAAACTATGTGTGTATATAATATGTACTATTACGATAATATTAAACTCGTTATTTTCATTTCAGAAAACTTGCTTATTGATATAAAAATTAATTACGACCTGTTAAAAAAATCTGGAAAAACCTATATTGATCCAAAAAAAGTGGACTTTAATTACGAAATTATAGACAATGCCAAATTTGACCTAACTAATTTGTTTGATGGCAGAAAGGATCTCAGTAAGTAAAGCATTTTAAATAATACTTTTTGACAGATATTTTGGTGCATCTTCAAGAATTATGTGTAATTTTTCAAAACATATTTTATTTTTATTTAACATGTACAATGTGTTTCTTAAATTGCGTGTTTGAGATCTATTAGATCTCACAACCTGCCTGGAAACAAATAGGCTCCATAAAAGTGATTTTGGAAAAATAAAATCGACCAAACAACAATGTTTTAACCGAGGCGCGATTGTGTAAACTTGTTTTTATCATATACATAGAAATACAGGCTTTATTACCACACTTAGTGAATTAGGTAATATTTTAATTTTGTTATTAAATAATAACACAGATAAATTAAATACATCTAAACCACTCAAAGGGGTTTGGCTTCGATGTTAAGAAGCGTGGACTATGCTTGAAATACAAAATCAATTGAAATCTTTGTGAAATCTCTGTTTATCACCTTCGCAATAAAAGTTCGCTTTATTTTCAGGTGACAGTATGCATGAGGCCCTTAATAGTCAATGGAAATCAGTATCGGTTGATTTCGGACAGCCTATAGTCCAAACTGCTGTTAAAAAAATATTCTCAAACGTTAAGAAATTCTTAAAGGCGCAACCACTTGAAGAAATAGCTATATTTAATTAATTTGTGAGAATATTTGTCTTTGAATTGGTTGTGGATTTTGGAATTGATATAATATAGTGTCTATTTTGCTTATAACATTTGGTTTTCAATCGTTATTTCACCTTGTATCAATAACTACTATGGAGCGGTTTAAAATCGATGACAGCTATTGTATTTACTTGTTAACTAAAGAAGAAAAATTATAATTTTATCAATACGATTCTGATTTGTCATAACAGATTGTGTATAGATTTACTAGAATCGATCGCCATTACCTTGCACCAAATTACTTACTTGGACGAAAAAATTACCCGACTATTTCATAACGACACTGATTATAGTCTCCATAGATAATAATATTAAATATACTCTATACTAAATATAATCTATACTATCTTTTTATATATAAAATTCATCGGATTGTGTGTATATCACTGAACTCCTCCTAAAATGTTTTTTGTGTATTTGAGTGGGTCTCGGGATGCTTTAGGTTTATAATTCGATCCGGTAGATGGCGCTGGAATCGGGTTCAAGATATTATTTACTCAGCGCAAGACATCGTCTGCCGGGCCCACTAGTATACTTATATAAAACTAGGATATGCCCGCGAATTCGTCCACGCTTGACTTAAAATTCCCGCAGGATTCCCGGGACACGAACGACCGCAACATTTAAAAAATAATGTAAGCTCTCGTTTTAGTGTAAACTGTGTCGGAACAAGCAAATTTTCATTTTATAATTTTATATATTTTAAGCCTGAATGGCGCTCTTTTGTTCGTGCCTACCCCGCAAGGGAACTGGAGTGAAGTTATGTATGTATGTATAATTTTTATAATCACTAACTACAGAACGCTTCCGGGAAAATTTCTGCGGGATTTCCGGGATAAAAAATACAAAAAAATTTATTACATAAAATTTGTTATTGATCAGTGAACAAATCACATTGTAATTCGATTTTTTTAATCCATTCCGAGAAAAATTTAGGCAGGTTATATTTGATTGTGATTAACAAATCAAAAAAGTAAAAATATTTTACGCCTAACGAAGTGAGCACGGGAACAACGGGCCTGTCAAGTATGTTACAGCAATAACATTTTACGCAAGAATTGCGCACATCCTCGTAGGAGACACTACAAGTGGTTTTTGCACGAATGCCTGTGGAGTATTTGAAATAACTATTCATCTTTATAATGCATCAGATGTAAAATGTATTTTTTCGATATTTTTTAAACACACAGCGCATTCAAAACCCCATTTGCCCGCTTTATGAATATTTTATTGTGACAGATCGGATTAAACTCCAAATGAATTCTCTTTACGTAAACTTCCCCTTCGTGTTTTGATGTTAGGCAACCTTCTAAAACATATTTTAATAATACCACTTGTGTGATAATTTAGTACTTTCTCCTTAAAAAAAATAAAGACATTCCTCGGTACTGATCTGAATTAATCTAAACCAAAAGAAGAGAGAATAAGAGAGATCAAAATTTATAATTATTAGCCCATAAACGTACCAGCGGACCGGTTATGTCTGTCACAGGACCGATAGCCGGTGGAGCCTACGAGTTCTAGGGTGGTGACGGTATCTAAGCAAGTCTAGTTTCGGACATCCTCCAGCCTGATAGACCAAAGACCTGCACAAAGCTTGTTGGTTGGTATTTGGTTCCAAAGTTGTAAAAATGATCCTCTTCCCTCAAATTTGAAGTAATAGAGTTTCATACAATTTTAAACGAGAATTGTATATGAACAAAATCTATTGTGTAGTTTTAGAAATACTTATAACGTACAGTGGAGATTTGTCACCTCTACCTCTACAGAATCCTTCATAGGTCATCTGTCGTCATGCATTTGCCAGATTTATTACAGGATGTTAATAACAAGTGTCAATAAATCCTTTGGGATTATAAAAAGTAAGAAAAAAAAACTCAATACCTATATAATAGAAGTTGGAAAGGAGTTCGAAAAATACCGTGTTTTGAACACAAACAACAATAAAATTGAGCAACATGCCCTCAGGACTAGAGTTAATCGATTCTTACCCAATTTAATTGTCATGCTCTGGCAAGGGTCTAACTGGGGCTGACACTTTATAAGGGACAAACCAATATTCTAATTATTTCGATATCTGACAAGTGTGTCGTATTTAAGTTGTATTTCATGGTCTTTAAATTGGAGCACGATGGGGATTAGATATCTTAGGATGTTTCGAATATGCTTATGTTAAACACTCGTATGACGAAACTTAAAACTTTATATTTCAAATATAAAGTTATAAATAAATAAATGCCAATAATGGAACCAAAGCTGATTCCATTATTGGCATTTATTTATCATTTATATCGATATTAAAGATAAGCATCTGTAATATTAATCATGATAACGCTCATTATTTTTTTAATTTGAAATAGCCAATTGCATGTCGTTACACACCCGATGAAGAGTTCCGTAAAGGTCAATGGCGAGTATTTTTATTATACTATTTAAAAGACTTCTGTGTCCAAATATTCCAAGCCAAATCCCCAAATTTTTATTTAGAAAAAAGCATTAAGGCATTTATCTTCTATACATATAATAAAATTGTAGAGGTTGAATTTCTGTACAATTAAAAAAATGCTAAAAACTGAGTCAGGGGGATGTAAGAAGTGAAATAGAAGTTATTTAGATTTTTTCAAATTTTTTGTTTCTTTGTTTGTCTGTTTGTACGGGCTAATCTCCAAAACGACTGGATCGATTTAAATGAAATTTTGTATGGTGGTAGCTTATATTTCTGGTCAACATATAGGAAACGTTTAATCTAAAAAAATTAAAGAGTTCCCATGGGATAGTTAAAAAAACTTCAATTACTTAAACAGCTTATTATACAACTTATGCACTTAATTAAGTATTGATATTGCCGGTATCATCATACAATAAAACAATAAAACCAATTTATACATTAAAAAGACGAGATTCCGCAAAAAAGTAAAACCCTACAAAAACAGTGTCTAGCATAGCGTATTTCATCATCATATTAAATAAACTAGATGGCGTTGATAATATTCTACATCGCAATCGTGACGAAGTCACGGGCAATAAATGTGCCACTGCTGGGCTCGGGCCTCCTATTATAGGGTGGAACGGACAGTATACCCGCCACGTTTTTCTAAGGTGGCTTGACACATCGGTTATCACGATGTGCAGGTTGCATCACGATATTTTCCTTCATCTTTGTTAGCACGTGGTAATTGCAACAATATGCACATTAGATCAGAAATCTGACTAAGTGGTGCATGCGTTCCACCAAGGTTCGAACCCGCGCCCATTGAGGTTGGGACGCGTGCGCTAGCCATTACGCTACCACGACTTTTTCAGGCATTTAGGGCTTAAAAATACCAAATCTCAATCCACTCAACGAATATTGAAACTAATCTTGGTTGAAAATACTTTTACCACCTTGATGACTTCAGATTTTTTTTAAAGCTAGCAGCATTTTAAGTCTTGAACAATAAAACTAGTTGATTATAAGAAATAACTATGCAATTTTAGTCAGTAGCGATGTTGGTATATGTTACCCCAAGATTTACAGGTTCACCATGGTTGAGTACCTATGGCCCTGGTACCCAAGGTGCCCCGTAAAACGTGCCAAAGGAGCACCAGTGTAATAAAAAAGTATCACAGGTCAGCCTTTTGGTAAATATCTATCAGAAAATGATTTTACGCTCGTATTATATATAGTCAATAAATAATGGATAAGACTAGGACTGCTTCTGATATTACTTTATTTATGTCGCATGCCAACATTATCGTCGTAAAACCCACAAATGAGCGAAAATAAGCCTACCGTTACATTTCGTCATAAAATTAACAACCTGAAAATGACGCTGGCTGGATTTGTAAAAAATCTGAAATAAAATTCTGCTTAATAAATGATGGTCATCAATCATTACATGTTTGGTTTCATAAATATTATTTTAGCACTTACTAACATGACCTATTTGAATTTTGATGAAGACAGAGTGCACTTTAGGTGAAGAAGTGTATATGTATATGGAACCTTGGGAAGAGCTTATATGTCTGTGCCGTTTGTAGTTGAGACATTAGGTCCATGGGGTCCATCGGCAGTGAGTTTCTTTAAAGAAATTTGCCAGAAACTCTTTGACGCCACCCGTGATCGTGAACAGAAGCCTGGCTCATATTTCGCCCAACGAATAAGTATCGCAATACAGCGCGGCAATGCAGCCAGCCTTCTGAGCACGCTCCCATCTGGCAGCGATTTGTAACATAGTCTTTAATTTATATTTATAAGTTAGTTTATTTTTAATTTGTTTTAGTTTGATATTGTAGCTTATACCATATTTAATTTATATTTTTGAAGTTCAAATAAATAAACTGTAGATTATTACTATGTTATGATAAAATTTTCAAATACGTAAATAAAGGTACGTTATACATATCGACTATATAAAGTACTTACTTGTTGTTTCACGTTGTTGAATAAAAACTACTTTATTTTATTTTATTTAAGTTTATGGCTTGGCAGCTAGGCGTTTAAGCCAGATCTTAGTTTACAATATAGTTTCTTCATTTTCCTAAGCCTATGTGTAGCACAGCTGAACTGTAGGTAATCAGCTAGTGCCATTCAATGGAGTTCTTGTGACAACTCAAAAGGCCACATTTGACTATACAGTTCACATTTCTCACAAAACACATAATGACTACTCAAAAACTATCAATATCCTACAACTATTGTTCATTTTAGAGTAATTTTACACATTTAAAAAACAAAATCTGTACAGCACAGCGTCTCCTTTCAGTTCCCGCCAAAAACTCCAATAAAAACTACTTCTAAATGATTTATATATCACAATCTCTTGCAAGTTTGCACAATAGATAAGGAAGTTATAATATTTAGAAAACTGATATATCTGGAAAAGTAACAAAGAGAACAAAAGTTACTGGTCAGCTGTGTCATTGAATATTTTATACTATCGTAAAAAATTTAAAAAATCCACAGCTCTTATAAAGAATACACAACTTTGGGTAGTTAGCTCATCATTACTTGACATAACATTAAAACTTATATTCCAACCGTAAATTTGAATTATTTTAAATACTAATATAATAATTCAAACAAAACTTTATGAATAAACCAATTGATTTCCAACAGAAAGTCTTGAAACAAATCGAAGTGTTTTAATCAAGATTATTGATGTTTCATTTAATGTTGAACTTGTTTGGTATTTGAGTTACCATTTTAACTAGGTTACCAAATTCGGTTTATTTTATGGGTATTTAAAAACTTAATATTGTTGCAATCGATACTAATCCTTTGCGGGTGTCTTATTATCTCTTTGAATATGAGTGATCTATTGTTTGTGCTAATCTCTTTGTTCACGCCACCGTGAGAGATCATAAAACCTTCTTTCCTCTGTTGTTATTTCATGCGAATTCATGGAAGCCATTAAGCTGACTATTTAACAATTTTATGAACCAGTGGGTGGCATGTTGTTAGGGGACCATGTCTAATTTACAAATGGATGAGGGTCGGTCAGTCGGGAACTGCGCCAGTCGTGTTCTAACTGCGAACGAGGCGTCACTTTCGGAAGGAGTTTCTTATAACAATAAACTTTGCACGATTTATGTGATGACGATTTTCTGCCCTACGGTTTGGTTTTGTTGTATTCGGCTATACTTGTAAGAACTGCGAATTACGTGTGTGTACTTCTAATAAAGTTAATGATAATTCCAACGGCATTTTCGAATTTACATCCTACAAATCCCCTACAAATTCGTAACATTATATAAGTAAACACCTGTTGTAATAAAACCTACGCAAAAACCTACATACTTATATATAGTTGACAGGAGCTGCTTTTCATAATTTTGTTTACTTAGATGTGTCCTTTATATAGAATAGAATAGAATAGAATAGAATATACTTTATTGTACAATAAAATTTATGAAATAGTACACAAAAACAGCTTAAGAATTAGTACAAATGGCGGTCTTATCGCTGACAGCGATCTCTTCCAGACAACCTTGGGATGGAGAGAGAAATATGGCACAAAAGCTAGGGCAGGGTTTACTGCACAATATTTTAAAAGTGTTACATATTTTATATATTAATATTATTATATAAATATACATACAGATTTATATACACATGATTAAGTACATAAAACATAGTAATATTATATATATAAACATACATATATAAAAAAAATATCCATACACAAACACACACACGCGCACACATATATATCGTCTATTAAAAGGAATACATATTATATTAATTCAATAAATAGAATAAAGATACGTACAATAATGACAGCACAAATTATACTTTGAGGTAGTAATCCTTAACAAGTTTATTAAAGGCGGATACAGATTGGGCTTGCCTTACTTCCAGTGGAAGCATGTTCCATAATTGGACAGCTTGAACACTGAAAGAGTGATTATAAAACCTGGTTGTATTGAGCGGTGTCTCTAGTCTCATATTCACTGATGACCTGAGGAATTTCTCCTGATTCACATTGAAAAATTGGAAACGTTCCTTAAGATAAGGGGGAGACTTAGGACTAAACAATACATTGTATAATAGAGACAGGATATGCGTATTCCGGCGAAGGCGGATAGGGAGCCACTTGAGCTTAGTGCGAAATTCAGATATATGATCATATTTGCGCAAACCAAATATGAAACGGATACAAAAATTCTGGAGTCGCTCAAGTTTATCTAACTGGTATTCTGCGAGATCGAGATAGCTAGCATCGGCATAGTCTAGAATGGGTAAAAGAAGGGATTGTGCCAGTGCAATTTTTGTGGTATGTGGCAAGAAGTTCCGCAGTCTCCGCAAGGAAGCTGCGGAAGCGAATACTTTGCGACTAACCTCTTTAAGTTGGGGTTCCCAGGATAACGTTTTGTCGATATGAACCCCTAGGTTTTTTACTGAATCAGCTATTGGGATTTTGATTCCGTCAAATGTGATAGGGGGTAACGCGGGCCAGTGAATTTTTGCAACCATCCTCGAACTCCCAACAACAATACTTTGAGTTTTCTTTGGATTCACTGCTAGTCCATGAGATCTACTCCAATCTACGATCGATGATAAATCCTCATTTATGATCTTAATAGCATCTGAGAGTTCTTCAATAGAAGCATGTGTATAAATTTGGAGATCATCTGCGTAAAGGTGGTAGGAGCATCGAAGTTTGTTGGATATAGAATTAATAAAAATTGCGAAAAGTAGAGGAGATAAGACGCCACCCTGTGGTACGCCGGCATACGTATCGCACCAGGATGAATGGGATTCATCAATACGAATCCGCTGCCGCCGGCCAAACAGGTAATTTCGAAACCACTCAATTACCTTTGGAGATATGTTAAGAGAGTAGAGTACACCAAGCAGGATATCGAAGTCAACAGCGTTGAAAGCATTGCTGAAATCTAGCAAGGTAAGCATTGTCACTTTGCCTTCATCCATAGCGAATCTTATGTCGTCGGTGATTTTGACTAAGGCAGTGACAGTGCTGTAACCAGGGCGGAAACCGGACTGAAAAGGGTTGAGGAGATCGTTTTTATTTAAGAAAATGCTTAGCTGGTTAAGGACAAGTCGTTCTAGGACTTTGGATAAAAATGAAAGTATGGAAATGGGACGAAAATCAGAAAAGGAACTAGGATTGGATTTCTTTGGGATAGGGGTGACAAGTGCTTCTTTCCAAATTTTTGGAAACGAGCCGTTAGAAATAGAGAAATTTAAAATGTGGGTAATAATAGGAAGA
Organism: Dendrolimus kikuchii; assembly: GCA_019925095.2. Lineage (NCBI taxonomy): Eukaryota > Metazoa > Arthropoda > Insecta > Lepidoptera > Lasiocampidae > Dendrolimus > Dendrolimus kikuchii. The sequence continues at coordinate 16,421,018 of CM034388.1, read as the reverse complement.
ACAATATCTAGGATAGGAAGAATCATGTTACGGCTAACACTGTCGCTGCCCACCGCCTTCGATGTAATTGATACAATACTTTTCTTAACATCACAGTCGGTGAACTGAGTAAAGACAAATTGAGAATAATCAGGGGTTGGAAGTGAAGAGAAAAGTTTAAGTGTGTTATCTTTACATGTCTTATCAATATGAGACGATGAAACAAAATGGCTATTCAGAGAATCAACATTTAAGTCTGAAGGAATAGAGTTATTTTGCGGCTTTCCAACTCCCAATGATTTGAGGAATTTCCAGATTTTAGCTGGATCTCCGTTTTGAACTGAATCGTGAATGTGGCGACGTTGTGCATCTCTACACACCTTATTGCAGTGATTACGGATCAAAACATATTTTTCCCAATTCGAAGGAGTTGGTCGACGGTTATGTCTAGTTTTTGCAGTAGCTTTCTTCGATAGTACCAACTTGATTTCTTCAGTAAGCCAAGGCGCAGGTAAATGTTTAATTTTAATAGCTCGAACTGGTGCGTGCTTGTCATACAATTTTACTATGTTTTCATTTAGAATACTGACTTTTTCGTCGATACAACCGCTGCCGGTATGAAGCGTCCAATCAATATTTAAAGCGTCTGCTTTAAGATTCTCAATGTTCATACCATATATATCATATATATCAGGTTTGAAACCTTTAATATTTTTTTAAATATTCTTTCTCAAAATTATTTTTAGGAAGTGTAACTGTCCCACAAATTTCAAAAGTAAATAAGTAGTTTTGAAGTAAAACTTCTTTAAAATGGTTGTGATTTGAAACCCAATGAAACGAAAAAAAGCGACACTAATCAGAGGTAAACACATGAATTTATAGGACTAATCCCGCGAGAGAAAGAGATAGAATACATTATTTTTAAAGATTTAAACACCATGCGCATACAGATAGAGATAGAAATGTTTTGAAGGTTTTCGTTAATACTTCAAATTTAGTGTTTTAAAACTGAAACATAGTATAACGATATAATACATGAAATGTAACGAAATTTAGATTCCCGTGTACTCCTTTTCACACTTTATTCCACTTCTACTGTGTGTGAACTGCACACACACGCACATTTTTTTTACTGTAATATCTAACTTCAGATTTGTCTTAAATTATCTAACACGTATAAACATCACTAAGCAGTGTTATTAATTGCAAAAGTATATTAATTAATTGTAATGTATTGTGTATGTGTTGCATTAATTGTAATGTAGGCAAATGATCTACTAAGAAAAAAAAAGTGTATACTTATAAACGTGAGAGTAACTTTATGGGAATGATTGTTGGTGAAATTTGTTTATTGGAAACTAGCGTCCTCTTTCCTTTCCTCACATACTTTCCGAGAGTTAGGTAGTCAATTTCATTTGTGTACTTACATACTTCCTGTCCATCCGGTTGCTACTCGTGTAGTCATAATTTTCTACTTTGTTCGACTATTTATTTTCTTGACATTTAACATTTTTGTGTACCATTTATACAATACAAGGCCAATGCATACGTTTATTTATACATTAGCAGATTAAAAACTAGATCATACTTTTATATGTATGATCTCCAAAAATGTTTGTCATCATGTCTTGGCTACGTTCCATTAGAGACTCACAACGACCGCGATTTTTCCCGTTCCACTTGCTTGCCGGAGTTACAATCGTAAACCCAAGTGGAACGGTTATTCGATCCTCCTCTTGACATGGGTCGTTGTGAGCGTTGTGTGATCGAAAATGATGACGTCATTAGTGACGTTTTCGCCACGACCACAACGACCGCGGTCACCTTGTAGAACGGGTAACGGAAAATTTTGGGCGTTGTGAGCTATTAATGGAACGCGCTGTTTATGTTCGTAGTTTGAATAAAAGCTCTTAAATCACACCAACATATTAATGAAACCCCATCAAACTGCCCAGAAATCCAATAGATTGCAACATAAGATAAAACGTTATCGCGGACTAATTACTGACAGTCTTAGAGGTGGGGTAACCGTATTAATCAATGTCCAAAACATCGATGGAATAGGGGCAAAAGGACAGTGACGGGACGTTTACCTTATTCCTCATTGGCTTTACAACATCGTCGTCAATCTTATGGGCGTCTGGTACTTAAGATAATTAATACAGCGTTTTCTAATACAAATATGGCACCGTGAATCAAATAATTACCGTAACCTTTGTAAGCGCTAAACAAAACTAATATTTCTTTCTAAATCACGGTAATGTTAAAAAAAAAATATTTTTTGTTCAGTTATAAACTTTGGAACTGTAAATAGTGTTCGAAATGTTAGGACTGCCCCGCCTGTCGTGTTGCCACGACAGCGGACATATCGACACTCATTGATAAATGGATTTAAAATTGAATACAATAGAATAAATAGAATAATAGAAGTGCTGATGATACAATTTCATAACAGAATATTTCATTTTTCAGTTGTATTATCAGTGCCGTAAATAACCTTTTATGCGCCTTATGCGAGCTTCTATAACTGTGCCCTTGTTTTTTTTTTTAGATATTATAGGTACCCTAGCTAAAGCAATGCTATGCATAGGCCTACTTTATTTATTTGGGGGTGATAAAATAACGCACAAGGACCTTGGTATTGGTGGACCAATTATCTAATATTTTGGAAGAAAAATCTATTTTTTTAAAGAACTAGAACACAAATACGCTCGTGCGCTGCCAAAAAAATGAGTTGTTTTGTCTAATTTAACAGACATTTTTGATGATACTGGCATGTAGTTATGTATGTGTTGGAATCGAGCACTAGGGGCGTAGCGGGAATTTATCAGGAGCAAATCGAAAAAATAATAGTCCTGCCTGGTCTGGCCATTCTTGCGCCCCCCAGTGTGCCCTGTGCTTGGACACCGGTGGCACCGCCCTATTTACGGCACTGCGTATTATACCAAACGTTTACACCTAACGGTTTTAAATAGTACGGGAATCAATTTCATTCAATAGGCCGACTATTTAATGAAATTGATTATTATACAATCTACATACAAACTCTCTGTAAATTAGGGTTAAGTTAAATTCTTCTCGAATTACAAATATAAATATTTTATAAATTAACCATTTAACCATCATTTATACCTATTAAGCAAGCTCATTAATTACTTCACTCAATACACATAAATTTCTCTATAAAAACTGTTAAAATAACTGAAACAATTATTACTTGTAAATCAAATAACCTATATACAATACCATGCACTCTTGAAATGAATATTGTTATTTTGGACAATGAGTGTGAAGAAAGTACTTCTCACAACTACATTTTAACATTATGAAATTACACAATTACCACTTAACATTTAAACTTACTTAATTAAAAAAATTAAAAAATAATCACTTAATATAATGGCGGGTATAGAACTCTTAAGGTGGAGTTGGTTTATCGATGCTAATTTTGGAATTGAAAAGAATTGTTGTCTTGTAAAAATATTATCAGAGCTTTAGCTATTGCTCTGAGTTTTGTCACTACATGATAAAAAATAACAGTTACACTTAGAAAAGAAAGGATAACAGCATCAGTAGGGTACTGGCAATAATTTAATAAAAACATATTTGTGCTGAAATATAAAGTGAAAAGACAGTAGTCCTAAAGGCTTAAACAAATATTTGTGTAAAATGTATTCTCGTAATCAAAGTTGATTACTTAATAAAATAAAAATAGAAGACATGAATATGTACTTATATTATTTTAAAGCAACACTGCAAGCAGGTGGTACTCGTACATAATCTTATAGAAAAACTGCTTCTAAAAATAGGATATAAATAAATTTTATTACATAAACAATTGTTTTGTAGAGATTGCTAGAAGATTACTGAAAGTTTCAGCCAGATTCGTTTCTAAGTTGTACTGATTTGGTTTATAAAATATATTTTAAATAATAAAACAAGAGAGCGGACTGTCAAATCAACTGAGATACTTTTTATAAAATGACAGAACGTCGCAGCCTCCTAGATTTTATATGACGTCACAAGTAGGTACAAGAAAAGTCTCAAACAGCGCATTAATTATTCTTTGAAAAGGAATTAAATTTATTTTTATCATGATATTTTAAAAGTCAGATGATATTTTATTTTAAGACTGTTCTTTTATGCATTAAAATATTAAATTTTATTATAATATGTATCCGCATCTCTAGTTTAGGCGCCCATGAAAATTACGTTTTTTTTTCACAATAGTTTCTTAATATTCTATTTCCACGGCCAAAAGGTTTTTTATTTTTTTATTGCAGGAGTTCAGTACACAGGTAGACGGCCCACTTCATGGAAAGCGGTTACCATCGCCTATGGACATTTGCAACACCAAAGGTGCTACAAATGCGCTGCTGCTCTCTTAAGGGATACTGGAACCTGGTCACTAATGCCGGAACACAACACAAGGTTGTTATGGCGGCATACTCTAGACCAGGGGTGGTCGCCATCCAGTCGAGCAAATACTCTACCACCTAGCAAAGGCATCATGTGAACTAACTTGAATCAGCTCGAACCAGCTTACGACCAAGAATAACTTATCTTTGAAAATTTTATTATAATTAGTCATTGAAATTATCAACATAATTATAGACCACCAATAAATACATTTTCTTGAAATAAGTAATATATAGCACTAAGATGAACAAAATAATTTTATTCGTGCGAGTTAATATAAGCACTCCATGGAAATTGTAAAATATATAGAACTATCCTATTATTATAAGATCAAAAATGTACTACATTCTAGTACAGTAAATCTTTTGTTAGATTTGACTTATACTGCTATTAAGAAAAAACGACTATATAAATTCAGCCCTGATTCTAAGAACTTACGTTTCATTTGCAACAAAAACATATAAAAGTATGCAAATTGCATCAGAAACTTTCTCTAAGTGGTACTGTCCTCTACAGGATTTCAAATCCACGTAATCGAATTAAGATGCGTGTAGCTTATTCCCTGAGATAATAATAATTTCCACTAGAAAATGATGTTCATTATAAAATATGAGACTAGTAGATAAAGTTGGCCCGGGCTGGAGATGAATGCACAAGCGAGCCCAAAGCTCGGTAAAGGGATGTTAGAGGATCGAACAGGGGGTTTTAGTGAGTATCTTTAAAGTGCGGCGTGGCAATTGCACTTCGCATGTGAAGTGCTAGTGCCACCCCGACCTGGCGAATCCCATACATGGGCGACGACCTTTCCCCCTCACGCGGCTTATGGTCCTAAAACGGAATTCCCCTTTATAAAAAAAGGCCTGTAGACAACAAAACAGATTGTAATTGAAAAGCTCATCGGCTTAGAGCACTGAATCTTAGTACCCATACATCTCTCTCTAATAATTGAGACAGAAAGTGACAGTGCAAAATTAAACCTGCACTAATATAATCAAATTCCGCTTTCTGGTTCCTAACCTTTTGTGTTTAATCTAATGAAAGCCTCCCTTGACTTCATAAAGGAGGCTTATGTAATCTTACGTAACATAGATAAGGGATGGTGATTTGCATGAAATACGTATTAATTATATCTCATGGGACATGACGATTACGAATGTGTATCATAATACAATATTGATAACGATTAACTAATGTATTGTTATTCAAATTTGGAGTATGGTGTAGGTAATTGGTAAGGGAATAATAGTTGTTGAATTTATATGTACACATTCCTTCTTGGGGCGCTGACCACTAAGCCATGGTAGTTTAGTGGTTAGCACACTCGCATCTCGGTCTCAAAGGGCGCGGGTGTAAATCATTTTTTTTTACAAGGGGAAATCCGTTTGAAGACTACTCAGAGGAAACGCGGTGGAGAGTGTAGGATTCTAAGTGGGGTTTCTCGTTGGGGTGGCACTAGCACTGCATACAAGTGCTATTGCCACACTGCGGTCCGGAATACCCGCTAAAACCCCTCAATTTTCCGTCCTTCGCACTTCCAGGCCCACAAGTGTTTGCTTAGCCATTTCGCAGGCCCTGGTAGGCGGCGACCCATAACACCTCTTGGCGGGTGCAAATCCTGACCGAACAGCAAGCACCACTTAGACAGTTTTCTGACCTAATATGCAAATTCTCACAATTACCACGTGTTAACCGGTGGTAGAAAATATCGTAATGAAACTTACATATAAATCAAGATAACAGATGTGTCAGCGGTAGCGGTCAGCGGGTACATTGTCCGTCTCCCTATAAGTAGAAAGCCCAAGTCCAGTATTGGGACGTTTATGGGCTGTTGTTATTATATCCCTTCTTTACAAGAACGACGCAATATCTAAGTGCGTGACAGTTCTCACACAATAAAAGGTTTCGTAGGGGTAACATTTTATATCCAATGTGTTTGTCATTTGGCTATTAGAATTCCACAAAGTATTAAAAAATAGCCCACATGTCGAAACTGAAATAACTAATACGTATACTGTAATAAAAACATTTCTTATCTATCTTCAAGGGTCTTGTAAAATGTCTTGGCTATTGTCTCCAATCTTTACTCTTTTCACGATTTCACTGCAACATAAATTGCACCCATATGATCTGGATCTATATAAGATCTATAAAAAACATATAAATATTGTTTCCGAGAAATATGGCTGTCATTTACAAAGAGAGAGGAAAGGACGGATAAGTCGATTCCATAAGTGTTCCGTTTTCGACAAAATGACTACGGAACACCAATAAATCTAGATTGACTTGTCGAAAATTTTCAGTTAACTTTGAGGGATAATGTTATCGTGAACATACAAAATTAATTTACACTACGGATGGCAACTAGAATCCTATGAAATTAATGTTCAGCCGTGAAACGGACAGTTCAATTTTAAACTCTTTCAACTTTACCCATTATTTGTGGGATACAATATTTCAAACTGAGCTTGTCAGTGGGCTATACATAAAATTTTGAAAATGTGCACAATGTTAAAACAACGAAAAAAACCCCAAAAGGTTTAATGAACGGTGAAAACGGGGATTCGTTTCTATTTGAATTCCATTCATTGAATTGAATTATTAGTTGTAATAAATTGAATAAATTGTTTGGAAAGTAAAGTCAGGGATTGATAGTGCTGCTACTTGTTTTTAACTTTGATGATTTGTTTAACGTATAAAATATTTTTTCTATACTGAAATATGCAAATATGATGCACCATTAAAGCTCTAATACCGCTACATGCTCTGTATGTTGACACTCATGTTTAAGAAATAAATCATTTTCGTCTTTGTGCATATGTGTAAATAGTTTGTTTTCTAGGTAAGCAATGCTACTTTTAGTGTTACATTTTAGAATTCTGTAATTGAAAGAGGTAGGCCCATGCAAGGCAGGGTCATGGCGTAGGCATCGCATTATTCTCGTGGCCTAGATCCATGGCGACGGGAGGAACATCGGAGTGTATATTTATTATTGGGTATTTCAGCAAAAATAGCTAACAAGTTCCATATCATCTCATTGTCTTGTCCCCGGATAGCAGAGTCCTTAGACGAATTTCACCTCGAAAAAAGGATCTGTAGCAATTTTGTGTAAAATCGAAACTGTCATAAAATCGCCTAATTCATTTCTCATTCTATCTATGCATATTACTACTACTATTCGCTACACTGTTTTGGGTGGCAGCATGAAATACAACATACAACTTTCTTTCAACATTGGTTTATTCTCAGTCCATTTAAAACATAGCTGTAACAACACAGATATTCGGATAGATAAGCAGATATGACCATTTTAGTTTCAACCAAAAATGTCTAATCCTAAAGCGGCTTCATCTGCGTTAGTGTTAAAAAACAACGCCGTTAACACATAGCCACACACACGTTATCTGCCAATATTTAACATCATTAACAATGTCACATTTCAAATAATACCTTTAAATCTATAGCCATATTTGCCTAAATCTTTATAATTATCCTAGATTAAGCAGCAACTATAAAAGTAATAAATAAAATCTCATATCAAAAACTATTCAAACAAACGTGAATACTCATAAAAAAATGGAATATAAAACACCATAATAATACCCAAAGGTGCAAATATATGAATGTTAAGTAAACTCTATACATTATGTAGAACTTGTAAATGTGAGAGCCTGAAAGCGACCCGTGAGATTTAGGCGTTCAAAAAGAAAAACATTTTAGTGATCTTGCAATACTCTCTACGTAGAGGAGAAAAATGGCAAATAAATAACTTCATTTCTGTTGATTTATGTGGTTACAAGCAGTCTCATGAGAAAACAAATGTTACGGCAGTATACCGTACCGTTTTCAGTTTCAATATTTATTTTATATAGAAGTGAAACAATGCTTGTGATTTATCAGGGCAATGCTATAGTATGAGGACTAATACTTTTTATATGTTACGTTGAAAAAGTAGGAAAAATTACTTCTACATCCAGGTCACTGCGGATATCTCGTCATCTAGTCCTATGTTAAGCTCCAGCAATAGCGCTGCTATCGCAGAAGATGAATGCTCGGCCCTAGAGGGGAAGAGAACACCAAACACGTCGGCCATCAGGGGTGGGGCAGTCTGTGGGTCAGTAGAGGCGCCCATGGCCGGAACTTGTTCCAAACTAGGTGGTGTGGGCCCAGAGATCTTGGTCTAGCGTCCTGAAGACCCCATATTATGGAAGAACATTTAATAGGTATGACAATCCCAATATATAAGTACTTCAATTTGCTTATTTCCAATTTCTCCACTGGATTTTACTACTATCATTTGTTTGCACTTTTTCGCAATAATTGTGGAAGCCTATTGAGTTTTGAGTATATGAGTTCAATATTCTGTGCAAATAAGAACATGAAAGTAAACTTTATTAGACTTTCAATTTCTGTTTTCTTAAAACCTACTTAATACTTAATTATAGATTTTAATGCAACACCTATTCTATGTTAGGAATGAAATTAAAAAACTGAAGAATATTGCTAATAGATTAATGGCTAATTCTTTCATCACCAGAGAAAAGGTTTTGATAGGATAAGATAATCTATCTTCTACCGCGTTATCTACCTATCTGGTAGATAACGCTTTAATGTACATCATTACAGAAAACTTACGAACTATTTGTGTACAAAGCCGGTATTTGCTAGCTCTCTATCGCTAAAAAAGGATCTCTTCCAGACAACCCCTGGCAAGAATATTACTGGTTAGGAGTGGCGATGGTGGTATATATAATTATTGTACGAATACTTACATTTGAATAAATAAGATACAAGATGAAAAAATTAAAAATTACACTACTAAATAAAACAGTTGGATTGTTTCATTTTTATATTTAATCAGGTTATAATTTAACTGATGGATAATCTTTAGCCAATGACTTAATTTACTATTACTACTATACAAATATATTTTTTTACTCTGATTAAAAAGTGTTAGTGTCACATAGCCGTTTATTTCAGATCTCCTAAGAGTAGACACATGTGGTTTAGCAGTTAATTCTACATTATTTAATATTCATTCTTAATATATATCAAACTATTCAATATTAAACACAATATATAATGTTATATAATTCTAAACATGCCGTGTCTGTACATCGAAGCTATTTAAAAAAACACAACTGGATTGAACTATATAAACGATGGAGAACACAATGCAATTTTTTTAGACTTCTTGTCTGTTTATTTGTTTGTCAGTTTCTGCTTGTTCGAAATTCCCGTACAAACTACTGGGCCGCTTTCGATTTGGTTTTTGCTGATTGACAGCAAATTCTTAGACTTAAAATCTGCGCTACTTTTTATCCTGGGAGTTCTGCTGGATTTTTTCTGGAAATGATTTTAAATGGCCAGATTAAAAAAAATCGAATTCCGATGTTACTTTTTCACTCATCAATAGCAAATTTTATGTAATAAAATGTGTGATATTTTTTATCCCGGGAATTTTCCCAGGAGTGGTTTGTAGTTATCCGGGTGCAAAAAATTTGATTATTCCGACACAGTTTTCACTAAAACGATAGCTGCGGTACTTTGTATCTCGGGAATCCCGCGAGAAATTCAAGTGAAGTATGGAGGAAGTCGCGGATGTATTCTAAGTAATATTATAATTATAATGATAAAAATAGCAAATGTAAATGTAAAATAAAATGTATTTTTGGAAAATATTTTGTAGTTGCCTTTTCTTAGTATAGGCCCTGATCTCTAAGTAACAAAGAATCAATTTCAATAGATCTATTGTTTTACAGGAGGGTCCTACAGCCTTGGCTTAAAAAACGGAAAACACTCGAAATGTTATGTATAAAAATGCTTTTTTCTAAACACTATTAACTTTTTGTTTTCCATCAGACTGTGTGTCTATGTTTATGTCATTTTCATTTTTACATACATCTGTTATGTATTTTTAGAGATGGGTAGTTATTATAATAACCGGCTAAATAGCGGCTATTCAAAAAATGAGTACAGCTACGAAAGCTAACTGTTAGTGATCGAATATCCGACTGGTGTAGGGCTTAGCACGGAGTCATCGCGTCAGTAACTCGCTAAGACTTCATACGCACTCTGTAGTTAACCGCAGTCGGCTCACGACACCAATAGTGCGGCTATTGGGATTTCGGTAGCTGAAATCACAATCACAACACGTCGTTGAGTACAGGCCGCACACTGAACCGCATAGTGCGTAAAGCACCGGTATAGGACTAGTTCGCTCGTAGCCGCAACCTAGTGCGTATATAAAACAGTTTTATCTTTATTTTATTTCATTTGCCCAACAGTATTGCTGGGCGCACTGCGGTGAGACGCACAGTGCGAATGAGCTCTAAGTCTTTAGCTTGTTGGTTATTCAATAGCCGATAGTTAGCTGTCGCGTTGACAGTTGTCATACCCAACCACTAACTGCCTAGTTACGTCGCTAACGGTATTCATTGACTCCCGTGTACAAGAAATTTTGCTTTCTGCCATTAGGAAAGTTTTATTCAGTGAGCTGATAATTTTATTCAAGGGAGTTGCGTCGTAGCGGAACAGGAGCTGACCACCAGACTCCCCTCTCACATACTCGTATACGACCAGACGGCGCTCGAGGGTTGTTAATAAACTCCGGCCGCCGTAGGTATAAGAACACGTATCAGCTTTAGAGACAGCGGGCGCGTTCCTCTTGTAGCTTACAACGTCTAAAATGCTCTTTCAGTCGTTCCACATAACGACCACGGTCGTTATGGTTGTGGCGAAAACGTCACCAGGATTATCCACCAGCAACTTGCCCTTCGGTACGGTCTTGTGGAAACGGAGGTGCCTTATTACCAGTACTCGCCGGAGCCAGTTCTTGAAAACAGTCGTGCCACGCTCTACTGGGATCGATCAGTTATCACGGACAGGACTATAAGGCCTGGTATGGGAATAAATCTGATATCGTGATAATAGATCGATCTGCACGGCGAGCAATACTCGTTGACATCAGTATCCCACATGGATAACCTCGTGAAGAAAGAAAAAGAAAAACTAAGTAAATACTTGGATCTTGCTCACGAGGTTACGGCTATGTGGCGTCTGGAGTCAACGAGCATTGTGCCGATAGTTGTTACCGTCAATGGTCTTATAGCGAAAAGCCTCGACCGTCATCTAGAGAGGCTTTCGCTGGGAAGCTGGGTGAAGGGCCAGATACAGAAGGCAGCACTCTTGGACACGGCACGAATTGTGAGGAGGTTCCTGTCTCTGGAGCCATAACCATCGGTAGTTTGGACCCCAGGCCCCGCTGGCGATGAGATGAAGATTTTATATTTTTTTTTGATAAGTTCATTCCATTTTTCCACAATGGGCACAGAACCCTAAAAAGGCGAGTGTCAAATTCTAAAGACAAGTGTCGATAAATACTTGTGTTGCGTCATGAAAAGCGATATCTAAAGCAACGGTTGTAATCAGCTTACAGCAAGCACTATTGAGCTTTATCTTTAGCGGGCTGCTCTCCGTAGGGATCGTCGAATATTCCACATTTTCAGCTTCAGTACATTCAGTCTTCAAAGAGACAGCGTCGAGATAGGACGTTCGCGCCGAACGATCCCGCTGTATCTTACGACGAACTTACCAATTTTAATATTAACAATCAGTTTTACTATTAAAGTTTAAAAGTGTTTTAGACTCATTGTAAAAATAATTTTTAATTTAGGTCAGATTGTGTAGTCTTGTGTTGATGGCATAAATTAATCAATTATGACGTGATTGACAGATAAGTGCGGTAAGTGCGAGAACGCAGCAGAATTTTAAATGAGATTTTTCTACTTGCCTTAGTGGCGTTATCATATTTTTCAATCAACATTTTTTAACTTGACAGTGTGTATAAAATAGAGCGTTAGAAGAAAGTTTTGATAACTTAATGTTTGTTTGTTTATTTTATTGTTACTATTTGTACTTTTTAATGATAATAATTATTATATTAGTATATTTTACGTTTATTCTTAATATGAATTAGAAAAAATACATAAACATTTATTTAGAAAGAAATATTAATGTATTTTTTTTTATAAAAAATCCTTTTGTTATTTTCTGTACAATGAGCATTCACATATTCACACCATTTTATATTTTAAATCTAGTATCAATTAATCGAATACCCGATATTTTTACAAGGCAGTACATGATGGGTGCTGAAAATATATTCAGTGATGGAATTTAATATTTAGGCGCAGTAAATATCATTCCCATGTCTCAAATTGCAAGCATCGAAAATGTATTATTTAAAAATACTGTTGTATGACGTCATTCAAACAAGTTTTATTTTACTCCTTTAACGCAGTATTCAAAAACCCTCGAACGTTGCTGCGACAAATGTAAAGGAAGGGTAGAAATTGAATTAAATATTAAAATTTGAATTGTTAAATTTTAAAGGATTCGTCCCTTTTTATTCAGTAGATAATGCAATAAAAGTCTACGAAGTTGGATTGCAAATATTTTCTGAATGGGTTTTGTACCGGTCGAGAGATTCTTCAACGCTGCTTAACAAAGCTCAACATAAAATTGACAACACGAATTCTTGCTTAATTTTTCATTTTAATTACAATCGTAGGCCATTTTGCTTGAGCTGCTTTAATTTGATTTTTTACACCGCGTTCTGGTTTGAATAAATTCAGACTTTTTGGTCCCTTCATGTAATCTAGGAACCTTGTAACCTTGTACCAAGTTATGTAATTGTTTACTTTTCAACCTAAGCAAATTTGTTCGGGTTTAAGAATTTAATTCTTTAGATTAAGCAAAGGACTGGCGGGCGTAATTTTATGAAATATTTAAACCACGTCTGGGACAATTTTGTAAATTTTGGCTGACTTTTTAAAGTTCGAATTCCAAATAGGAGTTATAAAAGAATAGAAAGTGTTAATATGAAAAGAAGAAATAATTTTTTTATTTCATTTTTCAGATACCATTGAATTTGTTTAGCCGTAGTAAAACGTATCTATATAATAAAGATTAATTTACCTGGATTAGTTTAGAAAAAATTGGAACATCATTTATAAACAGATAGATATAGACAACACTTTATTGTTCGTCAAAACAACAATTACAAAAAATGCACAACAAGACAATAGTTACTTGGTAAAACAAAAGGCGGCCTTATCGCTAAAAGCGATCTCTTCCAGGCAACCTGACTCAAATGAAATTCTTAAATTATCTATAATTATTATGTAACAAAGAAAAAGGAAAATAAATAAAAATTACATACATGGACAACAGACTACAGTCTAAAGTATTGTAAACTAGCATATACATTATTGAGTAAGATTAATATAATGATTTTTAAATATGGCAAAAGATTTAGTTTTTCTGACGTCAGTAGGCAAAGAGTTCCAAAGTAAGACAGCCTGCGTGACGAAGGAGTTGGAATAAAATGTTGAAGAGTGTGCAGGTGCCATTAACAGGAGATTATTAGTGGAGCGCAAATTGAGTGTATATGACGTATGAAGAACATTTATATTATTATAATCAATAATATAACCCCTTAAACTTCACACTACTGGGCTCAGGGCTACCCAGTTTTAGACCAACGAATAATTTTGCGGGATTTACAGATCGGCTACCTCAGAAATTTTCCTTTATCGTCAGCACGTGAGCAATCTAATGATATGCAAGTTAGGCTACAAATTGCCTCAGCGGCGCATGCTTTCCGGGTACGAGACAAACTCGTGTCATTCGTATACGATGCCAATTTGTTAGTTGGCCACTAAGCTTTTGCAATTACGCGATGACTGTGGATAAAAACAATAATAATAAAATAAAAACATTACTGAAATCCGCCAAGCCTTCATTGGTATAGCCAGTACTTTTACCGTCAGTTTTTCTAAAATATGAAAATCAAACTTTTAAAATAATTGGGGTGAATTTTTTTAAATTAATATATTACCATTTCGTCTGTCATGGGTCAAGGCAGATGTTGTTCTTCGCTTTTCTAAATTATATACCCTTGAAACTAATACCAACAATAGTATATACAATTATGTATTATGTACTTGCATTTTTATTTATTCTTATTGCGTTTGTAACCCTTTCGACTATTTCACTGCGTACTCAAAAAAGTACTCGACTATTCTTTTGCCTATCAATTAACTGTGGGACGTTATTAGATGGTATTGTTTTTAATAATCGTTAATGAATGTTAAGGTCTGTGGAGTTGGCTATGAAGTTTTCCCATGGCAGTGTTGTTACAAGGCGAAGAAAGGAACTCCGAAAAGTTTTGGTGATGGTATTCCAGCAACATAGCCGGCGAGTCCTATACACCCCGCCACGCCCCCAGCTGTGGATAAACGTCAAAAGAATTTCTCTTGGTCAAAAAAGAAATCCATAGACTCCTAATAGGATGTTTCACACGCAAGCGTAATTAATGTTTTAAGTTGACGTTGTTTTCATCAAATATTTTAATATCATAGTTGCTGGTAACTTAAAAATACCGTAACAAAAAGCAACAAAGGATATATTTCTTTTATAGCCATGTAATTAGTTCACTTTCTTGGGCGTTTGGCACTGTCTTTGAGGGGTTCGCTTTAAACTAATTTTCTTTGCCGAAATAACAAAGATATTATACATACTTTGTGAAGACAATAAATAATAATTTAGTTAAGATTTTATTTTAGTGTCTGCTGCAGCGTTAGTAATCAATTATGGTTAAAGAAATTCTACAAAGTAAATATACCAAATGTAAATGCAAATTTGTTTTCTTTTTATGGTATTGGATATGATAAGATTTTCATATATTTGGATTACAGATATATAATTCCGTTCAAGTACTTTTATACCAAATAATAAGGAAGTACTCAAGCGGAGATTAAACTGAATATTTGTTCCTGAATATACGAGCACGTGCAAAATATTTGTATTGTATCATGAATTTTTATTATAATATGGCGTTAAATTCTACATGCCTTTAGAGCGTCCGTTTTGGAGCTCAGTCTTTTTTATATATTTCTTCTCCAATTCACGTAGTCTTTGGTATGATCCCTTTATTTGATGATGAAACCATTGGCATGCATAACATAAAGTATTAACATATTCATTTGATTTATGTCAATAACATAAAAATATTCATATGAAATATGTATTTTGTACGTGAAATATAATGTTAGTACAAGTTTCTGTACACACAGCAGTTTTCACACTTGCGTGATTGTATGTTATTTTTTCTTCATAATGTATATTGATTTTCATGAAATTTAGCAATGGTTTTCACTAAGGTACGGAGGCGTACCCTATGTTTTCTGGTCAAGAAAATTTAAGAGTGGATTCGTAGGATATAATAATTAGGTATACCTATAATAATTACATACATTTGTCTTCTATAAATTAAAAAAAATACTAATATAAAACGTTACACTAATACCGCAGCTAGGAATTAAAAAGAAAATGTCTGTTAGAAAACTCACACCACATTTCTCAACAATCAACCAACAAAGTGTAAATAAAAATATTCGAATATAAAAATAATACGTTACCCGTGAAGATTGAAACAATAAATACATTTCTCAATTAAAACTCGGTCTGTTGGAAATTTTTGTGTGCGGGGCAAAGTAATTTGAAGCTCAGTGCACTGGACCGTGTGGAGAGAGATGTATAATAATAAAAAAGAAATAAAAAAGGGAGACAATAAAACGGCAGGCAACAAACTGGGCTGGAGGATGCGTAAACATTTATAGTGGGAGTAAGCTGAATAATGCTACTACGAACTATCTCGATTATCCGCGACACAAAACGTTACCTAATCTCTTGCCACTACCTACGCTTCTATAATATATCCATTATCCAGATTTTATTGTTCGAAGATTGAGCACTTGTCCGTAACATAACCCGAATCAAACCGTTACTTACGTATCAAACTATGTGAAATGTGTGGAAGACAAAATTTATCCAATCAGTTTAGTATCTGTATTAATATTGATTAAAAAAGAGGTTTTGTGCTGTTTTATCTTATAGCATTGAATGTTTTTTAATAAATGCTTTATTAATAATTGAGTAGTTTTTGCTATCAGTGGTACATATGTCACGTTAAAATTTATGTAATTTTTGTTTTTGACAGATGCGTTCCTTTCAAATAAAGTTTATAGGATATGTATTTTACCATCGATACATTTGGCCTAGTACTGGTTAAATTTTGCTAGAAACTACATATGAATAATGCTGATTTCCTGATAATTGTAAGGTAAGAGAATGAATAATATGATATAGAGACAAGGCACCTTTGGCTTACAAAATATTACAGAAGTACGACTCGCACGGTAGGGTTTATTGTCATAATTAGTGCATTAAGCCGACTTTATTACCAGTAATTAGTTATTAGTAGCCTTGTCTGTTTGTTACCTTATTGAAGCGTAAACCTAGGACCCTACTTTTGTTATATTGTGTACCCTAATATTAAGAAAAATTTTGAGTTTCCTAAAGAAAGTACCAAAACCATAGGAACAAAGATTCCCAGTACCTCATTTCTTGACACAAAAAAATAAGTAATGACGTCTGTAATGTTAGCGCATAAAAGTCCCAACGCAAATACACGATACACTAATTGTGTTAAGATGAAAAAGAAATTGTCGTTGATTATTAGATCTCTAATTTTGTTAGCAAAATACAAACTATCAGGCCTCTCATAATCCGTCTTTGCTCTTACCAAGCAAGCCTTTAAGAAGGGTCCGCAAACGATGACTCAAGTAGATTACTGGCATCTTATTTTGGTTTGTTTGCACTGTCCTCAAATTTAGACGCCAGATATAAAGACAAATGTAAGACTATTTTTTTTTATTTAAAAACATTTTTTTAAGTATTTTCAAAGAATATAGCAAAATATATTTTCGGTCTTATTGAGTTAGAGTTAGTTTGAAGGCTTCTTTAAAACCATTAAAGAAGTTTTCAAACTTGCTCTAAATTAATATTTTAATACGTTCTAGGAAAATACTAGATAAACTTCAAGGAATAGTAACGCAGTCTTAGGTGTATGAATGCTTAAAATTTTTATATGGCTAGCAAGCCACATTCTTGCTGCAGGCATATGTTCTTTCGTCTCTGTGAAATCACTCGTGACATCTTAAAAGCTTTATTTTACTAACTATTGAGGCAGGTGTGGCTTCACAAATTGCGAATACCTGGTGTTACGTAAAATAAATACATGAATTAATTTATTCCTATATAATTAGTAAGATTTTTTTTTTGAGTAATCCATGTACATGGTAAAATCTGCCAGTTTAAGAAATCAGACAATATATTTGGATACGAACATATTCAGGATATTAGTTTTAAATATTATCACGTAGAAATTAATACTTTTGTACACATAGTCTTACGTTGAATGTTAAATTAACTAAGCAACGAATTCATCGAGAGAACAACTACTCGTCGTCTTATTTTGTACTCCTTTCACGACGATTGAGCCATAAGCCTTCGCCAGTGGTGCGTTACCTCAACCAACATAGACGTACCACTCGACTAAAACTAACCCCCACAGCTGGGTGTGTTATGTAATCACTGAAGGCCTCACTCGTACTTTATTTATTTAGAACACAGACAGTCGTCATTCGCACGGACTCGTAGTAAAAAATGTTTTTGTCAAATTACTTCTTACCTTATAGGGCAATCTATACCATTGTTGGCACCCAACTGATGTGCATCCTGTCAATTTATACAAGATATTAAGAAATTTTAATGTTATTTATTATGCTCTAGCCATACAATATTATTTATTGTCACCATAACACGACTCAAAAAAAAAATATATATTTCTTAATGTTTTGAATTAATTTATAAGGTTTTTTTTATAGCTGGAGTACAGCAAGCAGGCTGACGGCCCACCTGGTGGAAAGCGGTTACCGTCACCTATGGATGTTTGCAACATCAGAGATGTCACCAACGCGCTGCCGGCCTCGAAGAAATTTTATGACACCCTTTTTGAAAAACTCCATATCGATATCGCAGCGCAGTGGGAAACCCTCAGCTGGGAGCTCATTCCAAATCCCCACGGTACGCAAGAGAAACGTTCTACAGAACCGTTGCGTACATGAGCGAAGCGGCTCAAGGAAGTGGGGGTGAACTCCCAACCGATGGCGAGCGGTACGATCGTAGAAAGAGGACGAATACATCATTCTAAACAGTTCTTAGCAATACGCCGCGTTATACAGTCAGTAGAATACGCAGAGAGAAGCGAAGTCTCGCCTAAGGCCAAGCGTATCTAGACCATCTGTGAGCATGAGATCATCAACAACGCGAACAGCTCGATGTTGAATACTGTCCAGGGGATTAAGTTGGTAGGCAGGTGCTCCAGCCCAAAGTTGTGAGTGGTACTCCATATGCGGCCTCACCTGGGCTTTGTAAAGCACAAGGCATTGCCGCGGTGTGAAGTACTGCTTAGACCGGTTTAGCACTCCCAGCTTCTTGGAGGTAAGTTTTGCCTTGCCTTCAAGATGGCCCCTGAACTGTACATCGTTCGCGATGTCAACACCAAGAATCTCAATACTCTTGGAGGTGGTAAGGGGAGTTCCTTGAAACTGAAGCGCTTGCTCGAATGGAGCATTTTTTTGGCAGAGAATACGCAGACCTGTGTCTTCTTGGGTTAGAAATGGACAAGGTTTTGTCTCCCCCATTCTGAGACTCTCCAAGGAATGCTCTACTACAGACACAAGTTAAACCCGACTTTTCTCCACAAATGATCGAGGGACGTAAGGTAAGGATAAGGTGCCAATCATTGCACAAAAATGTCAACAATTAGTATGCCACTACTGTACTCTATTTTATAAAAGACGTTAGGATAACCTAGCGCAAGTTGGTGCCTATCACACATATGGGATATTTGTACGGAGTACGTATGTATACCTACTATACAAAATTCATATACGTTCATAATCATGTTATACTATACACCCACATGCAATAGAAACAAGCTACAGCGGCTATAAATTCGTTGAGAATATACCTTTCCAATTTGATTAATGTCTCGCATGTCTCTAAACTTTTGTAATTTTGTTATCTAACTAACCTTATAATTGAAGGTAATAAATATCACTTAACCGTGGCACTTTAATAGTCAGTTCATATACATATCAGGCGTTGTTGGGAAAATGTAATCTTGATTAAGCTTGTTCGTAAAGCTTCTTACGGAGTATATCGAGTTCATTAAGTACGCCAAGGAGACATGTTTGTGGCTTAAAATTTAGAATTGATAAAGGTAAAGATACCCTCTTAAATTCTTTTGACATTACCAGGAATATTTAAATAAGTCGTTACAATTTAATTGAAAATAATTAATAAGCACTATGTTATTGTTTCATTATAAATTATCTATCTACATAAATGTGTAGATTTTGTCTGTACATTTTTTTCGCAAATTATGTGACTCATTAATCCATGTTCTACAATTTTTTTTGTCTGTTGTCCTTCTGTAATTCAAGAACGGCTTGACTGATGTCTATTCAATTCCTCCTCTCTTGATCTTTTGAAATTGCAGCCGGTGTGTGGGATTCACCAGGATGGGGTGTCACTAGCACCTCTAGCCAAAAGTAAAGATGATATTGCCACGGCATAGTTAAGAATGCCCACAAAAACCCCTCGGTATTTCGTCCTTCGCCCTTAATACCAGAGTCACGGGTATATGGCCTAGCCCCTCCGCTGGCCCTGACAGGCGGTAGTCCATCGGCCTCATCCACTGCCGGGGAACTACTTATTGCCTCGTAGCATCTTAATACTCTCATTGCGTAGGTCGGTCTGTATTTCGCCCCACGGGAGGAGAGTTGAGCGCGCGCGTAATACGTTGCACCCCTGTCTTGACGGCAGAAAGGCGGGTGGGGAACCCTTTCCCCAGGAGTCTACCCGCGTTGCCTACCCACGACGAAGGATGTACGCTCATGCTCCCGCTCCGCCTCCTTTGCAAGCATGACACATTTGCAAAACGAGGAGATCGCGTCCCATCCTGTAGGGCTCCCGACCATGATACGAACCACGGTACTTTTTGAAGGTCATACATAAAAATTTAAATTTACTTCTTATTCTATGTACACCGCTTCGCAACTTATTATTGCTGATAAAGAGAAGAAGCGGCAAGAAACTCCACAGCAATACGTCTTGCTAAAAATTGTTTTTCTTTATATTTTTTATTCAATTTATACATATAAAGTTTTATACAGAAGTATCTTACAGAATTACTTTTCCAAGAATTAATAGAGTTGTACCAAATAGTGTATAGTCAGTAAGAGAAAGACATAGTAAAAGGAAAGAAGAATATTATTGTCGTTATAATAATGCCAAGATGTGCTAAATGTTTCTACTGCAACATATTTCTATAAATTCCTTATATGTTTGGCGGGATAAAAACGTTATGCAAACGATAGTATAAAAGGCTGGAGCGAGCTGCTATGTAAATGAAGTTTTGTCATTTAAATATTCTTCATTCAATAATGTAATATCCTTTTTTAACCAAGATACTTCTTAATTTAGTTTTAAATTTAGTGAAAGGTAGATCTAACATTTCATTAGGAATCTTATTGAAGAAGCATATACCAACCCCCAAGAAAGAGAAAATGCAGAAAATTCATAACATCAAATTCTAACAACATAAGGAAAAAACAGTCCCGTGCCGAGTATGAAATGCAGCCCCATCCATCAGCTATGTCAGCCCATTAGAGATTGCTGGACATAAACATACTTGGAGGGCAGTTCGCATCATTAATCCTTAATAAATGCATATGGTTCTGTAGGCAAAAAATAAGGAAAACGGCGTAAATTGCGATGAATTTTTTATTTATTTTATATATTTAAGAATGTTATTGTAAATATTAGTTCTTTATCCTCGTCTTTATTTATAGACTGAAGTGTATGTGTGGGTATTTGTGAATAGTTTTTGTTGTCGCAGTGCAGCTATCGAGGGCTGCGAAATGGCTGCACGATACCTATTTTCCATTTTTATTCCAATAATAATTCATATTTTATTGTACTTATATCCAAAAATACCTCTATTGCGTAGTAGTCTGTTGCTATGAGTGGTCATCTTTATACAAAAGTTCATTTGCTTTCATTAATCTCTTCACACATGCACGTTTATTTCAGGAGGTTATGAATTAATAATTATCCTAAGTAATGATATCTTTATTTCATGTCAATATATATCGAAAATGAAGATACGTGAATACATAATTTCGTTTAAACTTCTATAATTCTATAAAATCTTGTTACCTATTTTCAGTCTTGCTTAACAGTCTTGAATACGCCACACTGTGTCTGATGTATTAAACAAACAAATGAATAATTCCTTGCATTAATGTTATCAGAATAAGCCAAAATGGAGACTGCTGGTTACTAAGCTTAAACTTTACAGTATGTCATTTGCATAATTTAATACTTACCTTATATTAACTGAATATGCATATAAGGTCGAATATATTTACGTGACGAATTCAAAACACCTCCTTTTTTAAAGGCGGTTAACAAAACAAACAATAATTACGGTATGTCCATGCCGCCGTCAGTAACATTTCATGTAAAATTAATTCAAAATCACTAAAATATTAATATATCCAAAATATCCATAGAATAGTTATTTGATATATTGGATAATAATTTTAGTGTGGTTTTCACAACTATTTCATTTCTGTTTTTCTCGTTAAGTATTTATTTTTTGGGTAAATTTAATTATTGTCTATTATTTTGATCATACATATATGGAATTACTATTGGATGCTTTTTAATAAATAAATGTCTCTTCTAGGTTATTATTAACCCCTTATTCTTTATGATTTAAACATGTTTTCTTTATACGGTTAGTTTTATAAAACATTAGTACGGATAGTCTAAACTCTAAATCTATCCATCATTCTTATTAATATAATTCTATTATTACAGAAAATAATATCATGTAAACTAAACCATATAATATCGTACGTAGAAGGGCCATAATGGCCGTCTAGTAATTGAATATTGACGTCTCTGTGTTAACTACAAAATATCGTGCTCATGACCGAGCTCGAAAGACAAGTCTCGTATTCAAATCGGTTCAAACTGATTTTTACGATACTCGCATGAACTTGAAAAAATGTCATACAAGTTATATTTTGGACAAGTCAAGAAATCGTAGGTAAATATCTCAATGCGATATGTGTCGTAGTGTAAACAAAACTCTTGGTGATGATACGCCTACGAGTATGTCATACGATTACCTTAGGATTATCGTATGACATACTCGTAGGCGAATTTTTGTTTTTTGATTGAATATAAACATGTTAATGCTTAAGCGCATTTGCATAGAGGGAGTTTATCGCACGTTTTGGGGCAAAATCCATGTACTATTTTCGTAGGTGATACTCTATAGACAATAATCGCATTGAAAAGTTTACATACAACCAAAAACCCTATTTGAGGCTCCTAAAGTGTTTCTTCTTTCTATCGACTTTTTAACCCAAAATATTATTTTCGCTTTCATTTAATTAATTGTTGTCTTAGAAGAGTAGAGATAATTAAAACACCTTCGCGCACTACTCTTATGGTTGCAACTGGTGACTAGCTGAACTCGAAATACGATTCTTGCTTTTAGATTTAGTTTACACAAAGACGTGAATAATCAATGACTAGGCGATTATTGCCCTTCCATGTACGATATCGTATGTTTGGTTTACATGATCATATTTTTTTCTTGCTTTCGAAAATGGTGTCTTCGAGGCAAGAAACTCTTTCCATGTAAAAGGACCTTATTTGTTTAAAGAGTATCGCCTACAAAAATATTATACGACATTCGCCCCAAAACGTGCGATAAACTCTCTCTTATTTGCTTAAGATATGACTTTGTGGCGTACGAAAGTCTAGCTAGATAAAAACTGTCGCTATAACAGCCAAAATCTTGATAAACTAATTATCTACAATTACTATTTTTATACTGTAAACGTAACCTATGTATATATCCCTATTAATAATATAAATGTGAAAGTAACTCTGTCTGTCTGTTCCGTTTTCACGGAAAAGCTACTGGGCCGATTTGGCTGAAACTCAGTATATATACATATATTTTCGATGCCGAGAATGAACATAAGATATTTTTTATCCCGAAAAATGGGATAGTTTCCGGGATAAAAATATATTTGTCTTTTTGTTTGTTATCCTTTTATGGAAAGAATACTAGACCGATTTGGCTGAAACTCGGTACATATATAATTTGAATACCGAGAGTGGCCAAGGGGTACTTTTTTATCCCGGATAATGGGATACATTTTGGTATAGATTTATGTAAAGTTTATCCCGGAAACTAAGACTGGTTTTGAGATTTTGTCCATTTCGTCCACTGGGTCTACTGGGTCCACTGGGTCCACTTGGTTCACTGGGTCCACTTGGATCACTGTGTCCACTTGGTCCTCTTGGTCAACTGGGTTCACTTGGTACACTTGGGCCACTGCGTCCCCTTGGTCCACTGGGTCCACTGGGTCCACTGAGTTTACTAGGTCCACTGAGTCCATTTGGAACACTTAGCCAACTGGGTCCACTGGGCCCACTGGGTCCACTTAGACTACTGGGTCCACTAGGTCCACTTGAACCACTGGATCCACTGGGTCTACTTGGTCCACTGGACCCACTGGGTCCACTTGGTCCACTAGGTCCGTTGGGTCCACTGGGTCCACTTTGTCCACTGGGTCCAGTTGGTCCACTGGGTGCACTTGGTCCATTTGATCCACTGGGTCCACTTGGTCCACTGAGTTTACTGGGTCCACTGGGTCCATTTGGTACACTTAGCCTACTGGGTCAACTGGGTCCACTGGGTCCACTTAGACTACTGGGTCCACTGGGCCACTTGAACCACTGGGTCCACTGGGTCTACTTGGTCCATTGGACTCACTGGGTCCACTGGACCCACTGGGTCCACTGGACCCACTGAGTCCACTTGGTCCACTAGGTCCGTTGGGTCCACTGGGTCCACTAGGTTCACTTGGTCCATGTTATCTATTTTGTTATTTTTGTCAACTTTTGTCATTTATGTAGTTTATAGACGGGGGTGGTATAGTTTGCGATATAAAATGAAGTGAATCTTTCGGGGGCAAATACATAAAAATTTAATACAATGTAACCTGTACTACTTGCTCTTTAAACAAGAGACACGCACTAGAGGTCGACCCGCGGCGCAGCTGCGGGGTAAACTCTAGTAAACTATAAACGCCTAATTTACAGACGGTAACTTACTCCGAAAGGCTTAATAAGATACGACATAAAATATACGTACCCCAAATTCAACACGTATTTACACATTGCTGAAGAAAGTTATCTGAAGAGTTTTATGATCAATAAAGCCTAATCTAGTTGTTGATCGGCACTGAAATCGGGAACCGTTAGTTAGTTAGAAAAGAAATCTTACGATGCCAACTCAATTTATTTGAGGTAAACCACTTCTGATAACTACGTTTATTCGATACACTTGGCTGTAGCTTATTAACACTGAATCATGATGAATCTCGTAACTAGATGAAAAGTTGGGTAATACATCTTGTCCTGGTATTGGTTTTGGCATCTTGTTACTCAGCACATAATTAACTATATATATAAAGTATATATATAATATATTATTGTACCTATATATATCCTCAAGCTAAGTAAAATATGCTTGTCTTATGGATAATAGTCGAAGGATATCACTGAAGTTAATCACAGACATACTGATTATAGTAAATAGCCTCCTCTATGCAATACGCATATACTCAGGTATGTACTGTTAGAGAAGTGATCTATACTATAAAAATCTGTAAATCGTTCGAGTTTGTAAATTGCGTTTAAAAATGTGAAAAAAATCAGAGGGGCTAATTTGGACCAGGAGATTCCAAAAAAAGACATTTTTAAATTTTTTGTCTGTCTGTCTGTCTTTCTGTCAGCCTGTCTGTTAAAGTGGAACGTGAAAGCTACTGAACGGATTTAAATGAAACTCGACACAGAGCTAGTTCATATCCCGGGACGTAACTTAGGATACTTGTATCCCGATAAATGCCGTCGTTTCCGCGGGACAGATAACAATATCGAAGAATATGGCGCTGCGATCGCATCCTTTTTAAAAACTACTTAACGTATATGTATGAAACTCGATACAGAGCTGGCTTATATCCCGAATCAACACTTAGGATACTTTTTATCTCGATAAATGATGTGGTTTCCATGAAGTAGACAGATTAGCTAAATAGATGGCGCTACAATTGCATTGTAGACAATCATCGCTGTAATTCAATAACAAATACGTTGTCAGGTTGCTCACATGTCATACGTTACATAATAGATACTTCAAATCAGGTTGGCTGCGACCGCAGTTGTCTACACTATATTGATTTAGATTATTTGTAATTGTAGTGAATTCAACGAGAAACTTATGTATTGAAGGTTTATATATATAAAACACCTAATTAATTTTTTATGTACATAACATAGAGCTAATGTCTAGGGCTTTTCATGCGGTGTAGCCGTAGGGAAAACTCTAGTATTAAATAAAACCCTGTGTATTCATTCTATGAATTTCATTATATATATTTTTAAAGATTTTGACAATGCTACATATACAAATTAAATACATAAAAATGTGAAAATTACTATTTTAATGATACGATGATGAAATCACAAAATTTTGATAACAGGGAGGAACGTAGGATACTTGTTATCCCGGTAAACATTATAATTTCCATTGGGATGTGGTTCTGAAGTTTAGAGTCAAGATATTATTTTTGAAGCACTATTAAAAAATTATTGCTTGTCTCGAAATGTTGCTGGTTGGGCTAGTAAATGGTGTACTATATTTCTGTCTTATCTTGTCAAACAAGCCTCGTTTGTCTCACCCAATTTCTATCCTATCTATAATAGGGGCTTGCCAGAGATCCTGTACCCAATTTATTTGATTTTATCACGTTCTCGTAATGGCTAACTAACATAATAACAGTGTAATTGGTCCACGAATCTAACAATGCTCATTCAGCGAATTGTTAGAATAAATTGCCTCCAATCCACACAGGTGGGGTAATTATCATTAATTACTACGTTTTCGCCAGGTTTGCAACAGATGCGTACTTCCGGTGTGCTCGATATACTTATTATGATATCAGGAAATATTATATAAATTCTTAGCTTTCCCTTATAGAATTTGCCAGTAACTAAGTTATTTAGCAGAAGAGGAGATTCTAAATAATACTGGCCCACAAAAAAATGGTCTATACTTTTGACTAAACCTATCTATTCTAAAGTATTTAGGTGCGCTGAATCCGAATCTGTCTTGTCTGTCTGCCAGTTTGGTCCATACGCTCTCAAAATATTGAGGGTGTACGGACCAAACTAATCCCAGATTCGGATTCAGACCATAGAAATACTTAAGAATGGATGGGGGTCAAAGTGTAGTAATTTTTTTTTGTAGACTGGTGTAATTAACAACGGAACAATGTTTGTTATTTTGATGCGTTTTTGCGAATACTAAATTTTATAAAAAACTGTTTTTAAATCTTTTAGATTATTTATCCTATTATTTATTTACTTTTGCACGTTAGTAGAAACGTCAGATTAAAAATAAAAGTGAAAAATGATAACAAAACAATAATTACTTTAAACCTAAAGTAAACAAATTTCTAGAAATCTTTCCATATGTATGGATGGTTATGGACCACTTCACTGATGGAAAGTTTGTCACTCATAGACGTGAGTTTAATCCAATGCTCGCTACTCTGTTGAAATATTCATATTATAATACCTACTGATATAAACCAAATTAGAATGTAATAAGATTAACTAAAGATTTGTGTTTAGGATAAATCGGTAAATTGGCAACCCAGGACTTGGGTTTACCTTGTCCTTCAGTTGGATATTGACGTGTATTTAATTAAGTGTCCCAAAATATTTACTTGGTCCAGCCTGGTATGTGTCTAACCGACTCGTTCCACATTCAGGCATGAACTTAAGACAACCTTTACTGTATTACTTACGTGAGAACTAAATCTAAAAGAAACTAAAACTTTGTCCGAGACCTTACAAACCAAATATTTAATCTTTAATTAACTGAATGGAACGTGTACGTCTTTAAGGCAATTTTTTTTCTTTATACTGCTAGACATAACAATTTATTGCTGATCTGTTAAATATACTTTCAATGTCAAATTAAATGCAGTTGTTATACTAATTGGCTTTGTTAATTTTATGATTATTTTTTTTTTAAATTTGCTACTTCATTATATTTATATTACCTAAGCGGGGTCTGCTTTCGGTTCAATACCTATTCGGACCCATGAAATTGGGGCGACATGCGTGTTAATAACTATTTAGCTAAGTTACCACATAAACACATACAGTTGACATTAAGGAAATTACCTATATACTAATTTAAAATACAAAGCTGTGATAATACAACAATATAATAAATAAATAACAGCCCATAAACATCCCACTGCTGGGCTCGGGTCTCCCATTATCATAGGAAAATGGACAGTATAGTCGCCACGCTTGCCCGTCTGGATAGCTACCAGCCCTGGTCTAGAGCATGCCGCCATAACAACCTTGAGTTGTGTTCCGGCATTAGCGGCCAGGTTCCAGTCTCTCTTTAGAGAGCGGCAGCATATTTGTAGCATTTTTGACGTTGCAAATATCTATAGGCGATGGAAACCGCTTTTCATGAGGTGGGCCGTCTGCCCGTCTGCTGAATTCATGAATTAAAAAAAATGTTTTCCGGGGAGAATTCGAACGCGCGCCCTTTGAGTTTGGGACGCGTGCGCTAACCACTAAGCTACCATGATTTTTCGTTGTAACAAAAACTGTGACACTATTTAATAAAAATTTGTGAGTGCAGTTCACACGCAGTAGAAGTGAAACTTCAGAGAATATGATTACACATAATTCTCCTCTAACTTTTATTAACATAAATGTAATTCCTTTAGCCTACATCCGTCAACATATTATAATTCAAAATAAACTTCTTAAGAATCACTTTCAATTATTCACTGTTTTATTCTAAAAAATATTATTGTCAGTTTTATTTCAGTCCAAACTGGACCTATGTCTAATCATCGATCTTATTGACTCTTTAATCTATGCTTAGTCTGTTGCAGACTTAGTCTTATAGATTTATGTGCTTATCTCGTTTTAAAGTCGCTTTTTCGTTTCATCAAGTGTCAAATCACAACGATTCTAAGAAAGTTAAACTTCAAAATTAACTAATTTAATCAGTACATATAAAATTAAATTGAACTGAAACTATTTATACTCAAAAACAATTCCTGCAAAATAGTCATCTAGTACTTAGAACTTCAATTGCACTGAAAATGTTGAATTTGTAGACAAACAAAGTGTCAGAAATCAAAGACGTTGACATGTTGCAAGTGGTCTGTGAAGATGGAGACCCAAGAAAGTTAAGTGGAGAATAAACGAAGGTAGCGGTCGAGTAGTGAGAGGTGTCTCTAAAAATAGCCACAAGTGGATCTAGTGGCATACAATCCAAGGTCCCACCTTAACTCTCTCTAAATTGTTACAGCTTTGTTAAATGTTGAAAACCATTCTCAAACTAGACAGATGTACAGATAAATTAGGTTTGAGACGTTTTTGCGTTTGTAATAGTATTTGTTTTGTTTTAATTTGTACAGGACTTTAAACCTGAAATTTAAATTTCCTTGAAATTTTGTATTAAAATTGTTTGTAATCGATCCAGTAGTTTTTGAGTTTATTCCTTACAAAGTAAACATAAGTAAAAATACGTTCTAAAGTTCTCAAGTACGGCATTTTATTTGATTTTTGGTTACATTTAGATATTTCGGCCACTTTTCAGTGGCTGTGATCACGGAAGACAAACATGTCAAGTGTCAATAAATAATGTTAAAGTTATTATTTAGCCAGCCTATCCCCAATTTGTTCATTTTAATTATTTAGTTCTGATTTTTGTTAATGCTTATTATTTACTTAATGGGAGCCTAATCTAATTTAACAAGTTGGGGCTAAATAATAACTTTAACATTACTCCTTGATACTTGACATATTTGTCTTCCGTGAACACGGCTACTAAAAATCGGACGAAACGTCGAAATAAAACTGAAAATCAAATAAAACCGTTAAATTACACAACAAAATTAAACAAACGATTTAAAAATAGAAAGTCGTTAAACATTAACATGCAAATCATTAATAAACCTATAGCAAAAACTTTCACAGTGTCCATTATGACAGTCGCAAACTTTAATTAAATAGTGTTCTCTTACTTACTTACTTACTTACATTTAGTAAGTAGTTTAAAACTTCATTTAGTTTTCCTTTGCTGAAAGCCTTAGTGATTTATTACGTATACACAACGTTCAAGGTTCAGGAGTTATTCAATGTAACTAGTTTGCTATATATTGATATACTACAGTAGTAATGAAAATATTGTCGTAGCTTACACATGTTTCAAAATACTTAATAATAATAAACAATATTTAATTTATTTGACTATATTGTTACAACTTAGGCTCCGAGAAAGACAAATTCCACGCACAGATATGTAAAATCACATTTTATTACCTGTCGGCATTTGAACTAATTGTAATCCATTTATGATCGTCTTCTTTTGTTTACTTATTTATTGGCATACGTATCTAATTATTGTGGAGAACAGCCTATTGTCCTATTGTACTCGTTTACGGGCGCTCAGGAGCATCATTGGCCATGTGTTGCGGATTATAAGTACACGCTAATTCTAGGAAATCATGTCGATGTTGCCGGGTGGGCACATTTGCATTTGTGAAGTACAAAACGATGGCCTGATTGAGAAAAGGGGTCAGTTGAGCTACAACTACAATCTAGGCGTGACGTGTGTACATTCGGGAATCTAATAGTGACGGACTTTGCGCGTTTTATTGAATTACGACCTTCTGCATTACAGTTTCGGTTCGGTTATATTTGTACCTGTTTTATACGTGTTTTTATAGTACTAATTAACTCTATAATAATTCTAACAGCATTTTCATTCGATTGTTGTTCGTGCCTACCCCGCAAGGAACTGGCGTGAAGTTATGTATTTATGTATGTATGTATTTTCATTCGAGTCCCGCAAACTCGTAATAATATTTTTAAGCTATTTATTTAATAGTGGTTGTTGATTTAAAACATATTGAATTAACAACGAAAGGAGTGTTGTTGTCTACACATATATATCTCGAAGATTGATTTAATAATTAATTTATTCGACTACATTGCTTAATCCGTTTGGGCGAGCCAAAGATTTATTGGTTTATTAAAGTTAATTTAAAAAAAAGAAAATTTGTAAACTGCTCTGAGAAACACTCATTCAAAAGCTGGTATTTGGGTAAGGATCAGAAATGAATTTCAAGGTGATTTTTGTTTTTTCAAGGCGTTGGTTTATTAGGTGCTTACGACATATGTTTTTTTACGGTTAACTTTATAAGAAGTTAAGCTATTTAAAATAGTGGCTGTTATCTATAAAACATTTAACTAATAACGAAATTAGTGTTGTAGTCTACACGTAGATATCTCAAAGGTTGATTTAATATTTAATTTATACGTCTACTAGCTGTGCCCGCGACATCGTCCGCGTGGAATTTGTTTTCAAAACCCCCCGATTTTGAAACATTCTTCATTGATGCTCCGCTCTTATTGTTCTTAGGGTGATGATAGCCTATATATAGCCTTCCTCGATAAATAGGCTATCTAACACTGAAAGAATTTTCAAATCAGACCAGTAGTTCCTGAGATTAGGGCGTTCAAGCAAAACAAAACAAACTCTTCAGCTTTATATATTAGTTTAAGATTATGCTTAAGTTATTTAAAATAGTGGTTGTCAATATATAAAATATCGAAGTAATAACAAAAGTAGTGTTGTATAGTATTAACGTAGACATCTCAAAGATTGACTTAATATTTATTTTATTGGATCATTTTGCCTAAGTTATTTAAAATAGTGGTTGTTAATTTACTGAATTTAGAAATTAATGTTTTAGTTTACACGTTTCTCAGGGGATGACCTAATGTTATTATATTACTCACATATGCGTCTATTTTGTTTAAGCTTCAAGTTTCAAATAGTGTACAAACATCACTCGAAACAACATACATAGTAGTTTATTTAACATATATTACACTAATGGCGGAAACATTGTCGTGGTTACACATATCTCTGAGGTTGACTTAATATTAAATTAAAGGGCATATTTCGCCTAAACTGTTTAAAATCAAAATACAAAATTAGATTAAATACAGTGAGACCATGTAACATTGTCACCACTTAAGTACTAAACAACAGTTAATGGGTAAAATAGTAAATTCTTGATTTAAGGGTTTAAATTAAAATTCTTTAAGAATTGGTTCAAAAAAAGTTGAAGTGTACTAAGGAGTTTATGTACTCATTCGTTTTTTGTTCCAAAAAGAGGCTAAAATTAAGAAACTTTTAACGATGTAACTTTTGTACTTTTTGCCTAATTTTTAACTATGTCGACGATTAAATGAGTAGCTTAACACAGTTGTTATCTTAAATATTTATTTACCAAATTATTGTTAAATTAGGATTACGCAGTGATTTTAAGTGCTTAGCTAAAGCGTAGTACACACAGTGATACTAAAACGGAAAATATAATTCAAATAGGTAAATCATTGAATTATAAAAATCAATAGGGTTCGTATATTTTTGGTCCGATATAATAAAGAACAAGTGACCATTTTGGAGTCGTATTCCCGCATAGAGGGTTATTATATAAGTACAATGTGAATATGATGACTTATTCAAACCAATTCAGAAAATAGAAAAAATCTTTATTTACTTCTGTTTAGTTGTGTAAAATAAAAGAAGATGAGCGAACTCTCATAACTCATTTTGGCAGATCTCAATTTATTGGTTTTACCGTTTAAAAATAATTAAAACTTGAGCATTTTTTCCTGAGAACTCAAATCTATAACTCAAGACTTAAAAATACATAAAAAATACGTTTAAAACGTTCGACAACGGTTATATATTGATACCTTACTTGATGATATTGCTTAACATTGATTTTTTTTTTAAACCCAAGAAATTGGTTTCTTTTCAAATGTAAATTTGACATAATAGACATGCATGACTTCTATTTATGTACCTTTTTTTTTCTTCCGAGCTGGGAATCCGTATGCGAACACTCTACTGCTCGGGGACATGTTTAACAGTGGGGTAGTGTGGGGCTCACCGGCTTTTTGCCGTTATACCCACTAAACACCTCGGTATTCCTTCTGACGTCATATGCCAGGGCCATGAGAGCAGACCGTGGCCGTCGCCGCAGTCCTGGCTACATGAGCTCACCGCTCCCTATGGGTGAGCCTCGCCTTGGGTCGGGGGATCGTGCCCCCCCCCCCCTCCCGGGAACTACGTGTTCTTTGGAATCGAGACCGGTGTGCGCAGAACACGTCCGTATCCCTCTCTCGGTGGCCTGAATGCAGGTAATAGTTTGATTGTCCCTGTGGATCATCACCCGCGGCCATGCGTCTATGGTGGCCGGAGGTCATTTGACGCTCTTCGGCGACACCATGCCCGTCGCCTGCGGGAGATGGGCCGCGAAGTTCCCTCCCTCTCTCGCTCCGTCGCCTCCTTTGCCGACATGACTCTCTTGCAGAAGGAGGCGACGGGGTACCATCCGGCTTTACTCCCGACCATGTCAAGCACAACGGCTCGAAGCGAAAGGTCCTGTCCGATGCTTGCACCGAAATCACGGCGTTATTTTTTTTTCTTCCCTGCCAATGCGACACAGGTACCTCTCGAAGCAACCATACCCTGAGAGGACCTGCATCAGGTGGTATGACAGGGTGCCGTGCCATCTCTGGGTCCAGGGTATCAGGACGAGCCTGATCGTCGCAATGGTACTGTGGCCTGCACTGTGGTCCGCAAGCCTGTCAGCCCCCGCTACCATAAGCCCCTCTCTGAGCTCCGATCTTTTGTTCTCTATCTCCGTGGGAGCTGATCGAACATCACGGTGGAGGACTTTCTTGCGCCACTAATATAACGACGCAAGGGCCCTCCCTCGAGGTCACATGGTGGGGATCCGGCTATAAGGAAGGCCGCCTCTAAGGAGATCGTACGGTAATATGTACCTGGTTTATGTATCTAGTTTAAGAATTTATTGAGATGGTCAGTTGTGACAAACAGACAGAAACAGTCATCGAAATGAAGCCCTAAGGATTTTTTATTATTTTTAAATGTCGGAACCCTAAAAAATAGTAATTTACCCTCTAATATTGCGACGCCGGCTTGTCGCCTTTCCTCGATGTCAACATAAACCAAGAAAACTCTTAAAAGATAGTAAGTAAGGGTCATTATATTTTGAAGGAAAACTGGCATGCATGATTTAACTTCGTTGTTGAAGACGTCAGGAACGTGATTCTTTTTTTTAAATCTCAAGTATTTAAAAGAGTTTTAGGAGGGAACGTAAAATGTGATATTTGTATCTATGTATATTTAAAGAAAACTGTTTAAAGGTACATAAGTAATAGATGTAGAATAAACTACATAACATGGCCTACGTCTACGAAAAAATGCTCATTATTTGGCGTCGTTAATATATAATAAACTTCCTTAATGCTTAAAAGATTTATTAATAAAATTATTTAAAACTAAGTTACAGAATTGGATAAATGACAAATTATTATACATTGAATGATTTAATGACAATAATAAAATTAATTTATATTTGTTAAATTATATTTTTTATGTCGCTAGCATAAAAAATGTAATTTAATAAATATAATCTAATGATCTATGATTGAATACTAATTTTACTATTTTTGAATTTGTACGCCTAATAGGCAAATAACACGTGAAACTTTGTATAGGTATATATATGTTCTAACATCTCTAATGTGTAGCATGTTTTTAAAAAAAGAAATAATTTCATATAATAAAAACTTGTCAACGCATCTAAACATTCGATTCGCTCTCTACCAAAGATATTTGACGTAGATATAATCTATGCTCTCTTCATTTTCTGCCATTATGTGTGCAAACGTGTATTCTTTTAAAACGTTTAAATTAAAGTAGGTATTAATCAATTATCCTTTTATTTTAAATATAACAGGATATAATACTGATCATTGATCAAGAATCCCTCATCTACATACATATTATTTAGTGAAATATAACTTCTAGTACACATCCGAATTCTGACGGATAGCGTCAGTCAAAGACCTATTGAAGTGATAAGTTATAAAGGCACTGGTTTCACCTGATTCCTATATTCCTAAAGAATTATTTTCTTCGAGTATTCATGAATATTTGATGAAGATGAAAAAGATCTTTAGGATTTTTTTCTCCTAGTTGTATACATTTCTTTGGGAAGTGATCATTATTATTTATCATGAAGCATCTCGTTTATGCATAGTTTACTTTCGCTTTTTTCATGAAAACTACATAAATAAGAGAGAGTAATTTCATAAGATTTTGTACGTAGTAGAGCCAGGCTGGAATCGTGATCCTGATTACAGCTATTAAGGCTGGCTCGATCGTTGTGATACCACGCTCTCACAGTATATCAGGAAACGGTTGCCCTTGTGCTAATTATGTTTCGTGTGATAAGTAAGAGCTGCGATGTACCGCTACCTCCCCACCCCCCTTTTTTGCTTTTCGAGGTGTAATTCTCATGGACATCCCACCGCTCGGGGAGATAGCACTAGGGTAGTGTTAGACTCCCGATGGCATGGTTAGACCTACCAACTAAACCACTTTTGTGTTTCATCTCATTGTGGTATGTCAGAACTTTGGGCACCAGAGATACATCCAATGGTCCTGACGACGTTTGATCAAAGACTCCTTCCTTCATAAAGGAGCATCTATCCTCTATCGCTCTATCGTATCCGTACCTAATATAGGACGCGCCTGCAGGATCACAACGCAACTCTACCTCTGGAATTTTATACGATAATATCCCCGTGTCATCCATCGTTCATGGCCCTTGCGGTTGTTAGGGTGGAAGGAACTGGTGTTAGTTCCTCTTTCGGCGCCCTCTACAGCGACGGATCGAGGTTGAGGAAGTTGCGTCCTCATTCCCTTTTCGCCGTCTCTTTCTGCGACTTCTCCGTCCCCTATTCCATTCCCTTATTCCAATCCTATTCTTTTTATCCCGTGACTCCTGTCTGATCCCTCTATCTCATACACCTATACAATCCTAAAGACTGGCAACGCGTTGGCTTCGGCATTGTTGTTGTGATCGTTTATAAACGGCGGTAACCACTTACCATGACCGAAGACGTCTGCCTGTGGTAAGTCGTGCAGTCGTAAGTCGTGGTAGCGTAATGGCTAGCGCACGCGTCCCAAATTCAAAAAGCGCGGGTTCGAATCCTGGCCGGAACGCATGCTCCACTTAGGAAGTTCTCTGACCTAATGTGCATGTTCTTACAATTACTACGTACTAACAACGGTAAAGGAAAACAACGTGATGAAACCTGCGCATCACGATATCCGATGTGTCAAACCTGCCAAGTTACCTTGGACAAGCGTGGCGGGCATACCGTCTGTTCCCCAATAGTGAGAGGCCCAAGTCCAGCAGTGAGAAGTTTATGGGCGGTTATTATTAGGCTGTCTGCGTGCTTACCAGCTTCGCAATAAAAAAATAATCTGCGAGATCTGGATCAAATTCATTTTAGTTCCACTGTGCGTAATGGCCCTAAAGGGTTTGTTAGCGATTAGTTAGCCCTTTCCTAATGGACCGGCAGTGGCTGTTCGTAATGCCTGTCGTTTCGGCACAAGACAAATGAGAATGAGCTAACCACATGTCGGCGCTGGTTTCACAGTCGAAAATCTGTTACTTAGAAATGTGTAAGAAACTATTTTAATCTTTTACAGTTTGAATACAGGCGGCCTGTCGTAAGAGGCCACAAAAC
Source organism: Dendrolimus kikuchii (assembly GCA_019925095.2). Taxonomy (NCBI): domain Eukaryota; kingdom Metazoa; phylum Arthropoda; class Insecta; order Lepidoptera; family Lasiocampidae; genus Dendrolimus; species Dendrolimus kikuchii. Next base: position 16,384,805 of record CM034388.1, on the reverse strand, counting down.
AACCCGCAGCCAGGTGACAGGGTATTTTCACGTCTGGACGGCTACCACCTCTGGTCTAGTTTCGGTCACTTTTTAGTGGCCGTGATCACGGAAGACAAAGATGTCAAGTGTCAATGAGTATTATTAAAGTTTTATTTCGCCTACCGCCAACTTGTTAATTTTAATTTTCTTTACGGTTATTATTTACGCTATGGGAGCGAAGGTAATCCCAATGTGTTTTAGGTCCAACAAGATAATATGTATTTACGTGACATTAATTATTTGAATTGAAATATTAAACTTCAATAAGATGCTTAACAAGAGTAGGAAAGGAATAAAAATAAGTATTGCTAGTCACATCACTAACCTATTCAAAGACGAAACACAGTCGGGCTTCAATAATGATGGCCTTTAAAATGGACGGCCTTTTGAATATCTGAAATAGCGGAGCGAAGGATTCCTCAAACGTGCCTGAGCCCCTACGTGCCACATTCACGGCTAACCTACCCATCAATTTTGCCGATAAGGAAATAATTTTGCCCTCATACTTCGCCTATTTACGAGTAAAATTGCTGATTTTGCATACATGTATTTGCAGTATATATAAATTTTTAAGCTCTTGGGATGTACTTGAGAAAGAGAGAGAGAGAGAGATAACACTTTATTGCAAACCAAAATATTCAATTACAAATATAGATGATATTTAGAATATCTTCTTTTCGTTATTCTTTTATTTATTGTCTATCCATTTCTAAACATCTATTTCTCTCAGTCTTTTCCTTCCTGAACCTTCTATTCTAGAATTTCGATCTTCATTTCGTTTTCTTTTGTTCATCATCTATCCCTTTCTAAAATGTATCTGTCCTTGCCACTTTCTTCTGGAGTCTTCTACATTTTTCTGAAACTCCTCAAACCAACTAGATCGTTCCACCATCGCTCTCCACAGGATGTATATTGATTATTATAATACTTGAGAAATAGTAGTACTTACTGCGGGATTCAAATGAAAGTTTATATGAATGATGCAGCATGAAAGTAAAAAAAATGTAATATTAAAGTTTCATCGTAATTCAAAATTGAATCTTTATATAATCGTTATGTCCATTTTTCTGTTTTGTGTATATATATATATATATATATATATATATATGTGTATATATTTATATATATATATATATATATATATATATATATATATATATATATATATATATATATATGTGTGTGTGTGTGTGTGTGTGTGTGTGTGTGTGTGTGTGTGTGTGTGTGTGTGTGTGTGTGTGTGTGTGTGTGTGTGTGTGTAAATTAGGTCCTTACATATGAAGTTGGCGTTTTGTCGTACTGGCCACTTTGATCTCAAATATCTCCTCTTGGTTAGGAATTCCAATTTCAAATTTATACAGCTATTTACTTATGCTTTTGTGTTTTAAAAACCGTAATTCATTTGTTTTTTCCTCTTTTGGTTTCTTCTTTGCCTCACTCAGTTTACAAAATGGGAAACTTGAAATATCGCATTATTTACGAGTACGAGTTCCATCTTGGCATCAGTGCTGCCGAAACGACTCGAAGGATTAATGATGTGTATGGCGGCGGTGTCGCAAAAGAAAACACAGTGCGTTTTTGGTTCCAACGTTTTCGTTCTGGAAATTTCGACCTGCAGACCCCGTGGACGGCCGGAGACCAAAGTTGATAATGCAGAATTGAAGGTTATTGTGGAAGCGGATCCATCGCAAACCACGTCCGAGATAGCTGCAGGCCGCGGTGTTAGTGATGAAACTGGTTTAATCCACTTGAAGCCAATTGGGTAGGTGAAAAAGCTTGAAAGGTGGGTACCTCATGAATTGAGTGCAGCAAACCGACAAACGCGCGTCGACTGCTGCGTTACATTACTCAACCGGCACAATAATGAAGGGATTTTAAATCGAATTATTACCTGTGATGAAAAGTGGATCCTGTACGATAATCGGAAACGCTCATCGCAATGGCTGAACCCTGGCGAACCAGCCAAATCCAGCCCCGAGCGAAAATTGACTCAAAAAAAATTACTTGTGAGCGTTTCGTGGACTAGTGCCGGTGTCGTTCACTGCAGCTTTCTTAAATCTGGCCCGACGATTACGGCGGATGTCTATTGTCAGCAACTGCAAACCATGATGGAAAAGCTAGCTGCTATGTTTAGCAGGCCGAGGCTGGTCAATCGCTCTAGGCCACTGCTGCTTCGGGACAACGCTAGACCACACACTGCACAACAGACGGCTACCAAATTAGAGGAGCTTCAATTGGAATGTCTAAGACATCCACCGTTCTCCCCGGACTTTGCTCCAACAGATTACCATTTTTTTCGAAATTTGGATAACTTCTTGCAAGGGAAAAAAATCAACTCCGATGGGGCAGTCCAAAGCGCCTTCAAAGATTTTATTGATTCCCGTCCGAATGGTTTTTTTAGTAAAAGGATCAATGAACTACCTATGAGACGGCAGAAGTGCATAGATAGGAATTGTACATACTTTGATTAAATAAATATATTATATTAAAAAAAATCGACTTTATGTTCCTCCTTTACAAAACGCCAATTTCATATGTAAAGACCTAATATATATGTATATTAAGGTATTTTTTTCTCAAACTGCTTACAAAAATGTGTGTTCTAAATGAAACTACATCTACAGCGACTTAATGAAAATACGAAATAACGCAGTCATGGATAGTCATCATATACCTATGTAATTTTTTCATGAAAAATTGTAACGATTTTACTGATTTATTTGTTCCACGGTAACATAATTAGGAGATAATCATTTGCGAAATTTAAACAAGCAGTGCCTGTTTTTTAGACTATTGATTGGAAACTGCTTAAAAACTCAGCTTTAAAAATACTTTCTATGAAAATCAGTTTAAACAAGAAACGTTGAGACATTTTTGAGATATGGAGTATTTTCGGTTATATATTTCAGCGTTTCCACGATAACTTATAAAAAAAGTGCACGGACACATCTACTGAACCCATCACTGAACGTGGACTGATACGCACTTGGCCGTTTTTTATTACCAGAATTAAATAAAATGTAATCATTTGCATTTGCTTTAAAAATCACGCTCAAGATTAAGTAACTAAATATTATCACTGTGTTCATTTTTATGCTTATGAATAAATCCCTAATAAACTTGAAATGGTATTGCATTTTTATTTCATAAAAAGTAAAGACTTAAAAGTCTCTAGTGCTCTGTAGAGTCGTGAAAGTTTATTCACAGTGTGTTCCGCAGCATGAATGAAGTGCACATGTAATTTAAAAATTGTGAAATGAAAATGCTAGTTTGTGTAATGAATCTCCTTTCATAGAAGTTGGAGTGAGTCCAATGAAAAGGTTTGAATTTTGCTCCTTTTTTAAATGGATATTTTTGATAGCAAAACGTAGGCTATGTGACGTGGCTCGATTTATGGTGGTCAAAGGTGGTCGCTTGTAGAACAATAATTTATTGACATAGTTGCTATTAAGCACGATAATGGGTAATGAGGCATAATAGTGAAGAAAGGTCTTACAATCGCCCAATAAGAAACTTTGACAAATTGTTAAAACTTACATGACTAGATAGCACCAGACTAGACATAGATATTTTATTATTATTTTAGATCAAATTCAATTAGAAAAGGTATCTTGTATTTTGTTATATATGTAGCATTTTGTTTTTAGATCAGCACTGCTATCCCAGGCGAACATGATATGCCCGAGTCAAAAACACATTTTATTTTAACATTTAATTTTACAATTGTTATAGGTATGTAGAATGCCAATAATGGAGATAGATGATCATGATACTTTTTATCCGAGAAAGTTACAAAGTTTTCACGACCAAAGTCACATGACTACCCTAACTAATACAGGTATGGATATGATTAGTTGATTGAATTAATGAATAATATTAATTACAGTGTTAGAACTAGTGGAGTAATTTTTTAGTAGCTTGTAGTCGTTATCGTATAGATCCATGCTCGCATCCCCAATACCACGCCGTCAAAACGATCGGATAGGGAACAACGGCGCCAAGACAATAAGGCGCCGGGCTCTACTTATCTCTCTGTCTATTCTTCGCGGGGCTAAATACTTTAAAAACCACTGCCCAATACACGTGTAGGTATACTCAACCCTATGAATAGCAGCGACCGACATGGCTTACTTAGCGGAACTAGTAAGAGCTGCGTTTTACTGAGATGGATATACCGCGATGGATATGTACAAACAAGAAGATGGATCGGGATAGGAGTTTCTGAATCCGTAGCAGTCGCCATTTCTGTGATAAAATAGCCAAACTGCAAAAGAGTCGTTTACGCTGAGACGCACACTACGGGAACCAGCTAAAACATCTGTTTAGCCATACTGACTCGATCAGATCTCGGCAGAAGGGATGCTCTAAGCAATGTTGGTTAACATAAATGTGGTAATGATCTCACAAAACAAAATGTTGAAAATCGCCAGAAGAAAAAGTAGAAAACTACGGATGTTTATTTCCAGGATTATGATGATAATTCAACTCGTTAATAGTGTATTGACGGGGGTATTTGGATCCTTTCTAATATTTCTCTTACGTTGTAGGATACAACGTTTTTGCAACACTAAAAAGTTGATACTATGCTGTTTTAGAAGTAGATATTTAAATGTAACTACATACCAACAAGTGCTATATAACTTCTAGTGACAGATAAGAATCGTTCAATGCCCTTATATAGGGCTTATATAATCCTCGTAAAAATATAGCAACTCATTGAATATTAAGGAAGTCATGTTCGATAACATTCCCTCGCGATATGGGTATGAATGGTAAGCCACGATAAACATGCATGGGTCGGATCTCGGTTTATGAATACAAATTCACCAGATCACGGTTTTACGTCTGCTGCACAACTGTAGTAAGTTCGAACGACTAATGATATCACCATACTGATTTATGACCCGTTCCTATATCTAACCAAGCGTTCATTATCATAGAAAAAACCAACAAATTTTCAAAATTTTAAATATTTTACTGTAAGATATAGAAAATATTTATATTTTTGCTTTTTAGTTACTCTTCAGTCGGTTTCCTTTTTGCTGAATTTTTTTATTTATAACCTACCTTTATTTACTTAAATACCACAAGCCACTCAAGATTTAGCTTTGATCTAAGTTTTACTCGTGAATAATTTTAAATATTCCTTTAAATAAGTTTCCGGAAAAACAATCTAACTTCCCGTCAAGTTCACGCTTTTTTCAAAAATTATTTTGGAATATAAATAGGTAAAGTACTCCTTACTTTGCTGTTATTCTATTATTAATTTAAATTGGATTTAAGAGATAGATACTCGAAATACGGTATCGCAAAATATTAGATAGAAAAATGAACGTAGTTATCCAAACTAGAGTAAACTCACATTATGATAGTTTTAACATAATTAAGATGTTCATAACAATCTGTATAAAAAGGAAATCTAAATTCTAAAAAAATGTTAAAGATACGCCCAAATTAGAACCATTCAGGTAGGTACTAAACTCAATTTTGCCATCGTCGTGAGTTGGTTTCCTATTGGTAAACTATGTCTAAATCATCAATATTATTTCATAATTATTTTACGTTGTTTTAAAAATAAACATCAATATAGAAATAGACTTTTTTTAAGCCAGAACTATGCTTTTATGTGAACAATCTCTTATGTCAACAGTTGACTGTTATTGTTAGGTAGATACATTATCCTTCGTCGTTGTACGTTTATCACTATTTACTGCTAGACGTGGGCCTCTCTTAGTTTGAGCCACAGATCCTGGTCCCTCCGCTTTCCTTATTCAGGCCTACACAGCGATCTTTCGCATATCATTGTTCGATAGGCTGGAATGTGTCGTACATAACGCTTGTTGATTCGTAGTCTCTACTGTAGAACATGTCTGCCCCGTCGACTAACTATCGGTGATCTGATAGATATGGTGAACTAACTACTACTTCAGCTTGCTCATTTTTGGCCAATATCAATTACTTTGGACCTCTTAAGGATGTTATTATTTATAATTTTACTCATAAAAGAAACATTCAGGTTGGATTACTCATATGTTTTTATTATCAGCAGGAACGGAGAAAGAATACAATTTCCTGTGGCCGGGCGGCCTGTCGTAAGAGGCGACAAAACAACCCACAGCCAGATGGTAGGGCATTTGCCCGACTGGATGGCTATCACCCCTGGTCTGGAGCATGTCGCCATAACAACCTTGAGTTGTGTTCCGGCATTAGTGACCAGGTTCCAGTCTCCCTTAAGAGAGCAGCAGCGCATTTGTAGCACCTTTGGTGTTGCAAATGTCCATAGGCGATGGTAACCGCTTTCCATCAAGTGGGCCGTCTGCCTGACTGCTGAACTCCTGCAATAAAAAAAAAATATCCGTGCAGGAACGGAGACAGAATACAATTTCCTGCGGCCGGGCGGCCTATCGTAAGAGGCGACTTAACAACCCACAGCCAGGTGGTAGGGCATTTGCCCGACTGGATGGCTACCACCCCTGGTCTAAAGTATGTTGCCATAATAACCTTGAGTTGTGTTCCGGCATTAGTGACCAGGTTCCAGTTTCCCTTAAGAGAGCAGCAGCGCATTTGTAGCAGCTTTGCTATTGCAAATGTCCATAGGCGATGGTAACCGCTTTCCATCAAGTGGGCCGTCTGCCTGTCTGGTGATCTCCTGCAATAAAAAATAAAAGAAAATTCATTGGTTTCTCTTATAGATATACTGATTACTGATGTTAAGTGGTTATTATTATTAAAGCCATTAGCAGAAAAGGGCCGATATAGTTTTCGCTATCTAGTAAATCTATGACAATGTATGAGACACGTCTGACAGTATTGAACGTTTCCCGATGCCATTGTTTCACATAGATTGCGCTATCTGGAACATTAGTGTTGCTTAACATCTGTCAAAACAGGATGGTACCATGTGTCAGAGAAATGAATAGTGCTCATGTCGAAAAGCAACGGTGCGGGACCATTGTATCGTTGGAGAAACGTTTATTTGTTTATCTCGGACTTATTTATCAGGAGATATGTGCCGTACAAAATAGAATTAATTATAATTGTTAATTAAGTATTGTTATGATTGATTAAAAAGTTTATTACCTTGAGTTGGGATAGAAGATATTTATGCTATATGTACCTACAATCTAAAATCATCTGAAAACGTAACAAACATTAAGGTATTTAGAATTTATTTTATAGGCTAAAAGTTAGTGAGAGATCACAGTTTTTACAACACTGTAAGCGAATATCTTGCTATTTTAGTCATACCACACGTATATGACATTTAAAAAAATCACTCAGTTACATATTATATATGGCGACTGGCGTTAATTGTTAGTTTTTTTTGCATTTAGATACATTATTTTATTCAGTACCCAATATACGGATACAAGTTCCTAATAAATTTTATCTATATAGACGCAATCGCATTTAGAAAAAAGAATGCTGTGCCATATATTTTTTTAGTAGAATCTTAATAGATAATGTATTAATTTTGTATTTTATATTTAAGAATATTAATTATTATATGTTACTCAAATAAATTAATAAAATAAATAAATATGGACGAACATATTTTGTAACGGTTTCATTCTTGCCGAAATGGCTGTGAAACTCTAAAAGTTACTGTCATCACGTAAAAATATATTTATATATTTTTCGCGTTAGAACGTGATAAAATGACAATTTGTTCTATCAAAACTTTGAATGCCTTAATGTATAAACCAGTCACATACGTACCCCAAAAGTTTTATTTGATTTCTTGTTTCGACATTACATCATTCGCTCCCCGAAAATATTATTGAAACACGTAAGGCACGATTTAGATTTATATGTACGCAAATATACTTGAATGACGAAACTTCACCAAACTGAGACGAGTAATTTCCTGACAGCCTAAAATAGTATTGTCTGTTTTATTTGATTACTAGTTAAATAAAAAAGATATAGTGTCATATTCTAAAATCTGCATACTATTTTTTTAATAATTGGATATACAAAGGCAACTCTAACAAATTGATTTACTGAATATTGTTGGTTGAAATTAGAACCCTGAAAAATTCAAAATCTTATATGACTAGATTGCAAAATCCATTCTCTTCTTGATTTTTATATGTATTAATTAAAACATATTATTTTAAACAATACATTAAGACGTAAACTTACTGTTCTGATGTAAAATAGTGATTTTTGTTTTAATAATTACCTCCCCCCATACTAACAGGATTATCCGGTCTTTTTGCTTTTTTAGGGGTTTGTATATGAAATGAAATATGAAATGAAATGAAATGAAATATGAAATAAAATATGATATGAAATGAAATGAAATATGAAATAAAATATGATATGAAATGAAACGAAATATGAAATGAAATATTTATTCTTGTATAAATGTAGTTGTATACAGGTGTTATTCCTAGAAATACATGGTTTAGTACATTTTTATATTTTTGTGTTTTTTACATTTCTTTAAAATAAAAAAATACAATGTTAAAAAGCAAAACTTTAACGTCAAGCACCATCAAGTTTGTAGGGTTTTGATTCCTTTCAGAGTTATGTATTTACTGGACAATATTCTTATTACATAGTAATCTTCTTCTATGATTAAACTTGTGTTAGTTATTTCTTCTTTTAAGTTACAAATGATCATTAAAAATGTTATTCTTTGAAATTTTACAGTAAATAATCTTAAAAAGAAAACATATTTTTCGATTTCAAAAGTTTAAAAAGAATTTAAAACAAAACTAAGATAGAAACTTTTCGTCTAGATAAGCTTGGATTGCTTGAAGTACTTATAATTTAAGGTAAAGTTTTTACAGAATACTATTTGGATCAATAAAAAGAGAAGTTTGTCTTGATGTCTTGTTAGTTTATCAAAAGTAAGCGCTATAAAGCATAGTATAGCACGCACACTGCACAAGTTTCAATTACGACATATTAAATTTCTGTATTTATACTTATATAAATATAAAAATAGATCTGTTAGTTGACTTTCATGACAAAAACACACAACAGAACACAAGATAGGAGTGTGATGGTATTCGGTGCAGGTGTAGTATATACGAGATTTCTCACAAAGAAGATAAACGATTAACGTGGTAGAGCCAAGCTGAAATCATTATCATCATTACAGCTCTTAGGGCTGGCTCTTGATACCACGCTTTCACAGAATATTGTCTTGAAATACTTGGCCTTGAGCTTATCCCCTCCCCCATCCGATCCTATTCCAATCCCATGGTCCACCCCCTCTTTTCTGTTCCCATTCATTGTCTGATCCCTGTATCTTATCCTAAAGGTTCAACACGTTGGCTTCATGAGCTGAGCCGTCTGCTTGTTTACCAGCTTAACGATATAAAGAGATACTATTCTTATCATATAAAAAAATGGAACAATTTTATCTATTTACTCACTTACTTCATTCAAAATTAAAAAGAAATTGCTGAAAATTTAATGATACTGAATACGAATATATATGTGATAAGTAAAATGGGATCTTGATAGAACATTTAACTGATCTTATGATCAGTTCAATCATCAACTTCATCAACAATCATTCAATCAGTTCAACTGAATAACATTTTGTATGATGAGTATCTACAAAGTATCTACAACTAGCCTCTAGGACAGGTGCAAAACTAATTTGGAAGTTAGGGTAATGACAGTGCCAATTTGTATACACATACTGTACTTTAACGCATATTTGTTATTGATTTAAACACTATACAATTAAGAAAAGAGAAAGAAAGAAAATATTAAACTAAATACTTAAAAATAAACTAAATTAAAAATAAATTAATATAAAGTATGTAACAAAAAGCTGCAAGAGGGAAGCGTGCCCAGAAGGCTGGCTGCATTACCACGCTGTATGGCAATGCTGATTCGTTGCGCGAAATATGAACCAGCCTTCTGATCACGGGTAGTATCAAAGAGTTTCTTACAAAATTCTTTGAAGAGGTTGTTGTACATTTAATTTTTAAATGTTTATGTCACTGTATTTAACCTTTTACAATAAATTATCATTATAAAAATTTCCGTGGAATACAAATCCCAAGTAATCACGAGTAACGCACCGTAAAGCTCTAGTAGGTAAGCGCCATTTAATCTCAGCACGTGCTCTACACGACCTACTGTCACAGATCATCATAGTTCTTTATACAATAACAGTGTTTTACAGAGTTAATAAGTCTTAGAATATTACTTATTTCTTTTTATCGCATTTTATTGTACATCCCTAAGTTTCTGTTTTCGCCACCATGGCGTCAACTGAATACGAAAACATTTAGTAGCAAAAATATTCACAAAGAAAACTTAATGATATTGCTACACGAGTGTTTTGTGTGTGTAATTTTTGTATGTATGGACTTGTTCAAAGTTATTCGAATTCATCTACATAACCATAAATACAAGAGAGCATTAATATAAAGTTTTGTGTGTGAGATACGTGAAAACTGTTTAACAGCAAAAATAGAATACTACAACATTTTTTCGTACATTCATTTAAATTAGTAGAAAACTAATAATAAAAGTTGATAAGGAGATAAATAATACATCATTCTTCACCAAAATATACAATTACAAAATAGTCACAATATATTTGTAGAAACAATTAACGGTCTTATTGCTTAAAAGGTAACGTCTTTTTAATCTTGGTTTTTAATTAAGTGTGTGATGATAATTCGATCTTCAAAACAGAGGGCCTGATGGAAAGCGATCACCGCCCCTTTTGAACGTCTGCTATACCAAAAGCATTGCCAACCTCAATAATTATGTCGTAGTACATAGGGAAAATCTCAGTGAGAAGTTTGTTTTCGTTCCTTATTGTGCGTGGGATAAATGTTTTCAAAAATCCTTAACTAGTTGCGCTTGGTAGATCAAGGAAATGACGGTAAAAGTCTTCCTTCCTTCGAAAAGATAAATTAACACCGTTGGCTTAGCGACTTAAAATGAGTCTTGGTCTCGGAAACGAGAACACACCACATTTTTCTGTCCTCTGCGGTTTCTTGTCAATTATGGGCTTGAAGCTCAGATAAGTAAGCCTCCACTATATCTTTCCACCGGTATTTGGGACGACCGACCGGATATCGGCCATTCTATAGTTCCAAATTGGGTTTTGTCACGCTTTGATCCTCTCCGATCTGTTTTTTCTCCATGACCGAGCTAGCGGAGTTGGAGAGAAAATATAACTAAGTCATATTCATAAGTCTCCTCTTTGCGTATCCTATATTTTAGTTTTAAGTACCTAAATTGAAAGATAAACATTACACATCGTACGTTCCTAAGTTAAGCAACACACGCTTGGTTAATATGAACTGGTTACAATGGATAACTACCTATATATATTATAAATAGATATTAAATGAATAGAAAGAAAATACAAAGTTTTTGTTTGATTTATTTCCGACCATGAATTGAGACCGAGTACATTGCGTTGAAATGAACAAGGTGAACCAACACTTGGACTACTAGACAACAGAGCTAGTCATATAAAATTATTATGTTTAAATAAATAATTTTCAAACCTATATAATTGTGTACCGAAATAGAAGTTGTTTACCAATTTCGCGAACTCTCGGAAGTTAAAGCGAATAAATTGGTTGCTAATTTGGTCGTGGAGCAAATCAAAATGATAAATAACCGAGTTATTTTACGCCGCGACAGCTTACTTCAGAGAGTTCACAAACTTCGATTCTGCGGAAGAATTATTATGATATTTACCAACAGCATGGAATAATTATTTATTTCATTTACTACACTAAACCTGAAGGTGATTTAACGCGTTATTCTTAGAAAATACTTTTTACTAATTGTTGTTTTTTATTTTGTTTTTGAGACCCAATATGTTTTCTCTAGGTACTATAGATGTTCCAGATGTGCCCACAACATAACACTTCGCCTCCACCTGACGTGACCTCTCGCTTCCGGCCGTGATTCGTTCTATGGTCGGGAGCTCCACAGGATGGCACGCCTCTTCTCTTTTTACGAGCGGGTAATGCTCGTCTAGGTGGAGGCGGAGCGAGAGTATGATCGCACCGGCCTGCTCCCTTGCCGCCAATTTTATTTTTCTCTGAGGAAGTTTTCTCATTTGCCTTTAATGCCATCGAGATAGCCTACGTCGGTGTTCGCATCTCCCATGGGGCGCTTTATAAATCGGAAATGTATGATGTTGGGCCACTTCCTACCAAGAGCCTTGTGGAGTGACGAGGCCATATATCCGTGACCCTGGCATTAGGGTGAAGGACAGAAAACCGAGGGATTTTAGTGGATATCCTAGCATCACCCCAACTTGGCGAATCCCATACGCTTTGGCCGCATTTCCTCCGCGGCCGACAGTAAATCCTCAATCAAATTTCCCCTCGTTAAAAAACGTGTTGCCGATGTCCATGGACAGCGGGAAATTATAATTAATCACGTGAATCATTTACCAGATTGCTAATTTACAAACATAAACGTCTAACTATCAAGTATAATAATTATAGTCACTTCACTTCACACATTTATTCAGTCACTCACAAGTCCGATTTTATCAAGAATAGATATAACAAGTTCAAATGTACTGCAGTCAGTAATAATTCAGGCAGTTGCTAAACTAGGTTAAGTCGGAGTGCTTGTATATAACTCACTTGTGACGACAGAAAGCTTATGTCCTATTGTTAATGATTGACAATCAGATTCCCGTTAATAGGTTTAGAGGCGATTATAGCTGCATTGAATGCAAACAATGATTGGTGAAATGTGACATCTTGAAACAATAGTGCAATATTTATGTTTATTCTCATATATAGATTTTTTTTTAGAATTCTCTCATTGACGAAGTCTATATCTTATTTACATACATAATATTATATTGTATCTATTATGAGAATTATTTCTAATATTATATAATTATAATATTAGAAATAATGAATTTGATTAGGTATGAAATCTAATGTTATGACCACATAGTTAATGCGCTCAATAATTATTATTGGTTCAAAAATCCCGTATCGTATTCAAATGATTTCGGTCTGAATTTTAACCAAAAGAACATATACAGACATACCTTGCACCATGCGCTGATGGTGGAGTATCAGGATAAAACAGCAAGATCGAAATTAAGGATGTTTGATTCCCGCCAGTCCGCCTGCAAAAAGAGCCGAGCAGGATATTTACAGTATGCCATTATAAAATAACTATAACGTCAAACAAATCGCTGATGACTTATTTACTGAGTTACCACGACTTCCTGCATAGTATCTATAAATATTTATTTTTATTTTATTTATAGAAGCTCCATTAATATTTCACCTTCTCCCAATTATTTGGGGTTGGTGCAATATGTCTTTCCCTTCCTCTATTGGGACAAATCATTATGTCATCTTTCTTACAATCCATCCATCTCTTTTTTTATTTACATTTACCTTTGCACCCGTCAATTACTTGACATGAAGTTTCTATTATGTGACTTTCATCCCTTTTCAATATATGCCCATAACACCTTAGTTGGGATTGATATATTTTTATTCTACAAACTTGTTTGATATTATTGCATACTCGACTAATTTATATTTCATAGCTGCGATTCTATTTGTTATTTATGATATATCGCCAGTGACAAGAGTTGACATAAATGCCGTCGTGCATTATCACCCCTGTAAAAGCAGGCGACGTCGATTCACGCCAAGTACGTGCCATTAGCCGGCTGTCTGAGCTCACACTCTCCATTGCTTCCTTTGTGACATCGAAAGACAAACGACACGATTACACACGAGGAAATGGACACCAGTTTTCAAGATATACTTTATTTTCTTTTCGACGAGTTAACTCTTTATTGGTTATCATATCCTGGTATATGAAATACCTATAGCTAAGGTTATATAATTAAAAAGTAATTAAACTAATTCACATTCATATCATTCGATTCGTCGTATTGTCTGGACTATTATTATTATATAAGTACTAGACGTGCCTGCGACGTCGTCCGCGTGGAATTTGTTTTCAAAACCCTCCGATTTTAAAACATTCTTCATTGATGCTCCGTTCCTATTAGTCTTTGCGTGATGATATATAGCCTATAGCCTTCTTCGATAAATGGGCTATCTAACACACTGAAAGAATTTTTTGAATCAGACTAATAGTTCCTGAGATTAGCGCGTTCATACAAACCAACTTTTCAGCTTTATATATTAGTATAAGATATATGAGCTGTTGTTAAAAGACCTGTTATTTTCGGTTGCCAAAAAACATTATATTATTTACCTGTATGTAAATACACAAATATTCAAATTTCAATAATCACTTCAGAAGGCACAGTAAAATAGCGATCTATCTTGGGAATCAATTTAATGAATAAAATGAACGTACGCTGCGGAATGTTATTACGTGTCTCTTAGATATGCAAACGATATTATTGATTTTCCATCAGGTATCTCCGGTTCGGTGTTTTGGAGACGCGTACCTCTTCAATAGGAGACGCTACCTTTAAGAAATACGAAATATTTCCTTGAATTCCATTCATATGTTTTTTTGCGATGGTGTGGTGATAACTTCAGGTTAACTGTATCTACCTATATATGTACAAAGAAAAGTTGTGTTAGTTACACCATTTATAACTCAAGAACGACTGGACCAATTTTTATGATTTTTGTGTTTTTGGAATTATCTTCGTTCGGAATAGGATGATAAGTATTAAAATATGATATTCATCAATAAAAAAAGATCATTAAAAAAACATCAGTCACATCAGTCTATCCGTTAATTTGTTATGATCTTTCCCGGCCGATTTTGGCTTTTTAGGCAGTTTAGATTCAAATTTGAACCGGGTAGGTGGCGCTGCAATCGGATTCCAGGATTTAGGTGCAAATTATTTTTGTGTGTGTTTAAGTGGATCCCGGGATGGTTTAGATTCACGATTGGACCCGGTAGGTGGCGCCGCTGAACACCTTTTTAACGATCGGATCGATTTTAATGTTTTTTTTGTTATTTCAAGTAGATTCGAGAATGGTTTAGATTGACAATTGGTCCCGGTTGATGGCGCTGCAATCGGTTTCTAGATTTTTATTTTTTAAAGGCAAGACAACATCTGCCGGATACAGATAGTTAGAAATATAATCGAAAGTGTTATTCCAAATGTTCGTAAAACAGGAATACTTTATTTGTATCCAATTGCCCAAGTACCAATATCTAGTGAAGGACTCGTGGCTCCCAGCGAATATCTACTAGAAACTGAAACTAACTCGGCTTTGTTTGTGGCGTGGTGGAAGTTCGCAGTAGTAAAACTACATTGTGTTGTATCGACGAGTGTATCTTTATTTTCTATGATGTCAAGATGTCAACTCAATTTACACTTGACATCTTTTACTTTCGTGATCACGACTACTGAAAAGTGGCCGAAACTTCGGAATAATAAAAATCAAATAAATACCGCGACTAAAATCGTTAATCTGTGTATTAGTTGCGAATACTTAAGACAATACTATCTTTATTATAAGCTATTATTTAACTTCTAATGGATGCACCTATGTATGTATGAAAGTTCGGGTGGAATCTTGCAAGTTAAATTTGACCAACTTCCCGGTTTCCGATTGAGCTGAATTTTTGCACGCATATGTATATCGCGTGATAATGCAATAATATGGTACCATGGAGTTGATCTGATGATGGAGTCGGAAGGTGGCCATAGAAACTTCTGTATTAAACAAGATAGACCCGTCGTGTTTAGGCTCGTTTTACTTGTGTTGGCTAGCACTCTGCTGAACATGACATTCAGGATCTCAAAAGCTTGTATTTAAAAACCTTTTTAAAAAAGCTTATTCCGTTTTGTTTTTACACTGATTGAACCCATAAATAGACACTTTATTTAATTCCACGTTTGCAAATTCTAAAGCGCCATGACTCGCGTCTAATTACGTTTTCTGTAAATTCATTTCAGTATCAAACAATACCCTATACAAGTAAAAAAAATTCTCACGTTGACGTTCACTACATCTTTCATCCCCGATACAGGATTATGTTACTAGCTGAGTAGACACCGCAGATGAATGTGGCTCGCCACGCGCTGAAGAAGAGTCCCGGATGAAGACCCCAGCGACAAGTCCTGACGTCAGTGACAGAGCAATAACTTTCTCTACGCAACGCAGTGGTAGCTGGCAGTGGACTTCTTCTGCGAGGATATAAATAAATTCTTATATTATTTAATCAAAATTCTTTGACAAGATCTCTGAAAGTTGTTTAAAAGTTAAAGTAAATACAAGAATTATCCGATCAAGATTTTTAAATTTACGAGTTGTGAACGTGAGGTAACTTTTAGCGTATAAAAGCGAAACTTTGCTAATATCATCTTTATTCAATGATTTCATGTTGAATGTGTTACGAGGTACGACGGAACTTTGGGTTGAGTGAGTTTAACAGATGTTGCTACGTTATGATTACAATACATAGAATTCGGTCTTTAATTAATTATGTGTTTACACAACTTCATATTTAAATTTATATTTTGCTAGGACTTTAACTTTAGTTTATTTTGAGGGCAATCATTTTTACGTTATATTGCATTAAATTTTATCTAGGCGTTATCCACCGCGGTTTGTCCAATTCGACAATTTTGATTCGTCCCGCGAAAACAATTACCCATTTTTCGGGAATAAAATGTATCCCATGACTATATTTATATACCAAATTTCATAATAATCTGTTGCGTAATTTTTTTCCCGTAAGTGTAATAGACAAACTTACTTTCTTGTTTATAATATTAATCTAATTATCTATCATTTACGAGCTGTGTTCTTAGCGGTGGAGCATACTCTAATCTTCTTTATTATGGGCCAGTTATTTTATTTCTTTTTACGACACAACACCACCTTTTTCTTCTATTTCATCTATGAATGCTCTCCTTGGCCTTCCCTTCCCTTTCCTTGCTTCCACTTTGCCTTCAATTAACGTGCATAAGAAGGTGTCGTATCGTAGCAAATGGCCAAACATCTTCCCCCTTCTTTCCTTCAGTTTTTAAAATCTCCTAGATATCTAAATTTTTCTACTTGTTGGAATATATGATCTCTAAACTTTTATTGATATGTATGGGTTTTTGGCTCTTGTCATTATTTTTGTTTTATACACGTTTAGGCCAATTTCTTTAAATGTTTAATCCATGTATTCTATTAATCTTTCTAATTCGGATATTCAATCTGCTATAGCGGCTATATTATCTGCTAAACGTATAATATTAGTATACATTAATATTTAGAGTGCATTCGTTTTCATGAAAGATAATTTTAGGAATAGTCGGGTTATGTAATATGAACACGGGGAGTTGTTTAAAAGAAAAAAAAAGTTTATTTGTCAAATGCGACACAGACAAACTATAAAATAGACGAAACAAAACGTTTTTAGAGTTGTATGACGCAAGTCGGCAAAAGAGGTTGGCTCAGTATATTGCTGTCTCGGAAGACACTCCGCCACAGCACTGATTTTCATTGCCCACCTCTTAGTTTACATATATTAGGTTATTATTAGGTATATATTATTAAGCCCCGTATAAAACGATTATTTAGTTTATTTATAGTAATAAGTACTTGAGTTTAAATGTATAATATTATAAAATTCTATACATGCCATGTCTGTACATTGAAGCTATTAAAAAATAAGCAACAACAAAACTATAGCTTACATTCTTTTTTCAAATGCTGGCATATTTTGTGTCCCGGTTATTCCGCGGGAATTTCACGTCAAGCGTAGACGAAGTCGTATATAACGACGAAGTCGTCGTTATATTCTAGTAATAAATAAATAAAAATATTTTAAAAATAAATAATAAAGTGATTTAGTGTGAATAGTGTAATATATATATATATATATATATATATATATATATATATATATATATATATGTGTGTGTGTGTGTGTGTGTGTGTGTGCGTGTGTGTGCGTGAGTGTGTGTGTGTGCGTGTGTGTATGTGTGTGTGTGTGTGTGTGTGTGTGTGTGTGTGTGTGTGTGTGTGTGTGTGTGTGTGTGTGTGTGTATATTTATTTTTTTCTTATTCTGCGTTTTACTTTCTACTAACCGGCCAGGTGTATGAAAAGTGACTTGTGGCTCTACCCAATCTAGAATTCAGAAGCTTTCTTGGTTACATTTTTTACTGGACAATTGTCATTTTTAGTATTACATTAAGTAACTTCCAAAATTGTAGTTGGTAATTAATAATACGTAGGTTATTTATTAAGGACAATGAAAATTGTAAATTGCGACTTCAATCATAAATTTCTTTGAATCGGCCGAAAAATACGCACACTGTTTATTTCCAAGCTAAGCAAGTTTCTGTTATGGATAATAAGCAACGGACCACTCAGGGGCTTCTATCAAACACATATATCATAGTATATTGCGGAAAGTTTGTTTAGGAATTTTACCATAGTATGAATCGAACCCGTAGCCTTCGCGTTCCAGTGAGCTAGGCCAGAAAAGGCTCATCCCGCTCAACTACAGAGGCCGTCAAGATATAAAAAAAATGTATTATGCTAACATTAAACTAAATAAATGATATAAAATCTTTTTACTCTATATTACAGGATATTTTCTATTGGATAAAAAGCCATAAATCACAATAGTTTTCAATCAATTATGAAATTACTTATACAAAAATATCGTTTTTAATCATCTGTGATCATCAATCATATTGTTTTGTTTGCAAAAACCAATTTTACAAAGATAGACAAGCAAGGGTTGCCAATTCATGTGTTTTTGTAAACATGAACAGCTCGTCGTCGCCTTTTGTTTTCGGTGTTTCTGTTGAAATTTTGACAACAGATTTACGCGGTGTAAATTCCTACTGAATGGATGATCGCTTTTAATTTAATGGTCAATCAACTAAAACACTAATGTTTTACACGCTTTTGTTCGCTTGGTCTGTATATAGATGTATGTACGTATTAATTGTAATGTAATCTATCAACCTAATTTTCACCATCTTCCAATCGTCTGTTTAGTCTTAAAACTTGCACTTGTATTAAAAATGGTAATATAATAATTTCATAACTAACTTAACTTTTAATTATTTAAAAATAAAATGACTATAAAACACGCTTCAATAGAAATTTAAATATAAAGGTCTTATTTATATTTAGTTAGAATAAGTTTATAGGCTTTTTTTAAAGTTCTTAAAGTAGCCTAGAAACTTTCTCTAACTCAATATGAATAAGACCATTAATGATTGACAAAAATGATACTTTTGTTAATTTGGTGTAAAAGCTAAATTTTCAATAATTAAACGTAAAAAGGCTAGAAGCCATATTACACGTGACACCATAAAGGATTTAGGAGCTATTTAATATTACGTTTATAAAAACGTAATATTAAATAAATAAATAATCGGCAGACAAACACACACATTGTATATCCCCAAATTAAGCAAGTTACACGCTTGTGTTATGGGTAATATACAACGGATTACTCTGGGGCCGATCCCAGACACCCAGACCATAGTAAATAACGGAGAAAATACGTTTCCGAAATTTACTATACCAGGAATCGAACCCGGAGCCTCTGCGTCGCAGTGAGGTAGGCCGGCAAAGGCTTAGCCCGCTCGACCACAGAGGCCGTCGAATAGCAAGAATAATAGATGCCCTATATAAATAGGGCATCTATTATTCTTAGTGGGTATACTTGTTCTATGTCTTCACTTATATAAGTACCAACGCGAATGTGAATTTATTTGGATGAAGTATGACGACAGAGCGAGGTAATGTAGGCAGTCTCCCAGTAAACTGCCTACATTACATTACCCATTGACTTTAATGACCTAGACTCAGTATTCTATTTATTGTCTTAAGGGATTATAGCTAGAATATAATAAGTTATATAAGTTATAAATAAACGTCCCAGTGCTGGACTCCAGACTCCCCTTTTTATAGGGGAACGGACAGGATACCCATTACGTTATCCAAGGCGGATTGGCGGGTTTGACATGTCGGTATCTCGATTTGCAGGTCTCATCACGATGTTCCACCGTTAGTACATGGTAATTATAACAATATGCACATCACGTCAGAAAACTGCCAAAGTGGTGCATGAATTCGCGTTATTTGAGATTGGATCGCGTGTGCTAACCATTAAGCTACCATGGTTTTTTATTTTTAATAATGTAATATTTTTATACTAGCTGCGCCTCGCGGTCTCACACATAAATCGTTATATTTTGGATAATTCACACTATATCTTTATAAATTATAGCCTATATGTTATTCTGATGTGTAAACTATATTATTGTAAAGTTTCATCAAAATCTATTCAGTGGTTTTTGCGTGAAAGAGTAACAAACATACATCCATATATTATTACAAACTTTCGCGTTTATAATATTAGCAGGATAAATAATATTTTATATTAAAATATTATTGTTTCTGCGCAATAGAAACGACGCTGAGTGAATAGAAAGGTTTAACAAAAAAAAAAAGACAAAAGGACAGCAGATTATATTCCTAAATGTGCCAAAAAACACTCTAGGTACTAAGTTATCTACTTTATTTATTTGTCATACTGAAAACCTCAACCAAGAAGGGAAAAAATAATAAAAACTTAAAACAAGTTTCATGTTCATGTCGACAGCGGTTTTATGTAAAAGAATAATTCTGCGTTGAATTTTTAAGCTTGGATTATTTAAAGCTTTGTTGTTGGGACTTGAGTGGTTTAGTTATTGTATTGTTTAACTTTGTTTTAACAGTTTACCTTTACGTTGGTTCCTTCCATTGATATACATAAAAAAATAGCTTCCGTATGTTTGTGCTTGCAAAAGTCGAAAAGTCAGATAGTCGTACCTAATATTTAACATCGAATTGAGAAGTAGCGAAGTGTGGGTTAGTTTAGCTAGTTCTATATTGATTGAAGGAACCGGCTTTTGTAAGTATTGATATAGTTATTAATTCTTTAATTTATTTTCGAAAATCTGATTAGGTAGTCATATCAATCCAAATGAAAGAATGAACTCAAAGCCAAAATTGCCGTAATGTGAGGTCCAATTGTTTTGTGGAGTTTGGGTCGCCTGCCAGTTAATGACCAAAGAAAACACTTCATTGTTCAGCAGAAATCGAATGTACATATAATTATTTATGTGTATACCACCGAGCCCGGCAGACGTTGTCCTTCTTTAAAAAATAATGCTTCTGGAACCCGATTGCAGCGCCACCGACCTGGCTTAATTGTGAATACATACCATCCCAGGACCCACTCAAACACACACAAAAAATGTCGTTAAATCCTGAAACCCGATTTCATCTAAATCGGTCCAACCGTTTGGGAGTTCAGTGGCATACACACGAGTAGACGAATTTTATATACAACACATAAAAGTAGATAAGATTTGATAAGAGATATAAAAATTGTGCAGGTGTTTGGCAGTCAGCGCACAACGAAGAGTTCCGCAGAGATGACAAACATCATCTGATTTCATTATTTGAATACGTAACAAAAAAAGCTTTATAGAACAAAGCATAAATTGAAAATACGCTATATCTAATATTTTCTTAAGTTTTCGCGACTTGTATACATAATAAAACTACGTCGAAACATAGAAACGTCGGAATAACCAAAATCAAATAAATTACCGCGCTTAAAACCGTTAAAACGTAGTTTTATTGTACTCTATATCTCAAAAACTACTCAACGGATAGTTTTCAAAATTTCCCTTTAAAGTATAAGTATTCTTTACGCTTTACAATCTTGATTGTTTTCAAAGTTTTCCACTTTATAGTTTAAAAGTTTAGGGGAGGGACACAATTTTCAGTCCTTAGCTACATGTATGCTGCAAGCCACCCCTAGCCTTTGTCTCTTCCAAGATTTCACTATATAAGTTTGTGCCGCTAAATATACTATTTCTTGTGGAATTTCATCTAAGTAGTTTCCTAATACTTAAATACATACATAATATCACGCCTGTATCCCATGGGGGTAGGCGGAAACTATGGATCTCCACTTGCGACGATCCTGACAAACAACTTTCGCACGGAAAATTTGTGACGAGAACCACATAGCTGGAGAGCTTCAGCATGTCAAGCGAGTTCTACAACGCAATCAGCTGAAGACTCCACACCAACGTCACAAAGGCCCCAAACCACCTTCAGTTGAGCGGTGCCCTGCTACCCTACCCTACATCAAGGGGGTCACAGACAGAATTGGTCACATCCTCAGGCGAGCTTCAATCAAAACATATTTCAAGCCGCAGAAAAAGATTACCCAATTTCTGAGACCTGTGAAATGCAATATCCCACTCCAGGATGCAGGGGTTTACAAGCTTGATTGTGAGTGTGGATTGTCATACATTGGGCAAACAAAGAGGAGCATAAAAACACGAGTAAAAGAACACATTGCTGACATGAAACACACAAGGTCTACGAAGTCTGCGATCAGTGAACACACGCTGGATAAACCCAACCACTACATCAGATTCGATAACCCACAAATCCTCGCGAAAGAGAATCGTTTCATACCTAGAATGATGCGTGAGGCTATTGAAATCAAAAAACACCCAAATTTCAATAGAGAAGATGGTTGGCAAGTACCACCTGTTTGGGATCCAATTATCAAAACTATTAAGACCCAAACCCAGCAAAAACCAGCTGCCAGACCTCAAGACACTGTGAGCTCTTTCTGCGTACAACGGAACACAAACCAACTTGACTGATAATTTCTTTTATTTTTCCTTCCACCCATTTTAATATTATATAAAATTATTAGAGCTAGGCATGTTTGCTGAAGAGTTTCTTGCGCCGCTTCTTCTCTTCAAGCCATAACATGTTGCGAAGCGGTAGTAAATTAGATTAGGCTCCTATAGATTAAATAATAACCATAAACAAAATTAAATAATTAAAATTAATAAGTTGGCGGTAGGCTAAATAAAACTTTAACAATACTCGTTGACACTTGACATCTTTGTCTTCCGTGATCACGGCCACTGAAAAGTGGCCGAAACGTCGGAAAAACCAAAATCAAATAAAATTACCGCGCTTAAAACCGTTAAAACGTAGTTTTATTATGTATACAAGTCGCGAAAACTTAAGAGTTTGTTTATGTTAAGCTCTATATAAATGTAGTATATTTAACAAAATAAAATAATGTAAAGTAATGTAAAAATAAAAAATGTAGAATAATGTAAAATAATGCCTGCTGTAGCGTCCCCTATATAGTATATGTTGTATATAAGTACCTAAAAAATAATATTTAATAAATATACAGATATTCATATTATATATATTTATAATATTCATATATATAATGCAGTAATACATGTTATACAAACTAAAAATTAAACTATACAGACAAAGGCGTGGATATTTATGGTGCCTAATAAACAGTTAAAAATATTAGCCTAATTTTTCTAGTATCTTTGATTTATAAATTAATTTTAAATGGTAGAAAATATCTATATCATTAAATTTGTTGTTATAAGTGGCAGTAAGACGAGCAAGCACTTCATTTAAGCCATAATTAGTTCTTCTACAGGGCACGTGAAACAATTTGTTGTGGCTAGAGCGTGTTTTGAGATTTGGCACTGTCAGGGATATAGATGAGGTGAGAGTAGGACAGTCTAAACGAGAATTTACGATATCGTAAAGGAAAGACATGTCAAGAAGCTGTCTTCTATTTGTAAGGCTTGTGATGTTATAAAATTGGCAGGCTTCTTCGTACGTAGCAAAAGAGTTCTTGCTTTTGTAATTGAGATATTTTATAAACAGTTGTTGGATTCTTTCAATTTGATTTATATATATATAGCGTACTGTGGTGACCAGATGCTACAACTGAACTCGAGCAAACTGCGAATATATGCAAAAAACACTGATTTTAAGCATGTGACATTGAAAAAAAAAGAACACGTTCGTTTTATAAATCCGAGATTTCGATAGCCTTTGTCCACTATTAAGTTTATGTGCTGGTCAAAAATCAGTTTGCTGTCCAAAACAATGCCAAGGTCTCGGACTTTATTAACACGCTTAAGAGGTTGATTGTTGATGGTGTAGTTAAATAATATGGATTTAGTTTTACGGGTAAAAGTTATTTGTGAACATTTTTCAATATTTACCCTTATTCTGTTTAGCTCATAATATTGTGTTAATCGGTGAATATCCCTTCGTAAATTGAGACAGTGATCCTTGAGGTACTCCAGAAGGAATCGGTGTAAATTCAGATCTACTCCCACCAATCACGACTGCTTGGCGCCTATTAGTTATATAAGATTTTATCCAACGGAATAAATCTCCTTGAATACCTAACATATACAACTTGTTTAACAGTATGACGTGGTCTACACGATCGAAGGCTTTTTCAAAATCAGTGTAAATCACGTCAACTTGTGATTTATTCTCCATATTCCTTAGCACGTAATTAGTGAACTCTCCCAAATTAGTATTTACAGATCGGTTTTTAAGAAAACCATGTTGATTAATCGAGACATTATTAGCAATTGTAGAGTATAGTACATCATAAATAAGCTTTTCAAACAGTTTTGAAATAGTATTTAAGATTGAAATAGGGCGATAATTTTGAATGTTTAATTTGGATCCTTTCTTATGTATCGGAACTATATGTGCTTCTTTCCATTTACCAGGAAATATCCCTTCTTTAACTGATCTATTAAATAAAATTTTAAGTGGATTGGATAATGTTTTAGCGCAATTCACTAAAAATATAGGTGGTATTTTGTCACTTCCCGGACCTTTATTCACATTTAGCTTTCGAATTTATTTTAATATAATGTCACTATCAAAACTAATCGAGTGTATACAATCTTGATTTGTACTGGGAAGAGCACTAAACGTTAAATTTGGATATTTAACAAGTGGCCGAATAAAGACGCCATTGAAAAAATTGTTGAAACCTTTACATATATCAAAACATGTATCGTATTTTATATCACCATTACATAGAGTTTTAGGATATCGGCTATTGTTACCGCCTTTCATTTTTTTAATAAAGCTCCAAAGCTTTTTCGGGTTTTTCTTAATCCATTTTTGACTTAGCTCTATATGCTCTTTAAAATATATGTCTTCCACCTTTTTTTGTCTAGATCTTAGCAAACAGAACTCGTCATAGTCCCTGGGATTACCAAATTTCTTCCACCGTTTATGTACTTTGCGCTTTTCAGATATGATTTTTAAGAGGGGAGCTTTGTACCAAACCGGATAGGTCTGATGGTTATTCTTTTTAATAGGAACATACAGATGTACGCAATCATTTAATATAGCATAAAATTCAGAAACAGCGTCTTCTAAAGGTATGTTGTTTAATATACGGTCCCATTCAACTTTAGACAATCTCTCATTTATTAGTGTATAATTTATGAAATTGATAAGTTATCTTTGCGCAATTTTCAAGTAGTGCAACAAATATGTCCCGAGTTTCTAATTCTAAGGATGGGTGGAAAACGTCCTCTTTTAAAATGGGATTCTTTGATAAACCTAAATTAAGATAGAAATTTGAGAATAAATATATAATAAATATAATAGCAGCCCCATAAATGTCCCACTGCTGGGCTCGGGCCTCCCACTATAGAGGAACGGACAGTATACCCGCCACGCTTGTCCAAGGCGGCTTGGCAGGTTTCACATATCGGTTAGCTCGATGTGCAGGTTGCATCACGGTGTTTTCCTTCACCGTTATTATTAGCACGTGGTAATTGTAACAATATGCACATTAGGTCAGAAAACCGCCTAAGCGGTGCATACGTTCCGGCCAGGATCGAACCCGCACCCTTTGGGTCTGGGACGCGTTCGCTAGCCATTACGCTAGAAATTTGAGAATACTAAGTCCAAAATATTACCACTCGGATTATTAAATTTGTTATATTGATCAAGTCCTAAAACTTTAAACTCATCTAATAATTGACCAGCAGCTACTTGAGTACTTTGATACCCTTTGCGATTAATGATAGGAGATGGTTGAAACCAGTCGATAATCCGTAAGTTAAAATCTCCAATAATTAAGAAGTGATCATTAGGCTTACTACTAACAACGTTTTTAACCGAATCAAGAATTCTCTCTATAAAAGAATCCTGATCCGGTTTTCCTCCGACAATATAGGCCACACGTATATTCAAATCAAATTGCATATATGCACGTTTACTTGAGATGCTTTTTCCCCAGAACTTTCCGAGAAAAATGACTGTGATATACAAAGACAGACAGGGCAGGCGACATAAAACTTACAGTAGGGTTCTGTTTAGGTATAAATGGTTACGGAACCCTAGTAAAAAGCATATTACATGTTTGAGCTATTTTGCTACATTTTTCTTGATATTATATTAAACTGAAGCAAATACATAAGGAAAATATGATTATTCTATATTATTATACTCTTACTTCAGTGGGTAGCGTTTCTTTGTAGTCGTCTTTCATGAAAGTTCAGCGTTGCTAATATTTCGTTGAATGGCTAAGCATTTCATATTGCAGTCTTACAAAATATTCCAACAAAATTTCTCTAAAATTACCTTTGGAAATAGTGTAATTTTGGAAAGTGATAGTAATAGCTATACCGCGATTTCGTTCACAGGGAATTTGAAATATTTAAATCTTCTGAACCGTGCAGAATATCGAAATGAAAATACATAGAAATTAAAGATAAATTTCCTGTTTTAATCTCTAAAATTTTCATTAATTTTTTTTAATTTATGATTAGGCAGTAAAAGTAGCAGTTTTCATTTAAGTTTTGACATTTATTTTGAAATCATAGAAAATTACTTCAATTTTATTGGTACAGAATATAACACTTTTTCATTCATCATCTACATATCTATACTAATATTATAAAGAGGCCCGTCCGTAGGAGAATACCCCGAAATAGTATCCCTACACGTGGTCCCTGGGTGGTGCTAAATAGGTGACACTGGTGGTAGGCTTTGGCCGCGGCTTCTCTTTACCACCCATCGACCAAAGTCGTGCCGCCATAATGGCTTATCCGTGTTCCGGTACGATGGTCGATGAAGCCAATCGGGAGATGGGTCGAACTAGCTGCAATCTGTTACGGTTACCGACCAGAGAAACATTAACACCACTACATCATGAGACTAGTCGTGGAGGGTAGCGGGATCCGAGGCACGGTTAACCGCTGGCCGACCGCAGTCAGTAGGGGGCCCAAGTAACGTTCAAGCCACTCGTGAAAGGCTGCCCCGCCAACTTGCGAAAAATCCCAAGATGCGTCATGGCGCCGGTTGGCAACCGGAAGAGAGGGCACTATGAACATCTTGGGGGGGCTCGGGCGTCCCCGCAGTCTCCAGTCTAGTTTCCAAACTCAGGTGTGGTAAGTTACTGTGAACCTGTGGGTTAGTGTTAGATAGCACTTTTCACTACCATCTCCCTACCTACATATCCACAAACAACAATGAAAAAGAGAAATAAGAGACACGTTATACAGCGGCTGCACTCCCTCTCACTAAAAGTGCACCTCTCAAACATTCGAGGTCTGCACTCAAATCTCGTCTCTGTCCACCACCATCTCGAGACAGAAAAACCGCATCTCTTATTCCTCTCGGAGACGCAAATAGGTCCGCCGTCAAATGTGGCGTATCTTTCATACCCAGGGTTTACCTTAGAGCATAATTTCAAGGCACGAGCTGGTGTATGTATGTACGCCCGCGACGACATCTGCTATCGGCGTCTCCGAAATCTTGAAGACCCCAGTTTCTCTACTTTATGGGCTCTAGTGGACACAGGCTTAGAGAAAATTCTTTATGCCTGTGTCTATCGTTCACACAGTGGAGATCGGGAGACGACCAGGCTCACTGAACATCTTAGTGAGGCGGCTGAAGCCGGACAACGAAAGTATCCTACAGCGAAAATGGTGATTCTGGGGGATTTTAATGCTCACCATCAAGAGTGGCTATTCCCATACCAGATAACTGATCACGCTGGGAGAGAAACGCGGAAACTTGCGATAGCTTTGAATCTTAACCAGCTAGTACATGGAGCCACTAGGATACCTGACGTTGAAGGGCATACCGCCAATTGCTTGGATCTTCTGCTGACCAACGATCCAGATAGATATTCAGTGTCAATTACATCGCCACTTGGCACTTCTGACCACTGTCTGGTAAAAGCAGTTTCGGTGTATTCGCCGCCTGAACCAAGCTGTAACAGCTCCCGTCGAATATGGCGTTACAAGGCAGCAGATTGGGATGAGATGCGCTCATTCTTCGCATCTTATCCTTGGCAGTCTATCTGCTTCTCCTCTACCGACTCTTCAGCTTGTGCAGAAGCCGTGATTGACGTGATACGACAGGGTATGGAATATTACATCCCGTACTCTGACTCGTGCATGTCAAACAAAGCTCAACCCTGGTTCAGTGCCGAATGCAGACGTGCTGAAGTACTCAAGCACCAAGCATACTTGTCCTGGGTTGATGCTCGCAGAAGCAAAGCTTTAGACCAAAGCACAAAGAAGAAAGCCTTTAATAAGGCTGCCAAATCCTGCAAAAAGGTGCTGCAGACAGCGAGATTCAACCATATAGGCCGAATTGGGAGCAAACTTGCTAAATATCCAACTGGTAGCAAGGCCTTTTGGTCCCTCGCGAAGTCGGTTGAATCAAACTTCTGTCGCCCCTCACTACCTCCACTGCTGAGAGCCGACGGATCGCTGGCCCATTCTTCAGAAGACAAAGCAAACCTCTTTGCCAGCCTGTTCGCGGAAAATTCACGCTTAGACTCCAACAACGCAACACCTCCTCAATTAGCCCGATGCGAAACCACCATGTCTGAAATACGCATCCGGCAGACTGAGGTCCGTAGAACATTGCGAAGTCTGGATGTGAATAAAGCCAGCGGCCCGGATGGTATCCCAGCTATAGTACTGAAAACCTGTGCACCTGAACTTACACCTGTGCTGACACGTCTATTCCGTCTCTCTCTGAGTACTGGTATAGTACCAAGATCATGGAAACTTGCCAATGTTCAACCTGTACCAAAAAAAGGTAGTCGTGCCGACCCTGCTAACTACAGGCCCATCTCAGTCACGTCCATACTCTGTAAGAGCATGGAACGTGTATTGAACGACCGGCTTCTGGCGTACCTAGAAGCAAATGACCTTCTCAGTGATCGACAATACGGTTTCCGCCGAAATCGATCGACTGGAGATCTTCTAGCGTACGCCTCACACATCTGTAATGAGGCGATTGAGAAATACGGTGAAGCCCTTGCGGTATCACTGGATGTCTCTAAGGCCTTTGATAGAGTCTGGCACGACAGCCTTATTCGCAAGCTTCCAGCATATGGTCTACCAAACAGTCTGTGCACCTGGATATCAGACTTTCTCACGGACCGATTGATACGAGTGGTCGTGGATGGCCAGTCCTCCGATCTTATGCCAATTAACGCCGGCGTTCCTCAGGGGTCGGTACTCTCTGCAACGCTCTTTGTGCTACATATCAACGACTTGCTCAAACCAGGTATCTATGGTTATGCAGACGATAGCACCGTTGTAGAGAGATACACATCCACCGCGCGAGCTGAGAGAGTCGAAATCCATACACTTAGGGAGGCAATGGTAGAGCGATTGAATGTAACTTTAAAGGCAGTCTCCGACTGGGGAAAAGCTAACCTAGTTACGTTCAATGCCTCTAAAACCCAGGCGTGTCTTTTTACCGCGAAAAGGAGTTCTTTTGAACTAACTCCTACTTTCCAAGGAGTACCCGTTCCGATGACCGACAAACTTCAGCTTCTTGGCGTTTCCTTGACGTCGACTATTAACTTTGGCTCATATATCGAGTGTATAGCACAAACTGCGGCAAAAAAGCTGGGCATACTCTCGAAGGTGAGACGGTACTTCACACCTGAACAACTGCTAGTATTGTACAAAACACAAGTACGAGCATGTATGGAGTACTGCTCTCACCTTTGGGATGGCTCAGCCAAATACCAACTCGAAGCACTTGAGTCGATTGAGCGGAGAGCCAGGAGGCTGGTTGGCAACGACCAGCTTTTCGATGACAAAATGCAAAGTCTCGAACATCGGCGCAGGGTTGCCAGCTTGTCGGTTTTCTATCGGATTCACTTTGGAGAGTGTGCAGCTGAGCTCTTCAATCTGATCCCGCCATCTCCCTTCCATCATCGGACAACCAGACGAACCGGCATGCGGCATCGATATATGGTGGATATTCCACCTATTAGAACGAAGCGCTTTGCATCTAGCTTCATCATACGCGCCGCAAAGGAGTGGAACTCATTGCCGGAGTCTGTCTTTCCGGATACATATAACCTGGGTGTCTTCAAGTCACGTGTGAATAGGTACCTTCTAGGCAAGCGTGCTCCATCCTAGACCATATCTTCGCCCCACATAAGGCAAGATTGTGGTCAAACGCGAACCTATACTACAAAATATAATGGATAACATTCCCGTGAAAATTCCCTCGGAATTCCCGAAATATAAAGCCAGATGCTTTAAAAAAGTTAATGTGTTAATATTTATTCAATCTAACTAATTTGTACCATACCCGTGCAGGAACGGAGAAAGAATACAATTTCCTGCGGCCGGGCGGCCTGTCGTAAGAGGCGACTTAACAACCTACAGCCAGGTGGTAGGGCATTTGCCCGACTGGATGGCTACCACCCCTGGTCTAAAGTATGTCGTCATAACAACCTTGAGTTGTGTTCTTGGTGTTGCAAATGTCCATAGGCGATGGTAACCGCTTTCCATCAAGTGGGCCGTCTGCCTGTCTGATGATCTCCTGCAATAAAAAAAAACCCGGGTAAATTTTCAAGGGATTTCCGGGACAAAAAGTCTCGTAGCATTTAAAAAAGAATGTAAGCTATTTAGTTTTAGTGAAAACTGTGTCGGAATAAGCTAATTTTAATGAATCTAAACAATTTCAGACCGCTCTCGGGAAGATTTTCGGGATAAACATATCACACACTTTATTACATTAAATTTGCTATCGATCAGTAAAAAAATCACATTGGAATGCGATTTTTTAATGTGGCCATTTAAAATTATTTCCAGAAAATTTCCCGAGGATATCCCTGGACATAAAGTAGCGCAGAGTTTAAGTCTAAGAATTAGCTGTCGATCAGTAAAAATGCATCGAAATAGGCTCAGTAGTTTTTACGTGAATCGCAAACAAAGAGACAAATAGAACAGGAATTAAAAATGCATCTTTTTCTCCATCGTTTATATTATTATAGTCTATTCCATTTGTTTTTTTATAGCTCCAATGTACAGATACGGCATGTTTAGAATTGTATAATATTATAGATAGATATGATATTAATATATAAATAAAATAACAATTGTAGTTAATAGTTAGTTAAGCAATTTTTTATGACATTATTTTCAGGACATTAAATTCCGTTTATAATTGTTATAATTTTTCTATGCCTAACTGGCCAAACATGATGCTCCTTTACTTTTATACCATCATGCATACTCTGATTTGTAAATACTTATAGATTGAGTTCCCAGTCACCAGACTTACGTGATTTTAGGAAAGATGAAGTTTTCAGGATCGGTAGTTTAACATAAACTTAGAAAGGAATGGATACTCGCTAAGCTGAAAGCGGGGCCGTTTTTCATATATAGTTGCCAGACACTTCCTGTGGGCCATAACTTTTGACGGACACTTTAAAAAAAATGTGGGAACTTACGTCATTTTAGGAAGGCTGAATTTTATACATATTATCTATATATATAAAAATCAATGCCACTTTTCGTTGTAATTTTATAACTTGAGAACAACTTTACCGATTTTGATGAAATTTTGTGTGTGTGTTTGAGTGGGTTCCCGGATGGTTTCGATTCGCAAAAAGAACCGGTAGGTGGCGCTGAGATCGGGTTCTAGAATCCTCCTAATCACCGGGAGCGATTTTGGTGATTTTGTTTTTGTGTGTTTGAGTGGGTTCCCGGATGGTTTAGATTCGCAATTAGAACCGGTAGGTGGCGCTGAGATCGGGATCTAGAATCCTCCTAATCACCTGGACCGATTATGGTGATTTTGTTTTTGTGTGTTTGAGTGGGATCCCGGATGGTTTAGATTCGCAATTAGAACCGGTGGGTGGCGCTGAGATCGGGTTTTAGAATCCTCCTAATCACCGGGAGCGATTTTGGTGATTTTGTTTTTGTGTGTTTGAGTGGGTTCCCGGATGGTTTGGATTCGCAATTAGAACCGGTAGGTGGCGCTGAGATCGGGTTCTGGAATCCTCTTAATCACCTAGAGCGATTTTGGTGATTTTGTTTTTGTGTGTTTGAGTGGGTACCCGGATGGTTTAGATTCGCAATTAGAACCGGTAGGTGGCGCTGAGATCGGGTTCTAGAATCCTCCTAATCACCGGGAGCGATTTTGGTGATTTTGTTTTTGTGTGTTTGAGTGGGTTCCCGGATGGTTTAGATTCGCAATTAGAACCGGTAGGTGGCGCTGAGATCGGGATCTAGAATCCTCCTAATCACCTGGACCGATTATGGTGATTTTGTTTTTGTGTGTTTGAGTGGGATCCCGGATGGTTTAGATTCGCAATTAGAACCGGTGGGTGGCGCTGAGATCGGGTTTTAGAATCCTCCTAATCACCGGGAGCGATTTTGGTGATTTTGTTTTTGTGTGTTTGAGTGGGTACCCGGATGGTTTAGATTCGCAATTAGAACCGGTACGTGGCTTTGGGATCGGGTTCTAGAATTTTATTTTTTAAAGGCAGGACAACGTCTGCCGGGGCCGCTAGTCAGGTATAATATTTTAAAATATTTTCCAATGAGCCAGACAAATCTGACAGGCCAAACATCTTCCCAGACTCGTTAAAAGTTCCGCTGTGTGAGGCGTTTTCCTTACGTGGTTTCTTGACTGGGATCTCTATATTATGTTTAAGAAATAAATAATCTTTGTCTTTGCTAATCTCTATACATATATAAACTAGGGCTTACATCTCAAAGCACGTTAAATAACATTGTTAACATTACATCTATAGACCTCTTAGTTGCTTAAAAAATAATATGTACTTAATATACATTGAGTATGTATTTTAAAAAATCCGTCCACTTACCAATATTAAACATATTTTATGAAGCCGTCAACTTTAATCCGCCGTAAAACCAGAAAATCATTTCCATGTTATTTAGGGAAGCCCTGAAACTTATTTAATTTCCTGTTGGTATGTTTATACTCCAGTTGTCGCTATGAAAAGTATTTGTATGATTTCTCGTAGAGATTTTTTATTAGCAACGGAATGCTTGACATTTTATCATGTTAAATATTCTTTTATAATACCCAACCTTCCATGTAATTGGACGAAATATTTTGTCTAAGTATTTATGTATGTAATGTTCTTACTTACGAATTTATTTTCTTTTAAGATTTTAATGTGTATTTAGTTTGTTTCATTGAAACATTCTTACCAACATGAAAGAAAAAGATGAGATCACCTGCGGTCTATATTGATCATAGTGCAAAAACAAATAAATTATTACAATTTGTTTACTATGAAAAGAAAGTTATGCCCGAATATGAATTAAATATCTCTTTTTTATAATAAAACTACGTTTAAACGGTTTTAAGCGCGGTAATTTATTTGATTTTGGTTTTTCCGACGTTTCGGCCACTTTTCGGTGGCCGTGATCACGGAAGACAAAGATGTCAAGTGTCAACGAGTATTGTTAAAGTTTTATTTAGCCTACCGCCAACTTGTTAATTTTTATTATTTAGTTTTAATTTTATTTATGGTTATTATTTACTCTATGGGAGCTTAATCTAATTGAATACCGCTTCGCAACATGTTACGGCGTTAAGAGAAGAAGCGGCACAAGAAACTCTTCAGAAAACATGCCTAGCTCTAACAATTTTATATAATATTAAAATGGGTGGAAGGAAAAATAAAAGAAATTATCAGTCAAGTTGGTTTGTGTTCCGTTGCATGCAGAAAGAGCTCACAGGGTCTTGAGGTCTGACAGCTGGTTTTGCTGGGTTTGGGTCTTAATAGTTTTGATGATTGGATCCCAAAACGGTGGTACTTGCCAACCATCTCTATTGAAATTTCGGTGTTTTTTTATTTCAATAGCCTCATTCAATAGCCTCACGCATCATTCTAGGTATGAAACGATTCGCTTTCGCGAGGATTTGTTGTTTATCGAATCTGATGTAGTGGTTGAGTTTATCCTGCGTGTGTTCACTGATCGCAGACTTCGTATAGACCTTGTGTGTTTCATGTCAGCAATGTGTTCTTTTACCCTTCTTTTAGTCAGCAATGTGTTCTTTTACTTTTTAGAAAAACCAAAATCAAATAAATTACCGCGCTTAAAACCGTTAAAATGTAGTTTTATTATGTATTCAAGTCGCGAAAACTTAAGAAAATATTCTCTTTTTTGTTTTTTACTCGATGAAAGATAATATAAATAAAAATATACTGCTGTACATTTCTTACAAAAACAATAAATTTAGCGTTGTATAAGTTTCTTTAGTGTATAATGACAGAATTAGATGAAAAAGTTAGTATCGGCACTCTTTATGGATCTAAAAAAAATATTCAACTATGTTAACCACAAGACATTGTTATACAAATTGGCAAATATGGAGTTAGAGGATATATCTTGCCTCTTTTAAAATCATGTATCTCAAATCGTAAACAGTACACCCAAATCTCATGCGTTTGCCTAAAAACCAAATAACAAATAACTTATGCTTCGAAATTTAATGATGTTACACACGGAGTACCTGAGGGGGCGGGGGGGAGCCGGCGGACAAAAGAAGTCCCTCGGCAATGGAAGAGCCCTGCCCACGCCTGCCAGGGCACGAGGAGTTGGGAATCTCGCTGTCCCGTATCCCTGGCATAAGGCGCAGGACAGAACCCCCAGGGGTTTTAGTGGGTATTCCTAACTGGGGAGTGGCACATGGCACCAATTTTGACTGGGCATGTTAGTCCCACTCCCGATCTGGCGAATCCCACACGGGTCACGTATTATCCCCCAGGCTTCTGTACCAGTCGCGGCTTAGTCCTCAAACGGATTTCCCTTGGCAAAAAAAGGAGTGTCTTAGGGCAGCTTACTCGGTCCATTTTTTTTTTAATTTACATTAATGACTTTTCTGAATGCATTAATCATGACATGATCTTATTTGAATATGACAGTACAGTGATGTTCACAAATAATTGTAAGTCTAATTTAAAATTTGGCATAATTAATACATTAGACGTAACAATTGGATGGTTGAAATGTCAAAGAAGCAAGTGAGGTGTGTAAGAATAAGCCGAAATGGCGCTCTGTTGTTCGTGCCTACCCCGCAAGGGAACTGGCGTGAAGTTATGTATGTATGTATGTATGAAATGCAATAATTTAGTAACAAAACAAATGTTATGACATTTATCTGTAAGCAAAATTATTTAATTAAAATTAATTGATATTAATTGTAATGACCAATATATTAATGTAGTAGACAATGCAAAATTTCTGGGACTAGAAATATATAATAATTAAATTAAATTGGAAATTGCATATTAGTAAAATCATAACAACGATCAATAAATTTTCTTATGCAATATACATGCTTGGCAAAGTAGTTAATAAATCAGCTGTAATCGTTGCTTATCATGGATATCGTCATCATCATGATGGAATAAGTCCTTTGGTACGGTGTTATGTTTTGGGGCATCCCGTAAACAAAGACTCAATATTTAGGACACAGGAACGCTGTATTACAGCAAAAGAACATTTTGGACCCAGGATAAGCTATAAATCTATATTTGTCACTAAAACTTTTGACACTGCCTTGTTTATATATTTTTAAGGCCTCAGTTTTTGTTGCATGTAACTTAACTCTATTTGAAAAAATGTGTGTGTGTGTATGTGCGTGTGTGTGTGTGTGTATTTCACACGCAGTAGAAATGAAACTTCAGAGAATATACTCACAGATACTTCTTCTCTAACTTTTATTAATATAAATATAATTCCTTTAGCCTACATCCGCCAACATATTTAGAATCTTTTAAGTATTATTTAAATTGAAAATTCTAAAACATAACGCATAAAGAGAAATATGTTTTATCTCGAATTTAATAAGGTTGAATTTTATGTTTTTATCGCTATTTAATGTCACTTCAAAAATCAAACACAAGCGTCATAATCACAGTATATGTTATTCGCTTAATAATACTGCTCTTCTTTATAACAATGTTTTCTGCATGGCTCCGAGACTTTATAATCACCTACCAAAATCTATATTAGAGAGTCCAAGCTTGTCTGCCTTTAAAAAGAATTTGAAGTAATTATTATTAAAAAAAGACACTCAGTTACCAATTTTCTGACAAATAAATTTTAAACATTATTATTCTCAATTATTTTGACATTGATATTATCACAGAGCATTATTTTTCAATTTTTATTATGATTGATTTTCTTTATTTTAGTTAATACTGTTATCGATTTTAGCTTTGTTTTACTTAATATTTAATGTGACATGTAAAATTGATTAAATTTTCCCTATTCTAGACTTACGTATAATAATATATTATGCTTAAGTCTAGAATACAGTTAGCACACCGCTACCGGCATAATATAGATATACTCAACGACTAATTGTAACATCTTTATAATTTACCTATATTCGCAATAAATTAATTTGAATTTTCTTCTTTTTCTTTTCATTAAAAGCAATTACTGAGAGGGACACAATAAAAGGGTCTGATTTCAATACACAGCCATAATATCAGCCTGAAAGCAGCAATTTTCTTAGAGTAAAAACTATCTTCAACTACTTACTGATCGTAAAACTGTGGCCATTCTCCCTATACACGCTTACTAGACCGTGTCAAATGTTGTTTACGTCTCAGAAAGTAGAAAGTATCTACTGATTTTTGTATCAATGTGATTTAGTGATGAGAATGTTTAGTTCCTATTAAAATTTTCATAACGGAATTTCTTAATACACCCATATTATAACAAATATTTAAAGAAACTAGAAGTCGTGGTAACTTAATAGCCAATGCACTAACTTATTACTCTACTCTTATTGTAATAAATTGGATTTAAATGTTTAATCCAAAAATTAATTTAGAAGTTGATAAAAATTCGAACACTTTGGTACCGCTATTTAACGGAGACTAAACGCTACTGGGCAAGATATTAATTAGGTTCTTACATATGAAGTTGGCATTTTGTCATACTGGCCACTTTAATCTCAAATATCTCCTCTTTGGCTAGGAATTCTAAACACATAGTGTAAACGAAGGACAAAAACACATGATTCAAAACTGGATTTCATTCGAATAATAAAATCAAAGTCTCCTCACTATGGAAAATGGAAGCTGACCATGCCAAGTTTGTTTGTATTTGTGAAGTTTTCCCATTATTGCCGTGTAATGTCAGATAACCGAGACATCGGAAGTATTCGTATAGGGGTCGTATAGCAATATTGCCCATTAAGATGATATTTGTGGCCCGAAGGTATGTCCAGTAATACGTTTTGAAGTAAATGCTTTTTAATCGAATCCTTTTAGCTTCTGAATCAGAATATTATATTTATGTGATGTAAGGAATATTACGAACAAGTAAAATGAACCTAGATATCAATCTAAATTTCAATTTTGATAATGACTGTCTATATTAAGGGAATTAAAGTCAATAAAGCACTGTGAATGCTAATATGAAATGATTACATGTAAGAAGAGATCACAAGAAAATTTGCATATCGAGATTGCCGCACTGTGAAACCCGATAATTTGCCTTGAACAAAACTTGGGTATATAATTTTCTTGGAACAGAGATGCTTAAGGATATAATAACGAGAACTTCATCTATTTATTTTATTATAAACATAATTAGTTTGTTTTTAAAATAGCTGCAAAGCATTGTTGAAAAATAATTTTCTCTAATAATAATTTATACGTCTATACTTAATATTATAGCGGTAAAGTTTGTGAGTTTATGACGCTGTAGGGGGTAATCTCTGGATCTACTAAACCGATTTAAAAAATTATTTTACTGTTAGAAAGCTACGTTAACAGGGAGTGTTATAGGCTATATAACATGACGCTATATACCACGGGAGTAGGCCAGAGCGCGGGTGACACCACGCCGGGCTGCTAGTGGTAAATAAAATTGAAGTGTCTCTTTGTAATTTTAAAATAAATATTTGTATTAAATGTCGAAGTTTAGAAATTTTGTCAGTCAGTATGTTCAAAGGACGGTGTCACAACGGCCTCCAAAGCGGCTATTTCTATAAAAAATTAAGGATCAATACAGGAATTTTATCTTCAATTTTCGTTTACTTATATATTCATTTTAATGTTTTGCAGGATTCAGAAGATACAAATATGAGTCCAAGTCCTATACACAAGAAGTGGTAAGCACAGCTAATATAGAGGTTTAACCCACCTTAAAATAGAACAAATATGTAGCCAACCAGAATCACAAGTCTCAAAATGCCTTCGAATTTTCAGCAACAAATTAACATAAAGTATAAAGACAATAGCAAAGATTTTTAATCAGCAGGCGCCGTATAAATTTTAAAGTAGTTTTTAAGGCACAAAGAATTTTCAAGTTTATGTTTTTTCCACACTGTAGCTCTTAAAGGCTTTTTCGTTCAATCTAGAAGATCTTGGCGTTGTGGCCAAATTCATTTCACAGCCAAATGGGATAACAGATCCCTGACCTCATTTATCCTTAATTTTAGACTTATTTAACTCTTACACATGTTTTGCTTCTTAATTAATTTTAGTGGTAAAAGAACTCTTAAATTCGAATTTTGGCAAAACTCGGAATAAGTGGAGAATATTACGTACACAAAAAAAGATGGGAAAATAATTTGTGAACTATAAGTTATGTATCTTAACATGTACTTATTACAAACAGATACAATAGAGTAAAAGGATGTGTAAAGTGAGTCGATTAAAAGAAAAAGTATTAGAAAAATTAATATCGATAGATAAACACACATTGTATATTCTCGTTAAAAACTTACGCTTGTACATGGATATTATGCTTAGCTAGATGAAAAGAACAGGAATGAATTGCTCCATATAAAAAATGTAAATCTAAAAAACTTTTGATTCTAGATATGGAAACACAGAATATTCTTCTCTCATTTTTTAATAATTCTTTGGAATCATTTTACATTAACAATTGAGTACAGATGCACATGGATCAAACTGTTATATTTAGGTTTAATCTTTATATCCATGTAGAAACGGAGAAAGAATATTAATTCTTGCAACCGGACCTGTTGTCATTGCCGACAAAATAGCCTACAGCTAAGTGGTAGGTCATTTGTCCATCTGGATAGCTATCATCGCTGGTCTAGAACATGCTGCTATAATATTCTTGACCTGTGTTCCAGTATCATTGGTCACGTTCCAGACCTTCCTTTGTGGCCGGCAGCATATTGGTATAACACTTTTGATGTTGCAGAAGTCAATAGGCGACGGTAACCAATTTCCATCAGATGGGCCGTTTGCTTGTCTGCTGTGCTCCAGGAAGAAAAATTGCCCTTAAAAGTTTTTGCCTGTGATATAAAAAGAATTAAACTTTTGGAAGATTGTTTTAGTCAAACATAAGTTATTTTATATTTATCACATTATCATAATAGTTATTGTATAATATGTTATCATTATAATAACATTTTACATAACTTTTTTGTACTTGGGTCGTTTTTGTCATCGCGGTAGAAAGGAGGCTTGCATTGAAAATTAGTGTTGTGTCGGATAAAACTTCGGCACAGCAATAAGCTGAGTACAAACCTTAGTTGCTGAAAATGCGGCGTACATAATCTCAAAACTTGTTTTTTTTTCTTTTTACTATGATTTGTAATTAGTATAAATATAACGCTAATTCTTCAAATAAAATCTTTTATTTCTTTCTTTCTTTAGAAGATTCATTCAATAAAGTCTCATACGAATTACTTAACTAAAAAGTATAACAAAATATACGAGAAACAAAACATAGTAAGAGATAATTAGATTTGTTTGGAAGAAAAATCTATAACCGCATTACTAGGTCAAAGCATCGAGGCTCCCCACCTACAGTGCCAAAAAACTTGCTAAAAACAAAATAATAAAAGATATATGGTTAGAAAAAAATATATCTACTTGTGGGAAACGGTTCAATGAATCGTGACCGAAAGCCGTAACTTTCGCAATGGGTGGCAAGGATAGGGCGAGGCTATTCTTTGAGTAGAAAGACGGCACTTCCGGCTACCAATCTGGCCTAAGAGGAAAAGTAATTACAACTATCCTTATATATTTAGAAATAGAATATAACAAGATATATTTAGGTGAGAAATGAGTACATAAGGGGATCTATGGAAGTTGCACGTGACTGTAAAATTGAGAGGAAGAAGATTCAGGTGGTATGTAATAAGGAGGGATGAAAATCACGTGATAAAAAGAACGTTTAATTACAAGATGGTTGGGTATATATATATCTGTATATATATATATCTGTATATATATATCTGTATATATATATATATATATATATATATATATATATATATATATATATATATATATATATATATATAGTATATATATAGTATAGTATAGCTATATCAGACACAGTTAACGAAAACTGGTTTTAATAAGATACATGAAGTAATCTGTAGATTTGAGATATCAAGTATTTTTCATTTTTTTAAGGTTGTGTAGCCAAATGACGAAAAATGTGTTCGTTAGTTATCTTTACGGTCTCCTTATTTGTGTGTAGAGTGTAGTGACGCATTTCTCTGATTTTATTTGATGATTACACTACACCTGCTATGGATCATAAATAGTAACAAATGAAATGTCTGGGGCTTTAAATAATTACGTAATATTTGGGCTTTAAGTAATAAATGTCTGTCAGATGATACGCTTTATTATCCAGTTTTTGATAGAAATCTTTCTTTTCATTTTCCTTTTTTCAAATGCTTGAGACATATACATACATATGTATAGGTAGACGGACGGATGGATTGAACCATTTTAGGATGGCTTTGTTTCTTTTGAAATGGCTACGGAACAGTATAAAGTTCTGTAGTAAACTAGAATGTTAATGCTCAAAATTGAAAAATTGTGAGTTTGAACTGCAGAAACTCTTCTGTAGTTCAAACTTACAATTTTGACTAGCTGAACTAGATGCTGCTGGTGGAGTGCAGGAGCGTAATTAAATAAAATGTTCAAAGCTTGCAAAGGTAAGAGAATAAAAGAGCTTCGTGCTAGATGCTACAAACGCCCTGTTAGTAGAACAATTCGTAGTAGTATTTGACCTATCTGACTTCTGATAGCATATTCTTGGCGAAAATAGCTATATAATTCAAGACTGGCTTAAAAGTCAGAACTTTAATGTTCAATATAGTATATAACGGTCCTTATTTTTCAAATCTGTTTAAACAATTAGTACGATTATTATTAGAATGTCATGAAATTTCTCACATTGCATA
The DNA here is from genome assembly GCA_019925095.2 of Dendrolimus kikuchii. Lineage (NCBI taxonomy): Eukaryota > Metazoa > Arthropoda > Insecta > Lepidoptera > Lasiocampidae > Dendrolimus > Dendrolimus kikuchii. Next base: position 16,343,480 of record CM034388.1, on the reverse strand, counting down.
TAAAGCAAAATTCAAAGAGTTATTCTCACAAAGGTTAGAAATGAATTCTGTCAACTATGGGAAATTTATGGCGTAAAAGAGACTTCGTGAGTAACAAATAAAACAGAGGAAATCCGATAAACCACTGTGAAAATCGGCCGGGAGAAGGTTTTGTGAAAATTTTAGAAGTCTATGACATAACTCGGATATTCACCGAACCCGTCCGAGTGTAAAGCATGGATTTTACGATTTTGACGCGGAAATAACGCATTTCACAAAAATATTTGAATTCAAGGCTTTACGAGAAATATGTTGCGAAGATAATATTGAACTGCGATGGCTGCACGCCAACTGTGACATCGAGTCACGAAAAAAATTCAAACAAGTATAACTTAAATAATAGTTTATTTTATTGTTATATCTGTAAAAATATGTTTCATATTTTTATACACCACTACTTTACATGTATGTACTAAGTGTAAAAGTAATGGATTTGGGCAAATGCGTGGTAATCCACGAACTATGAAAGGCTGTGGGACGAAAGAATGTCTACTGCTTTCTTTATTTGGCTACGGAACTATAAAAAAGTAATTTATTATATCAATTTTTACGTATTTTTCACGTCATACTCCAAAAGGTACAAGGGTAGACATAATTTTTACGACTTAAGCGTGTTCTGCTTTTTTCTTTTTATTTCTTTACTATATTTGACATAAATTACATCTTCATATCAAACATCATGCATATAGACGCAGTGGCTTTTGAGAAAATTGTTTGTGTCTTACATGGACAGGTACAGACACGATGATTAAATATAATGATAAAGATTTCATTTTGGGCAAAATTTACGAGGCGGTAAAAGGCATACCGCAGTAAATACTCATATATAAGTTTAATACAAAATTCACGGTGCGTACAAACAGTAACAACAAGTTTGTGTGTTGAAATACATGTTGCAGTTAGCACGTAAGCTTCCAACGAGGCGTATGGAAATGTGGTCATTACTTTTCATGAAACTAGCAACTGACAGTATTGAACCTCTTGGCGAAATGCCAACCAAGATTTGAAAGTTTAGTCATGAAAGGACATGAATTTGTTTCTTAAAATCATACTGATTGGCAAAGTAAAAAATACAATACCACATTGGCTGTTTTTAAGAGACAATACTTTCTTTCATGAACACGTTTAGATCGCTTTATATCAGCATTATGTATTTTTTAAACCAGATTTATATGTAATAAATAATAAAACTACGTTTAAACGGTTTTAAGCGCGGTAATTTTATTTGATTTTGGATTTTCCGACGTTTCGGCCACTTTTCAGTGGCCGTGATCACGGAAGACAAAGATGTCAAGTGTCAATGAGTATTGTTAAAGTTTTATTTAGCCTACCGCCAACTTGTTAATTTTAATTATTTAGTTTTAATTTTGTTTATGGTTATTATTTACTCTATGGGAGCCTAATCTAATTTACTACCGCTTCGCAACATGTTATGGCTTGAAGAGAAAAAGCGGCGCAAGAAACTCTTCTGCAAACATGCCTAGCTCTTATAATTTTATATATTATTAAAATGGGTGGAAGGAAAAATAAAAGTAATTATCAGTCAAGTTGGTTTGTGTTCCGTTGTACGCAGAAAGAGCTCATAGTGTCTTGAGGTCTGGTAGCTGGTTTTTGCTGGGTTTGGGTCTTAATAATTTTGATGATTGGATCCCAAACAGGTGGTACTTGCCAACCATCTTCTCTATTGAAATTTGGATGTTTTTTGATTTCAATAGCCTCACGCATCATTCTAGGTATGAAACGATTCTCTTTCGCGAGGATTTGTGGGTTATCGAATTATATTTTTTTTTATTTTTTTTTATTGCAGAAGTTCAGCAGACAGGCAGACGGCCCACTGGATGAGAAGCGGTTACTATCGCCTATGGACATTTGCAACACCAAAGGTGCTACAAATGCGCTGCTGCTCTCTTAAAGGAGACTGGAACCTGGTCACTAATGCCGGAACACAACTCAAGGTTGTTATGGCGGCATACTCTAGACCAGGGGTGGTAGCCATCCAGTCGGGCAAATGCCCTACCACCTGGCTTTGGGTTGTTTGGTCGCCTCTTACGACAGGCCGCCCGGCCGCAGAAAATTGTATTCTTTCTCCGTTCCTGCACGGATAGGACGGATATATATATATATATATATATATATATATATATATATGTATATATATGTATATATATATATATGTATATATATGTATATATATATATATATATATATATAATATATATATTTATAACATATTATATATATTACATAATAGTTATACGTACTCGTATTAAATGTTTTAAAATAAATTCTATGTAATATCTACAGTAATAAATGCTTATGTTAGTAGATATGTAAGTACTTGAAATGATCTCATACTACGTTTGTTTTATAGCCTAAGATTGCGGAGCCAAAAGTCAAGTATCATAAAAAACCTTAAGATTTATAGCTCCCTAGTGGATGGGTTGCAATAGCCTTTATGGGACTTAGCGTTCACATTTATATGTGCGTAAAATATTATGACCAATTTACAGTCATGTCCAGTTATAATACTACTTTAACATTCGAGTGATTACTGATACAAAGTTATTGCTGTGGGAACTATCCCCGGAAACTTCCACCCCCCCCCTCCCCTTCTCCCACCTACTTTCCAATAATATGGATGACTAGGGCTAAAGTTGGAATGAAGAAATTTGACAGATAATGGTTAAAACCTACACCTATTTATAGAACCTATAAAAATTATTTATTACTAGTACCGTGAAAATAGTCTTATTCTAAGAACACCGCTTTCTTTTATTGGGTGGTCTGAGTTTCCAAAAATTTACCCATAATATTTATCAACAAAATTTCATTTGTCTTGAATAAAAAATCTATTTAAGTATATTATACTGGATACAAAAAATAAGAATTTGTATGTGTCTACTCTGACGCATGACTGGAGCTTACAACAAAAAACATAGACAAATAACTAGTATAAAATACACATATAAACACACTCACAAACATATTAATTAAAGATTAAAATCATATAAATAACAGAAATATAACAACAGTTTTGCTAACCCTCACCTTGGAAAGCACGATTAATGTAGGGATGGTGAACATTAACATGACATATAGATTAACACTTAAATTAATTAACAAAAACGTCTTGACTGATTTGATTTGTTTTGTTTCTTATAATACAAGGGTGGTTTAAAAGAAGGAAAAAATATAACTTTTTGAGGTACAGTTGTATTATTCCACTCGTAATAAAATTTCCATACCTTATATGAAAATGAATTCTTAAGGAGTAAATAAACTCCAATAAACTTTACACTAAATTAAGTTTTCCATTTTATTCTGCACTGGAGCTTACCCCGCGGCTACGCCGCGGGTCAACCTCTAGTGCGAGACTCTTGTTTAAAGAGGTTACAACACAGGTTACATTGTATGAAATTTTTATGTTAGTGCTATTTGCCCCGAAAGATTCACGAACGCAACAAATCCAAACGTAATGCAGACGGTCGTAATTCAATAAAACGCGCAAAGTCCGTCACTATTAGGTTTCTGAATAAACACACGTTACGCCTAGATCGTAGTTGTAGCTCAACTGACCCCCTCTCTCGATCAGGCCATCGTCTTTTACTTCACAAATGCAAATGTGCCCGCCCGGCAATATCGACATAATTTCCTACAATTCGCTTGTACTTATAATCCGCAACCCATGGCTAATGATGCTCCTGAGCGGCCGTAAACGAGTACAATAGGACAATAGGCTGTTCTCCACAATAACTAGAAACGTATGCCAATAAATAAGTGAACAAAAGAAGACGATCGATCATAAAAGGATTACAATTAGGTTATATGCAGACAGGTAATAAAATGTGCTTTTACAGATCTGTGAGTGGAATTTGTCTTTGTCGGAGCCTAAGTTCTTTGATCACAGTCGGTTTTGAGGTTTCCATCTTAGTATAAGATATTCGTTATATTTTTAGTTTAAAGAAAAATAAAGTCGAAAGTGTGCACCACTTAGGCAATTTTCTGATCTAATATGAATATTGTTACAATTACCACATGTTTACGGTGAACGAAAACATCGCGATGAAAGCTGCAAATCAAAATAACCGATGTGTCATACCTGCCAAGGCGTCTTGGACAAGCGTGGCGAGTATACTGTCCGTTCCCCTATAATGGGAGGCTTGAATCCCGCAGTGGGACGTTTATAGGCTGTTATTAATAAAAACAAATATGACATAGGCAATAAAGTCGGCCAAGTGCTCACATTGAAAGATTCCGTAGTAGATGTCTATGTTTTATATTTGACTTTTAAACTCTAGTAACGTCTGTATTTGAAAATACTGTATGTAATACGTCAAAATCTACTCAACGGGTATTTTTCAAACCGATGTATGCTGCTAGTATTCTTTAAGATTTACTATATTTTGTTACAGTTTTTATTTCATAGTTTGAAGATGGAGGGAGGGATGACACATTTTTTTTAAACTATAAAATCTAATATTTATTTGTATTGACTTTAAAAAGTTATTAGGGTAATCATTGCAATTTTTCAAGATATGTCGAATAATATCATATACGCCTAACATACTGTATACTAAAATAATCAAATAATAATAGTACTACACTGGGACCGAGGCTTGTCCTTGGGTGCATTTTTTATGGTGTAAACAGGGATAATCGCCGGTCAGTGTCACGCCACATTTATATTAAACTAACGGCCCAGCGCGTTTTCACCCACGCTCTGTCCCGCTCCCGTGGTATATAAGTATAGCGTCATGTTATATAGCCTATGACACTCCCTGTTAACGTAGCTTTCGAACAGTAAATCATTTTTAAAATCGGTTTAGTAGATCCAGAGATTACGAGATTATTTCCCCTACAACGTCACAAACTCACAAACTTTACCTCTTTATAATATTAGTATAGATTTGTCAAGGGGCTTCTACGATTTGGCCTTCTCATGGCCCCCGTGCAAGACCTCCAAAATTCTTGGGTCATTTTTGTGGCTCCTGGTCTTCAAGGACATACAATAATAAAAACAAAGGATCTTTGATTGTATGCAAAGTTTGTAGAGCATCCCTAATTTTAGTTTTTCGTGATTTCAATACACTGTTGTATAGCGGCAATACACGTTCGTATCAACATTTATTCAAAGACATGACAAACTTCCAAGGCCTCTATTTTTACTAAAGTGGCTACAGAACCCTGAAATGTATGCAAATGAAGTAAAAACAATCCTAGGCTGGTTCGTATTCCGTACGGCGAATAGACATTACTATTCACAGTAACATTGACGCCTGCCTTCTGTGCTTCTGAGTATATCAACAGGGCAACGGTTGTGCCTACATAATCTCTTATGTATATATTTATAATATTATGAACGTGTAGACTTTTGTTCCTTACATTTTTTGTGTTTATCTGTGTGTTCGGAATTCAACAAAAAAAAACTACTGGGCCGATTTCGATGCGGTTTTCGCTGATCGATAAATCCTCGGAAATAAAATCTGCGTTATCCCGATAATCTTAGGGGAATTATCTTTGGAGAATTTTAAAGTAGCCAGGTCGAAAAAAATTGTATCTGATGCGAAATGTTATCCTAAAAAATCCATTACCCTGCTGAAAATAACCTTTGATTTCATATTTAGCAAAAAAACTGTAATCATTGTCACTTGTCCAACGCGGGCAAAGTCACGGGCAAACGCTAATGTATATTAAAATCGAATTAATAGAAGTAACATGTTTATTATCTTTTCTTATTGGCTGAAGCCAAGTATATGGAAATGTATAGGTGTGTGAATGTATGTATGTATATGTATATATATGTGGTGTGTATGTATGCGATGTGTGTATAAGTGTACAATTGAGTGTGCGGTTACAGACTTAATGGACTAGTGTAGTTAGTTTAGTAAATTTTCGGTGTCGTCATAAGGGAGTTCTATTAGCCAGTTGAATAAAAATAATGTAAAGTGATTACCATAGTTTGCAACACCAATGACGATGCCAACGCGTTGCCAGCTTTTAGGATGAGAATAGAATAGGGGGTGCGATAGAAGGGATGGGATTTGAGGGAGTATTGACGAAATTAAATAAAAAATAGTGGCTAAGACTGTGCCATTCCACGTATAATGAAGTTTTCTGTAGAGATGATTGATTGATATTTAAGATATTTTCACCCCATCAGTTAGATACATTTTCATCAAAGGTTTATATATATATATATACAAACCCTAATAATTTTTTTATATAAGTAACATTGATCTATTACCTAGACCTACCTAGGTTTTTCACGCGACGTAGCCGCGAGGAAAACGCTAGTCCACTTACATAAAATAATTAAAGATATATTGTTATGATATCTGTAGACCTTTTTGAAGATATGAAAGATGTTCAACAAAATCCCAGTTCTTTGTACAGTGGTTTTTTTAAATCTAAGTTATACGTATTATCATATATAATACCACACCAATTTTTTTATTTTATATACGATTTCACATCTTTGTGTAGCGGTTTAAAGGTCTCCCTGTCCTTAAAAGTGGTACTCATATATATCGCTCGCTTAATCCAATAAAGACACTATCCTAAAATGTGAACTTTACAACAGAGGCAAAAAACGTTTCTTAAGTATGAATACCAGTATTATTACATGCATTATTACAATGCCTTCCTAGTGCATATTTCTGTTATTTTTATAAAGGCACCTACAGGGTCTCTAGTATGAGAGTTTTGTATCTACAAAGCTGTTATTACATTGTTCATTTCATCATTCACCGTCATTGAATATTATTATTTCCTTTCGTTAACTGTTATGTATGTGCGATGCGCTTGTCATTAGGCTACATTCTAAAAATAAACCAGTGCATTACCACCCCGAGTTTGATTCACACGTGCCCGCTCCGTAGCTATCAGTGGCGACGAGAATGGGACGCTATGACATAAAAGGCGATTCAATTGCCTAAGCTGTTATTGCGAAGCTGTGCGACTTCATGTCACGATACGGTATACCAAAAATTATGGTGAGTGATAATGGAACTTCGTTTGCATCAAAAGAGATGTCTGAGTTTTGCAAATTAAATAATATAAAGCAAATTTTTTCTCCGGTATATCATCCCGCGAGTAATGGTCAAGCTGAATCATTCGTAAAAATAAAAAAAGTAAAAAAAAGAATATTCATTCAACTATTAAAGCTAAACTATCTATCATAAAAGTGACTTATACTTGGATACAGAGCTGTTTAAAAGTATAGATGACATTGCGATGTAATAAGAATAACTTAGTTAAACAATTACCAGAAACTAGATACCTAAGTGAATCTTAAACTTTAATATACACATACTTTACCCATTGTATCTATCTGCATAAGATGACTGAAATATCTTCCTTGCCTCATGTAGTAATAAATTTATAGCTTCAGTAAAATTCAGTTTCTTAGTCCCTTTTCCTTTGCTATTAAGAATACAACGTTGCAGCTGCCCGCCTTTTTTCGTTTCTCTTTTTCTGTTAATTTACAGTAAGTGAGGAATGTTTATGACCAAAATCTTTTATAGTAAAAAGCGATGTACATCGTTGCTCTATTTTTTGTAATCTTAGTTACTTTAAGTTCCTTTTGGACATGAATATAATCCTTGCTATTATATATGTAAATGTATGCCGCACTGGACGGTAACGTATCGGCGTTGCCATCCAGCACGAAAATGTAGTCAGTGTTTTGGTCACGTTCCCAACGGATAATGATATGGGACTTATATATTAATAGGATATGCCCGCGACTTCATCCACGCTTAACTTGAAATTCCCGCGGGATTCCCGAGACACAAAGTATCACGGTATTTAAAAAAGAATGTTAGCTATTGTTTTAGTGAAAACTGTGCCGGAATAAGCTAAATTTTATGCACTCGAACAACTCCAATCCGCTTCCGGATTTTTTAAATGTAAATAAATAAATATAATAATAATAAAACAACTTATTTGATTCAAAAATAAGTAACAATCTTAATTATCACACGAAAGACATACAAATTTGCGGTATTAGAAACTAAATTATTATTTGTGATTCTTCTAGCTCCCAAATTAGTATTAACTGTATCTTTGGAGCTACTAATATTCTCTGCTGTATTGTCTACATTGTGTAAACGTGTGCAAGTATGCATATTTGTGCGTGTATGTATGCAGTGCTAAGTGAATGGTGTGTTTACTCTCCGATCGGATAACATTTCTTCTGTTTCGTTATAATTTGAAGTTAATAGCCAATATTTAAATTTTAGCGAAACTATCTTGATCTGGTAACTTTACCTCACTTTGGATACCTTAAATTAGATTACTATACTTCTTCGGGATCTACCAGCGCACGCACTACCTATTTTATTTGGGACGATAGTCATTGTAGTATAGAAATTGACGTGTATCTTTGTTATGAATAAAAGATTTCTGATTTATGGTTTCATAAATCAACGACATTAAAAAAAACCTGAATCTGGAAAGATATTCAAAGCGCCTGTTTTAAAATTTCCATTACTTGTACCAATACCTATAACGTAAGAGTATTTATAGCAGAGATTTCTAGGAAGCGTCTTGTCACGCACGCTTCTCTCACATTACACCTTTTCTCATCCAATTCTTTCTTATTTTTCACGGAAAAAGTGTAGCCGGGAAAGATTTCCCGCTATGAAATGCTGTAAAATGTATCTCACAACTAATGGCCCCTCACAAATTGGTTTTCCTGAAGTATCCGACTTCAATTTCACTTAGGCGCGGGGGCTACTAACGGATCTTGCTGTAAACGGGAATTGTCGGGACCATACTAATTGCGTTATCAACGTGGAGTTATTGACGTTTTGGGAACAAAGTCTTTGAAATATAATTCGAGATTTGTATAGTAACTGGCAATTTCTCACACTAATCCTTGTACCGTTGAGAATAAAATTGATTCAGTATCCACGGCTTAACATTATTACTTTTTCGAGCTCTTCCTTCTATACGCTAGTTGAATATTTTATGACTTCTTATCTTAAGCCTGTAATTATTTGCTTGCAAAATTATTAACACGTAGGGACCTATTTAATATTTATATCTATAAAAATAATACTATTTAAGTAGATTAATTTTATTGTTATATTATTTAAAATTCATCACAAGCTTATTAGTTATTTTATTTTTCACGCATGTGAAATTAGACTTTCACAAGTATTAATTTCATTTTTATTTACATTTGTATAAAATTTCAACCACTTTTCAGTAACTATGTTCATTGTGTTGTACATTATAAATAGTTTTTTTTTAAGAAAACAGTAACGTAATCACAGCACGAGTAAAATTGAACAATTATAAATTAAAAAATTTGAGGGTAGATCAATAGTAAAATTATTATCAAATTTCATAAACATTATTAAAGTCTTATAAGAATTAAATCGGCTTCACAAGAAATAAATATTTCTTGTGAAGTCAATTTAATTCCTTTTAACGCTTAAACTTGTTCTTTAGATTACTCATATTGCAAACAATACTAGAGACGGCAGTTTTACCTCGTAGGTATTTAACTGTACATTTTCTTTGTTACAGATCAGAACAAAAATACGATGAAGATATTTAAAAAGGACACGTGTATTAATTATTATATTCGTAAATAAAATAGAGAAATTGATTATAAGTGCCATAGCGTTGTAGTGTATACACAACAATAGATTTTTGATTACCTCTTTAGTCTTGCCGCACAAATGCAAACAAAGAAGTCTGAAGACAGGTAAAGCATATGATCTAAATGCCTTATTCAAGAGAAGACTGCGCTGCTACTTGCAGGTAATACTCAAACCTTAGATAATTAAAATATCAAAATCATATATATTTCCATAAATAAAGACAAACAATAATTTATAAATAATGGGTGGAAAATTTTATTTAGACTACGATCCCGGATGTACCCAACATAGATTGGTAAGACTTGAAATTTTGCTACCTGTAAACACGAGTCTTCACAATATATGTGACAAATTCGCTGCGACCATTTTAACATTGGAAAAAGATGATTTGATAGAATAGAACTTGATCATGATAATCGTAACGAAGTGAGGCCTAAAACAAACGATAGTAAGTAAAAAATGCTTTTGGTTAAAAATGTGTAAATATTTTATTCGTGCAGGAACAGACAAAAAAATCTAATTAATGCCTGCGGCTGGGCGGTCTGTCGTAAGAGGCGACAATATAATTCATAGTCAGAGGGTAGGGCATTTTCTCGTCTGGATAGCCACCATCCCTAGTCTTAGAGTATGCTGTGATAATAATCTCGAGTTATGTTCCAGCATTAGTTGTCACTTGGCTAGCAGCACATTGATAGCGCCTTGGGTATTAAAAATATCCATAGGTGACGGTCTGTCGTACTCGAGCAATAAACTTTGAACTTAAACAAAAAAAAAATATTAATGCGGAAGTTGGTCTTCACAAACAGGTAGACGAATGTAAGTTTGAGACGAAGTCGAGGACTTTCATAGTTACGAGTTTGTAAAAACCAACAACTACATGTGTAAATTACAACGTTTTTTCAACATATTTGAGCGAAAACAGTACAGTAGTAGCAACAATACGTAATGAAACAAACATAAATATCAGTCGGAAAGTCGCAATAATCTTTGACATTCTTATATGAAAATATCGCGCATTTGTAAATGACGTCACGTGTGCGTAGTGAAAATTAGAACTAAATCTTTCATCTTATATTCTCTATTGTATTAAAATGAGACTAATGTATTGATAAGAAGCGTTTCCAAGAATGTTCTATTATTCAGTTTATTTACTCTCGTAATGTGAAACTCCTTGGTGGAATTTTTATAAATAAATATTTTTTCATCTGGGTTGGATTTTAAAGCACAGCGTGTGGTAACATAGGTACTTAGGTGAGGGTTTCTATTTTACTGCACGTTCCATTGTGCGGTGCGTAATTTTTAACTTTCGATCAATGTATATAGGATTTGTAAATGCATTTTCTGAGCAAATTGTGTTGAACAAATATTTTGTTTTTATGTAAGTATAATAAGCATTTATATAAAATAAGAGGTTTGGCAGCACGACTGTCCTCTGAGACATGGTGTGCATACCGCCGCCACATCCGCACTCTGGACCGCTTCCACCTTAAATGCCTTCGTACCATCATGAAGATCAGATGGTCCGATAGAGTGCGAAATACCGAAGTTCTTCGGCGAGCCAATGTTGGTGGTATTGAAGCCTACTTAATGCGTCGACAGCTTCGGTGGTGCGGTCACGTATCTCGTATGGCGGAGGAAAGAGTGGCCAAGCGCATCTTCTTTTCTGAACTGGAGGAGGGAAAGCGGAATCATGGCGGTCCCCTTCTCCGGTACAAGGATGTCCTAAAGCGACACATGAAAAGATGCAATATAGAGCCCTCTCGATGGGAAAGTTTGGCAGCACAGCGGCCAGAATGGCGCAGGATGGTGAACAGCCAAGTACGCGACTTCGAGGTTCAGCGTATAGGTGACCTTGATACTAAACGCGACCAGTTAAAGGCTCGCCCACCTGCTGCCATTATATACAATTATGACAACGGCGTACTCACGTGCCCTTGGTGTGCACGGAGTTTCGCCGCCAAGATAGGCTACATAAGCCATCTTCGCACGCACCAGCTTCAATTATCCGACTAGGGGTCAAAGTGGTCGCCATGGCCGAAAACGGTCGGAACAATCATCATCATCATATAAAATAAATTAGATCGTTAGTACGACGCTGATCTTTTAATGCCATGAAATCCGTTACATAAAACATAAGAAATGTCATAATCATATTATCGTGTTAAGTCGCGTCTGGGGCATGTTAGCGACGCGTAAGGAAACCCTTAGCGGTGTTTTAGGGTGTGTCAAGATGCACGTATCGTATTTATACAAAGTCAGAAGCAATACTTGCTAGCGTGTTAGAATCGATAGCGGTTGTTCAGCGACACAAACCTCTTTAAGAATGCTAATACTTGTTTCCATGTCCAAATCAAGAGACTTGAGCACTCAAGTTTTGTTAAAAAGTTTTCGAGATCAAGAGTATTTTTAAACCGTCTTTTGTTTGATTGTTTTAATATAATAAACACACATAAATTATAATTCTGAAGGTGGTTGGTAAGGTTATACATTTAGCAGACTTTAAGAAACTACGTATAATTTCTGTCTGCAACGAAATACGTTAATTTTTCATCTTCTTCAATCTTCTCTTAAATATTATTGCCTGTGAGAGATCGGTTTGTAGCGATAAGCCTATTTTTGTTTCTTTTCCCCCTTGTGTTTATATATGATTTGATGTATCATAAAGAATTATTTATCTGTCACTAAATATTAGTTAAGTACATCTTCGAAAATTCTATTTAAATCAAAGTGTTCCGTTACAACGTGTACGTATCATGCGAAAAATTGGTTTTAATTTGAAAAAAAAAACTTGTGGCAAAAGCATCGTTTGTCTTGACAAAAGATCTGATGCACGGTGGTCACTGCCACCCAACACCTTATATGTAGCCGACAGCACATATTTTTCATCCTCACCTTACTTCTCCACTTGGAATAATGTTATAGTTATTGACCGTTTCACGCAGTTGTAAGTAGCTATGGGTTTAATGCTTTATTTGTAAGGTGACATTGTTATGTTGGGGCGCACCTATGATAATGTAAAATTATTGCCAGTGGCCAAATGTTAAAAATAACGTTATTCACAAATAGCACATCAGTGTATATACATATATGCGTTATTTGTCAATATGTAACGTTATTAACAATTAAAAATAATATTGACAAATAACGCTTTACACCCATCGCCACAATTGCGAAAAACGTGCTATAACTGTAAAATTATCCCTGATGAGGCCCCATCCTAATTAATTGTTAACATTGACAGATAAAGTATAATGTAGCTAATCACTAACGGCGTTATTTTTAACGCTATAAACAAATAACGCATTTGACTATAGTCACTAACACGTTCCCAGATGGAGCAGAGACATTACAGATTACGCTTTATTTCAGGCGCCGACTATGTTCGACTCGACAAAAGGCGCACTGCTCGTAGCGCCTTCTCTCTCCAATAGTTCTTGTTGGTTAAATGGAAAAGGTTGGCCCTCGACTTTTCCAGCACCAGCTGATATATTGAAGGCCTTATTTATATTCACCCTTTCTATGGCCATAGTTTTTGGGAATTTGGTGCTAATTTGTGTATTGAATAACCGGAGATATATCAAGTATATCGATAATCAGGTGCGTATTATCTATACTAATATTATAAAGAGGTAAACTTTGTAAGTTTGGATGATCGGGATAATCTCCGGTGCGATCGGGCGTGTGTGCGTACTGTTGTATTTTTTAAAGATGCTAAGCAAAGTGCACGTATCAGTTAGTGTTTTATAAACTGTTTTAACGGTAAAAGTTCGGATAAAATAGTACGAACAAACAGAATCACAATTTGAGTTTATTGGTAATAAACTTTTTACGACTGTTAAGTTACCAAATAAGAACAAGAAAGAAATATAAATTTCTCTGGAAATATATCTCAATATAATGAAATAAAGTACAAGATCCATATCATCGTTTCATATAATCTGTATTGAAAAAAATATTTACGAATCAAAATATAGCCCCAGAAGTAGTTTAAAAGATAATCTAAAAACTTCTTACACAATGGCGTAATGTCAGCAACCATAACGGCGGTACTGACCTTTTTAGTACTTTCCCGACATGCTGAATTGCAAATAAAAGGTCTCGGGTTACTTACTTACCTTTACGAAGATTATTAAATATATTCCTACTGTAATACCTTTTATTCGAGAAGTTATTCAACGTTAGAGATGTTGTGGCAGGTTTTCTACAATGTTTATTTCAATTTCGCACTTCTTTTTATTTGATATTGGGATATGCCCGCGATTTATCCACGCTTGACTTAAAATTCTTGCGGGATTGTCGGAGCATAAAGTATCGCAGCGTTTAAAAAAGAATGTAAACTATCTTTTTAGTGAAAACTGTGTTGGAATAAGCAAATTTTTATGCACCCGAACAACTTCGAACCGCTCCCGGCCAAAATACCGCGGGATTCCCGAGATAAAAAAGTATCACATTTTATTTTATAAAATTGGCTATCGATTAGTGAAAAAGCCGCATTAGGATTCGATATTTTTTTTCGCCAATAGCGATAAGAACGTTTATTGACTGATATTCTTCCAAAGACACATATACTTATATAGATATAATTTAAAGGTTTGTAAATTAAAATATATTCTATTTTAATTCAAGTTCTACATTCTAATTGCAGCCAAGATATCTCCTGACGTCACTGGCTCTAAACGATTTGTTCACCGGCATTTTAATAGCACCAGTTGCTCTTTTGCCTGCACTTTACAAGTGCTGGCCCTACGGAGAGATATTCTGCCAGATACAGGTAAATTGTTTTATACATTCCTTTAATTACAATAGCTAAGTTAACATATTTCTATACAATCTTATAGATGTTTATGTCTCTAATTTTTTGCTGAATATAAGATTTTTATTTCATTTCATATATAATATTACATTGTATTCTTCATTCTAAAGTTCGATTAATAAAATACACAGTTTAATCATTTAATATAAGTAATGATTTGACATAAGGTATTTGTAATATGTATAGGTGGTAGGGCATTTGCCCGACTGGATGGCTACCACCCCTGGTCTAAAGCATGTCGCCATAACAACCTTGAGTTGTATTCCAGCCTTAGTGACCAGGTTCCAGTCTCCCTTAAGAGAGCAGCAGCGCATTTGTAGCACCTTTGGTGTTGCAAATGTCCATAGGCGATGGTAACCGCTTTCCATCAAGTGGGCCGTCTGCCTTTCTGCTGAACTCCTGCAATAAAAAAAAAACTAACTAACCTAACCTAACCGCATATATAACTGGGGTACCTCCCATGGACTTAGAGTGAATCCCAATAAAAATCAGGGCATCATTATTGGTAGCTCGCGAACTATAGCTAAAATAGATTTTTCACTGCTTCCCCATATGGTCTTTCATGAAACGCCTATTCCTATCAGTGATCAAGTCAAGAATCATGGCGTAATAATGGACAAGGAATTGTGTTGGCTAACCCACATTACTGAATTAAGATTTTTGACTTTTGCAACACAAGATTTTTGCATCCTTTGCATCGCTTAGGAGATTGAAAAATTTGCTTCCGGCTGCCACTAGGATTTCGCTTGCTCAATCAATTCTACTACCCATCCTCGACTATGCTGATGCTTGTTATCTTAATATCACTCAAGAGCAACTTATTAAGCTCGAGCGTCTTCAAAATGTTTGCATAAAGTTCATATTTAGTTTAAAAAAGTATGACCACGTTTCTTAATATCGCAAAAAGCTCCAGTGGCTGCCTATCTCACTTCGCCGGAATGCTTACCTTGTCAATTTACTATATCGTATACTGTTTATACCTTATATCCTTCCTTATCTTAAGGAATGTTTCAACTTCCTTTATACGTCACACACCCTCAATTTGCGCTCCACCAATAATCTCCTGTTAATGGCTCCTGCACACTCTTCAACTTTTTATTCCAACTCCTTCACCATGCAGGTCTTACTTTGGATCTCTTTGCCCACTGACGTCAGAAATCCTTTGCCATATTTAAAAATACATCATTAGGTTCGTCTCACGCAATAATGTATGTGCTAGTTTACAATACTAGACTGTAATCTGCTGTTCATGTATGTCATTTTTTTTTCCTTTTTCTTTGTTGCATAATAATTACAGATAATTTAACAATTTCCTTTGAGTCAGGTTGTCTGGAAGAGATCGCTTTTAGCGATAAGGCCGCCTTTTTTTACCAAGTAATTATTGTCTTTTTGTGCATTTTTGTAATTTTTATTTTGGTGATCAATAAAGTGTTGGCTATAATGTCTATGTGAAAAAAAAAGAAAATTAAAACGTAATTTGAGTAAATTGATCGTCTATTAAAACACTTTTAGGAGCAACATCCGAAATAATACTAGCAGCTACACTTAATGCTTTATTATTATTTTTAATGTAAGTATAGGTTTGCGTTTGACCACTGTCTCACCTGATGTTGAGTGATGACGCAGTCTAGGATGGAGCACGCTTACCTAGAAAATACCTATTCACTCGTGACTTGAAGATTTTAAGATTGTATTTGTCAGGAAAAACAGACTCCGGCAAATTATTCCACTCTTCGGCAGTGCGCATCAAAAAAGATGAAGCAAAACGCTTCGTTCTGACTGGTGGTATTTCCACTATGTATCGGTGGCGCAAACCGGTGCGTCTGGTTGTCCGATGGTAAAATGGGGATGGAGGAATCAGCTCGTGCAATTCTAAGGAACACTCCCCGAAATGTATCCGGTAGAAGACAGTCAGCCGCGCGACTTTACGTCTATGCTCTAGACTT
Source organism: Dendrolimus kikuchii (assembly GCA_019925095.2). NCBI lineage: Eukaryota > Metazoa > Arthropoda > Insecta > Lepidoptera > Lasiocampidae > Dendrolimus > Dendrolimus kikuchii. The sequence continues at coordinate 16,327,071 of CM034388.1, read as the reverse complement.
CAGAGTCTGAAGTCGAGCATAAAAAAGACGATCATTGCCGACCAGCTTCCTGGCTCTTTTCTCAATTGATTCCAATGCCTCCAGCTGGTATTTGACTGAACCGTCCCAAAGATGAGAACAGTACTCCATGCAGGACCGAACTTGTGCTTGGTATAAGTTCAGCAGTTGTTTCGATGTGAAGTACTGTCTCACCTTTGCGAGTACACCCAGCTTTTTGGCCGCCACTTGCGCTAAAGACTCTATGTACGTGCCAAAATTGAGTGTTGGAGTCAAAGAGATGCCCAGAAGCTGGAGTCTATCAGTCAATGTAATGGATACACCCCTGAAAGTGGGAGTCAGATCAAATAGACTCCGTTTTGCGGAGAATAGACACGCCTGAGTTTTGTTAAATTTAACGAACTATAAAAATTATGAACAGAGTAATTAATTTTAGTTATATATAAAATAACTCTCATTAAAACTCCCTGATTATTTTTTACTTCTCTAATAATAACAATTGAAACAGAATGAAATTTTGGTAACATACAAGCAATTGAATTGATGCAAAATACAGATTAATCGTTCAATAAAGTTCAATCGGCGACTCGAAGTACAGTTGTAAATGGTGTTCTAAAACATTGAAGACCCGTTGAAATATTAAAGATGTTTCTGTAAGTCAGTTGATTTGAAATATCTTCGCAAAATTTTATCAAAACAAAGAAGAAAACGAATTGTAATAGAAAAAGTTGGAAGGAAAACAGAAAGTTGAAAGTGAAAAATTATAATGGAGTCACTTACCTACTAGTTAACAAGATTTGTTTTAACAGCTTTGAGCAATGTTGTTACAAATTTTGGATTGTCAATTTTGTTTAACTATATTTAAGAAATACTCCATTTTCACTGGATTATAAACCAATTATAACATATTATCTTATAACTGTTACATATTACAATATACAGAGCACCCTTCGGCATCACTCAAATGTTCGAGGGTTGCCCGCAATTTCACTCTTAAATCAAATAAAACCGCGGTGCAGAGATAATAGCATATAATCTTCAAATACATATTATCTAAATTAAATCAAATTAGTAATCTCTTATATGCCACGGAAATATACATATCACCGTATAAATTCTTACGTTTAGTGCATATTGGACTAAAGAATGTGTAAACCTTGGAGTTATATTTGATAGTGAGCTGTTCTGGAGACCCCATATAACGGAGTTGAGTCGGCGGTTGTTTCTCTCCTCCAGATCACTCTGGCGGCTGAAAAACTTCCTGCCCATCGCCACCAAAATTAAGCTTGCAGAGTCGTTACTTTTGCCCATACTTGATTATGCCGTCGCCAGCTATCTAGTTTTGACTCAACAGCAACTTAATAAACTTGAGCGCCTCCAAAACTTTTCCATAAGGTTCATATTTGGGTTACGCAAATATGACCACGTTTCTGAATTTCCAAAAAAACTCAAGTGGTTGCCAATTCGTTTTCGCCGGAATACTCACATTCTTTCACTGCTTTATAGTATTTTATTCATCCCTAATACTCCACAGTACCTTAAAGTACGCTTCGAATCTATTTCTTGCTCTCACAATTGACGCCCTTCCAGTCAACATAGACTTATTACTCCTATTCATAATACAACGTTCTTCAATAATTCTTTCACGGTTAAGGCTGTCCAACTTTGGAATTCATTGCCTGTTGCTGTCAGACAAGAAAAATCCCTAATAACATTTAAGAACTTAGTCAGGAAATTCCATCTGCTATATAATGATATGTAATTTTATATAATTAGTAGATATTATATTGCATATAGTTATATGTTTATTATGTTTAAATAGTTGCATATTATCACCATATATTGTATATGTATATAAATTATGTGTATATTTGTATATATAGTATAGTTATATATTTATTATTAAAATGTAAGTAATCGTACAATAATTATGTATACCACCGTCGCCACTCCTAATCAGAATATTCTTGCCACGGGTTGCCTGGAAGAGATCGCTTTTTAGCGATAAGACCGCTCTTTGTACCCAACTAGACTAATACTAGTTCGTAAGTTTTTTCTGTAATGGTGTACAATCTATCTATCTATACGAGTAGTAGCACGATTGTTAAAAATAATGTTTAACTTTACTTTCATCAGAAAGCGTTTATCAAAATCTTAGATAGACAGATAACACTTTAATGCACACACCATTACAGAAAACTTACGAACTAGTATTATTCTAATTGTGTACAAAGGGTGGTTTTATCGCTAAAAAGCGATCTCTTCCAGACAACCCGTGGCAAGAATATTGCTGATTACGAGTGGCGATGGTGGTATACATAATTATTGTACGATTACTTTCATTTGAATTATAAATATATAACTATACTATATGTATACAAATATACACACTTATTTATATACATAAGTTATATACATATAAAAAACTTAGTATTCATTTCAAAGATATCTTCTAAGTAACAAATTGTAATATTGTTTTCAAACATAATATCTTCTAGTTGTAATAAATGAATATTCTAAAGATACTATGTGACCCAGTTACAACATAATTATTTGATAATAATGAAACATAAATACAATCGCTTAGAGGGCCTATTGTTAAATTTTCACAATGTGATGATTTTCTAACAATAAAACGACTGAAAGTTTAGTAACAATTACACTTTGTGGTGTCAGCTAATGGTTTATCGTGACGAAGCATAAAATAAACCCACAAAATTTAGGCTTTGTGACCTACCGATCTGCTGACTAGTGATTCTTGTTACCATCTTTGTTGTATTTTGTATATGAAGATCATTCATCGGCCGGAACCGATTTATCACGAGGAAATTTTATATGTCTTGTATCAAAATATGAGGTGAGTTTAGCTAGGGTACTTTTTATTGTAGACCTTCTTCAAAGACGGGTTTAGGGCCCTTTCTACACCAACATCTCGTTTTTTGCAGGTACGGTTATTTTACAGGATTCCGTTTAGTAGTTTACGTGTTTCAATACTAGCTGTCACACGATATCCTGTCTGCAGTATCTAGAAAAAAACCGATTCGTCCGAATTTCTACCGGATGGCACTGTCCAGTCTGCCCAACCTATACCGATCGTTTGTTGCTTTACCGCAAAAAACAGCATGCAAACTGTGTGTTCACAGACCAGGGATTTTTGAGGGATTCAGTAAAAAGCCATTCCAGCTGTACTAGACGATCGTGGGAAAAGGCCCTTATGTGTGTTACTAATTATAAATTATAAATCGGTAGACAAACACACACATTGTATATTCCCAAATCAAGCAAGTTACGCTTGTGTTATGGATAATATACAACGGACTATTCTGGGGCCGGTGCCATACACCCAGACTAGTAAATAACGGAAAGTTCTTTTATGAAATTTATCATGCCAGGAATCGTGTAAAGATTTCTATCCGTGTAGAAACGGAAAAAGAATACTAATTCCTATGGCCGGGTGGCTTGTTGTAAGAGGCGACAAAACAACCCACAGCCAGTCGGTAGGGTATTTGCCCGACTGGATGGCTATCACCCCTGGACTAGAATATGATATCATAACAACCTTGAGTTGTGTTCCGGAATCACTGACAAGATTCCAGTTTCCCCTTCGAGGCTGGCACCACATTGGCAGTACTTCTGGTATTGCTATGTTCATAGGCGACGGTAACCACTTCCCATCACATCACATCACACTGGGCCATCAGCCTGCCTGTCGTGCTTCAACAATAAAAACAAATCGAATTCGGAGTCTCTGCATTGTACTGAAATTGAAGTGAAGAAGTAGAAAAAAAAATGTAAAAAACCTTTTGACACTACCCATGATCAGGTTCATATTTCACACAGCAAAAGGGAATCGTCGTACATCGTGGCAATGCAGCCAGTCTTATGAGCAAGCTTCTCCCGGACAGCGATCTGTTAAAATGTGTAACCACGGACTAAATTTATATCTTAAGTTTTTGTATGTTGAATGATTGAATTGGTAGAAAAATTGGCATTACTTGTATAGAGTTTATGTCAAATTTTAACAAAAATGATAAGCTAAATGAATGGACAATAAAATATAATTGGCGCTCTTGCGAGAATTTGAAAAGTCTGTAAGAAAAGGCTTTAAGTCGATTACCTTTAGTTTTACGACTTATAATGATTTACGATACCAAGTACACACAATTGTTAAAGTTATTTTTTTACATAAGATATAAAATGTTTACATAGTGAAATTATGGGCTTCAAGAAATTTTGTATTGAAATTAACTCCTGGTACTTTATTATTCTTTATATTGGAAAAAAGTTGGAAGTTGTGTTTTTTAAATCACCGATGTAGTTTGGTTCTTCGAAATATTACCCGTAAAGTCTTTACGTGACGGGCATCTTTAAGTTAAAGCTTTTTTTTGCAGGCATTGCTGAGAGGTGCAGTAAGCCAGCAGAGTGCCGTAATTTTAGTCTGCATGGCGATCGACCGATATTTGTATTTGTTACACCCAAATACTTATCATAAACATTCTAGCAAAAAGGTATGTATACATTTTTATCTTCGAAAAATATAAATAACAACAGGTTAGAATAACATAATTATTAAAAATAATCATAAATCGTTGGATTTGATCTTCCCATCAAGTTCAGAATGATTGGTTTAATTTAAAAACTTCGCGGTTGGTTAAGTGAGTAAACTTGACATCATTTTCTCATCAAAATTTAACAAAATAAATAGATGTAAAATTCAGTAAATATCAAGTGTAATTAATAATAATTCATATAAATTAAGTTTAAAAAAAACCATACATTTGTACACGTAATACAACTTATACAGTTTCTTAAAAGTTTCAAATAAATATTTGTGTTAATTAATAGGGGAAGATTTTTACACTTAGTCGACCCCCAAAAACAGTTTTTGTTTATGTCGACCCCTGGGAAACCGATTTCGACCCCAGGGGTCGATACTTTGGGGATCCCTGGTTTACACTGTTAAGATATATATTGATCTTGCTCACGAGGTTACCGCTATGTGGAACCTGGACTCTACAATCGTAGTACTGATAGTGGTGACTGTGAATTGAGTAATAGCGAACAGCCTTGACCGCCACCTTGAAAGAGAGCCTTTGGCCTTGGTATCTCGGTGAAGGGTCGGATACAGAAGGCAGCTCTCTTGGACACGGCCCGTATGAAGAGATTCCTATGTCTGGACCCTAGGCCCCACTACCGGCGGAAATCAGTTTTTTATATTTTTTTTAAATAAATTAATGTACATATAATAAGATACTTATAAGAAAAATGTAAAAATCTTGAAAATGAAATATCATATATATGAATAATACATATCAGCCTATAAACGTCCCACTTGCCTGAATATTCCTTATTTTGTGGAAAAGGGACGATATATTTGCCACATTGGTCCAAGGCGAATGGAGTGGTTACACAGAACGGAATTTTTCAATGTCCAGGATTTATCGTAATATTTTCCCTCACTATTATCACATGATAATTGCAGCAATATATTTATTCATCATTTAAAAAAGCCGTGCAGTATGCATGCTACTTGGCAAGATGTAACATTACTATGCAGTATAAGCATATTCTCAATAAGGTACCCCGATTACATTACGAAATATTTCAGGAATTTTAGAAAACTTCAACTACGATTCTAAAATTTCCAAGTGTTTGTAGAATTCTATTTTGATTGAAAAATTGAAAGAGTTTCTGAGGTTTTACCCTTTATATTAGTGTTGAAGTTTATTTTAGTCTTTTTAATAATAAGAGTAATTTTTGATTTTTAGGGCTGCGTGTTAGTAATAAGCATAACGTGGATATTATCTGTATCATTATTTGCTATAATGGTGCTACCTCGGTCTGGATATTATTTTAATTCCACAGGATTGATGGCTTGTGATGTTTTTCATAGTCGGATTGCTTTCAGGTAAGTGTAATTTAATTAAAACCTAATATGACAATGTTTAATTGCAAATCTCTCTCTCTACTCTACTCTGATAAGTATAAATTTTGTAGTTGACAACTAGCGCCGTAGATAGAAGCTATATTTACAGTAGCAGCCAGCAGAACTAATGTGCTTCCATAAGCACTTCTAAGCAGAGCTCTTCGCAAATTGAACCAAATTGGCCAAAATAATTACATCTATGCTGTTATTTAGAGAAATCCACTTAAGTTTAGTCTGCCATAAATTATGGATACAGTAACTACATTATCGCTTTAGTTGTAGTATTTTATGACATTGTAATTTGTTCAGTAAATTTCAGAACATAGAATTTAAGTTTTTTTTACTAATTTTTGTTATAATATGTCTTTTCTACTATGGCAACACTCTCTTCTAAAATATCCTTCTGCAGTTATGTTTAGTGTTTATGTATAAATATTTGATTTTAATAAATATAATTAACTTTCCTGATCACGTTTTTAATTATACGTGTTAGTTGTGGTCCTTTGAGCCGGATTTGAACGCGCGACATATATATATATTTAAATAAATATTTAATTATTTAAATTTTGTTTTGCCTCATACTGTCAATGAACGATGATCAACACCAGTTAGTTATTGTATATGTGTAAGACGATGAATCTTCTATAATGTATTAAGCATGTTTTGGAGATAGAGAAGTAATTATGAAAAAAAACAAATAATTTACATAAGCTTAGGGCTACAAGGTATATAAGGATTTGTAGTTATGAGATAATTTAAAACAAAATTATTCATTTCTTGAAAGAAGTTTTCACAACAGAGGTAGCTAAAATGTATCTTAAGTTGGTTTGGGCACGTGGAGAGAATGATTAACTGGAGACGAAATATTTAATAATTTCCATGCAGAAAGCACTTCAAATAGAAGTAGATCAGTGAAAAGTATGTGACTAAATAGCAGCAAGTTCAGATCAATTGTATCTGCCCACTTTAGTAAGAAACGAGTGATAGTATGTATGTATACAATTTATTTATATTATATACAGTTATTATTTTTAGGCTTCCGCCAAAAACTCGTTGCCGTACGTTGAGTTAAAAATATAATTCTAAAACAGTTTAATAACATGTACGCTGTGGTTTTAGAATCCTATCATGCTGTGCCTATTATTTTCCAACAACTATGGCGTTGATGTATTGTTATGGTTCTGGGTTTCACGTCAGTAAAACGAGAGGTAAATGCGATCCAGAACCGACGAGACCTAATGGAGTTCCAGTACCATGTACTAAAACTGTTCACGGGGAACATGAAATAGTAGTAAGTTATTTCTACTTGTTATTATTATAATCGCCGTCCACTACGGATCCACTTCAATTCGTGCAGGTACGGAGAATACAATTCCCTGCCGCCGGGCGGCCTGTCGTAAAAGGCAACAAAATAACTCACAGCCAGGCGGTAGGGTATCAGCCCGTCTAGATGGCTACCACCTCTGGTTTAGAGTATGCCGCCACAACAACCTTGAGTTGTATTCCGGCATTAGTGACCAGGTTCCAGTGTTCCTGAATAGAGCAGAAGCGCATATATAGCACCTTTGATGTTGCAAATGTCCATAGGCGATGGTAACCGCTTTTCATCAGGCGGGCCGTCTGCCTATCTGCTGAACTCATGCAGTAAAAAAAACTTCAACGGACAAGTGGAAAAACGAATGGCACCGGATAAGTGGCAAAACGAATGGCAACACAATTTTAACTTGACGTTTTACGGGCAGGTTTTCAAATAGGACAAGTACATTAACAATCAATTTTTTTATTGTATTGTGCATAATAATATGTGGGATTCGAACTTCTTGTACAACTGGCTTAATATTTTACCAACGGTTATATTATTTTACCTATGTAAATAGGCTTTTATGGACGCTATGACGAATATTAATCTGTCGAAATTGAAATTTCAATGAATCGTATTTTTGTTAATGATACTCATATTATTTATTTACCTGAAGTAACTGTAGTAACGCCATCTGGCGGTAAGAGTCCTTCCCCCAATTCTTCCTCACCCCTGCGCGTATACGCCACTCGCTGGCACCCACTGCCAAGTGTGTGAATCGATCGGGCTCTCAACGCACGCGAGTGATATAATAGTGCCGCTATTGTGAAGCTAAGGGAGATCAGACCACAGCCGGCCGACCGGGCAGCCTTCAGCAGCTATTCTCCGTACAGATAACCTAGGTCCCATTTCCCAAAGACGTTTGCCGCCGATTACAGTCCACTACCCGCCGCACCAAACTTATGGGCAGTGTTTATTTCCGAAAAACATGAAAATAAAATAGGGACATCTATATAGACTTCTTTATTATTGTCATTTCTTCGGAAGAGCTTTATCGTAATTGAATTCGTCTCATACACGAGTAGAAACCGAAAAAGGAAATTTTATATCATACTTAGTCTCACAATAACATACACGTATATAAGGTTTTTTCACAATAATATTCGTATATGTATGTATAAAGATTTCATAGTAAAATGCTAAAAGTATTTATAAAGTGAGCAGAATAGATTTTATACTTGATCATTTGGTAATAAAAGTTAAATTTTAATGTTCATATACATTCTTGATAACCTATTATCTGTAATATTATAAAATTCTAAGCATGCCGTGTCTGTACATTGAAGCTATTAAAAAAACAACTGGAATAGACTAAATAAACGACGGAGAACACGATGCAATTTTTTTCAGATTTCTTGTCTGATTGTCGTTTTGTCTGTTTATTCGAGACTTACGTTAAAACTACTAGGCCGATTTCGATGCGGTTTTCACTAATCGACAACTAATTCTGAGACTTAAACTCTGGACTACTTTTTATTCTGGGAAGCCAGCGGGAACTTTTCTGTGAATGATTTAAATTGGCCAAATTAAAATAAAATCGAATTCCAATGGGATTAAATTAAATGTATTAAAATGTGTAATATTTTTTATCGGGAAATCCCGCAGGAATTTTTCCGAGAGTGGTTTGAATTTGTTCGGATGAATAAAAATGAGCTTATTCCGATATAGTTTCCTTTATAAATGCTGCGATATTTCCTGTCCCGGGAATTTCAAGTCAAGTGTTGATGAAGTCGCAAGCAGATCGTAGTAGCAATATGTAATTGTAATAATAATAATAATAATCGGCAGACGAACACACATATTGTATATCCCCAAATTAAGCAAGTTACGCTTGTGTTATGGGTAATATACAACGGACTACTCTGGGGCCGATCCCAGACACCCAGACTATGGTATAAATTTACTATGATAAATAAGGGAGAAAATACGTTTCGAAATTTACTATACCAGGAATCGAACCCAGAGACTCTGCGTTGTAGTGAGGTGCCGGCAAAGGCTTAGCCCGCTCAACCACAGAGGCCGTCAAAATTGTAATCGTATAGCTAATAGATTACTATAGATAATGAATAATTCTGAGGGCCGCTTTCATAAGGTTGCTTAAATTTATTTAAGAAACACAAAACGTATTTACACCTTTAAATATAATTAGCGTCTTGCACAACGCAAAATTTGCCGCTAAATATGTTTAAAGAACTGTCAATACGTTTTGTGTAAAACGTATTTAGGCAGTTTAACTAATTTTATTAAAAGGTGATCGCTATGCAAGCGGCCCTAAAATACTAATTTCTGATTCGGATCAGTTATTTGAAAGTTATGGTGAAAGAAACATATTTATGAATTCTAGCAACATTTGTATAATACTCGTATACCTATGGTATTCACGAAGTATGGTAGTTTAAGTATTAGTCCGCCTGGTTTACTAGAATACACAGGGTTCTAGTCCTGGTTCGATTCTCAGTAGGTTGAAATTTACGAACGAACTCGTCATCATCAACTCTAGTCTATGTGTCACTTAGATCGGTCTTAGAGTTTTTCGTCGTATGTTACATACTGTTATGAAGTTGTATCATCAGCACTTCTATTATGTATTATTTAATTGTAATATAAGTGATCGATGAGGTTCGATATGCTCGCTTTCACGGCAATACTTCCTATTAAACCTTTAGCGACAAAAGTGTGTGTTTCGCTTACGAAAGGACCCAACCGCAAGCCACCATCCTAACAATACATTATTAATTTAATACAAAAATTTTAACAACTAACTTACAAAATAAAATTAATTGTTGGAACATACACTGTTTGTATAATATACTCGTATCTATTTTATCAAATGTAATAATGCTGTGTGATCTTATTTAAATAAATATAAGTTTAGGCCCAGGCCTTAGTTTGAGACTTCGCAATTTGTTCTTCAATCGATAGTTTATACTATTTTTTTTTAATATATGGAAATGTGCAAATAGCAGATAATTATATTAATTAATCCTTTTTTTTATGCAGATTCAAATGCCAGTGAGACCTCACAGTGTTAGTACATCGAGGACAATGGCAGCTATGTCTCTGGGATTTATAGTAATGGTCACTCCCGCTACCATACAGGAAGTTGTAGCAGCTTGTACAGGGTGTAAGGTAATGAAAAACAATCATTTAAGAAAAAGACGTTATCCATACTAAATAAGTGGTAAATGTGAAGGTGATTTTATTTGTTTCTCTTTTCATTCAAATAACATACACATAGCGCTAGGTGCTATATCCATCGTGCTCAGAACCGATTTCGGTGGAAGAGAGTAAATTTTCACTGCAATTAAAAAGTTACAATCCTCAGAAGAAATGGAACGACTTAGAGGAAGAAGTGATAGGGTTAAAACAAATTAATTTTTATACATTTTCTTAAGTCTAGGGAAGAGAGTCGGTCTGGAAGAGATCGCTGTAAGCAATAAAACTGTTCTTTGTTCAACTTATATCCAGCACTTTCATTCGTTCATGCAGGGTGTCGAGTATAAGATAATTTGAAAAATTATGCTTTTTTTCTCTTAAGGTTCCACCTTCGTTGGATTTTATAGTGACCTGGTTAGCATTGAGCAATAGCTTCTGGAATCCGTTTCTGTATTGGCTTCTCAACAGTCACTTTAGAAGGATCAGCAGTGATCTTCTTCAATTCTACGTAAGTTTCGTTAGGATTTGTACTTTAAAAACACATATTAATTTTAGATAGACTTGCGTCTATATTCTCTTCATACGTTTTCATTCAAATTTGGCAATGACAGTCATCTTAAAGATATTACAAATGAACAGATAAATTTTGTATCCTAATTATCATGTTACTCGTCGGTGTAAAAAAAAATTAAATCATATTCAGATTCAGATCACAATGGTATTTAGATATTTTTGTAGGTACAATATATAGTTGAGATGATTGACACGGGTTAATAATTCATATTGTCAATTGTTGTAGGTCTGTTGTCGGAGAACAAAATCTTTCCCAACTTACGAAAAATCCGGTGGGTGTTGTGTTTCACCAGCCACGTCCGAAGGGGTACACTCAAAAGGTGAATTTGAAGGCCTTGGAGAAAAATATTGGGGAGAAATACTAGAACGTACAGTGTCATCCTCATCACTCCATGCTATTCAGAAAGCATGTCACAGAGATCATCTCAGATGTACAGGATCTTTTAAAGGCTATCCAACCAGTAGTTGTAAACATGATCCTAGATTCTTTGAAGGTTACGGACCAGATTACAGACAATTAGATAGATCAGCATTCCAAATTGAATCATGTTCACGACAATGTCGACTTAAAAACTCAGATTTTTGTTTATTCAAGTCAAGCCAAGGTTTAGACTGTGGCCGCTCTCGCTCGAATTTAAGCTTAGATGAAAGTAACTTTAACAAAACTTGTAATGGGCGGCATCCAGAGTTGTGAGAATTCCGAAACTGTCCGGTTTTCGGACATAGAAGTAATAGTATAGGAATGTATCCTGGTGTAGAACACTTTAATTCAAATATCAAGTGGAAATTTGACGATTCACCAAGCGCTGATGACGACATGCAAACACTAGAGCATAATCTCGATAGGATACGAAGTTTGAGCCATGAAAGAAACTTCAATACATACGGAATGAAGGACAATGACAATTTGTTGGAAGTAGAAGTAAATGATATTGTAGAAGAAGATTCAGATGATAATAAAGACTATAATGCGTGTGTTCGTGAAATTTGTGAGGACAAAAGTGAATATGTTACGCATAAGTTTTCTCGAAATTCTTCAATATCCAATCGGGAACTTGATGTTATAAAAGAGAGTTCTAGAAGTTCCAGTGATACTGAAGTGACGTTAACTCGATGACTTCCGAGGGTTACGTTTGATAAAGCCGTAAACGTTGTTCATTTGGAGCTGTCCCCGGAATATGGACCTCAATGTAAACAAAAGTGTATTTTGTCAGCTAAAAGAAATTTTTAATTATTTTATGGACTATTAGTGTACTAATAGGTATAATATATGTGGATCAGTAGATTGGGGTTTGAGTCTGTAAATTGTTGTACTGAAATTGTGTATAAGGTGATTTATGGGTAGTGAAAATTAGAGATGAAGGAAAATTTTATGTTTAGTTTGTCTCCAAGTCTTGTGTATTTATTATTTACTCTACCAACAAAACTGTGCATCAGATTGACAAGATCATGAAATGTATTTTTACAAGACTATTCTATTGATATAACGTGCTTACTTCCTACTGTACAACACAAGAACGGCGATTAGTGGGCGGCATAAACTTTCCGCGTTGATGTTAAATTAAACTGAACGCAAACATAGTTGCCTACTATTATTAGACCAACTAGTTTAGTGATATAAATAATAGAACAGTCGCTTATCTGCGAATATATAATATTAAAAATGTATGAGAAAGAGTTAGGAAGAATCTCACGCGACTGCACAGTTACGTTGGTAATGAATGTATAGTATTACTTTAATAGTTTGCATATAAGAGTTTAATTTTTTAAATTGTAATTTTCTTTTATTAGTAAACAATGTTCTTATTTATTTCGATGTTAATAGGAAATAAATCTGAGGTAATAATATATGTACATAAAGAACACTTAATTAAGATCTTAATTACCTATCCGAATATTGAAAACAATATTGTTTTAAAACATAAGGGTGTTAAAGTTTTACGAAAGTTTTGATTTTATTCTTTATTATTTGTTGAAATATTATAAATTAGAGTTATTTTATTATAGTGGGACTATTATATATAATATGAATCTACTTGTTAATTTTGTTGAACTGCTATATATATTCTATTTTTATTTTTGTATGCGTTTCAAGACCACGGGCCATAAAAATGGCCCGGACATTTGGAGGGCTTGCGTGGAGCCATGGGAAGGCCAACACGTAGAGGCCCCTTGACAAATTTAATGTAAATATGGCGTGACACTGACCGGCGATTGATCCCTGTCTACACCATAGAATAATGCACCCAAGGACAAGCCCCGGCCAATGTAGGACTATTGTGGGAAATGAGGACAAAAGTACCGGGCTATTGGGGTTAACTGCTAGTGGTACTGGGGGTCTGGGAATATGGGGAATATGGCGTATGCCCGTTGCAATGTTCAGGGAATATGGAAAAATGGGCAGACTGTGACTCGCCACTCCCTGCATGGGCCCCAAAAAATGCCATACAAGACAGGGGTAATATGGGTGTGAGAGGCTAAGGGGTGTCGAGAGGTGGGCTGCAGATTCACCGAAGCTACCTCTGACGTAATGCCATCTATCACTTCCACCCCTGAAGCGTGAGTCTTAGCTCTAGCGATCTCCGCTCCGTGCCGGCTGGCTAAGGCAAGCACGGTGGCGGGGGCCTTGCCTTAGCCCCCGGAGTCAGGTACTAGGCTACTCACTTAAGGCTTCGTCATAAAGCCCCCCTGCAGGTATATATACATTATTTTATTATTATATTAGTTATTTCAATTGATTGTTAACATATTTTTTAATTCTTTTGTAATTTTCGGGGGTGTTTTGTAAATAATATAAGACTGTACGCTGTAAATTGTCAAAGATAAACAGGATCGCACAATACATTAATTTTTTTCTTCTATACATATAAATACAATCTATAAATAAATAATTATAACAAACTGTTGGTGTCAAATAAATGTTTCAGCAACAAAAGAAGAATAAATTGTTTTTATATATTTCTTTGTTTTATTTTTTAGTATATGCCATGTTAAAAAGAATTAAATGTCACCTTAGAGCGTTGATGGAAATAAACCCCTACTAGAATATTAATAGTTAAAAAAAAACATCATACATACATACATACATAACTTCACGCCAGTTCCCTTGCGGGGTAGGCACAAACACCAGAGCGCCGTTTAGGCTTATTCTTACACACCTCACTTGCTTCTTTGACATTCATAACTCTTGTCAGGCACGCTCGTCTGTTCTAAACAACATCATATTATTGGTAATATACTAGATCATGTCAAAGTAGCATTTTTTACATATTTTATATATGCTCTAAGCACATGGCGATGCAGTCACTAAATCAACATTATTTTTAGTAAGGTCTGCATTAAAAAAAAAATGTGTTTGCAGTTGACACGCAGTAGAAGTGAAACAAAACATGACAAGGGGTGGGAGATATTCTTAATTTGGTGAGGTCACATTTCATATATTATATCGTTATTATATTTAAGCTTTAAACCACGAAATTTGAAGTATTAACGAAAAACTTCAAACCATTTCCAACGCTATCTGTCTGATCATAGTGTATAAATACTTAAATATAATATATTCTATATTAGTCTCTCACAGGGTTAGTCCTATAGTTTTACGTGTTTATCTCTTTTAGTGTCGCTTTTTCGTTTCATTGAGTTTCAAATCATACCGATTCTGAAGAAGTTTCACTTCAACAAATAATTTTCGATAATTCAATATATTTATACAAAAAATAGATGATCAAATAGTTAAAAGAGATAGAGTATAAAATAGATGTCTATATTATAGAAGTGTCTTCAGGGTAGTAGAAAATAGAATCTTTAACAATATCGCCAATTCGCTGGTGAAAATTAAACCCGTTGATGTTAGTGTAAAAATGCATCGTAAAACTGCATTTTTATAAGAAACTAGTTCATTTATGAGATATCCTATTTTATGGCATCTTTTAAGGAGACGCCGAGGGTTTACTAGTCAGTCCGTGTCGTAAGCGACACTAAACGTGTTGATGTTCGACGATTACATTCGGAAGATCTGGTTAGTCTCTCATTTATCTCCTTTCGGAACTAACATCTGGCTTTAAGACACAATAAATGTTTTGCTACCAAGCCTATTTTGTTGCTATTGATCAGTCAGTTTTTATGACTACATAGCAACTTTAAGTTTGCTGGTGCCAATTTGCAAGCTATTCTATCCTTGTCTTAACATTTAGGACGCGTGTTTAAGATTTAATTCGTGTTCATAAACACACACAAACCGACATTTGAAATTATAAATTGTAAAATTAAAATATTACTCGGCCCTAGAACGCTTCATGTATTCAACAATATGTAAATTTCAAGTTGGATGGATCATCTTAAGCGTTTGTCTATTATAATAGACACGTCTTGAGCTAGAGTGCACTTTATTAATAACTAATTAACTAATAATCAGAAATTTGTTTAGAAAATAAGAAAGTATGTGATATGATAAAGATTAGATAGGTATTTGGAGAAGAACGATAGCTAAAAATGTATTTAACGGAGACTTAAAAGATAAATAAATCAATACTATAAACACACGCTTAATTTGTTTAAAATTACATTATAAGTAAGATTCATGAAAATGTATAAAATACTAGGGTTATATGCAGTATTCACGAACTTCAATATAACACTGAGTCAAATAAGTCAAATAATCAATAACATGTATAGGTCATTGTACAGGTAATATAACAACATAAAAGTTATAGTCAAAAATCAATAACAACAAACATTTCATTCTTTTACTATATTAATTAAAACCAAAAACAAACAATCAATATACAGTTAAAGGATATGTGTAAAATTGTCATTTACCTTAAGGCTTCTATCGTCATAAGTAGCGAAATATCCATAAAAAAATTAAACACCAAAAAGCAATATCAACTAGGCAATGATATAGAAGTAAACTAAAATGGTATTTCGAAGAGCAGTTCTCGACAGAACCTTCGTTAAATACTGCTTTAATATCGATAAATACAGGTACATAAAACCGTAAAGAAAAACAATAGAAAAGATGGAAAAAACAAACTTGAGCTGTATTTACAGAAAGAAATGTAATTGAATAAGACCATTAACTTTTATGAGCATTCTCGTATTTCATAGAAAGAAAATCATATTCTAAAGGAGCCTAATTTTTCATTATTAATCACAGTGAGTATTTTGAAACATTACTGATTATGTTTGTTAAAATAAAATGCAATCGTTCGCTTTCTTGAAGGTTAACTTTGCTTGATTACTTCTTTACGACTTAAGATCATTTTTAGAGTTCTGTAGCTGTTTTAGGTTATCAGACAGTTAAAAGCATATAGCTATTAATGTGAGAGGACAAAACTCTAGCTGAATAATTCAAAAAGCGAGACTGCAGTTCTATTTATTCCATATAAGCGTGAGAATATTGTTTCGTTGTGAATGGTAGGGTTGCTGGCGGTAGACCGAGACGTACACACCATGATCAAATAACAGAAGTGTTAAAGAGAGGTCTGGTAAAAAGCATCTCAAATAAACGTGCATGTATGAATAGGTCAATGAAAGTAGATGAAGTAAAAATTGATTGTCAGGATTATCAAAAGTGGAGATCCGTAATCTCTGCATACCCCCATGGGAAACAGGTGTGATAATAGTATGTATGTGAAAGTAATGCTGTTTGAATAGTGGTTTATTCCATTATCACTAGGATCTTAAAGAATTGTTATGAAATTAGGTATATTGACGGCCTCTGTGGTTGAGCAGGCTAAGCCTTTGCCGGCGTACCTCACTGCAACGCAGAGGTTCCGGGTTCGATTCCTGGTATAGTAAATTTCGGAAACGTATTTTCTCCGTTATTTACTATGGTCTGGGTGTCTGGGATCGGCCCCAGAGTAGTCCGTTGTATATTACCCATAACACAAGCGTAACTTGCTTAATTTGGGGATATACAATGTGTGTGTTTGTCTGCCGATTATTATTACATTGCTTACGTAATATCATAACGAAAAATGGTGTAAGATCTGCAGGATTATATAATATACGTAAGCGTGTAGGAGTAGTTTACTTTGAATATCATTTATTCTAATAAAGTTTCAAGAATCATAAAATTTCTACGAGACTTTCATGAAGGAATGGAAATGGCTTAATTAGAAAATAAAATTCAGAAGAATATATAAAACCTTATTCTTTAAACAGAGTTAGTACTCTATAGGAGTTTTTTAAGTTCATCGATACAAAAGTCGGCGTCTGAAATTATTATTAAGTAATACGGTTGTGGGGATTACTGGAGACGCCACAATTTTAATTTCAAAAAGCCATATTTTTATTACTTCTACATGAACAAATAATGCTTATTCTACATATTAATAACACAAGCATACTAGCCTATATTGACTGTTTTTAGTTATAATTTTTTAAATCGTCCAAACAAACACTGTATATCTCTAATATCAGCTATTTCATAAGTAGAAAGTTTCCTACATTTGAAAAACGGTTATTTCATAGCAAATAGCAAGAAGTGTAACACAACAAGAATTGTAACCTACATTTTCTCAAAGTGGCAATGTACGTTTGTAATTAACATATAGACATTGAAAACCTTGGTGATGATATAGGTAACATACCAACCCTATCAGACTAAATAACCAAAAGTTCATTTGTGAAACTTACCCAATATTGACCCAGAGCTTTGACGTCCAGAGATATTCTTTTAATGAAGAACATATCAATACACTACAGAGGTTAGCAACTAAACCAACTTCAAATACGATGACGGCTATTTTGGAGAAATTACTATACTATTATAAATATAATGATAATATAACCTTGATTTTACTATCTTTAGGCTATGACTCTATCACGTTTACTCGCATCTATAAAAATAGAAGTAGAGGTTAAAAACTTATCATACGCTGATCATGCATGACCTGTTTAGGACCTAGTTTTTGTCAAAGAGAAAAAATTTGTACAAAGAATTTTCCTGCTTTACTCAATGGTAATAACCGGTTTGGATTCAGACCGAGTAACCTAGAAAACGTGACAACAGCTCCTTGTAACCAAGACAGACGTCGCGTCACGCTTTTATGAAAATTTTATGGAGCCTTTCCTTTATTAATTGGGTTAATATAATGAGTCAAAAGCTAATTGGCAGTAATGTATTCCCAGGTTAATAAACAATTTTGGACTCTTAAAACGATAATTAATGAATTTGCTTAGTTTAAAAACAATTGTTAAAAAGATGTCACATACTTTATAGAAAAATGTAAATAATTTTATTTCAGTAGCATCTAGTTTTTTACAATTCTGTACCCATTTTGGTAAAATGAAAGCCTTATATCATCGTCATGACCATCCATCATTGGTTTTGTCTCATCTGATCGAATTTAGTGTTTGTTCCCTCATCTCAACTTTTGAACTATGCGGAGGAAATTCTGATAAAAGTCAAGGTAGTAAAGCGTAAATACACTTTCAAGTACAATTAGTTGATATTAACGAGATTATTTATTATAATTATTAAGTAGTTTCTGAGACATATGCTATTTTTGATCAACTCTGTAGCCAAATAGAAAAAAATGTGAATATTGATTATCTATACAGAACTTTTTATTGTGCCTGGGCTGACACATTTTGCCCGATTTTTTCATTTTCAGAATCAGGCATACAGTCAAGCGATGTATCTGTGATTGTTTGTTGACCCCATGTTGGACTGCAATGGAAAAGTCTCGGAGGAAAGTTTGTCCTCTTCACCCGTTGTACAAATGTTCTATAAAAACATTGATGATGATATGATTGAGCATAGCAGCTCAAGGTAATGTGGGTGAACAACAGACCATCCCTTCGATCCCAAACGTGTTGGAAATTGTGATATTTCTTGTATTATTTTGTACTCTGAAGTTTCTAAGAAAGATATAATAATTTGTCACAATTTAGCACATTTTTATATCTTTTATGTGCGAGCGGATTTCATACGGAAATTAAAATAAATGGCTTCGTCAAAAAACACGATATTTAGCTTAAAATATTATAAAAAGGTATTTATATGGTGTGGCTTCATTTGGGATAATGTTTAAGATTTAGGTCGTTTCACACATATATGGCGATGGGTTTAAGGTGTTTTTTGAGACGCTAAATTGTTAATGACGTTAAATATTGACAGATAACGTAAAATTTTCTTAAGTTTTTGCAACTTCTATACATAATGAAACTACGTTTGAACGGTTTTAAATCAAATAAATTACCGCGCTTAAAACCATTCAAATGTAGTTTTATCATAGATAACGTAAATATGTATATACACTAATGTGGCTATGCGCTAATTTTTTATCGCTTTAAGTAAGACGCATTTGGCCACAGTCCAAGGGTCTTATTCATATTGAGTTAGAGTAAGTTTGAAGGCTTCTTTAAGAACCTTAAAGAAGCCTTCAAACTTACTCTAACTCAATATGAATAAGACCGTAAATATTTAACGCTAACGCAAATACATCTCTAGCATATTGAAATCATGAAAATGGAGGAAAATTCTATAAAATATTGGTGTATGTAAATAACGTAGTTTTTTAATTCGGACTTTCCACTCTATTTCGATCTTGCTAATATTATAAACGCGAAAGTTTGTATGGACGTATGAATGTATGTTTGTTACTCTTTCACGCAAAAAATACTAAATGGATCTTGATGAAACTTTACAATAATAAAGCTTACACATCAGGATAACACATAGGCTATAATTTTTAAAAATATATTGTGAATTATCCAAAATATAACGATTTTCCATCACCACGCGGGAGAAACCGCGGGGCGCAGCCAGTAGTTAATACTTTGGTTCCATATCTCGTTGTAACTAATACGTTTACATTATTCACAATAAATAGAAGCCTGCATTTCATTTTGTGCTAGATGGTATATTTCTTACTTATATAAATATTTGTATACAGAATAAGTCCTTTATACTTATGATTTGATTATTTTTGGTAAGACCCTATAAAAACGATGTGAGGCTCGATGAATATTTCGTAGATAACTGTTAGTTATTTGGCCATACTAAAGGAATCGTTCCTTATTTACAAAACTATGTGGATATTGAAAGGAAGGCTTATAGTGTTTTCGCATAAATCAACTTGTTTATCAGCTCTGAATACCTGCCGCGATTTAGGGTCGTATGATAATAATTAATGTTGGGCTTCATGGGACTTTATGTAAGCGACTTCCGTTAGGCTTTCTTATCTCAAAGAAAATCCTGCACCACACTCTTGAGTGGTTTTAATAATTAAAAAGCACTCAAACCTGTAAAATACAGGTAAGTGAAATTAGAACAAACTATAGGCTTATGTTTTAGCTATAGGTATTTCGTTAGGTTAAAGCTTTAGCTCAAATAATAACTCTTTTGGTTCTACTCTAGGTTCTGGTATACAAAATTATGATATACGTTGATTCCGAGGTTTCACAGTATGACCTATGTAACTTGAACGTGCTTTGCGTTTGTATTTCTCATATTCCTTACTTGTAATATATTTGAAGTTTCCTTAAAATTACTAACATTGTTTCAAAAGAAAACCTTGTATACAGGACACGTTGCTATTTTCTCTCACTTAAGAATCACAATTTTGATTCGATAGATACATAATCGACTATAAACTACAAGGCGGTCATAACACTTGCTGCATACTACATGCCATAGTACTAACTACGGACATAAATCTGTTTTCTCCAGAATTGGTACGATACTGATCCTTTTTTGGGAACAAAAACTATATTCGTGAGAAAGGTATTACAGAGTCTGCTTGATAAAGGCTGATGAAATCTGTGTACCTATGACATATACAATATTTTTTATTTTTTATTAATAAACTAATTTATCTATATAAGTATATGTAATTGTGTATTCTATCACGAATATATAATATTACTAGCTGTCCCGGCAGACGTTGTTCTGCCCTGAACTAATAAAATTTAGAACCCGATTCCAGCGCCACCTACCGGGTCCAAATGTTAGCTATCCTATCTTTCAAGTCGGATCAAACTGCACACGGTGTGCAAATTTGATTAAAATCGGTCAAGTAGTTTAGGAGTCCATTGAGGACAAACATTGTGACACGAGATTTATATATATTAAGATATTGTTTAGCTTTTTATATAAGTATTATTTATTGTATTATATATTACACATTAAATCTATATGATTAGTTTTCACGCATGTCGTGGTCTCCAGTAATTGAAGGAGCACATTGATTAAAAAATTTAAGGTTATGTGTATATTACAAATCTGTTATGTGTATCCTTTGTTGGAGATTCTAATAAAAAAATGATTCCTACATACATTATACTTAAGTATAATTATTTATATTTACAATGGACAAGTATAAAAAATACATACGTATATGTTATACACGGAGTTCTTTCATTATTAAAATTTAAAATATTCTCGGGCCAATTTTTTTAATACCTATAAAACATTCTCCTTAATTTTATTATTTTATTTCTCTATCCGAAGTAATTCCTGAGATAATCAGTTGTCTAAGTGTCGACAGTAACCCATCAGTATGAGACCATAATAGTTATTTTTTACTTTTAGTTAACGAAACTGTAAATAATGATTTATTTGAAAGCGCAGAAAAAGGAAAAAATAAGATTATCGCTCATCCACACCAGATATAAAAAAATACAAATTCTATCCAAAAGTCAATGATTCGTGCGAATATAATAAGTACAATTTTACGGTACATTACAATGATTGAATGAATACGCTGAAGACGTTATTTCATCCTCAAAGGTAATAAGAAATAAATAAGAAAATAACAGATTCATGTTATTGAAAGATTTTGATTAAAATGTCATATATTACATTAAAAAAAGTGAAGGTGACTCGATAAATTTAATCAAACGATCAGGTTACTTTTAAAAAGCATGTCTTCGGAAAAAATTCTTTTAGTCTTGCACAAAAGCATTTTTACATTGATGTCTAATTTAATTTTCTAGCAATAAAAAATCAATCTTTGTCTTACTTTGAAGTGTATTCTAATAAATTCTCTCAAAGTGTCCGCTGTGTTGGGTATTAGCAATATGAAATTAGTTTCTTACGATACCAATCAACTATAAAGTACTATTATAGTTCTCTACTCTAGACCCCATTGTTAAATATCACTGTGATAACGATTATAACAAATCTATATACATTTGTATAAGACTCTCCATTCCCGCTCTCTTACTTATCATTTTCATGTGTATGTAAAAAATAATTATCCTTTAGATATGTTATTTATTGACATAGTTACAAACTATATAAGATCGCGCTATGACCTGTATGAGCGCTGCAATACGGATGAAATTGCGAGAAGAAACTAAAATAGTATTTAACACATAATCTACCTATAGACATGCTTAAAGCGTAAATGTTTTCAAAATTATTAAAATTATTTGTTTACATTATACATTGTATAACAGTTATGAGGCCAAAAGAGCATAAAACTAAATTCAAAAAGCTAATAAAACTTTAGATTAGACTAGTTACAGCAGGTACCCATATATTGTAACACTAAAAAGTATTATCACGCCAAAGTCGCGCCAGTTTTATGATAACTAGAATGGGGTAGTATTTTAAAATATAAAATCCATTTATCTCTCATGTGAGTTCAAATAATATAAATACACAATGTTGATATGGGTAATATGTAGTAACTGTAAATCCGTGCAGGAACGAAGAAAGAATACAATTTCCTGCGGCCAGGCGGCCTATCGTAAGAGGCGACAAAACAACCCACAGCCAGGTGGTAGGGTATTTGCTCGATTGGATGGCGACCACCCCTGGTCTAGAGTATGCCGCTATACCTTGTGTTGTGTTCCGGCATTAGTGGCCAGGTTCCAGTCTCTCTTAAGAGAGCAGCAGCGCATTTGTAGCAGCAAATGTCCATAGGCGATGGTAACCGCTTTTCATCAAGTTTCATCAAGGAAAAAATGCTTTTTTCCGTTGGAAACGTCTCTTCTTGGTCATAATTGAATCGAATTGTTTTTCTGTATCTACTTTCATTCGTAATCCGTGTAAATTTATTTATTATATGTTCGTTTATTCCATCTGCATTATTTTGATAATGGACCGATTAATTGAAACTAAGTTTTATTAAGCGTGACATTTAACTGCTTTTAATTTCGATTTTAGATAGAAAGAGATATCTGAAAGAGAGTGCCGGGGTGAAGGTAAGGAAAGGAATGCTCCGGTGGTTCGGACATGTAGAAAGAATGCATGATGAAAGAATGAATAAACAGATATACAATGCAAAAGTGGATGGATGCAGAAGTCGTGGAAGGCCACGACACACTTTCCATGATCAAATTGATCGTGTACTAGCAGAAGGTGATGTTAGGAGCCTTAAGAACAGACGAGCGTGCATGACAAGAGTTATGAATGTCAAAGAAGCAAGTGAGGTGTGTAAGAATAAGCCTAAATGGCGCCCTGTTGTTCGTGCCTACCCCGCAAGGGAACTGGCGTGAAGTTATGCATGTATGTATGTAATTTCGATTTTCCGGCCAAACTGATAACTGGCCGAAACGTCAAAATAAAAATAAAATAAATTCCTCACTGAAAACCGTTAAAACGTAGTTTTTATTATGTATATTAGTTGTGAAAACTTGAGAAAATACTATGGATTGATTGTTATGAAAATTAGTATATACGTACACATTTATATATATTCAAGAGGATATATATATATATATATATATATATATATATATATATATATATCCTCTTGATAGCAGCAATGAGCATATCTCAATGTGTAGGATTTATATTGATGGTTTTCTTCACTGTCAGTAATAATTAGTAACTGTGACAATTTGCACATTAGGTCAGAAAAAGTTAGGCATGGTAAGTGCTTTCGCGCCGGCTAGGATTTGAACCTATGTAATTAGATTGAGAAGCGAGTACATTACCCACTAAGCTACCGCTTTTTATTTCTTATCCATCTTGTTTGATCTCCAAAAACAAATCGCATTTATCCACATATAGAAGCTTAGATTATTTGAAAAGATTGATGTAAATGTGGTAAAAATATTTTCGATTCCCTTGACCTTTACGTTTCTTTCAAGTATAATATTATACATTAGCAACATTTGTTTCATGTGAAAGGAATAAGGCTATCTAAAAATACGAAAATTAGATTTCAGTAACATTGAAAGCATTGGTAGATTTATTTATAAAATATCCTTTGACAAACAATGCCTTATACGTTTTTAATTAAAGTTAGTTGGTATTTTTGTATTACATTCAAAATAATTGTAATTTATAGCTGAGCTGGTTGGAGTACTGCTAGCGTAAAAAAATGCTACACACCTGTGCTTATAAAAAAGGTTAAACAAAATAAATGCTTTGTACACTCGAAGACCAGACAGAAAAAGAAAAATATTACAATCATATCACCTTTTTATGATTTTATCTCCAGATCAATAAATACAGTTAAAATTTTATTTAAAAAGCTAATGAGGTGTGTTTGGGACACTTGGTTGGAACGAAGTTTTGAAGACCATGGAAGGAATTGTATAGTAATAAGGGCAACTATAAGACTTTCTAATATCAATACATCGTTTATTACAGTGACGGGTATTATAAATGTTAGATCTTATTTATTGCATTAAAGTTTCAAATTGTATAATTATATAGAGCGGTCACCGTTTTTCCTTTCGGTTACATTTTATTCATTCAGCTCCCATCCGCTGAGTAACGTGCTATAAGGAACCTCGTTCTAAAACATTGACATAATAATTATTATGAAAGATACCAAATTAGTATAAATGTAGGCATTCAAAACATGACTCAGCGTTAATTCACATGTCGCTTTGCCCAAATAAAACAAGTCACGTATCTTAGTGACCAACTTTGTCAAGTTCGTCTAATTAAAAGTTATGTTTCATACAACATGAGTGATGTCAAACGTATTAAAACTTGGATGAGACAGATTAATTTGTATATTTTTATAATTGGATAATATTTGAAATAACATGTTTTTTTTTTTCAATAATAATTTATCTGTATATTTTATAACTTTAAAATAAATGTCTCCATAGTAGAAGTTTTAGGTAAATAGATGATATACCCAAAACGTTTGTTTAAGGCATATTAGTGGGTTTCATGACATGCTAGGTGGTAGAGAATTTTCCCGTCTGGATGGCTACCACCCCTGCTCTAGAGCATGTCTCTATAACTACCATGACTTGTTTCCGGCATCAGTGGCCAGCTTGCAGTCCCACCTTCTAGCCCGGCAGCACCTTTAGTGTTGCAAATATTCATAAGCTACGGTAACCACTGCCCATCATAATTGGGCCGTCAACCTATCTGCTGTATTTCAACAATAAAAAATGTAGGTTACTTAATGCACTTTTCCTTCGTCATTAGCACGCGGTTATTGTAACAGTATTAGTTAAAAAATTTGCGATACTTTTACCTGCTCCGCGACCAGAATTTTAAGGATATTTGATTGGGATTAAACGCAGGTGGATTAGATACACCTACATATATTATTTATAACAATATAATATAATTTTCGAGGCCTGGCGATGTTTCTAGACGATGATTTTTTATCTGACGTTATTTATAACGGTTTATCAGTCTGTTCAAAATAAACGGGCCTTCACGTATTGCCTCTATATATATATGTAAAGTCAGTTAAGGATATTTCGTAACATTTTAATTTACTATTTTTATGTAATATAGTTTGTTATGGCGACGACCTCGTAAAACTGATTTGTTGTATAGATTAAATTCTGAACTTACTTACTAAGTGAGCGACTAAAAATTGTCTATCAACATATGAATGGCACGTTGGTTTTTCGAAACATGCAATCGCAGAATCGGATAGGCCTTTAGAAAGTAAATGAAAGTTATTAATCCGCAAGTATCTATTTAAATGGTGTTACTGTACAAAATAAGCGTATGATATTATCACACTGAATAAGCAAGAGACCATTAGACAACGCTAAAGTCACAAAGTCACACAAAATGGCGGATAGCCAAGGCAATAACATTTCAGACTACAATCGGTTTCATAACAACGCTTGGCAGCATCGACATTGAGTATTGTGTTTAACTGATGGCATGAATGGATAAGTAAGCTTTAATACGGGTAATAACGATGAGGTTTCCGAATACGTACTTAACAATTTATTTCATTTGTTTGGTTATTTTAATATTGATGTGATTAAAGAATTGCACTGTTTATACAAAGTAATATATATTTTTGGTAATACTTTGTTTGGCTGTCAGTATGTTTACTTATAGTGAATTACTTTTCATAGAGTTATTCAGGTACTTTTTTATTTCATAGCTGGAGTACAGCAGAAAGGCAGATGGCGCACCTAATGGAAAGCGGTTACCGTCGCCTATGGACGTTTCCAACACCAGATATGTCACCAACGCGCTGCCGGTCTCGCATGATTTTTATAAACCCTTTTTGAAAAACCCCCTATCCTACTTAGGGCTGTGGGAAAACCACAGCTGATTAAAAAAAAGGCGAGATTAAAAAAATCTTAAAATCCAATGTGAATTTTTCACTGATCCATAGCAAATTTTATATAACAATTGTGTGCTATTTTTATCCCGGGAATCCCGCAAGAATTTTCCCTGAAGCGTTTTGTAGTTTTTCGGCTGTATAAAAATGGGTTATTCTGTCAGTTTTCAGTAAAACGATAGCTTACATTATTTTTTAAATGCTGTGGTGTTTTGTGCCCCGGGTATCTCGCGGAAATTTCATGTCAAGCGTAGACGAAGTCACGGGCTTATCCTAGTAAATATATATTAAATAAATATTTAAAAGTTTCTTAGATTTTTCTTCTGTGACGACGACGTTACTGCTTGGCACTAACAGAAGGCCAGAGTTGGTTGCTATCAAACAGCATTTGCTGAGTTAGGGCCTGTTTAGAGTTAAGTCAACCTATTATGTATAATTTGCTTTTGTTAATCTCTTTACGTATAATTTCCATTTTAAATAATTGTAAATAAAAATGATTTCTTTCTTTTCTTTCAATTAGAATAGTACATACCAGCTTGTAAAGTTTCTGTAATTCTATATTAATGTTACGAGTTTGCGGGACTCGAATTAAAATGCCGTTAGAATTATTATAGAGTTTATTAAAACTACAAACACGTATAACACAGGTACAAATATAACCGAACGTAACAAATCCAAACGTAATGTAGAAGGTCTTAATTCAATAATACGCGCAAAGTTCGTCACTATTAGGTTCCCGAATGTACACTCGTCACGCCTAGATCGTAGTTGTAGTTCAACTGACCCCCTCTCTCAATCAGGCCATCGTTTTATACTTCACAAATGCAAATGTACCCGCCCGGCAACGTCTACACAATTTCCTAGAATTAGCTTGTAATAGTAATCCGCAACACCTGGCTAATAATGGTCCTGAGCGAGTACAATAGAACAATAGGCTGTTCTCCGTAATAACTAAAAAGGTATGGCAATAAATAAGTGAACAAAAGAAGCCGATTATAAAAGGATTACAATTAGTTCAAATTCCGACAGGTAATAAAATGTGCTTTTACAGATCTGTACGTAGAATTTATCTTTGTCGGAGCCTAAGTTGTAACAATAAAGAATGTTTGATCTATCTGTGTATTACGAAATAAATCCAGATTCAGTGGATGAAAGAAACTCATATATAAGATTGTTTATACCTTCCGTCTTAAAACCACGCAGTAGTAATGAGTGTCAAGTGATCGCGGCAGTCGCGCTTTAAAATCTAATTTGTACGCGGAAAGGAACGCTTTTATACCGCTTTGGACTTTGTTACGATATTACCTTTGAAAATTGCGAGCAAGTTCGAAGACTGTAAATTAGTGAGGGAGAAATTGGTGTAGGTTACTTTACCCGGCTTCTATATACTGTATACATCAATATTATTGATCGCATCTACTATTTTATCTAGCCATATGTGTAAATAGATACCTAGGTGTTTATATACCTACTCACAACTCAAATCCAAACAATCAAAATAAAATAAATAAATACGTGTTTATTATTAAACATGATTTTTTTTTATTGTTCGCATTTATAACATGTACTTATACTAGAGTTGTGAGTAGGTGTATAAACACATAAGAAAATAAATAAATACGTGTTCAATAATTTGTTTTATTTTGATTGTTTGGATTTATAATATGTACTTATACTAGCGTTTTCAAATCCTGGCACACCCTGGCGAGTAGCTCTATTTTACTAAGATTAATATTTAATTATATTTTATATATGTAAACATTCAGTGAAAAATTATCTAGTTGATAGTAAAAAGCGCTTAAAAATCCGTTCCTTGTATTAGGGGGAGTTAGCGGAAGTATAGGCAGACAAACGCAGAACGCGACTTTGTTTTATATTATATAAAGAAGATATGTATCTTGATCTTTTCAATTTTTCTCAATCAGCTTCTACTGGAAACCTGGTGCTGGTTTGCTCTTACCGAAATACCGTCTCCAGTCTAGAACTGGTTTGCTGTATCGGCCGTTAATCCTATAACAGATTTAACCGGCCCATTCCGCTTTCTGAATATGTAAGCTACATCGATTAAAGTGGTTCTCTTACAGATTGTTGTCGTTTCTAATTTTATCTATTACTAACGTCATGGGCAGACGTTGCTCTGCTCTAAAATCAAGAACCCGATTCCATGAAAAACATTTTGTGCCTCATTTTTTTACACCTTGGGTTACATTATTGAAGTTTAAGTAGGGAGCTCTTATGTTGTCTAGTAATAAATATATCTTATATTATTTGGGGATAATGTAGCATTCTAATCCTGCAAGAATTTTTAAAATCGATCTAGTCATTTTTGAGTTCTTTCGTTATAAACATACAAAAATACAATCTTTCCTCTTTATAATATTAGTATATATAGTCCGGCTTCACCTGGGATAAAGTTAGTGTTACAGGCTGTGGCCAAGTGTGTTTTGTGTATATCATTAAAAACAACGTCGTTAATGATTAGCCACATTAGTTTTATATAAACGTACATTATATGAAAATATTTTATATTAACATTATTAAAAAATTAAAAACAATATGTCATCACAAACAACGTATTAACATTATCCCAGTTAAGGAACCACCATAAAAGAAACACGGAACATAGCCTACTCCAATGTTTTTGTTTATTTATGCTAAAAATATTTATTTGAATATAGTGTGCAAATCATTACTCGCAAGTACAGCAGTTTACCCGATTCGTGTAATGAGTGTCAACCACCAGCGATACCGTGCGTCACCATTAGTAACGCTCCGAAGACGACAAAATATTTGTGAAGCTTTGGGAAAATATCGCCTGCTACATCATTTAAGATGAAAAACATATTTCTCAGTGCACAGTTTCCAATTATATTAAGTTGTATCGAAAAAACGAATTATTTTTCTGATAACTACAATTTATATATTATGCTTTCTAGACTGTTGAGGATGGGCAGTGGTCTACTTTTTGTGGATATTTAAAGGATCTTATTATACTTGGGCTTCATCTGCGGTAGTGTTACGGATTAGGGTGTGGCTGAATGAGTCTTATTTAAAACCTTAAAAAATAACATCATTAATGCATAGCCACATTAGTGTACCTATATACACACGTTATTTGTCAATAATTAACGTCATTAACAACGTCACATCTTAAATTGCGCATTACACCCATCCCACATATGCATAAAACGGGATATACTTTTAACTAAAATTAAGATATTTTTTATTATTATAACCATAACATCGACGTCAAACCAGCGTTATCAAGAGATCCTCTTGTATATTTATATTTATATACAATGTTATATAAAGTCACATATAAATGATTATATATATCTATCTATAATATACATATGTCTATAATATTATACAATTCTAAACATACCGTGTCTGTACATTGAAGTTGTTGAACAAAACAACTGAAATAGACTATATAAATGTTGAGAACGCGATGCAATTTTTTATCATTCTTGTCTGTTTGTCGGTTTTGCCTGTTTGTTCGAAATTCATGTAAAAACTACTGGGCCGATTTCGATGTAGTTTTCGCTGACCGACAGCAAATTCTTAGACTTAAAATGTGCGCTACTTTTGAGCCCGGGAGTCCCGCGGGAATGATTTAAAATGGCCAATTTAAAAAAATAATAATTTCTAAGCGATTTTTTCACTGATCGATAGCAAATTTTATGTACCTAATAAAATGTGTGATATTTTTTATACTGGGAATCCCTCGGGAATTTTCCCGGGAACGGTTTGAAGTTCTTCGGGTGCATAAAAATTAGTTTTTACTAGCACGATAGATAGATAGTTTTGAATGCTACGGTACTTTGCGCCCCGGAAATCTCGCAGGAATTTCAAGTCAAGCATGGTCGTAGTTGCGGGCATGTCATAGTCGTCGTTATACATAATTTAAAATTCAAAACACAGCTAAAAAAAACAACAGACATATAATCAATATTTATTCTTCTGAGATAAATACTACAATACAAATTTATTCCATACCAAAAAAATTTATATTCATTGATTAATAAATATTAAAAATGTACTATAGATATTCATTAGATTCTGGAGACTTATAACGCCGCTGATTACCATTCTTAAATAACGATGCGGATGAAATACCCTAGTCATTATTTTTTTAGTTGAATAAATGGCATAATTTTTTTTAAACAGTAAACTACTAAAAATAAAACTAACTTAAAAATATATATGTAAAATAGCAACAAAATAAAAACCTATACTAAAGCCGGGCCAGTCCCACCAGACCACTGTCGCTAGGCATTGTACCTAGAAGGCTGGCAGCATTACCTCGGTGGATACAGAAGCTAATCCTTTGAGCGAGGTAAGCTCCAGCCTTCCGGTCTCACGTTGTATAGTAATTTGTTTATATAATTTAATTTTTCAATTTATATATCTCTTAATTATATATGGAAATGACATAATTTCGCAATAAAGGAGCTATTATTATTATTTTAAACTGTAGTAATTTTGATTTAAAAATTAAAGCGTTAAGATTCATGGTCGGGAAACGTTGGTTTACCAAGTAAAGGAAATTGTAGATGATTTCACAACATGATCATTAATTACCTTCATTGTGGGGCCGCAATTGAATGTTGCCATAGATTAAACAACAATCGATTTGGGTCATTTGGTAAATGTGAAATGACATTTCAGTATTGCTCCTAATTTTAGTAAACTGTACCCGTATTTTGATTTCATCATTTATGTTTGACTTGACTACAAGCAGTTTAATTACTTATTTATATTCATATAGGTATACAAATATACAAGTGAAAAATAATTTACTGGATATACATGTACTAAGAGAAGATTTATACAAAAGGAAAGATTAACTTCGTTCAAGAATTGGGAACTTACAAAGCTTCTGCTGTATTGTAATCCAATGTATCCACTTCATTATTTTACTTTTACGTGCTGTTTTTGTAAGAGAGTAAATGCTTAGTATTATGTTAACACGGTTGTAAATAATCCACCAAAATAGCAGAGAAATTTACGCGCAAAAGTAATTTTGAAATCAGATTGTCGAAAAACTTAAAATATAGTCAAGGCGGGGAAGTTCGTAAATGGGGTAAATTCATACACCGCTCCTTTTTTAACTTTTTTATTGCAGGAGTTCAGCAGACAGGCAGACGGCCGACTTAATGAAAAGCGGTTACCATCACCTATGGACATTTGCAACACCAAAGGTGCTGCAAATGCGCTGCTGCTCTCTTAAGGGAGACTGGAACATGGTCACTAATGCCGAAACACAACACAAGGTTGTTATGGCGGCACAAGATTGTTATACCAGGGGTGGTGGCCATCCGGTCGGGCAAATACCCTACCACCTGGCTGTGGGTTGTTTTGTCGCCTTTTACGACAGGCCGCCCGGCCGCAGGAAATTGTATTCTTTCTCCGTTCCTGCACGGATAAAAATTTTCACAAAAATAAATAAATAAAAATGTTCAATGCTGACTGAATGGTGGTGAGTGAATGGGCCTTACTGACCGATTTGTTGTCGTCGTAACTATTCAAACACGGAAATAATGAGAAGTGTATGGAGTTCTTACACTGACGGACTTCGGCACCTTGACTATATAATAAATTAGGCTTTGCCTACGTTAAAAAACGATGACGTCATGACGTATGCGTAATTCTTAGAAGTGTTGTACTTTCCCTTCAAAGTACCTAATTATAAATACCTGAAATGTTATCCAGCGAAGGTACTAACTAAGCATGAGAGCAATACATTAAAATAGTCGCTATCCTTGTCGTTGCCATGACGATGTATATTAAAGAATTGCAACAGTGGCGCTAATAAAACGCAACCTCACCGCCGCTTTTTTGGCTATATTCGTCGATCCCTCGGGTACAGCACTTTTATTCTAGATAAACCTTTCCCTGTGTTTTTTATACCTCAGACTACGTGCAAAACTTCGTGATCTGTTGCGTCAGTCAATGTCTGTGCGATGTAGTCATGTCCGCATAAATTATTGGTAGTCCACACACGATTAAAGGTGTCTGCTAAGGTGATAAACTTATGCCTGCTACAGACGTAACAATATATCGTAACGATTTCTCCGTGCAAGCCAATTTGCGCAGATTTATCTATCGTGTGTATGACAAATCGTTGCACATTATCGTTCATCGATGGCAGTTGCAATGTCCGTTAGATAAATCGTTTTCGATTATATTTGCACAGTTTTAGTGGTGTAACTATAGCCAGCAGATTTAGGTATGCAGGAGGCATTCATCCTTAAATAGTTATGCCAATCTTGCGGACCGAAATTCAACTCATTTAACAAGTTAGTATAACCCAATCTTTAGACTACACACTCCGCGACTTTCTTTAAACACATAATCAGGCCCAACAATGCAAGTGCGTTATCATCTTCCATCGTTTATGCCATGTTTCTTGCGCGAACTTATGCGGAGAACTGACAATCGACGTCGATGTCGGTGGCGTGTGGAGACACTAGGGGCGTTCGATTTAATTGCACAGTTTGAAATCACTACGATTTATCGATACATTTATGTAGCGGACATTACAGTGGTTTAGTTATTTGTCTACGGAACCATTAAAACAAAACATTTAATCGACGATAAACTCTATCCCCAAAATTAACTAACTGATTTTAAAGTATTAATTTTCTTTGTAACTATTTTTCACTCAACGATATTGAATGTTTTTAGAATTTACCACTCTATAGTTTTAAAATTAGACCGCAGTAAACTTATTATTCTTTACAACTTTCGACGAATATACTGCTACATATTGTATTAAATAGAAATCATTAACTATAATCTTTATGAATTTCGAAAACACAAATGTAATGATATTCTACTTGATTGTGAATTATTATTTTTACTATTTCACTCACATAGCGTAGAAGTTAGTTGCTAAAGGGCGCGGTGACAGACTCGCGGCGTTTTCCTTTGCACTGTGATTTCACCAC
Organism: Dendrolimus kikuchii; assembly: GCA_019925095.2. Lineage (NCBI taxonomy): Eukaryota > Metazoa > Arthropoda > Insecta > Lepidoptera > Lasiocampidae > Dendrolimus > Dendrolimus kikuchii. The sequence goes on along the minus strand of CM034388.1, from coordinate 16,293,642 downwards.
ACCATTGCATAGCGGCATGTAGAATAAATACATCTTACACAGACAGACAAACAGACAGAGAAGATATTTATTCACAGTAAATTTTAGTTTATTCAGAAACCCTGCTCCGAAAGTTTTTATTACAGTATCCATGTTAAAACACAGTTGGGCGCTAGAAAGCAGTGAACTCGATATGAAATATTAGTTGTTTTTGTATGAATGGAGTGAGCGGCTTTAATTTAGGTTCGTATTGATTGACGGTTGGCTTTTTATTCATTTTTCTATATACATCAAATTTAATTATGCATCACTATTTTGGTTTTAATTAAAATCTCTCGCTTGGCTTTTTACTGCCATAATTAAAGTCATACAATTTTATTGTACCTAAACAGGGGAAATTCGATTTGTCGCCTTTCTCTTTAATTTTGGTCTGTAATTAATTTCAATTAGGCTTGGACTTCATGTTTATATCGTCTGAAATATGTACGATACCAGAATGAAATATACACAAAAATTTGAGATAACATTCATATTTTATTCCCTAAAATTATCATCGAGGTGTTTCGGAACTTATTCGAGGCAAGCTTTCAGACAGACTGACAGATACGAAGTCTAAAAACGGGCATCAATAAGAAGATATTGTATAAATAGCCAGCTCACTTTTAACTTACATTTTAGAATTTATTTTGATATCATAATCAAACACTTCCAACACACTAAACACATTTTACTTATTAACAGTCAGTATACTAATATACATAAATCAATACAAAGTTAATTTAATTTAAAGTTTTGCATAAACAGAATAATCACTGCTATGAGTGGACAATGTGATCAGCTGCTCATTTCCTCCCTTTCCAGTCCAGAGAACCCTTGAATTAATTAGCGAACCGCTCTTGAGACCGAAGGGCTTTGACAATAGAAGTACTTGCACAATGATGAAACGCTTTTGTTTTATTGTAATTTCTGTATCATTGAAAGAAAGTAAGAATTAAAAAGAAACAGTACAAGGCTCTTATAAATTCGCATTGCTTCTGCATCAGTCTGTACATCTGACAGACAATCCATGTATCTGTGTATATCATTAAAAAAAATCTCTAGGGATGTTTGGCTTCATAATTATGAAAGATATATACACAGAGATTTTACTTATGTCCGTGAAGCACTTGGCATGATTTAAGATACTCTGCGAAGGACAGTTCTAATGATGTTTTATGTTTAAAATCTCGAATATCCGAGAATATCTATTTTATATGAAACCGAGGTTGACCGCAACGACTCTGTGATATTAGAATTTATACCAAGAAACGAAATGGGTACCTACCTGTAGTTTTACATTAAATGCTAAAATAATTGATAGCTGAGTTACTATACGATGCTTAGTTATATATTATCGTGTTTAGAATTTTTGTCTCTCTTTATTAAAGTTCGTCTCTAATAGGACACGAAGCAGCTCGATATATATTATATATAATTTTATTATTATTTCTTTTGGTAAGGCTTACTTATATAAATAATATAAATTCAGTTCATTAATATTTTTTATTAATTACAAGCCTTAACATATAGACTTACTCAGGTATGTAGCACAGGTTACACATTTAATTAATTATTTTATTTGAGAAAGCTATAAATTGTGCTAAAGTCAACCTGCTGATTAAAATCGAAAGTACATTGATTTTTTTTATTCATTATATTTTTAAACATTTTCGGTTTAGTTTAAAAGATATTGAGGTTGAACTTTGATTACAGTTCGTCAAATTTAGATGCGCTATGAAGAAACAAAGAGTTTTGCCTGTAGTTGGTGGATGCAAAGGATTCATGCTGTCTCTGCCTAATGCCCAATTGCTGGGTGCGAAGCCAAATATCAGAAAGAAGTGCAATTAAGTCCATGGATCCGTTATGTATATTTAGTATAAGACAAATACCGTTCACATTCTGTCTATACTATAAAGACATGAAGTGATAACGGAGATAATTGTCCGAATTTTGATGAGATTTGAAGTCTAGATATCTAAAGATTTGTTTCTGCACTCCCTCTATACCATTGATGTACAATTGGTACAGGGGCTTCCAAGGAGGTGAAGCATACTCTAACTGACTGCGTACCTATGACCAATATAAAATTTGTATCGTCATCAATGAGTGAGTGAAAGAGCTAACTGAGTTCCTAATAATAGAACCTAGGATACAATTTCATGTATATCCGATTTGAATATCTTGTAGGTTTCGGAAGATATGAATATAATTTTGTATAATCCCTCACGAGCGAAGCCACGGTCACAGCCAGTGAATAAATAATCGCACAATTATAAAAGATCCTTATTAATCCAGAACTCGTAATAAGTTTCTTAAATAAATCCAATTCAATTTTCCGCACTGATAAGTTAGCGCTCAATTTCACAACCGCATCGCAAATACGTGTGGACAGCTAATTACAGATGAAATGTTATGTATTAAATGGTGTATGATTATGAGTATGACACAGATGGCTACTGTATAATTGTAGGAATGAAAATGTGATGCGTGAAACGAAATGATAGAATGAAATAAGTATGAGACGTATGGATGAGTGATTGGTAGAATGTACCAAGGGAAGTTTGCATTTCGCAAGTTTAATTAAAAAAAGATGCAAGAAGAAAATTAAAATTTTGAAGAACATCTTATAAATCGTATCATTATTGTATAATAATATCTATTATATATACATACATACACATATATTATATATACATCTTTTTTTTAATTAATAGGAATTGTAGGAATCGATTAATATAACAATAATAATAGTCGGCAGACAAACACATATATTATTATTGTCTATACCCAAATTAAGCAAGTTACGCTTGTATTATGGATAATATACAAGGACTACTCTGGGACTGATTCCAGACACCCAGACTATAGAAAACATCGGGTAAAATTTGTTTTTGAAAATTACATTGCTCGGAATCGAACCTAGAACCTCTGTGTTATATAAACCTTCAAAGAAAACTTATCTAACTGAAGGTAAGAATCGATTAAAATTCATAACAGACAATGAAACTAAATACCTATGGATGATAAACTAAAAAAAAAAGTTACGCAATATGAATGGTGATTTGTAATGTTATTTTATTACGATAAATAACATATTTGGCTAAAGGGTTATGTTCTGTAATTTTGTACACCGAAAACTTTAATATTTCTTGTTATATTCATTATAATAACTCAGGAACCAAGTCTATATAGTCTAGACAATTGCCCAACAAAACATAGAGGTGAGTCGAAGCCAACCTAATTTGAAGTAATACAATTAATGACATGTTGCTTAAATGACAATGTACCTACGTTATTTTAGTGAATTGGAAAAACGAGATTGGAGCATCATCTATCATACTAATCCGTCTATTCCATAGAAATGATGTCATTTATCGGGATAAACATTATCCCAAGTGTTGACTCGGGTTAATATCGAGTTTTATTCATATATATATATGTTCTGTAATTTTGAAAAAAGTTACGACCCGGAATATCGGTCTGTCTCGAGTTTCATTTCAATCCATTTAGTAATTTTCACGTAATGCGCTAACAGGCAGAAATATCTGTAATAAATGTCCCTCCCCACTATTTTACATTTTTAAACTCGAACCATTTACAGATTTATTATATTACAGATTTTTACGCTTAGATTATAACCTGTGTTGATAAGTGAATGGTGAGAATAAAATGCTAATAGACAAAAATATACTACAAATCAAAAGTAATTGTTATCCTGGCTGGTTGTAAAATACATTCGCCCTGCTCTATTTTGACCACAAACACAATGCGCTGTGAAAATTACAGAACCCACAAAAGTCAGCTAAGTGAATAAGGGTTTTGCGGTCATGTCAATGTCACAAGCGTTCTAAACACAGGCACGTTTTGATTCACCACTTTATTGGTTTATTTTGGTAATTTTTGAGTTTCTACGTTTTTTAGCTGTTTTTATTCACCTAAGCAATATTTTATATAAAAATAAGTGCAAGATGTTTTTGGGATACCTGGTTGGAACCCAAGTTCCGCTCGTTATATACAAATGTATACTTAAATGTACCACAAAATGTCATTCTATATAAACAAACGAATTCTATTAAAATATAGTAAATGTTACGAAAACTTGAAATTAAAATTGCAACAACTGTGAAAGCTGCCCTAACGAATATATGGATAATTCGTATACTACTAACGTCAAGTACAGTAGTATCGCGTAGAATCCACAAATGGCGTAAAGAGGCATACACTATACAACGGTCAGCATTTTCCATTGCGGTTACATTTTTATTCATCTAGCCTCGATCCACTGAACTTCGTTTCAAAAAATTGTTATCTTCGTTCTATTATGAATTTTTGACGTTTTTTTTTTTTTTTTTTTTTTTTTTGTTTTGAGGCGAGGGAAAATGCTTAACCGATTTACGCACAAACTGGGTCATTGCTAGGGGGATAACACTGCAGCAATAGTATGCTCTTGGCAGCGCTCCGTCCGCGATCGACGTCACAGAATAGTGTGGAAGACTCCGAGCGTTGCTGCACGGGCGAGCAACCCCAATACCCACTAAAAACCCCCTCCTCCCTGACGACCCTGCGCTTTGTATGTGTTGGAAAGGCTGAGATTTAGAACATAGTTACGCCCAGCCGATCCAGCGCAATAAAGTGCCTGGAGTGTGCCCTGGGAGAACACACCCCACTTCGTTGTGCGGGGGTAGAAGGTCCTTTGCTCTCCTAGCAAGCTAAAGGCCCCCCGCGGTAAACGGAACCTAACTCAGGGAGGGAAGTAATGCGCGTACCTGCCTCTCCGGGTGCCAGCTGAAGGCCGGCGACCTCGAGAAGACGCATTGGCACGCGCTGCAGGACTTCTCTCCCTGTCTCGTTCTGCGGCCTCCTTGAGTGACATTACTGTCTCGCAAAAAGTAACCGCAGCCCCCCAATTGTCGCTGCTCTGCAACATGGCCTTGACCAAGTCGCAGAGCGAGTCGACTGGACCTACGTGTGTCTCAAGTTCGAAACGCTGCGGCGCCCATGCGGCGCACTCGACTAGCGTGTGTAACGCCGTGTCGAGCGCGCCGCACTGGCGGCAGTCCGGGGAAGGCAAGCAGCCCACAATGCGACACAGATACTTATCGAAACATCCGTGTCCGGTAAGTATCTGTGTCGTCCTGAAGGTCAGGGTGCCGCTGGTGCGGTTGACCCATTCCGTCAGCTGTGGCCTGATTGCATCCACCGTGTAGCCGCCATAGGCCGCAGGGTTGTCGAGCTCTTGAGACCAGATGGCGATCATGGAGGCGGTTTCCCGCTTCCTGATCGCCTCGATTTCGACCTGACAGAAGGTCAGGCCTCTAGCTAGGGCATCCTGCCGGGTGCGGCGCACCACTGTCAGGACGTCCGCCTGGAGATGCCAGGGCGGATCGCCTGCCAGGAGGGTGGCCGCCGTCCGCGACACTGTGCGATACCCCCGTATGGTCCTCACGGCCAGAACCTGCTGCGCCCGATGCAGTAGGGTTCTGTTGTGGCGGTGAAGTGCAATGGACCAGACGGGTGCACCGTACAGTGCCATACTCCTCAGGATGCCAGAGTAAAGTTTCCGCGTCGCACCTCCCGGGCCCCCTACGTTGGGAAGCAGCCTCGAGAGTGCGCCCGCGGATTTGACGAGTTTGGGAACTAGCTGCTCAAAGTGCGCTTTGAACAGCCATTTCCCATCGAGAACTAGCCCCAGATATTTCATCTGGGGCCCTACTCTAATGGCCACCCCTTGGACCGAAACGGTCAAGTCCGCGGGGGGATTGCGAAATTTCCTATGGAACATGAGAATTTTTGATGTTTGCCACAACTTGGCGCTACCTAAATGGGATTCGCTATCTCACTCGCACATTATCACATTTACAAATCTATAAATTGACAGAATTTTTATAGAGAATTATATTACGAATGTGTAAAAAAATATTTTGATAAATACATAAAAATACAATCTATTTTTTTTATTGCCAGTGGATGTTTTTTATATACCGTGGTAAATGTTTATACTTTTTTCAGCCCATCAACTGGCCATGTGTAAAACGTTTTCTCAGGATCTCCGATGAATATAAGGTCATGGTCTTATTATGCCCACTTCTACAATAGCAAGCAGGTAATTGGTAAGGAAAGTCCCAGTATGTAAACATTGTAGTGAAATAAAACAACCGGATATCACTTATTGGCCCGAACGCGGATATCACTTATCTTAAAGGTGTCCCGAGTCCTTCGATGCTCCGCGTAGAGGGGTGCGCATGCTGGTTACTGCGAATCCTGCGAGTGCCGCCCTGCTCCTTCTCATCGTCGGTTGGCAGCCCAGCTGCCGCCATCTTGCTGCTGCCGACACGACTGCAGACGCGACCCGCTGCCGAGAACTTAACTAACTTCCGAGATGGTCCCATAGTCACCAAGTCAGGATCTGATTTGTGGATGGCAAGGAAATGGAGAGCAACCCTTGTTGAAGAGCATTTACACCGAAAAGGCAAATTTATATACGAGTGTCAGTTGTAAAATTTCTACAGGTGCTTAATATATAATGTCTAAAGCTATTGAAGTATTTGCGCAACTAAAAAGTAATACTTTTTTTAAGAAAAACAAAACCGACTTCAGTCGGTATCAAGTAAATCATAAAAATTATTATATTTTGTAAATTTCTTGTTGTTCTTTTAGGTTCTATTTGGCACCGACTTCAAGATGTTGTACAAAGAAATCTGTCAAAAACCATCACCTTTGCTTATAATAAAATATATATTTTTCTATTCTTCTTGACTTAGCTGTTTACTATCCACATTGTAATGTTCTTCCTTTTTTATTTTACTTCTTATTAATTTCATTACACTTAGACACAAGTTGTTAAAAGTATCCTCTCAGTCAGGTCTCCTGGATGAGATCGCCGATAAGGCCGCCTTTTGTTTTGCCGTTAAATTGTTATAATTATTTATTCTGTAATTGTTTATTTGGTGAACAGTAAAGTGTTTTCTATTCTATTCTAGAAAGAAGTTGGTTAAATATTTTTTTTGGTTTTTAGTGTAAGGCGGTTTTGCTTTTATAAAAAAAAAAGATTTGTTGAATGTATATTTTAAGCTTTACAACGACATTTTTTTGGGGAGACAAACACTTAAGGGTTATTACAAGTGATAGTGGAACCCTAAAAAGAAAAGAAGTTTTGCACCAAAAATGACAATAGTTGAGAAAATGTTGTAATTTATTAGTGTACCAACGTGTAGAAGTTGGCAATGGCGGAAATGACAAAACTATCGATATAACATAAATATAACGTAGCAAGATTCTTCGAAACTCAAGTTAGTTTCCTTCAATTGCTTGTTTTAACTGTTCTTTTAAAGTACCTAAACCTTTATGTTAGTGTTAAAATTGCTGTTAAAATTACTCAAGTTTAGATTTAAACTGTTAATGGTTTTGAAAAATGTTTTTAAGACTATAGTGTTCCGCGCCTTTACCCACAAAAAATTCGTTTCATAAACAGAATGACTTTCATGCTAGAAAACTGTGTCGTTATTCAAAATTTACACGAATGTTTGAATTTTGCTGTATTGCTGTGTAGTTTTATTTTAAAAAACTGTCATAAATACTAAATGTTTAAAACGAAGAATTGTTGAAATGTAAATATCAACTGTTTAGCGAAATTAGTATTTTCGACCTGTTACAAGAAGTCGCTTGTTAGGCATCACTCAAAAATAAGAAATTTGGCTTATGAATCTTTTTCTTGAATAGTAGTCTAAAACTATTGAAGATAAATAGGTGAACCTTCAAATTGATTAAGTACAATAATCGTGCAAAGCCATATTTAGAAAGAAAAAGAAACAATATCTTTATTAAACCATATAGTGAACAATTTTTTTTTGCTTTGACGTTCCGTTTAATACTTTCAAATTCAAATTCATTTATTTATATAAACTTACTTATTTAAAAGTTATAACAATAACACATTTTGAATTAAAATTAAGGCTACAATTTTTTTGGCGGCGGTTGCTAACACTAGACTCTAGGTCTGTATCGCAGCACCCAACACAATTTTATTATAGGAACTTAAATATAATGGAATTATTCATTAATTAACCTAAAACTATGAGTGCGTGTGTGCATGTGTGTGTATGTTTGTGCGTCTGCGTGTGTGTGTGTGTCTGTGTGTTTGGAGTGTGTGCCTCTAGTGTTATAGTCGGATTGATAATATGCATTCTGTGTCGCTGCAATTTAATGTTTATAACCATTTACATATGGAGCAGATGCTTACTAGAGCAAAGCCACATAAAAGGCTTAGATGGTTTAAATTATATAATACACCTGTTAAAAAACTACTATATGCTGTTCTATCCTTAGAACGGCATTTTTATAGTATACCGCAGAATGACTTGTTGAATAAAAACTGCCTATGCCGCCATTCTTAACAGCAACTTACATAGTATGAGCGGGGAGAAAGTAATCACAATCTACCTGCACATACACTACAAACACGATTAAACTTCCGAATGTTACTATGCAATGTTGCAGACTACGGACGTACGGGCTTTGCATCGGTCATTAAAGTTTGACAGTACCACTCGCTTACTTCCATTGGCTACAAATGCAACTGGAACACGATTTAAATGAGATAGTGGCAAATATTCAATATATCTAAGAAGAATATATATATATATATATATATATATATATATATATATATATATATATATATATATATATATATATATATATATTTATGCTTAGTATAATTATAAATATTTTATTACCTCTTACTTCAGTTGTTTCATTCTTAAACTGGTAAAGAAGAGAATGAGAAAATTTAAAGAAACTTGTATATGTATATCTATTTGTCGAAATCACGTGACTTTAAAATGATGAAACAAAAATAATTTCGATTCTTTATGAGCAAACAATTAGTGCTATCTATGGTGTTGTGAAAAATCAATTACCTAATGAAATGTGATTTTGACCTATCGTCAGAACTACAATCAAGAATCAAAGATCTACAATTTGGTCTCTATTTGTCAACGACTAATCGAAAAGAATATTGATAAGACTAATTTAAAAAAAGTTGAAGCCAGAAAACGTAAAATGTTACCAGTATCTATGCATTGCCAGTAAAAGAAGATAATGAGGGTATACCTGATATTATCTGACCTTCATAATTAAATTGTATAAAACCCGACCTTATATAACATGTTCATAACCCGTTCTGATATCATCCTATAAACATGTGTAGGCCACATAACAATCAATAAAACCACTATTACCCTTATTGACTTACCCGCTTTTAGCCACATAGGCCATATAAGACGGAATTCTTCCGACCCGATAAATAGGCTCTAAGAGAATGTTTACACACTCCGAGTGAATCAGAGGGCCAGACGTTGACTGATGGTGTTTGTGGACAGTCTACACTGTGGTAGTTGTGTGTAAACGCCAGGTTATTTATACACTAAGATATTTCTTGATAGCAATAGCGTAAATATAACTATTTCTAAGTTATATAAGTAATAAGTATAAATAGTAGAAGAGATCAATTCCATAATTATCTACTGTTTGGCACCGATCTGGTCTTCAATACAGATTTGTGGAATGTTATAAACGAAGTTACATTAATATGTTCAAATCTATATATATATAAAAAAGTCGTGTTAGTTACATTATTTATAACTCAAGAACGGCTGTATCGATTTGGATGAAAATTGGTGGGGAGGTAGCTTAGAACCAGGAGACGGACATAGGATACTTTTTATTCCGTTGGAACCGGTAGGTGGTGCTGAGATGGGGTTCTAGAATCTTCCTAATCACCTGGACCGATTTTGGTGATTTTGTTTTTGTGTGTTTGAGTGGGTTCCCGGGTGGTTTAGATTCACAATTAGAACCGGTAGATCAGGTCCTAGATTTTTATTTTTTCAGAGCAGAACAACGTCTGCCGGGGCAGCTAGTATAAAAATAAACATGACACTTAAAATTTTTGAATGATTTAGTTTAAATTACTTTTTCAACACAGTTGCTCACAAAATGCATTTACGAAGCATGTATACATTGTTCGTAAGTTAAAAATTACGCACCACGCAATGTAACGTGCGCTAAAATAGGCACTTAGGTGAAAAAAATATATAAAAATTCCACCAAGGAGTTTCTCGATAAATAAGCTGAAAATTCGTCTACTTGTTTGTAAAAATCAATTTACCACACTAGCTAGTATCATAAAAATAACTATTACAATTCTTGATGACTTTATATTTAAGTCAATAGGTGGATAGATATATTTAAAAATGTAAAATGGGACTTTATTCTAATTTTTGAAATATAAAGTGGAAAATTATGAAACAAGTATAGCTTGAAAAAAAAAATTGTTTAAATAAGAAACGCATAATAATTTTGGTTATATATGTAAGTACTGTGGTGTTTCGTTATTACATTCTTTTTTAGGGTACTATGGAATTTGCACTGCGTACCTGGCCCATTTTATTTTGTGTGTAATAAACAATATTATAAATAAACAAAATGAATAGAGTATTTCATAATATATACCTTTCCTACCTGCCAAAGTTGAACTATAATACAAAGCTGACTGGAGTAAATACAACTTATTTATTTGTCATATTCTTTCCCCACATTGTGAAGAAGGCACCGAGGACGATTTTAGTGGCTTCCCCTAAAGTTTGCTAAGTTCACTAACTTGTTTCTTATTGTATGATATATGAGGAGACATAAGTTGTTGTGACATGTTTATTATTCCATATGAGAACCTAATATTTTCTCTTATGAAGACAAATATAATATGTATTAACATTGACACGTAGTTACGTGATTTTAATTATATCGTTTGGCTGTATCTAGTTATTATGGGTAGTTTTGACAGTTACTTAAGGACTAATTAGTTCCGTCTTAATTTTAAGCTATGTTTATATGATTTTTGATAATTTCTTGCTAAAGAGTTGCTTAAAATTTAAGTAGAGTTTGTAATTAAATATTTGACGTTTACGACTGTTTTTAGGGTTCTGCAGCCTTATTAGCTAAACCCTTATAAAGCCTTATCGTCGTGTCCGTCTGTTTGTCTGTTTGTACATATCATTTTCATATTCTTAGCCTATTGGGTACCACATATACTTATAGCGAATCAGTCAAAGTAGAAAACGTTACGAAAATCCTTTCAATTTATGACTTAATAGGTATGTATTCAGCTTTTTCTTGGTGTTTCTCATCCCTGCTATTCTTTTTCACGGTGAACTGCAAGGCTTCTTTTCTGTCGTTTTCTAAATACCCTAAAAGGATGTTTATGTTTAGACATCAAATAACTTGAATTACTAATCGTTTTATAAACAAACGTGTATCGTAAATCACTGCTTAGTACGACAGCTGTTCTTTCTTATATATAAGTATATCTACGTCGTATCATTGTTACAATAATATTATGATATTACAAAATTCTAATGTGCTAAATTAAGGATGTTTTGAAAATGATGAATAGCAATGGAAACGCGTGGGTACTATCAATGAATAAACTGCCTACGCAGTCTCAAAAGGAATAATTGTGTTTCGTTAAAATGGAATTATATTTTGTACATAAAATATAACACGAATTCTTATTGAAACATAAAGGTCTAAAAATAAGAAGGGAGGTTCTTGCGCCGCTTCTTCTTTTTTAACTGTAACTAAAATTGGTTTTGAAATGGTGGTAGTCTCATGACTTTCAAAAAGTAATCTGAAGATTCCACTTTTAAATAAATAAATAATACATTCATTTTCCACTCCATAGGACATTCTCGTGGATTTGTCTTTGTTTACTATTCTCCAATCTAATTCGTCGATCGTTGCGTTATAAAATTGAAGACGAAAGTCTTAACTTGCCAATTTCTTTAGTTGTGATCCTATGACTAGACAAAGAGAGTAGAGGACCGCTAAATGTCGTTCAAGTTTTAGAAGGCCTATTACTAGTAGTAAATTGGTTTACTAAAGACGAGGGTAGGGTGTTTTCCTACGTATGATGTAAATGATAGATGTTTTAGGATGTTAATTGTTTATTGCTAAATTATGGTAATAAAAATAATGGTGCTTATGATTATGCTAAGGTCAGTGGCTGTTTTGCCGGCTGACCGAGTACGCTGCTAAATGAGTACTGATGCGAATATGTTAAAATACACGTGTCGGCGTAAACTGCTGACACGGCAATGTACGGCTTTTTTTTTAGGCGAGGGAAATGCGTTTCGCACAGTACCGGGTCTTCTGCTGGGGATTAGACCATAGTCGATTATGGAGGCATTCCCAAGGGGGCAATCCAAACACTAATCAACCGGCTTGTGTGGAGACTCGAGTACTCAATACTCCACTAAAACCACCCTCCTGCCATGTGCCCCGCGCTTATGGCAGGAAGAGCGTGAGACTTAGAACGTAGTTACGCCCACGCTGATCCTAGCGCATCAGTGCTTGAGAATGCTCCGGGAAGCAGTGCAAATTCACTTCGTCAACAGGGGTGAAGACTCCTCTGCTCCCTAGATGCTAGAAGGCCCCTACAGCGGTATTTTCAAGGAGGGAAGTCATGTGCATATCTGCGCCTCCGGGACCCGGTCGTCGGTACCGGTGAGCACTTGTACCTCTCTCCCTATCTCGTTCTGCGGCCTCCTTTTGAGACATTACAGTCTCGCAGAAATTGGACGCACCCACCCAATGATCATCGCTCTGCAGCATGGCTTGCACCAGACTGCCGAGCGAATCGATCGGATCTACTATTGTCTCGAGTTCAAACCTCTGTGGTGCCCATGTTGCACACTCGGCTGGCGTGTGAAACGCCGTGTCTTGTGCGCCACATTGGCGACATTGGGGTGAAGGCAGGCAGCCCACGACATGATTCAGATACTTATCGAAGCACCCTGCCCGGTAAGTATCTGCGTCATCCTGAAGGTCAGGGTCCCGCGTTTCCGCGAGAGTCATCGCAACAGGTGTGGGCGCACCGCTTCCACCGTATCAATGCCAGCCACAGGATTTTCCAACTCTACTGACCAAGATTGGATCATGGTCGCGGTTTCCCGCGTCCTGATCGCCTGAAGCTCGGCCTGGCAGTAGACCAGGCCACGTGCGAGGGCATCCTGTCGGGAGTGCCAAACTTTGGCAAGTACGTCCTCTTGGAGAGGCCAGGGCGGATCGCCTGCCAAGAATGTCAACGCCGTCCACGACACTGTACGGTTTTCACGAATGGTCCTCACCGCCAGGACCCGTTGTGCGCGGCACAACAGAGTCCTATTGTGGCGGTGAAGTGCAGTGGACCAAACGGGTGCACCGTACAGGGCCATACTCCTAAGGATGCCCGAGTAGAGTTTCCTAGTCGTCCCCCTCGGTCCCCCCACGCTGGGAAGAAGCCGAGAGAGGGCGCCTGCGGACCTCACGAGCTTAGGAACTAGCTGCTCAAAGTGCTCATTTCCCGTCGAGAATTAGCCCCAGACATTTCATCTGGGGGCCACGGCAATGTACGGCTGTTGCTAGCCCGTACAACGAGCATAGGCTAAATAGTACTGTTGAATGATCAATTCTGGATGCCTAGACGCAATAGGGATGCGGACATAAGTTACAATATAATAACAGTCCATAAACGTCTCGCAACTTCGTTCGAACTTGCTATTTTTATAGGAGAATGGACAATATACCCACCGGGCTTGTCCAAAGCGGATTGGCGGGTTTGAAACATCGGTTATCTCGATGTGCGCAGGTTTCACCTTGGTGTTTCACAGTTAGTACGTGGTAATTATAACAATACGCATATTAGGTAATAAAATGCCTAAGTGGTGCATGCTTATATGCAATAATTAAAGCGTTATTTGATTTCTTTTGCTTTTACTGTTTATGATTATTTTTCTAAAAGCTCGTATAAATTATTTGAGACTGTGAAGTTTTGTAAGGGTGTTTATAAAATGTATCTCAGTTGATTACACTGTCTACTCCTCTAATATTCAAAATCACAAGCATTGGTTCATAAATTTCGTAAACAGACCTTTAACATGAAATGGCTTTTAAAAAGATATGTTAGATACATATTTAAAGTTCCAGAAGCAGGCATAGGGGATTTCTTATAGGGGACAAAGAAGTTTAAGGGACTCCCCATGCTCCCATGTTGTGAGAAATATTTTAACCCGGACAGAGTACGACATCCCAATCTAAAAAAATATCTAACGAATTAGCGGATTTAACACATCGGTCAATTAGATGTGCAGGTTTCATCGTGATGTTTTCCTTTGTGTTCAGCATGTGTCAATTGTAATAATATGTAAGTACATTAGGCTAGAAAACTGTCTTAACGGTGCATAGTTTCCAGTTAGGACTCGAACTCGCGTCGTTTGAGACACGATTGCGTTAACCACAAGCTGCTACGACATTTTACTTCTTAATTAATCTAGGTATTATCTCTAGGCAATAAAAACTCTATATTTAATATCATAAATACAAAAATTTGGATAGATTTTTGTTCCTCACTGACGCTAAAACGGCTAAACGGATCTGGATAAAATTTGGTACAGAGATAGATTATAATCTTAAATAGTACATAGACATACTAATTATCTCGGAAAAAATGTACGGTTCCCGTAGGATAATTTAAGCGAAGCCGCGGGCAAAAGCTAGTAGGGTCATACATTTCAAAAGAGTATTTACATTTCATTTTATTGCAGCGTAGGTATAAGCTGAAATAAGCGCCTTTAAAGCAGTGCAAAACTTTTCTAATGGCACTGCGACGTAATGTCCACATCATCGGTCAACGTCACCATTTTCCCGGGCTTTTTGTACTCGCGGACTTCCCAGTTCTATTCACTTTATTACAATGTTTTGACTGCTATTTGGCTTCATTATGGTAGGATGTGGGACGATCGTTAGCGATCTTTTATTAAGGCAACTTCCGCAAACATTTATACTGGCATATTGATGACACTTACCAGTCCAACCTAAGCATAACATATTTAAGACGAAATAGACGAGTTAATTTTTGTCTGTGTTTCCATTTGTATAAAAATAAACAATTTAAAAAAATGAACAAAACGATCTCACATGTTAAAGAGGTTTCATAAGATTTTTAAGGCTTTTAATTTTAATTTTAGAAAGTCCCAAAACAATTTTTATACAATATTTGTATTAGTCATTTGTAAACAATAATACTTTATACTTTAAACACAAAGTCGTTAATATTACACCATAATCTAAACCACGCCCTTAAATGACAAGTAAGCAGTTAAAAATGACATTTCAAACTTTTTTCATTTTTAATTTCGTTTATTTTTTTAAGCTGTGAACCTTAAAAAAATGAACGAAATTAATAATTTAAAAAGTTTGAAATGTCATTTTTTGCATCATTTTTATCGAAATTAAAAGACATAATATACGAATTGTCAGTTTTTGGCATAACAGAAAGTTTTTGACGATGTAGGACATACACAGTGAGAAATTTGACAATGTTATCACCTACTCTGCAATTATAAGTTGTGTTTTAATAAATATTATTTATTCCTTTATTTAATGCAATTAATATAAAAATTGAAAGGGATAGCGTAAACTATACCATCATACAACAAAAAGAAAAGGGAGGCGGTGGGGCGCTACGTCATTAAAATAACCTAAACCATGAATCAACTAAGTATTGAATTGAATTAATTATATCATTATCTATCTTTTAGTGTAAAAAGAAATGTAAAAACTATAGCATTTCGGTGAACCAGTTTCAGAGATTTAATGAGAATTGAAGAAAATAAAAACGAGAAAATTTCCGCGTAACCAATTGAATAAGTTTTGTAGTTATTACATAATTTCCTCCGACTGTACCAGTACCTAATTACGGGCTTGCTTTTAATCTATGTCTAAGTTCTTACGTGACATTATTAATTTAAAGATTTACTTAATATATTTATTACAACTCTTATTAAATTATCTAGTACGTATATTTTTTGGTATTTAATTTAACAATTAAAGAACAAGGTTCATTTGTTTTAAAATCTGAATGATCAAACATTAGTACGTACCTACTTATAGGTAAGGTGGAGACCTTACCTAAGAGAGCTTAAAACTAGTAAATTTTGTCGCTGGTTGCCAATAATCAAGTTACTTCGATATATGATCAAGCGTATTCGCAATATTAAGTCTCTGGATTTTGAGCGGTGAGAATATAGTGTCTATAATAATTATTTATCTTTTAATTTGATCTTATATTAAATACATTTTTTATAGAAATGAAATATACATTTTAAATTCCATTTTTCATTATTGTATAGCAGCAACTGGACGCAACTGAAAATGGATTTACGTTCAATTAACGCATAAAATTATAATGAAAAAACCTAAATTAATATTTTAATATTTGGTGACAATACCTATAATTAATACATACATACATACATACATAACTTCACGCCAGTTCCCTCGCGGGGTAGGCACGAACAACAGAGTGCCATTTAGGCTTATTCTTACACACCTCACTTGCCTCTTTGACATTCATAACTCTTGTCATGCAAGCTCGTCTGTTCTTAAGGCTCCTGACATCACCTTCTGCTAGTACACGATCAATTTGATCATGGAAGGTGTGTCGTGGCCTTCCACGACTTCTGCATCCATCCACTTTTGCATTGTATATCTGTTTAGTCATTCTTTCATCGTGCATTCTTTCCACATGCCCGAACCACCGGAGCATTCCTTTCCTTACCTTCACCCCGACACTCTCTTTCAGACCAACTCTCTTTCTTACTTCGGTATTACGAACGCGGTCCGCGAGCGTCACTCCGCAGATTTTGCGCAGTGCTCGCATCTCGACCGCGTTTACTCTACTTTCATGCTCTTTCTTCCATACCCAACTCTCGCTTCCATACGTGAGCGTAGGTACCAGCACCGCGTTGTGTACGGCGAGCTGGGCCTTCTGGCTGAGGTTCTTAGCGCCTAGAAGTTTACCTAACGCTCCATTTAAACTTTTCCCCAAATTCACTCTTCTTTCTATATCAGCGGTGTACCTTCCATCCCTGCTAAAAGCACATCCAAGATATACAAACTCATTCACTTGCTCCAGCATAACATCATCGACCATTATCCTTGCATTCGTTCTGGTTTCTTCTCTTTCAAACACCATAATTAATACATATGTACAAATTGTTATTACCCGTATATATAAATAAAATACTGAACAAATTATAAAAAACTAACTGACCCGGCGAACTTCGTACCGCCCTATTTTCTGAATTTCTAAAAGACTTTGTTTCATGACACAAAAACAAAATCACCATAATCGGTCCAGGTGATTAGGAGGATTCTAGAATCCGATCTCAGCGCCACCTACCGGTTCTAGTTGCGAATCTAAACCATCCGGGAACCCACTCAAAGACAAAAACAAAATCGCTCTTAGTGATTGGGAGGATTCTAAAACCCGATCTCAGCGCCACCTACCGATTACAATTGTGGATCTATACCATCCCGGGACCCACTCAAACACACACACAAAATTTCATCAAAATCGGTAAAGTCGTTCTCATGTTATAAAATTACAACGAAAAGTGGCTTTGATTTTTATATATATAGATAGATAAAAACAATTTATGTAGGTATATAAATATAAATTCAAAAGTTTTTATTCAAAAGAAAGTTCCACTGGAGAA
Organism: Dendrolimus kikuchii; assembly: GCA_019925095.2. NCBI lineage: Eukaryota > Metazoa > Arthropoda > Insecta > Lepidoptera > Lasiocampidae > Dendrolimus > Dendrolimus kikuchii. Next base: position 16,276,033 of record CM034388.1, on the reverse strand, counting down.
CATTTTTGTAGTTCATATATACATTATACAAGTTAAATGTAAAAGTAGTGTAGCCGTACTAGTAGTAGTATAGTAGCCAAAGTCAAAGAGCTGATAAGAATTTGAACTATTAACTACTATATATATTACGATACGGAAGCCCTCTAGCCTGATGGAGCAACGACTCGTGCAAGGTCGCCGGTAGGCGCTGGATGAGGAAATCAGAGGACAGGGATGAGGAGCGCCGTCTTGGGGAGGCCTACGTCCAGCAGTGGACTGCGAATGGCTGACGACGACGACGACGATATTACGATAAATATACGAAATAAGTCGAACGAATAACATTACATTGAATTAATTGACATCTATTTTTTCATGAATAGTCATAGTTATTTTGTAAGTGCAGCCAGGTAACCGGTGTGACATATGACAAAGTAATGCCACTGAAACTAAAATATCAGACATATAGATCTGTCATACGACCGCTCGTATACGGGTCCGAATGTTGAGCCATTAAAGTGATATACCACAAACGTCTCCATTCATCTGATATAAGACAGTTGAGATGAATCTGTGGTGTTACAAGAATGGATAAGGTAAGAAATGAGTACATAAGTCGATCTTTAAAAGCTACACCCGCGACTGAAAAATTGAGAGGAAGAAGATTAAGGTGGTATGAGCATGTAATGAGCAGCGACGAATCACGTGACAAAAAGAATGTTAAACTGCAAGATTGATGGATACAAATGTAAAGGTAGACCAAAAAAGACATGAATGGATTGTGTGAAGGATTATATGAGAATGAAGGATAATATGAAAATGAACGATAATAGGACATAATAAGTTGTGGTGTGACAGACGACGTATGTCAAAATAGAGGAGTGTGGAAGGAAAGGACAACCGACAAGAACCGAAAAGACAAATGTGGTTAGTGGTTATTTAATATTTGACTTCTATCACGACTTTGAAATTAGTTGCAATCTAGGAATAAAATTAACTAAAATTTAGGAAAAATAATCATTTTGAACTACTTATTTTTATGCTGCAGGTCGCGTAGTCGTGCGGACTTACTACACATTAATGAGTAAAGGAAAAACAAGCAACGCCGCGTGTGACTGCTAGTTAGTATATATTAGAAACCATTTCCAAATACAACTCGAAATCTGAATGTTACGAACATTTAAACCGACGAACAAATTTGATGCAATAGTTATTAAGTTCAATTTTCGACTGGAATACGTTGAAAATTGGTCGCTCAACTTTTAATAGCGCTTTTCGATTTAATGCAGGATCGAGTTAAGCCAATTTTGACGAGGTATTTTGTGTTGAAACTTATCAGCTATCTTTTTTTATATAATGGATTACTTATGTTTTTAAACTACCGCTATAAAATGAGAAGGTTCGACAACTGAATTTTATCTTTCGCTTTTTTATAAATTCAAATGATTTTATGTAAAATATGTTCCACTGAGAGAACATTTTCTTTTGTTTTAGGTACATTTAAGTATGTATGGTGAATTGGTCATACATATTAAACAATTTAGTTCACCGTTAAATACTGTTTAAGTACTATCATTTAATCATTCCCCTCCTGGCTAAAAGAATTAATTTCAGAATAGACGGTATATATCCGGCACGTTTTGCCAAGACAGATTAGGATGTGTAACACATCACTAACCTCAATGATTTACTCACGATATTTTCTTTATGGAGCACGTAACTAACAGTGAAAGTTACAAGCGTAATGAGTATACTGTTGCCTTCATCGGATTCGAAGCAGAGTCAAGCCCAACAGTAGGAAGTTAATAATAAAAGGCAAACAATACACCTGTTTTTCTCCAAGCTGAAGCTATCAAGTTATATTAATAAGGATATTACGGAAAACAACTGACACTGACTGACTGGTGACACTCAGATTAGCGTAAATAATTAAAAATTCATTCTTGTCATTTACCCTGCATCTCTGCGTTCTAGTAAATTAGGCAAGCCAATGTTTAAACCTCTACACCAAAGAGTATGTAACACTACGTTTACTTTACACCACAGAAATCGTCGATTGAATACTTAACCTACCTACATTATACAAATAGGAATATTATATTCTATTTTATAAAATGTTTATCGAAACATAAACTACTCCTATCGATAGATACTGTTTAAAAATATATATTGATATTAATTTGGTGGTGTCGTGCCACCCGATCAGCTTGTATATAAACTTAAGCGCCTGTAATTGGTAGGTTTATCCCGCAAAGGGTTAACCCGACGTCAGTTGAGCGGATTAATTGCGGCAATAAAATGAAATGTATGGGACATTATTATTAACAATATTTGAAGTAAGTATCTCTCTTTGGATACTGACCATTCAGAATGAAGAACGATTGAAATCTGAAGTCATTATACGAAAAACTAGAAAAATCCGTTAATGCTACTGGATATTAAATTTTGTATAAGAATAGCAAATATAGTATATAAAAATATAAATAGGAATAAGAGCACAAAAACAAACTGTACTACAAAATAAGTATAAATGTAAGAATAAAGAAGTAAAATAAAGTAAACAATGTAAATTGAAGAGATGGAGAGTATTTATTGTTTTAAAGATAGATTTGAGATAGTATCCTAGAACCCTTACAACCCTCGAAAAAGGAATTAAAAAAAAATTATATATATATATATATATATTGATATGTTCTTATAATTTTTTTTGTCCATCCAAAGGTTGTCTGGATAAAATCGCTAATAGCGATAAGACCGCCTATTGTATTGTAAAATTTTATTTCTGTTAACTGTATCTTTAAAACACAATAAAGCATATTCATTCATTCATTCATATTATATATATATATATATATATATATATATATATATATATATATATATATATATATATATATATATATATATATATATATATATATATATATATAAAGATACGAGTTCCAACAAAATAAATAAAAAAACAAAGTCGGAGGGAGAGGAGGAGCGAAAAGAATGCTAAACTGGAACATTGACGAGATTGGATTGGATTGTATGAAAGATGACAGGGTGATTTGGACATTTGTCAGAATAAAGGAGTATGGAAGGAAAAGACACATTGTGCGTACCTCAATTAATGGGGAGTAGGTGAATGAAAAAAGAGTTACTAAAAACTGGTTATGGCCAAGTCTACGTTATACACCCTCCAGCTAGGATTCGAATCCTTTGAATGAAACACCGGTCCCTTAAGTCTAAACCATCACGATTTCGTGAAAACAAAAAACACCAATCTCACTTTCGTATACAAAATATGTTAGAAATCTTGAATAAACATTGTTACAACCTACACGCCGACAAAAGTAGATTCACACCTGCATACCATAAAAGCACACTTTATTACCTTTCCGCATTTGGACTTATTTTGTTTACTTTGTGTTTAAAATTTGTAATTAGAAAAACAGCCCATTGTGTATTGTAATCTTTTATGGTACTCATTAGACAGGTGTGATTCTAAGAAATTCAGTCCACGCGGACGAGAGACATATTGCATTTTTGCAGTATAAAGCAATGCCCCAATGGAGAGATAGACAGTCTAGCGACAGCCACAAGCGAAGCATGTCGTTATTGACGAACTTTGCGCATGTGATTGAATCGTGCATTACGTATGGACTGTTTGTGTACAGTTATCTTTTTACCTGTGTTATACGTGTTTGTATAGTTCTAATAAATTCTATAATAATTCCAACGGCATTTTAATTCGAGTCCTGCAACTCGTAATAATATAATACCTAAAATATAAAACTTGAAGTTTAAGAGCAATTTGTTAAGTACTAGCCATATACTACACTATATTGTGTACTATACTATACTATATTGTGCTCTCAAAAAAACAACAGGCACCTAAAGAATTTTGAGAAAGGCTAATTTAACAAAACAAGTCAAAATGAATAAACTAAGCTGTCAGTCTCTAAGAATTTATTTATACCAGCTGGCAGTTATAATTACAGGATTCATATTCAAGAATGGACCCTGCAAAATATATTAATGACATATATTTTTTTTTAAATAAATTATTTTAGTCACTAAATTTTTTATTAAAATCCATTGAGTCATTTCGAAAGCTATATATTTGAAATGAACTTTCAGAAAAACACGTGTAAATAATAGTTTTCACTTAATTTTTGGACTCTAGAAATCACAGACACTCACTTTATTTTACTTTATTGATGTGTATAATATTGATATTGATATAACATTTCGAAAACAAAGCAGCTGTTGTCAGAGGGCTGCGACCCTAAAATGTGTCAACAAGATTGATTAGCCTTTCATTTTAATTAATTAAAAAACAAGCTTGACGGCATATTTTAAGGGTAAAATGCGTGGGAGCTTTTCAAAACATCAGTAATTACTTAACGGTTCATATTTGTATATTTGATATCTTGATTAAAGGCTTACGAGATATGAATGTTTTTCTTAGTTGTTATAAATATATTAATCTTACTCATATTAATTCAAATTTTAAAGTAACCGTACAGTACAGCCTAGGTCGCCGCACCAGACCCGCTAAGAACGATGCATTCTTCGCAGCGGCAGACACGTCTTCCTCGTGATCCTTTCTTCACGTCTTGCTGTTCCTTCGACGAGTGGACCAGCCGGGTACGGCACAGCGGGTACCTACCAGCACGCGAGTTGTTATGAGCGGGTGTAGGATGCGGCACGACACACAAAACGCGGCGAGATTTTCGGGGAAGCAGCGGCGCGATTAGCGCTCGAACATAGACTACGTCACATTACATAGTGACAGATGCGGCGAAAAGAAAATAAGAGACAAAGATGCTGTAACCAAATAGGTCGGCGTTAACACTGTCTCTTTTTATCATTTTTTTGGACGAAACAGCTGAATAGATGTTAATAACATTTGACAGAAGACAGACTGTGTCCTGAATAAATTACATTGCTACGTTTTGTATCAGAAAGAAGAGTTTTGAAAATAATAACATACTCAGTTTTTGATAGATTTGATCTAAAAATATGTTTTACGATGAAATATTTTATGATACCTTCGATAATGGGGATGAACATAAGATATTTTAATACCGAAATGAATAGTTTTTGCATGATAAGAACACAAAATTTAGCCAATCTAAACAAACCGACCATCGTAATATAATTAGATTTGTTTAATGTCGATATATGTAATTACTTTAACACGCAAAAGTAACGGCGATGAAAAGGTTATTTATTTACTATTATTTTAGATTCATTTATTTATTATTATAATTATAATAGAATGATAAAAAAATCAGTAGTTTACTTAATTATATTTGAAAAAAAAACATTCTACAGTCCTTTTTAATTAAAACTGGATTTGCATATTTTCCTTAGTATAATCACATTACACAAGACGTATTAAACATTGTCAAGTTAATTCTCTAAAATTATGCAAAGCAGCTTAGAAGCCCGAACTCCACATTTAATGTTGGAATTAACCTATTTTGTAAGGGAAAAAATGAAAATTCTGCTTATTAAAGATCAGTGGGGCACTTGTGCAAAGCCGAAAGCGGAAAGCTGGTTCAGTAGAACTGCAGTGGAGTGAAAAATATGTGCTATCAGCACTCCGCGGGTCGATTCTTTCAATTACCATTTGTAGAGTAACTATTGTTAGCTTTTCGGTCGTTATGAACTGGAAAAGTAAGCGTATTATCTCCATTTTACGGTGCTTGATTTGAATAGAAAATCTTTCAATTTAATACTTACAATTCATTCTCAGTTGTCGACGTGGTAGTTTAATATCTAAGACATTAGCGTCTCAATCTAAATTAATCATTCAATTTAGTTGATATCTTAAAAAACTGAGATAGAATAACAAATACATCTAAATTGTAGTCATGTTAGGGATAGATAACACTTTATAACTCATCAAAATAACAAACACAATACATTAGTTACAATAATTTAGGCAAAACCATACGCGGCCTTATTGCTGAAAGCGATCTCTTCTAGGCAACCTAACTTACGAGTACTCTTAACTAATATGGCGACATGAGTGGCGCATAAGTACATATATTTAAAATATATCAATTCGTACATACACACTAAATACTCATTACACATATTTATATATATATATATATATATATGTATTTTTCATTATTGTATAAGAAAATAGTTTTGTTTTTTTTTACCAAGAACGTTAACCATATAATCTCACTTTACGTACATATAATTATGTACAACTTTATATTAGGTTTCATCCCTATTAATATTATAAATTCGAAAGTAACTCTGTCTGTCTGTCTGTTCCGTTTTCACGGAAAAACTGCTGGACCGATTTGGCTGAAACTCAGTATATATATATATTTTCGATGCCGAGGATAAACATAGGATACTTTTTATCCCGAAAAATGGGATAGTTTCCGGGATAAAAATATATTTGTCTGTTTGTTTGTTATGCTTTTACGGAAAAACTACGGGACCGATTTGGTTGAAAATCGGTATATATGTAATTTTCATACCGAGGGTGGACAAGGGATATTTTTCATCCCGGATAATGGGATAGATTTTGGGATAGATTTATGTAAAGGTTATCCTAAAAGTGGGACAGGCTTTGGTTGGTTGTCCATTTTGCTCTTTTGCTCTTTTGCTCTGATTTCTGATTTTGTCATTTTTGTAGTTTTCATTGACGGGGGATAGATAAATAAAACTAGGACTGTTTGTAATAGAGGATGAAAGTTTGGATGAGACCAATCATTTCTCAAGTTCTTAGATATAAAAATGCATCGTCTATAAAAATGCGATAGTAACTCGATATGTCTTTCTGTTAAGTTTTCGGAAAACACTGGGAATACTGGATCGTTTTTATTGTAATTTTGTTTAAATGTAGTTTTAATACCGAAAATGGACATATATATACTCATGCCAGGAGATCGGATAATTTACGATATAAAATGAAGTGAATTTTTCGGGTGCAAATGGCACTAACATAAAAATGTTGTACATTGTAACCTGTATTAACGCCTGCTCTTTAAACAAGACGCAGGAACTAGAGGTTAACCCGCGGCGTAGCCGCGGGGTAAACTCTAGTTTACTATAAAACAAAATTTTTGGTCTATAATATTTTGCTTTCAAATTGACTATTATTATTAAAGGATCGTTGTTAAGGCGTTTATTTGATCAAGAGGCATTGAATTAAAAGTTATTAAGCACTATTCACAGCGGAAAATTTCATTATCAGAAATTCATAATGAACAAAATGGAATTGCCCTTCCTTATTGGATTAACATCCAAGACATCACCATTACGTCCCGTGTAAGTTAGAGGTACGATAAATTGGTTAGCGAGGGTAAAATCTTCAATTCTCTTAGTTGTACATCGTCAAACTAAAACCAACGTTTTGAGCTTGTTTTAAGAGTTGTTTCTGGTTGGCTGATAATTTTAAGGATTGGAAAGTGTGGGCGCCAATCCAATTAGGTCACTTACTTTCGACGAAGTATGCCTCTCTGAAGGAAGGCTTGGATGGATACTTAAACGCGATCCAGCAAAACTTGTGACTAAGACAGGTGTAAACAAAGTAAATCGGTTTACATGAACAGTTTTGTTTTACCAGCAAACGTAAATAGAATAAATATTAAGTGGGTGATAGATGTGCGAGAAACTTATAAGTAGTGGTGTGCGTTCGTGGAGTCATAACGGCCGGTGAATAAATGAGCCAACTCGTAATTGTTGAAAGATTAAACGAATACACTAAATCCTGTATTGTATTTTATATAGGAACCTTCTAATTGTGACTCCGACACGAACACGATTACTTGTATTTGAGTTACTTCTTTACGATGATAATGTAATAAATTCGTTGAAATAAATAACAAATTAGGAGTAGCCACCATTAATGCAACTACGCGATAAAAATAATATATTTCGTGCAGAAAGATCTTAACAAATTATACTAATGTTTTTTATTATAGTAACTTATTTATCTAAGTCAATAAATAGGTGGACAGATATTATTCACTTCTAAAATTGATAAACTACCCCCCTCTCTGATTATCATATTACGAGGTGAAATATATGAAAACATTCAAGTTGGTAGTAAGTACTTATAAAATATATACATCACCAAAAACCTTTGATTTAAACCAGGTCATGACGTAGACTTTGAGATATAGAGTATTTTCGATCAAATATTTTTAATATTAGTAGCAGTAGTAGGTTTTTTGTTTGATAAAATAAAATATGTTTAAATAAAAAATGCATTCATTAAAATGTACCTAGCCTAACCAAATCATAATTTGCAGTAAAAGTGCGAAAAATCGAAATGTGTGCTGGGACACATAGCAAAACTGAAACTTCAACGGACAAGTGGAAAAACGAATGGTAACAAAATTTTAACTTGAAGTTTTACGGGAAGATTGTTAATGTACTTGTCCAATTTGAAAACCTATCCGTAAAACTTCAAGTTAAAATTTTGTTGCGATTCGTTTTTCCACTTGTCCGTTGAAGTTTCAGTTTTGCTATGTGTCGCAGCACACATTTCGATTTTTTTATTTACTTTATATTCGTCAATGATTTGAGAATCGTTGTGAGCGAACCGTTAGTTGATTTTCGAACAAGTTTAATAAGTGTCTGAGCCAGGGGATCTTCTTAACTTGTTTTCATTTTATCCTTCCAATAATAAGTACTAGCTCGTATGCCCCAGTTGGGTTTTACTTCACTACTTTTTTCATATAAAAGTTAAAGAGAATTTAGTATTGGTAGTATGCTTCCTAAATAACTTTGGATATTACGCTCAACAATTTTATCCGAAGTAGTTTCATAACATTAATGTAGGACTAACATTTACTATATTTTATGGATTTTAATTTAAGTTCTTTAAGATATGTAACTTTTGATTGGGTCTGACTAAAATATTTCATTCGTATCTCATTAAGTATTTCAATTCGTGGTCTTAATCAATATTTATATGGTTACGATTTGGGCCACCTGCATATTTGTAAACAAAACACATTTATTAGACGTCAGTGTTTGAGCTAATAACATTGAAGCGCTTTTATAACCGTCTTATTTGGTTTACTTTGTGTTTAGAATTTGTGATTGGAAAAATAGCCCATTGTGTATTGTAATCTTGATGGTAGTCATTAGTCAGGTGTGATTCTTAGAAATTCAGCCTACAGACATATTTTATTTGTAAGTACAGTATAAAGCAATGCCCCAATGGAGGGGTGACGAGTCAAGCGATAATCACTAGCGGAGCAAGACGTGTGTACTACATTCGGTAATCTATTTTAGTGACGAACTTTGCGCATGTTATTATATTTGTACCTGTGTTATACGTATTTGTATAGTTCTAATAAATTCTATAGTAATACCAATGACATTTTAATTCGAGTCCCGTAACTCGTAACAATATTATAAATTAGCTAAGCTATAAAGTTCAAAACATAGCGACTGAAATTGTTTTTTAAATGATTGTTTGTGTATTTATTGACTTATATCCGGTTTCTATATCTTACCGACGGTTCATTTGCCTTACCGTCGGTTAAAATTTGACATAAGCTCGACACAAGTAACGTCAAAATTCAACCGATGAAAAAGCAACTGAATGAACAGTAAGATAGGGCACTGCCATTATCAAGCATTTGCTGATGCATTGTTCTTGTCAATACATGTAATAAAGACTTTATTAACATACAATTGAGCTCCCAATAAGCTTTAGATAGTTAGTTTTGAAATAGTATACCGTTGAAGTTGATAACGTTTTTTTGTACTATGGTGTTAAATCCCTCGAAATACAATTGCTAGGCTTTAAAGTTGTACCAGCTAAACTATGCCAGCAAATTCATATGTATTAAGTACCTACCCACAGAAATAAAGATTGCGTACATTTGTTTTATATTAAAAATAAATGTTTATTTATGCTATATAGGGATATGTCACCATCAAACTGTAAATACCGTTAGAATATAATCTATCTGCGAGATTGTAAACAGTCGATATATTGTGTACCGAAACATACTGCTTACAATTTAACGTATTCTTTTTTGATAGATTATATACTTATATAAGTTATATAATCTATCTATCTATCTATATTATATAATCTATCGATGTGAAATGCTCAAATTGTGAAATAGCATACGATAGAACGTACCTCGCGCGCTGATTGATCAGTCTTAGGGTAGGTCGTTCATATGTCCATAGAGTTAAAAATAAAACACAGGTTTTTTTTTTATTTTTTTTATTGCAGGAGTTCAGCAGGCAGGCAGACGGCCCACTTGATGGAAAGCGGTTACCATCGCCTATGGTCATTAGCAACACCAAAGGTGCTACAAATGCGCTGCTGCTCTCTTAAAGGAGACTGGAACCTGGTCACTAATGCCGGAACACAACACAAGGTTGTTATGGCGGCATACTCTAGACCAGGGGTGGTCGCCATCCAGTCGGGCAAATGCCCTACCACCTGGCTGTGGGTTGTTTAGTCGCCTCTTACGACAGGCCGCCAGGCCGCAGGAAATTGTATTCTTTCTCCGTTCCTGCACGGATACTAAGGTGCCAGTCAAATAAATTAAATGCACTTCGAAAATTATGACATCAAGTATGTACTTATTATTTAAGAGGTAATTAATAATCCTGACTAGAAAAATAGCGAAATTATCTCTTATAAATAATAATTTTCTAACAAAAAGGAAACCGACTTCAAAAGTGATTAATAATTTAAAAATAAAGTTTTCTACAACAGCTTGAAGTTGGTGCCACTAAATAGATTACAAATTAACGGCATTTACAAATTGCCGGTGACATTATATAAGCTTTATGTTTCAAATAACATTTCAATACTTGGAAACAACCATGTCATCTAAATGCATTATCGACATACCTAATTAAAACTTTTGTTTAAAGTGCAAATTGCCCCTTGACTTGTCGTCGCAACTTAACTATTTCCTCGTTATAACTTAAAATGAGTACATAACTTTCCATTTTCCGGCGTCACATGAAGTTTTAATAGTTTTAAAAGCTCTTTTAAAATTTTGTTTTCAAGTAGAAATAGAATTACTTTTACATAAAATGTCTTGTAATAAATATAATTATATTCATTCTTTCTATACCCTTACTATGAAAAAGTGAGTATTCTTCCACACCCTTACTATTTGTTCTTTGTCTAACTATTAGATATTTCTTTTACTTCATGATGGCGTTATGACAAAGTCGAGTTTCCAAGGTCTTGTTGTTCTTAATTCTAAAAATAATGCTTTCAACAACTATTGGTAGCACATTATAATTATCTATTATTAACATGGAACACAAATATCTTGATTTTAAAATAACGACGATACTAATATTAAAACAGATTTTTTTTATGAAATCGAATTATTTCAAATATACTTATGGAAAACACAAATATTAGATATTCCTAGTGTTGTTTTTCCATGCTAATGCGTGCCCAGTGGAAATCCTATCTCTAAACAGCTAAAATCTACATTCTTTATTTTGTTCTCATTTTTTGACATGATTATTTTATCTCAAACGTAATTTTCTAGACCAAATCAGTCAACCCTGGAACTCTTAAGTAACAAGTTCGAGAAAAACCGAGAAAAAGATTATCTAGGGCGCCATTTAACCATGCAAAAGTTAGGAGCTTTTCAAAGCTATGTTTTTGTCTCACAGTCTTAGGGACTGCAATTCCTAGTATTCTTATTCTATGGTAAACTGAAGCCGTGGTAGCTTAGTGGTTAGCGCAATCGCGTTCCAAACTTAAAAGGCACGGATTCGAAACCTGATCGGAAAGCATGCATCGATTAGAAAATGTTCAAACCTAATACACATACATACATACATAGCTTCACGCCAGTTCCCTTGCGGGGTAGGCACGAACAACAGAGCGCCATTTAGGCTTATTCTTACACACCTCACTTGCTTCTAATACACATATTGCAACAATTACCACATGCTAACAGCGAAGGATAATATTATGATTACACCAATGTATCGAACCCGCTATTCTACCTTGGACAGTCATGGCGAGTTTACTGTTCGTTCCACCTATAAAGGTGAGGCCTGAGCCCAAAGACCCAATTCTGCTATTACCATACATACATACATACATACATAACTTCATGCCAGTTCCCTTGCGGGGTAGGCACGAACAACAGAGCGCCATTTAGGCCCATTCTTACACACCTCACTTGCTTCTTTGACATTCATAACTCTTGTCATGCACACTCGTTTGTTCTTAAGGCTCCTGACATCACCCTCCGCTAGTACACGATCAATTTGTTCATGGAAGGTGTGTCGTGGCCTTCCACGACTTCTGCATCCATCCACTTTTGCATTGTATATCTGTTTAGTCATTCTTTCATCATGCATTCTTTCCACATACCCGAACCACCGGAGCATTCCTTTCCTTACCTTCACCCCGACACTCTCTTTCAGACCAACTCTCTTTCTTACTTCGGTATTACGAACGCGGTCCGCGAGCGCTATTACCATGTCGTCAAAATCGCCGGACACTATGGTCTCAATCACAAGCTGTGATTTTGGTATTCTGTTAACCCCAATGGTCTGCCCGTGGTACGCCAATCTTATCTTTATAAAACTTCTTAAGCGATATACTTATAAATGTCTAAAATTTCGGGTAGGTTTTCAATATTCATTTCCACTAACGCCATTTCGGGTCGTGGTAATACCATTTTATTTTCTACCATCAAACTGCTGCGACGCGCTGTGCGATTGGGATGTGTTGTGGAGTTAGTAGAATACAAATTTTGCACTCTATCGCAATGGAAACGTACTTTTGACATGTTCACAACGCCAAGATATTGAAATAGCAGGATTGGGCCCCAGTAGTAGAACATGTATAGTATATGGGCTATTATTATTATTAGATATAATTATGGTATAAGTAACCATCTATTATTGTGTGTACGCTAAACATCTTACACGCTATACTTTGAGGAAGCTAGCCACTGTGATAAAAATGAAATAACTACCCAGTTACATACGTTACGATTCGTCGCAGCGTGCGAGGATCATAAAACTGAGGAACGACTGCGGACAAAAATAAAATGGGTCGCGAACATATTCAAAACCTTTTTGCGCCATCTCCACAGTGGCGTCATCTGTACAACATCGTCATTTGTCAACTGCCGTCCGGGAAATGTTTCAATGAATAAAGAAATCATCGCTAAACACTTATTTCAACAATCGCAGCTCTTTCCAACTTTGAAATAGAGAGTATTAAGGCGCATACAGGTGGACTTATTAAATTTCTATCAATCGCTTGTTTATTTTATGTGTTAATAGAAATTTGTCTTTTTTATTTCAAAGTTCGGCGGTTACTTCCGCAAATGCATTTTTTAATAAATCTTACATCTTGTTTGCCGTAAAAGGGGGATGGGTATTGTTTCGAGCGGCGTGTCCTTTGATTTGTGCCCATATTAGTTCTATAGCATTGTACTGGCAATGATAGAAAGTCGAAGAACCCAATAACCACATTGGGCGGCAGCTATTTCGTCAGTAATATATCTTTTAGGGAGTATTTTTTTCGATTTTAAAATATTTACTAATTGTACTTTTAATAAAGTATTATCCACATTTTTGCCATGACGTTGGAGCCAGTCAATTGTCTCTTGTTTTTTATTGGCCTGCGTCGGCATTTTATCAATTTGTCTGGAGTGATATGTAGCGTTGTCCATAATAATTATCGACGGTTCTTCCAAAGATTGCATCATTTCTTTAAACCATCCTTCGTAAATCTCCGCGTTCATTTCTTCGTGGTAGTCCACTGTTTTCTTGGATTTAAAGGCCAGTAAAGCATCTGACACAAATCCTTTCGTAGACTCTGCATGGCATATGATAAGGCGTTCACCTTTTCCCATTAGCACTGAACTAGTGGAAGCGGCGGTGTCGTCAGTCCAGTTCTTAGATACTGTGTGGTTTGCATTCAACCAAGTCTCGTCAGTGAAAATAACATTTGACCAATCTGATATCTTTTTGGCTTCGATCAAAAAGTCCGCAGTGAGCATAGTAACGTCGTGATGCTCCATCACTATTTTACGTCTGTCCTATTTTTTATAAGAAAATCCAAATTCTTTCAAAACGAAGCTTAATGACGATTTTTGGCCATGGAATAAACCACATTTACGTAAAGAAACAACAAGCCTTTTAAGTGTTACAATTTCTTTGCGCAAGTATAATAGTCATATATATGACGGCGAATAGCGTCAGCGTCGAAGTAGTCAACCGATGTCACACGACGTGGTTGGCGTTTTTTCTTCGGCGTACGAAGAAAAAACGCATTAATTTCCTGTATGCCGCTTGTACCGTAAGCTTCGGTAGTAATTTTTGAAACAGTAGGTCCACTAATTTCTAATGCTGCCGCAACACGCTCTCGCACTTGCGACAGTGGTAATAGCGGGCCACCATTTTGATGGCCCGCTACCTTGATCACCAGTTCTCTCGCCTGCCTTTTCAGAACAGATCCTTTAGGCATTTTGATATTTGACAGCTGGGCAGCAATCAACACGGAGGAACAGAAAATATACAACGTAACGTATGGATAATGGGAAAAAACTCAGCGAACAGAAATGTAGTGACTATATAGCACTACCGTCTGGTTGCGAGTGACAGATTAAAACAAACACAAAATGGCGGTGGGCCATTGAGTGTTTCCAGCTTGAAAAAATATATTTGAATGTTTTTGTTGTATTTGTCTTTATTCAAAACACAATAAATGTATGCGATCGATATCATTACTTATTTGGTCACAACACTACAACTATCAAATGAGAACAGCTGTCATCGAGAAAATAAAGAAATGGAAATAGTATATATAGTAAGGAATAAAGGAACACGTGTTGTAATTTTTCTGCTCTATTAGGAAAGTAAACACATAAATGCAAACGAAGTCGCAAGTAACAGTTAACCCGTTACATATGAAACTGTGGTACAATTCACGAAGTGAAATTGAACCTCATATTTAAATGAACCCCTTTACAAAATCGGCAAATTCCTGTTCCTTGGGGCTTCACTAATTGATAAGGGTTACATCCGAAGACGGTTAATTAACATGCCTTTAATAAGAGTCCCAATTAACATATGTTCGATTCTCAAAAGTATACATTTATTGACACTACATTTAGTTCGCAGCTTCGCTCGCGGGCTTCGCATGCTTAAAATATCCACCTTCATTTTTAATTCAAAGTAGCTAATCATAAATACCCGTAACGCCATCTAGCGCAGTTGGAACAGATTAACCATGAGAACAACACACAGGGCCGGCCCTAGCTCTTCTGCCGCCGTAAGGAAACTTAGAAAATGCCGCTCCCACCGAAGCTTAAAAAAACTAAAAGAAGTCTGCTATCTAGCTTTCTTCTCCCAAAACCTGTGTATTCGTGTTATATGTACTTCTTGATTTCACTACTCGTTGTCCTTATCGTTACAATGACGATGTATTAACCAATGAATTGTAACGGTTGCGCTTTTCCGCTTTATTCGTCTATTTTTTCAGTATTATTCGTATATTACTCGGTAACAGTACTTTCTTATTATATTTAATTTAATTCTAGCATAAAATTCGAATTTGATATCCTATTAATACAGTAGTAACATTAGTAAATGGTCTGTCCGTATAGCTTAAGTGAAGAAATGGCACGGCAAAGGCATTACTCTGGACGACAAATGACTGCTGCCACATTTCCACGCTAATGGCCGCGCAGATGCGGCATTTTCGATTTAAATGTAAATAGATTTAAAAAAGTAATGACTGATGAACCAAGGAGAGGAAATGTGTTTAATTACTGAAATAGAACAGATACTAAAAAAGAACAAGGCTAGATTCACACTGTGATGCCGTTTACGGTTCAATCTCGCTCCGGTCTCGGTCCATTGTCGGTCCGGTCGAATATTCTTAAACAAGATAGAATCAGAGAATTCTCACTAGTATCGTATTATTCTTGCTCCGATTCGATATCCCGTTAATGCTGGTTGATCACAACCAACGCTGGTCTTCCGTTAGTGCCAGGCAGTAACGTCACCTTCACAGAAGAAAAAATAATAAAATAACTAAGGAACATTTAATATTATTTATAATTAGAACACCATGAAACAAAGAATAGACATATTTTGAATAATTTAATATAAGTGCATAATATGTTATGTAATAATTATTGAAATTTGAAAATAATGATTTTGAAAAATAATAATAGGTATTACGAACAAAAAGAAATTAAATTAAATAGAACTATAACTATAAAAAAGACTCAACTAGGCTTACTAAAAGGCGCTTGTATCAAGTGCGAGATCTGCTTGCTGCCTCTGGTGTTCGTACAGGAACGCTTTCAGTTTACTTTTAAAAATATATGCACTTCGAGCGGTTCTTATTGGTGGCGGAATATTGTTCCAGCACCTGGAAGCTGAATACCGGAAGCTGCCTTTAAAAGCCGCTGAATGGTGTCGCAAAGTAATAAGCTGTACTGCACATTGTCGTAGATTAGTAGATCTATGTGAGCCTGCCCATAAAAGTTTTTCAAATAAATACTTAGGTGCTTTGTTTTTAATTACACCGAAAAGTAGACACGCGAGATGAAGCTTGCGACGGTGTTTCATTTTAAGTATAGAATAATCATTTAAGAACGGGGTCACATGTCCTCTAAATTGTATTTCAAAGCAGAATCGGGCACATGCATTTTGAACTCGTTGGATGAGTTTCTGTGTTCTTACTAAAAGACGAGGACCGATAACTATATCAGAGTAATTGAGCTGTGATAAGATTAATGACTCAACTAATCGAATTCTGAGACTCTGATTTAGATATGGTCTGATTTGGTATAACACCTTAAGCTTGTAAAAACATGTTTTAACAGACTTTGCTACATGTTTCTCAAACCTAAGGTCACTGTCAATATATAGTCCCAAGCTACGAGATTCAAAAACTCTTTCAACCAAATCACCCATGAGCTCTACGTTTATTGAAGGATTTAAACCATTAAGCTGATATTTACTTCCAAAAATGAGGTATTTGGTCTTAGTCGGGTTAAGTAACAAACAGTTTTGCTTGGACCACGTGGCTATTCTTGTAAGGTCATCATTTAATTTTCTAATAGCCGTGTCAATCTCTGACGGTTTGCAAGAAATATAGACTTGAGTATCGTCAGCATAGATGTGAAACTTGCAGTACTTTATGTGGTGTATAATGTCAGCCGAATACAGGATAAAGAGAATAGGACCAAGTATAGATCCCTGCGGAACCCCTCTATCGACCAATAACCTGTCAGATAGTGAGTTAGAACCATTACCATTATTAAGGCTTACAAATTGTTGACGATTATCAAGATAACTATGGAACCATAGTATTGATTTGCTATCAAACCCATAATACCGTAATTTCGACAGTAACAAATTAATGTTAATTGAGTCGAAAGCCCGGGAAAAATCAAGCAATACAAGCAAGGTACACATACCTTCATCTTGAGCGCAGAGGATATTGTCAGTGACATCGAGTAGCGCGGTCACTGTGCCGCGTCCTTTCCTGAATCCTGACTGCAACTCAGGTAGAATAAGGTTGGTTTCCAAATAACTTGTTAATTGCTGACATACCACTTTTTCCAATACTTTAGATAGGCAGGGTAGGATACTTATCGGCCTAAGATCTTTTAAGTTTGCTGGATTAGAGGTTTTGGGGATAGGACGAACAATTGCAAGCTTCCAAAGGTCAGGAAACGTGGAGGTACTAATGGAAGTATTAACGATATACTTTACAGTTTCCAAACTGTAAGGTAGTGTCATTAGAAGCATATCTAGAGTAATCAAGTCACAGCCCTTTGCATTGGAATTTAGACTACTAATGACTTTTTTTAATGTATCTGTAGTGACCATTTTCATACTAAAAATTGTATCACTAAATTTGTTATTATTGTAGTATGTCAGTAAAGAAGGGCATGCATTTGAGGTGCCAGGTATGTTTAAAAAATGATTGTTAATAATATTAGGATCATTAAGGTGCGATGGAAGTTCAATTTCAACGTTGGGCAAAATAACATTCTTTAAATTCTTCCATAATAGTTTAGGGTTTTGTATTTTACTATTAATATTTTGTTTAAAATAAGCTATTTTCTCGTAATATAGTGCCTGATTTGTTGTGGTTTTTAAGCACCTGTAGTAATCTTTTTTGGTCTGTAACTTAGTCTTATGATATTCCATTAGTGCTTTATCACGCAACCTCATCATCAATTTTATAGTGTCAGTAATCCAAGGATAGGAACGTTGTTTAATAACAGTGGACCTTACAGGCGCATGATAATCAAATAATGACAAAATATATTGATTGAAAGCTTCAACTACTTCATTGATGTCACTTGACATTTTAAATAGGTCCCAATTTATAGATTGCATATCAGCTATGAAGTTGTCCATACATATACGTTTAAGCGGTCGATACACTATTATACGAGGCGTTGGTCTTTCTTGTTTTATGTTAAATTCGCATGCTACCAAACAATGGCCGTGAAGACAACCTAAATGATCTAAGCAAATATTTTTAGGCTGCAAATTGGTGCAAACCACGTCAATAAGGGTCTGCGAGGTGTCTGTAAAATGTGTTGGTGTAGATACAATTTGGTTAAGATCGAAACAAGTTAAAAACGTTGTAAATTTCATGGTTTTTATATCAATTTTATTCAATAAATTTATGTTAAAATCTCCTAATAGTATTAAGTAGCTATAGTCAGACAAAGAATTGATAGTGTCAGAAAGAGCATCAAAAAACAGATCAACATCCATCCAAGGAGGACGATATGCTGTGCCGATTACTAACTTTTTTCCACTTAGCGACATATTCAACCACATTTGCTCCACGGATTTATGTAGCGGATCAACTGGATGAGAACTAGTTCGAATGTTTAAACCCTGCCTCACATAAAATCCTACTCCACTTCCACGAGAACGCACATCGCGTGGACGAGGTATGTGACGTAATCGGTATCCCGGCAAAGCAAATGAGATCGGACCTGTTATAACCTGTCCCGACAGTGTGAAAACGCTTTTCTTTAAACTCTAGACTAGTAGTTTAGATACAACGAGATTTGTTCCGGCCGAAACCGGAGCGAGATAGAAACGTGAACGGCATCATAGTGTGAATCGAGGCTTATGCTCAAGGAGAAGAGTGTCACATCGTACAGATTACGAAAATTGTAGTTATTGAAAGGGGTTCTTAAGCTTTCTTAAAATGACCTTGATTTTTCTATTGCTGGATAATAGCAAGCAGGTTGATGGATTACATGATGAAAGGTATCGTCACCTATGGATATTTACAACACCAAAGGTGCAACCAATGTCCTAGTGTATTAACTAAATAACGGAGTTCTTGTGGCGACTCCAAGTCTCATATGAGTAAAATGTTTGGATGATCCAAACAAACGCACGTTAATATGGTAAAAATTAATACACTAAGCTGTTGTTCATTTTTATTCATATGTATTCCAACCTAATACTTTGTATTCTATGTTGGGGGCTACGAAGACGAGATTAATAAATATGAGAGGTTTTCGTTGCTAGAAGATATATTTCTGAGAGTAACGCCATTGGTGGCACAAACAACTTAAAAGACAGCCACGCAGTCCAAAATATTAAATTCAAATTTTATACATATACCAAGTTTGTATGTTCATCATTCTGACAGGTGTAAGTTTATGAATTCTCGAAAAAGGGTTTACTGTACGCAAAACCATATTAACTCTGAAAGAGTGAATTAAATAAATAGGATAAACTGAACTCAGCTAGACATGTTTTTTTATTTAAAACCAGTCATCTCCAACTTCGCTGGAGGTTGTCTTACCGTATTATATGTCAATATATAAAATTTGCCTCAAATTAATATTTTAAACTAACTGACCCGGCAAACTTCATACCGCCTCAGAAGTTTCTAAGGGAAAGTGAAATTGTTGTTTTTTACTATATACCAAGCATTTTATTTTTCATATTTACTCACCTTTTAAACCTTCCCTAGACTTCCACAAATAATTCAAAACCAAAATTAGCCAAATCAGTCCAACTGTTCTCGAGTTTTAGCGAGACTAACGAACAGCAATGGATTTTTATATATAAGATAACTATTAAGTAGTATTTTTCACTTATTTAATGTGATTATTTTATTAGGTAAAGTGATGATTCAGATTTGCGCCACTAGTTAGCAATGCCTTCGTCGTGCAAGTTCGGTTAAATTTCATGAATATTAACTTATTTATTTTGAGAAATTGAATGTGCTTTTCGGCATTTTATAAAGATTTTGTTTTGTTTAGAACTTAAAACATATAACAAATCATACTGTTTTACGATTTTCCTTTTAGATTTGAGAGTGTCTATTGATTATTCCATAAAGACATTTACAGGCTCCATATAAATTTAATAATCTAAAGAATCGAACAGTCGCAATAAAGTCGTAAGAAATCCCGAATTCGCCTTTTAGGTGTAAATAGAAACAAACAATACATTTTAAGGCTACCATAAAACAGAGATGGCGTAGTGAGCGGGTGCTTCGAACTGTCAGTATGCTCCGTGCTTGACATTCGCAATACTGTTTCACTCTGTTTTACAATCCTCCTGTAATAGGCTGGCTTCGAAGACGGCTCTCGCGCTCGATTTTATTAACACCTCAATTCAGATGTGAGGCTCTATTTTGTTGGTTATACTAATACACTATTTCAAAGGAACATTTTGGTGAATCTCCCACGCGTATCACTGGCCGCAATCACGATTTTTCTTAAATCTTACATCTTCTTAACATTTTTTCTCTTCAAGTGCCTTGTTGATAATAATAATGAATTATGTATATATAATAATAAGTATTTTTTTTTTTTGAGTAGGTATATTACTATCTATGTCTGTCTTAGTATATTACTGACTATCCTAGTAGGTACTGTTAGACAAACTAAACCGCTAACAATATTTAAAAACATGACAAAAAAGCACTACCTGCAACATAGTGATGTTTAATATTTTTACATGTGTTTTTATGTATTATATATATTTATGTATGTAATATTAATAGGTGTATATACGTCTATTAAATATAATTCTTACTTATATAATATTTTCATACTTATATGTTTATTAATGAATAAAATATAATATAAGTAACTGCATATCTTATAATATTTATGTATACCTCCTGTGACCAATATAATCCGTTTTATTCACGCCACGGGTTGTCTGGAAGAGATCGCTTCTTAGCGATAAGACCGCCCATTGTGCACATTTAGAATATTTTTAGGCTATAACTTTTTCTGTGTTTTCTGTAATGGTGTACAATAAAGTGTTATCTATCTATCTATCTATATTCTGTTAATTAATTTAGTATTATTTTTAGTTCTATGTGCGTTCGCAACAATAAATATTTTTCTATCTTCTAAATTCTTTATTAATTTTGTAGCCAAAAATGAATAATCTAGCACGCACGAGTTTTAGAAGAACGTGGTTGCTGGCAATGATGCGCTCAGGAAATTTGAGCAAATTTTATGTAAATTTTCATACGTGAAAATTAATGAAAATATTTTTTTTTAATAATACCCATATTTTAAAAGTGTGTTAGAGATAAAGAAATATCTTAAAGAAACTCTCTCATTTTCAGTCAATCAATTTCCACTGGTGGACGTATGCCTCACCAAGTCTACGCCACATATCCCAGTCTCCCGCATATAACACAAGTACAAATATCACCGAACACAACAAGTCCAAACGTAATGCAGAAGGTCGTAATTCCATAAAAACGCGCAAAGTCCGTCACTATAAGTTTCCCGATTGTAGTAAACACGTCTTGTTTCGCTCTTGGTTATCGCTCGACTGCCTCATCCCTCCATCGGGCCATTGCTTTATACTGCACAGATGCAATATGTTCATCCGGCCGCGTGACTGAATTTCCTAGAATCAGTTTGTACTTTAAATCTGAAAACCTGGCTAATGATCACAATACAACAATAGGCCGTAAAAGATTACAATACAACAATGGGCTGTTTTCTAATCACAAATTTTAAACACAAAGTAAATAAAAGAAGTTCAAATTCCGAAAGGTACTAAATTGTGTTTTTACAGGTATGCATGTGTGAATTTGTTTTTGTCGGGACCAGAGACGTAACAATGCTAAGCCTAGGTCACGGTTTTCTATGAGTAAGATGTCCAGACAGGGTGGCTATGTTATACTACTGGGTCGTTCTACCGATCTATCGTCTGTCAGAAGTGTCAACCCTCTGCTTGCCTGAAAACTTAATGAGTTTTATAAAGATTAAATTGATGAAATAAAATGTTAAACGTTTATAGTAGTTTCATTTTCTACGTATAGGTGTTTTAAGCTACTTTTCTTTCTCCAAATTAAAAAGATTTTATATATAGCAATAATATGGAAAGCCATTCCAAAATAGAAGGTAAACTAATTGCCTAAATTGTCGTATTTTCTAGGCTTCTAGTAAACACTAGGAGATATTCCTTGCGGACTTTCGGT
Source organism: Dendrolimus kikuchii (assembly GCA_019925095.2). NCBI lineage: Eukaryota > Metazoa > Arthropoda > Insecta > Lepidoptera > Lasiocampidae > Dendrolimus > Dendrolimus kikuchii. The sequence goes on along the minus strand of CM034388.1, from coordinate 16,253,592 downwards.
TAGGTTTTATATCTTGTGGACAAAGATGATTCTGAAAGAAAATTAATATTATGATTAGTTTCCTTTAATAATCGATACTAATGAAAGAATGTATTCAAAATCGGTTTAAATGCAAAAAAGGACACGCACTACAACACACACATTCATTTTTATTGTAGTATAAATGTATAATAAGGTTTGTATGAAGCCCTTGAAATAAAATTACGTAAACATCCTTTCCAAGGAATGCCTTAAAATGTATTTTGTAAAACACAAGCCTGTGTAAAGCCAATCGAGCCGTTGTGTTGTGGAAAACGACCATCGCCGCTTTGAATATTGCAATTCTACCCTAGATTTTATCTTCAAGATTTTTCCATATTGCGAATCCAATCTTGAACAGAATTATCGTTCTTCTCTTTACTATTGAATAATATGAAAGCAGTCATTATCAGCTCATGCGTAATAAATACAAAGCAATTTTACACGGTTTTGTTTATCTATGTTTAATGCTAATGAAACTTGGTTTGGTAATGCTTTCTTCATATTTTTGTAAATATAAAAAAATGTATTAAAAAAGCATACAATTACTGATAAATTAAAGAATAGTAATAACTCTTATGTATCGCGTTTTAAAAATATTAATGTTTTACAAATAAAATATAATAATATTGTCTGTTTTTAATAAACAGATTTTTCTTCAATATTATCCTTTGTTAATAATAAATTCCAAACTAAAGTAACATATAAAAAGTAGAAATAAAATACTAAGAATACACTAGTGTTTAATACACTTATTTAATACTAGTGGTTACGCAGACCTTGAATAACTAAAAATCAAGAACCCGATTCCAGCGCCATCTACCGGGTCTCATTGTGAATCTAAAGCATCCCCGGATCTACTCAAACACTATTTTTTTAAATCTTGGATTACATTATTGAAGTTTTAGTAGGGATACCTAATTTTTTGTAGTAATAAATATAACCTATATTAATCTGGGATAATGTAGCATACTAATGGTGAAAGAAGTTTTGAAATATGTCCAGTAGTTTTGAGTTTATTTGTTACAAACATACAAATCTTTCTGCTTTATAATATTAAAATTATCTAACGTTCTTCGTTGTTCGTTTTCGTTTTAGACATTTTTTGATTTTTTTATATTTAAATATATTTTCCATTGCATATTCTATTTATTTTTGTATTATAAAGCTATATTATTGTAGATTTGAAGAAATCTTTGTTCTATCTTTCTTTTATCTAAAATTTCATTGACTCTTTCAAGCTGATCGGACAAAAACGAACGACGAAAGGTGTCTAAGAGTGAAGCCTCTGTTGTAGTTGAAAACAATTTGTGTTCTTCTGAGATTGAGGTATAAACACGTGTTCGTGACGTTTTCATACCCACTTTCCTACGAACAAGATTGAAGTGTTTATCAACTAAGAGGCCTACGAACCTAATCTTAAATCAGAGCTTTATCAGCATCGATAAAACCTGATCCTTGTACAATAAAAATCCTGTGAAAAACAACATTGAACCCAATATATCAGACTCGTCAGCACTACAGGACGCAAATAACTAGAAATAACTCTTCAAGCGCCTGTAATAACACTCTCGACAAGTGGATCCCCAACCTTATCGTCTCGAGCTATTAATGACCTTATTACGCGCAAAGCAAAGGTTTCTCAAGCTCAAGTACTCTCGAGATTTCTTGGTTTGTTGTTTTACACCCGAAACTCACTTTTATTATGATTATGAGCTCAAGTTTTATAAACGTATGGAGGAAATATAAAATCCAATTTGGAAGCTCAGATTATGACTTAAATTAAACTTTCAGTGATTGACTCTGTCACTAATATACAAATATGTATCCATCCCATTCGCTGACATACAAAACAACAAGCAAGCGAAACGGCAACAGAATTGTATACGAGTTAACACAATAAGTGTATTGAGTGAGCTAATATATTTATTATAAGTCTGCGTTGTAAGTAATGTCCATTTAGTAGGTAAACAAAGTGGAGGACACGCCGTTGGGTGCCCTACACCCCGGGCCCGGAGATAGTACGCAAAAGCATTCCCTCATCGTTATAAAAAAGGATATTTCTGTCATGAAGACTAAGTGGTCTTGCCATTACTGACGGCCTCTGTGGCTGAGCGGGTTAAGCCTTTGCCAGCCTACCTCACTGCAACGTAGAGGCTCCGGGTTCGATTCCTGGTATAGTAAATTTCGGAAACGTATTTTCTCCGTTATTTACTATGGTCTGGGTGTCTGGGATCGGCCGCAGCGTAGTCCGTTGTATATTACCCATAACACAAGCGTAACTTGCTTAATTTAGAGGATATACAATATGTGTGTTTGTCTGCCGATTATTTATTTATATTATTCTTAGAAATGTCACATTTAATTTTTAATTCGAAATACCCGTAACGCCATCTGGCGAAGGTGGAACCAACCAGGAGAACTACACATTAAAATTGTCATTGTCCTTGCGATGATGATATATTTGTTAAAGAATTGTAAAAGTGTCATGATCTGTTGCGTAACTAAGAAGTGAAAGCGTCAAAAAATCTGACATTCGCATTCATGATATTAGTTAGGATTTTATGGCTACTCATTTAGTACTAGAAAAACACCTGGGTTTAAATAACTTTACGAATTTTCTCCACGGGCTTTGATTATATAACCTCGGAAATACTTGCATCTTAAGGTATTAAAACTAACCTAAAGATGTCGACTGCTTGCTAATTGTTAGGCCTAAAAAAATACAAATCTAAATATATGACAAACCTAAAACTATAGAAAACTGACTGATCATGCTCTCAAATATACACCTTCATATTTTATTATTAGTATTAATGTAACTACTTATACAAAATGTCTGTATGGTGTGAAGACTGACATAAAATTACGTAAATATCCTTCTTAAGAAATTCCTTAAAGAATATTCTGTAAAACCCAAGCGTGTAAAGCCTAGTATATAATTATAATCTAATCTATATTCACTTTGCTAAGAATATAGATTAAATTTAGTTATTCTTAAACCGTTTGTTAACTTTTAACTAATTAACATTAAAAATAAACCTTAACATTAGCTTAGCCGCTGTTATATAAGTTATCCTCATGAGAGGAAAAACTCATTCTTAAACATTTTATTATAACGTATAATAATAGCTTTTTAGAAAATTCTTTGATACTAACCCTCCGAAAAGAGCATAATGTCACGATATTGTTATGTATATAGGAAAATAACTTTTTATTAAGCCATTCTCGTAAAATAAACGTTGAGCGTGTGAACTTCAAAATTCAATTCCCTGTAAATCCACAATGTTACGGCGCTTTCGCGGAAAATACGTTTTGCAGGGTCTCTAACTCTTCGAAGAGCTACAGGAAGTTCTTACTATTACTTTCCAGTTATTCGATTATAGTTCTTATTGCTACAGCTTAAAGCTTAAAGAATATGCAGTAGTATGATTGTTAGTAAGTCTGTCATAGCTTTGCGGGTCGCACGTTTGTTTTTAAAAGTTGCATTGTTTGTGTTTCCCGTAACTTGACTGGCTAAGGGATGTGTGTTTTGATACTTGCGTTACAAGTTGTTATTTAGGTTCAGCCAGTAAAAACTTTTTATATTCAACTAACAAGTATCATCAATGGTGTCCTATACAAAGTATAATGCATAATATAATAATCCATCAGTACAGCAGACAGGTTGACGGCCTACGGATACGTCGCCTATGGATATTACCAACACTGAAGGTGTTACAAACGAGCGACCAGCTGTAAATGCTATGACAAAACCTCAATTAGAAGCACACTCCCAATCCCCACGGTGTGCAAGGGCAACGTTCTTGAGAACCGTTGCGTACATGAGTGAAGGGGTTTAAGGAAGTGGGACAAACGCCCAGCTGATGGCGTGCGGTGCCGTGGTATAAAGAAGACGTAGACACCATTCTGAACAGTTCCTCGGATCACTTCCCATTATACAGAATTTTACAGACAGACGGTAGGTAGAATACGCAGTTATAGATATAAAAAGCCAAAAATTTCTAATTATTGTGTACCTATTATATCAACGCATAAACGTTCTATTGGTGAGTATAAGTCTTCTCAATTTTAGAGGTACAGACAGTATACCCGCTACGCATACAAGACGGATTGACGAGATTTACGCATCGTTTATCTTGGTGTGCATGTTTTATCAGGATGTTTTTCTCATCGTCAGCAGGTGGTACATATAACAATATGTACATCATGTTAATAAACTGCTATAAAAGCATTTAGTGATTCAAACCGACGTCGTTGGACGTACTACGTCATAAGACACAGGCGCGTTAGCCATTAAGCTTGTAGCTTGATCAACTTGAACGTCACCTATAGGCATCGGCAATCCTAGAAATTTTACCATCGTACTGCCGACCTCGAAGCAATTTATCACACCGACCGCTGTACTATGTAATTAATTCATCCATAGTATAGTCACTACAAAGTTGCTATAGTCACATATCGGGTCACAATAAAACAATCAAAAACAAGGATGTCTTAGTTATTGTCTTGTGTGCGTTAAACAATTTTCCCCTACAGTTCCGCCGTTCTATAAAGCCATATTTGACATCTATAGAATTGATTTTAGTAGTTAAGTAGGTACAAGTTCACGATCATCACTATTGGTGATAATATAATTAAACATTCGAATCGATATAGGATGTTATACATTACCAAATTGATTAAAATAAAACTATTTGTTATTTAAAAAAATGTTATTTGCGTCTCGTTGCCTTTTTTAAATGTAGAAAATATCCATTATGTAATTGCGATTTCTGTTTAAACTTTTCGATTATACCTTAATTTCTAGGTCACGTCATTATTATAAGAAAAAAATAATGATAAATATAATGTTTTCATGTGTTAGGTTTCTAAAGAAATAAGCTACTAACCGTGCGCAGAAGGTTTGCCGATAGCCTCATGATGTCACGCGTCGATGGTCAGTACGGTTGACAAAAAAGGGTACATAAATAGTTGTTGCAATAAATTTATTATAGTATATAATATACATAAGTATATACAATAATAGTAAGTAGTTACCGGGAAACCGGCGCGTAGCTTATAATTATGGTGTTTTGATTTTATATAAATTATTTCGATGTTATAACAAATTCAATTCGTCAGTATTTGTTTGAAACTTCAAATAAGGCTTCTTATAACAGCTCAATTATAGTTCTATATTTTTATTATAACTTTTATAGTACAACTTAAATACTTTATCAAGTTATGAAAGGAGTATAAGTACTAGATATGACAACTATTGATTCGTATATTAGTGTTGTTTTAAATAATAAAAAGTTAAAAAGTGAGAAATAATAATATGTAGAGCCATGTCATTAGTTATGTAGGTTTTAAATTTTTTACAGTTAAGTGATTTACTGCGCAACTGTTATTTCTAGTATTATTTGTTATTATATATAATCTATCTAGAGACTACTCCTTAAACTTAGGCTTTAATATCCTTGTTAGTTTGTATATAATAATAATATGTTTTTGCACGCACACACACAAACACAAACACTAAACGGCACGAGCGAATCGGAGATGAGAGGGAGAGTAACAAGTAGAATAGTAACAAAAATACAAACCTACACAAAGCCGAAATCGCGTGACTTTCTATATTACAGTAATAATGTTCTAAGTAAAACATCATTTCATTATTCATTACATTAGGCTGGAAATGGTGATGATATGAATACGGGTTAATGGAAAAACAAATGCCCGCTTACTTTCAACAAGAAAAATAAAGTGCGTACTGCAAATGAGTCCGTAAATTATTCATATCGGCCTATTTGTGGAAAAAATATTACGTACGAGGGTTGGATTCGATAGGATTTATGTGACGGACAGAAAAAGGCTTATCTAACGCCTCTTCGGCGAGAAACGAATGATTTCTCTCGAATCACACATAGGACAGTCGTAGATTTACCTATTATAGGATTATAGGAATTTGAAGTTCTTGAAGGGATTTGAATAACATCTGTTTCAACTATGATATTGTTACGTAGACAGGGTTCAATGAAATTCCTTTGTAAAGATGCAAAAATACAACAAGTCCTAATCAAGTATTAGCAATTAAGTACTTTAAATCACATCACATAACCTTACCTTAAAGATAATACTAGAAAAAAGTGCCTGAGCTATAAACTGCCTAATCTAAATGCTTTCTATGAGAACTCGTGTGACATTTAGTTGATACACAGGTGCTTTACCCAATAAAGCATCACGACTCTCACGATTTTTTTTTTCATAGTAGTATAGGTTCGCGTTTGAACATCCATCATCTCGCCCGATGTGGAGCGGAGATATGGCCTAAGATGGGGCTTGCCTTTTTTTATTCCTGAAGCACAGCAGACAGGCTAACGGCCCAACTGTGATGGAAAGTGGTTACCGTCGCCCATGGACGTTAGCAATAACAGAGGTGTTGCCAATGTGCTGCCGGCTTTGAAGGAGACCCTGGAGAGCCTTTTTGCCTTTAGGCCTCTAGGTTGCCTAGAGGGAACCTATTTACATGGTAGTTCGGTAGTACCGGGAAAGTCAAGATTACACGAGTGATACGAGCGATACGAGATTACACGAGTGAAACCACTATTCTAATTATTGATTAAATTTAAAAACATTTCTTGTACTCGTAGCATCCATGCTATATTTAGACACGATGGGAATATTTGCTCATGGTTTTAATCAGCCCCTCGCAGCCACTAAGTGAACCATATTTTACTGGTGCAAGCCTTAATGCTCAAGAAGCGTTCGATCTTCATTACCTAAGACTTCGTGCTAATAGCCAATATGCCGGCTAAGTGCCTCTATATACTCGTAGTAGTACCTTTATATTATTGTTGACAGATTAGGCGATAAACTCCAAATAAGTAACACTTAATTTTTTAACGATTAAGTAATTTTCATTTAAGTATATGCGGTACATACAAAAAAGTTCTATCTATCTAATTGATATTGTAGTTGAAAGTTTAATAGCCACAATGATAGGAAAAAGAATTTTGTTTTTATATAATCTATTAGGTAAAATATGCGTTATTAGACAGGCGTACCAAATTATAGAACCAGACCAAAGAAATCTCTTGTGGCAAAACGTATAGACCCCAATTTCACTAAAAACAATCATCTACAATTTTGGTTTTTATTTAACTAACTAGGATATGCCCGCAACTTCGTTCACGCTTGACTTGAAATTCCCGTGGGATTCCTGGGACACAAAGTACCGCAGCATTTAAAAAAGAATGTAACCTATAGTTTTAGTGAAAACTGTGTCGGAATAAGCTAATTTTAATGCACCCGAACAACTTCAAACCGCTGGCGGAAAAATTTCTGCGGGATTACCGGGATAAAAAATCACACATTTTATTACATAAAATTTGCTATCGATCAGTGAAAAAATCACATTGGAATCCGATATTTTTTGCATCTGGCCATTTTAAATCATGCCTAATAAAATTTCCGCTGGATTCCACAGGATAAAACCGCGGTTTCAGCGAAAACAGCATCGAAATCGGCCCAGTAGTTTATACGTGAACCCCGAACAAACTGACAAATAGATAAACCGACAAAAAGACAAACAGACAAGTAATCTAAAAAATGCATGATGTTCTCCATCGTTTATATTGGCGATTCCAGTTGCTTTTTTATAGCTTTCATGTAACGACACGGTATGTATAGAATTATATAATCTTAGATCATATAAACGTCTAGATCACGCATCAATTGCACAAAAACGGCCCAAAAACAGTGCACCAAAATTGGTGCACTGGCTTCAATGGCTTCCCACGCCTGTTAGTGTCGTTTCGATTACTTTACTGGTTAGAGCTCTCGCAAAAAAATAATTATGCCGGCCTGCGCTATTAAAATGTGTCGGAACTATTTTAAAACGGGAAAGGATAAGTATGAGATGTCATTTAATCGGAAAACTTAACACTTTTTCTCATGATTTCTTTGTAAAAACGTGAAATTTAATTTCGACATTTTCAAGGTTATCGAATTGATTGATGTTGTCAGGTAAGAAGTGTGACTTATTTTCCAAAATTTGGGGACTTTTGTTACATTTTTTTTTTATGAAATATGAATAATTGAAAAAATCCATACAAAACAGACATGTAATGTTTGTGTGTCCGGTTGTCTTAAACTAGTTTATATTACGTTTTAAACTTCCTACGGATCCAAATGTAGCATATTGTTGGACAAAGGGATGGATTTTGAAAAGAAGTATTTTCAATCATTTTCGGAGATATTTTTACACTATGTTTTTTTATATTTTCTTTTCAACGGCACAATTGTATTGAAATAAAGTACCTAAAATAATTATATATGATCGTGACCGATAAGATGTAAGTTGTGTGAAGGATAATTAGAAAATTTAAGAATACTTAACCATCATATAAAATTATTTCTAATCTAACCTTAGCGCTTTGGACAATATAAACTTTTTAATGTAACCTTATGACGTTTGACATAGAATTGACAGAATGCGTACTGCAAATATCGTCAAAGAGGATGTAAAAAAAAACTGAATATCGTTTAAAGCAGATGCTTCGGTCGGAGTTATCTGTAGGTACTAATATTATAAAGAGGTAAAGTTTGTAAGTTTTTGATGTTGTAGGGGGTAATCTCGGGATCTACTAAACCGATTTTAAAAATTATTTTACTGTTGGGAAGCTACGTTAACAGGGAGTGTCATAGGCTATATAATATGACGCTTTATACCACGGGAGTGGGACAGACCACGGGTGAATCCGCGCCGGGCCGCTAGTAATATTATAGATAACTCTTTATTGTCATAATTAAGATATTAATTTTGTCTATATCTGTTAGCTACATCTCCATTAATTCCTAATAAAGAAATAATTTAATATATTAATATGATAAAAAACAAATTTTAGTTCAGAAAATAATCAAACTGAACTAGTTTGAATAAAAACATTTGGATATGAATATTTTTATTTCTATAATAGCCCTTTTCAAGTGGTTTAGTTGCTCTTAAGTCCCTGCATTAAACTATTCCGTGTACCTACCCCGTAGTTCCTACTACTGATATAAACTTTGGATTATACATAAAGCCTACTACCCAATATGAACCTATCGAATCATTCCAAGTCTACTATTACAAATAATTTCACTGACTTTTAGCGCAGGATAATCTTTGTGTTATAAATAGTCATCTAATAACCTTCGTGAACATGATGAGTAACACAAAAATAATTTGCCATTATGAATAGTTTTTTTAGAATTATTACATTAGTATTGGTAATTAACAGACTTAGGAATATGAACTAATATCTGTACAGACATTTTATTGCGTATTAAAATTACTACATGTGCTATGAATGTGTTATGAATTTATTTGTGCATGTATTTTTTTATGGTTCGTTCCAAGACACACAACTTTTGTTGCTAATACTTTATTTAAAAAAAAACTGAGACGTCTGAGTAATATTAAATTATAACACATAAAGCGATTAAATCATAACGATCATTTAAACTTTTCACTTACATAAAAAAATATTTAATTATAAAAAATGGGGTAATATTTTTTTCCTGATATCCCGAAAACGCAGAGTGAATTTAGTAACGTTTCGCGTTTTTGATGCCGTTTTTGGCGATGTTGTTTGTTAGCAATGCTCTCTCTAGACATGTTATATCTCAATGTATATAATATTCTAGATAGTATCACATCTTTTTAAAAATAATACTGTATGTTTAATTTCAATTTTCGCCCAAGACTTTAGTATAATTTAAATATAAGTACCTAAATTTGTTTTTATTATTTTGGCGATATAAACCTAAAACTTATAAGTGATAAATATAAAAGTAATTCTATTTTAGCATTAGAACTTTTTTTTAAGTTAATATTTCACAGCACTTTGCTAACAAAGTATTCCGGGTGAAAGACAACCATTATAACTTTCAGGTGTTACCCTACTTCAGACAAGAACTTCACAACAAACAAGCGCTTTTTGAAAATTGTTGAAAACAATCGACAACTAGTTCAGTTCTGAACTACGAGATAACATATCCTTCCAATGTGATATTTGACAGTTACCTGCACTGTACCATGTCTACTTTGGAAAAATCTGTAAGATATAAAATAATGAAAAAATAATACAAGTAATAAAGAAAGAAATCCTTACTGTATTTGGTACTTATAACCATATACGCCTATACATACATGCATACTATCATGCGTGTTTCCCATAGGCAAATAGGCAGACGGCCTACCTGATGGCATGTGGTTACCGTCGCTTATGGACGCTTGCAACACCAGGGGTGTCGCCAACGCGTTGCCGACCTCTAAGAAATTTTATAACCCCTTCTTAAAGAACCCCATGTCATAGTGCAAAGTGAAAACCGCGGCGGGATTCAGATCTTTGTTGTATGCGGAATAAAATATTCACTTTCTACGATCTTGACAAACGCCTTGTGCTACATCTACATTCATTAATCTCTAAATACATATACGTTTATTATACTTCTATACATTAGTGGCCTTACTTATAATCGTTTGTTAAATTTTAAGAAACTGCTCAGCAACTGATTACTGAAAATCTTACCTTTAAACTCCTCTTTAGTCGAATATTTTGGTTACCAGTTACGTTAATCATTCAAATTTTGTTTATCTGTGCTCCTCTTAGGTAAACAACAGGTAATACACGTTTATAAGTGAAAAAAAAGATATTAATTTTTTTTTATTGCAGGAGATCAGCAGACAGGCAGACGGCCCACTTGATGGAAAGCGGTTACCATCGCCTATGGACATTTGCAACACCAAGTTGCTACAAATGCGTTGCTGCTCTCTTAAGGGAAACTGGAACCTGGTCACTAATGCCGGAACACAACTCAAGGTTGTTATGGCGACATACTTTAGACCAGGGGTGGTAGCCATCCAGTCGGGCAAATGCCCTACCACCTGGCTGTGGGTTGTTAAGTCGCCTCTTACGACAGTCCGCCCGGCCGCAGGAAATTGTATTCTTTCTCCGTTCCTGCACGGATAAAAATTGATTAGAGTCTGATTCTGATTTTCTTACTTATAAGAGATGCCTAATCGTTTCTTAACGAGATTATTATAAGTAAGGCCGGTCTATATGTATAAAACGGAAAAGTGACTTTTTATGGATCTCGGGTTGTTTGTTTCATCGTCACGACCTTGAGAATGAATCAACTTTATAATTATATATAGGCGCTTTAATAATAGCGAGATCATACGGGATGATATTATTTACTCGTATATGACAGATATGTAAAATTTAGTACCTATATATACCTCTTGTATTTCAAAATTCTTTGCCCTTTAGTACTCGTATATCCTATTATGTATACACCCATCCATCACTCGTTCCATATATCTATAGTAAGATATCCACTAAATAATTATATATAAGATTCTATACATACCCGTGCAAAACCCTGTGTAAGTTCCGGGTTGCTAAATAGTTGAAATAGATACCTAGAGCCGATATGCTTTACAACATTTTCCTTCATTATATTTGCGCTTCACATCTCTAGCGGCTACCAGTAAAATGCATGCATTCGCTGAGCTGAATCTCCGAACCTTACGTAGTTCCTTTTTATTCTCGATCCGGTTGCTAAAGTTCAAAGGACACGACCGGTACAGTCCGAGCCAGTCCAATTTAATATTGTAAGCAGATTTTATGTGACGTCATATGAGGTTTTCTTGAAAATTTCGATATAATCTATTCTTACCAATAAGTAAATTTGAAGTATCTGTCTGTGATACCAAAATAAATACCAGAATTCAAGTAAAAAATGTTATTTGTGTGATGCCTAATTGTAATAGTCTAACATTATGTAATCAACTAAATGCTCAAAATCGAATCATAAATGTGTCGTTACCGGCGAATGCTCGTCAGTCAGGGAGACGGTATTGTAACGTAATCCTCGAAATTGAATAATAAGTATTATATTACAGGCGAATGCTCGCGGTAACGGAACACCTTAAGGTTCAAACGGGGAATGTAAATATATTTGTAATGTATAGACTTCAATACGAATTTGTAGTGATGGTATTAAATCTAGTTGGTTGTCAATTCCGCCGCATGGCAAGGTTCAGCTGGTTTATATTGGACATCATAATAAAAAAAATTCAAGTGTGAGTACCTATATAATTGTAATAGAAACGGAACGCGCCTGTCAACGTCATAAATAGAGCAGAGTTTGACAGGCGGGTCAACCGTGACATATCACACACATCCTTGGTTGTTGTAAGAGCCTTTCTGAGTAAATATTAATATAAAAGATTGTTAAAATAAGATATCTGAATTATACTGCAAAATATTGTAAAATAAAACCACTGAAGACTTTAAAACATCTTTTATAAAAAATACTGCTTAATAACTATATTTAAGAGTTTACCTACTAACTGGACATTTATACATTCCGCGAGGCCCCTACGAGGTAGCGGGCTATATGACTCGAAAAGTTTCACGGGTCAGCATTTAGTGGACTAATATATCTGAACTTGCACTAGACAAGTAGAAGATCTAGTAATCTTGAGATGTGCTCTCTCCAGGATCGAGTCAGGCTGTAGCTTCAGAAAAAAAACCATGCACGGCAACAGTTCCATGTCGCAATCAAGCCTTTTTACAAAGTTAAACATGACATGGCTAATAAAGACATCCTAAGATATTACAATTTTCTTATAAAGCAAATTGTAATACCTTAGGATAAAAAGGTGACACGGCGTAAATAGGAGGATAAATAGGAGGCGCAGCGTAATATGACAGCCGTCAAATGTTGACTGACCGAACGTTCATAATTGCTACATTCCCTCCGCTTCACGTCAGCCGGGCACTACACACAAAATGAGTATAGAATTTTTCTTTCTCTAAAATGACTACGAAATCTCAGACAGAAAAAATTAAACAATATTGACTATGAAAATGAGAAATATTATACCTTTAATACATCAATAAATACACCTTTTCATGCCTTCGGGTAGGGCTTTGTGATGGAAATCATTTCTAAAAGTAAAAGAAGGATCCTTTGCAAGTCCTGAGTAACAAAACAGGTCTAAGAGCAAGCAGCAAATTGTTTTTCTGCCTTTAGGCGGTTTGCATCGTCTCGTAAGAAGTGTGCTTGCGAATATTAAGCGTTGGCTTCCATCTTGTTTCAGTGTTGCTCAAGTACACAAACAAGCAAGGAGTTATTTTGCTTTAATAACAACCGCTAAAGTTGCATGAAAACTTTGTAAGGAAACTCACTGTTAGTGTATGTAGCCTCCCTGTGGCCCCACTAAAGCCTTCCCCAATTTACGGGCCATTTTTAAGATGAATGAATGAAATACCTACACATACAATTACATTTTTTTATAATCAGTTAGCAAACATACACATTGTATATCCCCAAGTTGAGCAAGTTACGCTTGTGTTATTGGTAATATACAACAGACCACTATTGGCCCGATTTCAGACCCCACCAAATACGAAATTTACCATGCTTAGGGAGAGTTTCCGCTACGCTGCATCGAAGTACCGGAACAACACCGCCGCCGCCGATAAAGAACCTGCAGTATATTTTTGGATTGAGAACTAAGTTTTAAAAAAATCAAATTGACCACTAAATCCACCAGAGACACTTTAAATATGATACGCGTTTTTTCTAATGTCGAATGGTGTGCCATAACGACCATTGTTGACGATCCCATACTCACAGACGGTTTAGATATGCTTGGCCTTCGGGGAGACTTCGCGTCTCTCTGCGTATTCTACCGACTATACAACAGAGAGTGTTCCGAGGAACTGTTTAGAATGGTGCCTTCGTCTTCTTTTTACCACCGCACCGCTCGCCATCGGCTGGGCGTTCATCCCCACTTCCTTGAGTCGTTTCGCTCTTGTACGCAACGGTTCTCTAGAACGTTTCTCTTGCGTACCGTGGGGATTTGGAATGAGCTCCCAGCCGAGGTTTTCCCACAGCGCTGCAACATGCGGTTTTTTAAAAAGGGTGTCATAAAATTTCTTCGAGGCCGGCAGCGCGTTAGTGACACCTCTGGTGTTGCAAACGTCTATAGGCGACGGTAACCGCTTTCCATCAGGCGGGCCGTCTGCCTGTCTGCTGTACTCCAGCGATAAAAAAACGACCATTATTAGTTTATTTATTTTTGTATGTCTTGTTCGTTATCTTTGGTCGCTTGTTTTATCTTTTTGTTTTATTTGTAACTAAGATATGCCCGCGACTTCGTCCACGCTTGACTTAAAATTCCCGCGAGATTCCCGGGACGCAAAATACAACAACTTTCAAAAAAGAATGTAAACTATCGTTTAAGCGTTAACTGTGCCGGAAGAAGCTCATTTTTATGCACCCGAACAACTACAAGGTCTGATGAATGAAAAATCACATTGGAATTGGATTTTTTAAATCTGGCCATTTCAAATAATTCCCAGAAAAATTCTCGTGGCATTCCCGGGGTTAATAGTAGCGCAGACTTTAAGTCTAAAAATTTTCTAACGACCAGTGAAAAGCGCGTCGAAATGGGCCCAGTAGTTTTTACGTGAATCCCGAACAAACCGACCAACAGTCAAGAAATGTGAAAAAAATTGCATCGTGTTCTCTATCGTTTATGTAGTTGTTTTTTTTATAGCTTCATTGTACATAACAATGAATGAATCAATCAAACACATTAATTTGATTTGTAGAGCTAATACCGTGGCATCACTTAGAGGTCCTTGCGGAAGATCAGCGCTGGTTGTGAAATCGGCTTTATCCTGAGCAAGGGCTTTTTTAGAACACCGTAATTGATTGTTATGCTACTTGTCTTTTTGTATTTGGTCGTGAATAATTTTGTCTTCTAACTTTCTAATATATTGTTTTGTTATAATCTGTAACATTTAAAATTATAACTTTATCTTATCTTGAAATACTTCTGCCCATCAAAATTAAGTGAACACATTCTCATGCTCCAGTGGTTTCGAAACAATAAACGGGAATTGGATTAGAGCGACGCTTCCAAGATTTGAATCTCAATGATGCATACAAATTAATATTTAATTCGGTACCATCTGCAATATTTTCCCATTAAAACGACGGGAAAGAGACTCGTAACTGTTTGCACTGAATCTTATTTATTTTCTGAAAATAAGTAAGGATGCTGTTATTTCGATTTCTAACACTTGGTAACAACATTAGAACCTTAGACAAATATTTCACTGATACACAATAATAAACCCACTTTACACAGAAACCTTATTAACGCGGCAAGAACATGTCTTTCATTATCGCATTTGGTATACGATTATGAAAAACACTTAACGAGTCCATAAATTTTTCATTACCATTACAAATAGGGGGAGTAAGTCATAAATTTTGCCTATACAATGCATTCTATGATAAACATAAAGCGAGTAAAATTGTATGCAACAACAAACGATCAAAAGGTCTGAAGCATCTTTACAATAGAATAAAAAACAAAATAGTATCAAATACTCTTGATAGCAAAAATATTGCTTTTCAATTACGCAACAACCTCGAAAATCTCAATAGTATTTGGGACCACTGCGCAAATTTAACCAAAAGAATTTTATTTCAATATAGGGGACAAAAATTCAGATGACCCTTGAGAGCCTCGGAGGCATATTTCAACGTAGGCCCTTAATTAGAATAGGTGCGCGAGGGAATGCCTGGCAAAGGTACTCCCAAGTCCTTAGAGCCTATAAATTTACTTTAAAAGTAAATAATAAAGTAGCGGAATAGGGACCGACTTCATTCAATACGCAACAGGAATTTCGAAATGCATGGAATCAAAATCATTGACCAAGTGCGTGTAAGACCACACAATCGATGTTTCTAGAGGCGATGAACGTCTACTGTTTTAGTCATTCAGCTATGAGACCATAAAATCGTTTAAATTAAAATAGGTATTCCATATTTAGACAAAACGTATTCCTTTGACTCCTATTAACTTGACTTATTTCAGAATTTCATAAGAGGGAGGGGCATAATTTTTACGACTCTGTGAGCTACATTTATTAACGATCTGACTCTCTGACTAACAAGAGTTAAAAAAGTAACATTAGTTACGTGTATGACGAACACCCTTAATGTTTACTTTTGTCGCGATTTCAGTAGCAGTATAGTGCCACAATTATATAGGTATTAAATATTTCTAATAAATTTTATCCATATCATAATATTTATACGAAGTTTAGACGCTCCTTAAAAACTGTTTTTCATAATGACGTATAAAATAATACTTCTTCAACTCTTATTTAACCAGCATATAAATCATACAAGATGGATTTTAGATAATTACTACGAAAATAATTCAAAATCATTTATTGCAACTATAGGTAAGTTATTAAGGTGTTATAATTAGTCGTTACGTGCATTCATAATCTGCCGGTAATGTTGTGCAATATACTTAAATCTAAGTATGGGAAAACTTTTATCATTTTTTGTGTCAAATTAAATATTAAGTCAAAGAAAACAAAAATTCATAACATTATTAACTAAACTTAAGACGATAAATCATAATAGAAAATTGAAAAATAATACTCTGTGATAATATCAATGTCAACATAATTAAGAATAAAAATATTTAAAATTTAACTGTCAAAGTCGTTAACTCAATAATAAATAGGATTATTTTATTGAAAATTGTTTTAAATTGTTATTCAACAATATATGTACTAAAAAAAAGTCGTGGTAGCGTAATGGCTATCGCATACGTTCCAGACTTAAAGGGCGCGGGTTCGAATGCTGGCCAGAATACTTGCACCATTTAAGCAATTTTCTAACCATTAGGTTATTGTAACAATATAATATATATAATATAACACATGGTAATTGTAACAATAAGCACATTAGTGCTTATTGTTACAATTACCATGTGCTAACAACGGTGATGGAAAACATCGTGATGAAACCTGCACATCAAGACAAACAGATGTGTCAAACCTATTAAGCCACCTTGGACAAGCGTGGTGGGTATACTGTCTGTTCCCCTATTGTGGGAGGCCCGAGCCAAGTAGTATGGGTTATTATATAAATGTACCTCACTTTAGCAAATATATAAATTTTATTGTATTGTATTATACAGAAAACGCTGAAAAATAAGCTATCTAAAGAAGAAATAAGAAGATTCAACAGAAACCATAACAAGACAAAGAAGACATGAAGATGTCTGTATTACAGTATCTCAAGTCATTGCTTTACTTAAGCTTGAAATCTGGTCTTAATGTTGCCTTTTCAGCCTATTGTGTTCGCTGCGAAGGCACAATTCATACTGGATTTAACGGCTTTTAACAAACTCAAGAAACTAAAAGCTTTTAACTGGGGAGGAAGTGAGTTAGAATTGTTACGTATTTGAGGTGCGTGCCACGTGGGACTTAATGGCTTTGTTTACTTTTTTTATTATTAGTTTCTACATCTTATTTTGAAATATGGCTGTGCACAATTTTTGTATTTATCCAGTGTCGATTATATCAATATTTAAGTTTTAAACTAGCGAAAACATTCTGTCCCAGTTTTAACACAAACACAATTCTTCGTTAAAAACTATTAATAAACTACAATTATTGTTCTTTTAGCCATTATCGTAAAAACGGAATGTTCATCGAATCCAAAGCTATTATAAATTTTATTTAATTGCTAGAATTACGTTTATTGTTGTATAATAATAACAGCCCACAAACGTCCCACTGCTGAGCTCGGGCTTCTCACTATAGGGGAACGAACAGTATACCCGCCACGCTTGTCCAAGGCGGCTTGACAGGTATTGTTAGGAGCGTATAGTTTATTTTTATATAATAAATTAAATTTAATAACAGGAAAAAATCAATTTTAATTAACACCATTCTCTTAAAATTAGCGTAGTAATTCTTACAAAATATTTCTGAACATCTGAGTCAGAAAGTAATTAATAATTTACCTAATGACGTAAATAATCCTAATTTATGTTTATTTAATACTACATTTATAGTATACCTGTTTTCATTTTATGAATGACTAGTTTGTTATTTATATACCAAAATACGTCGAACTTGTACAACTGTTTCATTCGAATTTAGAAAAAGTAAAGCCTGATTCACAATGGGTCGGCGCTATTTAAGCAGCCTTGGCAGGCTATTTTCAATCTTATTTTACTGCTACATCTAAGATAATGTTAGCCTCACACAGACGTAGCGATAGATTCAATGCGTTTCTCTGATATCGGTACACATCTTTCACTTATTGTACTTTCATTAATCTCCATATACTCGTATGTACGTATATATATATATATATATAAGTTCAAACACATATATGTGCGTTTGAAAAATATTAACCGGACTTTGTTAAAAATGTTTGCGGTATGTTCGTGGTAAGTTCGCCGCGGTCTAACTGCACTAAATCTACTATCTATACCGTTGTAAAAAATATTTTTTATTTGTTCACATTCTCTCTACATGCTCAAATCACCATAAAATGATAACATCGGTCGTGCATGGAGTACTGTTCGCATCTTTAGGACGGCTCAGTCATATACTAGTCGGAGACGTTGGAATCAATTGAGAAAAGAACCAGGAAACTAATCGGCAATGACCGTCTTTTTTATGCTCGACTTTAGAGTCTAGAGTATAGACGCAAGGTCGCGGGACTATCTGTCTTCTCTCGGATACATTTCGGGAAGTGTTCTTTAGGATTGTATGAGCTGGTTCCTCTATCTCCATTTTATCATCAAACAACCACATGCACTAGTTTGCACCACCGTTTCATGGTGGAAAACCATTAGTCAGAACCAAACGCTTTCATGTTTTCTGATGGGCACTGCCGAAGAGTGGAATAATTTCTCGGAGACTATTTTTCCTGACAAATACAATTCTTGAAGTCTTAAAGTCACAATTGAATACGTATCTTCTAGGTAAGCGTGCTCCATCAGAAACCGTGTCTTCACCAAACATCAGGTGAAACTGGTCAAATGCAAACAATAAAAATCATGACATATTATATGTCACAAACAAGTAAAGATTTTAATATAAAGGTAATAAGTCATATGAAATTTTTAGCATTGTATTTAATCGTTGTCTGTTGGAACAAATAGCGTTACGGGCCCCATTCCCACTAATCTGCTTCCATTCCTTGCGAAACGGGAACATTGTTCCACCTTTATCTTGGTTAAATTACGTTTGGCGCAGATATTCTGGCTTTGTTTCATTTTCTCCACCACGTAATTGCAGTTTTACTTTTAAATTTCCAACTTGGAAAACGATCTTCATTAATACGTAAATGATTTTTGAAAGTTCGTAGCCAAATGCTAAAAGCAAAAACATCAAACCCATTTCGTCCTGTTCGTCCGTCTGTGTATGTCACAGCCGTTTCATTCCGAGAATAATGGCACTCGTTATATAGATGAATGTTGCACGAACGGCGTCATATTATATACCTCTATTATTTTATTGCGAAGCTGGCGGACATGTAGACGACCCAATTCATAGAAAGTGGTTTTTTTGTATCGCCTCTCCTCTTTCTTAGGACAGGAAAGAGGGTCTTTTAATATTTTTTTCTTTTCTTTTATTTGTGATAATAAATGGGTGTATACTTTCTTTCTCTCTTCTTTTTTAAAAACTCTTATACTAATAATACACTTGCTTCTTAATCTATTATGTTTCCCTATTTCTAATACAATTCTTTCTTTACTACAGGATACAATGAAAACTATTTTTCTACTACATGTGTTGGCATCCTAAAGTTATAGCAGCTAATATGTATTTATAGAAGATGTTATGAAGCTACATTTGTAATTATTACTCGTATAATAATGTCATAATTTAATAGATTATGTTAGGTATCACGAAACAATAGGTATTTTAAGAAGATCTGTTGCAGTGGATAACAAGGAATAGTTAGTGAATACGATACTGTTATATTTTCTAAATGTTTTGGTCGTATTTATAACAGGAATTAACAAGCTGTTGGACATTTTGATTGCGAACATTTAATTGACGATATTTTCAAGTTCTTTATAGTATTCAAGCGTTGCACGAGGAGGGGCAGACAGTTGTTCTACCATTCGCCAGGCGCTGCAATTAAGTGAGTAAGTGACGTATTTATGTTATCTTTAAATGTTTATCTATAGAAATGTCCCTGTGTAATGTGATATAAATGTTTAATTTTGAGATGATATAAGGACATTTAAAATAGTAAGTTAATAATTGGGAGGCATGGGGTGACTGTAAGGAGAGGCTGTAGGTCACCGGGCCAGGTTGGGCCCGGTCTTTATGACATCTTGGTAATATATCTAAACGTGTTGCTATCAAATAATTAAATAGAGTTATTCTTTCATCTTGTTTCTGTGGCGACGACTTATTGATTTATTATGCGAAGTTTCGATGACGCTTACATAATTATGTTTTCTTATTTCTAATACGTTTCCTACTTTACTACAAGATAAAAAGAAAACAATTTTCATACTACATGTTTATCTTACTATTTAGAAAACTCACCTGAAGATTACTCATGGAAAGTGGTTGCCGTCGCCTGTATATCTTTGCAACACTAATGGAGAAGCCAACGTATTGCCAGCCTTTAGGATGGGATAAAGAGGATGGAATAGAGAAATGAGACTGAGGATTTGCTATTAGAACAGGGAGGATTTTTCTGCAAGTGCAATAATGAGTCGTAAAAAATGACCCTACCCCAGGGGAGTCCTCTAAGTTTTGAACATTAAAGTGGATGTTTTTGAAAAATATTGTAGGTGGTAAAATTTAAATAACTATCCGGTAGTATAAGTTGTATGCGTTTTCGATCTTACATCTTTTAGGAATCTGTTGCCAAACGACATAAACAATAAACTATGACCATTGTATAGAAGTCCTAGGCATAATTTCTATGACGCCATTTCTTTACTTTATTTTATACATGTGACAAAAAGCTAAAAAACGCAAAGGCGAAAATTAAAAGAAAACTCATTTTCGTTCCAAGTATACTTTTTTATGAAAAAAAAATTAGCTTTTCTATAGGCAAACTTTCTTATTAAAGCCCTTATTCTTATTATAGCTTATAATTAAAGATATGAAGAAGCGCCTGAAGTGTCTGGAGCTAACAGGCAGTCGCACAACCGCAGCCTGCCCTAATATCTTAACTATGTGTGCGTAAAGCCAGTCTTACATACACCGTCATCAAAGTATGTTAGACAGCTAACAAACTACGTAGGAGTTGTTGCAAAGTACCCATGCGTCTGTCAGGTCAGAGTTTGTGGGGCTATAAACAAGTAATTATGCGCGAATGTGCCCCGATACTAACAATTCTTGATTTAATTAAAATTTGAGTTCGTTCACATGAAAACCGCATCCTTTAACTAGTTGTTTTGGTCAAAATTAATATTGAAAATAAAGAATATTTTGGAGTCGTAATCGTACTGAGTGCCCCAAAAATAGAATTAACCTCACATAGAAAAAGAATATTAAGAATGAAAATTTAAGTTCTTTAATAGGCTACCTTTCCATAAATATAATATATTTAAATAGACTTTTTTATTTAATACTTGTTTTAACCAAACAAATACAATAAAGGCATATGGTATAATAATTGTAAATTTTAATATAACTGTACAATTAGGGAGTCCTTACGCTAGTCGGTACAAATTTGGTAAATACACCGCAACAAAACCCTACGCCTACAAGATTAGTGATATCACTTTCTCATACTCGACACGCCATATCAAGCCGGTGAGAATTTTTGTAACTTTTACCATACTAACCAGGTTCATTAGCATGATATTAGAATATAAGACTTGTCCTATATTCGCCATCTGCACCTTTCTATCAATTTTTGTCAAACCCTTAACTTTTATTCATAACTAAGATTTGTTTGTTTATTTTTATACGTTTTACGAGTAGCTTTAAAGGGCTATTTTAAAATATAAATGTAAATTATTTTCTTTTCTTCTAGGACTTTACCTGAAATATATGCTACAAAATACCTAGGTCCATGTTGTGTCTAATTAACTCATAATTAAATTGCAAACCTATAAAGGCAGAAAAACTTTCTGCTTTGTAGGTTTTTATTATGAAGCTGCATAATAACAATTTTGATGAAATAAAAATACAAGTAAAATTATCCTTGACCTTGTCTGAGACATGGTTTTAAGTTATGTTTTAGCGTATCCGTGTCTGATTATTATCCTGTATCAGATCACTATTGTGTTTCTGCGACGTATTGCATAATCGTACTAAGTACGATTCGGTTGCCATCTCAATAGCAGGACGATAGGGATTATACGATAAATGTGATGACATTCTGGTATTACATATCTTTTTTGTAGGCTGGTAAAAGTACAGTACCTACACATCCCATCATATATCTCAGAAAGATAGCAATATTTTTTTCAATTAAATTTTTTAATTTGTTGTAATGCGATTAAGCAGATTTAAAACAATAATGAAATGCGGACGCGCTTTTAGAATGATCTTGTCTTGTAGTATATATAGTAAACAAAATATTAAGAACATTTGCTTTTGGCGGTCTGTGCAAATCACACCCGACACGTGAACGTTACTCACGTTTTGATCAATATCTTAATGTAATCAACTTGAATATTTAAAGCAATTTGGAAGAATACGGTTTATGTAATGCTAGATTGTTTCATGGTTCAAAAATTAATAATAGAATAGAATAAATAACACTTTATTGCTCACCAAATATGCAATGAACGTATAGATATTCTTATTAAATTTCATGTAGATGCACCTTACTGGCAGTCTTCCTGACAAATCGCTATAACATACAACAGACAGACGGACAAAAATAATGACATTGACTAAAATAACTACGATACCCTCAAAATGTAATAAAATATTGGAATAAATAAGTTTTTGAAAAGAAAAACAGCGAGGAAACGAGGTCTTGAGGGATTATGAGTAGAATACAATACAAATAATTTAAGTTCTCTTGCATGGTATTCGATTATATGTAATAGATTATAATAATATAAATTATTTAAATATAATTGTAAGATAAAATTCTGTTCATAATTCTTAAAAATTTTATTATCATTTGTAGAGTACTTTCGAAGTATAACAGAAAAAATATAATAAATTAAATCTCGTGTGCCGGTATATAACCTGTCCTGGCAGATTTGTTTTTACTGGTTCATTAGATTTTTTCGATCCCTGGCCCGTTTTTGTAATACGCTTTTTTAGTAGATTGAATCTCGATCACGCACATTTATTTAATTAAAAGTTGATCAAAACATCGAAAAAAATTTAATCGATCAGTTCAGTAAAAAAAAACAAAGTGCGTAATTTAAACGTATTTTTGTATTAAAGTTTTTACATACAAAAAATAAATTAGCGTTATAAAAAAATCGTGTCTGTGCGCAGTTCACACGCAGTAGAAGTGAAACTTCAGAGAATGCTTATATATAAATACTAGTATATAAATACTCACAGATAATTCTTTAAATTTTATTAATATAAATATAATTCCCTTAGCCTACATGCGTGAATATATTACAATTCAAAATAAACTTATTAAATATTACTTTCAGTATTTCACTGTTTTAATCTAAAAAAAATATCAGTTTTATTTCGGTCCAAATTGGACCTATGTTTAATGGTCTTATTGACTCTCTAATCTGTACTGCACAATGTAAAACTCGTATCTCATTTTCTCGCAGGCGTAGTTCTATAGATTTATGTGTTTATCTCTTTTTAATGTCGCTTTTTCGTTTCATCGAGCTTCAAACCACAACGATTCTAAAGAAGTTTCACTTCACAAAATATCTTATGTTTAGGTTAAGTAGGTACCTATACAGAATGAATTATTCATGTGGGCTCTGTAGACAAAATCGAAACTATAAGATATAGCGAAATATTCTCAAAGGAGTTTCCGGCCTGGTTCTGTATTATTAAGTATTTGAAAAATGAATTACCTCGGTCAACCGAATCTACTGATTTTCAGAAAAGAAACCAGATACTGTATTAATATATCAAATGATACTGTAATTTGTAAGGATCGATTTATATACAAGCATGTTAAACGGAAAACTAAAAGAAAGGGTGATTTTTAACAAAATGTATTGGGATCAAGTACTGTAACAAATGTTAAACGTTACACGAGTACTTAGAGTATTTGCCACCAATCAGTTACCCGATTAATGGAATCATTTCCACGGGATTGAAAAATTTAACCAAAAAAAGTTCGTGTTATTCTGAGCTATCGTTGTAATTTACTTACAAACACGTTGTCTTCGCAACTCGAACATTCTTTGGCGTATTAGTGCAACGAAACGTTCGTGTTGTCGTGACGCAAATAATATTAATGCGTTGGTTGTTATGAAGGAATAATAAATACGAGTATTATATACTTGTATGTAATTGACCAACTTTACTACATTGTATACAATTATTGTCCACGATCATGACGACTATAGTTACATAATTTAAAGTCAACAAATACAAAGTTTTGTTGGTATAATTGATCACCATGGGAGCATTAAATCCCGATTGCGTTCGGAGTGTCAGCTTCGACGCCCATGTTCGCTTTCTTTAGTTCTTCTCCACTTAACGCTTCGGCGTCCCTTATGTAGAGTATTAGTATGCATGTTACCTATCTTTCACAACATCAATCCAGTAATTCTTACACTTACCCTTTCGATCCAGACCTGGCGGAGGTAGCGTGATTAGACACATAACTAACCGGTTTCCGTAAAACGTGGCCGTACCAACGTAAGCCACTTTCCTACAGTTTGTCTGATATATTACGGACACGAAGACTGCCGCAAATGCGAGTATAACCAGTACATCATAATATTTCTGTTACTTTTAGTTATGGGCATCGTCTCCACTTCTGTGCTTTATCTCTCATCTATTCTGAGACAGATATAACCTGAGATAGTCTGGGTGTCTGGGAATCGGTCCCAGAGTAATTCGTTTTTTATTACCCATACATAACAGAAGCGTAACCTGCTTAATTTGGGGATACATAATTTGTTTGTTTGTCTGCCGATTATATCATATATTATTATTATTATATTATATATATGAATATGTTCAGTTTGCTGCATATGTTAAATATTGAAGATATAATTGTAAAAATCCCTAAAGTAATATCTGATAGTGGGATATCTAACCTGTTAATTTTCACGCCTAGAATATCATTTCACTTGACATATAAAATGTCAGTTAATATTGAAGGATAAAGGAGGGGTGACGCCTTCATCTGATAACATGATGGAAACAAGTGCCGTTTTTATTTTGAATTTATTTGAAAAACTTTTAGATAATTAGAAGTGAAGTGTGCGAGGTACAAACAGTTGGTTTATTGACATGGAAAACGAACCTGGAAGCTCGCTGTTATATATATATATATATGTGTGTGTCTGTGTATATATGTATAATATACATATATTACGAGTACATATAATATATGGGCACGCTCTTCATTGGCAGTAATCTGCTACGTAGTGTATTTTAGTTTCTATATCTTTTTGTCGGAATAAAAAGAACTACAAACTTGGGAATATGTATTATTATATATATATATATATATATATATATATATATATATATATATATATATATTCCCTGATTTTATTTTATACCTGATTCCCTGGTAAGGAACTTGTGTGGACCAAACCCACTGTCAGCGACTACATCACGGCATCATACGCCAGGTCGAATAAGATTCACAGCTTACACTTTACTTTTCAAGCACCGTGTAATGGTAACTTTCATACCTGACCCAATTTGCACGGGTCTTTCCGAAAAATTTACCCAAGTGATGTTTTATGTTAGTACTTATCTTGGGCCCAATAAACCAAGCTGTGAAAGCTAGATATGGAATAATACACTCAAAGAAATAATGAACATAATTTGCTACACTTATAAAATTAATAAAGGTTAAGTAGGGTTGTTGTTAGGGTTTTCCAGTTTTTGGCTTGGAAATGACCTTTTGTCAGGTAATCCGATAATATTGAGTCACCAATTAGTGAAATTAAAAGATTTAATTTCTGACCCACAGGATTTTAATTAAGGGCACAGAGCAGGGAAACGTGAGACATTAAAACAAATTGTTTGCTGTAATCATTACTTTCTAAATTACGTTTTATATTATATAAATAATAATAACTTATATCAACGTTGCTCGTTGATATAAGTATTCCACATGACTGTAATCTCGTAAATGCTGAAACTGATAAATTAACGAAATACCTAGACCTCGCGCACGAGATTACTGACATGTGGCATATGGAGTCAACGATCATCGTACCGATAGTGGTGTCCGTTAACGGTTTAGTAGCGAAGAGCCTCGACCGACATCTAGAGAGGCTCTCGCTCGGTAAATGGGTGAAGGGCCAGATGCAGAAGGCGGTTCTCCTGAGCACGGCACGCATTGTGAGGAAGTTCCTGTCTCTGGAGTCTTAACCACCGGTAGCTTGGACCGTAGGACCCGCTGCCGACGGACATCATCTTTTTCTATTTTTTTAATATGTATTTATTTTATATATATATATATATATATATATATATATATATTTAAAAAAACATAAAAAAAGATTATAAATAAATATATGTGAAATAATAATAATACTGTCACGCCACATTTACATTAAATTTGTCAAGGGGCCTCTACGTGTTGGCCTTCCCATGGCCCCACGCAAGCCCCCCAAAAGTCCGGGCCATTTTTATGGCCCATGCTCTTGAAAGACATACAGTATAATAATACAAGGCCATAAACTTCTCTTGTAGGGGAATGGACGGTAAATGTACATGTACTACCATGTTTCTTCAAGGCAAATTGGCGGGTTAGAAACATCGGTAAACGTAATGTACAGGTTTCCTTGCAATGCTTTATCGTTAACGGAGAGGTGTTTCGTCTTTTACCTATTCTACTATCTCTACAATGTAACAACTATTCTCATAGTTGCTTAATTATCTTAAACAATTTAAAATAATAAATATTTAAAATAAAATAATAAATATAATCTAAAATAGAATATATAAACTTTTAATTAATAATAATATAAAACATAATTTTAAAAAATAACCACCCTAAACGAACTGACACACCATAGCGTCATACAGTAATTTTGTACAGGTAAAACGAAGTCATAACGATATACGAAACATACGAGACGGCAACAGAGGACATAAAATTATCTGGGTTGGTTAAGAGGTGTCAGACGTATGTAACATAACTGCTTAAATATTATGAAAATCTTGATTCTAATATCTTGATCCCATACTGGGAATTTAGTTAGTGTTAAGCTCCTCTCATAAGTCCACTAGAAGTTGCGAAGAGGAGACTGCCGTGTCATCCAGCGTACTACATGGATTCTTAGGGGAGTGCTGTACCGAATACCTGAATTCTAACCCACTTCTTACCCTTTTAGTTTCCTAAAGAAAAATATACTAACTCAATCTTATTTGGCTTGCGTTTTATTGATTCTAGGATTGGATGAGAAGTTTTAAGAGGAACTGCGTATTCAGATATAAAAAAGACATTGAAACTAAAATACACTATGTACTAGATCGCTGCCAACGGGGAGCGTGCCCAAAAGGCTGGCTGCATAGCCACGCTGTGTTCCAATACTTACTGGTTGTGCAATATTATATAATATAATAAAAAGGAAATATTAGATGTGATGCCAACGTTTCACTTCCACAACTTCACCGCTCGCCATCGGCGTAATGTTCACCCTCATTTCCTCAACACAACGGTCATCTAAAACGTTAATTCCGGCTACAGTAATGATTTAAAAGGAACTGATAGTAAGGTTTTTGGTTCGCGTTATGACTTCGAATAATTCAAGGAGTGCGTCATAAAATTTCTTCAGTCCGACACTGTGTTGTTAACACCTTAGGTGTTATACACGTCGATAGACGGCGGCGACCACTTTATATCTGGGAGCTGCCTACCTTTAAACATGATTTAAGCAATAAAATAATGTACCTCCTAATTTAATTTCATAGAACTGAATGCAGTCTGAATTTCAGGTTGAGTTGATACATATTTATCATTGAATAATATAATAGGTAAAGCGTATGAAGAAAAATAATTAATTGCGTCATTAATGTATAATTATCTATACAAGTTTAAAATTATATATACAAGTTATCTTACCATAGTAACAATACAATTTAAACAATAACAAATTGATAATTAATTCACAGAACAGTTAAAACTATAAATAATATACACGTACTAAAATCTCACAGTAATTATTGTAACTATTATATTCAAATACAGTCGTTTTGATAATAACATTTAAACGCACACAAATAGTCAAACAAAATTCAAGTGGATCCTTCTTTTGCTATTAAATTACAATAATTTCATTGGAAGGCTCTAAGTAGACTTTGTAAGGCATTTTATGACCGCATTTAACAACCATATTTTTTTTATTGCAGGAGTTCAGCAGACAGGCAGATAGCCCACTTGATGGAAAGCGGTTACCATCGCCTATGGACATTTGCAACACCAAAGGTGCTACAAATGCGCTGCTGCTCTCTTAAGGGAGACTGGAACCTGGTTACTAATGCCGGAACACAGCTCAAGGTTGTTATGGCGACATACTTTAGACCAGGGGTGGTAGCCATCTAGTCGGGCAAATACCCTACCACCTGGCTGTGGGTTGTATTGTCGCCTCTTACGACAGGCCCCCCGGCCGCAGGAAATTGTATTCTTTTTGCCCGACTGGATGGTTACCACCCCTCGTCTAAAGTATGTCGCCATAACAACCTTGAATTGTGTTCCGGCATTAGTGACCAGGTTCCAGTCCCCGTTTATGAGAGCAGCAGCGCATTTGTAGCACCTTCGGTGTTGCAAATGTCCATAGGCGATGGTAACCGCTTTCAATCAAGTGAGCCGTCTGCCTGTCTGCTGAACTCCTGCAATTAAAAAAAAAACTATTCCAGTAGCTTTTTTAGCTTCCATGTACACAGACAGTCACGGTATGTGTACAATTTTATAATATTATATATAGATTATCATTCATGGGCTTCTTCTAAATAAGTAAATGAATGTCCATTGTTATAAAATTATTGAGGCATAAGAATGTCATATGGAACTTGGGCAAGGAAAATGCCGATGTTGTCAGCCACAGCCGTACTTAAGGATTTGCAAATGTAGGGTCCAACATCATTAACAATCTCTTGCGACATTTTATTAATTAGCCTGTTAATTTGCTCACCTGGAATAAATATTGTTTATTGAGTTGTGCATGATTTTAGACATATTATGCATTATACTCGTATAGGTCGTGATAGCGTAATGGTTAGCGCACGCGTCCCAAACTCAAAGGGCGCGGATTCGATCTTAGGGCTTTCTGACCTAATGTGTATATTGTTACAATTAACACGTGCTAACAACGATGAAGGAAAACGTCGTTATGCAATCTGCACATCGAAATAACCGATGTGTCAAAACTGCCAAGACGCCTTGGACAAGCGTGGCGGGTAGGTATACTGTCCGTTCCCTTATAATGAGAGGCCCGAGCCCAACAGTAGAACATGTATGGGCTGTTATTATTATTATATTAATATGCTTCATTCGCGCGATACTTGAAAAAAATTAAAATTTTGTGTACCCGTTAGATTGTAGTTATGGCATGCGTTTAATTGTTCTAGAGTTTATGTCCGCTTATCAGTTTATCTCAAATTGTTACAGAGCCAGTTTGAGACAAAGTGACACAGAGACATCTAAATATTTACACCCTTAGTGACAGAGTGACCTTCAAAATAAACTTAAGCGTAGAAGTCGTAAAATTATAATATAATGACAATCGGTAGTCATATTATACATTCCGTAGCCTTTTTTATTTTAGCTAATTTAAATATTAAACATCCGTTAATTACTGTAAATTGTAAAAAAACGTTACTGGAATAAAATTTGTATATGCTAGTTCGTAAATCATGCGAACATGTTTATTTTTTTGTATTATGAAACAATAAACACAGCCAATGGAAGATTCACTGATGATGTAAAAATAAGAATTTCGACTTCTGAGATAATCCAACTATGTCCATGTGTGTTAAAAACCAAATAAATGTTTTATTTCTTTCTTTTCTTTACATAGAAATGACAATCGCCCACGAAAAGCGAAACTCCAAACAAGTACTAAATCCTTCACGACTAAAGGCCCATTCCCATAGCTTACCAACCGTTCATTTACATTAATATTGATTAAAATTTGACATAAGCTTCATACGAGTAATTTCAAAATTCTACTGATGTTAAGTGAATGAATGGTAAGATATAGGAACCGGCCACAACTGGTACCGCAAGTCATCTTCTCTTTCTCTTTAATGTTTTCTAATTTTTAACATATTTTACGATCTCGTAGCCATTTGGCCAAAAACGAAATCCTTATGTTTTCGTATTGTCTGTCTGTCTGTTAAAAAAATAGAGATTAGGAGTGACCGCTATACATAGGTAGATACAATTAATGGCTTAAATTTTATTTTTCATTTCTCATATTCTGAAAGTGCGCTTGGAGTTGCTTGATCACAGGGATGAAAACAATACTTTTTGTCCCTGGGAAACGATTTTCCCTGGTGTCAAAAAAATTCAAAACTATGCAAACCATAGATAATACATGCGACTCATGTCCCAACTTGTATATACAGCCTCTGTTAAATCGCGGCATAGGTAAATTGTAATAAAAAATATCAACAATTTTGTAATATCATTTTATACTTATAAATTACTTTTCACTAAATTATTAATAAATCGGTGACAAAAAAATATAGGCTGGTAGAATGCCACAGAAAACAAATTACTTGACGTTTCACATGTGACGTATCAAATAAAATTATCAGATTTAGATATGGATTTAACGCCTGGTTTCATTTGAGAAGTATTTATCTCCTAATATTAATCTGTACTCTGTGAGTAGTTGATTATTTAATCAGGTTTTTATTTACTATCCTCATTTTCGAAATGAAAAGCCGAGTGTTCACCTCGGGTGAAAGACCAATTTAAGCGCTCGAACTATTAGCGCCGTCACTACGCTCGTGCGCTAAACCATCTCGTGCTTATATAGGTTTCTTTCATTCCTTGTGTAACACTCCACTGTTTGTATTTTTTTGCTTCGCTTTTATCACATGTTTGAAGTATTTCCGTTCCTAATATGTCTTATTTTAATTAATTAAAAGTTCAGGTCATTAGACTCCTAGTCATGTTTCAGATGATCTATCAATTTTAAGCAAATGATTGTAGTCTGATCTACATACTATGCCTAAATATAAAGGATCAGTTTTTAGAGTTTTTGCCAGTTGGAAGTTTGTTTTGGGTAGGCCTCAGAATGGTTTAACGGATTTTAATAAAAATATTAAAGACTAATGGTTTTATTCATATCGAGTTGGAGTAAGTTGAAACGCTTTTTTATGGTTTTAAAGAGGAGTTTTATGGTTTTAAATGATTTTACAGGACAGTAAATCAAGAATATTGTTTTAGATATTCGTGTAAAATTCCATTTCGATATCTTGCAGGGTTCAGAACAGGTAAAATAAAGTTGAAGTCCCACGCGAGAAACCGGTTTTAAATATGTGTTATGAAACAATAAAAAATGAATTTCAAAAACTTTACCTAAAGACTTGTCGTAGAGTAAATTTTCTAACCTAAACGTAGCTTTCTCAACTTCGTACGTGACGTCTTGGTCATAAATTTTCCAATAAATTTGTCCATCATCCCCTTTCACATGCTTGTATCAATATCTGATGTGAAGCAATGTATTTTCTGTAATTAAGGATCAACTCAATAAAATAATAGGCCAAAACATTCATAACAACTGAAGTCTAAGTTTTAATATATGAACACCAGTAAACTATTGATAATACAGCATATCACTGCTCTCACTAAACTTTTTATCCATCCAACAGGAGTGCTTGTTAAAATGTATTAATTCTGATAATTATATTTTTAACTGGCATTTTCAAATGAATAATTGAATTGAATATCAATTTAATGACTCCTTTGATATTACCAGATTATGAAAACCATTGTTTCGTATAGTTTATAAATATTTATAGAGTTAGAAAAAACCAATTTATTAAATTTAATTTAAAATTATGTTCATTAATTCCCAAACAAGCGAAGTCTTATCGGATATAATCACATTACATGATATAATTACACATTGTAGGTGTAACCTTGAAGATGTTAATTTAATTTAGTTAGGTCCGGTTCCTATATCTTACTGACCGACAAGTAGTGTCAAAATTGCAAAAGTTTATATATAGATACCGACCATTACTTAATTTTCTTGTTAGCTTGTTAGTACACAAGTCCGCTCTGCAGTGAGAACCGCGAGCAAGTTCTCTGTGAGGGTAGTTTTGCACCAGGAATCCGCCGTAAGTCATCACTTATTTCTCCTGGTCATGAATTCAATAACTGCGGGGGATGATGTCCCCTGGTGCATGGTTTTCGCCGATGATATTGTTCTGGTAGATGAATACGGGGTGGCACTTCAAAACAAATAAGAGCTAGAGGACTTTGGGTTGAAAATCACCAAAAACAAAAGTGAATACATCTTTATAGATTTCGGTGGAACCTCTAGTGTTGTGCCTCTTAAATTACAATCAACCATATTACCCTGTAATCCCGAATTCAGGTACCTTGGCTTACTACTGCCGAATAATTGTGATATAGAGAAGGATGTAAGTAGAAGTATAAAATTAAATATAACATGGTTAAAGTGCTGACAGGTAACCGGTGTGACATATAACAAACTAATGCCACTGAAACTAAAAGCTCAGATATATAAATCTGTCATACGACCAGTTATGTACGGGTCCGAATGTTGGGCCACTAAAGTGATAGACCACGAATGTCTCCACTCAGATGAGATGAAAATGTTGAAATGAATGTGTGATGTTACAAGAATAGATAAGGTGAAAAAAGAGTACATATGGAGATCTTTGAAAGTTTAACCTTTTTATTTATTTATTGCAGGAGCTCAGCAGATAGGCAGATGGCCCACTTGATAGAAAGCGGTTACCATCGCCTCTGGACATTTGCAACACCAAAGGTGCTACAAATGCGCTGCTGCTCTCTTAAGGGACACTGGAACCTGGTCACTAATGCCGGAACACAACTCAAGGTTGTTATGGCGACATACTTTAGACCAGGGATGGTAGCCATCCAGTCGGGCAAATTCCCTACCACCTGGATGTGGGTTGTTTTGTCGCCTCTTACAACAGGCCGCCGAGCCGCAGAAAATTGTATTCTTTCTCCGTTCCTGCACGGATAACCTGTGACTGAAAAACTACAAGATTGTAGGTACAAATGTAAAGGTAGACCAAAAAAGAGATGGGCGGATTGTGTGAAGGATAATATAATGATTTGTGTTGTGACAGAGGACGTATATCAGATAGAGATAGAGAAGTGTGGAAGGATGGAGTTTTGCTGACCTCAAATAATTGGGAGAAGGTGAAAGAAATGAGTTATTTTTTTTTAGGCATTTAGACATAATATGAGTATTCAATTAACAATAAATGGCATAATCTTATATACAAGTCTCAGCAACAATTATTTTCTTATATTTTTCTTTTTTGAGATGTTTAATTTTTAAGTTCTGAAGCCTCGAATATAGCTTCCGAGACATTTGATTGACTTCTCAGGTGAATAGAGACTTGATGTTTACATTATACTTTATGATTCTATCACGACAAGAAAAAATCAAGCTTTCTGTAACGTTTGGCAACAATTGACTACTAATTATTCTACTTGTGGTCTATAGACAGAATTGGAAACATTTTGACGGTAACACGGAAAGTGATGTTTTACTGTGTAGATTTATTTTTGAAACAGTGGCCGTGAGTGAACTTCGTATCGTACGTAGTTCCTGAGTCAAGAACATTATAATAAAACTACGTTTCAACGGTTTTAAGCGCGGTAATTTTATTTGATTTTTGGTTTTTCCGACGTTTCGGCCACTTTTCAGTGGCCGTGATCACGGAAAACAAAGATGTCAAGTGTCAACGAGTATTGTTAAAGTTTTATTTAGCCTACCGCCAACTTATTAATTTTAATTATTTAATTTTTAATTTTGTTTATGGTTATTATTTAATCTATGGGAGCCTAATCTAATTTACTACCGCTTCGCAACATGTTATGGCTTGAAGAGAAGAAGCGGCGCAAGAAACTCTTCAGCAAACATGCCTAGCTCTAATAATTTTATATAATATTAAAATGGGTGGAAGGAAAATAAAAGTAATTATCAGTCAAGTTGGTTTGTGTTCCGTTGTACGCAGAAAGAGCTCACAGTGTCTTGAGGTCTGGCAGCTGGTTTTTGCTGGGTTTGGGTCTTAATAGTTTTGATAATTGGATCCCAAACAGGTGGTACTTGCCAACCATCTTCTCTATTGAAATTTGGGTGTTTTTTGATTTCAATAGCCTCACGCATCATTCTAGGTATGAAACGATTCTCTTTCGCGAGGATTTGTGGGTTATCGAATCTGATGTAGTGGTTGGGTTTATCCAGCGTGTGTTCACTGATCGCAGACTTCGTAGACCTTGTGTGTTTCATGTCAGCAATGTGTTCTTTTACTCGTGTTTTTATGCTCCTCTTTGTTTGCCCAATGTATGACAATCCACACTCACAATCAAGCTTGTAAACCCCTGCATCCTGGAGTGGGATATTGCATTTCACAGGTCTCAGAAATTGGGTAATCTTTTTCTGCGGCTTGAAATATGTTTTGATTGAAGCTCGCCTGAGGATGTGACCAATTCTGTCTGTGACCCCCTTGATGTAGGGTAGGGTAGCAGGGCACCGCTCAACTGAAGGTGGTTTGGGGCCTTTGTGACGTTGGTGTGGAGTCTTCAGCTGATTGCGTTGTAGAACTCGCTTGACATGCTGAAGCTCTCCAGCTATGTGGTTCTCGTCACAAATTTTCCGTGCTCTCTGAAACAAAGATTTGCCCACGGTAGCTAACTGACTAGGATGGTGGTGAGACGAACCATTAAGGTATTTATCTGTATGGGTAGGTTTCCTATACACCGTATGACCAAGAGTATTGTCAGGGTTCCTTAGGATGAGCACATCCAGAAAAGCTAATTTATTATTTGCCTCTAGTTCCATAGTAAATTTAATATTACTGCTAATGGAATTGAGATGATCTAGAAATGCAGAGACTTTATCGTTTGGGAGGACGGCAAAAGTATCGTCTACGTACCTTTTATACATCTTCGGCTTAGCCGGAGCGGTATCCAGTGCCTTCTGCTCGAAGTCTTCCATAAAAATGTCAGCTACGACAGGAGACACCGGTGAGCCCATGGCTACACCGTTGATTTGGTCGTAGAAGCCGTAGTCCCACACGAAATAGCCAGATGTGAGGCAATGTTTTAGTAGATCTGCATATTCCTCAGGCATGTTATTATCTATTAGCTTCCTTTTGACAATCTCAATGCAGTCTTCCACTGGTAAACTGGTAAATAAGGACTGGACATCAAAACTGACTAGTACTTCATCCTCAGCCAATGTCAAATTTTCAATTGCGCTGATGAAGTCGAAGGAATCCTTGACATGGTAGGGTGTGTTGCCGCGGAGATTGTTGAGTGTCTTCGCGAGATGTTGTGCCAGTCTGTATGTTGGTGAGTCAAGCTGGCTAACTATAGGGCGCAAGGGGATGTTGTTTTTGTGAAGTTTAGGTAACCCATACAGTTTAGGCGCTTTGGCGCAAGATGGTGTGAGTGCGGATACGTCTAAGCTTAATTTTTCGGAGTGTTTTTTCATAACCGCGATTGTTTGTTTGGTTACTTTATCCGTGGGGTCAGTTTTGACCTTTTTATAAGTGCTTTCGTCCGATAAAAGATCTTGTATTTTACTATTGTAATCAGACGTATCCATGACGACAGTCGCGTTACCTTTATCTGCACGGAGCACGGTTATTTCTGGTTTATTGCGAATGTTTTTTAAGGCAATATATTCAGCACGAGTGAGATTCGGTTTGGGTAGACGACTACGGCGTAAAACCGATGAGATATCTTGTCGTATAGCTTCCGCATCCTCTTTCTGCATGCTGTTCCTTACCAGACATTCCTCTACGTTGCAGATTATGTTTTCAAAAGGTATTTTTCGCGGGGTTATTGCGTAATTAAGGCCTTTTTCTAATACCGAAACGGTGTTTTTATCGAATGTTTGTTTTGACAGGTTAACCACCGACAGTGACATATGATTAGTGGTCGCGTTTCCGTGCACATCAACAATTGCTTCACAATGGAGCTCAGGTATATTTTTTTGCGCGTTCCTTGTACCAAGATGTTTGTTTTGGTTTGTTAGCATTTGGTTGTATTTTGAAATTTGGCGGTTTTTTAGTTGTTCATATTTGACCTTTGCTCTCTTGTTAACAATATCAATGTAGTTTTGGAAATCTTCTGTCGATAGTATTACCTGTATTTCATTGTTTTGCGTCTCGATAGCTCTATCTACGTGGTTCAAATTTAAACGGTGTTGGCGGATAAGGCATCTTAATAACTTTAAACTAGCCTGGCGTAGAATGCTGGCGCTTCCCGATATATCTTTTTTAGATGTTAATTTTACACATACCGGTATAATATTATTATCGCGACACCTTTTTAAGAAATTTAACGATGTCACTAAACGCGCATGTTTTGTTTTTAGGCACTCACACCGCCGAATTTTATTTGCGATTTCCAGACCGTACTGGTTCACATAATATTTTCTTATGCTTGAAGGTTATTTAAAAAAATGAATATTTATAAACATTGGCTACAAACGTATGACGTACCTAATCTAAACTTAGTTTACATTATTAATTGTATAATTCTTATAAGAATTATAAACACTAACGGTCATATTAAATTTGAGTTAGTGTAAACTTGAAGGCTTCTTTACGGCCCTTAAAGAATACTACAAATTTATTATGACTCAATATGAATAAGACCGTAAGTAATTATTACATTTTTATGTGATATAAAAACGTCTTACTGAAATATTAACAGTTTTCTATTTTCATTCGTTATAAATATTATTCGTCAATAAGAGGTCGAAATTGAAGTTTTATTTTGAAAATTATTAAATTTTATAGGTAAAATAAAATTATAAACTAAACTATCTTATTATTTAATATACAGTACAAGCAATTATAGACTGTGTAACAAATCGCTGCCAGATGGGAGCGTGCCTAGAAGGCTGGCTGCATTGCCGCGCTGTATGGCGATGCTTATTTTTTGGGCGAAATATGAGCCAGCCTTCTGATCACGGGTGGCATCAAAGAGTTTCTTGCAAAGCTCTTTGAAGAAACTCTTTGCCGACGGACCCCACGGACCTAATGTTTCAACTCCAAACGGCACAAATATGTAACCCCTTCCTAAGGTTCCATATTTGCGCCCTTTGAGAGCTTCAGCTTTTGAAGCAGCGTTGCCAGCCTCTAACTCAGTCATTGGAAGATGTGACGGGGCTAGAGTGTCTACACATGTCGCGTCCCAAACAAGCGGCCGTCCCATCTTCCAAGGAATAAGTGACATACCATCCGGCCTCTTGCTATCGTCGCGTACCAAGCCATTCGGTTCTAATACGGCCGGTACGCCGACGCTGACAAGAGCCCGGCGGATGATGTCATTGAGGTTGGCATGGCGAGATCTTCGACCAACACTATGTAAACATGCTAATCCGTGGTGTCCATACGGGTCCACCATACTCCCACACTGGCAACGATGGGATACACAACATGGAGCCCCCAACCGAAGGCTCGCAGCTAATCGAAATGTAGAATGGTCTAGGATTGTGCCTGTATTGAAGGATGGGTGTGCCTGCAGCCATTGTCCAGACTCCCAAGTAGCAACGGCCAAAAGGCGAGCGCGCTCTGTCGACCTAGAACACGTTTGTAAAAGATTTTCCCGTGTCAGTTCGCAGAGCGGCTCGTCCCAAGCTCGTTGGGAAGTCGGGACAGTGGGCAGATTAGAGTTAGGGCAAGCCATTGTCCAGGCTCTTTTGGCATCGGTCAAATATGGAATTTCAAAATGTAAAATTACTTTTTTCTAAAAATTTTAATACCAAATCACTTGTGCTATAAACCGATGACAAAAAAAGCCGGTAAAGCAACACTGGAAATTTTGCGGACGCCTAGGCCACCTAGCCTTATCGGTAGTGAGCATTGTGACCACGTTCGGTCGTCCATGTCCAAATTTATTATGGATATGAGGGTATCCCTCACGATGCTATCCAGCGTATTTAAAAGCAGAGTTTCCTTAAAAAGTTTGCAGCACCGGAGGGCATACGTAAATTTAGGCACGTAAAGGCAGTACCGGATGATAGTGAATGCCATATGGGTATTAATTTTGAATAAACGATCTGAAGTATTACGAAAATTTTGAAAATTCTCTTCGACGAAACCCGGTAGGGCCTCGTCGAAGATTGGCGCGCCTAGGAGGCGAAGTGAAGACATATTAACCATTTTAATTTTGGGAGCTATTGATTGTATTTTTGAAAGTATTTCTGTTTCGCTGTCTGTTTTATTTATGTAATATTCACATTTATCAAAGTTGATTTCCAAGCTTATGCTTTGGAGATCTGCTTTTAAATTAATTAAATCGTCTATAACCGTATTTACTTCGCCTCCCAGAGTGCCATCATCCAGATACCAGATGTTGAATTTGGATTTCAAACGGGTAATGATTGGATGGATAGCTAAGCTAAAACTGGCTGGCCCTAAGGGGTCGCCTTATTGACAACCAGTCTGAGAATATAATAAATTGTCTTGAAAAATTAATTTTGAATTTTGACTGTAACACTGCCAAAGAAAGTGGTAACAATCAGGAATTTTGTCTTTGACCTGTGACAGCAAGGCGGACCGATCAACTGAGTTGAAGGCATTTTTGATATCCACCTTCAGCACCAAATCTCCACCATTGTGACGGAGGAATGACCGCAAAGCGTGGACAGTGGCCTCACAACCTCCCCGCGAACCGAAGCCTAGTTGATTTGACTGAAAATATGTTTTTAGACTATCCGCCTTCTTTTTACAACAGCATTTGGCTGCGAGGCGGCGGTAAACCGTTCCCACGGCAATGGGCCTTAAAAAAAAAGATGGGGGCATAAGCCCCCATCTTTTTTTTAAGGCGCAGAGATTGGCACCATAAAGGATGCCAGTTACTTTATTAATAACTTTACCTGCAAGCATAACATTTATGCTTGCAGGTAAAGAAAAGAATATGTTAAACACTTCTTTAAATATGTATTTGTTTGTGGACTGTAAATATTTCAATTATAAATGAAAACTACACGTGCGTAATATATGATGATTTT
Organism: Dendrolimus kikuchii; assembly: GCA_019925095.2. Classification (NCBI taxonomy): domain Eukaryota; kingdom Metazoa; phylum Arthropoda; class Insecta; order Lepidoptera; family Lasiocampidae; genus Dendrolimus; species Dendrolimus kikuchii. The sequence goes on along the minus strand of CM034388.1, from coordinate 16,214,366 downwards.
AATAGCAACCAAAAAGAATATGTTGAACATTTCTTTAAATATTAATTCGTTGTGGACTGTAAATATTTTAATTATTAATGAAAACTACACGTGCGTAATAGAATGATGATTTTTAATAAGAGGTTATTTTTATACGATTTTACTTGACTACTTGTTGCAAACCGTATCGATTCTCTAAGTACTGTGATCTTTTACATTATTTGTTATTCAAATTGTGCCCTTCAAAAACCAATTTGTTGATTCAGTGAATCCAAAGGCTTTGAAATTGGATTTTCAGATGCTGTTTAGAATAGGATCTTAGTTAATAAACGTTGTTCATTTAAATGTATTTATTTTTTGCTAAATAAATACATTTAAATGATTTTTTTGATTTAAGAAACACTAAACGCATTCAACACTTAAATACGATATGCGTCTTGCACAACGCAAAATTTACCGGTAAATACGTTTAAAGAACTGTCAAAGTTAATCATCCAAAAATGGGTATTTAACTGCCTTAAACGCGTTTAAGGACAAAAAAATGTTGAGTAACCTCTTTTCATAAATTAATATTTACTATTCTTTATGAAATTGTCACTTATTAAAAGTCAATTACAGATTGTCACTCGTATATTATTTGCTTTAATTATTTTTCTCAATTCTAAATACCCATTATTCGTACAAACTTTAACATGGTAGCAGAGTAATAAAGTTAAGGATTTGGATGTAGTAAAGATATTTTAACTTGGAAAGAATAAATACAATATTCTAGCATCTAGCATTGTACTCGGCCTGACGTTCACCATGGATAAGGCGATCGCAGAGGCTTCGAAGGTACAAATAATGCACCTAGATGGTAAAAACTATAAGCATTGGTGGTATCGTATTGAGACAGTGTGTAGAGCAATACCCGGCGCTGAAGAAATTTTGCAAGGAAAACTTCAAAAGCTCGACGAGCCTGTAGCATCTGATGATGCAGATGCTAAAGCAAAATATGAAATAAATTTACAACAATTTCTAAAAATTGACTGTGTCGTTTTAACTCTGATGACGACAAACATGACGAATGAGATTCTAGAACAAGTTACATACATAACTTCACGCCAGTTCCCTTGCGGGGCAGGCACGAATCTAGAACAAGTTATACGATATAAAAGCGCTAAAGAAGTATGTGATGAGCTAGAACGCCTATATAATGGAAGCAGCGAAGACAAACCTGTGATCTTTATCTAAAATTCTTTGATTATAAAAAGGACCCTGAACAAGAGATGGGAAAGCATATATCTGCATTAAAGAATATTTCAACAACTGTTTTCATAAATTAATATTTGTTATTCTTTATGAAATTGTAAGTCATTAAAAAGTCAATTACATATTGTCACTCGTATATTATTTGCTTTAATTATTTATCTCAATGCTAAATACTCATAAAATCGAAAATAAAACAACACAGCAAAAAATCATTCTTCAGGTTGCCGCCAAAAATTCCGAAGTAAACCTAACCAAACGAACGAAATTTCAAATGTCAAGTTGACATTAGTCAACTAAAATCCCTTTTTACGCAAGAAATAACTAACATTAAAGCTAAATTTCGTGTGTTTGTCCGAAAATATGGATCGCCGCGTGAAGCGAAACACATCTGGCTGTTTTACCGACGGCATAAATACATTTAGCTAAGTAACATGGGAGACCGCCTCATGCAAGACATCTTAAATACGTTTTGTGTAAAACGTGTTTAGGCAGTTTAATATTCTAACTAACATTTATTAGCAAAAACTAAAATATCCTATAAAAAAAACCTAACTTAAAAAAATATATACAATAGTAAAAAAACTAAAATTAAAATAAAACCTATATTAAAGCCCGTCCAGCCCCACCAGACCACTGTCGCTGGGCATTGTACCTAGAAGGCTGGCAGCATTACCTCGCTGGATACAAACTAGGCGTTTTTTAATTATTTTAACTAATTTGTGGGCACTTGGCCTCCATGGGCCCAAAGTCTCCACCCCAAACGGCTAAAATATGTAACCTGTTCCAAGGGTTACATATTTGAGCCGTTTGAGGTTTTCGGCAGAAGTGGCAGTGCGACCGGCCCCAACTTTGGACTCCTGGAGATGAGAAGGCGCCAGTGTGTCGACACAGGTAACGTCCCACACAAGCGGCCTTCCCAAGCTCCAGGGAATTAAAGTCATACCGTCGGGCCTCTTGCCATCGTCGCGGATCAGGCCGTTCGGTTCGAGAACGGCTGGCACGTCGGCGCTGACAAGAGCCCGACGTATTATATCGTTGAGGCCGGCATGTCGCGGAATTCTGCCTGCGCTTCTGCTACACGATAGGCCATGGTGGCCAAGCCGGTCGACAGCCCGGCCGCAGCGACAGTTGTGTGGTTCACAGCAATTTGCCCCAAGACGACGGCAGATTGCTGACCTGAATGTGGCTGCATCCATTAGCGTTCGTATAGAAGGTGACGGTAGGGCCTGCAACCAAAGTCCTGATTCCCATACAGAGGTAGCTAAAAGACGGGCTCGATCTGCAGAACTAATCGACGTTTTCAATAGTTTTTTACGTGACAGTTCACAGATCGGCCCGTCCCAGGACCTCTCTATAGAGGGGACAATGGGCAGACTGCTACCCGGACAAACCACCAGCCAAGGTGTAAATCAGTGTACATAATTACTGAATAATAAATAAATATTAATAAAGTTGTCATCGCCGCTTTATTCGCATAAATTTCAAATTTCTACTCGGTGTCAATGTAAGTTTCCATGATTGGATAAAAATAGTCATATTCATCCTTGTCGTCTAAAATATTGTAGTCAGTCCAGTCCATTTTCAAGGCCATGAAGAAGAAAAACAAATATACAATCAAATCATAAAATTATATAATAGCACAAACAAGAATCCAAAATGTCTATACGTAACTCGATCCTTTAGGTATAACACAAATAAAAATTCATAAAGGGTAAACAAATAACTTGTCATCAAATTCAATCGTATAATACACAAAGGGCAATTTGAATCAGAGAAAAATGTTTGGTCACAGCTACCCCGAAAGTAATTTCCTCATTCCTTTTTGAACAAACGTTCCTCGCCATTCCGCAAGATCGCTGAAGATTTTTCACTCAATTACGCCTTTTGTTTATAGTGAATCATCTCCCTGGGTCTAATTATTTCAACGGCCTAAGTTGAGGCGCTTTTATAATATTATTCGTAATTAAAAGGGCCACGAGCTAATTGTGCGTGAGTCATGACGTAGTCGTTAGGCCGCATAGTTCATTACAGCTTACTCACAGAACGGTCACAGAACAATTTCGTCGTAATTAAGTACAATTTATTTTTCAAAGCTGCTTTTGAAGTTCAGTTATTTTTAAACCTATACATCCCTATTAATATTATAAATGCGAAAGTAACTCTGTCTGTCTGTCTGTCTGTCTGTCTGTCTGTTCCGTTTTCACGTAAAAACTACTGGACCGATTTGGCTGAAACTCAGTATATATATATTTTCGATGCCGAGAATGAACATAGGATACTTTTTATCCCGGAAAATGGGATAGTTTCCGGGATAAAAGTATATTTGTCTCTCTGTTTGTTATCCTTTTACGGAAAGACTTTTGGACCGATTTGGCTGATACTCGGTTCATATGTAATTTGAATACCGAGGGTGGACAAGGGATATTTTTCATCCCGGATAATGGGATAGATTTTGGGATAGATTTATGTAAAGATTATCCCAAAAGTGGGACAGGCTTTGGTTGGTTTTGTGATTTGCCATTTTCATCATTTTGGTTATTTTGTCCTTTTGCCCTTGAGCCCTTTTACCCGTTTGCCCTTTTGCCCTTTTGTCCTTTTGCTCTTTTGCTCTTTTGCTCTTTTGCTCTTTTGCTCTTTTGCTCTTTTGCTCTTTTGCTCTTTTGCTCTTCGACTCTTTTTTGTCCTTTTTGTCCATGTTGCTCTTTTTGTCCTTTTTGCTGATGTTGTCCCTTTTGTCATTTTTATAGTTTTCATTGACGAGGGATAGATAAATAAAACTAGGACTGTTTGTAATAGAGGATGAAAGTTTGGATGAGACCAATCATTTCTCAAGTTCATAGATATAAAAATGCATCGTCTATAAAAATTCGATAGTAACTCGATATGTCTTTCTGTTAAATTTCGGAAAACACTGGGAATACTAGATCGTTTTTATTGTAATTTTGTTTAAATGTAGTTTTAATGCCGAAAATGGACATATATACTCATGCCAGGAGATCGGCATGAGAATATATCAAGCATCGAGTTTGCGATATAAAATGAAGTGAATTTTTCGGGTGCAAATGGCACTAACATAAAAATGGTGTACATTGTAACCTGTATTCACGCCTGCTCTTTAAACAAGAAGCAGGAACTAGAGGTTAACCCGCGGCGCAGCCGCGGGGTAAACTCTAGTTGTATTATAATTAATAAGGGCCATACTCCGGTTGCGTGTAGCGCACTTTCGTACTTTTTCTTCTCTACGCGAACTTCGGCATCATTAGTAATTGAAATGCGAAGGATACATGTTAGAATAAACCGAAAAACCTTCCACGATAAACACCAGGCGTTAAAATAACATCATGCAATTTCTAAAATATCACAATAGTTATCATTTTAATTACTTTTTAACCCATAATTAATGCGTTATTTGACTCGTTTTAATTTCACAACATTAAAAGATATTTCATGGAAACTTTACTCTTAGTTAGATTTTATTAAAAACCAGTAAAAAAGGAGAGGTCTTAGCTACGTTCTTTCTTTTATAGCGCGGGTTCGATCCTTGCCGGAACACATGCACCACTTAGACAGTTTTCTGACCTAATGTGCATAGTGTTAAGATTACCACGTGCTAATAACGGTGAAGGAAAACATCGTGATGCAACCTGCACATCGAGATAACCGATGTGTCAAACCTCATAAGCCTCCTTGGATAAGCGTGGCGGGTATACAGTCCGTTCCCCCATATAATGGGAAGCCGGAGCCCAGCAGTGGGATATTTATGGGCTGATATTACATTCATAACTTTCGTACTCTTTTCAAGAACTAGCAGTCACAGCCATTACTGCTTTATAACATTCAATACACATAGCTTTGCTCTGTTGGATAGGCGATCATCGAATGATCCGTATTTTGTTTGTGCAGGATCCAGCCCAATAGCCACAGATGGCTGTTTCAACGATACCGGGCTTGGTGAGGCGATTTCACCTCAACAACAGCAACACATTTTAGCAATCTCATTAATCTAAAACTTATTATAAAGGTTATCAAAAATCCTTTAAAAAATATCAAATACTTAACAATATAAATCTTACCATATAAAAACAACTTCGTTTTTAAAGGTAAAACACTACTTACTCAATAAATTAGTGTAGGTATGTTAAGAAAAACAAAAGTACCTTCAATTCAAAGTCACAATGTGTAACGGTTACTCTGCTAAGACACAATGTGACTAAAGGATGATTCACGCTACACTGTGCTTTATCCGTGCAGGAACGGAGAAAGAATACAATTTCCTGCGGCCGGGCGGCCTGTCGTAAGAGGCGACTTAACAACCCACAGCCAGGTGGTAGGGCATTTGCCCGACTGGATGGCTACCACCCCTGGTCTAAAGTATGTCGCCATAACAACCTTCGAGTTGTGTTCCGGCATCAGTGACCAGGTTCCAGTCTCGCTTAAGAGAGCAGCAGCGCATTTGTAGCACCTTTGGTGGTGCAAATGTCCATAGGCGATGGTAACCGCTTTCCATCAAGTGGGCCATCTGCCTGTCCGCTGAACTCCTGCAATAGAAAAAAAAAAAAAAAAAAAACACTGTGTTGCGATCGGGCCGTGCCCCGGCAGGGGCACGGTCAAACATTATGGTATACTTTTTGTATTTTAAGTCGGGTATTTGAAATATAAAATACAAAATACAGCGTTTCAAGTATATGTATTTAAAATACAAATACAAAATACAAATTACAAAATACCGTCAGGTGTTAGTTTATGTAAATAAAATACTCACAAAAAATCAAATAATAATTATTATTAGGTCCTTGCCTATGTAACTGCCGTTTTTTTCTGAAATAAGTTAACCTAATTTTATTATATTTTTTTTTATTCTAATCTCCACGGCCTTGAAGATAGGGATATTTCCATCTTGTTCTTCTTGTTCTCCGTCGTCACACTCTTGGCAGAGTGGTCGTGGTCCTCATGGTACAGGGGTGGTGGCAAGCTTCACAATTCGTCACCATTTCCATCTTGTAGGTACGCGTAGATTTTGGTGGTTCCACCCGGATCTATGCGTGCTTATATCGGTCCCATGGCAGGGAATGCACAAGGACTGAAACAGCTCGCTTTTTTGAACTCGTTCATGAGGTGACCGACAAAGTTTTTGGGCAGTATCCTTTTGCAGAGGTAGTCATACTCGAGAATTTTAATGCTCATTACGCTGAGTGGTTGGGTTCCCCGAGAACTGATCTGTCAGGGACTACTGCCTACGAATTTGCTCTCGCCAATGGATTCACTCAGGTGATTACGGAGTTTACCCGAATACCGGATAGAGTGGATCATGAGTCTTCTTTGCTGGATCTTCTGCTGACCATACACCCGGAGAACTACCAGATCTCCATCAGTGCTCCACTGGGAACCTCTGATCATTGTCTGGTATCTTTGGTGGTGCCCCTTCCTATTCCCGATCGGACTCGTCCCGCTGGACGACGGAAGGTGTGGTGATACAGGTCAGCAGATTGGGATGGACTCCGTGAATTCTATGCATCCTACCCATGGAGGCAGTTATGTTTCTCGTCGGAAGCTTCTGATCCGAGCACAGACTGGATCGCCGATGTAGTACTGCAGCGAATAACATGTTTAATTCCAAACTCAACTGTACCTATCGGTGGTACGAGTAAACCACAATGGTTCAATAAGCACAGCAGTGAAGCTGTAAAGCTAAAGAAACAGGCTTATCCAGCCTGGACTGCAGCGCGGGCTCGTCAGGCTCCAAGTTCCTCTGACCTGAAAAAGTGATACAATGCCGCCCCCAGGTCCCTCAAAAAACAGCTCGCAAGAGCAAAATTCGATCACATCGGCAGAATTGGTGAGCGCCTCTCTAGCTACTCTTCTGGGACTAGAGCTTTTTAGGCCCTCACCAAAGCTGTCCAAGGAAACTTTTGTCGGGCTTCTCTTCCACCTCTGCGCACAGTGGACGACCGTCTGGTACACGCCGCCAAAGATAAAGTCAATCTTCTGGATGAAATCTTTGCGGCCAATTCAACTCTTGAGACATAGGAGAAACTCCACCTACAATCCCTGAGTGTGAGTCTAGAATGTCGGAGGTGCGCTTTACTCAAAAAGCAGTCCGATGTGCTCTCCTCTCCCTCGACGTCAAAAAGTCTTCTGGCCCTGATGGCAATCCTGCCATTGTGCTGCAGACGTGTTTAGCTGAGCTGTCCCCAGCCAGTCCTTGCCCGACTTTTCACTCTCTCTTACTACAAGGGTTGTGTCCTCGCTTCGTGTAAGATTGCCCATGTACACCTTGCCCCCAAAAAAGGGGACGTAACAGACACGTCGAATAGGCCTATAACAATAACCTTTTTGCTCTCAATGGTGATGGAGCGTATTATCAACACGCAGCTCTTGTGTTACCTCGAAGATTCCCAGCTGCTAAACGATCGGCAATACGGCTTCCGCCACGGTCGCTCAGTTCGGGATCTCTTGGTTTACCTAACCCACCGTTGGGCTGAAGCCATTGAGAGCAAAGGGGAAGCACTGGCAGTTAGTCTAGAATTCTAGATATTGCTAAGGCCTTCGACCGGGTCTGGCACAGGGCTCTTCTATCGGAGCGGCCATCGTTTGGGATACCCGAAGGGCCTTGCACCTGGATATCCAGCTTTTTTGATGAGCGCAGCATTCAAGTCGTTGTCGACGGTTGTTGCTCAAGTTTCAAGCCCATCAACGCTGGTGTGCCCCAGGGTTGTGTGCTATCGCCAACGTTGTTCTTCTTACATATCAATGATATGTTGTCTATTCGCAACATTCATTCCAATGCGGATGATAGCACAGGCGATGCGCAGTACTCTGGTCGTGCAAACTTCCCTCGATCATTTATGGAGGAAAGTTGGGTTAGATTTGTATCTGAAGTAGAGTATTCCTTAGAGTGAGTCTCTGAATGGGGGAGACAAAACCTTGTCCATTTCAACCCCAAGAAGACATAGGTCTACGTATTCTCTGCCAAAAAAACTCCATTCGAGCAATCGCTTCAGTTCCAAGGAACTCCCCTTACCACCACCAAGAGTATTGGGATCCTCAGTGTTGACATCGCGAACGATGTTCAGGGGCCATCTTGAAGGCAAGGCAAAACTCGCCTCTAAGAAGCTGGGAATGTTAAACGGGTCCAAGCAGTATTTCACACCGCGGCAACGCTTTGTGCTTTGTAAAACCCAGGTGAGCCCGCATATGGAGTACTGCTCACACTTTTGGGCTGGAGCACCTGGCTACCAACTCGATCCCCTAGACTGTATTCAACGTCGAGCCATTCACGTTGTTGATGATTCCACACTCACAGATGGTCTAGATAGGCTTGGCCTTATGAGAGACTTCGCTTCTCTCTACGTATTCTACTGACTGTATAACGGGGAGTATTCGGAAGAACTGTATAGAATGGTGTATTCGTCCTCTTTCTACCATCGAACCGCTCGCCATGTGTTGGGATTTCACCCCCACTTCCTTAAGCCGCTTCGCTCATGTACGCAACGGTTCTGTAGAACCTTTTTCAAAAAGGGTGTCATAAAATTTCTTCGAGGCTGGCAGCGGGTTGATGAAATCTCTGGTGTTGCAAATGTCCATAAGCGACAGTAACTGCTTTCCATCAGGTGGGCCGTCAGCCTGTCTGCTGTACTCCAGCTATAAAAAAAAGGTCGAAATTTCCAGAATGGAAGCGGGCAAACCAATAACAAGTGGTGCGTTCATTGTAGTGTTCGCTCATAAAGGTCGTTGATGTTGCTTGTCGCTCTTGCCGCGTTGCTGCCACGACGGTACTCTTATTCCATATGTACTCGAATTTTTAACTATCCATGATGACGAAAAAGATTCAAATGCGAAGAAAACATAACACTTATCAATAAATAAATGACTAATTTTTAAAAAAGAATTTCGTGTTTTCAAAGTAAAATTAATTTGAAATTATATATCTTAGCCAAACAAAAATATTTATTTTAAATGGCCAGTACTGCAGAATGTACCTAATATTTAGCGGTCACCATTTTGCTTATGAAAGCTATCGAGCGCTATTTTCTGAAGAACACACCCATTAATAAGGTAGCTATGGACCAAGTGGACCAAGTAGACCAACTGGACCCAGTGGACCCAGTGGACCCAGTGGACCCAGTGGACCCAGTGGACCCAGTGGACCCAGTGGACCCAGTCAGTGGACCCAGTCAGTGGACCCAGTCAATGGACCCAGTCAGTGGACCCAGTCAGTGGACCCAGTCAGTGGACCCAGTCAGTGGACCCAGTCAGTGGACCCAGTCAGTGGACCCAGTGGACCCAGTGGACCCATTGGACCCATTGGACCCATTGGACCCAGTGGACCCAGTGGACAAAATCACAAAACCTGTCCTAGTTTCCGGGATAAACTTTACATAAATCTATCCCAAAATGTATCCCATTATCCGGGATAAAAAGTATCCCTTGGGCACTCTCGGTATTCAAATTATATATGTACCGAGTTTCAGCCAAATCGGTCCAATAGTCTTTCCATAAAAGGATAACAAACAAAAAGACAAATATACTTTTATCCCGGAAACTGTCCCATTTTCCGGGATAAAAAGTATCCTATGTTCATTCTCGGCATCGAAAATATATATATACTGAGTTTCAGCCAAATCGGTCCAGTAGTTTTTACGTGAAAACGGAACAGACAGACAGACAGACAGAGTTACTTTCGCATTTATAATATTAATAGGGATTAACAAAAACAGCTTTCCTATACGCCCCGGAAAATTGCACGTTTGGGGCGTTTACACCCTAAAAATCTATGGATGTGTGATCAGAGATGGTTGTAACTGCCAATTTGTCTACTAATTCTATCAGTTTGTAGACTGTTGCTTTGTTTTCTTCAGTTGATTAAATTTTAATTAAAGAGAGAAAATAAGAAATTATTTTCTTTCTTTATTTGCATATTTAATTTCAATTTTATTTATTAACTTAGTACATACATACATACATAACTTCACGCCAGTTCCCTTGCGGGGTAGGCACGAACAACAGAGCGCCATTTAGGCTTATTCTTACATACCTCACTTGCTTCTTTGACATTCATAACTCTTACAACTAGGTCACTCATCCGCACCCCAACATCCATCAATCTTATTCTCTGGAGACAATCGTCCAGGTATAGGATGAACAGCAAAGCCGACAGCACGCAGCCCTGTCGGACGCCAATATTGACGTCAAACCAGGGCGACAGGCTGCCATCCAGCCGCACGCATGCCATACAGTCCTCGTAAGTGGACTGCACAGCACGCATCAGTTGGCCATCAATCCCATATCTGGGCAATATGTCCCAGAGGTCCTTCCGCACAACCCTGTCAAATGCTTTCTCTAGATCCACAAAACCGCAGAAAACCTTCCGGCCCATAGCCAGCTGCTTCTCTACGATATTGCGGAGAGAGAAAACTTGATCCATACATCCCCTTCCATTTCTGAAGCCACCTTGTGCATCCCACAATAATCCATCGGATACCACTCTCATTCTCTTTTCAATAATCTTCGTATACACTTTAGATGCTGTGCTGATCAAACTGATGGCCCTGTAGCTGGCGCACTCCATACGTGACCCCTTGCCTTTATACAAGGGCACGATGACAGCGCGCCTCCAGTCCTTGGGAACCTTTCCCGTCCTCCAGCACAAATTGCATAAGGACAGGAAAGCGTCCCGGACGCAGGTTCCACCATATTTGATCATCTCAGCAGACACACTATCGATTCCTCCTGCCTTTCCATTTTTCAGACTTCTTATCGACCATTCGATCTCTTCCAAAGTGATCTCGGATGCTGACTCCTCGGAGTCGGTCACAGACTCAGTCGTGGTGCCAGCATCCGGGATATTATCATACATTTCTCTAAAATATTCACTCCATCGCGCTAACACCTCTTGTGGGTGAGCAAGAACGTCCCCAGCTTTAGATTTTATTCTTTCCATTCTGGAAGCTGACGAACAACCCCGAGACTTCTTAACCTCTCTCCAAAAGAGTTTGGTATTCGCCTCGAAGTTCTCCGTCAGCTTCTCTTCTTCTTTCAATTTTATTCTTTCGCGCTTCTCTTTCACTAAAGCTTTGGTTTCATTCTTGCAGAGGCGATAAATTTCTTTCTTCATCTCTTTCATACTGTCATTCTGTTGCAAAGAAGCAACATAATCCAGCCAGGCTTTTCTCTTTCTCTCTACGCTGGATTTAACATCCGCGTCCCACCATTCATCACCTTTCGTTGTTATGTGCCTCTTTGCGCATCCACATGCTTCTTTTGCGCTTTCCACTATACTTTCTTTCATACTATCCCAGTCATTATCCACATCTAAGTCGGAGAAGTCCGCTTTTGCAAGCCTTTCTTCGACTAGGCGCGCATACATACTCCTTACACTAACATCTTCCAATTTTTCACACTTTATTCTTTCAAGCTCCCCGAAATTGGTACGCACTCGCCAGTGTCTCCACTTCTTGAAAAGGCCCACAAACCGGCTTATCACCAGGTAGTGGTCCGTTTCAAGAGTGGGGCCTCTGTAGGCTCTTGTATCCATTATTGTGTTTCGGAGGCGACTATCTATTAAAATCAGATCAATCATACTTTTCTGATCATTCATTCTCCATGTATACATGTGAATATCCTTATGATGGAATAAGGTGTTCGACACAAGCAAGTTTCTTTCCATACATACGTCTATGATTGGCCTACCAGCATCATTCACTCTCTTGTCACCATAGGGTCCAAGGACAGCCTCAAGGCCGTCTCGTTTGGTCCCCACCCAGCCATTAAGATCACCACACATAATTAATCTTTCGTTCCCTTCAGCCAAATCCAGAATTTCTCTCACAGACTCCCAAAACTTCTCGAGTTCTTGGGGATCCGCTGAGCTTACGGGAGCATAAGCTGCGACCAGAAAAACTCGCGTGATCCCCAGTTTTAGACGTACCCAGAGAAGTCTCGGGTTCACCAGACAATAGTCTTTTACTCCAGACACAAAGCGGGGTGAGAGTACGACGCCTACCCCCCCACTTGCACGCTCGTCCAGGTCCACGCCGGACCACAGAGCAAGCATGCCACCGGGGAGGTCATCGACGCTGCACCCCTTCCGCTTTGTCTCTGTCAGACATACGGCATCCAGGCTTCTCTCATGCATTATATCAATCATTTACCTCTCACATTCCACGTGCCTATACGGCACTCTGCTCCTCTCGACCCGCCAGGTTTGGCGCTGCGTGAAGGGTGGCGGCCCCCTTCGCCGCATAACTTAGTATATCAATTTATCTACTCAGACAACTAATTGTATCATCTACGGTGTCGTTAACTACCCTCGCGTTTATGATCATTAAAATTGGTTGCTGTTACGACACAAAATCTAAAAATATATGTTTTATTTTCTACAAAAAATGGAGCCGTCAACACCATTTTTTGGCGAATTGGAAGACTTTACATATACTGATCGATTGAGGAGAAAAAATTAAGTACGGCTGCATTGAAAAGTAAATTTCACCGAAATGGCGGTTACATCCTTTGAGCCCCGAGGTATCGATATGCGCCAGGGCGCCCGCAGAGCAGTCAATGTCAAATCTTAGTGAGGTGAGCAGCTCAACAGCAAAATGGACGATGAAAAATTATTAGAATGTATGCGCAAGTATCACTGCAGCAGACTACTAATCGTTCGATGGGAGATATAGGCTTCTGAAATCTTGTAATTTTTTTGGTTAGGTCTGGTTTTACTTTTTCAAGTAAAACTGTAAAGCATTCTTTAGACATTCTAAAATAACCATAAAACTTGCTCTCGTTATCTATTAATTCTTTGTAAAGTAAAGCAAATTCTCCTTCTGCTTCTCGCTTTCTCCAGGTTGAATAGACACCTTATCTTATTTTAGTAGTTTCACTTCGTTTTTCCAACACTTCGTCACCGATGGCAATTGCAAATTGTGAAAATTGCAAATTGACTTAAGTCAAGTCAAGTCTATCGACAGATGAACTCACTAGCTGACAAAAACCACATAACACAGATATAGTCGTGCAAATAATACACCCAAACAGCCCGGTGTAACATAAATGACTGGCCCGGCCGGCGCACGGTGGCCGTGTCCCAACCGAGGCCCGGACCGGTCCCGACAGTGTAGCGTAATTCATCCTTTACCGTAAAACTAAGTAAAACATATTTAATAAATTAAGCTATGTATTAACATTGCTTTAATTATTAAATATTTTCATATAAACTATCACACGCATGTCATTCTTTACGACGCAAAGATAAAGTTCAATCTACCCCTCCTACTGAAAGTTGGTGGAGGCGGCATAAGCTATATATACATTTATACCCCAAGATAGGTTCTTGAGTAGGTATGTAAATAAAAATTTTATTATCTTTTTATTGTTATTTTTTGTCATTTGTTCATTTATGCCCGGTTACTATATCTTAACGACCATTCATTTGCATACGTCTAATGTCAACATTCATTCAAGATGAATAGAATGATATAGAAACCTATGTATAAATTTATTTTTAGAATCCTTGTATCTGATATTTAATTGTACCTATCATACTTCTAAATATACAATAAAGTATATTACACAATCGTTTTTTGTAACAGTAGTACTTTATTCAAACCATGGAATTATTTTTAATAAGAATGACAACCACCCAGTAAAAAATGTAAGTCAGAAAAAGGCAGTAAATTGTACAGGGCGCCAAGAGTGTTCTCTTACGTTTTGATATAACAGAATACCACTAGATTTGCAACCAGAATTTTGTTTAAAAAATATTTTAACATCAGATTTTTTATCGAGCTCTTATAAAACCCAGGAGGCTGCGACGCGCCGTTTTCTATGATCATAAAAAATGTCTTGGTCGATTATTTGTCAACTACCTTATTACCGTGTGATTAACTAATAAACTATTAATGCTCAGTGCGTATATCTTACTGAACATTCATTTGCCTTACAATCGGTTAAAATTTGACAAAGGCTCCATACATCTAATGTCATAATTCAACCAATTTTAATCCAAAGTGAATAAATAGTAATATATAGGAACCGGCCGTAAATAAACAGAGTATCGTTTATACCAATTTCAAGTATAATTATTAATAAATTGCTATTAATTATTATTAACAATGAAATGTAATCAACTACACAGTCAAGCAAAAAACTGAAGAACATGTTACCATTATTAACATAATTAGTATAATAAGGAAAGAAAAACGATAAATTATCAAAATAAATTCATCGTAATATGAAGCTAGTAATTATACAACAAACCTCATAATAAATTCATTTATACAAGTAAGATTTTTTTTTTAGAGGTACCTATTATTTTTAATTTTCTTCGGCGTACAATTAATAACCGCATAACTTCAATATAAAGGCGCCGATTAGAGATTAAGTTTTACTTGAATGGTTAATATGTATCATTTGCGTTTTAAATAATCCATGGATCAATGACCTGTTGCATTATTCCTTCATCTAAATTTGAAAGAATGCATGAATGAATAATTTATTGCTACACAAGATGTTACAATACAAATATGCGTTGTTTCAATACATTTTGCCTTATTAGATGTGCAATGTCCGAATACATATCAAAATATTGAAACAAAATCTTGATATATAAAAATGAATGTCTGTCTGTGTGTTGTTTATAGAATCGTAAACTACACATCCGATTTTGATGAAATTTTGTGTATGTGTTTGAGTGGGTCCCGGGATGGTTTACAGCCACAATTTGAACCGGTAGGTGGCGCTGAGATCGGGTTCTAGAATCCTCCTAATCACCTGGACCGATTTTGGTGATTTTGTTTTTGTGTGTTTAAATGGGTTCCCGGATGGCTTAAATTCACAGTTAGAACCGGTAGGTGGCGCTGAGATCGGGTTCTAGAATTCTCCTAATCACCGGGATCGATTTTGGTGATTTTGTTTTTGTGTGTTTGAGTGGGTTCCCGGATGGTTTAGATTCACAATTGGAATCAGTAGGTGGCGCTGAGATCGGGTTCTAGAATCCTCCTAATCACCTGGACCAATTTTGGTGATTTTATTTTGCTGTCATGAAACAGTCTTTTAGGAATTCAGAAAATATGGCGGTACGAAGTTCGCCGGGCCAGCTAGTTACATTATAAAAAATAATACATACATACATAACTTCACGCCAGTTCCCTTGCGGGGTAGGCACGAACAACAGAGCGCCATTTAGGCTTATTCTTACACACCTCACTTGCTTCTTTGACATTCATAACTCTTGTCTGTCTGTTCTTAAGGCTCCTGACATCACCTTGTTGATGTCCTCACCAATGTTATAAAATATTAAATAAACTATTATTATTTTATTAAATTAATAAATATTATTCTAGAATCCGATCTCAGCGTCACCTACCGGTTCCAATTGTGAATCTAACCCATCCCGGGACCCACTCAAACACACACACAAAATTACATCAAAATCGGTAAAGTCGTTCTCAAGTTATGCGCGTACATACATTTCTATGATTCATTTTTATATATAAGAGAAGAAGATTGCATTAAAATTATATGTCTCGTTATAAAATACTATTATTCATTTCTTTACATTCTCATATTCATTTACAGTGTAATAAATTTTGTTCAATAAAATTTTCTTAAGAGACTTTTTAAACAAATTTATAGGCTGAACTCGTAACATTTCTGGAGTTTTAATAAATATGATAGGTTCCGTATAGTTGATACTATGAGGCATCATGGCCGTTTTTGAAGAGCTAACACAGAGTCTATGGCGATCCCGTCTATTCCAAACAACTACATCGGAAACCTGGATGAATTTTGAAAATTTTGATTTTGAAAAAATAATAATATTCAGACAAACACACATATATTCTATATCCCCAAATTAAGCAAGTTACGCTTGTGTTATGGGTAATATACAACGGCTACTATGAGGCCGCTCCCAGATACCCAGACCATTGTAAATAACGGAGAAAATTCGTTTCCAAAATTTATCATGCCAGGAATCGAACTTGGAACCTCTGCATTGCAGTAAGTTAGGCAAATAAAGCCCAAGCCCAATCAACCACAGAAGTCATCGTAAAATGAACGGTTTTCGTGGCTCAACATTCACGTGAAAAAACCGTGGCCAAAATCTAGTATACAATAGCATTTGGGACATATTCATAGCTACCTAAATATTTTACTGGAAGATTATAATTCTTAGTAATGTTTTTTCCATAGTAATAACAAATGAAACTATGGATATATAAACATCTGCTGTCAGAACAGATTTAGATGCACGCAGTGAAATAACCTAAACTTACCTCAAATCCTCGAGAAACATTTCAGAGAGACCAGTGAAATTATTCCCCTTGAAGACAATCTTAAAACCTTGCTGATTAGGCACAAATGCTGTCATCTGAGCTACATACAGCGGATCTAGTGGTGGCAGGCCTTTGCTGGGATCACCCAAAGAAAACTGGCGAATTGCCGCACGTGCAGATTTCAAGGCACACGCATTCAAATGGCGATCTGTTCTTGAACAGGCTCTCATATATTTAGCTATAAAAATATTCAATTAATTAATATACTGTACTCTGACTTCAGAATACTTTAGATGACATAGTTACTTTATTTAATTTTATATCAAAAATTTATAAGCAAACAATACTATTTAAATGACCCTCAGTGAGTGATTTATTCGTGCCGTTTGCTGTTGAGACGCTTGGAACGTTGGGTCCTGAGGCCATTAACCTTTGCAAAGAGCTAGCTGGCAAAACGACTCATCAACTCTTCCGGTGATTAGAGTACTAGTATCGACCTTGGCCAACGAATCTTTTTGGCAATCCAGCAAGGAAACATGACCAAACTTTTGGACACACTACCCATAGAAGATACTAACTTAGGCTCACTATTCTACTTATAATATTGAGGGATTATAGGTAGAATACAATATAAATTAACTACTTATAATGCCCGGAAAGTATTGCAAGTACGGATTTTTTGTAATTGCTTATTTTAATGAGCAATAATGGTAAAAAAAAAGAGAATTAAATACAACAGAAAATATTACTCAAGCGAAGTTAAATCCTGTTTTTTTTATTTACTTCTCTGTTATAGGGGGGTATATAAGCCTAATTTTATCATGCAAAAGGGAGTAATGCACGAACCCAAAATTTGCATCAGCAAAGCTGACCTACCATAGGGCTTCACTTAGGGACATTTCGTTTTCATAATAGAAAAAGTACAAAATATCATAATATATAAACAGAATATTTGCTTTTATTAGTACTATTTCTGTAAACCTCTTATTAATATGAAGAGTATGAAATAATATTTTTTTATTTATGTTTAAAACTTAAACAAATACATGGCCTTATCGCCGAAACCGATCTCTTCCTGGAAAATTAACTTAAAAGATATTCTCATCTAATCAGGCCATATAAGAAAAGAATGTTATAGAACTGCTTTTAGATTCAATGTTTCTAGAATAAAATATGTAGAATATTCTTTATTGCACACAATGTTATAAAATAAATTGATCCATATCATCGTAATGATAAGTACAATGGACGGTCTTATCGCTGGGAGCGTTTTCTTCCAAACAAATTTTAGTTTCTATTATAATTATTTCATAATATAGTTTACGTTGCCTGATCAAATTACCGGGTTACAAACAATTCACAAAGAAATATGTATTAATTTTCAGTGAAAATTAGTGCTATGCTAGATTCATTTTCGAAAGATCAAAACATGCTACATTGTCTCTGATTAATATAGGCTATATACAGATTTAAGATCCCTACTAAAACTTACCTGATGTAACCCATCAATCTAAAAAAAATATTTGGCACTGGAATCGGGTGCTACGATTTTTAATTATTCAGGGCAAGACAACGTCTGCCGAGACCGCTAATCACATATAAATACATATATTATACCAAATTCCCTGATATCATAAATTTATTCACTATATCATAAAGAAGTAACATTTCACATTTATTCCATAAGTTCTAACACTTAATAAACCGCCCTTAAAATATTCGTTAGCCAAAATAAAAATTTAAATGAATTAAAACATTTCATTAATTAAAAAAAAGAAATGAAAAAGTGTAATTAAAACTTACGCATATCCACGGAAATGACACAATTCAGAGTGGCTAGTAAAAGCAAGCAGTGCCACATTTTCAACCCTCGCGTCTAAACAACTGCAAGGCACTTGCAAAAACCTGCTAACTACACTCTGTTTACTTGTTCAGTTATTTATAAACACACAGCGACAAAATACATGCTATAAGGTGTTCATTAGGAAGGCTCACTTATGTATACCCATTCATTTCATCTATCACGTGAACGTGTTTGACACGTGCTATATTGTAAACACGATGCCAATTTGCAGATTCTGTCGCTGTTTTTATTGAGCTATTTTATATTTCTTTTCAAACATACTCCTCTAAAATGTGATATTATAAGCATACAAATAAAATACGTTATTATATCAACTCATAAATATCTCATTATAGGGCTCAATGGAGACGGAGCAACTCACAACAACAGCAAATCTTTTGAATTATTCAAAATACAAAGAGTAGCTATTTATTCATACAAAATTTTGTGCATTTGGAATTTTTATTTGTAGTTATATGTACAAAATCATGTAGGGTATTGTTATTCAGATCTTAAGAAAACATAAGAATCTTATTTAATGATTTTTAAAATCAGTATAATATATAACAAAAACTATTCTTAAAACATATTAAATTAATTAGTAGTAAATCATATTTTACATGATACCCGATTATATAGAATATAGCATTTTAGAACGTAGCTGTTAGTTTTATAACAATAGTAACGTATAATGTGATTGTAGCCAACAATAACTTGTTACAACTTGTAAATGTCACGTGCTTACCTCATAATATACAGTATTATTGTAAGATTTGTAAATTATAGTATACATTTATAATGTTATGCTAGCCTTTTCTCCGCAGTTTTGTCTACGTATGCTTCAGTAGCACCTCCCTGGTAATACATTTCCGAAAATGATGCAAAATTATTTTTTCAACACACTTGCTCATAAAGTGGCTCTATGGTCACCGCAATTAGGCACAGAATAACACCCATAACCAAACTGTGAGTAAAAAACATTATAACTCACTAGTGAGTTATAGATTTTTTTTTTAATTTTATTGGTTGAGTTGCTTTGTTCTTAAAAAAGTTTTTATTCAAAAAAAGAAGATCGTGTTCTATAGAACAAATAAATTAATGTTCCTATTGCTTGCTCATTTCATGCAACTTTTTATTTAAATAGATAATTTTAACTCGTACGTGTTTAATAAATAAAACTTTCACTCATATATAACTTTTTTTATCTACTAAATAAAATGATTTTTTGTTGTTATTTTATTCACAAGTCTGTTGAAAAACGTCGTATGATACACGTGTGTATTGATGATTACCGTCCTCGGCTCTCTTAAGACCCTCGCCTACGGCTCGAGTCTCAATGGCGCCTCGGCGGTAATCACCAATGTTACACACTAGTACCATAATGTACTATTAATTCTTAAGAAACATACATACAACATTTATTTATTTACTTAATCATTTATTTTCTTTCCATAAAAATTAAACATTTCATCAAATCTGTTTACGGTGAAGTCCTTTTTATTAGCCACATTTTGTTGTGTTTCTGAAGTGAAACTTCTTTAGAATCGTTGTGATCAGAAACTAGATGAAACGAAAAAGCGACACTAAAAAAAGATAAACACATAAATCTATAGGACTAAGCCTGTGAGAGAATGTGATAGAATACATTATATTTAATCATTTAAACACTATGATCATACAGATAGAGTTGGAAATGTTTTGAAGTTTTTCGTTAATACTTGAAATTTCGTGTTTTAAATCTTATATATATTATAACGATATAATAGAATGTGACGTCATGAAATTTAGAATCCCTCTTATCCCTTGTCAGTCTTTGTCTCACTTCTACTGCGTGTGAACTGCACATACACAATTATTTTTTTTTAATTTCCTCAAAATTTACAGTTAACCAGTCTATTTTCTAATTTTGTTATGCATAGCAATTTGTAATAAACTAGTCTATAGTTTTATGGTGACAATAGACTAACCAGTCTACAGGAAACTAATGTTTTGTTTCTAGATATTTCACTTCAGAAATGTGAGTTACCAATAATCTAGTGAATATTTTGACAGATTTGTTAGCTGACCAGTGTAAGCCTCAAGCTAATAATAATCAACAGGAACCTGCCCAGGACAGGGAAATCTTAAGCCGCGTACTCATCTGCAAGTCGTAACTGTAATCGAGTGGATACAGTAACGTATTTTAATGTGTACGTCGACATTGATCTTCGCTTTGTCGAGTCGTTGAGAGTGGTGCGCGTTGCGCTTGCGAGCCATGTACACTCTATTATTTTTGGTTAGGATAACTGCAATGGTTACGGCTCGCAAGTGAGTACGCGGTTTAACGTGTTTTTGATATATAAAACCAGGATCACTGAGCTAACGACATATTTGAATTTATGAATAAATTATAATCAGTTGAGTACACCTATATCAATTGCGAGATTTCAAAAGTTATTTTTATACACCAAATGATATTCAGTTTTTTTATGATTTGAATACCAGTTTGATATGCGCAGATCTTGTTACACTCAAATAAAAAATTGTACTGGCAATTTTTATTTTAATCTAGTAGGTGCTAAGCGACTTTGTTTGGATGTTTATAAGTTTGTTTATTCCTTTATCACGGCCTTGAGAATGATTTTTAGTTGCTAAAACTTTTTACATTATACTATTGATAACTAGCATGAAAATAGAACAGTTTTGAATCAAGGTAATGCCATAGTGTTTTGTTTGTCTAAAAAAGAAGAAAATCGGGCTCATTTATGGAAGCCTATGAACTATGAAGAGTTCCGAGAAGGTAACACACATATAAACTCCACTTTCCAGTTAAATTTCCTCCGATAATTTCCGAAAAATATTGCGATATATAAAGACAGACGGACGGACATAATGGAAATTTAAGTTTTCTGTGTTTGCTAAAATGTGTGCGGAACTGTTAAAAATACTTAAATTTATATAAACAAAATAAGCTTTGCATTTTCCATTCATAACAGGCAAACGTCACATTTTAGGGATTATATAGAGAAAACTTCCTGTCATGTTGAATCCAAAAGGTTCACTCAACGAGGACGAACATGGGAAACGTCGCAAATGAAAAATGCGTCCTACAATACATCACAAAAGTTATGTAAATAAAATCATCAACATAATAGATGCATCTCAGCATAGAGTGGGCTTTATACAACTTTCATCCCTATCCCGCTGGTTGAAGAGCTCAATTGAAATACTTTGCTAAAAACATTGTTATTTTCATTAAAAATAGACTCTATTTTCGTGTTATTAGGATTGTGATTAAATTCTCTTTTATATTTAAATTCATATTTTTACATAATAGTGTAATTTAGGACAAGACTATTGGAATATATGGGATAATATTGTGTATGTGTGTGCAGTTCATATGCAGAAGAATTGAAACGAAGTGTAACAAGGAGTGGGAGCTTTTGTGGCGTCACATTTCATATGTTATATAAGCTTTAAAACACGAAATTTGAAGTATTAAGGAAAAAATTCAAAACATTTCCAACTCTATCTGTATGATCATAGTGTTTAAATTTTTAAATATAATGTATTCTATCTGATTCTCTCGCAGGTTTAGTCCTATAGATTTATATGTTTATCGCTCTTTAGTGTCGCTTTTTCGTTTCATTGAGTTTCACATCACAACTATTCTAAACAAATTTCACTTCAAAAATATTAGCAAAAGAGAAAAGATAAGGTACTCCGTTTTACTCATTCAACCCCCATCAATTGTAATTCTCAAGTCCCCTGTCGATACCCAAAAAATATTTTCACTTTGTTGTAGATATATTTTTATATATATATTTGTGCCAAACATGACTTTAGCCTTAGTAA
The DNA here is from genome assembly GCA_019925095.2 of Dendrolimus kikuchii. Classification (NCBI taxonomy): domain Eukaryota; kingdom Metazoa; phylum Arthropoda; class Insecta; order Lepidoptera; family Lasiocampidae; genus Dendrolimus; species Dendrolimus kikuchii. The sequence continues at coordinate 16,192,190 of CM034388.1, read as the reverse complement.
TTCCTAATATAATCACTTGTGACACACAGAAAAATAGTTTCTGGAGTAGGAACAACAAAAGAGTTCCTTTCTACCTTGAAGCCTTGGTTTCAATACTTTACTTATACTTGTATACTGAAATCCAATTTCTGTACCTATTTAAATCATATATCGGGATGGTGATGCTTACCTCAGATCAGGCAATCCAAGAAGGTAAGGAAGCCAGCCTACTGAACTTATCTTACCTATAGCTGATTGTGTGTGACCTTAACCTACTTGTAGGTTTAAGGTATTATAGGTAGAATACAATGTAATTAGTATTAATAAAATAGATTACGTCCTTAAGTTTTCTTTCTAGTGTTAGTTTTTAATGTTTTAGTTTAACGATATCTATAGTTATATTATATAACTAGGACATGCCCGCGACTTCTTCCACGTTTAACTTGAAATTCCCGTTTAGGATACCAGAGACGCAAAGTATCGCAGCTTTAAAAAAAAATGTAAGCTATCGTTTTAGTGAAAATCATGTCGGAATAAACTCATTTTTATGCATCCGAACAACTTCGAACCGATTCGACCGATGGATTCCCGGTATAAAAAGTGGCACAAACTTTAAATCTCAGATTTTGCTGTCGATCAGCAAAAACCACATCGGCCCAGTAGTTTTTACGTGAATCCCGAACAAACAGACCAACCGACAAACACTCAAGAAATAAAAAATAAAAATATCATCGTATTCTCTGTCGTTTATATAATCTATTCCAGTTGTTTTTTTTTTAATAGCTTTAATGAACAAACAGTTTAGAATTTTATAATATTATAGAATATATTGTTGTGAAACTAGTTTTTTCATATCAACCCGATCACGTTACCAGATTTTAGGGTGTCGTAACTAAATAGCAAAACGGTATCTTTATAATTTTGTTCTGTTCATCCATGTATTGAACTATACATATTTTACAATTATTTAATTTAAAGATTACTAGCTGCGCCCGCGGCTTCACCCGCGTGTTTATGGAAAATCGTTATATTTTGGTTAATTCACACTGTATCTTTATAAATTATAGCCTATGTGTTATTCTGATGTGTTAGCTATTTTATTGTAAAGTTTCATCAAAATCCATTTAGCAGTTTTGCGTTAAAGAGTAACAAACATACATCCTTACATATATCAATACATACATTCTTACAAACTTTCGCGTTTATAATATTTATAAGATATAGAATTATAGGATAGGTTTATAGTATATAGGATAATTGGCGTTTTATACATAGACATTATATAGTAGGAATTTATATTCCTTAAACCGCTAAATGATATTGCTAGACAAATGAAGCATCTTTTACATCTTTAATGTACATTTTTAATGTAAAAAATGCTTCAGTAAATAAGCCTGCACGACCTTAGTTTTTATCATTTCGCCACAGAACCCGAAAAAATAATAGCATTAGGCGAAATATGCACTTTTAAAAGTATAATTTAAAATTATGTTATAAAATTTGAAAAATTATTAAAATCACAAAATTTTAGTCCTCCGCACTACGGAACATTTCACAGTACAAGAACTGCAACACATTCATCATATGATGATATATAAAAGTTAATTCATTTAAGCTTGAGTTTTATTTTTATCGATGTCGTAAAATATAATCACTAATATTAATATTTTAAATTGTTAGCTTTATAATATTTACGAAATCGAAAGGTTATTATGCTTAAATTAGTGAACGAGTTTCATATTAGTGGTAACTAATATGAAACTCAAACAAAACCCAACCAAAAAAATCTAATTTTTAACCGCAACTTAGGTCGCGTTAATGTAGATTTTGTCAAACAATTCAGTCTTCTTCTATTCCTCGGGAATAGTACTTTTTCTGGATGAAAGGTATCCCATGTACATATCCCATTTTATGTCCTCTTGATAACGTGTACGCCAAAATACGTAATGATCGATTGAGTAATTGAGACGTGAAAGCATAACAAACAAATAAACTCACATTCGTATTTGTAATATCAGTTAGATTTCACTAGTATACATATTATTCCTTAGAAGATCATTTTTGTACATTACAAACAGAATTTTTGCTATGAATTACACTATTTAAATGTCTTAGACAACTTAAGCTACATCTAAAGTTAGATATTATAGTATAAAATGTTTTATAATAATCAATCTAAAGACACAATGTTACCAAAAATTTTCCAATCTTGTAAGAAAAAACAAGGCGTATTTAATTTTAGTTCGTGCAAAATTTGTGTATATTTTAATTTTCAATTATCATTGAAATTATGTCTTCAAACAATCTCAGACGGAACTACTAAAAACAAAACCAGTTTGATTAAAACAACACTCAAGTACATAATTGCATCATTAAAATACCTTCCGTATAAAAGTCCTCCGTCAAAAATTAGAATTATCAGCATAGGTTCTAACTTATGTTGATAATTCTAATTTAGATTTAATTTTAAACACAGATGGATATAACTCTTTATTTTTACGTCATAATGGGCATAAAATACAAACAAGTACTATTCAATTTACTTACTATTGGTACTGGTATTACTTTTAGTACGTTTGGTTTCAGTCTCCCTTAAGAGATCAGCAGCGCATTTGTAGCACCTTTGTTGTTGCAAATGTCCATTGGCGATGGTAACCATTTTTCATCAAGTGGGCCGTCTGCCTGTCTAAGCTGAACTGAACTTCTGTGATAAAAAAATATTTAAAAAATAGGTTATCACTACTTTGGATGATTAATGTAATAATATCAGCTTATTTATATTATTATTATTATTTTTTTATTGCAGGAGTTCAGCAGACAGACAGACGGCCCATTTGATGGAAAGCGGTTACCATCGCCTAAAGACATTTGCAACACCAAAGGTGCTACAAATACGCTGCTGCTACTATTATGCATACATGCATATTAGTATACGCAGGCTGACATTATAACTATCTAAATCATGGTGTACTGTCATACTTATGTAATGATTTTGTTTCTATATGAGTAGGTGAAGAACAAAACCTCACATTTCCACTTTTTGCAATTTCGGAAAAACAACAAAATGTAAATTACTAACCGACTACATCATCTGCATTGAAACACTAGTTTAACATAACATAACTAAAACATAGTTATGTTATGTTAAACTAGTGTTTCAATCAGTCTCATGTACCAAATAGCTAATAAACTTTTAAGAATCTTACCCTTAATTTTGGAATATTGGAAATGTGAGGTTTTGATTAAATATTTTTGGAAAAGTTTGGTTTTGACAAAAACTAACATAAAACTATTAGGTATAAAGACTAGACCTTGAAATAGCATCTGTATTCTAAACTCAATGTTATTCTGTGGTTTTGATGAAGTCTTCGTAATACTATTTAATTTTACTCCAACTAAGTGATTTTTTGGGAAAAACAAGAAGAACTATCTTTCCTAGACGGTTAAGTGTACTTTTGTTCATGACTTTCTATTTACACTCAAGTAAATTGGCTTGAGAAAACAATTGTTTTGATAAGGTTTTACTTATTTGCTTCAATCTTAAAATTTAGGGGTTAGATATTAAAAATGTTGTCGGTACAAAATGCGGAAACACAACGGCGCAGCCTGACCGTGCCCATACGCTCGGGTTGGTGTGTGCATACGAGCGTTATGAATTATTATTGATTAAAAAAGCACTTAGCCTATTTTTATTTTCATTGCCATATCGTTTCTTTGTTTTTTTTTTATTTTTTCAAACAGTTTTTCATGTTATTCGATATTTAGATTTCTCAAGCCCACTATATGTAAATTGAAAAATAGGGTATTTTCTCAGAAACATATAAGAGTTATTTAGTGGCAGGAAGCAAAAGTTTATCCGTGCAGGAACAGAGAAAGAATACAAATTCCTGCAGCCGGGCGTCCTGTGGTAAGAGGTGAGAAAATAACCCACAGCCAGGTGGTAGGTTATTTGCCTATCTGGATGGCTTCTACCCCTGGTCTAGAGTACGCCGCCATAACAACATCGAGATGTGTTCTGGCATCAGTGGCCAGGTTCCAGTCTCCCTTTAGAGAGAAGCAACAACATATGGATATTGGTGTTACAAATATCCATAGGCGATGGTAACCGCTTTCCATTAGGTAGACCATCTGCCTGTCTGCTGAACTCATGCGATAAAATAAAAATAATTAAATAAGTAGATACCAACCATGCCGCGGATAATTAGTACGTACCAACAAATAAAACTATGTATAATTTTTATAATGGTTTTTTATTCCTTTATTTTCACCTATATACACTCATCATGAGAATTACAATATACATATTCTAAACCACGATATACGTACCTATATTATGTTGGTATTACGGTAATAGATATATATCTGTTGTAATAGATATATATCTGTTGTAACAGATATGTATAATTCGTAATAAACGAATATGTTATTAATATACCTATAATCACAATAATTAATTTTACAATTATAATAACCAACATAATATGGCTTGAGCAAAACTGAATACTAGCATAGAAATTGGCTGCGTTTTCTCAACAATTGACTTAAAAAGAAAAATAACTGTTACTAGTACAGATCTTTTCCCAACTAAATTTTTATAAAAGTTGATTTTTTTCATATTTTCTATCTCTTACTTTAAAATTTAAAGTCGCACACTTAATTTTAACGAATTGCGAAGTGCATATATGTAAATATTTAGGTGTAGAGGCACTTAGTTTAAATAGAATAATTTCATCTTTCAGTTTGTGACCCCAAAATGACGGTTAAGTAAAAAGGATAGGTCTATAAATCCAACATTAGACCTATGCTTTTGTATGGCAGTGAAGTGTGGCAGTCTTGCGACGTAATCGATCAATGTCAAGTCAAAGATGTCAGTGTCGGGGAGATGAATATATTTCGATGGATGTGTGGAATTCGCGAAAAGACCGCGTTAGGAACTCCCGCATCCGCAGCAGTCTTCATGTCCATGACGTAGCAGAAAAACTGCAAGAGAGTCGCTTACGTTGGTACGGCTACGTTTTACGGAGACCATCAAATTCTGTGGGAAACAAATGTGTAGCCATGCAGTCTTCCCAGGCCTAAGAAATGCTGGCCTGCCGTTGTAAAAGATGACATGCGTACCAGTAGTTTCATAATTAGGGATACCGAAGACCGCGCGAAGTGGAGAACCAAAAGTAGAAAAGCGGGCCCTGGGTGTCGGAGCAAACGCTGTATACGCAGGATTTATTTCTCGAATGATATTGATTTTCAACCTTGAATTACATAGCGGTGATCTCTAAATTTAAGTTCATTTGAAATTTCATTACTCTGTTCTGGAACAATATATATATAATAAGATAACATTTTTGTAAAAATTATATAGCTATGACCATACACTTAGAGATGGAGAGATGGACGGGAATGCCAAATTCATAAGTTGTATTGAGAAACCGACAGCCATTTCTTATTAACTAATAACGGTAATAATAATAAAATTTTGACAAATACACTACGCGTTTCAAATAGTAGAAAACTTGAAGTTGTACTAAAATGATTTTTTGACGTATTTCATCAAGTCGGTATCTGAGAGGTATTCATCTGTTGGTGTGAAGTCAAAGAACTTGTGAGTGTAATCGTAGACAAACACCATAGCCTTATCCATAAAGGTCTTCCCGACAACTGACATGGCAACTTTCCAAAACTGGTTCAATATATTCTTGAAACTCGAACCTGTAAAAAAATGAGATAACAATATATCAATATTTAGAAGAGAATGATTGTAAGTTAGGTTCTTCTTTAGCCGACCGAATTCATCAGTGTAGCATATAAATATAGTGTAACTAGCTGCGCCCCGTGTTCTCGCCCGCGTGGTGATGGAAAATCGTTATATTTTGAATAATTCACACTATACCTTTATAAATTATAGCCTATGTGTTATTTTGACGTGTAAGCTATATTATTTTAAAGTTTCATCAAAATCCATTAAGTAGTTTTTGGGTGAAAGAGTACTCATATTTTAAACGCGAAAGTTTGTAAGAATGTATGGATGTATGTTTGTTACTCTTTCACGCAAAAACTACTGAATGGATTTTGATAAACTTTACAATAATATAGCTTACACATCAGAATAACACATAGGCTGTAATTTATAAAGTTATAGTCTGAATTATCCAAAATATATCGATTTTCCATCACCGCGCGGGTGAAACCGCGGGTCGCAGTTAGTTATAAATAATAATTAAGTCAATGCGGCATCACCTGAGGGTCACGATATGGGATATTATTATACCATAGTTATTATTTATACGTAATTATAATAGATGTAGGATATGGAAAATATACCCGTAGTAATTATACTCTGTTGGGGGCTAAGAAGTCACGATTAATGAATCCACGAGAGGTCTACGTTGTTACGAGATATATTTTCGAGTGTAACTTCAATGGTGGCAGAAACAACTTAAGACAGCCACGCATTCCAATATTAAATTCAAATTTACTATATACAAAAAGTTTGTATATCCATCACGCCCCTATAAATTTTAATTTAATTACATAAAATATCCAGAAGACAAATTAACTCAACTTAATACCTAAACCATCTAAACACTTGTAGTGTTTAACACTAGTCAACGGCTTAGTAAGCACGTCTGCCAACATGGATTCAGTGGGCACATGTTTCAACACAATGTCGTTCGTATCCCTTAAAACCTCCCTAATGTAGTGATATCGAATATCAATATGCTTGCTACGCGCATGAAACATTGGGTCTTGAGCTAAAAACATAGCCCCTTGGTTATCGGCATGAACAATCACTCGAGCATACCTCATGAGCCCTACTTCCTTCATCAGACTATTTAGATACACTGCCTCCTTCATACTTTCGGAAAGGCTGACGTACTCTGCCTCACAAGTCGATGTCGCCACGCTACGTTGTTTCCTAGACTGCCAGGATATACACGCACCACCTAAAATAAATGCATAACCCGAATAAGATCGTCTGTCTAGTAAACAATTCCCCCAATCTGCGTCCGAAAAACCCTGTATACAATTACTAGTCTTCTTGTATACGAGACTTCGTTGTATAGTCCCTTTCAGGTAACGTAATACACGTTTTGCAGATTTCCAATCAGATTTTTCAGGATTCGTGACTTTTTGGCTTAGCTTACTCACCGCATTAGCAATATCTGGTCTAGTTGCATTGCTTAGGTAATTCAAACAACCTATCAATTCTCGATACGGCCAATTTGTATCGCTTTCGTCGTCATCGCATTTTTCTTCTGGTTTATGTTTGGAATTAATTTCCATCGGCGTTGCACATTTATTGCAATTTTCCATTGAAAAACGTTTCAATAAATTGTCAATATAATTTTCTTGTGACAAAATAATGACATTGTCATTATTATTTCTCCGTATGTCTATTCCTAAAATATATTTTGCCTGACCATAATCTTTTAATTCGAACTCCCTTGACAGCTCATCTTTAAATTTAATAATTAAACCTCTTTCTTGACTTGCCACCAAAATATCGTCTACGTAAACCAATACAAACAAATGGCTATTTGCACTTTGTTTAAAATATAAACATGGCTCGTTCAGACTTTGCTTCAATCCCATAGAAATCAACTTTTTGTTGAGTTTGAGATTCCATTGACGTCCAGCTTGCTTCAAACCATACAATGATTTCCGCAATAAGCATGAATCGCAACCACTATCCAATTTATTCAGCATGATTTGCGCACGCTTTTTGACCATTGGATCTTCTCCCTCACGATTCATAAGCTTAATTAAACTTTCTCTTAATAGTTCTGGTATCTCCATGTAAATCTCTTCATCCAAGGATCCATTTAAATAAGCAGTGTTTATATCTAATTGGTGAATTTCCAAGTCCAATTCAACTGCGAGAGCCATTAACAATCTGACGGTGTCCAGTCTAGCAACAGGTGCAAAGGTTTTCTCATAGTCGACCCCATATCGCTGGCTGAAACCTTGTGCTACAAGTCTCGCTTTCTTCTTTAAAGTCTTGTCGACGTTCTGCTTTGTCGTCAACACATAACGGCAGCCTACAACGTTCCTGTTTTTCGGTCTTTTTACTATCTCCCATGTACCTTTCTGAACTAAACTTCTAATTTCAGATAATATGGCTTCCTCCCAATCAGGTTTATCCTTACTTTTCAAAGCATTCTTCAAGGTGATCTCAGTTGAACCAGCAAAATCTTCAACCTCATTTGCATCAGTAGAAGTTACAGATCGCTCAACTTCCCTTGTTTGATAGATCTTCTTCGGTCGGCCTACGCTTCCTGTGCGTAATATTCTAGGTCTACCAGGAGCTCTCGTTGTCATCCTTAGCTGATCAAGCGTGTCATGCCTTGTTTCTTCGGCTTGTTGTTCCACTTGTAATCGTCTAGATGAAGACACATCTTTGTCACACTCTGCAGGATATTCTTGACATTCACTCCATATGTCTTGCATATTGTCAATCTCTTCTGCTTCATGTCTACGTTCTTCAACTGGAACATTCGATTTTGTGAAATCTATTTCTATGAAATCCTGATCGCCGTCTTTCGTAATGTTTAATAGGCTCGGCTCTTGCTTCGAGATGTCCTTTCGTTGTGTTAGACTTTCGTGAAATTTCACATCTCTCGCAATAATGAATTGCCTTCGCTCAGGAATCCACACACGATATCCCTTGGCGTTCTTCGGGTATCCAACAAAGTTACCAGCAATACCTCTTGCTGCGAATTTATCTTTGTTTGGATCTTTATCAAGAATGTGTACTTTAGTTCCAAATCTTCGGAAATATGCAATTTTCACCGATTTGTTTCGCCATTTTTCATAAGGAATTTCATCCTGTAGACTTCTAGTAGGACAACGGTTTCTGACGTAACATGCAGTATCTACCGCTTCGGCCCAAAAACCTGAGGAAAGATTAGAACTCAATAGCATACACCTTGCCATTTCCACCAAGGTCCGGTTCATTCGTTCTGCTATTCCGTTCTGCTGCGGTGTTCGAGGTACAGTTAGTCTTCGCTGTATGCCTGCTTGTTTCAAAAATCGATCAAATTCCGAATTACAATATTCTCCTCCATTGTCGGTCTGGAGATATTTAATCTTAAGTCCCGTCATGTTCTCAACGTGACTTTTATACACCTTAAAGGCTTCTAAGGCTTTATTTTTCGCACTTAGAAAATAAACTTCACACCAACGTGTACAATCGTCGATAAAAGTTATAAAATATTTTGCTCCACCTATAGATTCACATCTCATAGGTCCTACAATATCGGAATAGACTATTTGTAATTTTTCAGTACAAGGACTATGGGAATCAGAAAAAGGTAACGCGGTCATTTTTCCTCTAGCACAAATATCGCAATCACGTAAGTTTCGTACTTCGGTCACATCAAACTTAGCACCTAATTTACCTAAAAGCTTAGCAACATCTTTTCCATTCAAATGTCCTAATCGCTCGTGCCAGCAACGTACATCAGCATTCGAATCACTCAAATTAAATATATATTCCGGGCTATTTAAACAATATAAATTACCTCTACGATATGCCGATAATTTAACTTCACCATTCTTATCAATAACCTGAGCTACATCGTTATTGAACGTAACATTATAACCGTTATTTGTTATTTTGGCTACTGAAATTAAATTCGTCCTTAAATTAGGAACAAACAACGTATCGCGTAGTTCAAATAAATCTCTCGAGTGTTCGCTCCATGCCGACAACCTTACAGTACCCTTACCTTTTATGTCAGTACTTACATGCGTCGCTAAATTTAGTTCTCCGCTAGTCATTTTTAAACTGTCCCCGAACTTACTGGCATCATTACAAAGGTGAGACGTGCACCCACTGTCCAAAATCCAGTCATGTTTTTGAACATTTACAGCATTAGAAACCTCTACATCTAAAACATTAAAAGTGGTTAGAATATTATTAATACAATGTGTTTCTTCTGCTTTCTGTGCTTTTCTACCTATTTTAATTTTGCACTCCGATGCTTTATGTCCACGTTCGTGACATTTATAACATTTAAATCTAAAACCTTCTTTCTTTTCAGTTCCAATCTTATTGAAGTCAGTTTTGACTTCAACTGTACTTCTGTTCCTTACGCCTTTCTTAGGATACCTTCTCGCTCTCGTGTACAAAACACTTTCATCCAGATTTTTGTTTGCGTCTCTGGATTCATGCTCTTCCAGTATTTTAATTCTCAAGGCTTCTGGTTTCGGCAACTCGTCTCTCGATTCAATCGCACATCTAAAGCTCTCGAAATTTCCGGGCAAACTGTATAACAACATAATAGATACTAAATCTTCGTTGATACTTATACCCATTTCTGCAAGCTTGTCCACAGCGTCGAAAAAAGTATCCAAATGTTCTCTAACATTTCCTGTCTCCGACATTTTGTGCAGGATTAAACGCTTTAAAAGTGTAGCCTTCTTAGCGGGTCCTTTCGATGCATAAATTGACTCTAATTTCAGCCAAACATCTCTGGAAGTTTTACAACCTCTAATATGACGAAGTTCGCTTCCACTCATCGAAAGAATCAGATCGGCTTTGGCTTTTTCATCCTCTTCCACCCAGCGTTCAGCTTCATTAATCTCAGGTGGTCTGAGAACCTTGCCACTCACGTACTTCCACTCATTGTTTTTAATTAACAGAGCTTGTACCTGAATTCTCCAGCTATCGTAATTATTCTTGCCCAAGGGCTCGATTCGCATCGACATACTGCTCATCGTTCTGCACCTTTTCGCAATTAATTAGACTGCTTCTAAATATTCTCCAATCTGAATTCTTTCTATTGATAGAACAGCGCAGTGGAAGCGTGCTGGGCCACACACAAAGAATTCGGATCGGAAAATATTCAAAAGCAGTAGCAGTAATTAATTGCGAAAAGGTGCAGAACGATGAGCAGTATGTCGATGCAAATCGAGCCCTTGGGCAAGGATAATTACGACAGCTGGAGAATTCAGGTACAAGCTCTATTAATTAAAAACAATGAGTGGAAGTACGTAAGTGGCAAGGTTCTCATACCAGCTGAGATCAATGAAGCTGAACGCTGGGTGGAAGAGGACGAAAAAGCCAAAGCTGATCTGATTCTTTCGATGAGTGGAAGCGAACTTCGTCATATTAGAGGTTGTAAAACTTCCAGAGATGTTTGGCTGAAATTAGAGTCAATTTATGCATCGAAAGGACCCGCTAAGAAGGCTACACTTTTAAAGCGTTTAATCCTGCACAAAATGTCGGAGACAGGTAATGTTAGAGAACATTTGGATACTTTTTTCGACGCTGTGGACAAGCTCGCAGACATGGGTATAAACATCAACGAAGATTTAGTATCTATTATGTTGTTATACAGTTTGCCCGGAAATTTTGAAAGCTTTAGATGTGCGATTGAATCGAGAGACGAGTTGCCGAGACCAGAGGCCTTGAAAATTAAAATACTGGAAGAGCATGAATCCAGAGATGCAAATAAAAATCTGGATGAAGGTGTTCTGTACACAAATACGAGAAAGTATTTTAAGAAGAGTAAGAAAAGCGCACAGAACAAAAGTACAGTTGGAGATAAAACTGATCTCAATAAGAGAGGAACTGAAAAGAAAGAAGATTTTAAGTTCAAATGTTACAAATGTCACGAACGTGGACATAAAGCATCGGAGTGCAAAATTAAAATAGGTAGAAAAGCACAGAAAGCAGAAGAAACACATTGTATTAATAATATTCTAACCACTTTTAATGTTTTAGATGTAGAAGTTTCTAATGCTGTAAATGTTCAAAAACATGACTGGATTTTGGACAGTGGGTGCACGTCTCACCTTTGTAATGATGCGAGTAAGTTCGGGGACAGTTTAAAAATGACTAGGGGAGAACTAAATTTAGCGACACATGTAAGTACTGATATAAAAGGTAAGGGTACTGTAAGGTTGTCGGCATGGAGCGAACACTCGAGGGATTTATTTGAACTATGCGATACGTTGTTTGTTCCTAATCTAAGGACGAATTTAATTTCAGTAGCCAAAATAACAAATAACGGTTATAATGTTACGTTCAATAACGATGTAGCTCAGGTTATTGATAAGAATGGTGAAGTTAAATTGACGGCATATCGTAGAGGTAATTTATATTGTTTAAATAGCCCGGAATATATATTTAATTTGAGTGATTCGAATGCTGATGTACGTTGTTGGCACGAGCGGTTAGGACATTTGAATGGTAAAGATGTTGCTAAGCTTTTAGGTAAATTAGGTGCTAAGTTTGATGTGACCGAAGTACGAAACTTACGTGATTGCGATATTTGTGCTAGAGGAAAAATGACCGCATTACCTTTTTCTGATTCCCATAGTCCTTGTACTGAAAAATTACAAATAGTCTATTCAGATATTGTAGGACCTATGAGATGTGAGTCTATTTTTTTATAACTCGATAGTAAAATAACCTATTCCACGTCATTATTTTTAATATTTGATCGATTTTTGAAACAAGCAGGTATACAGCGAAGACTAACTGTACCTCGAACACCGCAGCAGAACGGAATTGCAGAACGAATGAACCGGACCTTGGTGGAAATGGCAAGGTGTATGCTATTGAGTTCTGATCTTTCCTCAGGTTTTTGGGCCGAAGCGGTGTTGGGGGCTAAGAAGTCGCGATGAATAAATACACGAGAGGTCTACGTTGTTACGAGATATATTTTCGAGTGTAACTTCAATGGTGGCAGAAACAACTTAAGACAGCCACGCATTCCAATATTAAATTCAAATTTACTATATACAAAAAGTTTGTATATCCATCATACTCAAAGTAATTAGGCACAAGAAAATTGCCTTTTAATACGATGGTTTACAAATAAAACATGCGCAATAAATTTTGTTATTCTTCTCGATTTGGATTAGTATCCATGTTGATAGGATCGTATGTGTAAGCTGTATATGTATTTTTTTTACATACAGAACTATTTTCCATGAACTTTGACGTGTACATATATGTCTGTGTGTCTGTATTCGACGATCGGAAACGAATATCGAAAAGGATATTCTTAATAGATATTTTTTAATTGCAAAGCTGGTAAACGGACATATAGAAATTATATAATGAGATGTGTTATTTCCAAATGTTATAATGCATATAACACTTTATTGTCAAACACAGAATTTAAATTCAAATTCATAGTCTTCCAGAACAATACATTCGCTAACAGACAGATAACCGGACGGTCGTGGAGACATTACATAATGGGATCTGTTATTACCAATTGACTACGGAACCTTAAAAGCAGAGATATAATCAACAACATGTTTACTTACTCATGTCTACACCGTTAATTTCAAATCCCTTGGCATCGAAAGTCATTTTCTCCACGTCATAACTGTAAATAGTATTGTTGAACTTGCAGTGTATGAACGTTTTACCATCACGTTCTTCGATGTTGAAGAAGTAATCTATGTGTATTTTTACTTTTTCTGTGGGCCAAACACGTGAATATTAATTTTTAAAATTAATTGTATCAACTATTAGGTACTACTTCGAATCCTTAATTATGCTCCAGCTATATAGGTGTGGGTATATTGAAGTTAACTCAGAAACAACACATACAACTGTTGTGTAAACCGAGCGTAGAAGAGTATTTATTATACACTTTAAAATGTAAATAGTTTCAAAGCGTATTAAAAAAAAATATAACATTGAATTCCAAAAGGTCAAATAGAATAAATAATTATTAAACCTACTAATTTTTAACAAAAAATATATAGTATTAACTTTTTAATAAATAAAATACTTACCCATTTTCGCTTTTCCATACCCTTGGGTGTCTACTTTTTCCATACCTAACAAATTCTTGACAATTTCATGGTCCGAGAAAACACTGACCTGGCCTTTAATGGTGATGTCACAGATCAAGTCCATTGCAGCATGTTCATCTTCAATACTTGTTCTAAAACGGAAAAAAATAAATACGGCTCAATTTACCAGAGGGCCGGCTAACAACTGTATTTTATAAGTTATGCTTGTCTTATGGGCAATATTCAATGGACCAATCTGAGGCCGGTGCCATACACTCAGACTGTAGTCAACAACGGAAACGTCGTTTAAAAAAATTACCATATCAGAAATCAAACCCAGAACCTCTGTGTAGTAGTGACGTCAGCCGGCAAAGACTAAGCCCGCTCAACCACAAAGACCGTCTTCCGTTTAATTAGTTACTACTTACAAAGCTACTTATAATTCCAAAAACTTATAAACGCAACTCGCACTTCATTATATTTTTCTCGATAGTAAAATAACCTATTCCACGTCATTATTTTTATATATCAAACCGGTCATGATAGCTTGCCGTACATATAATTAAATTTTCTACAAAATAGTGAAAGAATCATAATGATTCGTGCAATTTTATATGAAGTCCAGCTGTCCTAACAAACGGGGCAATTTTCTTGCCACAAGCTCTCTACTGAACAAAAGATTCGGGCAACGTCGAGTGTATGCTGGTAGAAAGTATTTTTTGTACTTACTCGAACTTAGCTACCTTGCAGTCCGTAATACCTAAAACCACTCCATCTACTAAGGTTAAGTTACCCACGCCGAGCACGTCGACTGATACATTTGTGATTTTCATAGGATCGATAGGTGGAATATTTTTTTCCGGGATACCTTTCCCTAAATTCTTTAACACTCCTTGGACAACTTGCTTATGGCAGTCACTGTCTTTGATGCTACATTTTGTTATAGTATCAACTGTAACGAAAACCTTATATAAGTATACTCGTAGTAACTCACAAAAAAGTGTTTTTTTTAAATTGCAGGAGTTCAGCAGACAGGCAGACGGCCCACTTGATGGAAAGCGATTACCATCGCCTATGGACATTTGCAACACCAAAGGTGCTAAAAATGCGCTGCTGCTCTCTTAAAGGAGACTGGAGCCTGGTCATTAATGCCGGAACACAACACAAGGTAGTTATGGGGGTATACTCTAGACCAGGGGTGGTCGCCATCCAGTCGAGCAAATACTCTACCACCTAGCTGTGGGTTGTTTAGTCGCCTTTTACGACAAGCCGCCGGGCTTTTAGGAAATTGTATTCTTTCTCCGTTCCTGCACGGATAAAAAGTGTAGCAATAAAAGCTGTAAACCCTGATTTATATTTGCATTATTAAGGTGGTTAGATAGAAAGATAGATGGAAACTTATCTTGTTTTATTTTGAAAAGCTTGTTGCCTAACTAGTTCACCGAAATAAACCAATACATAAGTAGTTAGTTAACATGCAAATTTTAGTAAGCCCTTATCATTGTTTTGTAAGACATATTTAGTGGACAACTTATTACTTAACTAGTTTTCTGTCGAAATGATCATAAGGACTTGCCACTTTCGTAAGTGAGCTAATTACTTGAATAAGGGCCGATTTTTCAACCATCAGATTAATGTTATTAATACAATGAAATATACATAGAATAAATAAAAATCTCAGTTACACGAATGAAACAGTTCAATGGCTTCACTTTTAAATTCACTCAGGTTATAATTTATTTGACTCATAACTTTTATCCGATGAATGGCTTAAAATCGGTCCTGAAACAAATTTATATCAGGCTCGTACTTATATAAAATTGTAAGAAATAAAAGATATAATCAGAATTTAATAGACTTGATAGCTTAAATAAATAAAAGAAAATAGTAAAAAAAAAAGTATTGTGCTTCTGGCAATATATTTGGTATTGTCGAGAGATCCAGAAAAAAGTCGTAGAGAGATTTTTAAACGTCAGAGCTAATAACCCGATTACATGATAACTACTTCGTTCAATGGGTGTTTAAAATTAACAAACACATTGGGATTCTTCCGCAAAAAAATCATTTGTCAATTGTCTATGACAGAATTAGTTATGATATGTCAGCAGAAAATGAAAAGAATTATGTAAAAATATTAGCCGAGAAATGTTTATAGATTATAAAAATATTGATTATCAAGTGCAGGATTTACCGGGAAACAAATTGTTCAAAAAATAGTTAATAGAGTTTTTCTCAATCAACTAAACCTTTTTTACTATTTGTTGCGTCACATTTCATCCACCAATTTATTGATGTATAATTTAGCACAGTTAAAAACTATAATTAATTAATGAACGTGACGTAAATACAGATAGATGATATCGTTGTTAGAGCTGCCGATAAGATTAAACATTTGTCTAAATCATAAAAACTGTCAAATCTCATAAACGTGTAAATATTATATTTAATGTTGATTAGAATACTAGTGTTCACATCACGTAGATGACAAGGTTTCTGTATATATAGCCTAAGTTAAATTAGGAATAATGAAGAAATTAATATATTGCAAGAGTACAACAACTCGTCGTCTTATTTTGTACTCCCCTCTCGAGCGATTGAGCCAGGGCTCTCGCCTGCGGTGCGTCACCCTATCCATCAGGGTAACCATCATCGACGCACCACTCAACAGACCCCCACACTGTTCAACACTAATGTAAGAATTGTGGGAAAAAGAACAATAATCAAAAACACTTTTATTAAATATTTATGTTTATTAACTTTAATATGTTGTAGTTATTTTGTAACTACAACAAATATGTATCTAAATGACCAAACAATACATAGCAATTAGCTATTTAGATAAAAATATATTATAAATAATATTCACCATTAACCTAGAATAAAATATCGCTTTTTCTATTAACAGATAAACGTTATTTTCATATAAAAATATATAAATAAACAAATATTATTTCAAATTATAATTGAAACAATTTTTACCGAACTTCGATTCACAGCCAAGTAAAACAGAGCCAATGATGAACAAAATGTTCTTATACACCGCCATGTTTCTATCACACGTCAGGTTTAGCACAACTACAAATGTTAGTCTTGTAATCGCGACTTATATATATATATACATATAAATATACAAGAACAAAAAAATCAAGGTCAATTCAATACGTTTTTCAAGAGCGTCTTTATTATTACAGTTAAGGGGATTCGATCGATATTTGTTACGAATAAATGGCGTTGTATTTAAGAAATATAACGAATAATTTATTTTTTTAATTTGATATTGCGATAAATTTGACATATCCTTAACCTTATGATATTGTAAAAGTGCCATGTCTGCATATTGGTGGCACAAAAGGACGTACTCCATAAAGCTATGATTGTAATTTATATAGCAAATAAAAAGGTTTCTTTTAGAAGTTTAATTTATTTGTTCAGGATTCACATAAAATTACTATTCCGAATTGAATTCGGTTGTTTTTAAACAACATAATTTTTTTATTTAAATTTTTCGATATTTTATATCTCGGGAAACACGTGAATTTCGTATAAAAGTTTAAATATTTGTGAAATCTATTTTTTTCACTATATTGTTCGCAGTTTTAAAATAATATATTAACTACAATTACCGATTAATAAGCTGTAGCGATTAGTAAAATTACCGTATATACTTTCATACTTAGTAAAAAGCTGTAATTTTGACATTAAAAACAGGCACTCAAATTTTATTTCTTTCTATAGATTGTATACAATAACAAAAAATAGTACAAATTGCATTTCTTTTAAATTTATATTCACCGGACGAACAGGGTTATTCGTCCTTATTTATCTTTTAGGGGTTCTTTATCTTTTTTATTTTTTCTTTTATTACTGGTCTTTTCTTTTTTTATTTTCAAAAGTAAAGTACATTGGATCCTTAAAGTGTTCCATTTTTATATGTCTTCTAGTGTTTTATATTTAACGTTTCTATAATGTATTTAACCTACTACATTAATTACTACTAATTCTTTAAATGCATAAAAATTGAAGAACAGTGGGTCACAAATTAATAATCTGAAATGATTACTGTATACTTGCGAAAGTAGAATAATTGTATAGGAAATACACAATATACATAAAAAGTATACTCTTATAACAATTATCGTAATAGCAAAGAATATGTTTTATCCGTGCAGGAACGGAGAAAGAATACAATTTCCTGTGGCCTGGCGGCCTGTCGTAAGAGGCGACTAAACAACCCATAGCCAGGTGGTAGAGTATTTGCTCGACTGGATGGCGACCACCCCTGGTCTAGAGTATGCCGCCATAACAATCTTGTATTGTGTTCCGGCATTAGTGACCAGGTTCCAGTCTCCTTTAAGATAGCAGCAGCGCATTTGTAGCACCTTTGGTGTTGCAAATGTCCATAGGCGATGGTAACCGCTTTCCACTAAGTGGGCCGTCTGCTTGTCTGCTGAACTCCTGCAATAAAAAAAAAAATGTGTGGGCACGTGCGCTTCTTGTGTGATCTTTCGGTTTGAATTATAGTTTTTTTAAACCACACTACTGATTTGATTTGACTCTTAGATTTATTCTTGCACTATATATATACTTAGTTTTATTAATTTTAGTGTTTGTCTGTTTGTTATCTTGTATAAATGAAATAAAAATTATTAGCTAATAAAATAATACACAAATGCACCTAATTAAATAAAATAAACACTAAACTTAAAATTAACACCCCTGCGCATAATTCAAGTTTCTACAACAATTATTTTATTATCAAGGCTATACAGCTTTAGAATGCGCAACCTGTTGCTATCAGATAAACAAAGTCACTACCGATACTTAAAATAATGATCAGAAAATATTATTTGTCGTTGAAATATGATGATATTTGAACGTATGTACGAATATATTCATCTATAAACATTTATATTTTTTATTCTATGTATTGTATGGTCTGTATATAAAGTACATATATATTAAATATGTAACTACTGCATATATATCATTTATGTATTTATTATTAAAATGTTAGTAATAATATTATATGTTACATGTACCTTCATCGCCATTATCAACTCAATTCATTCCTCAGCTTGTCTGAAAGATATCGATTTATTCGATTTTAAGACCGCTCTTTGTGCATAATTACATATGGTTTTAGTTTGTAAGTTCATTTTTGTATTGGTGTAAAATAAAATGTTCACTTTATTGTACACAAATACGAAAATGAATCTATTTATAATATTTTGTGAAATATTTAAAAACAGAATTAATTATATACAGATATGTCCAAAACTTAAGTAGAACATAATACCTAGAAATAATTGTCATATTGTTATGAAAATTTTCTACGGATATGTTTATCATATTAAAAAGTCCATCGACAAAGTAATAATGCACTGTGGTTGCGATTATGTGTATTATAACTTCGATATTTCTCAATAGCGTGAATAAATTTGCGAGGATATACTAATTACAAATATTATTTAAAGGATTTATGGCAGGTTTGTCGTCAATATCTAAATTATTTTTTGATATTTTTGTAATACTATTATGTGTACTAAATATAATTATTTACATCTCTCTAAACCATTAAAAAACAAAAAGATTTACTAATTACAGTGCCATCTATCTCAGAGAATTGTTAGTCGAATGCTCTTAAATATTAGAGTTATATGTTTATTAGATATAATATAAAGTGACTAACGACCATATTATAACAATGTATAAAGTCGTATAACAGCGTAATCATCGGACCGTAAATTAATCATTTGATCTTAAAAACAATTTTTTCTTAGTATTATTACTAACAAAAAGTTATTTAAAAATAACTAAAACGAATATGATAAACTATTATACATATTTTTGTAATATTAAATTTATTCATAGTGGATTTGATTTTAAAACTAACTTAAAATAAAAAAAAGGAATAAATCGTAAAACATCGAAAGAAAAATGAATGTTTTGGAACGTTAATTAAAGCGATTGTCATTCCTAATATTCTTAAGTTATGATATATATTTACTAAAGTGAGTATATATTCTCCCAACACCATAATATGTATACCCTATCGGATAACCTAGATACGACCCTGACATTTTCTTGGTGACAAATACGGGAATAAATTTTAAATTACAGTAAATTTATTGAAAAGGAAACTTAAACAGGCAGATCCAGTCCTTCAAGAACTTCAAGTTCTGCACATTACAAATTTGAAAAATATCCATCCTCCATTTATAACAACATCAAAGCTAAAAAACATGTATATAGTATATATAATACATTAGTTTAGGAGGAGGTATAGGAGGATTTAGCGGATATACAGACAGATGCGGAATTTGAATTTTTGCAGTAAAACTTCTATATAAACGTCTTAGGAATTTTTTGTCACGAAAAACCGTTACGGCCGCGTAGAGGAGCGGCATAAATTTAGACTAGACGTGGTGAGAGGCGGCATAGTTTTAGAGATTCTATGGATGCGTTTTTGGTTACGGATAGAATTCAGTTTTTTTTTTGTTTGATAAAATAAAATAGTTTAATAATAAACAATGCATTCATTAAAGTGTATCTAACCTAACCAAATCATATTTTTCAGTAAACCTGCAAGAAATCGAAATGTGTGCTGGGATACATAGTAGAAGTGAAACTTCAACGATTAAATGGAAAAACGAATGGCAACGGATAAGTGGCAAAACGAATCGCAACAAAATTTTAACTTGAAGTTTTACGGGCAGGTTTTCAAATTGGACAAGTATATTAACAATCTGCCCGTAAAACTTCAATTTAAAATTTTGTCACGATTCGTTTTGCCACTTATCCGTTGCCATTCGGTTTTCCACTTGCCCGTTGAAGTTTCACTTCTACTACCTGTGTCCCAGCACACATTTTTTTATTTTAAGTTTTTATATCATGTAGTTAAAAGTGACGTTATAAATAAATGGCTGGTAAAATCCTCGTATGATTCGTAATACGGTTTCGTTTTTTTTAATAATAAACTATAAGGTGATTTTTCTGTAAATGTGAAGTTTTTACCACTTTTTGCAAAAATAGATTTAAAAAACTTAAGCTATAAAAATACCTTTAAAATTTCTCTACTAATACTCTAGTTTGTAATATTACAAACTCTCTACTCTACTCTCTCCATTTATTGCAAACTCTCTACTTTGTAATAAATAATTACAAAATAGTATTGAAAATTAAAACATTCATCAGGCTAAAACCCTAGATACTGAGTTATGTCTGAACTGATTGTCACAGAAATAAATATTCTGCATCGGATGTGTGATGAATGTGAAACTATGAATAGAAATATGCATATCCGCAGCAGCCTTCATGTCTGTGATATAACGTATACATTTCAAGAGAGTCACCAACCCTGGTATAGCCACGTTTACATGGAACTTAGTTAGTTATACGAGGAATAAAATAAATGTTTAAATACACCACAATTCCGCCGTCATCAAGTTCCGATAATGGTGGTAGGTCGACGAAATGCTGACAAGATCGCAAGGAATAATATGCGTACCAATAAACTCATTCTTTCATATCTGTCTCCGGTATTGACAAGTTCTAGAGAGCACGTGACCTTAGAAACTTACGCGAATAGAAGTTACGGCTGATTAGGCCGGACTAAGAATATATGGCAGAGTGGGCGGACCGCCATTTAAACCCCAGCGCCGGCCTCGCCGTTATCTAAGCGGTTACGCAGATCATGCCCAAATGGCTGCAGAGGCGCCACAGCACCCTGACGTTTTGCCTGACGCAGATCCTCTCGGTGTACCGATGCTTCGGGAGGCACCTGTGTCAAATAAGGCGTGAGCAGAAGTCAGGGTGCCAACACTGCGTCGGCGGCGACGAAGACACGGCCTTGCACACTGTCCAGGTGTGTCCAGCCTGGGACGAGCAGTATCGTGCTCTTGTCGCAGCTATCCGGGCGATTTTGTGCCTCCCGGCCGTGGTAAAGACCATGGTCGGGAGGGCCGTCGCACGTTACGCAGCCGCCTCCTTGTGTGAGACCGTCAAATCCGCGAAGAAGGTGGCGGAGCGGGAGAGGGACAAACCGTAACACTCCCCTCCCGCCAAACCAGGCAGCGGCAACGGAGGGTCGTTCATGACGTTCTCCAACCGCCGTAGACTACGACCGTGCGGGCGACCAGCGGGAAAACCAGATAAAGGCACATAAAGGCCGGAAAGGAAGGATGCGCATGAATCCGCCCCCCCTCCCCCCTCTCACCTTAAGGCGAGGCCCGAGGTAACTAGAATCTCCGGCTAGCAAATGGTAGGGCCAGCCTCTAAAGAGTTGACCATTGTTCGTCCAGGCTGGAGGTGAATGCGGGAGCTAGCCCATAGTCCGAACAAGGGACTTCAGAGGATAGGACAGGGGTTTCAGTATATCCCTCACGGCGGC
Source organism: Dendrolimus kikuchii (assembly GCA_019925095.2). Taxonomy (NCBI): domain Eukaryota; kingdom Metazoa; phylum Arthropoda; class Insecta; order Lepidoptera; family Lasiocampidae; genus Dendrolimus; species Dendrolimus kikuchii. The sequence continues at coordinate 16,170,064 of CM034388.1, read as the reverse complement.
GTGGCAATAACACTTTAGACGTAAAGCGCTAATTCCACCCCGACAATGCGAATCCCACACACGGGCCGCGACCTTTCCCCCTCGCACGGCTTATGTATGGTCCTTAAACAGATTTTCCATGTATAAAAAAAGGACTTAGAATATACAGATAAGAATACCAGGCCACTCAGAAAGTATGTCGAAAAAAAGTATCTTATCTATGAAAAACTGGCCTGCCAGGTACAATCTATTCTGAAAATATGATTATTTATAACTAAAAATAGGTACGTTCCAAATTCAAAATTTCCCTCCACGTTGTTTGTGAGTTAATTTAAATTATTGTGTCGCATTGAAAAATGGATCTGCGCCGGGAACCTTTTTGCGCTATGATTTTTACGATTTCAAGTGTCGCCTGAAAACGGACGAGTCGTACGGACTTTAAATGGCATTCATGGATGAAGGCCTTTCTAATGCAACCGTGTATCCGTTGGCACAACTAATTCAAGCGCGGTCTACTAACTTTGGGGGATGAAGAAGGAAGTGGTCGCCCTTTGACGCCCTGTGACGGAAGAAAATGTGTTACCAGTGAAAAATTTAATCCAAGATAATAGTTACGTATTAAGAGATTCAGATTTCACTGCATATTTTGCACAGACTGCAGATTGGATTGGGAAGACTACACGATATTCTACACGTGCATCTTCGCGTGAGGAGGATAGTTTCGTGCTGGGTGCCGCACAACCTCACCGATACTCAGACGCAGGCCCAGGTGGAATGGTGCCGTGATATGATAAACAAATTTGAAGCAGACTCGTCTCGGCGTGTTTACGAAATCATTACAGGTGATGACTCTTGGAAATCCAAGACTCATATCGTACCATCGTAACCTTTATTGCCTTAGTAATTGTAGCCTGTGTATCATCTTAAAAGTACAATAAAGTACAACGGCCGGTATTTCTTATACCTACGTAGCGTTTGGATGGACGAGAACTAATTAAACTTCTCTAAATGGTTGACTGAATTTGTTTTATTCCTGCCACGGATTATCTAGAGAGATCGCTTCTTAGCGATAAGACCGCCCATTGTGCTATTGTGCACATTTAGAATATTTTTAGGCTATAAGTTTTCTGTAATGGTGTACATTAAAGAGTTCTCTCCCTCATTAAATTATATTATTGATATTTCAAATATTCATGCAGTCGCAGAGATAAAAATAGACAAAGATACTTTCTCATTCTTAACATAATATGTACTGATAGTCAGCCCAGCTCGCGTAAACTTCAAAATTCAAATTTCAGGAATTATTTCAAATCTTGTGAAATAAAATAAAATCGTAGGTTCATCGATAATACAAATATATAGAATTACATGATATTCGGTTCGTTTTATCATATTTTTTTAAAGCTGAACTCTTGTTGGTGAAAACGCTTCTAACTTTTCAATCCTGGATGTACACTTTTGCTACTTTGTACGACACAACGACAACTATAATAATTTAAGAAATGAGTGGATAAATGAGGCATCTTTCAATCAGTGAACATTGATAAAAATGGTAGTTAAATGGTAGATATATTACACCGTCATTTTACATACGAAATAAAAATCTTAAAAATTTTACATTGCTTCTTCATTTATTCCTGTCTTAAATTTTAAAATATCAGTACGTATTAGTGTAATTTTATAAAACCTTAGTTATTTTATATTACGGAGGAGATTTTGTTTTTATAAGCGGTAAGGGGCGAAAAAAACAATTTAATATACATCAGATCCATAAAGTTTATTAATAAATAGCTAAGAACTTAATTCACGTATGGTGTTAAATCTCTGGTTATAAAATTATTTGCTGGCACTGAATCAAAGAACCAATCGCAGAATGCGTGATAAAATTCATTCATACGTAAATTAATCATTGAAACGACGGAATCTTCTATTTCCTTTGAATACTCATTGAGGAGGGCTATTAGTTTATTATCTGTAAACGAAGAAAAAAAATTAAAATCAGTACACAATTGAGAGAGATATCGTGTAACAAAGAAGTCGGTTAACAATTTTCGAGTATTTCTCTCGAATTTCTTGGGAACTACTCATCAAATCCTAATGGAACTATCTCGAAATTATACTCTTTCAAATAAAAAAAGAATTTGAAAATCGGTCTACAATTGACGTAGAAACCGCGTAATATGCATACAAAAAATTAATTGCCTATTAAAAATGTAATACCGGCACGTGTATACAAGATTTTTTCGAAGAATGTAGGCTCTCGGCATTCTTTAATAAGGGTTACTCTCGATTTCCCTGAATTCCACTCATCAGATCCTAACTTGGTGATCATGGGACCACCTCGGTTGTATACACTCACGAAGAGAGAAAACAAATTGATAATCGGCACACAATTGACGGAGTAATCGCGTAACACACATACAAAAACATAGAGATGAATTGAGAACCTCCTCCTTTTATAATAACAGCCCATAAACATCCCACTGTTGGGCTCAGGCTTTTGGAAGTTGGTTAAAAATTTTACATGTATTAAAATCAAGCTTATGTTGTGCTATCATCTCAATTATCTAATATCGGTCTTATTCATATTGAGATAGAGTAAGTTTGTAGGCCCCTTTACGGTTTTAAATATAAATGACACCATATATCTTTAAGTGAAACGTTTGACAATCGACTATTCATAATTTTAATATAACGAACACATAGCTAAACGTCACTAATTAATTGTAATGACTCATTGCGTTATCATGACATTGTCATTATGTATTATCATAAAATGAATAAACCTATAGAAACTGTGCTAAAATAAAAACTGAGTAAAAGCTCATTATTTTGTTCACATAAGGTAATACAGTATTCATAAGTGTAAGCGAAACAATATCATGTCTGGGTTTTATTGTTTCTGACGAATTACAAGTTGATGTTGTCAACTGGTTGGAATTCATAATTTAGTCCTAATTCTGCTACTAAATTAAAACTATCTATTTAAACAATTTAGTTAAGATCAACTTAATATGGTTGTTTAGTAACAACCATATTAAATTGATTTTAACTAGTGTTTCAAGCAAGACAATGATTTGCCATTGTCTTACTTTAAATTTGTGGGAACTATATATTATTTTATTAATGAAAATAATGACTATTCACTTTTCTATCCAAAATGTTTTAGTGCCATAAGTGAAAATAATCCGGACTTTTGTTCTGTGGTTATTTTAATTTGGTTTCTATAGTTTTAAATTATTCTGATCATATGACAAGATTCAATATTTCTTTAGCTAGTAGATATAGTAGTCCAGTCATTTTAACAAAAAAAGTGGTCAATCTCGGAATGAGAGATAACAAGGTGTAAACCTGTATACATAAACCTTCATTTTGGTGTTCTAAAAGTTGTCTGAAAAGTCTCAGAAACTCTCGTGTCTGCGCCGTAAGTTTTTCAAGGTCAAAGGTCACAAAAATCAGTTTTTCGCTATTCTCTCGGTTTCTATAGCTCCAATTATGTTAATAGTTGATATAAAAATTGTAGAGCATAAAATTTGCGACAAATTTTGTCTTAAAAAAAATTTCAAAACGGTTGGGCGTATGAAATTTTTTTAAGAATGTATTATTGTATGTATGTGTGTATGTATGTATTATTTATACTTACTTAAAAAATTATCTCCGAGATCTAGGTCGTCTGAACTAAACTGAGTTGTGCCGTTAACTCTAGACCATACCCCTAAACCATCATGATATCTGACTTGTAAATAGATTTCGCCATTCTTTTTTACCACAGCGAAGGGAAAATCAAAATTAAAATGCATCTTTTCTGAAAAATTATTAAAATTAGATTTTTAAACACAATTAAACCCCAAAAAGATATATACTAAGTATTATTTATGATAAATACAGACGATTAATAAATATGTATCAGTAGAATAAAAAACAACTTTTATATCATGTGTGGGTTGGCCTAAGTCGAGTAAAATGCTAGAGCCTCACTCCATTTCCGAGGAAGAATTAGACGTTGCCCTAGAGCGGCTCCGGAGCAGGAAGACGGCACCGGGTCCTTCGACACTCTGCGTTCCATACCGGACGAAGCTATCCAAGCAAAGGATAATGTCGTGGTGGCTTTGCTTGACATAGCGTACGCTTTCAACAACCTCCCTCACGAGACGATCAGGGAGAGGCTCCGTGCACACGGAGTCCCCTCGTACCTCACGAGGCTGTTAGGCGCGTACCTCCAGGACAGATACATCCTTTGGGAAGGTGGTCAGTCTGATCGCGTGATAGGTCAGCGACGCGTCGCGTGCGATGTCCTACAAGGGTCGGTCCGCGGGCCGATTCTTTGGAACGTCGGTTATGACTGGATCCTACCGGAGCCAGTCATGCCCGGGATAGCACTAATCTGCTTTGCGGATGACACCCTACTTATGGCACGTGCTGCGTCATACGCGGAATCCGTAGATCTCACCAACGCCGGATTGGCGATCGTGGTCCAGAGAATAGGTAGGCTGGGCTCCCGCAAAGTTGGAAACTCCTGCGGCTGGCATTGTCACAATGGAGGCCATCTGCCCTCACCTGCTACGATGGGTTGCGCGGAAATGCGGGACCCTGACCTTCAGGATGACGCAGATACTTACCGGGCACGGTTGCTTCGATAAGTATCTTCATCAGATTGTGGGATGTCTGCCTTCCCCTCAGTGCCGCCTATGTGGCGCACAAGGCTCTGCATTCAATACGCCGATCGAATGCGCAGCATGGGCACCGTAGAGATTTGAAATCGACGCCGTCGTAGGTCCGATCTATTCGCTGGGTAGCCTGATCCAGGCTATGCTGCACAACGACGTTCATTGGGAGGGAGCGTCCAAATTCTTCGAGGAAGTAATGTCTCAAAAGGTGGCCGCTGAACGAGAAAGGGAGAGAGGTGCGCATGTGTCTCGTCGGTTCCGACGTCAGTCGGCGTTCCGGAGGCGCAGATATGCGCAAAATCTCCTCCCGTGATTCCGTTACAGGGGTCCTTCAGCACCTGGGGTGCGGGGGAACCAACCTCTGTTGACGAAGTGAGTTTGCCTCTCCCGGGGCATTCTCAAGCACTAATGCGCGAGATTAGTGTGGGTGTAACTACGTTCTAAGTCTCACGCTTTTTCCACCATGAGCGCTGGGCGCATGGGAGGAGGAGGGTTTTAGTGGAGTAGTGGCCTATAGGTTATATACCTTGCTGAGTCTCCGCAAAAGCCGGCAATCGACTCTGTTATCTGCGCCATCTTCAGTGGATAACTCTCGTTGCTTTGGTCTAATCCCCAGTAAAGGACCCGATAGTGTACGAAATGTATTTCCCCATGCCTCAAACAAAGTCGAGTAAAATGCGTCGATATTGGCTACCCCGTAGTGGAGTGGAGTGGCGTAGAGTGACGCTTCAATGGCTCAATCGCTGTGCAGTGGCTATGCTCAATCAATGGGTATGGGAGTACAAAATGATACGAAGATATTATTGTACCTATACTAGATATAAATATATTATTCACTTACTAAATTCTTAACTTTATTTAAACTCTAATTATATGTAAAAATCGTATTGACTACATAATATAGACATGTATTTTCTAATCACTAGCCCACAAAAATGGTGTGGTAGCCCCCAAGTGGTCTGTATTTTTCACCAGACAAAATATATTCTTATTTCGATGCGCTGAATCCGAATTTCAAATCAGTTTGGTCCATACACCCTCAAAATGTTCTTAAATTTCTCAGAAGAACCGTAAGAAGTAAAGATTATTGTCTGCCCATTGTTTCAATGCGAATGTATCCGTATTAATATTAAAATTTAAGTTCATGGTAAACATGGTTTAATCCGTGCAGGAACGGAGAAAGCATACAATTTCCTGCAGCCGGGCGGCCTGTCGTAAGAGGCGACTAAACAACCCACAGCCAGGTGGTAGGGCATTTGCCCGACTGGATGGCTACCACCCCTGGTCTAGAGTATGCCGCCATAACAACCTTGTGTTGTGTTCCGGCATTATTAATGCCGGAACACAACAAAACCAGACCCGGTTCCAGTCTCCTTTAAGAGAGCAGCAGCGCATTTGTAGCACCTTTGGTGTTGCAAATGTCCATAGGCGATGGTAACCGCTTTCCATCCAGTGGGCCGTCTTCCTGTCTGCTGAAATCCTGCAATAAAAAAAAACAATAAAGAGTTTTTATTCATTCAAGAAAACGTATCTGAGTTATGACATCAAGATGATGATGGAAAGAAAGTCTAGAGACCAATATTTGATAACACTTACCAATTTTTAGTTTTCCTTTTCCGCTAAACTCGTCGCCGTCTCCTGAACCACCAAGTTCACTTATAACTTCATTTGGTACAAAAAATTTGAACTGACCATCGAAATCGATATTACAAGTAATATTTAATATGGTATATCTATGATCTATGTCTGTCCTGAAATTTTATTATAATTATGAAAATTCATAAAAAATATACTTTTTATTATTGTCCTGTAATGAATATAATCATTCAATAGATCAAAAGAATCCATATCCCTATTAATATTATAAATGCGAGAAAGTAACTCTGTCTATTTGTCTGTCTTTTATTTACTATTTGGTATATATATTTTCGATACCGAGAATGGACATAGGATACTTTTTATCGGAGTATGGGATAGTTTTCGGGATAACAGTTTTCTGTCTGTTTGTTGGTTACACTCTCACGGAAAGACTATTGGATCGTTTTTGCTGAAGTTTGGTATATGTGTTTTTTCAGTATCTAGCATAAAGGATACTTTCACCCTGGAAAATAGAATAGATTTTAGGGTAGAATTTTGCAAAGGTTATCTCGGAAACCAGGTAGCGCCTACTACTCCAACTACTAAGTACCAGTAGCAGGGATGGAAGGTACACCGCTGATATAGAAAGAAGAGTGAATTTGGGGAATAGTTTAAATGGAGCGTTAGGTAAACTTCTAGGCGCTAAGAACCTCAGCCAGAAGGCCCAGCTCGCCGTACACAACGCGGTGCTGGTACCTACGCTCACGTATGGAAGCGAGAGTTGGGTATGGAAGAAAGAGCATGAAAGTAGAGTAAACGCGGTAGAGATGCGAGCACTGCGCAAAATCTGCGGAGTGACGCTCGCGGACCGCGTTCGTAATACCGAAGTAAGAAAGAGAGTTGGTCTGAAAGAGAGTGTCGGGGTGAAGGTAAGGAAAGGAATGCTCCGGTGGTTCGGGCATGTGGAAAGAATGCATGATGAAAGAATGACTAAACAGATATACAATGCAAAAGTGGATGGATGCAGAAGTCGTGGCAGGCCACGACACACCTTCCATGATCAAATTGATCGTGTACTAGCAGAAGGTGATGTCAGGAGCCTTAAGAACAGACGAGCTTGTATGACAAGAGTTATGAATGTCAAAGAGGCAAGTGAGGTGTGTAAGAATAAGCCTAAATGGCACTCTGTTGTTCGTGCCTACCCCGCAAGGGAACTGGCGTGAAGTTATGTATGTATGTATGTATGTACTAAGTACCAACGAAGAAATTGGCTTACTTTAAATTACTGGCTTTTTCAACTTTCTTTGACTATTGGTCCTTTTTACTTACCCCTTTTACCCTTTTTTACCCGGTCTACCTTTTCTACCATTTCTACTCTTTCTATTATTTCATCCAGTTCTACCTTTTTATCCATTTGTAACCTTTCTACCCTTTTCGGACCTGTAGCTTATGGGGGTGAAAGGCGTCTACATAAAAAATTAATACAATAAAAACTGTGTGAATGCTTGCTCTCTAAACTAGAGCTAGTCACTATGAAAGTGGGATGATTTTTCGCAGGATACAAATTTGAAGTTTACATGAGCCAGGCTGAATGTGCATTTTTGATAAAGGGGTTGACATATCCCTATTTTAATATTATAAATGCGAAAGTAACTCTGTCTCTCTGTTCCGTTTTCACCGAAAAACTACTAGAGCGATTTGACTGAAACTCAGTACATATATAAGTATATTTTCGATGCCGAGGATGAACATAGGATACTGTTTATCCCGAAAAATTGTATAGTTTCCGGGATAAAAATATATTTGTCTCTCTGTTTGTTATGCTTTTACGGAAAACTATTAGACCGATTTGGCTGAAATTCGGTATATATGTAAATTTAATAGACAGGGTGGACAAGGGATACTTTATATCCCGAATAATGGGATAGATTTATGTACAGGCTATCCCAAAAAGTAGGATAGGTTTTTTTCTCTCAAGTACTGAATATGTTATCCTAAAAATTCGAATAGTTTTCTAGATTGGATTAGAAAGACGGTACTGCGTCACAATTCGTAGTAAAAGCATTAATGCTATTCAGGAGTGATTCATTTCAATACTTCAGAAAATTAAATATATATGATGGTATAACCAACTTTTCGAAACATAAATAGCGTCATCTGCCTCAGTTTCAAAAAATACATCTAAACATATAGCTATTTAATTGAACTATGATAATTGTGAGTTTAAGGAGCTTTGTAAGTGGTCAGGTTCTTACTTTAAATCGTCGAAGGAACAATCTTTTAATCCTTTGCCTATAACATCTACTAACGTGAACTGTAGGTTTTTAGGAAGTGAAATAGTTATGTTTTTCAATGAAAGTGGATCTATTGCAGGTATTTTCTTCTCCGGTTCACCACGTGCTACACTTTGTATCAAGCCTCTGTATACATAAATTTTACACGAACTATCCGCTATGTCACATTTATTGAGTATGACCACTGAAAGTATAAATCATTAAGTTAATAGCCAACTGAAAAATTTACAGCAATAAATTGTTGACTCACAGATTCAGATAGAGCTGTTGCATCGTCTTTGATGGCCTATGAGTAATCTATACAGATAAATAAAATTGAAGTGTCTGTTTCTAATGTCAAAATAACATCTTTTTCCTAAATGCATATGAAATTATATACAGTACTTATATAAAAAAAACCTACCCTGTGTTCTTTATTCGACTACGGAACCATAAAACTACTTAATGAATATTGTTCATAGCAATTTTTGTTGAAAGCATTTTTGAAGGTCTACTACCTCTCTTTTTAGAATATTTTATCTTATATTTTAAGATTTAGAGAGTGGAGTTTAAAAGTAATTTAAAAGCTACATAATTTTATGATTTTTCGAACTAAGTGTCTTCTCATCTATTAACTTTACTAAAAGGTTACAAAGGAACATTAATATGTATGATGTTTTAAGATTTCAATAACGATACCTCATCAGACTTGTAAAAACATTTTTCAATCCCTTTTTACTTTAATGACTACCACCATAGACACTACACTCATCTTCACACACACACTAACACACTCATCTTCCCAATTTCCTGCCTTTCATTCCCTCTCATACACCTATCCTTTCCTAGGCACGCAGACTTAGACTCTGGCGTTGAATCCCAGGGGAGGGATCGCCGGCACTTAAGGCCGGCAGATGAGGAAACGGAGTTGTTCCGCGCTTCCCATTCTGTCATTCTCAACAATGGACGAGGTCGTCTCGGCCGGTGCTTGGCAGGGCCCACGTAGATCCCGCTATGACCATTTCCCACTGCCCTGTCTATAGGTGGATGGAAGGAAAGTAGAGGGTTTTAGTGAGTACTCCGGCAACCCATTTGACCGGCGAGTCCCATAGTATTAGCGCTGCTAAGGGTGTGAGTAGGACTCACCGGCTCAAGTAGCTGGAATATCCACTAAAACAATCTGGTGTCTCACCTATCGCTTTATGCCAGGGCACGGTATACGGGTGAACGACTAACTTCGCAAACCCTGGCAGGTGGTGGTCCTAACTAAGTTCCGTGAAACATCGAATGTCTCAGTTTAATATAAAATGAGTGCGCAAAAAACACCGGCTCGCTTTTATCTCGATATCTTCACCCAGAACCGCCCGCTCAGGGCGACCGGAGGCCATAAAACGCCCTCCGGTACTGGCATGTTCTCTATTAGGGGGAGCGGAGCAAAGCAGTCCGCTCAACCTCCTACTTCCCCTCTTCTTTAGCAAAATCGAGAAGCTCTGACAAATGTGCCTCGATTTCCGTTGGCAAAAACTGGATCAATTCATTATACATACATAGTTCTTGCACTCCACAAAGGGAGGGAGCTTTATTTGTGGTCAAACACATATATGCACATTGTGATAGTGTGTCTAAAGCAACAATCAGTTACACCACACCATCCAGTCATACGCGCTTTTGCTCTCACACATAGACACGTGTCTACCACAAACAAAGGCCGCTCGCCTTCGTGAATTGCAAGAACTATAACTTTACGAATGAACATAGAATGCGACCTACTTATTTTGAAATAATTTCATTTTATGAAAGTTTGCTCACCTGAAGAAGATTTTCTAATAAAAAAGACAGTACACAAAACAATTAAATATTTAAAAACAAACATTTTAAATGTGTAAAATTATTTCTCAAATAGAATGCAACCAAATTCCTTTACGGGAGTCGGGGCTAAAATGGTGGTAAATGCTGTTTTCAGTTTTATATATAAACTTACATTTATTTTCTATTTGTATTCCCACGCTAGTCACCTTGTTAGATGATATTTATGTAGGAAATTTGTTTATACCTAATTTTTGTTAGTCATAATTTATATTTTATTTTAGCAACTCGTTACAATCACAATCCCCGGCTGCCACCTCATCTATGTTGACTGAAAACCTGATACCTTCATCATACTGCTATTTTTTTAGATTTAGGTATATTATCAGGATAGCAATAGGCAAGGATCATATCAAGGTCCTTGGTAAAAGACTTTCTAATGTGCACAATCAACCTATTGCGTATCAATCCACGTACAGTGAAGTAAGAAAGATGTAAAAAGATGATTTTCCTCACTGCCATGCACAAAAGACTAATTAGTAGTCTTTTCTGCATTTGAAATGAAAGTATAAAATAGTTCTGTCAATTTTTTAAAGGTCTTTTCTTGTCTTAGATGATCATGAAAATCTTTATTACTCAACACATATGCATAAACAAAAATCTGCCTATAATATTATCAAATTCTAAACATGCCGTGTTTGTACATTGAAGCTATTAAAAAAAAACAACCGGAATAGACTATATAAACGACGGAGAACACGATGCATTTTTTTTTAGATTTCTTGTCTTGTTTATCTGTTTGTCGGTTTGTCTTTTTGTTCAGGATTCACGTAAAAACTACTGGGCCGATTTCGATGCGGTTTCCACTAATTGAGACCAAATTTAAGATTTAAAATCTGCGGTACTTTTTAAAGTGAAACTTCTTTAGAATCGTTGGGATTTGGAACTCGAAGAAACGAAAAAGCAACACTAAAAGATATAAACATATAAATAGGACTAAGCCTACGAGAGAAAGAGATGGGAGTTTTACATTGTGCAGCACAGATTAGAGAGTCTATAAACCCGATGATTAAACATAGGCCCAATTTCAAAAACTCATAATAATATTTTTTAGACTAAAACAGTGAAAAATTCAAATTAATATTTAAGAAGTTTATTTTGAATTATAACACGTTGGCGGATGTAGGCTAAAGGAATATATTTATGTTAATAAAAGTTAGAGAAGAACTATCTGTAAGTATATACTCTAAGGTTTCACTTCTACTGCGTGTGAACTGCAGACACACACATATTTTTTTATCCTGGGAATCTCGCGGAAATTTTTCTGGGAATTGTTTAAAATGGCCAGATTAAAAATAGAATTCGAATTCGAATGTGATTTTTTCACTAATGGATAGCAAATATTGTGTAATAAAATGTGTGATATATTTTTATCCCTGGATTCGGGTGCATTAGGATTAGCTTATTCCAACACAGTTTTCACTAAAACGAGAATTTACATTATTTTTAAATGCTGCGGTACTCTCTGTCCCGCGAATTCTTCAGGAATTTGAAGTCAAGCATGGACGAAGTCGCGGGCATATCCTAGTACTTAATATGACTTGAAACTGCTCACGAAATCCTTTTTTTTCAGAATTCTGATGTCGTTCAGTCTTTCTAAGTGTTTTTATTATCTTTGTAGATTTTTATACACGTGTTGTTTAATTATTCAACTAAACATAGTCCAACAAAATAATTATATTTAAAGCGGAGATTTGGAAAGATCAAGTTTTATTTTTGTATTAAGTTAATAAGTAATTTAGCCAGGTGGTAAGGCTTATCCCAGTCTGGATGGCTGCCACCGCTGGTTTAAAGCATACCGCCATAACAAGCTTGAGTTGTCTAACGGCATTGATGCCCAGGTTTCAGTCCCAGCCAGTCCAAATGTGGCGCTTTCTCCATCTATTTTACTCAATCAATCAAAAACAATTAAATATAGATAAATGGCTTGAATATTTTAATACATATTTAACACCTACTATTTAAAACCATTCTGTGCCCTTACCTACCTGAATTTAGCCCATATCGTAGATAATTTCAATATTAAATTTACATTTGTCTAGATATACTGGTATGCAGGCCTTTTTTGTCACTTTCTGCTACCCGATAAAAAGATATGACGTAAGGTTTCGTATGGTTTGATATTATTATTTTGAGATTTCGTCATATTCGTAGCACGAAACTACATAAGTTTCTATTTTAATCCACCAATCACCCACTTCTATCCGTGCAGGAACGGAGAAAGAACACAATTTCCTGCGGCCTGGCAGCCTGTCGTAAGAGGCGACTAAACAACCCACAGCCAGGTGGTAGGGCATTTGCCCGACTAGATGGCTACCGCCCCTGGTGTAGAGCATGCCGCCATAACAACTTTGAGTTGTGTTGTGACTATATTGCTAATACGTTGGAAGAAGAATACTAGGAATATCAATCTGAAAATCTCTTAAATTCCTGACTATAATAAATTGTATTATTTAAAACATAATTTTCACTCCAAGTTAGTCTAAAACTAAGAAAAATAACCACTTCTCCTATGTTATAGATATTTATAATCATAGGAGCATTTCAAAATTATACTTTTTACTCTACAATTCACTTTTCTAGTACTTTTCTTCCATTATAATAATTATCTTTTCCAAACATTTTTGAAAAGAAATCAAACATGAATACCACTTTTCTAATATAAAAAGGTTTATTTTTTTATTATTATATTATTATTATATAGTATATTTATTTTAAACATTCTTAAGGTCTACCATAAGGTGTCAGGTCATCAATTAGAAAATATTTGGCTGGTACATTATCGAAGAAGTAACTGGCAAACTGGAAATAGAATTCAATAGCTTTTTTCATAAATGGTTCTCCGAAAGAACTCATGATTAATTTTTCGTTCTCATTAAGGAATGCTAAAATAGGCTCACCTGAAAATAAATAAGAATTATCATCAAATGCGTGGTGAACTATATTGTTTATAGGCTGATATTATAAAATACATTCCCACGGCTGGACTCGGGCCTCTCCTTTTTATTAAAGTAATGGGCAGTATACCCGCCACGTTTATCCAAGGCGACTTGGCCCATTTCTATATCTTACCAACCATTCATTTAGCTCCATACAACTAATGTCATAATTCAATCGATGATAAAGCAAGTGAATGAATAGCAAGATAGGAACCATATGTTAGCACGTTTGACACATCGGTTATCTCGACTTACAAGTTTCACCACGATATTTTTTTTTCACCGTCACCACATGGTAATTGTAGCAAGCAATATGGACATGAAAATGGAAAACAAAGTAATGCATGCTTTTCACCCTAGATTTAGCTTAGATTTCAACCAGCGTCATTTGAGATGCGAGTACGTTAAGCACAAGATACCACTGCTTATTTTGCTCATGATATATGTAGTATATAATTTTGAGATTTTTTGGGTTTTTTTCTACGTTCGTTCTTTTAACACGGCCTTGGGATTGAACTAATTAACATAAAACTTGATATTTAATATACTACTATTCTGCATCCGTATTTTTTTTTAATACAAGAGATGAAAGGCTATATGTTTTAAATGAGATTTTATGAACTTTATCTCTGCAGGAACGGAGAAAGAGTATCAATTCCTGCGGTCAGGCGGCCAGTCGTAATTGGCGAAAAAACAAGCCGTAGGTAGACCATTTGTCCTTATGGGTGGCTACCCCTTGGGTCTAAAGCATGCCGCTAAACGTTGAGTTGTATTCCGCTATTAGTGGTCAGGTTCCAGTCCTATCTACAAGGCAGATTTAGTGCTGCAAATGTTCATAGGTGATGGTAACCACTTTCCATCACAGTTGGGTCGTCAGCTTATCTGCAGTAAGTACTCCAGCAATAAAAAAACATTACAGAAAAACAATTTAAGGTTTGAAAATTTTGGAAAATTTCATTAGGAAAAAGAAATAACTACTGGAGTTGTTTCAATATGAGTATATTGTAAATTTCAATTAAAACGTTTGTTTAAAAAGTTGTTGTTTGTTGTAAATTAATTTAAAATTATTTATTTATATTATTATCATTTACTAGCTGTCCCGGCAGACGTCGTCCTGCCCGGAAAAGCTTCAATCGATATGCTGACAGCAGCGCCACCTACCGGGTTCAATTGTGAACCAACTCAGAAACCTTCTTTAGCTCATGCACAACAACTGTGCTGTATGTATAGTTTACGATTCTATAGAGGACATACAGACAAACATTCATTTTTATGTATGAAGATAAACCACTTATCTTCAAAAGTATTTTTTGTTTATTAGAAAAGGCTACAATTTCCCTATTCTATAGAAGTTGATATATAGTGACTACAATGAAAATAATATCACGCTTATTTTAATTCACGTATAGCATAACGCGGCAGAAAAATATTCAAGTGGTAACCAGCTCTAAAATTGACTTCTAAGGTGTTACTTTAAAAATATCATTCAAACTACGCCCTTGAGACAAAACTAAAACGAGACTACAATCATGTTAGATTCTACGTATATAACTACTAGAATAAATATATTATTTTAAGGGCCAATTATATTGTTCAATTATCATATAAAAGTTATCAGTGGAATAAATTGTAATCAATGTGAAAAATAGGCCTAATAATAATCAGTTTTTTTATTTATTTATTGTCCAATATGCTTACATTTATATACATTAGAAACACATTTGACTGTGACACTGAAACCTCATGGATTTATTGGTGGCGCAGAGAGTCGTGTACACAATATTGTTATATCAAAAATAGGAGCAGAGGCGAGTAATTGTTATCATCATTCTAGTGTTTAGTTCTGATTTGATAATAAACGCGGGGCTATCATCATTCTTGTATATGTTTTACCTTTAGTTCCAGGTCTGTACATGTGGGCCTGATGGTCCGCTTTGGGAATCAATATAGAATCTTTTCAGATTATATTTGATCGATTTATGGTTATTTTTGTACATTGATTGCAGGTCCGTCGGGACATCATTTACAATGATTGGTGTCATATATTCCTAGCGCATTGTCCCATACACGTTATTATATAATATTTAGGAATAATATATTTACATGCGTCAAATCTCGGTCTCATGTTGTTAGGTCTAGTCTTTTTAGATTAGTATTATAATTAATCTATTTTTTCTTATTCCCTGGTAACTTAGTAAACCTTTGGTGTGGGATGCGACCTGCATGGACACGTTGGTCGCATTCCATTTACCAAACACGTCTAGATCAGATGGTTCAGCAGCGTAAAAAGCTAAATCGCTCCAGCGGCGCTAATATTCAATCCTCAGTGAGAGTTATATGTTTGTGCCGTTTGTTGTTGAGACACTTCTACTGCGAGACCCAGAGGCCATGAGCCTCTACTAAAATTTATCGAAACGACTCATTGACTCTTCAGATGATCAGAGAGCTGGTGCCTACCTCGGACAACGGATCATTATGGCAATCCAGCGAGGAAACATAGCCGGCCTTCTAGGCGCTTTATCCATAGAAGACAGTGATCTAGACTCAATATTGTACTTATAGTCTTGAGGGACTATCGCTAGAATAAAATACAAATAACTGAAGTTTTCTCCTATTGTATTAGTTTAAAAAAGTCATTGGACTATTAAAAAAAATAATATTGATATAGACTCTAGAGATAGCAGCATGGAAAAATATATTATTCGTCTTCTATGGTTTAAGTGCGTTCCATATCCGACCATGAAAAACTTAAATGAAAATCTATATTATGGATTTTAAGCTTTAATATTAGTCCTGCATTACAGGGGGTAAAATACAAAAATGAGATGCACAAGAATTAAAGTTAAGCCAGTAAATAATAATCAAGAAAAAACTTAACAATAGCAACTATTTAAAATATTTTATAATTTATTTATTTGGTTTTTTCTTATTTTTACCCAGTATGCATAATTTTATAATGTAAGAAAAAACTGCTGATTTCGAATATTTATATCATTCAACCTCATAAATTTTTAAACAACCATTATCAAAATTTATTAATAATATTCACACAAGTTCTGTTTATATATTTATTTATAAGTTTATATACAGACGGCCCACCTGACGGTAAGCGGTTACCATCTCCTATGGACATTTGTAACACCAAAGGTACTATCAATGTGCTGCGGCTCTGTAAAGGGAGCCTTGAACCTGGCCACTAATGCCAGAACACAATTCAAGGTGGTTATTGCGACATTCTGTAGAACTTAACGCAAAGATTGCAGATAATATCATATGTCATATCATAAACCATATCCATGCTGCCAAACTATAGTAAACCTTTTATTTATTGCTTGCTTATATAAATATGTATGTATGTATTATGTGTGTGTTACTTAAGTTTAAATTTTTAAAAGATTTTACTTACTTAGTTCTTGGTCACCAAAATACAAGTTGTCAGCAGCGAAATGTGTTTTTCCTTTTATATTATACTCGTAGTTAATATCTTTGTAAAGGCATTTTATGTAAATCGCTCCATCGTCACGTTTTTGAGCGTAGAAAGGGAAGTCAAAAGTTAAATGGAGTTTCTCTAAAACACACAAATAGAATAATTATTGCTTCCGTTCAGGGTTCTGATGCCCAAAGGAGAAATCAATCCCTTGTTCTCATAGTTTCTACTGTTTGGTACACATGTACCTAGTAATGTCGTATCTATCAAATTTATTAAAGTCGAGCAAATACCATCGGGTGGATTTCATTTGTTTTTGATGATATAGTAAAAATTAAAAATTCATTTTGTTTACAATATTTTTTTTTATTACAAATACATACATGCAAAACATTATCGTCTCCTTATCCATATTATGGAAATTTAGCAGCTGAAAAGTCAAACTATTTCCTTTTTTGAAAGCTACGGAGATTTTATTGCTATTTTTAAATACAAATAAGTACTCGTACTTTATTGTAGTCGGAAGACTGCCAATGCTAACTAAATATGTACAACACAGTTAAGGAAAAAGTCTTTAAATACGATTCCTTTAATCATTCAATTGCAGAAGTAACCGATACTACATATTTTGTTGAAATTATTTAAAATTTATGATTGAAAGAATTCAAGATTCGTGAAAAGGTCTTACCAATTTTAACTAGGCCGTTTCCGTCGCCATGGATGGTATTTCCTCCCAAAATAGATTGTATAAAGGGACTTGTGGAAATCACATTGTAGTGGCCTTTGATAGTGACGTCACAAATGTTCTCTTGCGAGCCTCTTTCTGCTGTTATGTTAATTCTAAAATCAAACAAATTGAAAGTATTTACACAAAACGGAACCAACTCGTAATTTTGGCAAAGAGTTCAGTACACAAAGCAGTGCCATAACAAGTGTTTTTATGTATCTGTTGAAAATATTAAACAATGACTAAAGTTTTTATTCATAACTTATTTTTAGAAAATCGCTCCTTAGACCGTTCTTGATATATATATTTTTTTTTTTATTCCAGGAGTTCAGCAGACAGGCAGACGGCCCACTTAGTGGAAAGCGGTTACCATCGC
Organism: Dendrolimus kikuchii; assembly: GCA_019925095.2. NCBI lineage: Eukaryota > Metazoa > Arthropoda > Insecta > Lepidoptera > Lasiocampidae > Dendrolimus > Dendrolimus kikuchii. The sequence goes on along the minus strand of CM034388.1, from coordinate 16,152,232 downwards.
CTATGGACATTTGCAACACCAAAGGTGCTACAAATGCGCTGCTGCTCTCTTAAAGGAGACTGGAACCTGGTCACTAATGCCGGAACACAACACAAGGTTGTTATGGCGGCATACTCTAGACCAGGGGTGGTCGCCATCCAGTCGAGCAAATACTCTACCACCTGGCTGTGGGTTGTTTAGTCGCCTCTTACGACAGGCCGCCGGGCCACAGGAAATTGTATTCTTTCTCCGTTCCTGCACGGATAATATACAGTGATATACAGTTTTTTGTGAATATCTGAATCATATTTGAAAATCTTTATGGGTCCCAGTTTGCATAATACGTCGAATTACAAACTGTATCGAATTTTATTGAAATAATAATAATATTTTTCATTACTCATGAAACTTGCTTAAAGTTTATTGATAAATTACGTGATATAAATATAATACATTGTTATGAGTCGCGAGACTGGAACAAAATGCAGTTAGAATTACTATAGAGTTTATTAGAACTATACAAACACGTATAACACACGTACAAATATAACCGAACACAACAAGTCCAAACGTAATGCAGAAGGTCGTAATTCCATAAAACGCGCAAAGTCCGTGACTAAAAGTTTCCCGATTGTAGTACACACGTCTCGCTTCGTTTGAGGTTCTCGCTCGACTGACTCGTCCTGCAATCGGGGCATTGCTTTATACTTCACAGATGCAATATATCTGCTCGGCCGCGTGGACCGAATTTCCTAGAATCTGTTTGTACTTTAAATCCGTAACACCTGGCTAATAACTGTCATAAAAGATTACAATATAACAATGGGCTGTTTTCTAATCATAAATTTTAAACACAAAGTAAACAAAGAAATCCAAATGCCGAAAGGTAATAAAATGTGTTTTTGCAGTTATGCAAGTGTGAATTTGTTTTTGTCGGCGTTTATGTCGTAACAATATGAATAAATAAAGAACTCTTTATTGTTCACCATAAACTTAAACCTAAACAAGTCTTTTATTATCATTTGAGTAACAATATGTATGCTAAACATCATATCGAAATACATTGTCGTGTAGGATATCCAAGAGAATTTCGAATTTTTCAAAGGCAAGTTTGGATTTTTTCTATTGAGGGTTTTAAACCAGTCGCGTTTCCACTTCAGCCAATTTGACACTTAGGAGTACCTGCTTAAGTATCATACAATTTAGTTTCAGTAATGTTAGCATTATCTACGTTACCGCAGTCAGGATACTTGTATTCTGGGGCCAGCCCTGCCTGTAACCTTAACATTATTCCACATGAAGCAGTTAGGTAATAAATACATATTAATATATAATATTATAAAATTCTAAACATGCCGTGTCTGTACATTAAAGCTATTTAAAAGCAACAACTGGAATACACCATATAATCGATGGAAAACACGATGTCATTTTTTTAGATTTCTTGACGTCTTGTCGATTTGTCTGTTTCTTCGGGATTCACGTAAAAACTATTAACCCGATTTCGAAGTGGTTTTCGCTGATCGACAGCTATTTCGTAGACCTAAAATTTGCGTTTCTTTTTATTCTGGGAATCCCGTGGGAGTTTTTCTGGGAAAGATTTGAAATAGCCAGATAAAAAAAACGAATTGATATGTAATTTTTTCACCGATCGATAGCAAATTTTATGTAAAAAAGGTGTGATTTTTGTTATCCTGGGAATTCAGAGGGAATTTTCCCGGGAGCGGTTTGTAGTTGTTCGGGTTCATAAAAATTAGCTTATTCCAAGACAGTTTTCTTTAAAACGATAGCTGCGGTACTTTGTGTCCCATGAATCCCGCGGGAATTTCAAGTCAAGCGTGGATGAAGTCGCGGTCATATCATACTAAAACCAATACAATAAAAATTACTCACGTGAATTTATCAAACACGCAATCCTTGATACCTTTAACAACTCCATCGACAAGTGTGATATTTAAGAGATTGGCAACTAACACAGACACGTTTTTTAGTTTCATGGGATCTATGGGTGGTATATTTAAGTCGGCAATTCCGGTCTTTCCAATATCACGTACTATACTTTGATATAGGTCTCTCATACATTCATTATCGGCTAACTTACATTTTGGCAGATTATCAACTGTAATGCACCAAAGTATTATGAAAAGTTATTCACATAAAATGTTCCATATTTTTCGTAAATTACGTAATTTTTATAGGTTATTAAAACTAAATTTTAACTAATTTAAGAGCACGTTTAATTTTGTCAATTAAACCACTTTTCATAAAATATCTCTTAAAATTTATTAAGCCTACTTACACTTTACAGTAGGCGAAATTGTACTAAGTTTTAATACACAAGATTTTTTCAAGTATTTTCACGTATTTATACTATTTTAGCATTTCGATACTTACGTTTTAGAATTTTAGCGATAATGTTTTAAAGACATGTTCAGAGTGAATCAATAATCATAGAATCATTAATCGATTTATATACCAGGATAAAAAAATATAAACACTAAACTACTACTAAACTTAAATAATAATTTGGATTTTTAAATTAAGATTTGGTCTTTAATATATTTTTGCTGTAATATAAATGTAAATAAAACTGCTGGCGTTTATTTGAAAAAATATACATTGTCGTATATTATTACACTAAAATTCTGGTATGCAGACGGGAAAAAACATTTTTAGATTCTTACCAAATGCAGTTTCGGAAAATACAAAAATCGTCGATATAAATAACAACAATATTTTATATATATGAAACATTATTTATGTTGTAACGCACCAAACACATTAAAGCACTGTTGTGAAACTAATGAATTATAGCGTATAGCCTTTATATAGATTCGACTAGTAACATTCTAAAAAGTGGTTTGAACACATATCAGCATAAAAAATGCTCGCTCTTCTTTTATTTAATCCTAGTGATATTTTCATACTTTTAGCTATAAGTTAAATGTTGGAGCTTGGTGTAGTGTGATTTTGTTAACCGCAAAGATATTGAAACGTAAAAAAAATGCACCGTATACGTACTTAATAATTGGATTATGAAAACAATTTATATACTCTCACGTTGCCCCTTATTGTTATTTGGCTGTAGTTACGAAAAAGAACAGTACAATACTCTTTATTGTACAATCAACTTAAAGCCACTTAATTCGCGATATAACTATATAACTTTGTAGTGTTAATAGACTAACTTTCTTGTCAAACTTTAACCATATGTATAGTATGTAATTTTGAAAATAATATGACTGTGATAAATAGATAGATCACAGTCATATTTTTATATATAAATAGATTAATTAATTACTTAATTTTTTATATTAAAGTTATTTGTGATGTACTAGAGTTTACTCCGCGGATGTGCCGCCAGTCAACCTCTAGTGCGTATCTCTTGTTTAAAGAGTAGGTTAAATTTTTATGTATTTATCCCCGAAAGATTCACTTCATTTTATATCGCAAACTATACCATCCCCCGTCTATCTGTAAATTACATAAATGACAAAACATGATAGATAACATGGATCAAGTGGACCCAGTGGACCCAGTGGATCAGGTGGACCCAGTGGACCAAGTTGACCAAATGGACCTAATGGATCAAGAGGACCCAATGAACCCAGTGGACACAGTGGACTCAGTGGACCCAGTGGACCCAGTGGACCCAGTGGACCCAGTGGACCCAGTGGACCCAGTGGACACAATCTCAAAACCCTAGTTTCCGGGATAATCTTTACAAAAATCTATCCCAAAATCTATCCCGTTATCCGGGATAAAAAGTATCCCTTGGCCACCCTCGGTATTAAAATTACACATGTACTGAGTTTCAGCCAAATCGGTCCAGTAGTTTTTCCGTGAAAACGGAACAGACAGACAGAGTTACTTTCGCATTTATAATATTAATAGGGATAGGGATGCCTGATGATTAGTCGCGTGATATATGTCAAACTGTTGGGTATGTCTAAGTATTATAAGCTTTAATTGAATTTAAGCACGACTCTTCTCATTTACGTTATGCTCGTTTCAATTGTAGTAAGCAGTTAAGTGGCTAGAGATGCCACTTTAAAAACGAGGTATTAGGTTAGGTGTCGTTCTTGCAATTCACGAAGACGAGCGGACTTTACTTGTGGTAAATACGTATCTGAGTGTGCGTAAAACCAAAACTAGTTGCGATTGGACGGCACGCTTGTAACAAATCGTTCCGTCAGCCACCCTTTTTTATATTTTTTTATTAAAGAGCTGAAATTCGTTTGAGGATTATCAACCGCAGGGAAAACGCGATGAGGAGTGTGGGATTCACCACGTTGGGGTGACACTAGCACCGCAAAAAATGCTATTCCCACGCCACGGTCGGGGTACCCAATAAAACAGCTCGGTGTTCCGTCCTTCGCGCTTATGCCAGGACCACGGATATGTGGCGTTGCTCCTGCGAAGCCCTAGAAGGCGGAGACTCAACAGCCTCTACCGCTGCCAGGAGGAGGCAAGCCCCCGGCTCCATCAGCCAACCACACTAACACAATATTCATGTTTACGTTCAACCACGACTTCAAACCCGCTTGTATTTGTGAATTGCAAGAACAGATATCCAATAGATACTCTATTGGATAAAAAATAATTTCGGCCAGTTATTAACTGGTTGCGCAATTACCTTGAACCACCATAGAGTGTTACCGAAAAGTTTTAGTACAAATTTTGAAAACATTCGTTTAGTATTTGATATAAATGTATAAAAGTAACCCTGTAAGGTAACTCATAATTATTGTAACACGTTTACCTTGATAAACGGAATAATGTTAGTTTTATCGTTATGATGTTTACATTCCAATGATAATTACAGATACTTTGAAATATGTTTTTTATATTCCTTAATAACAAATCGTTATATTACAAAAAAATAATATGGTGACGACCTGCGGTGGGACGTTCCAAAGGGTTTTTCATTAGGAAGTTATACATTTTTAATTTTAAACATAAATGACACCTTAAGGTTTATCTGTAAATTGGTATAACTATTTTGGTCCTTAATATCTACTGTTTAGTTACCCTGAAGTATAATAGAAGAGTCCGTCTATAACGGAGTTGAGGACCCCCTCTTCGAGGAACGTTGTGACCGGAATGGTGCAAGCCAGTATCTTTTTATGGGATATCCGGTATGTACGCCCCCAGGGCACCCGTTCTGGTGCCGGGAAGCCTCTTTAGCAGCACGAAGCTCCCCGATAACACGATTTCCCTCCACGTAGTCCGGGGGTCGTCTCAAGTCGCCGATCCCGGCGATCCATCAATAGACCGCCTTACGCTGTGGAGGCCAACGCGAACAAGGCATCGCAATTGTGCGCATGCGCTCTGCCAGTGCCTCCGGACCTCCGGAACTAACTGGATTGATCCAGCTCTGGACGATTACCATTTCCTCAGCCAGCTCTGAATCGAGTGGGCCGAGGGCCCAGTGCGGAAACCGATATCGTGCTCGGAGGATCGAAGATCTCGAATCTGGTGTAGGGATGATCAGAAAGACTCCACCTCCTCTACGACTCTCCACCCGCCCATGTAGAGATGTGAGAAAACCGCGTCAAAATCGTTCTAGAGGTTTCGATGTTCGGAAAGTTTCATATCACCCACTACATAGTCAAGTATGAAGAATATCATGAAAATTGGCCGTGTTCTTATTATAGCATGATATGGTTAGTACCAAATAATATCATATAAGTAAGTATAAATGCTATTTATAGACGTATTAGATTCTCAGGAAATATTTCGGAATTTCCTCGAGACAAAACTAACGGAACATTTAAAATGTACTTTCACTTTAAAAGGCTATTTTTGTAGTGACAATCATATCGGAATCAACCATTTTTTATGAACTTGTATCAAAACTGTATGTAGTTTCGATACATTTGGGTAAAAAATTGATTATACAAGTAATTCGTGAGAAATGAATAGCGCAAACCTCTTTTTAACCCCGAATCACACATCTACGAGTGGGGATGATACTTATCAGACGCCTTTGGGCGTGGAGTCTAGCAAGGCCTAGCACTGAGTAGAAGTGAACACGGAATCACAAAATACACTTGCAAATCATAGCTTTTGCAGTATTATTTAAATAATTCGTTGAAAGTAAAGGTTTGGTATTAAGTTCGTTTCGATTTTTATTTGTTTTGTTTGAGTGCACGCACATGTTACAAACATCGACTGACTTATCGATCCAACAGCCCAACGCCACCTACCGTTAGCTTTCAAAAACACCGCTATTCGCAACAATGTAATCGCGGCGAGAGGTGCGCATTTTTTAAATTAGATGAAGCTGCTTGTAACTTATAAGTTTCTTTATGTTTTTTCTACATCTGCTGATAACAAAAGCTTTTATATCATTTATTTGATATAGATGTTAGAGCTGTTTTTCGGTTTTTATTTTTCTCCTAAAATTTGAAAATTCCGCTTACCGCTTTATTCGTTTGGGTAGCGATATATTTAATTCAGGTGTCTTGGAAACAGCTCTAACAATTTTGCTTTTTTAAGTTTATCTATATACCTAGCTGTTCATTTTTATAAACGCGACTTGACACCATAAAACTGTATAACATATATCGCCGTCTCGTAATTTTTTTATGGTACCCTTGCATTGTTGCCAATGGATAAGTAATAACATACAAATCACTCAAAATTTTGTGAGATGGCGCTATAGATACGCAGGTAAGATTAGAAACATTAATACTTTTAATTAATGAATAATAATTGAAGTACGTGTATTTATGTCCTATCTGATACTATGTACTACCTACAGTCCTACATCGCTAGATTATTTTAAAATATTCTAAGTTAGGTTGCCTGGAAAATATTGCTTTTAGCGATAAGGACGTCTATTGTTCTTAGTGCATTTTTGTAATTGTTTATTTAGTGAACAATAATGTGTTATCTATCAATCTTCCCCGAAAAAACACCAATTAAAAAAATTCAGCAAAGGTCGGTCTCTCATATATTTAAATTGCTAACTTTGGTATGTATGTAATACTCTCCGTAATATAGTTTAATATTATAAATTTATAATGATATTGACGCCTACTCAGAAATCCGGTGGTATATATATTTGAGTAATTTATTGCCGCAGTTTTATGTGTAGGTGCAATCACAAGTCAAAATGTTTTTAACCAGAGCACTATAACATAATTCGAAAGGACAATGCACTTCTTAATGATAACATCCTGGTATATCTTAGTGCTGTTCAGGCCACCCATGTGGGTTAAGGTATTAAGAATGCATTTCAATTTAGACAATACATGTAAGGCTTCTGTCGGTATGTATTATGAATATTATATTCATAATAAATGCATTAACATAAACCTTGTATCTTATATGACTGCATCGTTTGAGGCAATTTATGTGTTCATAGTTCATAGCTCAGGTCATGGCAATACAACATTAAAATTACCTTAATCGTAGTATTACGCATCCTTGGGGTTTATTTCTAAATTAGTAACAATTTATTGAAGAATGAATGTAATGTATAAGCATATAGCGGCACAAGCCTAGGGCTGCGTATCACAGAGTTTAATATGCTGCAATCAGGATGAGTAGAGTTAAATAGTAGGATCGATTCATGAAATTCCGCATCTACTACAGCCGTAATATCCTTAAAATAACATATAAATCACAAGAGATGCCCTTAAGCTGGTATAGCAACATTTTGTGACAACCGAAAAATTATGTAAAGAAATTGGTTCTTCATCTGGCTCCGCTAGATATAGATAAAAAGTAGGACCTAGGAATGCTAGCCTCAATATTGCCATCCAGTAAGAGGTATACAGATATTAACAGTTATGCATATACAATAACAATATATAGATAAATAGACTGCATACTAATACAAACGTAAACTTACAGATTAAATCTAATCACAAAGGGCGGTCTTATCGCTAAAAAGCGATATTTTTCAGACAACCCTAAGTATGAATTGAAATTATAATGGTGATGGTGGTATACAATTATAATATACATATTTATAGATAAAAAACAAATTCCAAATCGCTGATGGTGGGGAGTTTTTCCAAAATGCTGGCTAGATCTCCACGTTTTACTGGAACGTTAATGCTTTGTCCTAAATGCAGGCTAGGTCTTTGGTCACGCGAGACTTCTTTCAATCATATGCAAATTACTTCGAGATGATAAAACAGCTGACGAGTGACTGACGACTGTATATGTGCGTGTGTGAGGGCGGACGACCTGCGCAAGGTCGCCGGTAAGCGCTGGATAAGAAAGGCGGAGGACGGGGATGAGTAGCGCCGACTTGGGGAGGCCTACGTCCAGCAGTGGACTGTGATTGGCTGATGACGACGATGACGACGATAAAACAGCTGAGCCAGAACTGTAACTCAGTCATGTCTAATATAGTAGACACGCCTGGGTCGAGGTTCTGGCTCAGTTGTTATCCCTTGATCCTGCTTTATAGTGATTGAAGGAATATAGGGAGTACCCGGCAATTTTTTTACTTAGTGTGGTGTGAATAAAGCATCCTTGCAAGAACGAAAAATAATACTAAGTTCGACGGTTGGGCGGTTTTTCGCAAAAGGTGACTAAACAACACACAGTCAAGTGGTAAGTTATTTGCCCATTTGGATGTATACCATCGTTAGCTTAAAGAATACCGACACGTTGTGTTCCTGCATCAGTAACCAGATTCCAATCCCCTTAGAGGCCGGCAGCGCATTAACAACTGCACTGGTGTTGCAAACGTCTATACGCAACGGTAACATCTTTCAATCATGTGGGCCGTCAGCCTGTTTGCCTTTTTCAAGCAAAAAAATAGCACTTTAAATGTATTTAGAAATTATCTATATCAAACAGCTTTTTCATCAAATATGCTACATATTTGATAGAAAATTGTCATAATTACCTATGAAAATTTGCAATACCAGGTGTAAAATAACAGGCCAATCTGCCACCTATCTTAAAATAATTTTATGAGACGTTCTCAAAATTTCACATCGTAATACACTGAAAAAACCTCAACTGGGAACTTATTTTAAAGGCTTCAGGTGCGTAGCGTTCTTGAGAATCGTTGATTACACGAGGGTAACGACTCAAGGAAGGCAAGATGAACAACACATAGCCAACGATATGGTGATAGAAAGAGAAAGAAGATATAATTCTAAACAATGCCTTAAAAAACTCTTCGCATCAACTTTTTGTTTCAACTTTGTTTATGATTGCTTGCTTAATTACTGTCACAATATACATAAAAAATAAAGATACAAAAGTTCAGAGAAAATAAATAGTCGAAGGGAGAGAAAGAGATATAAAAATACACATTCACTCTTGTACTTCATACTTGTAAGAAATGATTTGCAAAATGGAATACTACTCTGCAAATATTTACATGTATTACGTAGAGAAAGATTATGTACATAATATATACTACATATGTCTGAGAAAGAGACTAAATAAAGAATTATCAATTGTATTTACTCAGATACGGCCTCCACACGTTTGGAGTATTATCAATCATTCAGTTTCTAACAAAAGTGAAATCTAAAACCAGGTCAAGTGCCTTTATAATGAGTTGAATAGTTTTTAGCCTTTTCTAAACCGTCCTTGAATATTATTATGTACATTAAAATCATAAAAGAAATTCACGTGAAGTTATTTAAATGTTACATAATTACAAATTTAAATTATGACATCGATGAATAAAAATGAGGTAAGTATCGTTATTAAAAAGTACAGATTTATCAATTTTTGGTCTACAAGTATACGTTGCAATTTGAGTCAAACAAGTATATAGGAGTCCAAGTATTTTTTTTTTGTATTCACATGGCTATTTGTTGCCATCAAGTAATTAAAAATTTTCAAGCAAAAAACAAATCGTCTTCAAGAGTAGTTAAAAGGCAAAAATTTATATTTTCTGCAATGTCTTGAAGTCTGTGGGAACGTACTATATTTTGCAAATGTGTTGTTGTTTTTCTATGTTTTACTTGGCACCGGCTTCCAGATACATAGATTAGATAATATTTTATTTGCTTTTTAGCAACTCCTGAAGTAGGTTTCTTTTTTACTAGAATTTTTATATTTTTCACTTTTAAGTTGTATACATCCTCCAGTAACAATGAACTTTATATGGAACAATATTGAAGCTATACTGAATCCACCACATTTTTTTTTATCAAAATCGTTTCTTAAACAACAAAACGTTATGCCTGAAAAACCGCAGAACCTACACATTTTCTGTCTGATTGTAATGAATTTTCTGCCATATTTTTGGAATCCAAAATTCAATGGCAATAAAATTATATTAGACTATTTTGAAGCTTTACTGAAAGCAATGCAAAAAGAATCATCAAAATCGATTTAGAAACAAAACAGTTGTGGCTGTACATATATGAAAAATTACACGAAGAAAAATATTTGCATTTGTCATATTAAATGTATCTAGTTTTAATTAATTAAATATTTCAATTCGCAAGTGTAACGCTCGAACATGTATCCTATTATGTCTTAAGAAAAGACTAACGGTGTTATACATATTGAGTTAGATTGAGTTTGTGGGCTTCTTTAAGGTTCTTAAAGAAACCTACAAATTTACGCCTACTCAATTCCATATGAATAAAACCGTAAATGTAAAATTTCATATTTTTCATCTTTACACGAGTTTAATGTAATTTCATTAATCAGTACTTTAGACCTAAGTCGTTATGCTACGGTAGTTCATTTCACAAGAAAACATTCTTTCGTCTGCATTACCCCACATACCCTAATACTTATGTTAATGAATAATAAATAACAAATGTTTCTTAATAAATTATATGCATATGAGAATGTAATTTAAATATTCAGATATAGAGTAGAAACTCTAAAACTGTCAAATTAATAGAACTTAAAACTCTTTTCACGAAAATTATTTAAGTTTATAAAATATCGGCTATCGTTGATTGAATAGAAACTGACGTGGTGGAGCCATGCTGGAATCATTACTTGACTACAGATTTTAGGATTGGCTCGAACGGTGTGATACCCCGCTCTTACCGAATATCGGTATGAGAATATGAGAACAGCATTGAGATAATCGTGTTTTGTACGATAAGTGAAGGTTCCGAAACCCCACAACTCTGTCCCACGTGCCTGGCAGTGAATGTTGGGTAGGCGGAAGAAGCATGAAAGTATGATATACGCAGTCACAATCAGAGCTTTGAGAAGTATATGCACCGTTAGCTTGAATTATATGATAAGGAACACTGTGATAAGGAAACGTTGTGGATTGAAAGAAGATGTAATTACAAGAGTTGAAAAAGGAATGTTAAGATGATTTGGACATATAAAGAGAATGGATAAAAGTTGAATCACAAAACAAGTGTATGAGAGCAATGTGAATGGTACAGTTGCTGCCAGTAGACCGAGATGTACACACCATGGTTAAATAGCAGAAGTGTTAAAGAGAGGTCAGGTAAAAAGCATCTGAAATAAATGTGCATGTATGAAGAGGATAATGAAAATAGATCAAGCGAAAGTTGTTTGTTAGGATCGTCATAAGTAGAGATCCATAGCCTCTGCCTTCTTCCATGGGAAACAGACGTGATGTATGTATGTGTTTCGTACGATGAGTGAAAGTTCAGAGACCCATTATCCAACCATTCCCCTATCCAATCCTCTCTATCACATTCCTCCTGTCTAATATCTCTATCCCACTCTCTCTAATCCAATTCTCGTAGTCCAACGCTGAAAGCTGGCAATGCGTCAGCTTCGCTTCTGGTTGCAGCCGCCTATAGGCGTCGGTAACAACATTCCAGAAGCTGAACGTCTTCCTGTTTGCCAGCTTTACTACAAAAAAAATTCTGCATATAAAACGATTATGTATATCTATCTATACATGTGTATTTTTGTATATTTATAATGAATAAACTCAAAAACTACTGAATCGATTTCAAAAATTTTTCACCAATTGAATGCTACACTATCCACTATCCATGAGTGACATAAGTTATATTTCATTGAAATAATCGGGTTCTAGACTTTTTTCCACGTCTGCCGGAACGGTCATCATTCAGAAAAATGTACAAAGCGTGGTGGGATTCAAAATCCGTTTGTAATGTAGCGGTCACCTTGAATTGTATTTGTTTTAATACATCTTGCAATAGTGAGCAGTGAACACGCACCTTCTAATTAAATAGTGGGTTACAATCTTTAGTCTGTTAAGAAAGCTAATTTGCCAACGTCTGTTCGGGCCCTGTTTGCATCACTACTTGATTGGTTAGGTTATGCCGAGACGTTTTCACTTGATTTTCCCTTATATGTCAAACATGAAGTTAAACATCCTAGTTATACTGATGAGATGACTTTTCTTATATTTTAACTCCTCCTAAGCCACGCAACTGATTTTTTTTTTGGTTAGAGAAAAATCACTGATGGATTATATACGGGCAATTAGATTAATCGGGCAGTATGAATATAGACCAATCATTAGGAATAATGACCAAGAGTGTTGGTCAATTTGTAAATTTATTACTTAAGCCAGCCTATATTAATAATGCCCAATGGCCCGAGGTCCATTTAAAAAATCATGGTTTGAGATAATTTGAATTTATTACATTCCGCGGGCAGTATGAATACTTCCCTATTTTTACCCGGACGATGTGATACATTTGGTCGTGCTGTAGGACGTTTTTGGGACGCGCGCAGAGGGAGAGCCGTGAGCGCACATAGCGAAGACTGGAAGAGTCGAAGGCTCGACTGCTGGTAGTCGGCAAAGATTTTCACCTCCCTTCCGGCCGCCTTTGCAAGCACCCTGGTTGTGCCAAGTTCTTGGAAGTCCGGAAGCGGGGATCTCGTCGTGCACGATGAACTTTTTACTGAACAGTATAACACTGAACTTTTTATTCAAAGCTATAAAGTAAAAAAAGAGAAAGATAAATTATATTTTAAACCTTTAAATAATTGTTTAATTTATTACATCATATAATTAAAAAACTACTGTTTTATTGTCCAAGATAAGGTTATCATTATTAATACTGACCGCAAAAAGGGATGATCAATTTTACATATTATTAAAAGTATAATATTTATTCCATAGCAAATTATCTAATTAGATGAGCTACTCTGCTCCTATTGTATAGAATTTTAAATTATTGAAGGAATTATTTCTTCTAATAAATAATGTATGTCGTTAAAGACCAAGGGCCATAAAAATGGCCCGGATTTTTTAGTCTTGCGTAAGGATATAAGAAAACCCAAACATAGCGGTCTTTTCTACAACATAATCTAAATGCGATTACAAGCTGGCGATTGCTCCTATATGTATTATGTAGAAGTGCACCCAACATCGAACCCTGGTCAGTGAAGAACTATTGTAGAAAACGAAAAAAAAAGGCTCCTTGACAAATTTAATGTAAATGTGGCGTGACACTGACCGGTGTTTATCCGTGTCTACACCATATAAAAATGCACCCAAGGACAAACCTCAATCAGTGTAGGGCTATTGTAGGAAATGAGAACAAAAGGTACCGGGTTATTGGGATGAACTGCTAATGGAACTAAGGATCTGGGAGTATGGCGTCTGCCCGTTGCAATGTTCGGGGAACATAGAAAAATGGGCAGACGGTCACTCGCCACTTACTGCATGGGCCCCTAAAAATGCCAAGATTGGCCAAGGTAACATGGATGTGAGTGGCTAAGGGGTGTCGAGAGGTGGGCTGCAGGTTCACCGAAGCTACTTCCGACGTTATGCCTTTTATCACTTCCATATCTAGAGCTTGAGTCTTAACTCTAGCGGTTTCCAGTCCGTGCCGGCTGGCTAATGCAAGCATGGAGGCGGGGGCGTTGCCTTAGTCCCGGAGTCAGGACCGAGGTGTCGCTACTCATCCAAGGCTTCGCTACTAAGCCCCCCTGCGGATTATTCTAATTATTATTATGACTTTTTATCAAGATTAGACTTATTTTATTTATTTTTAGAAATGTTTGTTTCGTCAGGGAAAAATTAATACTGCAGGGATTTATGAGCTATTTATTGGCATTTGCCCCAGCCCTGACTATAGACAAATGGAAAGAACACGAGGAGTTTTAGTGGGTAGTCCCACACACCCTTACCGTGATCCTCACACAGTGATAAGTCTACAAACGGGTTTCTCCTCCTCAAAAAAAGGGAAACCTGACTAACCTGAGTATCCAACGAAAAGGTTTAAAATGGAAATTTACTTTAAAAAACGTATGTAAAATATTTATTTTCCTTCTCCTAGCCATTTGACAAATTCTGTTTACGTAATAATATACAATCTCTATCTCGTATAACAAAATGCATTTGATTCAATATTTATCATAAAGCATGTTCCATAAGACATCACACACCGTGGGCTCTCTCTTCGGTAACGCGCTCTGCAACCTTCACACTTGACCTGATTCCCATACGGCGTCGCGACTTTACCACTGACAATAAAGTTACGCGATTGTCCAGAATCATCGCGTATACACACGCGACTGGTAGTCAGCAGCAACGGCTGGTCAACACTCAGTCGTACGGATTAACGACCATCGTTGCGTGAAAATCGGGCTTCACATTGGCACAGAGCTAGCCGAATTTATGCAATCGAACGAAAGAACTTGTTTCAATTTACATAAGCAGTAATCGCGCGTAAAGCCACGAGGGTCACCGCTCAGTTTGTCAGTGGTCCCCGATAGCACCAGCGTTGTCGGGTGGTTTATTTGTTCGACCGATTCGTGTTTGGCACAGGATGTGTGAAAAATATGTTATAGTTTTCACTCTGATAGCCTTCACGGCGTCTTTCGTCAGTGATTGCACAGCGAAAATTGCGCGTGAGTTCTTTTTGTTAGTTTCACTATTTGTAAACAGTTCTACTTAGATTTACTGTGTTTATATAGTCTGTAATAATTAATGATCCATTTATATGCTATACTGTAAGATTAGATTTTCATTTTTAATTGTTATGGTGAAAGACACCTATTTACTTAATGTTATGTGACATTCGAACAATGTTAAGAATTTCATTATATTATTATTAGAAATTAATTTAGTATTCTTAATTTAATTCAATCATTTAAAACTTATTAAAATATAAAGGAACAAGTAGTGTTTATTGATACTTTAATGATAGGTTTGAATGTAAATAGTAGGTTAAATATTGAAATGATTATTTTTTTAATCCTAAGATGAAATTATTCTTTGCAAGTTTCACCTACCTAATAGCGAAGTATCTACATTTTTTAAATGAAAATAAATTAATATTACACACTAGGTAGTCAGTTTAACTGAAAATAATATAATTAAATGCCCTTGTAATAAGATAGATGTCAAAAGAAACTATCAGGAGTTGAGCAAGAGATTAGCATATTCTAAAAGGCTAAAGATAAAACAATTTTGAATGTATTTCAAATGGACGACAGATTTTGTAATATTGTGAAATTTAAAGAATAATATAGTCCAAAGCGAAATCAAAATTTTGAAATTTGCTTTGCAATTTTGGTTAACTTGTACTATTATACTACTTGATATACAGTTGCGATTAAATTCTGACAGAAAGCATGTCATCATCATCATTAGCGTTAAATCACGGTTGAATCAACCCTCATTATGAAAGATAGGTACACATGTCATCCTTCATGACATCTTCTTCTACGAGCGGGCGGTTTCCGCGACTCGACGACATAGCGCCTATTTTGCGTGCGAGGCTGAATGAGGGTTTACTCCATCCAGCCCAGCTCTTCCAGGAAGTCCACTAGTTGCCCCTTCATGGTGTCAAGCTAGCATTTCTTGAGTCTATCTTTTTAGCGAGACCTGGGACTAACTGGTTTCCGCAAAACGTGACCGTTCCAGAGCTGACTGCTGCTGCTGCCCTTGCATCATTTCTGCTATTTGAAGGGTATGAAGTCAGCGGTGAATGCGGGAGTTCTTTAAGCGATCCTTTCATGTGATTCCACACATCATATTTATCTTGATATCGCGCAGTCCTTACTCGCGTCGCTCTAGTACAGGTCTCATTTTATAGCTATACAAAAGGGCAGGGCCTACTGATGAACTTATAGACTTGAACTTCAGCGTCGAACATCACAGCTATAAAGCTACTTGACTCTAGCTGCTGAGATAAAGATCCTATGGTTATAATCGATGATTCCGAAGCATTAACTACGAAACTCAGTTAGTTAGAATAAGAGAAAGTACGCTTACATTTTTTTTGTTATATGTGCCTATTGTTGCAATTATCATTATACTATTAGTGAAGACATCGTAGGTTGTTTTGGCGTGATAAAGAATGCTGGAATCTTGATTATCTCTCGCTGGCCCAGCTACATCACTGTAATACCACGGTTCCGATGGCTCACTATTCACTGTCCCTCCTCTATCTGATCCTTCCTACCTCATCTTCCTTATTCCATCTACTCTATCACATCTACTTATTCAACTTCCCTATACCATGCCTCCTGTCTGACCTTTCTGGCCCACCCTCGCTATCCCTCCCCATTTATTCCATCCTCTTTACCACACACCCCTTACCCTATCTCCTCTATTCCATCTCCTGCAGCCCATCCCCTTTATTCCATCCTCTGTATAACATTTTAAAGGTCATCTACGCGTTGGCAACAGTAATCTTCGCAATACAACTAGGTAAACCTCATGTTGTGATTATAGATATATAAAATTAGCCTATATATTGTCCATGTGCTTGAAATGGGAAGGTCTGAACTCAGCAATGGAACGTGGAGCAGAGAAAGCAGTGGGGTGCGGTCTGAGTATGACACGCCTTAGTTGGAAGATTGAAATATTTGTAT
Organism: Dendrolimus kikuchii; assembly: GCA_019925095.2. NCBI lineage: Eukaryota > Metazoa > Arthropoda > Insecta > Lepidoptera > Lasiocampidae > Dendrolimus > Dendrolimus kikuchii. The sequence continues at coordinate 16,135,507 of CM034388.1, read as the reverse complement.
AAGGTTTTATTGTATTGTGTGACATACCTAAATGTACAAGAAGTGAATGCACTATAAGGAGCTCAATATTTCTCATTGTCTTTAAATCTATTATACGATTTGCTACTATCGGCACAAAACCAGATTCTTGTCCAATTTAACATAATCTGCATTGCATATACCAGATATCAACAAAGTAATACAAGATATTGAACAATAATCAGTCCCGATCTAAGTGTACTTAAAATTGGTCAATGAACAAGTGAGTCTTATGTATAATTGTACATATAATATGTAACTATATATTCATACTCTATTGAATCTTTATGAAGAACTAGTAGTGTTTTTATCTTGGTTTATCTGTTATTATTGATTGCATTTGGGGTCGGTACAAATCACAAGATATTGTTTCTTTCTTCTTTCAAAATTCTTATTTTCTTTTCTTTCCACTTTATTCTGTTTGAGTATATACATCATACTCATTTATTCATTTTCTCCCAGTTTAAGTTTACCCGTGTTTTATAATCCATATTTTTATCACGTTGTGAGTATTAAACATTTATTGTTCGTTTCTTATAAAGTAATGTTTAATGGACAAAGATAGTTCAGGCCATAATGAGGTTGGCAATAATTTATTAGCATCAGCTTAATCGGTTTTAAGTAATATAATTAAATCTAAAAGTGAAATGTCACATGTATTTTTACTAGATCTATTGAGTAAGTTAGCGCGATTGGAGTTGTCGCAAGATTAGTTCTCCTTCATGATATTACCTCATCAATAAGTTGTTTCCAACAAGGGTATTGGTTAATTCATCCTTGAACTTGACACAAAATTTATTGTTGTTACTCGTTATGTTTAAGGAAAAAATAATTATTAAGAAATGTTTAAATAATATGAATGGCTTTACTTTAATTATAATTATATTGTTTAAATACTAATTACAGGATCATTTCTATTTATGAAGCAGAAATAAACTCAAGTATCAAAATAACGTGGAACCTTAAGCCATGTCTTGCACCTATCAGTTTAAATAGAGACTTGATCATTTCATAATACGGTTCTCAGAAAGAAGTCATTCCAAACCTTGTTCGCAAAAGTTTATGGCAGGTTGGCGCATCTCCGTTCCCAGAAATGTAGAGACAAAATACATGTCATATATAGAAGGACCCCTTTACAGCTTGAATGCAGGTGACGCCTGGGGAGATTTTTTTATTTTTTATAATGGATAGGTTCACGTTTGACTGACATCAGATCCCGGAGAAGCATCTGCCGCAGGCGTTCTTTTACGATCGACACAGATCTTTGAAGATTCTTTGGAGTTGTTTATTCCAATATTCGCAGGGAAGGAGTCAGGTTATCCCATCCATGTCTAATCCAACCGCTTCTTTAGCGAACATTACTGACCCGCGAAACGGAGAATGTTAACGATATTTTTTCTTACACGACATGATTAACAAATAATAAGGGATAATAAAGAAGCATGTGCGTGGTTTGGTATTTAGCGAAAATCTAATTAATATCAATTAGTGGGAAATAATTGTGATAATTATTGCACAATATAATTTACGTACTCGCGATATGAGCATTAACATTTAAGTATGTACGTGCCTACCATGTATAATTTAGATAGAATGATGTATGAAGGTTATGCTCTACTTGAGAAGTTTGTCCATTTAGGTACAGCGTAATAATTACTGCACACGCCGCATCCTTAAATGTCGTAAGTTTTCTTCAATTAAAATAATGCTTTGCAGGATTTGTGTATTCAATAAGTATTACCTATCTATGAATATTCATGTTTTAAAATAATATTCAAGTAAAATAAATCTTTCAAATTGCAATTCTTGACTCACGCCAAAAGAGGGATTTCTTGCGGCAGCTCGAAAAGACATATTCACTAAACAGTTAAGACTTTCTACATACATATCATTTATCCATTTAAAAAAAATATCCTGTAACTATTGTTCAATTTTTTAAACAATATAATTGTATTATTATATTAATTTCATTTTTGAAAACAAAACTGCACAGTAAAACATGACGACGGATTACCGCCAAAAACGTCTTCATAATTTGTAACCTCCCTTCTTAGACTTCGCAGACTATTTTTTAACTTATATGTATGACCTTCGTAAAATGTTCTGCAGTAAAACTTGATTTTAATAAAAACTATAGAATTTGAGTAGTAATGTTAGATTAAAAATTGATGAAAACACTGTCTTGAAAATCTAATATATTGATAACGATCCACCAGTAAAAAATATCACTTTAAAAAGCTTCTAAATCTTCCATGATGCCGCCACACTTCATCGTTTTCTCGATATTTTTCGGTTTATTATTTTATTCTGACGGCCTCTGTGGTTGAGCGGGCTAAGCCTTTGCTGGCCTATCTCACTGCAACTTAGAGGCTCCGGGTTCGATTCCTGGCATAGTAAATTGCGGAAACATATTTTCTCTGTTATTTACTATGGTCTGGGTAACTGGGATCGGCCCCAGAGAAGTCCGTTGTATATTACCCATAACACAAGCGTAACTTGCTTAATTTGGGAATATACAATATGTGTGTTTGTCTGCCGATATTAAAAAAATTATTAATTATTATTCATCATAAGTTTCATTTCCATTTTAGTACATACATACATACATACATACATAACTTCACGCCAGTTCCCTTGCGGGGTAGGCACGAACAACAGAGCGCCATTTAGGCCCATTCTTACACACCTCACTTGCTTCTTTGACATTCATAACTCTTGTAATGCACGCTCGTCTGTTCTTAAGGCTCCTTACATCACCTTCTGCTAGTCCATTTTAGTATTGTTTATATGCTATTAACTATATTATTTACTAGTAATTATATTAGTTGTTGCAATGATACAGGAAATTAATGACTTAAACATTAAGACATACATTTCAATTACTAAAAACCTGACAGATTTTGATGGACTGCGAAAATTTTACATTTATCTTTCTGTATATTTCGGCTTATACAAGCCAGTTAGGTGACCTTTAATATTACTTTCAAGAGCAACAACTTTGTAATTTTAGCCCTTTCTGGGAAAATTATTATTTCCTTAGTCTTTAATGATTAATCTTCAACTATCTCGCTTTGAATATTAAATATGAATATTTGTATGTGTAATATATATAGAAATACGAGACTTTATAACTGAACCAAATCTATTCTACCTCTAGGTATAGTAAGGCATGAGATAGCTGTGACAAACAACGAGATTGGTGTCTGAGTGTTTTCATGAGATTGTAGAGGTTTCTATTTTCCCTTTCGGTATTGAATCCGATAAGATGTAATCCGTTAATATTTTTTCAATTCCGAGGTATAGGCATCGTTAATGAATCATTATCTAACTCTGAGTGTGCATTAGGTCACTTTAGATACTTCTATAATTTAAATTAGTATATCGTTGGACCTTTAATTCAATTTAAATTCAAATTAAGTTCAATACACTTTTTATACTTTCACTCGAATCGCACCGGTCAAGGTCTTTTGGATTACCTGTTTTAAGGCGTATAACACACTTTGAATTATATTATTAAGTGAAAAAACAAGAACGATTATTTAACAGTTCAGCGGGATTATATAATGTACAAAAATAACGTTAAACGCAAGGATTAATTTTAAATTAAGGCTACAATTTGTAAAAATCAACTTTACTACGTTGCATACCTACAGAATATTATCAATGATCATAACAATCACCCCATGTAATTTAAGCTCGATAGCTACGAAATATGACCAGTAAAACTTCTCACACAGAAATGTGTTCAAGGCAAATAAATATCTTAATATTTTTCTTTTACATCAAAAATTCTCTGAAATTGTTAAAAAAACAGTTTATGCAATTTTAAACGTGAGCAAAGTACCTTCCTATAACGATTAAAACTCTACAAAATACTCAATGTCCTTTCAATGGGTATTTTGAGTTTTTGTATATGTATGCGTGTGTATATATGTAGCAAAAGGTATATTGAGAACTGGAACTATATTCCAACATAAGACTAACATTGTTTTGTAATATTGTGTGAAAAAGATTATATATTAACTTATTTCTTTTTTTTTAAACATGCTATTGCATAAATGCTGGATAAAAAGTACCTAATAGACCTGAAACAAACTTTTAAGTCACCTAAAAATATGTTTATAATTGACCTTAAGGATTTTTTTTATTCTATATCCAATAGTAGTGTATCGAATATGTTGATAAAAAAATTAGCATACGGATCCCAGTCTTTTCTAAAGGATTGTTGACTCAAAAATTATAATTAAAATATTATTTGAAATGCTATGTCATCCCCTTAACAAATTGCGTGCATCTATCGCGAAATAGCTGCAGTATCTTGCTCAACTGTTGAGAATGGCTCATATTTGATGTATTACTAAACACACAAACAAAGTAGTCAAACTTTTTTACGAAATAAAGTAGTTTCTTCATGCTACCATAACCTAATTGTTATTTTTAGTATCCTGTCTAGAAAATTATAATATCTTGTCAGCCAATCACAGTCCACAGCTGGATGCAGACCTGTCCAAGTCGGCGTCACTCAACACGGTCCTCCGCTTTCCTCATCCAGCACCCACCGACGACCTTGCGCAGGTCGTCAGTCCATCGGGCTGGAGGGCGCCCGACACTACGTTTACCGAGACGCGGTCTCCACTCCAGGACTCGTCTGCTCCATCGGCCATCGGTCCTGCAACAGTTGTGACCGGCCCACTTCCACTTCAAGCTAGTTTTGCGAGCTGTATCGGTTATCTAGGTTCTCTTACGGATATCCACATTTCTAATTCTATCCATAAACCAACTCAAACAACTCGCTCGATAGCCTTTTGAGTGTCTTGTTTGTCAACTAGTCCCACCGTCAGTGTCCTCGTCTCGGTTCCATACGTCAGGACGGGGAGAACGCACTGCTCGAAGACTTTCATGTTCAGGCATGGCGGGATGGTCAACGAAATATATATAATATCTGCTTGGCTATAAATGCGATTTGGGCCATGTTATCGGTACTGTACTTGTGGTTACATGTATGTATCCTATGTGCATTTATGGTATAATGGTATGTTTCAATGAAAATTGTTACAATATATGAAACCTGCAAGAGGGAACAAACATTAAATATACAAACATTCAAATACTTATATATTCGCTTTTCCATTTATATAAGATTTATTTATACGAGGTCAAATGCATTGCCAAAGTTATTTGTGCCCTGCCGCACGACTTGAATTTCTTATATTAAGAACTAGCGTTTTCCCCGCGGCTGCGCCGCGTAAAGGTCCCCGGATGGTAGCTATATGTTACTTACATAAAATATAAATTAGGTTTTTTATATATAGTATATAAACCTTGAAGGAAAATGTATGTAACTAATGGTGAAATCGCTTAAAAATCATCACACATCATCCACATTATTACATATACATACATTATCTGTCAATATTTAACGTCATCACCAATTAATAGCAATTAGCATTAAGAATTAAACTCATCGCTACATCTGCGCGAAACAATAAATAATTAGAACATTATCTCAGAAGAAAAACTAGCATAAGTTAAAAGCTCGTGAACTTAACTGTCATTTTTATGTTTTAAAGAATGGATAACAGGTAAAGGAACTAAATAATATACTACTATGGATGTTAAACTAAAAAAAAAACCTTATGAAATATGAGTAATGATTTCTGATGGGATATTATTATTCTAAATAGTATATTTAGTTAAAGAACTACGGGGTATGACTATCCGGTCTTTGTATAGTTCTCCATCGTTTGCATTCACACATATATATATATATACTTATATATATAGTCTATTCCAATTGTTTTTTTAATAGCTACAATGTACAGACACAGCATGTTGAGAAATTTATACTAAAGATATTTTAAATTTCGAAAACATATTTCTATATTAAAAATTTAATCATGAATTTTAATTAATAAAACTAAACATCGGAAAAACCAAAATCAAATAAAATTACCGCGCTTAAAATCGTTAAAACGTAGTTTTATTATGTATACAAGTCGCGAAAACTTAAGAAAATATTATGAATTTTAATTGCTCTTTAAGTTAATTTTTCTAAGTTTTAGGTCGTGATACTATCTTAGAATCTACTAAAATCAATTAATTATTAAAGATGTATTATACTAGCTGTGCCCGCGACTTCGTCCACGTGTAATATTTTTTCGCGGAGCCCTAAAAAAAGTAGTGTAAGTTACCCCTTATAAAATCAGTTATCTCCCGGTGAAAGTCCCGACAAAATCAGTCTAGCCATTTCAGAGATTAGCCGGAACATCGAGACAGACAGACAAAAATTTTAAAAAGTGATTTTTTGATATATGTACCGTATATCCGTGCAGGAACGGAGAAAGAATACAATTTCCTGCGACCGGGCGGCCTATCATAAGAGGCGACAAAACAATCCATCAAGTGGGCCGTCTGCCTATCTGCTGAACTCCTGCAATAAATATATATATATATATATATATATATATATATATATATATATATATATATATATATATATATATATATATATATATATATATATATATATATATATATATATACACTTTCATATGTGTTTAGTAAAAAACCTAATATTTTGACATTACAAACAAACACTTCAATTTTATTTATTTGTATAGAGTAAATAAAATTCTTACTAGAATGTCCTAGCTCCAAAACTTTTCAATGAAGTTATTAGACCAAAAATAAACAATTTTATTATTTGTTTATACATATAATATAGTAATATTATAGCAATTATACATTATTAGTGGTCGCCCAGTGGTAGAAATACGACCATAATTAATTTAAATTATAAGTTTGAACATTATTAAGGTTCTGTTGTCAAAGACTTACATACTTCTATAATCACAGATTTCGCCAAGGCTATACTGTTAATTTGACTTTAACAATAAACAAAAGAGTATATATGCGTGTGTGTATCAAATACATGGTAGTGTGTGTAATGTTTTTTTTATTGATTTAATGTATTTTTTATGCATAATTTAAAAAATATTCTGCGTACGGCTATATAACTGTCCTGCGTGTGCGAAATTTCATACTCCTCCGTCCGCGCAATTTTCGTAAAAAGGGGTACAAAGTTTTTGCTTCACGTAATAATATAATGATGTATAGATTAAACATAATTCTTAATAGAATTTTCTAACCACAAAACTTTTCAATAAAGTGACTAATAGCTTCATAACAAAAAATAAAATTGATTATTTTATTCTAAAACAAAATAAACAATTTTATTATTTGTTTACACATATAATATAATAATATTAAAGCAATTATACATTATATAACTTTTTTTAATTTTTTAATCTCTCATTTTCAGCGGACTTCATACACCCATGCAACACCACAGACCCAGAATGTTTAATAAAAGCAACGAGGGAAGCCATACCGGAATTCTCGAAAGGTCTACCTCATCTCGGAGTGCCATCATTAGATCCCTTTGTCATCGATAACTTGCCCATCCAGTTGCCTGGCATTAAGGTTACATTCTACGGAGGCAAGGCGACGGGTCTGAAGAATTGTCAAGTTCTGAATGTCGAGTGAGTTTGTATAATATCAGCCCATAAACGTCTCATTACCAGTTATATAATATAAAAAGTTGAAGTCTATGGACTTACAACTTTTCCAGAGAGCGGACGGTATACCCTCCATGCTTATGTAATGCCGGGATTATATACTTTATTATTTATTCTTTTACCGTACTGTAAGATGTGCCGTCATTTCTTAGGATGTCATTACTACAATGCGCCGTTCTGTCCTTAGGTCGCAGTCCTAGCCAACTATTATTGGCTCTTCTACCCTTGGTGCTGGTATTTTGACTGATAATGTGCTTACTTTCATCCGTCTTTTATTTCAATGAATATTCGGAACTATCCTCCATATACTATCAGATTTTCTGACGATTTTTTTCTTCTAACATGCGGTATTATAACAATATGCACATTAGGTCGGAAAAACTGCCTAAGCAGTATACAATAAATAACTTACTGGCGGCGAAAGATATTTACTAGTCTACCACGACTTAATAAATTGAACATAGTTAAACAAGGACCAACCCACAGGATCAGGATGAGATAGTTAAGAAATTTACAAAAAGTTGTTTGGAAGGCCAAATAAACCTAATTTCTAAAATGTGGATTTAAAGCGTCTTGAAACTGTTCTGCCCATGTAGACAAGTGGCATTAGCTCTAAACAAATACAATGAAAATATATGGGAATGACATAATACTTAGTGAACTACGTCATTCCCCTATATTTTCTATTCTATTCGTTTAGCACTAATGCTACTTGTCTACCTAGGGCTGTCTAGTTAACTCAATTTTGTCAAATTCGTGAGTTGGTTCCGATTTGCATAAGTACGTCAAATTACACATGCTTTACCAATAAGCTCCTTTTGTTATAAAATATCTCCAATGTCATCTGCTGCTGCTGCAGGTAAACACCAAAAAATCATTTTTTTTTCTAATTGTGGTCCCACGACAATTTGAATTCAAAGTTGAGAGTTTAATGTCATATGATTATGTTATAAAATGCGTTTTAGATTGTCTATTGTCCCTGGCACCATTTCTCATTGTTTACTAGCAATTTATTATGTAAAAAATACATTGCGACATTTTTGTAAAATGGTTAATGTCTTTAATTACCATGCTGGAAAAGTTAGTTAAAGGATAATTGTTTTAAAGAGCAATCAAATTATTGAAAATTTTTATTTTATGGTTCAAAAAACTACTAGACCGATTTCGATGCTGTTTTAACTCATCGACAGCAAATTCTTAGACTTACACTCTGCACTACTTTTTATCCTGGGAATTCCGGGGCAATTTTTCTGAGAATTATTTAAAATGGCCAGATTAAAAAAATCGAATTCTAATGTGATTTTTTCACTGATCGCTAGCAAATTTAAAGTACCTAATAAAATGTGTGATATTTTTTATCCCAGGAATCCCGCGGAAATTATCACAGGAGCATTTTGAGGTTGTTGGGAGGCATAAAAATTTGCTCATTCCGACACAGTTTCCACTAAAACAATAGCTTATATTCTTTTTTTAAATCCTGTGATACTTTGTGTCCCGACAGTCCCGTGGGAATTTTAAGTCAAGCGTAGACAAAGTCACGGGCATATCCTAGTTTATAAATAAAACTTTTACCTGACAAACAACAAAGAGTTATGCTATGAGTGAGAAAGCCGCACAGTACCGATGCGAACACTACTGTTGCTCACCAGACAGACTCTGTAGAGACCTAATGCGGATATCTACCAAAGTTAGCTTGGGACGCTCCTGTAAAGGGTTCTCATTTACGGTTATGCTGTCGAGATGGGGGAGCGCCGTGTTCCGCGCGCGCTCACCTCCCTTCCTGTGGGGGCGTTACAGACCGTCCCACATAGTAAAGAGCTGGAAGATGCCGGGGGACAAAAAGAAGTTCCCTGGTAATGGACGAAACCGTTGGGCCACCAGCTCCCAGAACTTATTACTGGAATAAGGCGAAGGAAGGAACACCGAGGGGTTTTAGTGGGTATCCCTGACTGTGGCGTGGCAATAGCACTTCTAGCACTGGCTAGAGGGGCTAGTGCCACCCCCACCTGGCGAATTCCACACACCGGCCGCGATTTTCCCCCATGCGCGACTGACGGTCCTCAATCGGATTTCCCCGCGCTAAAAAATTCATTTCGTTCCATTTTACTATTCATTTTTAACAAATACTACACATTGTTTAAAATTCTATCTGTACGCCAAAACATCATGCTTCAAGTTTCCACCATAAACTTAAAGTACCCAGATATTAATTTATTTAGACTAAAATTAGATTTGTTTGTAAACACCCCATAACTATTAATCCAGAACTTTCCGAAGCTACATGCCATTATAGTCTTTATTGTTACCAAACGTAAGTTAGTCACACAAGGCGGTTTACCTAAACACGACACCAATTACTCGGTAGGCTTGCCACAACGCAATAACGCGGTTTTATTCTCACGTTTATTGTACAATATACAAGCAGTTGACGAAATCCCTTTGTATTTTGTTGTAAACTACAAGGGCGCTTTTTTGATGAAATATGGAACTAAGACAGTAGACAAATAAATCTAAGTTAGCGAAATATTTTAGGAACCACACTTTTATTTAGTAGGTTAAAAACGTCAATAAATCGTGAACAAATAATAAAATTCATTTCTGATTTGTAATTTGCGATGTCTGCTCTTCAAACTATAAATATAGCTCTTAGAATTGTAAATCTTCTCTTGTTTATGCGGTCTGATAATCTTATAGCAGACTTCTTCTTTCAACATGAAGAATAGGTTTTGTCTACGAGCCATGCCTAGATCATGATGTCTAGAATCTGTCTGTAATATCTGTTTTATTCGCCGATTGCAAGTATTTTTCTGATCGTTCATAATCTATCCACAGTTTACATCTCACTAGGTTTATCATAAACTTACAGTTCTCACAATTATTATTGTACGGTGACTTACACAGACAAATAATTTGAAGTAACAATCTATGATGTCGTAATAAATGCCAACATTGAAATGAAATTAATTCGTTCGCCTGGAACTTGAAATCATAATATGTCGTCTGCATGGTGCAAAATAGGGAAACCAATTGTGTGATCGTTATACGTAACAATAATACAGAAACGACTAACCTAGTACAGTGAAAACAATAACAATGATATATTTAACAATACTTACTGTATATTTCAGGGCCTACTTGGAAAAAAACATATTCAAACTGGACGTCCGTTGTAATATAACAATTAAAGGAAAATACACAGCTGTGGGAAGGTTACTACTGTTCCCAATCAACGGTGATGGAGACTGCAAAATTAAAATAGGTAATACTATTTTACTTATATGTTATAATGTATCAAACAATGATGGAAATAACTTATAAGTACAGAAAAATCTAATTATTTCTTCCTATGATTACAAAGGTCCAATATTAAAACATCTTTGAACTAATGCTGATATTAGGTGGATAAACCAAATTTATATAATTTAAAGATAGAATCGAAAGGACACGACGACATTCAGTAACACTGAATGATTCGAGTTAATTTATATTTATTGGGGTCACTTTGGTTGATTCATACGAATTGAAAGGCAGAAATGAACCGTCTAATACCTATCGTTTAAATTAGTGTAGGTAAATTATACAAATTCAAATAATTTCATAAAAAATCTAAAAACAATGATTTATAATTAAGCAACTTATAAAATACAATTTTCATTTAAATTTTGAGATTTATTTTGAGATCACAGTCAAACATTTCAATTTCATTAGTATTCTATAAATTAACTGAACATTTTTGTATCCTATGGTTTATAAATTTTATGTTTCACAGTTGATTTCATTTTTATTATAATTTACATATTTTGTAACAGATTCTGAAGGTCTGCAGATTAACTGACTTTCCAATATCAATATGTAATTTTGTCTTATTGGTCAAACGATTCGTTATGCAAACTTGCAGATTTAGCAAACTAATTTTCAACATTGCTGACGACTTTAAATCTGGATAATCAGAAAATTTTCTAACTTCAAAATCTTTTAGAGAACACCTCAAAATATATGTCAACTGAGTTTTTATACTATAATTTTAACTATTATTTAAGCACTACATCTATGCAAGATCGCCGGCAAGTGGAAGATTGGACATAAGTGTCGCAAACTTGCGGAGGCTTAAATTTATCGGGAGACAATGTTTGTGTAAAGATAATGGTATGATATGTCTAACTGTAGGGATCAGACTGGTTGTTACCATCCATACTAGTGCAATATTAATTAACGGGTATAACACATTGACAACGACGAACGGCATTTGTATTTACCCGCTAACCCATCATCAATATCGTCTCAACCAATCGCAATCTGCTTCTAAACGTAGGCCTCTCTGAGATTGCGCCACATATCCAGGTCTTTTGCTTTATTCTCGGTCCAACCATTATCGTCACTGTATAATTTGTAAATAAAATCAAAATGGTCGAAGTTGTCCTCTGTCAAAATACGACCACAAATAATTGGAATAAGACGTTCGTGTGTTGTCCACTAAGTTTATATAACAAAGTATTCCTAAAAGAAGTCTAGTATTAAAGCTAATTGTCAATGTTTCAGTCAACTCCATCATTAAACTAAACATCACCACCAAGTATTTCAAAGATAAGGAAGGCCGTGACCATTTCGGAATCAAAAACTACAGGTACTCCTTCGACTATGGCGAGAGGATAGTCTACACTATTACAAACCTCTTCAAAGGCAATCCTGAATTGAGTAAGATTTTATTCTGTTTTCTTGAGAACAAGACTAATTTTATTGTATACGCTTTAAAAGCAATATGAATCATTATTCTTCAACTATTGTTTATTATTATCAAAATTGATAGGTTTCCTGAAAATAAAACTGTAAAAATTCTCACTAAAAACCCTCTTATATATATCTTTATATTTATATAATTAACTTAATTATTACGTCATAGTATTAACTTTTGAACTACAAAGTGGAAAATTCTGAATAAGATCAAGGTAGAGCTTCAAAATTCAATGAGAATGGGTTTGCATAAGATGCGTTGAATACTTATCGAGGTTAAAGATATTTTTTATTAAGTATTTTTTTAGGATACCCTTGAATTTTTTTCAGAAAATTTTTCCTCATAATTCAAGGTAAAATTTGATACACCTTCGTGTTTCCTGTCACACAACGTTTCAGGACACATAGTAGCTAATTCTTCTCACCTGTGGTGGTGTTTATGCGGAGACAAATTTTCAGCCTTTATAGTATATACGAAAGCTAGCTGGCCTTCTCAGTCCATGAGTTCATTCTTATTTTTCTAAAGAGACATTAAAATCAAGTAAAAGTGCTACATCCTAAGCGGACTATTTATTACCAGTCGACGACAGTGATCAAACAAAAACCTATACAACGAACAACAATATCCATATATCTATTCTTGATGGTGCTGGCTCCAACACCTTACAACGATAAAAACAATTGATCTTATTTTAGTCTATAAAATTACCTTAGTGATTAGAGATTAGTGTTTGGCAAAATGCAGTCCCATTTTTTAAAATTAACTATTATTATTGACATTTTTTGTTCAATTTCGTAGAACTTTATGACACTTTTACGACGAAACCGATAGTCATCTGCGGGATGTATACTCTCTCTCATTTCCTTCGGTTACCACTCTCAATAACACAACGGTACTTAAGAATTTTATTTATTTCGCGTATAATTAAGGGTACTTTTTTCCCAGGGTTTTCCTTTGTGCTATAACATTTTTTCGAGTACAGCAACACATACATTGCCAAACTGCAACGCAGTTTGTTGGCAGCTTTCTTGTGAATCATATTAAATTATACCTTATAACTTGTGTTTTAAGTATACACTTTTTTATGTAAATTGTAATATAAATTAACTTAAACGATTTGATTAACCAATTTTTTATTAAGCCTTACATTATTTACCACCGATATCTAAAGTATATATACAACAAACCTCTTAGAGATCGTCCAATAAACTGCCATTATATATATATATATATATATATATATATATATATATATATATATATATATATATATATATATATGTGTGTGTGTGTGTGTGTGTGTGTGTGTGCGTGCGTGTGTGTGTGTGTGTGTGTGTCTGTGTGCGTGTATGTATGTATATATATATATATATATATATATATATATATATACATGTTTGTATATATAAGAAAGATAGGTAATAGTACATTTACGTAATGAGATAATATCAAGGACACAATGCTAATAGCATTGTCCTTGATATGTTATGTTACTTACTTACGTAATACATAAAGGCATTGTTTTGACATACTTTCCGTCTTTGGGTATCGCATTATGTATCTTAGGACATACCCATCTCTTGCTCCGCGTAGCCCATAATAATTTTTACTTTAGGTTTTTTATATTATTTAAGTTTATTAGACACTTGTCGGGATGGATAATTCCGCGATATCAATTTCTTTAATTCAGTGTTCTCGTGTTGTTCTAAAATGATATTTAATTTAAACCAATACTTTTGATTGCTTGAGGTATAGAAGAAAGACAAAATAAATTTCAAAATCTTGAGTCATATGATCACAAGGCTAACGGGTTCAGATCGCTTTTGTGATACGACCGCATAGACTGCAACTGGTTAAGCAACCGTTTCAAGACAATTACAACTAAAGACTTATGTATACGGAATATAATAATATAATATGTTATTTTTTATAAAAATTTACCTATTTATTTTAAAATAGAACCATGTTTGGTATTTTGCCGCATTTTACAATAAAGTCTAAATAAATACATATAATAAAATAGAATGGAAAGTGCGATTAAATACCTTACTACCACTTGCCTTTCAAAATTTCTTTACAACAATAATTTTAACTACCATTTAAAGACTAATTAATAAGCTATTTGAATCGTTAGAATTGTGACCTCATTACCCAGTACACCTATGCAGAAATAAGGCGGCTATAACGTTTTGTGTGACGATCAAAAGTATCTCAATTTGACTATCAAGTAATATGGTACTTGGTAGTTACATACGGCGGCATACATGATATGTCATGTATGACGCTATAACATAGTTGCTTTGAGTTGTGTTCCGGCCTTTGAACCTGGCCTGGTTCTAGTCTCCCCTAAGAGAGCGGCAGCACGTTGGTAGCACGTTTGGTGTTACAAATGGCCATAGGCGATAATGACTGCTTTCCATCAGGTGGACCGTCTGCCTATCTACTGAACTCATTCAATTAAAATAAAATAATTTCAATTGATTTTCCACTTCATATTTTAGAATTTAATGGGGAGGAGGAGTGACAGTTTTATTTTCAAAATAAATGTTCTATTTCGTATTTTAAATACATGAGAGAAAAAAAATGACTTTTTAAAATAATACAATAAAATAATATACAATTTATATTCAACATTACTATGTTATATGACGAAAACAGATAAATATTAATTAAGATGTAAAATTTAATTCCCATGAAATGTAGATGCGAAGTATAGGGGGAAGAAACTGTAGTAAAACATTAGTTTGTCAACAATTACAATATAAGATTGTAATAAGAACATTGTACTTTCACAGGTAACACGGTTCTGCAGTTTCTGAATGAAAATTGGAGGGTAGTCACGGAAGAGTTTGGCCAGCCCGTCGTGGACTATGCTATCAATGTCACCATTACTACGGCAAGGAAATTCTTCGATGCTGTTCCATACGATGAATTACTATACGTGCCAATTCCTAAATATTAATATTAGTTTAAAGATTATGTGACAGTGCTAATATATTATGTAAAGCCGTGACGTGAAATTTTAATACCTAAAACATTTGTTTACATTTCCTTGTCAAAGTGAGAATGCTTCGCCCACTTGAACGTCTGAGGAGTACTGTTTGACTTGTTTCCACCGTCGGCGTTTTATTACTGCACCACTTGCCGGCGACTGGGACTTCATCCATACTTTTTGAATGCTTTGCACCCATCCACCGTACTACTTGCCTTTCACACTTATTGACTTATGAGTGTGCAAGTTATAGAATTACCTATTTCACGGTTTTCCGAAAACAGGTTACATTACGAAAATCTTTAAAAAGGATTTAAACAAATAAAGTTTTATCTAATGAGAACCCATCGGTTCTCTCATTGTTGCAAATTCCATGGGCGATGGCAAACATTTACCATAAAGTGAAGCGTCTGCCTAAAATAACACATAAAATTGGCGTAATAAATAATAAGCTAAGAAACTTCTTTCCAAACCAAAGTAGATTTTTAATTGGTTCTACTGTTAACCCGGAGTCCAAGTTCCATATTCCGTGGGGAAATCTGGACTTCAAGTATTGCCACCTATGAATTTTGCCAGGTTACCTTAGACAAATGTGGCGGGTAAACTGTCCGTTCCCCTAAAATGTAGAGGCTGGTATGCTAGATGGGCTGACATTATACGCGTGTATTTATAGGTTTAAATTAGACAAAAATTTAATTCATAAGATTATCTCAATCAATATCCGTTGAAACATATTATTAATAATGAAATGAAAAATTATATTTTAAGCATACAATTTTTATTTTTCTCCTGAGTTGATCGCCCTTTAAGGTCTATATGCAGTTTTTAATTAATTTTATACTGTAATTTGTTATGTTACGTACTGATATAGTACCCGGCACGATTCTTGAGCGGTCATTTTGTTCTACGAGCAATGAAATTTGGAACCTTTTTCGAAGTATGAGGTATTTATTGTCCGTTTCGAATAAAGAGACATAAACATAATATTTCGATATGTCGATAAATCTCATTACACTGGCTACGATCAATGCACAAAGCGATCCTTACCGTTCCATCGACCACTCAAGTTTCGTGCCGGGATCTATATAAAAGTCGAAGAATGTTTGTTCATTAATTTAATTGATAATTAACAGTGTCATTATGTTTATTTAAAAGTAATTATAAAGAAATATTAATAATGACGTTACCATGTGATATTTTTTAATCGTAAGTAAAAAAACATTATAACATAATATAGAATTTGATAAAGAGAACCAACAAGTTGTATCGCTGTATAATTTGCTTTACAATTTTATTTTTAATGTACAGATTTAAATTGTTTTTAAAAGGGCTGCATACTCCTCCATCGGTCACATTTAGATCCTAATATAAATATTGTATGTAATTGATAACATACCGAAGAAACTATTTCTTTGATCTTTGTAATTAGTTCAAGTTTGAAAATACCGTTGGTAATATATTAAAATTAAATATAGCATAATGGTCTTTATTTTAATTAAAAATGTTATTTTTTTATAACTCCTAGATTTTATTACATTCATGATTATTAATATTTTAACTTATAATTAGCTAATTTTATTTTTTTCTATTTACTAGATCATTTCACGTAACTTCGCTATCGTATATTTAGAATCCTTACTTGAGAAAATCACTCAGTTTTAGTTATAAAAAGTGTCTCACATCTATACCAGTTATCGTTATCAAAAGTACAAATATCATCGTTCAACTTCCAGTGCATATGTTGCATCACGAGGAAGCTATTCCTTTTACTGGAGTAGAAAATAATATCCTATCTTCATATCGTTATCTAAACGTAATTATATTTTGATAACAACCAATGTCCAAGATCATGACGAATCAACAAAGAAATAAACTTTAATCGTTTCTGTAAAATTAAGGACGAGTATATTAACATATTGCAAGTTACGTTAGTAAAACTAGCATTTACGCGACTGTTTATGTAAACTTACTACCAGCAAGCATCCAACGAGAATCTGAGTGTTTTTTGATAATGATCAAATCAACTCATCTCCACGTACAATATAATATATATATATAAAAATATCATGTATACGGGGTTAAAATATATGTACATTTGCAGTAACAGCCGATGGGTAACTAAGTAGTGTACATACTGCTTTACGACTAAGCTTGAAGATACACCAAAAACAACTTTCTCGCGTCAATTTCAGACCTAGTGCGACATGGATCTGCTCCGGACCCTCCTCGATGTACTATTGTCGCTTCGTAAGTAGTAAGGGCCGATTACATCAAAATTCAAATTTAAAAGTTTTTATTCAAAATAAGTTTCACCGGAGAACACCTTTTGAAGGTCATACATAAAAGTTAAAATTTAATTTTACTTCATAGTCTATGTACACCGCTTCGCAACGTGTTATTGTTGTTAAGGAGAAGAAACGGCAAGAAACTTCCCAACAACACGTCTAAAATTGATCAATTCAAACCTTTCCTTTTTTTAATAAATACTTACATAACTTCACGCCAGTTCCCTTGCGGGGTAGGCACGTGCAACAGAGCGGCATTCAGGCTTTAATAAATTTTATACAAAAATATGTTACACAATTACTTTTAGAATGATTAATAGAGTTATAGCAAACAGTGCATACTCAGTAAGACAATGAAAGGAAAAAATATTGTAGTAATAATAATGCTATGACGTACTAAATTTTTATACTGCAACATATCACCATAAATTACTTACAAGCTTGGCAAGATAAAAACATTATACAAAATATAGTATAAGAGGCTGGAGCGAGCTGCTATGTAAATGAAGTTTTGTCATTTAAGTATTCTTCAATAGTATAGTATCCATTTTTTAGCAAAATATTTTTTAATTTGGTTTTAAAAGTGAAAGACAGATCTAACATTTCATTTGGAATCTTATTAAAGAAGTGGATGCAACGCAACCCCAAACCCCATAAAAAAGGTCAATTCTTTTTTAAATCTAAAAGATGGTAATATCAGTCTATTACTATGCTTGGTGTTGAAATTGTGAATATCCTTATATTTTTTATAGCCACTCAAATTATTACGAATATAAATTGATTTTCTTAACAATATATTGGCAGGCGACCATCATAATTACGATTTCCTTGAAGCGTTCTCATCGTGGTTGTTAAGTTCGACAAACTAGATTTTTTAGACTGGAATAGGCAATTAAGTAGACAGCACACCTAATGGAAAGTATTATTGCCATAGAAATTGTATTGCAACACCAAGCGCATTGCCCACGTGAAGTCGCAACGGTTCTCTAGAACTTTTATTCCGCGTACATCAATGATCTCGAAGGAACTTGCTGCCAAGGTTTTCCCTCTACCAATTTACATTCTTCTGGAACAGTAGTTCAATATATAATTATGTGGTATTTTCGATCGACTACCCGCGATCGGCCGATTGGTCACCCTTAATTTTGACCAAACTAATAAAACATTGCAAAGCCTAAAAAATGTATTTGCTGTTGATAATCTGTACAACTTTTTGCTAACTTATTTTATTAGGCGCATGAAATTTTAATAATTAAAGATAAATTATAAATTCAATGCCTTTTGGGTTAAATCAAATAATCATAAAGAATTTCTTCAAACGATTTCAATTTCGAATTTATTATCCATTTTTTCTGATCTATGTCATTGTAACTCACAACCGTTTTACTAAAAACTACAAGGTGTAACAGGTGCCATTTTGCCAGGGATACGTATTCTATATTCCGTTACGCAATGGTCTATAAACTCTAGTATAATGTTAAAAACAATAAAAATTAGGAGTGGCTAGTTACTGATGGAAGAAAAAGATTCAATGTACAAAGGCGCGTGGAGTATACCTATCGTTAGTCTTCAAAATAAGTATATAATAAGTTTTTCTTAGTAACTTTTTACTTAAGTCGATAGGTTATAAGATGTATAATTCAAAGTCGAAAAAAAATTAATCTTTTGTGCTATGGCGCGGAAATTTCTGAAAATTTTCAAATTAATAACGCTTGATAAATATTTTCAATCTTTTTTCGTTTGAACAGATCTAATGTGTATTTTTTGAGATGAAGGCTTACTACTACTTTTTTTTGGAATCTATATATATATATATATATTACATTATTTGTATTTTTGAAGAAAATTGTGTATGATTGTATTAGCCTATATTTTTTATCTTTATATTCGCACATAATTCCATAATAAATAAACTTTTCTTCTAGAATTCTGTAGCCATACTTCAAAAAGAGTGGAGAATCGTTACATCTGCTGTACCCGACCAACACGTATTTAGCCAACTTGTCTTACCTATTTATGCAAATTAAAAAATATATTTATTGGCAAGATATGCTATAATAATACCATTGTGTAACAAGTAAATTAAGAATCAGAGAACCTCGAAAACATATTGTTGCAATTCGCAATGGACTGTTCTATATAATTAATTCTAGCCAGTAAGGCTATCTGAAAGTTAATATTTTCGGATGTATTGCTCAACGAAGACGTATTTATGTTAAATCATAGTCTTATACCCCAACCTTTCATAAATAAAGATATATTTAATCATTTTTTTTCATTTAAATGGGAGTTTAAGATTTTAGCAGTAACAGTTTTACTTTTTGTGCCTTTATGAATATATTTTATACTACCAGTGCCAACGAATCTTCGTTCGCGTCTCCACACTGTCGATTTCGAAAATGCAATTTTTAGAATTTTGTTTATCTGCCAGATTCTAGAGCATCACGTAAAAACTACTGAATGAATGTAAATAAAACTAGCTCCAGTTTATGTCTCGAGTCACTACTTCAAATAATTTTTATGCCAATCCCACGGCAAACGACGTTCGTTTAGTTTAGACGAATTCGGACAGACGCTGGTTGCGTTTTTATTGTGCCACCGTTGCTATTCACTAACAAATACGACGTTGTAATGGCAACGCGTACGAAGTTTCGTTGCCGCTACTAGTTTAAAAAAAATAGGTCAAGGTTCTAAATGGGGTTGGCCCTAAATAGACTAATAATTAATTTTCGTAGTGATAATTAGGGAAATAATAAAATATTAACGTTAAATTACTCTTTTCTAAATTTTGATAATGAACTCACTTTGTTATCGTTATGTTTGGTTAATAAAAGCACCAAATACATAAAAAATAAAATACTTTTTATAAACATTAAATATAAATACAAATACACGCGCAACAACATCAAAAACAACAAAAGATTATTTTTTATAGCTTGGGTGTTAAAGATTTTATCATTCCTCTTTATCTACCAAACGCAATTAAAATTCAAAAGTTTTTATTCAAACTAAACTCCACTAGAGAACATTTTTTAAAGGTCATATACATATGTTAAAATTTAAATCTAGCTTATATATATGACCTTCAAATAATGGTAAATAATAATAGGTAGTAAACCTTTTTCTGTATCAATCGTACCTCACAAAGAATTTTGGCGATATATGTAGGCACTTATTGAAATAAAAATAAATACCTTTTAGTTAATAATCTTATGTACTCATCCGGCATTAGTGGCCAGGCTCCAGTCTCCCTTTATAGAGCAGCAGCACATTTGTAGCACCTTTACTGTTGCAAATGTCTATAGGCGATGGTAACCGCTTTCCATCCCTGTCTGCAGTACTCATGCAATAAAAAACATATAAGATAGCGAAGAGATAGAAATTTGTTTGAAAAATACGAGACTGCATAAAAGTGTTTAAGTCAATATTCAACGACATAAATTATGCACTTTAAGACAAATCGTATGTTTCTAAGTACCAGTAACATAATCTATACCATGGAAGAGTTGCATCATGCATATAATGGTTAGGAAATTAAATAAAATTCAAATGTGTTAAAATATTAATCATTATTAGAAAATAAATTGAAGGAAAACAAGTTTTACACCTTTTAAATATGTGTCTATGAACTGCATCGTCATAATTTATTAACACGGTTTTGTTTTTTGCGTTTAACAATAAATTTGGCTAAAAGAATAAACTTTAAAGTACACTGTTTCTTATTTCCTCTTTTATTTATGTTTTGTTACATTATAAACCACTATAATGCAACAAAATGCTGAATTTGGTGTACTTTAAAGGGTATTTTTTTTTATTGCAGGAGATCAGCAGGCAGACAAACGATCCACTTGGTGGAAAGCGGTTACCATCGCCTATGGGCATTTGCAACACAAAGGTGCTACAAATGCGCTTTTGGTCTCTTAAGGGAGACTGGATCATGGTCACTAATGCCGGAACACAACTCAAGGTTGTTATAGCGGCATACTCTAGACCAGGGGTGGTAGCCATCCAGTCGGGAAAATACCCTACCACCTGGATTTGGGTTGTTTTGTCGCCTCTTACGACAGGTCACCCGGCCGCAGGAAATTATGTTCTTTCTCCGTTCCTGCACGGAAGATCCGTTTCCTTTTAAGGGTATTTAAACAAAAGCTTGTTTTTTTATTATTTAATTTATACAGTGGCTTTCATGTTGAGATCATTTTCGTCTGGTTACACCTTCGTGGTGGCTCACTCGATTTTTTGTAATGCTCTTAAGAGAGAGCCAAGTGGGGTAAAACTCAACCGCGAACTAAATCATTTTCCTGCATTTATTTACACCATATCGCAAAGCTTTTGTTATATTTCTTCCCTTATCCCTTTCCCTTTTCCACTTAATCCTTCAAAGGTAAGCAACATATCTACAGCATTAGAAGTTCAACCTTTTGACATTGGATATTTCCTTGATAACCACCGCTAACCACTTACCATAAAACGGGTTGTTTAGTCGTTTGCCTTCATCAGACCATCAAGAATGTACTCCACTAAACGTATAAACAATGAAATATCAAGTTCTGTTGATAATTATGATGATGATTGATAAGGTAGTCATACTATAATTAATTTTAATTTACGCAAGTAACTAAGGATAATAATATACGATAATAATTACTCATCACAATTTTCCATCACCACGCGGGTGAAACCGCGGGGCGCGGCTAGTAATATAAAATTCTAAAATTCTGTCTGTACATTGAAACTATTTAAAAAAAAACGACAACTGGTATACACTATATAAATATGTATAAAATGGAGAACACGACGCATTTTATTTTAGATCTTGTCTGTTTGGTTGGGATTCACATAAAAAAACTACTTCGATTTCAATGTGGTTTTCGCTGATTGACAGCAAATTATTAGACTTATATTAGATGCAATTCATGGTGGGATTACAGCCCTTAGGACTGGCTCGATTGGTGGGATACCATGTTCTTACAGAATGTGTGTATGGGACGGTTAGCCTTCAGCTAATCCAGTTTCGTACTGTTACAACCCTATGCAATAGGCACTTATTGCTGAGTCAAACATCTCATTGACATAGATTTCCAAAATGTCGATCAGCAGTAATTGCCTATAAATACCAAATCTTTTTACAAATTCAGAGAGTTCTCTTGGTTATTAGCCACAGCTCTACAGCAACGGACCTGGTTTATGCCTGCCGGCTGGATTGCTCAAAACTAATACCATATCGGTCCGGTAGACCTTTGAGGTCCCGTATATTGAGACTCCAAGTCAATTATTATTCATAATAATAAAATAAAAGGTTCCTGTAAGCCAAAATTGTTTTTTTTTAAAACATATAAGTGCTCGGGACTAACAGTACGATGCGTGAAATTTTCGATCACCCACTTCTTCTTCCCCCTATCCCATCTCCCCTGTTCCATAACCCTAGTCCTTACCCAATATCTCACCTCAAATTCTAGTAATATGTTGGCTTCGCCCCTGGTGTTACAAATGTCTATAGGCGACGGTAAGCACTTTTTATTACGTAAGCCGTCTGTCTGCCAGCTTCGCAAAAAAATACAACACTCAGAATTAAACTTGCGTTTAACAAATTGTCTGACAAAGTAAAAATATAGGGCAGCGTATGAACATGCGTAAATGTTTGTATACGCAGCTGTTCGCAGCATACCCAACTAATTATTTATTTGTATAGATTGCACCACCACAAACCGTATAATAAATGTAAGTGAATATTACAAAACTTGCATAGTATTACGTGCGTTATGTATTGTGAAGTCGTTACCATAATGTTATAAAATATCATAAGACATTGAAAGTGAGAGGCCATGAATCTAATCACATTATAACAAACAACAGGCTCACTAGCTTGACCTAAGAGGTGTATGGTAACTATCGTCAATTATGACCCACAAAACACTGGTTCAAATCTCAGGTTTGTAAATTCATTATTAGGCCTATTTTTTTCTATGTAGCACTAACGGGTAGCCCGGGACGTTTACTTGCTCAGTAGACGCCACGTGCTTCAAAATTTTTCTAATTGTTTTTTTAATTTTTATTTATTACTAGGAGGATATACCCGCGTCTTCGTCCACGTTTGACGTTTGACAGGTAACGTAAATTACAAGTATTTTGCCAGAATCTAAATTCAAAGGGTATTTTTCAGCTGGGCAAGGGATTTGTGAGTACGCAAAATACATTAATGCCGAAGATTCCCGTAAAAGCCCGGGGTAAGTAATGGTATTAGAGGCATACATAACAACATTTGTTCTACTAAAGATGTTTGATAAATATAGAAACTATCATATTAAGCAAGTCCTAAAAAGTCCTACGTTGTTTCGAAGATAGGAAATCTGGGAAAATATAAAAAGTCCTGTATTATATCGTTTTAGTATCAATCGAATTCGAATCAGCTAATTTTTATATATACTGCCCACTTTAGAACACTCCCGGAAACATTCCTGCGGGAATCCCGAAATATAAAGCACAGCATTTAAAAAAGAACGTAAACTATTGTATTCGTGTAAGTCGTATCGAAATCTCACTCATCTTACTCCCAAGACAATTCCGCCGGGATACCTGAGATATAAAAGTACCGCAGATTTTAGGTTCAAGATTTTTTTATCGATCAGCGAACCGCATCGAAATCAGCCCATTAGTTTTTACGTGCATCGCGAACAAAACACAAACAGACCAGAAATAAAAAAAAATGCATCATGTTCTTCATCGTTTATATAGTTTCTTCCAATTGTATTTTAAATAGCTTCAATATACAAACACAGCATATTTAGAATTTTATAATATTGTAGATGATATGGACCTTACAATTCATGATTTATCTTTGATACTGTTACTTCAAACTTTTCATGCATGACATGTATGATTTTGGAGGTAGGCACTGAAAAACAGTGTTATATTGGACTACATTTCAGCATAGCAAAATACCATGTGCCAACCTCATTTCATAAAATACAATCTTGATAATAATGGCTTTTATTGTTATATGTATTTCGTTGTTTTGTGTATGTTGCATTTGGAAATCTAAAAATCTTTTTTTCTTTTTAGTTATACGAGTATAAACAAAACACGGTTAATATGTGTGGAAGAAATAAATGTATCTACGAATAATTATCAAGTTCTGTTATTATTGAATGATGGACAGATATACTAATAATATTTGCATTTTTTATTGCATTTGCGGATTATCCATCTATAGCTAAAAAAAAAAAATATTGTTATAGTTTGTGGAAAATTTTATTTGAAGAATTTATTTGAACAGCAAGCATAACTTATAACTGCACTTTTATTATACCTATTTACGTAGTAACTAATAAAGACTTCGATACTTAAGCATCTGTGACATTTGTAGATTTATTCTGTAAAGGACCAATCTGTTTAAAAATCATGAAACGTGTAAGAGAACAATAGACATTGTATTTATATGGTCCCTTTTATGTGACAAACTCTATGCATATTTTTATATCCGATTTGATTAAGAAAATTAATTCAATAGTCATCTATAACGCCACAGTATACGTATAACAGCGAAGAAACTTACTTTTTGTTCATAAGCGTGCTAGAAACTAAGCAACTATGTAATCAGCTTAACATTAATTGGGAACAAATTGTCGATATCTAATAAGGTAACATTATTGTTTATGTTTTTATATATTCAGATATTTGCGTATTGTTTTTCTTAACTAGGCTACGGTTTTTGGTATGATTTTAAATCTATACTTACATTATTACCTAATTTATAGTAAACAGATTGATTGGAAAACAATTTATATTAAAATTGTATATAAAACGGTCATCCAATCAAACTCTTTTCAAATTTAAAAAATACTGAGAATTAAATGGCCTCACTAGAAGTTGTCGGTTAACCTATATCTAAGTTATATTTAAATTTTTCATATAATTATCATAATTATGAAATGAAACTAAGAGTGAAACAACGTCAATTACAATTTAAAGCTTTACCAACGCCTCGAATACTAACAACGCGCTGACAGGATCTTGAAAGCAAAACCTAAACCACAAGCGGTGTTTATATTTGATCAAAGTGAAAACAGCTTTCACCCGCTCTGCTGCGCTTCTGGAAAGCGTTCTCCCTGGACCTACTCTGGAGTCTGGAACTCAACACTCACTTTTCTTCGTAGCTTCCTTTCCCTGAATCAGGACGTGTAGACCTTCATCTCACGCCTTATCTTAACGAATATCACCGTATCGCTTCATAATTCGCAATGTATCGCATCACAAGGAATCACAACGTACTTCCGCAATGCATTTCCCGTGTGCTTCCGTCCTGTGCCATAATCTACCCGCAACATACCCATAAATAAAACTTATATATATATATATATATATATATATATATATATATATATATATATATATATATATATATATATATATATATATATAGCGTGTAATTTATGTAGTGCCAAATACATATCATCTATCTGCAATTCGTCTATTCTTGCGTTCCGGGTATGCCACCGAACCACACCATGTATTTTTCAACTGTCAATTTTGTTGTTTCTTAACATCAAGATTCTTGATAAATTGGTACCGAATCTTTTTCGTAGTATGTCGGTAGTAGTAGATTTTGTAATGATTTTACTAAGTTTTTCCACTGAAGTTTATCAGCACTATAGCATCTTATACCGGTTACGGTACAATGTCGCAGGTTGAAGGCTCTATCCGGTCTTTCCATTTAGTCAATATATAGCTGCAAATCATACACACTGACTCAGTAGTGAAGCTACCAGTAATTGCTCAACATTGTTGTAATTAAACATGAACATACACGTGCTTCTCTACAGTGGTGCTTTATGCTTTCTCGTTTTGTTCTGCCGTAGTGGATATGCAAAAATAGCTCGTAAGTAATTACATATAATAATAAGAATAAGAATATTTTCTACTATATAATCACTTTTAAAAAAGTAATCATCAATCATAAAAGTAGCATCATTTTAAACAAAATTAATTTATAAAAATTTCATCATTTAACACGTTGCAACATAAACAAAATATGTTTATAAGTATAATGTCATAACTTACTTACGATTAAATAGACCAAGGTAAGTAGACATTTTCGAAATATTATACAAATCTTATTTTGTAGTATAATTATTATAGTATAAATAAGGCTATTTCCGTCTTTTCGCTGGGGTTAACTTAATACTCATAGTGCCGAATTTCAACTCATTTCTCAGTCATACTCTCATCTTTTTTAGTACTTTAATTTCAGTTTTTTTATGAATTATGCAATAAAGTAAGCAGACAAACAAAAATATTTTCGCGTTTTAAAGTATGTATATCAAATTGTCAATGGATAAGCTGACCGTCCAAAATATCTATTATGGAAGAGTAGTATTCTTTATCCATGTATCTATGAAATATTTATGAAAAGTTGATATACACAATTCACTTTTTTATTTATTTATTGGGAATCGGAACCATAATTGTCTTTTCTAACCCGACTGTTTTATTCTCGCGTACGTTATCAAATCTCAGCTCAAATTAATCGCAACTGTCTATACTTAAATGTTAAAAAATACATTATATATCTATATTGTATTGACAAAGAAGAATGCCACCATTACAATATTAATTTGTTGACCATTGTAGTTTAAATACCTAAGGAATAAATATTGAATATAAAGCAGTACACAGATTTTTTATGTTTTCACTAAGTTTCAATGCTAAAGCTCGTAGCAGCTTAGTTGCTTATATATCCATGATCTCTCAAATAAATGAGATCGTGACATTATTTCAAATCCTAATGTGCATATTGTTACAATTACTGTGTGCTGACAATGAAGGAAAATATCGTGATCAAATATATCGAGATAATCGATGTGCTTGCATACGCGCCAAGTCGCCTTGGACAAGCGTGATGGGTATACTGTCCATTCCCCTATATTGGAACGTTAATGAACTGTTATTATTTATTTATTAATATGTACATGTCACTTCACGTATACTCCTATTTGTTATTATCGACATATTAAAATACATACAAATAAAACTTATTTGTATGTATACCCCGCAAGGGAACTGGCGTGAAGTTATGTATGTATGTATGTATGTAAAACTTATTTATAAAGACGTTGAATTATATAAGTTGTACACTTGCGGAAAACAGATTTTTTGTAAATAATATCTCCCACATAATATCAGTCATGTAAATAATCAATAATGATTATATTTTACCTTCGTGATCTCACCCACAGTTTCATGAGGTAATTATAGCGAATCACATTAGGTAGTATGATAACATTGTAACATATTTTTTTCCTTTACCAGAAATTAGTGTCTATAATATTAATGTAATTGCATGTAACAGGCCCTTGAAGGATTTTGCTGTAGAGATTTAATTTCAAATTCAATAGAAATCTCACCTATGACTCTATAATTATGACGGCGTCTGTGGTTGACCGGGGTAAACTGCAATGTAGAGGCTCCGGATTCGATTTGTGGTATAGTGCCGTAACCGTGCAGGAACGGAGAAAGAATACTAATTCCTGCGGCGGAGCGGCCTATCGTAAGAGGCGACAAAACAACCGACAGCCAGGCGGTAGGGCATTTGTCCTTCTGGATGGCTACACTCCTGGTCTAGAGCGTACCGCAATAACAACTTTGAGTCGTGTTCCCGCATTAGTGGCCAGATACCAGTCCCATCTACGAGTACGACAGCACATTGGTAATACCTAGTGTTACAAATGCTTATAGGCAACGGTAACCACTTTCCATCACGGCTGGGCCATCAGCTTGCCTACCATACTCCAGCAATAAAAAAAGAATGGTAAATTACGGAAACGAATTTTCTCCGTTATTTACTATGGTTCGGTTGTCTGGGATTAGCCCAGAGTAGTTCGTTGTATATTACCCGTAATACAAACATAATTTGCTTAATTTGGAGATGTACAATATGTGTGTTTATTTGTCGATTATTTATTTTATTTTGACATCTGGCTACAGAAATGTAAAAAGGAGAATAAAGCTCGTTAAAACCTCCTGGCACCCGTCCAGCACAGTATCACCTTACTCACAAACAGTCCACATGAGCACAGCGAGTGAAGCACTCAAGATTCCAGTATTACTTAGTACCGACACACTAACTAGTACCGACCTCTAACCCGGAAATTAGTCGATCAGACGACGTTCACTCGTTGACCACGCTTAGTTCACTGATTGACAATGCGGCGTTCACTTGTGCACAATGCTGGATGGTTTTAATGAGCTATGATTCTAGCGGTGTCTATACATGCTATTAGATATTTCTTATTACCATTAATCTCTTTACAGCTGACTTCATTCATCCATGCAATGACACGAGTTCAGAATGCTTAATAAAAGCCACACAAGCTGCAATTCCAGATTTTGTAAAAGGCTTACCACATTTAGGAGTCCCGGTTTTAGACCCGTTTGTGATTGAGAAGCTGTCAATACCATTGAGTGGATTGACATTCACCTTCTATCAGGGAAAAGTTTCAGGATTCAGGCACGCCATTGTCGATAATGTTATGTAAGTAGCCCTCTATTTACTAGTATAGTCATCAACTTGTTATTACAATAGTTTGTTGGGACATCAAACTGTAGCTTTTTGCCCCCTTACAAACTTAAAGGATAATTACTCTTTGCCAGCGTAGTTGGGAGACGTATACACTAACTGTGGGATTGGTCTAACTATGCTCGGAATCTTCCTTAACTATATCTATTACTATAACTACATATATAGGTATTATATATATATATATATATATATATATATATATATATATATATATATATATATATATATATATATATATATATATATATATATATATATATATATATATATATATATATATATATATTGGATATCCTCATTTCTGATTCTATAGAAAATAAATAACTAAATAATATGTGTGTTTGTCTGCCGGTTTATTTATTTATTTAACGATAGAATCAGAATCCCAATAGAGAACTAAAGTAAATGACATAGATCCGGAAATAGTAACTGAAGTAGTTACGTTCGTCGCGAGAGAGGTGGCTGATGTAGAAGACGGCTCCTGGAGTGGAGATCGCGTCTTAGCAAATGTTGCTAGAACGTTCTTTGGCCCAGAGGACTAATGACCTGGGCCTAGAATTTGCTATTACTCTACTGCCAAGATGGTCATACGCTGGCGTTACAATGGCACTATAATGGTTGTTTTGGTATATAACAAAAGAAACCGTTATGATCTAATTATGATGCCAGTGAACGACCATTCTAACACTATTATAATAGCAGGATTGGGGATCTAGACAAAGTTTCCGGTTGAGGCATTACGAGGAAATCCCCCGGACAGTATTTAACGTCGAGGCGTTCGCATTATCGACGATTCCAATTAAGCCGGTTTGGATACGCCTGGCCTTCGGAAAGACGTCGCGTCTCACTACGTATTCTACCGATTGTACAATGAGGACTGTTTTTTTTTGTTGTTTATTGACTGTTTGTCTTCTTTCTACACCTTTCTTTCTGCACCGCTCACTATCGGCTGGGCGTTCATCCCCAATCAAGCAGCTCAAGGAATTGAGCCGCTTCGCTCTTGTACGCAATAGTTCTTTAGAACGTTTCTCTTGCGTACTGTCAAGATTTGGAATAAGGTCCAGCTGTGCTTTCCAAACAATGCTACGAAATGGGGTTTTTTTAAAGGGTGTCATAAAATTTCTGCGAGGCCGGATGCGCCTTAGTGATATCTCTAGTGTTACAAACGTCAATAGGCTATGGTAACCGCTTTCCGTCAGGTGTATTATCTACCTGTTTGCTGTAATCCAGCTATAAATAAATGGAAGACTGAATCAAACAAATGACGTAAACTTATGGAGCCCTAAGTCCAGCAGTGAATTGTGATTGGCTGGCGACTAATATTTATTGAAAATGAGTTGATTTGTCTGGATAGTCTTGGATATCAACCTATTTTCTTTAAATATAATACCCGTGTTACTTTGTGGCCAGTCAATAATTTAGACTTAATGCTATTATTACATTATTATAATTTGCCTAATAACATAATAAGCCTGAATGGCGCTCTGTTTCCCTTGCCTACCCCGCAAGGGAACTGGCGTGAAGTTATGTATGTATGTATTATAATTTGCGCTACAATCGGAGATGTTACTCAACAAGCGAAGCCGGGACGGAAGCTTGCCTTAGATAAAAGCGGTGTACCGATTTGTAAGGAATGTTAAATTCCTTGTACTAGACGTTTACTCGAAACCAGTTCTAACTGTGATGAAATATCATTTAAAACGTGATTTTAAACCGAAAACACGAATATATCTTACATGTGACTGTTTGTTAGGTCAAGGGAATCCGGAGCGCTTTACAAGTCTCTTCTAATTTGCATTATATATTAGTTGAAACACACTTAACTGTTGGACTTTAATTTATATTCCATATACATTTAAGCGTACAATAGTAACTTATGTTATGTATCCATGATTCAAGCTATAGTTGGTCAAGCTTCTGCGCCTTGTATTTAAGAACTTACTTTTTATTTATGGTGAACAAAAAAGTGTTTCTATACATTCATTCATATATTGATCTTTATTGGAAACGGCCAATATGTGCCTTCAGGATAGTAGAACTGGGGGTGGTCGGGAGACTCCTCTTGTTCACAGAATAATAGTATTGTATTATGTAATGTTTATTTATTATTGTAATTTCAATCTGTTTGGACATATTAAAATCAGAAGGCCTAAAGCGATCACTTTTGGAGAATCGCAGAGTGACATTGATACGTGACTAAACATACTGGTAGGTAGATATACTGTAAACAAGCACGAAGTTTCTCTTTATTTTGATACTTTTCACATTCGTAATACGAATTTAAGAAAGTGACCACTGTCTATCAATTCTTTAAATTATTATTAGTTAAATGTAGTGTATAATATTTTAAGAATTAAAAAAATGTGCGAATTATACGAATCTCACATGGAAAAAATAAATTGACACTAGAAAATCAAGAAGACATCAATTAAAAAAATACATATTGTGGCCAGTTCTAAGCCTTAATAAGCACATTGATAACTTAATGTTGGATATTGCAACTGCCGCTTTACTCTCCCTTAAAAATTATACACCTAACAAGGTCAAATATATTGATATTACTGAAATAAACTACCTGGACCTACGTACATTTCTGATATTAAAGAGAACGCTTAATATTATATGACCTGACACGCATTTGTTCTTTTCCAGGTCGGATTTAGAAAAACGTCATTTTGAATTGGATTTCCACTGTAACCTGACAATTAAGGGAAAGTATGATGCTGTTGGTAGAGTTTTGCTTTTCCCTATAAACGGAGATGGGAATGCTAAGATCAAACTTAGTAAGTAACTTTTGACATAAATTATTTTGTCTTGTAGTTATGTCACAGTTTTTTGCTAAAAAAAACCACAAACAGGCAGGGAGATCTACGCTTCCCTATTAAGCAGTGAAGTTGGTTAATGTAAGCTATTATTGTAGTGTATAAACTACACGTAATATGTTTCTCAATTGTAATAAAACCGTGAAATAACTAAAAATTTGGGATGGTCACGATAATGTCTGTAATATGAAATTACAAAGCTTCAAAAATCGTTAAAATTGTGTCCAAGCTATAATTTTTGAACTGTATTGTAGAAAATTTTGAAAAAGATTGAGGTTGTAGAAATTATAAAATACTTTTAAAAAAATAGTTTCAACAATATGCGTCGAGTAAGTTTGGAGATGTGACGAATTTTTGATGAAATTCTTTTGTATGGTTTCATAACCAGATAACGATAACATTCAAGGTTTATTCAACCTACCTACGGAATACTTCATAGTTCGTGAATTTCAAGACACTTGCCCGATTTGTTAAAGAGCCTATATTACTCGTAAGATAGGATGTTAAATAATTATCACAATAAATAAAGAAGCAATCTTTATTTACAGTATTTTAAGATATTATTGTTACACAGCGTGTTACAAATATTGTGTAAATTATATAATATTTATTATGAAAGCGATTTCTAATTTCAAGATTACAAATATTAATCTCCAAATTCTAAAGAACGTATTGAAATAGTTTGATGATGACATGAATAATTATTTATTTGTTGTTTATTACTAAATTGATTATTCAACTTTAATTATCTATGTGTGGTACATGTCGTGACATATTCGTTTAAAAATAATTAATTATTGTTGTTTGATTTCAGCCAATCTCAAAATGAAAGTTAAGATCAATACAAAATATGTAAAAGACGAGCAAGGCATTAACTACTTTGGTTTGAAAGACTACAAATACTCATTCAATTATGGCGACCGCGTCTCTTTTGATTTAACAAACATTTTCAAGCAAAATGCCGAATTAAGTAAGTTTGAATTCTGAATTGTCACTCCTAATGCACAATTTAATCGACACTAGCTGTGCCCGCCCCTTCGTTCGCAGGGTATTTGAACTTTATATTCTTATCTACTGCACCCTGCAAGATATCGAGACACACAAACTTTTAAGATAGAATTTCTGTTTCGGGCACTAAAGGGGCTTATTCACTATTCTGCATGGCATTTCGTCTAGCAGCCTGTAAATATTGTTGCAGTCTGCATTGCATTCTGCAACACAGAGCAGAATGGCTCTCAAGTGCTGCAAGCCCCGCCCACTGCAGGACTGCAGTTAAGGATACTGAATGTTGTTGAACCGTTTTTAAGACTGTTAGTGACAAAATTCCAAATTGACAGACAAAAATTCTAAAACTGATCATTTATGATCAAGCACCGATTTATGTAAACTGCAGTTTTTAATTTAATATTAAAATTTAATTTGACATCACAGTTTCTTCATAACGTGTTTCACCGATTGCACGTGGCCAATATAAAATGGACATTAATTAACGAAAAATTCAGATTCGAATTTACATATTTAAACAAAATGCGCTTGCCTTGACTACTAAGCTGATGAATTCAGGTCATAAATAATAATAATTTATTAATTAAATTAAATTTTATTGTGTTCGCTGTGTATTTCGTTTGATCTAAAAACTATATCACAACTAAAGCAATCTGAAGCTGAACAATCTAATTGGTTATTGTGCTCTACTCATACCACAGATACCAAACGTATTTAAAAATCTTGTTTAAACTGCTCAATGCTTTGACTCTAGTAAGACATAATATTTAATTATAATCTATACAATTAATTGATATACTTATGCATTTGAATTCATTCGTATGCGATTTCAATGATTTGATAAAAAATCAAAATGTATGTGAATTATGGATATAATCAAGATGTCTATAATAACCATTCATTTATGGACTCTTTTTTAGTTATTGTTTATCAGTCTGTCTGAAGGTTTGTTTCGAATAAGTCATAATCCATTAAACAAAAATGTTTGTAGATTATACTAGCAATTTTATGTAGGTATAGTAAATGTACGTTCCTATTTTTTTTCCTAACGAAGCTCCGAGCACACCTAGTAATACATAAAAGGGATAAGCTGAATGATTGAATTTTATATATAGTTTTTATTACGTTTTCAGGTAGGACCGTGTTAGACTTCCTGAATGAAAATTGGAAAACGGTAGCCGAGGAATTTGGTGGTCCTATTGTTGAATATGCTGTCAAATTAGCAATTACTACTATAGAGAAATTTTTCCAAAAAGTTCCATATGACGAACTAATAAACGTCCCTATTCCAAGTTTTGATTAGTAAGTTTTAGATATATCATAGAAATAAGGCTATTATTAAGAATACAGTTTATACTTTTTTATACTGTGTTTTATTTAAAAAACCGGTAGATAAACATCATTGTATACTTCGAAGTTAAGTTACACTTATGTTATAATAATATACAAAATACAACTTTGTAACACCCAGACCAGAATAGATAACGGAAAGTACTTCAACGGACTACTGCCTTCCAGTTAAATAGGCAGGTTCATGATTATTATGTCAACCACTAAAACAGAAAGGACGACATAAAGATAATGAAATATTATAACTGTCATCAACATTATAACCATGGACGAATAATACTAGGGATGATATTCGCCAAGTAAAAAGCTGAAACAGACTGAAACCTAAATTAAACGAAATAGCGAAAAACACTAATCACGGGGCTGATTTTGGAGTAAACTAAAACGGTATCATATCATAATGTAATTAGATTTTTGAAAAATCAACCCTATAGTTGAGCCGTTCTCTCTTTGAAATTTCATATTAATACTGACGAACTAACTTTGTAACAGTATCAAAGCAATTTATATCAAATTAAAACACCATAATTAGCTTATGTCTTTAGAAACACAATACCTACATGACAACGTTATGTTTGTCAACATTTTTTTTTCTTGAATATATGATTGATGCATAATCGAAAAGTTTAAACAGAAGTCGCAAATTAAATTATGCATATTTTCTACATTTTAAAGATAGAAAATATTTTTATACAATAATAAACCTTTTTATTTTAATCGATCCGGTAATGTGTGACTTTCCATATCGATTCCAATTTTTAATTGTATCATCATCGATATTTCACATAACTACTAAAATCACTATGATCGATGCCGAATTTAACGTTATAGAAAGGCCAAACTATAGACAGGAATCGAATTGGCTGATTGTAGAAAAAAGAACACAGACTGTATTTTTTTTATCTCTTCCACCGGACGCACAAGGTTATCCGGCTTTCTATACCGTTTAGGGGTTTTTATGTTTTGTATTTTCTTTTTCCTTGTGCTAGTCCTACATCCTTCATTGTCTTAAACCTAGATGTTCTACTCTTCATATTTATACTATCCATCTTATACATTTATTTGCTATTTCTATTTAAACACTACTGCTTTTTTATCCTTATTTTATACATTTTTACTCTATATACACATACTGTATTATCACACCAATCCACAATGTAGCTTGTCAGGATCAATTATTGTTAAAAAATTTCAAACGGCACTCTCGCGTTCTTCTCTCGCTTTTTGAAGTGTTATAATTTAAAATATATTTTTGGACAATATCAGTGAAAAATAAATATTATAATGAGTTTATTTGATTTTTTAACACATAAAATTAGTATAGTGTATAATACTGTTACGACCTGAACGCCGATAAAAGACAAATTCACATCTGCATTCCTGTAGACATTTTATTACCTTTTCGGCATTTGGACTTCCTTTGTTCACTTTGTGTTTTAAATTTATGTAGAAAAACAGCCCATTGTATATCGTAATCTTTTATGGTAGTCATTAGCCAGGTGTGATTCTAGGAAATTCAGTTCACGCGGCCGAGCAGACATATTGCATTTGTACAGTATAAAGCAATGCCCCAATTGATAGATGAGGCAGTCGAGCGATAAACACAAGCGAATCAAGACTTGTGTACATTCGGTAATCTATTTAGTGACGGACTTTGCGTGTGTATTTGAATTACGATCTTCTGCATTACGTTTGAACTTATTACTTTCGGTTATATTTGTACCTGTGTTTTACGTGTTTGTATAGTTCTAATAAACTCTATAATAATTCCAACGGCATTTTAATTCGAGTCCTGCAACTCGTAACAATACGTTATTGTCACTAAACTTGCGTTTAAATTATAGTCTACATTTTTTTTAACACTTAATCAAGATATTCAAAATGAGACCCTTATAAACATTATAGTATTACTCTACACCACATTAAGTTATTGATTTAAACTAATATAGACCTTATGATTTTAGGTGAAAGTTCGAAATCTCTAGACAATTGGTAACACGTCTGCGTTCATTTATCTTGGTTAGTCACGGAGCGGTCACGCCCTTTCTTAGTCTTCGTCATACTGACAAGATTTGTGTCCATTATCATGTGACATCTGATTTTTGTGTCACATCTCATTATTTCTTATACTTACTGCTTTAATATTTCTTTGTATATTTTGCAAGCGACAATTTCATTTCATTTGAATTGGAGCCAGCCACAATTGATTTCACGTTTTAAATCTATGATATCTATAATTTATAAATATTATTTCTCACTAAATAAATCATGTAAATTGTTATTGACATCCAGATAAGAAACACGTACACACACTTAAGCACGCTCACTTGTAGTATATTTCTAGGCTAAGTAAGATATACTTTTTTATATGTAACTTAAAAAGCTTTAAGGTCAAAACCACTGGCATCCAGACCAGAATAAATAACAAAAAAATAGTAAATGAACTTTTACCTTATCGTGTATATATGTCAATAATTCCAATAAACCAGGTTGAATAGCGCTAAAACCATTAAACCCGTTTCATAGATGTATTGATTAACTTTTCTATTAGGTGACTTGACTGTGCTTAGTGTTTTGGAGTCCAAGACATAAAAAGAGCAGAAAATGACTGCGCACGTAGATTTAGGAGTTACAATATCGCCAAAAAACATACCGTAATTTTTCCTTAGTATTACGAATGATTGGGAGCTCATTAGACTGTGTCTCTTCCTTCCAAACTCCTCTATTATGACATACATCTTCTGTCACACCACAAATCATCATATCATCCCTCACACAATCCATCCATCTCTTTTTTTGGTCTACTTTTACTTTTGTACCCATCCGTCTTGTACTTTAACATTCTTTTTGTCAAGTGACTGTCATCTCTCCTCATTACATACCCATAGCAACTTAATCTTCTTCCTCTCAATTTCTCAGCCTCGGGTGTAACTTTCAAAGATCCTCTTATGTACTCATTTCTCACCTTATCCATTCTTGTAACACCAAAATACTACTCTCCTCCACTGCAGGAAAATCATGGCGATAAAAATATCGTTTAGTGCGAAGTATTACACAGAAAAAGTTTCCTGTGGTATTTATAATAAGTTGAGTGGTACATCTATAATGTTTAGCCCGTAAGACAGCACCCTATCACGGCGACTGAGCTATGCGCTCGTCAATGGTGTGTAGTAACGCACCACTGACAAGAGCCCATAACTCAATCCCCATGAGGGGATACAAAGTACGACGATGAGTAATGGTACTCTTGTAGTGTATTATTGATTACTTAATTGTTCCTTTTTTAAATTACAATATATATCCAAAAAATTTACCGATTACGTGATGTGCACATAAATTTTCTAATTAATTTTAAATATGTATTATATTTACACGTTAATGAGATTGGAGATATTTAATGATATAGACAGATCCAATCTTACCGGTAGATCTAACAGCGATATCTATTATCTGTATTCACATAGGATCACATTCATGCATTAACCATAGACTTTAACTGTGTTAAATTATACATAAATAAATTGGTGCATGAAACGTGAAGTCGTGAAGTAACATTTCATAAAAAACGGATGGTAAATATAGGTAGCTAAAATCATCGAAAATAAAAACAAAAAGTGTTTTATGGTTCAAGGTTATTTAAATTTGATGCACATATATCATATGTGATTTTTTTAGAAACCAACCGAGATTTGCTCTAATTGTTATAATATTATTATTATCATTTAGTGACAAAACTAATGACGTTTTAATTACTGTCACCGTTATTGCGACCGTCACCTGTAATTTATCTATTGATAACTGAAGAATAATTAAAATTCGTTTTATATCTATAGGCTGTGTGATGTATGTTGCTTACTTTATAATTTTATATCAATTTTTTTTAATATTTTATTGTAGGCAAGGAAATTCCTGCTTACCACTACTTAGTAATATTGCGCAGCCTACTTGGATTTATAATTACCCGTCAAAATAAACAATTTTTGGAGTATACTGCAAGCCAAAGTAACTGGCAATAAAATGCACTGATCTTTTTGTGACTCGATTAAGGGTGACAAACCTGTTCTCTTAGGATTTTTAATAAGTTACGTGCGTAAATATAGAATCGTAATGTAATTTATTTATAAAATTTTAATTGCGTTCGTATCTCACATATTGAATACATTTGTATTCACTCACTACTTCAATTCTCATTTACTGTAAAGCTTTGAGATAAAGACTAGCTGTCTGTTACATTTACTACATATTTGTAATGACCTACTTATTTCTGAAATTTAAGAAATGTCTACTAAAACATGTATGTAGGGCGTCAATGGTGGTAACATTTTTAACAGGTTTTAACTTTGCTACAAATATGTACAAACACACATACACAAAATGATTTATAAATCAACTTAAAAAAAAACTCGCCCACTAGAGACAACACTAAAAATGCACGTTCAAAATACGAGCAACGGGAAATTAACAAACTTTGAGTTATAAAATTCGTTTTTACGAGGCCTTAAAACTTTGGGGTACCTAACTGCACAGTGAATCCGAAGCTTTATAAAAATTGATAAAGTGTAAGTACTGTTTTAAAAATGATTAATGGGTTAATTTTAGTATTGTATTATTTTAAGTAACATTAACATAGCACCTATTAGGACAAATGGTGAATTTAATTAAGATAAGAATGATAATGGAGAAGTAAATGAGGTCAAAAATATGATTTAAGGAAATACTGTTAGAGAAAAAATAAGATACAATAAAAATAAATAATTCTAATTCCATCCATCCAAATTCTAATTACCAAAACATCGAAAATATAATAAAAATAAAGCATATTAACAACGTACCCTAAAAATGCGGATCATCGGATGTGAGCAACACAAAAATTCATAATTGTAGGAGCGTCCATCATTCCAGATAAAACCATTCAAATTCTTCATTCAATGCGTCCGTTCCGTTCCATTCTCTACGTCCGTTTACCTCCTCCACTTTAAAGAATTTAATAAATTGTCCCTCCAACTACTCTCCTCCTCGGTCACCAAGCATCTGAATACCACAAAATTCTCAATCTAGATCAACTCTAACACTTTAATCATAATATAGGCATAAAGTCAATAAATTGAATTGCCATTTACCTTATACATACTTCAAGTAAATCCTAAATAGGAAAATTTTCCAATTTAGCCGGATAATGTCGCGAATAAGTTTTGATCTCTAAATAGATAGGCGCCGAGTTCTTACGTCAATGACGTGTACTCGTGTGTCCTAGCTGGAGAGCATGCACCACTTCTTAAAGGTTATAATAACCTAATGTGTTACAATTGACACATGCTGACAGTTGAAGGAAAACACAGGAAACCTGCATATTTAGATAACGATATTTGAAAATCGAGAACAACCCTAGCTGTGCGACGTTGATAGGCTGGTATTTTTATAGAAAATGACAAATAGTTTGAATCAACCTCAAGAGAATCTAGTGCAGTTCAAACTCTGTAGTTGTTAGTAAACTAGTAACGCTATGGAGGCTGAACTAAGATGAACAACTTGGTCAAGAGCTTACAAGTTGTTGGTGCTAGTTTACAAGTGCATTGTCCCTGCTGGCTATTCTGTTTGTTCTTCTTTTGTGATTGAACGTAGTCTTTCGTTTACAGAACTGTATTGCGTCATCCATCACATGAACAAAATTAATTTTAGTTAATTGTAATGTGTCTATAAACTGTACTGGTGGGATGGGGCTTTCCCATTTTTAGGGTAAATCTAGTACACCTTCCAGACTTGGCTAAAGCCAATTGACAGGTTTCACTCATCAACTATAAAAATTTGTAAATTAGGACAGGAAAATTACCTAAACGGTGTACATGTTAATGTCGGGATTATATCATTAGAAAAAACTACACATGCATTAATTACTATATTACCACGATATACTACTTTAATTAATAAAAAAATAGATTATTATATAATTATAAAAATCTATTTTAGTTAATTATTCAAAATTAAAACAAGTCCTGGCTAATTTATTAGAAAGTGTGTTCAATTATTGACTGTAAGAAATATCAAATAGATTTTGTTTGGGTGTTTGTACTTTTGCAAATTATTTGTTCCTTCTTCAAAGTATTGGGAATAAACCGACGAACGTGAAATTTAATAGATATAAATACCTACATGTTTTAAGTACCGGTCATATTAATACTTACCACGAATTGTCTAATCATCATCATCAGACATTACAAGATCGCATGATTTGATGGTAGGACATTTTAACTTTACTCTTTGTCATCTCAAGCCAAGTTTTGTGCTTAAGTATTCAGAAATGCATTAATCTCATTACAATAATAGACTATACTCTGTCTGTTGTCTCACGTTTCATCGACCAATTTATTGATGCATAATTTAGCACAATTGAAGACCATGGCAAATACATGAACGTGATGTTATACCGGGTATCAGCGCTAGAGCTGCCGATAAAATTGGGCATTTATCTAAATCATTATAAATGTCCCATCTCATAAACGTGTCAATATAATATTTAGTAATGATTAGAATATTGGTGTGGAATATTGCACTGTCACTGAAACTATAAGGACAAATATATAAATCTGTCATACGACCAGTCATGCTTCTGCGGGTCGGAATGTTGGCCACTAAAGTGACAAACTACAAACGTCTCCACTCAGCTAAGATGAGAATGTTGAAATGGATGTGTGGTGTTACAAGAATGGATAAGGTGAGAAATGAGTAAGTACATAAGAGGATCTTTGAAAGTTGCACCCGTGACTGAAAAATTGAGAGGAAGAATATTAAGTTGGTATGGGCATATAATGAGGAAGGATGAAAGTCACGTGACAAAAAGAATGTGAAACTACAAGATGGATGGGTACAAATGTAAAGGTAGACCAAAAAAAGATGTTTTTTTTTTATTGGACTTGACTTTATGTTGTTGGTCCGAAGACCTTACAACTTTACCGGGGTTTTTGGGGCGAGTGCCTTCGCGAAGCGAAGGCGCTCGAGCCCGGGGGGGGCAACTTGCTCGAGGGAGCTCCCTAAGAAGTTTTACCTCGGCTGGACTGTTGCCATAAGAGGGGGATAAATTTAATGATGCCCACCATAGGGCGACACAAAGCACTAATTGAGAACGGGCGACGGGTAATATAAAGCCCGAGGGGAAGGATCCCGGCGGACCGGGATCGGTGGTTCGCGGCGGCCTACGCTATCTTACTGCCGTTTCGCAACGTGTTATGGCTGGGTGAGAAGAAACGGCGAAAGTAACTTCCTAGCAACACGCCTAGTCTATCCTGTGGGGGGAGCTATGTCCCCTAGCGTCCCTCGCGGGGACGTGGAGAGATCTTGATTGGCGGCGTCTGAGACGCCGCCGTAAAAAAGATGTATGGATTGTGTGAAGGATGTTATGATGATATATGGTGCGACAGAAGATGTATGTCAGAATATAAGAGTTTATTTATTTTTTTTTTATTGCAGGAGCTCAGCAGGCAGGCAGACGGCCCACTTGATGTGAAGCGCTTACCATCGCCTACAGACATTTGCAACACCAAAGGTGCTACAAATGCGCTGCTGCTCTCTTAAGGGAGACTGGTACCTGATCCCTAATGCCGGAACACAACTCATAGTTGTTATGGCGACATACTTTAGACCAGGGGTGGTAGCCATCCAGTCGGACAAATGCCCTACCACCTGGCTGTGGATTATTTTGTCGCCTCTTACGACAGGCCGCCTGGCCGCAGGAAAATTGTATTCTTTCTCCGTTCCTGCACGGATAAAAGAGTGTGGAAGGAAAGGACATATTGTGTCGACCCCAAGTAGTTGGGGTGTGGTGAAAGAAAAGAGAGAGAATACTGGTGTGCAAATAACGTAAACAATAAGGTTTCTGTATATATAGTCTTGTTTAAATTAGGAACAGTGAAAAAATTAATATTCTGCAAGAGTCGAACAACTCGCCGTCGTATTTTGTACTCCCCGGCGATTAAGCCACGGGCTCTCGCCAGTGGTGTGTCACCCTATCCAACGGGGTAACTATCATCGACGCACCACTCAACTTACTTTAACCCCCATACTGTCCTCTAGTCGGAGAATCGATATAAAATAAAAA
The DNA here is from genome assembly GCA_019925095.2 of Dendrolimus kikuchii. Lineage (NCBI taxonomy): Eukaryota > Metazoa > Arthropoda > Insecta > Lepidoptera > Lasiocampidae > Dendrolimus > Dendrolimus kikuchii. The sequence continues at coordinate 16,093,056 of CM034388.1, read as the reverse complement.
GATATAGCAGTATTACAACATGCTGACATTAATTATTAAAAATATGTTATTATAGATAAACGTTTTAAACTATAAATGACTGTTAAAACATAAATGTTCAACCTTTACAAAATGTTTTGTAATATTAAAGAATTTATAATACAACTAATATTAAGACCAAGGTGCAGTCACTGAACCACCAAGGTAATCTAGACATATTACCACTCTTGTAAGTTAGTTACACTTTCACTATAAACATAACATGTTTCTAATTTAGTTACATGTATTTTCCTAACGACGATACAATTTATACAAAGTTACAATATATATAATATTATTATATTACATATATACATATTGTTATTCATAAATTATAACAACATAGACTGCTTTTTTTATTATTCACTAAAATTGTGTCCACCATTTAGTGCGTGTGAGACTTCATTTCTACATTGCCATCTCCTAAACCCGCGGTCCTCAACAGGCAGATATCTGAGGACTTACTCTCAAACCTCTTTCGTCGATTTCGATTTTTTGCTTATTTTTGCGGTTTATGCTGATCGACAGTAAATTATCAGACTTAAAATCTGCGTACTTTTAGTTCCGGGAATCCCGCGGAAATTTTTCTGGGAATGATTTAAAATGACTAGATAAAAAAAAAACGAATTCCAAAGTGATTTTTTTAATAATCGATAGCAAATGTTATGTAATAAAATGTGTGATATTTTTTGTCCCGGGAATCCCACGATATTTTTCCTGGTAGCGGTTTGTAGTGGTTCGGGAGCATAATAATTAGGTTATTCCGGCACAGTTTATACTAAAACGATAGCTTAATTTTTTTTTTTAAATGCTGTTATACTTTTTGTCTGGGGAATGCCGCGGGAATTTCAAGTAAAGCGTGGACGAAGTCACGGGAATTTCCTAGGGCTTATTTACTACTAAATAATAAATCATTATCAAATTTTGTTTCTGGACTTCAATAATATTTTAAGAGTATCCGGACCCTACTTCAAACTGTTAACCGACCCCTGTTCTAAACCCTGCTAGATATCAATATTGTACATTCGCAAATATACGAGATAAAATTTTCTTTTAAATCTATTAACTTTACATTGAATCCATATAACAACGTCTTTACTTGTATGTTATATAAGATTTAAGTCTACTTCCAATTCTAGATTGGATATATCTATTTAATATTATCGCCATTCCAAGAAAAAATATTTATCTTTATTTGCTATAAAACATATCTTTTTCCTTAAATCCACGTATATCATTTCTGGTAATAATCCATGAGTCTCGTACAAAAAATTTTACAATCACGTAGAATTGCGAACACCCCTCTGGTACGTAAATCAAAACAAATTGCAATGGCTCCGTGCAAAGATCAAGGCAGCTTATCCCAATTCCACGACGATTCATATTAATTTACGGGAATCTTCAAAATCCCCATACTCGTTATATGTATGTGAGGTTGGTGCGTGGTTGATGAAAATTGACTCGTTACAATAAAACAGATCTTCTTCGGATAAGCACTTTAATTATTTTTTTTAATACACCTTAGAAAAACACCTTAAAACAATTTCGTCTTACACGTAACCAACCACTCTCTTACGCTCTTGACTAACGACTCTCAGCTAACCATTCATTCAATTCAATCAAAACTCCACCATTCAGTCATTCAATCTACACTTGCGTTCTGTTACACATCCAACCATTCTTCACATTCCTACGTGTATGATATATACGTATATGTATTTATATCTCTCTTAGAGAGTCGAGTCGTCGAGAATCTCTTAGAGAACGCTTTAAGGAAATCGGTATTATGACGGTCGCCTGCCAATATATTTTTAATAATATAATTTATATTCGTAATAATTTGAGTGCCTACAAGCAGTATAAGGATATTCACAATTTCAACACCAGGCATTGTAATAGACTGATATTGCCATCTTTTAGATTACAAAAAGTACTGTCCTCTTTCTTGGGGGTTGGTATACGCTTCTTCAATAAGATTCCGAGTGAAATGTTAGATCTGCCTTTCACTAAATTTAAAACCAAATTAAAAAGCATCTTGCTAAAAAAGGGATACTACTACATTAATGAAGAATACTTAAATGACAAAAATTCATTGACATAATAGCTCGCGCTCCAACCTCTTATACTATATTTTGTATAACGTTTTTATCTTACCAAGCTTGTAAGGAATTTATAGAGACATATTGCAGCATAAATTTTTAGTACGTCATATCATTATTATAACTATAACATTATTTTTCACTCCTTTTATTGTGTCTTGGTCTTATTGAGTATGCATAGTTTGCTACAACTCCATTAATTCTTCAAAAAGTAATTCTGTAACATACTTCTGTTCTTCTACTTCTTTCTGTCGTGGAAGGCCACGACACACCTTCCATGATCAAAAATCAAAGAAGGTGATGTCAGGAGCCTTAAGAATAGACGAGCGTGCATGACAAGAGTTATGAATGTCAAAGAAGCAAGTAAGGTGTGTAAGAATAAGCCTGAATGGCGCTCTGTTGTTCGTGCCTACCCCACAAGGGAACTGGCATGAAGTTATGTATGTATGTATGTACTTCTGTACAAAACTTATAAAAAATAATAATTTGAGATATAAATAGAATATGAAACATAAATAAAAACAATATTTAGCTAGACGTGTTGCTGGGGAGTTTCTTTCCGCTTCTTCTCCTTAACAGCATGAACACGTTGCGAAGCGGTGTACATAGAATAGGAAGAAAAATTGAATTTTAACTTACATGTATGACCTTCAAAATCTGTTCTCCAGTGGAACTTAATTTGAATAAAAACTTTTGAATTTGAATTTGAATATCATACATTCATAGATATATTCATATTGACATATAAATGGTAATGTAACTCTATTTATTACTTTTTTTGCAACAAGTGTTTGAATAAATCTTAATAGAATTTGACAATGAGATAGAATGTACCCTGGGGAAACATAAGAAAATACTCTTGAAAGGAGTTAAGTAGAGGATGAAAATTTGCAACCCATAACAATTTCTTAAGTTATAAAAATGTTATGAATATGACAATTTACATTTCGTATTTGCATAAGGAATAATGTTTCTTTTTTTATTTAATTCAGAAGGTTATATATATAATGCGGACAAAGTCTCAGGTAACAACTAGTGTAAATAAATATGATGTTCGGAAACAATTTATTTTGTAACATTATGTTACTCAATATAGTTTCCTGTAGTGGAATTAATTGTTTGGTGTAATTCAATTACCGAACAATTAATACTTGAGTATTCTATTATTTTTAAAGGGTTATGTTACTATTTGACATAATTAAAATTATATTTTAATCGTTATTGACTGCCATATTTGCTTCAAGTTTAATTCATATACTCAATAATGACTTCGTTAATATTATGCTTTCACTCTTTGTAAGAAATTATAACTATAAGGTTGAAACACGAAATATACCTTACCAAAAGCCTAAAATTGATTGTTGGTACCGTAACTTACGGTTTAACAATACAAATTTTCTCCTCCCATATCACTTCCTTTATAAATTTGAGAAAAATTTTAGCTTGTTTCCTTCTTGTCAAATTTCATGATGATCAGTTCATTAACTTTTCATTGATATTGCGAAGCTCGCAAATAGGCAGATGGCCCACATACTGGAAATCGGGTACAGTCGGCTGTAGATGTTTGCAACACCAGGTGTGAAGCCAACGCGTTTCCAGCCATTAGGGAGGAATAGAGGAAATAGAATAGGAGGGGTGGACTAAAAGGATGAGAGGGGATGAGGTAGGAAAGATGGAAGAGGGGGTGAGACACGGAATGGGATAAAAGGAATGGATTAGAAGGATCAGACAAGAATAATGGAATATGGGATAGGTAGAGATAGAATACGGGGAAGGGGAGGTGAGCCATCAGAACTCTTACTGATCGGACGAAACACGATTAGGTCAAGACTAGCAGTTTCATTTCGATATTCTATGAGAGGTTGGTATCATACCGAGCGAGCGGGCTCTAAGAGCTGAAATCATGATGCATAGCAGTTAATTATCCATCTGCCAACCAATTATACAAACCAAGAAGTTCTTGAGAAAAATAGCTGTGACTAACGTACGGATAAAATTATCTTTATTGGTTTCATTTCTGCAGTGACTGCGGGTCCGTAAAAGTTGATTTATATACTGAGGGCCTAAAGCAGTCGCCTTTGGAGGATCGATTAGTGAAATTAAAACGTGCTTAGATAAACCGATAGTTGTAAGACATAGCATAGGTTCCACGTTATGTTGATAAATGTCATGTTCAAATGAATATGCGAAAACGACCTCTTTAAGCCTGGTATATTAAACCGACAATGACCCCCGGATTTCAATATAAAATAGTCATTTTGGTCGACTAATAATTACAAACAGCTTACTTCTGTGCTACTAATTACGTTACAACTTTCAGAGCTTCGTAAGTCCATTCGAGGTGGGTTAATGACTTAATCGAATTTCCTGTAGACAACATAAAGAGGAAAACTTTCTTTACTTAAAGGAAAGTATTTTTTTCTTTCACAACACCCCGGGGCCAGTGACACTAAGTAAATACGTAAAGTTTCTCCGCACCGTTTTAACTCCCAAGTACCTGTGTATTGTGCATATATTTTTACGTCATCAGCCAGATACGTTCACTGATGGACGGACGTAAGTCTCCTTAAATTTGTTATTATATTTTTATCAAAAGAATTTTTTTTATTGCATGAGTTCAAAAAACAACAACAGAAACGGCCCACGTGACGGAGAACAGTTACTATCACTTATGGACATTTGAATCACCAAAGGTGCTACCAATATGCTGACGCTCTCGTAAGTCTAAAGGAACCTGACCACATTTGCAGAACGGCAAGCCCTACTCTCATGTTCGGCTCTTACGGCAAGCCACCCAGCCACAGAAAATTGTATTCTTTCTCTGTCATTGCATGGATTGAGGACTAGCTGCCACGGAGGAAAGCAGCGAGGGCGCTTGGAATTCGCCATATGGCACTAGCACCCCTATGCAATGCTATTGCACTAATTTAAAAATTGCCAATATAGTTACAAGCTTTAATATTATATAAATCGTGTAGTGTAGAAAATTGATGGGTTTGATTTATTTAAAACTTTATTTTATTCTTTTTAGGCGTTTACAAAAAAAAATTCTGTTTAAAAAAAAATTCAGATATATAAACAAGAAAATAATTTGCAAATTAGTTCGAAATTAAATTATTATAAATAAATTGCCTAATTAGTTTATCAATAATTTGGTAATTGCTAAAAATCATAAAACAGACTTGTCAATTTTATTTAAAGGCGATCGTTATGCAAGCGGCCCTAAATGTCAATAGCCTTTCATTAATGTCTTAACATCAGAGCCATCTTAACAAGAATCAAACATGACCCGCGTTGAAGGATTTCTCACATCGATATAGGTTGTCTTTCAAACTAAATTGAGTGCTATCAACTTTCAAAATGTGCAATAAAATGGAATTGCAAAATTTTTTACTTATCGTTCATTCTAGCATAAACTTTAATCAGAACAATAAATGCTGCCTGAATAAAAATTTAAAATGTAGGTACTTCTTGCTATCAAAAGATTAAGATGACTAAATAGTTTTGCATATTAATACGCAGCATATTAAAACACAATTACGGCTTAATCAAGTTAATTCTGTTGTTTGTCTGGTTTAGTAAGGGAACAACAAGTATCTTTGAATTTGACAGAGAGAGGGCCCACTTGATGGAAAGCGGTTACCATCGCCTATGGACATTTGCAACATCAACGATGCTACAAACGCGCTGCTGCTCTCTTAAGGGAGACTGGAACCTGGTCACTAATGCCGGAACACAACACAAGGTTGTTATTGCGGCATACTCTAGACCAGGGGTGGTCGCCATCCAGTCGAGCAAATACCGTACCATCTGGCTGTGGGTTATTTTGTCGTAAGAACGACAGGCCTATCCTTCGAAAAGAGTATTTTTTCTGGATACAAGTTACCCTATGTTCTTTTTTTACGAGGGGAAATCCGACTGAGGACCAACAGCCGCGCGATGGGGCAAAATCACGGCCGGTGTGTGGAATTCGCCAGGTCGGGGTGGCACTAGCATCTCTAAACAGCACACCTACACCGCAGTTGGTGATACACATTAAAACCCCTCGGTATTCCATCCTTTGCCCTTAATGCCAGGGACACGGGTATATATATGGCCTAGCCCCTCCACTGGCCCTGGCAGGCGGTGGCCCAACAGCCTTATCTACTGCCACGGAAATACTTTTATCCCCCGGCATCTTCATATTCTCGATGCGTGGGGCGGTATGTAACGCACCCTTCGGGAGGAGAGATGAGCGTGCGCGGAATACGTCGCGGGCCCCCCCTCGACGGCATAACGACGGGTGAGAACCCTTTCCACAGCAACTCACCTGCGCCGAATTTACCCTATGTCGTATTCTAACTATATCTATATCCCTGATAACGTTTATGCACAAAATTTCGTGACGATCTGTTTTGTACTTAAGGCATGAAAACATCGCAATCAAACTCACTTTCGAACTTGTAATATTAGGAATACATAATGGTTATGGAAGGAATTTAGTAGGTTTATCTTCAATGAGGTCTTCTACGCGTATTCACAATTAAGACAGCTGAGTTCATAAAAGCCTTTCTGCTATTTTTCCATAGTACGGGCATCCATATATGCGAGGATCCTGTACTCATAATACTCTCTTATCAGAAATCAGGGTCCAGTGTAATATACAGCTATCCACTGCTCTATATTAAGGCCCTTCATGTATACACGTACCTACATAATATTTTCATGTTGGCTAGCCGGATCATTATTCTTTATCAAAGTTTGCGATATTTTATTTAGGGGATAAAGCTTGATACATTCAACATCAACTGGTTTTGAAATCGTTACCAATGCCAGTTAATGTGGAAATATAGCTGAAACTGTTCCAAAACAACATACACCTAGGACATAGGAACCTATTTTAGCGTAATGACTTATCAGGTAGACTGACTACCCATTTGCGTACAAGCAAACGTAAAAAACCCTAGAGAAACTATAGCGAATATTTTTTATTTTTCAAAATTTTTAAGCTAAATGGCAAACCCGTTTTTTGTAACTTATTGGTGTATTCTGAGTAGTTCTTATGCGTGGGCTTCATCTGGCATAAAGTTATAGTAATTGACTGTGAAAGAATTAGTCTCATTTGTAGCGTTAAAAAATTAATCCGTTGACAAATAGTTACATTGGTATATGTACATACGTTATTTGTCAATATTTAACGTCAAAGGTGACCAAAATGTGGGATTATAACATAAAAAATATACTCATAAGTTTATTCTAGCGCCTGACAAAATTATGTGATGTAAATGTTAATTATGATTGCACACATTGCAATTCAAAATCAAAAGAACAATATATTTGAAAAATAAGTTGCGTAAGTGCTTGTCGATGCGCAAGGTCGAGTTTCTGTAAAGGTGACTAACCTTCCTTATATTCTTTATTTAACTATAAAACCATAAAAAACACTAATATCAAAATTATTTAACAGATAGGTATTACACAAACCACTTTTCCTTACAAGTATTTTTGAAGCTCTACAGCCACGACTGTTTTTAAAAATGTCCACCTCATAATTTGAAAGGGGTCATGAGGAAAACATAAGGGTTACTTTTTCGTATAAGGTATAAGCGTTTCAAAATGAATACAGGACCCCAAAAAGTATTTTAAATTGAAACTCTTTTAGAATCGTTGTGATTTGAAACTCGATGAAACGATAAAGCGAAAAGAAAAATCGACACTAAAAAGAGATAAAGAGTTAAACACATACAATTTAATCTTATTTAATTCGAAATAAAACACATTTCTCCGTACTCGTTAGTATTAATTGTAACTTTAAATCTATATGCATATTCTTAAGGCAGATGTTCTTTTGTACACAGATCAACAGATACGTAGATATACATACGTGCGTAACAGTGAATTTAATTTTGAACTTAATGCTAATGATTTAAAGTGTAATTTAGATTTAATTAAAGGATTAAAATAGCTAAGAATAAAGACGTCTATAAAAGAATAGAAATGCGAAAATATATGTGTGTAGTTCAGACTTGTCACTAGGCGTTGTAGATATAATTATGTTCGCCTGTATATTCTCTGAAGTTTCACTTCTACTGTGTGTGAACTGCACACACACATTTTATTTAAAAGACAGTATTCATTACATACACGATATTCTCGGAGTCTTGGATGTTGACGAATGAAGTACGCCTTCAAATTTCTAATACGGGGTCAAAGTTTACCTATAATGTGTGTTCTATTCCTTAGATGGTGATTAAATTTTAAAGGATACGTCCTACGTAGATACAGCCTTTAAGTTTGGTAAAATTGATAATTCCCCTAAACATTTACTGAAGCAACACGCTTTAAGAAGTAAGACAAAGTGAACTCTCAAAATAAATTCTATCAAGACTAAGCTATTACATTACATCCAGACCTCATTAATTCGTATCGTTGCCAACCTACCGTAAGTTTAAACTTTATAAGACAAACGACATTGAGGTGGTCTTGTTTGACTGGGTCCTTGCAATTTAGTGAAAAAAACTTAATGTTCAAAACTTTCAATTTAAAACTTATACCAATAAGGTTTACCATGTCAATATTTATACTAGGATATGTCCGCAACTTCGTCCACGCTTGACTTGCATTCTCGGGACACACAGTACCGCAGCTTTTAAAAAAGAATGTAAGCTATCGTTTTACTGAAAACTGTGTCGGAATAATCTAATTTTTAAGCAGCCGAACGACTACAAACCGCTCCCGGGAAAATTCCTGCTGGATAAAAAGTATCACACATTTTACATACATACAATTTACATACAATTCGCTATCGATCAGCGAAGAAATCACATTGTAAGTCGATTGTTTTTAATCTGGCCATATTAAGTCTTTCCCAGAAAACTCTCGGCGGGATTCCCAAGATAAAATGTACCGCAAATTTTAAGTCTATTCGTATTTATTTCCAGTAGTTTATACTTGAATCCCGAACAAACAGACAAGAAATCTAAAAAAATTGTCTCGTATTCTCAATCATTCATATAGCGCATTTCAGTCGTATTTTTTTTTATGACTTCAATGTACAGTATGTTTAGAATTTTATAATATTATGGATATAATTTAAAATGTGTAATTAGTTATGATCTAAATAATATCATTCGATCAGGAAAACAACATAAAGACGAATAAAAAGCGCTTATATTTGGTATAGGTAACCTGAATGACAAACATAAACAGACTGATGAGTAGAGAAATTGAATAGGGCTGGATAGATACAAGAACCGGCCAAATAAGATGTAAAAATAATGTCTATAATTTATTTATTTTTAATGTAGAAAGGAGGCGTATTACGTTGATGCCAGTTTGAAATAAATTAGGCAAATGCTAAGTAGTCCACGTGTAACGAAAGTTTCCGTAGAAGTGAAAACCCACATCGAAAATACCCGATACTCAAATTTTACTTAAAATATATTATACAACCCAAAATTTGTATTTGTATTTTTGAACCTCTATGTATCTACAACCTTGGTTCTTTCAGAATTTTCTTGTTACACGATTTCACTACAATATAGCTTTGTAGTACCATGCAGACAACACCTCCTTGTCAAATTCCATCCATATACAGTATATTCATCTTGCCATGACACAAAGTGTAAGCAAAGAAAACAGTGTTTCTCAAACTGTTTTACTTTTTAATTAAATGTATAGTGCCGACTAATATCTCTTTTAATTTATTTGTTCAACATAAGAAAAATAATAAACAAATAACTGAAAACATTATACAACAAGAAACTTAACAAAATTAACAAGATATAAACGAGATTGTCCCGGAAACCACCGGAAATTAACAAGCTATCCGACAATAAAGATGGCGGATATAACCAATGATAAAACGACACATTAAAATATAAAATATTCGCACTAACTGTCCTCTATAATACGGTAGTATTAAAAAAACTAGAGACTTTGAGAATCAAATCAATCATCTTTTTTAGGTTTTTTTGGCGTGTAATATTTTTAATTTAACACTTTTTTATTGAAATAAACACACGAAAATTATATGAGTTATTTATGGTGTTTAATTTCATTTTACTAGTGTATTATCTTTCTTAGTTTTTAAAATAATATTTGTACAAAATTAAAAGTGACCTATGAAAAACCTTTTTTATAGTTTGTTTACCGTCCCCTGAATACGGTATAAGATCCAGTACTTTCCGACAAATTAACTGTGACTACAAAGACAGACAGATAGACGGACGGACAGATATGATTCATAACTGTTCAGTTTTTGCCAAAATAATTACGAAACCCTAAAAACATAAAATATCGGTATACATGAAACATATTTTATGTAATTATTACTACTTCCAAGGCGGCAACCAGGACCGTGGCAAGAGAAATGGGAGCCGGGAGTATAGGTATATACATAAACATATATACTCCCGTCTCCCATTCTCTCAATTATATAAACAATAATACAACATAATATGTTACGTCATATATGGCATACTCGCGCTGCCTACTTCCCTCGTCACTTTCCTGCCTACTGCCGTCGAACCGGGAGCAATATAAACAAGGGAAAAACATTACACTGACTAAATTCACAAAGTGTGCAATTATCTCAAACAAGCTCAAACTATTATGCCCCTGCTAGATATGAGTTAATGCCAGTGTTAATGACTTTGTCCAAATGTAACTTATTTATAGCGTTAACGAATAACGACGGTAAAGATCACCCAACGTGACCGCCGATCACTACGGCGACTCAAATACCCAATTACCAGGGGCTAGTTACCCTCGAGCAAAAGTCGGGGTCAAGAATATCGATTTGACACCTCCTACTTCTTTGCCTCCAAGGGTAGCGAAGTCGATGAACATGATGGATGATTAGCTAAATTAGTGAATATACATGAGTTATCTACATTTAAACATCTAGTTTACATGTCGGAAACCGGAATGTTTCGGTTCCTGTCCTCCATGCAGGAACGGAGAAAGAATACAACTTCCTGCGGCGGGTGGCCTGTCGTAAGAGGCGACAAGACAACGCATAGCCAGGTGGTAGGGCATTTGCCCAACTGGATGGCTACTACCCCTGTTCTAGAGTATGCCGCCATAACAACTTTGAGTTGCGTTCCGGCATCAGTGGCCAGATTCCAGTTTCCCCTTCAAGGCCGGCAGCACCTCTAGTATTGCTAATGTCCATAAGTGAAGGTAACCATCACAGTTGGGCCGTAAGCATGTCTACTGGGCATCAGCAATAAAAAAATATGTATATATCTACCAACGTTTAACGTCATTAACAATGTTGTATATCAAATACTGCGTTAAATCCTTGGCTACATATGCGTGACACAGTCACTAACACTTACATTATTCCAGGTGTAGCAGGGACATCAAGGAAAACACAAAAAATACCATCCTTATTAACTGTCTACCAAAGTGAAAATACAATTGAATTCATAACACAAAGTAAACAATCGAAGTGCTAAGATGCTTGTAATCCAGTGAATTGTGCGAATAATCCTTGCTAAGCTTTTCTGTCCTTAATCAAACTATTTGTAGTTTATATAGAACACTGACCCGCTATTTTGTTGCGAGATTAATAAGAAATTGTTTTCTTCTTTTAAAGGCAATAAATACCGAACTTCAAAGAGAGACGAGAGAGATGAGACCTAATCAGGAGGTTCTCAATTCGTCGGGATTTTTTTTTGCTTTTTTTTATGTATGTTCGATATATATGTATGTATGATCCGATTTACGTGATTTTTTTTTTCGACGCGGAATAGCTTCCATTTGGTCCCCTAAAAATTTGACATAGTTTGGCCCAGTAGTTTTCATTTTAAAAACATTTTTTATGAAAAAATTTCCATTCCGTTCCATATGTACACCGATTACTCTGAGAGTTATGATCCGATTTACGTGATTCTTGTTTAGTTTGATGCGGAATAGTTGCCATTTGGTCCCCTAAAAATTTAACATAGTTTGGCTCAGTAGTTTTCATTTTACGAACATTTTTTTTGTTCCCGTTTCTTGGGACCTATATTTTTTTAAGGAACGCGGCACCTTTCGTAGGTCTACCCATACATAGCTAGACACTAAAAAGTAACAAATAAAATAAAAAAAACTTCGTTTAAAAAAACCGACTTCAAAAAATTAAAAAACTAAAAAGTATAAAATAAGTTATTTCTAAAGCTATTATTATTAATATAAATATATTATCTAAAACATTTTAAAGTCGGTGCAAAGTAAAACATAAAAATTACTATATTTTAAATAATATACTAAGCACCGACTTTAAATGAAATGTTTTAGATAATATATATTAATAATAATAGCTTTAGAAATAAGTTATTTTATACTTTTTAGTTTTTGAAGTCGGTTTTTTTAAACGAAGATTTTTTATTTTCTAATCAAGTATATTGTGAACACGGGGTAAAAATTGGAATAGTTACAAATTGGAAGAAGGATTTATTACATCTAAATTAAACTAAATAATCTAAAACATTTATTGTTTACATTCATAATAACAATCAACATAACAAACGTATAAAGTACATACATATTATCACCAAAGAACTTTAAAATGTTGCATATAAATTCAAAAACATTGTATTACACATTGACAAAATAGAATTAATAACGTTCAAGCATGTAATAAATTACTGTTCAACGTATCCTCTTTACTAATGTTAAGTTACATTAGTAAAGAGGATATGTTGATAGATTATGCTGATATTAGACGGATCAACGAAACTGAATTAATTCGATTAAAAGGCGCAGAACTGAAAAGACACGGCTTTATTATAAGACAATTAATTATTTCAAGTTTATGTTTATATGGATTACTTTGCTTGATTTATTTAAATTAGAAGTCATTAATGAATCGTCTAATATCATTTTTCAGAAAATACATAGTATTGAACCTTACATTCATAAAAGCGTATTCATTTGCCGACAAATCAAAGCACTATTAAAGTACTATTCATGTCCCGTCTAAGGGCTATTTCTTCGAGTCTTAGCGAATTCTAATTAAATCTGCTTTCTGTAGCCGCAGCGCCCTACGTTTGACTTCTAATTAGGTTTTCATGCTCAGTAAGGTCGACCGTTGTCAATATCCTTTTGTCATTAATAAAGGAACCTTATTCAGAGCACTATAGGTGGTAGGATTAATAATAATGTATAAAAATGTGTATAAAACTTGTAAAAAAAGAACTTAAGATATAAATTGAATAAGAAATATAAATAAAAGTGGGCCGTCTGCCTGTCTGCTGGACTCCTGCAATAAAAAAGAAGTAAAACAATTTTAGCTAGACGTGCTGCGGGGAAGTTTCTTGTCGCTTCTTCTCAACAGCAATAACGAGTTAGCAATAACTAATAGGAAGTAAATTTAAGTTTTAACTTATATGAACCTTCAAAAAGTGTTCAATAAGTTAACTTATTTTGAATAAAAACTTTTGAATTGGAATTTGAATAATAAAATTGATTCAGCATATTAATTGGTACTTGGTGGTGTTATAATACTGAATGATATATAGGAAACGAAGTTTTCGGTTAACGTACCTAAATTTTCTACGAGTTACAACAAACCTGTATGGAGCTTGGAGAGGCCGGATTTCAAGGTTAGTCTAGCTTCTACTTTCCTAGTGTGAGAATCAAGTACTGATTGATATCTATCCCAATACATTCTATAACTTAAAGCAGTATTCAAAAAGAGCACACTCTATTACTTAGGGTCGATTCGACCAAGCAAGAGTAAACTATAATCTAAGAATAAATCGTGATTAACTCTCGAATAAATCAATTTTACGTTTTAGCAACTACTAAACTAAGAATAAAACAGCTATCCGAGAGTAAATCATTATATTACGAAATGTTACAGAATGATGAATTTACTCCAAGAGCAAAATGTATTTTGCTGAAAATGTTTTGCTATCGGGCACAGAACCGACTTTACATCTATAGGCACGGGTCACGGTGTGTGTAGTTAGTTTTGTCCAAATTTGCGTTATTTAATATTTTAGTCTCTTTTTATTGCGTAGTTTGGCATACAGGCAGACGGCCCAGCTCGTGGAAAGCGGTTACCGTCGCCTATAGACGTTTGCAACGTTAGGGGCGAAGCCAACGCGTGGCCAGTCTTTAGGATGGATAAGGGGATGAGGTACAGGTAACAAACAGGAGGTATGGGATAGAGAGGATGGCACATGGGATTGCAATAGGGGATGGATAAGGAAGGTTGGATAGAGGGAGGGGGAGAAAGGGGCCGTCGGATCTCTCACTTATCGTACGAAATACCATTAGCTCAAGGCCAACCGTTTCACGCCAGTATACTGTGAAAGCATGGTATTACACTGATCGAGCCGGCTCTGAGAGCTGTAATCAAGATGTAATTAATTCCAAAATGGCTCTACCTACCCCATTAATTGTAGATAGATATCTAAAGTTTCGTATATCTGCCAACCAAGTAATGGAACGCTTGAGAAACATGGTTGAAGATTTCAATAGTAATGATATATATTGTCAAAGTATATTTGTCAAAGTAACCAAGATTTTTTTTTTATTGCAGGAGATCAGCATACAGGCAGACGGCCCACTTGATGGAAAGCGGTTACCATCGCCTATGGACATTTGCAACACCAAAAGTGCTACAAATGCGCTGTTGCTCTCTTAAGGGAAACTGGAACCTGGTCACTAATGCCGGCACACAACTCAAGGTTGTTATGGCGACATACTTTAGACCAGGGGTGGTAGCCATCCAGTCGGGCAAATGCCCTACCACCTGGATAAAGATGGATTAGAAAAAAAAAATTATTTCGTCACACATTTTAAACATAAATGTTTATTTTAAAACGATAAATACAGTAAGCTATAACCTCAAATTTACTTTACGCATTTTCTAAACGAAATAATATTTTATTTTTCACTTTGACATTACTATTATATTTCGAAATTAGATCGTCTCTCTGATAGCATCGACTGAAAGAAAGTAGTATGTCAGGAATTTTAGTCGGTTTGTCAATTCATTCTTCATTTGTTCATTTAAAATACAATAAGAATGCCGAGTATTATTTATTCCTAGAATTGCACGGAAAAATGCAATCGACGTTATCCAAGAGTAAAATTATTCCAGTAATACTTTCACTGGTGTAACTTTGTGTTTGGTCGAATCGGCCCTTAGTAGGTTACTACAGCGCTCAACAATGATAAACAAATTATAAAAACCTGAGCACGGATCTCTTATACCTACCCGTCACTCTTGTCCAACGCGTATTAGCGGGTTCCACCTCTCAGTAGTGTCGATGTGCAGATTTTCTCAGGTTTGAAGAAGAGGGGAGCCTTAACTATTACACCACCATGGCAATCCAATGACGTGGATTGTATATCATAAAGCACATAAGTCTAGCATGTCGTCTTCAGCCATCTGTTATCCACTGCAGGACGTAGACCTATCGAAGTTTCCGCTACACATCCCGGTCCTGTATTTTTCTCGTCTAACTCCCATCAGCGACCTTGCTTAAGTCATCGATTCGGCGAACTGATCTAGGTCACAGCCTCTAATTCAGGTCTCATCTACTTCATCGGTCATCCGTTGACAACTGTAACATTAAACATCAAATTAATTATAATTGCTTGTATTAATAACAGCGATTTTTGATGAAATTGTTGAGAGACGCGGACATAGCCGATGTGAAAAATTCACCTACGCAGTTTAGAGGATATTAAAATGACTATACTGGAATAAATAAGGAAACTGGAGCAATTTACATTTGGGCCTATATTACATTTTTTATTACATACTAGCTGCTACCCATCATTTTGCACCGATTTATTATTTTATTTTCAGAATGGAATAAAAACACAACTTATCCTTTATTTCTTACGAAAAGCCTACGCATGAATTGAAAATATGAATAATTTGGGTAACTGCTTGGCTGTGCTGCTTACAATGAAGTGTTCTGTAGAGTTGAAAAGCGTTGGTTTTTTGTAGTTACAAAACCATAAAAAGAATTTAATTGAAATTACCCTTAAATCCATCTTAAAAATTACTCAATGGATATTATTCAAACTATTCGTTTAATTTTTAAGCATCTACCATCTCAATTTTGTTCAGAACGTTGCATTTCTTAATTCAAAATTTAGAAGGGGAAGACGCAATTTTTATTACTTTGGAAGGTAATATCTTGCCCACCCATTGATATAAATATATTTTTATAAAAGACATTATCTTTGTTTGTTTGGTTGTATGGAAGAAATCGCTTTTTAGCGACAAGACTCCCATTTGTACATAACTAGATATCATTTTAGTTTTTAAGTTTATTTTTGTATTGGTGTATAATAAAATGTTATCTATCTATCTATTATTATGTTTTTTTAAGATCCAACTAACCATACACGATTACATTTATTGAAAATTAAAACTAACTTTCAGTTACGTTATATAGTAAGCGGGTCTGATTTTACCAAATAGGTAAGTTATCATCAGTAGCTCACGGATGCTTAATAAGGTCGACTGGAGTACCATACATAGTGTGATGTTTGACGGAACAATCATTCCTTTTACTGATAAGGTAAAAAACCTTGGCGTTATATTTGACAGCGAGCTGTCTTGGCAACCTCATATCACCGAATTAAGCCGGCGGCTTTATGTCTCATCCAAACCCCTTAGAAGGTTGAGGAATTTCTTACCCACTTCCACCAAAATTAAGCTAGCAGAATCCTTATTACTTCCTCTCCTTGATTATGCTGACGCCAGCTATCTAAATTTAACCCAAGAACAATTTAATAAACTTGAGCGCCTCCAAAATTTTTGTATAAGGTTCATATTTGGACTACGCAAATATGACCATGTCTCTGAATTCCGAAAAAAACTCAAGTGGTTGCCAATTCGATTTCGCCGGAATACTCACATCCTTGCTTTACTCTATAGTATTTTATTTGTCCCTAATACTCCTGATTACCTTAAACATAATTTTGAATTTCTTTCGTGCTCTCATAATTTACGCCCTTCTACTAAACTTAAATTGAACACTCCTGCACATAACTCAACTTTTTATAACAATTCTTTTACTGTTAAGGCTATACAGCTCTGGAACGCGCTTCCTGTTACAATCAGACAAGCAAAATCGCTAGCGATATTTAAAACTATTATCAAAAAACACTACCTGTCGTTGAAATATAATATTTAAAATCACTTATAAACATTTATATATTTTGTAGATATGTATATTAAGTATATATCTATGTAATATGTAAAATGTCTGCATATATATATATAATGTATGTATTTATTATTAAAATGTAAGTATTTTGTACTATATGTTACGTATACCACCATCGCCATTATCATCTCAATTCATTTCTGGGGTTGTCTGGAAGAGATCGCTTTTTAGCGATAAGACCGCCCTTTGTACATAACTAGATATAATTTTTAGTCTTTAAGTTCATGTTTGTATTGGTGTACAATAAAGAGTTATCTATCTATCTATCTAAGTTATAAATTTCGGGTTTTTTTTTTAAATATTCACCTCCTATAAATATACATTTTATTTAATTTTCTTATAATTGTAATTCCTTTTCTTGTAACTGTTGAGCTAAATTATTTATCAACAAAATTATTTTTAGTGGAAACTTGATTGATATGTATACATTTTGTGTTTTATATTTAAGAATATTAATTATGGTATGTTTTCCCAATAAATTAATCAAACAAATAATAGACCATGTAACAAATCACTGCCAGAAGGGGCAATATCTAGAAGGCTAGCTGCATCTGATTCTGCGTGACAATGCTTATTCATTGAGCCAAAATAAGAGCCCGCCTTATTTTTACTTATTTCTCGGGTTTATTATACTATTCTATAGCACCATATAGAATACACCCCCGTATCAAATTACATCAATATCGATCCACTAGATTTCGAGAAAAAATATTGTAACAACGAAGACAAACGAACAGACCCACACAGAGGCCACACAGATCGATGGCTGAACAAACGGACATGACAAAAACACAAGGGTTTCGTTTTATTTTTTCGAAATGTCTACGTAATTTTAAAAAGTTCTATGTAATTTAGCAATTTAAACAAAAATAAATTTAACAAAACTAATTTTTGTTCAAAACAAATAATACCGTATTTATTACCTTGTTTTGTTAGAATACAACGAACAATTGTCATAATTAAATGGAGACACTTAACGATATAAGTCTTGAACATTAAGGCGAATTGCCCATAAATTGTCGGTCATTTTCCAAAGTGCATGGGTCTTAGTTGAGAACATTCAATTTTCAGGGAAAGTTTGGGATATTATGGGGAGCTGAGTAACTGATCTTTTGATAAACTTATAGCTACTATAGTCTGTTGTGAAACTACCAACTGAAAATTATCTCAGGGACACTAAAGGATCTAAACTACTTTTTGCTTGTGTACCCTCAGAACAAGAACTCTTATACATAGAAATAAGGAAAAAACTGCTTCTTTAACATAAATATCTTTGTCTTACTTATCAGTATAGGCCAACTTGGGAGTGAATGATGCACAATATTGTAAATCTCCGGAGTTTTAAATCAAATCAAATAATTTATTGCATAAAAACCTGGTAGATTTCGCAATTGTTTTTAAAATACTTATCTAACACTACATAATTATTTGTAAACTTTTCTCATTGTTTACGTTAATATAATATGATTGTCTCATCACTAGAATTTTTTTAACTATGGACATTTGACAGACAATCGTTGCATTTTTAGAACGTCAACCTGACCATGACGTTTAAAACATGGGCTAATTTTTTCCTTCTGGCAATATTCTATCTTATGTCAGTGAATTATAAACAGTTCAATTTATTCGTGTTACTTTAATTTTAAGGTCGATCCAAGTCTAAAATAATTAAATATATCAATAGAATTGTACATATGAGTAGTCATTTTTAAAATTTACCAAGGATATCATGATGATGATAACATAACATAACACAACAGGTTTGTTATAGCGTTTGGCTTATTTTAATCAAATAATTGTTCTGCTAATCAATTACAACGTGTTATAAAGCTCTAACTAACAAAATTTATAGCCATTATTATTAAAGTAAGCATCATAGGTTATGTTAAAAAAGTGCATAGGTATATCGTAAATATACCAACTTGATACTTATACTATGTTTCACATAATACTAAAATTACTTGTAAGTAACAAAATTCAGTCTTGTAATTATTCTTGTCATAAGTTTTGCTCAGACAAATGTGCCAAAGTGGCGCCTCTGTTATTTTCTACTCTTTTTAGCTAACCTGTAATCCCTCTTTAGTCTACATACCAAATTGTTCATAAGAGAGAATGAAACAACAGTATCTATGCAGTTGCTATTTTAGCACGGTTTATATGAGAGTTCCTGTTCTGACCATGTACTTATTGCTTCCCGAGATCATTTAAAATTCATTGCACTATTTGCACCCGAATTTGTGTTCACTGGTGAAAATATAACTATAATTATTCCATTTTGCCCACATGCCTACTAGAGGGCGCCAGGGATTTGATTGCACACGGGTATTATATAATCTAGAGCTACCTCTGTATAAGCACTTAGTTGATATGTATTTTGTGCAATGTATTTTAGAATTCTACGCCGAACTAAAATTACTTAATTTGTATTTGAGCTTAATAAAACAGCACAGTAAATAGATTGCTAAAGTTTCTTGAAAAATTGTTAGGTAAGACGTTGGGCACCTCGGCAATGGGCGTCTCGCTCCAGTTGTCACAGTAATTAATAGAAATATGATGCGCCAGGGGTGGGTTTATGACGTTGTTTAGTGCTTTTGCTAATACTTTTTACTTAGGGGATCATTTTTAGCAGAAGAAATCCCTTTACAGATATCCAATAAAACCGGTCGGTTAAATCCTTATCATTGTGTGAACAGAATTTTCTAGTTATATAATTTTTATCCGTGCAGAAACGGAGAAAGAATACAGTTTCCTGCTGCCAGGTGGCATGTCGTAAGAGGCGACAAAACAACCCACAGACAAGTGGTAGGGCATGTGCCCGACTGGATACCTACTACCGTTGGTCTAAAGTATGCCACCATAACAACTTTGAGTTATGTTCCAGCATTAGCGGTCAGGTTCCAGCCCCTTTAGAGAGCGACAGCATATTGGTAGCATTTTTGCTGTTACAAATGTCCATAGGCGATGGTAACAGCTCTCCATCAAGTGGGCCGTCTGCCTATCTGCTGAACTCACGCAATAAAAAATAAAAATAATAATGTATGTATGTAATTGTATGTATGGAACCTGTCATTAATAGGACAGGTTCCTAATATCTTATTATTCATTCACTTGTCTTTCTATCGTTTGACTTGTGACATTACTTGTATGGAGCTTATTTCAAATTTTAACCGATAGAAGGCAAACGAACGGTTGTTAAGATATAGTAGGAATGGTCCACTATTCGCAAGGTAATTATTTAATTAGCTAATGCAAATGAAACATTAAAAAAAAAAATGTTTATAGCTTTAAATTTATGTTTGTATAAGAAAATGAGATAATAATAAGTAAAGTAAACAAAAAGTGTACTGAAAGATGAATACATAATCCCGCAATCCGTCACTGGTGACACATGAACATGACACGACACCGAGACCCGCTGACCCGTTTCTCTTGAACCACCTGCGACTAGTCAATTTACCCTTTAAAAAATCTTCGTGAAACCTCCACCCGAAAGAAAAGCATGTTTACTCAACACACATACAAACCATAACGGGCACGCGCCCTCGTTTCATCGCCAAACGAAAATGATATATTCATCTTTTAACGCCTTTGCTATTAGAGTGCATATTGCCGTGAAAGTGGAAGTGATTCTTTCGTCATTTCGGTTTAGGGCTACCCTTAGGAATGGTTGAGACTTGAAGCGCAATGTTTACGGTATTCAAATTGCTGTCACACGCTGCGCGGTTTTACGTATGCGGTTTTCATTGTGGGAGTTTAATCAAAAATATAGCAATAATGATGCAGTATGAATAGAAAAAAGGCTGCATTAACTTCACCGATGGATTATGTACGGTTTGTATATGCACAATATAGATTCATAGTCTGAATAGGCGTTAAAATAATATCTTATCATGTAACTTTTAAAATATCATCCTAGAAATAATTTTAATTAGTTTTCAAACAATAATCAATGCGCTATTTGACTACTTTTACTTGTACTTAATTATGACGTCCTTAGTAGGTACGCTTGTGCAAAATCTATGAGGTTGCAGCATCCTGTAAATTTGACTTTCCGCTCCCCTAACCAAAATTATGTTTTAATTAGGCAAAAATAAGTAAAAAAATACTAAATCTTTTTTGCCAAATTAAAACTAAGTTTATATTAGCAAACTTAGGGTGTATATTCTGTTCTTCTACTTTTCTTGTCCAATCCCACCGGTGACTTTCCGCAGTTTTCGTACGCCATCGGCCTACTGGAACGAAGGGCATCCTAAACTACGTTTACTAACACGTAGTTTCCGCTCCAGCATTCGAGTGCTACATTGTCCATTAGTCCTATGACAAGCATGACAGGCTCACTGCCACTTCAGCTAGCTTGCGAGCTATGTCGGTGATTTTGATTCTGTTACAGGTATCCTGAACTGAACTAATATATTTTTATTTTAAACTAGCGGCCCCGGCAGACGTTGTCCTACTCTGAAAAAAATAAAAATCTAGGACCCGATCCCAGCGCCACCTACCGGTTCTAATTGTGGATTTAAACCATCTGGGGACCCACTCAAACACACAAAAACAAAATCACCAAAATCGTCCCAGGTGATCAGGAGGATTCTGGGACCCGATTTCAGCGCCACCTACCGGTTCTAGTTCCGAATCTAAACCATCCGGGAACCCACTCAAACACACAAAAACAAAATCACCAAAATCGGTCCAGGTGATTAGGAGGATTCTAGAACCCGATCTCAGCGCCAGCTACCGGTTCCAACGGGATTAGAAGTATCCTATGTCCGTCTTCTGGTTCTAAGTTACCTCCCCACCAATTTTCAGCCAAATCCGTACAGCCGTTCTTGAGTTATAAATAGTGCAACTAACACGACATCCTTTTATATATATGTAGGAATCGTATTAGTTATTATAAAATAACCATGTGACGGAAGTAGTCAATAACCGGATAGAGTATTCTTTCATATAGTAATCGGAAGTTGTCGAACCGGATGTCAATGTAGAAGCATTTATTATTAAGCTAACGGATATCGGAAATGGAGTAACCGGATGTTGGAAGTTAATACTTATGGCGGAAGTTGGTTTTATGAAGGAAGTGTAACTCAAGTGGCGCCACAGCATTACCGGATATTGTCACTGCAGCGCGCTATGAAGACCTTATAAATACTGGATGTTTGGGCAGAGTGGGCAGTATTGAACCAGCAGTCTTTAACCGGCAGTCTTAAACCGACAGTCTACGGGTCTACAACCAAGTCTACGACGGACAGTCTGCATTGGTAGTCTTGGACGAGAAGCACATAATAATGTGGTCGATAATTACTGCTTGATAATCGCAGTATTCTTGAACGGCAAATTGCTGCTCGACACCTGACAAGCGTGGATGCGACTCTTGGAGTTGTCCTAATATTTCTGTGTATTAGTGTG
Organism: Dendrolimus kikuchii; assembly: GCA_019925095.2. NCBI lineage: Eukaryota > Metazoa > Arthropoda > Insecta > Lepidoptera > Lasiocampidae > Dendrolimus > Dendrolimus kikuchii. The sequence goes on along the minus strand of CM034388.1, from coordinate 16,070,366 downwards.
CAATATTTAATATCGTAATTGTAATAATTCTAGTGTAATAAACTTTGATTATACTATTTCAGATTATTATTGTGTTATTCTCGGAGCGTCATTCGTTCGCTCCCGGCGTGAACCCGACATATATATAGATATAGAATAAATTTTCTTTCAACAAGGGCTTGTAAATGTTAGATATTTTTATTCCCAGTAATGGAATACTTATCACAAAATGCCGAAAATGTTTTATTTTTTTGAATAGCCCTAACAGAGAACACCTACTATCAAAATCGAAAGTAAAGTCGCAACCTTAAAACGAATATTATGTTAAATTCTTAACGACATATTATATCCGTGCAGGAACGGTGAAAGTACTTATAGGTACTAATTGCTGCGGCCGAGAGGCCTGTCTTAAGAGGTGACAAAACAGCCCAGAGTCAAGAGGTAGGGCATTTGCCCCTCTGGATGGCTACCACACCTAGTTTAAAGTATGCGCCAGAAAATTCTTGAGATTTGCTTCGACATTACTGGTCCGGTTCCAGTTCCCCTTCAAGGCCGGCAGCACATTGGTAACACACCTTTTGTATGTAACCACTGTCCATCAGCAATCAGTATCAGGTCGTGAGCAAGTCCGCCGTACTCCAGCAACAAAAAAGAACTATGGCCCTGATAGCCCAACATCTTGATAATGGCGAAAACTACGTAAATAAAGTCAAAATCGGATCAGAAGAGTTTGAAACGCGTACAAAGTCGTACATAATGCACGATTGCAATTCAAACACTTTTCTCTGCGATACGATGAATTATTCAGCAGGCGCTTACAAGCGCACATAAATTGTCAAAGCAAAATTCTATTGACGTTTGTAAAATACTCTAGTAAGATGCAATGGCCGAAATGAAAATTAATAATATGTTCAACTACTGTGAAATTGTAGACGATATACCTGGGTACGCTTAATAAGGCGCATTTGCGCTTTCTCTCTCGCTTTTAGACTAAATAATCTGGGCAAGTCAATGTGCGAGTCCATGAACAATTTAAAGTTTTATAAAAGTAACAAACATCCACTGATCTCATTATCTGGTTACGGAACCTTAAAGATATGTTATTAATTTTCATACTTACAAATAAAACCTTAAAATAAATACTAAATAGATCCTGCTTACTTGCACACCATTGAAACTGGTAAAATGTACTGAACCATGTATTTCTAGGAATAAAACCTGTATACAATTACATTTATGCAAGAATAAATATTTCATTTCATTTCAAAATAAACTATTATTACTTTTCATTGTTTAATGGTATATACCTTTCTGTAAAATTGAATCCAGGTAAATATACGCAGCAGGTTTTGAATACAAATGACATGATGGACTTAAATGTCTACGGATGCTTATTTTAAGTATTAAATAAGATATAAATAATTAAAATGAACTTGTAATTACGTTATGTTGGAGTTTTGTTCTTGATAACACTAGAACTAATTTAGCTGTTTAGGTGAAATATTTTCTATTTACTTGGCTTGGTAAATAATATCAGGTTTTCTGATGTGACGATTTATTAGAAATGACATAAAACTTATATATATACTAATCATATACGGTGATACATGGTGTTTATTAAGTTTACAATCTCGGAGTGTTGGTGACGCTACACGTTACTTACGATTCATTAAATATGTCAAGATTCAAACCGTCACAGTGAACAGCTATGGAAACCTTAAAATTGTGTGTGTAATCACTGCTTAATGACGCCATAAACCACCCGCCTTTCTAGAATATTCAATTTCAAAATCTCGGCCAAGTGCGTGTGAATGAATGTACAATGAACAATTCTGTAGAGGTGATGAACGTCTACTGTTTTTCTAATTAAACCTTAGAAACATTGTATATATATATCAAATAATATATCAAAAAGTACTTAAAGGGCTCTTGTCCAACCTATTATCCTTTTTAAATGATTTCTGAATGTCCAAATCGTGTCCAAAAATAGAGGGACACTCTTATGAATTTGAAAACAAATATTTTCCCACCTATTGTCTATAAATAAAAACGTAATAAAGAAAAATTACTTTTTAATGCCTTAAATGAAGCCATTGAGAACATTGTTATGATTTGTAAAAACCTGACAAATGGTGCCAGACACGAACAATGTACACAAAAAAAATCGGTCCGCAGCTAAATACATAGCGGTGACTCGTAGTTTTTTCGACATATGACTACATCTTTATATAAAATATAATGGCTGAGAAATACCCTTTTATGCCAAATTCCACATACCATAACAGACGGCTTTTAAAAAAAGGATAATTTTGTATTGAATCCAAAATATCAGACATTGTAGACTATTTTTAAAATAATAATTGATGTTTCGAATATCAATCATTATTTACATTTTCAAAAACCTAAGTATATTCCACGCGTTCTAGTCCATATTATTATATAAGTACTATATGTACTACGCATTAAAACCAACTATACTATTGTTAAGTTTGTACGGATTTACGTTAATCACTTTAACCTTAATCCAACAACATTTTAAAGGTTTTCCTAACATCTCAAGGATAGTTTTAAACTGTAATGAATTATTTTATATGTCATGAACCCAAAAAATATTTAAAGTTCTATTAAAAAACAAAATACAATTAACTAAAGAATCTAAAACAAATACGTATGTAGGTATATTGTAATTATTTAACATTGATTTAAGTGTTTAGTTATTATTACAGTTATTATATTGTTTAGTAGCTACCCACTGATCTAAGAAACTTCTGGATTTCATATACAAACCAAAACTAACAATCTTGGTAAGTAATAATAGTAATCTAAATAAGCTTGTTTACACAAGTTTTCGTTATCCATATCCTATAAATTTTCACAACATGAATAATTTGAAAAATGCATATGAATTTTTTGGTATTAACATTTTTGCATAACTGTTCCGTATTGAATATACTTCGGACGTAATCCTGTAAAGACGCAGTGGTGTGGCCCCGTCGTGATACGATTGTGCAACGTGGTCGGCAGGCAAACTGCTAAGTGCTACAAATCCTCTAACCAATGTCCCACACCCCAGTTGCTTACTTACCACCCGACCTGTGAACGCGCATATCGGTAAAATAAAATACAGTCTATTAAAATGCCGCGATGGCAGTGATTGCTCTAATTCTTTCAACATTGCTAGTAAATCAAATCAATTCACAATCTGAAATAACTCAATATAACGTTGAAAGTGAGGTAAACACATTATCAGGTGCTTCAGTTTTTGCGACGCAAATCCGACAGATCCGGAGTACGTCGGAAACGACGCCCGTAGCCCCCTCCGGAAACAAGCTTAACCTTATTGGCACTGTAGCAGCGCCAACAAACCCGCTACCTGCACAGGATGAAAATTTCCGCTCAATACCTACGACCAACTCTTTTAACCGCCGGAAAGTAGATAGAAAATATGAAATTTACCGTGAAAATGAAAATTTACCTTCAACCGTTAATGTGATTGCTAACAATGCAAAATTTTCTTCAAATAATCCCCAAGACATCACTGGAGTAGCAATGCCTATAGTTTGGGATGCCTGTTTGGAAACAAATTTTGTACAAAATGACGTAAATTTACCGAAACGTCCTATTACTGACCTAAAATACATCAAGAACAATTATCAGTCTCAAATTAAAAAGGAAGTTGGAAATGTTTGGAATAAAAGAAATGTAGATAAAGTTAACAATTCAGATGCAATCAAGGCTTGGTTAGAAAAGTACAATGATTTAAAAAATAGTAAATCTGATGAAAGACGACAGCAAAAACCAGAACTAGTGCTTATTAAGAAGATCAGTACTACAATTGCTACGGAAACTCCGTCGACAACTGTACATATAATACCAATAACTAGAGAGGTTTTTAAAGAAGTGATAGAAGTGGATACTACAAAATCAATAGTGACTGAAAGTGATATTAGAGCAAGCTACACTGAGGACCGATTTGAATCAAAAGACAGGAGTAAAATAAAATTCAACGGTCTCCCTCAAAGAGAATCCTATTTAATACCAACTTTGAAGCTAGAGGAGGGTTTCCACCCTTTCTCTTATATATCCAAACTTTTCTATCTGATATATCCGTATGACTTTCCAGTAGGTAAGTAATAATGATATTTCAATGCCACCGCCTTCTTCATTTTTTACAAACTTTACGTTTTTTCGTGAATATTCATTAATTATACTTGCTTAAGGTTTTCCAGGGAGCTTTACTCTTGTATGTTCATTCATATTACCTGAAGTAATATAATAAATTTCATGAATATCTGATATTCATTCGCCTCCGTTCACATAAACATCAAATCCGTATGACCGGACCTTTATTAGGATCATAGTGTGCCTTAATGATCCCCGTTATTTTTTTGTCTACAATATAAATAAATAATCGCCAGACAAACACACATATTGTATATCCCGAAATTAAGAAATTTTCGCTTGTGTTACGTACACGTATATTACAATATATAACGGTCTACTCTGGGTCCGATCCCAGACACCCAGACCGCAGTAAATAACGGGGAAAATTCGTTTCCGAAATTTACCATACCAGGATTCGAACTCAGAGCCTCTGCGTGCAGTAAGGTAGGCTGGCAATGGCTTAGCCCTCTTAACCACAGAGCCCGACATATATTATGAACATACATATTTACCAAAAAGGACAAACGTTTCACCCTGAAACCGCCAAAAAGCAACAAAGAAAAACCCAGTTATTCTTTTATATAGTCATAGCACAAACCTTAAAGAAGATTGTATTACAGCTAAATGCTTAGTAACCAGAGGTAGTATAAAGTGACCTCAATAACCATATAGCTATATGGACGAAATTTCATTATAAGTACTAGGTATTATTACATAAATGAGTGTTTGGATGTATATTGTTCCTTCTTCACAGCCTTGAATATGAACCGATTTTGAAATTTAATACTTATGTACTTCCATGAACATGAACGAATGTAACTTTTCCTAAGATATGGAACAGTTTTCAAGGTTTCATGATCTATCCACCTATGTATCAAACTCAAATCGACCGTATGTAAAACTTCTTTTTCCATTCAACTTTTTATTTTTTACATAATACGTATAGAACACAATATACTTATATATAAAAAATCAAATTTTTCCAACAAGCTCTTAGATTAACTTGGTATTATCGAGGATAATCCAGTTATACGAATCCATTTACGCTTAACAAGATTGCTGCCCATATTTTGTTGATATTTTTTTCATTCTAGAATATTTAATGTATTTTTATAGGACTCATCAAGGACATCGTATGGGGTGAATTTAGTTTTCCATACTCCTTTTTACAGGTAAGTATTTTTTAAATTATATTTTAATTTGTGTCGTGACTGTTGATATCCTATCGTAGGCAGCGTATCACTATTGAAGGCGAATACATTGACGGCCTTATTCATATTGAGTTACAGTTAGTTTGTAGGATTCTTTATAGTTCTTAAGAAAGCCTTCAAACTTACTGTAACTCAATAAGAATAAGACCGTCAAGCTATTTAAAGAAAACACGTTAAGTTGAATATGACTGTATGAGTATTCTTATATTTCTCCAAATAACTTGCAAATAATAAATCGCAAACCATATTTTACAATTAAAAAATATATACTCTATGTTACTCACTTAAAATATAATTATAAAACAATTATAAAAACTACATATTCCCACGTTGCGCAGCACTTTAGTAGTTTAAATATATAAGCTACTTTAAGAAGATATTAAGCTGTTATCGATTTTAATTCAGGTAACAAAAAAGTCTTATTATACAGCGGACATTAGCGAATTTTGCTTTTCTTTACTTAATTATTACATGTATTCATAAACGTTGGTCCAGGCTGGCGTTAATGAGGAAAGGCTCCGTGTTACACTTGTTAGAATCTTGACGACATAATACGCTTTAAATATGGCTGTGTTGTTTTATAGTGGCAAAAATATGTACATTGCCGTACTACAATGCAAGGGTAGTAGGTGTTATTTCACCAAGAAAGAACACCTCTAGTGTCTTTGCATAAAATTGAGTATTTTTTGTCTTTACTATATGTACATAAATTATGATTTTTTACGAAGTCATGAAGAAAAATCTAACACAAGCGGTGTTTTCTTGGGCCCCACTATATATAAGTACCTTTTAGTTTTTTTATTCAACAGATTCTAATGGACTCCTGTTCCATACCTTTATTAAGTTTAAATTTAATTTGGAAAGGATTGAAAATTACACGCTTTGTTTATTGTTTTTGTGTATGACATTTCGGGTGTTTGTATGTGTATTGAGGTGTACCTTAAATAATTATCCTAATTACATTTGTAATTTATATTACTGTGATACTTATTCTACTGTGGAGTGTTGCTGTTACAGTAATGTGTAGTGAGATCTGTGCTTTGTAGTTTCAGGCTTTCGTTCGAAATATATCCAAAATTGTAATAAAAAGTACTTAATAATAGAAACCTACTTCAGTTTAAATAACACTGCACTATTTACTATAACTTATTAAGCAACTATTTCGTTTTTTGGAACAGCCTTGAAGAATTTTTTTAAGATGTTAAAAACAAGATCAATTAAATTTTGAAAGATAGGACCACCAAATTCTTCGGACACTTGTTTCCAATTTTCATTTAAGAACTGCAAAACTGCTTGACCTGTAAAATGATTAAATGTCATTTATGATATTTCAACGTCTAGAACATAGTTAAGATTTCTAAAGTTCATCACGTGGCTTCGCCCGCGTAAACTTTCTACATTTGTTTAAAAAACAGTTCCTATATATCCTATGTATAAAATCGTAAAGATGTAACAGTTAATCCATAGAAACTCAGTTTCACTACAAATTATTATGAATATAAGAGAAATAGTTTTTACCTACATAAGAATATTATGGTATGCAGTTACATAATTTATAGATATAATTCTCAAAGATTTTCTCGACTGTTCTATATAATTAAGTCGACGTTTTCAAGATTTCAAAAACGGTGTAAATTTAATTTTAAGCTGAAACTATAATTGATTAAGTTTTAACTTGTTTTTTTTATAATGAAACAATTATACTTACTCAGTTCAGGACTTCCTTGAAATAAATTGCTCACTTGGAAGGTCACCTTATCTCCTAAGTTATATGTGATACCGAAGTTCTTGATTTCGTAATAGGTTACACCATCCCTTACTACATCGTGGAATTTTATTTTGAGTTGCATTGCTACATTTTCTGTAACAAATTAATGGTTGATTTTTTATTTTATTCTCATTAGAAGACAGGTAACTGATGCTAAGTGTTTTTGTCGTGGTGGTTTAGACACCCATGTCATATTTAAATAAAGTAGGGTCGAATCCTGAAAAATCAATTAATTATAATTATTTCGTATATTTTGCCCCTATACCGAGCACCGCATCATGAATCAATTCCCTGGTGATGCAAACATTTTTTTTATCCACGAATGTTTTACTACTAACATTTTTTTATAATAGGACTAGCTGACCCGGCAAACTTCGTACCGCCTCAGAATCAATAAATAAAAAAGCTGAATAATAATTGCAGAATATTTCAACTTTAGTAAATGTGATCAAAACTTAACCGGAACGAACATCAAACGTTTGACATTCAAAACCAAAAAAATTAAAAAAAAAAACACTTTCAAATTTAATTTGATTTCTGAACGACTTTTAAATTTAATTTGATTTCTGAACGACTTTTAAATTTAATTGATTTCTAAACGACGGGACGAACATCAAATGTTTGACAGATAGGAATAGTTTCTGAGCGAAAGTGAAATTGTTGTTTTTACTATATTCCAAGCATTTTTTTCATATTTACTCACCTTTTAAATCTTTCCTGGACTTCCACAAATAATTCAAAACCAAATCTTATCCAAATCAGTCCAGTCGTTCACGAGTTTTAGCGACACTAACGAACAGCAATTGATTTAAATATATATAGATAACCATCATTTTTCATAGTAGATTGCCAATAGTACATCTTTAGTTTGATGTGAAGATATTTTATTAATCCGGATGCCATTATTACTAAGCTATTAGATTTTGAAGCGGCCATTATTGAAATAATAACTTACTAGACTTTACTCTTGCATCGCCGTCTCCATTAATTGTCACAATTAGAAGACTTCCCTTAGCTTTGTATTTTCCTTTGACCGTAATATTGCAAAGAAAATTGAATATTCCTTCGTCATTTTCGAAACTGTAACAAAGAAAAATAGTATTGTTTCCTGTTACTAAGTAGATAATAGCGTGTTGTTGCATTTGTAGGGGTTCAAATGCCTCGATATTATTATACTGCCGATGGTCAGATAGATAAACATTCATGCAAATAAAAGAAATATTTACCTGAAACATCATTTTCATTACATAACTAACTATATATTTTGGTTTATATGCCTAAGTCATATCTATCATAATCGTAAAATAAAATTAGGTGTTTAGGTATATACATATTAGTCATATATTTTAGTTACGAACATATAAACCTTATAGTGTAATGTGATAAAAATTGAATTAAATTAGTTCTTCTTAATTGAAGAGTCTTATAAATCTTTGCCTAATTAAATATACATCAAATAAAAATAAAAACAAAATAAACTTAGTATTCTTCTAACAAACATAAGAAGTTTAAATGTTTAATTATAACGCGTAGCTTGAGTAAAAAAAACACTTCTAACGGACATCGGCAATTACAACTTTGATTTTGAGTGTAGGTAATCAGTTTTTTACAAACTAAATATTAAGAATTTAGCATTATGAAATGTATTAATTCAAGCAAAGGATTAAAAATCTATTTTTTTGTGCAGTGCTTTAGGCGCTCATCACCTAGGGTTGCTCTCGATTTCCCTGCGATCCACTCATCAGATCCTGAGTTGGTGACTATGGGACCATCTCTGGAGTATATTATTTCGAATATAAGAACATTTTTGAAAATCGGTCCACAATTGACGGAGAAATTGTGTACGAACATACAAAAAAACATACGAACAAATTAAGAACCTCTTAATTTTTAAAGTCAGTTAAAAAGCCCAATTTTATTTTTTGAACAAATTTTTTAATTCGGGAAATTTCCACCTCAGTACGTTTGAAAGCAGGTTAAAACAAAGAATGGCCTATTATGAGCACCTTTTGCATTATTATGAAAGGTTAGACTTTTGCGCAGTTTTTAAAGATACTGTTACAACTCTGGTCCCGACAAAAACAAAATCCACCTGCATATCTGAAAGAAAGCACATTTATTACCCGTCGGCATTTGAACTAATAACAATTAAATTCTTTTATGGTCGTCTTCTTTTGTTTACTTATTGGCATACGGCCTATTGTTGTATTGTAAATATTAGCTAGGTGTTACGGATTTAAAGTACGAGCTGATTCTAGGAAATTCGGTCTACGCGGCCGGGCGGACATATTGCATCTATGCAGTATAAAGCATTGGCCCGATTGAGGGAGCAGGAGTCGAGCGACAACCATGAGCGAAGCAAGACGTGTTTACTACAATCGGGAATCTAATATGTGACGGACTTTGCGAGTTTTATTGAATTACGACCTTCTTCATTACAATTGGAATTGTTGTCTTCGGTTATATTTTTACCTCTGTTATACGTGTTTGTATAGTTCTAATAAACTCTATAGTAATTCTAACGGCATTTTAATTAGAGTCTCGCGACTCGTAACAATACTTCAAAACTATGAAGTTACCTTTTTCAATTTTTAAATTTCGATTGAACATTCGAATCTGATTCGTTTAAAATAGTATTTTTCAATTTGAAGTACAATTTTGTAACTTATGTTGGTGTTGCTTATTTTACGTGTAAAAGTGCAATATTTAAGAACTTAGTTGCATAAAAAAATCTCCTAAATAATCATACCAAAAAATAAAATAAAATATATTTAAAGCCGTTTCGGTCGAAATTTACCAAAAATCATTAAAATATTAATAACACGAGAACTAAAAAAATTGTTAAAACATACATGTGTAGTCGAGTACCCCTTCATGTAAAACAACTAAATTTTTATTTTGAACGTCACTGTTCTGGCCACCCTGTATGGGAAGAATAAAAACTAACCTGATAGATTCCACATGACATTTCCCAAGTCCTTGCACAGTACCGTTATCAAAATCCACCTTTAAATTACCAGGCAATATCAACTCCACATGGTCAATGAACAAAGGATCGAGCGATTCTAATCCTGCAGATGCTGACCCTTTTACAAAGTCAGGTAAGATGGCTTGAACTGTCGACTCTAAGCATCCCTTTGTCAATCCAGGACATGGCTTGATGAAGTCAGCTGTAAACATTTCCAATATTATATTCACTAGAGTCAAATCTTTAGCTATAGCATTCATCATAACCTCATGAACTACTTAATACTACTAAATCTACATATTTTATTAATTCATATCGAAATGATCATTACATTGTTGATTATATGAAATACTAGCGGAAACGATTAGGATAATGATAGTAAATGATGATGATCTCATATCAAAGTAACTGTTACTTAACAAAAGATTTAAGAATGAAATACTTAAATAATCATTTTGTTCTTATAATCTTATCCATTGCTATTTTTTAATATTTATAACTGAGAAGTTTAATATTAGTGAAATTATTACAAAGCCTAATATAGACGTTCAAGCAAATAAGTATTTTTATTACTAACAAATCTAATACAAAATAAATTATTTGGAAGTCATAGTAACCCAGTAGATTCTAATCGTAGCGACAGCCATGGATGTTTAAAGCTGTCTTTCTGGTATAATGCACGTATTCTTACAACTGTTAGATACAGATATTAAATTAAAATAATTATGTAAAGGATTCTAAATCACGGCAATATCAATATAAGAATCCACCTACAACAAGTGTTACGGTTACAAAGTCATCTTTCAGAAATGAAAAATCTCCAGTGTAGCATGAAAATGTCCAACTGCTAGACCCACGCCTTTCCATTTCAAGGTAATGAACCTGTTAGGTTTGTGAAAAGCGGATTGGTGGGTTTCACAAATCGGTTAACTCTACGAACAAATTGGCGAACAAGTTGGCTCGCAATATTTTTCTTTACCGTTATCACATAAAGTTCATGTGAGGGTTTGAACTCATTCTATTTGAATGAGACGCGGGTATCTTCACAATGGTTCATTGCAACCACCACAATATGATGTTCATTTTACTGGAGAAATATTAAATATTTACCCTTTCCAAGCATTTCTTTTATTTTTGACAGCTCGATAACGGATCAATAATGCGTTACTGACTCGATTTGTTTGAAAAAATCGACTTCATTTATAAATAAGTTTTAATCAATCATTTTACTTTAAAGTAGAAATTTTTTTATTTTCAAATCCATTAATTTCGATTTATTTACGTATAGTGTTGAATAATAGTATTTTTTTTATTCTCCTCCGCCAGACGAACAAGATTTGTCTGGCCTTTTTTTATCTTGTTATTTATGTTTATCTTTTTTTTTGGGTGTAAATGTTTTCTTTTATTTATTTATTGCATGCATCTGCTTTTTTATGCATTTTGTTTTATTATTTTTTCTTTTGTGTTTTTTGTTTTTTACTTTATTTCAAGAAACTAGCTTACAAAGGTCTTTATTCTATTACATTTTCTTTTTATTATTATGCTATTACATTTTGCCTTATTTTCTACTTATCTATTTTACTACTACGTTTTATTTTTGTTGTTTTTTTCTTTTTTAACTTTTTTATTTATACATTAGTTTATATATACTATCCTATATATTTTATAATGTACACTTATCTATCTATTCTTATTTCTACGTATTACTTTTTTGACTATATTTAAACAATATTCTATAAACTCATCTATTTTATATCTAGACATTAGCTCAGGCATGTTCTTATAATTTACCTTGACTTTTAGTTTACTTGAATAATAGTATTAATAGTCTGTGCGTTACATGACTCACAGAACATCACTATTACGTCACCACAACAATAAAGTACGACGATTATGTTATGTTTCATGTGGGCTTTACTGTCAATAAATATGTAACTTGATAAACGTGCAAACGTCAAACGTAAAATAAACGCTTGGAAACAGTATAAGTTAATAACTTACGTGCGACTCTCGCATAGCTTTCCTGAGAAACTAAGTAAACGCTGAAGATCACAAAAAATGACAAATTAAACATCATGATTTATTCCATTAAAAATTTTCTAAACACGTTCAGCGCCACGAAAATATTTTTAATGACTGAATCCTTGTTAGGTGTTTCAAACCAAAATATATAAAAAAGATGCCACACATGTTTGTCACACAGTATTTAAATTAAGATATCATCTAATCCGCTTTAGTGTTGTTTTGATTTGACTGCATTTCGAGTACTACAGTTTGTGATATTGTACGTACATTGTACCTCATTGCTCGTAATTTAGTATCGACTAGATTACAGTTCAATTTAGTTTTCGTTCAATTAATATAACGATAAACAGCTTTTTAGGATTCAGTAGCCAATAGAAAAATGGAACCTTTTAAATTTCATCATGTTTATCAGCTATCCGTCTATCGGCATGAAATCATAACCATTTTATCCAATGGTGTAGTAAAATTGTAAACGCAGTAAGAACAAGGAAAGGTCATCAATGATTTTAAAAAAATGTGCTTGCATGCCTTTTGAGGTCTTGTTAAATAGATCTTTATAAAATATTAACGATAATTCTGTAAACATAATACTAAGTCAATATTCGGTGAAATATGTGTCAATATAGTCGTAAAATGTCCCTTAAACTTATGAGCTAAAATGTGGAAGCTTTTGAAAATGTAAAGTTGGTCGATTTTGAAAGACACTTTTAGCGTAATTTGGTGACAATAAGATAAATATGTCTAGTATTTTTTTTAAACTTGGAGGCTTACACGTTTTTTTAAGGCTCCGTACCCAAATGAAAACAAACTATTCCGGAACTCTATCTGTGGACCTACACATTTGACTGATTTTCAAATCAAATAGCGCGTTCATAGTATAAAAAATCCAAATGTGTGCTGGGACACATATTAGAAGTGAAACTTCAACGGACAAGTGGAAAAACGAATGGCAACAGACAAGTTGAAAAACGAATGGCAACGGATGAGTGGAAAAACGAATCGCACCGGACAAGTGGAAAAACGAATGGCAACGGACAAGTTGAAAAACTTCAACTGACAAGTGACAAAATGAATCGCAACAAAATTTTTACTTGTAAGTTTTACGGGCAGGTTTTCAAATTGTACAAGTACATTAAAAATCTGCCCGTAAAACTTCAAGTTAAAAAAAATTTGCGATTCATTTTGTCACTTGTCAGTTGAAGTTTTTCCACTAGTCCGTTGCCATTCGTTTTCCACTTGTCCGTTGATTCGTTTTTCCACTCATCTGTTACCATTCGTTTTTCAACTTGCCCGTTGCGATTCGTTTTTCCACTTGTTCTTTGAAGTTTCACTTCTAATTTGTCCCAGCACACATTTCGATTTTTCGCAGGTTTACTGCAAATTATAATTTGGTTAGGTTAGGTACATTTTAATGATTTTTTTTTTATTTAAACATATAGTCTACTCTAAAATTATTTATTAATATTTTTTTACACAAACCACAAATAGAGGCAGTGATGCCCAGCCACGTGGAGAGGATAGGTATAGTTAGATGCAAACTTAAGTTTGTCTCCATTAATGGCGGCTCGGAACATCGCACTTTCCGATGCGCAGAACGCGATTTTAGGTATTAGAGGTACGAGGTCGTCGGAGGATGAGGTATATCCTCGCTCGCTTTGCGAAAGGCAGTTCGCATCATCAGCCACAGGCTCAAACGCTGCAGGGCGCGCCGTCCTCCGGACTACGTCGCGGAAAATGGACTCGTGGGAGAGTTTAGGGAGGCCAGAAAGGCCCTTTCGATTGCAATACTGCAAGCGAAAGCCCGGGCTCGGGCCGAGCTCCTCGAGACGCTCGATCGGGATCCTTGGGGGCGTCCGTACCGTGGGGCCCGCAACACGTTGCGGCCTTGCACATCCACGGTCACGGAAACGCTCGAACCCGAGGTGCTCCGGTCGGTTATCGACGGGCTCTTCCCGGATCCGGGAAACTTCACTCCCCCCAGTATGGGTCCACCCGTTCCCGACACCCCCACGGACGAGGAGCCTCACTTCATCTCCGAGGGGGAACTAGACGTTGCCCTGGACCGGCTCCGGGGCAGGAAGACGGCACCGGGACCCGACGGGGTTCCAGGTCGACTCCTCTTCCTGGCCGCTAAACATCTACGCGGCCAGCTGCGGGAACTGTTCGAAGCCTGTATTCGCGCAGGTCGGTTCCCGTCGCAATGGAAGGAGGGTCGTTTGTGCCTGATTCCCAAGGGAGGTCGGCCACCCAACGATCCGTCCGCCTTCAGGCCCATAGTGCTGCTGAACGAGGTCGCTAAGGTCTTCGAAAAGATCTTGGCGGAGCGGCTTAAGCATCTCGACGCTGTGGAGCCGGGGCTTTCAGAAACGCAGTTCGGGTTTCGGCGGAGGCGCTCCACGATGGACGCCTTCGAGACGCTGCGAACGTCAACGGACGAAGCCGTCCAAGCGATGTCGTTCTTGCGGTGTCGCTAGAACGAACGCCTTTAACAGCCTCCCTCATGAGACGATCAGGGAGGGGCTCCGCGCGCATGGAGTCCCCCCGTACCTCACGAGGCTGTTGGGCACGTACCTGCAGGATCGACATATCCTTTGGGAGGGCGGTGAGTCCGGCAATCCCGAGTTAGGCCGGCGACGCGTCGCGTGCGGCGTTCCACAGGGGTCGGTCCTCGGGCCGATTCTTTGGAACGTAGGTTATGACTGGACCCTTCGGGTTCCGGTCCTGCCCGGGGTAGGGCTGATCTGCTTTGCGGACGACACCCTACTCACGGCACGCGCTGCGTCATTTGCGGAATCCGTGGACGTCGCCAACGCCGGGTTGGCGATTGTCGTAGATCGAATAGCTAGGCTGGGCTTGAGGGTCTCCCCCGGGAAAACGGAGGCCATCATGTTCCATAGGAAATTTCGTAATCCCCCCGCGGACTTGACCGTTTCGGTCCAAGGGGTGGCCATTAGAGTAGGGCCCCAGATGAAATATCTGGGGCTAGTTCTCGATGGGAAATGGCTGTTCAAAGCGCACTTTGAGCAGCTAGTTCCCAAACTCGTCAAATCCGCGGGCGCACTCTCGAGGCTGCTTCCCAACGTAGGGGGCCCGGGAGGTGCGACGCGGAAACTTTACTCTGGCATCCTGAGGAGTATGGCACTGTACGGTGCACCCGTCTGGTCCATTGCACTTCACCGCCACAACAGAACCCTGCTGCATCGGGCGCAGCAGGTTCTGGCCGTGAGGACCATACGGGGGTATCGCACAGTGTCGTGGACGGCGGCCACCCTCCTGGCAGGCGATCCGCCCTGGCATCTCCAGGTGGACGTCCTGACAGTGGTGCGCCGCACCCGGCAGGATGCCCTAGCTAGAGGCCTGACCTTCTGTCAAGTCAAAATCGAGGCGATCAGGAAGCGGGAAACCGCCTCCATGATCGCCGTCTGGTCTCAAGAGCTCGACAACCCTGCGGCCTATGGCGGCTACACGGTGGATGCAATCAGGCCACAGCTGACGGAATGGGTCAACCGCACCAGCGGCACCCTGACCTTCAGGACGACACAGATACTTACCGGACACGGATGTTTCGATAAGTATCTGTGTCGCATTGTGGGCTGCTTGCCTTCCCCTGACTGCCGCCAGTGCGGCGCGCCCGACACGGCGTTACACACGCTTGTCGAGTGCGCCGCATGGGCGCCGCAGCGTTTCGAACTTGAGACGCACGTAGGTCCAGTCGACTCGCTCTGCGACTTGGTCAATGCCATGCTGCAGAGCAGCGACAATTGGGGGGCTGCGGTTACTTTTTGCGAGACAGTAATGTCACTCAAGGAGGCCGCAGAACGAGACAGGGAGAGAAGTCCTGCAGCGCGTGCCAATGCGTCTTCTCGAAGTCGCCGGCCTTCAGCTGGCACCCGGAGAGGCAGGTACGCGCATTACTTCCCTCCCTGAGTTAGGTTCCGTTTACCGCGGGGGGCCTTTAGCTTGCTAGGAAGAGCAAAGGACCTTCTACCCCCGCACAACGAAGTGGGGTGTGTTCTCCCAGGGCACACTCCAGGCACTTTATTGCGCTGGATCGGCTGGGCGTAACTATGTTCTAAATCTCAGCCTTTCCAACACATTCAAAGCGCAGGGTCGTCAGGGAGGAGGGGGTTTTTAGTGGGTATTGGGGTTGCTCGCCCGTGCAGCAACGCTCGGAGTCTTCCACACTATTCTGTGACGTCGATCGCGGACGGAGCGCTGCCAAGAGCATACTATTGCTGCAGTGTTATCGCCCCCGACCGACGCGTGTCGTTCCCCTAGCAATGACCCAGTTTGTGCGTAAATCGGTTAAGCATTTTCCCTCGCCTCAAAACAAAAAAAAAAAAAAAAATATCCTCGCTCGCTTTCTCGTTTACGGGACTTCCCCGGCATTCGGCTCACCAGGGCTGCCAATTTAGCGCTTTTGGAGCTAGATATAGCGCTTTTTAGGGCAACCCAGCTCCCAATTTTATTAAACAACTTCCAGGGCAAAATCTTGCGCTTTTTATAATATGAAAATATCTAATTTATTTTATAATAAATATATATGAATATCTATACTAATATTATAAAGAGGAAAGATTAGATTGTTTGTTTGCATTGAAGAGGCTCCGAAACTACTGAACCGATTTGAAAAATTCTTTCACTGTTGACAAGCTACATTATCCCCGGGGGACATAGGCTATATTATATTTACAAAAAAAATTAGGGATCCTTACTAAAACTCCAATAATGTAATACAAGGTGTAAAAAAAATACATAAAATCGCGTGCGCTGCGAAAACTATTGATGATAGAATAGAATAATGTACTACGACTTTGCAGAACATATCATTATTTACAAAAAGTGTCGTGACAGCATATGTCTAACTATTATAGTTATGCCACAATAAATGTTCTTTTATTTTAAAAATTTAATTAAAATACCGCCGCTAGAAAAGGCTCTTTATTTGTATCCTGGTATTCATTCTTATCAAAATAAATTACTTCATATTCAAGACTGCTGTAATGCCTTTATATAACTTTTTGAATTATTAAATTCGGACATTCCATTCGAAAGATATTACGAGTTTAAAAATGTAAGTATTAGAACACTCAGCCGCGACGCTTTTTCGTGACAGAAAAATCGTAAGACCCCGTCTATATAGAAGTTTCACTTCAAAAATATTCATTAAGTTATCATTACGAACTACTGTGGGAGACCACCAGAGTTTTATGGATAAGATGAAACCTCTGATCTTCTCTCACAAGTTATGATCTTCGCTCTTACGAGCTACACTCAGCTGAAGGTTCAGCTGTTATCTGTGTCCACAATGTGTAGTGGTTAGGTTGCGTATTGCGTTCAGAGCTACTGGGTTCAATCAGGATGCGATAATATGATTTAGACGTTTATTACTAGTTACTGCTACTTTTTAAGTAAGGACATATAGTGGTGCAAGAAAGTAATAATATAATAATAATAATCGGCAGACAAACACACACATTGTATATCCCCAAATTAAGCAAGTTACGCTTGTGTTATGGGTAATATACAACGGACTACTCGGGGGCCGATCCCAGACATCCAGACCATAGTAAATAACGGAGAAAATACGTTTCCGAAATTTACTATACCAGGAATCGAACCCGGAACCTCTGCGTTGCAGTGAGGTACGCCGGCAAAGGCTTAGCCCGCTCGACCACAGAGGCCGTCAAATATATATGGTGGCGTAAAGTAATGTTTACTTTACGCCACCATAATTACACATAATAATAATAACAGGCCTCCCACTACCGGGGAACGGACAGTATATCCGTCACGCTTGTCCAAGGCTGCTTAGCAAGTTTGACATATCGGTTATCTCGATGTGCAGGTTTCATCATGATGTTTTCCGTCACCATTGTTAGCACGTGGTCGTAGTAACAATATGCACATTTATTCAGAAAAATGCCCAAGTGGTGCATGCGCATTCGTTCCGGTCCGGATTGAAAATCGCGCCCTTTGAGTTTGGGACCCGTGCACTAGACATATTACTCTACCGCGACTTAGCAATTACATAATTAAATACTAGTACTTTATTATAGTGACATTGTCATTTTTTTTCAAAAACGAAGCCCTTACACAATCATTTTTGCATTTCTATCTGTCTATGGATGATGCCTATATGGATGAAATTGGGCTAAAAGTTATTTTCTACGTGTTACCGTATAAAAGTGCAGTAATATTGTGATAAAAATAAACATCAAGGCTGGCCACGTGTAACTGAGAGATGAAAAATGTGTACATAGTTTTTATTTTTAAACAGATGCCAGGTGGTAGGGCATTTGCCCAACTGGATGGCTACCACCCCTGGTCTAAAGTATGTCGCCATAACAACCTTGAGTTGTGTTCCGGCATTAGTGACCAGGGTCTAGTGTCCCTTAAGAGAGCAGCAGCACATTTGTAGCACCTTTGGCGTTGCAAAGGTCCATAGGCAATGGTAACCGCTTTCCATCAAGTGGGCCGTCTGCCTGTCTGCTGAACTCCTGCAATAAAAAATAAATAAAGAAAAGATTTTGAGTTTTATAAAAGGGTTCCGTGGTCAACTAGTACAACCAAGCAGTTAATGTTCAGCACTTGAGGCTGGTCGATTTTTATTCAACAGACACGTTGAACTATTCTAATGTCAATATAATCATGCAGAATTAAGCAACAAGTCGAAATATTTTCAAAAAATATTTAAATTGTAAATTAAGTAGACTAGGTGTATCAATGTTATGTAGTTAAAACACAACTTATATAAGTATAAATGTCCAACATGTTTTGATTACCTGTTTCCTGGACGGCTAATCATTTTCTACTAGTAAACAACAAACATTCGACTTTAAGACTAAATCAAGGACAAATTATTTTTTTATAAAATTGATTGTCTTGGAATATGATACTTTGTATATATCAAGTTTTTCTGCAATGTTATACAATAAACAGTTGTCTATCAATCTGTACATCAAATGGCTGTTACGACCATACCGTATTTCTTACTAGTTATGACAAGGACTTTGTTCGCGTAAGATTCTACGCGGCACGATGATTATGATACCCGATAGATGCCAGTTATAGTTATAAATATGGTACTTAATAATAATAATAACAACCCATAAAATCCCCACTGCTGGGCTCGGGCCTCCCACTATGGGGCACTACAGAGAGCACGCCCGCCACGCTTGTCCAAGGCGGCTTGCAGGTTTGAAACATCGGTTATCTCGATAAATGAATGAATAAAATCTCTTTATTGTTCACCATGACTTAAACTTAAACATTTAATATAAATACATTTCTATTAGAACAATGGGCGGCCTTATCGCTTATAGCGGTCTCTTCCAGGCAACCCGGTGTCCAAGGAGATATTAGAAGAAAAATTAAATAATATTTGGTGGTTTAACTAAATTAAAAATAATTTTATAGTAATTAAAGAAAAAACAAAATAAAAACAATAATAAATTAAAATAGATATACATAATTAAATATATTATCTATACTAATCTGTGTGTGACAGAAGAGGTATGTCAGAATAGAAGAGTGTGGAAGGAAAAGACATATTGTGCCGACCCCAAGTAATTGGGATATGGTGACAGAAAAGAGACTAATCTATACTAATATTATAAGACTGAAGAGTTTGTTTGTTTGTTTATTTAAACGCGCTAATTTCAAGAACCGCTGGTCCGATTTGAAAAATTCTTTTAGTGTTGAATAGTACATTTATCGAGGAAGGCTATAAGCTATATTATATTTTCAAAAAATTAGGGATCCTTACTAAAAGTTACGCTTGTGTTATGGGTAATATACAACGGACTATCCAATAATGTTACCCAAGGTGTAAAAAAATGACCCTAAAAAATCCTTACACGGCATGCGCTGCGAAAACTATTGATTATAGAACAAAACAATGTACTACCACTATGCAGAACATATAATTGTCTACAAAAAATATTCCGTAACCATATGTCTAACTATTGTAGTTATCTCACAATAAGTGTTTTCTTTTATTTTTTTAAATAATTAAAATGCCGTCGCTTCAAAAACTCTTTATTTTGTACCTTGGTATTAATCTTTATCAAAATAAATTACTCCATATTCAAGACGAATTCGATACCTTTCTAGAACTTTTTCAATTATTCAATTCGGACGTTTCATTCAAAGTATATCGCGATATTTAAAATGTAAGTATTAGTGTTGTAGCCAAATATTCTAATACTGTTTGATTGAACGCGCTAATCTCAGGAACTACTGGTCTGATTTGAAAAATTCTTTCAGTTTGGATAGCCCATTTATCGAGGAAGGCTATAGGCTATATATCATCACGCTAAGGCCAATAGGAGCGGAGCACCAATGAAGAATGTTTCAAAATCGGAGGGTTTTCAAAGCAAATTCCACGCGGACGACGTCGCGGGCACAGCTATAATCATATAAATTACATATATTTATATGCGAACAATAATACAATTCCATTTACTGCAACAAATTTTATTTAATGGACAAATAATGGTCAATGATCAAGTGTATGAATGTAGAAATGGATGTAGCTTGTCTGATTTTCAAGGGGAGGGAGTTGCACAGGCGAACTGCCTATACGGCAAAAGATTTCCTACGAAGGGCAACGTGTGTTTACGTATCATTATCAGAAGATTTTCATTTGAGCGCAAATTACAGGAATAAGATTGATAGAGGAAACTAAAAAGTGCCTTTAAATATGGGGGAGTACAGGGATTGAAAAGGATATTGTGCAGAAGTGAAAGTAAGTGAACATTCCGGCGAAGGAGAGTTAGCAACCATTTAAGCTTATTACAAAATTCGGAGATATGGTCATATCTACGCAACCCAAATATGAACCGGATACAAAAATTTTGAAGGCGTTCAAACTTATCTAGTTGTTCTTGGGTCATGATAGCAAGCATCAGCATAAGCAAGTAAGGGGAGAAGCAAGGATTGAGCAACCATAATCTTAGTAGCAGTAGGTAAGAAATTCTTTAGTTTTATTAGTGAAGCAGATGACGCGAAAAGTTTCCGACTGATTTCAGTCAGGTGAGGCCGCCAAGACAGTTCTCTGTCAATAATAATTCCTGTCGATGTGCATGTTTCATCACGATGTTTTCCTTCACCGTTGTTTGCACGTGGTAATTGTAACAATATGCACATTAGGTCAGAAAACTGCCTAAGCTAATAATATTATAAAATTCTAAATATTTTGTGTTTGTACATCGATTATATTTAAAAAAAAACATCTGGGATAGACTATATATACGATGGAGAACATGATGCAATTTTTAATGCACAACGACTTGCATATGGTACTTATAACTTCTAAATTGTGCAAGATATCGAAATATTGCGAATATGAGAATTGAAGGAAACATTCCTGTTTGCTTACTAAAACTTTCATTAAAATCCAATAAGCTTTTCCGGAGGCTATTCGATACAAATTTTCAAATAAACAAACAATAATATTTGAGATTAGACAAATGGCAATTTTAAATTAAATTCCAAATCACGACGGACACTTCAATTTTATTGAAACGAATATAAAATAACAAATGGGAGCTAGACGAAAAAAAGTGTAACAGAAATGAAAAATGCTGACCGCTGTATATTACGGGTAATTATTATACAATTTCGAAATTTTATTTAATAACATACGATGTTTTGAAATTGGAAAGTCTTTTAATTTAGCCTTTACTATACAATTTTTTCGATATTTTCGAAATTTCGTTTTCACCAGGTATCCCAAAGACCAACCAGTCATCAGATTTTTTTATTGTTATAGATAGTGACCAAATACTTTTTTTTATCACTAAACTTTATTTGCTTCCAAAATTATCTCTACGCATTATCATCAGAGACTACTATTATAGATATTTGTTAGACTAAAGTCTGATTTACCTTTTTTGGTTTGTGACCTTGTGAATGTAGCGAGTTAATTGCTCGTTTGGACAGACATCTATTTAATCAACAATTTTTTATTTAACTGGAAATTGTCCATACTACTACTAACTAATGCAAATGTAAACAAAGCCTTATAGAACGCCAGTAAGTTTATTTGGTTATAATAAAACATGTTTCAATTTTAAGACAAATATAAGTTTCTTACTTTAAAATCAAAACCAAATAATATTAATGACATTTACTTCTAAATTAATGTTTCTGTTACATGTATCTACATGATTTATTAAACTAAAATATTATAGTAAAATAGAGGAAACTTAAGATAGTTTCATTGTACTCTGTTGAAAATCTCTTAAGACTATAATAGAATATAATTTAAAAATTATACTTTAAATTAAGACTTAGTCAACATTTTAGTTATACGACATTGACATTTTAAAAGCATCGCTTCCTGAGACACAATAAAACTGGCACTCTCCAAATAACGACTACTATCAAATGACATAAATACGTGTAGTATATATATATATATACTAATGTAGCTTAAGATATATGAAAAATTAAAAATAACTTTTAAAAGTATTAAAATATAAACGTCTTTTTGCTGGACTAAAAGCATCGTATGTTTGAGGAAATGAATGGTATTCCCACCAGGCTTGTCCATTGGGGATTGGAAAATTTTACACAGTAGCGTCTCGCTGTGCAGGTTTCCTCACAATCAGCGACCGAGCGAGCAATCACAAGCGATCAATCACGAGGCAATTATAATAATCTCTAAACCAAAAGGTTACTTTAAAAAAAAGATCTTGAGATATAATTAGAATAAAAAATATAAAGGAAAACATTTTTAGCTAGCGGTTTTGCTGGGGAGTTTCTTGCCGCTTCTTCTTCTTAACAGCATTAACACGTTGCGAAACGGTGTACATAGAATAGGAAGTAAAATTAAATTTAACTTATACGTATGATCTTCGAAAAGTGTTCTCCAGTAGAACTTATTGTGAATAAAAACTTTTGAATTTGAAAAACTAATTGCCCAGACATTTACTTTATTGTTAGAAAAAAATTGGCAAGTTGTCAATTTTTAACTAGAAATTAAAGCAAAGGAATGCATAGCACGATATAGGAACGGGTCGCAAATGTTATTTGTTTTCAACAACGATTCGAACACGGACAGACAAAAAATATGTTTTATAAGAACTCCATTCTCATCTAAATTACTTTAGAAACCTAAAGAAGTACAAAAACATAATTTTCAAAATGGATAATCATTGAAGATCTGGATTGTTAACAGTTAAGATTTTCAATGCAAAGATACGAATTATGTCTTTGCATAAAAAATATTGCCTATTTCTTGTCTTTTTATTGCTAGATTATAGTAGACAGACTGAGAACCTACCCGATGGAAGGTGGTTAGCGTCGCTTATGAACATTTGCAACACCAAAAGTGCTACCAAGCGGGATATGAAACCTGACACAACAGCTTAGAATTGTTTTGTTAGTTCTTAGGACAGGCCACTGGCCACTTTCTCTATTCCTGCAAGGATTGAATGTGATTTCTCGGGTTGCTTTAAAAACTACATGGTTTACCATAAGACAAAGATCCAAAATTTGAAGCTTGAATATTATCTTTTTGATTTCTATGCAAATGAAAACATCAGGTCGTGTTAAATGACGATTTCCCCCTTTCTCTATTTGGCCTTAATTATGCTATAAACCTTATTATAAAAATCACATCACACGTCATTGTATTAACAATGTTTTCAAATTAACATATTTGTTATATTTATGCCATCCGTTGAAATAATAAGTGTCGTCCA
The DNA here is from genome assembly GCA_019925095.2 of Dendrolimus kikuchii. Lineage (NCBI taxonomy): Eukaryota > Metazoa > Arthropoda > Insecta > Lepidoptera > Lasiocampidae > Dendrolimus > Dendrolimus kikuchii. The sequence continues at coordinate 16,046,540 of CM034388.1, read as the reverse complement.
CTTACTCAAGCATAATTACAATATTTAGGGACGTTTATATTATCAGAGCTGCCAACATAATGTCAGGGCTATTAGAGCGATATCACTGAAGAGATTCCCTCCCTCGTCTCATTTGCTCAAGAGCACATTTCTCTTTCTGACAAGACACATTGGTCATTCCTTAATTACTGTTGGCGTTTTTCTTTTTTCAGTATCTAAGTATTGTTATTATTTTATGTCGATTTTTATGATAAAAACTGGCTGTTGCTTGTGGCTTCGCTCGTGTATTAAAATAGTCATAGCTTGAGCAAACTTGCTACACCTTTTTAACGACATTAGGTTTTTTTAATAGTTGGAGTATAGCAGACAAGCTATAGCAGACAAGCTATACTCCAGCCTACGATGGCCCACCTGATGGATAGCGGTTACCGTCGCCAATAAACGTTTGCAACACCAGCGGTGTCACTAACGCGCTGCCGGCCTCGAAGAAATTTTATGACACCTTTTTAAAAAACTCCATATTGTAGGGCTGTGGGATAACCACTAGCTGGGAGCTCATTTCAAATCCCCACGGTTCACAAAAGAAATGTTCTAGAGAGCCGTTGCGTACAAAAGCGAAGCGGCTCTAGGAAGTGGGGATGAACGCCCAGCCGATGGCGTGCGGTGCGGTGCGGTGGTCAAAGGAAGACGAGTGTTGAATTTCCATAAATGCCGACATGTGTACATTTACTTCTAAACAGAAGCAGTTGTATAAAATTCTTGCTTCAATTCATGATTCTTACTTAGATAACGACGGATTTTCATACAAACTTTCTTTCCCTTTTTCACCCTCTTAGGGGATGAATTTCCTGAAATCTTTTCTTAGTACACTCCTACAATATGGAAAGTATCCGCAGGCAAATTTTGACGGTCTTAGGTCCAGTGTTTAGGGCTGTGCAATGATATGTCAGTCGGTTAGTTAGTCAGTCAGTGAGATGAAGTAATTATATATCTATAGATTAATTTCAATAAAAACGGGGCAAATGCGTGTTGGACCGTTTATTATTGTAATGAAGGGTTCCGTAAAGGTGATGGTTTTAAAAAAAAATTTCGTCATTTAACTAACTAAAAAGCATTTATACGAAAGCCCCCGTATCTGAAAAAATATTAAACTAATCTAATTAAAATCGATTTTTAAAGCATTTTTTTGTTCCAAAACCAAATCCCAAAGCACTATAACTTATATAAAGAATTTATTTTTAGCATCAATTTTGTTCTAGAATACTAGTCTGATGTACATAATAATATATACAGTTATAGACAAAACACAAGAAAAACAAATGCCAGAGTTCAAGTAATATAATTGCACTTTTAACCGACTTAAAAAAAGGAGGAGGTTCTCAATTCGTCGGGATATTTTTTTGTTTTTTTTTTATGTATGTTCACCGATTACTCCGAGATTTATGATCCGATTTACGTGATTCTTTTTTGTTCGACGCGGAATAGCTGCCATTTGGTCCCCTAAAAATTTAACAAAGTTTGGCCCAGTAGTTTTCATTTGTATGAGCCAAATGCGTAACAAGAATTATTTTTTTAGTGGAAACTTAGTTGATATGTGTATTAAGTTATGTGTTTTATATTGTAAGAATTATAATTATTGTATGTTTCCCAAATAAATTAAATTAAATAAATAAATAAATTTTATGAACATTTATTATGAAAAATTTTCCATTCCGTTCCATATGTACACCGATTACGCTGAGATTTATGATCCAATTTACGTCATTCTTGTTTAGTTTAATGCGGAATAGTTGCCATTTGGTCCCCTAAAAATTTAACATAGTTTGGCCGAGTAGTTTTCATTTTACGAACATGTTTTTGTTCCCGTTTCTTGGGACCTACATTTTTTAAGGAGCGCGGCACCTTTCGTAGGTCTACCCGTACATAGCTAGACACTTAAAAGTAACAAATAGAATAAAAAAACTTCGTTTAAAAAACCGACTTCAAAAACTAAAAAGTATAAAATAACTTAGTAATTTTCAAAAAAATATACTCATTTTTATGTTTTACATTGCACCGACTTCAAGATGTTTTAGATAATATATATTAATAATAATAGCTTTAGAAATAAGTTATTTTATACTTTTTAGTTTTTGAAGTCGGTTTTTTTAAACGAAGTTTTTTTATTTTGTGTAGGTACATAGGAACTCTCTTCAAAATGGATTTATCAATACTGCAGACTTAGAAGTGCTTAGAATATAATATGAGAATGACCTTGAATATTTTTATTTGTTATTTTTCCACGACCTTGTATATGTAGGAACAAGTTTTATTAAAATCCAGTTACATCGAACAAAAATATGTTGGCACTGGCTGCAGATTGCTGTGTAGAATAATCAATCTACAATATTAAAACAATTAAAAATGCTTTGTCTGTATCATTGAAGATATTTTTTTTTAACAAAACAAAACCGACTTCACACTAAAAAGATCAAGATGATTTAGAAAGAAGTCTGTTAAATATTTATTTTTTAGTTTTGAGTGTGAAATCGGATTTATTTTTGTTAAAAAAAAATATCTATACTAGAACAATAGTTTACGTTCTTTTTCAAATGCTGTGGTACTTAGTGTCCCGGTAATCCCGCCAATTTTTTCTTGGGAATGGCATAGACTACTTACGTTGTATAAATATTAGCTGATTTAGATACGATTTCACTAGAACGACTACCTAAGTCCTTTTCAAGAGATGCGATACTTCATATTCTGAGAATCCCCCGAGACTTTTCCCAGGAGTGTTTTAAAGTGAGTAGTATATATAAAATCCACGGGGTTTTATATATACTACTGTCGGGGTGAAGATAAGGAAAGGAATGCTCCGGTATTTCGGGCATGTGGAAAGAATGCATGATGAAAGAATGACTAAACAGATATACAATGCAAAAGTGGATGGATGCAGAAGTCGTGGAAGGCCACGACACACCTTCCATGATCAAATTGATCGTGTACTAGCAGAAGGTGATGTCAGGAGCCTTAAGAACAGACGAGCTTGCATGACAAGAGTTATGAATGTCAAAGAGGCAAGTGAGGTGTGTAAGAATAAGCCTAAATGGCACTCTGTTGTTCGTGCCTACCCCGCAAGGGAACTGGCGTGAAGTTATGTATGTATGTATGTAGTATATATAAAAATTAGTTAATTCGGATCCGAATGATATTAAAACACTATAAGCCGTGACTTTTTATATTTCCTGGGATTTCCTAACTTCGAAAGCATTAGTAAAATTCCGGGTTTTTACGAGAATCTTCCCTTCCGTTGCCCTGTCGAAAATGGATTTTAAATACTGACTAAATAACTGTAATCTACGTTAGCTATCAACGTGGATGAAGTCGCGGGCAAATCCTAGTATGAAATAATTTTATTATGTAGATATGTAAATTAGACTTTTAAATTAAGAACTGGCTGACTGACATTTATATTTATACTTAATTGTTCAAAATGTATGGATTTATGCATCTGATAGAAACAATTTATTATTATTCAAATTTAGTATGCAGGTAGTTTAGAGACTGTGGGTATGAAGAAAAAATATTTTATTAATCTATTTATCTATACATACATATAATAAAACTGTAGAGGTCGAATTTCTGTACAATGAAAAAAAATGCTAAAAGCCGAAATAGAAATAGAACTAATTTAGATCTTTTTAAATTTTTTCGTTTCTCTGTTTGTCTGTCTGTTTGTACGGACTAATCTCTGAAAGGACTGGACCGATTTAAATGAAATTTTATATGGTGGTAGCTTATATCCCTGGTCAACAAATACGATACTTTTGACACGGAAAAATTAAAGAGTTCCCGTGGGATAGATAAAAAACTTAATTACTAAAACAGCTTCTTATACATTTATTCGCCTAATTAAGTATTGATATTGTCGGTATCGTCATTCAATAAAACAATTTATACATTAAAAAACAATTTACAGAGATTCCGCAAAAAAGTAAAATCTTACAAAAACACTGTCTAACATAGCGTATGTCATCATCATATTAAATAAACTAGATGGCGCTGATAGTATTCTACATCGCGGTCGTGACGCGAACGAAGTCGCGGGCATCAGCAATACTAATATTATAAAGGTGAAGAGTTTGTTTGTTTGAATATGCTAATTTCAGGAACGACTGGACTGATTTGAAAAATTCTTTCAGTGTTAAATAGTGTTAAATAGATAAAATTTATCGAGAAAAGCTATAGGCTATATATCATCACGCTAAGACCAATAGGAACGGAGCACCAATGAAGAATGTTTCAAAATCGGCGTTTTTTTTTTACTATTTCGCGCGGACGAATATGCGGACAGAAGCTAGTTAAAAATATTTCCGCAAAATGTAGCCTGCGTTAATCTCCGACAAATAGCTTGCAGGAATTCTGGCATTACATCCATCTCCTAAAGAACCAATACCTGTAAAAATTTCATACTAGTATCTCATCAAAGGCATTGTCTTCACAAAATATCAAACAGATATTTGAACACTAAGTTATCTTGTATTATTTATACCTTATACTGAAACTGATTCTGTTCTTTTCTCTTTCAGTCGATAAAAGTTGAGTCAACATTCCTGGCGGTCATCGTTGTGTTTATATGCATATCTCTTATTATACCCTGCTATTTGATTATTTTGGGTACACTAGCTCTATTTTCAAGTACATGCGACGATGAAGCTGATGCTGGGGCCTTATTTCCTGAACCAGAAGACTTAAATTGCAATAACAGAGGACTGGTTGTTGTTACCTTATTCGTCTTATTTATATGCTGGTAAGTTTGGAAGTCATTTTAGTAGTGAAATTTTGTTAATGATATAACTTGAAGGTTTTAGAAGTCATTATATTTTTAAGATTATTAATTTTACATACTGTATAAAGTCGTTCGTCGTTCGTTGTTACTCCCGTGTAGTAAATGTTATGTGAAATCATGTTATAAATTAAACCACTCTGTCTAGTTTACATTTTAGTCTGTGCATTTTTATAATAAACCCTGTACATTGTATTGTACTTTCTCTCTTTCTACCATATAAACATGTTTATGCATTAGTCTCCCTTCGTTTACAGTCTGAAGTCATCCGTTAAAGTCATAAAGTTTTATGCGAACAATAAGAGTGCAAAACTGAAATTAATAACAACCAAGCTGCGTAATACCTTAGTACAAATCTAAATAAAGCATGCAAATAACCGTCATAATAATTTGCAATATTTTCCTCTTTCGCAACTTTTCTTTTGAGTAACCCTTCCCGTTCATTAAAATTGTTTCACCTAACGAGGGATGCCGGTGCAAATAAAAAAACCATTTGATTCAACCCTTTCGTCTTGCTGTATTAACTTTTGAAATGCAAATTATTTAAACAGCATAATTATGTCTTAAGTAGACCAGGACGGATTAATTTGCTTGGAATATTAACACTCTAAACTACATAATACATTTAAGCATATTATGTATACCGCGACGTACTTACTCACCTTCATCAAGTTGAAGATATTCTGATGAAAGGTCAGGTATATAATCAACCACTTTTAATGAACGTATATGTATGAAGAGATTAATGAAAGTTAATAAGGCGCAAAGTGTTTGTCAGAACCGCAGCAGCTGCCGATCAATCGTCTCTATCTCTCTAAACTCTAGTATATAATATTAATAGGGACATGTCAATATATTTCAATGTTCAACAAGTTTCAATCAATTTCAATAATAAACTTTTCAGCGTCTTTATATCCGGAATGGCTGTTAGCAGTGAACAAGCACATGCAGCAGCTTCAGAAAGCAGGAACTTTGTGAGTTGTGCGTGCTCAGATATTGCTGCATGGCTTACTGCAGCTGCGAGGGACTTATATCACAGTCTTGTTCCACCTGTGGATTTGGTTCATCACGCCTATAAGGAAGATTTGAAAAGTACGTATATTTATTTTACTTCGATAATTGGTAAAAAGTGCACAAATGTGATGCAACATGTATCAAGTGTTTTTATTTTTATACATTTTACAAGCATTTGAATGAATAGTCATTTGTGGAATTTTACAAAAATCCCTACGTAAATGTAGGGTAAAGCTTGGCCCATAGTTTTTCCCTTACGATTGGCGCTTATCCACACTATCTAATTTTCATGGTTGAGGACGTGAAAAAAATATATAGAACCCTTTTTTACCATTTCGCCTGGATTTCGAAAAACCCCGCTTAAAATCAGCATATGTTATAATAACAATACAAACCCAGATCCTAAAAATTCGAAAACATATAAACAAATAAAAATATTATAAGTCCGTGTGTAATAAACACAAAAGTAGAGTTGGATGAAAGCTTACGTCCGTGGGACTCGAGGAAATCTGTATGTGTTTGCATATAAAAAGTTTGTTTTTCCAAACATTGCACGATACTAACGAGATTGGCGGAAAGCGTGATACCCTTCCCACATAATCTTGCCTTTATATACCTCACTGACAGAATAGAAACGGTATTTTTAAAAACAGGAAGAAACACGTACGCGAAATCCGTTCCAAATGGTTTTTATGAGTTTGTGTGGAAAATACTTTGTTGATGTTTTATTTGCCAAATAACTGCAGATTTTTGGCTGCTATATTATTAAAGTGTCCGTTGACAGTGACTGTAAAATTAAATTTTCAATTTAAATGTTTTAATGTAAATGTTATATTTTTATTCGTGCAGGGACAGAGAAAAAATACAATTTATTGCTGTCTGGCGTTCTCTGGTAAGAGGAGATTAAACAAATCCTAGCCAGGTGGTAAGGTATATGCCCGTTTAGATGGCTACTACCCCTGATCTAGAGCATATCGCCATAGCAACCTTGAGTTATATTCTAACATTAGTGGCCAGGTTCCAGCCTCCCTTTAGAGAGCAGCAGCACATTGGTGGCACTTTTGGCGTTGTAAATTCCATAAGCCTAATATAAGCCACCACCATAATCATCAGGTGGGCCATCTGCCTATCTGCTGAACTCATGCTATAAAAAAATACTATTATTGTATTTACCAATACTATTATTTCGGAATCTTTTTACAAATATTTATCGTTCTATCATATCCTTGTACGACCGTAGCACCCTGTCTGCGGGACTTCTTTCATGAGACAGTTTACATATGTGTACAAAAAAATATGATGATAGCAAATATACCTCAACACTTAAAATATCAACACTATTTTTAGCTTTTAACAAATACTTTGATTTTATCAGTTTGAAAGTTTTCGTGTCGCATTTCAAAGAAATTACTTTTGAGTGAGGGAAATGTCTTAAAGTCTAAATGTAACTAAGCTATCTCGTTATAGCTTAATTTTATTCCTCGTTAGATAGTTGATGTATTTGGGGTTACTATTAATATACTGAATCTTAATTCTTATCATATTGATTTATAGATACGTAAACCTAAGTAACTAATATTACATGCAGACACATTTTACTTACCACGTTATGTTCTGGCAACATTAAAGTAAGGTAATTGCCCGTTATGCAATTATTCACATGCTAAGCTTATGTCAAAAAGTATATGACAACATAAAATACATTTCTCAAAGCCGCAATACATCACGTCAGCAAAACTGTTGCAGACAACAAAATATTGAAGAATCAAAATTCGTATTTTTAGTTTTGCTAGTTAAACACAATTATACAATCCCGGTTTTCGATAAGCGGTTTCAAAAAATTTTACGATTCCTGAATCTAATTTCTTAAGACTAATATGTACGAATATAAATTCTTTAAAATTATATATATGTAATTGTTGTAAAGCGGTGTAAGTTGTTGTAAATTTATTAATAAATGACTCTGAGTTGTTTGAATTTACATTGGAAATTGGTTTAAAATCTAGTATTTGGTCTATATAATTAGAGACCAGGGCGCGGTCATCCTGATATTTGTCAATTAATGAGTTATAAAGCGGTAAGTAATTTTTAGATGAAGGTGTAATACTATAAATATTGAATGCGCTCAGTATCATTCAATGTTTTATTTTCGTGAATTAACATGTTAAATGTTTCTATAAACAAAGGCCAATCATTTGAATCGCCATTAAACTGTTTCAATTCTATATGTGGCAACTTAACGTAGAATGGTACCTCACTGTCGCTACTTTGAACCAGGTGCGGAAGAGTGTTCTCTAGAAAAATGTTCGCGTGACATTATAATGCTATTATATGAATCGGTAAAAAACCAAACATACTCAATATTAAGTTTTTGAGAACAATCTAATGAAGTATTTGAATCATCAACGATTTGGATAAATTTAGATCGAAAAATATCAGAAATTTATAAGAAAATTATCAATCAATTTGTAATCAGAATCTGATTCCAGAATGCAATTATAGATAGATTATAACAAGTATGCAAAGTATGAATCGCGCAACAAGCAATTCAACTTCCTTTTTGGATTTTTCAGTTGCCATTTTTAATTAATAAATAAATTGAAGATAGGTACTTTACAAAATAAGTAAGTAAAATATGAAAATTAATAAATATACAATGAGTACATGAACAGCGGGGATTAAGTCATGGTTGAATTCAGCGTAGTTCGTAGTATTGGGTGACAATACGCCTACCTACTTTATGATCGGTCAAAAAAAAATAAACGTTTATTTTTTTAGCTGTAATAAGGGGCGGTAAAATGCCTTTTGTCTAATTAACTTATAGGTTCGTTACGGCGAATAATTCAATAAATTAAATAATATAAAAATGAGCACGACATAAGAAATAAGTTGACAACAAAATTTCTTACACTATTGGCGCGGTAGGATATACGAAAGTGTCTATGCAGGAACATATAAAACATAATCAGATATATATTAAGATGATAATTTAAAGGTTAGTGGAGTTCACAGTAAATAAAAATACATATATAGGACAGAAAACTAATTTTCTCTTATTTATAATTCTCTATTTTTCTCTTATTTATAATTTATTTTATTTGTATCTATTTTTGTGTACTTATAGTTTAATATTGCTATTTAAAACACAAAAATGTAAGTGTGACGCGTCTATGCAATTTAAAATATCAAAGACCGATAATATGTCCATAAATGTTATTGAAGTCCTTACTTATATAATATCTTCTAATGTGTGTTTTTTAAGGAAGTCATAAAATTGTAATAACCAGGAAAATGAGATTTAGTGCTTATTTTCAGACGTAGAAATACTTCTTGGGGAGCCGATCCAACAAGCAATTTCGTCTGAGAGTGGAATCGACTTAGTATTTGATTCTTTAGCAGATATTATTGCAGGTATGTATAATGTTATATATGTATTTTACCCCTTATTTATAATAGATATACATTTATATTCTCGTTGAAAAAAATGTTATCCATAATAGTGTTACAACCTAGGCGCCGACAAAGACAAATTCCACGTACAGATCTGTAGAAGCAAATTTTATTACCTGTCGGCATTTGAACTACTTCTAATCCTTTTATGATTGTCTTCTTTTGTTCACTTATTTATTGGCATACGTTTCTAATTATTGTAGCGAATAGCCTATTGTCCTGTTGAACTCGCTCAATAGCATCATTAGCCAGGTGTTGCGGATTCTGTTACATTAGTGGAGTACAAAACGACGGCCTGGTGGAAAGAGAAAGAGTAGTCAAGCTACGACTACGATACGGGCGTGACGTGTGTACATTCGGAAATCTAATAGTGACGGACTTTGCGCGTTTTATTGAATTACGACCTTCTGTATTACGTTTGGATTTGTAGTGTTCGGTTATATTAGTACCTGTGTTATACGTGTTTCTATAATTCTAATAAACTCTATAGTAATTCTAACAGCATTTTAATTCGAGTCCCGCTAAACTCGGGAGAATATAATATTAATAATGTCGAAAAGGGGAATGACTCGGTTTTTTTTTCGTGTAAATTTCGGTTTCATGTCGAATAATCATGTCTAAACTACCGATATACCTTGTATAAATCGATTCATATTCCTTAATATATTATAGTACAATCTATAAAGGCTCCCATGTTTTCATTTATTACATGCCTGCGAATCCTGACCGCTTGGACAATATTTCTGATACAAGTAGTATGAATGTTGTTAATATTACCTTGTTTTATTAAATGGGGTTGCTCAAACTTCACAGTGGAATGTTTAGGGTCGGCTAATATTAGGTCGCTATCAATATCAGTGAGAGCTGAGAGGTCAAATCTAGACTCCATTATACATTTTTTTATAAACGATGGCCAGTGATGAACAGAATCTTTCGATTTTATTCCGAGTTTTTGTTTTATTTATTTTTTATTTATTTTTTTATTGCAGGAGATCAGCAGACAGGCAGGCGGCCCACTTGATGGAAAGCGGTTACCATCGCCTATGGACATTTGCAACACCAAAGTTGCTACAAATGCGCTGCTGCTCTCTTAAGGGAGACTGGAACCTGGTCACTAATGCCGGAACACAACTCAAGGTTGTTATGGCGACATACTTTAGACCAGGGGTGGTAGCCATCCAGTCGGGCAAATGCCCTACCACCTGGCTGTGGGTTATTAAGTCGCCTCTTACGACAGGCCGCCCGGCCGCAGGTAATTGTATTCTTTCTCCGTTCCTGCACGGATAGAACCCAGCCAGCCCAGAACATAAAAAAGTCTTAGGATACGAAACCGAACTTTTTGAGAACTAATCAATCGCTAAATAAGGAAAAAGATACCTTTAAAAAGATACGTAACAAGAGTCGACCTATATATAAACATGAACGATTCGTGTGTTCGGGCATTTAATTACATTTGAGCACTTTACAATTTTTTTAATACCAATCTCATCACGAAAGAATTAAAAAAAAATTAGGTCGTTAACTTTCTTCTCAATTTCCGAACTTTAGGGGCTACTTTATTCAATATTAAATTCCTTTGATAGGTTATTTTTTGCAGCACGTCCAAACATTTCAAAATTTATCTTTTTTACATCATCCTCGAACGTATTTTTTTCAAGACAATATTTTATTTGTTACCAGAATTTTCTTCTTTCTTACTTTTCTAAAATCTTTTGTAAGTAATAAGGCAAATAAATGGACAGTAAGACAACAGCTGTAAGACCCGTAAGAGGTAAAATCTGAAATAGTATTAATTAAAAGACAGATCTGTATATACATATATGTATAATTAGAAATAAAAAAGATTTATAATTGGTTACAGAAATTATTTTTTGATTATTAATATTTATTGTATTATTTAGTATTTGCAAGTCATGTAAATGGCAAAACATACTAGAAATTATGTATGTATTATATTATGTAAGTATTATATATTTTTTTTTGTTTTTTTTTTATGGCAGTTCAGCCGACATGCAGACGGCCCACTTGATGGAAAGCGGTTACCATCGCCTATAGACATTTGCAACACCAAAGGTGCTACAAATGCGCTGCTGCTCTCTTAAGGGAGACTGGAACCTGATCACTAATGCTGGAACATAACTCATAGTTGTTAAGGCGACATACTTTAGACCAGGGGTGGTAGCCATCCAGTCGGGCAAATGCCCTACCACCTACCTATTAATGTACCTATGTTTTTGCAAATAAAGAATGATTGATTGATTATATTGCAGAAAGTGAGGATCTCTCAAGGAAAATCTCTTCATTACGAGACGTAAGCATCAAAGCGGGGGCTATGGCATCAGCTGCATCAGACAGAATCAAAGATTTAGCAAAGCAATTGGCCAACTTGAAAAAATACTGTAATTTGAAGGATGCACCTCTTTGCGATACTATCAACACAAATTCACTAGAAATGAAAATTAAATTCGATTTGGTAAATGTTTTGTTTATCATTTGATAAAACTATTCACGAATCGTGCAATAAGATTTAACTTCGTAATTTGAATTAATGTACATACAAAAATGTGGTATTTATTATATAAAACGTAATTGTATGATTTTTAAATCAGTTTAAAATTGAGATTCTTAATAAATTACCTACTTCAGTTGCAACTTATGACTAATTTAATTTAACGAATGACATGTTTTCAATAACAGAAAGTCAAAAAGCAAAATAAGAATTATCTTTGTTTGTTTTTTTATGTTTTCACTATTTTATATTCGATATTCAAAAGCTGAATTACAAGATTTAACCGTTTGAATCAGTTTGGTTGAAGGGCGCAGAAATTAAAGGGAACGTCGACGTTCAACGACATTGAATTATTTAATTTTATGTTTACAAAAGCGGTATTAGCGAAGCTTCGTTCGCGTTACTATAAGTCGTGCGCAGAAGGTTTGCCGATGATAACCCCTTCAGTTTCCTACAACCGCGACCCACGATTGCCTAGTTCTTAGTACTACTGAGACAAGCCCCGATCCCAAACGTAGGAAGTGGGAGGGGAGACCAGCGGCAAATATTCTACGCACGACTTATAATACCGACGTATTTGTTAGTGAACTGCAATGTCGCGCACCAAAAAAAAATGCGATCGCAGGGCAATCGTTTTAGCTATATTCATCTATCCCACAGAAATGTTAATTCGTCTGTGTAAAGTTTAATTTAAATTCGTTAGCCAGACAAAATTCCTAAAAATTATATTTTTGCTGCTGATCCCGATTAGTTTTGTAGTACCGCTCGTAAAACTGGTGTAGCTTTGGCGTAAGTCAAGGGCTAGTTAACATTTTTAAACAATAATATATTTGCACACCACTAATTATATAAAAGGACAGTAGGTAGGCACACGTTTTAATCCAACGGTATAGCAACGAAGTGAGTCGAGAGTGGTCCGACGGAGGACCGACATCGCCTTCACTGCGCGCTCCCGCTGGCTTAGTGGTCTGCCAGAGGCTCTTTGATTTTTTTCTCTTTTTTATTCATTGGACAAACTCGACCTAAGAAGAGGTTCTTATAATCGTCCAAATTGAAAACCAGAAGTGAACCATGAAATATCAAATTTATAGTCGACTTGTATATTTTTAGATTCTACATGAACGGCAACTATTGGAGCTTCGCACACTCGGAGTAGGAAACTTAACTAAAGCTATATCTATCGCAAGAAAAGAATTTCGTACCTTACCTTCAGCAATTGCAGCACAAACTTTTCGAGTTAGAGAAGGTAATAGTTTAATGTATTTTATATATTTTACATTCTGTGCAATTACAATAGTTACAAAAAATAAATCCATAATATACATCTTTAACATTATAACTTTAATTTCTACGAGCTTCTGGATGTAAATAATGCATTCTATAAATAATGTAGTAAAAAGTGCATTCATGTTACAAAGAATTTTAATAGGTGAAACTACAAAGCCAACCTAAAAGTACCAGTATGGTAACAAATGGAAAACTACTGTTTCTGTGTTTCACTATACAGCCGTGATAAGAGTAATAAATATACGTAATTACAAGGACATGCTCGCGACGTCGTCCCCGCTTGAATTTAAATTCCCGCGGGATTCCTGGGACACAAAGTTTTTTATTTTTAAATGCTGCTAGCATTTAAAAATAGAATGTAAGCTGTCGTTTTAGTGTAAACTGTGTCAGAATAAGCTAATTTTTATGCATCCGAATCACTTCAAATGGCTCCTGGGAAAATTTCCGCGGGATTCCCGGAATAATAAATATCAGACACTTTATAATATAAAATTTTCTATCGATTAATAAAAAAAAATCACATTAGAAATCGATTTTTTTTAATATGGCCATTTTGAATAATTCCCAGGAAGATTCTCGCGGGATACCCAGGATAAAAAGTAGCTCAGATTTTAAGTCTAAGAATTTGCTGTCGATCAGGGAAAACTGCATTGATATCGGCATAGTAGTTTTTACGTGAATCCCGAATAAACAAATAATAAATCTAAAAAAATGCATCGTGTTGTCCATCATTTATACGTGTATAGTCTATCCCCGTTCTTTTTAATAACTTCAATGTACAGGCCTGTAATGTTTAGAATTTTATAATATTATAGATATTACTGTTACTTACAACATTTTGTTAATATTTTTTCACTAAAATATTTTCTCTATAAAGTATATAATATTTTTGCCCTTGTCATAAATATAAAAATTATTTCAGATATCCTAAGAGACATTGAGGATAGAAGACAGGCAGTACATGCATCAGCTAAAATTTTAAATGATATTGCAAGACACCTTTCATCGGGTTTACAATATATAGCTAGACGTCTTGAATCGACTTTAGACAGAATTAATAGATATGAATTTGCTCGTTGGACTACTATGTTAGGTAACTATATATTTTAATTATGATATAAACTCAAACTGATTGATTACTGTAATTTGTGTTTGTGTATGAATATTTATTTTATTGCGTGAACTCAGCAGACAGGCAGACGGCCCGCCTAATGGAAAGCGGTTACCATTCCCTACGGATATTTGTTATACCGAAGGTGCTACCAATGTGCTGCCACTTTTGAAAGGGGTACTGGCCACTAATGCCAGAAAACAACTCAAGGTTGTTATGGCGGCTTACTCTAGACCAGGAATGGTAGCCATCCAGACGGATAAATACCCCAACAACTGGCTGTGGGTTGTTTTGTCGCCTCTTATGACAGTCGCCTGGCCGCAGGAAATTGTATTCTTTCCGTATCTGCACGGACAGAATTGATCAGTACAAAAAACATAATTTCGCTTAAAACAGATAGAGTTTATAATTAAACGCCTAAATAAAATTAACAAATTCATTTGGCAGTACAGGCATTAAAGAATATTAAAAATGAATCGCCCAACAAAAACACGCGACTCTAAAGAGCTTCTAATTTATTTATTTTTTGTAATAATAGAACAAATCTGCGGACTCTAAGTTTCGTATCTTTTTTTACTTGAGTTTAATTAATAAATATTGATTATTACACGCTTGTTTTTTTTTTACTTATAATATATTATTAAGTCTATCTTATAATACTTATTCTAATGAGTAGTGTTTCTGTTACAGTAATGTAGTGTAGAGTGCTTGGGCAGTGTGTTGCTTGCTTACAATTTATGTATATACTTATTTCTATGGTTTATTTTTCCCTTATTGTAAACATATACCTAATATTCTTAACATAAGTTACATAAATCTAATCTTAGTCCTATTGCCTGGTGTGTTGTAGACTTTTTGTGTCTGGTTGATATATATTGTTATTGGATTTTGTGTGCTGTGTTCTGTTATTAAGTGTGCGTGTAAGGTGTAAATGTTTAAATTACGCGTTGATGTGTTACTGTTGTATATTTTGTGTTAATTCTGGTGGTATTTGTGTTGATATTTGTTTTAGTTGTGTTTAATGTTTGATTGGATTATTATTTACGAATGTTTGGTGCTATGGATGGTATTTTGGTGATGTTAGTTGATAGGATATTTGTAGGATGTTTGAAGGGAAAGAAAGGTTAGCACTCCATTAGGCGTTGGACTACCATCTTGTCCCTCTATGCGTATCACCATTTTCAAGTTGTAGTCCCTAATCTCGTCGGTTGAGGCTTTTTCCGCTTTGAGGACGAAGATGGCATCTTCTAAACTTTACACGACTAAAGTTTAGGAGCTTTAAAGATTTACTGTTTCTCTGGACGATTCTGATTCATAATATTCTTCTTTCATGGCACATTGATCAAATACTTGTGGTTTCTAAAGTACCTAACTAAATAATCAATATAATGAAAATGTCATCTTATCCTCGAAGGAATAACAAATAAGCATACAATGAATGTCATATTATAATCCAGCAGCGTTTTGTGTGGTTTATTTCTTTGGAAAATTAATGTCATAATTATTATTTCTTACAGCTTGCATTGTTAAGTTCGGATTTGTCACGTTATTAATTTTATTAGCAATATTCTGCGGTTGTGGAAAAATTAAAAATCATGCTATGAGAACTTTGAAGGTGTAAGTAACCTCTCGAATAGAGTAATGGACGTAATATTTTTTTTATATAACAATGCTGCTTCTCTTTGCAGATCAGCAGTATGGCTTTGTTTCACTTCCCTTATACTATGGGTAATGGTGTCAGCGATATTTCTTATAGCAGGTCATGCAGAGGTAAGATTTTTTCTTAATAACAAAGTTATTATTCACCACCACACCAATTTTGTTATAGGTTTATTTCAAAAAAACAATATTAACCACCATAATAAAAACTCATATGTAGTTTTAGATAGACTGTTGCAGTAATTATTACGTTTAATTGTATGGTGTTCGTATTGTTACTAAAAAGTGTGGTAAAAGTGAAAAAAGGCGGAACCTGAAAATTATGCATTTTTTGTATTTGAAAAGTCTAAATATAGTTTGCTACGGTATAATAAGGACATTAAAACTATCGGAAACCCGTCATTTAGGTAAAAAATTAATAAACAATGCAATTAATTACGAAATACGTGCATTATATTGATAGAAATAATGTTCAATTTTAGCGT
Organism: Dendrolimus kikuchii; assembly: GCA_019925095.2. NCBI lineage: Eukaryota > Metazoa > Arthropoda > Insecta > Lepidoptera > Lasiocampidae > Dendrolimus > Dendrolimus kikuchii. The sequence goes on along the minus strand of CM034388.1, from coordinate 16,030,221 downwards.
GACGACTTACCTACTAATAATAATAAAAACACAATTACTTTAATTTTGGGATTAATCTGCAAATGTAACATATATGACATGATCAAAATAATTATAAAATCAAATATTACGGCATTGCTAAAAAATCACGACATTTTATAATTTGTAAGTAAAACCTCAGATTAATAATATTGAGAGACAAAGTTTTTACCTCACTTTGCTAATTGTCAGGCAAAAGAACTAAATCCGTACAGCATGAATATCAATATTATTCAATCAAACTGAACTTCTTTGAATGACATAAAAATACGGAATTTTAGATTTTTCACATTATTGTGATTAAGATCATTATTATATTTTTGTACTTTGTATATATAATTAACGACAACATGCAATACTAATGTTAGACAAACAATATATAGGTGTGAGGGGTGTTCGAAGGTTATGGCAAGGACAGTGGGTTAGGTTAGGTTATCTTTAGACCAAAGCCCACGAGCCGAGCGAGCAAAGCGAGCGTGCCGCGGCAGCGCCCGGCGAGTGCCAGAACCGACTTTAACTTTTATTAAAATTATCAACGAATAAATGCAAACCAGTCGGTTCTGCCACTCGCCGGCAGCTGCCGCGGCACGCTCGCTTCGCTCGCTCGCCTCGTGGGCTTTGGTCTAAAGATAACCTTTTTTTTTTTTTTTTTGATAACGCAGGGGGAATGTCTTTTCTTGCGACACTCCCTCGGGCCCTGGGGGAGGGTGACCGAGGGGAGTGTGGGACTCCCAGCGCAAGGGATCTCCACGCATCACTACCGCCGAGGGCGGTAGTAGTCGCGAGATCCCGTCCGCCGGACTACCCACTAAACCTAACCTGCGCCTCTTTCCCACGCTTTTACGGGGCGCCACGAGAACTAGAGCGTTGCTACTACATTCGTGACGCCCCTACGTCTGGCAAACTTCAGGACACCCCGAAGGCAAGGTGCCCTGCTTCATCAACAGGGGGGGGAAGTCCGCGGGTTCCCCCGGTCCCCGCGGTCCCCTGTGACGGCACTAAGGGAGGTGGGCTGCGTAGCGACGCCGCCGGCCGCCAGTCCGCCGTCGCCGGATCGGGTCTGCGTACGCATCCACCTCCCTGGTCCTCTCCGCGGCCTCCTTCAGGGACATTACCGTCTCGCTGAAGGAGGAAACCGCACTCCATCCGTCCTCGCTCGACAGCATGGCTTCAACCATTTGCTGGAGCGAGGACACAGGACCGACAATACTTTCTAGCTGATGACGCTGAGGTCCCCAGGCGGCGCACTCCACCAGCGTATGATACGCTGTATCGCTGGGTGCGCCGCACTCTGCACATTCTGGCGTCGGTTCACGCCCCGCTGTCTGATGCAGATACTTACCGAAGCAGCCGTGCCCGGTAAGTATCTGCGTCAGCCTGTACGTTAGGGTCCCGAATTTTCTCGAGACCCAACGAGACAGGTGGGGGCGAACCGCCGCCACCGTCTCTACTCCTGCTTCTGGGGACCTCAGGTCATCAGCCCATGCTTGGATCAGGGCCTCGGTCGCCAAGACCCTGATCCTTCTTACTACTGCCGGACACGGCCTCTCTCCTCTGTCTCTGGTGTCCTGCCGGTAGCGGTGCACTGCCGCGAGCGTCTCCGCCTGGAGCTCCCAGGGCGGATCACTCGCGAGCAGTGTCGCCGCTGTCCACGACACTGTCCGGTACCCCCGGATGGCCCGCACCGCCAGGACCCTCTGAGAACGTCTCAGATGGGTCCTGTTCTTGCGGTGAAGCGAATCGACCCATACGGGGGCGCCGTACAGCGCCATGCTCCGTAGAACACCAGTGTACAACTTTCTGCAGACCGTGCCCGGCCCTCCCACATTGGGTAAGAGTCTGGCCAGGGCGGCAGCGGCACCTAGCAATCTCGGGGCCAGCTGGGTGAAGTGGGCCCCGAAATTCCATTTTGCATCTAGGACAAGGCCCAGGTACTTCATCTGGGCCTTTACCGCTACCGCCACTCCCTGGACGGCGACATGCGTGCCCCGAGGCGGTTGTCTACGACGTCCGTAGAACATGAGGGCCTCCGTCTTCTCCGGGGAGACCCTCAAGCCCAAGCGTCGCATTCTCTCGACTACCAACGCCGTCGCGGCGTTGGCTAGTTCTACGGACTCGTCGTAGGTTCCGCCTCGGGCCGTGATGAGGGTGTCGTCTGCATAGCAGATCACCCCCATCCCGGGCAAGACTGGCTCGCGGAGGAGCCAGTCATAACCAATGTTCCACAGGATCGGGCCCAGCACCGAACCCTGTGGAACACCGCACACGACACGTCGCCTACCAGAAATCTGGCCAAAGCCGCCCTCCCAGAGGATGAACCTGTCTTGGAGGTACGCCTTCAACAGTCTTACAAGGTAAAGAGGCACTCCATGAGACCGGAGTGCCTCTAAAATGGTTTCGAAAGGTAGACTGTTGAAGGCATTTTGGATATCCAAAGATACCACCAAGACAGACTCCTCTATGCTCTCCGCCTCTCTCGTGAGGCTCCTCAGCGCGAACAGGGCGTCCAGAGTGGATCGCCCTGACCTAAATCCGTACTGAGCCTCCGAGAGTCCAGGCCCACCAGAATCAAGGTGCTGGACGAGGCGGCTCGCCAAGATCTTCTCGAACACTTTTGCCACCTCGTCCAACAGCACGATGGGCCTGTAGGCGGAGGGATCTTCGGGAGGGCGGCCCTCTTTAGGGATGAGGCACAGCCGGCCCTCTTTCCACTGCTTCGGGAACTCACCTGTCCTGATGCAGGCGTCAAAGAGTTCCCGAAGCTGGCCGCCTAGGTGTTTGGCGGCCAGGAAGAGGACCCGGCCTGGGACCCCGTCCGGTCCCGGTGCCGTTTTCCGGCCCCGGAGTCTATCCAGGGCCATTTCCATTTCCTCCTCGGAGACTGGGGGAGGATCAGTCTCCGAGGGTACATTCTGAGGAGGACACATCGTCGGAGGAGTGAAGGCTCCCGGATCCGGGAAAAGTCCGTCTACGATTCTATTTAGGACCCCGTCCGGCAGGGATTCCGTAACCGGGGTGGAACAGGCGCGCATTTTCTTGCGCGCCACCCGGTACGGACGTCCCCAGGGGTCCGCATCCAAACTAGATAGGATTTCTTCCCGGGCCCGGGTCTTCGCTTGGCAGATGGCCACCTGAAGAGCCTTTTTGGCAGCCCGATACTCCTCCAGGCGATGTTCCTCCTCACCTCTGTTCGGAGGATGCCGACGCCGGCAGTTCTTCAGAGATCGGCGAGCCCGAAGGGCTGCCTCCCTCAGACTCCCGATCTCTGCGGTCCACCAGTAAACCGCTGGTTTCTGCCGACGTCGACGCGACCGTGGCATGGAGGCATCGCAGACCCTCGTAAGGGTTCTGCGCATGCCCTCCGCCAGATCCTCCGGACAGGTGTTACTCTCTCGGTTGGTCCAGCCCTGGACGACGGCCACTTCCTCAGCCAGCTCGGGATCGAGCCGGCTGATGGCCCATCGAGGGAACTGACCGTGACTGCGTGGGGGGTTTGACCCTGTTCCATTGGGAGGAGGGGAAACTTCAAACCTTATATAAAGGTGGTCTGACAGAGTCTCCACCTCCTCCTCGACTTTCCAATTCGTCACCCTGCGTGCGATCGCATGGGTGGCAAACGACAGGTCTACGACGGAGCCACCCCGCGCTCGCACGCAGGTGTGGACCGAACCTCGGTTCAAAAGGGTCAAACCACTTTGAAACGCCCACGTTTCCACAGCCAGTCCCCTCAATTCGGTGACAGTGTTTCCCCAGGAGCGGGATTTGGCGTTGAAGTCGCCGAGTACGAACGTCGCCCTCGGCGACTGTCTGCCCACGGCGGCCCTGACAGAATCCAAGAAACACTCGAATTCTGCCAGGGGTCGGTTGGGGGAAAAGTACACACCTATGAAGGTGTGCTCCCCCCACCCTGCCACCGCGTAACCCCGCCCCCGCTCGATCTCGATGAGCGGGGTGCCAGCGCCCGAACTGGCTACCACTGCCACCGTGTCGTCCAGGTCCCCAACCCAGTTGTTCTGGGAGGGGACGTAATACGGCTCCGATATTACGGCCAGACCAACCTCCCACTCCGCCATGGACTGCAGGAGTAAATCCTGAGCCCCGGCGGAGTGGTTAATGTTCCCTTGAAGGAGTCTAATATGTCGTCCGGGATTATTGAGACATATTAGACACCTCCTGGTGTCTCCCTACTCCGACGTTCGCCGGAGGAACAAACTTGCCCCGTACGTGTGGAGGGAGGCAGCCCCTCGACAACGCCACGTGGTTTGCGTCGAGACCCGACTCAGCGCAAACCACGCAGTGAGCATTCGGCTCCGTACACTGTGCGACCCTGTGTCCGCTTCTGCCGCAGCGGAAACACAGGGCCGACCTATCGACCCGCCCATCAGGGCACATAACTGTGATATGGCCCGTGTAGAGGCACCGCATACAACGTATGGGCCGCCTCTCACGGGCCGAGACCTCTGCTGAGCTGAAGCCCACACAGATGTGCTTCAGCTCAGTAAGCATCTTTGCGACCGGGATAGGGCACTGTACGTAAGCAGCGCCCATCCCCCCCGGTCCCACACCGATCCCGCCAGATCTTACGTGCTCGCGCGGGCAGCCCCCTGCGCGAGCGATGGCCTCCTCGAGCATCCAAGGCGTGACCGAGTCGTCGAGTCCGGTGACGCGGATGTCCCCTTTTTTCACCGGCCTAGCGACCTCGGCCACGCCTGTCAACACAGCCCCGAGGGCCAAAGCCAGCCGGTCGGCCTTTTCGATGCCCTCCGGCCCTGGTGGCAGTTCCAGGAGCCGGGCATCGCTGGCCGTCCGGGTGATCTTGAGGCCCTCCTTGAGGCCCATCACCTGCAGGTTCACCACCGACGCGGCCTGCTGGAAGATCTGACGGTAGGTGATCCCGTTTTTAACGGCCTCAGGCAGCAGCGTCACCATGACCGCCGCTGCCTTTGCCTCCACCAGCGGAGCCGGTCTCCTTGGAGGGGGTCTCCTGACCGGCTCGTTTCTCCATTGAGGAGCAGAGGTTAAGGGCGCAAAGGAGGGGGCGGGGTATCCCCCCGCTCTTTGCTCGCGCATCCTTCTCCCTCTGCCCCTTCTCCCACCTCCTACCACTGTCCATTCGCCAGTGCCCTCCTGGGCGTGGGTGGGAGCAGTGGGAGGAGTCGACCACGTTGGGGGGGTTGGAGCCACCCCCTTCCTTCTGGGGGCCCTCTGCACTCCAGAGGGACCCGGTTTCGAAGCTGGGCGCGGAGGGCTCACCGCTTTAGCATACGACGGGGCGGTGGCCGCCGCCGTCGGGATCGACTCTACCTCCATCGCCAAGGGCTCCGCGGAGTCGTCAGAGTCCTTGGGAGGAGGAGCCGTGGGAGGTTTGGCACCCGAAGTCCCGGGTGCCGCCTTGGACCGCTTGTCCGCGGCGAGAGGCGGGCGAATGATCGGGGGGGGGAGCAGCCGGTCCTCAAGGCCTGCAAAGCGGGCGTTGATGAACTCCCCCAGTGACATGATGATGGAGCGCTTCAGCTCCTCAACGTCAAATGGGGGAGATTCTGTAGTGGCTCTCCCTCCCTCGTTCTGGGGCTCAGGCCCTGCATCACTGGCCGCGGCCTCCTTGGTCGCAGCCTCCCTAGCCGCGGCCTCCTTGGTCGCGGCTTGATCTTTGGCCCTGGCGTCCTTGGCCATGGCCTTCTCCTTTGCCGCGGACTCCTTGGCCGCGGTCTTCATTTCTTCGAACTCCCTACGGTACGACCGAATCTCGGCCCGTAGGGAGTCCACCTCGCGCTTGAGTTTCAAGTTGTCAAGGCTCAACTTTCTGGTTTCGGCGTCGACGGTCCTCCTGGTGAGACTTTCCGTCACCTCCATGAGGGCCGCCGCCGCCTCCTTTAATTTCTTGACATAACCCCCCTTGAGGTTCCGCGAGGTCTGGGCCACATTATATATGGCCGCCACGTGGACGCCGGCCATGGTGCGGAGTTCCTCCGCATCCATGAGGTCGACGTCCGTCTGCCTCGGGTCCATCTCGGGGGGTATGTCTGCCCCTTCTACAGGCGCAGAGGCCTTCGTCTTCTTCGCTAAGTTCTGGCGGAGGTCGCTGACGAAGGCCTCTGCCTCAGCCTCGACTTCCGCGGTCTCTGTGCGGGACAGCGTCGTTCCCGCGCTGTACCCTCGGTGGCGGGCCCCCAGGAGCACCTTGGCGCGCCGGGTCCCTGGCCTCTGGGTGTCCTCCTGGGTCACCACCTTTCTGCCTGACTCATCAGAGTCAGAACCAGCATTCTCCCCGCGGGAGCGTGCGTTTGCCCGTTTCCGGACCTCGCACACTCCCGAGGCGCGACTCTGTTCCGAGTCGGCCATTAGTGGCCTCCCCCCCCCCCATAGGGGTGGCGAGGGGTGAATCCGGGGCAAACAACAAATCCAAATCGTCAGAGAATCAAAACCAGTAAGAATAGCCAAGAAAAACAGTCAAAACAGAAACAATCAAAAAACAAGCAAAACCGGGTCAACAACTAGTGCAGATATCAGAAGTCCAATATGCAAGCCGAGTCGTCAACGAAGATCACATAAAACACCATCAAAACACTTTTCTGGTCTAAAGATAACCTAACCTAACCCACTGTCCTTGTCACTGATTACACCTTCGACCACCCCTTACACCTATACTTTGTTCTGCTTACATTGGTATTGCATGTAGTCGGTATTTATATATACAAACTAGAAAAATATATTAATTATCTTAGTTCCAATAATGTGAAAAATCTAAAATTCTATACTTTCATGTCATTCAATGATCTTCAGATTGATTGAATTATATTGGTATTCATGCTGTATGGATTTAGTCTTTGCCTAACAAGTAGCAAAGTGAAGTAAAAACTTTGTCTCTTAATATTATTAATCTGAGGCTTCACCTACCAATTACAAAATATGGTGGTTTTTTAGCAATGCCATAATAGTTGATTTTATAATGATTAATTATTTTGGTCATGTCATATATGTTACATTTGCAGACTAATCCCGAAATTAAATAAGTGATTGTGTTTTTATCACAACTAGGTGAGTCGTGATGCTAAAATTGAACATTATTTTTATTGATATGACGCACGCAGGTTTTTAACGTAATTAATTGTATTGTTTATTATTTTTTTACCTAAATGACGGGTTTCCGATAATTTTAGTGTCCTTATTATACCATAGCAAACCATATTTATAGTCTTTAAATACAAAAAATGCATAATTCTCAGGTTCCGCCTTTTTTCACTTTTACCAAAAGTGTAAGCATTCTTATGACATTTTCTGATCGCACCAACACATGCCACCATAACACTACGCACACAAACAAATATTTACAACATACCATGAAATATTTTCTTAAGTTTTCGCGACTTGTATACATAATAAAACTACATTTTAACGGTTTTAAGCGCGGTTTGGTTTTTCCGACGTTTCGGCCACTTTTCAGTGGCCGTGATCACGGAAGACAAAGATGTCAAGTGTCAACGAGTATTGTTAAAATTTTATTTAGCCTACCGCCAACTTATTAATTTTAATTATTTAATTTTATTTTTAATTTTGTTTATGGTTATTATTTACTCTATGGGAGCCTAATCTAATTTACTACCGCTTCGCAACATGTTATGGCTTGAAGAGAAGAAGCGGCGCAAGAAACTCTTCAGCAAACATGCCTAGCTCTAATAATTTTATATAATATTAAAACTCCTGCATCCTGGAGTGGGATATTGCATTTCACAGGTCTCAGAAATTGGTTGATCTTTTTCTGCGGCTTGAAATATGTTTTGATTGAAGCTCGCCTGAGGATGTGACCAATTCTGTCTGTGACCCCCTTGATGTAGGGTAGGGTAGCAGGGCACCGCTCAACTGAAGGTGGTTTGGGGCCTTTGTGACGTTGGTGTGGAGTCTTCAGCTGATTGCGTTGTAGAACTCGCTTGACATGCTGAAGCTCTCCAGCTATGTGGTTCTCGTCACAAATTTTTTGTAACACTGTTCTATCCTTACTTTTGTCAGCTCAAACTAAAAAGCATACGAGAAACCACCAACAGGTATAAATTGTATCGTCAACACAATGAATCCTAAACAAATATATAAAAAATAGAAATTTCATACAAGTAGAGATATTGCAGATATCGATAGGATATGATGATCTGAAATGTAAAAAATAATTAATAAAAACGTACCCACTCATATAAAAATTCAAAAGAAAATAAGCTCCATGATTTTACCCTATACAAAATATTAAATTATTTCCATAAACACAACACACGTTCCATAAACAAATTTTCATACATTTTACACGTAAATAACGTTAGAGCAAGACACTGGAAAAGAAAATCAAAATTTTAATTCCTTTGTGCCTTGGTTTGTGAAAATCGCTTTTGTGTGTATTGCTGCGTGTTTCTTTGAAGGCGTTTAAGTTCGAACCACTTATTTTGTAAGCTAAGGCTTACATACGCTAATGCTTTTTGTAAACATAACTTTTTACAAAAAGCATTAAAACATGGCGTCAACAAGAAAATATCTCCTACATAGTATAAAGTTGGTACACAATTATTCACTCACAAAGTAAACAAAATGAAATTTATTGTAGACTGGAGTTTGCCCCGTAGCTGCGCCGCGTGTCAAACCCTAGGCAGTATCTTTATTTTACTTACACAAAAACTGAATTCATTTTTTTATATATAATAATAACAAAGAAACTAAGTCCATATATTATAGTCTACACAACTGCCCAGCAAAACATAGCGGCGAGTCAAAGCCAACCTAATTTGAGGTATTTTGCTAATACGTCTATTCTATGAAAACGACATTATTTATCAGGATAAAAAGTATCCTAAGTGTTGATTCGGGATATAAGCCAGCACTATATCGAATTTCATTTAAATCCGTTAAGTAATTTTCACGTGGTGCTGTAGTAGACGACATACAGAAAGACAGACAGAAAAAAAATCTAAAAATTGTATTTTCGAAATCTCCTGGTCCGAATTATCCACCCTGATTTTGTTCACATTTTGAAATGTATTGTACAAACTCGAACAATTTACAGATTTATTATAGTATAGATAGATAGATATTTTCTTAGCAAAAGATATCAGTACGTACTAGTTATGCAATTGTTCATTCATGTGTATTATTTTCTTGTGTGCAATAAATAATATGCTATTCTATTCTATTATACGTGAGGATTACTTATTACAGGTATACGTATGCAATGCGTTATGGGATAGTCCACAGTATGGCACATTGGCAGCTCTGATGGATAGACCATCTCCTCTTCTTCCAAACAATGAAGGAATATTTGACAGACTTTTCAGAGACCTCGACAATGTCACTATTGATGTCTCGGTGAAGGATGTCTTAAGGTACCTATAATAATCACTAAATAAAAAGCCCGATTTGACACTTAAGATTGTTTATAGAACGTAACTTTGAATGAAACCAACACCAATTATATTATTTAGTTGATAATATACACATTTTTTACTGGTGCATTATATAATGTTATAAAACATATTTCCATCATTATTTTCCTCCAATTAACGAAATAATATTAAATTCTGTTATGTCGTATTAATCTATGAAGAAGTCTCAAAAACGATTACGTTTTAAGGCGTCTTATTTTTAATTTTACTGTTGCTCAAAGGGTTATTGCATTATTAACTTAATTCGATTTAGGAAAAAACTATATACATGTTTATTCCAAAACTAAAGTTTATTATGTAAGCATTATTTATGTATTTATGCTAAAACAACACTACATATATGTATTGAAGACAAAAATGATTGAATAAATATATATTATACAGATGAAATCATATTTTTTGAATAGATTTATTGTGGTGCGTGATAAATGCTTGTGGGAGAAAAGACATGTAAGACAAAACTTTCGCGCTTAATATCTATTTTGTGACACAAAACGTAATTAAGTTAAAATAAATCAAGCAATTAAAAAGTCGTATAATTTTAAATCGATTTCTCGTGATAATCAGTTGACTTTGTTAACAATTTGGACATTTCAATCCCTAAATATGTTGTAATGAGAACTGTCAAATCAGGGATTTTTATTTTATGATGATTATAAAAATAAGTTATATTTTGCATCTTCTAGCACATTCAAATTTAAAAAAATAATACTGCAAGCTTTGTTCATTGCAGATATAGTACCTACTTCCCACTTACCACCCGTAGGTATAGAATTTTCTTGAATCCTAATAAATTTAAATTTAGTAATAATGCAAACAACTTAGGCATAGTTACATTATTGTAAAACTACTATTAGATTATAAGCAAATGTGATATTCTTATAGCTCACATTTAGACATTTCCAGGTTTATAAACTAAAATTACAGACAAAAGCAAATATTACTAAAATTGAATAATATAATTCATTAGTCCATTTACAGTAAGAACTACCTAATTTTTTGGTGATTGATTTAGTATAATAACAAGAAATTATTAAAAATAACACGTGTCAGAGAAACGTTATAAAAAAAAATTCTACCTACTGTCATATATTTTTCTGTTCTCATATAAACAAACCACGATGACATGGGACAAGTGCGATGACCAATGAATACTTAATGTCACAGCCAGATACCCTTTGTTACATTTAGAATAAAGTACTTACTTAAACAAGCCAACAAAACGAATATAAAAAGAGATGTTTTCGAAAATATTTACAATCAATTTTTCCTTGTTAATCCCTATTAATATTATAAATGCGAAAGTAACTCTACCTGTCTGTCAGTCTGTCTGTCTATCTGTCTGTCGGAACACCGTTTCCACGTAAAAACTACTGGACTGATTTCGCTGAAACTCAGTATATATATATTTTCGATGCCGAGAATGAACATAGTATACTTTTTATCCCGAAAAATGGGATGGTTTCCGAGATAAAAATATATTTGTGTTTCTGTTTGTTATGCTTTTACAGAAAAACTACTTGACCGATTTAATTGAAATTCGGTATACATGTAATTTTAATACCGAGGGTGGACAAGGGATACCTTTTATCCCGGATAATGGGATAGATTTTGGGATTGATTTATGTAAAGGTTATCCCAAAAAGTGGGATAGGTTTTTTTGTGATTTTCCATTTTCGTTATTTTGGTCATCTTTGTCCAATTTGTCCTTTTTGTCCGATTTGTCTTTTTTGTCCTATTTGTCCGTTTTGTCCGATTTGTTCTTTTTGTCCTTTTTGTCATTTATGTAGTTGTCATAGACGGGGGAGAAATAAATATAGCTAGGACGGTTTGAAAAAAAGGTTGAAAGTTTAGATAAGACCAATCATTTCTCAAGTTTATAGATATAAACATTCATCATCTATAAAACAGACGAGCTTGCATGACAAGAGTTATGAATGTCAAAGAGGCAAGTGAGGTGTGTAAGAATAAGCCTAAATGGCACTCTGTTGTTCGTGCCTACCCCGCAAGGGAACTGGCGTGAAGTTATGTATGTATGTATCATCTATAAAAAAATCGATAGTAACTCGATATGTCTTTCCGTTAAGTTTTCACGGATATCTACTAGGAAAGGATTGATTTTAACGTAATTTTGTTTAAATGTAATTATAATACCGAAAATGGACATAAATACTTATCATGCCCGGAGATGGGATAGTTTGCGATATAAAATGAAATTAAACTTCCGATTGCAAATAGCACTAACATAAAAATTAAGTACAATGTAACCTGTATTAACAAATCCTGCTTTTTAAACAAAAAGCACGCACTAGAGGTTGACCCGCGGCATAGCCGCGGGGTAAACTCTAGTTTATATATAATTTTATTAATAGGTATGTACAATTCGTCGGTTTACTGCAAGAACTCAGTGACTGTCATATTGTATATGTCACATATTATATATAAGTCTCGAATCACCGTTGATTGAGGACGTTCCTAGCTAGACGTATTTTCGTGAATTTTTAGCCACGTTAGACGTCTAGCATAGGTGTTATTAGGTTTCCATAAATATACTTTTGGTGCCGTGTGGCTCTACAGTTTCGATATAAAAAGCCACAAATAAAATGAATGTATAATATAATAGCGGCGCTCGGCAGCTACTCACCTACCACGACCGTCCTGGAACATGCGAAGGAGTAAATATATCGATGCACTTGACGTCCCAAACTAAGGGTAACTGCCTCTTCCAGGACATCAATGACATTCCGACCTACATATTTTATACTTAAAAGCTTAAATATTTTCGATATAGAATAAGAGGAAATCGTGTCTTCCATAATAACCAAAATAGTTCAATAGGCCTTCAAAATTATTCCATGACTTGATTTGAAGGAACGCTATGCCCATAATTAAAGATGAAAACATCTTCGATGTCTCTTTGAAAGTCCAAACACGGTTCAAAACGGAAAATTCAACTTTACAGTTGAGAAAATCGCCAAATTATACCAATTAGGCAATCTTGTAATATAAACATTGAACTGAATTTTCAAATAAGAAATTTCAGGTAATTACGGAATATTCCCGAGAGAACTGGCTTGCTTCCTTATTATAATGCGAAATTTTAGATTTACTTTCGTGTAATGTCACTTTATGTATTAAATAAAACCACATTTCACTAATTATATTGTACGTATTAATCTCCATGTTTTTTGATTGATCTCTCATTGCCGGTGTTGCTACATCTATATCTAAAATACAACCTTACACCTTCCCTCTTAAGATTCGAATACATACTTATATAATAATACAAATCAACTTATGTTTGAAATCTTTTGGGTACTTTTATATTTGAACGTTCCCTCAATATATAATTGTTATTACCATTATTGTTCTAATTATTAATATTAAAATCATTTGAAATAGTTTTTGGATTAGAGTTACTCATAGGTATTTTATAACCGTTAAAAAATGACTTACAATTTATGTTACACTTACATAAACAAGATGCATTGTTTTTCTCATTTCCATTTTTCCCTCCCCATAGTTTAATAAACTTTCTATTTCTTCTAACACATTGACCATCTTGTGTTCTCACTAGATAACTGCGAGGTTCTTTTAAAAGTTTAACTATTTGTCCTGGCTTCCACATTTTCTTTTCACAATCATATAACACAACTTTATCCTTAGCTGCTGATTGTACCAAAGGTTTTGCATTTCTATCAAAATAATATTTCTGTACAGTCTTCCTGCACAACTGATTGTTATTAACATTTTTATTCAATTTCGGTTTTAATTGATACCTAATACAAGGTATTCTAGTTTTAATGCTTTTATTTAATAAAAGTTGAGCAGGAGAATATACCATGTTATTTAACCCTGTGTTTCTGTGATAATATTCTATCATTTTCTATGGCTTTCATATATTCATTTTTTTCCTCAGTTAATAATACCTTTTGTTTTACGTTATGTATAATTTTCACATCAGTATTTCCTACGCCAGGTAAGTCTCCAAATAATTCATAATTCATTTTCTGATAAACTTCTGGGGCAGACGTCAACCCTTGTGCTAATCTTAAAAATTTGTACCTTCCAAACGGTTTATTAAATCTTGTCAACTCTGTACTTTCTTCATCTAATTCTACTTGTAGATAACCATCTTTCATATCCATCACTGTGAAGTACTTTTTCCCATTTAATTTTGCTGCTATTGTCTCAGCCGTTGAAATAGGAACATATTCTCTTCGAATAGCTTCATTTAATTTTGTTAGATCTATACATAATCTTAAGTCTCCATTCTTTTTGGATGTTATAACTATGGAATTTATCCAATCTGTTGGTCCTTCAACTTTAGCAATTATTTTCATTTCTTCCAATTCATTTAATTTCTCTTTTAATTTGTCTTGAATGGCTATAGGTACATTTCTTGGCCGATGAATGTATGCAATATTATCTTCTTTCAGCTGTATTTTATACTTTTTTGGATATCTTCCTAATCCTTGAAAAACCTCAGAGAATTTTTCTAATAAATTTTGTTTTGTTGTTATGACATTTATGTTCTTAATAATTTCTAATTGTATGTAACTTTGCAATCTTAATATTGGAACTGATTTCATATCAACAATGTAAAAGTAAATATAATATTAAAAGTTATTGTATTCACAAATAATTTTAACTTTGCCAAGTGGCTTTAGTTCAGTCCCACCAAAAGCAACAAGAACTGTATTAGTATTTTCTAAAATTAAATCTTCTTGCTTGATCTTTTCATAAATCTCATATGGTAATATGTTGGATTCCGCGCCTGTATCAATTTTAACTGTATCAATTCTTCCTTATTATTCAATATCAGTGTTTTATACCAAGCTTTACTATTATTTTGATTAATGGAAAATATCTTTGAGACATCATCCTCCTCATTTTCATGTTCTTCTATAATATCATCAAAATTTCTAAAATTTGAATTTGTTCTTGTTCTATACATTTTTTTAAAATGGCCCATACGACCACAATTGTCACATTTCTTTTTATAGGCAAAACATGCATTAATTTGGTGTGAAGACCCACATCTCCCGCACTTCTTAATTATTTTTTCTTTTCTTTGACCATTGTAGCTGGTTCGTACTTTAGAATATAATAACATAGAATGTAATAATCACTAGGAAGCGAAAGGTGATTTTTTGTTAGACAATGAAACGACGCCATTCAGTCAAAACGGAAGAAGGATTTTATTTTTTACTTTTTTTGACATTACATAAAGAACACCTGCACTCTCGCGGGAACCCAAAGCCGGCGCCAGACATTCGCGTCGGTAACAAATCCCCACCCTAGTGCTGCTACTGCAGCACTAACTCTCAACAGGGATCCGGGCGACGCGAATAGCAGACCTCTTGAGAATTCCCGATTTAGTTTTTACAATAACCATACGTACACGTCCATCTTTACCAGAAACAACATTTTCAATAACGCCCCGTGGCCACACGTTCCTCGGTGCATCTGGGTCTACCACAAGAACCAAGTCCCCAATTTTTAAAGGAGGAGCTTCATCACTTGTCCACTTTCTCCTGGGCAACATATCTGGAAGGACCTCCCTTGTCCATCTCTTCCAGAACATATCGGCTAACCACTGTGCTATGTGCCACTGCTTCTTCAAATAAATCTCTGACTCATCAAAAACTCCAAGTCGAGGCAAATTGTTTGAAGAACCAAGTAAAAAATGGTTAGGTGTAAGTGACTCCATACTGCAAGGGTCCACGGAGACGTGAGTCAACGGTCTGCTATTAACTATATTTTCAACCTCTGTAAGCAGTGTAATGAGCGTTTCCTCCTTGGGTGCACGCTCCTGTAGGATAACTTTAAGAGAAACCTTAACACTTCGTATCAATCTTTCCCAAGCCCCACCCCAATGGGGGCTTGCCGGTGGAATGAAATTCCAGGTGGTACCTTTGTTGAGAGCTTCACCTTTCAGTTTCTCAATATCCAGGGCTTGAATAGACAGCTTCAATTCTGCATCTGCTCCTCTAAGGTTTGTCCCATTATCGGAATACAGATTGAGTGGCCAACCTCTTCGTGCAGCCATGCGACGTAGTGCCATTATAAGGGAATCTGAGGTGAGTGTATTCACAATCTCTATATGTATAGCTCTAACAGTTAAACAGGTGAATAAAACTCCATATCTCTTTTCTCTGTGTCTCGTGACAGTGACTTCCATAGGCCCGAAGAGATCTAGACCGCAGAACGTAAATGGGCGTTGATGGTGGGCTACTCTGGCCTCGGGTAAATCCCCCATACGAGGCGGTACCGGTTTAGCTTTCCTGATGCGGCAGAATATGCACTTTGAAGCGATCTCCTTTACTGTAGGCCTTATTTTCACAATCCAGTATTTTTGTTTTAGTTCATTGACTACAGTTTCTTGATTTCCATGTAAAAAACTGACATGGTAATGCCTGACTATTAATTTAGCTAAATAATTCTTTCCATCCAAAATGACAGGTCTTTTCATCTCAAAATTAACATTTCTAGCAGCATCTATTCGACCACCTACTCGTAGAAGTCCATCTTCATCCAGGTAAGGTGACAGGGTAAGTATTCTACTTTTCTTGTCAATATTCTTATTATTTTTAAGCATAATTATTTCTTCCCAGAATGTATCTTGTTGTGATTTTAGAATCAACATGAGTTCAGCATTCTTTAATATTGTACTTTCATCAACAATAAGTTTTCTACATTTATTTATAAACTTAAATACTGCCGCAGTGGATCGAAGTAAGCGCAGCCATTGAGAAAATCTAGTCACCTCAGGTACGGGTAAGTCAGCATTTTTAGGTAAATTCTGTATGATATTCACTAATTGTGATTCATCTTGATCTTTATCAAATTTGATTGTACATTGTGGCCAGTCTTCTTTATTCATGTATAAGAACTGTGGACCACTAAACCATTCCTTTTGTAAAGATGTACAATCATAATTCTCCCTAGTTGCAATATCTGCCACATTAACACCTGTTGGAATATACCTCCACTCGCAAGACTTTGTAATTTCATCAATCTCAGCCAATCTGTTCGCTTCATATGTTTTATATGAGCGTGTATTATTATTTATCCAATGTAAAACTGTTGTCGAGTCGCACCAAAAAACTCGACGACACGGTGTCAATTTATGATCCTCTATAATTGTTTTAGCAAGTCTCGCTCCTAACAAAGCCGCTTGTAATTCAAGACGTGGCACAGTCACGGATTTCAGCGGAGCAACTCTACTTTTGCTGGCAACAAATGCAACCATAATTTGATCATTGTAAAACCAACGCCAATAAGCAACAGCACACATTGCCTTTGTTGAAGCATCACAAAATACGTGTAACTCTAAATTTGAATAAATTATATCCGATTTGTTAGAATCCAGTGTTTTATTGAACTGAGATGAATATATACTTGTTTGGTTTCCATGTGACAAATTACCCAATATAACTTGTTGACATGTAGAACTGGCAGATTGATAACATCTTGGTAAACTTATATTACTAATAACCTTTAGTTGCTTTAGCCAGTTGCGCCATTTTTGGTTAACTTCATCTGTAATGTAATCATCCCAATTAATCTTTGACCGCCAAGTATCTTGAAGCATAATCTTTCCATTAATTGTAAAGGGTGACAAAAATCCATAAACATCGAACACTGACATGATAATTTGTAACATTTCACGTTTAGTAGGCCTTTGTTTTCCACTAATTATATCATGAGATATCTTCTTGAATGATAAATCAAACCTTAAAGTATCATCACCAGGATACCATAACAATCCGAGCGTTCTTTCACTTGTATGTTCTTTGTCAATTGTAAGATTTACAGCTGATGAACTAATGATGTTCTTTGGCAGATTATTTAACACCGTTTCACTATTACTTGTCCAATTACAAATATTAAATCCACCTTGTTGATGAATAAAGATTATTTGTTTTGTCAATTCAATTGCCATTTTTTCATTAGGTAAAGAATCAATATAATCATCCATAAAATGTTGTTGACATATAGCACTTACCGCAGATGGCATAGTTGACTCATATTGTTTAGCATTTTTGTTTTTAACATATTGAGCTATAAATGGGGAGCAATTAGCACCGAAAATTAAAGAAGACATTGCATATATATTGACAGGTTCACTAGGGCTGTCTCTCCAAAGAAATCTTAAAGCATTTTGATCCTCAGATCTAATTTTTATTCTTAAAAACATATCTTTTATATCTGCTGTTACAGCTACCTTATGTATTCTAAATCTGAACATAATGCCAAGTAATGAAGCCAATAGGTCAGGCCCTTTAAGTAAAAAATCGTTTAAAGACAAACCATTTGACCTGGCAGCAGCGTCAAACACTAGTCGCAGTTTCTTCTTGTTTGGATTGTCAACTCCAAAGTGAGGCAGGTACCAGGTAGGTAGTGGAGTGTCTGGAACTGTCACTTTATGTGCATAATTGTTCTGAAAAAGATGAGTTATTCTACCTTTATATTGTTCACCATACTCTTCGTTAAACATTATCTTTTTTTCCACATACTTCAATCTCTTCAGCGCAGTGGGAAAGGTGTCTGGCATAATTGAATTTCTATTCTTCCAGGGCAGCCCCACCTCCCATCTTCCATCAAACAACCTAGCTGTTTGATCTAACTGAGTCTGAGCATATAAATCATCTGGATTCTGACGTTGTTTAGCCGATATGCCAATTGCATCAAGAGAAAATGAACTCTTAACCAAGTCATGAATGTCTTGTAGAATATGATTATTATCCTCACATGAAGTGTCTTTACAAAATAAAGTAGTTTGGTTACAATTTAACATGTTCACTCCAAGCTTATGTGAAGTGGGCGAGTTCAACTGCACCCTACCATGAATGCACCAGCCTAGAGGAGTAAGTGTGGCACACGGTTCGTTTGGTTTACCTAACTTAGTTTCTAAAGGCATAATTAAATGATAATTATCTTGACCTATCAAGACTTGTGGTTTTGACAACCCTAAGTTAAATTCATTTTTGATTTCATATAAATGTTTATAAAATTTACAATTAACCATTGGTATATTTTGTATAGGAATATTTAAACCTTCTACACTTAACATTTGACATTGGAACATTTCACCACATTTATTTGCCAAATTAATATTAACAATATTTGCAATACAATTAATTTCACTATTCTGCCATGCCCCACTCACCTTCATACAGCGTTGGCTACCACTTAAACCTAAATCATTTGCCAACTTATTATTAATGAGTGAGACAGTTGAACCATCATCTAGCAAAGCTGTAGTATTTATTATTTTTCCATTATGGCCATATATTTTGATAGGTACAATTTTTAACAAAACATTATATGTGTTACTGTTAACATTAGACACAATTTCATCATTTTGGCTTGATTGAGGTGTCTCATCATTTGCATTGTTTTCTAAAGGATGTTTAGTGAAATTATAATGTAGCAAATGATGATGGGGCAAACCACATCCCTCTACTTCACACATAGGGGCAGTACAAGTGTCCCTTTTATGATGAGACATTAAACACTGATAACAAATACCATACCGTTTCACAAATAACCATCTGTTTTTTCTCAGTGATCTTTTGAATAATTTACAATCTAAAAGTACATGTTTACCTAAATGACAAAATTTGCATATTTTATTTAATTCAGATTGCACTAACACCTTTGATTTATTTGTATTTTGTTGCAATTCAGACTGCAGTAACACTTGAGGTTTATTCACATTAAAGTTGTCTCTACGCTTGTAGTTATAATAATCAGGTTTAGAATTTATTAAATGAACACTAGAAAGAGATACTTTTTTTGCTTCTTCATACAAGAAGGTAGACAAAATTTCAAGTGTAGGTTTACCTGAAGCGATGAGTGGATGACTGTAGTCTACCCACTTAGAGATAAGGATGGCAGGCATCTTACCCAATATGATGGTAGCGACATTCATGCCCTGCAGATATTCCTGTTTGCCAAGTGCCTGTACCGCTGCTACATAATTTTGTACTTTGACTGAAAAAGAAACTATTTCTTTATGATAATCTTGTGACATTGAATGCATTTTTCTAATATCCTGCATAATTTTAGTGATTATGTTATCTGGGTTTCCAAATTGAAGTTGCAATGTATCCATAACTGTCTCCGGGGATGAAGCGCTGATTAGAAGCGCTGCAACACAATCCTTGGCTGCCCCATGTAGGCACTTCCGTAAGCGCCACAGGTTCTCTTTGGGGGTAAACTTACATACTTCTGTGGACTCTTCATATGCTTGTTTAAACTGAAGCCATTCCATACAGTCCCCGGCAAATGATGGCAAGTCTCGGGGTGTAGATATGCGACTCAACAAGCTAGAGTCTGGACCATTGTGTGCTGAGGCTGTAAGGTCATTCAGTGCCTTAGCAAGAAGATGTACCGTCGTCCCGCCCTTGTCATGTGATGTTATAGGACCTGGCTGTCCTTGTTCCTGGGCTGTGTGTGCCTTTAATTCTTGATCGCCTTGCTCCATCCACTGTTCGATATTTGAACCATTCGAACGCTTGTCATTTGCGCCCCTTTGGCTATTATATTCCTCTTGCAGTTCAGCCAGATTAGCCTCCAAGCGTTTTTCAACAAGATCGATCTCGATGCGAGCTTTAGCCTCCGCCGCTTGCAGTTCTAATTGTTTCTTGCGCGCCAACAAAGACGAAGACGTCGATTTTTGAGAATTATGTGACATATCCCGCATGGCGTCCTTTCTGCTCACGCCGGCACCGTCTTGATTCTTTCGTGTCTGCACCATTTCCTTCTCGGGAGTGAAATACATATATTAGATCCGGTCGCAGGATCAGTTTGTAGCTGGTTCGTACTTTAGAATATAATAACATAGAATGTAATAATCACTAGGAAGCGAAAGGTGATTTTTTGTTAGACAATGAAACGACGCCATTCAGTCAAAACGGAAGAAGGATTTTATTTTTTACTTTTTTTGACATTACATAAAGAACACCTGCACTCTCGCGGGAACCCAAAGCCGGCGCCAGACATTCGCGTCGGTAACAACCATCAAACACTGGTTTTTTATTTACCGTATCCACAAATTCTGAGGACGTTGTATTTATTTCCTGCAACTGACCCACTGTGGACTCAGCCGCTTTTCCCATATAAATTGCGTTTTGTAAGGTTAACTTTGATTCTCTTAATAAACGTACGCGTAAATTTATACAACTTACCCCCAGTACAATTCTATCTCTGACCACTTCGTCTCGATCTTTATAATTGCACGATTTACTTGCGGTCTTCAACTCTGTTACGAAGTCGTCAAATGCTTGCCCTGATTTTTGTATTATTTTGTTGAATTTATAACGTTCGAATATTATATTGCACGTAGGTTTAAAATGTTCTTCGAAACTCACAATGATCTTCGCCATAGTTTCTTTTCTCGATGATTCAAAATTGTTGTAAATTTCTAAGCAGTCCCTACCAATTAAATTCAAAAATAAAGCTATTTTCCTTTTTTCACTTATATTTTCGTTGTTATTTGATACTTGAGTGTCGGGGTGAAGGTAAGGAAAGGAATGCTCCGGTGGTTCGGGCATGTGGAAAGAATGCATGATGAAAGAATGACTTAACAGATATACAATGCAAAAGTGAATGGATGCAGAAGTCGTGGAAGGCCACGACACACCTTCCATGATCAAATTGATCGTGTACTAGCAGAAAGTGATGTCAGGAGCCTTAAGAACAGACGAGCGTGCATGACAAGAGTTATGAATGTCAAAGAAACAAGTGAGGTGTGTAAGAATAAGCCTAAATGGCGCTCTGTTGTTCGTGCCTACCCCGCAAGGGAACTGGCGTGAAGTTATGTATGTATGTATGTATTTGATGCTTCAATATAAATATCAAATTGTTGTTTAAACAGTAACCACTCATTGTATTTGTTAGGCACTGCTAAATTTATAGCATTCGGTACCCTAAATCCACTCATTATCACTTCTCCTATTATATGTACTCTATGTTATAACTAAACACACCTGACACCATGTAATGTTACTTTATGTATTAAATAAAACCACATTTCAGTAATTATATTGTATGTATTAATCTCCATGTTTTTTGATTGATCTCTCACTGCCGGTGTTGCCACATCTATATCTAAAATATAACCTTACATTTCGTTTTTCAAATTTACCTATTATTGAATTAGTATGGAAAGGAGTGTGTATAATGCTAGTGTTGCGGGGACGCTGGATTTAATGACAAGCAAACTTTGTCAAAATGAAAGAAAAGAAAAATGGGACAATTTCGAAGGGTAGTGGGAAGAGAGAGAACGCCCGTACATGTTTAATGAAGCATTGGATATCGGCGACTCTTCGGCTTTTCACTGCACTTCACGCTTTCAACTTTGTTAATTATGTTATAGTTTCCTTTGTATCGGCCTTATTCATAAGAGAGTTACGAGTAAGACCGCATGCATTTACATACGGTGCGGGTTATATTATATTTTATATTCATTTATTAAAGTTATTTACAGTATTTGATAATGAAGCGATGAGGCGCAGAGCGATATTAATTGTATTTTATATTTGTTATTTTATGTAATATATTATATTAAATAAAAAAACTTAAGTTATTTATATTGTATTCTACCCATAGTCCCTTAAGACTATAAGTAGAATACTGAGCTTAGATCACCGTCTTTTATGGGTAAGGTGCCCAGAAGGCTGGCTACGTTTCCTCGCTGGATAGCCATACTGATCCGTTGCTCGAGACAAGCACCAGCCTTCTTATCACCTGAAGGGTCAATGAGTCGTATTTATAAATTTGATATGTTATATATTTACAATGTGCGGGACGATTTTATTTGATAACGTTACAATGAATGACTGACGTGCGTGCGAAATACGAAACACGCCATCAGATTTCAAAGAAGAATTTAAATTAATTAAAGAAAAGTTTGTATAGGCCGAAAGAAGGTTACTTGGCGGTTCCAGTTAGATTTTAGGTTTCACTGTTTTAAAGTTCAAACCCGTACATCCCAGCAACGATACCATTTTTTGGTATGTTATGTATTCTATTTTGCAGCCTCATTATAAAAGTAACTATTAGTAGTTTATGTATATACTTACATATGTAAACATGTAATAACATTTATCTATCATCAGTACTTTTCCAATGAAATGAAAAGGAACCAACAAACAAACTCATTTACACATTTATAATTTTTATAAGTACAGGCTGATATAATTTTGAAAAGGGAAGAAAAAAGTACCATCCATTCTTCTGCAATTAGGAAATTCAATCATTAGCAGTTAAATAATAATACGAATTGTAGTAACTGTAAAAGAATATTTTATAATCGTATTTGATTTCATAGAAATACGTCATAATGCTTGTTACATTCCAGGGATTGCGAGAAGGACAGACCGGCTTATATCGTATTTCAGCTTGACAAAGTGTTGGATGTTAATAAAGAGACGTCGTATTTCGAATGGGAGGAGTTGCAAGCGGATCTAGGGAGGCTGGCTTCAGCTATTGATGTAGGCCTCTTGAAAACTATATCAGTAAATTTCAGTAAACTGTTAAACGAGATGCTGCTTGTCTCTGACGTTACTTTGGCTAAATACAGGTATATATGGTTTAATCTACGCCTAAATGCTGGTTTCAATACTATGATTATTATTAATAGGTCTCATAGTTAATCTACTTTAATATACACGATCGGTAATCATAGTCAGCACTGTGAATAAATGCAAAAACAGAAAGTCTAAAAGAAAAATAAAATTATTAACAATTCTAAGTATCTTAATCCTGTTTTCTGATTTCAGGATGGATTACAATATGCCTGTCGTGGGAAAAGATTTGCCTTCTTTAATCGATCAGCTTCAAAACATAGCTGCTCAAGTAACCGATCTGACTACGGCGGGAAGATTAGAGACATTAGGTAATTAAAAGAATAATAAATTTATTACTAATATTTTTATTAGACAAAGAAAAGTTAGTTCATCGGTCTGGAATAATAATATCAGCCCATTAATGTCCCACTGCTGGGCTTCCCATTATAGGGGGAACAGACAGTATACCCGTTACACTTGTCCAAGGCGGCTTGGCAGGTTTGACACATCGGTTATCTCAATGTGCAGGTTGCATCACGATGTTTTCCTTCACCGTTGTTAGTACATGGTAATTGTAGCAATATGCACATTAGATCAGAAAACTGACTAAAAGGTGCATGCGTTCCGGCCAGGATCGAACCCGCGCCCTCTGAGTCCGGGACGCGTGCGCTAGCCCTTACGCTACCACCACGACACGCTACCGGTCTGGAAAGCGACAAACAAATAAAACTATAGATTATCATAGACATTGTTATCATTGACTTAACAGATTTTATGCCGCATTTGCAACAAATGAGATCCAATAAAGTAAAAGTAATGTAAAAGTAATTCTTTTTACAAGCTTTTATTTAACTTGTAATGGATGTACCTATGTATGTATGTATGTAAGTTCGGGTGGAATCTTGAAAGTTAAATTTGACCAACTTCCCGATTTCCGATTGAGCTGAAAATTTGCACGCATATGTATGTCGCGTGACAATGCAATAATATGATACCATTGAGCCGATTTGATGATGGAGTCGGAAGGTGGCCATAGGTACTCCTGTACTAAACAAGATAGACCCGTCGTGTTTGAGCTCGTTTTACTTGTCTTGACTAGCACTCTGCTGCTACATCATATCCAAGATCTCAAAAGCTTGTATTTAAAAACTTGTTTTAAAAAGCTTATTGTTACCTTTTAATCATTGAACGGTTCAGTGGAACTTAAAATGCAAAGAAATAAATTATACACTGAAGAAGGACGATAGGCTGTCTTCTGTTTTATTTTTATTTTAAGAATCGTATGTCCATATGTAACACTTTATCTAACGCACATGATATCGAATTTCATTTCCACGACTATGAACATGGAACAAACAGACACAAAAATTTAAAGTCACTTACATAAATATTAATATGAATTTAAGTATGAAAGAAGAATAATAAAACTACGTTTTAACGGTTTTAAGCGCGGTAATTTATTTTATTTAGGTTTTCCGACGTTTCGGCCACTTTTCAGTGGCCGTGATCACGGAAGACAAAGATATCAAGTGTCAACGAGTATTGTTAAAGTTTTACCGTAGTGTTTAAGTTTTAACGTAGTTTTATTATGTATACAAGTCGCAAAAACTTAAGAAAATATTATATGAAAGAAAAATTCAATGATAAACGAAAAGTCATCTTCGATATCGATTGTAAGTCCAGTTATAGTACGATTTTTATCAAAAATGACATCAAAGACCTTGTATAGGGAATAAACAAACTCACTATGATAAAAGTAAGGGAGTACAGAAAACTTTCACCAATTCTACCCTTATAACAAGTATAAGTCATACACGTTTCAGCTTCGCGAACACAAAGGTTGTACGTCACAAATATCAAACCATTGGAACAGTTGAGAGCAGAGGTTGTATTCAAGTTAACTGAACTGGAACTTCAATTGATGCCATTCCGAAGGAAACTGAATATATCCTTAAGTCACATTCATACGGCACAATTCTATATCGACAATCAAGGTGATGTTATTGCCCAGAAGGTAAGTACTTTTAATTCGAAGATTATGTTGCTTCAGTCCAGGTGATTGATTCTACATATTAATGACCTTGACCTTGAAAGGATGTTTGGGTGTTAATGTATCAGTTTTCTAATATTGATAACAGAAGATCTTACTTTGTTCGGAAATATACATTATATGCGATTGCATGCATCTACACTCATTTCTAATATGTAAGTGCATTCAGTAATTTTTACCTGATGCTCTGACAGCCAGACAGACAGACGAAAATTCTAAAAATTTACTTTCGGAACCTGCTGATCCGAATTAGCTTCACGTATCAGAGCTTTATTTTCACGTCAAATTTATTAATTTGTATGTATAGATAGAGATCTATACATACAAATTAATAAACTTAAGTGTCTGTTTGTAACGTCATTATAAAACCTTCTTATTAAATACACATGAAAGTATATACGTTACCTATATAAAAAAACTATATTTTTTTGTCTGTCTGGATATTCCGGCTAATTTCTGAAACCACTGAAGCGATTTTGACGAGACTTTCAATGGCAGATAGATGTTATAACTAGTAACATACGCTACGTTTTTTTAGGATTTCAAGAAAAAAACTCCACGCAGACGAAGTCACGGGCATAGCTAGTATTTTATAAAAGTAACGTTTATAAAATTTTGACAGTGCTGTTTCTTGTACTCGTGCAAGCAGAAGTCGACTTTAAGGGGTCGAACATTTTCATTCCGCGAATGTACAAACTCGAACCGTTCACAGATGTATTATAGTATAGATAGAAGAAGATAGATTTGTGCTTTATTTATCGTAATATAAAAATCACAAATCACCATACTTCACGAAATTGATTTAAATATTATGAAAGTGTGAAAAATCGTCAGTTCAGAAAATTCTCTATAATAGCTTTTAAAGTATTTTTACTGGTATTTCAGAAAGTATCAACCTATGTGTCGCGGTTGATATCTCACGCAGCCGGTTGGAGAACACATGTGTTGGTTTCCACTGGAAAACACGCTGCTCGATGCAAACCCCTCTTTGCTGTTTATTCTGCTGCCAGATCACTATTGTGTACTAAATACATTGCGTCCTTGGTGGGTGTAACTTTCATAAAATCAATTCTCCTAATTTAAGCCTTAATAATAATATTTAATGTATCTTATTATTAAGCAACTAACTGACCCGGCAAACTTCGTACCAGCTCAGAATCAATAAATAAAAAGCCGAATGTAGTAATGTTATTAATGTTAATAAAAAATGTGGTTAAAACTTAACCGGAACAAAAAGAATTCGAACGACGGGACGAACGTCAAACGTTTGGCATATAAACCAAAAAAAGAGAAAAAAGCCTTCACATTTAAATTTAATTTGATTTCTAAACGACTTTTAAATTTAATTGATTTCTAAACGAACTTTTCTAAGGTAAAGCGAAGTTGTTGTTTTTACTATATTCCAATTTTTTTTCTTATATTTACTCACCTTTTAAACCTTTCCTGGATTTCCATAAATAATTCAAAACCAAAATTAGCCGAATCAGTCCAGCCGTTCTCGAGTTTTAGTGGGACTAACGAACAGCAATTGATTTTTATATATATAGATAACGATAAAAGAAACAATTAGCTAAGCTATTTATTTCTCCATAAAAACCATACATATTGATATTGAACAGCAATTTATCAATTCTTGAATCTAAACCTCATTATTTACAACGCATTAATTTACGATCTTCTTTTCCCGTTTCTATCAAGACCTTTCAATGCGATTGAAAGAAGTCTAACGTGAACTAAATGCTGGCCTGTATATTGGGCAACGCGTTGGCATCACAGCGCGGAAATTGGCCCGGACTTTGGGGACGCTCTCCACCAAGAGAGATCTTAAATCCATTTGTTATTTGTAGTTATATTTATTTTAGATTAATTTACTTTTAGGATTTTATTGCTTTAGATGATGTAAATGTACTTGTAGAATATTTTATTTCCCTAAAACATGATTTTTAAAACATAAAATTAATTTTATTCTTATCCTTGAATAAGTAATTGAAAACTTATCTTAAATATAAAAATACTAGCTGCACCCGGCATGCGTTGCAATGCCACGTAAAGTATAAAATTGTTTGCTTATATATTCTGTTATTGGGCCATAAACCTTCGCGGTCGTCCTTAGAACACCCTACCACCACCACCCTACACCAGTTTTATCACAATCTGATCAATTATTTAGATATGTATAGAGGACAAACGTACAGATATTTATTTGCATTTATGTAGATAAATAGCCATGTTATTATAATTAATAATTGTTTTATCTGTGCAGGAACGGAGAAAGAATACAATTTCCTGCGGCCAGGCGGCCTGTCGTAAGAGGCGACAAAATAACCCACAGCCAGGTGGTAGGGCATTTGCCCGACTGGATGGCTACCACCCCTGGTCTAGAGTATGTCGCCATAACAACCTTGAATTGTGTTCCGGCATTAGTGACCAGGTTCCAGTCTCCCTTAAGAGAGCAGCAGCGCATTTGTAGCACCTTTGGTGTTGCAAATATCCATAGGCGATGGTATCCGCTTTTCATCAAGTGGGCCGTCTGCCTGTCTGCTGAACTCATGCAATAAAAAAATTAAAAAAATGTTATCGGACAATCGGAACTGTTACTTTTTAATAATCATTTTGGAGTTCACTTTCATAATAAAACTACGTTTTAACGGTTTTAAGCACGGTAATTTATTTGATTCTCGTTATTCCGACGTTTCGGCCACTTTTCAGTTGCTGTGATCACGGAAGACAAAGATGTCAAGTGTCAACGAGTATTGTTAGTTTTATTTAGCCTACCGCCAACCTGTTAGTTGAACTCCTAAAAGATTAAATTATTTCAAGAAACTATATATTTATTACTAATATTCGAAATCATCTCAATTAATCCACTGATAAATATAGAGACTAAAACAGTTCGAAACTTACGATATTGAGGTAACATATTGATGTCAGTTCTTTTAATTAATTCATACAATGGTATTATGAATTTGTTTTCAGCACGGTTGGTGGGTGTGTGGCTTCTTTCTGGGTGTATCCTGGTGTACAACATTAACTCCACTATGTGTGAAACTATGGCGGTCATACGGAAAAAAAATCAGAGCTCAAGAAATGCTGATGCTTAACCATATATCCGGGTGAGATTATTCAAGCAAACCTCTCTTATCCCTCCCTTTCGAGGTTGTCCCAGAGCACCAGAGTAAAAAACATATTTAAAATGTAGACAAAGCCATAGGATAAATAAATAAATAAAAAAAGCATAGCATTCCTGAATGTTACAAATATCTAAGGATGATGACAACAGTTTGACATCAAGTACTCTTTGTGCCCTTTTGCCAAAAAACAAACAAATTGAAACTTTAACTCTGAAATTAATGTATGGTCTGTTTTAATATCAATGTAAATAAATCTATATAAAATAATAAATAATCATTTTTTTTAATTTAACACAAATTATTATGTTGTTATTTTTGTTACATTTAACGAAATGTTATTATAAGATACAGATATGATTTAGATCAATAGTCCAGAAGAAGAAATACACAGTACTCCTTTTTTATCTTCTTGTTTACATTTCGCCTTTCGTAGTTTCAATGAAGAAAATTCCAATGGAGAGGATTGTAGGCATATTCAGGCTGAAACCATAAGTTGTATCGGAAGTAGGCGGCACATAGCAGAGAAAAAGAAGAAATGTATGGTTAGGAAGGGTTTTGTCGCGAAAGCTCGTCCATCTTCTCTCTAAACACAGCTCCGTTCTATCTACTAATGGATATACTATAATTACTGACCCTCTTTTCTCTCTAACTAGATTTAAAGCTTTATTTAACTTTGTCGTTATATTAATTTATGAACTAAAATGTACTTGCAGGCAACAAGAGACACCAACCACTGCATTATGTGATGGAAGTAATTGGAATACGCCTGGGTAATAATTATTTTAATCTATCCCAGTCAAGTAAAAGTGACTGCAAAATAAACGAGTTTTAGTTTGTTCTTTCTTCATGACAAAGTTAATTGATCGATGTCTTTCAATAGTGGGGATAAATAATAGGATATGTTCTTAAAGACTTATAAGTTTTACGCGAGTGGAGCTGAATATAGTAGATTGTTACATGAGAGGTGAAAGTGATCTATTTAGGCACGAGATGGTTAGTGCACGATCGCAGTGAAGGCGGTAATAGTTCGAGTTTCTAAATAGGCCTTTCCCCCTGAGGTGAACACTCTGCTTTTCATTTCGAATATGAGGAAAATAAATAATGACTGATATTTTAAACAAACAACTACTTCTCTAATATAATCAGGCGTTAAATCCATATCTAAATTTGATGACACGTCATCACATACGTCACATATGAAACATCAAGTAATTTTATTGTCTGTGGCAATTTACCACCAGTATTTGTTTTTGGCACTGATGATAGAAAATATTTAGCTCAAATTTATTTAAATTAAATAGTCATTTAGTGAAAATTAAGTAATTTATAAGTATAAAATGATGTTACAACATTGTTGATATTTTTTATTACAATTTATGCCGCGATTTAACAGTGGCTGTAAATACAAGTTGAGACATGAGTCGCATGGTTCGCATAGTTTTCAAAAAAATTTGACAGCAGGGAGAATCGTTTTTCAGGGACGAAAAGTGCTGTTTTCATCCCTGTGATTAGGCAGAAGGAATATGAGAAATGAAAAAATAATTAACGTCATATGCTGGTTTAGCAACTTTTAGCCTATGTAAACTGCGTGTCTCTTCGTATTCTACCGTCTGCACAATAGAGAGAATGCCGAGAAAGTGTTTGATCTGGTGTCATCGCCACATTTTCACAACCGCATCGTTTGCCATCAGCGGGATATTTAATTGTTCACCCTCATTTCCTTGAGCAATCGCGCTCAAATACGCAACGGTTCTGTAGAAAGTTTACTCCGCATACAATAACGACATGAAGGGAACTTCCCGCCCAGGTTTTCCCTCTTCGCTAGGACATGGGGTCATTTAAGAAGGCCATTATACAATTTCTTCGTTGCCGACAACGCATTGGCACCACTCCTGGTGTTGCAAACATTCATAGACCACTGTGTCCACTTTCCATCAGGTGGGCTGTTTGCCTGATTGCCAGCTTATGGCAATAAAACATGCTGTATTATATGGGTATTGAAAAATCGGTGGTGAACATAAAATAAGATTTTTATTGCATAAAATGTGATATTTATATTTACCGTACCACAAGCGTAACTCGCTCAACTTGAGATTATAACTATAACCAAAACGTGTGTATATTTTTGACTAATTTTAATTATTTAAAACAATGACAATCGACTATAACTAAAAGAATTTATTTCTTATTTTTTCAGACCACCGGCACCACCACCAAGAAGTGATAGCTGGTGACACTAACATTCTATAAATAAATAAAAAATCTATAATAAATAAGAAGTCCAAAGATTTTATAATTAACACAATAATTCGATTACTGACACTGATTAATACAGTTGTTCATTATTTTTCTACATTCTTCATTATGAGCGAAAAAAATAAGAACCATTTCTGACCGGTTCCTATCTACTATTCATACACTTGCCTTAGCAATAGTTGAATTTTGATATTACTTTTATGAAGCTTATGTCAAAGTTTAACCGATAGTAAGGCAAACAAACTGTCAGTATTATATAGGAACCAGCCATTAATAACACAGGTCCACAAAAAAAGTTCTGTGTGCTCGGTGTCAGATTATGATTTTCTAACGTATTTTTTCTCGCTGAACACGAATCAGAATTGGGAGTTAATAACCAAATAATCGAGAAAAAACCGATAAAAAATCATGTTCTTTTTTTCAGTCATCTATCGGTTATGAATTTTCTCGATTATTTCTTCATTGACCTCCAATTCTGACTTTATAATTCGTGTTCAGCGGAAAAAAATACGAGTACGTCAGTAAATCGTAGTCTGACACCCAGCACACACAACTCTTTTTTTGTGGACCTATGTACTTATACAAAACATATTATAAATGTCATGAAATTAGATTAATTTTCGACGGTTATTGATATGCCATTCTAATGTTAATGTTAAACAACCCTAAGCTTTAGAGGTCGGCAACGCGCTGGTAACGCCCCTGGTGTTGCAAACGTCCAAAGACGACGGTAACAAGTGGGCAAGCGAACTGTTTGCCTGCTTCAGGCAATTAAAAATAAAAGGCTAGGATTGGTTTATAATGCCGTTGTCCATTGCTGTTTGTGCTTTCTCTGTAATCTATTATACATTGGCCGTATCTAGAACCAGTAGAAACCATTTTTAATTTCTTAAAATAATCACAACTTTCATATCTGTAGATTTAATTATAGTTTATTTAAATAAAAATATTAAAAACAGTTTTTTATCATTATGATTATACAGAAAAATATAGATTCGTATGTTGTAGCAACAATTTCTACCGGTATTTTGTCAAAACAAGTCAGTAAACGGAACTGGAAGTTGTAAAAATGTTACGGCACATATACCTTTAGATATTAAGCCTGGGTGTTAAGGCCGGACTACATTGTAACTGAATAGAAAGCAACAGATTTTTTTGTTTACCTTGATAAACATTTTTGATCGTGCTGTGATTAAAATTTAAATAAAATCTAAATTTAGAACAGACTATTTCATTTTTATGAAATTATAATTATACGTTGTTACTATCTTGTACATGAACTATGCTTTTATATACCTGTGACGTTAGTTCGTTAGCGCTCATTATTAGGATCTGTTTTACTTATTTCAGGAGAAACTACTGCCAGCTACCTAGATCTAAGATTTATTGGTGACTTTCATGCATCTGTAATGTAAAGCTGCATATTTTCTCATCACATTTTCCTTCAGGTTCAATTCCATATGGTGCTCAGAGGATAAATACCGTTTAAGTAGTCAATGTCTTCTGCCGGGAATCAAACTACCATTCGTTTTACCTGATGTTTGTAAAAATACCATTATTTTCATCCGTGTAGTAACGGAGAAAGAATACAATTTCCTGCGGTTGGGTAGCCTGTCGTAAGAGGCGACTAAACAACTCGCAGCCAGGTGGCCATCTGGATAGCTACCATCCCTGGTCTAGAGTATGCCGTCGTAACAACCTTAAGTTGTGTTCCAGCACTAGTGACCAGGTTCCAGTCTCCCTTTAGATAGCGGTTGCACATTGGTAGCACCTTTGGTGTTACAAATGACCATAGGCGATCGTAACCACTTCCCATCCCAAAGTCTGCCTATCTGCTGAACTCATGCAATAAAAAAAATATTATAACAAATAATAACATAAATAATACAATAACAACCATATTTTTCGTTTTTTTTTTATATTCCCATACAAGGAGCAAACATGTATACCAAACTTATCTGTATGGCGCTCTGCCAACTGTGATTTAAATTATGGTCACATGGTTTGTCTTTACAGGTAGCTGAAAGGAAATAAGCCAAATAAATAACAAAAATAATTATCTTTTCATTTTTTTTATTATCGTCTAAAATACTGCATGACTTTTAGAAATAATTGTTTAGTTGTCCACTTTATTTGCGTTAGGGTAAGTTAATTTTTTTATTTTGTTTCTGGATACAATAACATATTCTTTGATTACTAGAATTTTATTTGTAAAAAAGCAATATTGTGTTGTAGAGGACAAATTGTGTAATTTTATATATGACTATCTTTTTAGTTCCCTTGTTACTCATTAAAATTTACCTACTATATTTTACCAATAGTAAAATAATAGATAGTATTGTAGTTTAAAATTATTAGAATATTTTAAATAAATTTCTAATCTAGACTGCAAACATAAGACACCATATTTGTGATTTTGTATAAAACTTAGATAACATAGTATATTATATACACTATACATACATACATGTAAGTCTTACATTAAATAAATTATTTTAATACAGTCTTACTTTAAATAAATTTAATTAAATTTAAAAAAAGAGTTTTGGTATACGACAGACAAAATTCTTCATTAATCTTTAATTGAATCTTGTGTTCCTTACTTAATATTTAATTTGTTTATGTCTCAAATACTTCTTATCGGTAATATAGTATCGGAAGATCCAAGACAAGGCGATAAGTTGGTATTATTTTAGTAAACAAGGCCGAAACTGTGAACAATAGGCTACTTAAAAATATAAGTATAAATAACATACGAAATTTGCACAATTATTTTATTTCGCAACATAACATATAATGATCCATCTAGTTTCGACCGATTAACATTTCTCGTGGCCTTAAATCAAAAATAATGTGTTGCGACATTCGTCCGGCTGGAGATCAAATCATTCATTGTTAGCGAGTAACCTGTTACTCGTATTTGATACGATAGGATTATACATTGCGACATTTAGTATCACTAATTGAATGACTACGAAACTATTAAAATTATTAATATTGAAATTGAAATTCATCATCGCTACTTTTTCTTTCGCCATCTATACTTTACTTGATTTACAACTCAGTCCCTGTTGAATACAGCTGTGCCCATCTGTTGTGTTATAAGTATCCTCTTGATTCGTCTGTATATTCATTATGTTGATGAAAAGAATTTGGAATTTCCTCTGGTTACTTTCCTTCCTAACTATTAAAAATTCGGTATGTTCCGGAATACTTATGTAAAATTTACACAAATTTTCATAAATAACTACTTTTTTGTGTATTTGTTTTTTATCTATTTTTCCTTTTTCTACTTATCAACTTATTTTTTAATTTATAAATTAAGAATTGATATAAGCATACATAGCGATTCTTCTGTACATTAACAATAAATTTCTCAATTTGATTTCCAATCTTTATTTCATTTTCGTAATTTCATGTTTATAAACAATTTTATTTGCACGTTTAGTGTAATATGTACATAGCTGTGATAAGTGATAAGACCGGCTATTGTTTTCTTTACTTAAACTTTTTTAACTCTATCTTAATGTTATGCAATAGAGTATATTCTATTCTAATTTATTAATATTTAATTTATTTTGAAAATTGTTCTATCTTTACAATTTACTAAGGTAATTAATAAATTAGGTCATACTGTGCTTAGTTTTGCTGACCATATACTTTAGTTAATTGTTTCAGTAGCATCGACAACTTTATTTTTAGCTCTTTTTATCGTTCGTCCTTAACAAAATAATTAATTACCAGGCATGGATCATTAAGATCAAAACCTTGTAACATAATCATGTAATTGTAACAAGTCATACTCACCTGATTAATATTAATGAGAACTCAATCGACGCACAGGATTGAAACATAAATATACACTTTAGTAACATGACGATAACATCTCTTTGAAGTCTGCATTATTAATGGTAACTTATTGCTAAATTATGTATGGAAGCTACCTGTAAAAGCAATAACTTGCAAGAAGTCTATAATTGATGCTTTCACCATAACACTCACTAGTAAGTTGATATCAAATTACATTTTAAATATAAATAATATCCCTACTAAAAATTCAATAATGTAACCCAAGGTGTAAAAATAAAATATGTTTGAGTAGGTCCGGGCATGGTTTATATTCAGAATTAGGCTCGGTAGGTGGCGCTGGAATCGGGTTCTTGATTTTTATTTTTTCAAAACCGCTAGTGATATATTAAATTTAACTGAGACATGACTCACGCTGCAGTCCTATTTTGGTATAGCAATAAAATAATTATCATCGTAGTGTGGATACCTGTAATTATATTTATGGCGCTCAATGCTGAGACTCGAGATGTTGAGATTCCAGTCTTTTCTAAACAAACTGTGTGTCTAAATAGTATCTAGTTTTAATTTTTTTTATTAAATATTATTTTTGGTATAGTTAAGAAATGTGCTAGTTATCTTTAGTGTTAAATAAACAAAACATATATTTCGAATTTTCTGTCTACGAGACATGATATAGACTAAAATTCAAGTAATAACTGGCTGCACGATGCACGAAACGTTGCATTCAAAATGATAAAAAATGGGTAAGA
Organism: Dendrolimus kikuchii; assembly: GCA_019925095.2. Lineage (NCBI taxonomy): Eukaryota > Metazoa > Arthropoda > Insecta > Lepidoptera > Lasiocampidae > Dendrolimus > Dendrolimus kikuchii. Next base: position 15,995,208 of record CM034388.1, on the reverse strand, counting down.
GCAGTTCGCGCACAACGAAGAATTCTCTAGAAATAACAAACATCTGGTTTCGTCATTTGCCACCGAAGCCATTAATCGTAAAAACCCCATATCAGAAGAACTACTGAACGGATGTTATTCGGAAATATCCACTGCATAAATAAACACTTCTACAACTTTAGAAGCTTGTATTATGTCGTTACTTAATAACTTAAATTAAAAAACATTAAAGTACATCATCATAACTTTTTAAGACATAATTTACTTTCGTAAATAACCCTACATAGATAGGGTTTCCCCTATCTATGTACATATACCTATAATAAATCAAACGTCAGTTACACTTATAGCTTCACGTTTCACTACACTATTGTATAACGCCATATTATATTATAATATCCATAAATACAAGTTATTAAATAATTAAAATCAACAAGTTAGGGTTATGCTAAATAATAACTTTAACATTCCTCATTGACACTTGACATCTTTTTCTTTTATGATCATGGTTACTGGAAAGTGGGCGAAATGTCGAAATAAACAAAATTAAGCGGGAGCAAAAAATCCAAATTTTTGGGGGTTTTGAACAGGTTGTAACTTGAAACTTGACTTTTAAATTTACTGTACGACCATTTTTCGATTATACAGTAAATTTAAAAACAGAAAATTTTAGCTCCAAGTGTCTGACCAAAACATTTCGATATTTTTTTGGGTGGCTTTCTCAAGATTACTGGAAAAAGAAACCCAAAAAATTTTGAAGTTCAGATCCAAAAACTAGACACTCTGAGCTACAATTTGCTTTTTTAAATCTGTTGTACGACCATTTTTCTGCAACTTACAACCTGTTGTAAATCACCCAAAAATTGGGATCTATTTTTTTGATCCCGTAATGTTTGTGCGAAGTTGAATAAATTTCTTAATAACAAAAACAAAACCGATTTCAAATTAAAAATCAGAAAATAAACATTTTCATCTACTTCAAAATGTTGTTTTGAAAATCGGTCTACACTAGACTAACAAATCGCGTAACAAACATACCAAAAAAACCAACATACAATCGAATTGAGAACCTCCTCTTTATTGAAGTATGTTAAAAACAATATCAAATGCCGCGCTTAAGACTGTTAAAACCTAGTTTTAAATATTGTTACGACCGAGGTGCCGACAAAGGCTAATTCACACCTGCAGCCCTGTAAAAACATATTTTATTACCTTTTCGGCATGTGGACTTCTTTTGTTTACTTTGTGTATAAAATTAGTGATTAGAAAAACAACCCATTGTAATCTTTTATGGCAGACATTAGCCAGGTGTGATTCTAGGAAATTCGGTCACGCGGCCATATTGCATCCGTACAGTATAAAGCAATGCCTCGATTGATGGACGAGGCAGTCGAGCGATAACCACAAGCGGAGCAAGACTTGTGTACATTCGGTAAACTATTTAGTGACGGACTTTGCGCGTATTATTGAATCGTGCTTTACGTTTGGACTGGATGTGTTCAGTTATATTTGTACCTGTGTTATACGTGTTTGTATAGTTCTAATAAACTCTATATTAATTCCAACAGCATTTGTGACCAGGTTCCAGTCTCCCTTAAAAGAGCAGCAGCGCATTTATAGCACCTTTGGTGTTGCAAATGTCTATAGGCGATGGTAACCGCTTTCCCTCAAGTGGGCCGTCTGACTGTCTGCTGAACTCTTGCAATAAAAATTTAAAAAAAATCGAGTCCCTACAACTCGTAACAATACGATTACCTTTTTGCCAAAATAGCTATGGAACCCTAAGATCACAAATATATAGCGACAAGCAATACTGTCCGAACAATCTTCGCCTTGGCATAGAATTTTTACAATACTTAATTAGCAGCCCCCACTCGTGAACATTGTTATGATAATTTTTATGAATATAATAAATGATAATTTAATACAGTGAATATATACAATATGACCGGTCGAATGCGTATATAAGCAACAATAAAGACAGCAAGGTCCCCATTTACAATGCATGTGCAGTCAGAGGCTGTCGAGAAATATATTTAAACACCAGGTTCTTTTTACATTCGAGCCTTAAAAAGTTACGTCAAGGCTGTTGAAGGAACCTTTCGAGTATAAATTTGACAGCTCTTAGGGCCGGCTCTCACATAATATGAGGGTGGAATGTTTAACCTTGAGCTAATCAAGGTTTCGTACGATGAGTGAGAATTCCGATTGGCCACTTCCCCCTCCTCCTATCCCGTCATCCCCCTATCTCATTATCATTATCCCATCATAAAGACTAGCGACACGTTGTCTACACCGCTGGTGTCGCGAACATCTATAGGAGTCGGTACCCACTTTCCATCAGCTGGACCATCTGTCTGTTAACCAGTGTTTTTAATTTTGTGGGGATAGTTTAATTAAGTAATATTGATAACAACAAATTGGATATTGAAATATTACCAGGTTTCTATATCTAGTTATTCCTTAATTTTCCTTATTATTAGTTAAAACTTGACATAAACTCCATACCAGTAATGTTATATTTTTATCAATGGTAAGCTATAACAGTATATACCTAGTCTTGCCATAAATATTGTAACAAAGATTTTTTTTTCTATTGCAAATAACATTTATAAGTTTTAATTTTGAATTTAAAATATAAAAAGCTTGTTCGAAGTGTTCTTCATTGGCTGCAATACAGTCCTTTAAACGTTGAGGCCAGTTATCAATAGAAGCACGCACTCTTTCCATGGGAAAATTCTTCACTGCCAATCGTATGGATTGTTTTAGGGACTCCAAATTATCATGACGTTTAGAGCAAGCCGTACTCTCTAAAACTGAACCTAAATCATAATCCAGCGGATTAAGATCGGGACTAGACGACGTCCAGTCTTCAGCTCTGATGAAGTCCGAAACGTTCGTTTCCAACCAATACTGCGTGGACCGAGGTTTATGACCCGGCGCCGAGTCTTGCTGGAAGGACCATTCTTGGTTATTAAACACGGTGTTGTTAAGGGTGTTCCTTCTCAAGAATGGTATCTTGATACACTTGTGCCGATGTTTTGATACCTTTTTCACAAAAATATGGCTATCACTTCTTCATAGCTAACACCCCACCAAACCATCACTGAAGACGGATAATGCCCACGTTGCACTCTGTCGACTAATTGAGAAGCTTTCTTAGAGCTTTGAGCATAAATACGGTCATTTTGTTTGTTAAAATGTTACTCAGTTGTAAAAAAATTCTCATCCGTAAACAAAATTTTTCTGTGACCTCCCTTTGCGTACCGCTTCAGTAGTTGTTTCGATTTTACCACCCTATTCATTTTTAAATTATGAGTTAAGAAATGACCAGTGCGTCTCTTATAGGCTGCAAGTCCTAAGTCATCTTTTCAAATACGCGACATGGTTCTAGGTGACATCTTCATCTCCCGAAATAAAATCTTTTGCTGTCGGACAGGATTTCTTCGAATTATTTCCCTTACTGTTTTGACCACCTTTCTCGTACGAACACTACGTGGACGGCCAGATCTTTCCTGTCACAAATAGAGGAGGTCTCATTGTACCTATTTTAATAGCCCGGTATACAAACATTTGACTAATACCAAGCGTATGGAGAGTTTTAAAAATTGCATTTGGCTCCATACCTACTTTGTGTAATGCAATCACAGCGATTCGGTTCTCTTTATCGCCCCACTCCATTTTAATATCGCAAAATGTTGTACAATGTATTGGCGCCAAAATGAGAAATACAATGAACAATCATATAAAAATGACAGATTCCAAATTCAAATGTCATATTTTGTTTCTTTTTAATTGTAATTGTATTGTTTCCAGAACGAAAACGCACTGAGTTTTCTTTTGCGACACCGCCATACACATCATTAATCCTTCGAGCCGTTTCGGCAGCACTGGTGCCACGATGGAACTCGTACTCGTAAATAATGCGATATTTCAAGTTTTCCATTCTGTAAACTGAGTGACGCAAAGAAAAAAACCAAAAGAGAAAAAAAAAATGAATTATTGTTTTCAAAACATAAAAGCATAAGTAAATAGCTGTATATATTTGAAATTGGAATTCCTAACCAAAGAGGAGATATTTGAGATGAAAGTGGCCAGTACGACAAAACGCCAACTTCATATGTAAGGACCTATTATTAAAAAGGTTGCAAGTACTATTACCTAATAATATTCATGCATTTTGCCTTTTGTAATAAGCTTTTCTTTATCATAATAAAATCACAAAGAAATACAATAATATCAGCCCTTTGAAGTTGTTCCCAAAACAAAACAATTGTGAAGCAATAAATTTTACTCTTCCCTTCTTCGATTATTTTGAAATTTATTCATAACAAATTCACTTTAGATTCGACTGCCTACTGAATTTTAAACTTTTCAGCTGCTTCCGTTCTGTTGAAATTCATCCTTTAAAGGGATAAAGTACTTTAGAGACTAACAGTGAATAAAAATATAAGCGTTTCACGGGATATGGATTCAAAATGTGGTGCTGTGAGAAAAACTTAGGCTATTATTATGAAAGTGTACAAATAAGAAATTTTGACTAACTATACTGTTTCCAATCGTTTGTTTTACTTTTGATATTTGTACGTCTATCAAGATACATATGTCTTGACAGTAAAGGCCACATGAAACTATGGAGGGTACAGGCAAGGAGAACCATCTCTGTATATGAAGAAGTGTCCATTGAAATTCATTAAACTAGGGTGGCGCCACTTTGGCATCAAGGTGAATTTTAAAGAAAGCGCCAAAAGTTAGAGTAGTATTACAGTATTTTGGTTTTATAAAATTAAATATTACAAAATCAATCACTAACCGTATTATTCAAAATTCACAAAATAAAATCACTATTCACGTTTTCACATAACAATTCTTTGAAGTTATATTTAGTAAATTACTTTGTACTACATAAATAATTGGCGTTTTATGACAGTGTACTGTCACCAACTACTCTAGACGCCAAAGATACTCATTTTTTTAACTCGGCATAATTCGATTCGTCTACAACAGCTAAATTCATACCATAAACTTTGTCTACATCAGCGCCATTGTGGACGGTTTTTGAAATGTTATTTACAGCTTACAACTGGACACTTCTTCAACTATTGTCCTATATGAGATGATTCTCCATACCTCTACCCTCCATACATGAAACATAACATAATTGTCTTATATTATTGTTGTGAGTGACGTAATAGTGATGTCCTGTGAGTCATGTAACACACAAACTATTAAACCATCAACACTATACGTAAATCAATCGAAAGTGATCGATTGTAAATGAAAATATTCTACTTTTAAGACAAATAATTCAGCAGACAGGCAGATGAAAAGTGGTTACCATCACTTATAGATATTTGCAACATCAAAGTGCTACAAATGCGCTGCTGCTCTCTAAAGGGAGACTGGAACCTGGCCAGTATTGCCGGACACAACTCAAGTTTGTTATAGCGGCATACTCTAGACCAGGGGTGGTAGCCATCCAGACGGGCAAATGCCCTTCCACCTAGCTGTGGGTTGGTTTGTCGCCTCTTACGACAGGCAGCCCGGCCGCAAGAAATTCTATTCTTTCTCCGTTTCTGTACGGATACAATGGCTTATTTAATATATGTTAATTGATATGTAAGTATATTTAGTACACGATACTATAGCATTTTTAGCAAAAATATATAGATAAGTTAAATTGTTTAAAACTTATTTATTAATGAAGTTGATTTTTATAACAAATCGAGTCGGTAACGTATTAGGAAATTGATCCGTCATCGCGCTTTCAAAAGTAAAATAACTGCTTGGAAAGGGTATAGCTTTGCAAGAAAAGAGCTCAAATCAGACTGACAGCGTCATAAATGATGCCAGGGTTGATAATAGAAGAAAGAAGATAATACTGCCTTTTATTAAAAAAAACTTTAAAAATTCTTGAATATACATATAATTGTATCGTTTTTTACTGAAGAGTTATTACAATTAACATCAGTACATTTTGTTACCTATAAAATGGTTTTACTCAATCAAGAATAGTCCGTAAAATTACACCATATTGCTCTTTATTATTGATAGGAGACCTTGAAGAGGCCACTTTTAATGGTACTCCAACTCCACATTATCGAATAAAGAATTTGGTTTAAGTATACAAAAAAATTTTAATGTTTACTAGCTACTATACTAGATACTATACTTTACAACATATTATGCAGTTTGTTTTTAAATACTGCCTATCTATAGGTAAATATCGATATATCGTTTTGTTGGATGTTTTTATTACGAAAGCAAATACTAGTAAATCAAACCTTGAACCAGTGCCTTATTAAGAGATTCATGGATCACGATTACTTCGGTAATAGATGTGTTTGCTTTGTCAGAACTAGAAAAAGTATTACGAAAATGGATACGGTATTTACTTGGAACTAATTGGACGTAAAACTTAGTACCAAATAAATCTTGATGACAAACTTGCGATCTTTATTTCAGAGAAGCAATATTATTTGTTCTATTAATTTTTAAAGACGAAAACGTTGTATCCAAAGCAAATGGTTTATTGAAGGCCACGAATATTTCCAAATTCGTTGTATCACCACATATAACAAATTTATATTATCCAACTCACGGTCGTTGGCCACCCGTCGACGCGACTTAAACAATTAAAATCGTTTCAAACATTATTCAAATCATAAAATGACCAAGGTAACATTTAAACAATGAATAATAAATTTATATTTTATCTCTTGATTGGATAACACCAAACTTCAATAGATATACCTATATAAAGAAAACTATAGTTTATTATCAACGAAAAGAAAGTAATGCGCAACCAGGTCGATATATTGTTGAAAATCTTTGATTGTAGGCTTTCTTTGAGGGATCTTTCGATCACTGGCATAATTTACATTAGATAAGCATCTTAGGTTTTGGTGATATCCAATTGGTTTTTTAAAGGGCGCGGGGAATAGTTAATTCTACTGTGATTTTCTAGATAACAGCATCTTTGGGACGACATAAGTGCTGATGAAGTGTTGTCATTTAAATATAAAATCGTTTGTAATAATTAAAAGTTCGCTACATTTTTTTTATAATAGTATAGGATCGCACTTAACCATGATGTCGCTCAATGTAGAGCGGACATATGATCTAAAATGGGCACGTTTACCTACAAGATACCTATTCACACGGACCTCGAAGACATCCAGGTCAAAGGTATCAGGAAAGACAGACTCCGGCAATGAGTTCCACTCTTTTGCTATGTGCAAGTTATATTTTAACATGCGTGTGATAATATCGTGTATATGTAATATACATACATTATTCAATATCTTCTTTATCTATAGAGCCTTACTGCGTAACTTATATTGATAAACAAGTTGAGACAAGGAAAATGGATAAATTAAATTTACAACCTGCAGGACCATTTTCGGCTTACCATAATCCATCTTGTTAAACAAAATTATATCTATCAGTACACATAACATTACTTGTGTTAAACTAAAATTGTGCAAAAGTTGAGTTTCGTATTACTACTTAAATAAAATTTTTGGATCACAGATTTTTGTGAATGATTGGAAGAACATGAAGGCAGTTTTATCTTATCCTTATGGTGGCGGAGTATGCATAAAACATTTATAACTTCAACAATAAAAAACACTACGAAACGTACATCGAGTTGAAAAATTCAAACACTATTGGTATTAATACATAAACATAATAAAGACGAGTAGAATTTGCCTTGAACTTATAAAGGTCATTGGTCGACGAGACTGATCGTCTCCAGCGCATCTGGGATGCACCTATTGCCTCACGATCTCACGGGTGAATCATATACTATTATGAATGAACGGTGATATTTGTGTAGTGCATGATATTATATACAGGCTAATGGATAATACATATACATACATACACATGTAAAATATAGGTACGTAGGTACCTACTTCACGAGGACATACCATGTCAAAGTAGTTGTTTGATTAAACATGTATAATTAGATCTAGCTCTATTTTAATTTAGTTTCTATATCTATGTATATTATTTTTAGGTTTTTATTCGTGATTATTCAAAGAGTGTTTAAAGTTTGCCTTGTTTATAAATAACAAATAATAATAAATAAAACCTTCAAATAAATTATATTCTAGAGTAAATTATATGTACAATTTGTAATAAAACTAATATATATAAATAAAAAATCCAACTATATAATTATAAATTAAAACCCATCCAGCCCAATTGTATAATAAACAAGTTATAAAGTTAATAATTTTATATTTACTACTCTAAACTGTTTAAATATTATAATAATGCATCATCATATTTAAAATTAAAAAAATCGTTTTAAGAATCTCTTTATTGTATCTGTTTCAAATGTAGAAAAAAAAACAAAAAGTTTTGTATAAATGTAAAAAAAAATAAAAAAAAAATTAAGAACTAACTTGTAAATATGTAAATCTACTTGAAACACAACATAAATCTTCCATAAAGCCCCCAATGAATTAAACAGCGTATCAATGTTGCACAAGGCAATGGCTAGACGGGTTTAACTGACCTTTCACCACAAAAGTCTAGCGATCTAGATTAGTGAGTAGATAAACGCATATGTCCGCCCGTCACTTGCGAAACACAAATCGAAGTGGCCGACCGTCCTAGTCAAGAATTCCAGACTCTAATATTTTATGAGTAAATAAAGGTTTATTCTAGTACCTACTAGTATATGTCCGCGACTTCATCAACGCTTGACTAAATTTCCCGCTGGATTCCCGGGACGCAAAATATCGCAGCATTTAAAAAAGAATCTAAGCTATCGTTTGAGTGGAAGCTGTGTCGGAATAAGTTAATGTTTATGCACCCGAACAACGTTCAAACCGCTCCCGGGAAAATTCCCGCGAAATAAAAAATATCACACATTTTATTACATACAATTTGCTGTCGATCAGTGAAAAAAACGCATTGGTATTCGATTTCTTTTTCAATCTGGCTATTTTAAATCATTCCCAGGATAAAAAGTAGCGTAGTATTTAAGTCTAAGAATTTGGTCTTAATTAGCGAAAACTGCCCCGTAGTTTTTTTTCCCGAACAAAGAGACGAGAATTTTAAAAAATGCATAGTGTTCTCCATCATTAATTTATATAGTTTGTTCGAGTTGTTTTTTTTATAGCATCAATGCACAACGACATGCTTAGAATTTTATAACATTATAGATTTAAATTGTTTGAGACTTATCTAGAATATTATTTTTTGCCATGTTAAGTTATTAATTGCGTCACAGAACACCTTATTTACAAACACAATTACAAACAAACTACAATTCTACACATTATTTTTTAAGGAATATAAAACATAGACGACTAGTTACGATTTGAGCATATGAAGAAAATAGTGTTTAATATATATGATGGTTTGTTTTACCGCCATGAATGCGGACTATTTTTTTTTTTTGGTATATACACACGATATAAAGACTCAAGATAAACTTATATGGATTTCGTCAAAAAGCGTGTAAACAGATAATTAAACTGAACAAGGCAAGGATTGGCTGTCTTATAGCCGGTTCCTATATCTAACTATTCATTCATTCACTTGCCATACTATCAGTTGAATTTTGACATTACTTGTATGGATCTTCTGTCAAATTTTAACCGATGGTAAGGCGAATGAACTGATAATAATGACACAAATGATATAGGAAACCACCCTTAGTGTTGCAGATAGACCGTTTTCCATTTCCTTACAAGCAAGATATATATATATATAAAGAGTACCTGAGATAAGAAGCAGTTGTGTAAAAACCCCCAGTATGAAATACATTAAACCGATTTAATAACCTCAGTGAGATTAAAATATGTATGCCAAATTTATAACGTTTCATTATAATGCCGTTAACATTACAAACAAACATTGTATCCGCGGGCTAATTGTGTAGTAATTATAAATGGCAAAATATGTATCTAAAACTGCTAAATTTCAAATCAGTTCTAATTCATACTAATTAATAAATCGTACCGGATCTTTTTATTGCATTAATAACGAAATGTATAATATTTACTGCCCATAAAAAATTCAATTCGCACATACGTGAATAGTTAGGTCTAGACATATTTAATAACCACATATTATAGCAATATATGTTGGAAGTTTTGACATAAACATATATTAATCAACTAAGAGGTTATTTGAAATATTTATGATTCTTGAACCACAAACCACACCTTTACTTAGATCCAGTACATTTCTATTAATTAAAGGTATAAATAATTCTGAAAGCAATTGCTGTACGAATCAAGGATTTTTAATGTTCTAAATAACTCTAAAATACTATTGATATAATCTTATATATATAAAAATTAATCCCTATTTCCCTTGGGTCACGCCATCACGCGTGAACGGCTAGACCGATTTCGCAAATATTTTTTTGTGTTTGTTATTGTCAGGAGAAGGTTCTTATGAAAGAAAAAATTAAGAAAATTGCGCGGAAAATTAGAAAATTTAAGAATACTTAACCACTTAGCGCTTTGGACAATATAAACTTTTTTAATGTAACCTTATGACGTTTGACGTAGAATTGATAGAATGCGTGCTGCAAATATCGTCAAAGAGGATGTAAAAAAACTGAATATCGTTTAAAACAGATGCTTCGGTCGGAGTTATTTTATTGATATAATACATGTAACATAATTAATTTAGCTGTAATCGGGTTCCAATATTTAGGTGCAATTATTTTTGTGAGTGTTCAAGTGGGTCCCGAGATGGTATAGATTCAAATTTGAACCAGGTAGATGGCGCTGTAATCGGTTTTCAATATTTAGGTGAAATTATTCTTGTGTGTGTTCAAGTGGGTCCCGGGATGGTTAAGATTATAGATCTACCGGTAGGTGGCACAGCTAAAGTCTTCCTAAACGGTGGGACCTATTTTGATGATTTTTTTTGTTTTTATTAAATTGGATTCCAGAATAGTTTTAATTAACTATTGGTCCCGGTAAATGTCACTGCAATCGGGTTCTAGATTTTTATTTCTAAGGGTAGGACAAAGTCTGCCGGGTACAGCTAGTACTTAATAAAATCTGAAAATAATAATAAATAATTTACAGATTAAATTAAAGTATTTTACAATAAGACTTTCTTTTTTGTTCAGTTGTGTTCTTTATTGTTAACTCTTTTACTTCTTTGCTCTGTTACAGCGCCAGTTCAACATATTTTATCTTTTTCAGACACTTATTATGCAAAACAGATGTAAGTTGTTCTAATCATTTTCTTTACTGACATATACTATGTCAAAGGAATTTTCAACATATATTTATTATATATTATTATAACAAGAGCCCACAAATATCCCACTGTTGGGCTCGGGCCTCTCACTATATCGGTCATCTCGATGTGCAGGTTACGATGTTTACCTTCACAGTTGTTAGCACGGTGATTGTAACGATATGTAGCTACATTAGGTCAGAAAACTGTCTAAATGGTGCATGTGAATCGGCTAGGATCGAACCCTCGCCATTACAGTCTGGGAGGCATGCGCTACCCATTACGCTACCACGATTTTCATTCACCATATAACTAACTGCACTCAATTTATCGACAATAAAAACGAAAAATAAAATAATAATAAGAAACTGAATAAAAACCTCATTAGAAAACAGAAATATTCGAGAACTATTAGCTACAGAAGTATATTCACTTAAGAAGTGGCGAATAACGTTCAACCCATGAAATGGAATTGGAAGGATAACGACGGCTCACTCAAAACACAAAACAAAACTCAGTGACATTATACGTTTCTTATTCAAACCCCAATCTAGATCGTCTTCCAATAAATAACTACATATATCAACATCAGCTGTACTACGCGTGTAAAAGCCAGCAATAATTGTGAGTCAAACCTAGATAAATGTATTGGATACAACCAATAACTTTCAACCTTTCATGGCAAACGAATAGGAAATACGAACACGGTTTTGTAAACGCTTAGAAAATGAACCTACATAAGTTAGAGAAAGGACGTAATAACTTCATGTCGAAACAAATGACCACGCCTCTCTTCTGAGGGGAATGTTTATGTGAAGAAATATTGGGGAAAAAGTAAAAACGTGTAGGCAATAACGCACTTTGCTCTTATTAATATCTCTTTGGACATTTTTTTGGGAATTCGTAGTATAAAATTTTACCGGCTTCACACTAATTAGGTAAATCCTATGTCATACCTTCTTAACCATAATACCGCACATTGTGCACGTTTAGAATATTTTAGGCTATAAGTTTATCAGTGTTTTCTGTAATGGTGTACTATAAAATGTTATCTTTCTCTCTCTCTCTCTTTCTCATACCTCGGCATATATGCACGGTATGCAGCGCCGTATAGACTACACCTCATTGTCTTTTAATCCATATAGACTTAGTTTTAAAGAAAAATTACTTTGGCATACAAAGACAGTTGAACATTACTAAACGTAAGAGTTCCATGGTTTCGTCAAAATGTCTATAGAACCTAAAAATAGATGAGGTGACCAACGACATAAAATACTAAATCTTTCCAACCAAATAGTGAACATTATTATATGGATGTAAAATAACTAGACTTCAAAGAGTGTTCCACATTTATCATATAGCATACTCAAATGGTTTTTGAAATAATTTAAGACACGAAATTTTAAACTACATAAAACTTAGCTTAAAATATTTTGTGTTTTTTTTTTATCAACGAGCTTTGGTTAAACGACTTTGTTGAATAGATATAAAAATGATTTGAATTAAGTGTTTTCTCTTTACAACTCACAATAACCAACTCAAAATATGCTAAGAATGCTGAACTGGCAAGAAGTTAAAATATGACCGTATTATAATATCTATCTTAAATCTCATCGTCTCTTATCGCCTCTTCCTATATATTACCAAACGTTCATTTGCCTTATTATCGGTTAAATTTTGACATAATCTACAAGAAGAAATAACATACAAGTAATGTCAACCAACCTACCGATGGTAGGGCAAGTGAATGAATAGTAAGATATAGGAACCGGCTATTAATGATGATCAAACGCGAATGTATACTATGACAAAAAAATCTTTACTATACAAACAAATATAGGTATATAGGTACTATTTTACAGTGATTCGTATTTAAGTATACATTAGCAATCATTTATTATTCTAACCGTAAGGAGACAAGTTTATAAATATTTCACACAATCTATGATATTCTTTATTCTTTATTGTACACAAAAAGTTACATACAAAATTATAGCATAGTGGTGATGTACAAAGGCGAGCTTAACCCTAAGAGAGTTTTCTTCCAGCAAAATTATATATTAGGACAAGTATGAAAACTCCATAAAAGGGTTTCTCGCAAATGCATAATTATATTCCAAATGCAGGTTTTTGAGTCACTAAATAGCTGGCCGTCTTTTTAGATAACGAACTTTTTTGCCAACAAAGGTTTTGGAAATATGTCAATGTTAGCTCATAAGCGTTCTACTGTTGAGTAGGGTTTCCCCTTGTCAGGGATACGGACGGGATACCTGTTAAATCTGAATAAGGTTTAATGAAGATAATCTCAATATACGGATTTAATTGCAATTGTACCTTAAGTTTGTTGTAAACACATGCGTACCACATAGTTATTTTAATAGATGCTAGAAACTGCTTGACCAATACTTGATTTCTACCAGCAATCAAACCCACGTCAATGGAATTAGAATCGGTCTACCTTCAGTAGTAACATGTTCACGCAACCAATCTGTTTTTGCTATTTACGCGGCTTACAGTAAAGTGAACTGGTAGAAATCGTCACGTAAGGAAAAAGCGTTATGCTCTCTCCAGGTAATCTTCGAAAAGAAATATTTTTTTGTGGTCGTGGGACACCAAGACTGCTAAATTTTACTTATATTTTAGCCCTTGTTTACATTACGCCCAATTCCATGGCAGCAAGCAGGAAAATGGGCAGCGTGAGTTATCAAGCCGCGTACTCATCTGCGAGCCGTAAATGTAACCGAGCGGATACAGCAACGTGCTCTAACGTGTACGCTGACATTATTCTTCGCTTTATCAGCTCGTTGCCCATGCGCCTTGTGCTGCTCGCGTACACACTATAATTTTTGGTTACAGTAACTGCAACGGTTACGGCTCGCAGGCCAGTACGCGGCTTTAAGTGTTCTAATTAAAAAAATGTGCGGGTACAGTTCACACGCAGTAGAAGTGAAACTTCAGAGAATTTATAGGCCAACATAATTATATCTACAACTTTTAGTAGAGAAGCGTGAACTGCATACATATATTTTCGAATTTCTATTCTATTATAGACGTATTTATTCTTAGGTATTATGACCCTTATTCGTAATAATTCAGTCTAAATTACACTTTAAATCACTAGCATAAAGTTCAAAATTCAATGCACTGTTACGCACAATTTCCTTTGATCTACGTATAAAATAATGCCTTAAGTTTGTACATATAGAGCTAAAATTCATTTAAATTTTTTAGTTTTATTTAAAGTGAAAATTAATAGTCACGGATAAAAAGAAATATGTTTTATTTCGAATAAAATAAAGTTGAATTTCATTTGTTGTTTTTTTTAGTGTCGCTTTTTCGTTTCGAGTTTCATATCACAACTATCCACACAAAACACGAGTTGCGTGTAGTCTATATAGCCGACAAGTACAAACAATTTATGCACGTACAAACGTGTGTTAGTCATAAAGAGGACACAACGCAATTTGGTGTGCCCCAAACATGGAACCAGTTTATTAACCATTTTGCACGTTCTGTAAGTGCGGATCTTTGTGTAATATTACAGTTTAGAAATGAATGTACATCACGTACGTTACATTATAGTTGATTTAGAATGACTCAGTCAGATGTGTAAGTATTGAAAAAATGGGACAAGGTCACTATAGTTAAACAATGTTTGATAATATGGATAAAATGATGTTTAACATAAATATGAAAAAAAAAATTGCTGGGGAGTTTCTTACCGCTTCTTCTCATTAAACAACAATAAGACGTTGCGAAGCGGTGTACATATAATAGGAATTAGATTTAAAATTTCAACTTATATGTATGAGCTCCAAAAAATGTTCTTCAGTGGAAGTTACACTTTGAATAAAAACTTTTGAATTCGAATTTGAAAATGGCTTGAGTTCTTTAACTAGTATTCTTAAATATTTGCTTGTTAATTTTTATAACATAGCTTTCCATTCAACAAGCTGTTAATACAGGTGTTAATACACCAAGTTTTCTATAATTAATACCACTATTGTTTATATTTATTGTAATATATTATATTACCGTTTTGGCAAAAACGGAACCATCGCGTCGTATCCATCCGTCTATTGTGCGTTACATTCCATTTCTATTTTATGAACGCGTACGATATTTTACAATTATGAAAATTAATTTAATCTCGCATACATCAAATTCATTATTATGTAATAAAGATAAAAAAGTCAATGCCATTGACCTGACACCTGACATTGACATTCAACAAATCATTTCATTTTGTTAAACTTGATTAACTCATTTTGAAACAACACCATTAATGGTAATCATTCATAAAATGCAAATGTTTTGAATGCTCAAACAGTTGTATTAAAGTATACTGTTAAATTTTGGTTATAATAATATATTCTCTGTTACTTTATGAATTATTTATATGTATTACATTAATTAAAATAATTATATTTGTTACAATACGAAATTGAGCCCCTATACATTTTTAATAGCGTTATATGAAGGGACTAACAAATATAAATGAAGCAAAAGGTGTATGCTAAGATCGTAGAAGTTGAGATCTATCATCTCTCCTTACCCTATGTTTATAAAAAACTGGACTGATAAATTGACACACATACATGACGATTATATAATAGTTCCGTTTTAGCTGAACTACATACGGAACCCTAAAAAATGTATAACTAATATATTAACTTATATTCATAATGAAGCCATTTTACATAAGAGTTTCATTTGGTATCTTCCGTTTAGAAGTCCCGACAAATTAAAGTTACATTTTACCGTGTCAAGTTCTTTTTTAACTCTTTAGTAATAACATGAATTCAACTAAACTGAATAAATTATCTCACATATAGTTGCCAGCAGCAAACATTTCAACATGAATGTTTCTTTCAGTGAATCATTGTGCTAATTGCTATAATTTTTCTTGCTAATTGTACATGTTGCAATTTTAATTAGGCGTAAATTTATGTCTTAGCAGCTCGTGACATTTGTCAAAACAATGTTAATAAAGAGCTATTTTATGAATTCTTATTTCGTAATAACGCACATAGTAAATATGTTAAGAAAGCTTCATGTTACTACGAAATATAGTATATTTTAAAACACGTATAATATATCCGCTCGCATCACATGTCGTAGAGCAACCGTATTTTTGAGACTCTCAAGTCATACCTATAATCGGTAGATTCTTTATGAAACAGCTGTTCTCTAAATATTTTTCTTCACCTTCAGCACGTTTTAATTGTCAATAATCAGGATAGCAAAGATTAAAGAAGCAGCAGATTAAATCAGAAAAATCTACTTATGGCCAGTTCATATACATTATCTATAGTTCATTTGTCTTACTATCGGTTAAAATTTGACATAAGTAACATCCATAAAAGTAATTTCAAAATTCAACGACAGTAACGCAAGCGAATGAATAGTAAGTTGTACGAACCGGGGATCAAACGATAGTATATATACCGGGTCAACTTGAGATACTTTTTATCTCGATAAATGTTGTTGTTTCCTTGGGATAGGCGAATTGAAGAAAAAAAGATGGCGCTCTAATCGCGTTTTTTAGCGCTACAGCGTTGTATAAAGAGATTACTGAAAGTAAATGAAGCGAAAGATGTGTGTGAAGTAGATCTTAAAAGTGGAGATCTATATCTCTGCTTATCCTTTTTGCATTTCATTGTCACACGTTGTCGTCATGGCAACGCGAACGAAATTTCGCTCACATATGCAAATATAGAATAAATAATGTTTTGAAATGTACCCATTTTATTTAAACGGATAAAATAAGATTAGTGCTTTACCAGTAATAAATTTATTTAATTTTCAAAGCTTAATACAAATAAATCTTTGTTAGGTCAGCCTTAATATCATGAAAGTACGTTTAATCAAATTGCTTTTTAACTTGATCAAGGTCTAACTTTTCCTTTGATAACTTATCTTTAAATTAGCAAATCAAACTTGGAACAAGGCAACAGATTGGCAATATTTTAGATGTGCTAATTACTAAAGAATGAAAGTGTAATATTATAATGATTTTTAAATAAATAAAGTTCAATAAAGTGTAATAAAGTAGTAATAATTTATTTCATTGCAACTGGCATCATATTTATTAGAAATGACGTGGTGCTGTCGTGGGTTCATATCCTAGCTCGGAAACATAGACCACTTGGGCTGTATGCCCGACTACCACGATTACCACGTACTGGCGGTGTAATTTCATATTTAGCATATTTAGTGTACTACATATTTACTTCTGCACTTTCTAACATCGAGTTTAGAGATTGCATTACACCAAACACTATTAAAAATAAACTTAAAATGCGCTTTTTAATCCTCATGTCAACTTACCATTGCTAAATGCTACGAACGTAGACATCTATAGCACTAATGTAAACCCCAGAAATTTGCTATGCTATGTATAAATCAATATGTTTTAAATCATTTTTTTGTTTTGTTAAATAAATAAAATATAACTTAAAAAAGTTAATATAGTGACAACAACTGTTATTTAATCAAGATGATTAATTTGAGAATCATGCTAATCCATCTACGAGATAAACGTGGCGGATATGCCGTCCATTCCCTTAAAATGGAGAGGCTCCAGTCCAGCATTGAGCCGATTATAGAGTGACAGTTATGTTATATAAATAATCGAAAGACAAAATCATTGCATATTCCTAAATTAAGCAAATTACTTGTGTTATAGGAAATGTACAAAAGACCATTCTGGGGCCGATTCCAGATACCCAGACCATAGTAGTAAATAACAGAGAGTTAGTTTATGAAATTTACCATGCCGGGAAACGAACTTGTAAACTCTGCATTCCAGTGAGCTTTGCCGGTAAAGGTTGCGCCCACTCAATCGCAGAGACCGTGAAATATAAACATAAGTTTATAAGTAAAATTTAGTTACCAAACGAATTTTAATGTAGAATAAATTCCCATTAGGATTATAATCAGAAGGGAAATGCTTGGTTCAGTTCGAATACTAGTAGAAAGTAATAATTGCTTACGCTATTTTTCACGCTTAGTGTAAAGTGTAAATACTGCTGTAATCACCACCTTGTGACAGCAAATAAATAACATGAAATTCCCCTTTCTGCTTTATACTCGTACATGCTTGGCAAGTTCTGCCGTTCACGCCGTTAAGAAGACTAGGAAAATTAAATGTGATTTACTCTTCTTATTTTCTTGGCATTTTCCTACCCATACTCTTTTGGTACATACCTTTTTTCATCCTGAACTACATCAATAATTAGTTCATATTATCATATAAGATATGTCTTAATAAACATCTATTACATAATTAAAAAAAGTCAGATAACTGATTACATCTCTGTACACCTAAAATATGTATAAAGTTACTAAGCTTATTTAACATGAAATATCAATACATGAAAACGTTTACACTACCTAAAAGTTTATTGCTGTTTGGTACAATTATCGCCAATAAAGTCATTCTGGTAAACCTTCTTTACGCTATATAGATTTAGGTAGGAGACTTTATTTGACGTAATTACTAATACTCGTATATTATAAATCAATGGCAACAAAACGGATGCTGGCTAGACGGTCTCATTAAAAATATTGTGTATTCTGAAATTTTCTTTTTATTAGCGAATTATTGAGATATATTTGATGATAATAAAAATAAAATGCAAGTATAAGTTTCTACTTATAAATAATGTCTTAACTTTTATTCCACCTAGTATGGTTTTCTTTATCTTTGTTAGTAAATCATTGACACGTATATCAAGGTAAAA
Organism: Dendrolimus kikuchii; assembly: GCA_019925095.2. Taxonomy (NCBI): domain Eukaryota; kingdom Metazoa; phylum Arthropoda; class Insecta; order Lepidoptera; family Lasiocampidae; genus Dendrolimus; species Dendrolimus kikuchii. The sequence goes on along the minus strand of CM034388.1, from coordinate 15,976,261 downwards.
CGATTGCATGAGCTAGAATAAACTTACATAAGTCTAAGCTTTTACAGATCAGATGACTCATAATGTTCAATTGCACATGTGGAGTCTAGAAGCTACTGCTGCATTATAACGAACACTTGTAGAATGGTATTGGAAATCTGACACACTTAAATGATAAGGTTTTAACGTTTATTCATATATATAGTTTTCTTTCGTAAATTTTAATTTGGGGGACGAGAACTTACTATGCCGTAATGCAGTTTAAAACTGGTACTAGGAGTTGTCACATAATGTTAAGTTAAGCTCTATCATTATATTTTTCTTTCAAATTTTTTAAAACTCTCCTTTCACATACGTACATAAAATAAAATGATAGCCAAATAATAAATTGTACAAAACAAAATATATTACAAATACGGTATTTTCTTCATAACTTTAAACATACATACATAACTTCACGCCAGTTCCCTTGCGGGGTAGGCACTTACAACAGAGCGCCATTTAGGCTTATTATAACTTTAGGCATAACTTTAAACTAACATGTAAACAATCTCTAGGCCCGTTGATAATCTCGCAGACTTTTTAAGATAAATAATATAATTAAAAGGTCTTAATAAATTATACTTACTGGTTATTATGATACATAAAAATCGATACTCTATTAAGATATTAGAACCGCATTTAAAATTTTAATTTCAAATGTAGTTCAACTAGACTGTATTGCAGTACTAAGTCACTTTCAAGTTAAGGTCCATAAATGAATTTATAATACAGCCCGATATCGACAACTTCATATATTACTGCAACGGTAATTAGTATGTGCTTCTAGTCATAATCGGTTATAGTGATTTAAAGACTAAATTATGATTGTAAATCGAAATCAGCAATGATTTTAACCCATTTGATAAATGAACAGATTTCAAACAAATAAAGGCAACTTTACAACGAGGCACAAGTGTAATCTAAGCGTAAACATAACTTTATTTATTACGTTATTTCTTTTTTATAAATAAATCGGCTGACAAACACATATATTATATATCCCCAAATTAACCAAGTTACGCTTGTGTTTGGGTGATATACAATGGACTACACTGGGGCCGATCCTAGACACCCAGATTATAGTAAAAAATTGTGAAAATTCTTTTCCGTAATTTACCATGCCAGGAAGCGAACGCCGAGCCTCTACGTTGCAGTAAGGTAAGCCGTCAAAGGCTTAGCCCACTCAACCACAGAGGCTGTGATACGTTTTTTGTACGTGTATACGCGTTTGAATACCAGTTTGGTTGAATTGAGGTTAAATAAACATAGAAAAAATGAGAATAATTCGAGCATGTAGTCATCATCACATACATATTGTACGAAATTGCATTACGATGGAATTTGTTTAGTATCGTTACTATATAATGCTGTTGTGTATTACATTCCAAGATACTAAACGAAAATCAACTAAACAAATATATTACATATAACAAGCGCTTATATTGAAACAAATCCGCTTAACAAAATGTTATAATTATTTTAAGCGTCATTTTAGGCGTAAGCGTAACCTGCTTGGTAGCGTGGTAGTAGTAAAAGCATCCAGACGGGAATAGCTGATAAATTTGACTGTGCACTGATTTGGTCCTTCATTAAGAGGTAGTCCTCTTAATTTCCTGATTTAGTAATCAGTGCTAGTCATTAATTACTAACATAGACATACGGAAAAAAATACTTATTACTAATAACATTGTTGAGTGTATTATGTAAAAATATGTTGGACTGTGTTGTCTTTAAATAAATAAATTATTATTTTAAGCTTTCTGGTGCGGTAAATATGGTTTCGCCCATGCTATTACTGTACATACTCTTTTTTTATTTTATTCTAGGGATATAACCGCTATTCTGATGTATAATATTCAAATATAAAGAAACTGGCTGTGTCTGTATATTAAAGCTATAAAAAAACAACTGGCATAGACAATATAAACAACGGAGAACACGATGTATTTTTTTAGATTTCTTGTTTGTTTGTCTCTTTGTTCGGGATTCACATAAAACTACTGGGCCGATTTCGATGCGATTTTCACTGATCGACAGCAAATTCTTACAATCTGCGCTACTTTTTATCTTGGGAATCTGTACCAGATTTAAAAAAAAAACTAATTCCAATGTGATTTTTTCAATGATCGATGGTAAATTTTACGAATAAAATATGTGATATTTTTTGTCCCGGGAATCCCGTGGGAATTTCAAGTCAAGCGTGGACCGAGTCGCGGACATATCCTAGTTTAAAATAATATTTGGTAGTAGTAGTTCAATCTATTGTTGTAGCACTACTGTTTGCGCATGGAATTTAAAATGTAATACTGTGTGTGACGTGTGTTACATTGACCTACATGCGCGAAGGCCTAGCAAATGTCAACAGGACCTTTGCGATGAGAACCGGAGCAGCTGTTAATGGTAATTTATAAAACATAACTTTATGCCAATGTAATCGTAGCTGTTATGTAATTTATTTGGAGAAAATGACATTTTCTGAAATTAAATGTCTGGTATGAACACGTATTTACAGTAATCAACGACAGGTCAACGATTTTTAATACAAAGTTCATAAAAGAGCCGTATGGAATAGTACCTTTATACAACATAAAGAACTAAAAACGTGGTCACCGAACTCTTGGTGCGTATCCGACTAGAAACATATTTTTGATAAACTTCAGATTAAGATTGCGTTCATTTTATTTAATCAAGATGTTCTTGGATTGATTGATAACCTTCTAGTTGCTTAAGAAGATTTTACCTGTATAATTAATTAGTATATGTGAAATCAATCAATTAAACAAATCTTTTAATGAACAGTTGTTTAATTGTGGATATAATTATTTACAGAGAAAATAATAATTAAATATCAAGACAGAAGATTGAAGTGAATATTCCAAACAGGGAAGTTGCTAAGCAACGATATTCTTTTAGAGACATTTAGACATAAAACTTATATGGAGGTTGTATGTCTTCACAGTATAAGACTCAGTATATTGATAATTAACGCGGTTGAATGTTGTAAAACGTTACATATGTATATTATTATATAGGGAGATAGATGGAGTAGAAAAACCAACTCAAGCAACAGCCGCAACTCTCAAAAAAGACTCATACAAGACCTTTACGTATATAAGCTTGAGTAAAAAATTGTCGTAAGATATCGTTGAATTAGATAATTTATAATTGTAGCAAAATTTTAAACAAACATACATAAAGATCAATACAAACATATCGAAAGATCTGATCATCATGGTTACTTAGAACGATGATTTCCGGTTGATCGTTATTTCATTTGTAAAATGTCTAAACCTTAAGTTCCATTACCACCAAAACTAAAAACGGTAAAATTGTGTTATGTGAATGTTATGTTACACCTACATCCACAAACTAAGTTAAAAAATAAAGCGGTTTAATATACAAAGTCAACTGCATTCCTCTGAATTTAAATTGAAAATAATTTACACTTTACCCCAAATTAAGGTCAACTAAGAACCCGTAAGCAACGTTATCGCCTGGAAGATCGCCGTTGGCTTGCATCCAGCACCATCCAAGGCAGTGGAGCCTTTTGCGGTTAATATCACCTTCGAGGCTGCGTTGGCAAAGGCCCGACAAAGGTTAGGCGACGCGCCAACCTTCTGTAGACATTTTGTTACTCTACAATGTTCAGATGGTGTGAACAGCTTGCGCACCTTCTTATTCAAGTACTTGGGTAAGTACGTGAAAGTATGTACACAATGACGGATTTTCTAAAGGTGACAAACGTATAATCATTTGCATTGGGAACCAAAAAAACGCATTTAATTTAAAATACTCCAAATCTTAAAAATAACTGACTATGCATACTGAAAAACCCAAACTCAAAGGGCGCGGTTTCGAATCCTGGTCGGAAGATATGCACCACTTAGGCAGTTTTCTAACCTAATATGCATATTGTTACAATTACCACGTGCTAACTTGGGTGGAGGACAAGATCGGGATGAAACCTGCACATTGAGATAACCGATGTGTCAAACCTTCCAAGCTGTCTAGGACAATCGTGGCGGGTATACTGTCCATTCCCCAATAGTGGGAGACCCGAGCCCAGCAGTGAGATGTGGGTTATGATTATTATGTTGTATGTCTTTTAAGCCCACGGGCCATAAAAATAGCCCAGACTTTTAGAAGGCTTGCATAGGGCTCTGGGAAGGGCAACACGTAGAGGCCCCTTGACAAATTTAATGTAAATGTCGCATGACACTGATCGGCGATTATCCCTATATATATTTTATAAGTGCAGGAACGCAGAAAGAATACAAGTTCCTGCGGTCGGGCGGCCTGTCGTAAGAGGCGACAAAACAACCCACAGCCAGGTGGTAGGGCATTTGCTCGCCTGGATGGCTACCACCCCTCGTCTAAAGTATATCGCCATAACAACCTTGAGTTGTGTTCCGTCATTAGTGACTAGGTTCCAGTGACTATTAAGAGAGCAGCAGCGCATTTGTAGCACCTTCGGTGTTGCAATGTCCATAGGCGATGGTAACCGCTTTCAATCAAGTGGGCCGTCTGCCTGTCTTTTTTTTTTTTTTTTTTCATTGCAGGATTTCAGCAGACAGGCAGAACTCCTGCAATAAAAAAAAATCCCTGTCTACACCATGTGCGTATGCACCCTAGGACAAGTCCCGGCCAGTGTGGCGCTTTTTTATAGTCTATCCAAACGGTGCAGAGGTTTTTCCGATTTCGGCGGACTTCTTTATTAATGGTCATAACTATGTGAAGGAGTTCCTTAGTCCCACGGGACCCAGGCCTACAACCACTTTGAATTTTGAACATAATGTATTATCAACTAAATATTTCATTAATGTTGATCTCAAAATAGACATAAGTAACTTGTAAACGGTGAGAATACAAGTTATTGGTCTGTAACTTTGGGTTCCGTAGTACTACTAGGTTTATGTAATAGATAGGTAACCCTCGAGATTATAAAGGTTGGGACCTTTGCTGTGTTTAAGACATCCTGAAACTATGTAGCCGAACAGGGATGGGAAACTCTGAACCATTTGATCCAGAAGTTATGTAAGCCGTCCGGCCCAGGGCTTTCCCAGTCATGGGCGCATAACCGACATCATATGATTCAATGTTAATTGGGTCTATTTCTAGTATCTATTCGCATCTGTGTTCAACAACGCTGTCCCAGTCACCTTCTGTGTGATTGACAGGCACCGATCAAATCCCACGCGAAAAATCCGAAATAGCACCAGCATTTTGGAAGCTGCCTGTTAATAACCTGCTCTTCAGGTTGTTTTCTAACCCCTATAAACTCCCTTTTGGTTCCTTTGGAAGCGGCGATTAAGATAAAATCTTTCTGTGCGTTTTTTATATATACGGATTCGATTTGCCCATGCATAGATCTTCTGCTTATTATTATTATTGTGTATTATATATATACATATATATATATATATATATATATATATATATATATATACATACATATACATATATATACACATATATATATATATATATATATATATATATATATAACGATAGAGATATGACGATTGTATAACGGTCCCATTTATGCCCAAAATTGCTACAGAACCCTTTTAAAACATTCGGAATATGTGTTTTATTTTGAGCATACAATGTTGCTTATAGGGCAAAATATACTATAAATTATTTAACAAAACTAATTACTATAATTGACATATAGTCTTCAAGTATTTTAATGGTACATTTTTTTGTCAGGGACCATAGTGATCACGTTCCCTTATTCGTTCTAAGACATCTAGTTATCTGTAATTAAAATGTGCTATATTTGGTCTGAGGTATAAAATTAACACACCCTTGATTAAGTTATTTCATCTAGTTACTCTATTTATTAGACAAGAATATGATTCTCTATCTACCTAATAAAAGACATAGGATATTTATTTATATTAATGTTAACATGTTTAGTGTGGCACTCCACTTTCATTGCGTAGTTCCACAGCCGTGGCTACCCTCCACTGTTTTCGTAACTAAACTAATTAATCCAAAAAAAATTAAAATCCTCTGTATCTCAAAAGCTACATACATATCTTATAAAAACCAATTATCCTTAAAACTATTTTTCAAACTAGAGCTGGAAGGAAGGTGCAGGTGGATATTATTGAAGAAAAAATCTTTTACCATTTTCATTTCCACCTCGTAGTTCAAAACTTACAAAGTGTGGTGCACTTTTCATGATTCAGAAACCGATTTGTGAAACCCGCCAAATCGCCTTGAACAACACGGGCAAAATAACGACCGTTATTGTAAAATAGAGGGAGCTCCAAAATCAGCAGAAGAACGTTTATAGGATAATCTATATATAAAATTCTAAAAATTACGTGTCTTTACATGGAAGCTATTTAAAAAACTGGATTACGCCATATAAACGATGGAGAACACGATACATTTTTTTTAGATTTCTCGTCTATTTGTTCAGGATTCACGGAAAATTACTGGGCTGATTTCAATGTGGATTTCGCTGATCGATAGCAAATTCTTAGTGATAAAATTTGCGCTACTTTATATCCTGGGAATCCTCCGGGAAATTTTCTGGGAATGATTTAAAATAGCCAAATGGAAAACGAACCCCAAAGTGACTTTTTCACTGAATGATAGCAAATTTTATGTAATACAATGTGTGATATTGTTCATTCCGGAAATCCCGCGGAAATTTTCCCGGGAGCGGTTTGCACTTGTTCGGATGTATAAAAATTAGCTTATTTCACTAAAATGATAGCTTACATTATTTTTAAATTCCCCGAAATACAAAATACCACATACTTTGCGTCTCGGGAATCCTGCGGGAATTTCAAGTCAAGCGTGGATGAAGTCGCACGCATATCTTAGTTTTATATAATATGCATATCTTCACCACACCTATGTTTGAAGTAAACAGTCAGCGAAATGTTATCATAGCTTTTCAATATCCAAGGGCTTATATACGTATTTATATATAGTATTGCTCAAAAACTACGTATCTTAAATCGAAAGGCGTAAACAATTGCTTCTATATCTTTCCTAAAAATAAATAGAATGTAAGCCGCTATTTCAAGGTCCGTTGACTCCGACGTATTAATTTAGTGCTTAAGTGTCGAATTACTTAAGAAAATTGCTACCAATCCCAGCAGAGACCATTACGTGTACATAACGGCTTGACCGGCTGGGAAAACGGAACTCGCTTTAGTACGTACGGTTCGCAGCGAAAATTAGGCGAGAACGAAGGATGAGATAATATTTTCATTTCTCATATTCTGAAAGCGCACTTGGAGTTGCTAGATAACAGGGATGAAAAGAGTACTTTTCGTCCCTGGGAAACAATTTTCCCTGCTGTCAATAAATTTTATTTTATTTATTTAGGTTTATGGCTTGGCAGCTAGGCCTTTAGGTCAGATCTTAGTTTACAATATAGTTTCTTCATTTTCTTAAGCCTATGTGTAGCATAGCTGAACTGTAGGTTATCAGCTGGTGCCATTCAACGGAGTTCTTGTGACAACTCAAAAGGCCACATTTGACTATACAGTTCACATTTCTCACAAAAACACATAATTACTACTCAAAAACTATCAATATTCTACAACTATTGTTCACTTTAGAGTAATTTTACACATTTTTAGAAAATAAAACTGCACAGCACAACATCTCCTTTCAGTTCCCACCAAAAACTCCTCAATAAATTTAAAAACTATACGTACCATAGATAATGCATGCGATTCATATCCTAACTTTTTTATAACCACTGAGAAATCGTGCCATAAATAGTCATAAAAAAAATCAACAACTTTGTAACATCATTTTATACTTATAAATTACTCTTCAGTACATTATATTCGCTTCGAATTTCTGTACGTATCTCTCAGAATTTACGCCCCTCAACTAAATACAGAATAAACACACCTATACTTACATCTTGTTTTTACAATAACTCTTTTACCGTCCAGGCTGTGCGTCTTTGGAATGATACCGAGATAGATACCTATTGCTATAAGACAAGCCAAATCCTTACAGTGTTTTAAAAACCAGGTTCAGAAGCGTTACTTCTCTACTGTATATTCTTAATACTATTAAATATATATATATATATATATATATATATATATATATATATATATATGTATGTCTATTTCTATTGTCATATGTATATATACGTGTGTGTATACAAGCATGTGTATATACGTATGTATATATATTTGCATTTAACAAAACTACGTTTTAACGGTTTTAAGCGCGGTAATTTATCTGTTTTTTATTATTCCGACGTTTCGGCTACTTTTCAGTTGCCATGATCACGGAAGACAAAGATGTTAAGTGTCAATGAGTATTGTTAATTTTTTATTTAGCTTACCGCCAACATGTTTATTTTAATTATTTAGTTTTAATTTTGTTTATGGTTATTTTTACTCTATGGGAGTCTAATCTACCACCGCTTCGCAACATGTTGTGTTGTAGTCGTAAAGACTTAAGAAAATATTATATATTTATATTGTTTTAATACTTATAATTATTGTGTATACTTATCATTTATCATTATTGGTCTACGATTAACATCTGGTGGACCCAATTGTCAACCTCACCTGCCCGCGGTACCCCCTGCGGTCAGCAAACGAGGCTCTGGCGACCGATCGATGGCGGTATAACCATCGCAAGAAAGCCGGCCTATAGAAATCCCCAGGTCGGAGACGGGCAGCAGCGTCTCCGGTGCAAATAGACCGGCACTGCGGTTACCAACCCGCATGCCAAGCGTGGTAACTATGGCATTAACCCCCAATGAAGAAGCACCACAGAAAATGGCCCTCAGTTCCCGGTGACCCCGCTATTCCCGGCTACGGCAGCGGTCGCGGTAACGGCGGGGTGGAGGGTGCTAACAGTCTCCGGGTTACGGGAGGCTGCCAACTCACAAAATTGACCTTGGCGACGTATAACGGACGGACGATTAGGCTGGACAGTCACCTCACAGAACTGGAAGTAGAGCTAAGTCGAATTAACTGGCACATCCTAGGGTTATCAGAAGTCCGAAGAGAGGGTGAGGATACGATAACCCTAGAGTCTGGTCACTTACTCTACTTCCGGGAAGGTGACAGGGCCTCCCAGGGTGGTGTCGGTTTTCTCGTGAACAAGACCCTCGTTAACAACGTTGTGGAAGTCAACAGTGTGTCGAACAGGGTAGCGTACCTAGTACTCAAACTCACCAACAGGTATTCCCTGAAGGTTGTACAGGTATATGCGCCGACCTCGGCACACTCTGACGAAGAGGTTGAGGCCATGTATGACGACATTACTAAAGCCATACATGGCACAACCTCCGCACACTACAACGTTGTTATGGGGGACTTCAACGCCAAAGTGGGAGTACAAAAACGCGACGAACCGATAATCGGACCCTATGGATTGGGGCGCCGAAATCACAGGGGGCAAATGCTGGTCAACTTCCTAGAAATGCAGGGGCTCTTCTTGATGAATTCCTTCTACAAGAAGAAGCCCCAGAGGAGATGGACCTGGCAGAGCCCCGACACTGTGACGAGGAACGAGATAGATTTCATAATGGCGGATAAGAAGCATATATTTAGAGATGTCTCAGTGGTCAACAGGTTCAATACCGGTAGCGACCACCGACTTGTACGAGGCACTCTAAATATAAATTTTAAGGCTGAAAGACTCCGCCTGGTGAAATCTACTCTCCGACCCACGCCGCCCCAAATGATCCACGGGTCCGAACAGTTCCAGCTGGAACTTCGCAATCGGTTCGAATCGCTGGAAACCACAGGCGATGTTGACGAGATAACCGACAACGTGGTGAAGACGTTGCAGGATTTAGGTCGTAGGCATTTTCCGCCTGTACGAAGAAACAGACGGTCCGAACTTTCTACCGAAACTCTGGATCTCATGAAGACGAGACGTGAAATGCCACCCGCTTTGTTTGCCTCGCCAGAGCATCGGGCCCTCTCCAAGAAAATAAGAAAACTTGTTAGGCGGGACCTCCGCTGCTCTAAAACGCGTGCCATTGAGGCGGCTATAGAGCAGAACAGGGGGTCCAAAGTTTTCTCAAGAAGCTTGGGGAGGAGCCACATTGCAAAGCTGAGGACAGCGGATGGCAGAGAGCTTACGTCTCGCTCTGAGATCCTGACGGAGGTAGAAAAGTTCTACGGGCTACTGTATTCTTCGCGGGCGAAGAAGCCTGCGACGCAAAGCAACGAAGATCCACGTGCGCCACTCACGCGCCATTATACGGAGGACATCCCGGAGGTCGACGTGGACGAGATTAGTGCGGCTCTCGGGCAACTTAAAAATGGCAAGGCTCCGGGGGATGACGGAATTACAACTGAGCTCCTTAAGGCAGGAGGAATGCCAATCCTCAAGGCCTTGGTTGAGCTCTTCAATTCCGTTATCCACCGGGGCACTGTGCCGAAGGCGTGGAGCAGGAGTGTGGTGGTCTTGTTTTTCAAGAAGGGTGATAACACTCTCTTGAAAAACTATAGGCCAATCTCACTCTTGAGCCACGTCTATAAGTTGTTTTCGAGGGTCGTCACGAATCGTCTCGCCAGAAGACTTGATGAGTTCCAACCACCGGAGCAGGCCGGGTTTCGAAAAGGCTACAGCACCGTAGACCACATCCATACTGTTCGGCAGATTATACAAAAGACCGAAGAGTATAATCAGCCGCTGTGTATGGCATTCGTGGACTACGAGAAAGCCTTCGACTCCATCGAAACTTGGGCTGTTCTGGAGTCTTTGCAAAGATGTCGTGTTGATTGGCGATACATTGAGGTGCTGAGATGCCTGTATGACGCCGCAACGATGACCGTCCAGATACAGGACCGGAGGGCGAAGCCTATACCCCTACATCGCGGGGTGAGACAGGGGGATGTGATTTCCCCGAAACTGTTCACCAACGCGATGGAGGATGTCTTCAAAACTCTGGACTGGGCTGGACGGGGCATTAACATCAACGGCGAGCGCATTTCTCACCTCCGTTTCGCCGACGATATCGTGGTCTTTGCAGAGACTTTGGAGGAACTTGCCGAAATGCTGGGCAGTTTAAATGAATCTTCCCGACGGGTCGGTCTCGGCATGAATTTGGACAAGACGAAAGTCATGTTCAATGAACACGTCATGCCGAGACCGGTAAACGTCGATGGCGTCCCTCTGGAAGCTGTGCAGGAATATGTCTACCTTGGACAGAACATACAGGTCGGCAGGCACAACTTCGAGGGGGAAGCCAATAGGAGGATTCAGTTGGGCTGGGCAGCATTCGGTAAACTTCGTCAAGTCTTCTCGTCGACCATTCCGCAATGCTTGAAGACAAAAGTCTTCGAGCAGTGCGTCCTCCCCGTCCTGACCTACGGGGCCGAGACATGGACACTTACGGCAGGATTGGTCCAGTCTGTATTTAAATTATTGTGTAACTAAAACATCATTTTCGAAAGGACCGATTATTCGGTAAATTCTTTGTTTAGGGGTGATTTTATAAACTGACGATTAACCTAAATGCCTAAAAAAAGAATAAACGACTGTAGCAAGTAGGTTTTCTTGTCGACGGTAGTTCTTTTAATGGGGACATACATACGTCGGCAAGGTCGTTGTTAGATCATTACTATTATGTTCAAAGATATTATAAAACAAACACTACAGTTTCGAACAGAATAATTATAGAAATTAAATAACTAAATAGTATACATGTATAGTATTTAGTTTCTGTAATTGTGCTGAAATGAAAAGATGCTTTGTTTTGTATTTACTGAAATGAAAAGAAGATATTTAAAAACACTTGCTATAAGTACCTAATACATGTTAAGTATGACATGCATAAAAAGAAACAATATTTATTATCTTTACTAGATTTTTTAAACCCCTGGGAATTTGCTCTATTTAGTTTACATGAAAAGTGAGCTAGATTTTTTTTATATGTATAAACCTTAAGTGAAAATTTTTTAATCGAGAGTTAACGGGGAGTTAGTAGATATACAAACAGACAGACAGACGCCGAAAGCGACTTTGTTTTATAGTATGTAAAGATTTACATAAATTAAATATGTACAAATATGAAACTAACGTGTAAATGCAAGATTGGACAGAAACATTAACTTGTATAAACCGTCTATATGTTTAATTCAAACTTATTTTACTTTATGTTATGGAGCCCTACAAAATACTGTAAACTTAGAAAATATTAAAATTAAACTATATTACGCGCAAATAGTAAAATTGGCTGGCAATTATATTGCAAATGTTCCTAAATTGAAAGGACGTGAAAATTCGCATTCGCCGCTATCTGTAATTATCTGTGATTTTGAATCGATGAAAAATGTAACTCATGTTCATTCTCGTGCTTTAAATTACTTCTATCTACCTATTAAATTTCATGAAAATTAGTTTTTGTTTTAGGCAGTCAAGAAGGCCAAACATCAAGGCTTACTCACACATTAATACAATGATAGAATGGTCTGTGTCGTATACATACATACGTTTCATAACTTATTAAAGCTTTTCCTAGCTCGCCTGTTAGAACTGTGTTATTATCTACATTTTTAACTAGCAATTACTCTTAACAGACATGGCCTAAAATTTCTGCCAAACTTGATACTGAATGATGAAATTAAAGCAATTTGCGCTATAGGCCGCGTTCATTAGAGCGATAGTAATTTATCATGTAATAGAGACGTCAAAATTTATATTGCTCAAGAAGACAATAATCTAGATTCAATTCTTATAGAGTGTAATTGCAACAAGGATTGTTAATGTGCAACCTTATATTATACAGATTAGTGCATATAAGATCTATTGTACAATTCCGAGACCACGATTAACTTCACGTTAATTATCTCTAATGTCTCCGACATTAATGCTAGTATTATGAATGTAAAATGTTGCTTTGTTTCAAAACCAAATTTAATGGAGATGAAAAAGAAGATGAGAATTTAAAAGAATGAGAAAAAAAGAAAGGAAAGTCATTTATTTAGTTTTTAAAACCCAGCGGGAGACATTGAAAAAATAATAATAAAATGAGTATTTTAGTAACGATCTTAAAGAAGCGTACAAACTTACTGCAACTCAATATGAATAAGACCGTTAGTGTAATGCAAAAACTATATCTGGCGATGTAACCAAATGAGTGCAGTTCAGCAAATGCCAGGCAATGGGTTCTTGACGCTAGTTTTCAACTGCACCATGGAACAGAAGGGTGTCGCACTGTTATTATTACTCGCCTAGCTGACCCGGCAAACTTCGTACCGCCACCGGTAGTGTATTCTTTTAAATTTAATTTGATTTCTGAACGATGGGACGAACATCAAACGTTTGACATTCAAACCTACAAAAATTAAAAAAAAACTTCAATTTTAAATTTAATTTGATTTCTGAACGACTTTTAAATTTAATTGATTTCTAAACGACTGGACAAACATTAAATGTTTGACAGGTAGGAATAGTTTCTAAGGGAAAGCGAAATTGTTGTTTTTACTAATTCCAAGCATTTTATTCATATTTACTCACCTGTTAAACCTTCCCTGGACTTTCACAAATAATTCAAAACCAAACTTAACCAAATATGTCCAGCCGTTCTCGAGTTTTAGCGAGACTAACGAACAGCAATTGATTTATATTTATATACATATATATATATATATATATATATATATTAACATTAATAGTAAGTGTATATTATATATAGGTATTGATATAAATATAATCAAGAAGCATGTTATAACATATGATAAGTATGTATGATACGTATGATTTTTATGAGCAACAAATGAAAACCACATTTAAACTTTTAGTGAAATAAAAACAATGTGGACAATGTCACAGGCAACAACACCAACTAGGCTATATGCATTCCCACACAAGAATGTTTAGAAACGATGACATATGAAAAGGTTTCATCGCGTCCTGCAACACAGTTTATGTTGCAAACAACAACATGCGTAGTTTATCATTTACTATTAAGTGGATCATCTACTTATCAACCTGATTGAAGCAACAGATCATAATTAAGTTCATACGGTGTGTGTGTCTGTTCATGTAACAATATAATAATCGTCCTGCTTGTAAAAGAAATATAACTATTTCATTATGGAATAATACAATTATTTCGAAGAAATCTTTATTAATTAATGTATTTCTAGCCCAGGACTATCTCCATTTGGACAAATAGTACACAACAGAACAGTATTTATAGTATACACGATATCAGAAAATACTTCTCGAATTGCAGTAAGCTTGTTACTTTATAAAACTTAATAAAATCAAGGGAAATATATTTTAATATAGGTATATAAATGATTTTTCTGTGTTCTTCATGATCTTTATTGTGAATCACGAAAGATGAACTTTTTAGTTTCCTTGGTATAAAGAACCAAAGTTTATGTGGGTCAAACCATGACGAGGATAAGAGACCATCCGGATTCTAAATATCATCAATGTTCTCGAAGATAAGACTCCCTTTAGGATGAGACGCCTCTTAGTATGGGAATTATTCGTCAATACTTTAACCGCTTCTTATAGTTTGCACACAATCGTGACAGGTACGGCCCCCCACACCAAGACACCCTGCAAATATTGTTGTTGAATAGCACATACCATTAAGTGAGAAGAAATCTCCTTTGGAATAGGTAGCATGAACACCTGTCCAAATCGCAAAGGTACGTCCTGGTTCGGCCATGACTCTAATCATCTGCTCATTGACTGGTGACATTAATTCGGCGCCTTAAATAACAAAAATTTTACAGATCAGTTTGCTACCAGCTTATGTAACTTGGATCATTAAACGGCTAAATCAGTTCAGTATTAATGGTACCATACCCATACATTGTGTGAGTTTAAGTTACGATGAGCTAAAAAAGGTCACAATCATTATTTATAACATGCCTTATGCGTATATTTATATAGAGAATGTTCATACAGTTCATTGCTTTATTTAGTCAATTAGGTAAATAATTACGATTGAGCTCACCCTCGTAAAAGCACCGTAAACGAGCCTCAGCCCACTGTATGGGCATTGGATGATGATGAACCCATCCAGTTGCTGGATAAAACTTATAACGTTTATCATTTCCTGTAGATATTTCTGAGCTACCATTAACATCTGTAGAAATAAAAGACAATACATATTTTATACAGAGATTGTTCAAGGACATTAAGTCTTAGATTTTTCTGAATCTAATCAATTCCTTCAACCATTTAAGGCTGCGAGTAATAGCTCGTGCGTGCGTGCGTGTGTGTGTGTGTGCGTCTGCGTCTGCGTCTGCGTCTCTGAGTGTGCGTCTCTGTGTGTGCGTATCTGTGCGTGTGTCTCTGTGTGTGCGTCTCTGTGTGTGCGTCTCTGTGTGTGCGTCTCTGTGTGTGCGTCTCTGTGTGTGCGTCTCTGTATGTGCGTCTCTGTGTGTGCGTCTCTGTGTGTGCGTCTCTGTGTGTGCGTCTCTGTGTGTGCGTCTCTGTGTGTGCCTCTCTGTGTGTGCGTCTCTGTGTGTGCCTCTCTGTGTGTACGTCTCTGTGTGTGCGTCTCTGTGTGTGTGTCTGTGTGTGTGTGTGTGTGTGTGTGTGTGTGTGTGTGTGTGCACATAGTTGTCACATGTTCCACCCTAGCTTACTGCCTATCCCCGGGCAGTAGGGTATACACCCTGAGAAAATGTGAGGTCCGAGGGACGTGACAGGGATTGATGAACCCGTATCTAAGTGGCAGGTAGTAGATGAAGTTTATATAGGTAATATAAACTTCATCACTACAATACATACACTGCATACTCGTTTCATAAGAATTGAGCAGCGAGGTATCCCTAAAATCAACAATATATACTTATTTAAATATTTTTTTTTCTTTACACCCGTCTCTCGAGTAAACAGCAAAATTTGACGTTTACTTACTTACTTACTCTCTATTAAACTCACCAACTTTCATGATACAAAAAATAAGTGAAAATAAAATAAATTTATACATTTTAATTGGACACACTTGTGGTTTTAGCGATCCAATGTAAACTACAATTGTATATAAAAAGCATTTATTTATATCAATACAAGGTATTATTTTTATTAAATTATGACAAACCTTTGCTCTTAAAGGCATAATTTTATCAATAAATAGTCTTATTATGTTCGGGGCATTGACTGAATATCTACGGACTAGATGTATTACGGTTATCTAAATTATATAATTCATTATGTAATAATACCTTTTTAATACTAATATATAATAATATAATCGGAGACGAATTAGAACCCTCATATTTTCTCAATGGAAAAATTTGAAAATCAGTCTTTTGTATTTTAATTGGTATTTTAGTATATGGATACATATACACACACAAATATATTGCGTGCACTATTGTTCTACGAGATAAATTTTTGAATACAATTTTAATTAAATGTGTTTAGATGGTTGATTTCAAACCTTTTCTATTCCAATATTTAACTTTAGTTGTTCCTTAAGTTAACTGATACAGGTAAACCTCATTAAATAATACAATTAATTGCAAAAGTCGTATGTATATTGTACCAAAATGATCTTGTAACGGAAAACAATGTATAACTGTCAGTCGATCTGCCATGTCCTATTTTCTTTAAAGCTCCTTGACAGAAAATATTAAAATTGTTTTGTAACTTTCTGTCAGGCAGTATAATAAGTAAATAGATAATAACTTAAGCTCTCATTCATATTTTGTTAAAATAAATTTGTAGGTCTCTTTAAGAACCTCAAAGAAGTCTACAAACTTACTCTTACTGAATATGAATAAGACCGTAAATGTTTATAAACATAAATTCTTATCATAAGGAATATTCAGAAGAACAATATGATAAAAGTTAAATCCGCACAAGGTCATCTCAGTGACCAATCTATGCTATTACAATCTAAAGACATAATGCAATAAATTCGATTCGATTGTAATTCGTTTCAACCTTCGATGTTCATTTTATTTTGTATTTTTAATATACACCAAGTAACGAAAACCTATTTGGTCCTGTTATATCTATCACAAATTACTTTATACGTAAGTAAACAATTATTCTAAGCAATTATTAAAATAATAGATATTATCAAGAAAGGCATTTCCATATTTTAATATTTTATTAGATAAAATAATGTTCTACTTACAGGTGTTAATATGTACCTGCTGGATTATTAATTATCTCCATGGTTTATTTAGAACAGAACAAACAGATTATTTATTTATATATAAATAATTCAAGTCATTTTCGTGTTGTATTGATGGAAAATGTAGCATTTTTAAACAGATTATGAACAGATCTTCCAATATATAAGAAAATAATAAATCTGTCGTCATATGAAGAAGATGGAAATCATTAGTCATTATATTCCTTGAATGGTTCAAAAAAGAAGTTTAAATAAAAGAGGCAATCATATTTGAGAATAAAAATAAGAAATTTAATTTTTTCTTCCACCACTGTTTCGAATATGTACACATTTTTATGAAATACAGTATATCGATGCTTCTAAGAGCGAAGATGCAACGTATTTTTTATTCCGAAAAATGCACGCTTAGTCAAGATACAGAACCTTTAAGCGAGAACTGTAAAATACTGATTAATCGATAAATGCTCTTGCAATGTAATGACATTAACGCTTCATATAAGAAATTACCTGTAACTGTTAAATTGAACTAAAATAGTAGTTATAAACTATGTTATGTTCTTTTTTTAGTATTATTGAATTTGTATGCCTTATACGCAAAGAACATGTGAAACTTTGTATCTGTAGATACTGGTATAAATCTATAATGTGTACCATGGTTTAATCAAATAAATAAATTGTATTGTATATTTATTAAATATAATAATAATAATAATAAGTTAAGTAAGTTGTTAGCGTCAATGGTCTTATAGCGAAAAGCCTCGACCGTCATCTAGAGAGGCTTTCGCTAGGAAGCTGGGTGAAGGGCCAGATACAGAAGGCAGCACTCTTGGACACGGCACGAATTGTGAGGAGGTTCCTGTCTCTGGAGCCATAACCATCGGTAGTTTGGACCCCAGGCCCCGCTGGCGATGAGATGCAAGATTTTACATTTTTTTATTGAATATGTATTTTATTTTTGATATATTTTTATAAAAGAATAATATTATCTATTTTTTTTTTAAAAACATATCTTTATATGTATATTTTAAAAAAAAATGTAAAATTTTGGATAATAAATAAATACAGTATAATAATAATAAACCCGCAGGGAGGCTTTGCGGCGAAGCCTTAGGTGAGTAGCGACACCTCATACCCGACTCCGGGGGCTAATACAAGGTCCTCGCCTCCTTAGTTACCTTAGCCAGACAGTAGTAGGGAGATCTTAGGAGTAGAGATCACTAGAACTAATTTTCAAGCTACAGGGGTGGAAGCGGAAGTAGCTTCAGTGAACCTGCAGCTACCCTCGACACCCCTTAGCCACTCATAACCTTGCCAACCTTGTACGGCATTTTTAGGGGCCCTTGCAGGTAATGGCGTGTCGCCGTCTGGCCATTTTTCCATGTTCCAGAACAATGCGACGAGCAGACGCCATAGTCCCCATAGCCCAGATCCCTAGTTCCACTAGCAGTTCATCCCAATAGCCCGGTATCTTTTATTGTCATTTCCTACACTTACCGGGGTTTGTCTTTGGGTGAATTTTTATATGGTGTAGACAGGGATAATCGCCGGTCAGTATCACGCCACATTTACATTAAATTTATCAACGAGCCTCTACGTGTTGGCTTTCCCGTGGCCCTACGCAAGCCCTGCAAAAGTCCGGGTCATTTTTATGACCCATGGTCTTCAAGGACATACAATAATAATAATAATATTCGGCAGACAAACACACATATTTTGCCTCCACAAATTAAGCAAGTTACGCTTGTATTATGGGTAATATACAACGAACCACTCTGGGGTCGATCCCGATTTTGTATGAATGTCAATCGTTCCGAAATTGTATGTTACAAATTGTAGACAATTCAATAAAATAAAGGAAATTGGTTTTATCTCATTTCGTTGGCACCTTTTCAAGGGCATCTTGATAGCTTTTTCGGTGCTTACGAGTATCACTCACTTGAAAATTCCAATTTTGGAATAATTAATTGGTTTCCTCTTCTTTATGTCGGATACTGAACGCCGACCTTCTGGTATAACATTTATTACGACTATCCTCGGTGACTATAGCCTTACCATTGAAGAATACTATGAATGACAATCAACTAGTAAAAAATATCACTCCGAAATCTACTGAATTCTGCGTGACTAGGTATTTGTTGCCACAGGTCAAGTTTTATTTTTTTAAATAATAGTTTTTACCACGTGTCTCTGGCTAAATGCACAATCCGTGCCAACCCAAAATTGAACAAATTAAGTATAATTATTAATTATTTTAGATTAAGGAGAGATTTTTCAATCAGTAAACCAAAGTTATTCAAAGGATAAAATATATGTAATAATAATAATAAAAGAGTTGTACAGATAATAATAAATATTTTTTTCACTTTTACATTCAGTTTGGTAGTAATTTAATAGATAACTTTTGTGTAATAAATTTAATCGGTCGTATAGCAGTCACAAATTAAAAAGATACTTATTAATAATATACATTAATTTTTTTTATTAATCTGGTATAATAATAAGTAAAGTTAGATTACTAGTTTAAAATTCACGGTTGGATTTCACTCATCTATAATATAATATTATAAAATTCAAAATATGCCATGTCTGTACGTTGAAACTATTAAAAAAAATCTGGAATAGACTACATAAATTTTTATCCCGGGAATCCCGCGAGAATTTTCCCGGGCGCGGTTTGAAGTTGTTCGGGTGCATTAAAATTAGCTTATTGTAACACAGTTTTCATTAAAATGATAGCTTACATTATTTTTTAAATGCTGCGCTACTTTGTGCCCCGGGAATCCCGCAAAAATTTCAAGTCAAACATGGATGAAGTCGCGGCCGTGTCCTCGTAATAATATAAAGAGGTACAAAACACACAAACTTTGCACTACAACACCGCTAAACTGCGCTGTAATATCTAAATTTTTAAAAAGCACACCTTAATATAAAGCCTAAAAAAGCTCTGCTGTAAAGGATCCATAATTCTTTGTATGCGGCTCATATATTGAGTTCGACAGGAGTTACCACTTACCATCCTATGTTTTATTGATGCGTCGAAGGTTTTCCTCATTAAATTTTCATTGACTTATCACTCGGCTTGTCATGTATGAGGGAAGTAATTGCGTCACCTTGTTGTTATAGATTTATGGAGATTGCTTTTATGGTGCTATAAATAGCTTAAATTATTTATATCCCCAAACTTCAAGCTTAATCTGATCTGTCCTTAAACCTTCCATTCATGTCATTACCCTTTTTGCATCATCTTAAATTGATATAACATGTAGTTGGGCATTAAAAGACATAACAAGTTAAATTAAGATCATAGTAATACGATCTACAATTGTACATAATACACGATTGTTGATATATTTAAATATGTAATTTTGTAGCCTGCAAGTATGTTACAAGGCGATAATGTAGTTTACTGTCCCTAGCTTTTCCAAAATATATCTTTAAAAACTTGTATGTGATAGAGAATAAACTGTTTTCTATCTATCTATAAAATGAAACGTATTTATGATTTAATATATAAAAAAACACTATTATTTCGCTCGTCTCCTAATATATATATGTATATATATATATATATATATATATATATATATATATATATATATATATATATATATATATATATATATATATACATACATACATGTGTTTGCGCGCGTGCGTAACTCTAGCTGTTTATTGTATTCCATTACATGAAACGTATAGCCTAAAGCTAAGTAAAAGTGATAATGATAAGAGTCACCGTCTTGTGTTGCATCAGAATAAGGGATTCGGTCTCTTTAAGATTTTCTTGTTAGGGTTTCGTCTAACATACTCCTTGAGCCAATCATCCGACGGTACGCATTTGAATAAAGCATTTAACTGCACCAATGTAAGCGGTTCTTTTTTTAGTTTGTGCCCAAGAATCGATACATATAAATAAGAAATACAATCCTTAAAGAGTGGTAGACGTGCGAGCAAGAACGCGTACTTATGGCTCATCGATATCTTTCGCTTGGACACTGTCACCATAAGTACGTAAACTTTCTCATGTGAAAAAGATCAACGAGCCATAACTACGCGTATATACGCGTAGTTATGGCTCTCCGATCTCGATGCCAACACAAGGTTCATATTTCGCATTAAAATCGCTTCAAAAAAGCTTGGGGTGCTCAACAGGGCTAAGCGGTACTTCACAACGGGACATAGGCTTTTATTATATAAAGTTAAAGTAAGTAAGTTAAAGTCTCTCAGCCATGGAAGAGACGTCGGCGCTCTAAGCGTATTCTGCCGTCTGTACAATGAGGAGTGCTCTGACGAGTTATTTGATTTGGTGCCTACGTCGCCATTCTATCACCGCACTACTCGCCGACAATTGGCAGTTCATCTACACGTCCTAGACACTTGGAAGTTCTCCACGGTACGTGGAGGACGCTCCTTCATGCCATATCTGTCCAAGTTATGGAATGAACTCCCTCCCGCGGTTTTCACAGAGCGCTACAATATGGGGCTCTTCAAAAAGGGCGTGAACAGATACTTAGTTTCAACGAGATAGGCCCCCTCAGTGTTGCAAATGTCCATGTGCGATGGTAGGCACCTACCACCAGGTGGACCGTTTGCCAGTTTGCCTACATATATATATATATGTATATATATTACTGTTTATGATATAACAGCATCATTGGAACTTCACAACTTCGCTTTTATATTGTACATATTACAAATAAATGCTAAAACAACTTTCTTCCTGTAATACGCAGCAAATAATTTACTTTGAAAGTTAACAATTTAGATTGTTATCAAAACGAACAACAGTCGTAAGCATCCCCCAAAAGCAGCATTACAGCCTAAACATTCAACGTGTAACGAGATACGATCTCATTCAAGCCTTTGAATACAATTTAGGTTACGCCTACACAAAAATGAGATATGTAGGCATGTACTAACTGATGCTAATATTTTAAAACCTTTCATTGGCAATCTATGTTACGAACTACATGAAGATATATGGTGTACTATGTAATACAATAAAATGTTTCATGAAATACGGATAGTTTTGAAATTAGAACTGTCTCTTCAATGAATAAGTTTTAATATTAACGAGTTGATAATATAATGGTAATAAATACTGTAAAGCGTACTCAAAATACATAAGCGAATAATCTAAGTTTATAATAACTTAATAAAATCATATAAAAACAATAGTTGCCGACCAACTGTGTTTTGTGGTTTGGCACAAGAAATACTTGTAAAATAATGTAACTTTATGAAAATAAATAAATTAATAACATACCTTTTACGGTTTTACCTTATGCATGACTTATATACTTTATATTCAAGTTTAACTAGAACTAACGCAAATGAATGGAAATAGGAACCTAGAATAAAATTATTATTAGACCTATTCGCAGATAGTCTAACATTAGATGAATATGTGTTCATATTTTATTTTGCTATTTATTTACTTAATTACCTGCTTATCAACACCTTTATTTTTTATGTTATATATCCGCGTTAAACCGACATTACCCCTGATATCAGGTAGAAATTCAGACTAAGACGGAGCACGCTTACCTAGAAAATACCATCGAAGTTCACGCGAGAAGAACCTAAATTGTATATTTCAGGAAGTACAAACGACGGTAAGGAGTTTTACTCCTCAACGGTGCGTACTATAAAAGTGGAGGCAAAGTGATTCGTGCGCTTGGTTGGTGTTTTACTTATCCTTAGTCACTTTTATAATCTAGTTATTAAGATTACAGCTGTTATAATATTATAATGATAATCCAATAAAATATTTCTCTGTACTGGGTACTTACTCCGAAACACAAAGTTCTGATGTTTTTATTACAAGAATCAATCGTCACTTTCATTACCATTGGCACACTAACCCGCCAAAGTTGTTCAGACACGTCGGCGTCGGCATCATTCAGATTGAATGGAAGCATTCCTTTGTGTAAAACAAAAAGGATACTAAAGTTTCCTTCAGGTCATGTGTAAGGCCAAATTGGACCAAATACCGATTACTATAGAACATAAAAGATATCGTTTACCATCTTATTTAATCTGCATACCTTACTAACTTAGAATACGTATTGTTTGTTAATTTTATGTAGGTACATTTTGTTTCTTTTTGGGCCGATTATTCAATCACTAAATAAAAGTTATTCATTGGATAAAATATAACATGACAAAATTAAAACATACGATTGCGTAAATAGATAACATTTGGAATGTTTTATTTTTACATTCAATAAGGTTGTAATTTAATCAATGAATGATGAAAGAATGATCTTTTATGTGGTGATTAAAAGTCGGCATTTAATAAAATAACTTTCATAATTAGCTCTGGCTTTATTTATTGCCTTTTTAAAGCGTATAATATGTAGAGAAAATAATAATATAAAGGTGGTATAGGTAAAGAAAACCCGATTCAAATATAGAATAAACTGTGCTCTCTCGTTCATTTGAAAGAGACACCTTATATATTGTGTGTCTCGCTCTACTATTTAAAATCAACCCAATTTTCATATGTCATGACAGTTTCGAAATGTTTCTGTGAATTTAAAGTTTAAATAAAGGTTGAGTGTAACAAAGCTCAAGTTAAGCGACCGGTAACTTTTACAATAAATTACCTGCTCTAATTTCCATGTCAAAGTACATACTCATTTGTTTAGTGTTAATGGTCCAGGAGGCCTGGGTGTTGACGAAGAACCTATAAAAGTGCTGGACTCCTGGTGTCATTAAATTTGGAGGCCGGCAACGCGGTAGTACCACGGTGTTGCAAATGTCCGTAGATCATAATATACATTTCCCATCACGTAAACCATTAACCTGTCTCCTGTACTCTAACAATAAAAAATCCCAAATTGTACACTCGGGGCTACATTTAATCTAAAGTAATGAAACCGTGGGTTATATCAAATTAGTTAACTAAACAGTAATGAGGTATATTTAGGACACTTGATTGGAATGAAGTTTCGAAGACATTCAAAGACCATCGAAAAGTATCAAAAAGTCTCAAAAGTCCAAAAAGTCAGTAAAGTCACTAATTAGTAATTATTGCTTGAAATACAGGCGCTATTCGGAAACTATCCTATTTACCGGGATAACAAATAAACACTATTAAAATATAGTAAACATTATAAAAACTCGAAATCAAATTAACTCGAAGTTAAAAACAAACAATCGAATTGAAAACTTCCTCCATGAGAAAGTCGGTTAAAAGTAGTAAATTATATAAAAACATGTGCACGTAAGTGCCCAAATGCGGCCTAATTACAACGGCGTACGGCGATTACAGGTCCTTCTATTTTCAAAACAGCATATATTACATTAATATGTATTATTTTAGATCTTATTTCATTACTTTAATGTTCGAAATTGCATAATAATATACAGCGGTCAGCCATTTTTCTTTCGGTTGAAACTTTTTTTTTGTCTAGCTCTCCCACCCGCCGAGTAACGTGTGATATGGAACTTCATTCGAAAAATACCTATAGTCCTTTATTTTAATTATATATTTTTTTAATAACCTAATAAATTCTACAGAAATGCTAATAGATTGCAGAAAATGTTTTAGAGAATTACCCCAAACTAAATTGCCTTTATAAATCAGTGAAAAAATTGGTGACAGACATTAAGCTAATTGCTGATTACAGTATGGCTGTACTTATCAAGTCAGAGGAAACTTGGATTTAAGGTTGTAAACTGGTTTGACAGTTATAATGCATTGTGATATATACCTACATGTTGTTTTTGGAAGTAAATCGTTATTAAGCCATATAAAAAGATCGAACTTTTTAAATAAATTGTCATTCGAACACCTGGAGTTGTTAAAGTACAACAGGAGAAATGGCGCTCAAGGTATATTGTTAATTAATGTTATAAATATTATATAGTGGCAAAGGTTAATCGACAGCAAGTGTCCTGCTATTTTCAGAACGCAAAGTTTTATTATAAGCTTATTTCATTACAACACCTAAAACTACATCAAAATTCTAAAATTTTTATTTATTTATATAGTTAATTTATATTACTGTTTGTCTGTAAGCCTTAACTAAAATAAATAGTATAATAAATACATTTCTAATAACAAATATGTAAACAAGTATACTATGAATATAAATTTTACTGAACTAAAGTCATAGTTTTTCAAGTTATTAGTTACTTTAGATTAGGTTAAATTATTTCTTAAGTTAGGTTGCGTGGTAGAGATTGCTTTAAGCAATAAGGCCGCCTATTGTTTCTACCATTACAATATTGTAATTGTGTATTTTTTAAATTATATATTTGGTGAGCAATAAAGTGTTATCTATCTATCTATCTTACTTGAATATTTTATTTCTAAACTTCACTGGTGTTATGTTCTTATTTGTATTTCCAGGTAACCATTTTATTTGGCTTCCTAGCTCTGACTAAAGGAAGTTTTATCGGAACTGATTATTCATCAACTGCTGTAGCTCCTTTCTCTTCTTCATCTGTAGTGGCCAAAACTGTTGCGCTTGGACCCATTAAGAAGACCATCATTACTCCAAATGTCTATTCTACAGTTGCACCAGTAGATTATGAAACTGTAATTTTAACTGAAGAGAGAAAATTTAATAATTTGGATGGAGCTAGAAATTCAAAATTTTCAAAATCTGTAGATACTGCATATTCTTCTGACAAATTTGACTCTCGCGTTGTTAATGGTTATAATCATAATATCCCAACGTTTTACGCCTCCCACGCGGATCCAGTATACTATAATTATGGTTATAGTCATAATAATCCGTATGTTCACACAGGTTTTCCTCATACAAAGTCTGTTCCTATTCCTATAACTTATGCTGCACCTATCCCAAGAACTATTGTTTCACCTGTTGTGCCTTATGATCCATATTTATCGTCTAATTATGCCAAATCTTTTATTCCTCTAGCTTATTCCCCCTCTTTCTCTGAAATTAGAACACCGTCAATTTCATACGGATTACCAATTGAAAAATCAGCTAATATTTATAATATTCCATTGAAAGCTTTTGACAAATCAAAGATTGTAGCTCCCATTAATTACTCTTCACAAATTACCAAAAGCTATCTACCATCTTTAACTTATGGACCTGCTATGGAAAATTCTATAAACCATATTTCTCACGGTCCAGTTGTAGTGTCAAAATCTGCAACAGCCTACTCTCAAACACCTGTGGTATCTCACTTATCATTCTCCGGACTAGGTACCAACTATGGTTGCTAAATCAAAATTATTTAATAACATGGACCGCGCGACTGACTTTTTAAGTAATATTTATGTTTAGCTATATTTAAAAATTTAAGTTATGTTTATTGATAATTTGCTTTTTCAATAAATTATTCCTATGAACATTTTTGTGTTTTACTCTCTTCTATAAAGCTAATAAGAAACCTTCATTTATTTGATATCTGTAATTGTCTTCGTCTTTAATAAATTCATTTTCTTAAGCTTAGAAATTATCAATGGCTATATGTATGTATATGTAGTGTTATGCTTCTTAGTTGTAATTTTGGTTACTATTAAAGTTTGAATATTCGTATAATTGCTTATAAGATTATGCAAACATTCTAAAGGTTAATTATCAATTTAACTAAAGTAACTTAAACCTAAGTACACAGAAAAGTTTGAAAATTAAATTACCTTAATAACAGTTTGCTAGTATTAAAGTTTCAAGAGCGATAAAACAAACAAAACATTTTCATTCTATTATGGTCGTGTGTTATCTTAATCGATTCAACGTAAATTAACAGTCTAGGCAAAGCCATTTTATAGCAAATTAAATTTCTCAAAGCGCCAATTTCAAAAAGCGTCTTACTCTGCAGATCACAAGAATAGCAAAAACAAATATTTATCTTTCATTGAAGCTCTTTTAACTATGACAATCATTTGTGATGCCATTATGCGATCAAAACTAACATACAGCATGAACATTTTGAGATAATTAAGTCCATAAAAACTATGTAGAATGGCTTATCCTTTTGTAAACATTTTTTGCATTATGACTATTACAGAAAGATAGCTTGGATCTTTTCAGTAAACTTAAAATTCGCTATTTAGAAATGTTCTTTATACTTTACTAGCTTCTGCCCGCGACTTCGACCGTGTGGAATAGTTAAAAAAAAGTTTGGTCTTAGCGTGATGATATAGCCTTCCTCGATGAATGGGCTATCTAACACTGAAAGAATTTTACAAATCAGACGAGTAGTACCTGAGATTAGCGACTTCAAGAAAAATAAACTCTTCAGCATTATATATTAATATAAGATTTCGCCAAAATTGTGAGTTTGTTCTGTGTTTTTTTTTTTGGATGGAATACAGCAGACAAGCAGACAGTCCACCTGATAGAAAGCGGTTACAGTCGCCTATGCATTTTTACAACACCAGAGATATCACCAACACGCTGCCGGCATCGAAGAAATTTTATAACACCCTTTTTAAACAAACTCCATACCGTAAGGCTATGGGAAAACCGTAACTGGGTGGGTGCTCATTCCAAATCCCTACGATGTACAAAAGAAACG
Source organism: Dendrolimus kikuchii (assembly GCA_019925095.2). NCBI lineage: Eukaryota > Metazoa > Arthropoda > Insecta > Lepidoptera > Lasiocampidae > Dendrolimus > Dendrolimus kikuchii. The sequence continues at coordinate 15,948,657 of CM034388.1, read as the reverse complement.
TTCTAGACAACCGTAACGTACAAGAACAAAGCGATTGAAGGAAGTGGGAATGAACGCCCAGCCGATGCCGAGCGGTGCGGTGGTAGAAAGAGAACGAGAGCACCATTGTGAACAGTTCCTCGAAACACTATTCATTGTACAGTCGCGGTAGAATACGCCTAGAGACGCGAATTCTCTTTGACTGCTAAGCGTATCTAGACCGTCTGTGAGTATGGGATCATCGACAACGCGTACGGCTCGACGTTGAATACTGTCCAGGGGATTAAGCTGATAGGCACTTGTTCCGACCGACAGGTGTTAGCAATACTCTATATGCGGCCTCATCTGGGCTTTGTAAACCACAAGACGTTGCCGCGGAGTGAAGTACTGATTGGACCGGTTTAGCACTCCCAACTTCATGGAGGCAAGTTTTGCCTTTGCCTTCAAGATCGCCACTGAACTGCACATCGTTAGCGATGTGGATACCGAGGATCCCAATATTCTTGGAGGTGGTAAGGGGAGTTGGTTCCATGAAATTGAAGCTCTAGCTCGAATGGTATTTTTTTCGCAGAGAATACGCAGATCTGTGTCTTCGTAGGATTGAAATGGTCAAGATTTTGTCTCCCCCACTCAGAGACTCTCTCTAAGGAGTTCTCTACTTCAGACACAATTAATTACGTCTATTTGACAAGGCAAATATTATTACAAAAATATTAACGACATTAACCCAACATACATTTGATACTAAAAATGAATCAGCTTTACTCTAAAATAAAGAATGTGTTACAGCCCTTAGAAGGTTCGTAACCACTTTACCGCACGATTGACCTGTCCATGCGTATTGCAAAACTTAAAATATTAGGAGCAGTGCTCATACTAACATATATTGTGCACGTGCATAGGCTATTTCGAAAGTTAATGTAAAGCTTAAGATTGGAGATAGGGGCTCCATAATATCAACAACATTCAACGCTCTGATATTATTATCATTGTAATAAAGTTTCTTATAAACACAATTTTCTGTAATGACCAACTCTGTGAAACACAAGACGCTCTGGTCTACGCCATCGCTTCACAGTGGAAACGCTACCAGCGCGTACTAAAAGTTTCGCCTCCACATTCCTTCTGCGTAATTGTGGAATGCACTACCAGAGTCTTTGTTTCCCGAAAAGTACAATCCGGGTATCTTCAAGTCTCGTGTGAATAGGTACTATCTAGATAAGCGTGCTCCTTCTTCGACCACATCATCGTCCGGCACTGGACGTGATCGTGGTCAAACGCAAACCTATTTAATATATATATAAAAAAATACATTTGATTAATTTTAGTAACAATGCCACAAAAGTTCAAATTGAATTTTACATTCTACTAGAATTTGCCCGCAGCTTCGCTCTCGTTAATGTTATCCCACGAGAATCATACATTTTCCGGAATAAAAAGTAGCCTATGTGCTATTTATTTATTGTTCAGCTCTTCTGGCGTAATTGAGTAACAAATATCCATTCAAAGACGCACGAAAACTTAAGATCTAATTCCCGTTTTTACCCTTGGAGTTTTCGTTTAATTTTTAGACATATTGACAGACAAAAACTTTAAAGATTATCCGTGCAAGAACGGAGAAAGACGCGATAAAACAACCAACAGCCAGCTGGTAGGGCATTTGCCTGTCTGAATATACCGCCGAAACCCGTGGTCTAGAATATACCGCCATAACAAACTTGACTACATTAAAAAACTGGCCAACTAGCGTCCGCACCACCCGATTTGGCGATCCCGACCAACCAAGGACCTTGGATTTCATATTTCTATCCACACTGTATAATTCGATTGTCAATCGAGTCAAATTGGTCGTATAATTTTATCGTGTGGAAGCCAGTTTAATTTATTTCATAAATGCATTTTGATCTTTCCACCCTCAACGACAACAAATAAAAACATCTAAGTAAAACTGAAATATCTTTTTAATTAGTACGCAAAGACCATTTTATTATTTATTACTAGCTTCTGCTCGCGACTTCGTCGTGGTTCGTGGAATAGTTAAAAATAACCCGATTTTGAAACATTCTTCATTAATGCTCCGCTCCTAATGGTCTTAGCGTTATGATATATAGCTTTCCTCAATAAATGGGCTATTTAACACTGAAAGAATTTTTCAAATCAGACCAGTAGTTCATGAGATTAGCGCGTTCAAGCAAACAAATAAACAAACTCTTCAGCTTTATATATTAGTATAGATCAATAAAGAAATTCACAATTCTATGTTCGTAAAAAAGTCAGTTTTATCGCATAAATAACAATATCTTTATCTCGAGGTTTAGATTACTTTATGGTATTAAACATAAAATACTAGGTATACATAGATAATCGTGTACATTTTTGTTTGAGACAATGCAACATAAGAAAAAATAAAATAATTTGACTTTTCTACTATCTACGTTATTAAAATTATTATATTATATTATTACAATTATAACGGAGGAGATAATCTCATGCTATTGCTTCATCGGAATGATATGGGTTTAATGTGTTATTTGTGATGCGATATTTTTATTACTGGCGAATGACGTTAAATATTGATAGATAACGTATTTATACTAACGACGTTGAACAAAGCCAAATATGTGGGTATATACAGATATACACATATAATACAGAAATACTACATAATAATCAATGTAACTTCAAACATGAGTTATTAGTTAGTTTTATTTAAATCACTGCTGTATGTGAGATTTTAATGTTGGACAACTATACTGAAACCTTTTTCCCACGTTTCGATTTATGGAAACTATCTCGAATTACACTATTTAACTAGAGTTACCGGAAGTTTCAGGAGAAACCCATAAATTCTAGTTTAGAACTGTATTTTGAACCAGTTTTATCAATTCTTCTTTTGAATTTAAATAGGTATATTAGCCAAATTATAAGTCTTTCTTTGACTGACATCATTTGACAGATGTTATGTAGCAGCTGGAAAAGTCATATTTCATTTAATATGCAACAAAACCATCCTCAAGTTACCATCCGTTATAATGTCGATATTTACTTTTTTCAACAAATATTGGATCCATATAGACAAAATTTGAGAGAAAATTAAAATCTATATAGCGCTTCAAAATGTTACAATAAAAAGGTGTTGCACCTTAAAAAAATCTAATCGAACGGGCTCCAAACATAACCAGAATTTACCACTAGGATGATCATATAGTACTAACTGAATCTACACCCCAACATGTTATTAGTAGAATCAAAAAATATTTTGTAATCAAGACAAATAAAACTTCAACATATAATGTAAAAAATCAAATTTACAACAATTTTTGATATTACTGTTTTGTAATTTATTACATCATAGCGATCTTTTACAATTTGCTGGCAATACTTTGTTAAATTTATATAAAGGAAGAATGATTTACATAAACTAGTATTTTAATATCATATCCATGTTTTAATTGATCAATTTAACCTTGGAATTTAATATAAAGCATTCACAAATTATATTATTACTTACTGGATTTTGAACAAAAACTTATAGCTAGGCACACGTCTCATTTCGATGACGTAGACTAAAATGCTGTCCTGTAAGCATCCGTTGTATAGGCAATGTATCTAAATATTTCTATAAAATATATATCATCCATATAATTCTAATTCTATTTTGTTAAATATATTCCTTTCTGTAGGCAAAGAAAAACATCCTAATTAACTGTTTGTGAAATGCGCCAGTCCGCCTTAGACAAGAATGGACAATATACCGTCTATTCCCCTGAATAGTCTACATTATAATACTGCGTCTGTATACTGTATAACACATTTGTAATTTCTAGCACTAATGTTACAAATTGCAATCCACAATGTAAGTTGCAGAAAGTTGAATGTGCAATTTATAAAACAACACAAAAATATATGGTTCCCGTTTTCGTCTGATGCCTATTTGCTTAAAATATATTTGTAAATTCTTCAAGTGGGCCTTCAAGGCCATATACTAAAGTATACGAAATAGCGAAAAAGAAGAAGTTTCGGGGCCGATTTTGATAAAAACCAAAGCAGCATCATTAGATTTTTGGAAAATCAGCTACCAGACGGGAATTGATTCCGCTGATGTTTATATGAACATTTAATGCTCGTTAGATCCAAATATCATCAGTAGGCATATTATAAAAAAAGAAATGACAGAAATATATTTTTCTTATTATACAGAATGCAATAAATTTTAAAAGTTATAGTGCATTTACCATATTCTGGCATAAGAAGCATATATGATGGATAAAATAATATTCTGCCATATGGTTTCATCGCCTTTATATCAAAGCATCACATTCTAGAATTTCCCAACATCTCTTTACAAGTATTGAAATGGAATAACATGAAATGCGCAAGCCATTGTTGCAGTACACGCCGTCGTGATTATATCACTAAAAGGCATCTAAATCACTGGACATTGGAATACTTTGCCATGTTTGCGTTATGAAATTTGTTCATAATTATATCTTAAGGCCACCCTTTAAGAAGAGAGTTGTTGTTAAGAGATATTTCTTAATATTTTATAAACGGGTTATAAATTAACTACATTTTAAATGTTTTATGAAAGAAAAATTGAAGTCGGCAGGCAAATATACACTTTTCACCTACCTTTTATTTCTTAGTCAACCGAGTTATAGTTCCCGGCATAATTCTTAAGCGTTAAGCACCGTGAAGTTTCGGTTATTGTTCAAAACAAAAATATGAGATATTGCCCCTCTCAAATAATGGTAATATTATTGACTAGCTATATTACTGTAAAGTTTCATCAAAATCCATTCGGTAGTTTTAAGCGTGAAAGAGTAACAAACATACATCCATACATCTATACATCCATACATACATTCTTACAAACTTTCGCGTTTATAATATTTATACGATATGTCGATACATCACATCACATTGGATATGGCTATGCTCAATGAGCAAAGCAATCCCATCTATTGCGCCGACCACTCAAGATTCGTGCCAAGGCTTATGTGATAATGAAAATCTGTCAAGCGCGTGTTAAAGGACGTCCAAATAATTCAAGTGTTAGGTATCCATAGGTGTAATGAATGTTAACTGTCCTTTGGCTACAGAACCCTGAAACGCAATCAATACGAAATTAACTAAAGCCTATATATATCGGTCACGTGTACCAATTACCTCTAGATCTATAAAGTTGGTGTAGGTGGTACCTCCAGCAATAATTAGCATTGTGTTTATTTCGGTTAAATAATTCTAAACAAGCCGATGTCTAATTAAGCCGGTAATCAGTTTAAATGAACTATTAACAACATACATGTGTACATACACCATGAAATGTGGACACAGGTGTTTTAATTAACGTAATTAATACTTGAATGTGTATAATTACGAAGTAGATACAATAGGTAATTTGTAGTGAATGCATCGACATAACATATAACATAATAGAATATGCTTTATTATACAAAAATGCCACATTCAAACAAAAGACAAATATTCAAGTACAACTGGCGTTTTTATTACAGATAGCGTTTTCAATGATAATCATAGTCAAATAGTAATCTGAGAAAAATCTTAATTAATTACAATATAAATATTATACTACCTAATAGAATCCACCAATTATCACCATTGAAACTAACCGAATTTGAACTGAACCTTTGAAACATGGCAAATAATAATGTAATGTACTTATAAATATAACAACGCACCCAAAATATTGTAGTACCTAGCACTAGGATTTTTATGAGCTGATATTATTAGGTATGTAGTTATTTTTCGTCGATATGTGAATTTCGTGTATGCTTTATACACATACCTCACTACTCGGGGACAAACAGTAACGTCGTGTGAGACACGACTGCTGGATACTCCCAAACTCTTCGTTGTTCCTGAGCTGGTGCAGTGATCTTAGCAGGTATTCTTCAATCTGCGTAAGTTTTTTATAAGCAGGTCTGAAAGTTTTAGTGGTTCATAAGTTTTCTTTACTTGACCGACTTCTAATTCTTATGTATATATTAGACTAGAATAGCCGCTTATACAATGCATTCTAAAGGACTTAAGACGGAGAATGTTCTTCCAAACGATGATTTTGCGAAATGTGTGGCTAAATAGGCATCAATTTAAAGCAGACATAACAAACATAGAAAAAGGGGTAGGCCCAAGAAACGCTGGCCTGACGTCGTAAAGTATGACTTGCGTACCAATGGTCTCACAAATAGGAATACCGAAGACCGCGCGAAGTGGATAAATAAAAGTAGGAAAGCGGACCCCCGGATTCAACTCTAAGATGATGATGTTGATCATAAACATAAAAAAAGTTAAGTAGACTAGTAGTTTATGTTTGGTCGCTACATACATCGGCTTGTAAATGATGTTAGCTTCAGACGTGAAGTCCTTGATAATATAGTTTCTTGAGCAGCTGCTCTTTACATGATCGCCTACTTCTTTGATAAAGCTCTTTTCATATAAAAACTGAAAAAATTAAATAATACTTCGGTTGTAGTTGAAGAGTTTTTTTAGAACTTGCTTTATCAAATAAAGAATTTAGCAATTCTCCACGAGTCTAGCTTTAATTGTGTGCAATTATATAATGAATCTTAAAAACCTAAACTTACGCTGTTACTTCTTAGACGATAGTTATCATTCAGCTATTTAAGTTAAATTAAAGTTAATTTTAGTTTTTTTGATTGGATGTTAATTGAATAGTTATTTTTATTTTTCATAGATTAGTTAATATTTGGATTTATTTCTTCTTTACTTATCAATAAATATACTTCAATCTAGCATCATGAAAGAAGAAGATGGATAATGATAATCGCCCAATAAAAATTCTAACTACAAAAGAGACTAAACCTTACATAGATAGATGACGCCATATATCACTTTCTTCTGTCTGCAAATGAGTAAAAATTTAAAAGAAACTTATTAAGACGAGAAGAATTGAAGAAGATTTTCAGAATTATCAGTGTACGTTTTACTCAGAAATATTTTCATCATATTTGTTTAATTTTTTTCCTTATATTATCAAGAATATTGCCGTGTTAACGCACCGTCGCAAGCTCAGTTATTTATAGGGAAACTGAAATTTTAATTCCATTGCGAAAGTCTGTTTTTCGAGTCACTCAGCCTGAAATGTGGCTATTAATTAAATCGTGGATTACATTATCTGATTATGGCTGTGTGATTATTCTAATTCAACATCTTTATCATGAGAGCATTAAATCCCAGTTGCATTTGGAGCGTTTGGTTCGACGTCCAAGGACCGCTTTCCTACTTTTTCTTCTGCAATACGCGTAGTCTTCGGTATCCCCTTTATCAAGACCATTACTACGCATGCCATCCTTCACGACATCGAACCGTGATAATTCCAATTATGTAAATTTTACCTTGATTAATATCCCACGTTATTTGTACATTGGATTAAATGCCGTCATAAAAAATCGTATTTACTAGGAAACTTGCTGGTAGCATTTAAATATAAACATATACCGTTCCACATCTATTGTTCAAAGGAAACCTATTCAAAAACCCGATCAGTAACAATAATCTACAAATCATGTCACACTAAATAACTAGAAACTTATACAGAAATCAAATGTTTTGATAATGAAAGCCCAAATAGTGACTTTCCAAACGAACTAAATATTAAGCAATTCACTCTAAAAATGGACCTTCTAAATTAAGTTTGGACTTTAAAGTACATGTTACATGTGACACATGTAGGTTTTCGTGATATTTTGCGACAGGGTTCTAAAAGCCTATCAAGCTGGTGGCGTGCTTAATACGGGGGTAACCAGTCTAGTATATAAGACATCGAATGTACTAACACGATATCACTTGCCGTAGTGGATTTTATACATTTAACAAAATGGCAGCTAAGGTATTGCGAACTTTTACAAATGAAATTTTTATCAGTATAAAAAGTGTTTAATCGTGTGATAGCAAATCGTAAAAGAAATGAAGTTGAAAATTTTATTTATTGTGTAATTAGTCAGCGTTGGACTGTGGTTCTCGTTACGACATTCATTCATTGTTGATTACTTATCATGAATTAAAATATTTTGTTTGGTTACTAATGTGATTTTATACAAACCCTTTCAAATAAAAAAATAAATAAAAAATATAACGTAACCAAAAACTTAAAATTTTCCACAATAAATTCAATCAGTCATGCTGTATTTGAAGGTGCAACTTCAATGATTCATATAATCAATTAATCATTTCTAAACTAAACATACTGAACCAGTTTGAGCTTATTAACTATACTGTCCAATTGTCAAAGTAAATAATCCGGCGCAACTAGTTTATTTTTGTTGCAATATGTTTACTCATTGTTTAAGTGATGAAACATAACTAAAACTACTTGCAAAGGGCTTATGTCTGAAGATACTCACTGATTATTATTTTCCAAAGCGTTTTTTTTGTCTAGTTCCACGCGCTTGTCAAAGCTGACTACATATAAAACTAATTCTTATTTTATTGTTGATCTTGTTTTTTAAAATATGTCTGTGTATATAATTATATATTTATATTTTAAGTATATAATTCCAGAAATAATTTATTTTATATAATTATACTATTTGTTGATTATGAAAGTGATCAGTATTTTTTTTTCATTCGAACTAATGATGATTCTGTTTTCAAGTATGAGAAATTTGAATGAAGCAAACTAAATCACAAATGATTATAGATAGACCAACAAATCTTTTAAAAAACTTTGTTGGGTAAATAATTGAAATACATTTTTTTATTACAGTTGGTAGTACTTCTGTGCGCGCTTGCGACCGCTCGCGCTGGTGGTCTGTATGGAGCGTCTTACGGTGCACCTTACGCATCCTATGCATCCTATGCTGCTCCACTGGCATCCTACACTACAGCGCCTGTTGCGGCATACGCTTCTGCTCCCGTATACAAGAGTTACGCAGCACCAGCAGTGTCATACTCAGCACCCGCAGTGTCATACTCGGCACCAGCAGTCTCGTACTCTGCACCAGCAGTTTCGTACTCTGCGCCAGCAGTTTCGTACTCTGCACCAGCAGTGTCTTACTCCGCACCGTTAGCATATTCAGCGCCTGTAGTTAAAGCTGTTGCCCCCGCAGTATCATCTGTATCGTCATATTCCACCCACACTTCTCACGCTGCTCCCTTAGTCACGAAGACCATTGCGCCTGTAGCCACTTATGCCGCTGCCCCAGTTGCGGCATATACGGCTCATGCCGCCCCTGTGGCCACTTACGCCGCCGCCCCGGTTGCAGCGTACACCAAGGCTATCGCCCCCGTCGCCACTTACGCTGCTGCTCCCGTCGCCTCATACGCCGCACCTCTTGCCTCTTACTCCTACGGTTCCCCTTCCCTAGCGACTTATTCCGCTGCGCCGGTTCTTAAGTCCGCCTATGCGTACTCCGCCGCACCCGCGGTATCCCACCTTGCATACAGTGGCCACAGCAACTACGGCTGGTGATCATTTTAAGTAACGACTGTTTAAAATCTAGTGCTTATATGTTTTTTGTATATATTTTATACGAAATAAATAAAATTTTAAAAATGTCCTTTTTTTATACTCACACAATCCTAAAGCAGGGTATAATATTATATTTAGATAAATATATTACTTACTTCAATCTGTCATTGCAATAATGGGCGTCTTTTTTCAATGGACTTCGTTTGACATAAGATGTATCATCATGCCATGACATAATACGGCTATAGTTTAAATGTTAAAATAATTTAATTGCGACAATTATTAAAAAGATTTACCATAGATTTATTTACATATAACCTTCACATTCATAAGCGGAAAGCCTCGAATTCTAAAATTGAACAACCTTAAGGGCTAAAAAAGTCAATATATTTTTAGTAAGTAAGTCAAATTCAATAAATAATCTTCATAATTTTTTTTAAATTATATTTTTAAAAGAATTAATTACTTAAAAAACTGTCACTAAAATTTGTTTTCATAAAAATATACTAAGACGTTAATTAACTCTTTTGTATCTATATATTTATATACATTAAGCTCATTAGGATTACTTAACTCAAAACTAAGGCTGGGAAACGGTTTGTCATAATATTTATAAAAGATAAAAATCTCTTCTGCAGTTATCATTGTCACAAAGAAGGTCAAACGTAGTGTCGAAAGCATGGGAATTCAACTGACTTGAGTTGTTACGTCACGGCATGACACTTCGGTGTTCTACATAAAAAATCTTCACGAAATCACGAAACTGACGATATTTGTTTTAAAAGTGATTAATATGTTCAAGTTCGTATACGTCGGACCATCATAAATCAATAATCGCATTGTGATTTGCATATCGTTTTCAAAATATATTTAAAAAAATATTTACCGACCGAAAAAAAGGAGGAGATTCACAATTCGTCAGTATGATTTTCCTTTTTGGTATGTTGGTCAATCGATTTCTTCGACAATTATGGACCGATTTTCAAAATTATCTTTTAATTGAAAGGTTTATACTCCCGAATTGGTCACATTGTCGTCATTTCAGGATGTGATGAGTAGATTCTATGGAATTAGAGAAACTGACGAAAATTGTTAACCAACTTCTTCGTAACACGATATCTCCGTCAATTCTAAATTGATTTTCAAATTTTTTACTTTACTCGTAAGTGTATGCTCCGGAGGTAGTCCCATGGTCACCAAGTCAGGATCTGTTGAGTGGATCGGATCCCAGGGCTATCGAGCATAACCCTTATTAAAGAATACCGTGTGCCTAAATTCTTGGAAAAAATCTTACGTACGCGTGTAGCTACTACATTTTCTACAGGCATTTATGTTTTTATATGGATGTTACGAGATTTCTTCCTTAATTGTGGATCGATTTTGAAGTTTTTTCTTTATTCATAAGTAAGTATACTTCCAAGACGATTCCATAGTCACCAAGTCAGGATCTGATGAGTGGATCCCAGAGAAATCGAGAGTTACCTTTAAGGTTCTGGTTTGTGGATCACAAGGAGATCGGGAGCAACCCTTTTTGAAGAGCATATACACTGAAGAGTGCGATAGCAAATTTGTATACGCGTGCCAGTTGTACAATTTTTACAAGTGCTTTATATATTATTTCTAAAACTATTGCGCAACTATAATGTAAATAAAGTCGGTTTTGTTTTTATTAAAAATATTTTTTTTTACTTTACTTTGAAAGTTGCACCCTTGATTGCAAAATTGAGAGGAACAAAACTAAGGTGGTATGGGCATGTGAAATGACGTATGATAAAAGTTACTTGACAAAAAAATATCAAACTGGAAAATTGCCGCGTAGAAATTCAAAGGTAGATCAAAAATGAAATGAATGGATTGTGTGACATTATGATTTGTGGTGTATTAGATGACGTATGACAGAATAGAGGAGTATGTAATCAAAAGACATATTGTGCCAACCTGAAATAATTGAGAGGTGAAAGAAAAGAGACTTTCCGAAAACTATTGTTCATGTTCATTTTTTCTTGTACTATTCAAATTAAAATATTACATACATACATACATAACTTTACGCCAGTTCCCTTGCGGGGTAGGCATGAACAACAGAGCGCCATTGAGGCCCATTCTTACACACCGCACTTGCTTCTTTGACATTCATAACTCTTGTCATGCACGCTCGTCTGTTCTTAAGGCTCCTGACATCACCCTCCGCTAGTACACGATCAATTTGATCATGGAAGGTGTCTCGTGGCCTTCCACGACTTCTGCATCCATCCACTTTTGCATTGTATATCTGTTTAGTCATTCTTTCATCATGCATTCTTTCCACATGCCCGAACCACCGGAGCATTCCTTTCCTTACCTTCACCCCGACACTTTCTTTCAGACCAACTCTCTTTCTTACCTCGGTATTACGAACGCGATCCGCGAGCGTCACTCCGCAGATTTTGCGCAGTGCTCGCATCTCAACCGCGTTTACTCTACTTTCATGCTCTCTCTTCCATACCCAACTCTCGCTTCCATACGTGAGCGTAGGTACCAGCACCGCGTTGTGTATGGCGAGCTGGGCCTTCTGGCTGAGGTTCTTAGCGCCTAGAAGTTTACCTAACGCTCCATTCAAACTATTCCCCAAATTCACTCTTCTTTCTATATCAGCGGTGTACCTTCCATCCCTGCTAAAAGCACATCCAAGATATACAAACTCATTCACTTGCTCCAGCATAACATCATCGACCATTATCCTTGCATTCGTTCTGGTTTCTTCTCTTTCAAACACCATAACCTTTGTTTTCTTCGCATTCAAACGTAAGCCTCTGGCCTGACAGTCATCTTTCATCATCAAAATAAAATATTGTTTTCAAATATTTATTAAAGCAGAGCAGAAAGTACCGCTATCTCTACAGTCATCACAAGTACTCAACAACAGGTATCAGTAGATAGATATAACTTTAAAGTATTGGATTCTGCCAGACGATGCGTATAATGTAAATGTTCGCAGATAAAACCTATTTTATTGCGAAATTCTCAAGTTCGCACCTTATCGTCTAGTCGTTTTATTGCAAGGTTCCTCCCATAACGCGATTAAAAGCTACTGCGAGAAATATTTTTAAGGAAGTACATTTACTATCTGCCGTCAATGATTTAAACGAAGTTTACGTTGTTATTCTTTTACCTGATGGCATTTATTAAATTCCATTGCGTCGCAGATTTTGTTTCACAACTATCTATTAATTAATACCTGAAGGGCAATCTTTGTACACATTTTTAATCATATTGTCCCACTGAGAGTAAGATATTTGACATGGCTGAACGTTATGCGAAAAAGTACAGAAATTATTTTTTATATAAATAATAGGTGGGGGGAAAAGTCTTTTCGCATATAGTATGTATGAACTTGTAATAAGATCTCTTTGGCTATACTATTTGTATCTGGCTGGTTTTTGTAGCATTAAAAAGTTTTAATTTTAAAGAAGACAATTCCAAATTCAAATTAGGAAAATGTGTGATTTTCATTTGTTTTTCTTATTGTTAAAATAAGTGAATCTAATGAAGAATATCGATACATTTTAAAATTTTACTACAAAAAAAGTAAAAATGCAACACAAGCCGCGAAAAAAAATTGTGATGTTTATGGACCTAATGCAGTATCTATGAGAGTAGCGCAAATTTGGTTGAAGCGTTTTCAATCCGGAAATTTTGATATCAAAGATGCACGTCAAACGAACGACAAAATTGATGCCATTTTTGAAAAAGTGGAGCAAGATCGGCATATTAGTAGTTACGATGTAGCTGGAGAACTGGGAATTAACCACAAAACAGTTTTGGCGCATTTTAAAAAAGCTGGGTACACAAAAAAGCTCGATATTTGGGTGCCTCATGAGCTCACTGAAAGAAACCCAATGAACCGTGCACTCATTTGTGATTCTTTATTACGACGTAATGAAACTGAACCATTTTTGAAGAACCTGATGCCTGGTGATGAAAAATGGATCACGTACGACAAGAACGTGCTAAAAAAATCATGGTCAAAGGCCGATCAGGCTTCACAGACTGTGGCGAAACCCGGGTTAACTCGCAACAAGGTGATACTGTGTGCATGGTGGGATTGGAAGGGCATTATTCATTATGAGCTGTTACCGCCAGGCAGGACCATCGATTCTGAACTGTACTGCGAACAACTGATGAGATTAAAGCAAAAAGTTGAGAGAAAGCAGCCGGAATTAATCAACAGAATGGGTGTGATTTTTCACCATGATAATGCTAGACCTCACACATCTTTAGCCACTCAGCAAAAATTACGAGAGTTTGGCTGGGAGGTGTTAATGCATCCGCCGTATAGTCCTGACCTTGCACCTTCAGATTTTACCTGTTTCGGTCTCTGCAGAATTCCATAGGCAGTGTCAGGTTAACATCACGAGAGGACTGCCAAAACCACTTGTCGCAGTTTTTTGATCAGAAGCCCCAAAATTTTTATAGCAATGGGATCACGTCCCTACCTACAAGATGGCAAAGAGTTATCCAATAAAATGGCACCTACATTCTTTAGTCAAATGTAAATAAACTTTATAAAAAAAACCTTTTGAATTTTTATATAAAATGCGAAGAAATTTTTTCCCCAACCTAATATGTATTTATTGTTTGCATTTATGTTCGGACTTTACCTGTGACAATGTTACACTTATTGACTGTGTCGAAATTTGTTTTACTTATAGCCTTATAAAGGCAGTTAACAAATAGATACAGTAGTATACTCTATATATACGTTATACGTCAATATGTAACACGATTAACAATTAATAATAATATTGCATCACAAATAACGCGTTAAGCCCATCGCTTATATCTAAGTGAAATGGTCACTAACTATTGAAGCTGTCGCATTCTACTAACAAACCATGTCAAACAAATAACAGTCAGTAATTGTCCAATGCATAGAGTTCCTATTTGATATTCCTAACCCGAAGGTAGAGATTATCCCAAAAGAATTCAAATTTCATAATATTCCGTATAGGTATTTCACATGCGTCGAACGTTATTGTAACCATATCTCACACATAAGTAAAACATTAGGAAGTTTCAAAACCAGCCAAGTGTTTTAAATCTTATCTCATTCGGCTAAAATATTTTATAAAGCATTTTAATTAATAATTAACATAAATATTCATTAGATGTTCATGCTATTCTAAAAATAAAGACTTTGTTTAGTTATATTCAGTATATTACAAATGTTTTAGGGTTCCGTAACCATTTTGAGAAAAGCGGAACCCAAAAATAGCAACTCACAAATCACTGAGTCTAGATGACTTAAATACAGCAATAAGGTGTATTTTATGTATAGCTGGACGATGGTATAATGAAAACTTAATAAAATTAAAATTAGAATTAACTGCTTATTGGGTTGTAACGGAGAGATAATTTTTTCTTATGTAGGCGTGTGACGATTTCTAAAAGTCTAACTATAGTGCTAAGGCTGTAAGGTTTTGAAAAATTACAATCATGTTTTTTTTGTAACTTTGTCATTAAAGGTGAACATAATGTTCACAACTTCTAAAAATAATATTTCCCATATTTGCTTCCAAAGTTGTGGCCATTGTGTTCTTTTCTCTTATATATGAACTGCAGGATGGAAAATTCTTTAACACAAAAAGCTAATAAAACATTAAAAATGTTTTCAAAAGATAATTAATTTGAATAAAATCTTCTGAGAGTATTTTGATATATGGGGTATTTTGAAGGCTGTCGTAAATGTAATAGTTCGAGTTCGTTTGTCGCGAGTCTTCATCTTCGTGACACGTAGCTTTTATATCGATCAAGAACAAGTCACATTTTACTTTCATACAACAGGACAAGTGTAGTGCTGTATTTGTTGAGTTGTTTTTTCAGTGTAACAGGAATTCTGGGGTCACAAAATGAATGACTCCGGTCAACTTAGATCACACTACCCAAGCTGCTTATATTGCTTATATACCTACGATAAAAGAATATTAAAGTCACGAGTTCCGTTCTTTATCACCGGTGAGATAGAGATCAAACGCAACTCTATAGCGGTGAGAGAGCGTGATAATTTCAATATTGACTCTCCAATTTTATCTGAGTATCTCTATTTTCAATTATAAAAATCATTTATCCATAGCCATAATACATAAGAATAGTAAAACGATAACTTTAAGTAGTCACTCAGGCACCAATTAAAGTTACAAAGGATCTCAAACTAGGGTCAACATGTAAATTTCAGTTGACTTTGGCAACTTTCGTTTGCAGCAGAATACAAAATACAATAAGGATAAAGTAAAAAACGCGAAATATTGAGGAATACTTTCAAGAATACTGACGATATGGTACCTTGGTGCAATAAACCCTTATTTTAGGATTAAAAGTTTTCTTCAACCCACAACAATTGTATCCTACATCAAAATGAGTCCTAAAACTGAATGTTTTATTTGACACGTGATTTTTGTTGAGCAATTTATATAATAAACGTGTAAGAATGTGTAGCAGTTCGTAACATAAAAACCTACCTAGTTTTATAGTCCAAACACATGTCGAGGGCAACGACGGAAACTTGTTATCCTCTAGATATACACGTATATTGTGCGGAAATTTGGATTCATGTTTGTTTGTTATCTCTTGTCAATACACTTTGCTTGCTAGTTCAATACAACTTATACATTTGGCCATTTGTAATTTATAGCTTCATTTTTTATGCACTTATTTTGTCAAACCTTTAAATGGATGTATGTGGAACTGAAAAGATAAATTTATCTTTTAATTTTATGCTCCTAAACTAAAAAATTTAGAAAACTTCAATTTGTGTATAATAATATAAGTCATCTATACTAACATTATAAAGAAAGAAAGGAAAGGAAGAAAGGAAAGATTTGTATTTTTGTATATTTATAACGAATACACTCAAAAACTACTAGACCGATTTCAAAAATTCTTTCACCATTAGGACGCTACCGTTATCCCTGAGTCATATAGGCTATATTTATTACTAGAAAAATTTAGGGATCCCTACTAAAACTTCAATAATGTAACCTAAGTTGTAAAAAAAATAGCTTTAAACCATCCGTGCGAAGCCGGGACGGGCAGCTATTTATATATAATCATAACACGTTAATCTTCCTCCTTAGAAGGGATAAAATGCAACAATCTCAAGTTTGACTATTAGCAGACGACATTTTATAATAATAACTTTCCGATGCTTATCTACTTGTCTAAGTTTAGTTTAGTCTGAGTGTCTAGGAGCGGCCACGGAATTGTCCATTATATATGAGCTATAATAATAGCGTAACTCTGATAGTTCAGAAATATACAATTTGTATACTTGTGATATAACCGTGACGTGTGCCCATATAAGATATAAAGGAAAAGAAATATTATATCGGTCCTAAAATATTGGAAAATGTGAAAGATACGAAAATTAGAATTATACCAACTTAAAATACGCCCCGAAGCACCCGTAGCCCAGCGACACACCTGCGGAACTTGTCGCGCGGAAAGTTCTACGAAACGCGCTCGTAGTGTTTATTGAGTTACTTATGAGACATCGGCGGAAATTACGCAGTTTGCATTAGCGCCGATCCTTCAGTCGCTAAACTGTCCGCCCAGTACATTCCGCAAATGTGTCGCTACACTTACACTTTCTGACAAATAGATTGTTTTCTTTCATTTCTTAATAAGAATGATATCTAGTTATTATCAGCGTGCAAAAATGATACGATCTCTATGCTCGCCACACTTTGTAATCAAGATTCATTTTGAAGCGAGAGTATTAGTGTAAATAACATTTTAAAATTAATTAAGTACCATTTAGTATCATTAGTCATGCTGTCAATAATAACTAAATCAAAAAATAATTACATGTAGCCGCAAGCCTAGTCAAATCTGCAGGGATGTCCGGAAACCAAATTGTTATTTTCGAATAATAATACAGTTTTAAAACAATTTTCCATATCTATACTAATATACTTACCTATAGATATAAATATTAATTTCTTTGACTTATTGTGTATTTCGCTTTTACGCCGCGACAATGAACCAATTCTAAACTATTATCATTGAAGGAAACGGAGTCTTTTGGACCAAAGAAATGTGATAAGTTAAGATATGGCTTAAAAGCGTTATATTTTTCTATTACAAAATGGAAAGTAGCAGCCCTAAATTCTACCTGGAAGATTAATCTTCAAAAGATCACAAATAAAATAAGTTATTGATAACCATACTCGATTTATGCGAATGAATTTTAAATTTTTTTTGTTGCTGAAACACAGCAGACAGGCTAACGGCCCAACTTTGATGGAAAGTGGCTATCGTCCCCTATGGACATTAGCAATACCAGAGGTGCTGCCAATGTACTGCCGGCCTTGAAGGAGAAACTGGAACCCGGCCGCTGATGCCGGAACACAACTCAAAGTTGTCATGTCGACATACTCTAGACCAGGGGTGGTAGCCATCCAGTCGGGCAAATGCCCTACCACCTGAGTGTGAGTTGTTTTGTCGCCTCTTACGACAACCCGCTCGGCCGCAGGAATTAGTATTCTTCTTCCGTTCCTGCACGGAGAGAAATTAATAATATGAAAATACACCACAAAATTAATTCATTCAAAATAACTAAACCCAATATAATTATAAAAAATATGAACATAATAAAAATAATCAATATTTTTCCAATCTATGCCCAAAAATATGTGAAAGCATACCGGTCTCCTTTAATGCATATGTACATATATTCGACAATAAGGATTGAGTATAGGATATATTTAGTCAGGAAATAATTTCTGCAGAATACGGATCCGAATTTGACGATAGTAAAACTTGTTTAACTTAATAACAGTGTTTAATATACATAAAATAACCACAGAATCCGTCGTTAACGTGCAAAGTGGGTATATACTTCATGAAATATATTGAGCCATATGTCACAATTACTAAATGATGAAAGACTTATTTAATACTGAAACCTCGTGAAATGTCCTGTAATTCATAATATAAAAAGCTATCGGACTTTAATATAAACTTAACTTAATGGTGGTATTATAAATAATAAATTATTTACATATAGGAGGTAACAACCAAGGTTTTTATAATAGAAATATCTATAAAAAACGATATATTTTATATGTCTTTTTCAATGACTTCTGGTCTATCATTTTGTATCCGAATTTATACCTAAGTATCTTATTCAGCCTTAATTTGTAAGATACGTTTAAGATTAAGTTTATAATAAACTTATTTCCTTGTTTATGTATAGATAAGTTAAGGATCGTCTGCTTTTAATTCATAATAGTTATGACAGATTAATTGTCTTGTTACAAAAAATGTTAAAGAAAGTTATTTTCATAATCGCATTGACAATCTTCCCCCTAGTATGTAACTACCTATTATGAATAAAGGGTTAAATGGACAGATATCGACATCTATATATACAATATATGGCAATAAACTTGAAGGGTCTGTGATTTCAAAATTTACGTAAAATGTGCCTATACCTACTTATCATGCCTACAGCCTGATTTACATTAAGCCAATATTAGACAGTATACTAGATAAGGGTGACGTCACTTACCTCAATCTTAACCAGAACCACATAGATTAGTATCATTATTAGATAAACTTGAGCGACTACAAAATTTCTGTATACGACTCATATTTGGCTTATGCAAATATAATCACATATCTGAATTTGGCACATAGACTTCGCGGTAATGCCCATGTTATGTCTCTTCTTTATAACGTACTGTTTGATCGTAAGACCCCGTCTTATCTTAAAGTACGTTTTCAGTTCTTTCACAGTGATTCGAGTTCTTTGAGACCGTCATAGAGGTTGCGACCCAGGACACTGTTACATACTACGGAAATTTACGCAAGATCGTTCTCTGTTCAGGCTGCGCATCTCTGGAATGCTCTGCCTAATTAATTCTGGAATGGAAGATATTGCTTTAAGCAATAAAGTCGCGCATTGTACTACCTTTATAGTATTTAAGCTTATTGTGTAGTTTCTCTCTGTCATGTTGGTGTACAATGAAGAGTATTATATTGTAGACGGTTCACACATTTGGATGAATGAACCGAATTGATTCATATAAACATAATCTTGAATCATTCAGTGGCATTGAATACCGTTGTATCTTTTCAGTTCTGTGTCTTTCAACCGAATTTAATTAATTTGGTTGATCCGCCTAATATCAGCATTAGTAAGTTAACCCGCAAAATCGAGTAGACTCGTCAATATCGCAAGGACGAGGGGATAGAGGCTTAAGCCTTTATCATCGTTTGGGCAGAAATTTGCCATTTAATTACTAGTAAATTGTCGATAAAGGTCTAGGTCCTATACCTAGTCTTGCCATAAATATTGTAACAAAGATTTTTTTTTCTATTGCAAATAACATTTATAAGTTTTACAGTGGGTTAGTTTAAAACATAAATATAAAACAATTTAAAATATAAAAAGCTTATTCGAAGTGGTCTCAATTGGCTGCAACACAGTCCTTTAAACGTTGAGGCCAGTTATCAATAGAAACACACACTCTTTCCATAGGAAAATTCTTCACTGCCAATCGTATGGATTGTGTTAGGAATTCCAAATTATCATGGCGTTTAGAGCAAGTCGTACTCTATAAAACTGACGATAAATCATAATCCAGCGGATTAAGATCGGGACTAGACGACGGCCAGTCTTCAGCTCTGATGAAGTCCGAAACGTTCGTTTCCAACCAAGACTGCGTATAAGTGCGGTAAGTATATTATCGACCTTGTAGATGGTAGGGCAAGTGAATTAATAGTATGACACTACCCGTGATCAGAAGGCTGACTCATATTTTGCACAACAAATAAGTATTGCCATACAGCGTGGCAATGCAGCCAGCTTTCTGGGCACGGTCCCCGTTGCCAGTGATCTGCTACATAATGTATTTTAGTTTCAATGTCTTTATTTTTTATTTTCAAGATAAATGTTATTTTATGTTTCACATGTTTTTGCCCCTTCTAAAATATATAGTATGATAAAAGACCCGGCTATAAGTATATTTTTTTACAGCTCAATAATGGCCGGTCCCTATATCTCAATGACCGTTCATTTGCCTTATTATCGGTTAAAATTTGACATAAACTTAATGTCAAAATTTAACCGATCGTAAGGCAATTGAATCAATAGTAAGATATAGGAACCGGCCATGAGTCTGTACAAGTGACTCGCTCGTACCTTAACTAATGAAAATGTAAATCAAACAACCATAAATGATCGTTTTTAACTTTTTAGATATTGTGTCTCTCAGTCTATCTGAAATTCTGTTTCAGTATATGTTTAATTTCGATATCTTGCAGGGTTCAGAAGCTTGTATAAATAAAGAATCTTAGTTTTACGCGAGGAAAGTAGTGGGCACAGTTTACAATACAAATTATTTCTTTTCAGTGAATATTATAACAACCCTATGCACAATAAAATTATGTCGAAATGTAGAACGAAATACTATGTAGTGATACATATGAATACATATAGTAATGTATGTCTCAAGCTGTCTGTGCATGTATATTGTATACGGTAGATTTATCTTTGTCGTGACTTACCGACCAAGTGGCAAGGGTTTTCGGATCAATGAACTTTTGCAACTGACACTCGACCCTGGGGTATTATGGTTCTTATACACAGCTTGTGGTTTCAGTGTAACAAAAATCTAAGAATATGCTTTCTATTATACCTCGTTCATATGATATGCCGTAGAAGTATGCTAATGCCACATGTCGCGAGTAGGAACGTGACGAGGGAATTAAGGAGCGCGAGTATATAAATACAACTTATTTGAACATTTGATACTCATGCTCTCTACTTCCCTCGCCAATTTCCTGCTTGCTACTATGGACGTAAACAACGGATTACATATCTGTGACTTAAACACAAACTTCATTTACCACATTCAAAATTAAGGCTGTAGCAACGCCAACGTCCTTGAGGATTTTTCGGGCGATAGCGGTGATTCCTTAGACCTTCCATTCCTTCGTTTTTCCGATACATTATTATTTATAAAGATGTAGATATTGTTAACCTGTTATTATAACAATTGAAAGAGTAAAATGGTTTCATGTCAATAATTTGGAGGTGACTATTTTTCTTAACTTAAAATAACGACAGATAAATTACAAAAAAAACACGTTACGTCTCATATCATAAAGATTTATGTTCATGTGTTTTTTAAATTATTTATCAATAAATACCTTCGAAAAAATCGTTTGCACCCCAATTTCAACCTTTTGCGGAAACGGGAGCCTTAATCGTATATTATTAATAAATGCCCACATTAATTGTCATTCAATACATAACATTCTCAAAAATATTATTTACACTTCTAAAGCGGTAATAACTAGGTATCCTTCTTATTAATAAGTGAAAGAAAACGTAATCTATTTGTTAGAAAGTGTAAGGGTGCTTGGGAACGTGTTTTACGTTTTGTATAGATTATTTTTATAAAAACTTATTATACGGTCACGTACCTGCCCTTTTGATTTTGTATATCGCAGTCATTTTTCTTGAAAATTACTGAGTATACGTATATAGTTGAAATTTATATATCACAATAAAATTAATATAGAAAATTGGTAAAAAATTAAAGCGGGGTGAGTAACTTAATTTGCGCTTTAACTTAAATATAGTTAACATAAATTAGAACTAAATCGTATAAGGCATCTTAAATGCAAGTAAATTTTGTAGACAACAAATCACTATTAATATACCGAAAAATTTAAATCAGTACACCTAAAACTGTGACTTTTGTTCTTTGTGAATTTTTGAGATCTGAGTCCAAAATCATACAGCATTAAGTTTAATTTTACATGTACATAGCTTGATAAACTTTTTATTAATAACTGTTCTAGAATGACCACGCATAAATACATATAAATTTCATCCTTGACATCGAAACTTAATTAATAATTACATACGATTTTTGTTTATATAAACAAACTGGCAATGAAACCCATACTTCCGTTTAACATGTGTCATGCATTTGAATGTTTAATAACGGTTATTAATAGGAAATCACGGATTGAATTCAAAATTGATCCTACAGATATACCCACGGAGTCAGGCGAAGAAAAAATAGCTAGACAGAGCCTCGAGCTCTCAGATTGAAGCCAGATTCCTATATCTGCCGATCTTGTAATAGGAAGCCACGCATCATAGTGCGTTATGAGAGCTTAGAATTAAATAATCGAATTAGTACGGGTAAAAGTAGAATAATTTTCAATGGATACATTAGTAATACCCACATAGGCGCAAAGCGCCTGTATACTACATTTTTTTTTTTTTTTTTATTGTTGGAGTTCAGCAGACAGGCAGATGGCCCACTTGATGGATAGCGGTTACCATCGCCTATGTACATTTGCAACACCAAAGGTGCTACAAATGCGCTGCTGCTCTCTTGAGGGAGACTGGAACCTGGTCACTGATGCCGGAACACAACTCAAGGTTGTTATGGCGACATACTTTAGAGCAGGGGTGGTAGCCATCCAGTCGGGCAAATGCCCTACCACCTGGCGGTGGGTTGTTTTGTCGCCTCTTACGACAGGCCGCCCGGCCGCAGGAAATTGTATTCTTTCTCCGTTAAACCGCTACATACGTTTACACTACACACACAGGTTTGTAAAAATGCTTTACTTTGTTTCACGCTTTTGTTCACATAAGTCCGCCCGTCTATACTATTATACGTTATACTATCTCTTGTACATTTCTATTTCTGTTTATCTATGCTTTGGTGTACGATAAAGTGTTGGAAAAGCTCTGTATATCTATCTATACTTTTATTTGTCTATTTGATACAGATTATGCAAGTACCGCGATTTTTTCGAAAACTGAGCGTGCCATTTTCTCACTACCATTATTGAAATGGATGTCCATCTTTCAGTCGCAGCCAATCTGATTTGAAGTAATATAATGAATGAGATGTTGTTTATGACGACGTAGGTATTTAATTAGTTAATAGAAAAAACTTGATTGCAACGCCATCTATTTTGCTAATCCGTTTATTCCATGGAAGCGATATTATTTATCGGGATAACAAGTATCCTTAGTAAGTAAGTAAGTGTTAACACGGATTATAAGCACTACTATGTCGAGTTTTATTCATACACGTTCAGTAATTTCTAAAAAAAAATGCGATCACAGCGCCATCTTTTTCGCTAATTTCATCTATCCCACGGGAAGGACGTCATTTATCGAGATAAAAAGTATCCTAAGTTACGACCCGGCATATAAGCTAGCTCTGAATCGAGTTTCATTTGAATCCGTTCAGTAGTTTCACGTGATGCTCTAACAGACAGACAGACAGACAAAAAATTTAAAAATTGCTTTTTCGGGATTTCCTGATCCGAATCAGCTCCCCTGATATTTTTCATATTTTAAAATCAATGTACAACTCGAACCATTTACAGATTCATTATAGTATAGATTATACAAATATTTAAAAAAAATGTAAATTATGTGTAACCTTGTACTAATGTACAATAACTAATAAAACTTAAAAGCTTATTGTGTCTAAAACTTTATTATTGACATAATGCTGATTGTGTACATAGATTAAACTTCTAAAATACAATATGGACGGAATAGAAAAAGTACGTTTCACGTACATTGAAATGTCAGCCATATTTGTCATCTGTGTGTCACAAAAAACGTATCAAAAATCAAAAACACTTCCTATCTCAAAAATTACTCTATAAAACTTATTCAAACCAATTTTCGTTGAAAGTATTTTTTCAGAATAGTTCACTTCATCGTTGAAAAGTTAGACGGCGGAAATTTTTACATGTTTGTAAGGAATATTTTGCCAGAAATTGGCCACCTACAAAGTATTTAAGAAACATTACTATGACTTTTAAGGCCTTATTAACGATATCTCACACAACTGTGGTGTATGTAAAAAATGTATGCAACCCCATTGAGGTATAATTTACGTAGTACTTATAATTCAATGTTAATCATAGTTACTTGTATAGCGACCAAATCTTCTAATATTTATTTTTCTAATTTTATTACACTATTATGTAGAGGCGTATAGCACATTTTTATGACAAATTTTATCTCGATAGACTTAGTAGATATTAAGAAAAATGGTCGGACATGATGATCGTATGCATTTCCTATTTTAGAAGTAAAACTTCTTTGGGCACGTGGGGCTCTTTTGGGACGAGGAAAAAGTTCTGAACTCGCGTGACCGTCAGGCTCAGATGCAAAGTTTTCTGTTGCATATGTAGGTCCAACATACATATAGGAAAGGAGGTCTATCTCCACGATATCTTTCGAACTACCTTTACAATTATAACTATACTAACTTAAATATAGGTACTTATCATAGACTATAACGAAGACAAAAATAAAATTTAAATGTCATAGTCATAGTCATACGCTGATTTTAATATGTTGCTTTTAGTCAAAATGACTACAGAATCCTAAAAATACAACTTTCCCTAAATTGGCTAAACATACCGCTCATAGTGTTTATCGACACTAGTCTTTTGCTTTATAGGACGATCTTCAACATTGTATTTCCGGGTTATATTTTGGTAACATGATATACCAAACAAGAACATAATATATTTGAGTTCAATCTTTATGCATAAAAGAATCCTCATCTTAGCATATTTTACCGTTGAATTCCATACATAACATTTGCATGAGAATCTAAAATCCGTTCTTATAGAATTTGTCGAGATTGACCCTAGACGAAGGGACTACCTTCTCATCTTTAAACCTCCAAAACTGGGGTACGCAAAAAATTCGACATATTTCATTCAACTACATGATTTATTCAGTCTAGATGGACTAGTTGATCTGTACTTGTACGTATATGAATCAAGAAAAGATTGCTCTATCTAATTTAAATAATTAACCACTGGACTTTACACACATACTTGTACATTTAAAGGTGTAACTTTATGCTATATCTTACACCTACCAATATATCAAGACACGTGTCAATTTTACTAAGCAGTTCTCCAAAAGCCGTTGCTTTGGCCCCCAACAATTACTCGCACCAATTTTGTCAAGACGGTGACGCAGACGCAAATTTATTGTGGAGACGAGCACAGATCTGTCAGGATCGTGGTGCTGACTAAGCTTTGGTTCCATAGCCCTGCTTCAGATGATAGGAGAAACACTGGGATGTGTTTATTAAGTATTCAGCAGTCCCTTCTGATTTTTCTTGAGGGTTGATTTTATTAATCCTCAGCACCTTGGAGTCTCATACCGACTGACACTGCTTTACTGTTTATCTCGGAATAACGGGTGTGTATAAAGAATTTTCATCTTGCAAAAAAACAAATACAATACAAAAATTAGCTTTTTTGCGCATCTCAGAAAAAAGCTAATTACAAAGATTAGGCACAGAATAAACGGCATCCATTTTCGTGCTCATATCACTTTCAATCACACATGAATGATCACAAAAAAATAATATTAATTCCGGTTAAAAGTCTTTGTAATCATTTTGTAATACAATTATGTATCATTTTGACTAAAATCGTCTAGCTTGACAATGGCGAGGCCGCATTGTTTCCGAGATTTTGTTAGTATATATAAGCAGACATTTTGTTTTAAGAAGCATTCAACACGTCAGAATCAAACAATAAGCATCTAAAATGATTGCCAAGGTGAGTTTGTAATTAATTTTATTGTAATTATAAACTTATTTTATAATTCGTATGATAAGTGGTGGGCGTGGGGGTCCCCCGTATCGTTCGAAGCCTAGTCGGGAAGCTTGCACCACTTAAGCCAATTTTCAGTGTTGTGCATATTGTTACAATTACCATTTGTTAACAGTGAACAGAAACATCATGGTGAAATCGCATACCGAAGTAATATTTAAATACTATCCGTTCACCTAAAGTGGAGAGGTCTGAGCTCAATAGTCGGGTGTATAATAAGCTAATATTGTAAGACTACATTTTAAAGACCAGGAAATTTCAGCACCAACTATTGTATTAATTTCGTTGGAGCCATAATCGCAAAAAAGAAAAAGAATTGGATCTAAAAATTGCAATGTGATTTTAATGATTAGTAGGTACTAAAGTGCTGAAGTATGTTTCAATCTCTATCTGCTACCTTGAACTATTTTTGAATTTTTATTCTATTCTTCTAAAGTTACAGGAGAAGGACACAATTTTATTAGCATTATAATAATACCATAATAGCATTAGCACCCCACTTAAAATTGCACTTGTTAGACTTACATAAAAATACTAAAACTATTTTAATAATATTTCAATAAGGTTCTTCTATTATCTAATCCCACGCTGCTAAGTAGATACAGTAGCAGAAATATTATTTTTTTTCTACATTTTACACAGATATGTAGCGGCAATAAAAAATAAGTACTCATCATTACTCTTTTGTCAAATTTCAAAGACTGATGTATATGACGATTTTGTAAGGGTTCCGTTTTTATCAAAATATCTGATCTATAAAATGCTACAAATTCCATGCATACTTTATTCAGTTACTGCAATGATGTTTGCTATGGGCGAACCCTTTTGAAATGTTCATACCTATCAATTATTTACAAATAAAAATGTGTAACCAAAATGCTGGCCGATATTTTGGACAACGCATTACCATTTCTATGCAGCGTGGAAAAGCGGCCAGCATTTTGGGAATGCTCTCCACCGACATTGCCCTGGAACCCATTTTTTATTTGTAAATATGCATATATAAGTTAAATTTTTAGTTTTTTATCATATGAATACCTACTTGTGTAAAATAAATTATTTTTACAGGAATTCAGAGAAAAAAATTATAAATCAAGTAAACACAAGACTTACGTAAATGAATTATTTATATGCTTGCTGCCTTTACTTAGGCAGATTGTTTACGAGGGTGTGCAATTAGTGAAATTTGTTACAGTTATGTTTATAATTTAATATTTACATAGTAGTTACGCATTTCCTTTTTCGTAACAGTAAAAACTTATTGGTCATATAGAAACAATTAGAAATATAATAACAAAAACTGTTTCTTAATATTATATTCACTGTAGAATAGAATAGAATATTCTTTATTGCTCACAAGAAAGCTTTGCACACCAGAATTGACAGTATTTCATCTATTACAATCGGCGGTCTTATCGCTAATAGCGATTTTTTTCCAGACGACCTTCTGGAGACAATTTTGCATATCTAATAGTGAGTCGATATTGAGTGCGCATAGTTTTAAATATATGTAATTGTTTTATAAATAAGAATAAGAAGTAGCAGGCCTATGCACCAGTAATGTACAATAAATTACCTGACAGTATAAGGAGGCAAAATATCATATTATTTAAGATTTAACACCTAAAGAATATTTTGGTAACGAAATGCTATTATAAAATCGAGGATTATTTAACCGATAAATTCTGATTATTATTAATATATTATTTTACTTAATGCTTTGTTTGACATGTAATATTATTATGACTTTTATATTTTTTTATAATATTAATAGCCCGCAAATGTCCCACTGCTAGACTCGGCCCTCCCATTATAGGATAACGGATAGTATACCGGCCACGCTTGTTCAAGGCGGCTTGGCAGGTTTGACACATCGGTTATCTGGATGTTTAGATTGCATCACGATGTTTTTCTTCACAGTTATTAGCACGTGTTAATTGTAACAATATGCACATTAGATCAGAAAACTTTCTTAGTTTGCGGCCAGCGATCGGCCAGTCCGGCCAGCGAACCCGCGCCCTTTGCGTTTGGGACCCGTGCACTAGCCATTACGCTACCACGACTTATGACATGTAATTTATATTATGGATAGATAGATAGAAAATTCTTTATTGTTCACCATATTTATTATTATTGTAAATCAGTTTCAATTTAGTTTTAGTTATAAGACGTGAAAATTACACCCCTTATAAGGCAAATTATATTGAAACAATTACAATGAACACCTATGCACAGATACATTTCTAGTAATAAATTATTATTCTATTCTATTCTGTTCCTGTCTTAAAAAATAAAAATTTCAACCCGATTGCAGCGCCACCTATCGGATTTAATTATGAATATAAATCATTCCGGGACCCACTTGAACACACACAAAAAACTCGGTCCAACCGTATAGAAGTTCAGTGACATACACGAGAACAGAAGAATGATATAAATATTTATTTATTGCATGAGTTCAGCAGACAAGCAGACGGCCCACCTGATGGAAAGCGGTTACCATCACCTATGGACATTTGTAACACCAAAGGTGCTACCAATGTGCTGCCGCTCTCTAAAGGAATTCTGGACCCTGGCTACTAATACCAGAACAAAATTCAAGGTTATTATGGCGGCATACTTTAGCCTTCCAGTCGCGCAAATACCCTACTAACTGTCAAGGTATATAACGACTAGCGGGCCGGGCAAACATTGACCTGCTCTAAAAAAAAATGAAACCCGATTGCAGCGCTACCTACCGAATCCTTATCCGGAGACCCACTCGAACACACACAAAATATGTCATCCAAATTTATCCAGTGACACACACTAACATTAGATTTTTATTTATACAAAGATGTCATCAAACACCAAATTTTAAAACACTACTACATAAACTATAAAATATAGGTAATTAAGACAACTTCATATATTATCTAGAAATATTAATTTTATATTCGAACAAAGCTTAGCATAAAATCAAGATTATTATGATTTTTTTATAAGTAATCCATCTCATCCGTAACGTATTTGATAAAACTGGATTTTAATTGTATGTAATTAAAACAATAGCTGTCGAGATATAAAAACCGTTTGCTTTTATCTTTTATTGTATCTTAATTTTTACGACCGAAAATTGTTCTTATATTTTAATGCCTACATAGTCTTAGATACTTTAACCATAGAAAAATGTTAGGAACGATAGTCGCCCAGTAAAAAATTAATTTAAATTCGTCAAAATCGTCGGCAGCTAATCATAGTCCACTGCTGAATGTATCTACGTTATACGTATCTACGTATAACATTGTATTATATGTCGCGGCTCTGCACTTTCCTCTTCAAGCCCATGGCAGCAATCTAGCAATCGTTTCTATTTTCATGAATTAATAAAGCGATATTTGATTTTGCCTTTTCAGATCACAGCCCTTCTCAGCCTGTTGGCCGTTGCGCGCGCTGGCGTTATTCATGGAGCCGGGCTTGGCTATTCTGGGCTCGACTACGCTTCAGGACTCGGCTATGGCTATGGTTCACTCGGCTATGGATACGGGGTTCCGGCTTACGGGTACACCGCGCCCGTAGTCTCCTACACGCCTGCCGTTTCTAGCGTTTCCCGCTACGACGTACACTCTACGCCCATTGTTAAATCATACGTAGCACCTATAGCCGGTTACTCCTACGCCTCGCCGTATTATTCCAGCTTGTATGATGGACACGGCTATGGCTATGGTACATATGGCTACGGAAGCAAATATCTGTGGTAATTAAATTAATGTTTATTCGTGAGGGCTTTATTTACATTGCTAAATAGAGTTAAAATACAAATGTTCTTAGTTTTCTCGTGTATTTAGGCGAGTTAGCTATTGTTGAGATTTATTATGACTTTAATTAATGTTTCTGTCAGTAAACAATCAACAGCATTAAGTTTAAGCTCTTGGTTAGTTCAGCTCTTTATAATTATTGATGTATGTTTGTAAGAATGGATTTGATGCTAAAACTAATGTCTTCTATTTTTTTAAATAAATTTATCGTTCTACTTTACGATGTAAAACAATATATTATGTTGTTGTTAATTTGCAGAGTAGAAGTGCTATCACTGTACCAAATTATCTGTGTTGATTCATTTTGTGTATACGTATGTTGTTGCTATATAAATAGGAAATAAAATTGTAAATGATTATAACGACTTGTTTTTTATTTCTAGTCAAATCATATAAAAATATACTACTTTAAACTAAATAAAGTATGCTATTTTTCTTATTAAACAAAAAAAGAGTTTCTTTTTACTTAAGTGTTTGCCTTTGCATATATATTTTTTTATTTCATGACTTCATTAACTAATTGAAAGAATGTTTGATACAGATTTTTGTACTGAACCCCGAATTAAGAACCTTAAAATGTATTACAATGACTTTATAAACTGTAGTTTAGTTTTAGTATTTAATTGTATTTTTGTACTGAACAAAATATAAATTTCCTTTTGAATAAAAAAAACTATAAACCTTGTTTATAAATAAAAGAAAATAAAACTTACTTAGTTGTGTTCTATCCTTAGTCCCTCAAAACTATAAGTAGAATACTAAGCCTAGGTAACTCCGCAGATTAACTCATATCTTACATTTCCTCTGCGCGCCGCACGCCGCTTATAATATCCACCGATTCCATGTAGGAAAATAACGATATCCAATAAGTAATTTTCGAAAACGGCTCCTCTACACTTTGTTACGAACCGAGTGTGACGAATGTTATGTTAAAAGATGATCAAATCATTATTTATGATTTGATCGAAGAAGGTTAATTAAAAGGTATCCATTCGAACGTGATTCCAAGACAACCAGATTATATTTGTACACAAACACACTCTTTTTCTCATAACGAGGGTAAAGTTATACTCTTTGTAATGATGGTTTGTATGACAATGTAATATTTAATTGCGTAGACTGATGTGTCTCGAGATTTAACGATGGTATAGACTTTGTCAAAATCAAGTCGTACAGTTCCAGGCAATCTTCAAAGTGTAACTGATAGAAAGGATCAGGGATGAAAACATAAGGCACAATATGAGTGTTTTAATAACATAAACAAGATAGTTATATTTTTGACTTTAAGTAAACAATATTACAGTGTAAACATAAAATTGCATAGCACATAGCAACTAATTAAATAAATTGTATGTCGTTGTAGACCACGGGTCATTAAATTGGCCCGGATTTTTGGAGAGCGTGTTTGGGGCCATGCGAAAGTCAACTCGTAGGGGCCCCTTGACAAATTTAATAGAAATGTGGCGTGACAGTGACCGGTGATTATCCCTATCTATACCCTACTACGCCTAAGGACAACCCCCAGACTGTGTAGGACTATTGTACGGAATGAGAATAAAAGCTACCGGGCTATTGGGATGAACTGCTAGTGGAACTAGAGATCTGGGCTATGGGGACTATGACGTCTGCCCGTTGCAATGTTCGGGGAACATGGATAAAATAGGCAGACAGTGAATCTCGCCACTCCCTGCATGGGCCCCAAAAAATGCCGCAAAAATTGGCGAGGGGTAACATGGGTATGAGTGGCTAAGGGGTATCGAGAGGTGGGCTACAGGTTCACCGACGCTACTTCCGACGTCATGCCATTTATCACTTCCACATCTGGAGCTTGAGTCTTAACTCTAGAGATTTCCACTCCGTCCTGGCTGGCTAAGGCAAGCATGGAAGCGGGGCCTTGCCTTGGCCCCCCGGAGTCGGGTCCTAAGGTTTCGCCATTAAGACCATGCGGGTATTAAGTTCCCCTGCGGGTACTAAGTACTACTAAATTATTATTGTGATAATAGAAATCATATATTAACGTATTACCTTGTCGCCAAGCCTTACTTTTACTCCAATTTTATAACAAATACAGATTTAATAAAATCCAACAGGGCCTTGAAAATCTTTTGAAACGGGATCTAGTTTTTAATTAAACGTGATTTAATTATAAGCCCAGCCTCAAGTAGAAGGTTAACGCGGCTTTAAATTAAGTATATCAATTTAGCAACATTTATCAATATTCAAAATAAACTTTTTTTATTAAATATGTATGCCCTTGTTTTCTCTAATTTTAGGGTCATAAATATAAAAAAATCAAGGAAAAGGTATCTGCAAAAATCAAACATCTCAAACCTACCTCCATAACAATATATAAGTTTTAAACTAATTGTGTTTGATCTGGGATTTGAACTGATCAAATGTAAGAAAAAACTATTGTATTTTAATGATGTCGATTCAAAGTTTCTCTCATAAGGATTCATTATTTTTAACTCAAGTATTTTAAGAGAGACCCTGGGCTGCACACCAAACCAACGCATCTATTATAAAGAGTTTAAAAATAACAACGAGGCGAATCCATCTGCCTCCGTAAAGTCCTTGAGTACTTCGGACACATAGCCAGAAAACAAGATGACAATGTAGAAAAACCAATTGTCACTGGCAAAATAGTAGGAAACAGAACCCAAGGCCGTAGTCCGATGCGTTGGTCCGACCAGATCCACATCACACGCAATGACTTCGTAAATGACGCACTACATATTGCCGATGATCGTCTCCGATGGCAAAAAATAGTCAAAGAAAAAGCAGTGGGGAAAGGTCACAACCTTCAGGATCGAGGAACACGACTCAAGGAGGATGATTTGAAGATGCTTTCTTGGTGGACTGACGACTTGTACAATTCCGCTGGGTTGGGTTAGATGAGGAAAATAGTGGACTGGAATATGCTATACTTAAGGAGGTCTATGCCCAACAGTGGGTTACAGTTTAAAGAAGTAATATAGTGTTTTAAATCAAAGAAACATCGAGAAATTTATGTGGTAACGATACGGAAGCTAAGTTTTCAATATTATAATCGTTGTTACTTTCGTATTACATAACTGTTTTGAAATTTCAGTATTTTTAATATGGCAGTACCTTTGATTTGTCTAACATATAAATTAGATATATTACAAACTAATACAATATAGAAAACAACTTGGTTATATTTCATTTTATCTATAGTCCGTCATGACTATAAGTAGAATACTGAGCTTAGGTCAACGTGTCCTATAGGTAAGGTGCCCAGAAGGCTGGCTACATTACCTCGCTCGATGCTGCCATACTAACATGTTATCGTGGGATGTTTGTCTTCCCATCAATATCGCGAGTGCGGTGCACTCGATTCTGTGTTCCACACGCTGGTCGAGTGAGCTGCATGGGAACCTCAGAGGTTCGAGCTCGAGGCCATTGTAGGCCTATCGATTAGCTGAGGAGCTTGGTCGAGGTCATGCTCCACAGCGACGATCACTGGCAGGCGGTTTCTACCTTTTGCAAGTTGGTAATGCCCCAAAAGGAGGCCACCGAGCAAAAGAGGGAGAAATCTGCGTATGCGTCATCCGGCCGCCATCATTAGACTGGCAATTGGAGACGCATATACTCGCGAAGTCTTCTACGATGAAACCATCACAGTAGAACCGACTGCACCAAGGGGGGTGGAGTCGGCCAACTTCTTTGTTGGTGAAGTGGTTCACCTTATTCAGCGGAGTGAACCATAGGAAGCGCATGGGATGACATCGTGTTAATAGTAACCACATATACTAGATCCGGTGTCATCCTTATCCAATGCATGTACTAAAGGGGAGCAGGTAAAGGTTAAGCGAGGTAGTTGGGAATGTCTTTACGAGTGTCCATGTTTAGCAATCTGTTGCGGGGATCATTTTTGATATCTGCCGCACATTTGGTCCGTTGCCCCTGATGACCCAGATTAAGTTAAAACGAATTTCCCTACGTTATCAAAAAAAATCATTTTGAATACCTAAAGAGTTAATGAGTCGTTTTGATTACTCTTTATAGAGGCTTATGGCCTCAGAACCCCACGGTCATTTCCAATTTCAACAACAAACAAAACAAATAAATAACTATTAGTGAGTTTGTAAAATTCATTAATTGTTACATAGTTTGTTGAATAAAATTTAAGTTATACCTACCTACCAATAAATAATATTCCATATAACTTCTCTACCAAAGATATACTCTAAAATTATCTCTAACGATTCTGTATATAAAACTAGTTGTAAAATATTATATTTATTAAATGCAGACGGATCCGCAAGCAAAAAAAAGCTATAATTAAAACTAGGTGGTAATACATTTTGCATATTAATTCGCTAGATCATTTAATTAAGTAACGTATGAAACTCTCAAGATGACTTAATCATAGCTGTAAAAAATTACAGGACCTTGATTTTTTAAAATACAACTTCAGGGCTTGTATATAGAAGGAGTAAGTAGAGGTGGATTCACACTCATATATTTCAGAATGTGTGTGGGTTTTATTTTTTGCGAATATTTGAATAATTATAATGTTTGTGACAATTGATTGTAGCCATCGTAATGTTTAAAGTTTGTTTGTTTGTTGTATTACGGATTATATAATTTAGTAATTGTACCTGCCCATTAATTTATTTGTTTAAATTCACGCAGATTTATTTTAATGCAAATAAACAGAATCTCATAAATAAATAAGTTTTTGCTTTTTATTTATTAGCTGTCGGTCCAGTAATTCTTATTAAATTATTAAAAATCTGCCCAGTATGTTGTACTGAATATATACCTACTTCAAATCTATGACCAACGAATCTCATACAGATTAATTTTTGTTAGTACGCGTTTACATCTATAGCGGACACTTTTAAGTTTACAGGTATTGCGTAGTGGTACATAGAAATCTCCATTTTACTAAATTTCATCCTTATAATTATAAATTGCTCAATAGATTTATAAATTCAACATGTAATTATTGTAGTACGTTAGTTAAAAGAAGTTACAGATGGACGGACGCTCATGATGTATTTTGATGATGATCCATTTTTGCCAAAAGTGGTATGAAACACTGACAATAATAAAATGAATACTAGTATAATATAAATCTTAACAAGCGAGCTGCTGGTGCGTTTCTTGCCGCTTCCTCTTAAAACAGCATTCACTCGTTGCGAAGCGGTATACATGACTAGCTTTAATTTTTACTCACGTACTTTGTTACAATCTTCATCGGGATTTCATTTAAATGAAAGTCCTTGAATTTCTGATACACGCTTCTACTAAGTGTGTACGAAGTGTGTGTCATACTCGTGAAGGTAACATTTGTTGAGTGATTGCCCATGGAGGCTCAGTGAGAGACCAAAAATTATTCTTTGATTTGATGTTAAGCAAAGACTAACCAGACCACCAGTAGTGTAGGATGAAGCACACTCACCTAGTAGATACCTCATACGTAATTTAATAACCCTGATGGATATTACCACCTATATTATAGGTGGTATATCCATCATAACATACCGGTGTCGCATGGCATTGTGTCTGGTTGTCCGATAGCAGAAGAGAGACAGCAGGGGTAGATTATAAAAATTTCATTACACGTTCTCCAAAGTGCATCCGATAGAAAAGCAGTAGTAGACTGGCAACCCTGTTTCGGTGTTCGAAGTTTGAGACTGAATTTTGTCATTTGAAATAGATAGATAGACCCTGTCTCACGAAATAGGTCCCACAGTCGAGGCGCCATGGTCCTGCTATGGAATATTAGAAAGATAAAATAATTGTATAAAGATTCCGGTTTTCATTATTAGTAAATAAAGTAAGAATGTAATATAACATTATATTAAAGTTCTTGGTAAAAACGACGTGACTACGCTGATTCGTATTAGTTCCAACTTTGCCGCAGGACTTTTTTCGTGGGACGCACGATAAATAACTTTTTGTACATCTTTAAAGAAAACTAATACTATTCTAGTAGTATACAAAGGGCAGTCTTATGGTTGAGTAGCGATCTCTTCTATGCAACCTGTGGGAGGAATATTGCTGACTCCATACAGATAAATAAAATTGAAGTGTCTGTTTAATTCTGGATAATAAGGACCAGAAGATTCCGAAAATGCATTTTTTATAATTTTTGTCTGACTGTCTGGATGTTCCAGCTAATCTCTGAAACGGCCGGACCGATTTTGACTGAACTTTCACTGGCAGATAGCTGATGTTATATGGATTAATACAATCTCTTTTTTTAGGGTTCCGCGAAAAAAAAATCCACGCGGATGAAGTCGCGAACATAGCTAGTAAAATATATAATCATTGTAATCGGTCGTGGCATATGAACATCCTGACTCTTTACTCTTCTTCGTTTCATACCTTTACACTACGTGTTACATTAACTTGTTAATAATATTTGTTTTGCAATTTTATATATGCAAATGAACATATAATAACACTCAACTAGGCCAATGGAATCAAACAGCAGCAAGTGACATTAACTTGGCAATTTTATCTGACTAATAAACAGGGTCATTTGAGTTTTACAACTCGCCTGGAGGGATCAAGACTCTTGTCAAATCAAGGTACGTTGTAAAGTTATTATATCAATGTCCAAAGTTGACACATGGTGTTTAAAAAATTTAATACTATACATACAACTGGTTTTTTCTGTACAATTTTCTCTTAACCTATGTTATGTTGGTAATGAAATAAAGATTTTACTTATTACTATTTTATTACTAAGTTGTACTAGTATTTAAAAGATATTTTTTAGACAAAATCAGTCAACAATTAAAAGTTTAAGAAATTTATTTTTATCATCGGCCTCTGTGGTTGAGCGGGCTTTATTTTTATTTTTTTTGTTTTGAGGCGAGGGAAAATGCTTAACCGATTTACGCACAAACTGGGTCGTTGGTAGGGGAACGACACGCGTCGGTCGGGGGCGATAACACTGCAGCAATAGTATGCTCTTGGCAGCGCTCCGTCCGCGATCGACGTCACAGAATAGTGTGGAAGACTGCGAGCGTTGCTGCACGGGCGAGCAACCCCAATACCCACTAAAAACCCCCTCCTCCCTGACGACCCTGCGCTTTGAATGTGTTGGAAAGGCTGAGATTTAGAACATAGATACGCCCAGCCGATCCAGCGCAATAAAGTGCCTGGAGTGTGCCCTGGGAGAACACATCCCACTTCGTTGTGCGGGGGTAGAAGGTCCTTTGCTCTTCCTAGCAAGCTAAAGGCCCCCCGCGGTAAACGGAACCTAACTCAGGGAGGGAAGTAATGCGCGTACCTGCCTCTCCGGGTGCCAGCTGAAGGCCGGCGACCTCGAGAAGACGCATTGGCACGCGCTGCAGGACTTCTCTCCCTGTCTCGTTCTGCGGCCTCCTTGAGTGACATTACTGTCGCAAAAAGTAAAAGAGTGGTTGAGCGGGCTAAGCCTTTGCCAGTCAACCTCACTAAAATGCAGAGCTCTGTGTTTGATTTCTGGCATGGTAAATTTCGTAAACGAAATCTCCATTATTTCCATTATTATTATGTCCGGGTGTCTGGGATCAGCCCAAGAGTGCTTCCATTGTATATTATATAATCCATAACACAAACGTAACTTGCTTAATTTGGGGATATACATTCAATGTGTATCATAAGTTAAATATTTAACTAAACTATTAGAACTAAATGAAGAAGGCTTTTTTCTAATTTGCCGGTGTAGCAGCGACACGAAATCGGTGTGTGCGCGGCACACACTAAGCGTACGTCCGTACCACTACTGCACCAAAAAATGAGAAAGTCTCATTCATTTAGTTCCAATACTTTCCTTAGATATGAAAATAAGTTTAACGACCTTTAATTGTTGACATATTTGGTTTAAAAAAAAAAAGATAAAGGTTTTTAATAATAAAACAATTAGTTGGAGATTCCATTTATGTTTTTCTATACCTAAAGCGAAAGAAAATCGATTTAATTTTGTAAGCCCTTTTGAAAGAAGGATTATGGCCTTTTTCATAGTTTAACATTTTTTGCTAGGCGATTGTTATTTTTCTTCAACACCTACTATGAATAAAGCCAGGGCTGTCTTTACCCGGGAGTGCAAGAGGTACCCGAACGCGAGAACCTGCACATACCATGCGTAATCTGCTAGTGTTCAAATTTACTTAACAAGTATTATAAGAAGCACTATTGTTCACAAATACGTCTCATGTAGCATTTGAACAGTCATCTTACCTTTAGGTCTATTTTATACAACAATTAATATTGATGATTTAATAAAAGCGTAAGTCAAATTCAAAGATAACTATTTTTTATTGTTCTCAGCCTGATTTTTTTACCCCGGCACCCAATATAGTTAAGACGGCCCTAGATAAAGCATATTTTCATTTCAATATTATTGGGTTGGCAACTAAGTCATTGCGGATTTTGTCGACAGATAATAATAATAACTCAGGAAGTCATATGCCGTATAAGGAAATTAAATCTTAAAAGCAAGGCTGTGTCAAAATTGATTTGCCAGTTCTGATGATATTTGATTGAAAAATGATCAATGATCTGGCCGTCCACTTCAATTCGATGAGACCATTATGAATTCAGATCGCCATAGCACAATATGTCAAAAAAGCTCAATGTACCGCATACATGCAAACAAATTTTATTTTAAAACAAAATTTTATAACTAAGTTGCCAACCCAATATTCCGGGGTTCAAAATTCATTAATAATAAATAACCTTTTACCCGTATCAATTAATTAACGTATGATGTAAAACACTTGTATTACAACGAATTACATCCCCAATACAGTCAGTAATTGTGAATAATTAACGATATCGTAAATAGAAACGGTCACAGAATTATGGCCATTACTAGTTTAACATAATGGTGTAAGTAGCTTGAATATTCTTTTGTTATTATGCTAATAATAACAAGTGTTGCAGTAAACATTTTAATTAATATCTTGTTACGCTCCGTTTTTCAAAATGGGAACCTTGAAGATGGACGTTATTTCCTTCGTATTTTAATATATAAGCATGTAACAATTGCCAGGAATTCATTCGACTCATCACAACCAAACAACAATCAACAAAAATGTTCACCAAGGTAAACTAACATTTATTTAGCTGGTTACTAAAAAAATAGACAGATTGCAATATTACTGCTAAAGTTTGCAATGAAATGAATGTTATAATAATTGTTTGTGGATGTAGTCAGTGTTAAATATTAATGAATATTCAAGTCTAAGTTTTGTTTTTAACGTAATAGGCACAAGCCACACATGGATGTGCCATACCAATCCAAGCTTCAACACACTTCACAGAGGTGTTTTAATGACGCCATAGTACAGTTATTGTGCCAACCCGAGAAGTGCCTTTTCACTAAACACATAAGATTTTCTATGCAAACTTACAATTCTTGCATAAAAATAATCAATATCTTAACTGTAGAGTTTATTATTGTTAATAAATTTTATTCGTTCTTTGAAAATATAACTGTACAGTAAAGCATCACTTCAAGCTCCCATTAAAAAACTAGGTATTTCCTTTCCTACAGTTTCAAATATGTTCTTTACTTCATAAGCAATCGTATACTACATTATATTTGAATCCCCATAGTAATACAGTTTCGTTTATTTATCAGGTCTTCGCCATCGCCGTCTGCCTTTTCGGCCTGACTCGTGCCAGCGGCCTGTATAGCACAGCCATCAGCCACGGCGCTGGTTATGGTGGTTATGCTGGCTATGGCGCTGGATATGGCGCAGGTTACGGTTATGGAGCAGGATATGGCGCAGGCTATGGAGGCTATGGATATGGCGCTCATAGCCCAGCCACCTCATACACTAGCGTAACTAAAGTGATCCCAACGCATGGAAGCGGCTACAACCTCGGATATAACGGACTCGGTGCTGGATATGCTGGTTACGGATCCGGATACGCTGGTTACGGATCTGGCTACGCCGGTTACGGATCTGGTTACGCCGGTTACGGATCTGGTTATGGTGGTTACGGATCTGGCTATGGAAATCACGGCTCTGCTGTCTCCCAAGTATCCGTATACCGCGCACCTACTACTTCCTACCGTACTGGATACGGTGTCGGTCTTGGATACGGTCATGGCGCTCATGGCAACAACGGCTGGTATTAGAAACTGTGATTTGGATTAGTGCAAGACAGAAATAATTATAAAACAGACGAAATGTAATAAATAGATATATTTTTACACAAAACATTGGTTCTATTATTATTTACCCTCTTTATTATAGAAACATTGAAAACTAAAATTTAATAATTTCGAATATTTACCTTTAAAACATTGCTTCCACTGAAACATAAATATGGCTGCCATACGATATAACTAAAATAGACTTTAAACGAATACCACCGAAGTAATTTAAAAAGATTATATATTGTAGATAAAGAAATAGGTTATTTGAACTTAAAACATTTCGAATAAAAAGTTTTTAAAATGTCCATATCTTTAATTGGCCTTTTATTTATGAGATTCTGGCTAGTAATACGGGTAAAAGTACATACATACATAACTTCACGCCAGTTCCCTTGCGGGGTAGGCACGAACAACAGGTAAAAGTAAAGGTTACAAAATTATTATGAAAATTATGTATTTATAATATATAATTTACAGTCTCATTACTGCGTCTAGGTATGTGAAATTTACAGCTAGATGAACTGAAATCGAAGTTAATCTTGCTCATTGAAACTAATGGCAAAATTGTAATTATTGCATCTAATAATAAAATAATTCTTTATACTTCTATAAATAAATCTAACAATAAAACAATTCGTACACAGGATCTTAATCTCAATCCATATTTCACCTAGGAAGTCAATTTCCGTCATATAATTATTATACAGGTAAAAAAATAACTTCGTCATGAGATGGATGTATTTATTACACAACGCTATAGGTTGATTACTCGCCTTGACATTGAAACAGAAAGTGCCCGCGGCTGAACTACTGCGCCTACAGAGATCCAATACGAAGACCAGTTTGCACACGATGATATAAAAGCGAAAGCAAGTGCCCCAAAAATTATTACAATCAGTAACAACGTACAATACAAACATGTACTCCAAGGTACAGAACATTTTTTTAATATTTTAAGGATCAACTCTGGATTGTGATTTCATATGTGGAATATAGTGCTTCCAGATCTTGGATTTCGATTAACTTCCGACTGTCTCGTTGTTGATTTAATTCTAGTAATTTTTGCCCGGTTTCTACATCTGTTCAATTGCCTACTAGATACTGGTTAAGATTTGACATCAACTTAATTCAAGTAATGTCAATTTTCAACTAATGGTAAGGCAAAAGAACAGATAGTAGATAAGTGAACTGCATTGGGCTGTAAAATAATATGAATTTTATTCTTAGTGCTGGATTCTAATAGCCAAATTAAGGAATGTAAACACAATAATTAATCACATTTTTAATTCCTTTTAGGTGGTAATCTTCCTCTGCGCTGCGGGCATTGCTTCCGCTGGCAACCTCCTCCAAGCCGGTCCAGTCGCCTACAGCTCCGCCCCGGCTGTCTCTTCAGTTTCTTTCTCCTCACACTCTGCTCCTCTCACTTACGCCGCAGCTCCGGTCGCCACCTACGCCGCTTCTCCAGTCATCACCAAGACT
This sequence comes from Dendrolimus kikuchii, assembly GCA_019925095.2. Taxonomy (NCBI): domain Eukaryota; kingdom Metazoa; phylum Arthropoda; class Insecta; order Lepidoptera; family Lasiocampidae; genus Dendrolimus; species Dendrolimus kikuchii. Next base: position 15,907,139 of record CM034388.1, on the reverse strand, counting down.
ATTGCTGCCCCCGCCGTGGCTGCTTACTCCGCCGCACCAGCTGTATCTTATTCATCAGTCTCGACCCACTCTGCACCTCTCATCACTAAAACTATTGGTGCACCTGCCATCGCCACCTACGCCACTGCCCCGGTCGTGGCTAAGTCTTACGGCCCAGCAGTATCTTACCAATCAATCTCCACCCACTCTGCCCCAGTTGCCTACAGCGCCGGTCCATCCGTCGCCGCCTACTCTGCACCTTACGTCACTAAAGCCATCGCTTCCCCAGTAACTTATGCTGCTGCTGCTCCGGTGTTGACCAAGACCATCTCCGCACCAGTAGCTGCCTACTCCGCCGCCCCCGCTGTGTCTTACTCATCGGTCTCAACCCACTCTGCTCCTCTCGTCACCAAGACCATCGCTGCTCCCGCTCTGACCTACTCCGCTGCGCCTGCAGTTTCCTACTCTTCACTGGCGAGCCACTCTGCTCCCCTCGGATATGCTGCTGGTCCAGTTGTCGCTAAAACGATCTCCGCCCCAGCTTACACCACCTATGCCACTGGTGCCCCAACTTACACCACCTATTCTGCTGGTAGCCCAGCCTACACCACCTACGCTGCTGCCGCTCCCGTTCTCAAGACTGGCCTGACATACTCTGCCGCTCCCGCGGTCTCTCACGTAACCTACTCCGGTCTTGGCGCCAACTACGGCTGGAAGTAAATCATGTTATTATTATTGAAATAGAAGAACTGATTGTAAATAATAATGAATATAAAAAAACATATAAATAAAAAGAGAATAACAATTTTGTGGTTTTTCTTTATTTTTATGTCATTACAAGCAATTACGCAATAAGATATTAAAAGTCGCTACCCGTCAATTAAAATACTTATAAAATGTTATTATGTTACATTTTATTAACCAAAGATTAATTATTATCACTTTGTCAATTATTTAAGCATAGGAAGACATCGATCATGAAATATCGTGGATAATTTTATTTTTAATGTCAATAATAATATCTAAATATGTCCATACATACCACTATTACGTACTTTGCTAATCTAGAAATATTTAACGCCTGATAATTTATAAGAATTACATTAAATAATATACTAGAAACTGATACACATATTTTATAGGCGTTAGCAATATTATTACTGGCGCCTTTGCGATTATACAATGCCAAATAATTAAGAAGGCATAATAACTAAGAATTTGAAAATACATGGCGTTTCAACACCTAATATATATATCCTTTCAATTTATAAAATAATTCCAATATAGTTAAAAAATTTAATTACAATCGATCCTATTAGCTAATAAAGGCAAAACTTCTATAAAAACAGCTAAAAAAATTAAAAACAAAAAATATTTTCATCATTGTTTTACAATTTGCAAGTAACAAAATATGTAGAATTTGAGATATTTTCACCTCAATGCTTAGTACATTCTGACCATGTAAAACATGTTAGTTATTTCGGTGAGGAGCTTTTGATTTAAGGCTCCTATTGCCGCAAAAGGAAAGTAGGGTGCAAACGAAACAACCTTTCGTTGATATCTACTAAACAACAAATTTAACAAAAAAAAACCATCAATCTTCACTATATGAGACGTAACTTTGTTTTTTCGTAATTTTTGTATAGTTATTTTAAGTTAAGAAAAAATTCACCAAATCACCTCCAGATTTTAGAACTTCAATGACACATGAACAAAATGATACCATTTTAGTACTTTATTTTTTAACAAATAGAATAAAATAATATCTACATCTTTATAAAAGAGATAAATAATTTGGTTTTATATATTTTTTTTTTAACTAGTTTATTTTATTCACAATAAAATATTAAGCGTTAAGCGAGCTGTTTGGTGTTTCTCTTATGGATAAAGCTAGAAATGAGGATATCCGTAAGAAAACCAAGGTAACCGACATCCAATAGCCATATTTTGTACTTTTTAAAATTATATTCATCCGCTGCGCTTCGACGTTTCGACATGTGGCCGGTTCCTATATCTTACCGAACTTCATTTGCCTTATATCGGTTAAAATTTGACATAAACTCCTCTAAAAATTAAAATTCAACCAATGGAAAGACAACTAAATGTATAGCAAGATAGGAGCCGGCCAAGAGTAGCGCCGACGTATAATCCGGTAAATGTTTAGATTGTAACTGTTGTCGTTCAATCGTTTGTTTCCTCCAAATCACCCTGGAGGCTGAAAACTTCCTGCCCGTCGCCATTAAAATTAAACTTGAAGAGTCGCCACATTACCCATACTTGATTATGCCGACGCCAGCTATCTAGATTTGACTCAAGAACAATTTAATAAACTTGAGTACCTCCAAAACTTTTCTATAAGGTTCACATTATGGTTACGCAACTATGACCACGTTTCTGCATTTCGTAAAAAACTCAAGTGGTTGCCAATTCTTTTTCACAGGAATACTAACATTGTTTCATTGCTTTATAGTATTTTATTCATCCTTACCATACCAAAGTACCTTAAAGAACGCTATGAATTTATTTCTTGCTCTCACAATTTACGCCCTTCCAGTCAACATAGACTTATTACTCGTATTCATAATACAACGTTTTTCAATAAGTCTTTTACGGTTAAGGCTCTCCAACCTTGGAAACATTGCCTATTGCTGTCAGACAAGCATAATCTCTATTAACTTTTAAAAACGTGGTCCGAAAATACTATCTGCAATATAATGATAAGTAATTTTATAGAACTAGTGTTATATTGCATATAGCTATAAGTTTATTATGTTGAAATAGTTGCAATTTACTACTAGAGATCTTGCGTGTATATACTTATATATATATATATATATATACCACCATGGCCACGGATTGTCTGGAAGAGATCGCTTTTCGCCCTTTGTACTCAGTTAGAATAATACTATTTCGTAAGTTTTCTGTAATTGTGTACTATACCTCGTAATTTAATTTTTGTCACTGGAAACACGAGGGGGGGGGTTTTAGGCTGATACTTGCATCCGGTGCCCAAAAATGTTGGCAAAAGAACTTGCGGCCTATGTATCAATCTGTGGTATGATACGCCTAAGACTCCGCGCCACAAAACAAGTCTGTAAGAAGTACAGCTTTAATTATGGAATCGTATAATTTTGTAAGTACGGCTCCTAAAAAGGGTGTGCGTTTATAACGTCATACGTTATAGGAGTAGCTACGTCTTCAATAACAGGTTTTGACCGCCCTTGTGGTCGGATTGCTCTTAGCTTTTACCCGTGGAGCTAACTGGAATGCAAAGGTCAGGGTTCGATTCCTGGCATGTACAAATGCTTCATAAACGAACTTTACTGTATTATTAATGGCCGGTTCCTATGTCTTACTATTCATTTACTTGCCCTACCATTGGTTGAATTTTGGCATTCAAATGTCCAATTTTAATCGATAGTAAGGTAAACGGTCGGTAAGATATAGGACCGGGCCTTAATAATGATGTTATAAACTATATACATAAATAATAATATATATTTATAAACTGGGTGTGGCATCTGGGTGTGACTTCAGTGTTGGTCGTTGTATAGAAACCATAACATAAACGTAACTAGTTTAGGTAGGGGTTATACAATGCTATACTTAAACTTATTGTTTATCTGCCGGTTATTTGAACGAGTTTCAGTAGTGTATTAAAATAAGGTTAGTTTATCATTTAGTATTTATTTGTTGTATTTAAATCGGTTACGAAAATAATGAACTCGACGACTTACTTTTCTGATCAGTTCAACGTGGATGAAGTCGCGAACAGAAGCTAGTAATAAATAAATAATATTCATATTAGATGACATCTATGACATCATTTCTATTCTGTCTCCACCTGTATCGTTTACATATAATTATTACGTATCCGTGTTTCGTTTTGTTTATTTAATTATAATTTATAACCTGATTTCCTTCACCGTTTCATTCGTATAAAGAATAGATACAAGAATAGTCCCACAATTTTAATTATGTTTTACCAAACGGAAAAAATTTGGAATATCCGGGGAAAAATATATTTTGTCCCTGATAAACAAGCGTTGTCTAATACAATGTACCATACGTCTTTTTATTTTTATACAATGTAATCCATGTATACGTGTAACTATCTGTTTACTATGATCGAAATGCTTAGTTCAGCAACCAATGTAGGCTAAACTATCAAACAAAGTGATTGCTCTGTAAAAATGTGACTGAAAATCTTCTAAACCTAGGTAATCTATATTAGGGTGATTAAAAAATAATATTAATATCTCTTTTTTTCGAAACCATTCTCAAAAGTTCCTGTTATGTACCAAAAATAGGCCTTGTAAAAGATGAGCCCTGAATACCAATATTAAGGATGTCCGCATCGCTCTTTTCGATTTCCCATAAGAATAACACAGGAACAATGCTTTTTTTTCTTCTAACTTTTTTATGTAATGAACAATACATTACACTGTAAAAGTCTTGAAGTATTTTTATTGAGAATTAAACGCGCTACCAAAAAGTTATGAAGTCATTTTTTGATAAGTCAACTGGGTCAAAAGTTATTTGAGATCAAAGTCAAATTCATTATCAATTAAGCTGTTTTCTCAAATATATAGTAGGGTCACTCCCTACAGCGATTTTTCCCGTTCCACTTGCTTGCGGACGTTACAATCATTAACTTTAGTGGAACGGATTATGGGGCGTTGATGTCATAAAAGACGAAGAACACAAATTTCATTCGTTGATTAGAAAATTGCGCCTTTTCAATGTCAAGAGATAGAGAGAATGCTCTGTGGTCAAAGCCCACGTTGACCTAGCTCTTGACGTGGGTCGTTGTGAGCGCTGTGTGATCGAAAATGATCACATTAATAGTGATGTTTTCGGCACGACCATAACGTCCGCAGTCGCTTTGTGGAACGGCAGACGGAGCATTTTGGGCGTTGTGAGAATAAAGTTATTATAACTCGAGAGTACTGTCAGAGTCTTTTTATAAAAGCAAAATGGACCTTTCAAATTTCGCAAGAGAACATACAAAAATATCAATAATTTAATTATACGATATATAATCTGCGCTGTGTGATATTGAAAGAAATGCGCTCAGACACATATAACTTACTGTATATATATATGTGTGTGTGTGTGTATACACTGTACTACCATAATTTTATTCTTTTATTATATCATTGGCGAAACGGAGTTGAGACATGCGTTCGCCATTAATGTTGATGCTCCGTCCATTCCAATCCATTCTTGCAGATATCGTCCATCCACCTTTCTCACCTCGCGATGCAGATGGATTGACTTCGTCCTCTGGTCTTGGATTTCGACGGTCATTGTAGCGCCGTCATACAGGCATCTCAACACCTCAACGTATCGCTAAACAATATGACATCGTTGCAGAGACTCCAGATAAGCCCAGGTCTTGATGGAGTCGAAGGCTTTTTCGTAGGCCACATATGCCATAACGGGTGATTAGGTATACTCCTGGGTTTTCTGTATAATCTGACGAATAATATGGATGTGTTCTACGGCGCTCCAGCCTTTTCGAAACCCGGCCTGCTACGGTGACTGGACCTCATCGAGTCTAATGGCGAAACGGTTTTATGCCATGTATAAATTGTATAATTATGCTTTAGTCTCAATTTTACATTTTAGTACAAATTCTGAGTAAATCAAAACTTTTCAATTAATCTATTTTAAATACTAAGTTTTAATGTTCACTTAGCATAATACCAATAAGTCACACGATAACGTCTTTATTATAATCTATTAAAATAACTTGTCTGGTATTGTGCAAGACGACGTCGTACTGGTTCTTGGTGTGTCATTGAATATATAAATGGTAGTTAGCCGCTTAACATTTGGCGAAATAGATATTAAACCTTGGGCATTTAATTTAACAAAAAATTAAAATAATTAGTAACCAGTAAAACGCGGCCACTCTGCGCTGTGACACAGTCTGGTATTTATTATTATTACGGAAATAAACAAAAATATTCTAGCGAACAGAGATTTTTCGAGCAAAAGTATAAGTATTTTTGAATATTGTATTCTAATTTTCATGGTAATTGATTGAAACGTATAGAGTACATAGATATATAAAGTTTGAAACTCTACGGTGCCATTTATCGTAGAAAATTCAAGTATACAAAACTACACTTCTTTTAAAATGCACTTTATATAAAAATTTCAAGTCAATCCATCGACTATTTTCATAGTTTTGTGGACACAAACATGCGCGGGCCCGGTAGTTATATAAAATTGACATTGTTCTGCCGTAAAGAAACAAAATTTAGAACCGGATTCCATCCAGCCCCCTATCGGGTCCAATTGTGAATTTGAACCGTCTCGGGACCCACTTCAACACTCACAAAAAATGTCATCAAAATCGGTCCAACCGTTTAGGACGAGTTCAGTGACATACACACGAACAGTAGAAATTTATATAGAACTAGGATAAGTCCGCGACTTCGTCCACATTGGACAGGTAGCAAAGTTTACAATTGTTTTACCAATATTTCAAAATGAAGGATATTTCCAGCAAGGCAACGGATTATTTACAATACATCAATCCTGAAAATTTCCGCGCCATTCCTGGGATATAATGTACTGTAGATGTTATGTCAGAGAATATGCTATCAATCATCAGTTAAATCTGCATCGAAATCGACTCAGTAATTTTTACGTGAAAACTGAACAAACAGACAAACACAGAAATCTAAAAAACAAAAGACTACACTTTTATAATTTTATAATATAGATGACTAGCTGACCCGGCAAACTTCGTACCGCCTCAGAATCAATAAATAAAAAAGCTGAGTGATAATTGCAGAACGTTTCAACTTTAGTAAAAAATGTGATCAAAACTTAACCGGAGCGAAAATCAAACGTTACATATTCAAAACCAAAAAATTTAAAAAAAAACTTCACTTTTAAATTTAATTTGATTTCTGAACGACTTAAATTTAATTGTTTTCTAAACGACGCGACGGGACGAACATCAAATGTTTGACAGGCAGGAATAGTTTCTAAGAGAAAGCGAAATTGTTGTTTTAACAATATTCCAAGCGTTTTTTTCATAGTTACTCACCTTTTAAACCTTCCCTGGACTTCCAAAAATAATTCAAAACCAAAATTAGCCAAATCAGTCCAGCCGTTCTCGAGTTTTAGCGAAACTAACGATCAGCAATTGATTTATATATATAGATAAACATGTGAGGTCATCAATATAATAATGCTTGTCACGGGCCTCCACATTAAAGAGGAACATTGATGGGTTACAGAACTTACAGACATCCCTGATCTCGTAGTGCACAGGTGTCTTCATAATACTTTCTTTCACCATAAGCACGTGGTGATGGTAACAATATGTAATTAGGTCAGAAAAACTACTTAATCTGTACAACATGTGAATAAAACATAGGTGTCATAACCACAGAGCTATCTCGATTTCATATGATAGAATATTTTTAAATTAAAAACATGACTTTTAATCAATATTTATTTAATACGTTTTTATATCATTTTATTTGTTGAAATGAGCCGCGCAATATCTTACATACTATTGACTAGTTATATGAAAAATCTGTAAAAATTACTGCTTATTCCAGAATAATAAAAAATGTGATATTATCTACAAACGATGACACAAACAAATTCACAAATAATATATCTATATATTTTACTAAGATTTTTAATACCTTCTTTGATAACACAAACATGATTCCGCTTTAGACCAAAATAATATTAATATTTCTGAGATATATATTTTAAAACTTCATAGTAATTTTTTACTATTTTATTTACGAAAGTAAGTATGTAAAGAATTAAACGTAATTGACTGTTGTCACTGCGGGTGAATCAGAATATGCCAAAGGCTGCTCTGAAGGTAGTTGTGCATATTCTGAACTTACAGGTACTGCGTACGAAAGAGGAGTTAGCGTAGGAGACAAGTCAACTTTCGTAATGACGGGTGTTGTAGTGTATACAACAGGTTTAACTGTGGCTTGGTTTGTATATGCGACAACTTTTTCTTCTTGCCCAGGAGATGGATAAGATAAAGGTAACGTCCTAGGTGTTGTACTCACAACAAAAGGAGTTCCTACTGTCGAAGTGACAACAGGTTCAGAAATATAGCTGACTACATTTGACCCAACATCCGATATAACTGGCAGAACAGGTGGTAAATATTGATCAGAATGTACAAAACTAGATACTGCTTCCGGAGGTGGTGTAGATTGGCTGACATATGTAGAAGAATAATCCAAAATACTAGGTGCAACAGTAGCTCCAGTTTCAGACGTGATCGGTGGTTGTATAATTACATTCAAACCTTTTTCATAATTGGATACGATAGGTATAAAATCCTTTTTTTGATTACTAGATATAGATGAGCTGACATAACCGGTGCTAGCAGGAATATTAACAAATGGGACATACTGATTATAAGATTTATTTATAGTTGAAGAAAAAGGAGTATATTTTGGTTTTGCTAAGTTCGACTGATAAATAGAATTTGCTCGGTTTGCAAAAGAATTCAATTTAAATGTACTTGGATAAGAAGTTGGTTTGACGAAATCAGTCGACTGGGTGACCGCATTTTTAATTGTAGTTACGGGTGAAGAAGGATTATTGTAATTAGTTGAATAAGTTGATGGTGTACTATATGTGTTTTGGATTCCTTTATTATAAATAAATGAAGCACCATAATTATTTGTCACATAGGGCTTATACGTGGTTGGTTTGGAGAATCCAGAAACCGCAGCAGTGAAAGCATCTTGCCTATTATAAGAAACTGAAGGTTTTGGAGTAGCAAAACTAGATGGCGTTACGTAAGATGTTGTGGAAATGGTTGCTGGTGTAGTGTATGTGCTTTGAATACCTTTGTCATAAATAGAGGAAGAACTGACATAGTTATTAGTAACAGATGGTTTATATGTGGAGGGTTTCGAGAATCCAGAGAGCGCAGCAGTGAAAGCATCTTGCCTGTTGACACTATTATAAGAAACTGTTGGTTTTAAAGTAGCAAAATTAGATGGCGTTGCGTAAGATGTTGAGGAAATAGTAGCTGGTCTACTGTATGTGCTTTGAATACCTTTGTTATAAATAGAGGAGGAACTGACATAGTTATTAGTAACAGATGGTTTATATGTGGAGGGTTTCGAGAATCCAGAGAGCCCAGCAGTGAAAGCATCTTGCCTATTATACGAAATGGAGGGTTTTGGAGTAGCAAGACTAGATGCCGTTGCATAAGATGTTGAGGAAATGGTTGCTGGAGTAGTGTATGTGCTTTGAATACCTTTGTCATAAACAGAGGAAGAACTGACATAGTTATTAGTAACAGATGGTTTATATGTGGAGGGTGTCGAGAATCCAGAGAGCGCAGCAGTGAAAGCATCTTGCCTGTTGACACTATTATAAGAAACTGTTGGGTTTAAAGTAGCAAAATTAGATGGCGTTGCGTAAGATGTTGAGGAAATAGTAGCTGGTGTACTGTATGTGCTTTGAATACCTTTGTTATAAATAGAGGAGGAACTGACATAGTTATTAGTAACAGACGGTTTATACGTGGAGGGTTTCGAGAATCCAGAGAGCCCAGCAGTGAAAGCATCTTGCCTATTATACGAAATGGTGGGTTTTGGAGTAGCAAAACTAGATGCCGTTGCATAAGATGTTGAGGAAATGGTTGCTGGAGTAGTGTATGTGCTTTGAATACCTTTGTCATAAACAGAGGAAGAGCTAACATAGTTATTAGTAACAGACGGTTTATACGTGGAGGGTTTCGAGAATCCAGAGAGCGCAGCAGTGAAAGCATCTTGCCTATTATAAGAAACTGAAGGTTTTTGAGTAGCAAAACTAGATGGCGTTACGTAAGATGTTGTGGAAATGGTTGCTGGTGTAGTGTATGTGCTTTGAATACCTTTGTCATAAACAGAGGAAGAACTGACATAGTTATTAGTAACAGATGGTTTATATGTGGAGGGTTTCGAGAATCCAGAGAGAGCAGCAGTGAAAGCATCTTGCCTATTGACATTACTATAAGAAACTGTTGGGTTTAAAGTAGCAAAATTAGACGGCGTTGCGTAAGATGTTGAGGAAATAGTAGCTGGTTTACTGTATGTGCTTTGAATACCTTTGTTATAAATCGAGGAGGAACTGACATAGTTATTAGTAACAGATGGCGTATATATGGAGGGTTTCGAGAATCCAGAGAGCCCAGCAGTGAAAGCATCTTGCCTATTATACGAAATAGTGGGTTTTGGAGTAGCAAGACTAGATGCCGTTGCATAAGATGTTGAGGAAATTGTTGCTGGAGTGGTGTATGTGCTTTGAATGCCTTTGTCATAAATAGAGGAAGAACTGACATAGTTATTAGTAACAGATGGTTTATATGTGGAGGGTTTCGAGAATCCAGAGAGCGCAGCAGTGAAAGCATCTTGCCTGTTGATACTATTATAAGAAACTGTTGGGTTTAAAGTAGCAAAATTAGATGGCGTTGCGTAAGATGTTGAGGAAATAGTAGCTGGTGTACTGTATGTGCTTTGAATACCTTTATTATAAATAGAGGAGGAACTGACATAGTTATTAGTAACAGATGGTTTATACGAGGAAGGTTTCGAGAATCCAGAGAGCCCAGCAGTGAAAGCATCTTGCCTATTATACGAAATGGAGGGTTTTGGAGTAGCAAGACTAGATGCCGTTGCATAAGATGTTGAGGAAATGGTTGCTGGAGTAGTGTATGTGCTTTGAATACCTTTGTCATAAACAGAGGAAGAGCTGACATAGTTATTAGTGACAGATGGTTTATATGTGGAGGGTTTCGAGAATCCAGAGAGCGCAGCAGTGAAAGCATCTTGCCTGTTGACACTATTATAAGAAAGTGTTGGTTTTAAAGTAGCAAAATGAGATGGCGTTGCGTAAGACGTTGAGGAAATAGTAGCTGGTGTACTGTATGTGCTTTGAATACCTTTGTTATAAATAGAGGAGGAACTGACATAGTTATTAGTAACAGACGGTTTATACGTGGAGGGTTTCGAGAATCCAGAGAGCGCAGCAGTGAAAGCATCTTGCCTATTATACGAAACGGTGGGTTTTGGAGTAGCAAGACTAGATGCCGTTGCATAAGATGTTGAAGAAATGGTTGCTGGAGTAGTGTATGTGCTTTGAATACCTTTGTCATAAACAGAGGAAGAACTGACATAGTTATTAGTAACAGATGGCGTATATGTGGAGGGTTTCCTATTATACGAAATTATGGGTTTTGGAGGAGCAAGACTAGATAATGTTGTATAAGATGTTGTGGAAAAAGTTGCTGGTGTAGTGTATGTGCTTTGAATATCTTCTTTACAATTACAGGAAGGTTTGACATAATTAGTTGCAGGTGGTTTATATGTGGATGGTTTTGAGAACTCAGACAGCGAAGCAGCGAAAGCGTCCTGTCTTTGAATGCTTGCAATTGTTGGTCTTTGAGTGAAAAAATTAGATTGAGTTGTAGAAGATGTTGCAATGCTACTGGCTGGTTTTAGTGGATATTTAACAGTTTGTGTTTTACTTGTTAAAGTAGGGTTTGCCACTGAAATTGCAATGGGTTTGGTTACTGAAAAAGATGGGACATAGCTTGCAGTTTGAGTACTTTCAGGTCTGACAGTACTAAATGACACTTTACTCACTGTATTTTGTATTGTAGAAGGACGTAAAGTGGTTGCACTTTGAACACCAGTTTTCGATACATAGTTATTAAAAGATTGTGTCGTAATTGGTGATGTAACCAATTTAGTGGTCTCGTTAGTTATGTAAGTAGTAGAAGAACTTGGTCTTTGCGTAGTTATTATTGTTGGCCGAGCTGTAGTTGTTACTTGCGAAGAAATTTCTTGATTGGAAGTAGTGGGCGCAGGTGTAGTTGTTGTAATTGGAGCAGGGATCGTAGAATAAATGACAGGGCTAGGACTACCATTATGAGAAACCGAAGGGGAAAGAGTACTCACTGGAGTAGAAGCATACAAAAGACCTTGATTTGCCACTAATTGATTTTGGAGCAATCTATTCGAGTTTATGTTGTATGTCATAGGGCTCGCACTTCCAGTATAATATAAAGATGGTGCGTTAGGTTGAGACACAATAGGCGGAGCAGCATAAATGGTTTGTTTTTTGACGGAAGTGTATGTAGATGTAACTGGTACAAATCCATCAAATGCACGGGGAGTAGTGGTAGAGTACGATATTATATTGGAAGCATCTTTTGGAGAGACAGTAGCAATAACAGGTTGTGGTAGCCTGGGAAATGAATTAAAAGAGTTAGCAGTTGCCATTGCGTTAACCGGAGCAGCACTTTCGGGTACTGAACCAACTAAGTTTCCTGTAGGGAAAATTTGAGGCTGAGATAAAGTGGATGCGAACGAACTACCAGAACCAAATACGTTTTGAACTGGCGGATTAGGCGTACTATGGTATAAAGTTGGATTAATAATTCCGCTTGATGGTTGCAAAGGAACATTAAATTTAGATGCTGTTGATGAATATAAATTACCATTATTAAAAGCTTGATTAGAAATAAAAGGCACGTACCCATTTTGAGACCAATCAGTGGGAGTAGATATATATCCTCCTGGATTTCCAGCATATGGTACAACATAAGAAACGTTTGTCTTAATTAAAGTAGGATCTACGTTGTAATTAGTTCCTTGGTTAAGAGCAAAATTATAACCACTCGAAGAAAAAATATTATTTAAATGTGGATTAAAATATGGGTAAGGTACAACATTAGATTTTGCTGCAACAACAGCTGGTACATTTATATTACTAGTAACAATCGGATTTTGAGTTGTTGAATACACATCTGGGGTAGCTATTGTGGGGTTAACAAATGATTGAAAATTAACATTACCGAGATTTGAAGTAGCAACCACGTTATTAGCGCCGTATGTTGACACAGCAGGAGCGATGCCAGTGTGTGGATATACTAAACCGAGCTGGTTGGACTTAGAAAGAATAGGAGCAACGGTTGTTGAGACCGCTGGAACAACAGGTAGTTGTTGTTGCTGAGACACAACATTCACATCAGTTAGTGGAACAGGTGTTGTCGAGAATCCTGTGGGTTGAACAGCTTGAACAGGAGCGCTTGTTACTTGCACATTACTTGCCACAGGAGCAGCAGTGGGATGGAATGCGGGTGACACTACACGGGTATTGTAGGCGACAAACGGCGCTTGGTTTTGCTGTGCAGTTGAGTACGCTGCGGCAACAGGAGCACGGCCATAACTGTTATCATAATATTCATATTCTTCTTGGGTTCCAATTGGGTACCCTCCAAATGAATAATAAGGATTGTAAACAACAGGAGCCTGATTGTAGAAGGCACTTGCAAAAGCCACACTCACGACACAAAGTAATACCTCCAACTGAAAAAGGAAAAAATCCTTTTAAAATCACATTCACTTTTCATTTCAATTTTTTTATAATCACAGACTAATAATACCTTGACGTTCATTTCGGAGACGTTTTTAACAAAATAATTATCATAATCATCTACATTGATATTTATAGTGTTGTAGTGGGAAAACTGGTATGTGATCTTCATCAGAATTGAAGCATTTCAAATCGAAACATTGTGTTTTAGGAAATCCACTTCTATTTCGTCGTACTAAAACTTATTGAGGATGCATGAACTAGTTTATTAAATAACGACCAAGCGATGACACTTGAACGCTTTAACGTTTCTGCATCAATTAACGAATGAAAAAAATGTTCCACTCAGTTTATATGCATAACATAATTCTTTTACTTTTTAATTACTCTAAACTTACATTAAATATTAAACTTAACACTTTCTTAAATACTATATTATGCAATTTTGAGTTACCTAGAAAACATTTCAGTTTTACAGTCATCTTTAAGTTGACAGATGTGTGGGTTGATTTAATTTGTCTGGTGTGTTTATAATAGTTACCCAGACGGAATGGTGCACCACTGTTGAGAACCCATGCTCAATCGCCGTGAAGGGAGTACAAAATAAGAGAACGACTGTTTGTACTGTTATAGTATATTGCTTCCTTAATTGTTCCTAATTTAACTTAGACTAAACTACAGTTCGCCCCACGGCAAAAACCGTAGCTCTATTTTATTTACACAAAAACTTAATTCAATTTTTTGCATATAATAATAACAAAGAAACTATGTCCATAAATACTTTAGACAACTGCCCAGCAAAACAAAGAGATGAGTCGAAGCCAACCTAATTTAAAGTAATACAACGAATTACATGTTGTTTATGACAATGTAGGTATTTGTTAGTAAATTGAAAAAACGCGATTTCACCGCCATCTATTTAGCTAATCCGTCTATTCTATGGAAACGACATTATTTATCGAGATAAAAAGTATCCTAAGTGTTGATTCGGGATATAAGGCAGCTCTGTGTCGAATTTCGTTCATATACGTTCTGTAGTTCTCAAAACGGATGTGCTCGCAGCACCATAATTTTCGATTATTTTGTCTATCCTGTGGAAACGACTTAATTTGTCGGGATAAAAAGTATCCTAAGTTACGGCCTGGGATATATAGCTTACTTTGGATCGAGTTTCATTTAAATCCGTTCTGTAGTTTTGTACTTCACTGCGATGATTAGAAGTATGCAGATCCTATATTGATGTGACTGTATCTACTTCATTATACTCTTAGATAATTTTAAATACCTGCAATGTACATTTTAAATTTGATTTCTTAATATTTTTTTAAATGACTTCCAAAGGAAGGAGGTTCTCAATTCGTTTGTATGTTTTTTTTATTGGAAGGTGGCAAACAAGCAGATGATCCTTTTAATAGAAAATGGTTACCGTCGCCTATAGATCTTTGTAACACCAGGGGCGAAGTCGACGCATTGCCAGCCTTTAGGATGGGACAGGAGGGATGGGATGAGACAGAGGGATCAGACAAAAGGAATGGGATAGAGAATTGAAATAGGAGGGGGGAGAATAGAGAATATTGAATGGTGAGGGGGTAATAGGCCATCGGAACTCTCACTCATCGTACGAAATATGATTAGCTTAATCTAAGAGCGTGGTATCACACCGATCGAGCAGACCCTGAGGGGTGTCTGTAATCAAGATATAGATTCCAGCATGTCTCTACCACGTCAAGAAATATAATAAATATAGTTGTATTTCTACTACATAATGCTCTAGATTTACTTAATTGTACACACGCTGACCTATGACTTACAAAACATTTAAATCACGCGTGATTGATATTAGATCCGCATTTAAATTAAAACAAAATGAAAAAGCATAAAAAAATCTTCGGCGTGTAGTTTATAATAGAAACATTAAAATATATATAACCTGTTTTTTCTCAAGTGATAAATTTTAGTTATATTATGTATGTGATGATCGGTTTAAAATATTTCTCGTTTTAATACCTATATTTGAAAGTTCCTTAATTTGACAAATGGCATGTTTCTATATCTTACCAATCGTTCATTTGCCTTACTATCGGTTAAAATTTGGTATAAACTCCATACATTTTTTTAAATCCAACCGATGGCAAAGCAAGTGAATGATATAGGATCCGGACATTAATAGTGTTTCATTGCAAAAAACGCATTTTTGTTGTACTAAACTCATGACCACCTACTAAATAAACATAGATTTTTTATATACATAATTTTGTAATTATCACATATGACAACTTCATACTGATACCTCTTTTGGTAAAATAACTGGAGTATTCTAAAAAATATTCATATATTATAATTAACATAATTTATTAATATAGGTAAAATCAAGGTTAAAATTTGGGCAGAAAGTCATGGTCAGCTCGCATAACAAATGTTAAATTCTTTACGTTATTTAAGACCGTGTCTATTACATAACAATTGACAGTTTCGTAAACTAAACCTATATTTTCAAATTCAAATTCAAAAGTTTTTATTCAGAATAAGTTCCACTGGAGAAGACTTTTTGAAGGTCATACATATAAGTTAAAATTTAATTTTACTTCCTGTTCTATGTACACCGCTTCGCAATGTGTGTTATTGCTGTTAAGGAGAAGAGGCAGCAGGAAACTCCCCAGCAACAGGTCTAGCTAAAAATTGTTTTTCATTATATTTCATATTCTATTTATATCTCAAATTCTCTTTTTTTATAAGTTTTATACAGAATTTACAGAATTATTTTTTGAAGAATTAATAGAGTTGTAGCAAACAGTGCATACTCAATAAGACCAAGCCACAATAAAAGGAAAGAAAAATAATGTTATAGTTATAATAATTATATGACGTACTAAAATGTTATGCTGCAATATGTCTCCATAAATTCCTTACAAGCTTGGCAAGATAAAAACGTTATACAAAATGTAGTATGAGGTTGGAGCGAGCTGCTATGTAAATGAATTTTTGTTATTTAAGGATTCTTCAATAGTGTAGTGTCCCTTTTTTTAGCAAGATGGTTTTTAATTTGGTTTTAAATTTAGTGAAAGGCAGATCTAACATTTCACTCGAAATCTTATTGAAGAAGCGTATACCAACCCCCAAGAAGGAGGACAGTACTTTTTGTAATCTAAAATATAGCATTTTAAGCCGCGTACTCATCTGCGCGTAACTGTAACCGAGCGGATACAGTAACGTGCTCTTTTAATGTGTACGCCGACATTGATCTTCGCTTTGTCGGCTCGTTGCGAGCGCGCCCTGTACCACTACACTCGAGCTCGCGAACTACGTAGGAACTTACTATGATTTTTGGTTACAGTAACTGTAACGGTTACGGCTCGGAAGTGAATACGCTGCTTTGTATTTTATAAAAATAATAATTGAAGAATACAAATAAAAATTAATTAATAAGTTAAAAGTTTTTTAATCCTCGAAGCCTGTTACGGTCATAAGATCAATAGTTTAACACCGCGCTTAATGGTGAGATAAGACGTGAAGCAGTAAACGTCAAATTAATAATTATCTAACTGGCCCTTTGGAGCGCGGTACTCATAGCGGCTATAGCGTTATTAGATTAAATCAGGGAGAGTTAAAGTAGAGAACACTAAAATTTGCACTCGGCGGATAAGCATCCATAGGCACAGTAAATACTCATAAGCTTCTGGTTATCATAATAATATCAATGGCCATGATAGGGCTAGACCAAATTTAGCTTCACTCTAACTAGGGCGTACAATAAGGCTTCACTCGCTTGAACTTCGTGTTCTGCGGTAAGAAGTCCATTTACTGGATAAAAAATATTTCTTGTTCATCCGTTATCGAAAACATATGTATATATTATACTAACTTTCATGATAATTATTTCTTTCAGTTTGACTCTCTTACGCTTCGAATACGTTTTACAGACACTAATCATTGGATCAATGGAAAATTATAAACGAAAAAATATTCAGTTCAATAAATTTTTCGGGTTAATAGTATTATTATATCTTTATCTTTAACTAGGATATGCCCGCGACTTCGTCCACGCTTGACTTGAAATTCCCGCGGGATTTCCGGGGCACAAAACACCGCAATATTTGAAAAAGAATGTAAGCTATTATTTTAGTGAAAACTGTGTCGGAATAAGGTTATTTTTACCCACCCGAACAAAACTACAAACCGCTCCCGGGAAAATTCCCGGGATAAAAAGTATCACACATTTTGTTTAATTAAATTTGTTATCAATCAGTAAAGATCACATTGGAATCCATTCTTTTTAATCTGGTCATTTTAAATCATTGCCAGAAAAATTTCCGCGGGATTCCCAAGTTAAAAAGTAGCGCAGAGTTTAAGTCTAAGAATTAGCTATCGATCAGCGAAAACCGCATCGAAATCGGCCCACTAGTTTTTATGTGAATCCCGTACAAACAGACAAAACGACAAACACACAAGAAATAAAAAAATGCATCGTGTTCTCCATCGTTTCTATAGTGTATTCCACTTGTTGTTTTAAATAGCTTCAATGTACAGACCCGGCATGTTTAGAATTTTATTACATTATATATATTGAAAATTTATATATAACGATCTACATATTTATGTGGGTGTCACGCGTCACGTGCGTGTTTGTGTATATATTTTCCTAGAGTTACCTAATTTCATGTTTTGTGCTAATATCTTCATAAAAAGCAACTAAAAATCGTCTAATCGTCGTTTAAATTTTTTCTCAAAATATAAAATATTTTTTAAGTTTGTACATGAAGGCAAGTATTTAAATAAGGCCTTATTCTGGAAAAGCATTCAGGATTCTAGAGTCAACTAAATTTGAATACATACTATCCGGTTAATGTATCACATATTTAAAAATGTCAATTCATAAACTCTATAAGAAACTTAACAGTCTAAAATTAATATGTTGTTTTTAGAACTTGTTATTTTATTAAACCGTGTCTAATCTGCGTCTATAAATTAATGTTGCCAAAGCTATAATTGTAATACTATAGGCGTGCCTGATGCCAGATTAGTGACTCAAACCCGGAAACGGTTGTAGAATGGTTTAGTGAAATATATTGTATTGGATACATGATTTAGAATTAATTCTAATCAATTTACCTAGCTTTGCATGTATTTAAAAAACCTAAATATCAATAAACCTTTCTTTTAATGTCACAAAGTAATTCAAACACATTGCCTATTGAAGATCGACAATGCACTGTTGGTACATATACTCACAATTTATTTGGTTACAATAATTAAATTGAACACATTGACATGTTTACTTTCTTAAGAATGCAAAAAAATATTTATTCATACCTTTTTATTAAAGATCAGCAATCAACTCAGAATTATTCCCTCTCAAATTGAGTATCAGGGTTCTACTGGCCGAAATCTTTCCTTACTTCCTGCATTGTGTTCCCAGATCATAGATCACCTGCTGGTAAATAATTATTTCTGCCTTTAAAATAAGCTAAATCTAGAGTTATGTCATCGGGCTTTGCAGATACATTACTAACTTTGAGAAATAAGAAGAAAATGCGTAAGGTTATAGAAAAAGGAATTCATATTGTTGAAAATAAGAACATGGAAGTAGATGGTTAATTATAGCACTTCCAGTATTCATACTCATCGTACATAATTAATTTTGGCTTAGCAATTTGCGTCTGCTTTAATGATCGTAGTAGACGATATTACGAGTTTCGAGATATAAATCTAGTATATGACGGTTATTAACAAGTGTTGATATATTTTTAAACTTGTCTTAAATTAATGGTACAGTCATTCATAAAAATATTATCGTTACATATTCGCAATAGATTTTTGGCTAAAATTTTATAAAATAGTACCTAATCAAAAACTGGGTCCTCTGCTGTTAAAGCGGTTCATCATTCCTCCTCTTTTCATTTATGTTATAGATTTAATTTCATTTGGTTCAATTTATTTGTATACTAGATATGGTCTTGGTTCCATCCGTGTTGAGTTCGGTTTACGACAAACAGAACTTATTAGCAATTTTAATGTTGTCAAAAGATATAAGTTTAAAAATAATTCAAAATTTTTAATCCCCTACGTATTTTATCAACTATACCATCTATATAGCTCAGATTAGCTAAGAATTTTCTCGAATTAGGTTGCTTGAATAATATCGCTTTAAACGATAAGGCCGCCTATTACTTTGCCAAGAGATTAGATATTGGAAATTATGTGGTTTTGTAATTTTGTATATTTGGGTGCTATATCTATACGTACATAATATAGATACGTCATTTCCAAAACCTATTTATACTTACTTAGTCAACTTGTGTTATTTCCTTTTAGAGCACTAGTTTTACATTTCCACTTTTATAAATTAAATAATTAATTTTCGCTCTTTATTTTACTTCCTTAAGAGGTGAATTTAAAGGAAAAAGAACTAGGTCGTTACTTTCCTGTCATTTAAAATTACTCCTTATAAATTTCCGTTGATTTCATCTAAACTGTTACAGTAGTTTTATTATCAATAGTTTTATTATTAAACTGTTACAAACAGACAAAATCGTAATCACATAAAATATATGATATAGCATTGATGGAATCTATAACATTCAATAATTTTATATAGGTAAATTATGCAAATAAGTTTTTTAAAGTTAAGAATGTTGATAGGTTGATAAGTATTCAAGACATCTATATTTATTATTTAACCATAATATATCATAAATACTCTTATGTTTTCCATACACAAGAAATTAGTCCAAGGTGTATTAGTGAGCTTTACAGTTTGGTAATCCTAATATACAGACAAGTTTTCCTCACGATGGGTTTCTTTGTCATCTGAATATAGTAATTGAATCAATATGCACACAAGACCAAAAAATTGCATGAACAGTAATTAAAGTATATAGGATCCGCCCCTCACACGTCAAAGAACCATAAAGATTAGTCACTTGTACCATCTACTTAGTAATTTAAGTGCTTTTCATAGTTACGTGTTTAACGGGACGACTATCATTTCTAGTTTATCTATAATACTAGCTAATGCCCGCAACTTCGTCCGCGTGGTGCGGTTTTTTAACTATTCCACGGGAACTCTTTAATTTTTCGGGATCATAAGTATCCTATATGTTGACCAGGGATATAAGCTACCACCATATAAAATTTCATTTAAATCGGTCCAGTTGTTTCGGAGAATAGCCGGTACAAACAGACAGACAAACAGAGAAACAAAAAAATGAAAAAAAACTAAATTAGAACTATTTCACTTCTTACATCCCCCTGACTCGGGTTTTAGCATTTTGTTTCATTGTACAGAAATTCGACCTTTACAGATTTATTATATGTATAGTTTATAACATTCTAAACATGCCGTGTCTGTACATTGAAGTTATTTAAAGAAAAGCAACTGGAAAACACAATAAAAAATGGAGAACACGATGTTTTTTTTAGATTTCTTGTCTGTTTGTTCAGGATTCACATAAAACTATGGGGCTGATTTCGATTCGGTTTTCGCTAATTGACAGTAAAATCTTAGATTTAAAATCTGCGCTACTTTTTATCGTCGGAATACCGTGGCAATTTTTCTGGGAATGATTATAAAGACCAGATTGAAAAAATAATTTCTAAGCGATTTTTTTCATTGATCGATAGCAAATTTTATGTAATAAAATATGTGATGTTTCTTATGGCGGAAATCCCGCGGGAATTTTCCCGGTAACGGTCTGAAGTTGTTCGGGTGCATAAAAATTTTCTTTTTCCGATACAGTTTTCACTAAAACGATAGTGTACATTATTTTTTAAATGCTGTGATACTTTGTGTCTCAGGAATCGCGCGGAAATTTCAAGTCAAGCGTGGACGAAGGACGATCGCGAGCATATCCTAGTGCCTAGTATTATATACATCCATACTCGTGATCAGGTTCATTTGAGTCTTATTAGACGTAGATGATGAGTGCAGGTGCAAATGAGCTATCGATTACATCAGAAACGCAAACAATTAACCTGCTGCTTCACCCGCATAACGTTTACCTGCATGTCTCCTTGGAACTCATATTTAAGTATATTCCACGCAAAACTTTACGACGGTACATAATTAGCAACAAGTGGCTTCACAATAGGCGCTTTTCCGTTCAAAATCAGGTATTGTGTATCTTACTGGAACTATCGCCTTCCGAAAATTCATAGTGTTTGGCGTTACTATTTATATCATACAATTTGTCGGCGACTTTGTCCACGTTGGACAGATAACAAAGATTACAATTATTTTCCTAATATGAAATCAAAAGTTATTTTTAGCAGCTTAATGTATTTTTAGCGTGAAATTACATGAATTCCAGAAATGGCCGTAAAAATTGGAACAAGTAATGTTTGACTTAAGATTTTATTGAACAATGAAAATTTCGCATGGGATTCAATTTTTACTGTAAACCTCTCCAAGAAAATTCCCGTAGGATTCTTGGGATATAAAGTACGACAGATTTTAAGTCTAGGAATTGGTTAGTGAAAATCGCATCGATATCGGCCCAGTAGTTTTTACGTGAATCCCGAACAAAAAGACAAACACTAAAAATGTAAGCAACAAAAGACTACACTTTTACAATTTTATAATATTATAGATATCGGTGCTATATATTACAGACGTTGTACATATTTACATATTTATATGCCTGTGCATAGTCTGATGCTTGTCTGCTGATTATTATTATAAATAAAAATCAGCAAGTGTGCGCAGTATAAGCTCAGAGAAGGATTTCGTAGAGATGACAGATGGCCATAATTTACAATTGTTTTCATAAGTAAGCTACGGAATTCTAAAGAGCATTTAATCTGAAATAGATACCAAATAGTTAGACCATTAATAGAAAGACGGAGTCTCTGGCTCTTAAAGTAAAGCCGGTTAAAAGATAAGTACCGATCGCACGATTCGAGAACTCGGTATTAAATCGAATTAGTACGGATACACGTAGATGGTTTCCAGTGCCACACAAGTTTAAAAAAATGCTTCACTTCATTTAACGCTTTTGATCACATAGGCTCCGTCTGTACTTAATTTTTTCCTGAGATCTAATATCGCAATGAATACTGTTCAAAATTATATGTATTGAAAGTGTTTTTTGATTTGACCAGATTTTTCTTTATTTTTTTAACAAAAGTTCGTATAGTTAGAGCGGAATATTTTACGATTTTTGAACCAAGTTATGTTCCCGACCTGTCGTCGTTAATAAAAAGTGATTGAGGAACTTCATTATGATTATAAAACTACGTTTTTAACGGTTTTAAGCGCAGCATTTTATATGTAGGTACTAGTCACGAAAACTCAAAAAATACTTCAATATGATTTTTAATTAAGTACGCTGAAAAAGAATTGGATAGCTTAGTTACTTCTGTAGTCGCCTGTACTTTTATAATAGTTATATATAGGTACTCCTACTATAGCCAGTTACAGTGACATTCAGACACAGACGGACAGGCAGACGATTGACTGATAAACAGATAGATTACTGATAGAGAGATTTTATAAAGGTTATTTTTTTATAAAAATGGCTACGGAATCTTAAAAATCGCCTACAAAATCATTACTCACTTAAGAGTGCAATATTCTTTGAAACCTTGTTAATTTTGATTCTAATGATTAAATTAATAAATATATACATAAGTAGGTATGTACCTACTTATGTATATATCCGTGCAGGAACGGAGAAAGAATACAATTTCCTGTGGCCGGGCGGCCTGTCGTAAGAGGCGACTTAACAACCCACAGCCAGGTGGTAGGGCATTTGCCCGACTGGATGGCTACCACCCCTGGTCTGAAACATGTCGCCATAACAACCTTGAGTTGTGTTCCGGCATTAGTGACCAGGTTCCAGTCTCCCTTAAGAGAGCAGCAGCGCATTTGTAGCACCTTTGGTGTTGTAAATGTCTTTAGGCGATGGTAACCGCTTTCCATCAAATGGGCCGTCTGCCTGTTTGCTGATCTTCTGCAATAAAAAAAAAAATATATATATTTAATAGTTTAATCATTTAAGTTACAAAATAATTAATTCATCAAGTGACCTGTCAAATCAAGGAAAAATGATTCATGTGAACTATTTATGCTTCATTGCAAATTATGAATGAAATCACGTCCTTGGTTTGTCTGTATTTTATTAATTGTGATAGTCAAGCACGATTTGCTAGTTTTTACGATGTGTGATCTCTTAGTGTGCCTTTATTGGTACTTAGATAAAAGTAGTGGGCCCCAATTCTACTATTTCAATATCTTGGCATTGCGAAGATATTCAAAGTACCATACTATTGCTATAATGTCAAAAAATTGTATTCTACTAAATCCACAATATATTCTCGATATCTTCGCATCGAAATAATAGCAGATAAAAATTGGTATCACCATTAGCAAAAATAGCGTTAGCGGAAATGAATATTGAAAAGCTACTAACATTTTAAGCAATTATTTCGCAACTGTTCGCCTATAAATATTTATAAAGATAGATGTCTTGCCACGGGCACGCAATAACAATTAACAGAATACCGAAGTCAGGCAAATCTACGATTGAGACGATAGTGTCCGGATATTTTGACGACATAGTAATTGCAGAAGTAATCCCTCTGTGCTCTTAATATTTCCAGTGTCGCGATATCACGCGGGCGCGGTGACAGACGGAGTCAATCATAAAATTATAATAACAATCGAAGAATTGCTCGGTTCAAACCTGGCTAATTTTTAAAGAGGAACTTTATCCAAGGCAGATTGGCAGATTGTTTGACATATCGGTTACCTTGAGGTGGTTTTATCCGTGCGGCGGCCTATCGTAAGAGGCGACAAAACAATCCACAGCCAGGTGGTAGGGCATTTGTTCGACTGGATGGCTACCACCCCTGGTCTAAAGTATGTCGCCATAACAACCTTGAGTTGTGTTCCGGCATTAGTGACCAGGTTCCAGTCTGCCTTAAGAGAGCAGCAGCGCATTTGTAGAACATTTGGTGTTGCAAATGTCTATAGGCCATGGTAATCGCTTTCCATCAAGTGAGCCGTCTGCCTGTCTGCTGTACTCCTGCAATAAAAAAATAAAAAAAGTAGTACACATTTCATGAAACCGGCTAGTTATGTGGAAAAGAAATAGCTAACAAGCTGTCTCCGCTCGGTCCCCGTAGAAGGAATAGATGCACTGTTTGCATGTAGGTACAAAATATTATGTACATTTAAATAGTCTCATCACGAGCAATTCTGAGGCGTCGTTTCGAACTCAACCCCAGAATTAACGTTTGCTTAATGATGATTAACAAAACCGTGATCCTGTTACAGTTTTAAATAATTATCAATACAACTCAATATTTGCTTAGCGCGAGAAATATTATTTAAATGGTTTTAAAACAATAAGGTGATAAAGATGTAATAGAAAACATTGTTATGCCAATTAATTTTGTGAAGATTCAATTACATGATTTGTACAATTTCAATTAGTACAGTTACAATGCTCTGGTAAAGTTTTAGCACACTTATTAGTTTATAAGTTCAAAATTTGTGTCGTTGACTTAATTATATAAGTTTAGTTTTATTATAGGTACTGTTATTAATATTTTATTACAATAAAATTTATTTTTAATTTAGTTTATTTTTAAATATTTATTTTAATTTATAAAGAAGATGAGATTACCTAAGAAGAATAAAAATAAATTTACTACGTTAATTCTAAATGGGAATAAATATCTTATTTTTTTCTTTTTAACCGATTTCCAAAAGGAATTCTCAATTAATTATATTGATAATAAGTAAAATAATTAAAATCTAATCATTTGATTCAATACCAATTTTATCTGGCGTTCACAAAACTTCGTCTAAAGTACTAGTAGTAGATAAAAACAATTATTATATTTATGTGTTTTGGCATACTCACTAATGTGTACATTTACTGAGGTATCGTCGTATCTTTTTTCTTATATTATTTTGTAATATTAACTTTAATCAATTGATAATATATACATATATTACGTATTTTTAATGAAACGAAATAATATAATTTATGGCATTTCGTTTTTTATTTTATATATTTTGTTTATTTACAAATTCAGGATTCCATTTGATTCATTTCCAACCATGACCGTAGGCGACGGGGCCGGTAGAGTACGCGATGCCGGACTTCAGGAGAGGAGCGCCAGCGGCGTACGACAGAGCAGGGGCCGCGGCGTATGCGGAGTAGGCAGGGGCGGCGTACGCTGAAAGGGCAGGGGCGGCGTAGACACCACCGTGAGCAGTTTGGGTAGAGTAGGACGATACGGAGGACACAGCAGGACTGATGGTCTTGGTGACAACTGCGGGAGCAGCGGCGTAGGTAGCTACAGCGGGAGCGGCATACGCAGCGACGGCGGGTGCGGCGTAGGCAGTGTAGGCGGGTGCGGCGTAGGCCTTAGCCACCAAGGGGGCAGCGTAGGCAGAGTACGCTGGACCACCGTGAGCAGTCTGGGTAGAGTAGGCGGAGATGGAAGACACGGCAGGGGTGATGGTCTTGGTCACGACAGCAGGGGCAGCTGCGTAGGTCGCCACGGCGGGAGCAGCGTAGGCAGCGACGGCGGGAGCGGCGTAAGCCTTAGCTACCACAGGGGCAGAATAGGCGGCGTACGCTGGACCACCGTGAGCAGTCTGGGTGGAGTAAGCAGACACTGAAGAGACCGCGGGAGTGATGGTCTTGGTGACGACCGCGGGAGCAGCGGCATAAGTCGCTATGGCAGGAGCGGCGATGGCATGGCCGCTGTACGCCAAAGGAGCTGCTCCGAGGAGACCACTGGCGTGAGCAAAGCTCACAGCGCAAAGGGCGACGATCAGCTGAAAAGAAATAGGTCAGACATAGTAAAATCACAGAAAATCGTTAAGTAAGTTAACACTAATGAATTCTCTCAATAGATCCAAGGTTGTCACCATCCAGGAATTATGATCAAGTTTAATATTTATAGGTTATGAATATAACGAAATATTCCCGTTACACACCTTGGCGTACATGTTGGTTCTGCTAAAGTTGGCAACTGAATAATTTCGAGAAGGAGTGCCCTGGTTTTTATACGAATAGATGCGGTATACACTGTCCAATTCACTTTCATTGCCAAGGTAAGCGAGCGTATTGTATACAATACTGAGTACGTAACCTACGCCTCTGACTCAGAGATAGCCTTTCGATTTCATTTGTTCCGTTTTCGCATACACGGTAATACAGGGCGGGTGTGCAAGGCTTTGCGCGAGAGCTTTTAGCCGTCTTCGTTGTAGGCAATTAACTTTGATTACGTTCTAATACATAAATGAGTTTTTGATTATTTTTTACCTTTTTACAACTTAAAGACTAAATAATTAATTTAATAAAATTTGTGCAACGAGATAGATTCTCAAGGGATACCAGGAACTTATAATTCCTATAAGTTAGCAATATAAAATTTGTATTTAGGCTGTAAGTAATAAAAATACATAGGGACAGTCATATTTTAGTGTTTAAAAAAATCTTCACTGAAGGTGATAGTTAAACTAATATAGTTTTAAAATTCTGAGGTGTTCTTTAGATGCTTTCTATACAATGTTAAAAGTAAATGCAAATTAAATCACGGTTAACAATCACTGAAATATAAATATGAAAGTGATTTTTTTTGTTCTATCTTTATAAGCTTTGGAATTTAATCAATTAATTTGACATCCAATACACGGCGAATTTTCTATGAAGGGAATGAATATAATCAGATTTTTATTAAAAAAAAAGTGGGACGATTCCCGCAGGGTACATTGCCAAAATTGACGTGACCGCCGCCTCATGAAATTCCGCAACCAGCATGGAATAATCTGTATCTATTAACGACCAGCTCAGACCCCGTGTGAACAATTGGATACGTTATGTTATTGTCAATTATCAATTTGAATAATACGGGAGCAGACAATCAAATCAGCTGAAATACTTTTTATAAACCTACAGAACGTAACAGCCTCATAGATTTTGTACGAGTGTACCTAGTTATGGCAAGTAGGAGTCCATTAGTAGTAGGAGCACATTAATTATTGTTGAAAAGTAATTAAAATAATTTCTATCATGATAGTTTAAAAGTCAATTGATGTTCTTTAGCCCTTGTAGTTACTTTTATATGTAAAAATATTAGAAATTATTGTAATATGTCCGCATCATTATTATAAACTTATTCATATTTATAATTTAACATTACACACATTAACATTAACATTATTATAACAATAGTGTGTTTTATAATCATATCATAAGCTTACTAATTTAGTATGCATGCATGTGCATGAATGAAGAAAGAATAACATTTCCTGCAGCCGGGCGGCCTGTCATAATGACAAAACAACCTACAGCCAGGTGCTACGGTATTAGCCCACCTGGATGGCTACCACCCCTGGTCTAGAATATGCCACCATGACAACTTTGAGTTGTGTTCCGGTATTAGTGCCCAGGTTCCAGTCCCCGATTAGAGAGCGGTAGCACATTGGTGTTCACCTTTAGTGACGCCTCTATACCTTTAACACCTTTGTTGTTAACAAAACCTGTAATAGATAATAAGTATGTGTTTATAAAAAGAAAAGATGAGAAAAAAGAGAAAACGAAATAAATAAAAGATACCCAACCCTTTCCCTAATTTAGAATATGAATAAAAAAGAAAATAAATAAAGGAAAAAGCTGATTAAAAAAAAGAACATTTGATGTTCCAAAATGTCCATAGGCCATGATGAACACTTTCTATCAGGTGGGACGTTTGCTTGTCTGCTGACCTTATGGCATAAAAAACTCCTTACAAGTAATATCTATTTTTTACCAATGGTAAGAATAGATATTAAGATTTAGAAACCCCGCCTAAATGGTGCATGCTTTCTTTCAAACCCCGCATCATTGATACGCAAGCGCCTTAATCACTAAGCTACCGTGACGGTAGGTAACCATTGGTTTTCCATGAAAGATCATTTTGGTACAGCTAACACTCGATTTTTGCAATAAAGTACACTGTTTAAGAACATTTTGGTCAAGTTACGGAACATCTGAAGTTAGATATTAAACTAGAAAATATTATAAATTAATCATCTAAAGATACAATTTTATTCAAAAGTTTATCTTAGAAGAAAAACTATTTATTTTAACTCCCACCTATTTTTAATCTATAATATTATAAAATTTTAAACATGCTGTGTCTGTACATCAAAGCTATTTAAAAAAACCAACTAGAATACTCGATATAAACGACGCAGAACACGATGCATTTTTTTAGATTTCTTGTCTATTTCTCGTTTTGTCTGTTTGTTCGGGGTTCACTTAAAAACTACGGGGCCGATTTCGATGCGGTTTTTACTGATCGATATCAAATGCTTAGATTTAAAATCTGCACTACTTTATATCTTGGAAATCCCAGGGCAATTTTTCTGGAAACGATTTTAAATGATCAGATTGAAAAAATATTTGGAATTCCAATGCGATTTTTTCACCGATCGATAGCAAATTTTATGTAATAAAATGTGTGACACCTTTTATCCCGGGAATCCCGCGATAATTTCCCCAGAAGATTTTTAAAGTTGTTTGGGTACATAAAATTGGCTTTTTCCGATACATTTCGCACTAAACCAATAGCTTACATTATTTTTTAAATGCTGTGATACTTTGTCTTACGGGAATCCCGTGGAAATTTCAAGTCAAACGTAGACGAAATTGCGGGCATATCCTAATATTATATAAAACTAGCGATCCCAGCAAATGTTGCCCTACCCTAAAAAAATAAAAATCTAGGACCCGATTCTAGTGCCTCCTGCCGGTTCCAATTGTAAATGGAAACCATGCGGAGACCCCACCCACTCAAACACACAAAAACAAAATCATTAGAGTCAGGCATATAGAAAGAATTTTTTGCGCCGCTTCTTATTAAACCATAAACATGTTGCGAAGCGGTGGTAAATTAGATTAGGTTCCCATAGAGTAAAGTTAATTAACAACCATAAACAAATCAAAATTAAAACGAAATAATTAATATGTACAAGTTGGCGGTAGGCTAATTAAATACTTTAACATTACTCATTGACACTTGACATCTTTGTCTTTCGTGATCCTGGCTATCATAAATCGCTGCATCGGTTGGAATGAAAATCAAATAAAACATCGCGCTTAAAACCGTTAAAACGTAATTTTATTAGAAAAAAACTGGTTATACCTATATGCTTAATTTATAATTATTTTTGATCTAACTAATGGATCTTTGTCTCAATAAAAATATATTAAATTTATTATTATTATTATTATAAGGTTACGGGATTCAAAAAGAATGATACAATGATCCATTGACTTCGCTCACGGTATCACATGACATAGTTTACACGCGAATGCCCTAATTGCAAGATTCTGCGGCATGCCAGAAGTGGGTATAAAGTTATTTGAACTGAAATATTCTAATAAATAATTCAGGTAAGTGGGCGGCGGTAGTGTTTGCTCAATGTTCCTAGAGCATGTTACAAACAGCAACGCAAGACTTATAATAAATTGTAGTCAAACATTTGAAATAAATGTCCGAATTAATATATTCTTTTCACATTAAATTTCGTTATAAAGTTTACATGTTGTACTAACAATTGCAACAATAAACAATTAAGTAATTGCTTTATTATTGAATCAAATTAAACGTTGCATTCATTGAATTAAAAATTATTCGTGTATTTATTACAGGATTTATTTTATTTGAAACTAATTGTATTAATGGATGTTGATCGCTATGAATTGATGTCTGAATTTTTTTAATAGTTTCTACAAGCTCATTGCCGCTTAAAATAATAAATATAAACAATTCAAGAAAGGATTCAACGTGCCCGTATAATGAGAATAATGATATTAGATGAAGCGGAAGATGTGTGCGAAGATCGTAGCATGTTGAGGTCTATTTTCTCTGCCTTCTCCCATGGGAAACAGTGGGGGTAATACGTAATAAGCATTTAAATAATGATAATTTATTTATTACAAGACAACCCCGGTCAATACGTATACACGGATAAACACACACATTAGTTTTTCCTTATGTCTATGTTAGTAATTAATAGCTAGCACAATGGTCCTCTTAATAAGGACCAAATCAGTGAGCATTCAAATTTATTAGCTATTCCCTTCAGGATGCTGTTGCTGCTACTACGCAATCTGCTTAGTAGCGAAGCTC
The DNA here is from genome assembly GCA_019925095.2 of Dendrolimus kikuchii. NCBI lineage: Eukaryota > Metazoa > Arthropoda > Insecta > Lepidoptera > Lasiocampidae > Dendrolimus > Dendrolimus kikuchii. Next base: position 15,876,644 of record CM034388.1, on the reverse strand, counting down.
TTTTATTTTATTTTAATAATATGTTTTACAAAACACTTATTATGTCCCACGTTATCTCTTGGGACCTTTTGACAAATTGGAACCACACAGATTTTCCAATGCTTCCTGTGACCCCTTAGATCTTCATAATAAGGTCAGCCCCTAAATGCCCCCCACTGCTCGACTTAGACCTCTCCTTTTTTTAGAAGAATTGATAATATACCCGCTGCGCTTATTTAAGGTGGAGGTAGGTGTCACACGTTTGTTTTATGCAGATTTTTTTTCATCGTCAGTACGAGGTCTACATACGCATATTAGTAGAAAAAACTTTCCAAAGTGGGCTATGCTCTCCTGACAGGATTAGAATCTATGCCAGTGGTATGCGTAAACCACTAAGCTATTTTTTTACATATTGTGTATAATCAATATACTGTAAGCCAGTATAATAAGGCACCGGGATTTTTACATAAAAAAATCAATGTAAATTAATAAGCGTCCTGAAGGTCATTAACCTTATCCGTGTATTAGATAAATCGTGAGTCTTATACTTTGTTAAGGATAATAACCAAGTTCCAATGACTGTACAAAAATGTTTGATTCAATCGAAATTCGCAAATTACAATACTGTCGGCATATCAAGGACATAATTCAGTTCATTTCCTGATTTTGTTATTAAAGTTATATACATAAAAGTAAAGTAGGTCCGTAGGCTGCCGCCATATAAAAACGGAGTGGATATGAGAATTTTTTTTTTTGAGTAGTGCCTACTTTATCTCATATCTTAATACAATTAAAATATATTGAAATGTATGTTTCATTGTTTTCAATTTCATTGAAACCGTTACCATTTTTGGTTAATTCTTTTATTTAAATTCATCGTTCTCCTACAGTTAAATGTCGGTTGCATCCGAAGCATTCGTTTTTTTTTTATTGCAGGAGATCAGCAGACAGGCAGACGGCCCACTTGATGGAAAGCGATTACCATCGCCTATGGACGTTTGCAACACCAAAGTTGCTACAAATGCGCTGCTGCTCTTTTAAGGGAAACTGGAACCTGGTCACTAATGCCGGAACACAACTTAAGGTTCTTTTAGAACTTCAACATCCCTCATTATAAAATAATATTAGCACACATTTCTTTAACACTATACCCTACGACATGCAATCAGTATTCTTTGAGCTTAACCCTTTTTTACTAAGGTTAGGCACCGTTCCTCTCTCTGAGAAAATAAATAAGTAAAACATTCATGGAAATAACATGAAACAACAACAGGCGGTTGAAGATTGGTTATATCATATTTAAAAATAGAAGCCAGGGTTTTTATAATCCAATTTTTAAGGGTAAAATTATAGTGACGCGTTTAAGTATTTAGATAGATACTTAATCAAACTAATAGAGATGAAGATTAATAAGGGCGGAGATTTCCAAGAGCCTAATAAAGGAACAAACAAACATGTTAAATATACGTACCTACTTAATACTTATTTAAAAGCCCGGTTTATATTTCTTAATAGTGATCTGGCGAGTTAAGCCCTTATCGTTGTTTGAACAAATATTTTCAAGGTAAGAAATAAGTTGTCGATTAAGTAGATGTGTGTCCAAACAATGATAAGGACTTATTTGCAAGTTAACTAGCTGATTAACTAATGTGAATGTAAATCATGCTTAAAACTGAATAGAAAGATTTAAACTGACTGGTGAGCGTAGGTGTACATTTTATAATAGGCTAAAAGAAATAAAATGTTCATCTAGTAATAAAAGTTCATATTTAAATAATACATAACAATGCTCGTATTCGTCATTATAACAAGGAATCCAATATAAATACTTACGTATTACATAACGCCTTCCACGAGCGAGTTGCATATTTAAAATATACAAATTATTTACCTTTTCCATTGGTTGTGCTGGAGGAGAGTTGCGACACGAAAGTAACAAGTTTTAGAAATATATAATTAATAGAATTAGATCAATAAATATTAAATGGCAATACAAGAAGTCCGGTTTCGACACCGCATCAAAACTATGCCTAGGCGGCCAGACACCCTATAATATTCGCCTTCCTTCCCTGCTTTGGAAAGGCTTATACATAAATTACTATCGCGTGACTAAATCAGTGTTGGACCATAGTACGCAATAGTTATCTAGCTTTTAACACATAATAAAATATATATATGAGTTCTATTATAATTATACTGTATTAGCTATTACATGCGACTTCGTTAGCTTTTATTTTTATGCTATCTGTACGATGTAAAAACGCAACCAGCACTAAAAGTCATATTGCTCAATTTTTTTATTAAACGCCTAAATGTTTTTCATAACTATCCCAAGTTGAAAAATTATGCATAGTTCATATAAATTTTCATCCCCTTCAAGATTGTTTTTAAGACAAAAATATTCTATATCCGCAAGATCCAGTCTGTCTACTCTACTGTCTAATTAGTCGTGAAAATGTAATAAGCGAACACATTAAAATATCAATGTATGTATATATTATACAAATATTCACGGTGATCGGACAAACTATAAAGATAATATTGTGCAGTGTAATTGTACTGAAAATATTTTCCGTGTTCAAATATCTACCATATTATGTATACCAATTTTTATTGCGATCAATTGAATGTTGAATGATATAAGTAGGTACCCATAACTTGATGACGGTAATACAACGCGTTGTCGGTCAGTAAAAGTAAAATAAATGGCATAAAAACCTTTGCCATGAAAAAAACACTTGTGTGTACATTTATGCGCCTACTTACAAAATGATCATACGTATTAGATATACTCGTATAATATTTTAATCGCAAGAATATGCAAGGTTCCCCCTTTTCCGGATATGCTTTGTCTGCCATTTACGTGGTAAATTTAAACATTTTTTTAAATTATATGTTATATGTTTAATGGCCGGTTCCTATATGTTACTATTCATTCAGTTGCCTTACCATCGGTAGAAATTTGACATTATTAGTATGGAGCTTCTGTCAAATTTATATGGGCAGTAAGACAAATGAACGGTTTGTGAGATATAGGAACCGGCCATAAGTGAGAGTTTGCACTGCATTATTTGTCTCTATATACTCTCTTTAAAATCTGCACCGTTTTTCATTAAATTAATAAGCATAAATATTTACTTGTTCTAATGGAAATGAGAATAGGCTTCTTTCTATAATCATAAAAGTAGGAGTTACCATGAGACACAAAGCAGCCTCGAGTAAAGACAAGTGGAAAGCTCTAGTAAATTATTAGCATACTTATTACTATAGTTAAAACTGGAGGAAATTATACAAACCGGAACTAACAAACAGAAGGATAGTTTTGAAACAATCAAGACATCCATAAAAAAAATCCTATGTAGCACGGGCAAGGAAACCTGTTTTCTAATAATATGTTGGATACTACAATAAATATTTAAAATAAGACCCAATATTTTTATCAGATACTAGAGGGTTCGGCAGCTGTTATTCAGTTTTGAAAAAATAAAATCTAAAACGCGATTACAGCGCCACCTACCGGATGCAATTGTGAATCAAAACCACCTCGGGACCCACCCAACCGCATACAAGAACTGTACAAATATTTTTAAGAAAATACGAATTTTACACAACTGCACAGAAAGAATGATTATTCTGTCGTCTGTTAGACAAAAAACAATATGTCCATGATCCAAAGAGGCGATTCCCATTAAATATTTTCAAATGTTTTATGTATGTATTAGAACTAAAAATTTTATTATTTTTTTAAATTTATTATCCAATATGCTAACATTCACATACATTAAAACACATTCGACTGTGGCACAGAAGTCACAGAACCTCATGGGATTATTCGTGCCGCAAAGTCGTGTACAATAACATTAGGTTTGATATATAATGCCATTTAAAAAAATGGATTTACACAATATTAATCTTATATCAAAAATAGGAGCGAGAGGCGAGGAATTGTTATCATCATTCAAGTGTTTAGTTCTGATTTAATAATAAAAGCGGAGTTATCATCATTCGAGTATATGGTTCTGTTTTAGTTCCAGGTCTGTACATGTGGGCCTGATGGTCCGCTTTGGGAATCAATATAGAATATTTTCAGATTATATTTTATCGATTTATGGTTATTTTTGTACATTGATTGCAGGTCCACCGGGAGATCATTTACAATGGTGTCATATATTCCTCGAGCCATATATGTATGGTCAGTAACAACATCTAAAGTGGGACAATTGCAGTTAATTTTTCTGTGAAAACAAGCATGGTTATAAGCCGTTATACAAAGCTTAGACGAATTTTTGTTGTGACTGGAGTGAATATAAACAATTTTCGTTTTTTAGGCGTTTATGGTCAAGCGTCATGTGCCCATTTACAAAGTTGTGTCGCAGTAACTTTTGAGCGCTTAAATTTTTAGGTCTTAGGATTTTTCTGTCACGAAAAAGCGTTACAGCCGCGTGGAAGAGCGGCATAAATTTAGACTAGACGTGAGAGGCATATAATTGTAGAGTATACTATGGTTGCGTTTTTTAGTTCCGGAACGAATTCAGTATTTTTGTTTGACAAAATAAAATATATTTAAATAATAAATGCATTCATTAAAATGTAGCTAACCTAACCAAATCATAATTTGCAGTAAACCTGCAAAAAATCGAAATGTGTGCTGAGACACATAGTAGATGTGAAACTTCGACGGAGAAGTGGAAAAACGAATGGCAACAGATAAGTGGCAAAACAAATCGCAACAAAATTTTAACTTGAAGTTTTACGGGCAGGTTTTCAAATTGGACAAATACATTAACAATCTGCCCGTAAAACTTCAAGTTAAAATTTTGTTTTGTCACTTATCCGTTGCCATTCGTTTTTCCACTTGTCCGTTGAAGTTTCACTTCTACTATGTGTCTCAAGACATATTTTTATATTAGCTACAACTAAACACATGTCCATCCATTATTAGTTTACACATGTTAAATTCAATTTCAATTCATGTACACATTCAGATCGGTCAAGCCGTATTTGAGTTTAAGCAAGAATAGAAAGAGATAAAACACGCGATTAGGGACTGTTCAGTTGTGGGTTGATTCCAGTTTGCATAACTACGACCAAGTATTTGTTTATTACACAATATATTCCAGCTGGCACGGCGCTAGCTGTTAGCAAGGCTGATGTTAATGTCCATAGCAACAACAGCTTCTAACTAGCAGGAGCTTCGTCCTAGCGTTTTTCAATCTTTATATCGATTAATGGAATAGGTGCAACAAGTATCCAAGTAAAATAAAACCAAATTACAGACACTTTAAATAAAAGTCGGATACAAAGCACTTCAAAGAGACTTGAAGAGATTAATGGCGTGCTAAAATTGTAATGACTAAATTCATTGTCTCTGTTTACCCCCATGGGAAACTAGCATGATAGTACGAATTTATATAAAATCTATGCGTAGTACAGAGTCAGTGCATTACATATATTTTAGCACCAGCTCATTAAAGGAACAATAAAAATAAATAAATGGACCGGGCTGTTATCGGGTTATTACATTGTTAAAAGTGCCTTGAGATAGTTGTTTATTAGCGCGCATTTAAAAAGTATAACTAAGGTCGTCGAGGCGGTATTTTATTTTTTGGAATCTTGAAGTTTTTTTGGTCTACATGCCACTTACTAAATTTAAAAGATTTTTTCAGACTTAGGTTCCCTGAATATAATTTTAAGCTTTGAAAATATGTTTTATAGACTAAAGGAAACTAAATAAGGGAAAGTTTTATTAAATTATTTTTTCAAATATAATAGAGCTTTCTAAGCGGGCGATAGGCGTGCTCGTAAATACGCGAACATAGAGGTCAGTGACATTTTTCGCACGCCTGGTCTCCATAAGTACACAAACTTTCAAATGCAAAGCAAGTAGTTGAGCCATTAGTTCGCGTACTTACGAGCACATCTATCACCAGCTTTAGAATTATTTATTGGGCGATTGTCATTCCTAATGTTCCCATGATAAAGAGTAAGCACCTAGTCTTCTTTTTCTTTCGTATTCTTCCAATCATTTCGGATCGGTACAATATGTCTTTGCCTTCCTTAGGTACTCCTCTCTCACATACTTCCTCTATCACACTACAAATCAACATACACCTAATCCCTCACACGATTTATCATTTTTTGTCTACCTTTTTTTTATTACGTGAGTTCAGCAGACAGGCAAACAGTCCAACTGATGGAAAGTGGTTACCATCGCCCATGGACAATTGTAACACCAAAGGTGCTACTAATATGCTGCTGTTCTCTAAAGGGAGACTGGAAACTGGCCATTAATGCCGGAATACAACTCAAGGTTGTTATGGCAGCATACTCTAGACCGGGGGTGATAGCCATCCTGACGGAAAACTACCCTACGCCCTGGCTGTGGGTAATTTTGTGGCCTCTTACGACAGGCCGCCTGGCCGCAGGAAATTGTATTATTTCTCCGTTTCTGCATGGATACAATTTTATTTAATACAATACCTTTAATTTTATGTCCATTCATCTTATAGTTTAACATTAGCTACTTTTGTAACATAATTTTCATTACACATTATTTCATGCCCACGTCATACCACTTTTCCTCTCAATTTTGCTTTAACCGAATATCATTAACAATATTTTAGCAAAGTGAAAGAACTACAACACGAGGTTAACAAGAAATCGATCAATTCAAATATCCTACCGGTGTACTTCAAAGGTTGTCGATAATTATAATAAAATTTAAAGGCTGTAACATAACCACCGACTTCCGGATGTCGTGCTGCTGTGAATATAGCATTAGTGTTACGTTGTTAAAGTGCCGTTTTGCAAAGCCTTGTAATGTTAATCCGGAGGTTGGTTATGTTCAATATAGTGGGTAGAAGCTTATACAGAGCCTCTTACCTAAGAAATTGATACTGGCCGATTTGCTATAATAAATAATAATAATAAACAGCCCATAAACGTCCCATTGCTGGGCTCGGGCTTGTCGTTTATACGTACGGGGTACGTTCACGGCGGATTGACGGACTTGACATATTAGTTATCTCGATGTAACTGGTTGTGTCACGTTTTCATTCACCGTAATCATGTTGCATATTAGGTCAGGAAACTGCCTAAGTTGTGCATGCATTCCGGCCTTTGAGTTTGGAACGCGAGTGCGCTAAGCACAATGCTACCACGGTTTTCCACCACTGTGCAGCCTGGTAATTTTGTTTCTCGTCCTACATTCTTTGTAATTGTGGTAGTTAGCAGGCTTAAGTATCTTCAACTTATTTTAGTGAGATTGGTTCGGATTATGGCCAGGAAACAAGACCCGCTTTGGTTTTTCTTCTTTCCAAACGATGAAGAAAAGCACCATACGGACATCTGCATATCAATATTTCCCATACACTGATGTATAAAGTGAGGGGCTTGAAGCTAGTAGTGTGGCTTTTATACTATAAAATAGACATTGGAAGCATAAAATCAAAATACTATCCTAGGCACCATGACTTAAAATCCTCTGTATGTACCTCTAATATCGGCGACATTCGTATATCAATTGTTTACATTTTATTATTTAAAATATGCTTTTTTTAACCAAATTAATCTAAATTTGAAAGCCTTAATAACTTAGTTTTTTTAATATTTCGACTGAGTTATCTTAAAAAAACAATGTCTAAATAATAATATGAGAAGTCATCTTAGACGAATAAATGTCTAATGGTGATATGAAACGGATCAACCACATTTAATCAAATCATTTAAAAGGTACAAAATTGAAATTAGGTACCTACATTGAAGATAAATCATGATTCAAGTTTTGTTTCTATGCATCTCTATGGCTGATTGATCGATATTGATGGACTCAAATAAACCGTCTAATACCGGCTTAAGATCATGTTTGATTTAGGAGCTTTTTATGAATTTTTCTCTTGGACGATTGTCATTCCATACATAAGATTTATTGTACCTACGTATATCTTCTTATATATAAAATTCTCATGTCACAATATTCGTTCCCATACCCCTCCGAAACGGCTTGACTGATTCTCATGAAATTTTGTGTGAATATTGGGTAGGTCTGAGAATCGGACAACATCTATTTTTCATCCCCCTAAATGTTAAGGGTAGTCCACCCTTAATTATTTTTTTAATTTTTAGATATTTTTTTTAAGATACAGCATTAACATACAACCCTAAATTTTCACCCCTCTACGATCAACCCCAATTTTTTATTTGTTAATTATAAACTTTAATTTTTTAGCAAGATTTTTAATCTTATTTTGTCATGACTTAGAATAAAAAAAATTATATTACTCTTAATTTTCCACCTCTCTACTATCAACCCCTATTTTTCCATCGCGATTTTTTTATTTTAACTATCAATCGATCGGTTATCCCCGCTAGATGTCTACCGTTGTCACCTCTCATTCAGCAAACACCACGGAGTAGGGATGAGTGGGTTCCCGAATGGTTTAGCCGGTCGCACTGCCGCTTCTGCCGAACACCTCAAACAGCGCAAATATGCTTTGGACATGCCCTTGTAACAGGGTAAATAGGAGAATTGAAGCGTTTGGGGTGGAGACTCTGGGACCGTGGGGGCCAAGTGCCCACAAACTGTACGAATATAAAAAAGTGTGGTCGGTGCAACAGGAAACCAGAATGCTGGAGCTTACCTCGCTCAAAAGATTAGTCTTTGTATCCAGGGAGGTAATGCTGCCAGCCTTCTCGGTACACTGTGACAGTGGTCTGCTGGACGGGTTGTAATGTAGGCTTTTATATACATATATATATACATATATATATATATATATATATATATATATATATATATATATATATATATAATGTGTGTGTGTGTGTGTGTTGTATTTCATTTAGTTTTATTTATTAGTGTAATATACATAACTATAATTAATTTAAAACTGTTAATTTATTTATGATTCCTATTGAAAAAGGGGTCATATTAACATATTCCAGTTTTAGTATAGAACATGGAAGAATTCTAATAAGAAAGACGACCGTTTAGTTTAAAACGTAGCTAAGTCTGAAAAGTTCCAAATTACAACAATAGCTAAACTAGATAGCGCCATATATCATTCGTCGTTCGCCTTTTGGAGTTTTATTATTTAAAACACATTATACTATAATACCTAGACAAAATCAGCCCAAAAGAAGTCTTGACTATCTTTTTAGTTCTTTACTAATTCAGTCTAAAAACCGCAGGTATAATAAGCCTTAAAAGATCATAGAAATACTGTTATGCCTCCCTCTCGTAGTCCAGAAGAGATATCGTGGGATATGTGAGACTCCTGTGCAGTAAAGCTACCTAATTTACACATTAAAATTTGGGCTATATCTACCTTCTGCGTGTAAGTGAGGCACGACAGAGTCTGCAGAACTGTATTCCTAAATGACGCCTCGACCCAATGAATTAGGGGTGCTCTTGACGGTAGGAACATCCATAAATGTTAACTGAGATGCGATAAACACTCCGAGATACCCAATACCACACCGCTCCGAATTTATAGTCGTCCTCGAAGCCTTTGGATGAGTCTACACATGTTACTGGAAAGCAGATCACAGCAACAGTCAGAATTACTAAAAGCTAAGCAAAAAGAAATAATAGAGCAATAATTTGTAAAGCTCCGTAAAGATATAGGCAACTATCGCTATCTTTTGGACTTGATGTCGTATTTACGCTGCATTAATATCATGTAAAAGTTTGCTCGTTCTACATAAGATTTGTATTTTTTTTATTGCAGGAGTTCAGCAGACAGGCAAACGGCCCACTTTATGGAAAGCGGTTACCATCGCCTATGGACATTTGCAACACCAAATGTGCTACAAATGCGCTGCTGCTCTCTTATAATATGCAACACGCTGCGTTTTACGTGAATCTTAAACAAGTGAACTCAGAGAAGGGGCAAAAAATGGAAATAATAATTACAAATTTAAACCAATAAAACAAGTAGGTACAAATTATATAAGCGTCTCAAGTTCAACCGATAATTTGTTTATTTTAAAAATACACTCAACAATAAATATAAGTATTACATGACCACACTCATTTGTCCCCTTCCCTAGTTCATTGACCATTCGTAAATGAAATGTCATAATATGCGAGTACGGTTTATAATGTCATGACATAGCAACCATGTAAATTAATGAACAGGTTTATAAACATCACATCACCTACTCACTACAGAAGTCTCGGTAATCGTATGATGTTTTCATGAATAATAAGCCACATTCGTAAGAGCCAGAGCAGCCACGATATTAACCTGAAAGATATCGTAAAGGTTTCATTATTTTATATAAATAAGAATTCCTAAAACTGACAGAATGATTACAAGTTTTAAAATGATTAATACTCGTAATATGTAAAATACAGCTAGCTATGCCCGCGTTTATTTGGTACACAAAAACGTTACCCGCTTTTTAACTTATGTCAAAAATTTCAAGTAGTTACAATTTTAATAAAGGATCCCAGTAGTTTCTAAGAAAAAGGACTAACACAAAGGCAGACAGTCTTCTGTCTTAAACGATCACTGTATTCTAAGAATGAACAAAACTGATAAGCTTGCAAACAAATTATTACCAGTTATTCACTACTTTTAATAGGTGGGTAAAGTGTTAACCCTTTCTAAGTTTCAAGGACCTACCAAATTATATCAAAATCGGTTCATCATTTCATTATACACTTATAGTGACTTATACAGACTTCCGACGACCCCTAAAAACTGAACCTCAGACCCAAAACTGCACCATTTCTGTGAATTAAAAAGCAGACCTGCTAATTGCTGATATTAGACAAATCAACCAAAATTTATCAATTCGGTTGAAAGGCACAGAACTGAAAGGATAGGAAGATATTCAGTGACATTGAACGATTCAGGTTTATATGGATATTTTGGTTGACGCATCCAAGTTGGAAGACAGAAATTAATCGTCTAACTTCGACTTAACATGACAATTGCCTAGTAAAAAAGTAACTGTAAAATATAGGTCATGTCAAAAACCGTTTTCATCCGTGCAGGAACGGAGAAAGAATACAATTTCCTACGGCCAGGCGGCCTGTCGTAAGAGGCGACAAAACCACCCACAGCCAGGTGGTAGGGCATTTGCCCGACTGGATGGCTACCACCCCTGGTCTAAAGCATGTCGCCATAACAACCTTGAGTTGTGTTCCGGTATTTAGTGCCCAGGTTCCAGTCTCCCTTAAGAGAGCAGCAGCGCATTTGTAGCACCTTTAGTGTTGCAAATGTCCATAGACGATGGTAACCGCTTTCCATCAAGTGGGCCGTCTGCCTGTCTGCTGAACTCCTGCAATAAAATGAAAAAAAAAAAACAGACAGGACATTCAGGACATAAAAAGTAATCTCTCTATATGCTCAAGAAAAGCCATTTATAATGATGACCAACATTTTGACTATTATGCATAACAATTATGATGATTAGTTAATTTTGTTTACTAAAATACATTCAATGTCAGTGTGCAACTGATCTTTAACCAAATACACGGAAAACAAAAACCGATTAAATTATAACAGTGCAGAATCAGGATATACGAGTAAAACTACAGTCTAGGTATTGCACGCCACGCGGAACTAGATTTACACAACTCGTTTTTGGGTAAAACCAGATACAATAGCTCACGCTTCGTCCGCATCTGTCATTTTCTTCGTGTGTATTTAGAATATCAATTGTCAATACATACAAGTACAAGATATCTATAGAATTATTACAATATAGTATTATATGTTATACGGTCCCTCGCATGTCCCTAGTGTAAAAATGGCCGAAGAATAAAGATTGCTTCTAAGATGTGTAGTTTGTTCTGGCAGTTTTGATAAAATCCGTTTCGTCCACACATTTATAATACTTGATCATGCAACGCAGTATTGATTGAATCATGCAAATGATACACGTGTGGATGCCACATAACATAAAACGAAACAGTAGAAAAATTTCATATCTATATATATAATTCATATCATCTATAATAAATTCTTATTTTTGGATTTAACACCCCACTGCTCGGAGACAAATATTGAGACAGAATAGAACTCGCAGAGTCAGTATCAGATACCTAATAATATAATTATTTTTCCTGAAATTACTTGTTCCGAATAAATTTTATATATTAAATCTTTTTCTATGGTTTTATTGATATCTAGCTTAATTCACTGTTTTGCGGAGAAGTGACAAGATATTCCTCATTGCTCGTGGAGTCCCTCCCCAAGCGAGATACACTTTAAATGGTAAGGACACGTGCGGAAAATCTGCACACCCGTCTCGTCAGTCATGGTACAGGTGATCGGACGTAATTGTAGCAGAGTAGCTTCACTCGCGGCGTGCATCTATGTCTAGTCCTGTGATTGAGACCAGCTATGTTCCACTCCTTCTCCAGCGCAGTCTATTGTCTCGCAAAGACAATCGCGTCTGATAAAGATGCAACATGTTTTTTAATAATCAGTACTTCTATTCAGCCAGAAAAAAACATATTTTTTTACACGAGATCAGCAGACGGGCAGACAACCCGCCTGATGGAAAGCGGTTACCATTGCTTATGGCAATTTGAAACACCAAAGGTGCTTCAAAGGGAGACTGGAACCTGACCACTAATGCCGGAACACACCTCAAGGTTATTATGGCGACTAATTTTAAAATATTTTTGTTCACATTAAAATATGTCCCGAAATTGTTTTTAACATTTGTCGATGTTCCCCATACTTTATTACTACTAATACACACCTACAAAATAGCACTATCATCATTTTAGAATTAAGTCCCGATTGCATCAGATTTATAACCATTTTCTTTTATACTTCGCAGTCTTTATGAAACTATCTGGCGCGTATGATCTTATACGCCGTCAAACCTAAACTTAATTTTCTAGAACTTATCTATTTCACTGAGATTAACAGAGGGAGTATATATATGCGTTTGTTCCCCATTTAACTTCCCACCAATGAGAACTCGTTGTTAATCAACGACCAAATATCTGCATATTCCACGATAAAGTACAGTTCACCCTAAATTACGACCCTAGCTATAGACAGCGGTGGAAAATACAGTCCTTCATAAAATTGCACAACTAATCCGGAGAAGTAGAGTGATAGATATTGCTGGCAACATCAACAAACAATTGAAATTTGACTTTTGTCTTTTCTTGAAAATTTTCCCTTCGAAATGTAATGGTGCAATTTTAGTAAATTTATTAAATATCTCTCGTGGTACAATTCCTACCCTTTCCTTAATAGTTTGATTTAATCAGATATAACGGGGAGTATTTAGAGGAACTGTTTGATCTGGTGCCAACACCTCACTTTTACAACCGCACCGCTCGCCAGTGACGAGATGTTCACCCTCATTTCCTTGAGCTACCACGCTCAACTACGCAACTATTCTCTAGAACATTTATTCCGCGTACAACAATAATCTGGAGGGAACTTTCCGCCGCAGTGTTCCCTTTGCGCTATGACATGGGGTTCTTTAAGAGAGTTATTAAAATTCTTAGAGGTCGGTAACGTGTTGGCAACACCCCTGGTGTTGCAAACGTCTATAGACGACGGTAACCACTTTCCATCCGGTGGACCGTCTGCCTGTTTGCCTGCTTAGGTAATAAAATAAAATAAAGTCATTTTGTCGTAGAATTCTTTAAATATTTTACCTAAATTTTATTTGTGTCACTAAATATATTTTTGTGTGTAATATTTACCCAACACATCCACATGGAAAATAAGATGTTAATAAATAAACAAAAGCGAAATAAAAATGAAACTCATTTTAAACGGTTTATTTGTCTTTTAATTGACACCCATTTTACACCAATACACATTGAAACATTTACTTAATTCTACTCACATATAAATTGTTCGCAAAAAAAAGAGATACAAAAATTAAATCATACAAAGAAATAAACTCTCATTTTGTGCTTAACTCAGAACAGTATAAAATTATTTAATACAATACAAACTTTGAAAAGAAAAACTATTTTAATTCTTTTAATAGCCTGTAATTTTAAAAGACTTTACTCTGAAACTATTAAAATAATTCCATTGACTAGATTTAATTACTTAAAACTGAGTCAGATACATAATATTTCTTTAAATATTTTCAAGTCTTTTGAAGCTTCATATTCAATTAAATAATGTTTGTATAATTCGACAAAAACATTAATAATAAGATAGGTTGGAATCCTGGCCGGAGACTATTCATCATTTAGGCAGTTTTCTGACATAATATGAATATTGTTAGAATTACCATACCATAAAATTAACATTGGAGAAGAATCTACATATTCGGCCTTAGATAAGCGTGGCTAGTAGTACACTGTTTGTTCTCCTACAATAGGAAAACCCGAGTAGGGAGACATTTATCGGCTGATATTATACGGATACTTCGTAATTTCAAATGTCGTAAGGAACAAATCATCATCTTTCAGAAAAATATATGATATCTTAAATTATACGCTGTTAAATTTCATTGTTAACCGAATTATAAAGACATTAATAGTATTACTTAAAATTCGATTACAAATGAAAGAGTTGCGTATATATACGTATACATGTATATTAAAGTTTTTTGTTTTTGTGAACCATGGTGGTTCGGCACTTACGACTGTTGATATCATACGTATCGATATAATATTACTCCCCATATTTATCGTTATTCAAGAAAATTATTTAATGTAGTGATTAAAGTTTACGCAAACAGTTCTTCCTTTGTTATATTAGAGTTTTAAGAGTTATATCAGCGATTTTGGATTATACTGTTCAACATTTTATAATCAAAACCGATTTGGAATTTAGAAAATTTCAACTTACACACAGCCATCTCACTGTTACTACGCATACCATACTTATTACTAATTAATTTCCAAAATGCAAAATAGTGAAACAAAATACGTCCATGAAGGGGAAACATTTGGTAAATATTCAGATAATTGGCAATAGTTTTTATATTATCCTTTAGCCTGTTACATAATCCCTTCATTACTTGCTATTTCTAAAATTAAAAATAAAAATGCGTTATTTTCACACTCATTTAACACGTTCGTTCGATGTAAAAAAATGTAACATAACTCCTTCATCCACTCATGTCTAGATTTTATATTGATAAAACAATTATTATTGACTACAGTTATTTACATTACTGAATAATCATCAATTTCATGAATGACACCAAACTTTTACAATATATTATACTTTTATAATATATATAATGTGCATGTCCGAAGTTCTTATTTTAGATATTAGAAGTTATTCCGACTTAATCGCCGAAATAACAATCACATTTATTGAAATCTAAATTATAAATTTTGAATTATAAGATTGATTAATTGTTCCCATTTTCCAATATTTAATGATAATAATGTTTTAATATATAAAAAAATACTAAACTCGATTGAAAAACGTCGCTTAAAATTTTACTACTGAAAACAATTGAACTATAAATAGATAAAATATCAAGAAAAAAAATAAAGTTGGACAATAATATAACGAAAAAGAAGCGTAAGGAATAAAAGCTACAACAACAAAATAGTACATTGTTACACGAGAGGTGAAAGTGGCCTATTTAGGCAGGAGATGGTTTTAATTCGACTTTCAACCAAGGTTAACACTGCTTTTCATTTCGAATATGAAGAAAGTAAATAATATCTGATATTAGACAAACAAACAACTACTTTTCTAATAAAATCAGGCGCTAAATGCATATTATTGCATATCTAAATCTGATGAAACGTCATCACGTACGTCATATATGAAACGTCAAGTTTGTTCTTTGTGGCATTCTACCAGCCTGTCTTTTTTGGTTGAAATTTATGTAAATTAAATAATAAATTAGTGAAAAGTAATTAAATAAATATAAAACGGTGTTACAAAATTGTTGATATTTTTATTACAATTTATGCCGAAATTAAACAATGGCTGTAAAAAGTTGGGACATGCGTTTGGGACACGAGTCACAAGTTATTATCTATGGTTCGCAGTTTTCTTTTTTTTTGGAGTTTTTGGCGGAAACTGAAAGGGGACGTTGTGCTGTGCAGTTTTATTTAATCTAAAAATTTGTAAAATTACTCTAAAATGAACAATAGTTGTAGGATATTGATAGTTTTTGAGTAGTAATTATGTGTTTTTGCGAGAAATATGAACTATATAGCCAAAAGTGGCCTTTCGAGTTTTCACAAGAACTCCGTTGAATGACGTCGATTGTAGGCTACAATACAACGGCGTCTGGCTTAAAGGCCTAGTTGTCAATCCATAAACATAAAAATAACAAAAAAAATTGAATACACAAACGATAGAACTAATTGTTTCCCAGGGACGAAAAGTGCTGTTTTGATCCCTTGATTAGGCAACTCCAAGCGTACTTTCAAAATATGAGAAATGAAAAGAATCTTTAAAACTTATCTAGAATGGTTCTGCATGTCAACGAAAAGATAAATCAAGTTGTAAATATTTACATGGGTAATTAATAATCTCGCTACGATCAAAACTGAGTTGCATAGTATGTGTACAATATAATGAGCGCATTTAAGTAGAAAGCAAGAAGCGTTAGCCGATCTACTAGCGTTTTTTGAAACCAGCCAGACAGATAAGTGATATTTTTACTACAAAATGTCCATACTTCGCACCCGACCAGTGTCAATAAACGCGGATAAATTTAGCATAGCGATTCAATACAGACTCTGCTAATAGATCGATACAGGTTGCCTGCTTGCCAAAATACAAGGCATTAGGCCGAAAAGTTGCGGCGACCAATGAGAGCAACTATAGTTGAAAAATCTTATACACCGCACTTTTGAGGCCTTACTTTTAAACGCCTTTCGTCATCCGTTTTCGTCTGATCAGCCCGAAAGAGTAAATAAAAATTTTAATAGAAGAAAGAATGAATAAAGATTCCTTTAAAACTACAATAACACAGTCTATATAACACAAAAATAATTGAAACATACAATGTAAAATGTACTAAATATAAAAAGAAACAAGCCAAAAAACGTTGTATTGTAAAACGAAAATGAAGGACGTCTCATTGAGAGTAAGCCCCCTGACGCGACAAACACGGGTGCAACGGTGGCCATCAAGATCGCTCAAATTAGTCGAAACCAAACCAAACTAGCGCGTTAGCCGTAGCGGTTGATTTATTTAAAAGTGCTTGGTAAAGTCAGCTGACAATCTTTCGCCGCTGAAAACAGCCTGGTGGTTCGCGACTCAGCCGCCTAATGCATTTACATACATCGGAACAACCGTTATAGCCTCACGAGATTAGCTGCAGAAATCTGCTAAAAGCTGATTTTCTGCGACCAGCGCATATTATTATAGCGCAACCATTTTTTTTCTGTACGTTGGTGTAAGTTCTATGTACATAAATACGCTCATAAACGTACTTACTAGACAACTGTATTGTTGCCATTGGTGAAAAGAGCTTACTGTTTTACCATGTATACATAAAGCTCAACTTTAAAGCACCCGCGTTATATAAAACGTTTTAACGTTACAGGCAACCTCTAGAAATACATACATACATATTGTCACGCCAGTTTCCCATTGAAATAAAGAGATGTTAAACTTTTAAACAAAACAAGCATTTTATGCAATAGCAAGATTTGAAATATTTTCACTATTATTCTCTGCATGAAAGAATGAGAAAAATATACATTATTCCCCTCTCTTTCTCTCTTAGAACTTTTATAGAAAGCGGTGTTTCATGTGTTATTTGGTTGACAATATTATAAACAATTTAAATCTGCAGATTAGCTTATGTCCTATTCCATATAGTATCAGCTATCAAACAGTGTTTACCTCTTTCCATAATACAAACTTTTTCTAAGCCTAATTACAAGAACCATTCTGCTCAGTGCCACTGCGTAAGGCATCTAAATTTAAAGTTTTGAACTTTTAGGCAATATTTGTTTAACAATCGATGTGCGGTAAAATCACATTACGAACATTATTATACGCATCACATCTTTGGTTATGCTATCAAATAAAGCACCAAACTAACATATTAAATTGCCTTAATACGAGTATACAATTTAAGAAAAAAAACTTAATAACACTGTCTTTACAGCAAATTGCTTAAATCAATAACAATACAAAACATATTTTACATTTAATAAAAAATAAATGTTAACTGCTTAATTTTATTTAAATGTTAATGTTTGAAGGGTTCCTTAAGAATATTTTATTTTATAGTCTTTCAAATTCTGTAATTTCTTATAAGATTTGATATGATATTTTCAATTTAAGCAGTTAAAAAAAGTTTAATATTTTCAAATGAGTAAAATAACAAAAAAAAACTCTGCGAACAATTATTTAATACTATTCTTATTCTATCATATATTGTTTAATAAAGTTAATAATAATATTTAATACTAGTATGTATATTACGTTTTAGTTCTCATCACATTTTGTATTATAGCATTTATGCGAATTTAAAATTTAATTCTACCAAAATAGATACAGAATCCTTAGATAAAAAGAATCGAGACTCCTCAAAGTTCAATAACTATTTCATATTAATTTATTAAAGATACCATGTAGAATAAATATACAACATGTAATATTAAATATTCATCCCTGTGAAAGCTTTGTTAATCCCATTGTAGATATATGTGTGTACTAAACTTGCCTATGCCTACGCCTGCCCAATACCATATTTTGTATGATAAACTATCTAATATGCAAGCATCTGTTGGTAATTAAAAACAGCGATGAGGTGTGACACAAACTGTGGAAAGCCAGCCAAACATATATATTAGTATTATTTATTATTATAATGGTAAGAACAACTACCAATAGATGTTCTTACGATATATACGAACGATAATGAAACATCAATAATACGTTTAACGACTATTATACTACCTCCCTCTTTCCTCTTCAGATAAAATTGGCAAAACACATCCACAAAAGCATCTAACATTAAACAACATATAGTATATCTTATCACAATACGAGTTTCTTTTATTATTGGGGTTCATAGATGCAGCTATTCAGACCAAGTCATTACAACTCTTGTAAAAGTAAGGTCAGCTTATTATGAATACAATAATAAAATTTAATACAGATTTTGAGACAAACTTTTAAGCAAATTAATTGCCGACTCTTAGACTACACCATCGAATCTGCATATAACGTATGCTGCAAAGCTGTAACTAACTTTGAATAAACCTGTTATCATAAAAAGAATAGTTTTTAAATTTGGTCCTTCGAACCTGATCGCTAGTAAGGCAAACGAAATCAACAAATCAGTATTTGACATAGATCAAGAATTGACTACACATTTTATACAGATTTTAAAGTTTCTTTAAATGTCGTCTACTTTTCATTTGAGCAATATAGAATATATCAATCGTTTGTACGGCTCTGATTTTTCGATTTCCAAATAATACCTATTTCGACCTCATGTATCTTTCTGGTTTAAAACAATCAATTATTACACGGAATTTGAAATAAACACAAAATTTCCATAAAGAAACTAAAATCAAAACATAAAACAGGTGGGATGGTATAGAATGTTATATTTATTATTAATCACACTGATACAGTCACTACGTTTCTTGTTAATATTATATTGATAGATAATCGTATACAATTCTAATTGAAATACGGCCTCAAACGTACAGCAGCTTGTTATTACCATTCCCATTCTGAACTTATTTATATAACAACATTGTAAACCCGTGTCCACAGCTCAGGTTTTGATCTACTGATGCCATTTTATACCCATTAAAAGCAAAGACGCGTTAATGTTCTTTTAGTCAATACGAAGCAATGTACGCGAAGCGAATTTTTCCATTTCATTCGTTTATATTACTCTGTCTAGACAAAAAGGTCTAAGCAAAGAACACTAATAGATCAGTGAAATGGATGTTGATTCCGACTGTATATATAGATCGAAAGGCTGAGATGTACACACGGCATAAAAAGTTCCACATACAAAAAAGTTCTATCAGACCATAGCCTACAACAATAGGGTTTAAAACAAGCCAAGAAGCGACAGGAATCCGAACATTCGAGTCGGATCGTTCCGACTTTCCAATGATTACACTATTTTTTTAAAGGTTGAACACACCTGATTCGAGCACCTTGCTGAAAACTCAGCAGAGTTCATCATTTAAATTTTGATTTCCCTAACAATATTTTAAAAATACATGCCTTGCATCTTTAGAACGTTATTAAAGCCACAATTACAAATATACAGTCTCTGTGATCAACGTTTCTATACAGTAATTGAATTCCAAAATGACATTTCTTATTTCTATTCTATTTTTGTTGGTGTTGGGTCCAACGCCTTTGGCATTGATTTTCCCAGTGTCACAGACCAACGTTCAATTGGGTACTCAACAGTCAAATCAACAGAGATACTTTTTTATTGTTATATCAAATCGTATATCGTTAATATCGTGTTTATGCAATACTCCAATTACCCCTGATTTATCCCTTTATTCTAGTCAATTTATCGCCATCCATTACAACTGTGTCAATTGAAATGGCGATTTGCTCCCACCGAATGCTTTGAGCAGTTTTAAGTTAGGTATTTATTTCCAATTTGCCAATAAGGACAACATCAAGATTATCATCGACATCGGTCAATGTGGTAAAGATATTAAGACTTTTTAGACAGTTACACGAAAACTTAGTCGTAATTTTGAGTTAGTACATCCACCAGCACGACACCTCGATGTCATGGATCTGTGGTCGTTTGCTTTAATTTTGGTTTACATATTATATGTATGACTATCATTGTAAAGATGCTACTTGTGCAAATTCGTTTGATAATTATATGCCATTCTTTCTAAAAATATTATACCTCTTGTAAATTGTATGTTGTTACCCGGATTTTACTACAAATATAGATACAATAATTACGGCCAAAAAGCTCTTCTCGTCTCAATAGTAACCCCAAAATAGGCTTCCCGTTACATTTTACGGACAATTTAAAACTTACATACTACCAAAGGTAATGTCGGTTATTTTACCTATAGACATACCTTAACATCATTAGTGAGAGGTGAAAATATCCTCTCATTCTCAACTTTATACAAATACGTTTAAACGTATAGCCGTTTCTATAAATTTGTCATTTCAAAATTTTACATTATTCCACCGTGTGGTTACTAGAGCAACATCGAAACCTCCTGTGTAATGTAACACTCAGGAAAAGTCCATTCACTAAACATCATCCTCAATATAACAAGAGCTTAGGATGTTTAAAGAATTCTCTACGTTATGGCAACGTTCACATAACTTCAATATAACATATTCGTACCACGGCAATAATAATTCATTATGAACTTACAAACTCGTTCATTCAATGTGATATCACAACTTTCCAAATTTCTTCATTATGGGAAAGAATGAAACTGCACCAAAGTTTAAGAGTAACTTACAGCTAATTCACCAATTTCCAAAAAAGACATATATTTGGCACATCTATCTCTACATACATATTTATTCGATTCTTTATTTCAAGACAAGAATATGTTTTTTAGCTGATTGCACGATATGAAAAATTCAGATCAATCTTATGATAAATCATATTATCAAAGGATCGTTTGTTAATCTTCGTCAATATATTTGTGTTTTTAACTTGTGCACATTACGCAAAAACACATTTTTGTCAATTAACAACCAAAATTTAATCCAACTATCAAAGAATCGAATTATTATATTTACTAATGCTAACATCAATTATATAAAGGATGCTGTACCATCAATATTCTGTGCCAAGAAATATAAAGTAATTAAAATTGGTCTATGCCTTTTCCGCAATATGTAAAAGTGCAGCTAGATATTGAAAATAGAGACTACATAAGACAACAGGGATGATTCTAGTAGAGAAACGCCGTAATACAAAATTTAACTAAACCGATGTTAATTTATGTGATACATGCAGTTATTTTCCTAATGCAATAGAAATTGACTAATACTTCTTTGTAGCCAATATTTTTTTTTTGTTTCGAGTGGATGATATGTCAAAAACTACTACCGTTTAATAATATTTATTCACATGTTAATGCATCATCTATACAGAATCGTCAGTTTCGGTTTCTATACATCATTTGCCTACTTTTTCATACGCTAATGTGATAATTCTGCGTTATGTGGTCCATCATCCATTAATTTATAATTATTATCCACTATACTTTGTGGATTATATGTACTTTGTACAATTTTGGAAGGACGAGACGAAAGGAAATGAGTAATACTTCCCAATAAAATTGGTCGACCTGGACGGCAGGGAACGTAAACAAGGATACTTACTTAAACTATTTAATAAATTTCCAATAACAAAAATCTAGGTCTATGAATACTATGAAATTATATTAATCATAGACCTAGATGTTATGACCTTTTTTTTGTTAAACCCTGTAGCCTAACAATCACAGATAATAAACTTATAATCGAATATATAACTAACCAAAATATTGTAAGGATTAATTTGATTCAATAGAAGTTTCATAAACTACATTAAATTCTACAAAATATAGCCTAAAATTCAGTTTAAAAATTTCGTACTTATCACTTATAAACTAAGGTAAAGTGTTCCTTCTTGGAACTTCAAGGACATAGTAATAACTTACTTTGGAAAAATAGATTACAGTAAACATTTATCCACAATAGAAAATACTTGATTCAGTTGAAAATATAAATATTTTCATTAAAAATACGAGCATTTTATAATCTAATAGTAACAAAAATAGTCAAAACTCCCAACTCGCATTATAATTATTTTCACTCAGCAATATTTTAAAGAATAATAAGAATTGCAAGAAATCGCATTGCACTATTAAATATTACCTAAACAATAATTTCAAATTTAATTATTATATTTGTCTTCATTATAAAAAATGAAACAGTATAGTTACTTAAATTTAAGAGTGTATTTCCATACTATAGTGCATATGTGGGAAATAAAAAAAAAACTTAACAACATTTTATGCGAATTAGAAAAATATTTTTTCTTATTTATTTTATGTTAAACTGTGCACTCTTAGTAGACACTGTTATTCAAGTGGTCTATTATGTAAAACAAAAAAGTAGTAACGATTGTCAATTATATTTCTTGATTGTGAAATGTCCTGGCTTGTTGTGTGAGAGTGAAGCGTAGATTGTGCTTTTGAAATACAAGCATAAGCTACGTGTTACTGAAATGAATACGTGTCGGTAGAAATATGGAGTCACGCAGGATGAATGTGTCAAAAATAACCAACACTAGCGGCAGATTTCATGTCTGCGACGTAACAGACAATTATAGTCACCTACAATGGTTTCCCATCACCACGCTGGATCTCCGCCTGGTCCCGGTAGAAGGGCTTGGCCTAGCAATGCTGACTTGATGTCGTGATGTATAGAGGTCAAGCCAATAATGTCTAAATAGGGGAATTCGAAGACCTTACACCTACCTCCATACACAACCGAGATTTAGCATAAGGATTATGACATGATTACAGTTTACCAATAAAAACATAATATATTTTAAAATGAAGAATGAGTTTAATAATAGTAAAATCGTTTCGGTGTATAAAAAAGCTCTTCTTTTCCCATCAGTATAGTTAGGCCTAGTTAAGGCGAACTTCGTAGAAACATTATATTGAAACTCTCACTTTTAGTTGTTACGTCAATAAATAATTTTACGAAAATATAGCAGTGACTATCCATCTGTACCTTACAAAATCTATAATATTATAAATTATAATATATTATAATTTTAATATAAATTTAAAAAGCTTTTTTTAAAAAGGTTTTTAAATACAAGTTTTTGAGAGCCTAGATATCATGTAGCAGCAGAGTGCTAGCCAAGACAAGTAAAACGAGCCCAAACACGACAGGTCTATTTTGTTTAGTACAGGAGTTCATGGTACCATATTATTACCTTGTCACGCGATATACATATGCGTGAAAAATTTCAGCTCAATAGGAAACCGGGAAGTTGGTAAAATTTAACTCGCAAGATTCCACCCGAAATTACATACATACATCCGTTGTAAGTTAAATAAAAACTTGTAAAAACAAGTGGAATACACTATAGAAACGATGGAGAACACGATGCATTGCTTTTAAAGATTTCTTGTCTGTTTGTCGGATTGTCTGTTTATTCGAGATGTATGTCAAAACTACTAGGCCGATTTCTATGCGGTTTTCGCTGATCGACAAAATTCCTAGACTTAATATCTGCGCTACTTCTAATCCCGGGAGACTCGCGGGAATTCTTCTGGGAATTATTGAAACTGGCCAGATTAAAAAAAACCTATTCCAATGTGACTTTTTCACTGATCGATAGCAATTTTTGTATAATAAAATGTGTGATATTTTTTATCCCGGGAATTCTGCACGAATTTTATATGCACCTTACAAAATAAACTAAATGATAAAATAAAATCATGTTTATACTATATACGTAGTTAACGATAAGTATTTATGGGTGGCTATTTGACACGATATTGTCATGCCTACGGACTAACAATGTAATAAGTATTATGATTTTATTCCAATTACTTTAAGGACGCAAATATATTCTGATTTGTAATTGAAAATTGCTACATTAGATTATTTATTATAATTTTAACATGTATCACTTTCAAATGTTTAAAGTTTATTTCATAAATGAAGCAAGACGCGATTTCGTACAATTACTTATTCGATCACATAAAAATTAAAACATATTTATAAAAAACTTAACATATTTGAGCAATAATTTTAAACTAATTTATAAAATTGCATTAAACCAAAGTGATTCTATGTTATATTTTTCGATTAATCAAAATTAAGAACAAATCTAGGATATGTTACGAATTACATTTTAAACAAAATTTCAAATAGATTTGGCAGATTCTTGATAAGATGTTATAATATCGCCAGCGTCTTATAACTAAATTAATACTAAATCACTTCACGAATCATTACTTAAAATACGCTTCCATTATCATCAATCCATTTTAAATGTCCCATAATTGACTTTATAATAATACCTGCACCAGCATCACCTTATTACTAATCCTAAACATTGAATTTGACATTTATAACAATAAAATGTAAATATTTTACAATTCTACTCCTTTTCTCCGCGTAACTAATGCCAGTTACTATGATACTTTTCCAATTAACAATTTACATAAAAACACTTTGTACTTTCTTAGGGCCTGTTTAACAGTTTACAAATAAACATTTGGATAAGTAATTTATACAACAATTTAATAATTTAGATAAGCTTCTCAGATTTATTATTTATGGATAACGCTAATTAGTTTATAATAGTGAATATTATGTCAATTTGACAAACAATTCTAGCGCGGATTATAAATGTTGGGTAAACTATATCGTCGTTGACACCCCACCCAGTCAATTTATTCAATACATTAAAAATCTTAATGTTTTCTATTTTGTCGCCATACAATTATATTAATATTATCATTGTATTATTTATATTGACTACGAAATAAAAATAATAAGATTTCGTAACGCTTTGATGAATTAATTAAGTGTCAACAATGGTATAGTTTCCCCGTTACTTGATGCATTATTCCAATCAATAACTGATATTTTAGATAATTATTATTATTTATTTTATTTGTAGACGACGGTATTTAGCTGTAACGAAACGCGGATAGCAAGCGGTCATGAACTGAAAGCAATCGTAGACATAGCGAATAATAACCAAAATAATAACACTGGTGTCAACGGTGTTTTCATTGACCATAATATCAAAATGCTTTCGAATAATATAATGGCAAAATTAATGAAACTTTGAATGACTTTGAAATTTTGGATCTGGTTTTTTTTAATCAATTTTAATAATTATACTAAAAACCTATCATAAAAAAGACAATTATTAAGTATACACCTTAATGTGTAATATAGAATATTTTTTTTAGTTTTGTTTTAGTGTTTCATTAACGTACACTCCTTTGCAAAAAAAAAGGGCACCTTACAGTCATTGGCTTTTCCATGGATAATATTAATATTTTTAGTATTTCATTAGCTTAGATGACTAGAAATTTCTTATTATCAATGAGAACATAGTTTTTAACACTTAAATCCTGGAATCGATGTTTTAGTCAATGTAAACAGAGAGCCGTATTAAAATGGATATTTTTATGGGTAAAATGAAATTAAGACTACGAGTATTTTTATGGTATTAAAAAAGACATTAAAAAATTAAAAATAATGAGTATGACCTCCCCTTGCAGCGATTACGACATGTAATCGTCTTGGACATGTAATAAATGCTATTATACTCAATATGTAATATAATCAAACTAACAATGATAATCATATTATCAAGTATTATTTATTATAAATGTATTTATTTTCCCTGTTATAGTTATCTGACTATGGGACTGTGGACGCTATTTATTTATTTTTTAATTGATATTTTGACATATTATAATATTTGAATTAATTGTATAAATAATGAAATTTGAATTTGGCATGCTTTCCACCAGGCTTTTGACGGTGTCCTGTGAAATTATTTCCCACTCAGCCGAGATCACACGTTTAAGCTCCCTGATGTTTTGTGGAGGTGGTTGGACAGATCGTACTCGCCTTTTTAGGAGGTCCCAGACGTACTCAATGGGGTTAAGGTCAGGGCTCCGCACTGGCCAATTCAAACGACGAATACCACTTGCATATAAACATCAACGTCGCCAGATCGGTGGGTTCGAGCATTATCGTCCATATAAATGGCATCTTCACCAATTACAGCCAGTGCGGGTTGTGCATGTTAACAAAGGATTTCTGTTATGTGCTTTTGCGCATTTAGTGAGCCGTTTTCAATTAATACTAACTATTTCAGTACAATAGCTGGAAATTATGCCCGCCCAAAACATAACAGACCCTCCATCATAAGGGGTGATTTCTTCAAAACGCAAGTTGCCATAGCGTTTGCCTGGTCTTCATAACATCCGCCGGCGTCGGTCATCACCATATAGAGAAATTCGAGCCTCATCAGAAAAGAGTATGCTACTCCAGTTACCTAGTGCACAAGATAGACAATTTCTAAGGAACCTCAATCGAGCAATTCGGTGCTCACGGAGTAAATTGGGGGCCCGTGTTGGTCGTCAAGTCATAGGCTAACTCGTGCTCCTCGTACCTGTTCAAGGTTTCTTTTGAGGTCTATGTAACTGTATTTCCGGTACCTCAGCGCCTGAGTCACTAAAAGCAGTGGTCTTGTGGTTGTGTGCAACGTTTTCTCCCAGAACCTTGCCTTCCCTGAATGGAACCTGTCTCTTGGTATCGAGTCTAGGTGCTTTGGACTGTTGAACGAGTTACGTTTAACCACCACAAAGATATCTGTTTTAAGTCACAATAAGGCAGGATTATGTGACAAACATAAATTATTCTATTAAAAACGAGATGTTCATTTTAGTTGCCTGATAACTTTTTAACCGCAAACCCTCAAAAAGGAAGTAAAAAGTTAAGTCAAGTTAAAAAAACGTATTACTATTTTTAAAAACAAAAGTTTCGAATTGGGAATTAATTTTTCCAGACCCAGACTCT
Source organism: Dendrolimus kikuchii (assembly GCA_019925095.2). Lineage (NCBI taxonomy): Eukaryota > Metazoa > Arthropoda > Insecta > Lepidoptera > Lasiocampidae > Dendrolimus > Dendrolimus kikuchii. The sequence goes on along the minus strand of CM034388.1, from coordinate 15,849,189 downwards.
TTATTAAGTGCCAGTAACATAGTTTGACTATCAAAACCTCTTTAGAACTAAATTGATACCAGTAATGTAGAAAAATCAAAACCGCCTTTATTTTGCAAAGGAGTTTATATATAAAAGAGTGAAAAAACCCATATTTTTCAGAGACCTTTTATAAGATTATTTACGTTTTTGGGGAATTGTCTTTGTAATAAATAAAACCAGTAGTAATTTGCCATGATGTAACGATACCATCTACTTTGATATCCTTCCACCATCACTTTCAGGTCCTGGCAGATGCCATTTCCATTCACGTTCTAGGCTAAAAAATTTAAGGTTATCAGGAAATTTAAAACAGACAGATTGGCTGAAGAAGAAGGAAATCTAAGCCAAGTTAATGTAGGGAAAGTGTAGTTTCATATTCACTCTAAAAAATTAAAAAACCGGAGCCAATTCAGTAATTTCATGAATATATTCGCAAACTATGTATTTTAAAATATAGAACGTTGCAAAGATATCCAGGGCAATAAAAAACATATTTTTTGTCGAGTAATCAATTCTGACGCGCATTATCCACTTTGACAATATTTACTTTTCTTATCTGAAAATTGTAAAACAGGCCCTAAGACTGCGCTCAAAGGGGCCACCGACCATAGCCGCCGGCGGCGGCTACACGTATACATACGGTGATTCCCTACAAAATGTATTAAAAAACGTTTAAAGTGCTTAACGCTGGCCACAGGTCCTGTGGTCAGTGGCCCGTTTGCAATTAGCTTAGCAGAAAGCCATCTTAAAGAAAATAATATGAATATGGGCCCGGTATGAGGTACTTAAAATAAAGCCCGTGAAACACATAAAAATGTGGTTGTGCGAATATGAACTTAATATTAGAGCTATTTCCTACGTTTAAACCGTTAAAGGTTATGAAAGCGTAGAGACTTCTTATAATATTTATGGAATTTATAAAGTATGGTATACACCAATCAGTTTGGGGGGGAAAGAGGGAGTATATTGGGATCATCCGATGTCTGATGTCGGCGAAATAACCGACAATATACACTTCTACGTATTGGACCCTGGCATAGTTATGGGTCACTGTTACAAAATCCTAAGGAACTTGCACCTGGTATGACATTTTGTCGCTGGCGTGTACTTTAGCAGTGAGTAGTCCTGCATTGCGTATTGTGTAACTGAAAAAAAGAGCTATAAGCCTTAGCTCAAAATTAATAACTCTAGGCACATTGACAATTTGTTTTTATTTCACAAATTAAGGGAAACTACAGAATTGTTAGTACCCCAGTAAAATGCTTGGCATCCTATATTTTATTCAAAATATTAAATCTAAATATTTTTTAGTTTTTTAAATTCTAAACATGCCGTGTCTGTACATTAAAGCTATTTAAAAAAAGAACTGGAATAGCCTATTTGAACAATGGAGAACACGATGCAATTTTTTGTAGATTTCTTGTCTGTATGTTTGTTCGGGATTCACGTAAACACTACAGGGCCGATTTTAATGCGGTTTTCACTGATTGACAGCAAACTCTTAAACTTAAAATTTTGTATCAAGAATTCCGCGAGAATTTTTCTGGAAATGATTTACAATGGCCAGATAAAAAAAAAAGATTTCTAATGTGATTTTTTTTATTGATCAACAAATAGTATTTTTAATGTAATAAAATGTGTGATATTTTTTATCCCAGAAATCACGCGTGAATTTTCCCAGGAGCGGTTTCTAATTGTTCAGGTGCGTAAAAATTAGCTTATTCCGACAAAGTTTTCTCTAAAATGACAGCTTACATTTCTAAATATATTATGTGTTCCGGGAATGCCGCAGGAATTTCAAGTTAAGCAAGGACGAAGTCGCACGTATATCCTAGTATACTAATAATTTTAACTGAGATTGTTATAAAAACAACAACGGAATGGTGGCGCAAAATGGGTGTGGAGTATGTTATTTGTTACGTTTTATACTGGGCTATTGTCATTCCATGCAACTACACTTAGTAATTAAGTATATCTATTAAACATGCATGGTTAAACTATTGAATCGTAGAGTACAGCAAATATGCCGATGGGCCATCTGATGGAAAGCGGTTATCAGCGCCTAACGACATTTGTAACACTAAAGTTGCTTCCGGACTCGAAGAGAGGACTGGAAGCGACTGGAACCTGACAGCTAATGCCCGAACACAACTCAAGGTTTTTAAGGCAGCGTTCTTTAGACAATATTTCAAATATATCCCGACGGACAAACGCCCTACCACCTGACTGTGTTATTTTGTCGCCTCTTATGACAAGCCGCCCGGAATGCAAGAATTATTATTTCTCCATTCCTACATACATTAAGTTGGTTAATTATTTTTATTGGTACGTAAAAAGCGTGAACTGCAAGAAACAGAAGGCTATAAAATTAATAGTAATTTATGACACCATTTTTTTTCACAGAAGTACCTATTTTACCGCACCGCATGTTCCGTTGTGTGGTACGAAATTTTTAACTTTCGAAACATGTATTCAGGCTTCGTAAATGCATTTTTGGAGCAAATGTGTTCAAAAATAATATGAAATTAAAATAAATACTTACGACAAGCCCCTCTCGGTGAGGCGCCTCTTGACCGCAGGCTTAATCCGCGGCCCGGCGGGGCTGTGCGCGCCGCGGCCAGTGATGAAGAACAGAGTGTGGTAGCGCGGCCCACCTCTGTTCTGGGTCTCCCTCAACTTTTGAATATGAGTGTCGAGGAATATGTCTAACGACTCCCTCGCCTCCGCTACACGCAAAAAGTGTAGGTCGAGTGTGTAACTGTCCGGGTTATTTAACGCGTGGAGCTGCAATAGCGAACAGTCAAATCAACTGAGATACTTTCATTTTATTGTCCATTTAAAAAAAGGACGGTACGAGTGACGCGGGACATCATAACGAGTGACAGGTGACATCGATGTGACGTTCTGTATATCATGAGTTGATATTCGACTGATGATTATTTCTGAGTATTAATTATGATCGATTGCTCAAAAATGTTTAGGTATAGCTGTATGAACTGTATAATATTAAATATTAAACAAAAAATACTCGAAATGAATCATTTCAAGATGGCGGATGTTTGAAGTTCCATTTTCTGCACTTTCACTGATAACTTGGTACACGAGTATCTATTTCGATAGATTAATACAATTTTTACAGATTATTTAAATATGCATACACACTTTTCACTACTCTCCACGCCCTTAGTGCGTAACTTAAAAATATCAGGTAAATAATAACATGTTACATAAAAATTACGTAAATAAATTGGAAATCATCGTGATTTTAATTATAGCGTAATTTTTAAAAAGTAAGAAATATTAATTTCTTTCTATGTAATTAAAATTTGTATGTGATACATGGATGGATGCAGAAGTCGTGGAAGGCCACGACACACTTTCCATGATCAAATTGATCGTGTACTAGCAGAAGGTGATGTTAGGAGCCTTAAGAACAGACGAGCGTGCATGACAAGAGTTATGAATGTCAAAGAAGCAAGTGAGGTGTGTAAGAATAAGCCTAAATGGCGCTCTGTTGTTCGTGCCTACCCCGCAAGGGAACTGGCGTGAAGCTATGTATGTATGTATGTATGTGATACATAGGTCAAGTATAAGATATACTTAGCTAATATAGATATACTTAGTTAATTATTGATTGATAAGTATTTATAATTATACCATTACACAATTCGCATCTATCTATCAAACTGATTCTAGTAGTTGTCTGAACTATCGATGATGATATAATTAAAAGTTGGGATCGATATAGAAATGCACACATTATTGAATTAATTAAAATAAAAAGATTTATTATTTCAAAATATATATTTTACGTTTCGTTGCCTTTTTTATATTTAAAATGTAGAAAATATCAACAAGACAATTACGATTTATGTATAAACTTTTCGGTTATATAACAATCTCTAGGTTCCGTTACTATTTAAGAAAACAATAATGACTAACATAATGTTGTCATGTGTTAGGTTTATAAAAAAATAAGCTGCTTATGGTGTTTTAATCTGATAGTTTTATACTCTTACAAACTTAGTTCATTAGTATTTATATGAAACTTCAAACAGGGCTTCTTAGAATGACTCAACTATAGTTCTATCATGATATTCTAACATTTCGCTAATAAGTTGTCATTTTCATGCCTGTTCGTTGATATGTAATATATCAGAATTAATTGTAACATATCCCTATTGGATAGGCGACACATCTTGCAATCAAATATTATGCCTCGTTTACATTATTCCATGGCAGCAAGCACAAAAATGGCGAGCGAATTGGGCAGTGTGTACCAGTGTGTACGTAAATGCAACTTCAAAGACAAAGTGGACATAGAATACAATATGCTTTATTGCACACATTATATATAGTACACATCAGAATTAACAATATTTCAACTAGTACAATCGGTAATAGCGATTTTTTCCAGACAACCTTCTGGAGATAATCTTAAATATCTAATAATGGGTCGGTATTCAGTGCACATAATTTAAAAAATATATAATTATAAATACATATATTAATAGCAAATAAAAAATACACAAACAGAGAGAGAGAGACAACACTTATTGCACACCAAGGTATACCATTACAAATACAGACCATATTTACAATATTTTCTAGGCAGTACAATAGCCGACCTTATCGTTCAAAGCAAACTCTTAAGATTCAGGCAACCTAAATCAAAGAAATTTGAATTAAGTGATGTAGGTGCTACAGGATAAAGGCAATAGATACATAAATACTCAAACTAATTTAAGAAACAAATATATACATAGTCATTTTCATCCGTGCAGGAACGGAGAAAGAATACAATTTCCTGCGGCAAGGCGGCCTGTCGTAAGAGGCGACAAAACAACCCACAGCCAGGTGGTAGGGTATTTGCTCGACTGGATGGCGACCACCCCTGGTCTAGAGTATGCCGCCATAACAACCTTGTGTTGTGTTCCGGCATTAGTGACCAGGTTCCAGTCTCCCTTAAGAGAGCAGCAGCGCATTTGTAGCACCTTTGGTGTTGCAAATGTCCATAGGCGATGGTAACCGCTTTCCATTAAGTGGACCGTCTACCTGTCTGCTGAACTCCTGCAATAAAAAAAAAGAAATACATTTCAAAATACATGAGATGTTATAATAAATATATTGTTGTAGCATATATAGTTAAACTAAACTTCTAGGCGCTAAGAACCTCAGCCAGGAGGCCCAGCTCGCCATACACAACGCGGTGCTAGTACCTACGCTCACGTATGGTAGCGAGAGTTGGGTATGGAAGAGAGAGCATGAAAGTAGAGTAAACGCGGTTGAGATGCGAGCACTGCGCAAAATCTGCGGAGTGACGCTCGCGGACCGCGTTCGTAATACCGAAGTAAGAAAGAGAGTTGGTCTGAAAGAGAGTGTCGGGGTGAAGGTAAGGAAAGGAATGCTCCGATGGTTCGGGCATGTGGAAAGAATGCATGATGAAAGAATGACTAAACAGATATACAATGCAAAAGTGGATGGATGCAGAAGTCGTGGAAGGCCACGACACACCTTCCATGATCAAATTGATCGTGTACTAGCAGAGGGTGATGTCAGGAGCCTTAAGAACAGACGAGCGTATATGACAAGAGTTATGAATGTCGAAGAAGCAAGTGAGGTGTGTAAGAATGGGCCTAAATGGCGCTCTGTTGTTCGTGCCTACCCCGCAAGGGAACTGCCGTGAAGTTATGTATGTATGTATGTATGCATATATAGCATGATTATATTGTGTTAATCAGACAGCTATTTGTGGACATATAGTGTTTTCTGAGCTTTCTAAATGTTGGTAAGAATTTGGCCTCTCTGACTATAAAAGGCAGCATATTCCAAAGTTTCACAACCTGCATTGTAAAAGAATTATCATAATAGGATGAAGTGTGTGCAGGCGTCAGAAGTTTTTGACACGTATCATGGGGCAAATTGTGGGCAGTGAATAGGCGAAGCAATTTAAAACGTTCCTTAAGGTACTGGGGACTATTAGGAGTAAATAACATGCATGTATATTTATATATAAACAAATATACATAAACTTACATACACATACGTAAATTACTGTTTACAAATTTAGATAGTGATGTTTGACGAGTTTATTAGAAGACTAGGATATGCCCGTGACTTCGTAAACGCTCGACTTGAAATTCCCGCGGGATTCCCGGGACGCAAAGTATCGCAGCATTTAAAAAAGACTTAAGGTATCGTTAAATGAAAACTGTGTCGGAATAAACTAAATTTTATGCATCCGAAAAACTTCAAACCGCTCCCGGGAAAATTCCCCCGGGGTTTCCGGGATAAAAATATCACTTACTTTATTACTTTAAATTTGCTATTGATCAGTAAAAAAAATCACATTGGGATTAGATTTTTTTTATCTGGTCATATTAAATCATTCCCATAAAATTCCCGCGTAGTTCCCGAAATCTAAAAAAAAATTGCACCGTGTTCTCCATCGATTATATAATGTATTCCAATTGGTTTTTTTTAAATAGCTTCAATGTACAGACACGGCATGTTTAGAATATTATATATGTAAGTGACTTTGCACTTCTTATTCATGGAAATATTATCAAATTTTGAAAGTGTATAATAATAAATTATACACGCGGTTGCAAGTCGCTCGCGTTAAATAGCACGGACAGACAGACACAGACGGCGGCGTCTCAGGCGCCGCCAATCAAGATCTCTCCACGTCCCTGCGAGGGACGCTAGGAGACATAGCCCCCCCCACAGGATAGACTAGGCGTGTTGCTGGGAAGTTTCTTTCGCCGTTTCTTCTCTCCCAGCCATAACACGTTGCGAAACGGCAGTAAGATAGCGTAGGCCGCCGCAAACCACCGATCCCGGCCCGCCGGAATCCTTCCCCTCGGGCTTTATATTACCCGTCGCCCGTTCTCAATTAGTGCTTTGTGTCGCCCTATGGTGGCCATCATTAAATTCATCCCCCTCTCATGGCAACAGTTCAGCCGAGGTAAAACTCCTTAGGGAGCTCCCTCGAGCAAGTTGCCCCCCCGGGCTCGAGCGCCTTCGCTTCGCGAAGGCACTCGCCCCAAAAACCCCGGTAAAGTTGTAAGGTCTTCGGACCAACAACATAAAGTCAAGTCCAATAAAAAACTGTGCCTTCCAAGCCTAAATATTAAAAAAAAACTTACATGGATCAGGGACGCTGCTGCTAGACTGTTCGACTGTTCGTACTTGAGTTTATGAAACGAGGCTACCTCTGAATAATAGTTGGCAACTTGTGTCATACCACGACCAATATAATCTTGAGCTTTTTGGTAACATCTGAAATTCAAAATTATAGATTGATATACGTTTTTTCCTCACCGAAATAAACTGTGCAGAACTGTAGATGTATCAGAAAATAATATCATTAAAACTCAATAATTCAAAAATACATATTTCAATATAAACTAGCTGTACCCGCGACTTCGTCCGCGTGGACTTTTTTTTTCGAGGAACCCTAATTTTAAAAGTAGCTAAAGTTACTACTTTTACATAAGGTGAAAGTCTCGACAAAATCGGTACAGCCGTTTCAAAGATTATTCGGAACAAACAATCAGACAGACAAAAAATGTTTAAAAATTGATTTTTCGATATATGTACCGTATATCCCTATTAATATTATAAATGCGAAAGTAACTCTGTCTGTCTGTCTGTCTGTCTGTCTGTCTGTCTGTCTGTCTGTTCCGTTTTCACGTAAAAACTACTGCACCGATTTGGATGAAACTCAGTATATATATATTTTCGATGCCGAGAATGAACATAGGATACTTTTCATCCCGGAAAATGGGATAGTTTCCGGGATAAAAATATATTTGTCTGTTTGTTTGTTATGCTTTTACGGAAAAAGTAATGGGCCGATTTGGCTGAAATTCGGTACGTATGTCAATTAAATACCGAGGGTGGACATGGGATACTTTTCATTTTGGCCTTTTCGGTCATTTTGGCCATTTAGGCCATTTTATTTATTTTGGTTAATTTTGGCCATTTTAGTCATTTTGGTCATTTTAGCCCTTTCGGTTATTTTGGCCATTTTGGTCATTTTGGTCATTTGGCCTTTTTGGTCATTTCAGTCATTTTGACCTTTTTGTTCATTTTGGCCTTTTTGGTCATTTTGGTGATTTTAGTCATTTTAGCCATTTCGGTTGATGTGGCCATTTTGGTCATTTTGGCCATTTCGGTCATTTGGCCTTTTTGGTCATTTCAGTCATTTTGGCCTTTTTGGTGATTTTCGCCATGTTGGTCATTTTGGCCATTTCGGCCATTTTGGCCTTTATGGTCATTTTAGTCATTTTGATCATGTCGGTCATTTTGGCCTTTTTGATTGAAATTTGACTTTTGTCACAACAGAAAATTTTCCCTTCGAAATGTAATGGTGCAATCTTAGTAAATTTATTAAATATCTCTCGCAGTGCTATTTTTACCCTTTCCTTAATAGTTTTGATTTAATCATATGGTCCTTCGATTTCGGCGATAAAATAAATACCAGCCCATTGGCACGAAAAATTTTAACACGTAAGGCGAAATAGGTGCAATAGAAGTTGGAGCAATATTACTCTTCAGCATCCACCTATAAAAAGGGTAAACAGCGAGCGCAACATATTTTCCGTTTGCTGCAAATAAAAAAAAGCATCGAGAGCAATCATCACCATCAAGAGGAAAAGTCAAAATTTTCATCAAAGGTTTGGCCGACATTTTGAAATTAAATTACAAGAGAGTCGAGGAAAATTTCACTTCATAGAAGATAGCGACGTCTACAGCTATTTCAGGATAACAGTGCATGCTGTTTTACGGACATTTATTTTTCCAAAGAAGATTTAAACAGGACTTTGACACGGTTTTCTTTTTTAGTGACAGTTTATTTATAATTTCTTTGATAGACTTCAACGTCAGACAATATTTATTTTATTAGTGTTAATTATATATTTTAGTTTAGTTTTACATAATTATAATGGAAGACCTTAAAAAATTAAGAGCGGCTCGAGGCTATGTTAAATCAGCTCTTAGTAGGATATTTAGTTTTTTGGAAAATGCATTAGAAATACAAACTACTTCAAATTCGATTTTAAAAGCAAAACAAAAACGGTTGGAGCAATTATTTCATGAATTCGAAAATTATAATAAAGAAATTTTGTTTTATGACGAAAGTGATAATGGCAATAGCGAAGAGATTGAAGAAAAATTCTTTAACGCCCTTGAGATTCTCAATGAGCTCATAAACGCTAATTCTGAAGCCGATACAGGTAATTGTTCAACTTTTAAGGCGAAGCTGCCAACAATTCATATACCTAGCTTCACGGGAAAATATAGTGACTATACACCCTTCATCAATCTCTTCACAGCAATAGTGCACAATGACAAATCACTAGATAAGATCCAAAAATGATATTACCTTAGATCATTTTTACAAAAAGAGCCACATGATTTAATTAAAAACCTCCCTTTGGCTCCAAATAGTTATGACGAAGCCCTTCAACTGCTAAATGACCGTTATAACCACACTTTCAAAATTGTTAATGAACACATTAATTCGTTACTCGACATGCCTTCCTTGTATAAATCAACACCAAGTAATATTCGCGAGTTTGTGTCACGCATAAAACAATGTTTAGGTGCCTTAAAAAACTTAAACATTCCAACAGACACTTGGAATCCTATTTTATTAGCGGTTTTATATCGAAAATTAGATTCGTATACATTAATAGCCTATCAATTAGATAGGAATGCAACTGTGGATTCAACTGTAGCTGAGTTTTTGTCATACCTGGATAAGAGGGCCTTAGCTTTGGAATACGTTCAGTCTTCATCATCCTCAGACAAAATCCACAATCCTAAGGTAGCTATAAACATGACTACTACCTTTGGATCCAGATCATGTTTATACTGTAAGTCTGCAGAACACAAATTATACACTTGTTCTGATTTTAAACTTTTGGCAACCTCTGATAAATTACACTTTGCTAAAGATAATAGATTATGCAAAGTGTGTCTGAATGCTCACCAAGGTAAGTGCAAATATCACTTTCGGTGCAAATTATGCAGGCAGGCACACAATACTTTGCTTCACGAAGAGGTCTTACCTTCGCAACCAACTGTGTCACTGATATCTAATGCATCTTCTAATAAAGTTTTACTACCGACGGTTAAAGTAAAACTTTATTCAAAAAGTGGCCAGGAGGTGCGCATAAAGGCAATATTGGACTCGGCTTCCCAAATATCGATCGCAACGAACAAGTTAATAAATATTTTAGGTATTACTCCTACAAAGTGTAACATCAACATAATAGGGGTCAGCAATAAAAATAATGCAGTTCATTATTCTGTGCCTTTTGAAGTGTTCTCACCTACTGCACCATACAAGGTGACAATTGATTGCCTTGTCTTGGATAAAATAACGTCCAAGATTCCTCAATCCAAGGTAGATGTTTCATCCCTTCACATTCCTTCTGGAATGCAATTGGCAGATAACGATTTTGGTATACCATCCGATATTAGCATGTTAATAGGCGCTGATATATTTTTCCAGGTGATGATTCCAGAGCAACATAATTTGCTTGATCACTTTGCTTCCCAACATGAATTCGATACTCATGATCAACACCTGCAACCTCGCTTTATTAATACAAAATTCGGGCATGTAGTCGCTGGAGCCTTGCCACAGCTGCAGCGGTCTGATTGTAATTCAAGTAAGGTTTCTTTACTATGTTTGGAAGGTGAATCCAATATAAACGAAACTTTAGAAAATTCTTTGAAAACAGAAGATATGAAACCTGCAATGAACAGATTTCAGAACCAGAGCTATGCAAAACTATATCCAACACTGCAACTCTGTATCGTGATAACAGATTGCAGGTTGACTTGCCGTTAAGGTTTCCCGTAAGCGAGATAAATAATTTGATTGGGGATTCTTTAGATTTGGTTTTATATAGGTTTTTAAAATTAGAGCAGAAGTTACACAGAAATACTAAATTTTATTCTTTTCTCAATAAATACTGCAAGAAAATGCCGCGCTTGTGGGCTTTTATATTCAGGTTTTCCAATAATTTAACCTCGCATCAAATAGGATATTTACAACCCTACCTTGATAGACAAAATTTTCTTAAGGTAGGTGGCAGGGTTCATGCACTTAGGTCATTACACGTTGCATCCTTGTTGTGCAGAATAAATAAAAAATATTGGGCAATAAACAGGTACAATCATATAAAAAATATAACTTATAAGTTAGTGCGTTTTAAAATAAAAGAAGTAGAATCTGCTTAACAATTTATGAGTAGCTTAAAAGGCGTTAGCTAAGAATAATGTTTTATTATAGTTATTGTTCCAATGATGTTTATGTTTTTATTGAAAAGTTATAATTGTAGTAATTAAATTTCAATTTTGTTTCTATACCGTTAAATGTTCATACGTTAAATTATCAAATTATATAAGGTATAAGGTATTGTAATTTATATCTATATTTTATAAGACAATCAGCGTGATACCAGTATGCTGGCTTCAAGGGATAACGACATATTACCCAAGAGGTAACGAAAATTAAAATATTATTCGGTATGGTGCTTAGTTTCACCGCCGCGCCCCAGCATGTTGGCAACACCAACAAAACAATTGAAATTTGACTTTTGTCACAACAGAAAATTTTCCCTTCGAAATGTGATGGTGGTAAATGGATTTTAGTAAATTTATTAAATATCTCTCGCAGTGCTATTTGGTAGTAGGGGTAGTATTGGTAGTTTTGGTTTGTATATTTGGTAGTTATGGTAGGTAGATTTGGTAGATTCGGTTATTTTGGTAGTTGTGGTAGTTTTGGTAGTGGTGGTAGTTTTGGTTTGTAGATTTGGTAGTTATGGTAGTTTTGGTTGGGAAATTTGGTAGATTCGGTTGTTTTGGTACTTGCGGTAGTTTTGATAGTTGTGGTAGTTTTGGTAGTTTTGTTAGTTGTGGTGGTTTTGGTAGTTGTGGTAGTTTTGATTGGTAGATTTGGTAATTGTGGTAGTTTTGGTAGTTTTGGTAGATTTGGTAGTTGTGGTAGTTTTGGTTTGTAGATTTGATAGTTTCGGTAGTTGTGGTAGTTTTGGCAGTAGTGGTAGTATTGGTAGTTGTGGTAGTTTTGGTTTGTAGATTTGGTAGTTATAGTAGTTTTGGTTGGTAGATTTGGTACATTCGGTTATTTTGGTAGTTGTGGTAGTTTTGGTTTTTAGATTTGGTAGTTTTGATAGGTTTGGTTGGTCAATTTGATATATTCGGTTGTTTTGGTAGTTACGGTGTTTTGATAGTTGTGGTAGTTTTGGTAGTGGTGGTAGTTTTAGTAGTTGTGGTAGTTTGGTTAGTTGTGGTGGTTTTGGTAGTTGTGGTAGTTTTGATTGGTAGATTTGGTAATTGTGGTAGTTTAGGTAGATGTGGTAATTTTGGTTGGTGGATTTTGTAGTTTTGGTTGGTAGACTTGGTAGTTTCGGCAATTTTAGTACGTTTGATAGTTTTGGTCGTTTTTGTAGTTTACACAATATTTAGTTATATGAATAAAACTAGAACGGGTTGAAATAGGGTATTAAAGTTTGTACGGGAGACCAATCATTTATCAAGTTTATAGATATACAGATTCATAATCTTAAAAAAAATGTGACTTTCATTTGATCTGTCTGTCTGAATACCGAAAATGGACATAGATACTTTTTATCCCGGTAGATGGGATAGTTTGCGATATAAAATGAAGTAAATCTTCCGAGGGTAAATAGCACCAACATAAAAATACAATACAATATATCCTGTATAATGCCTGCTCTTAAAACAAGAGGTACGCACTAGAGTTTGACGCGCGGCGGAGCCGCGGCGTAAACTCTAGTACTTTTATATTTTGACATTACAAACAGACACTTAAATTTTATATATTTGTATCCCTATTAATATTATAAATGCGAAAGTAACTCTGTCTGTCTGTCTGTTCCGTTTTCACGTAAAAACTACTGGACCGATTTTGCTGAAACTCAGTATATATATATTTTCGATGCCGAGAATGAACATAGGATACTTTTTATCCCGGAAAATGGGATAGTTTCCGGGATAAAAGTATATTTGTCTCTCTATTTGTTATCCTTTTATGGAAAGACTATTGGACCGATTTGGCTGATACTCGGTACATATGTAATTTGAATAACGAGGGTGGCCAAGGGATACTTTTCATCCCGGATACTGGGATAGGTTTTGGGATAGATTTATGTAAAGTTTATCCCGGAAACTAGGATAGGTTTTTTATTTGTGGTTTGCCATTTTTGTCATTTTGTTTATTTTGGTCAATTTGGTCGTTTAGGTAGGTTTGGTTGTTTTGGTAGTTGTGGTAGTTTTGGTTGGTAGTTTTGCTATTTTCGGTAGTTTTGGTAGTTTCGGTTGTTTTGGTAGTTGTGTAGTTTTGGTTGGTAGTTTTGCTATTTTCGGTAGTTTATGCTGGTAGTTTTGGTAGTTGTGGTAGTTTTGGTAGTTTTGGTAGTTTTGGTAGTTGTGGTAGTTTTAGTAGCTGTAGTTGTACAAACCGTTTCCTTTATTACTAGTTTAATATAAATTAGCATTAAATAACATTAAACAGTTCTAGTTCATTTTGTATTTGATAAATTAGCGACAATTTTGTTTGAATTAGATTAGTATATATTTTTATTTGACGCGTGAGCCAGTGAGGGTAGAAATTGCGGCGAGAGTCACTCGCTGCGCTCGTCGTGTACGGACATATGTCGGAAGTCGTTCGTTGTTAAATCCACCTCATAAGAGACTCGTTTCGTATTTTGTGTAAAATATTCGCAATTGTCGCCAACCAGTGCATCAGTGCTGCATCGTCGTCACGAGTGTTGTGAAATTACTCGTTTTTAAACAAAATTGTGTTCACGAAGAAAGGAGTCGGCGCCGGCCAGTGGACTCGAACCCGATCTTTGCAAGGTGAGTTGACCTACTCGTTGTAAGATTTATTCTTACTGGCCAACTAATCGTTTTTCGCAAACAATTCGCAATAATACAGTCCGCTTAGGTGCAATCCCAACGTTGGGGATTGTACAGTAGTAGTTTTGGTTTGTAGATTTGGTAGTTATGGTAATTTTGGTTGGTAGATTTGGTAGATTCGGTTATTTTGGTAGTTGTGGTAGTTTTGATAGTTGTGGTAGTTTTAGTTTGTAGATTTGGTAGTTTTGATTGGTCGATTTGGTATATTCGGTTGTTTTGGTAGTTGCGGCAGTTTTAATAGTTATGGTAGTTGTGGTAGTTTTGGTAGTTGTGGTAGTTTTGGTAGTTGTGGTAGTTTTAGTTTTTGTGGTAGTTTTGTTAGTTGTGGTGGTTTTGGTAGTTGTGGTAGTTTTGATAGTTGTGGTAGTTTTGGTAGTAGTGGTAGTTTTGGTAGTTGTGGTAGTTTTGGTAGTTGTGATAGTTTTAGTTTTTGTAGTAGTTTTGTTAGTTGTTTTGTTAGTTGTGGTGGTTTTGGTGGTTGTGGTAGTTTTGGTAGTTGTGGTAGTTTTGGTTTTTGTGGTAGTTTTGTTAGTTGTGGTGGTTTTAGTTTGTAGATTTGGTAGTTTTGGTTGGTCGATTTGGTATATTCGGTTGTTTTGGTAGTTGCGGCAGTTTTAATAGTTGTGGTAGTTTTGGTAGTTGTGGTAGTTTTGGTAGTTGTGGTAGTTTTGGTAGTTGTGGTAGTGTTGGTAGTTGTGGTAGTTGTGGTAGTTTTGGTAGTTGTGGTAGTTTTGTTAGTTATGGTGGTTTTGGTAGTTGTGGTAGTTTTGTTAGTTGTGGTGGTTTTGGTAGTTGTCGTAGTTTTGATTGGTAGATTTGGTAATTGTGGTAGTTTTGGTTGGTGGATTTAGTAGTTTTGGTTGGTAGATTTGGTAGTTTCGGTAGTTTTAGTACGTTTGGTAGTTTTAGTCGTTTGTGTAGTTTACACAATATTTAGTTATATAAATAAAACTAGAACGGGTTGAAATAGGTTATTAAAGTTTATATGGGGGACCAATCATTTATCAAGTTTATAGATATAAAAATTCATAATCGTTAAAAAAAATGCGACTTTCACTTGATCTGTCTGTCTGAATACCGAAAATGGACATAGATACTATTCATCCCGGTAGGTGGGATAGTTTGCGATATAAAATAAAGTAAATCTTCCGAGGGCATATAGCACCAACATAAAAATACAATACAATATATCCTGTATTAACGCCTGCTCTTAAAACAAGAGGTACGCACAAGAGTTTAACGCGCGGCGGAGCCGCGGGGTAAACTCTAGTTAATATTATAAATGCGAAAATAACTCTGTCTGTCTGTCTGTTCCGTTTTCACGTAAAAACTACTGGACCGATTTGTGCTGAAACTCAGTGTATATATGTTTTCGATGCCGAGAATGAGCATAGGATACTTTTTATCCCGAAAAATGGGATAGTTTCCAGGATAAAAATATATTTGTCTTTCTGTTTGCCTTAATGAAGTGCGTGGAGTAAACGTGAGTGCACGAACAATAAGAAGAAGGTTAAAGGAAGCGGATATCACCCGTTTTAGACCAGCAAATGGTCCAAAGTTGTCTGTACCTCACAGACAAGCTCGCTTAAGATTTGCGCGTGATCACCTGAATTGGACAGAAGAGCAATGGACCTCCGTATTGTTCACGGACGAGTGTAGGACATGTTTATATGGTGCAGATGGTCGCAGAAGAGTCTATCGTCGACGTGGGGAGCGATATGCTCAAAGTTGCATTGAGGAGCGTGTTCCTTTTGGAGGCGGTTCGTGTATGGTCTGGGGTGGCATATTGATGAACGGGCGAACAAAACTTGTGCTCATAGACATGGTCCGTCAAAACGGTAATAGAGGGCGTTTGACTGCACATCGCTACATAACAGAGATTTTAGAAGATCACGTGGTGCCTTACATGGGATTCATAGGCGAAAAATTTACTTTAATGCAGGATAACGCCCGGCCGCACGCTGCTGCACAAGTTCGACAATATTGCGAAGAGGTTGGGATACGTACAATGAATTGGCCAGCACGCAGCCCGGATCTTAATCCCATTGAGCATGTTTGGGACAATTTAAAAAGAGCTGTATATGCGAGAAACCCTTTGCCCACGACAGTGGCAGCACTAAGAACAGCACTTTCAGAAGAATGGGACAATATTCCGCAAGATCTTTTAATAACCCTAATAAAATCTATGCGGAACCGATTAGAATCCGTAATAAGGGCACGTGGAGGTAATACACCTTATTAAAACATAAATAAACCCTTGCATAAAGTTTGTGTCTATTGTTAAAACCAATTTTTTAATTAAACCAATTTTCCTTAAATTTCTGTTTTTTCTTCAAAAAAAGTCTTAAGGTCCTTTCCAGTACACAAACTTAAACTTAAGGATATGATCCTACGCTGTTTTAAAGTTCACGAACCAATCTAGAGGTTTCAATTTAAATCTGTATAGAAAGTTTGCATACTTGGTTAAAATATTTATTTCAAAGTCGTCTCTTATTTTGATGCAGTTTATGAGTCCGTCAGTGTATATTAATAATAATAGCTTTAAAAATAAGTTATTTTATACTTGTTAGTTTTTTAGTTCTTGAAGTCGGTTTTTTTAAACGAAGTTTTTTTTATTTTATGTAGTTCTAACAACACGCGGCCGCCCCGATCTTTTCTGGTATTCGACAGACGAAGTGTTGTTGTATCTGTTGATAGTACGATATACGAACATACGGCTGATACCAAGCTTTTGAAGTGTCTGGAATATGACCGACGGCTCCATACCCACTATGTGCAAGGCGATCACTGCAATCCTATTTTCTTTAACACCCCATTCCATATTGTAATTTGATAAGAAACACGAAAAAATATGTGAAATGGCGCAAAATCGAAAGAAGTTTTTAAAATAATATACGTGTTCCAAATTCAAAATAAATAAAAAGTTGAAAAAAATAAAAGTTTTTATGTAACAGTATTTATGGCCAGACTAGTTGTAGTCATATGTATTAATCTAGACTAGAATTGCCCATAGAAATGCGATGGAGCACAAAATATGTAAGAATCCGAATGGCGGCGACGTAGTTTACAACTCGTCACGTCTCGTTTCTCATGGGCGCGAAACGCGGGCTATGGAGAGCCGCTTTACTACGATGAATGTTAGGGGAGGAAAGAATAGTAAATTAGACATGGTATGTCAGATGATGAATGAAAGCAAAATAGATTTATTATGAGTGAGCGAGACGAAGCAGAAAGGATGTGAAACTACTAAATGCGGTTCATATACAGCTTATTGGTCAGGAGTGCAAGCTACAGACAGAGGAAGTCAAGGCGTAGGCCTTATCCTCTCAGAAAGAATGGAAGAATGTGTGAAAGAGTATGAATGTGTCAGCCCAAGACTTGCATGGGTAAGATTGAAAATTGGTTTGACTCGACTTTTCGTGGTAGGGACACGAGTTCGAAAAACCCCTCAAGAAAAAGTTGTGAAGAAGAGAAAGACAAGTTTTGGGCCTGTCTGTGAGATGTCCTACTTACGTGTAAACAGAACGAAAGAATAATTGTGTTAGGTGAATTAATTGGCTGGGTAGGATTGAAACGCGATGGATATGAAAGAGTGTTAGGTTGTTAGATACATATGGAGATGAAAGAATAGATATGAATGGGAAAAATTTGCTTGAAATATGTTTAGAATGTAACTTGTGCGTGACTAATACAATCTTTACAAATTCTGGAGGCACCAAAATTTGTGTAAATCTGAATCTAGTACACTACAAAAAATAAAAGTTGCGAGAGGAAGAGGTGAAAATAGAATACAATGCTAAACTAGAAGAAAAATTTATTGGAATCAATGATATATGCAAGTTAGACGACTTATGGATGGCTTTTAAAACTAAAGTTGTGAGTGTAGCTACTGAAGTATGTGGTACAGCTAAAAGAAAAACAGGCAAATGCGTCAAGAATGTTTGGTGGGATAGGGAAGTACAGAGCGTAGTGGATGATAAAACGAAAGCATGGAAAGATTGGTTAGCTGTAAGAGCTGACATAAGACTGAAGAATGCAAGAAAAGAAGATGTAGATAAAGCTAGAAATCTATATAAGAAAATGATTGTAATAGTGAAAGAAATGGTCAAAAGGAAAAAGAATGAACAGAAAGATGAGTTTGATGAAAGAATTTCCGAAGATTTCCAAAGTAATACTTTTGGAAGTCCATAAAAAGAGTCAGGGGAGACTGTAAATTCTGAGCTCAATGTAATTACAGATAAAAATGGATGCATTGTGAAACAAGAAGAATGTATACTAAACCGATGGAAAGAATATTTTGAGGAATTATTTAAAAGAGGTATATCAGGTGTAAACAGTATGACTGATGTAAGGGAGGAAAGAGAGGATAATAGCGATAGTATAGATATGAATGAAATAGTGAAAGCTTTAAATAGTATGAAATTAGGAAAGGCTGCGGGGTGTGATAACATTACCGTAGAAATGTTGAGAGCTGAACAAGGCCTGGTCACAAGCCAATTGTACCGCCTTTTCAACATGTGCTGGGTGATAACGACAGAGTGATAAGAACTGAACTGTGGTCAGTATTATCTAAGTGTGGGGTAACAGACAACCTGATACAATCACTAAAGTCTCTCTATGACGATTCCAGTGCTTGTGTTAGGATCAATGGGGCCTACTCCGAATCGTTTAACATCGAAAAAGGTGTTAGACAGGGTTGCTTAGCATCGCCGTGACTATTCAACCTTTTTATGAACAGTTGCTTGGATGGTTTGTAAGAAATTGAAAGTGGTTTAAGAATGAATGGGTTACTCATCAAATGTTACTCTACGCCGATGATCAAGTTATACTTGCATCGTCGGGAAAAGAGTTACAGGAGATGGTAACGCTTATGGACGAATCTTTTAAAAATAAGGGTATGAAAATTAATGTAGAGAAGACGAAAGTTATGGTGTTTGAAAGAGATGAAAGGATGAGAAGGTGTAACGTACAGATAGGAAAAGAAAGACTAAAGCAAGTTAAAGAGTTTGTTTACCTAGGGTGCATGTTTACCAGAGACGGAAAGCATGAAAGTGATATTGAAAGGAGAGTAATGGCAGGTAATAAGGTGAATGGAGCGTTGAACTCTTTTATGAACAGCCGGAAAGTGTCTGTAAAATCACGTCTGGCTGTATATCAAGGGATATTAGTACCAACGCTAATTGTATGTAATGTAATGTAATGTACTTACAGATTTCGTCGAATCAAATGCTGTTCAGCCTCTTCACGAAAATCATTCACAGTTGACATTTGTACCACCTCGCCTTTTGTCAATAAAGGCCACTCTACTTCAGACAGCGCCTGAAAATATAATTTCAAAACACGTGTAAATAACGTCTCTAATTCGGCTTTCAAATACATGATTTTCGATTTTTTTCTCAATATTTTTTCGCTTCTTAAAAACATTGGTTTGTATCTTATAATGTGAGTAGTACCCTAATAAACACACTTGACGTGGAGAATTCACAAAAATGCAATATTTGTTAAGCAAAAATCTATATAAAAATTTAAAAACATGACAAATAATCTATAACAAAGTTTGGGGGCCTCTGATTTAAAGCAAAAATGCCTTTTGTTAATAATCGAATCAGTATGTCTTGGGAGTACATCCATGTTTAATATTATTTATATTAATTAGATGTGATACTAGAGAGTGGTGGAATATTGCAACAGAATAAGTATATCAACGCGCACCGCGTTCATACCAACTCGATTCAATTTATTTCATTCTGAGACTCAGAGTAGGAGAGCGAGACAAAATATCCTAAAGTGAGATAGATCGTTTATATGCTTAATGGGTACTGAAATTTTGACATTACTACCTAAGCAAATTTAGCCCAATGGTTTACCAAGCGCAATAGTAAAAAACAGGTACAGGGTTCGCATCCTAAGGCTGTACGTTTCTTTTTATTTTTCCAAGAATTTTTTACAGAGGTAAACTTTATTAAAATGATGTTATTATAATAGGTTGGGGAAAAAGTCTTTTCGCATATAGTATGTATGAACTTGTAATAAGATCTCTGGCTATACCATTTGTATCTGGCTGGTTTTGGTATCATTAAAAAGTTTTAATTTTAAGGAAGACAATTGCAAATTCAAATTAGGAAAATGTGTGATTTTCATTTGTTTTTCTTATTGTTAAAATGAGTGAATCTAATGAAGAAATTCGATACATTTTAAAATTTTACTACAAAAAAGTTAAAAATGCAACACAAGCCGCGAAAATTTGTGATGTTTATGGACCTAATGCAGTATCTGTGAGAGTAGCGCAAATTTGGTTTAAGCGTTTTCAATCCGGAAATTTTGATATCAAAGATGCACGTCGCTCTGGTCGCCCTGTTACGGACAAAATTGATGCAATTTTTAAAAAAGTGGAGCAAGATCGGCATATTAGTAGTTACGATGTAGCTGGAGAACTGGGAATTGATCACAAAACGGTTTTGGCGCATTTGAAAAAAGCTGGGTACACAAAAAAGCTCTATATTTGGGTGGCTCATGAGCTCACTGAAAGAAACCTAATGAACCGTGTACTCATTTGTGATTCTTTATTACGACGTAATGAAACCGATACATTTTTGAAGAAGCTGATAACTGGTGATCAAAAGTGGATCACGTACGACAAGAACGTGCGAAAAAGATCGTAGTCAAAGGCCGGTCAGGCTTTACAGTCTGTGGCGAATCCCAGGTCAACTCGCAACAAGGTGATGCTGTGTGTATGGTGGGATTGAAAGGGCATTATTCGTTATGAGCCGCCAGGCAGGACCATCGATTCTGAAGCTTACGGTACAAGCGGCATGCAGGAAAACAAGCTTCGTACGCCGAAGAAAAACGCCAACCACGTCGTGTGACATCGGTTGACAACTTCGACGCTGACGCTATTCGCCGCCATATATATGACTATTACTTGCGCAAAAAAAAAATTGTAGTTTCTTTACGTGAATATGGTTTGTTCCATGGTCAAAAATCGTCATTAAGCTTGGTTTTGAAAGAAATTGGATTTTCTTATAAAAAATCAGACAAACGTATAATATTGATGGAGCATCATGACGTTACTATGGCTCACTGCGAATTTTTGATCGAAGCCAAAAAGATATCAGATTGGTCAAATGTTATTTTCACTGACGAGACTTGGTTAAATGCAAACCACACAGTATCTAAGAACTGGACTGACGACACCGCCGCTTCCACTAGTTCAGTGCCTATAGGAAAAGGTGAACGCCTTATCATATGCCATGCAGGGTCTACGAAAGGATTTATGTCAGATGCTTTACTAGCCTTTAAATCCAAGAAAACAGTGGACTACCACGAAGAAATGAACGCGGAGATTTACGAAGGATGGTTTAAAGAAATGGTGCAATCTCTGGAAGAATCGTCGATAATTATTATGGACAACGCCACATATCACTCCAGACAAATTGATAAAATGCCGACGCAGGCCAATAAAAAACAAGAGATAATCGACTGGCTCCAACGTCATGGCGAAAATGTGGATAATACTTTATTAAAAGTACAATTAGTGAATATTTTAAAATAGAAAAAAAGCCCCCCTAAAAGATATATTACCGACGAAATATCTGCCGAATGTGGTGATTGGGTTCTTCGACTTCCGCCGTATCATTGCCAGTACAATGCTATAGAACTAATATGGGCACAAATCAAAGGACACGCCGCTCGAAACAATACCCATCCCCCTTTTACGGCAAACAAGATGTTAGATTTATTAAAAAATGCATGTGCGGAAGTAACCGCCGAACACTGGGAAATAATTGTGAGAAGAACCTAAAACATTATAGCGTCGGATTGGGAAATTCATGTGGCATTCGATAATATAGAAGTACAGGAACTTATAATAAATGTTGGGAAGAGCTCATCCAGTGACGGTGACGATTCATCAGATTTTGATTAAAATAAATAAATAAAGAATCAACATAATATAATTACATCTTGTAATGAAATTTAATATTAGTTAATAAATTTGTACAAAATTATCCGGCAATAGTTTAGTTTCTTACACTTTGTAAAAAAATATCGGGTCTGTTATCGTGTTACGTTTATCGATAGCTCCATCCCTATCAGTTTCTCCGACTCTGCTATGACCTTGTACGTACGTAAGCGTCATATTTTTATTAAATAATGTATACATAATGTAAAAAAGACGCTCGTTCAAGTTTCCACAGGAGCTATCATCGAGAAAATAAAGAAATGGAAATAGTATAGTGACAACCCACTCCGCCACTATACAATTTGCCGAATGGATGAATTTTTTATATTGTTCATAATTCTAATTATCCACGTGTCAACATAATTTCTATTGAGAAACATAGATGGCCCTTTCGAATGTTAATGTTACCGGTAAGATTGATTTAAATACATTTTATTGTCAATAGTATAAAAGTCCAAATGAAATGAAATATAAAAATATAGAAAAGTATTTTTATTTCATTTTATAAAATTATTTAAGAAGAGAAAAAGACCATTTTATCAATTTTAATATAAAAATAAAAAATCTACTAGATCAAGTGAAGCTAGTAGGGGTTCGAACCCACACAGCCTGTGATTTAAACCAGTTCTCTGCCGTATACGCCAAATAAGTATAGCGCGATCGGTTCGAAATTCTCATTATTATTGCTCCTTCGTTTATTTAAAATTATTTTTCAATCTCTCATCTCTAGTAAAGCGGCGCGTCTATTCAGCACGAAGCCCTCGGACGTATTGATAAATTTCATACATTGGGACCGGAAGCGTGATTTTTAGTCATTTATAATAAAATAATTAATTACTTCCAAATTCGCTAAGTAACCGAATAAAAGAACTATAATTATTATATTTCTTATAATATGATATGTTACTGATATTTATTTTAGCGATGTACGATTAACAGTAATAACAATATACAAGATTGAAGAACACGTTTAGAGGTTACTTTGCAATTATTTTCTATCGAGAAAATTTATCGAAAATCCGTTTTGAATACAGGGGTTACCTCAGAAATATGATCAAGATTGACATATATTTTTTTCACCGCAATAAAGTGTGTATATTACTGTAACAACGGCTGAAAAATCGATCAAAAAACGCTATTTGTCTGTTGTCTCGCTGTTAATATATGTCGTTGAAGACCATTGGCCATAAGAACAGTCGGCTTTTTCGTCGGGTCATGGGACGGCCAACAGATACCCTTTCAACAATTGAATTTAATCTAAATGTAGCAACATTAATCAGCGATTATCTCTGTATGCGCTATAAAGAAAGGCACCTTAGGATAAACTCCGGTCATTGTAAGACTTTGTGGGTAATGAGACCAAAAAGGCCTGTACTACTTTTATTGTTATTGCGAGTTAAAGTAAAAAATCAGCAGATACAAGAGTAAATAAATACATATTATAAAAATATGAAGTAAATTATAAAAAATTGATAGTGAAAAATAATATGAATACTTGGGAATTATCTGAAAATGATTGACAACACATACTGTATAGGAAAAATCAAGTAATTGATATTCCCATGTAATTGCGTATATGAATTACTTCATTGTAATAAACTTTTAACATAAACATTTTAAAAGACAGCTTTAGAATTATGATGTGATAGTTCGTTACAATCGAGCACTCTTTCAAAAACGAGAAGGCTGTAATGTTTACAAAATGATAAAAATATTTCAGTTAATTAATATTTGAGTCCCTACTGTTAACCACCCCATTGAGAAAAGGCCATAAATTTTTTTATGTTGTGACTCGAGAAAAATAACTTTTCGTGAATATGGGTCTAAATGTTCAATAACAGGAGATCATTGTTCCACATTGAATACGATAATATTGCGCTCTTGACCATACAACAATTGGTGTGTAAGCTAGTGAAATAATCATAAATATGTTTTTTTTTAACTTTAAATACCTTACGTTCTTTTTCTAAAATTTTCTCTTGCCTATGAAGTTCTTTTTCCATAACAAACTTACTAACTCCGTTTTCTGCTTCCAGTATATCCGTTCTACCAGTTGAGATGAGAAGGACCTGCAGAAAGTTAAAGATTTAACGAGTACAATATTTTTTTCTTTATAGCTGGAGTACAGCAAACAGGCTGACGGCCCACCTGGTGGAAAGCGGTTACCGTCGCCTATGGACGTTTGCAACATCAGAGATGTCACCAACGCGCTGCCGGCCTCGAAAAAATTTTATGACACCCTTTTTGAAAAACTCCATATCGTAGCGCTGTGGGAAAACCTCGGCTGGGAGCTCATTCCAGATCCCCACGGTACGCAAGACAAACGTTCTAAAGAATCGTTGCGTACATGAGCGAAGCGGCTCAAGGAAGTGGGGGTGAACTCCCAACCGATGGCGAGCGGTGCGATGGTAGAAAGTGGACGAAGGCACCATTCTAAACAGTTCTTCGGAACACTCCCCGTTATACAGTGGGTAGAATACGCAGAGAAAAGCAAAATCTCTCCTAAGGCCAAGCGTATCTAGACCGTCTATGAGTATGGGATCATCAACAACGCGAACGGCTCGACGTTGAATACTGTCCAGGGGAGTAAGTTGGTAGGCAGGTGCTCCAGCCCGAAGGTGTGAGCAGTACTCCATATGCGCCTTCACCTGGGCTTTATAAAGCACAAGGCGTTGCCGCGGTGTGAAGTACTTCTTGGACCGGTTTAACACTCCCAGCTTCTTGGAGGCAAGTTTTGCCTTGCCTTCAAGATGGCCCCTGAACTGTACACCGTTCACGATGTCAACACCGAGGATCCCAACACTTTTGGAGGTGGTAAAGGGAGTTCATTGGAACTGAAGCGCTTGCTCAAATGGAGTTTTTTTGGCAGAGAATACCCAGACCTGTGTCTTCATGGGGTTGAAATGGACAAGGTTTTGTCTACCCCATTCAGAGACTCTCTCTAAGGAGTGCTCTACTTCAGACACAAGTCTAATCCGACTTTCCTCCACAAAGGATCGAGGGACGTTTACACGACCAGAGTACTGCGCATCGCCAGTACTGTCATCCGCATAGCAATGAATGTTGCGAATAGACAACATATCATTGATATGCAAGATGAACAACGTTGGCGATAGCACACAACCCTGGGGCAAACCAGCGTTGATGGACTTGATACTTGAGCAGCAACCGTCGACAACGACTTGAATGCTGCGCGCATCAAGAAAGCTGGATAGCCAGGTGCAAGGTCCCTCAAGTATTCCACATGATGGCAGCTTCGATAGAAGAGCCCTGTGCCAGACTCGGTCGAAGGTTTTAGCAATATCTAGGCTAACTGCCAGTGCTTCCCCTTTGCTCTCAGTGGCTTCAGCCCAACGGTGGGTTAGGTAAACCAAGAGATCCCCAGCTGAGCGACCGTGGCGGAAGCCGTACTGCCGATCATTTAGCAGCTGGGAATCTTCGAGGTAACCCAGAAGCTGCGCGTTGATAATACACTCCAACACCTTTGAGAGCAGAGGTTATTACTATAGGCCTGTAATTCGACGGGTCTGTACGGTCTCCTTTTTTGGGGACAGGGGGCACATGGGCAATCTTCCACGAAGCGGGGACACAACCCTTGCGGTAAGAGAGAGTGAAAAGTCGGGCAAGGACTAGGGACAGCTCAGCTGAACACGTCTGCAGCACAATGGCAGGAATGCCATCAGGGCCAGAAGACTTTTTGAGGTCGAGGGAGCGGAGAGCACATCGGAATGCTTTTTGAGTAAAGCGCACCTCCGGCATTCTAGTTTCACACTCTGGGATTGTAGGTGGAGTTTCTCCCCCGTCGTCAAGAGTCGAATTGGCCACAAAGATTTCACTCAGAAGATCGGCTTTATCTTTGGCGGCGTGTGCCAGACGGTCGTGCACTGTGCGCGAGGGCCCAAAAAGCTCTAGTCCCAGAAGGGTAACTAGAAAGGCGCTCACCAATTATGCTAATGTGATCGAATTTTGCTCTCGCGAGCTACTTTTTGAGGGACCTGGAGGCGGCATTGTATCTCTTTTTCAGGTCAGAGGAACTTCGATCCTGACGAGCCCGCGCTGCAGTCCAGGCTCGATAAGCCTGTTGCTTTAGCTTTACAACCTCAGCGCAAGACTTATCGAAACATGGTTTGCTCGTACCACCGATGGGTACCGTAGAAGAGTTTGGAATGAAACATTTGATTCCCTGCAGCACCACATCGGCGATCGAGTCTGCACATGCGTTAGGGTCTTCTGACGAGAAACATAGCTACCTCCATGGGTAGGATGCATAGAATTCACGCAGTCCATCCCAATCTGCTGACCTGTATCGCCACACCTTCCGTCGTCCAGCGGGACGAGTCCGGTCGGAAATAGGAAGGGACACCACCGAAGATACCAGACAATGATCTGAGGTTCCCAGTGGATCACTGATCGAGATCTGGTAATACTCCGGGTGTGTGGTCAGCAGAAGATCCAGCAAAGAAGGCTCATGATCGACTCTATCCGGTATTCGGGTAAACTCCGTGATCACCTGAGTGAATCCGTGGGCGAAAGCAAACTTATAGGCAGTAGTCCCTGGCAGATCAGTTCTCGGGGAACACTTAGCGTGATGAGCATTAAAGTTCCCGAGTATGACGAGTAGCATAAAATATTGCCACAATTTAAGTCTGAAGTCAAGCTAAATAGTTTTAAGATCTATAAAATGTCCTATGAAACGAGATTTTACTTATATAGTTATTTTTTTTAATTCAAGACTCAATAATGTTGACTTAGACCTTAAATATCTTGTGCCCAAAATTATTATTATCAGTTATATTAAATTCACAAATTCAAACTGTCATAGCTAAATAACCTTACATTTTAAATAATATAAATATACATACATACATATTATCACGCCTTTTTCCCATGGGGGTAGGCAGAGCCTATAGATCTCCACTTGCGACGATCCTGCCAAACAACTTTCGCTTCATCTACTTTCATTAACGTCTTTATACATGCACGTTTATTTGATATGCCTTTTACCCGACCTCATTTTAACACTTCTGTTATTTGATCATGGTGTGTACGTCGTGGTCTACCGGTACCAACTCGACCATTCACAATACTGTCATACACTTATTTTGTGATTCTATTTTCATCCATCCTCTCTACATGCCCAAACCACCTTAACATTCCTTTTTTAACTCTTGTTATTACATCTTCTTTCCATCCACAACGATCCTTTATTACACTATTTCGTATCATATCATTCATGCTTACCTCACATATACTTCTCATAGCTCTCATTTCAACTGCATTTATTCTGCCACACCCAACTTTCACTGCCGTACATTAGTGTTGGCACCAACACCCCTTGATGGACAGCCAAGCGTGCCTTTACAGACACTTTTTGGCTTTTCATAAGAGAGTTTAGAGCTCCATTCCCTTATTACCTGCAATTACTCTTCTTTCGATGTCACTTTCATGATTTCCGTCACTAGTAAACATGCACCCCAGATAAACAAATTCTTTGACTTGACTACGTGTATATTACAAATTGACATATTTTCATTTCATTTCAATTTTCGTACCCTTTCTCTCAAAAGACTCGTTCATAATTGTTACCATTTCCTGTAACTACTTCCGATGATGCAAGTATAAGTTGATCATCGGCGTAAAGAAGACATTTGATAATTAACCCATTCATTCTTAACCCACTTTCGCTTTCTTTCAAATTGTGCAAGCAACTATCGACGAATAGGTTAAACAGCCACGGCGACGCTATGCATCCCTGTCTAATACCTTTTTCAATGCTAAACGATTCAGTGTAGGCGCCGTTGACCCTAACACAAGCACTGGAATCGCTATACTGAGACTTTAGTGATTGTATCAGGTTGTCTGTTATCCTATACTTAGCTAGTGCTGACCACAATTATTCACTTCTCACACTGTCGTAAGTACTTTCTTCAAATCTATGAATGCGCAGTATACTTTTTGACCTTTGGCCAAATACTTTTCGCTTATGCATCGTAAAGTAAAGATAAATATAAGCTCAACAAAATAACAAAAACAAAACAAGTACAAGTATACAATAAAATACATAAATAAAACCTAAATTTACACGTTGTCTATAAAACTTTTGCCAGGTGGTAGGGCATTTGTCCGACTGAATGGCTACCACCCCTGGTCTAAAGCATGTCGCCATAACAACCTTGAGTTGTGTTCCGGAATTAGTGACCAGGTTCCAGTCTCCCTTAAGAGAGCAGGAGCATTTGTAGCACCTTTGGTGTTGCAAATGTCCATAGGCGATGGTAACCGCTTTCCATCAAGTGGGCCATCTGCCTGTCTGCTGAACTCCAGCAATAAAAAAAAATCATAATACCTCAACAGTAGCTTGAAAGTTATTATCATGTGCCATTAATAACTCTGATAATGTATCAGGTAATACGTCAGGGAAAAGATTATATAACTTTTCCCTAGTAAGTTTAGCAGCTAAATCCATTGGTATATTGTTACGCCATTCGCCGATTTCTTTCTGATACACAGATAGTGCCAAGTCCATATCCATTATCTCTTTGAAATCGGGCACAGCGGGCTCTTTGCCTGCCATAAGCAATTCGGCCTCTTTCATTGCCAGTTGCCTGGAAAATACGATGACATATTATACTCATACAATCATAGGCGATTAAGGTATTTATTTTGAAAAAGCAGACAAAAGCAATAATATTTAACAGAGCAGCTATAAAACACACAAAAACAGTGATGCTTACATTATATAATGACGACTTATTAATATCAAATTCATACCTAGCAAATTCTTCATCTTGTTGAATCATAATTTCCATATTCCTTGAAGTTTCATCAAATTGATACATTAGCGATTCCATCCACAAAGCATTAATCTCGTTCAAGATACTTAATGGTAGGCTAATATTTGGTGCAATGCTATTTGGGTACTCCATATTATTTCTTCCAAACATGTTATCCAGTGACTTTATAAAATCCATGCCAACATGCACATTTACGATTTTTTCTAACTCTTCTGTACTTACAGTCGAATTATTTTCTTCATCATCACTATGATTTGCACTATCAACATTTGCATCATTTTGGGTCTGCGTATGTTGTTGCGATGTACTTGGTTGATCTAAATTATGTTCATCATTCACATACTCCCCACGACGAATCTTCCTAATCTTTAAGCAATGTTTTGAATAATGATTATCAGATATTACAACATTTTGTTCTATTTGCCGTTTCAGTTGTAACGTACTTTCAGAAGGACTCGAATCCTTTTTAGTTTTTTTCTGAGTCTGAGTTGCTACACCAGTTTTATCAGAGGGATTTTCCTCTGGATTATCTGATTGCACAGACCTTAATTTAACACCATCTGGAATTATATTATACGCTGCCAAGCAATCGCACTCTTCTGTCGTAACAGTTTCCTCGGAGTCAGACAAATCCTCAGTGTCTACAGTCTCTATAGCCTTATTAGCCATACTATCAAGGACAATATCTACCGCCCAATTTACGTCACCACAGCAATTATCGAAAATATCTCTAAGGGCAGCCCTTGGGACATTTTTGAATAACTTTCTAAAAGCAACAAAATGTTTTTCTTCATTTTTGCATCTGTAAGCCTCTGTTATCAACTGTTCGTTAGTCATACTGCTTTTATCAAACATGCGTTTGTCAGGAATCTTTTCTTTTTCAAAAGAAATGTGAAATTTATTAATATCTCTAGGTGTAGCAGCAATAACTTTTAAATTATTCTTATTCATAATTATATCCGTATCTCCTAATTCCATACAAGTGGTTGTTGATATCTTTTCTGCAGGAGTTGTCAATTCGTCATTTCTATGTGATGCAGCGCCATCATGCCATGATGGCATAAACATTGATATCTTACTCCAATCATTACATTCATGTACAGACTCCAATAATCCTAATGTCGCATTTTGTTCACTTGTTTCACTTTTCCTAGGAGGTTTAGGATCCAAAGTTACATTTTCAGATATATTAGAAGCTGACTTTTGAGGAACATCATCCCAATTCTCACCGTTTTCCCATTCCTGCTCTACTTTAGCCATTTCTTCTATACGTTTTTGAGCTTCCAAGAACAATTTATATTTTGCAAATTCTTCAGCGTTCAATTCTAGAGTTAATGGATCGTATATATTTGGCTGCTGCTCATTTTGAGTGTCAATACTGTTATATTGAGCCATGTCTATATTCAAGTGTGAACTTCTCTGTCCTGTAATTGGTTCTGACATATTGTGACGTCCCTCAACTGGTGAAGACAATACGGGAGCAACTTTTTGATCTCTTTCTGCAAGTGCTAGATCAGGATTTAAAACAACAGTGTCATTAGTTATAGGAGATGTTATTCTCAAAACTGGTGGGACCATATTTGCGGGATAAGAAAGTGCGAACTTTTCTTTTAGATATTCGCCAGTAATATCATCCTGATAGTTATCTAACATCCTCTTGATGGTTGTAAAAGGTACATTGTGCGTGTTTCTTTTAGCGAGTTGATTAACTTTTCTGCACCATGGAGTACTGGGTTCCATTACTTCTAAATAATAGCCATTTCTTATAGCATATATTGCATATGGCTTCATCTCCCACAATTCAATATTAGTGTTATCAACAATTATTGGACTTAGTCCTTGCATTGATACTATTGATACACGATGCTGATTCCACTCGTGTGCTTCTGATAATTTATTCCTCTCATACTTGTATTGACCATGTTGCATAAAAAAGTCATCTGTACTGAATATATGTGATTTATAGTTAGTAAAAGTCGAACCAATAGTTATTTCAACAATTTGTCTTGCCAAATGCGATTTTCCGCTACCAGGTGCACCACGCATTATAATAAGTACTCTGGCTCCTTGAGTATGGTATGACACTATTCTTCTTAACTGATCTGTCCAAAAATTTATTTTTCTTGGGTTAAATCTCGGTTTTTGCTGTGTTTTCGAGATAGCACCTGTACTTTGAGATGCTGCGGCGTAAGTAATATGTTGTTGAGACATATCATTTTGTAGATTATTTTGGTTTTCTAGCAGTGGTGGATCTACACCGGTATTTGGAGGTGGTAGAGGAATACTTGGACTTTTGTTCGCTTCTTCACTTGTAATATTCATTATGGATTCCACAGAGAGATTAACTAGTAAAAAGAAAAGAGTTATTTTAATGTTGACTTACATGAAGTGTCTTTTTAACTGATTTCATAAAGGATTTCATTATCCGTGCAGGAACGGAGAAAGAATACAATTTCCTGCGGCCCGGCGGCCTGTCGTTAGAGGCGACTAAACAACCCACAGCCAGGTGGTAGAGTATTTGCTCGACTGGATGGCGACCACCCCTGGTCTAGAGTATGCCGCCATAACAACCTTGTGTTGTGTTCCGGCATTAGTGACCAGGTTCCAGTCTCCTTTAAGAGAGCAGCAGCGCATTTGTAGCACCTTTGGTGTTGCAAATGTCCATAGGCGATGGTAACCGCTTTCCACTAAGTGGGCCGTCTGCTTGTCTGCTGAACTCCTGCAATAAAAAAAAAAAAAAAAAAAAAAAAAAAAAGGAGAACGTTTCCAATTCATCAGTATGTTTTTCTTGAAATCTGTATGTTTTTACGAAAAAATCGAGTAACATATATTCGTTACTTGATTCTCCGTCAATTATGTAACGGTTTTTTTTTTGTTCTTTTAATCGAAAGGTTATACTCCCAAATTGATCCCATTGTCACCATGTCAGGATCTGATGAGTGGATTCCAAGGAATAAGAGAAACTCACGAAAATTCATAACGGACTACTTCGTAACACAATATCTTCGTTAATTTTAAACCAATTTTCAAATTTTGTCCATTACTCGTAAGTATATAGTGAAGAGGTGGTGCCATGGTCACAAAGTCAAGATCTGATGAGGGGATCGGATTCCAGGGATAGCGAGCATAACCCTTACTAAAGAACGCCGTGCGCCTAAATTCTTTGAAAAAAGCGTGTAGGTAATACATTTTATACAGGCGCTTAATTTTTTTAATGCATGTTACACGATTTCTTCGTCAATTGTAGATTGATTTTGAAATGTTTTTCTTTATTCGTAAATGTGTATACTAGTGATGTAACGAATATTCACATTCGCATTCGCGAATGTTCGCATGTTTTAGAATATTTGTATTCGCGTTCGCATTCGCTAAATTTATGCGAATATTTTGCGAATATGAACATTCTAAAAAAATGAATAAGTCCAGGTAAATTAAACAAAAAAACATGATTTTCTTACGATTTTTATTATAAAACCATGCATTTTAACTTAAAAGGTCTTGCAATTATTTTAATAATAATCTGTTTTTGCCTTAACGTTTGGTATTGGTTTTGTATTATAATTAATCAACTTGCCGACTTACTAATAACATATTTAAAAAAAAACGAATTCTTCCTTAAACTTTTACCAGTCTTCACATGAAACTTATATTTTTTTTTAACTTAAACAAATATTCTTTTTATAGAAAACAAAACAAAAATATATTCTTAATTAAACTTTTTATAGAACGAAAAAACTACCAGTCTTATCTTAAATTCTTCTATTTTAAACAAACAATAAAATAATCTCTTTTTTATAAACTGAAAAAAAAAAACAAAGAACATTTTAAAATATTATTTATATATATATATATATATATATATATATATATATATATATATATATATATATATATATATATATAATAACATCTTTGATAATCAACTGAGAATGAATCAATAATCGAATTTTACTAGAGGAATGTTGAATTTCAAAAATAAAAGCTTAGAAGCCTTTTCTCCTTCAAGTCTGTTGCGATGTGGCGTATAAATAAACCCAGCACCACTTTTTCGCATTTTTCCAACTCAGAGAATTCGTTTTTATGCATTGACTTCAGATGATTTCTCATAGACGTTATAGTTCTTCCTTTACGAGAATACTCATTGTTACAAATTTTACATCTAGCTCGTTCAGCATAGCAAAGCGTAAAATAGGTCCATATTTCAAGGGAACTGGCGTGACTACATACTTATGTATGTATGTAGTTTCACTTTTTCTACATGTAATAAACAAACGAACAATGACAAGTGAGTGCGAGCGAGTTGCGCGCCATGTTATCTGTCAAATCGGAGCCATAGACAAATGCCGCCAAATTTGAAATCGAATACTCGTATTCGCATTCTTATTCGCGAATATCGGCAGCAGATTTCCGCATTCGCTTTCGCGAATGTTTAGAAATTGATATTCGTTACATCACTAGTGTATACTCCCCAGGCATTTCCAAAGTATTTTGTACGCATGTTACGCGATTTTTCCATCAATTGTGGTCCAATATTTAAATTGTTTTTTTTAACTCCCGAGATGGTCCCATAGTCACCAAGTCAGGATCTGATTTGTGGCTGGCAATTAAATTGAGAGCAACCCTTCTTGAAGAGTATATACACCGAAAAGTGAGATGAAATGGCAAAGGACAATGCACACTTTGTTAGACGAGTTGGGCTTCATATCAAAAGTAGTGTACCTTGACGATTCTTATCCTAATTTGTAGATAATTTTATTGGTTGTCATATTCAGCAATTAAATTCAAAATTTTCGTCCAAGTTTAAGAGAAGTCTTAATTTTTCTAACTCAATATTTGAGGTTATGTTCAGGTTGTTGACCAATGCATATACTTAAACTATGATAAAATTACTGCGATCTAATACACTGCTAGCTAAGGAACAACAATTAGAAAACGACCTGTAAGCCAATGTATACGTAACTTGTTTATATAAAGGACAAAATAATAATTCAATATTTTTGTTTTATTTACAACCAGAGGACGACCCGCGGCACGGCCGCGGGGTAAACTACTACAGGTGTGTCTGTCTACTATATATGTACTAATTCCACGTTAACGTTCTTGTAATAATTCAAAAATACAATTTCACTAAATAATTAATATTTTCCATACAAACAGAAATGTTACTAAAAACAAATTATTTATTTTCCGAATATGGTTATTTTACCTAATTCATTGTACAAGTTCATCATGCTATATATAATTATGTATATTATCAGTTGTATCAGCGAAACTTCGTTCGCGTTTCCATGACGATGACAGTGTTAGTTAATTGCAACGGCAGCACTTAAAAACGCGACCTGTGTTATTTTGGTTTTGGTTTCTCTATCCCACCGATACAACATTATTTTTCAGAATAAAAAGTATTCAATGTCATCCGGGGTATAGGATCGAGTTACACAAGTTTTCTGATAGGCATACAGATAAAAATTCTAAAAGTTGCATTTTAGCATATCTGTTGGTCCGAATTAACCTCCCTATTCTTTTTCGCATTTTTAAATTCTCAACCACTCTAGAACTTTACTATATTAATTAGATAGAGATATTACTATTTTATTTATCATATTATTATAGTCTTCTGGTTCCAGTTAAAAAAAATCAGTGTTTCAATAAACATTTTGATTTTTGCAATATTTTTAAACATTGATACTTTTTTTAAGATCACCGCTTCATCGATGTTAATTAACAATGCTTACACCCCTAATGACCATCGACGACGTTGACATTAACAATTTTTAGTTTATTGTTGCCAGCTCTAAGATTTAATATTTTTTATACTGATTGATATCATTAAATAATCGATTACCTATATAACAATGGGAAAAATGGACAATATTATAATAATATAAGTGAACAACTTTCTTTTTTACATTGTAACTAATTAAGCACATTAAAATAGTAATTCTTACTTATAGTCGGCAGGACTTTAAAGGGTAGTCGCCAGGGGCGATATTAATTACCATCCGATTTTAAGTTTTTGGTGTTTTTGGCGGGCACTTGAAGGGTGACTTTTTTTTATTCAGTTTCATTTCATAAAATGTATACTGGTATAAATGTATGTATACTGTATGTAATACTGGGAAAATTAACAAAAGTTACTGTTTTTAGCAATAATTGAATGATTTTGTGGAAAATAGGAACTGGTTAGTAAATTGTTGCCTTTCAACAAACTGCCAGAATTCCGGTGTTTGGCATGATTGCGATACTTATACATCAAAATAATACGAACTTATTCTGATAGCTATGCATAACCATATGTAGGTATGTACATAATTAATTTTGTACTTGATTTTTCTAATTAATTTAAATAATTTAATTGATACTCCTTTATTATTTACACTGGCAACTTTTTTTCACTGTAGATGTAGCTGTTTGGTAACAATGTAGAAGGGAAAACAATTAAAGGTTTATTTAATTGCATTTTTATGCTCAGACGAAAAATAGGCTGTAATTAAACCATCAATATATAAAAAAGTATTAAGATTTTAGAGAAGTATTTGGTTAAGGAACATCCAAATTTAGAAGAGACCCAATATGGGCGTTCTCTTTTGTATATGCATACCAATTATACAATTTCTACAGGTACTTAATATATTATTTCTAAAGCTATTGAAATATTTGTGCAACTAGAAATTAAAAAATATTTTTTCTTTAACAAAAACAAAATCAACACTAAAAACCAAAAAATAAATATTTAACCGACTTCTTGCTACATCTTGAAGTTGGTGTTATAGTAATATCAGTCCATAAATGTCCCACTGCCGGACTCGGGCCTCCCATTATGGGGAACGGACAGTATACCGATCACCCTTACCAAGGTGACTTAGCAGGTTTGACACATTGGTTATCTTGATGTACAGGTTACATCACAATGTTTTCCTTCACCGTTATTAGCACGTGATAATTATAACAGTCAGTGTGAAGTAAAACATAAAAATTACTATATTTTGTAAATTTTTTATTGTTCTTTTATGTTTTATTTGGCACCAACTTCAAGATGTTCTAGAAAGAAGTTGGTTAAATGGTTATTTATTTGGTTTTTAGTGTGAAGTTGGTTTTGTTATAATTTTTTTTATGATATCTTATAAAAAAATGTGGAGTAGTACTGGAGTAATTGTAGCTTGCCAACAGTGAAAGAATTTTTCAAATTGGTTCAGTTTATAATATTAGTATAGACAATCCAAAAGAAATCTGTTTACTAACAAAGACAAAATTTACACTTTGATCTGTTATCAAAGACAATAAATTACTATAACAATATTTGATAAATATCACACTTCAGTGATAAGACTATCTAATGTATCATTTAGCCAATTTGTTTATCCATGCCTTCATTTTAATAGACAATAAAGACCATAATTCCTTTATTCTATAATAAAAAAAATCGAAAACACAAGTCACAAATATTATTTTAACACAAAACAATTATTAATAAATAAAAATTAAAAACAATTATCAACTAATAAGATCGGAATTATCTGTCAAAAAAACATAGATAATTTTTTAATTGGTAATGTTGTAGTAAAAAACACATATTTATGATAAGAGTCAAAGAGCTAATAAAGATAATGTTTGGTATGCAATACAACCAAATATCTTTTATTTTTTACATCTAAATTTACACTTTTAGAATATTAAATTATTAAAGAATTCCCAGTTTCAGAAGTGACAAACCATGAGTATTAGGGGCTTCCCCTGAAAGAATAGCATGATTGCTTACTATTGTAGTAAAGTTATTGTTTATTTAGACACAAATTAATTTATGACTTTAAATAAGATACAGAAATATTATAGAAATTATAGATACCAGAAAAAATGAATTCTACAAATATATATCTAGCAACACATTCTATCTAAACATTGATAAAAAGATATTGATTAAATATTCTCTACAATTATCAGGTACCAATCACAGCTTGACAGAAATTATTGACTTTCTATCATGCTCCTCTACTCCACAAAAGATATTACAACCGTCACTCTCTATCATACGAGTTAGATGATATGCTAAAAAGAGACTGAAAGCAAATTTACTTGTCGTGCATTTTCCTCTGTGAGTTATGCTAAAAATAGCTACATCTACAACACAATAACAAAAATTATCCAAGGAATTGAAGACAAAGGTGTCTTTACAACGTAAATTATTCTAATTACACTTACGGTCACCTCCACAGCTGTCCACTATAGTAAAGATTATATCTCTATTCAAAACATTGTCAAACATACTAGCTATCTGTTCAACAACCTTAGAATAGGCGCACTCTTGTTCTTTATTATTTTCCATTTTCAAAATAAAAAACCGACTAAACCGGATAATTAGCAGCTTTTAAAACAAAATGTTCCAAATAGTATTTTACAGTTACTTTCACACAAACATAAGATCCGAAAAATAATTTAGACACAGTTTTCGAAATCATGTTCCTTCAGCAAAATCTGCCTGAATTCTGATCAATGATAAATTGATAATTAGTGATGTAACTACAGCTACTTCAATACATCGATCACTGCCATGAAGTTTAATTTGTTATTTCATTTCGTCACTGCTATTTCACAGGAGAAAAATCACCGCCCGATATTATAAAAGTGACAATAAAATACCAGCACTGCGACGTGTCACAGTATTGACAAAAACTGCAAGTGACTATGGAATTGTGAAAAGTGAAATGAAATAATATGTTGCACTCTCAATGTTATTTCACTGAATTATAAGTTACTCCAGTAAATAATTGCCGGAAGTTTTAAAGAATAAGATTCAAGGCTGCTACTCAAATAACTGATACAAGAATTTTTAGTAGTGAGTGGCCAGAGTAGGTAAGGGAGAAGGTATTCTTACTCTTTATGCAAACCCTATGAACCGGAGTTCTTGAAATATTAATATATTTTAAACATAACCTCACCTATTTTTTCACTAATATAAGTGAGATGGGAGGCGGAAGGTCAATCAGTTACCCGACAGTGATTTAGGTTAGGTTAGATTAGCTTTAGACCAAAGCGCATGATTCGAGCGAGAGAAGCGAGCGTACCATGGTAATGGTCCATGAGTGCCAGAACCCCCCTAATAACCATTTACTATTTATTATATATACACGAACCGTTGCGACGCCTTAATATTTCATACAAAACATTTGTTTTGTTTGTCAGTTTAGCAGATGAATAGCAAAATATTTTTATAATATGCGATTAATAACGATTTTTAAATACATTGCAGCGCAAACCCCTTTTCTTTTTAATATGGGTTAAAAATAAATAAATTCGATTAAATACACGAAATTTTTTACATGCATGTTACAAGATTTTTCTGTCAGTCGGGGATCGAATTTGAAATTCAATTCATTTTATTCGTAAGTATGTATACTCTCAAGGCAGTTCCATGGTCACCAAGTCAGGTTCTGAGGAGTTCATCCCAGAGAAATGAGAGTAACCCTTATTAAAAAACGTCAAGTGCCTACATGTTTCCAAAAAAAAAAGGTTATATATGCGTGCCAGTATTACACTTTGTACAACTGCTTCATTTTTTGTAGGTATGCTACGTGACTTCGCAGTCAATTATAAACCGATTTTCAAATTGTCTTTTTAACTCCAGAGATAGTCTTATAGTCACCAAGTAAGCATATGACTTGTGAATCGCAACCCTTGTAGTGAGAAGTGAGATGGCAAATTTGTATACACATGTCAGTTGTACAATTTCTACAGGTGCTTAATATATTATTTCTAAAGCTATTGAAGTACTTGCGCATGTAACAAGTTTTTTTTCAGATGTTGTAGAGAGAAATCGGATAAATATTTATTTTTGATTTTTAGTGTGAAGTCGGTTTTGTTTATGTTAAAAAATTAATGGTTACTTTTGTAGTATTAGTTTTTTTAATACTATTTTTTCACTTTTTTAAACGCGTGGTACGAACGCGAACCATTTACAGATTTATTATAGTATAGATAGATTTGTAATATAAAAGATATGTAAATTAAGTAACAAGAATGACAACATAGTGTTTGATATA
The DNA here is from genome assembly GCA_019925095.2 of Dendrolimus kikuchii. Classification (NCBI taxonomy): domain Eukaryota; kingdom Metazoa; phylum Arthropoda; class Insecta; order Lepidoptera; family Lasiocampidae; genus Dendrolimus; species Dendrolimus kikuchii. The sequence continues at coordinate 15,810,400 of CM034388.1, read as the reverse complement.
GCAAAACGAGATGTGCGGGGCATGAAGAGGTGATAAATGGACATGTGATACTTGTTAACGGCAAGGTCTCCAGATTGGGGGTTTCAGTTCAGTTCCTTATTGTGGGATTTATTTGGCGGCTGGGGATTTTTTAGAAACAAGACTTGACTAAATTTTTGGGGACGTATTTGATCCCACTAACCATGGAAGAAAATAATCTACAAAAATGATGTAAAAAAATAGATATAGCATAAAATTGCTAATAAAAGTTAAATTTAAACAGTCTCTAAATAATAATTGTAATGGTTTTTGGTTTTTTAATTAATTTATTAAAAAAATCATCGAGTCTGAATTTAACCTGGAGAAGTAGTAGTGATGCCACATTTCATGGATCACCGGCTTAATAACAGTGATGTAAATAAATCATTTTTCACTTCAGTTACAAGAATCGGAAAGGACTATGAAATTTCACTAGAACATTATTGTGATATTTCACGTAGGACAAGCGTTATGTTTCATCCACCTTTCCTGTTTAAAATATCGTCTAGTTAGAAAATAGAAATAGATAACTACCTAGTCTTGCCATAAATATTGTAACAAAGAAAATATTTTTTTTCTATTGCAAATAACATTTTTAAGTTTTACAGTGTGTTAGTTTAATACATAAATATAAAACAATTTAAAATATAAAAAGCTTATTCAAAGTGATTTCCATTGGCTGCAATACAATCCTTTAAACGTTGAGGCTAGTTATCAATAGAAGCACGCACTTTTTCCATGGGAAAATTCTTCACTGCCGATCATATGGATTGTTTTAGGGACTCCAAATTATCATGGTGTTTAGAGCAAGCTGTACTCTCTAAAATTGACCATAAATCATAATCCAGCGGATTAAGATCGGGACTAGACGACGGCCAGTCTTCAGCTCTGATGAAGCCCGAAACGTTCGTTTCCAACCAAGATTGCGTGGACTGAGCTTTATGACCCGGCGCCGGGTCTTGCTGGAGGGACCATTCTTGGTTATTGAATATGGTGCTGTTAAGGGGCTTAACTACCTTCTCAAGAATGGTATCTTGATACACTTGTGCCGATGTTTTGATACCTTTTTCACAAAAATATGGCTCAGTCACTCATTCATAGCTAACACCTCACCAACCATCACTGAAGACGGACAATGCCCACATTGCACTCTGTCGACTAATTGAGAAGCTTCCTTAGAGCTTTGAGCATAAATACGCTCATTTTGTTTGTTAAAATGTTGCTCTATTGTAAAAAAAATCTCATCCGTAAACAAAATTTTTTATGACCTCCCTTTGCTTACCACTTCAGTAGTTGTTTCGATTTTACCACCCTATTCTTTTTTAAATTATGAGTTAAGAAATGACCAGTGCGTCTCTTATAGGCTGCAAGTCCTAAGTCATCTTTTAAAATACGCGACATGGTTCTAGGTGACATCTTCATCTCCCGAAATAAAATCTTTTGCTGTCGGACAGGATTTCTTCGAATTCTTTTCCTTACTGCTTTGACCACCTTTTTCGTACGAACACTACATGGACGGCCAAATCTTTTTCTGTCACAAACAGAGGAGAGGTCTCATTGTACCTATTAATAGCCCAGTATACAAGCATTTGACTAATACCAAGCGTATGGAGAGTTTTAAAAATTGCATTTGGCACTATACCTTCTTTGTGTAATGCAATTACAGCGATTTGGTTCTCTTTATCGCCCCACTCCATTTTAATTTCCCAAAATGCTGTACAATGTATTGGCGCCAAAATGAGAAAACACAATGAACAATCATATAAAAATGACAGATTCCAAACTCAAATTAATATTTTATTTCTTTTTAATTGTAACAGTATTTATGGCCAGACTAAGTACATGTTTGATTGATTGTATATCTACTTTGGCTATTTGGTAATAGATGGCGTTTTAGTTTAAGCGATAAATGAGCGGACCTGAGTGAACTAAATTTGAATGTTATTCTTTGCTTTTAATTTACCTGAGGATTTGATTTAGGAGGTTAACTCCATGAAAAGTATAATTGAGACTTGATTTTGTGAGAAAATATGTCACTTCACAGTAAATTAAATTCACTTGCAGTTCTAATCACCGAGAAGTAACTCGTTTCGGCTGTTATTTTTGGGTGAATTTATCATATCATATGCAATTTATTAAATATATTATTTTCTAACATGTACATGTACATTGTGTAAATAATTAGTGTAATAATAGTGATTTATTAAACTCAGTTATTAATCATTATGTCTCCATTCTGTAATCATTACAAAAATATTCCATAAAAATAGAGATTGTATTTTATAATCATAACTTAAACCAAATGAACCTGTAAAAACAAAAAATATTTATGCAAAAAAGTATATTAAGTTGATTCAATGAACTGTTAAATATGCTAATGAAAAATAAACATTAAGAGTCCCAAATCTGATGCGGTATGAGAGAGCGTTCGTTTGAAAAAACTTATCGACAAAAATCAATGCTGATAAGCCGACTCCAGTTAATATTTCACTACTTGTAACTTGTTGATTACTTTCACGACTTGTAACGGCGGAAACAAACATAAGTCTTGCGAAAATAATCGCCACTTATAAAAATATCGGACAGGGATTTTTCACCTGCAATTTAACGGTGATGATAAAAAATAATTTCACTTATTTATCGACAAGTTTTACTAATAATATCCATCACCAAGAAGTGTAGACCAAAGACAAAGAGCATATAGTATGGTGGAATTCAAACTAACACAGTGGAATGTGTGAAGAGAGTGGCGACTCTGCGGCTGTATAAGTTGTTATACTCTCTGGGAGTTTTTACCGGGAACTGAAAGGGGACGTTCTGCTGTGCATTATTTTCTAAAAATGTGTAAATTTACTCTAAGATGAACAATAGTTGTAGGATATTGATAGTTTTTGAGTAGTAATTATGTGTTTTTGTGAGAAATGTGAACTGTAGAGTCAAATGTGGCCTTTCGAGTTTTCACAAGAACTCCGTTGAAAGGTGTGGATTGTAGCCTCCAATACAACTGCGCCTGGCTTGAAAGCCTAGGTGCCAAGCCATAAACGTTAAAAAAATATATACTTTCTGTTCTTATAATTTAAAAATTACCCTAAAAGTTGCCATTGAATCAGTGTTGCCAGATGGGGGGGATGACCTGCAAATTCGAGGCTTTTTCGACGTCGGGGAGGAGATTAGGGGATAAAGATTCTTTGGAGGGACATTGGGGTAAAATTTTTATTGAGATAAATTTTGGATATTTTTAAGTAGGTACCAATAATTCATCTACAAACACAATTCTCATCACTGTAATTATTATATCTAAGTTATAATACAGTATCATTACTTTGTCTTAGAATTATATTCTACTAGCGAATCATACTTCAATTCAATAGTTCATTTTAATAATTCAATTCATTTGTTCGTTCATTTACGTTATTTATTTATTCTGGCGTCTCTACTCGTATACGTCGTATCCTATAGGCTACTTTCCGTTAGGGACTCACAAAGACCACATTCACAACCCCGGTTTTCCCGTTTCACTTATTTGCTGGCATACAATCGAAACTCAAGTGGAACGGTTATTTAACCTACCTATTGACACGGGTCGTTGTGAGCGCTCAGTGAGCAAAAACGATGACGTCATTAGTGATGCTTTCGCTACGACGGTGGTTTTGCTTTTTTATTTCTCCTTCAAAATAAGTAAAAAATAAGGTTTTTTGTAAGTAATAGTAGGATTTTTACACACTAGGATTTGATATATAAGTTATATATATGTGTATAAGTATAACTACAAATATGGGTGATAATTTTCAAAATAAAACCATGGCTTCAGTGATGATGGACTATGATTTTAAAGTGAAGACTCAAAATGAAAGGTCTAAAGTGGAAGATCTATTCGATTTCGAGGGTTGTAAAGTAGGACGAGGAACATACGGACATGTGTACAAAGCTAGAAGGAAAGATGGTTCTGATACGAAAGACTATGCATTAAAACAAATAGAAGGCACTGGACTATCTATGTCAGCATGTCGGGAGATTGCTGTAAGTGAGCGAAGTAATATTTACTAAGTATAAAATATATATAAGGCCTTGGCCTTCTAAACTATATTAATAAAGCTCAGACCTGTCCATAATAAATAAAAATGCTACATATACATAACTATACCCCATCCCCCTGTCCTTCTAAAAGAAATCTAAATAATTGTTTCAGTTACTTCGTGAACTAAAACACCCAAATGTAATAAACCTAATTCGAGTATTCCTCTCACATACTGACCGTAAAGTGTGGTTGTTGTTTGATTATGCTGAACATGATTTGTGGCATATAATCAAGTTCCACAGAGCAGCTAAAGCCAGCAAAAAGTCGGTGATGGTGCCCAAAGGCATGGTCAAGAGCCTTCTTTATCAGATTTTGGATGGGATACATTATTTACATTCCAATTGGGTTCTACATAGAGATTTAGTAAGCAAATTCACAATTTACTCAGCTTTTTATATATATTAAAAATATTTTGTTAACAATTGAAAATTTAATTTGAAATCTTATTCAGCTCTGGATCTGTACTTTGTTTTTTTCTTGTGATATAAATGAAGGATGAACTGGTTTTCATTTATAGCCAGTTTCATTTTATTGGGCTTTCATATATTTATGTAAGTAGTGGGTTCTTTAGAAAATGTAATCTAGGCTCTGTAGAGAAGTGGTAGTAGTACTAAACAAATAGAATGATTTTTCCATAGAATGACAATACTTAGCATAATGATATGTCTTTCCCATACATTTTCTATTCTGTTTATAATTAATGCCACTTTTCTTCAGGGCCTGTACAATAACAACTTTTATGGTATCTGTATGTCTTCATTGGAATGTCAGTGTAAGTTCTCTCTTCATATATTCCAGAAACCAGCTAACATCTTAGTAATGGGCGAAGGACCAGAGAGGGGAAGAGTGAAAATAGCAGACATGGGTTTTGCAAGGCTTTTTAATGCTCCACTAAAACCATTGGCAGATCTTGATCCTGTGGTTGTCACATTCTGGTACAGAGCTCCTGAATTACTGCTCGGTGCCAGACATTACACAAAGGCTATAGGTTAGTTTTGTTGGAATAAAATAGCAGGGCTGGGCAAAATACATGGTTTCCTTTAATTGAAATACAAATTACAAAATACTGTCTCGCATGTATTTAAAATACGAAATACAAAATACAGCATTTCAAGTATATGTATTTAAAATACAAAATACAAAATACTGTCAGGTGTTAGGTTATATAAATAAAATACTCACAAACATCAAATAATAATTATTATAAGGTCCTTGCCTATTAAATTGCCGTTTTTTCTGAAATAAGTTAACCTAATTTTATTATATTTTTTTTTATTCTAATCTCCACGGCCTTGAAGATAGCAATATTTCCATGTTGTAGGTACGCGTAGATTTTGGTGATTCCACCCGGATCTATGCGTGCTTATATCGTTCCCATGGCAGGGAATGGACAAGGACTGAAACAGCTCGCTTTTTTTAACTCGTTCATGAGGTGACCGACAAAGTTTTTGGGCAGTAACCTTTAGCAGAGGTAGTCATGCTCGAGAATTTTAATGCTCATTACGCTGAGTGGTTGGGTTCCCCGAGAACTGATCTGTCAGGGATTACTGCCTACGATTTTGCTCTCGCCCATGGATTCACTCAGGTGATTACGGAGTTTACCCGAATACCGGATAGAGTGGATCATGAGCCTTCTTTGCTGGATCTTCTGCTGACCACACACCCGGAGAACTACCAGATCTCCATCAGTGCTCCACTGGGAACCTCTGATCATTGTCTGGTATCTTCGGTGGTGCCCCTTCCTATTTCCGATCGGACTCGTGCTGCTGGACGATGGAAAGTGTGGCGATACAGGTCAGCAGATTGGGATGGACTCTGTGAATTCTATGCATCCTACCCATGGAGGCAGTTATGTTTCTCGTCGGAAGATTCTGATCCGAGCACAGACTGGATCGCTGATGTAGTATTGCAGGGAATAGAATGTTTAATTTCAAACTCAACTGTACCTATCGGTGGTACGAGTAAACCACCTTGGTTCGATAAGTCCAGCAGTGAGGCTGTAAAGCTAAAGTAACAGGCTTATCGAGCCTGGACTTCAGGGCGGGTTTGTCAGGATCCAAGTTCCTCTGACCTGAAAAAAAGATACAATGCCGCCCCCAGGTCCCTCAAAAAACAGCTCTCGAGAGGCAAATACGATCACATCGGCAGAATTGGTGAGCTCCTCTCTAGCTACTCTTCTGGGACTAGAGCTTTTTGGGCCCTCACCAAAGCTTTCCAAGGAACCTTTTGTCGGGCGTCTCTTCCACCTATGCGCACAGTGGACAACCGTCTGGTACACGCCGCCAAAGATAAAGTCAATTTTCTGGGTGAAATCTTTGCGGCCAATTCAACCCTTGAAACATAGGAGAAACTCCACCTACAATCCCTGAGTGTGAGTCTAGAATGTCGGAGGTGCGCTTTACACAAAAAGCAGTCCGATGTGCTCTCCTCTCCCTCGACGTCAAAAAGTCTTCTGGCCCTGATGGCATTCCTGCGATTGTGCTGCAGACGTGTTTAGCGAGGCTGTCCCCAGCCAGTTCTTGCCCGACTTTTCACTCTTTCTTACTACAAGGGTTGTGTCCTTGCTTCGCGGAAGATTGCCCATGTGCACCTTGTCCCCAAAAAAGGGGACGTAACAAACACGTCGCCTATAGCAATAACCTTTTTGCTCTCAATGGTGATGGAGCGTATTATCAACGCGCAGCTCCTGTGGTACCTCGAAGATTCCCAGCTGTTAAACGATCGGCAAATACGGTTTCCGCCACGGTCGCTCAGCTCGGGATCTCTTGGTGTACCTAACTCACCGTTGGGCTGAAGCCATTGAGAGCAAAGGGGAAGCACTGGCAGTTAGTCTAGAATTTTAGATATTGCTAAGGACTTCGACCGGGTCTGGCACAGGGCTCTTCTGTCGGAGCGGCCATCGTATGGGATACCCGAAGGGCCTTGCACCTGGCTATCCAGCTTTTTGATGAGCGCAGCATTCAAATCGTTGTCGACGGTTGTTGCTCAAGTTTCAAGCCCATCAACGTTTCATGTTGTCCATCTTACATATCAATGATATGTTGTCTATTCGCAACATTCATTCCAATGTGCAGATGACAGCACAGGCGATGCGCAGTACTCTGGTCGTGCAAACGTCCCTCCATCATTTGTGGAGGAAAGTTAGGTTAGACTTGTATCTGAAGTAGAGTATTCCTTAGAGAGAGTCTCTGAATCGGGGAGACAAAACATTGTCCATTTCAACCCCAAGAAGGCATAGGTCTACGTATTCTCTGCCAAAAAAAAACTCCATTCGAGCAATCGCTTCAGTTCCAAGGAACTCAGTGTTGACATCGCTAAAGATGTTCAGGGGCCATCTTGAAGGCAAGGCAAAACTTGCCTCTAAGAAGCTGGGAATGTTAAACCGGTCCAAGCAGTACTTCACATCGCGGCAACGCTTTGTGCTTTGTAAAACCCAGGTGAGCCCGCATTTTTTTTTTTTTTTTTTTTTTATTGGAGGAGTTCAGCAGACAGGCAGACGGCCCACTGAATGGAAAGCGGTTACCATCGCCTATGGACAATTGCAACACCAAAGGTGCTACAAATGGGCTGCTACTCTCTTAAGGAAGTCTGGAACCTGGTCACTAATGCCGGAACACAACTCAAAGTTGTTATGGCGGCATGCTCTAGACCAGGGGTGGTAGCCATCCAGTCGGGCAAATGCCCTACCACCTGGCAGTGGGTTGTTAAGTCGCCTCTTACGACAGGCCGCCCGGCCGCAGGAAATTGTATTCTTTCTCCGTTCCTGCACGGATAGCACCCGCATATGGAGTACTGCTTACACTTTTGGGCTAGAGCACCTGACTACCAACTCGACCTCCTAGACTGTATTCAATGTCGAGCCGTTCACGTTGTTGATGATCCCGTACTCACAGATGGTCTAGATACGCTTGGCTTTATGAGAGACCTCGCTTCTCTCTATGTATTCTACTGACTGTATAACGGGGAGTATTCGGAAGCACTGTATAGAATGGTGTGTTTGTCCTCTTTCTACCATCGAACCGCTCGCCATGTGTTGGGATTTCACCCCCACTTCCTTAAGCTGCTTCGCTCATATACGCAACGGTTCTGTAGAACCTTTTTCTTGCATACCGTGGGGATTTGGAACGAGCTCCCAGCCAAGGTTTTTCCACAGCGCTTTCGATATGGAGTTTTTCACAAAGGGTGTCATAAAATTTCTTCGAGGCTGCCAGCGGGTTAATGAAATCTCTGGTGTTGCAAATGTCCATAAGCGACACAAACCGCTTTCCATCAGGTGGGCCGTCAGCCTGTCTGCTGTACTCCAGCTATAAAAAAAAGGTCGAAATTTCCAGAATGGAAGCGGACAAACAAGTGGTGCGTTCATTGTAGTGTTCGCTCATAAAGGTCGTTGATGTTGCTTGTCGCTCTTGCCGCGTTGCTGCCACGACGGTACTCTTATTCCATAATTATTCGAATTTTTAACTATCCATGATGACGAAAAAGATTTAAATGCGAAGAAAACATAACACTTATCAATAAATAAATGACAAATTTTTAAAAAAGAATTTCATGTTTTCAAAGTACAATTAATTTGAAATTATATATCTTAGCCAAACAAAAATATTTATTTTAAATGGCCAGTACTGCAGAACGTACCTAATATTTAGCGGTCACCATTTTCCTTATGAAAGCTATCGAGCGCTATTTTCTGAATAACACACTCATCAATAAGGTAGCTAAATGTATTTTGCAACCATAAGTATTTGAAATACTAATTACAAAATACCTCAGCGTCAGGTATTTGAAATACTAATTACAAATTACATTTTTAAGAAGTAATTGAAATACAAATACAAAATACGTATTTGTATTTCAATTACAAGTATTTAAAAATACTGCCCAACCCTGCAAAATAGAGACTGGGGATTTGAGTTAGGGCTGCAAAACTAGCAAACATAATAATCCTTATATTCAAAACTACCCTCTCCGAGTTTATTTTTATAATTTATAAATTAAGTAAAGTCACAATTGTGATCTAAATATTTTTAGTATTTTTGTTACCTACCCATAATTTTTTTATTTCGTTAGACCATTTTTTAAAATAAAACGTGACATGTCCTTCTCCAGGATACAATATATATTTTAGCTAAATTTCATTAAGATCTGTTTAGTTAATAACTTATGAATATTGAATAGGTAACTAACAAAAAATTATGCATACTAATTTTCATGGTGATCCATTGAACAGTATAGAAACTAATGCTTTGTAGCACTATGTATTAGTAGGATAAAGTAAAATGAATAACATAGAAGCCTTTTCTATGAAAACACCCTTTCATTTACCAGTTTTACTGTGAGTTCCTTAAAATTGGAGTTTATCAACCTCTTAATTATGTACCAACGTGCATTTTTGTGATAAGATTAATAATAAGTGATATCACATTTGTGAACTCCAAGGCTGGACTATTTCTTAAAAAAGAGATTCTTTAATGTAAGTACTAACCTCTACAGTAAAATCTTCTTGCATCACTTCTGTTTAAAGTTTACCACTTATCATAAGAAGCAAGCAAAATAATAAAAAATAATATTAAATACATAATCAGAGAACATACGGATTCTTTTTTACCTTAGGTATTGATATGTATCCTAAACACTGATTTTATTTTTTTAGATATATGGGCTATAGGTTGCATATTTGCGGAATTACTAACATCGGAACCCATATTCCACTGTCGACAAGAGGATATAAAGACCAGCAATCCGTACCACCACGATCAACTGGACAGAATATTCAATGTTATGGGTTTCCCACAGGAAAAGGATTGGGAGGATATAAGAAAAATGCCTGAGCATGCAACATTAGTTAAGGATTTTAAAAGATCTAGGTATGTTGAATATAATTTGTTCCTCTTTTCTGTGTATAAGTATATACCTAGTCTTGCCATAAATATTGTAACAAAGATTTTTTTTTTCCATTGCAAATAACATTTATAAGTTTTACAGTGTGTTAGTTTAATACATAAATATAAAAGAATTTAAAATATAAAAAGCTTATTCGAAATGGTCTCCATTGGCTGCAGTACAGTCCTTTAAATGTTGATGGCTAGTTATCAATAGAAGCACACACTTTTTCCATGGGAAAATTCTTCACTGCCAATCATATGGATTGTTTTTAGAGACTCCAAATTATCATGGTGTTTAGAGCAAGCTGTACTCTCTAAAACTGACCATAAATCATAATTCAGCGGATTAAGATCGGGACTAGGCGACGGCCAGTCTTCAGCTCTGATGAAGCCCGAAATGTTCGTTTCCAACCAAGATTGCGAGGACTGAGCTTTATGACCCGGCGCCGGGTCTTGCTAGAGGGACCATTCTTGGTAATTGAACATGGTGCTGTTAAGGGGCTTAACTACCTTCTCAAGAATGGTATCTTGATACACTTGTGCCGATGTTTTGATACCCTTTTCACAAAAATATGGCTCAGTCACTCATTCATAGCTAACACCTCAACAACGATCACTGAAGACGGACAATGCCCACGTTGCACTCTGTCGACTAATTGAGAAGCTTCCTTAGAGCTTTGAGCATAAATACGCTCATTTTGTTTGTTAAAATGTTGCTCTATTGTAAAAAATTTCTCATCCGTAAACAAATTTTTTCTGTGACCTCCCTTTGCTTACCGCTTCAGTAGTTGTTTCGATTTTACCACCCTATTCTTTTTTAAATTATGAGTTAAGAAATGACCAGTGCGTCTCTTACAGGCTACAAGTCATCTTTTAAAATACGCAACATGGTTCTAGGTGATATCTTCATCTCCCAAGATAAAATCTTTTGCTTTCGGACAGGATTTGTTCGAATTCTTTCCTTTACTGCTTTGACCACCTTTTTCGTACGAACACTACATGGACGGCCAGATCTTTTTCTGTCACAAACAGAGGGAAGGTCCCATTGTACATATTAATAGCCCGGTACATAAACATTTGACTAATATCAAGCATATGGACACTTTTAAAAATTGCATTTGGCTCTCCATACCTATCTTGTGTAATGCAATCACAGCGATTCGGTTCTCTTATCGCCCTACTCCATTTTAATATCGCAAAATGTTGTAAAATGTATTGGCGCCAAAATGAGAAAACACAATGAACAATCATATAAAAATGACAGATTCCAAATGCAAATGTAATATTTTGTTTCTTTTTAATTGTAACAGTATCTATGGCCAGAGTAAGTAATATCCCATAGCTAAGCAAGAATGCTTATGTGGTGTTGTACGCTGATAGTGGGGCTTGAATTTCTACAACAGCAGTGTAGTTGGCTCTCGCATTATACAGAATGTTTTTTCAACTGGCTTACCCTAGCCGAAGTTCCACCCCGTGCCACTGGTAGATATACAATTGTAGTAATAATATTATGATATGGCTACAAAATAGAGTATAGTAAGATTTTTTATCTTTAATAAATATAATGGGTGCCAATCATTGGGTGGGGTGCCAAGGATAGTATAGATTCCCCTACAACAGACAACTTTGGGATTAAAACCAGACTATAACACATAATTCTTGAAATATAACCTGCCAGGCAACAAACCTTGGATCTTTGTGTCTCCAATGAGCCATGCGGGCTATGTCATAGACCACATAACCACAAAGGCTTTAATATTTAATAATGATTTATATCTAACTTGTGACTTGTTAGTGGCTCAAGTTCATAATGTCTTGTCCCAATAACCTGGATATGTCTTGAAAGACAGTTCGGATTGGATTGGATAGTTTACCTGGCTCGTATATAAGTATATTAAACAATGTAGAAATTAAAGTGATAATTACTATGTTCTCTTATACTATATTTCATGTAATAATATGTTACTATGTGTCTGCCACTTCATTCTTTATGTATTGGTAACCCTGCAAGATATAATGAAACAAACAGAAATATAAATCTTTAAGTTTATAAAAGTCCTGTTTTAATCTCTTAAATTTTCATTTAAATCCGAGCCATTTGAAAGCCTTTCGATAGATAGATTGATAGAGAAAACTTAAAAGTGGTTATAAATTATTAGGCATTTAATAAAGAGCAATGTTTACTTAAATTTTTATATTTATTTTGAAATTGAGAACAGAAATTTCAAATCCATGTCATAGGACTATTAAATAGTTATAATGTATGTAATATGTAAAAAAATTGCAATGGTCTAATTTTTAGTTATCAGAGCTGTTCCCTAAGTAAATATATGGACAGGCATAAAATAAAACCTGAAAGCAAAGCATTTAGTTTACTCCAGAGACTATTACTGATGGATCCAAATAGGAGAATTACATCAGAACAAGCAATGCAAGACCCTTATTTCACTGAAGATCCTTTACCTACACAAGTAAGTTTTATAATTTCGACAACTGTGACATATTTGTGTTTTTGACCAACTACTTTTTTTGCTGGTTCTCCATATTATCTCATAATAGAGTGACATCTTCTACATATATTTTTGATATTTCCATTTGAAACTACCAGAACTGTATTTTTATTTTGCCTATATTTGCACTTATATCATAAGTTTTTAAGGCTACTGTATAATTTTGATATGATAAGGTCTTGATAGTTAACTGCCATTTGTGATATTACTTAAAAAGGGTGGAAGTTAAAATACCTTGCTATCTTCCTCTGAAAATATTATGGTGATATTGTTTTAATATAGGTTTACTAGTAATCAGCCCTTATGGGATTTTTAGGATTTTGTTACCATTTTGGCAAAAACCAGCCTTGTGAAACTTTCATATATGTCATTTTGATTCCGTCAAATTCAAATTGCATTGTGCTCCATCGTTTATATGGTGTATTTCAGTTGTTTTTTTTTTAAATAGCTTCAATGTACAGACCATGTTTAGAATTTTATATTATTATAGATATATTTAGTAGAAATGTTAATATACATGCCCACTATACAATACAATGATGAAATCATGAAAACATAAAGAAAGGTTTATGTAATGAAAAAGGTTGCACACACTGATATATAAAGTATTTAATTATTACTTAGTCTAGGACGGCGATCACCTCTTTTTATACTGTTATGTTTAGCAATAAAGTTTTTTGCGATTTTTAAACTCAGGTTAAAAACTCTTCAAATCTTATACTTTTTATACTAATATATAAAGCTGAAGAGTTTGATGTTTGTTTGAATGTGCTAATCTCAGGAACTACTGATCTGATTTGAAAAATTCTTTCAGTGTTAGATAGCCCATTTATCATTATTTAGGAAGGCTATAGGCTATATATCATCACTCTAAGACCAATACGAGCGGAGCACCAATGAAGAACATTTCAAAATCCGGGGTTATTTAACTTACTTTTTTGTAACTATTCCACGCGGATGAAGTCGCCGGTAGAAACTAGTAACCATGTATAATGCAAAGATTAATGACAGTAGTTGAATTGGCAAGCGTGTGTCAAGATCGTAGCAACTGAAAATCTATTGTCATTGCCTATCTGTATGGAAGAAACAAACATGTTATGTATGGAAATATTTTTTTTTTTTATTAATATGTATTTAGTCTTGCCATCAATATTGTACATACATACATAGCTTCACGCCAGTTCCCTTGCGGGGTAGGCACGAACAACAGAGCGCCATTCAGGCTTGTTCTTACACACCTCGCTCACTTCTTTGACATTCATAGCTCTTGTCATGCACGCTCGCTGTTCTTAAGGCTCCTGACATCACCTTCTGCTAGTATACGATCAATTTGATCATAGAAGGTGTGTCGTGGCCTTCCACGACTTCTGCATCCATCCACTTTTGCATTGTATATCTTTTTTTTTTTTTTTTTTTTTTTTTTTTTATTGCTGGAGTTCAGCAGACAGGCAGACGGCCCACTCGATGGAAAGCGGTTACCATCACCTATGGACATTTGCAACACCAAAGATGCTACAAATGCGCTGCTGCTCTCTTAAGGGAAACTGGAACCTGGTCACTAATGCCGGAACACAACTCAAGGTTGTTATGGCGACATACTCTAGACCAGGGGTGGTAGCCATCCAGTCGGGCAAATGCCCTACCACCTGGCTGTGGGTTGTTTTGTCGCCTCTTACGACAGGCCGCCCGGCCGCAGGAAATTGTATTCTTTCTCCGTTCCTGCACGGATCTGTTTTGTCATTCTTTCATCATGCATTCTTTCCACATGCCCGAACCACCAGAGCATTCCTTTCCTTACCTTCACCCCGACACTCTCTTTCAGACCAACTCTCTTTCTTACTTCGGTATTACGAAAGCGGTCCGCGAGCGTCACTCCGCAGATTTTGCGCAGTGCCCGCTTCTCGACCGCGTTTACTCTACTTGCATGCTCTTTCTTCCATACCCAACTCTCGCTTCCATACGTGAGCGTAGGTACCAGCACCGCGTTGTGTATGGCAAGCTGGGCCTTCTGGCTGAGGTTCTTAGCGCCTAGAAGTTTACCTAACGCTCTATTCACACTATTCCCCAAATTTACTCTTCTTTCTATATCAGCGGTGTACCTTCCATCCCTGCTAAAAGCACATCCAAGATATACAAACTCATTCACTTGCTCCAGCGTAACATCATCGACCATTATCCTTGCATTCGTTCTGGTTTCTTCTCTTTCAAACACCATAACCTTTGTTTTCTTCGCATTCAAATGTAAGCCTCTCGCCTGACAGTCATCTTTCATCATTGTGACTAGTGTTTGCAGTTCTGATGGCGATTCGGCTAAAAGCACGGCATCATCCGCATAAAGCAAGGTGCTTACCACTAGATCACTCATCCGCACCCCAACATCCATCAATCTTATTCCCTGGAGACAATGGTCCAGGTATAGGATGAACAGCAAAGCCGACAGCACGCAGCCCCGCCGGACGCCAATATTGACGTCAAACCAGGGCGACAGGCTGCTATCCAGCCGCACGCATGCCATACAGTCCTCGTGAGTGGACTGCACAGCACGCATCAATTGGCCATTAATCCCATATCCGGGCAATATGTCTCAAAGGTCCTTCCGCACAACCCTGTCAAATGCTTTCTCTAGATCCACAAAACCGCAGAAAACCTTCCGGCCCTTAGCCAGCTGCTTTACTACGATATTGCGGAGCTTGAAAACGTGATCCATACATCCCTTTCCATTTCTGAAGCCCCCTTGTGCATCCCACAGTAATCCATCGGATACCACTCTCATTCTCTTTTCAATAATCTTCGCATAAACTTTAGATGCTGTGCTGATCAAACTGATGGCCCTGTAGCTGGCGCACTCCATACGTGCCCCTTGCCTTTATACAAGGGCACGATAACAGCGTGCCTCCAGTACTTGGGATCCTTTCCCGTCCTCCAGCACAAGTTGCATAAGGACAGGAAAGCGTCCCGGACGCAGGTTCCACCATATTTGATCATCTCAGCAGACACTATCGATTCATGCTGCCTTTCCATTTTTCAAACTTCTTATCGACCATTCGATCTCTTCCAAAGTGATCTCGGATGCTGACTCCTCGGAGTCGGTCACAAACTCAGTCGTGGTGCCATAAATATTGTAACAAAGAAAATATTTTTTTTCTATTGCAAATAAGATTTATAAGTTTTACAGTGTGTTAGTTTAATACATAAATATAAAACAATTTAAAATATAAAATGCTTATTCGAAGTGGTCTCCATTGGCTGCAATACAGTCCTTTAAACGTTGAGGCCAGTTATCAATAGAAGCACGCACTCTTTCCATGGGAAAATTCTTCACTGCCAATCGTATGGATTGTTTTACGGACTCCAAATTATCATGGCGTTTAGAGCAAGCTGTATTCTCTAAAACTGAGCTTAAATTATAATCCAGCGGATTAAGATCGGGACTAGATGACGGCCAGTCTTCAGCTCTGATGAAGCCCGAAACGTTCGTTTCCAACCAAGATTGCGTGAACCGAGCTTTATGACCCGGCGCCGGGTCTTGCTGGAGGGACCATTCTTGGTTATTGAACATGGTGTTGTTAAGGGGCTTAACTACCTTCTCAAGAATGGTATCTTGATACACTTGTGCCGATGTTTTGATACCTTTTTTAGAAAAATATGGCTCAGTCACTCCTTCATAGCTAACACCCCACCAAACCATCACTGAAGACTGATAATGCCCACGTTGCATCCTGTCGACTAAATGACAAGCTTTCTTTGAGCTTTGAGCATAAATACGCTCATTTTGTTTGTTAAAATGTTGCCCAATTGTAAAAATTTTTTCATCCGTTAACAAAAATTTTCTCTTACATCCCTTTGCGTACCGCTTCAGTAGTTGTTTCGATTTTACCACCCTATTCTTTTTTAAATTATGAGTTAAGAAATGACCAGTGCGTCTCTTACAGGCTGCAAGTCCTAAGTCATCTTTTAAAATACGCGACATGGTTCTAGGTGATATCTTCATCTCCCGAGATAAAATCTTTTGCTTTCGGACAGGATTTATTCGAATTCTTTTCCTTACTGCTTTGACCACCTTTTTTTGACGAACACTACGTGGGCGGTCAGATATTTTTTTGTCACAAACAGAGGAGGTCTCATTGTACCTATTAATAGCCCGGTACACAAACATTTGACTAATACCAAGCGTATGGAGAGTTTTAAAAATTGCATTTGGCTCCATATCTACTTTGTGTAATGCAATCACAGCGATTCGGTTCTCTTTATCGCCCCACTCCATTTTAATATCGCAAAATGTTGTACAATGTATTGGAGCCAAAATCAGAAAACACAATTAACAATCATATAAAAATGACAGATTCCAAATTCAAATGTAATATTTTGTTTCTTTTTAATTGTAACAGTATTTATGGCCAGACTAAGTATTTTTATTTGGTTATTTTCCTAGGATGTGTTCGCCGGGTGTCCCATTCCTTACCCGAAGAGAGAGTTCCTGACTGATGACGACCAGGAGGACAAGAGCGACTCCAAGGCACGACAGAATCAACAACAGCAACAACCTAACGTAAATATAACTGGGGTTCAATCAAATGCCGATTGAAAGATCATACTCATTATTTAAAGCACTTACAAACATTTAAGCAGTAACCATCAAAACGTAAAAAAATAGTAGATATATGCAATAGTAATATATAATGTAGCAATCACAAATTTAAACTATATACTCAAATACTTTATACTATTGTATATAAATTAAATAATAAATTTAAAAAAGCAAATAAAAACGAAACAAACAATATGACAAAGACAACAAAAAGCAACACACTCAGACTTGACAATCTTTCTTGTTAAGTAAAGGAGCTAATAAAAAAATAATTTATAAAACTGCCACAGATATATCTATATACATAAAAATCAATTGCTGGTCGTTAGTCTCGCTAAAATTCGAGAACGGCTGGAATGATTTGGCTAATTTTGGTTTTGTATTATTTGTGGAATTCCAGGGAAGGTTTAATAGGTGAGTAAATATGAAAAAAATGCTTGGAATATAGTGAAAACAACAATTTCGCTTTCCCTTATAAACCTCCTACCTGTCAAATCAAACATTTGATCAATTTGATGTTCGTCCCGTCGTTTAGAAATCAATTAAATTTGAAAGTGGATCAGAAATCAAATTAAATTTAAGTGTTTTTTTTTTTTTGCTTTTGAATGTCAAACGTTTGATGTTCGTCCCGTAGTTCAGAAATAAACGTTTTTAATTTATTGATTCTGAGGCGGTACGAAGTTTGGCGGGTCAGCTAGTAGTTAATAAAGCGATGCCTCAATCGAGGTTTATACTACTACTCCTCCACACTGCGAGTCGACCTTAATTAACGCAATGTGTAGAAGAGAAATACCTACATAATAAAGCTGTAAAGAACAACAAAGAGAGCTTCTCTTGCAACCTACTTGTTTCTAGTAACAATAGAGCGAATTAATCTTGTTTGAACAGCATGACGGCGTTACAAAGAAATTCTTTAGAATGTTCGTAAGCAATGAACAAGAACTATTAAACTTTTTTTTTAACAAAAACAAAACCAAACATTTATATTTAACCGACTTCTTTTTACAATAAGGGTTGCTATCGATTTCCTTGCGATCCACAAATCAGATTCTGGTTTGGTGACTACGGGACCATCCCGGGAGTTAAAAAAAAATATTTGAAAATGGGTCTATAATTTACTGAGAAATCTCCTAACATGCCTAACAAAAATTAAGCATCTGTTGAAAGTGTAATAGCACGCGTATACAAACTTTTTTTCCAAGAATTTAGGCGCACGGCGTTCTTTAATGGAGGTTATTCTTCATGTCCCTGAGACCCGATCCACTCATCAGATCCTGACTTAGTGACCATGGGACTATCTCCGGAGTATACACTGACGAATAAACAAAAAAATCAAAATCGGTTCACAATTGGCGGAGATCTCGAGTAACGAATATACAAAAAAACATACAGACAAATTGAGAGCCTTCTTTTTTGATGTTGGTTAAAAATGCGTATTCATCTTCAATGTAATAATACTATCATCATAACCAAAAGAGAATACTAAAAATCAACAAAGGTTGTTAGTAAGAGCCATTATAAAGTATCCCGTGGTGGATAACGATTTCTATAGAACTTACGTGACTACCAATACAAAGTAAATTAATACACAGTTTTGCGACTTTTCAGACACAACAGAATCAAGTACAAGCTAACAGTCATGACCATGGCGCGAATAATGCGAAGAGATTGCGAATGTCAGGTAATTCCTTCGAGACACTATTAAAAAGTTGGGGTGGCTTAGTGGCTAACGCAAGTGCGTCTCGTTCCAATGACGTGGGTTCTAATCCTGGCACCGCTTAAGTAATTTTTCTAACGTACATATTGATACAATTATGAGATGTTGATGGTGCAGAAAGGCATCATGATGCAACCTGCACACCGAGATGACCTGTGTTTGAAACCTGCTATTTCGTCTCCTTCCATATCCTAACTAATATTACAAACGCGAATGTGAGTGTGTTTGACGGTGACGTTTTAACTACGCGACAGATGTTATTTAATTACCTGGACTAAAATGACAGCTGCAGTCGACCTTTTTCATGTTGCAAGCTTGGAGGAACTCACCATTGAGTTGTCGATTCAATTCGCACAATTCACTTATGAATAACAAAAAAAAGGTCGATCGCAGCTGTCATTTTAGTCCAATTAATTAAAAATCAAAGTATAGCACCAGCTTTAAAAAGACGCCAAAAAGGAGAATTGGCTATTAGGGTGGGTACCTTTCGTCTAGAAAAAAAGTACTGATCCCGAGGGAGTGAGGAATGTAGCCGAAATATTGATGTCACGGCAGTCACAATTTACTAACAAAATATACATTACCATTGGAGCAACATGACAGCGATAATTGTAATGTGTTGCTCTCATGGATAATTCCATCTTTTTTTTTTTATTGCAGGAGATCAGCAGACAGGCAGACGGCCCACTTGATGGAAAGCGGTTACCATCGCCTATAGACATTTGCAACAGCAAAGTTGCTACAAATGCGCTGCTGCTCTCTTAAGGGAAACTGGAACTTGGTCACTAATGCCGGAACACAACTCAAGGTTGTTATGGCGACATACTTTAGACCAGGGGTGGTAGCCATCCAGTCGGGCAAATGCCCTACCACCTGGCAAAACCACCTTCGCTTTGCTTGATGGCGTTACAGTTATTTATCATTAGATACTTTGAAGTAAAAATTAAATTTGACATTTCTAAAAATATAACATGCTCTCTTCATGACATACACATCCTTTTTTAACACAAGCGAAGCCTCGGGCAGAAGCTAGTTTATTGTATTAAAGATGTAAAGTTGGTAGTAATAGTTTTTTGTTAGACTGATGGTGCTTGGTGAAGAAATGCACCTGAAGCAACAAGGATTTATTATTGAACCAGTAATACATGAACGCTGATCCCTTCAGTTGCTGGTTCAAGTTAGTGGTAGTTGAAATCGTGTGTTATGAATACTAGCAACTCAGTAGCAACTCGTAGCGACTTAATAGCAACTGGATCACAAAATATTTGTGAGGGCTATTCATAGTTGTATTAAAGTAAGTAGGCAGGAGTGTCAGCAAAACGCTATACGTTGAACGGTACAAAATATTTCCTTATCTCTTCAGGTCCAAATCCAGGCAACAACCAGACGGGCGGTGGACAGCAAGAGTTTCATCAACAACAGCAGATGATGTTCGGAGGACAACAGCAGGGTGGTAGTTCTCAACAACAGAATAACTTTCAGCAAAGATTTTAACATTAGGGATTTATTTTAATTTTTGAATAATAAATTATTTTTGAAAAATAATTTGTTGATATAAATTAACAGAATTAACGTACTACAATTAAAATCTTTGGATCAAGATAATTTTTTTGTGCAACATTCGTAATTTTATTGTAAGTAAATTCTGTCAATTTATAACTTCAAAAATTTGTTAATGCGCGAGTGAGATAATGACTTGCATACATTTTTATCAGCATTTAAATTGATTGATGCTGTAAAAGCTACATACGACGATTAAGGATCTACCTAAATGGAGACCGCTATCTCGCTCACGCGTTACCACATTTTTAAAGATAAAATTCATAGAATTAACATACGACAAATCCGTATTACACAAAACTTATTAAAAAAATTATGAATGTTTCATAATAAAATCTAATATATAAAAAATGTTTTTTTCACAAGAATTATTTTTTATATTTAATAATCTTATACTAATATATAAAGCTGAAGAATTTGTTTGTTTGATTGAACACGCTAATCTCAGGAACTACTGATCTGATTTGAAAAATTCTTTCAGTGTTAGATAGCCATCATTATTTAGGAAGGCTATAGGCTATATATCATCACGCTAAGACCAATAGGAGCGGAACACCAGTGAAGAATGTTTTAAAATCGGGGGGCTTTTGAAACAAATTCCACGCGGACGACGTCGCGGGCACACCTAGTGTATCATAATCATAACAAATTTTTTTGTGAAACATTCGTAATTTTTTATTAAGTTTTGTGTAATACGGATTTGTCGCATGTTAATTCTATGAATTTATATCTTATAATGCGTGAGCGAGATAACGAATTTCATTTAGGAGGGCCCTTAAAGCACGTGATAGGAGTGCCCGAGTTCCGCAGTAGAACGATTAGGCTCCTATTCACATTATGATGCCGTTCACGGTTCAATCTCGGTCCGGTCAAATAAATTCTTAAACAAGAAGACGCCGGTACCGGTTCGTCAATAATAAATATTTGATTGGAGCAACACAAACTAACAACAAACTAGTAGTAATGTACACACAGCGATATTTGTTTGAATCATAGTGCGTACGGAGCCTTATACGCTGATGCTGATATAATAATATTTATTTTATTCAATATCTCAATAAGTACTTAAGGGACTTGTTCAATTTTTGTAGACCATTATCGTCTAGTCTGTCCACATTGAATACTCCATGCATACATTGTCTCGCGTTTTAATAATGCCTAATTTTATGTTATTTTATTAATAATTCTCTTATTTCATTAGAACGAATAAATGTATAAGTGATAAAAAATGTAAATATTAGGAATTAATTGCCAATAAAAACACATTTATAATAATATTTATTTTATTTTTCCTAACACAATTATATTATTTACAATGTTATAAAAATAGTGGACGGATTTGTATAATATGATTTATTCATAAATAAGCTGTACTTACAACAATTCATGATTGACGGCCTCTGTGGTTGAGCGGGCTAAGCCTTTGCCGGCCTACCTCACTACAACGCAGAGGCTCCGGGTTCGATTCCTAGTATAGTAAATTTCGGAAACGTATTTTCTCCGTTATTTACTATGGTCTGGGTGTCTGGGATCGGCCAAAGAGTAGTCCGTTGTATATTACCCATAACACAAGCGTAACTTGCTTAATTTGGGGATATACAATATGTGTGTTTGCCTGCCTGCCGATTATTATTATTATTATGATTAAATCCAGCATACAAGTGATATAGCAAAATAAATGCAATATATTTCCAATTTATATATAAGTATGATTTTAAAATCAACCAAAAAAAATGTATGGAAACTCAAACGAGCATAAAGTTGGTTATTGCAAAATATGTATTGAATTTATTTAAAAACTCCTGGGCTCCAAATTCATAGCAAAACTGACCAAATCCACAATAGTTTTCGTTTTTAGAAGAGCACTGTTTAAAAATTTTTTGTAGAATGTGTTAACTACTCTGATTATGAATGAATTTTCAGACACGATTTTAATAACTGAATTGGGGCCTTGTTTTATAACAATAATACGTTAGGTTTAATCATTAAAGAAGATTACTTCAATGATCTAATCGTTAAAAGATATATTTTTATGAAAATCTTGTTTGTAGAGAGTCCTCTAGTGAAACCTAAGCATAACATTTTGATGTATTATAATTGACATGTTATATGCATGTAATTAGGAGGGATGAAAGTCACGTGATAAAATAATGTTTAACTACGTTTTAACACTAGATTTACCAGACCAGTCATTTAGACTGCTCGCGCAATTTCAATTTAAAATTCCTACTATATTACACATTTTTTTTCAGAAATGATGTTTTATGACTTTTGTAGCTATAATTAGAGAGTACGTTTTATAAACTTAATATTATTTTATATACATTAGTAACAAATATAATTTTTGTTGTTGACATTTATACCAGTACCAGTCAAAATGACAGGTTGTGTTTGTATGAAAAAATGTATGATTTTGGGAATCATGAGACCGATGCAGTACATATAGCACTGAAGCGTATTTTGTTATCGTCTTTTGTTTTATTTCACTATCGTCATTGAGTTGATGACGTCATTTTGATGAGCATTTGTTTTGTAAATGCACTAGACATGTTCAGTCTTCTTTCTAGCTTTGTGCAACGGGCAGCATTTTTCTTATAAACAAGATTTTTATAGTGATTGTGAGCCCCTAAAAATGTCAAAAAAAGCAAAACTTTCTACATATTTAGAAAATGCAACCAACATACCTCTGGAATGTTCACATGTAGAAAGTGAATTATATGATAGTGATGGTGATAATAGTAGTGCTATTATCGAAAGTGGTGATGAGGAAATTTCTGATGAAGACAATATAGATCAGTCAAGTGACAGTGATTGCGAAAAGATTCTAAACAAACGCACAAGACGATGTATGCGATTCCCTTCCAGTTCTGAAGATGAATGTGGAAGTAACATACCAAATTAGCAAACTGAAATTGCTTCAGACGGAACTATTTGGACGAGAATTGAAGAAGGAGGTATTGCTGGTAGATCACCACATCATAGTGCTTTCAAAGATGTACACGGGCCAACAGCATATGCTAAAACCACAAGAAGCCTGTTTTTTATGCACCAGTCATTTTGACTGGTTTGGTAGAAATAGGTATATTCAAATCGCTGGTATATCTAGTGTTAAAATGGGTGGGTATAAATGTAAAGGTAGACCAAAAAAGAAATGCATGGATTGTGTGAATGATGATATGATGATTTGTGGTGTGACAGAAGATGTAAGTCAGAATAGAGAAGTGTGGAGGGAAAAGCCATTGTGCCGACCCTAAATAGTTGGGAGAAGGTGAAAGAAAAGAGAGATAGTGCTGGACATTAAATAATGCTTTTTATTGTATTGAAGACCATCTACTGTACTCAAGTGCTACGCTTACGTGTCACTAGATAGCGCTTTATCGAGGGAATACCCAAGATCACCAACAAGGCAACTCGATCTTCTATGCCCACGGAATTGACCTAAATACTTTCTTAACACTAAACATATTAACATAAAGTCTAAGCAACTCCGGAAGAGAACTCAATTACAGCCTTTTGTCCAGTTTGATCTACAAAATATTGAGTTTTAACCAGTTCGTTCTTCTTGAGTTTAGCAGTTGAGTTCAATGGGCGTATTCTTGTTCGCAATCTCCCGCAACGACCGTCTGCGAGTTTCTCGAATACTAAAAAAAATTGTTATTTTGAAAAGTCAAATAGTCAATAATTATAAGGAACGTTTTGAATTATTACCCCCTACTTTTCACACACTTAATTTACCTTCCATCATAACATTTCCAATGTTCAACAGTTTGTGAGAGAATGCTTCAGTGGTGAATTTGCACATGCCAGTGGGTTATTCAAGTTTTCCGCCTCTACAGACCTCTACAATTCGATACCTTAGTTCAATTTTTGAAAATAAAATCATAACTTTAGGATTTGTACACTATTGACCTAATTAAATCATCGTTTTCCCGTGATTAGTATAATTGTTGCGACATTTAATTTTGTAGAAGGCAAATTGTAGAAAATATCAAATGTAATGAAACGTAAATTACACATTGAAAACAGTACCTAATAAAATACCCTAAATTTGCCGCTTCAAAGATCTGCCACCCTTGACTTACTAAGTCGTCTAGTAAATCCCGTCACTGAAATGCTTTAATAACAGTCTGCATCATATCGAGGGGTGAAAGGCTGTTTGTTTGTAACGATCTTTTGTAACAGAGTGTACATAATGGGTTTATTCACAAGGAGTTGTAAAGAATCGGAGGGTCTAAAGAGGTCGTTTTTGCAGATTCATATATTGAACATGACAAGTATCAATATAGAGTCGAACTTTATGCTATGTCTTACGAATATCGGTGTATCTAGATACGTGTCAATTTATATAACCGATGCTCTAAAGGCGACCTACTTGGTCTCTCTGGTGTCTAATTGCAATTTGGTGCATAGTTATTAGCGATTGATTTTATTGGATCATTTGAAAATTCAAAATCTGGCATATTATCAAAACATCGCTTGAAACAAATAGCTTATCAATTGTCGATATATATTCCATTTACTAATTTATGTATTGTTAAGGTCTATTCATTTAGTATTTTCTTAAGTTTTCGCGACTTGTATACATGATAAAACTACGTTTTAACGGTTTTAAGCGCGGTAATTTTTTTTGATTTTGGTTTTTCCGACGTTTCGGCCACTTTTCAGTGGCCGTGATCACGGAAGACAAAGATGTCAAGTGTCAACGAGTATTGTTAAAGTTTTATTTAGCCTACCACCAACTTGTTAATTTTAATTATTTAATTTTAATTTTGTTTATGGTTATTATTTACTCTATGGGAGCCTTATCTAATTTACTACCGCTTTGCAACATGTTATGGCTTGAAGAGAAGAAGCGGCGCAAGAAACTCTTCAGTAAACATGCCTAGCTCTAATAATTTTATATAATATTAAAATGGGTGGAAGGAAAAATAAAAGTAATTATCAGTCAAGTTGGTTTGTGTTCCGTTGTACGCAGAAAGAGCTCACAGTGTCTTGAGGTCTGGCAGCTGGTTTTTGCTGGGTTTGGGTCTTAATAGTTTTGATAATTGGATCCCTAACACCTGGTACTTGCCAACCATCTCTATTGAAATTTGGGTGTTTTTTGATTTCAATAGCCTCACGCATCATTCTAGGTATGAAACGATTCTCTTTTACGAGGATTTGTGGGTTATCGAATCTGATGTAATAATGGTTGGGTTTATCCAGCGTGTGTTCACTGATCGCAGACTTCGTAGACCTTGTGTGTTTCATGTCAGCAATGTGTTCTTTTACTCGTGTTTTTATGCTCCTCTTTATTTGCCCAATGTATGACAATCCACACTCACAATCAAGCTTGTAGACCCCTGCATCCTGGAGTGGGATATTGCATTTCACAGGTCTCAGAAATTGGGTAATCTTTTTCTGCGGCTTGAAATATGTTTTGATTGAAGCTCGCCTGAGGATGTGGCCAATTCTGTCTGTGACCCCCTTGATGTAGGGTAGGGTAGCAGGGCACCGCTCAACTGAAGGTGGTTTGGAGCCTTTGTGACGTTGGTGTGGAGTCTTCAGCTGATTGCGTTGTAGAACTCGCTTGACATGCTGAAGCTCTCCAGCTATGTGGTTCTCGTCACAAATTTTCTGTGCTCTCTGAAACAAAGATTTGCCCACGGTAGCTAACTGACTAGTCTACTCGTCTCACCACCATCCTAGTCAGTTAGGTCATACTGCTCCTATTCAAGCCATAACATGTTGCGAAGCGGTAGTAAATTAGATTAGGCTCCCATAGAGTAAATAATAACCATAAACAAAATTAAAATTAAATAATTAAAATTAACTAGTTGGCGGTAGGCTAAATAAAACTTTAACAATACTCGTTGACACTTGAAATATTTGTCTTCCGTGATCACGGCCACTGAAAAGTGGCCGAAACGTCGGAAAAACCAAAATCAAATAAAAACCGCGCTTAAAACCGTTAAAACGTAGTTTTATTATCTATTCATTTAGGTTTTTGAGTGTAAGAGCGGACTCCTAATCATTAAAAGTTGAATCGAGAGATTGTTGCTATCGGCATGTAAAAATATAGTATTCTTTTTCTATGCTACAGGTATTGTATTTTATAGAAGAACCTTCTAGTTGCGTCTCTGACTGCTTATTCTTTTTTTTTATTTTTTTATTGCATGAGTTCAGCAGACAGGCAGACGACCCACTTGATGGAAAGCAGTTACCGTCGCCTATGGACATTTGCAACACCAAAGGTGCTACAAATGCGCTGCTGCTCTCTTAAAGGAGACTGGAACCTGGTCGCTAATGCCGGAACACAACACAAGGTTGTTATGGCGGCATACTCTAGACCAGGGGTGGTCGCCATCTAGTCGAGCAAATACCCTACCACCTGGCTGTGGGTTGTTTAGTCGCCTCTTACGACAGGCCGCCAGGCTGCAAGAAATTCTATTCTTTCTCCGTTCCTGCACGGATAAAATTCTCAAATGTCTTTCGTCGGTCGTTTTCGTTTTAGAACTTTTTTGCTTGTTTCTATTCAAGTACATTTCCCATTGGATGTTCGATTTATTTTTGTGTTATATAGCCTATATTATTACAGTTTTAAAGAAATATTTCTTCTTTCTTTCTTCTATCTAAAACTTTCTAGCTACTAGCTCTTTCAAACAAAAGATCGAAAGGCGTTTAAGAGCAAGTTGCATTCAACTACATACGAAACGGCAGGTTGCATTTACACGCAATTCGATTGGCAGGTATTCTTCATTTGATGAAGTCACACCTGTTTTTTAGAATTTCTCCACATGTGGTCTTGATGTTAATCGTATTAGTTTTGGAAACCGTTACACTGCAACAAGTTTAGAAT
Source organism: Dendrolimus kikuchii (assembly GCA_019925095.2). Lineage (NCBI taxonomy): Eukaryota > Metazoa > Arthropoda > Insecta > Lepidoptera > Lasiocampidae > Dendrolimus > Dendrolimus kikuchii. The sequence continues at coordinate 15,783,209 of CM034388.1, read as the reverse complement.
AGCAGTGGGTGATGTAATCATATAGATTAAAAACTGGTCGTTCCGTTTACTTTATACGCACTATTTCTTTTAGTTAATAATTTATACATCGACTGAAGTAATTATTGTTCGCGATAATTACACTATTTTTAATTATAATGAAGTAATACCTAGGGTGTTCTATTACAACATAATGTAATAAAAGTTATAATTTTATTGGTGTTATCTTTCCTTGAATGTTTAATTATTAATTTTGTTTTTGTTTTTCTCTCATATAATATGTATAGTCTCAAAAATAATTAAGGTAAATAATTATGTTTTATGCCATGTAAGATAAATCACTAATTCTTTTTTTCTGATTTCTAGGCGCGTGCACACACATGCCGGCGTGTGTAAAGGCGTGTGCAGCTGAGGGGCGTGACTTACAACGTATCTGGATAAGGAAAGTCCATTGAAGTGTGCTCATTATAAGTTGTAAGTCGCGGACGTGACCTTATGCGTTCGGACGTCCTAAAGCAATGTGGAGAGTGTGTTACGTTTCTGGAGTGCAAATTGTCCGGACGCGTCCGATGAACGCATTGACGGACGCGTCACGGCACGTTTGGGCACTTTCACTGTGTATATTGCTGTTATGCCTTAGGTTTTGAAGATATAATCTCGTTATTTAATGTAATATACATAAATTTAGAGACTATACTCGTAGACAATGCTGTCTAAATCAAAATATACATAAAATGTATACTTACGTTCTCTCCTGTATGAGTTATGGCACGCCATGTGACAGATCGACGGGAAACCTTTCAACGTTTCTGGATCTATCGTTCTCGTAGACAGCGGAGCAGCACAAATTGGATTCCTAGGTGGTTTACAAGAATTTACACAGTAATTGTACGTGTTCTTCTTTGGTTTAGGATTTCGTGTTCTTCTCGTTGTTGACCTCCTGGTAGTAGTACTAGTTGTAGTTGGCATAACCTTTGGCCTTATGTGTATGTTAGTTATAGAACCACTCGGTGAAACCACTCGAATCCTCATTGGAATTATAGGGATACTTTGCAATGGACTAAGGATATTATCTGGTTTTAATGCTGTCAAAGAACAAGGATTTGCAGAGGATACAGTAGAAGGAGAAATTGACGTAACAGGTTGGTGCGTGCTTATTGGTGGTCGAGTCGTTTGTGGTGGCATCTGTGTGACGATTGTCGTTAAAGGAAGTAATGTGGTTGAAGGTGGAAAAGTTGAAGGTCGAGCTGGTAAACTAGTCAAAGTAGACAACGTCGTTGATAGTGGCAAAGTTGATGGTTGAGAAGGTAAAGCAGCCGGTATCTGTTGTGGTACACTAGGGCCCACTAACGGTCTAGAAGGAGAACTATGAAATGATTGTGGTGCTTGTTGGTAAATCATAAAATAGTTCGATAACGGTTGCTGGGTTAAACCTGGAGATGGCGTAGGTTGTCCGGTGGACCCAGTTTGAGATGGCTGGATTGATGCCGGCTGTGGTGGTTGTGGGACAACTTCGAATCGTATTTGCTGCCATTGTCCTAAATTTGATGGTGCAAATTGAGGTGGTCCTTGTATTGTTTGAGGCTGTAGACTTTGTTGTGTTTGTTCCAGTGGTCGCTCTGATTGAACAGATTGATCTACTTTTGCAGGTAAAGGAGATAATGTTGGTTCAGACGAAAATGATGATGATAATATTGTGCTTTGTGTAGGTAGCGAAGATGTTGTAGAAAATATGGATTCTGGTGTTGTTATTTCTGATGATGGAATTGTTTGTGGTGTAGTACTCTCTTGTGAATTTGGCGGATCTTGAACTATAACTAATTCTGGCTGATTGTTTAAGTGAATAGTCATTTCAGGAATTAACGGTCGTTGGGGTATCGTTTGAAACAAAGATTCTAAAGACGGCTGAGATATGACAAATCGCGGTGGTTCCGCATTTGAAACAGACTCAAATTGCCCTGATTGAAATTGAGGTATTGAACGGTCATATTGTGGCGCAGTAGGAGACAATGGTAGCACTTCTTGATACGGTTCTCTTGCTAATACGGTTGTTGACAAAATTGCTGGTGTTTGACTTACTATTTGTATAGCAGATGTTGATGGAGGAACAGTGATGGTTGGAGTTTGTGGCTGTAAGCTAGAAGGTGTTTCTGAGTGGATATGTATCGGAGATAATGTAATATTTTGTTTAGGAATAGGGGATGGAGTTGTTGACGTTTGAGGTATCGTTCCAGATGTAGAAGTGATCGATAGTTCTGGAGTGGGAGGTTGTAGGGTAGACATTGATTCGAATGTCTCCAGTTGGATGGTAGAATTCGGTAGAACTATAATTGGGTTTGTTGACGAAAAAGTCGATTCGGTAGAGAATAACTCTGATATAGGTTTTGGCTGGAACCCATCGCTTATAACATTAGCAGAATACCACGATTCTGGCGTGTTCGATATTTCAGCTCGGCATAGTTGTAACACTGTAATGTAAGAGAAATCGTATTATTCTAAGAAGTCAATACTTAGAAATTATACCTATACAAGGAGAGTCAAAATAAGTCATACATATACATGTGTATTTATCAAAAATTATAAAAATATGCAAAATAATTTTATTTTTTGGTGAAAATATAGATTACATGAAAATGTTTTAGATTTTACTCTGATCTATATGTATAACTAGCGGCCCCGGTAGACGTTGTCCTGCTCTGAAAAAATAAAATCTAGGACCCGATCTCAGCGCCACCTACCGGTTCCAATTGTGGATTTAAACCATCCGGGAACCCACTCAAACACACAAAAACAAAATCACCAAAATCGCTCCAGGGGATTAGGAGGATTCTAGAACCCGATCTCAGCGCCACCTACCGGTTCCAATGGGATAAAAAGTGTCCTATGTCCGTCTCCTGGTTCTAAGCTACCTCCCCACCAATTTTCAGCGAAATCGGTACTGTCGTTTTTGAGTTATAAATAGTGTAACTAACACGAGTTTCTTTTATATATATAGATGTTATAAAATGCTAATCATGCTCTGTGGGTACATTGAAGCTATTAAAAAAAATTTGAACTATTCCAGTTTTTTTTAAATAATAGTCTATACTATATAATAAATTATGGAGAAAACGAAGCAATTTTCTTGTCTGATTGTTTGTTTGTTCGAGATTCACGTAAAAATTTTGATGCAGTTTACGCTTAGCGACAGCGCATACAGTAGTACAGTAAAGCTGGACTACTTTTTATCCTGGAAACCCCGCGGGATTTTTTCTGGGAATTATTTGAAATGGCCAGATTAAAAAATCTAATGTGAGTTTTTCATTCATCGATAGAAAATGTAATGTAAAAAATGTGTGATATTTTTTATCCCGGGAATCCCGCGGGAATTTTCCTGGGAGCGGTTTGTAGTTGTTCGGGTGCATAAAAATTAGCGTATTCCTATTATAGCTTAGATTATTTTTTAAATGCTGTGGTATTTTGTGTCCCGGGAATCCCGCGGGAATTTCAAGTCAAGCGTGGACGAAATCGCGGGCACATCCTAGTTACATATATTTTTGTACCTATTTGCTTAGTCATATATTCATGTACGCTTAGTTACATGTATAGATTGTTCCTTAGATACTCCATTTAGTTTTTATTTATTTGCGATGTCACTGCACTGCTGTGTTTTGGTTTCAACATTACACCTTCCTACCTCATCCATATAAAATATGTAGATCGAATAGATTTTGAGAAAAATCTGTGATATGCGTAACTTCGGCCAAAAATACTTACAGTAGGTACCCTACAAAAGAAATAATTTTATAATATGATCAGTAAACTGTATGAAAGAATATAATAGTCAAAATTACTCCAAACTTCGAAATGGTCGCATTATACAAGTTACGCCATAAATATAAATGGTCGAGTTATAGGTGCATCAGGAGCAGTCTTTGTCACATTTTAGAAAGATGAAATACTATATCACGTTCATTTCAAACTGGTTTTTAAGATCCACTTTTTGCAATCCCGCTCTTTCCAGATGTCAAACAACTGTGCCGTTGCCGTTTTATTGATCTCATCCCTAGAAGGAGTTTTAATCAGAGGTGGCATAGGTAAGAAAAATATGATAGTTGCGAAAATAGAATGTACTTAAATGCGTTTTCAGTTTGAAAGGAACACCCTATGTACTTATTTTGTGTCCCACCCTATCTGCTTTGGGGATTATGGGATTGTGATATGTAGCAGCTTCGGCAATAGTGATAGGAGTACTATTGCTGAGGTAAGTATTAATATTTGAAATCAACCCGAGTTTTAATTTAAAGTTTAAATAAACATATAATTTATATGGCAAGCTGTACTATTCTCCGACTTTATTGAGTCCGACCAGTGCTTATTGAGTTTTTTATTATATTCATAAAGAGTATCATCAATAGTATGGAAAAAACGCAGGAAAATTGTTCGTAGTGAGGTAAATTTATAAACTATTAATAATAATTTATTGTGCACACACACACGCACGCACGCATGCACGCACGCACGCACGCACGCACGCACGCACGCACGCACACACGCACACACACACACACACACACACACACACACACACACACACACACACACACACACATTACTAGGACATGTCACTACTACAATCAGAGACGACTGGACTTTGTGAAATGGACCACCTACAGATATGCGCATAGCTTTTCTACACGATTATCTTTCTACGATCTGATCGTATTGCTCTATAAATAGTAGGTAAATGTTGCTAGGTTGCAAGTTGTATTTACTCCCTGGGCTGTGTAGTGTACACTTGTTTAGACCGTTTTACTGTTACCCATAATTCCTATTACCACGGCTATAGACAACCTAATTGTTATGATCATAACGATACTTTCGTTTCATTATGGTTGCGTTCCATTAGAGACTCACAACGACCATGTTCAAGATCGCGACTTTTCCCGTTCGACTTGCTCGCCGGCGTCAAAATCGTAAACCCAAGTAGCACGGTTATTCGAACCACCTCTAGACATGGGTTGTTGAGAGCTTTGTGTGAACGAAAATGATGACGTCATTAGTGACGTTTTCGCCACGACCGCAACGACCGCGGTCGCCTTACAGAACGGCTAACGCAGCATTTTGGGCGTTGTGAGCTACTAATGGAACGCGCTATATGAAACAATACCTGTACCATTTTAAGTAAGTACCTACTGCATACATTTTGTGTCGCTGTGCCTAGCGTCATATTCAAATACTAATCCCCTAAGCCACAGTGGTTAGTTAACCGACCTTAAAAAGTCATGAAATAGTTTTACTAGTCAGTTGCTTGTAAGGAGAACGATTAACTAAAAAATATAGCCTGGAAGAGATTTCTTGATGTGCTTTTTTGAATAATTATGAACTACATCGGTTCCCTATTGCTATATCTTACCTATGACTCTAGAACCAGATAAATTTAACCTCGGGCATAACAGCGACAAATTCATTGGAATATAATATTTTTATTATCTACTAGCCGTCCCGGCAGACGTCCTGCCCTGAAAAAATAAAAATCTAGGACTCGATTCTATTGCAACCTACTGGTTCCAATTTTGAATCTAAACCATCCGGGTACCCACTCAAAAACACACAAAAATCATCAAAATCGGTCTACCAGATTACAAGGTTCCTAGAACCTGTTTCCAGCGCCACCTACCGGTTCCAATTTTAACTCTAAACCATCCGGGGACCCACCCAAACGCACAAAAAAAATCATCAAAATCAGCCAAGCGGTCCTCAAGTTATGCGCGTACATACATTTCTACGATTCATTTTTATATATGTATATAGATGTAAGTGAATAACCTTGAACCAGGTTTTTTTACATATGTATGTTATGAAAATATCATAGGAGTAAAGATCATGAACACTGCAAGATGTCGATGAGGTTAAAGGGGTTATAAACATGAATATTTATTATACATAATACAGTGTTGAAATCACATTGTTTTGGTTTAAAGCTTTTTCAATTGTAAATATAGTATTTACATATATAATGAATGAAATATTTTTTGTATTTCTGTGGTTGAGTGGGCTAAGCCTTTGCCTGCCAACCTCACTGCAGCGCAGAGGCTCCGGGTTCGATTCCTGGCACGGTAAATTTCGTAAACGAACTTTCCATTATTTAGTATGATCTGGATGTTTGGTATGGGCCCAGGGTGATCCGTTGTGTATTACCCATAGCACAAGCGTAAGTTGTTTAGCTTGAACAACGTGTTTGTGTTCTCTGCTGATTTATTTATTTATGTTTAGATGTCGAAACTAATAATTGGTTTGAACAAGATCTTGAAGTGATTGATATAATGGAGTATTTTCGAGAGATTCGATGGCTTTTAGAGTTTCGTGGGCAAATAATAAAACTGAGTATATAATACCTACACACTGATATAAAAAAAATCGAAATGTGTGCTGGGACACATATTAGAAGTGAAACTTCAACGGACAAGTGGAAAAACGAATCGCAACGGACAAGTTGAAAAACGAATGGCAACGGGTGAGTGGAAAAACAAATCGCAACGGACAATTCGTTTTTCCACTTGTCCGTTGAAGTTTCACTTCTAATATGTGTCTCAGCACACATTTCGATTTTTCGCAGGTTTACTGCAAATTATGATTTGATTAGGTTAGGTACATTTTAATGAATGCATTGTTTATTTAAACATAATATTTTCTTAAGTTTTTGCGACTTGTATACATAATAAAGTCGGAAAAACCAAAATCAAATAAAATTACCGCGCTTAAAACCGTTAAAACGTAGTTTTATTATTTAAACATATTTTTTTACCAAACAAAAAACTGAATTCGATCCCGAACCAAAAAAACATCCATAGTCTACTCTAAATATTAAATACACACATACATAACTTCACGCCAGTTCCCTTGCGGGGTAGGCACGTACAACAGAGCGCCATTCGGGCTTATTCTTACACACCTCACTAAATAAATTTATATTATTTATTAATATTTTTTTACACAGACCACAAATAGAGGCAGTGATGCCCAGCCACCTGGAGAGCAGAGGTATAGTTCGATGCAAACTTAAGTTTGCCTCCATTAACGGCGGCTCAGAATATCACACTTTCTGATGCGCAGAACGCCATTTTAGGTATTAGAGGAACGAGGTCGTCGGAGGACGAGGTATATCCTCACACGCTCCCCGTAATACCGCTGCTGGGGCCCTCTAGCATCTAGGGAGCAGAGGAGTCTTCACCTCTGTTGACGAAGTGAGTTTGCCTTTCCCGGGGCATTCTCAAGCAGTGATGCGCTAGGATTAGCGTGGGCGTGACTGCGTTCTAAGTATTACGCTCTTCCTGCCATAAGCGCGGGGCACATGAGAGGAGGGTGGTTTTAGTAGAGTATTGATTCTTCGAGTCTCCACACAAGCCGGCGATTTAACTCTGTTGCGCCCACTCGTGGGTGTCACCTCGCGTCGCTTTGGTCTAGTCTAAAAGGTAAAGGTAAAGGACCCGGTAGTGTGCGGAACGCATTTCGCCCCGTAGTACGCCCCCGGCTCAAAAAAAAAAAAAAAGAAATATCCTCACTCACTCTCTCGCTCGCTTTCTTGTTTACGGGACTTCCCCGGCGTTCGGCTCACCAGGGCTGCCAATTTAGCGCTTTCGGAGCTAGATATAGCGCTTTTAGGGCAACCCAGCTCCCAATTTTATTAAACAACTTCCAGCACAAAATCTTGCGCTTTTTATAACATGCAAATATCTAATTCATTTTATAATAAATATATATGAATATCTATAGTAATATTATAAAGAGGAAAGATTAGATTGTTTGTTTGCATTGAAGAGGCTCCGAAACTACTGAGCCGATTTGAAAAATTCTTTCACTCTTGGCAATCTACACTATCCCCGGGTGACATAGGCTATATTATATTTACAAAAAAAATAGGGATCCTTACTAAAAATTCAATAATGTAACCCAAGACGTAAAAAAATACCTAAAATCGCGTGCGCTGCGAAAACTATTGATGATAGAATAAAATAATATACTACGACTTTGTAAAACACGCCATTATTTACAAAAAATGTCGTGACAGCATATGTCCAACTATTATAGTTATGCCACAATAAGTGTTCTTTTATTTTAAAAAATTAATTAAAATGTCGCCGCTAGAAAAGGCTCTTTATTTCTATCTTGGTATTCATCCTTATCAAAATAAATTACTTCATATTCAAGAGTGCTTTAATACGTTTATATAACTTCTTGAATTATTCAATTCGGACATTCCATTCGAAAGATATCACGAGTTTAAAAATGTAAGTATTAGAACACGCGGCCTTGACGCTTTTTCGTGATCGAAAAATCGTAAGACCCCCCGTCTATATAGAAGTTTCACTTCAAAAAATATTGATCGATGTTTGCGAACACTAAAAATAAATAAATCCAATATTACATTTGAAAACAAGACACGTAAGTATATGTTAGGAATTCTAAGAACAATAACTTTGTGATATATGTCTTCCATTACAATGCCGTAAGTGTTTGAAAACCTTCGATATTCTTTGGGGCCTAAATAATCTTTATTTGAATCTATCACTATGTTTTAAGATAAACCTACATCATGGAAGAAGAATATCTACTACAGAATGCTGATAATTCTAGTATAAATAAATCTTAGTAGTAAAGTTTATCATGATTCACCTTTCTCACCCGCTAGATTTCGCTAGTATCTTTATGGTAATATCACGCGCGTAACATTTGTGGAAACTTATTTATTTAGATTTAATACGCTGCTTAGATATGAACTTGGAAAAAAACTTGCATAATGTGGTTTCCAAAAAATCGTTTTAAATAGATAATGTTTAAAGCGTCAGAAAAACAATCAGTGGCTCCATTTAGTTGTACAAAAATTGGATTTTCTGATTTATAGTAAACTTTATCTGTTAATGTTTAATATTAATAACAATGTCGCTTCTCAAATAAAGCATTAAACCGTTGGCTACATATATATGCGTGACATAGTCTCTGACAGTAACATTATCTTAGTGTATCAAGGACATAACACATAATTACTATATGATCAAATTAGCTTTCTGTAGTTCTCCTTATAAACTCACATACCTATCTACCGCCGTGCGCGCAATACGCCTAAAAAGAGGTACAAAACAAATTCATGTGTTAATATTATATTGCTATTAATCACATGTTAAAACTTTTCATATAAAACACAATAATAAAACAGGAAAATGAAACCACTCACGTGTTAAAACGACGAGCGTGCATATACGCATGTACGCCATCGTGGACGGAGGCGATCTGAGGTATATTAAGGTTTTACGGGCCATTGAGTCAAATCAACGATGCACAGTTAGCTACTGGACACCCTGTTTTACAACAGGATTCCCTTCGAGCAATCGACGCCTTAAAACTATATATATAAGTTTTGCCTATGCTTAAAATGGTCACTTTTGGTGAACAAGCAGACAGCCAAGCCATAGATAATACTTATAAATATAAAGCCGAGGTCATGGAAGTGGTTTTACCGCCGCCTATAGCCATTAACAACCATAAAATTCTTATAAATCGTAAATTATAAGAAAACATCTTATTTTCCACGTAATTTGTCTAATGTCGTTAAACGCTTTTACTATTTATCATTAGAATAATCCTGTAGTTCTTACACTTAGTATTTTTTTGTGTTCGACAATTAAGGTTTTATCTACAGTTGTTTTTTCTTTGTTTGTTCAAATGTCTTTTTTATTAGTCTAAAATTATCTGTTTTAAGAGTTTATTATTTCTACGAGAACGTGAGCGATTGCTACGAGTGCGTCTTTTGAGGCGCGAAGCACAGCTGAGGGCCATAACTCAGACCAGTACTTTCTTAGGAGTGATAAATAGTGCTTTATACTACTCTGACGAAGATTTTTTCCGCGTAGGAATCTATCCCTACGCGGAATAAAGAAAGAAAGAAATTCTCCAGAAAGAATACTAATTCTTAACTTAAGAAAATTCTAAGTTCAACTAACCTTTTTTATTTATCAAATCTTTTTGTTGACTGAATAAAATGATAACATTAAATTTCGAACTCGTTATTATTTTATTTCCAAAAAAATACCAATTTTGATAGTTTGTTTCGTCAGAAAAGCTGTGTGAACTTTTTTAAATCTTATCTTTTGATACAGTCAACAAAAATATTTGATAAGTATAAAAGGTAACATCCACTTCTTAAAAGTTGTATGGGATAAGATTTTTGTGGTTTTTGATTCCTTAGTACTCCAACGACGGCTGGTCCGTTAGAAGTTTTTGATCAGTATTGATTGGCAACAGGATCGAATCACATGAAAAAAATGTTTGTGTAAAATGACGATTTTCTTGCTAACTGTACATTTTTTGAAAATCTATGAATGGTGATCGAAATTTCATGAAAAATTCTGGATAGCCGTCTAAGATCATTTTCGTGTAGCTGCAACGGTCAATGTAGCCCCTTACTGCCACGCTCAAAGTTTCCACTCTGTATACATTGGAAAATATCAACTGTCAACGTCAGTTACACAGGCGGGTCATGCCTAATCTTTACTTTTTTCCACAAATACAAGCGGCATTATGTATTTCTATTACATCTATATAGAGCCCATAGCTTCTGAGAAAAGTAAATGTGACATACAAATACAGCACAGAGTACATTAATAATAGGTTGGGGAAAAAGTCTTTTCGCATATAGTATAACTTATACGTATTAGAACTTGTAATAAGATCTCTTTGGCTATACCATTTGTATCTGGCTGGTTTTGGTATCATTAAAAAGTTTTAATTTTAAAGAAGACAATTCCAAATTCAAATTAGAAAAATGTGTGATTTTCATTTGTTTTTCTTATTGTTAAAATGAGTGAATGTAATGAAGAAATTCGATACATTTTAAAATTTTACTACAAAAAAGGTAAAAATGCAACACAAGCCGCGAAAAAAATGTGTGATGTTTATGGACCTAGTGCAGTATCTGTCACAGTAGCGCAAATTTGGTTTAAGCGTTTTCAATCCGGAAATTTTGATATCAAAGATGCACGTCGCTCTGGTCGCCCTGTTACGGACAAAATTGATGCCATTTTTGAAAAAGTGGAGCAAGATCGGCATACTAGTAGTTACGATTTTTTTTTTCTTACAGGAGATCAGCAGACAGGCAGACGGCCCACTTGATGGAAAGCGGTTACCATCGCCTATGGACATTTGCCACATCAAGTTGCTGCAAATGCGCTGCTGCTCTCTTAAGGGAAACTGGAACTTGGTCACTAATGCCGGAACACAACTCGAAGGTTGTTATGGCGACATACTTTAGACCAGGGGTGGTAGCCATCCAGTCGGACAAATGCCCTACCACCTGGCTAACGATGTAGCTGGAGAACTGGGAATTGACCACAAAACGGTTTTGGCGCATTTGAAAAAAGCTGGGTACACAAAAAAGATCGATATTTGGGTGCCTCATGAGCTCACTGAAAGAAACCTAATGAACCGTGCACTCATTTGTGATTCTTTATTACGACGTAATGAAACCGAACCATTTTTGAAGAAGCTGATAACTGGTGATGAAAAGTGGATCACGTACGACAAGAACGTGCGAAAAATATCGTGGTCAAAGGCCGGTCAAGCTTCACAGACTGTGGCGAAACCCGGGTTAACTCGCAATAAGGTGATGCTGTGTGTATGGTGGGATTGGAAGGGCATTATTCATTATGAGCTGTTACCGCCAGGCAGGACCATCGATTCTGAACTGTACTGCGAACAACTGATGAGATTAAAGCAAAAAGTTGAGAGAAAGCGGCCGGAATTAATCAACAGAAGGGGTGTGGTTTTTCACCATGATAACGCTAGGCCTCACACATCTTTAGCCATTCAGCAAAAATTACGAGAGTTTGGCTGGGAGGTGTTAATGCTTCCGCCGTATAGTCCTGACCTTGCACCTTCAGATTTTCACCTGTTTCGGTCTCTGCAGAGTTTCTTAGGCAGTGTCAGGTTAACATCACGAGAGGACATCCAGGTGGTAGGGCATTTGCCCGACTGGATGGCTACCACCCCTGGTCTAAAGTATGTCGCCATAACAACCTTGAGTTGTATTCCGGCATTAGTGACCAGGTTCCAGTCTCCCTTAAGAGAGCAGCAGCGCATTTGTAGCAACTTTGGTGTTGCAAATGTCCATAGGCGATGGTAACCGTTTTCCATTCAGTGGGCCGTCTGCCTGTCTGCTGAACTCCTGCAATAAAAAAAAAGGACTGCCAAAACCACTTGTCGCAGTTTTTGGATCAGAAGCCCCAAAATTTTTATAGCAATGGGATCACGTCCCTACTTACAAGATGGCAAAAAGTTATCCAACAAAATGGCACCCACATACTTTAGTCAAATGTAAATAAACTTTATAAAAAAACCTTTTCAATTTTTATATAAAATGCGAAGAAACTTTTTCCCCAACCTAATATGATAGTAGTAAATACAGACAGAGAGACGGATAGACGAACATGATAATTCTAGGAAGGTTCTATCTTTGTCTAAATGGCTACGGAATCCATAAGAATTTTAAAGCAGATTGTTATAAAATTACACACACATATTAAATAAAATATTAGATATTAAGAATTTAAGATACACACAGAAACACTGGAGTGTGACCCGCGGCGCAGCCGCGGGGTAAAACTTCGATATACTGCATGCGTGCCTTTTGTTTAAAGGGCAGGCGTTAATACAGGTTACTTTGTATTAAATTTTGATGTTAGTGCTATCTGGCCCCGGAAGATTTGTTTGCGATATAAAATGAAGTGGTCATTTTATATCGCAAACTATCCGATCTCCCGAATTGAAAAGTATTTATGTCCTTTTTCGGTATTGAAACTACATTTAAACAAAATTACAACCAAACCGATCCCGTAGTCCTAGTAGTTTTTCCGTAAAACCTTCATAGAGAGACAGATTGAGTTTACTATCGCATTTTTTTTACAGATGATAAATTGTTGTCTATAAACTTGAGAAATGATTGGTCTCCTCCAATACAAACTTTCATCCTCTCTTTATAACAAATAAATAGGACAGAAAGGAGAAAAAGGACCAAAAGAACAAAAGGGATAAATAGAAGAAAGATGACCAAAATTACAGAAATAACCAAAATGACGAAAATGGCAAATCACAAACAAACTATCCTAGTTTTTTGGATAACTTTTACATAATAAATCTATTCCAAAGTTTATCCCATTATCCGGGAAAAAAGTATCACTTGTCCACCCTCGGTATTAAAATTACATATATACCGATTTTTAGCCAAATCGGTCCAGTAATTTTTCCGGAAATGCACAACAAACAGAGAGACCAGTATATTTTTATCCCAGAATCTCATTTTTCTATATATACTGTAATGATGCACAAATGTTGCATTTACTACTTACTCATTAAGCGTTTAATATCACGACAGTGTTTGATTTTTGTAATAAAATGTATAGAATTAAAATTATTTACTTTAATATAATAATAATCAGAATGAAATTAGTTTCTTATCTAAATTTCAAAGTAAAATTTTATAAGAATTCAAGAACAAGAAAGAAAATAATAACAAAACAAAAAACCAAAAGCATTAGAAAAGTGATATTCAAATTCAAATTCAAAAGTTTTTATTCAAAATAAGTTCCACTGGAGAACACTTTTTGAAGGTTGTAATAATACATGTAAGTTAAAATTTAATTTTTATTTCCTATTCTATGTACACCGCTACGCAACGTGTTGATGCTGTAAAGGAGAAGAAGCGGCAAGAAACTCCCCAGCAACACGTCTAGCTAAATATTGTTTTTCTTTATATTTCATATTCTATTTATATCTCAAATTCTTTTTTTTTAATAAGTTTTGTAGAGAAGTATGTTACAGAATTACTTTTTGAAGAATTAATGGAGTTGTGCAATGCGTACTCAATAAGACCAAGACAATAAAAGGAAAGAAAAATAATGTTATAGATATAATAATGACATGACGTGCTAAAATGTTATGCTGCAATATGTCTCCACAAATTCCTTACAAGCATGGCAAGATAAAAAAAAAGTTACACAAAATTTAGTATAAGAGGTTGGAGCGAGCTGCTATGTAAATTAATTTTTGTCATTTAAGTATTCTTCAATAGTGTAGTATTCCCTTTTTAGCAAGATGTTTTTTAATTTAGTTTTAAATTTAGTGAATGGCAGATCTAACATTTCACTCGGAATCTTATTGAAGAAGCGTATACCAACACCCAAGAAAGAGAACAGTACTTTTTGTAATCTAAAAGATGGCAATATCAGTCTATTACAATGCCTGGTGTTGAAATTGTGTACATTCTTATACTGCTTGTAGGCACTCAAATTAATAAATTATGCTATTAAAAATATATTGGCAGGCGACCGTCATAAATCGATTTTCTTGAAGCGTTCTCTAAGAGACTCCCGAAGGCCGAGGTTGTAGATTGACCTTACGGCTCTTTTTTGTAAAACAAATATGGTCTCTAAGTCAATAGTGTTGCCCCAAAGTAAAATACCATAGGACATGACACTATGAAAATAACTAAAATAAACTAGTCTAGTAGTCTCTTCGTCAGTGAACTGCCTGACTCTTCTGACCGCATATGCAGCAGAACTAAGTTTCCCTGAGAGACTAGATACATGAGCGCCCCACTGAAGCTTCTGATCTGGGTTAATGCCTAAGAATACAGTTGAATCTACTAGGTTAAGTCCAGTGTCGTTAAGAGAGATATTAATATCGTATTCTTTTACATTGGGCATAACAAACTTAACACATAGTAGAAATTATGCCGCCGAACACCGAAAAATCTAGCAATCTCGAAAATTCTACCGAAAATTTAGATGGTATGTTAAACCCCACTCCTTACACGTAAATAATTTTAGAATTTATTGTAATATGTGTTACCTATTTCATTGTCCCCTTAATCAACTGTTCACGTGCATCTATAGAGTTCATCAAAAAACAAGTATCCTGCCACGACGTTTACAACATGTTTTATCTAGTAAAATCTATTAAGTTCTTCTTTTCTGACTACAATTTTTTTATTTCTATGTTTTCTTTTCAGTGTTTCTCTATTACACTATGGGAGAATTAGGTGTAACAGCAGGAGCACATAGGTTATGTTATGTATAGGTCACATAAAAGTTATAAAGCAAAACTCCCCCTCCAAATCATCCTTATGGTGTTGAATTCAATCGCTTTCCAAAACACTGTAGTAGATTGGGTGAGGAACCATCGTATTCACCATAAATACAGTGACACTGACGCCGACCACCACAATGCTGCTGGGGATTTTTCTTCTCACATATTGGTCAGAAAACACTCTGAAACAAAACCTAGAGGAAAAGCTATCTATATGTCTGCTATCTACAATAACTCTGTGTTGAGGTTCCAGAAGAAGTAAGTTTATTTTTAACTAGTTGTAGGTATCCGAATCATAGTTCATGTGATATTTGAATATTATATTTGTGTATTTTGAATCTTGCATGATATCAAAATTAAACATATATGCGAAAGTTGTTGATTCTAATTTAAAATTCGGCATTTATTTTGAAATTATACATACACTTCAATTTTATTTATCATGGTAGCTTAGTGACTAACTCAGCCGCATCTTATTTCAGTAAAGTAGATTTAGATTTTGTCAGAGAAGCAGATGTCGCTTAGGCAGTATTTCTGATATATTGTTACGAGATTTCCACATTCTAGCAAAAGAGAGAACAAGCGAGAAAAGAACATGGAACAGGTTTGTGCATTTTTTTTTCTTACCAGTTTCATATAAATGCAGTGCCTGTTGTTATTACCACCTGCTGACAGTGAAGGAAAACATCGCGATGAAATCGTTAGTTTCACCCGCATATACTTTATTTATATTTTTCCAATTAAATATATTAAACTGTTACAGGTACGCTATTCCATTCATCGGAACCGTTTGCTTCGTCCTTCCTGTCTTGATACCAATGTACTTCTGGAACGAATCATTTGCCAACGTCTGGCACTTGAACATGTTAAGATACTGCTTGAATCTTAATTGTAAATTTCTGGTTAACAGTGCTGCTCATTTGTATGGGTACAAACATTACGACAAAAACATTCTCTCAGCTGAAAATAAAGCAGTATCACTTCTTACTCTCGGAGAAGGTTTCCACAACTACCACCATACGTTCCCATGGGATTATCGCAAAAAGGTCAAATTTAACGATGAAATTAAATATTTCATAAACTTATACTTAAATATTTCATATTAAAAAGGTTCCTACTTAAATATCCGATCCATAAATTTTAGGAAGAAGCAAGTGAGGTGTGTAAGAATAAGCCTAAATGGCGCTCTGTTGTTCGTGCCTACCCCGCAAGGGAACTGGCGTGAAGTTATGTATGTATGTATGTATGTATAAATTTTAGGTAGTGAATGGGTGGAGGGGGTTTGGGGTGTGTGGACACCGTCCTCGAGCTCTTTAGGGGAAGAGCCAAATGCAGCGCAGAAGCATGCATCGAGCGAGGGTGTGTAAGACTCTCTGCGACCAACAGGTGACTGAGAGTGCGTCCAGAACCCACACTAGCTTCAAACAGAAGCAGTTGCGAGAAACTGATCGCCGAACTAAACCTAAACCTGCGCCCCTGTATCCGCGCTTTTACGGGGCGTCACGGGATTTAGAAAAGAGTTACAGCACCGTAAGGTATGGACACGTGCCCCTGCATTGAGGGCTGCCGTGGACACAGAACTTAACCGATTGCAGACAGACAGTATAATTAGCCCTGTTGAGGAAGTAGGCGTTTGGGGAACACCTATAGTGCCGGTTAGAAAACCATCGGGAGAAATACAGGATATGTGCAGATTTCAAGTTGACAGTTAATCCAGTCCTAATCAACGATAGGACGACCCTCTGCCGCGGATTGAGGATGTTTTCACAACTTTGAGAGAGAGCGAAACTTATAGTAAAATTGATTTAAAAAATGGATTTCAACAGCCAGCATTAGATGAAGAACCTCAAAAATTATGCACAATCTTAACAAACTAAGGACACTTTGTCTACAATCGTTTAACCTTTTGGTATTAAAACAGCGGCAAATAAATTTCAAAGAAATATGGATTCCTTATTCAAACTATAACATGTAACAGTCTAGTTGACGATTTGATCATAACGGGAGAAAGCAGGTCTAACTATAATATATCAATCCCTGTTATTATTATAATGTATTTATTTATTCACAATTTTTTTTTAAATATATAAAGACATTTTTTTATTATTATATAATTGTATGTCTCTAGAGACTACAGGCCAGCACGTAGAGGCCCCTTGACAAATTTAATGTAAATATGGCGTGACACTGACCGGCGATTATCCCTGTTTACATCATATAATAATGCACCCAAAGACAAGCCCCGGCCAGTGTAGGACTATTGTGGGAAATGAGAACAAAAAGTACCGGGTTATTGGGGTAAACTACTAGTGGTACTAGGGGTCTGGGAATATGGGGACTATTGCTTTTTGCCCATTGGAATGTTCGGAGAACATGGAAAAATGGGCAGACGGTGACTCGCCACTTCCTGCATGGGCTCCAAAAAATGTCATAGAAGACAAGGGCAACATGGGTGTGAGTGGCAAAGGGGGTGAGGGGTGGGCTGCAGGTTCAACGAAGCTATTTATTATATGATGCCATTTATCACTTCTACCACCCCTGGAGCTTGAGTCTTAGCTCTAACGATCTCCACTTCGTGTCGGCTGGCGAAGGCAAGCACGGAGGCGGGGGCTTTACTTTGGCCCCCGGAGTCAGGTCCGAGGGGTATTCTTATTATATTATAAATGCGAAAGTAACTCTGTCTGTCTATCTGTCCGTCTGTCTGTTTCGTTTTCACGGAAAAACTACTGGATCGATTTCCCTGAAACTCAGTATATATATATTTTCTATACCGAGGATAAACAAAGGATCCTTGTAATCCCGAAAAATGGAAGATTTTCCGGGATAAAAATATATTTGTCTCTCTGTTTGTTATGCTTTTACGAAGAAACTATTGGATCGCTTTTCGGTTATTTCGGCCATTTCGGGTATTTCAGTAATTTCGGCATTTTCGGCCATTTCGGTTATTTCGGTCATTTCGGCCGTTTCGGCAATTTCGACCATTTCGGCAATTTCGGCCATTTCGTTTAGTCATTTTTATCATTTTGTAGTTTACAGACAGATAGACAGAGAATGTTACGTTGAGCTTGAAACATAAAAAGAAAACAACTAAGCCCAATGAATAGCATATATTGTATCAGATTAAAAATAATTCTCAGAGCGTAGGTTGCATGAGAGAAAGGGTTTGCGCCGGTTTTTTTTTTATTGGACTTGACTTTATGTTGTTGGTCCGAAGACCTTACAACTTTACCGGGGGTTTTTGGGGCGTGTACCTTCGCGAAGCGAAGGCGCTCGAGCCCGGGGGGGCAACTTGCTCGAGGGAGTTCCCTAAGGAGTTTTACCTCGGCTGGACTGTTGCCATGAGAGGGGGATGAATTTAATGATGCCCACCATAGGGCGACAAAAAGCACTAATTGAGAACGGGCGACGGGTAATATAAAGCCCGAGGGGAAGGATCACGGCGGGCCGGGATCGGTGGTTTGCGGTGGCCTACGCTATCTTACTGCCGTTTCGCAACGTGTTATGGCTGGGAGAGAAGAAACGGCGAAAGAAACTTCCCAGCAACACGCCTAGTCTATCCTGTGGAGCTATGTCTCCTAGCGTCCCTCGCGGGGACGTGGAGAGATCTTGATTGGCGGCGTCTGAGACGCCGCCGTCTGTGTCTGTCTGTCGGTGCCTGCCAGCCTACCGTCCTAACCGTGGGCGGACTGATCCGGGCCAGCCGTTTCGTAATAACGTCGACTCTGTCCGTCAGGACGTTACGCGGTCGTCGCATAAGAGCCTTTCGACGAGGCTTATAATCGGACGCGGACACGACGAGCGGATTTCGATGGTGCGGCGCGAGACCGAAATACTTAGTTTTTGATGGAGAGAAGCTCCAGATCGCGGTGGAGGTCGACGTTACGCATATAGAGGGGAGCACCGACGGCTCTGCGCATGAATTTATTCTGCACGATTTGCGCCGGCTTATCTACCACACGATACTCTCCTTAAGCTGCGGTCAATCCGCGCACGTAGGCACTCGACATTCTAGAAAAACGCTGTACTTCGCGGCAGAAAAAACGCTCGTTTGGGTAGGACTGCAGGACTCTTCTTACTGTGTACTTGGTCCCTGGGAAGCCATAGGGGTGCATAATTAGACATCACGTCTGTGAGTGTACCCTGACTGCATCACATTCCGCAATGAATCGGTGAGCAAGAGACCGTGGGAGATATGTAATGATTAATGTGGTGATGATGCAGTCAAGGATAATTTACATAAAGCGGACGGACTTGCAAAGCTGCTAATTATTCTATAACGAGCTAACTAATGTAAACAGTGATAATATAACTACAACTATATAAACTTGTATCAACAAAACGGTTACAAAAATATACATTTCATACAAGCTTAATAGGACATAATAATAAACGCACAACTTACCCGATTACGGGGCAAATCAGTTGAATATAAATAAATAGATACGATTCTTTATAATAGAACAATGAAAACACTTGTGAGTAAATTATTTAGTTTAGAATTATATGCGTCTTAACGTTCTTGCAGAGACGATCTTAACGGCTCAGTTTTTAACGCTCGCTGTCACTTTTTATGACGTCGTATTAGCGGCCCAATGTTGCCGCGACAAATATAAAATACTTTATTTAACCGTACGCAAAGTCTGATATTCTCTTACGCAGTATTGAATATCGAACAATTATTCAATATTGCGGGTAGATAATTACTGTCTTCTGTAATGGACTTAAGACAATTAGATAGTCAATACAATGTTTACATTATGTGTTTATATTATTTGCAATTAATTTTTATGATAATGTCGTATTATAATAGTGTGAAGAAAAATCATATAAGTACACGGTGAAACAAGAATAAATAAATAAAACTAGAATGGGTTGAAATAGAGGATGAAACTTTATATGGAAGACCTATTTTTTCTCAAGTTTATAGATATTAAATTTATCATCTATAAAAAAATGCTACAGTAACTCTATCTGTCTGTCTGTTAAGCTTTAACGGAAACTACTGGATCGGTTTTGCTGTAATTTTGCATAATCACAATAGTTTACCGGGAGATGGGATAGTTTGCGATATAAAATGAGGTGAATCTTCCGGAGGCAAATAACACTAACATAAAAATTTAATACAATGTAACCTGTATTAACGCCTGCTTTTTAAACAAGAGGTACGCACTAGAGTTTGACACGCGGCGCAGCCGCGGGCTAAACTCTAGTAATTTTTATAAAGTTTTCATAATATTACATGATCCTGGATTGAGCATAAGTAAAGAAAAATGTTGTTATTTTTCAAAAGCAAGTTTCGTACCTTGGGCATATAAAAGACGCAGAAGGATTACACACAAACTCCAAAAATTTGATGCAGTTCTGGCTGCCGCTAGGCCACACAATATTAATGAGCCACGAGCATTTTTAGGCTAATTAACTACTATTCTAAATTTATAAAAAAAACTTTTGTAATATTGTTACTCCATACGATCTATTAAAGAAAAATAAAATGTGGTTATAGTCAGATGAATGTGAAAATGCATTTATAGATATTAAAAACATGTTAAAAAAATCTAAAGTTTTGATACATTTTAATCCGAGCCTCCCCTTACCTAATGTTATCATGTGAAGCAACACCATTTGGCATGGACATGGCTTACGCACGGGATCCGGACGGGCAAGCTTCGTGCCATCGCGCATGCCAGCCGCACGCTCACAACGCACGAGTTTTTTTTACGGAAAGCTTACTTTAGTTAGGGATAATCCCAAAAAAAAAAAATTTAGTTCCTTGGTCTTGGCCTAACACACCTTTACGTACACATACGTACAGGCTTCATTTAGACCATTTAGGTCCATTTAATATACATAATTATCTTGTCATAATTGATGGTCCTTCAAAATGGATTGAGGCTCTCAAAGTAAAGTCTACTTCATCAGACATCACAATACGTCAATTGAGGGAACTTTTCACTCGATTCGGATTACCAAACGAAATAATTATAGATAACGGTCTGGGCTTTGTTAGTAAAATATTTCTGATTTGTAACAAAAAATGGTGTTGTTATTCATAAGTTGACAGTCCCTCAACATCCTCATAGTAATGGTGCCGCGGAAAATGCTGTTGGCTTAGTAAAAAATGTTTCAAGAAAGCTATTCATGAAGGAACCGCTGCCCAAGTAGTCTTAAGTAGATTTTTGTTAAACTATCGTAACTGTATGCAAAGCAGAGAACAAAAGTCACTCAGCGAAATGTTAATGGTCCGTAGATAACGTTCATCCTTAGATTTAATAAGACCAGCTGATATTAAAAATATTGTAATAAATAATCAAATAAAACAAATAAATGCTTTTGGGGGTAAAGACAGACAGACATATTAAAATAGTAATGTTTAAGAAATGATAAAAGAACAAAGAAGTTTGGGAAATGGGTAGGTACCATTGATAAAATTATAGGTAATACCATGTTTGAAATTTTTGAAGAAGAAGGACTATCGATCAATTTTTTCAAATATCCAAAACAGATATTAACAAAAAGACAACGTAATATTTGATGAATGTGGCTGTCTAGTTGTTCACAGCTATGTACCAATAAATAATCCAAGTGTAAGTAGCGGTATAACCCCTCAACTTTCAAATAAACCCGATCAAATAGATTTCTCCTCTTTCACCCCCCTACATGGATACAGAGAAACCTCGCGAAAATCTAAATGTACATATTAATAATGAAAGAAGAGAGAGTATCATACCCCACACAACATTATGTGTGTATGAAAATGTAAGTAATCGTACAATAATTATGTATACCACCGTCGCCACTCCTAATCAGAATATTCTTGCCACGGGTTGCCTGGAAGAGATCGCTTTTTAGCGATAAGACCGCCCTTTGTACCCAACTAGACTAATACTAGTTCGTAAGTTTTTCCGTAATGGTGTATAATAAAATGTTATCTATCTATCTAACATTAATTAGGTAGAAAAATAAATTATTTTCCAGACTCTGATTACCAAATAAGATTTTCTTTTTAAATTCTTATAATTTATAATTATAACTTTTAAGTGTGTATTTTTTTAGTTACATAAGTTAGATTTTTTTAATGGAGTGTTTCAAAAATTTGGGGGAGAAATGTGGCATAAATGTATATGAAATCACTGCAATAAACCGGTTGTCCGCTGACCACGGTAGTTTCAATACGTTCCCCTTGAACCTGAATATATGACAGCCATCAAGTCAGGATTTGATGAGTATATAGGATCCCAGGCATATCGAGCATAATCTTGAGTAAAGAACTCCATGCGCCTAAATTCTTGGGAAAAAACTTGTATACGCGTGTAGCTATATTACATCTTCTACATGCGCATATTTTTTTATAGCATATTATTCGTTTGTTGTTCGATTTTGATTTTTTTTCTATTTTTAAGTATGTATACACCCGAGGACGTTCTATGGTCACCGTGTCAAGACATGATGAGCGGATCGCAGAGAAATCGAGAGTTACCCTTATTAAAAATCGCTGAGAGCCTACATTTTTCCAAAAAAAGCTTGTATACGCGTGCTAGTATTACGCTTTCTACAGGCGCTTAACTTATTTGTAGACATGTTACGCGATTTCTCCGTCAATCGTGGACCGATTTTCATATTGTTTTTTAACTCCCGAGATGATCCCATAATCACCAAGTCAGGATCTCATTTGTGGATTGCAAGGAAATCGAGAGCAACCCTTGTTGAATAGAAAGAAAGAAAGAAAACAAGTATATTTTTAGGACATATACAACAAACACATTAAAAGTAAAAATTAAGTACAATAAAAAAAGAGAAAACAACCACAAAGTATCTGAAGATATACATATTAAGTCCTAAAAATTGGATCAAGCTCAGCAAAAATGTCGATCTGTTAGACCAACGCTGATCTTCCGCTTGACTCTAGAGCGACGTCACGGCAAACTATACATTATATTATTAATAAATAATTATATTATTGTTGCAATAAAGACAAATATTAATACTGAGTTGTAACTGTGTGTGTGTGAACTACAATAATAACAATAAATTTACAAATATTTATAAGATAAAATTCATATACAACACATATACATATAATATATACACATAATAAATTTAATGATATTATACACAACATATTATTCGATAAACAAAGTAAATAAATTAAAAAACAGCCTTAAAGCAATACCAGAATTATACAATGCTGGTGTCGTGTCTTTGGCCCGCCCGTGATTTTTGGTGTCAACAGGAAACTTCTTGAGTTGAACCCTAAACCCTTGAACTGACTGCAGGTTCCTTATTGGTGGGGAAAGTTGTTCCAACATTTTGAAGCAGCATATTTAAAGCTACCTTTGAAAGAGGCTGAGGAGTGCCGCTGCATGAAGAGCTGTACTGCACACTTCCTTGTCCCGATCGACCTGCGACTTGACATCCAAGTGATACATACACTCCGTGCTTTGGCTGACAAACATCCACCTCCAGGATCGAGTCCCCAGTTGCTGGACGAGGGAAATGATATAGATTGTTTGCGCGCAACCTCAGATGAAGTACTTACAGCTGTCATGTCCTTCAAATGTGGCTCTGCCGGTGGACTAGACGGCCTCACTCCGCAACATTTAAAAGATCTGTTGAGTGGGGACACTGGTAGCGCCGGCGAGAAACTTTTGAAAGACATGACAGATTTGGTTAATTTGATGCTTTCTGGAACAGTATCGAAAGAAATATTGCCAATCCTTTATGGTGCCAACTTATGTGCACTAACTAAAAAAGATAGAAGTATCCGCCCTATAGCAGTCGGCATGACGTACCGGCGTCTCGCAGCGAAAATATGCTGTCGAGCGATAAAAGATTTAAGCTCCAGCTATTTTTTACCACATCAGTTAGGATTCGGTACAAAGGGTGGCTGCGAGGCGGCGGTACATTCTCTCAGAGCTTTCACTGCCAGCAATAGTTGTGAAGCGATCCTTAAGGTGGATGTGAAAAACGCTTTTAATTCGGTAAACCGATTTGCCCTGCTGAACCAAATCAAAAGACATTTTCCCAAAATCTACAGATACGTTTGGCAGTGTTACGGTGAAAATTCATTTCTACTATACAAAAACCATTTAATTTATTCGGCTACTGGTTGTCAGCAGGGAGACCCGCTCGGGCCTGCAATTTTTTCACTAGCCATTCACCCAGTCATAGAAAAGCTAAATTCAAAATTTAACGTTTGGTATTTAGATGACGGTACCCTAGGAGGCGACTTAGGTACACTGAAAAATGATTTGACCATGCTAACTGAAGAATTCGGCAAAATAGACCTGGAACTAAATTTTTCAAAATGTGAACTTTTCATAAATGAAAATTGTGACTACCTCATTTCTGAACTTATAAATCTGGCCCCAAATTTAAAAATTGTAAGAAAAAAAAATTTGACCCTCCTCGGGGCACCTGTCTTCGAAGAATCTTTTAACTCTTTCTTTGACGACAAAATTCAAAATTTTACACACAAAGTAGACAACTTAAAAATAATAAGCAAACACAGTGCTTATTTTATTATTCGGCATTGCTTATTTGTTCCAAATTTTATGTACGTCCTACGGTGCTCTCCCCTGTGGAGGCACTCAAATATTCTAAATGTTTTGGATTCCACCATTAGACAATCGCTCACTTCCATTTTAAATTTACCATTTGATTTTGAAGACCGCACGTGGACCCAAGCTACCCTGCCAATCAGGCTAGGCGGCTTGGGAATACGCAAAATCTCAGATGTAGCTTTACCTGCTTTTCTGTCCTCAGTTTATAGTACTGTGGACCTCATTGGCAAACTAATAAATCCGTCACTAAGTGATTTTGAGGTCCCATACTTGGCTGAGGCTAGAAACGCATGGTCACTAGCATGCCCGAGTCAAAATTATCCAGTAGAGCCCAAATCACAGAAGCTTTGGGACGGGCCGCTCAGCAAGTTGGTGTATAAAAATCTCTTATCCACTAGTGTCAACGAAGCTGAGCGAGCCCGCCTCTTAGCAGTCTCAAAATGGGAGTCAGGCTTGTGGCTTCAGGCGCTGCCCTCATCAAATTTAGGCACACTCCTAGATGACACTACATTTAGGATTGCTGCCTCTATTCGACTGGGGGCACCGACTGTAGTCCCTCATCACTGTCAATGCGGAGATAAAGTCGGTGGTTCAGGTCACCATGGCTTGTCATGCGTCAGAAGCGCCGGCAGAATACCACGCCATGCTGCACTAAATGACATTATCCGCCGGGCTCTTGTCACCACCGGGACCCCAGCCATTTTAGAGCCAAATGGACTGTGTCGCGACGATGGCAAGAGACCGGACGGGATGTCTTTGGTGCCATGGAAGATGGGACGACCATTAGTTTGGGACGCAACGTGCGTTGACACTTTGGCAGCGTCCCATCTTCCGGATACGGCTGTGGTAGCTGGTGCAGCTGCCGCCCGACAAGAGGACCTAAAACGCCGCAAATATGCATCCGTTGGTAGTGGATATATATTTGCGGCTTTTGGTGTCGAAACTCTCGGGCCATGGGGTCCAGAAGCCCATCGCCTTTATCGAGACCTATCAAAACGGTTGATAGATGTCTCACGAAACCAAAACGCTGGCCTGTATTTTGGGCAACGCATAAGCGTTGCCATACAACGTGGCAATGCAGCCAGCGTTTTGGGAACGTTCCCAACTGACGGTGATTTGGGACCTATTTACTATTTGTAGTTTTTATCTTCAGACGGCCCACTTGATGGAAAGCGGTTACCATCGCCTATGGACATTTGCAACACCAAAGGTGCTACAAATGCGCTGCTGGTCTCTTAATGGAGACTGGAACCTGCTCACTAATGCCGGAACACAACATAAGGTTGTTATGGCGGCATACTCTAGACCAGGGGTGGTCGCCATCCAGTCGAGCAAATACCCTACCACCTGGCTGTGGGTTGTTTAGCCAAATCATCATTAAGCTTAACTATAGCTAAATCGATATCGGATGGCTTACATGAAATACAAATCTGCGTATCATCGGCGTAGATATGAAACTTGCAGTGTTTTATTTGTGCTACTATATCGGCAGAATATAAAATAAATAAGATAGGTCCCAAAATCGAACCTTGCGGAACTCCCCTGGTAACAGGCATTTCCATGGACGATAGAGATGTGCTCTCGTCTCGATTTAACTTGTCATATTGGAAGCGACTACGTAAATAACTGTAAAACCATCGAATAGTCTCTTTGTCAAAACCATAATAACTTATTTTATTTATTAATAAATCTATGTTTATGGAGTTAAAAGCTCTTGAAAAATCAAGCAGGATATGTATTGTGTGCAATCCATTAGCTTGAGCGCAAAGAATGTTGTCGGTGACATCTAATAAGGCTGTAGTAGTACCACATTTTTTTCTAAAACCCGACTGAAACTCCGGTAGTATATGATGGTTTTCTAAAAATTCGGTTAACTGTGTACATACTACTTTTTCCAGAACTTTTGAGAGACAAGTTAAAATACCGATAGGTCTTAGATCTTTTAAATCACAAGGATTTAAGTTTTTAGGTAAAGGACGAATAACTGCACGTTTCCAAGCATCAGGGAATGTCGAAGTCTTAATAGATACATTTACAATGGAGAGTATAACATTCAGGATGACAGGTAGAGTCATTAAGAGCATGTGTAAATTTACTTCATCGCAGCCTTCCGCATTTGACCTAAGACTACGAATGATTTTTTGTAATGCGTCTAGTTTTATTGGGTGTATATGAAAAATAGCATCACTGAACTTGTTAGATTCATAATAAATCAACATAGGCAAATTAACGCCACAGGTACCAGGCACATTTAAAAAGTGTTTATTTATGGCATCAGCATCATTTAAAGTCGTTGGCAAGTCTGTGCCATTTTTTGGTAAGAGGGTATTTTTGAGACATTTCCACAAACTTTTTCGATCATTCATTTTCTTTGTAATATTATGTCTAAAAACGCTGATTTTTCGAAAAAAAAAAGGCTTTATTAACTAATAATTTTAAAGATTTATAGTAGTCTTTGTTACTTTATACTCTGTATTTCTGGTAATCTGTTGCAGCTTTATCACGTAATCTCATCATTAATTTAATTGTATCTGTAAACCAGGGAGGGGACCGGTCTTTATTTACAATTTTCTTAGCAGGGGCATGGAAATCGAATAAATTTATGACATTATGATTAAGAGCATTAACCATCTTATTAACATTATCAAATTTCGATATATTATCCCATCCTATAGACTGTAAATCTCTGTTAAAGCTATCCAAGCATATATTTTTTAAAGGACGGTATAAAATAGCATATACACTGAAGAGTGAGATATCAAATTTGTATACGCGTGCCAGTTGTACAGTTTCTACAGGTGCTTAATATATTATTTTTAAAGATATTGAAGTATTTGTGTAACGAAAAATTAAAAAATATATCTTTTTTTAACAAAAATAAGTCCAACTACAAACTAAAAAGCAAAAAATAAACATTAAACCGACTTCTTTCTACAACATCTAGAAGCCGATGTCAAGTAAAACATAAAAGATCAAGAGCAAAAGAAGTTTGTAGAAAGAAGTGGGTTAAATATTTATTTTTTGGTTTCAGTGTGAAGTCAGTTTTGTTTCTGTTACTTTTTTCAACCAGTTTGTGGCTAAAATACCTTACGGCGTAAGGTTTACACGATACTTAATCAAGATTTCGATGGGGTCTGCCAAACGACTACCGTCGCAGCAATTATGGTAACAATTTTGAATGCTTCCGTTTTGAAAATCAATTGAAGAATAAAAAGACTGTTGTCCCTAGTCCCTGACATAAAAATATAAGCCTTATAGCGCGTACAGATTAGCTAATTGAAGTCCAACGAATGGGTTTTTTTTATCTTCGCAAGCTTCATAGATATTTCGTCAAAAGCTTGAAAGAAATTGCTTGCAGCATTAAAGCTGCACTTCGCACACACCTTATTGTTGTGGTCGGTGAGGATAAATCCAGTGGTTTTAATAAATAATAAATAAAATAATTTTCGATTGCGATCAAAAAAAAAAATGTAAGAACCGAATGAAATATAAATTTATACTTGCTCCTTAAATAATAAATAAAATTCCTTTAAAATAAACAAAAGAGTAACTAAAAACCAATACTACATTAAACACCTTCTAGTGGATACAAACATCTAACGGAACTCTTGTATTCTCCATGCTATGTCTTCACTTTAGCAACCCTACACACGCCGTCTTTACCTTTGTAAAGTTCCTGGACTACTCCCAGGGGCCAAAGTGACCGCTTGTCAGGTGTCATTAATAACACAACTTCTCCAATTCTTGGGATGTGTAAACTATCTTTTCCTTTCAAAATAAGTAATTAAAGATATTCGTTGCAGAAACGCATCTTGAGGTCACTTCTAAGTTTTTCGAGGTATCTCACACGCACGTTTAAGCTCTTGCCATCTAGATAATCCAAATCGGAAACATTGGTGCATGGCAGCGGCTGTAAGAATATTGCCGGGGTCAAGGGTTGTGAGAAAACATCTATCTCATCAGTAATATATGACAACGGTCGGGAATTGATCACTGCTTCGCTCTCTGTAATGCATGTTTGAATTCTATCAAATTTAATATTGCTTTTCCAAGCACTCTTCGAAAATTTTTCTTTATCATACGAATCAATCGTTCCCACCACCGGACCCGGTTTTTACAAGCACGAGACTGCAACACCTTATATTGTTTAAAAAATTTCAGTATTTTCTTTTTATTATATATATGTACAGAGTGTTGTGTTGTATTAAAGTTCCAACGATTGTTTGCTGAAACCAGCCAAAGAACATGCACACAGGCGGCCTCTGTGGTTGAGCGTGCTAAGTCTTTGCTGACTTACCGTACTGCAACGCACAAGCACCGGGTTCGATTCCTGGTATGGTAAATACGTAAACAAATTTTCACCGCTATTTACTACAGTCTAGGTACCTGGGATCAGCCCCAGAGTGGTCCGTTGTATTACATACAACAAAAGCGTAATTTGCTTAATTTGGGAGTGTACAGTGTGTGTGTTTGTTTGCCGACTTATTATTATTTATTATGGGTAAGAATTACCAAGGAATTAAACTACAATGTCATTGGTCGTTTTTTGCTGGTCGCAGCATGTGCTCGTGGCCTATGTCCGCCTCGCCTGCCCTGCCCTGCAAAATCTGTATTATGCTATGCTGCGTCATCTGCATTTTAGCATATGCTTTACGTTACGAATGCCGACGCAGGATGACTAATAGTTGTTTCAGCGTGAGAATCAGAAGTGGCTGTTGCAGCGTTTGGCTCGATCTTCATTCTGCTGGGCCTCGTACTGCAGAGTCAGCCGTAACCTAGCTTTGGAAGTATACCGCGATGACCGTATAGTTAGCGTCAGCGGACGTCATACAACCAATAGTTCTGTCAACTAATAGTCATTTTGCATGTCGACTACATTGCCTATTTGTTTTCGTAAAATTCTGCTAATCTGTTACTATAATAATATACTATTATACTGTAATGATACAAAATGTTGCATTTATTACTCATCAAGCGTTTGACTTCTTAACGCGACAGTATTTGATTTTTGTAACAAAATTTATAGATTTAAAATAATTTCTTTAATAATACTCAGAATTAAACTAATTTCATGTCTAAATTTCAAAGTAAAATTTTATAAGACTTCAAAGAACAAGAAGGAAAATAATAACAAAAACAAAAGCATTGGAAAAGTGATAGTAAAGATTATGCCGCCGAACACCGAAAAATCTAGCAATCTCGAAAATTCTAAAGAAAATTTAGACCGATTTCCAAAGCTAGTAGCTCCGCAAGCTGCACCAAGAAAGTATGAAATAATTTATACAAATGTGCTTACTTTCAGCTACTGGCACCTCGCTGCATTTTACGGTATTTATCTATGTTTTACGTCTGCTAAATGGGCTTCAATTTTTTTTGGTGAGTATATCTATTATGTTATAAATGTCTAAAAATGTAGTTTCTACACATTTAAGCTATTAAAAAAACAAATGGAATACACTATATAAACAGTGGAGAACACAATGCATTATTTTTAGATTTATTGTTTTGTTTGTCTGTTTGTTCGGGATTCACGTAAAAACTTCGATGCAGAATTTTCGAAAAATTCGACGATTTCGATGCAGTTTTCCGAAATTCCGAATCGAGCGGGAATTTTTCTGGGAATTATTTAAAATGGCTAGATCAAAAAAAATCGTATTCCAATGTGATTTTTTCACTGATTCGTGGGAATTTTTCCAGGAACGGTTTGAAGTTGTTCGGATGCATACAAATTAGCACAGTTTTGACTATAACGATAGGTTACATTCTTTTTTACACACTGCATTACTTTGTGTCTCGGAAATACCGCGGGAATTTTAAGACAAGCGTGAACGAAGTCACGGGCATATCCTAGTAAGTTTATAAGTTTAGTAAGGAAAAATAAAAGAAATTATCAGTCAAGTTGGTTTGTGTTCCGTTGCACGCAGAAAGAGCTCACAGTGTCTTGAGGTCTGGCAGTTGGTTTTTGCTGGGTTTGGGTCTTAATAGTTTTGATGATCGGATCCCAAACAGGCGGTACTTGCCAACCATCTTCTCTTTTGAAATTTGGGTGTTTTTTGATTTCAATAGCCTCACGCATCATTCTAGGTATGAAACGATTCTCTTTCGCGAGGATTTGTGGGTGTCTGAAACACAATTTATTTTATTTTTCCTTCCACCCATTTTATTCTATATATATAAAAGAAAGTCGTGTTAGTTACACTATTTATAACTCAAGAACGGCTGTACCGATTTGACTGAAAATTGGTGGGGAGGTAGCTTAGAACCAGGAGACGGACAAAGGATACTTTTTATCCCGTTGGAACTGGTAGGTGGCGCTGAGATCGGGTTCTAGAATCCTCCTAATCACCTGGAGCGATTTTGGTGATTTTGTTTTTGTGTGTTTGAGTGGTTCCCCGGATGGCTTAAATCCACAATTGGAACCGGTAGGTGCCGCTGGGATCGGATCCCAGATTTTAATTTTTTCTGAGCAGGACAACGTCTGCTGGGCCGCTAGAATCTTATATATAAAAATGAATCGTAGAAATCTATGTACGCACATAACTTGAGAACGACTTTACCGATTTTGATTAAATTTTTTATGTGTGTTTGGGTGGGTCCCCGGATGGGTTAGATTCATAATTGGAACCAGTAGGTGGCACTAGAATCGTGGCCTAGATTTTTATTTTTTCAGAGCAGGACAACGTCTGCCGGGACAGCTATAGCAGTATTATATAAAATTATTAGAGCTAGGCATGTTTGCTGCAGAGTTTCTTGCGCCGCTTCTTCTCTTCAAGCCATAACGTGTTGCAAAGCGGTAGTAAATTAGATTAGTCTCCCATAGAGTAAATAATAACCATAAACAAAATTAAAACTAAATAATTTAAAATTAACAAGTTGGCGGTAGGCTAAATAAAACTTTAACAATACTCGTTGACACCTGACATCTTTGTCTTCCGTGATCACGGCCACTGGAAAGTGGCCGAAACGTCGGAAAAACAAAAATCAAATAATTACCGCGCTTAAAACCGTTAAGTTCGCTACGTTTTGTTATGTTACAAGTCGCGAAAACCTAAAAAAATATTATAGTATACCCTAGTATTTAAATATAGGATTAATATAGGTCATCATTAGACCTCTCCTCTTGTACGCTACTGGAGCATAGTTTGTATAAGCAGGAACAGATGGCCTAATGAGGTCGTTTTCGCAGATTCATATGATGAACATGACAAGTATAAACATAAAGTGGAACTTTATGTCAATGTCTTACAACTACCAGTATCTCGAGACAGGTGTCAATTTCACGGCGATTGTGCAAAGACGACCGCTTTATCTCTTCTGCTTGTAATGTAGATAAATACGCAGCGTTGGGTGAAAAAAGAAGCAAGACTATCATTACATTTTTACTCAGAGATTACATAGACACTATGCATAATATGCATAGTGTCTATGTATAGTATATAAGTATTATATTATACTTACAGTTATGCATAGTGCATAAGCTTCTGGCATATCGGTTGGCAGTTGTTAAAAATCATAATATTTTTTCTTAATCGCGTATATATAGACTTATATTCGTAATAAGTATACCCTCACTAACTTTTAAACTATGATATGGATAATTTTGAAATAACTAATTGGGGTAGAAATTGAAAAGCATTTCCATATTACTCATAAAGTAAATTATAAAGCAAAGATATAGGTATTACTGTGGAGTTTGTTGCTCCGGTTCTTCACTTATAGTAGGTAGTAACTAAAATTACTTTGGAATAGGTGGAACCTCAGAAACATGTAATCTGTGAAATACCATTTATTGTAATATGCGTTACCTATCTCATTGTACCCTTAAGTTTTCAATTGTTCACGTGCATCTATGGAGATTAAATATCAAATGTCCTACTATGACGTTTACAATATGGTTTATTTAAATATAATCTATTGAGTTCTTCTTTTCTGATTACATATTTTTAATTCCTATTTTTTTCAGTGTTTCTCTATTACACTATGGGAGAAGTAGGTGTAACAGCTGGAGCACATAGGTTATGGTCACATAAAAGTTATAAAGCAAAACTCCCCCTACAAATCATCCTTATGGCGTTGAATTCAATCGCTTTCCAAAACACTGTAATAGACTGGGTGAGGAACCATCGTACTCACCATAAATACAGTGACACTAACGCCGACCCCCACAATGCTACTAGGGGATTTTTCTTCTCACATATTGGATGGCTTCTCGTCAGAAAACACTCTGAAACAAAACTTAGAGGAAAAACTATCGATATGTCTGATATCTACAATAACTCTGTGTTGAGGTTCCAGAAGAAGTAAGTATATTTTTAACAAGCTGTACCCGAGTCCTAGTTCATGTGATATTTGAACATTATATTTAAGTGTTGTGAATCCTGCATGATATCAAAATTACACATACACGAATGCTTCTGATAACATTTCTATTTTCAAATTTGGCACTTATTTTAAAATTACACATACACTTCAACTTTATTTATCATGGTAGCTTACTGGCTAACTCAGCCGTGTTTTATTTCAGTAAAGTATATTTAGATTCTATCAGAGAAGCAGATGTCGCTTAGGCAGTATTTCTGATATAAATGCTGTGCCTGTTATTATTACCACCTGCTGACAGTGAAGGAAAACATCGTGATGAAATCGTTAGCCTCATCCGCACATACATTATTTATATTTTTCCAATTAAATATATTAAACTGTTACAGGTACGCTATTCCATTCATCGGAACCGTTTGCTTCGTCCTTCCTCTCTTGATACCAATGTACTTCTGGAACGAATCATTTGTCAACGCCTGGCACTTGAACATGTTAAGATACTGCTTGAATCTTAATTGTACATTCCTGGTTAACAGCGCTGCTCATTTATATGGGTACAAACCTTACGACAAAAACATCCTTCCAGCTGAAAATAAAGCAGTATCACTTCTTACTCTCGGAGAAGGTTTCCACAACTACCACCATACGTTCCCGTGGGATTATCGCACAGCCGAATTGGGAAATAACAAGTTAAATTTAACGACGAAATTTATTGATTTCTTTGCATGGGTTGGTTGGGCTTATGATATGAAGACTGTTTCAGATGATATGATTCGAAGCAGATCTAAAAGAACTGGCGATGGAAGTAATATTTGGGATGACGGTAAAAATACCATTGAAAAGGGAGATGAATCGGATGCTATTGTTATTAAAGATAAATATAAGTGCTTTGTTGTGGTTAAGGGCAAACGGGTTTATTAAATATATTTCAGCATTGCAAAAGAGATATTAAAAGTCAAAGGGGCCTTTATTGTTACAATATATATATTAGAATGAATTTTATACTTAATACTTAATATTAAACATAATAATATTTTAATTAATAAACCTGTTCCAAGTCAGTAGAGGACTTACAGAGATATTATATAAAACCAAATGTAGTAACAGGTAAAAAGTGATGATTATTACCTAGCCAAGTATAAATCTGTTATCACATCTGTTTTGTTAGGTTTGTTCCTTATTAATTGGTCAGAGAGACACATAATATGTAAGTATGCATGCCTCAGTTTAGGCTAACTAGAATGACTATAAATAAGACCAAAATTGTAAATAAGTAAAATTTGCAACCCAGGACAGAAACTTTTAGTAGTATTTTAAATGTGAGATACAGAAATATTCAATTTTTTACATAACACTGAAGTTTATCATACTAGCAAAAGACATTAAAATATAAAATATATTAAAATACAAACACATTATAATTATCGACATGTGTTATTGTTATGCAGATATACTGTAATACCTATATGAAGTAAGCGTTTTGCACCCAATAAAGTATTAATAGTAAACTTCAAGCAAAAGAGTGGAGCTTCGACGTAATTTATATATTACTGTTACGAGTTGCAGGACACGAATTAAAATGCCGTTGGAACTATTATAGAGTTTATTAGAACTATACAAACACGTATAACACAGATACAAATATAACTGAACACAACCAGTCCAAACAATTCAATATAACACGCGCAAAGTCCGTCACTAAATAGATTACCGAATGTACACACGTCTTGCTTCGCTTGTGGTTATCGCTTGATTGCCTCATCTCTCGATTGGGGCAATGCTTTATACTGTACAAATGAAGCATAAACGCGGAACCTGAAAATTATGCGTTTTTTGTATTTAAAGACTATAAATATGGTTTGCTATGGTGTAATAAGGACACTAAAATTATCGGAAACCCGTCATTTAGGTAAAAAATTAAAAAAGAATACAATTAATTACGTTAAAAACCTGCATCATATAAATAAAAATAATGTTCAATTTTAGCGTCACGACTCACCTAGTTGTGATAAAAACACAATCACTTATTTAATTTCGGGATTAATCTGCAAATGTAACATATATGACATGACCAAAATAATTAATCATTATAAAATCAACTATTACGGCATTGCTAAAAAACCACCATATTTTGTAATTGGTAGGTGAAACCTCAGATTAATAATATTAAGAGACAAAGTTTTTACTTCACTTTGCTACTTGTTAGGCAAAGACACTAAATCCATACAGCATGAATATCAATATTATTCAATCAATCTGAA
The DNA here is from genome assembly GCA_019925095.2 of Dendrolimus kikuchii. NCBI lineage: Eukaryota > Metazoa > Arthropoda > Insecta > Lepidoptera > Lasiocampidae > Dendrolimus > Dendrolimus kikuchii. The sequence goes on along the minus strand of CM034388.1, from coordinate 15,747,973 downwards.
GATCATTGAATGACATGAAAGTATGGAATTTTAGATTTTTCACATTATTGTAACTAAGATAATTAATATATTTTTCTAGTTTGTATATATAAATACCGACTACATGCAATACCAATGTAAGCAGAACAAAGTATAGGTGTAAGGGGTGGTCGAAGGTGTAACCAGTGACAAGGACAGTGGGTTAGGTTAGGTTATCTTTAGACCAAAGCCCACGAGCCGAGCGAGCGAAGCGAGCGTGTCGCGGTAGCGGCCGGCGAGGGGCAGAACCAACTGGTTTCCATTTATTCGTTGATAATTTTGATAAAAGTTAAAGTGGGTTCTGCCACCCGCCGGCCGCTACCGCGGCACGCTCGCTTCGCTCGCTCGGCTCGTGGGCTTTGGTCTAAAGATAACCTAACCTAACCCACTGTCCTTGCCATAACCTTCGAACACCCCTCACACCTATATATTGTTTGTCTAACATTAGTATTGCATGTTGTCGTTAATTATATATACAAACTACAAAAATATAATAATGATCTTAATCACAATAATGTGAAAAATCTAAAATTCCGTATTTTTATGTCATTCAAAGATGTTCAGTTTGATTGAATAATATTGATATTCATGCTGTACGGATTTAGTTCCTTTGCCTGACATTTAGCAAAGTGAGGTAAAAACTTTGTCTCTCAATATTATTAATCTGAGGTTTTACTTACATATTACAAAATGTCGTGATTTTTTAGCAATGCCGTAATATTTGATTTTATAATTATTAATTATTTTGATCATGTCATACATGTTACATTTGCAGATTAATCCCAAAATTAAAGTAATTGTGTTTTTATTATAATTAGTAGGTAAGTCGTCACGCTAAAATTGAACATTATTTCTATCGATATAATGCACGTATTTCGTAATTAATTGTAATGTGTATTAATTTTTTGTCTAAATGATGGCTTACCGATGATTTTAGTGTCGTTATTAAACCATAGCAAACCATATGTAAAGTCTTTGAATACAAAAAAATGCGTAATTTTCAGGTTCAATGGCGAAGGCGAGTATGTAAACACAACGTATTATGTCATACTCCCAAAGCCAGAAGGCAGTAGAAGTAACTCTCACTATCTATCGTAATCTATACACAGTAAAAAATATAATAAGTATTTAAGAAACATTGCTGATAACAATTCATTCAATTGAAGCATTCGGAGAACATAGAATAATTTTTTTTACCAGGCGAAATCTGATTGAGGATCATCACGTCAGCCACTCCAGGGGGAATATCGTGGCCGGTGTGTGGGATTCAATACGTCGGGGTGGCACTAGCATCCCCACAGAAATGCTATTACCACGCCACGGTTTGGAATACCCATTAAACCCCTGGCCGATTTTCCAGCGTCCGTTCTGAAATGTGGGCTTGCTTGCGCATTCACCTCCAGCACGGATGGATGACGGCTGCCTAAAGGGGCCGCCCTTTAAGGGCTGGTCTCTCCATTTGTTCGCCGAAGAGCTGGGTCTCTCCGGCTACGGCGGGTTTCACCTCAATATGAGAGAGGGCGCTGGGATCGGTGCGCGTCCTTCCTCTATGACCTTTATGTACGTGGGATCCGGTTTCCCCGCTCGTCACCCGCACGGCAAATAAAATACATCTAAGTTAACATTCCATAAATTTTGTTCTGATACTTTTCTGTTGCTAATACACTTCACTTCATGTAAGTTGAATACTATTTTTTTCATGCTTCACTCTATTAATACACATTTAGAAACATTAATCTAATACTATATAGGTATAGTCGTGTATAAACCACAATTTTATTGGCAAGATCAATAATCTAATTTTGTCATGACTAGAATAAACAAAAATATATTACTCTTAATTTTCCACCTCTCTACTATCAACCCCTATTTTTCCGTAGCGATTTTTTTTAACTATCAATTAGATCAGTTATCCCCGCTAGATGTCTACCGTTGTCACCTCCCCAACAAACATCACGGAGTAGGGATGAGTGGGTTCCCGGATTATAGAACAATTAAAACCGGTAATGGCGTCTGAGATAATTATTATGGAATTCTCCTAATCATCTTGACCACATTTTGGAATACTGTAAATTATGTATTTCATCGGCGTACCCGGATTCTTTAGATTTTAATTAGAACTGGTAGGTGGTTCTGGGATCGGGTTCTAGAATTACATGCTTCTTTAAAGGCAGGACAACGTTGTCGGGGCCACAAAAATCTCTGGTTAAATTAGTGGGGTCTGATGTCAACGTCAAGCTTGGCGTTATCAAGCATCATGTAAGTAACTTTTTATTTACTATGCGTAATTGCTAGTGATCACGTAGATGTCGTATTATATGGAATTGATATACTTATGTAAGAAAAAATTCCGAAAATAGGACGCATCATGTGTGGGTCTCGTTATTTTGAAAGAGATTCCTTTACATAATTTGTGTATTGTTCTGCATATGGCATTTTGATCGTTGCTCCTATCCTTGAATTGTAATAACTATGTCTTTCTTTATACATTAATAAAAAAACAGTAAGCTATATTAAGTTGTAAACTTAAACCTTGACAAATAATAAATTATTTATAGTATTTTAATTAATAAGTATTTATGTTTCAACTGTATTCTATTGCTACTGTCGCTTTCCAGCCATTTAAATTATTACTTATATTCTTTGTCCTCTGTCTTGGTCGGTTATACGCGAATTGCTTCATTGCTTCTCAATTTAGTTCCGGCTAAATTACAGTTTGTTTGATTAATTGAACGCGCTAATCTCAGAAACTACTGGTCTGATTTGAAAAATTATTTCAGTGTTAGATAGCCCATTTGTCGAGGAAGGCTATATACATCATCACGCTAAGACCAATAGGAGCGGATAACCAATTAAGATTGTTTCAAAAATCGGGGGGTTTTGAAAACAAATTCCACGCGGACGACGTCGCGGGCACAGCTAGTGTACATACTATATATAAAATTTAAATATAAATAATATTGAATTGACTTGAATAATGCTCTCGTACTTCCTCGAACAGCGGAACTCTTAACGAGTCTGGGAGGATGTTTGGCCCGTCAGATTTATCTGGCTCATTGGAAAATATTTTAAAATATTATACTTGATAATATATATGAAATTCAGCCTTCCTAAAATGACGTAAGTTCCCACATTTTTTTTAAAGTGTCTGTCAAAAGTTATGGGCTCCAGGAAGTGTCTGGCAACTGTATATATATCTTTGTTTATAGCGATATCATATATAACAACTAGGCTTGCTACTTTGACGTAAGTTAGCATGGTTTTTTCCACTTTTAATACCTGCTACCTGAAAAACGGCCCCGCTTTCAACTTAGCGAGTATCCATTCCTTGCTAAGTATATGTTAAACTACCGATCCAAAAAATTTCATCTTTCTTAAAATCACATAAGTCTGGGGTGACTGGGATCTCAATCTAGTATAAAATGAAAAGAAAAATGATGAATTTATTACTTACTGAATTTTGATCACAACGTTTATCTAGTACTTCAATAACACGTAATTTAAGTGTCTGCATCGTCGTTTTTAGAATATCGACTCATAAATATATCAATGTAAGATTTGAGGCATGCCACCGCGTCAGGGCGAATGCGACAGGACACAAGATACCTACTATTTTTATATGGCCTTTCAGACCAGCTAACATAGTCAGGGTTCTTAATTACAGCTCTCATTTTTGTCTTTATTTGTACTATTCCTTTTACTGGTGATTTATTTTACGTTCCTCAAATATATAATAGGTTGGGGAAAAAGTCTTTTCGCATATAGTATGTATGAACTTGTAATAAGATCTCTTTGGCTATACCATTTGTATCTGGCTGGTTTTGGTATCATTAAAAAGTTTTAATTTTAAAGAAGACAATTCCAAATTCAAATTAGGAAAATGTGTGATTTTCATTTGTTTATCTTATTGTTAAATTGAGTGAATCTAATGAGGAAATGCGATACATTTTAAAATTTTACTACAAAAATGCAACACAAGCCGCGAAAAAAAATTGTGATGTTTATGGACCTAATGCAGTATCTGTGAAAGAAGCGCAAATTTGGTTTAAGCGTTTTCAATCCGGAAATTTTGATATGAAAGATGCACGTCGCTCTGGTCGCCCTGTTACGGACAAAATTGATGCAATTTTTGAAAAAGTGGAGCAAGATCGGCATATTAGTAGTTACGATGTAGCTGGAGAACTGGGAATTGACCAAAAAACGGTTTTGGCGCATTTGAAAAAAGCTGGCTACACAAAAAAGCTCGATATTTGGGTGCCTCGTGAGCTTACTGAAAGAAACCTAATGAACCGTGTACTCATTTGTGATTCTTTATTACGACGTAATGAAACCGAATCATTTTTGAAGAAGCAGATAACTGGTGATGAAAAGTGGATCACGTACGACAAGAACGTGCGAGAAAGATCGTGGTCAAAGGCCGGTCAGGCGTCACAGACTGTGGCGAAACCCGGGTTAACTCGCAACAAGGTGATGCTGTGTGTATTGTAGGATTGGAAGGGTATTATTCATTATGAGCTGATGAGATTAAAGCAAAAAATTGAGAGAAAGCGGCCGGAATTAATCAACAGAAGGGCTGTGGTTTTTCACCATGATAACGCTAGACCTGACACATCTTTAGCCACTCAGCAAAAATTACGAGAGTTTGGCTGGGAGGTGTTAATGCATGCGCCGTATAGTCCTCACCTTGCACCTTCAGATTTTCACCTATTTCGGTAGCTGCAGAATTCCTTAGGCAGTGTCAGGTTAACATCACGAGAGGACTGCCAAAACCACTTGTCGCAGTTTTTTGATCAGAAGCCCCAAAATTTTTATAGCAATGGGATCACCTACAAGATGGCAAAAAGTTATCTAACAAAATGGCATACATACATACTTTAGTCAAATGTAAATAAACTTTATAAAAAAACTTTTTGAATTTTTATATAAAATGCGAAGAAATTTTTTCCCCAACCTAATTATATATAAGCAACAGGTGTCACATTTTTTAATAATAATAATAAAGATAATAATAAATGTTTATTTGTTCCAAGAGTACATACAAGAATTTTTGGGGGTGGGACCTTGTATTAAGTATTAATATAATATATTTGTGTCAGAAGGACCCGCTCTATAATAACTTAAACATTAAAGACAACTTTTATTACAATAAACCTTATACAAATAATTTTTATGTGTTGTGTACTTATATCTGTGTGTATGAATGTATGTAAGAATGTGTGTCTGCGTGTGTGTGTAGATGTATGCGACTAAGAGTTTGTGTTTATGTTTCTAAACTAAGAATACTATGTAATATACACTAAAAATTCTTCACATTCTTTATATGTTTTCAATAATAAACAATTTGTAACAATTTTCTTACAGTCACAATATTTCAAAATACTGAATTGTAATACTTTATTAATTTGATTAAATATATGTATGCAATGCATTTCATGTTGGTGATTAGCTAATGAAGTATTAACCCTAGTGGTTTTTATAGATTTCCCTTTCCTTCTTCCTTTATCAACGCTTTCATACAATGAAAAGTTTTTATGAGTTTTTAAGATAACATTCAATACATATAGTTTTCTTACTGTTAGCAGTTGACACGTAGAAAAAAGTTCCTCAGTAGAGAATCTATATGGTTTAAAGTACATGGACCTTAAGCAATAAATTTACTCTTAGCAGCACCTTCCCATATAGTAATACAGTATATTAAGATTGATTGTACTAGCGCTACATAAATTTTATTAAGTAAGGTGACTGAGGCAACAAGCCTTAGCGTTTTGAAGATCCATATCAGTTTATGTAATCTCTGGCTAATCGTGTTTATTTGTAAATGCTAATTTAATCTTTGGTCTATCATCACGCCTAAGTACTTAACATTAGATTGTCTCGAATTCTGCGTCGCAGTCACCTGTCTCTGTCATGTACCTCAAATAAACGTTTTATATACGAGCTGACTCGCACACGGCTTACTCTTAAAAGCAACATCACAAATTTACACTTTAAAACACGATGAAGTCATCATCATTTTAGATAATAAAAGATATCTAATAATGAGATCTAGATTTTTTTGCACCTTACATTTAGGTGATGATAGTCAAATTGGTGAATCCGTGGAAGAACGAATACAGAGCGTATTGTGCTGGCAGTATCATCTCTGTGGATAGGGTACTTACATCTTCGAATTGTTTTCTTACTAACAGAAAAAGGTATTCTACATCTATTCTAAATGTATTTAGTTGAAATTTTGTAGAGATGTTTATCTATAATATTATAACATTCTAAACGTGCCGTGTCTGTACATTAAAGCTATTAAAAAAACTGGAATAAACTTTGCTTTTTTTAGATTACTTGTCTGTTTGTTCGGGATTCACATAAAAACTACTGGGCCGATTTCAATGCTGTTTTCGCTGTTCGACAGCTACTTTTTGGACTTAAATTCTGCGCTACTTTTTATCCAAAGAATTCCGCAGAAAATTGACTGAGAATCATTTAAAATGGCCAGATTAATCGATAGCAAATTGAATGTAATAAAATGTGTGATATTTTTTGTTCCTGGAATCTCGCGGGACTTTTCCCGAGAGTGGTCTGTAGTTTTTCGGGTGCATAAAAATTAGCTTATTCCGACACAGTTTTCACTCAAACGATAGCTGCGGATTCCCGGACGGGATTCCCCGAAGACACAGTACCGTGTCTTCCGGGAATCCCACGAGAATATCAAGTCAAGCGTGGACGAAGTCGCCAGCATATCCTAGTTATCTATATGTCGCTACACAATATTGTAGTGGAATTGCGAAAAATGTAAAGATTACGGATTGCCGCCATGCAGACACCTAAGGGATTTATTTCTTTTTTCAGAGTACATAGTTGTGTGGGATGTCGTTAGTCTTGAAATATCATAATAGTGTCTTTTAAAGTATTTTCTTTTAAATAAATGCCAAGATATTTGCTTCTAAACTCGAGAAATTTTCTTTAATTTTTAACTATGACATATACAAAAAACCTGGAAATCATTCAAGATGTAGGTCAAGATTAAATTAAATTATAGTCATTAAGATTAAATTTTGTTTTAATTTGTTTGAACAAGATCCCTTTAGTCACTTTTGAAATACAGGGTTTTTGGATTAAATTATTTTTTATAGTTCCGTAGCCAATAACGAAATGAATACACATTTATCATCTCTACAGAACCCTTGCTGCTTGCTAGACTAGCTAGATTTATTTCATTTTAAAAATAAATTATAATGTATCTAATTTTCCTGTATTTTACATCGCAATATTACTCAATATTTCTCAGACTATTGGATAGACTTCATTTAAAAAAAACTTGTGATACTTGGTGAAAAGTAATCGAATGCATCATTCTAATTATATTCATATCATCATAAACTTAGTTTTTTCAAGATTCCATTATGTCTCTTAACACAGATACAAAGACGATTTAAACAAAGTTAGGGTGGTAGCAGGGATACTACGTACACTGTCCAAAGTGCCCGGAAAAGAATATGAAGGTCCACAACAATGGAAGCAAATCGATAAGGTGTATTCACAGAAATATTACCGATTTCCAGCTTACGATCTTTCAATTTTGGTAAGAAACGTAAAAGCTTGTGATGGTGGATGATTGTTACGTTTTCATGTAAAAAATACTCAAAGGATTTTGATTGGACGATATAATAAACACATCACATCAGAATAGCACAAGGGCTATTAGTTATAAAGAAATTATTTAAATTAGTCTCTCTCTCTCTCTCACTCTTAACATATCTCTAACAGTAATTTGTTGTTACCTGCATGGACGCCGACAGCGAATATTTGTCGATGACAATTACTCATCACGGTCTGACCTCACTGCTGGTGTTCCACAGGGCGGCGTTTTATCTCCTCTTATTTGCGATTTTCATTTATTCAATTTCCGAGAAATTAACTTAATCTTATCACCTCTATGCGGATGATTTACAGATATACACCCAAGCTGCTGCAGACGATTTAAGTAGTGCAGTGAGATAAATCAATTTAGATTATATATTTAATTGGAATACAATGTATCATAAAATGCTACAGGGAAAGTTTGATCTTGCAGTCAATCTTCGTAAGACTCAAGTGATAGTCATCAGTAGCCCCAGAATACGGCAAAACTGGATTTCGCAACTTTAACGAACATTGTTTTTGACGGCACTTGTCATTAGAGTCATTGTCAACAATTTGGACATAGTCATCGATAGTGATCTGTGTTAGAAGCCTCACCTCTCCGAATCAAGTAGGAAAGTTTTTCTGTCTTCTAGATCCCTGAGAAGGCTGAGAAATTTTCTGCCCTCTATCACCAAAATTATGCTTGCACAGTCGCTTTTGCTACTCATTTTAGATTACGCTGTCACTTGTTATCTTGACTTAACCATGAAACAGCTAAATAAACTAGAGCGACTGCAGAATTTTTGTATTACATTCATATTTGGCTTGCGAATATATGACCATGTTTCTGAATTTCGAGGTTTTTCAAAATTACTGTTTTTACTGATCGATTTCCATTCTTACCATAATACAAGCGTGACTAACTTAGCTTGAATATACAATTGTATGTTTGTCTGTTGATGTATTATTATTTCAGCAAATGAAAACTCCATTCATTTTCAACCAGTTTGTGGATAAAATACCTTACGCGACACTTAATCAAGACTTTGATGGGGTCTGCCAAGCGACTACCGTTAAAGCAACTACGGTAATAATTTATAATGCTTTCAGTTGTGAGAATCAATTGTAGAAATAAAAAGACTTTTTATTGTCCTTAATCCCTGCCAGATAAATATAGGCTTATAGCGAGTACAGATTAGGCAAATGAATTCCAACGGATAGATTTTTTTATCTTCGGAAGCTCCATGTAGACATTTCGTCAAAAGCTTGAAAAAATTGCTTGCAGCATTAAAGTTGCACTTTGCACATCCCTTACATTGTTTTCAAAATTGAAGTGTCTTCTTTTTATTATATAGATGTACAGAGTATTGTGTTGTATTCAATATCCAACTATCGTTTGCTGAAACCAACGCATGTATTGAGACGTAACTTCAAGAGCCAAAGAACGTGCGAAAGTCAACGCCATAATTAATGCCTATCTTGTTCGTTGGCCTATCTACACACACCATTCGAAGATCACCTTGTAAAATCTTTTCATTAATTTTAGAGTTGGTCAAAGAATAAACACCTTTTTATTGACAATTTGTGGCTTATAAAACAAAAGTCTTGCGAAAGACAACTATTAAGGAGTTGCAGACTGTATTACTGCACCTCGTTTGCCGAAGCTTACGCTGTAAGTTTATATTGGTTGATACTACTAGGATATGCCCACGACTTTGTCCACGCTTGACTTTTTTCTTGAATTTTTTTTATTGCAGGAGTTCAGCAGACAGGCAGACGGCCCACTTGATGGAAGCGGTTACCCGCGCCTATGGACATTTGCAACACCAAAGGTGCTACAAATGCGCTGCTGCTCTCTTAAAGGAGGGAGACTGGAACCTGGTCACTTATGCCGGAACACAACTCAAGGTTGTTATGGCGACATACTTTAGACCAGGGGTGGTAGCCATCCAGTTGGGCAAATGCCCTACCACCTGGCTGTGGGTTGTTCTATCGCCTCTTATGACAGGCCGCCCGGCCGCAGGAAATTGTATTCTTTCTCCGTTCCTACACGAATAATTTTCTTTCTCCGTTCCTGCACGGATAAAATTTGAAATCTACATTCCCGGAACACAAAGAAAAGAATGTAAAAGAATTTAAGCTACCGTCTTAGTGAAAACTGTATCGCAATAAGTTAACTTTTATGCACCCGAACAACTATAAACCGCTCCCGGGATATTTCCCGAATGATTCTCAGAATAAAAAGTAGCGCAAATTTTAAGTCTAAGAATTTTCTGTCGATCAGCGAAAACCGTATCGAAATAGGCCTGGTAGTTTTATGTGAATCCCGAACAAACAAGCAAACCGAAAAACAGACAAAAAATCTGTACAAAATTGTCGTGTTCTTCATCGTTTATATAGTGTATTCCAGTTGGTATTTTTTAAATAGCTTCAATTTATAGACACGGTATTTTTAGAATTTTATAATATTATCATTGAGTTATATTAAGTACATATAGGGTAAAAGCAGGATAGTTGCCCCACTTTTCGAAAAAGCTTTATTTTTTTAGAATATGAACTTTCTGAAAATTATTCAGTATGTATCTCACAACATAGGTCTTTTATCTTCTATAAAACCCTATTTTTGTATACATAATTAACAATGGTTTTGAATAAATACTGCTTTATTTCATCTCTCAGAAGAGGGATAGTTGCCTACTATGGCGGATAGTAGCCTAGCGTAGAAAATGCTTCAGGGGATACTTGCCTCGTGCGCGGATAGTAACCTCGGTATGATTTTTATTTTGGATAGAAAGAAATTTATATCAATTACCTAGAGTAATCTTTATTATTTATTTAACAGTCTTTATAATTTACTTGAGATCTTATATTAAGTACAATTTGAAATATTAATTAACATTATTAAATAGTTTTCAGTTTTAATTATAAAAATATTATTTAAACTTAAAGTTATGTGAGTTATTATAAAATATTAGCATTTATCTTAAAAATACAACAATTTGGTAATCAACTTTGGTATTAACATTAATTTTTACCAGAAGCTAAGGTTTCTAACTTTCCACATCTCATACAACAGTGTTTGAATGTTGTACATGTTTCATGCAACCACATCCGACACATCTTACATTGAATCCAATCTGATTTTGATTTAGTTAAATTATAATTATCAAAACATTGTACGCAATAATTATCAATTGAAACTTTTTTAGTCGTATTTACTATTGAATTAGCATTTCTGACTTTTAATATCTCTCGAGTGCCTCTTAACGATTTCTCGTCCACGAGATCTAAAACATTTTCTGCACTTCCACTACTGTTAGAACTGTCAGAACTGTAAATTAGTAATTTTCTCTCCCTTGATGTTTTTACTTTGTCCTGTTTCATAATATCTATGTTATCAGATTCAGTTTCACTGCTAGTCATATCAATATGTTTTTTAGTCTTTTTCTTTTTTTGTGGTAGCCTTTTTTTCTTCTCAATGCTTTTGTTGTCCCCAGCTGGTTTGTTTTTTTTGGTCTCTGTGATAATTTTAGTTTTCGTAATTTTATTTATTTTCTTTATTTTCTCCGCTTTATTCTTCTTGTCTTCAATTTTATCATTAAAGTTTAAAATTTTTGCAGATTGTTTAGATCTTTTAGTTATGCTTAGCGGTATTCTTGGTAGAGGAGATGCTTGTTGTAAAAATTTAGACGGTGTTTCTTTTTCAAGATTTTGGTTCTGGGATTCATTTAAAGATATCAGCGATGGCAATGATATCTCATTATTATCAAAGATGTAATTTTCAATGTGGTAATCTTCTAAGGCTAAACATTCTTGAGACAAATTTAAAAGGCTTGAAGACGGCCTCGGTGGCGTGTGATTTTGGTTCACGTTATTCTGCTCAGACTCATGTACGATAATTTCCAGATTATCAGCATTATTAGGAACTTGATATCCTGATAGGAGCAGTTCGTTTTGATGATGTAAACTTTGATTAGACTCAGATTCTGATACGGTACAAATACCTGGTACTTGTTTGCTTAGGGATGACCCTTGGTCTCTTTCATTTAACACAAGACTTTGCTCAGAATCTTGTGAGCGTTTTTCTAACGCAGACACTCCAGAAACGCCTGGTACTTGATCATTTAGAGGATTAGATTGTCGTTCCTGCGCAAGTTCCCCCAACGCAAGATCTGATATAGCAAATTCAGCGTTAGATAGAGCATTTGGTTCAACTGGATAGATTCCACTGCTATGAAAACCACTTATTGCATTGGTGGGGACAGCTGATCGAATCCATGCCTTGGATATTAGCTGACCCGAGTTGTACCGATTCAGCTAGGTACCTTTAAATCAAAAATATGCCTTGAGTTAGCAGTTGCTGGTTATTCTTTTCATAGCGTCTTCTTAAGGTTCGAGAGGATATTCCGCATGTTCGAGAAGTTTCATTGATACTTTTTTTTTTGTCTCAATTCTTCGAAAGCAAGTGCTAAGCTATCTGTCCAGTGGATGTTGCGTGGCACCACGCCTGGTTTTCGCTTATATTTGCGAGGCATTTTTCTTATCTAGAATAAATACATAAAACAGTGAAGTAGATATTTATTTAATTTACAACATGTTAGAGTCAAAGTAAATTCGAAAAAACAGCAAAAAAGTTAAATCCGTCTTTGCTTGTTAAGAAATTTTTAATCACTTTTTAGTCACTCTAGGGGCAACTATCCGCGACAGTAAGCAGGGCGACTATCCTTTTTGATGCGGATACTTGCCCTTTTTATTTGCGAAATAAATAAAAAATATTTAGCAATAAAACATAATAAACCATGTAATTTAAACGCTAATGCATGCAAAGAAAGAAAAAGTTGACTGAAACCATGATCAGTAATAAAAATATTCAATAGAAATTACTTACCAATATATTTATAACGCCTGTCAAAGTTTTGCCGCGGAAGATTTTTGCTCACACTGACAAAACACGTGCGCCTATTCTGATGGCTTACACGGCATTGAGGCCTGCGGGGTGGTCACTACTTATTGTAGTAAAGCACCAACGCAACTTATAATCTTAACATAGTTTATTAAAAACCGGGGCATGTATCCGTCCGAGGCAACTATCCGGCTTTTACCCTAGTACATTATACTTCAACGAATGTTATAGACACTTTTGTAAAAGATAAAAAAAAACAAAACTTGGTTATTTGAATTTTTCACATAAATTTTGAGGTTATATGAAAAAAGTGTAAATACAAAAGTTGTAGATCTTTTTATTACCTACAACTTTGCTGTTTAACTTTTTTCCATAGGACTTGTAGTTTTGCTGGAAATCGAGATAAACCGTTCTTCATCTTTAAAACTCACCCCCTTCCACTTCCCGACCTCAGATCGCCCATAAATTATTTTTCCTTTCTTTTTTGTTTATTCTCTTCCCTTTCCAGTGGGTTTCATCCTAATACATTTTTTTAGTTTCAAAAATGATCTACCCTGCTCTATTCACACCTTAATTTTGCTTAGTATTTTACCTTCCCAGGTAAAAATTTAGTAAGGCCGGAAGGAAGAAGACAGCTTTTAACGACATCATGTTAAATTTAAATGTACTTTAACGTAGTCGTCTCTTAAGCATTCTTAGTGCTCTCATTAGTGTATTGTATTAAGTAAGGTTAATGTTTTAAGGAAACTGCAGGTGGTGGCTTGATATGCCACCGGACAGGCGACCCAGCTGAAGTTGACGAAGCTGAGGGTATATTAGTTGGTGTCACTACACTCATCAATGTAAACCTGCCATCTTTACATACGCGCGTTGGTTTATTCTCTAAATGGGTCACAGATAGCAGTCCTGTAGGATTTTATGACAAATTATTAATCTTATTTGTTTGTTGTTTAATTAAAGTATTTTGATTAATGTGAAATGTTATTGTTTTGTTGCTCAAGTAAGTTTCCCTGTGACAATGTTACATTTACTTTCAACGAAATCCTTATATGCAGACACTCTTGTAAAAAATGAACCGACTTTTGGACGATTGCTGTTCACTACTCCAACCAATAAGTTATTACAGACTAAAGAACCACCAGAGTCTCCCTGTGCAATATAATTATGAGTTTGATCAACTCCATTACAGTTTGGTCTATCACCATAAAAATAGAAGGTTATCTTACCCATTTTACATTAATTTCTCCATCGATGGCGCTGCAGTGTACCGTTCAACTGATCTTTATAGATAATAATAGTGTTTAAACACGTATTTTTGCGCCATCAATTTCGCTATTACTCGCCACCAGATAGTGCTGTAGTGCACTAATTTCTTTCACATATAATAACGAAAGTAATTCCGTTTACCTACTACATTTGCATGACTAAATGGCTGAACAGATGTTACTTACACTTGGCAAGGAGATAGATTGTACCATGGGAAAGGATGCCTTTTGTCTCAAAAAAGAATAATGAAGGTATTAAGGCGTTAAATAGAGATTAAAATTTGTATTCGCAAACTAGAAATATTCAAGATAGGAATATGAAGTTCATATTTAGGCTGTTAATAAAAAAATACGTGTATATTATATTAGATAGATAGGTAACACTTTATTGTACACCATTACAGAAAAACTTACGAACTAGTATTAGTCTAGTTGGGTACAAAGGGCGGTCTTATCGCTAAAAAGCGATCTCTTCCAGACAGCCCGTGGCAAGAGTATTCTGATTAGGAGTGGCAACGATGGTATACATAATTATTGTACGATTTACATTTTAATAATAAATATATAACTATACTATATATACAAATATAAACGTAAGTTATATACAAGATATGGTGATAATATGCAACTATTTAAACATATCTATTAATTATATGAAATTACATATCATTATATTGCAGATAGAATTTCCTGACTAAGTTCTTAAATGTTATTAGGGATTTTGCTTGTCTGACAGCAACAGGCAATGAATTTGAAAGTCGGACAGCCTTAACCGTGAAAGAATTATTGAAGAACGTTTTATTATAAATAGGAGTATTAAGTCTATGTTGACTGTGAGAGTAAGAGTAAATTGTGAGAGTAAGAAATAAATTCGAAGCGTTCTTTAAGGTACTGTGGCGTATTAGGGATGAATAAAATATTATAAAGCAATCAAAGAATGTGAGTATTCCGGCGAAAACGAATTGTCAACGACTTGAATTTGTTACGAAATTCAGAAACGTGGTCATACTTGCGAAACCCAAATATGAAACTTATAGAAAAGTTTTGGAGGCGCTCAAGTTTATTAAGTTCTTGAGTTAAGTCTAGATAGCTGGCGTCGGCATAATCAAGTATGGGCAAAAGTAACGACTCTGCAAGCTTAATTTTGGTGGCGATGGGCAGGAAGTTTTTCAGCCGCCAGAATGATCTGGAGGAGAGAAACAACCGCCGATTCAACTCCGTTATATGGGGTCTCCAGGACAGCTCACTATTATATGCAGAAACTAAAAAAAATACAGTAAAAGAAATATAGAATACTAGAGATTGAGCCGCAGGTCAACCCCTAGTGCGTACATTTTGTTTAAAGAGCAGGCGTTAATAGAGGTTACATTGTAGAAATTTTTTATATTAGTGCTATTTGCCCCCGGAAGGTTCACTTTATTTTATATCGTTAACTATCCCATACCCCGGCAAAAGTGTTTATGTCCATTTTCGGTATTGAAACCACATATGTACAAAATTACAGCAAAACCAATCGAGTACCCCGGTAGTTTTCTGTGAAAGCTTAACAGATAGACAGACCGAGTTACTATCGCATTTTTTTATAGATGACTACCTGTCCCGGCAGACGTCGTCCTGTCAGAAAAAGTTTCAATCGGTATGCTGACAGCAGCGCCACCTACCGGGTCCAATTCTGAACCAACTCAGAAACCTTCTTTGACTCATGCACAACAACTTTGCTAAAGATCATCACAACGATTCTATAAAGGACATTTAAACATTTATTTTTATATATAAAGACAATTTTTTATATCTATAAACTTAAGAAATGACGCGTAAATGAGAGGGCGCTCAGGTGTCAACACTGTTACAAGTGCTCTTTATAAATAATCGATTTATAAATAATTTAGCGTGACTATAATAACTTTCTCGTATTAATCAAGCAATAAAAAAGATAATAGTGAGAAGTGAATAATTATCATAATAAAATAAATAAGTTAAAACACGTGTAATTAGGTTAAAATAAGATATAAACTTTTTTCATTGACCTATCTCCTATCTCGGCACATTATTGTATGAATTGTGCAATGAACTTATACTGCGAGCCTACTATTAAAGATTCGTTATTTGGAAATACAAATTATATTCGTCTGTACAAAATGGCCATATGTCGAGCTTGTGGAATATTCCTGTCGTCAATAGATTGTATACGCTGCAGCAAATGTGCAGCGGCCTTCCGCCGTGCGTGTGTCATTACCTATTTAAGAAACAACTACGATCAACAGCTCCTGGATATGCCCGGGATACAAATGTAAAGTTCCACGGGAGGATAGCTCTTCAACACCCATCAAGGACACGACGTATGTTGTTCCGCAGGTTAGAGACTCATGGCCTCAGGACCCCACGGTCCAAGCGTCTCAACAGCAAAGGGCACAAACATATAACTCTCACTGAGGGTTGCATATTTGCGCCGCTTGAGTAATTCAGCTATCTCCGCCACGAACAGGCTGATCTAGACGTGTTTGGTAAATGGGATACGGCCAACGTGTCTACACAAGTTGTATCCCACACCAAAGACTTGCCACGGTGCTAGGGAATTAGAGTCATTCCGTCAGGACACCTACCATCGTCACATGCAATACCGTTCGGCTCCAATAAAGCCGCCACCATGTTAGCGGTGGCAAGCACCCTCCGTTAGACATCATTCAAGGCACTGTGGTGTGACCATTTGCCGGCACTGCGGCGGCAAGAAAGACCGTGGTATCCCGGGCTGATTACCTCTGTTCTACAGACGCATGTGTGTGGTGCACATATGCGAGAACCTAAGCGCAGATTTATAGTCAATATAGCAGATATATAGCCAAAGAAAAGGAAGTATTATCCATCAATGTACTTATATTTGGGGAGGGGATAGCTTGGAGCCAGAAACCAGACTCTTTGCGGGAAACACAGCAAGGATGCGGCCACGTCCTTGTAGAGTTAGTTCAATTTAAAAGTTCTATATTTAATTCTCTACAAATAGGTTCATCCCAGCATCGTTCCGAATTCAGGTTCGTGGGAATGTCTTCACCAGGGTAGACCATTTTCCAGGCGTTTAGTTCTTCATTTAAAAATGGTGTACTGGCATTATCCCAGTGTTGCATTTTTTTGCAGATGAAAGAAAAACCGGTAGAGCAACGCTAGAGATTTTGCGACTATATATATATATATATATATATATATATATATATCTCTTTTATATAAAATTCTCGTGTCGCAATGTTCGTTCTTATACTCCTCCGAAACGGCTTGACCGATTCTTATGAAATTTTTTAATGCATATTCAGTAAGTCTGAGAATCGGCTACTATCTATTTTTCAAACCCCTAAGTGATAAGGGATGTCCACCCCAATTTTTATTTTTTTGATAATTTTTTATTTTTTTAGGATACAGCATTAAAAATACATACAACCCTAAATTTTCACCCTTCTACGATCAACCCCTATTTTTCATTTGTTAATTATAAACTTTAATTTTTTGGCAAGATTTTTAATCTTATTTTGTCATGACTTAGAATAAAAAAATTATATCACTTTTTTAGATTCACAATTAGAACCGGTACGTGACTCTGGGATCGGGTTCTAGAATTTTATTTTTGAAAGGCAGGACAACGTCCGCCGGGGCCGCTAGTATATATATACATGCCTGACACATGCTGACCTGCACCTATTTCGTACCATTGATCGCGAGACTTTTTTTCGGGTATATACCGACTTCGTTTAATTGATCGTCATGTGTCTCGCTATGTGAAGACCAAATAAACGTTTTTTCTTTCTCTAGATAGACAGACAGAGTTACTTTCGCATTTATAATATTAATAGGGATAGGGATGTAATCACAGTACAAACTGTGAGGTCAATTACGGTTACCGACGCAGGAGGACTCAAAAAAACCCAATTTACTTAGAATTCATTTCACGTTAAAAATTACAATTATAATATTATACCTAAAATTAACAAATAGTCGTTGATTCGGTCTGAGAATCAAAAGTGGCTGTTGCAGCGCTGGCTTATTCGTGATTCGGCTCGGTCTCTAGCTGCGAAGTTAACAGTAGCCTAGACTTTGTAGTATTGCCGCGATGACCTTGTTGACTGCATCAGCGCACGTCATATTAACCAACCAATAGGTATAACAAGTCATTCAACTAACGATCAACACAAATCTATTGTGTATGTCGACTACATTGTCTATGTGTCGCTATAATATGTAAATATGCTATATATATTGTAAGGATGCGAAAATTGTGTATTTACTACTCATCAAGCATTTAATATCTTAGCACGACAGTGTTTGACTATTGTCACGTAATTTATAGAATTAAAATTATTTACTTTAATAATAATCAGAATTGAATTAGTTTCATATCTAAATATCAAAGTCAAATTTTATAAGAATTCTAGAACAAGAAAGAAAATAATATCAAAAACATAAGCATTAGAAAAGTGATAGTAGAAATTATGCCGCCGAACACAGAAAAATTTAACAAACTCGAAAACTCTGGAGAAAATTTAGACCAATTTCCAAAGCTAGTAGCTCCGCAAGCTGCACCAAGAAAGTTTGAAATAATTTATACTAATGTGCTTACTTTCAGCTACTGGCACCTTGCTGCAATTTACGGTATTTATCTATGTTTTACGTCCGCTAAATGGACTTCAGTTTTATTTGGTGAGTATATTTTTAAATATAGGCTTAATAGGTTATCATTAGACGTCTCCTCTTATACGCTAGTAGAGCATGCTTTGCAAACAGGAACAGATGTCTTAAAGAGGGCGTTTTCGCCGATTCATATAATTAACATGACAAGTATCATCTTAAAGTAGAATTATACTATGTCTTACTACTACCAGAATATCTAGACACGTGTTAATTTCTCAGCGATTCTCCAAAGACACCGTTTTAACTCTTCTGCTGGTAATGGCGATAAATACGCAGCTTTGGGTGAAGAAAGAAGCGAGATTATCCTTATTCAGGGATGACATAAAAACTGTGCATATACTATACATATTATGGATAATGCATGAGCTTCTGGCATATCGGTCGGTAGTTGTTAAAAAATCATAATATTTTTTTAAATCACGTATATATAGACTTCCTATTTATAATAAATATACCCTCTCTAAGTCTTAAACTATGATGTGGATAATTTTAAAATAAATTATTGCGGTGGGGATTGAAAAGCATTTCAATACCACTGATAAAGCAAATTATAAAGTAAAGATATATTGCTGGGGAGTTTGTTGCGCTTGTTCTTTTTCTTTAATAATAGCTAAAGACAAAAAATAGTAACTAAAATTGCTTTGGAAGCGATGGTAGACTCGGGAACATGTAATCTGTGAAATTCCATTTCGAAACAAATACATTAATTGTCAGTAAGTTGAAAAGTATGGTACGATAAACCCCGCTTCTTGAATGTAAATAATTTTAGAATTTATTGTAATATGTGTTACCTACCTCATTGTCCCCTTAACCAATTGCTCACGTGCATCTATGGAGTTCATAAAAAATCAAGTGTTCTCCCACTACGTTTACAACATGTTTTATCTATTAAGTTTTTCTTTCTGGTTACAATTTTTGAATTTCTATTTTTTCTTTTCAGTGTTTCTCTATTGCACTATGGGAGAGGTAGGTGTAACAGCAGGATCCCATAGGTTATGGTCACACAAAAGTTACAAAGCAAAACTTCCCCTAGAAATCATCCTTATGACGTTGAGTTCAATCGCTTTCCAAAACACTATAATAGATTGGGTGAGGAACCATCGTACTCACCATAAATACAGTGACACTGATGCCGACCCCCACAATGCTACTAGGGGATTTTTCTTCTCACATATTGGATGGCTTCTCGTCAGAAAACACTCTGAAACAAAACTTAGAGGAAAAACTATCGATATGTCTGATATCTACAATAACTCTGTATTGAGGTTCCAGAAGAAGTAAGTTTATTTTTAACAAGCTGTGCTCGAGTCCTAGTTCATGTGATATTTGAACATTATATTTAAGTGTTTTGAATCGTGCACAATATCAAAATTAAAGATATATACGAAAGTTTACGATAAAAATTCGGCATTTATTTTGAAATTACACATACACTTCAACTTTATTTATCATGGTAGCTTAGTGACTAACTCAGCGGTGTTTTATTTCAGTAAAGTATATTTAGATTCTATCAGAGAAGCAGATGTCGCTTAGGCAGTATTTCTGATATAAATGCAGTGTCTGTTATTATTACCACCTGCTGACAGTGAAGGAAAACATCGTGATGAAATCGTTAGCCTCATCCGCATATACTTTATTTATATTTTGCCAATTAAATATATTAAACTGTTACAGGTACGCTATTCCATTCATCGGAACCGTTTGCTTCGTCCTTCCTGTCTTAATACCAATGTACTGCTGGAACGAATCATTCGTCAATGCCTGGCACTTGAACATGTTGAGATACTGCTTGAGTCTTAATTTTACGTTCCTGGTTAACAGCGCTGCTCATTTGTACGGGAACAAACCTTACGACAAAAACATCCTTCCAGCTGAAAATAAAGCAGTATCATTTCTTACACTCGGAGAAGGTTTCCACAACTACCACCATACGTTCCCGTGGGATTATCGTACAGCCGAATTGGGAAATAATAAGTTAAATTTAACGACGAAATTTATTGATTTCTTTGCATGGGTTGGTTGGGCTTATGATATGAAGACTGCTTCAGATGATATGATTCGAAGCAGAGCTAAAAGAACTGGTGATGGAAGTAAGATTTGGGATGATGGTAAAGAAACCATTGAAACGGGAGATAAATCGGATGCTATGGTTATTAAAGATAAATAGAAGTACTTAGTTGTGGTTAAGGGCAAACGGGTTTATTAAATGTATTTAACTAACCGTTGTGTAGAGGACGATAACAATGATGTGCGAAACTCACCGGCCCGTCTAGACAAGCGATAAGAATATTTTTATAATTTGCTAAGTCTTGAAGTTAAAGTAGAAGCAACCGTTGAGCACGTGAAAGGGACGATGTTGGAGTTAGACGGATATAGTTTATGTATAAAGTTATGTATTATTATTTTAATGTGATTTTATTTATGTTTAGATTTATATGCAATTGTAATAGCCTTAAGTCGCTAGGAAACAAAAGTTATAGCGTTTGTCTTTCATTAAAAGAAGGACCCACTAGATCCCGGTAAGCGAGACCGGGCTGCAGGCAGGCAGAACGCGGCCTGCAGTCCAGGACTCCATGATAATGGGATCGGGTTACAGGCAGGCAGGCAGATCGCAGCCTGGAACCCGGTACTCAAAGGGTAGCGGGACTCGGAATACAGGATGCAGAACGCAACCTAAAGCCCGGGGCCCGTGAAGTAATGCCTTCACTCCTGCCTACTCCATAAACTGGTAGGCCGTACTGCAGGCCAAAGTTCCGCCCACGACGGTGCGTAGTTTTGCAATAAGTAATCGGCTTCTTTTTTATTGAACTTAACTTTATATTGTTGGTCCGAAGACTTCTCAACTTTACCGGGGTTTTCGGGCCCGGTGGACAACTTGCTCGAGGGAGCTCCCTAGGGGGCTTTACCTCGGTTGGACTGTTGCCATGGGAGGGGGATGAATCTAATGATGCCCACCATAGGGCGACACAATACACTAACTGAGAATGGGCGACGGGTAATATGAAGCGCGAGGGGAAGGATCCCGACGGACGAAGGAGGAGAAAAGGAGGAGGAAGCTTCTATATATATAGGGGCCTTTTAAGGCAATTTGTAGTTCGTGACAAGTAGTAGTTCAGGTTAAGCAGCAGCAAGAGAAAAAAGCTTTCTCTCGCCGACGCCTACGAAGTTGGAAGCCTCACGTAGTATCCTTTTTGGTGGTTTTATTTGGCGACCACGGTCGTTATGGTCGTCGAAGTCATCATTTTCGATTACACAGCCCTAACAACGACCCATGTCAAGATGTGGGTTGGCGTTGACGACTGAGCATCAATTCTCTTCAAATCAATCAATGAAATTTGTGTGTTTTGTTGTTAATAACATCAACTCTCTGTAATCTGTTCTACGCTCTAAAATGTATGATTGTAACGTCCGCAAGCAAGTGGAACGGGAAAAGTCGCGGTCATAACCGTGCTCGTTGTAAGTCTCCTTGTGCCTAGCCGTTACGACTTCGCTAACAAACTGTTATGTCACTATAATAAACATCCATTAATCGATATGTCAATAATACTTATCGTGTTTTAAATAAAGTCGAAATGTTGAGAGCTATATAATACAAAATATTGATTTATTACTATCATTTCCATTGCGGCTATATTATTCCTGTTTATAATGCCGACATTTTTGAACCATTTACTATTTGTTTTATATTCACGAACAGTCAGTTAGGTCCGATTAGCTTCAGACCATATCATTTTTTTTATATGAGTTAAAATAAATAAATGCGACTATGTAAAAAAAAAATCAGTTTATAATTTCGTCTGCATTAGCCGCCATTTGGAAAATTTTCATTGTTAGTCTGGTAGTATGCAAAAGTCCTGTGTTTGGTTTTTGCTCGAGTTTTTCTCTCGAATTTTGAGGCTTTTTTTGTTAATTACTGGCTTTCTTTTGGGCTTTGAATGGATTGCTCAACTTTGGACCTATGATATGTGCAATTGTAATACTTATAAGAACTGAGAAGGGTTTATGGTAAGAAAAGAACAGCAACTGGTCACTATACTTATAATCAGAGAACCTTACGGCTTAATTACATTTCATACATTGAACCGACACACTGATCAGTCATTTTTGTAAAACCTCGCCATCCCAACACAATCTTACAGTATAAGAAACTTAAGCAAATTGGCACAACCGATAGCTGATTGAAGTCATTGATAAACTTCTATCGCTTCTGCCAACTTGAAAATAAAATGTAGGTATTGGATTCCGTCTAAATACAATTGATAAATTTTAAATTATTATTATTTACACAGTTACCACAGCGTTACCACAGCATATTAGAGATAAATATTGTTACATATAATTATGGTAAATTATAAAAACTATTCTATACAAAACAGGCGCTAACATAAAATAAATAAAAATATAACAAAATTATTATTCAATTAAAGGAAATGGCCGATTGTATCGTTTAGAAATAAGTGAGTACATAACAAAACTAATTGTTAACCTTAAAAAGAGACATGACAAAAAGAACTACGCAAGTGACTAAGTATACCACAATATTAGTGAAAAAAACAGTTTACCAAAAAATTTATATTCAAAGATCACCGGATCATAGGGGTTGCAGAAGGGGTATGTTTAATTCCCTCCCTGCCCCCCACTATTTAAAATTTGTGTATTAAACATCTATACAATTACCATTCAAAATAATAAAATTTTAATAAATAGGCCTGTCCCAAGTCAGTAGAGGACTAACAGAGATACTGTATAAAACCAAATATATCTACTAGCAGGTAAAAAGTGAAGGTTACTTACGTAGCCAAGTCATAAATGTTTTGTTAGGTTGCCTTTATTACTTGGTCTAACAGATACTAACTAACTAACGAACTAGAGTTATTAAAATAAGACCTGAATTGTAAATGAATAAAATATGCAACCTGGACAGAAACTTTTAATAGTATTTTAAATCTGACATTAAACCAATTCCATTTCGACACCTCCTACAATCTGAGTGTCGTTGAGTTCCCTTATGAATATCTTCGAAATAATTGAACTACAAAGATTTTCGCTTAGCGTTAGATAAGTGTATCTTCATTATAACAACCTTTTTATTAATTACATTATTTGTCTTAAACGTGTTTCTATCACGAACTGAAGTGTTCTTTTTAAACGTCTTAAAGTTTTTCTAAAACGAGTAATCATTCCACTACCGATTTGATCTAATAACCACAAAATAATAATGTAAAGAGTACATACATACATACATAACTTCACGCCAGTTCCCTTGCGGGGTAGGCATGAACAACAGAGCACCATTTAAGCTTATTCTTACACACCTCACTTGCTTCTTTGACATTCAAAACTCTTGTCATGCACGCTCGTCTGCTCTTAAGGCTCCTGAGATCACCTTCTGCTAGTACACGATAAATGTAAAGAGTAAATATAAAATTCAGTAGCTCTACTCTTCTATAAGGGCGGTCGAAAATTTGATCAAAGGTGTATTTTCGTGGATTATTCTACGGTATAATTATAATATATTTTGCAATTTCTAGAAACGCCTTAAATGTGACCCTGGAAAATGGAACTGACCAACTTTAATTTTGTTTAGTTCTTACACTGAAAATATTAAGAAAATACAAATTCAGGAAATGAAATGGGTAATTTCTAACTGACACTTTCATCAATCCTAAAGCAGATTTATTTATGTAAATGCATATTATGCATCGTGTACATTATACCCACATCTATGGCAGTAAACAGGACAGTGGCGCGGGCGAGTATGTGAACGCAACGTATTATGTCATACGCGCGCAGCCAGTAAGCAGTGGAAGTAACTCTCGCCATTTATCTTCACCGACTATCGTTATCTATTATATATAGTAAAAATATAATAAGTATATAAGAAACATTGTTAATAACAAGCCTCTATTCATTGGTAATATATACATTTAAGAGTTCGGAGAACATAAGATACATTCTTTTTACCAAGGGAAATCCGATTGAGGGCCATCAGCCGTGAGAGATGGTGTGTGGGAGTCTGTTTTCCGAGACGTGGTCTCGCTTGCGCATTCACCTCCAGTCGGGATGGGCGACGGCCGGCGCTTTAAGGGCTGGACTCCATTTGTTACCCAAAGATCTGGGTCTCTCTGGCTACGTCGGGTCTCACGTCGCGGTGAGAGAGGGAAAGGTCGGATCAGTGCGCGTCCTTCCTCTCCGACCTTTATGTGCTTGGGATCCGGTTTCCCCGCCGGTCACCCGGTTTTGATTCTTCTGTGTTGTTTACACTTCACTTCATATAAGTGGAATACTATTTTTTTCATGCTTCATTCTATTAATACACATTTAGAAACATTAACCTAATACTATCTAGTACTAGAGTTTACCCCGCGGCTCCGCCGCGCGTCAAACTCTAGTGCGTACCTCTTGTTTTAAGAGCAGGCGTTAATACAGAATATATTGTAATACTATTTTTTTCATGCTTCACTCTATTAAGACACATTTAGAAACATTAACCTAATACTATCTAGTATTAGTAGTCGTGTTAGTCCACAAATTCTCATAGCTCAGAAACTACCAAATCTACAAAACAAAACTACCACAACTACCAAATCTCGAAACTACCAAATCTACAAACCAAAACTACCATAACTACCAAATCTACCCAAATTACCAAATCTACAAACCAAAACTACCACAACTACCAAATCTACCGGCCTCTCTATTTTTAAGGGGTGAGAATAAGTCACAGTAGCATTGATTCGCCCTATAGTCGGTTCCTATATTTTACTATACATTAATTTGTTCATTCTCGGCATCGAAAATATATATATACTGAGTTTCAGCCAAATCGGTCCAGTAGTTTTTACGTGAAAACGGAACAGACAGACAGACAGACAGACAGAGTTACTTTCGCATTTATAATATTAATAGGGATAGGGATTAGTAGTCGTGTTAGTCCACAAATTCTCATAGCTCAGCTCGGGCCTCTCTATTTTTAAGGGGTGAGAATAAGTCACAGTACCATTGGTTAGCATATGACAGAAATTCCGTAGCAGTAATGTCTTTTTACCAATGGTTATAATACCTTGCCTTATTTCTTTCTACAGAATGGTTTGTAAGATATAGGAACCGGCTGTTAGACAAGCATGACAATATACGACGATATGGACGCATTCCCGTAAAATAAGGGGACCCAATTATAAAAGTGGATTGTTTATGGGGTTTTAATAATTATTATATTAAATATGTATATGTAGTAAAAAAATAATCTTGTCCACATATAAGAATACTATGAATTATTTTTCCATCGGCGTAATATTCTTTCATTTTAAGAATAAATTACCTTTTTGAAACTTACATGCTCCTTTAAACGACATTGCAGCCACCTCTAAGACAAAAATCTCTGGCTAAATTAGTGGGGTCTGTTGCCAAAGTCAGGCTTGGCATTATTAAGCATCATGTAAGTAGCCTCTTATTCAAGAATAGGCCCAACGACCAAAATGCCATATGCAGAACAATACACAAAATATATAAAGGTATCTCTTTCAAAATAACGACACATGATGCGTCCTATTTTCGCAATTTTTTCGACGTAGATGACGTATGGAATGGAATTGGTATATGTAAGAATGCCCATTCTTGAATTGTAATAATTATATATTTCTTCATACATTAATTAAAAAACAAAAAAAAACAGTAAGCTATATTAAGTTGTAAACTTAAACCTTGACAAATAATAAATTATTTATAGTATTTTTATTAATAAGTATTTATGTTTCAACTGTATTCTATTGCTACTGTCGCTTTCGAGCCATTTAAATTATTACTTATATTCTTTCTCCTCTGTCTTAATCGGTTATACGCGCATTGCTTTATTGCTTCTCTATTTAGTTCCGGCTCTACGATAAATTATAATATATTATTTATTTATAGGAAGACTAAATAGCACTTGGTACCAGTAAACAATAGCTATACATTGGTATTAACATGGCTGGCAAATCACAGGTCTCCGTTAATAACAACATAATTGCAATTTGTAACTTATTTTATATGATATATTTTTCTTTAATGAGCTTGTTTAACTGTTCTTGTTCATTAACGTCTAGAATGTAAATAAAAATGATGAATTTACTACTGACTGCATTGTGATCACAATGTTTATCAAGTACTTAAGTAACACGTAATTTAAGAGTCTGCATCATCGTTTTTACAATATCGACTCATAAATATATAAACGTACGACTTGAGGCATGCCACCGCGACAGGGCGAATGCGTCACGACACAAGTTACCTACTATTTGTTTATGTAGCCCTTCATGCGAGCTAACATAGTCAGGGTTCTTATTTAGAACTCTCATTTTTGTCGTTATTTGTACTACTTTTACTGGTGGTCTATTTTACGTTCCTCTAATATACTATGAAGCAACAGGGGATTTTGACTCGAATTCTGCGTCGCGGTCACCTGTCTCTGTCGTGTACCTCAAATCTTAGCTTATACTATCCGCATTGTATTCTTAGATATACAGGAACGTTTTATATACGAGCTGACTCGCACCCGGCTTAGTCTTAGAAAAAGCAACAT
The DNA here is from genome assembly GCA_019925095.2 of Dendrolimus kikuchii. NCBI lineage: Eukaryota > Metazoa > Arthropoda > Insecta > Lepidoptera > Lasiocampidae > Dendrolimus > Dendrolimus kikuchii. The sequence goes on along the minus strand of CM034388.1, from coordinate 15,720,936 downwards.
TACAAATTTATACTTTAAAACACGATGAAGTCATCATCATTTTAGATAATAAAAGATATCTAATAATGAGATCTAGATTTTTTACACAGTACATTTAGGTGATGATAGTTAAATTGGTCATTCCGTGGAACAACGAATACAGAGCGTATTTTGTTCTGGCAGTATCATCGCTGTGAATAGGGTACTTACATCTTGGAATGGATTTTTTTCTAATAGAAAAAGGTATGTAAATTTTTTAGGGTTTCGTAAACATTTTAGGGTTTAGCAAAACAGAATCATTACGTTTTCGTGAATAATCGTCTGTCTCTCTTCACGGAAACTATTAAATGTATTTAGTTGAAATTTAGTAGAGATTATCTATCTATACTTATAATATTATAACATTCTAAACATGCCGTGTCTGTACATTAAAGCTATATAAAAAAATTGGAATAGACTGCAATTTTTGTAGATTACTTGTCCGTTTGTCTTTTTGTTCGGGATTCACGTAAAAACTACTGGGCCAATTTCAATGCTGTTTTCGCTGATCTGCTAATCTTAAATTCTGCGGTACTTTTTATTCTGGGAATACCGCAGAAATTTTACTGGGAATCATTTAAAATGGCCAGGTAAAACAATAGTCTTTTTGTCAGGGTACATAGCTGTGTGGGATGGCGTTAGTTTTAAATAATAATAGTGTTCTTTGATGTTTTTCCTATTTAAATAAATAAATGCCAAGATATTTGCTTCTAAAATCGTGAAAATTGTCTTTAATTTTTTAACTAGGACATACACGGAAAAACCTGGAAATCGGTCAAGATGTAGGTCAAGGTCATTAAGATTAAAGTTCTTTTTTAATTTGTTTAAACAAGATCCCTTTAATCATTTTTGAAATATGGGGTTTTAGGATTAAATGCTTTTTTATAGTTCCGTAGCCAAATAATGAAATCAGTAGACATTCAACATTTCTACAAAACCCTTGCTGCTTGCTAGACTAGCTAGATCTATTTAATTTTTATAACACTAATGTATTGAATGCAGTTGTATTCCCCTGTAATTAATTTTACATCGTAATATTACTCAACATTTGTAAGACTATTGTATAAATTTTATTAAAAAAAAACTAGTAATACTTGGAGAAAAATAATCGAATGAATCATTATAATTATATTCATATCATCATAAACTTCGTTTTTTCAAGATTCCATTATGTCTTTTAATATACATACAAAAACGATTTAAACAAAGTCAAGGTGGTAGCAGGGATATTGCGTACACTGTCCAAAGTACCTGGAAAAGAATATGGAAGTCCACAACGATGGAAGCAAATAGATAAGGTGCATTCACAAAAACATTACCACTTTTCAGTTAACGATCTGGCAATTCTGGTAAGAAACTTAAAAGATGACAATTAGGTACTCATCATGGTCTGACCTTACTGCTGGTGTACCACAGGGCCGCGTTTTATCTCCTCTTATTTGCGGCTTTTATTAATTGAATTTCCGAGAAATTAATTTCATCCTATCAGCTCTCTGCGGACGATTTACAGATGTATACTCAAGCTGCTGCAGACGATTTAAGTAGTGCAGGGTATCCTCGTAAGACTCCAGCGATAGTCATCGGTAGCCCGAGAATACGTGCAAAAGTGGATTTCGTACCTTTACCGAACACTGTTTTTGACGGTACTTGTATCCCATTTAGAGTCACTGTCAAAAATTTGGGCATAGCCATCGACAGTGATCTGTTCTGGAAGCCTCACCTCTCCGAATCAATTCGGAAAGTTGTCGCTCATTCGCACTCATCAATGTAAACCTGCAATCTTTACATACGCGCGTTGGTTAATTCTCTAAATGGGTCACAGATAGCGGCCCTGTACCATTTTGTGTTAAATTATTAATATTATTTGTTTGTTGTTTAATTAAAGTATTTTGATTAATGTGAAATGTTATTGTTTTGTTGCTCAAGTAAGTTGAAAAATATTATTTTATTTTACGTTATTTGATTTAAGACGTAAGAATTTGCTTTACCACTTACAATGAGATGTATATAAAGAATATCGACAATAGATAAAAGTTTTGATTGAAAATTAGGAATTGTATGAAGAAATAAATCATAAGATGTGTTTCTTGAAGTTTTTTAAATACGTGTTTGTGAATTATATATCGCTATACTCATTGAATAGGTAACGCCTTCGAAAAAGTTTTATAGCCATACATAAAGAATATCGCATACTATAAGGTAAAGAAACACTAAGTACTAAGGATAAAATGAAAACAAATTAAAATAATACAATTTGAATATTTATTGTAATGGATATAATGATGGCATGTTTCCCTGTGACAATGTTACATTTACTTTCAATGAAATCCTTATATGCTGATACTCTTGTGAAAAATGAACCGACTTTTGGACGATTACCGCTCACTACTCCAACCAATGAGTTATTACAGACTAAAGGACCACCAGAGTCTCCCTGTGAAATACAATTATGAGATTTATCAACTCCAATACAGTTTGGTCTATCACAATAAAAATTGGAAATCTCTATTATACACTATACTTTAAATTCTCAATCGATGGCGCTGCAGTGTACCGTTTAACTGATCTTTATAGATGATAATAGTCTTTGAACACGTATTTTTGCACCATCAATTTCGCTATAACACGCCACCAGATGGCGCTGTAGTGCACTAATTTCTTTCAAATATAATAACGAATTTAATTCCGTTTACCTACTACATTTGCATGACTAAATGGTTGAACAGACGTTACTTACACTTGGCAAGGAGATAGATTGTAACATGGGAAAATATACCTTTTAAAAAAGAATAACGAAGGTATAAAGGCACAAAATAGGAGATGAAAATTTGTATTGTCAAACCAAAAATCCTCAAGATAGGCATATGAAGTTCATATTTAGACTGTTAATAAAGAAATACGTGTATTACGTGCAGAAACTAAAATAAAATACAGTAAAAGAAATATAGAATATCAGAGTTTACCCAGCGGCTGCGCCGCGAGTCAACCTCTAGTGCGTACGGCTTGTTTAAAGAGCAGGTGTTAATACAGGTTACATTTTATATTAGTGCTATTTGCCCCCGGAAGATTCACTTCATTTTATAAGCAAACTATCCCATCTCCGGCATGAAAAGTATTTATGTCCATTTTCGCTATTAAAACCACATACGTTCAAAATTACAAAATCGATCTATTACTCCAGTAGTTTTCCGTGACCGAGTTTGTATCGCATTTTTTTTATAGATGATAAATTTTATATCTATAAATCTAAGAAATTATTAGTTTCGCATATTAACCTTCATATTTTCAACCCGTTTTAGTTTCATTTTTGCGATAAAAAGTAGTAGCCTGTGTCAAGTGTCGTCTATCATATATAAACTACAAAAATAAGGAACGAAAGTGACCAAAATGACATTACAAAAAAAAACAAAACCTATCCTACTTTCTGGGATAAATACACCGAGATTCAGCCAAACGGTCCAATAACTTTTCCGTGAAAGCATTACAGGCAAACATAAAAATATTCTTTTATCCCGGAAACTACTCTTTTCCGGGATAAAGGATGGATACTCCTATGTTCGTCCTCGGCGAAGAAATTTATATATACTCAGTTTCAGTCAAATCAGTCCAGTAGTTTTTCCGTAAAAGCGTAACAGACAGACACAGAGTCACTTTAACATTTATAATATTAAAACAGGGATAGGGATAAAACATAATATAGAATGGTCTTACAATGAGAAGTAAGAAAAGGTGCGCAAGTGGAGAAGAAGAAGTCGGTAAAGGAAAGTTTTAGATTGTACTCGTAAAGGTATATAATTGTTCAATGAGGATCTTTAATTTTCTAACCTTGTGAACATCAGATACAAGATCTGACGTACAAATGAACTTAGACATTCTTCTTTTATGCATTTTAGTACATTGGCTGGAGGAAATTACTTCCACATCTGCGTAGAGTAATATTGCCGACACCGACTGGAAAATTTGTTACAATAACATTTTTAATATAGCTACGTTTTATGACAGACTTAACGTGATGGGTATTTTTCAACCTATTGTCTCAGACTTTGGAAATATAAACCTGATTTCCAAGTAAAATTTGTAGTTTTTATTGTCAAAATCATAATGCATAACATTATGTATATTTTTTTGGGTCATTTCAAACTTTAAAATCGTCTCCTGACTTATTTTCAAATGATACTTGAAACAAGTGGCCTTAAGTACCGATCGATATAATTATGGTATAGAAATAGTGGGTTTTAAATCACTTACTGTATCCGAAGTCCTTCCAAAGCCTGATATACGACATGTTCCTTTATAATCCTCATGCGTGGCTGCATATGGAATTGTTTTAACAGTAGAATCCAATCTAAACTTATAGTATGTAAACTGCAATAAACACAATATAGATGAAGTATTGTTTGTTATGTGAAAGATTTTTTAAATAATAGAATCACTGTCAGTTAGTATTTCGCTAAATGTAGGCCTTTCCAAGTTTGCGTTATACACATAACTTAATTATTTTGATATAATTCCTTCATCTAACCATTAGCGATAAAATTGCACAAGACGCGGATCCACAAAACTTTTGTGCTGTTTTCTTTAATTAATGATTCTGTCGTCAGTTGATCTATATACAATATTGAACGTGAGTCTCCTGAAGTTTGTACTATAGGTATATATCGATCCTCCAATTTCCTCATGCAGCTCCCACTGGTGATTTACAGATTGTCAACCCACCAGGTTGGATAGCATCCTGATATCCGTCAAAGACGAATTTAGGTCTGCTAGACTTGATCGGAATAATACTAAAAATAATTATAACTAATTTCTCTGCTGGTAAAACGATTAAATTGGCAAGAAATTCCCACGCGACTTCACTCGCCTCAATTAAAAACCTGTATTTTGCGGAAAAGATCTAAATTTCTCGTACATATTTATATGTTTTTAATGCTATGCTCTTTTAGATAGTAGCATGTTAGACTAAAGCTTATACATTTTCTTAACAAATAGAATACCTATCAAAAACGATTACTCATATAGAAAAGATAGTTGCCGAGATTTACATTGGCAAAACCCCTCAGTAACTGAGAGCGACACCATGTAGATTTCTGAATGCGCCCTGCAATTTCGAACCATCTCTAATATTGTTTTCCTTATACTCAGTGGAGTCGAGCATGCTCCTTATGTTGGCGTGATGTACTGACATTGTATACGTCACTGTTTAGGTAAAACACTTGGATACAGACTTACAGCAAGAGCGATATCATCTACAGGGAATTCATAACTACTAGGATACATTATTTTACGCAGTTCTCTCCATTGACCGGTGTTTCTACTGAACCACCGCATACTATCTTTATTTTTCAGGTTCCCAGCAACAGCCATAATTCTTTTCCTTTTCTTCTCAGGGACAACTCTGTGAAATAAAAAATCATGCCTGTATGTTACATTACTTTAAATTTTTCGAGCGAGTAATGCACTAGTAAATTTTTAAAAATTATGTGCGACCTTTTAAAATTCAGATTTTGAACTAAAACTTTGAGAAACGTATTTTTTGGTCTATAAAATTGTACCGTAACAAGAACCAAAATTTGAATAAAAAAAACCAGTTTTTGATGTATTTTGAAATCTTAAAATATTTGGAGCGAACTCTAAAATTTTTTTGGAGCTGTCCTTTGGAGGGTTCTTAAAACATCAAAAACTATCATTTTTCCACCCTAGACTCAAAAAAGAAAGTCGGTTATTTTGCGCCATCCTAATATGTATATTCTAACCTATTAATTATCACGCCTAGAATAACATTTCACTTGACATATAAAATGTCAATTGATTTATTCACATGGAAAACGAACGTATTTGTTATTATAAAGTCACCATCTGATGGAAGTAGTCAATATCCGGATAGTGTATTCTTTCATGTAGTAATCGGAAGTTATATATCCGGATGTCAACGTCGTAGCATTTATTATCAAGCTAACGAATATCTAAAATAGAGTAACCAGATGTTGGAAGTTAATACGGATGATGGAAGTTGGTTATATGAAGGAAGTGAAACTAAACTGGCGTCAAAGCATTACCGGATGGTGTCACTGCGGCGCGTTACGAGGACTTTTTAAATATGCGGTTGTCGGGCACAGGGGACAGTGTACAAATAGTACTCTACAACGACAGTCTACTCGGGTAGTCTGAAGCAGTCTTGGACAAGGGGCACATAATATATTGTAGTCGATAAGTATTGTCTGAGAATCGCAGTATTCTTTGTGGGCAAATTGCTGCTCATCACTTGACAAGCGTCGATGGAACTCTTGGGATTTCTCCTAATATTTTTGTATATGAGTGTGCAATATTTAATATTGTAATTATAATCATTCTAGTTTAATAAAATTTATAATATAATTATAATATCAGCTCATAAATGTCCCACTGCTGGGCTCGGGCCTCCCATTATAGGGGAACGGACGTATACCCGCCACGCTTGTCTAAGGCGGCTTGGCAGGTTTGACACATCGGTTATCTCGACGTGCAGGTTGTATCACGATGTTTTCCTTCACCGTTATTAGCACGCGGTAATTGTAACAATATGCATATTCGATCAGAAAACTGACTAAGTGGTGCATGCGTTCCGTCCAGGATCGAACCCGCGCCCTTTGAGTTTGGGACGCGTGCACTAGCCATTACGCTACCACGACTTAAAATTTGATTACAGTTTATTATTGTGTCATTCTCGGTCATTTGGCCGGCGTGATATCCACTCAATCATTACGCCTTTGAAATCCATATTCAACATTTTGTATCTGGATGATGGCACTCTGGTAGGCGAAGTAAATACGGTTTTAGAAGAATTAATTAATCCCACCAGACCTCTAGGGCATAAAGCTGGAAATTACCTTGATAAATGCGAATTCTGTGACAATTATAGAGACCAAAAAATAGAAACACTGTCTAAAATACAAGCAATAGCAAGCACTTCGCCTCCTAGGTGCCCCAATCTTCGACGAGGCCCTACCTGGTTTCGTCGAAGAAAATATTCAAAAATTTCTTAATACTTCGGATGATTTATTCAAAATTAATACCCATATCGCATTCACTATCATCCGGTACTGCCATTACGTGCGTTAAATTTACGTATGTCCTCTTATGTTGCCATCTTTTTAAGGAAACCGTACTTTTAATTATGTTGGATAGCATCGTGATTACATATACCCTCATATCCATCTTAAATTTAGACATGGACGACCGAACGTTATAATTCTTACTGCGGATATAGCTAGGTGGCCTATGTGTCCGCAAAATTTCCAGTGTTGCTCTATCGGCTTTTTGTCATCGGTTTACAGTACAAATGATTTGGTATGAAATAAAAAAAAACTGATTTGTATTTCGAAATTCCATATCTGAACGATGCCAAGAGCCTGATCAATCGCCTTTTAGCAATCGCTAATTGGAATATGGACAGTGGCTACAGCCACACCCATCCTTCAATACCGGTACAATCTTAGATAATTCTACTTTTTGGTTAGCTGCGAGACTTCGCTTGGCGGCTCCATGTTGCGTACGCTATCGATGTCAGTGTGGGATTATGGTGGATCCGTACAGACACCACGGATTACCATATTTATATAGTGTTGGCCGAAGGTCTCGCCATGCCAGCCTCAAGAATATCATCCGCCGAGCTCTTATCAGCGCCAGCGTACCGGCCGTATTACAGCCGAATGGTTTAGTACGCGACGATGGCAAGAGGCTGGATGGTATGTCATTTATTCCTCAAAGGAAGGATGGCAGTTTGTTTGGGACGGGGCATGTATCGACACTGGCGCCGTCACATCTTCCAATGACTGAGTAAGGGATTGGCAACGCTGCTTCAAAAGCGAAAGTTCTCAAACGGTACAAATATGAATCCTTAGGAAAGGCTTGCATATTTGTGCTGTTTTGGAGTTAAAACATTAGCTCCGGAGGTCCATCAGCAAAGAGTTTCTTCAAGAAGCTTTGCAAAAAACTCTTTGACGCGACTCATGATTAGAAGGCTGGCGCATATTTCGCCCAGCGAATAAGTATCGCCATACAGCGCGGCAATGCAGCTAGCCTTCCGGGCATGCTCCCATCTGGAAGCGATTTGATACATAGTCTTTAATCTATATTTATAAGTTAGTGTCTTTTTAGTATTTAATTATATTATTTAAGTTAGTTTTAGTTTGATATTTTATCACAGACCTTAAATATATATATTAATATATTATGTATTATTGCTATGTATACATTTATATACATATAAAATTAATATGTGTATATTGACTTTTTTTCTTTATTTCTTCTAGTTATATGTACTGTGTAGTATCCTATTTAGATGTATTTAATTTGCACACCATCTTCATACACTTTCGAGACCTTTCACATATTCCGAAGCCCGGGTTAAAGCGACAAACAAGGCTGCCCTTTGTTTCCGCCTTTACATGAATTGATTGGAAATAATTTACTTTATGTATGTGTATTTAGCGAAAACGAAACAAAATTCTATCTACTAATAGCGTTTTTATGATTTCTTATATGCCATCCCATGTTAATGGTCTAAAGAGTTTCTGAATGTAGTTTAACAAAATTAACTTTATCAGTGGTGAGCCTTACTTACACTACAGAACTACATGGCTTACAAAGCAATTTTTCTTCGAAACAGTGAGCTGCTGACAAAATTTTTCTTGGTTTGAGCAGCGTACCTCCACAGAATGATGTGTATTCGAGACCAAAATACGACGACCTTTTTTTAAACGATATCTGAAAATCATGAAAAATATTTTTTACCGTAGAGAATATTTTCATCATCAGCTAGTATGTTACGTAATATATAATATACATATTAAGTATTTGTTACCAAATTTTATGAAAACGAATTCACGTAATAGACCATAGCTAATATGGTTAGTAGGGTAGTAGTAGGGTTAATTTTCACCTCAAAATTTATACAAATTGAGCGGGGTCAGATAAAATAAAAGAATTTGATTTAGAATAAGGCAATGTAGAGGTAACAGCGCGTAAAAGTAACATATAGAAGACCAAGAGGCCTAAACTAGATATACTGGTTTGTGTAAAATATAGTTTAAAAACGCGACTAGATGATGACTAAATGATGACTGCTGGTGATTTTAGTGTCGTTATCATACCATAGAAAACCATTCTTAAAGTTTTGAACACAAAAAAACCGCATAATTTTCTCTTTCCGCGTTTATACATATTTACCGTCGCCTCATACGTATGGCCGCCCGGCCGCAGGAATTAGTATTGTTTTTCGGTCCTGCACGAAGAAAAATAGTCATGAAGATAACGGTGAAAGACTAAGGGAAATGATGGTAATTACCTGATAGGGCACATCGTGTACGGTCGCAGTCTTCCCATTCACTACTCGGGGTACAATAATTTGGTTATCAGTTAATTTTTCTATTGGCACAGACAAATTTTGTGAAGAACTCAGAATTAAATATTGGGAAAGTACTAACAAAGTTATTTGTGGGAACATTTGTTAAAAGTAGCACAATTAATTTCCTGATGAAAAAATTATTTTAACACTGTTAAACGGCATGACAGTTTGTGTCATAATTAGATCAGAATATTTTTTTAAATTATTTAATTCATGTCTACTTTTGATGATGGGACTTCATCTGCGTTAGTGTTAAAAAATGTACGCTGTGGCCAGTCGGCTTTAAAGCGTTAAAAATAACGTTGTTAATGCATAGCCACATTAGTATGTGTACTGCGTTATCTGTTAGAATTTAAATTCATTTACAATCTCGCATTTCAAATAACGCATTAAGCCCATGGCCATATTTGCGTGAAACGGCTTAAATTTTTAACACTAACGCAGATGAAGAAGTCCCAGCATTGCACTTAATATAATATATTAATTGTATTCCATAAGTTTACTCAAAATAAGGCTATCATTAGAATAACATAATTCTAACGATCAACCAAATTAATTTTATAATGACACGACGGCATTACCTGAATGACATATAATGATTCAAGTTCATATTTAAATGGATTACTTTGATTTATTCATCCGAATTGAAACACAGAAATAAACTTTTATCCGTGCAGGAACGGAGAAAGAATACAATTTTCTGCGGCCAAGCAGCCTGTCGTAAGAAGCGACAAAACAACCCACAGCCAGGTGGTAGGGCATTTGCCCGACTGGAAGGCTACCACCCCTGGTCTAAAGTATGCCGCCATAACAACCTTGAGTTGTGTTCCGGCAGTGACCAGGTTCCAGTGTCCCTTAAGAGAGCAGCAGCGCATTTGTAGCACCTTTGGTGTTGCAAATGTCCATAGGCGATGGTAACTGCTTTCCATTAAGTGGGCTGTCTGCCTGTCTGCTGAACTCCTGCAATAAAAAAAAACTTTTTAATATCTGCTTTATAAGTTTCATTCAAAGCCTTGTTTACATTATGGCTACACACACCTTTACGACAGTGAGCAGAAATGTAGCGGTGTAATCATCATCAGCATATACGTATGATCTACAATATACTTACATAGGATTATTCAAATGAAAAGAAATATTGTTTTTAATCGACTACAAACAAAAAAGAATAAGGTTCTTAATTCGTCGTGAACTATTTTTTATGTATGTTCAGCCATAAATTTGCTGTTTCGATTTTGAAGTTTATTTTTGCATTTCTATTTGCCATCGAACTTTGAGTGCCGAAGATATAGCAGAAAACCCTTAAAAATGAGTGGAAAACTTTGTAGTGATTGACGTCTGTAACTTTCTTGTTTCTCAACTGATTTTGATCATTCTATTTTTGTTGGATTTAATATACCGTTATGGTGGTCTGGTATAAATTTCATTGCTATCAGACTTTGGGTTTATGATATATAAAAAAAACTGAGTAAAAATGTGTAGTTTTTCATGTATTTCATTTATAACTTATTTGTTTCTGAACCGATTATGATTATTCTTTTTGCATTGGATTGAGTATAGTTTCAGAATAGTGACATATAACTTTCATTGCTGTTAGACCCTGCATTCCGAAGATATAGTAGAAAATTACTCAAAATCAAATGTATTAAAAAAATATCCTTATGTTTATGACAATCCTAAAACGAGTAGGTACTTAATTAAGATCAAGAATGTATTAAACTGGACTGGAACTAGGAAAGTGTACAATGGAAAATCGATAACAGTAAACAGCAATTGATATTAGTCGACCTTTAAAAAAATATCAGTCGTTAGGACTGCACTTCAGAGATAAAAACTTGATATCTGAGCGTGACGGTCGTGCGAATTGTAAATTGAATTATGAGATCCGTCGTATTTGGAAAACATCGACGACCGAAGTTAAGATTCGAACGAAAATGCTGCCTGGTGATAACAGACGACGGGTGTAATCATTTAATTAAACCATTTTCTCACTTACACCAATTGGACTAGTGGAAAAATAAATTCATCGTTTAATTAAGTACGGTTATGGACGGTATAATAGGTTTAGATTCAATATTGGGAGTAGAAGGAACTCACCGTATGCTGCTGCTCTTGCTTCTCTTCTTCAGCCCCAGCAAGAGGTCCGACAAATTTTTAATTTTTATTTATTGATATATTTGTCACTGCGAAACCGCCCCTACAATCAAGACTATGCGTCTTGATTGTAGGGGCGGTTTTTTTATAACGGTGGACGATGAAATTAAAGCACGTGGTGCGAACGATGAGACGTACTGAGACGGGCAGGGGTTGCGGCTCTTGTCATAGCGTTTTTGAGTTTTCAAAATGGTGGTGACATCTTTACTTTATATGGTCTGAAGAGATAATATATATATAATTTTATTCTGGAGTACGTCGAATAAAATGTTTGTTTATGTTGATGTTGTATGACATAACAATGACATAAAAAGGAAAATGTCGGTCCTTTTGTATTTTGAAACTGAATGGCTACGGTATTCATATGCATTTCACCAGACGTAAATGACGTCATAGGATTTAGTAAGGTCAAATAAAGGTCAAACGCATTTCTTTCAAAATACAAGGGGATTGTACGTTTTTTGGAATTTTAACTAGACATAAATGATTAGGAACACTATTCCTCGAAATGGTTTTTCAAAAAGCTAAATTGAAAAAAAGTGAACAATCCCCATTGGACTAGTGGAAAAATAAATTCATCGTTTAATTAAGTACGGTTATGGACGGTATAATAGGTTTAGATTCAATATTGGGAGTAGAAGGAACTCACCGTATGCTGCTGCTCTTGCTTCTCTTCTTCAGCCCCAGCAAGAGGTCCGACAAATTTTTAACTTTTATTTATTTATATATTTGTCACTTTGCGAAACCGCCCCTACAATCAAGACTGTGCGTCTTGATTGTAGGGGCGGTTTTTTATAACGGTGGACGATGAAATTAAAGCACGTGGTGCGAACGATGAGACGTACTGAGACGGGCAGGGGTTGCGGCTCTTGTCATAGCGTTTTTAGAGTTTTCAAAATGGTGGTGACATCTTTACTTTATATGCCACGAGAGTAAGGACGGAAAGGTTTAAAAGAAGGGAAAGGAAGTACATAAAATATACGAGAATTAATTACCCTATTATGCCTTCTACATTAAAGGCACCCCTTTAAGAGATAAAAAATATATAAACAATACAGTAGCGATGACGGAACTATTGACACCGATTCAAGATGTTGTAGAAAACTTTATTTTTGCTTTTTATTGATATAATGTTAAACAAATACTTTATCTGAGATAGCGGTAATGATAAGAACGTAAAGCAAGATTTACATTTACGCCAGTTTAGTTTGAAAATTAGGGTGTTTAAGCAAGTAATGTCCAAACGTACAACAGTTAAGCTCTACTATCGGATTTTCACAGTGAGTATTCACGTATGGCAAGTGAGCAAAAATTAATACGGCTCTTAAATAAAGAAAATGCTTGGCCACTGTGCACTTTAGTGAAAAAATAGAACATGCTTCTATTTTCTATACTTAATCATCAACTTTCTACTTATTTAGTAAATATAAGTTCAAACGATGATCAGAGCTTAACTAGCCAATAGCGCAAGATAACTCATTACTTATTTAATGTAAATTAAGGTAGTATGAAATACTCAAATAACAATCAGTAGCAAAATGTAGTGTTTAATATCGCTTCTCTTGATGAATATCATTAAAGTTAAGATCAGACACAATAAAAGGAAAAAAATCTTCCGTTAGTCATTAAATATGACTGTTTGTATGGTCAGGTCAAAACCTTAATATTTTGTACATTACTAGCATTTCCACCGACTTCGTCCATGTTGGATAGGTAGCCAAGATTACAATTACTTTACGAATGCTCAAAATCAAAGCTTATTTCCAGCAGAGCAATGATCTTTTTTAGTATGGAAATACATGAACGCCGGAAATTCGTATAAAAACCCGGAATAGCTTTCTTACTTAAGGCGTACGAAAAGATAACTACAACTGTTCTACTAAAGATGTCTCATAAATATAGAAACTGTCACATTAAGCAAGTTCCAAAAAATACGTGATTTCGAAGTTAGAAAATCCCGGGAACTATAAAAAGGTCCGGATCCGTCAGGCATGCAAATTGTTCTGTAGTACCATGCTAATCCGTAATAAACGTAACACGGTCAATTTTCATACTATTTTAGCCGTGTGATATATTCTCACAAAATAATCTGGGATTCTCAGGATATAATTTACCACGGCTTTTAAAAAAGTTAAGTACGTTATACAAATGGTATCGAAATCAGCCAGTTTTATGCAACCAAGTTTAAACCACTCCCAGGAAAATTCCCGTGGAGTTCCCGGGACGTAAAGTATCGAAGCATTTTTTAGTGAAATCGTGTCGTAATTAGCCAATTTTTATATAACTGAACAATTTTTTACCATTCCCGGGAAATTTCCCACGGGATTCTCAGAGTAAAAATAGTATAATTTGTTAAAGGACTTAAGCTATGATTCTCGTGAAATCGTATCGGAATCAGCGAATTTTTATGCTACCTAACTTATTTGTACCATACCCGAGTAAATCCCCGCGTAATTCCCGGGACACAAAGTACCGCAGTATTTGAAAAAATAGTAAACTATTGTTTTAGTAAAGTCGTATCCAAATCAGTAAATTTTTATGGATCCAAACAACTTCAAACTACTCCCACGAAAATTCCGGCGGGATTCCCGGTTAAAAGGTACCGCAGGTTTTAAGTCCAAGAATTTGCTATTGATTATCGAAAACCGCATCGAATTCGGCCTTGTAATTTTTACGTGAATGCCAAGCAAACAGACAAGAAATCTAAAAAATTTTCATCGTATGGAGAATACGATGCAATCGTTCGTAAGTTGTTTTTATATAGCTTCAATGTACAGACGGCATTTTTAGAATTTTATAGATTTGGTTTTATTATAAAGAGCAAAGATTTGTATTTTTGTATGTTTGTAAGGAAAAAACTCCAAAACAAACCAACCGATTTAAAAAATTCTTTCACCATTAGAATGCTACATTATCCTTGAGTAATATAGGTTATATTTTTTACTAGATTAAATATGTATCCTTACTAAAACTTTAATAATGAAACCCAAGGTGTAAAAAATAGCCATAACGTGTCTTTCATCTCATGCCCTGCAGAAACTATTGATGATAGAACAAAAAAATCTTCGACAGTATTAAAGAACATATCAATATCTACAAAAAACTTTATAATACCATATGTTCAACTATTGTAGTTATGTCATTATAATTACTTTTTTGCATTTTAAAAGTTGATAGAAATGCCGACCAAAATCAGACCATGTTATCCATACCTTTGTATTAACCCTTATCCAAATAAATCATTTCGTATTTAAGACAGTTTCAATACTTTTTGAATTATTCAAACCAGACATTCCATTCAAAAGATATTACGAATTTAAAAATGTCTATTAATTTAAACAAAATACTTGGCGCTGGAATCGGGTTATAGGATTTTGAAGAAGTTTTATGTATGGTTGAGTGGGTCACGTGATGGTTTAGATTCACAATTAGACCCGGTAGGTGGCGCTGGAACCGGGTTCTAGATTTTTATATTTTCAGGGCAAGACGTCGTCTACCAGAACTGCTGGTTAACAATAATAATAAGCATCTTAATTAATTTCATTGTTTATCATAAATTTTTCCCATGTCTAATATAAAACGAATAAAGAAGAATAAAAGTAATGCCATTATAATAACAATCCCGGAAAATCTCACCCGTATATAAATTAATTAATGTTTAGACTTTTTTAATTTAGTCTTTATCTATACTATCTATACTAATATTATAAAGAGGTAAAGTTTGTGAGTTTGTGATGTTGTAGGGGGTAATATCTGGATGTACTAAACCGATTTTTAAAATTCTTTTACTGTTGGAAAGCTGCGTTAACAGGGAGTTCCATAGGCTATAACATGACGCTATATACCACGGGAGGGGGACAGAGCGCGGGTGAAACCGCGCCGGGCCGCTAGTTTTATTATATATGTACATTACTATGCGATGCGATTTTTAATTTTATTGTATTTAGATTTTGTTCTCGTTTTGTTCTTTAGTAGATCGTACTTTTAGTGAGGTACAATCCCACATGAAATTATTGTTATAAAATGGGAAAAACAAAACCATTATAATTTTTAATGTCTGTACGATTTCCTGTCTGACCTTGTCACGTCTACTGACGTTTTATTCCGAGAATATGTATTTGATAGAAACGTGTTGAAGCCACCATGCAGATATATATGGCGAAGATACTAAACATTAATGATGGCTGTCATAATATATGCAGCAAAAGGATGAAAAAGACCACAGTGGGATATCATTAGATGGGTCTTATAGTGTATAACGATGTTTAGTTTATTAATTAAGTCAAATGTAGGTGAGATATTCGCTTCTAAAGTCATTAAAAGCATGAATTTAAAAGCAACAAAAATTGGTTTGAACAGAATTTTAAATATATTTTATTTTTAGTTGTATGTTTTAGGGTTCAAAAGCCTTGAACAGTAAAATAGCAAAAAAGAACATTCAACGCCACTACGGAACCCTTTTCAGTACTTGTATGACACGCACTTAGATGTTTTTTTTCTTTGTATATACATATATACCTGTATATATGTTACGGGCACTTTGATTAGTAGTGCATTATTAATAAGGACCGATCATTATAAATAATGAATAATTAAGCCTTCGTGGTTATTATTTTATAACCACCCTTAATTCACTTCATATCTCAAATAATAAATAAAATACTATATAACTATACTCTAAACTTATTTAATAAACAAAAAACTACAGTTCATAATTATAGATAAGTGTTATCTGCCCAAATTAAATGTTGAATACAGGGCAAATAAATTACTGGGTTATAATATTACCCAGTATTTATTAGCACTGTATGCACAGGTGCTTAAGTTCGCCTAAGGCGCCCGCGTATACACTGCTAATAAATCGTGATACAATTAATTTAATGCTAAGATGGCAAATAGGCAAAAGGCCCAGCTCATAGAAAGTTGTTACCGTCACCTACAGACGTTTGCGATATGCGTTGTCAGACTTTAGGATGGGATATTGGATTCTCTAAGTTTCTCTTGCGTACCGTGGGGATTTGGAATGAGCTCCCAGCTGTGGTTTTCCCATAGTGCTACGATTTTTTTATTTTTTTATGGCAGGAGTTCAGCAGACAGGCAGATGGCTCGCTTGATGGAAAGCGGTTACCATCGCCTATAGACATTTGCAACACCAAAGGTGCTACAAATTCGCTGCTGCTCTCTTAAGGGGGACTGGAACCTGGTCACTATTGCCGGAACACAACACAAGGTTGCTATGGCGGCATACTCTAGACCAGGGGTGGTCGCCATCCAGTCGAGCAAATACTCTACCACCTGGCTGTGGGTTGTTTAGTTTCCTCTTACGACAGGCCGCCGGGCCGCACGAAATTGTATTCTTTCTCCGTTCCTGCACGGATAATGACGATATGAGTTTTTCTAAAGGAGTGTCATAAAATTTCTTCGAGGCTGGCGGCACGTTGGTGATATCTCTGGTATTGCAAACGTCCATAGGCTACGGTAACCGCTTTCCATTAGATGGGCCCCTAGCCTGTCTGATGAACTTTAGCTATAAAAAAACTTACAGAAAAATTACCTGTGAGTATATTCTCTGAAGTTTCACCTCTACTGCGTGTGAACTGCACACACACATTTTTATTTGTTTCTGAATCATTTTTGATCATTATTTTTACATTACATTGAGTATAGCTTTAGAATAGTTCCGTATAAATTTATTTTCTATTAGACTCTGGGTCCCGAAGATATAGCAGAAAATTTATATTAGCTACCAAAGCTACTAAAAATCAAATGGAAAACGTATTGAAAAAATATTGTTAGGTTTATGACAATCTTAAAACGAGTAGGTACCTAATTAGGATCAATTACGTACTGTACTAGACTCGACTAGGACGTAGGAGAGCGTACAATGGAAATAGATAACGATAAACAGCATGACCGCTTAAATTGAGTTATGAGATCCGTCATATTTAGAAAACATCGACAATGGGAGTTGAGTTTCAAACAAAATGCTGCCTGGTGCACCAACCGTTGGATGTAACCATTTAGTTAAACAATTTTCTTTTTTAATTTTTTTAAAGAAAAAAAAACCAACTTCACACTAAAAAATTACTATATTTTATAAATTTGTCTCTTTTATGTTTTACTTGGCACCGACTTCAAAATATTGTATAAAGAAGTCGGTTACATATTTATATTTTGGTGGTTAGCGTTAAGTCGGTTTCGATTTTATAAAAAAAAAATACTTTTTAGTTGCGCAAATACTTCAATAGCTTTAGAAATAATATATTAAGAACCTGTAGAAATTGTACAACTGACACGCGTATACAAATCTGCCAACTCACTTTTCGGTGTACATGCTATTCAAAAAAGGTTGCTCTCGATGTCCTTGCAATCCACAAATTAGATCCTGACTTGGTGATTATGTGACCATCGCGGGAGTTGAAAAAATTTGAAAATCGGTCCACGATTGATGGAGAAATCGCGTAACATGCCAGTATTACACAACTGTGGAACAGTAGTGTAATACTGGCACGCTTATACAAGTTTTTTTTTTTATCGATTTCTCTGGGATCCATTCATGAGATCCTGACTTGGTGACTATGGAACCGCCTCGGGAGTGTACATACTTACGAATAAATAAAGAAAAAAAATTAAAATCGATCTACAATTAACGGAGAAATCGCTTAACATGTGTATAAAAAATTAAGCGCCTGTAGAAAATGTAATACCTACATGCGTATATAACCACTTTTCCGAGAATTTAGGCGCATGGAGTTCTTTAATAAGGCTATTCTCGATTTCCCTGGGATCAGATCCACACATCAGATCCTGACTTAGTGACTATGGGACTGCCTCGGGTGTATAGACTTACGAGTAACAAATTAAATTTGAAAATCGAACTACAATTGGCGGTAATATCGTGTTACGAAGAAGTTGCCTAACAATTTTCGTGAGTTTCTCTAATTCCTTGGAATCCACTCAACACATCTTGACATGGTGACAATGGAATCAATTCGGGAGTACAACCTGTGGATTAAATAGACAATATAAATAGCAACATTAAAATTGGAAAATAAAAGCCATGAATATAATAAATAAAAATATATTAAAAGAAATAAGAAAGCAAACTTGTTCACCGTCTTTTCGTTAATCAAGAAACTTCTGTTCATTTTGCCAGTTTCAATGAAGTTACGGTATGAAGATAGTCTTGTGAAAATACTATCAAAATCTGTGTTTCCACTAACAACTCCGACAACGGCAGTAGCAAAATATGTTTTATTATTGACTTTAATTGTTTCAATGCAAACTAAAGGTCCGCCCGAGTCGCCCTAGAAAGAAATGCCTATTGTCATTGTCTCTTAGTCTTGTTAGCAGGATAGTGGTATTAATCGTAATACTTAAGCTTTTTGCAACGTAGGGATGGTTTTAATGGGTTATTTGAAATGCGCCATTGTTAATAACGTTAAACATTTACAGATAACTCATGCAATTTGATTAAACGGGCATTATTTATATGGACCGATCATTATGAATAATGATAAAGAGCGTCAATAAATTTGATAAATTAATTACTTTGGCAGGCCCATATTAATAATGCCCGACGGCCCATGGTCCCTTTAAAAAATCACCTTTTGAGATAATTTGAATTTATCACTTGGACCGGGTAATATGAATACTTACCTACTGCTAGTCGGACAATGTGATAAATTCTATCGCACTGTCCGACGTGTGTGGACGAGTCGAGGGCTCGGCGGCCGATAGCCGGCCAAGATTTTCACTTCCCTTCCGGCCGCCTTCACTAGCACCCCGATTATGCAGAGCTCTTGAAACTCTATTAGCGGAACCGCGTCCTGCACGATGTTCCTCCTCACCAGGACGGATGTTCCCCTATTCGGCGGGCCCCGAGAGAGACTTCGTCCCGCTTGTACGCGAAAATGTGTATGAATGAGTGAATGTAAATTCAGAATCCGAAACGTGACCTTTGGCCGAAATTTCGTCTCGCCAAGGAGGATGTTGTGTACAAATGTACATTTATGTACATTCTGCGACTGGTCGAAAAGGCGCAGAGGCAGTGTCTTGTCGGCCACTCCTCCGTGAGTTTGGCGAGGTTCTTTTGTTTGAGATGACTAAGTGTAATGTAAAAGCGGCAGTCAGGTCTGCCCCCACGCCAGAAATGTGGGGCACTGCTTCCATTGGGAAGTTCTTTTGTTTCAGCGTCCTCCTTATTTCGTCTGTATCGTTGAATCTAACCCAAACTAACTAACTGTTCTGGTCGCTGGTCGCGACTTTCGACCGCCCCTCACGACTTTCGTATGTCAAAATCTATATAATTGACTTATACGTAGATTCGTTAACATTTATCATAATGTCATCTTTAAACTCTGTCAAGCCATAAAGTGAAAAAGAGACAGATAATTGTTTTTTTTACCTTTCAATAAGAATTACGTAAGTTTAATCAGCCTTTATATATAAAAAAAAATTAAGTTCATCTGTTTTATCATATTGCCCAAGCAAGTATAGTCATTATTCATATTGATCGGGAAAAGTGATAAATCATGCTGTTTTATTTATATTGCCCACTTGATACGGGCATTATGTATAGAGACAGGTAAATTATTCATATTGATCGGATTCATCACATTGCACGTAACATTATGTACTAAAGTTGCTATTCGTCTACGGCGTTATTTTTTAACGCTATAAACAAAACGTCACGGTCACTAATACTAACATTATTCCAGATATAGCAAGGACATTAGTCAAAATACAAAATATGTTTTAACGGTGATTAGAAGCGAACTTCGAATTCTCATTATGATCTGACTATTCAACCACTTTCAGGAGTCGTGATCACAGTATAACTTCTGACATTAATAATAACACTTTAAAGATAAATTTCTACAAGATTTTTTAAAAGTTTATACCATTTGTTTTTTATTGTAAACATACATACATACATAACTTCACGCCAGTTCCCTTGCGGGGTAGGCACGAACAACAGAGTGCCATTTAGGCTTATTCTTACACACCTCACTTGCCTCTTTGACATTCATAACTCTTGTCATGCACACTCGTCTGTTCTTAAGGCTCCTGACATCACCTTCTGCTAGTACACGATCAATTTGATCATGGAAGGTGTGTCGTGGCCTTCCACGACTTCTGCATCCATCCACTTTTGCATTGTATATCTGTTTAGTCATTCTTTCATCATGCATTCTTTCCACATGCCCGAACCACCGCAGCATTCCTTTCCTTACCTTCACCCCGACACTCTCTTTCAGACCAACTCTCTTTCTTACTTCGGTATTACGAACGCGGTCCGCGAGCGTCACTCCGCAGATTTTGCGCAGTGCTCGCATTATATTATTGTAAACATAATGTTTATATTTCCATAATTTCTTGAAATGAAAAATATAACAAATTGCGCTGAATAACCTGAATTATAATTATTATAGAAAGTAAATATTGTTAATCTTGTCTTACAATGCCAATGTCTGCACCTAAATTTGTGGTGCATATAAAATTGTACATGTCTCTATAAGAATACAGCTTCAAGTGCGCTCCTAGTAAGCTATCAGATTGTATCTGAAAAAATAAAAATAAGTGAATTCACGACTATTTAGCAACATGAATATTAGGGGTACGTGATTATTTTGGCATAAAGGGAACCCTTATTAAATCGCTATGTTTGTCCATTCATTTTTTTATTTATTTTTTATTGCAGGAGTTCAGCAGACAGGCAGACTGCCCACTTGATGGAAAGCGGTTACCATCGCTCATGGACATTTGAAACACCAAACTGACTGCTCTCTTAAGGGAGATTGGTCCTGGTCACTAATGCCGAAACACAATACAAGGTTATTATGGCGGCATATTCTGAACCAGGGGTGATCGCCTTCCAGTCGACCAAATACTCTACCACCTGGCTGTGGGTTGTTTTGTCGCCTCTTACGACAGGCCGCCTCTTTAGCCAGGTGGTAGGGCATTTGCCCGACTGGATGGCTACCACCCTTGGTCTAAAATATGTCGCCATAATAACCTTGAGTTGTGTTCCGGCATTAGTGACCAGGTTCCAGTCTCCCTTAAGAGAGCAGTAGCGCATTTGTAGCAACTTTGGTGTTGCAAATGTCCATAGGCGATGGTAACCGCTTTCCATCAAGTGGGCCGTCTGCTTGTCGGCTGATCTCCTGCAATAAAAAAAAAAAAAAAAAAAAAACGCCGCCCGGCCGCACGAAATTGTATTCTTTCTCCGTTCCTACACGGACAAAATCTGTCATCACAAATCATCTGTCTATATTCACATATGTTTACATTTTTCTTAGAAATAAGTATATACATGATATTTGGCAGGAGGTGTATTTTCTGTGCCACAATGCGTTGGTGCAGCAAGATCGTGAAAAACACGTAAACTAGGGCGATTACAATACATTTAACTGGTAAAATAAAAAAAGAGTTCAATATACGTGAGCATGTGAGGACATCGTTATCTATATACATCGTGATGATATTTCAAAAGCAGTTTTATTTAAGTCAAATAGATGGTGAGATATCCACTTCCTGCCATAAAAAGTGTATGCCTGTAACTTTGAAACTATAGAGTAGAATCTAAAAAAAAAATATAATACATTTTCAGGATTTTCTCTATAGGTATGATAACATGACCCATCTTACTAAAGTTCATTTGCGTTGCTATAGGTTAAAATTTGACAGAAGGGGTCATCTACAAATTACGTCACACGAAGTTCATTATTTTTGACTCCTTCCCCGTCCTTGTCACAGCTGGTCACATTTGTGAGATTCGTCCCTGGTGTGCCATCACATAATTTGCAATTTCAGATTAAGAAATTATTAAAATAAAACAGCAGTTTCGTAATTAGTTTTATTCCCATTTAAATAATTTTTTAATAATTTAAACTTACTTGAAAATATTTTGATTTTTTACGTTAGTAGTACAAATTTCGTGTTTTAAAGCTTAAGTATGATTAGATTTTGAAATGTGACGTTATGAAATTTAGGACCCCTTCCACCTCTTGTCACACTTCGTCGACACCCTCCTTCCCCCCCTTAACGTGTGACGTGATTTATGTATGGCCCCTAAGCTATGTACAAGTAATGTCAAAATTCAACCAAAACAATTGAATGAATCTTATACTAATATATAAAGCTGAAGAGTTTGTTTGTTTGTTTGATTGAACACGCTAATCTCAGGAAGTACTGGTTTGATTTGAAAAATTCTTTCAGTGTTACGTACCCCATTTATCGAGGACGGCTATATAGGCTATATATCATCACGCCAAGATCAAACTTTTTTCGTAACTATTCCACGCGGACGTAGTCGCGGGCAGAAGCTAGTATAAGATATAGCAAAAGAACAATAATCAACCAAAACGATTGTTTAAGTTATATTCCTATTCTAATTAGTAAATAGCAAAAAAAGATTAGAACAAATTGTATTAGATGACATTGTAATTTTTTTTACTGTAATGCATTATTGTAACAATGTTACATTATTAATCAATATTTACACTGGATTGATGCGCTTGGATAACAATGTAACAAAATACATACATAACTTACATTGTCACTTAACCTTCCATATCCAGAAACCAAGCACCGGCCATTGTAATCAGTAGTGTTTTGAATACTCGATAGGTTTGACGTAGTCGTTGTACAAGAAGGGTTTCTTAACAAACTGTAAATTAAATATCACTTGAAGGTTATAATCACGTGAAATATTACATACTCGTTTGTGGCAGCCTGGTATTACCGCGTGACGTTCGATTGGACGCATGATTTGAACAAATTTATTAAATTATGCATATAACAGATTTACAGTTGTAAAAAGCAAGTAGTACTTCACCTTGTAACATGACTGAATAATAAAATCAATTGGAATGTTCTTAAGAAAATTAAACCAATGAAAAATACATCGTCATTCTACTCTACCTATATCATTCTTTATCAATGCCTATGTATAGGTATTTAAATGTAAAATGAATGTTTGTAATTTAATTATACATAATATAAACGTTTTAAACTTTTACGGCTATTTGTTATGGTGCGGCTTTATCTGGGATAATAATAAAGATATAGGCGGTTTAACGCAGATATGGCGATGGGTTTAATGCGTTATTTCAGATGCGACGTTATTAATAACGTTAAATATTGACAGATAACGTATGTATATTGTATATACACTAATATGGCTATGGGTTAACGGTGTTATTTTTTTAACTCTTTAAATCAGACGCATTCGGCCAGAGTCTAATAGTCTTATTCATATTGAGTTAGATTGAGTTCGAAGGCTTCTTTATGATTCTTAAAGAAGCCTTCAAACTTAATCTAACTTAAAATGAATAAGACTGTTAATAATAAAACTTCGTTTTAACGGTTTTAAGCGCGGTAATATATTAGATTGATTAACTTTTTCAAGTGAACAAGTTGGCGGTAGGCTAAATAAAACTTTAGCAATACTCGTTGACACTTGACATCTTTGTCTTTCGTGATCACGGCCACTGAAAAGTGGCCGAAACCGATTTTTTTTATTGCAGGAGATTACCAGACAGGCAGACGGCCCACTTGATGGAAAGCGATTACCATCGCCTATGGACATTTGCAATACCAAAGTTGCTACAAATGCGCTGCTGCTCTCTTAAGGGAGACTGGAACCTGGTCAGTAATGCCATAACACAACTCAAGGTTGTTATGGCGACATACTTTAGACCAGGGATGGTCGCCATCCAGTCGGGCAAATGCCCTACCACCTGGCTGTGAGTTGTTAATAACAAAAATGTAATAAATTACCGCGCTTAAAACCGTTAAACGTAGTTTTATTATGTATACAAGTCACGAAAACTTAAGAAAATATTATGAAGACCGTATATCTTTAACACTAACGCAGATGAAGCCGTACCTTAGCGCAGATGAAGCTCCAGTAATACAAATCATGCAGCACAAGAAGCTAGCTTGTTGTGATACTACTTGTAATTGGCTGGCTGGGTCTCTGTTATAAGACTTATTTCTAACCGGTTGTTTTACTAAACAGATTATTTGCAATACATTATATATAGTTTGTTCGAAAAATAAGGTGACATGTTATTTATAAGTGTACTATATAATAATAATCATAACAGACCGTAAACGGATCTCACTGCTCGGCTCGGGCCTCCCACTATTGGGTAACGGACTGTATATACGCCACGCTTGTCCAAGGCGACTTGACACATCGGTTTTCTCGATGTACAGGTTTCATCACGATGTTTTTCTTCACCGTTGTTAGCACGTGGTAATTGTAAGGATATGCACACAATATGAACATCTCCCTAAGAGGTGCATGCGTTCTGGCTAGGATTCGAAACCTTTGGGACGCGTGCGCTAACTACTACGCTACCGCGACTTTTGCGTACTATATAGCTGTATCAAATTTCATATCTCTATCCATAGTAGTTTCCGAGAAAATCAGCTATAATACAGATATACGTCAAAGTGTGACCATGAAGGTTTCGTTGTACTCCGTACTTGTTTCGTGTTCCTTTAGTTATACTCCTAATAAAACAATAATTTCAATCATCGCAATTTAAGGACTATTGTGTGAGTGCAGCATTTAGTATTCCAATGGTATGATTTTGGGTCATTTAAATATGTAAATTACCAGAATGGCGATATCAGCATCGGGAAAGTTGTAGGTTGGTGGATAAGTTAAGTTTTCCAAAGTTCTCCATTGCTCATATTTATATCCGCCACGAGCAATATTCCTCAGAGAAGCTGCTACAGCGTATGTATTGTCTAATGACAAGGCACGTGTTTCTCTAAAATAAAAACAGATTAAAATACTTTCTTCCCAGCTTCTCTTGGGGAAACTGTTTAATTTTTTGGAACAATAAGCATTTTAAGGGTATTAGATAGGTACAATTTATCAAAAACACACATTTCATAATAATTTAGGGGTCTAATGTTGTTGATTTCGCAGTTTCGGTTTACCATAGAAAAATAATACTACTATATTACGAATATGACAAATATCAAAGTGGGAATTTATGATTTGTCATACACCTTACAGTACATCTAGTTAGAAACGTGTCGATTTTACTACGTTATTTTCTAATTTGCTAATGAAAATTCAGCTGAATTTTAAAAATAAATTTGATTTTGCTAGCCATTCTCGTGCTCAGGCCAGAAAATTATAACAGAGGTTGCCAACGACGGACACGTCAGTGAAATCACCATTATTAAATGATTCTCCAAAAGTGGCCGCTTTAGGCTCTCTGTTCCTTCATATTCAGTCACCTGAAATAAATTATAATATGATCGCAAATTGGAACTTTACCCAAGAAAAAAGTTTTGGCAATTGTAGATTGTATTGAAAAAACAATGCGCTGCAGAGAGTATCTTGTTTTCAGCGAGTATAGTTCCACCGCAGAATGTATAGTCTTGCAGTTTGTTGTGGGTCAGATGTTTTAAAAGCCACCTGTAATATAATTATACAAATACTTATTATATTAGGTTGGGGAAAAAGTTTCTTCGCATTTTATATAAAAATTCAAAATGTTTTTTATAAAGTTTATTTACATTTGACTAAAGTATGTAGGTGCCATTTTGTTGGATAAGTTTTTGCCATCTTGTAGGTAGGGACGTGATCCCATTGCTATAAAAATTTTGGGGCTTCTGATCAAAAAACTGCGACAAGTGGTTTTGGCAGTCCTCTCGTGATGTTAACCTGACACTGCCTAAGGAATGCTGCAGAGACCGAAACAGGTGAAAATCTAAAGGTGCAAGGTCAGGACTATACGGCGGATGCATTAACACCTCCCAGCCAAACTCTAGTAATTTTTGCTGAGTGGCTAAAGATGTGCGAGGTCTAGCGTTATCATGGTGAAAAACCACACCCCTTCTGTTGATTAATTCCGGCCGCTTTCTCTCAACTTTTTGCTTTAATCTCATCAGTTGTTCGCAGTACAGTTTAGAATCGACGGTCTTGCCTGACGGTAACAGCTCATAATGAATAATGCCCTTCCAATCCCACCATACACACAGCATCACCTTGTTGCGAGTTAACCCGGGTTTCGCCACAGTCTGTGAAGCCTGACCGACCTTTGACCACGATATTTTTCGCACTTTCTTGTCGTACGTGATCCACTTTTCATCACCACTTATCAGCTTCTTCAAAAATGGTTCGATTTCATTACATCGTAATAAAGAATCACAAATGAGTACATGGTTCATTAGGTTTCTTTCAGTGAGCTTATGAGGCACCCAAATATCGAGCTTTTTTGTGTACCCAGCTTTTTTCAAATGCGCCAAAACCGTTTTGTGGTCAATTCCCAGTTCTCCAGCTAGATCGTAACTACTAATATGCCGATCTTGCTCCACTTTTTCAAAAATGGCATCAATTTTGTCCGTAACAGGGCGACCAGAGCGACGTGCATCTTTGATATCAAACTTTCCGGATTGAAAATGCTTAAACCAAATTTGCGCTACTCTCATAGATACTGCATTAGGTCCATAAACATCATAATTTTTTTTCGCGGCTTGTGTTGCATTTTTAACTTTTTTGTAGTAAAATTTTAAAATGTATCGAATTTCTTCATTAGATTCACTCATTTTAACAATAAGAAAAACAAATGAAAATCACACATTTTCCTAATTTGAATTTGGAATTGTCTTCTTTAAAATTAAAACTTATTAATGATACCAAAACCAGCCAGATACAAATGGTATAGCCAAAGAGATCTTATTACAAGTTCATACATACTATATGCGAAAAGACTTTTTCCCCAACCTATTAAGTTTATTACAATAACAATACAATTTTTACAATTACCACGTGCTAACAATGGTGAAGGAAAACATGGTGATGAAACCTGCACATCTAGATAACTGATGTCTCAAACCTACCAAGCCGTCTTGGACAAGCGTGGCGGGTATACTGTATACCCAGCAGTGGGACGTTTATGGTGTGTTGTTATTAAAGTATTATAAATTTAGAAGTAGAGACGAATAGTGCCACATAGGATACACCTACGAGCTCTAATGCTTCAGTTGGTTATACTGTTGCTGGCCTATAGTGCAATGGATTGTACAGGTTCCGTGTTCGACTTCGGGCCTGGTTAATTTGTTAATGAACTTTAAGTTTGTTACATTACACTGGATATCTGGGATCGGTCCCAAAGTGGTCCGTTGTATATAACTCATAACAACACTGTGATTTGCTTAGCTTGATATACAAAGTATGCGTGTTTATCTGTCGATATATTACTACTTACGAACATTCAATTAATCATGTTCCATAAGAATAAACTCGTTTCGATCATACTCAAATCGCGTGAACGCGTCCTGAATTACCAAAAATCTGTCCTATGACGATAACGTGATGGTATCTGGGGACTCTATCAAGAAAGCACGAAATCTGGTCCAAGTGACATGCAGTTTTTTTGGACAAATATACACGGTACCATATTTACTACTAGTGGAGAACGAAGGAAACATAAGTAAGGAATTCATTCAAGAATTCAAATGTATAAGCAGGTCGTCGTCGGTTATACCTATATAGTCCGTTCCCGTAAACGAGGAAGTTCGGGTATGCTTATAGCGGCGCTTACAATTATTATTACCTGATACAGTATTTCTCCCAATTGGACCGGTATACCCTGATAAACTCTAGGTCTAAAATGATGCTTTGCTACCGTGAAATTAAAACAATTATTACAATAGATATACACAGAAAAGAAGGAAAGTGAATAATATACAAAAATGATTAAAGTCAACATGGCATATATGAATAATGCATAGATAATACTTATATGAAATAATGGATGGATAAGTTTATAAAAGAGTTTAGCCTAAAAGCGCCATAAATCACTTAATTATCGACTTGTTATTACATCAGCTAGATGTCGTTTATTTATGGTGTGATAGCTGAACGATTCAACAATCGTAATAAAAATCGAAAAAATATTTTTTTGTTATATTAGAAAAAAGAACTTTAGACCTGTAATTATACATACAGAGTATACTTTCTCCAAAATTGTTTGGGCCTATAACAACAGCCGGGTTTGATTTTGTGGCGAAACAAACCTTTTCGCCTACTGCCTGGCAGGCAAGATTTAAGGTATATAATTGACAACTGTTATGTCACATCAGAGAGAGAGAAAATTTGTCCCGAAAATGTACATATTTTAATCCCTTTAAATCCTAATATATATTTGATATTGTTACTTTCGGCTATGTAAATATTATACACGAAATTACATATATTGCAAATGAACGGGTTATTTATTCCTGCAACGATCCGTCAATTTGTTTTAAAAGCAAAACACTAACTAAAGATATTTTTTGAAAAATTAGTAGGTAGTAATTATTTTTCCATGGTATTAATTACTTTTTAAGAAAGAAATCCATTTATTTTTAATTTCTGATTTTATTTTTAAACAAATACCATTTGATACTATTGCTAATTAGGATCTAAAACTTATAAAATACAGGGCAATAAATAAGCGTTTTGGATTATGTTATACTAAAATAGGAACGCGGTTCGGTAGTACGGCGGCCTTCAGATATTATCTAGTTTAGTTAAAAATAACAGATATCTCATCTTATCTTAATATATATAAATCTCGTGTCACAATGTTTGTCCTCAATGGACTCCTAAACTACTTGACCGATTTTAATCAAATTTTCACACCGTGTGCAGTTTGATCCAACTTGAAAGATAGGATAGGTTACATTTGGACCCGGTAGGTGGCGCTGCAATCGGGTTCTAAGTTTTATTTCTTCAGGGCAGAACAACGTCTGCCGGGACAGCTAGTATTGACTATAAAATCAGAACAATAGTTAAAACTATTAGTTATTTTTGACGATACTACTGTTACGAGTTGCGGGACTCGAATTAAAATGCTGATGGAATTATTATAGAGTTTATTAGAACTATACAAACACGTATATATAACACAGGTAAAAATATAACCGAACACAAAAAATCCAAACATAATGCAGGACATAATTTAATAAAACGCGCAAAGTCCGACAATATTAGTTTCCCGAATGTACATAAGTCACGCCTTGATCGTGGTTCTCGCTCAACTGACCCCCTCTCTCAATCAGGCCATCGTTTTATACTGCACAAATGCAAATGTGCCCGCCCGGCAACGTGAACCGAATTTCCTAGAATCAGCTTGTACTTTATAATCCGTAACACCTGGCTAATGAAGCAGCCTGCGAGCGGCCGTAAACGATCATAAAAGGATTACAATTAGTTCAAATGTCGACAGGTAATAAAATCTGCTTTTACAGATTTTTACGTGGAATTTATGTCTTTGTCGGCCTAAGTTGTAACACTACCATGGCACTTTATATTACAACTTAATCTTAGCCTAAAAGACGAGAAGTATTTATTAATATTTAATTACGACTTTCTCATTTTTAAAATTTAAAAACGATTAGTAACATTTAGTTATTTCTATGGTTGACATTTCATTTTAGCACTTTGTTTAAAATCATGTTTAACTTTAAACACTGATGAAAAATAAAAATAGTTTTATTACTAAGATGAATTATGAAATAAATACGTTTGTCCCGCCATCTATGGACGCATTGACAAATTACATAGGCGGAGATCAGTGTAAGAAGGTGGGTTGGTAAACGCAACAAGCGATTGACTTGTCTTGGTTGAGTTGTACGTTATGTTCAGAAGAGTGCACTGTTAAAAAAAGCTGGTCAAGTGGCTTGGCAGCTTGTCGAACAATGTTTTCGTTATTTGAGTACATTCAATCGAAACTACAAAAACTTTCTTTCTCTTTCTTTGTTTCTCAAAAACTACTTAACAAATATTGTTCAAAGCAATTATATTTTTATGAAGCGTTACTACCTTGCTTTTTTATTTCAAAAAATTTCATCTCACAATTTAAAAGTTAAGGCGGGGTATCGCTGCAATAGCGGTACATACCGAGCGAATCGGTAAACGCTTATAAAAATATAGGCGCTGGGTAAGCTTTTAGTACCACGTAGGTATAAAGAGCATACCGATCTGCGTCGCTGCTGCGCTGACAAATAAGAATGTGGTCTTTATTTAAATGCTAAAGGGCATTAATATATTAAAATCTTTATTCACTATCTTAAACTTTCGTTAGCTTCGAAATTAATTACCTTTGCATAAGTTAAATACCTACATCTTAGTTTTGAGTCGTTCGCAGACGAACGTGCATTATATATGAGGTGTTTCATTACCGTCTCACTATTCCCCTCGTGACCGAACTGCGAAGGCGGAGGCCGGAACTTGCTTCATAAATTATAACTTCCGCTAGTTTAGATTTGAGATGGATTTCTTGTTGATACACACTAGGTGAAATCTAAATCTATTTTATAGATACTTATAAATAAAATAATAAAATGTATTTTTAGCAATATGAAACTAAACGAATAAAAATAAAGTTAAAATGATTGTATTAATCTATATTCTCCATATATTCATACAGATTAGTACAATTTATTGAAATTATTATAATTTCATTTATTATTACTTAATCAATTAAATTTAGTGTAGATTTACGGTTTAAAATATAGGTATGTAAAAATAGTTATTTATATGATGATCCAAAAGAATCGTTTTTAAAATACCTATTTGTCTGTTTCAAAGTCTGTCTCGAATATGCTCTGATCAACGGATTTCAATTAATATTTCAGCGTTAAAACAGGAATAACCAATATATTATCAATTAATAGAAGCCAACATTGGAATTTAAGTTTAAAAATTTCAGACAACACAACATTCTGTTTACTTTATACTAATTTTCTTTGGTTTGGTATTATGACACAAACTTTGCTGAATTTTAGCTGGAAAATATATTTATTTGAAGAAAAGCAAAATATTTTTTTTAAGAACAGTCTTACGTCGTTTATTCTCTTATATAATTATCATCTATGGTTTATTCATAGAACACCTCTTCTGACTACCCTTTGACAGTGACATTAATGAAACATAATTTAGAAATTTGAAAAAGATAATATGTGGCCTGGCTACCGATTCGGAATGCGTCTTAGGATCCCACAAATATGCAAAGTTCTTTGTCTGCTGTTTAAAAAAGTATGTTAAATGTAATAAGTATATTATTTGACATTCACCCCGTACACACACACACATCTGGCGAAATCTGCGCAGCGAGTATTATCTTGAGACCTGTATTTAATTAGCGACGACCTCAAGTTGATGGGCAAAACGCAGTCTGTCCATCACGAACCCGGATATTATTCCGTAATATAAACTAACAATAACAAAGAGAGACTTGAGCCTAAATTATTGTGAAATTAAATGTACTAACAGGGGTGTAGCTGCTGCCGTATCGGCCGTATCAATGATACGGGGCCCCCACGCCCCCAAAAGTGTGAAAGCAAAATTCCTAAAATGTTATCTACAATCTTTTATAGATTAATAACATTTTTGAGAATAAGTGCTAGGCTAAAGGAACGGTTATCAGACTTGTCATTATTGTCTATAGAGGCAGAAAATCTAGAAATACTGAAATCGTCTACAGCTATGTTTGATTTGATAAATAAGTTTGCCGAAAAAAAGGTAACAAAAGTATACCTATCATTGATTTGAATTGTTTGTCTAACTTAACTCCCAGGAACATTAAGTATGAATAATAACTTATTATCTTATAGTAATATGTAATGATTTTAATTAAATTAGCAAACATTTTACGTTTGTTTTTCTAGTCCTTTGGGCCCCCCAACACATTTTGATACAAGGACCGTCTAAGGTAAGGTACGCTGCACTATGTACTAATATAAATTATAAAAAAGTAAATACATTTAATCTTAATGGATATATAGTAAAGTAGTATATAACCATGTGATTAAGTTTACTCGTGATGGACATTATTTGCACATTTTTAATTATAATTCAAAAACCAAATTTTTTTATAACTAAATGTTTTGTAAAATTGAAATGTGCTATTTATTCATTGGATACTGTTTAACGGTGACATCTTTTATTTTTTTAAATTGAATATTTCTTCTACGACCCCTCTTCTAAAATTAGGATAATATTCGCAATATATTTAATTATATTATATCAATAAATAATATTGTTACATAAAGCCCTGTAAACACAAGAGTCATCTACGTGTGTGCTAAATTTTATATACCGATCTCGTCTAAATAATTACTAAGATAGGTAAAACAAATAGATAGACGACCGGACAAACAGGCACTCGAGCGAGACTGTACTCATAGGTATTGAAACGCTAAAAATCAGACAATTCTATCATTTTTTATGGAAAACTTGAACTATAGTTAATATATAGGTAGCCACATGTTTAAATGTAATTATTTTGAGCCGTTCTAATTTCTATGGTTACAAATTTCCCCATATTATCCCGACTAAAAACACAGTTTATACGTTATACTAGTAAAGATGGATATATATCCAGAGCTTAATAAGACCAGAGCATCGTTACTAATTAGGTCTGCTAAGTTAAACAAGTTAGTAACACAGACCAAATGCTAATTAAGTGATACGAGACATTTCCGCCAAGTTTGGTTAAGTTGCGACTAAGTTGTATTGTCTTGTCGTGTTCGTCTTAACTTCGTTGTTAGAGAGGGAACTTGTTTGTGTACTAAATAGTTTTTCACATGGTTAATTAATCTTCTATACAGACATAGTAATAGTAAATAACGGAAAGTTCGTTTACGAAATTTACTGTGCCAGGAATCAAACTTGGAGCCTCAGCGTCGCAGTGAGTTCGGCCTGCAAAGGTTTGGATCACTCAACAACAGAGGCCGTCAACACAATCAGATTAAACTAATTTAGTCCAAAAATGTCTTAAATATTTGGCTCATTGGGCTAAATCAGTCGGTATTTTAATACAAATTTATTAAAATAAAGTGAAGCATAAATCGCAAAATATTAAGTAGTGAGAACAGAACTATCTATGGCGTCATTTAGAGAGGTAGATTTAGGAGGAGTCATTTAGAGAGGTAGATTTTTCTCATTAATACTAATAAGTTTTCTTCAGTAAGACAGTTCCTATGCTTATTTGTAGTGCGGTCGTAGCACAACTCATTCTTAAACTGATTATTACATACTTTATGTTTTCCAAAATACTATTTTAATTAGGTACTATACTTTAATTTTCGCAATCTATGTCCATAACTCAAGTTTCACAAAAACAAGCCCTCCCCAAAAACTGGGTAACAACAAACTTAGCGAGACAAGTGGATCCAAATTCGCCATATGAGCACCATGTCAGGACGACCATTTATCATTAGGGAATATTCGGGACGTGACAACTGAATTTATTTATTGTAAAAAAACAAACAATAGTAAGCGTTAGGGCTCGAGTGCACGACTACTGCCCTATCATAACATTTTTGCTCGTCTGTTGGATGCATGCACAGACTAGTAACATTTACAGAGAATGTAGTAGATATATCTTTAGTTTATTATTTGTTTTTAGTTACCTAATGTACTAAGTACAATTGGTTAAATTATAATCTGAGAAATTAGGTATATTAATTAGTGTAATTCTTAAAATTCTATGTTTTGGCAGTTTTTATCAAATTGACTCATGGATATGATTTCAACAAACATTGTAATCAAACAAAATGTTTCTAACTAAAGCTTTACCGGTAGCTACACCTACGTATTTTGCTTCTAGATACAGAACTAAAGAACTTTTTCAGTCCTTTGGATTCAAGTGATTCTGTTAACCATAGACACTTACATAATAGATATTATATCATTTATTAAAACTATTCTAAACATAGAAACAAATTTACGTTCCAATTTATAAATAGGAAAAAAAAGCATTTTTTTTAAAGATTAAAAAAGTTCCATTTAAATAAATAAATAAAAAACACAGTAAATATTAACTAGACATGGCTTGGGAGCTCTTAAAATCACGTAACTTTGTGTAGTGAATAGGTTAAGAATTACATGTATGTCTAAGTGATTTTCAAGAAATTTTCATAATCAGAATTTGGTTTGAATGAAAGTTTTGAATTTGACTTATGATCCTTTCTGAAATTTTAAAATATTGAGTATTGAATTATAGTGAATAATATATAATATGGGTTTGTGACTCGAATAAGACATTTTTAATTTAATTTATTTATTCTTGATTCTGATTCATTAATCTGTGCATTACTTTCAAAATCCATGGGGCAAGTCGGTGTGCCAGTATGATTTAGGGTGCACTACAATAGCGAGATAGCAATTTGATATTCAGGCCACATTTTTAATAAGCATCTCCACACTACCCCCCTCTAATGGCTGGATTCGGCCCACTGTTTAATAGCATTTTGTTGCGCCATTAGCTAGCTGAGTGGACACCCTACTGGTCACTCCGTTTAAGATTTATTGCACTATCAGTTTTTCTTGTTTAGAAAATAAATGAAAATAAAAATAATAAACGCATAATATTAAATTCAATTTAATGATATAGAAAACGCACTTAATTTTAATTAAATACTTTACATAATACATACTTTATTTAAAGTTTAGATATGTATATCTAAACTTTATATAAAGAAAAATAGAGAAAGAAGTGAAACCATCGCCATTCCACCATCGGAAAAGCAGACGAGATGAGATACATATGTACCTCCAAAAAGTGGTGGATTTCGAATCTACTATCAACAAATTCGCAGATGGAGCGCTTTACTTCTAATTCTCTGATGTATAGGTACCGCCAACGAGTGGACTGTGATCTGTTTTATGCGAGCTCCAACTTAGACCGCATTATAACGTGATATCGGTGCGAAAATAGCCAAACGCAAACATATGCTATAATAAATAAACTCTCACATTTTATCCAATGTATAATGTAATTAGAATCACAAGTACGTGACCTGACCGACAGCATGTTCAACGTAGGCAATATTTTGAGTCTAATGTGCATGTTTTTATTTATCACTGACGATGAAAGAAAACATCGTGAGGAAGCTTATACGTTCCTTCAAAGATAAACGAGGCAGGTCATAGAATGGTGGGTGATTTCTCGTATTCTATAAAAAGTACGGTATTATATGTATTGTCAAATCAGATCCACATGTTACTATTAAAAAATCCCATATGCGCAACATTAAGTGACGTATAATGCTTTTATTGAGAGCACGAGGCGTCTGCAGTGGTAACGAGCTATTGTGACGCATCTGTTCACTTGTTAACTCTAGTGGCTTTTTTGTGTTCTTTCACGTTTATGATAGCCTAGTACCCGAGATAGATTCGGTACCTAAATAAAAAAAAACCCCTTGTAGCTAGTTAGGTTTGTGCCGTTAATGTCTATTTTTCCGTCAGTCTATCTATGTATGCCACAACCATTATTATTACACTGGGATCACACAACTCCCTACCATCCCTATAATAACTAGTCTTGCGATAAATACTGGTACTAGGTACATACAGACTTCTTTAGATTTTTCACCATTCCCATATTTTTTTCTTGTTTATTTATCAAAGTACATTATAAAATGGGGTGTTAAAGAAAATGGGATTGCAGCGATTGTCTTGCACAAAGTGGATATGGAGCCATCGATCATATAAGACCATACAAGGTCGGGGCAACCGCGTGCTATCAAAACTACAAAGGCTATATTAAAGCCAGAATTCGCCGAAATCCCATTAGGAAACAAAATTCTTATCGCGAGAAATGATGATTCCTGCCAGGACTCTGTCGCTTATAATAAAACAAGAAATCTATTTGTTATTGTAAAAAAACTAAGTTATAATATAAACATCATACAATTTTTGTGATTGTTGAAAAAAATCCATTTAGTCCGGTTTCCGCATTTTTTCTTCATCATAACCGAGGAGTGCTAGGCCAATGTGTAAATATTGAATAAATAACACTACCGAAAATATGGATCATAGAGTATGCATAAAAAGGGTCCTCTATCTATGAAATGAAAAAGAATTGTATTAATTATAGTTGTAGAGGTTAAAAGTGAATCCTTTGGGTCACTAAATATAGACGCACCGGGTTTGATTCCCGTTGCGTAAAGTTTCGGGGATCACTTTTTAATATGTATTTGTCTGGAAACGACTGTATCAATAACGAAGGACTGTATTTCAAATAAAAATGAAATTATAAGGATTACAGTAACGTGGCTTGATTTATAAAATTAGATACTAAGGAAAATACTGTTCATGTGTGTGCTCGGTGAATGATTCCTTAGTAGCTCTAACTGTCTATCATATTTCTTACTCCGGACCCTAAGTAAGGCCGATATCCGACAATAGCCCTTGTCTCAAAAATACATTACGTATTTTATTTAAACCAATTGTCGTTAGTTTTTAAGATTTACCATAATGATTTTTTCCAGAATTCTCTACATTTGTCAAAAATAAATGTTATTACAACTTTGAAAATATTATAATCATACATATTTCACCATCGGTTGACTTATCAAAGTGACAAAGAAACATCATTACAACTTTTTAAGACCTTTCTACTCAAACGCTTATCGAAATATTTTTCGTTGCTCAAGTACACATAATTATGTTGCGTTTATCTCTTTTTGGTAATTTTCCTACACTTTTTAGTGGTATAATAGTACATACTCATGTTGTCCGAATTAAATATTTGTGACATGATAAGGGTTCGGTTTTTTTTATTCGAATACGGAATCCTAAAATCAAAATTTATTAAGATATGCTTTAAATTTTTCAATGATTACAATGAACCATTTATGAAAATGAAGTTAATATAAAATAATATAATATAAAAATAATATTTTTTTAAATTTAATTAAACATTTAACTTCTCTGTCGTATTTTTTAAGCTATACTGTGGCCTCAGGCTATTACTGTACCCAGCTTATTACGACGAGTTACCTGCTGCTTTATTGCCCGTCATACCACAAGCGTTGTGTCACAACGGCGTTTCATACGCTAGTCGTGTGCGCAGCATAGTCACCACAGAGGTTTGAACTCGAGACAATAGTAGGTCCGATCGATTCGCTCGGCGGTCTGGTGCAAGCCATGCTGCAGAGCGATGATCATTGGGTGGGTGCGTCCAATTTCTACGAGGCTGTAATGTCTCAAAAGGAGGCCTCGCAGGTACCGACGTCAGTCGGGGTCCCGGAGGCGCAGATATGAGCATGACTTCTCTCCTTCAAAATACCGCTGCAGGGGCCCTCTAGCATCTAGGGAGCAGAGGAGTCTTCACCCCTGTTGACGAAGTGAGTTTGCCTTTCCCGGGACATTCTCAAGCACTGATGCGCTAGGATCAGCGTGGGTGTAACTACGTTCTAAGTCTCACGCTCTTCCTGCCATAAGTGCAGAGCACATGGGAGGAGGGTGGTTTTAGTGGAGTATTGAATTGGTTGGAAGGTTGGTCGAGTCTCCATACAAGCCGGTCGATTAGTGTTTTGATTGCCCCCAGGGGAATGCCTCCATAATCAACTATGGTCTAATCCCTAGCAAAGGACCCGGTACTGAGCGAAATGCATTTCCCCCGCCTTAAAAAAAAAAAGCGTTGTGTCACAAGTAGGGAAAGGCAGTGGAAAACGGCACGAAAAACGCACTAGGTACATTAAAACCTTGCAAATTTTATATTGCACTTTTGCAGAGTGAAACGCTAACAAGTATGAGATTTATTTTTCTTTCTATTTTCTGTTCACCGTGACAGGTTTCATAGTTCGCTAAAGATCAACGTATACAAAAATGGAGGGCTAAAAGTAAGTATGAATCTGAAACTTAAGTATGTCATAGCATTTTTATATAAAATATAGTGCAACAGCTTGTGGGTTCACATGTTGAATAGTTTACAGTGGAAATATTACTGTTAACCATACAGATAGATACAAACAACGTGTGTACTACATAAGTTTACGCACACAAGTTTAAAAATATATTCACTTCATTTTACACTTTTTGCAATTGCAGTTGAACTGCATCATTGTGTGGCGGAAAATAATTCCTATTTTATTATTAAATAGTATGTACCCGCGACTTCGTTTACGCTTGACTTGAAATTCCCGCGGGGTTTCCGGGACATAAAATACAGCAGCCTTTGAAAAATAATATAAGCTATCGTTTCAGTGAAAACTGTGTCGGAATATGCTAATTTTTACACACCCGAACAACTATAAACCGTGATATATAATATCAAACATTTTATTACATTAAATTTGCTATCGATCAGTAAAAAAATCACATTGCAATTTAATTTTTTTATCTGGCCATTTTAAATAATTCTGAGAAAAATTCCCAGGATAAAAAGTAGCGCCAAGCGTAAAGAGGTTCAGTTTAAGAATTAGCTATCGATCAGCGAAAACCGCATCGAAATCGGTATAGTAGTTTTTACGTGAATCCAGAACAAACAGACAAGAAATTTAAAAAAATGCACCATGTTCTATAGCGTTTATATAGTCTATTCCAGTTGTTTTTTTTAAATAGATTCAGTGTACAGACACGGCGTGTTTACAATCTTATAATATTATAGATACAAAAAATGCGAAATTAATTCTGTCTGTCAATCTGTCTGTCTGTTACGCTTTCATGAAAATTACTGGACCGATTTGGCCGAAATTCGGTATATATGTAATTTTAATACCAAAAGTGGACAAGGGATACTTTTCATCCCGGATAATGCGATAGATGTATTAAAATGTTGTCCCAGAAAATAGGATAGTTTTTTTTGTGATTTGTCATTTTCATCATTTTGATAATTTTGTCCAATTTAGTCATTTTGATCGTTTTGGTCATATCGATTTTGCTATAACTTTGTACATAGTATGTAGTTTTAGTACCAAAAAGGGGGATAGATACTTTTATCCCAGGAGATGGTATAGTTTGCGATATAAAGTGAAATGAATCTACCGGGAGCAAATAGGACTCACATAAAAATTTAATACAATGTAACCTATATCTTGCTCTTTAAACTCCTGTTTAAAGAGCAAGAAGGCACGCACCGGGGTTTGACCTGCGGTGCAGTCGCCGGGAAACTCTAACTAAAATAAGAATCTTCTGACCAAATTGACTCAGACATAAGGCGGAGTGATGAGTCGACAGACAGATCGATGAACGGACGTGACTATTTCATGAGAGTTCAGTTTCTGCACTATGGCTAAGGAACTCTAGCATGCATCAAAATGAAAATCAAGAAGTATTGTCAATGATTTTCTGTTAATGTTTGTTTGGTTAGTAATAAATATATTTATCTGAATATCTCAGTGTGCAATAACCGGTTCATGCAATGTTGCTTTAAAAATCACTCGTAAGTGGAGGCTCGGCCTTAGTAGTGGTCTTATTTTTTCATTTCACTGTTTCTG
This sequence comes from Dendrolimus kikuchii, assembly GCA_019925095.2. NCBI lineage: Eukaryota > Metazoa > Arthropoda > Insecta > Lepidoptera > Lasiocampidae > Dendrolimus > Dendrolimus kikuchii. The sequence goes on along the minus strand of CM034388.1, from coordinate 15,681,131 downwards.
ACAAGTAAAGTGGTGGCTTCATATTTTTTTTAAAATAGCCTTGTCTGTCGAGCTGACTATTATAATGTTTAGTTTTTTAGCTTTACTTTGTTATCACGTTTATTACCCAGAATTTTTAGTGGATTTTATTTTTTGCATGTGACGGTACTCACCTGGAAAACTAAGGAAGAATTTTAATCTAAATGGCAGTTACTAATAGGAAAAAAAATGTGAAACATAGCTTTATTTCTATAAAGCTTCCTGTAACCCATCCCTCCTATGCCATTCCCTCAGTCCTAAAGGGTGGGAACACGTTGACTTTGCACCTGATGTTGCCAAAGTCTATAGGCGACAGTAACCATTTTTCAGTGCGTGCGTCATTTGTCTGGCTTTTTGCCAGCTTAGCAATTTAAAAAATTGTAATAAATGCCAGTAGCTAGATTCTGTTGCTTTTCTCGTTTATTTCCTCATGTAAACTTCGAATCCATACCACGAAGAAACTATCTCATCCGTTGGCTTGAAAGGTATCCTACATCATACTATGTACTTTATGTGCTCCAAGTTGCAATGCCTAGTCCAGATCTTGTTTGCTCCTTGCCATCAATCGCAACATAGATGTCACCGACCACTTCAAAATATTAATTTTGCTAGGAATAACGGTGACTGCTTTTGTTCCTGTTCAAAATATAATACCTAATTGTTGAAATATGGGATCTTTTCGTAAAAAAATTAAGGTTCCATATCCAAATACCATAAACGGGAGACATTTGTCACTTCTACGGAAGCCTTCGTTTTAAGCAGACTGCCAAGTACTTACCCAATTTATTCATAATACATTACGTGTTTCAAGCAAATAAATAATTTGATGTTAAGTGTCCAATATCTAATATATCACCTGTAAGACATTAATGAATTATTCAACATATCAACTACAATGCAAATGCAGATTTCCCAACAGGCTGCTCTAGTTAAGCATAAACGGGTATACAATAGTAACCTTATTGTGATGCCGCATCTTGGTCTATTGTTCTACTTAAGGTCATCAGGAAATTGAATTTGCGTTCCATTATTAACTACTAATGAATGAAAGTTGGCTAGTAGCCTAAAGAAATATTTTGATTCAACCTCCTGTAACTTTCATTCATATTGATAAAAATCAAATATCTTCTTCTCGTTATTTAAATATCGTTCTTTAAAAATCTAGTTCATTAATATGTCTTGTTTTATTGTGAAGCTGGCAAACAGGCAAACGGCTTATCTAATGAAAAGAAGTTACCATCGCCTGAAGATATAAGCAACACCAGGACTGACACCAGTAGGGGGAAATGGGAAGGGATCTCGAGGACTTTTTATCCGTACAAGAACGGAGAAAGAATACAATTTCTTGCGACCGGGCGGCCTGTTGTAAGAGGCGACAACAACCCACAGCCTGGTGGTAGGGTATTTGCCTATCTGAATGACTACCACCACTAGTCTAGAGTATGTCGCCATAACAACCTTGAGTTGTATTCCGGTATTAGTGGCCAGGTTCCAGTTTCCCTTTAGAGAGCCGCAGCACATTGGTAGCCCCTTGTGTTACAAATGTCCATAGACGATGGTAACTGCTTTCCATCAGGTGGGTCGTGTGCCTGTCTGATGAAATCACACAATAAAAAAAATCTCCCCCCTGTTATTGAAATGGGTGTCTTCCCCGCAGGACATCCTGGGCTCGTCAGACAGCGTTGGGGCGTCAAAGATGCAGTACCTTCTGGTTTAGTTCCTTTCGCGCCCCGTGAAAGCTGTGATATAGGTTCAGGTTTAGTTGGTAGTTTGATGGCCGACATTCCCGGGGCCTCCGCTGGATGTCACGTCGGGCATACGGCCAATCACGAGTCCCACACATTCCTCAGTGTAAAGCCTTCGCCTTAGCTCCGAGGATAGTGTCACAAGAAGAGAAATTCCCCCTGTCATAAAAAAATGAGGGGAAATGAGAAGTGGAACATCGGATCACTCATTCATCATATGAAACACGATTAGCTCTTCCAGCATGGCCCTACCACGGTTAAAAATACAAAAAATAGATTTAGTTTAGGATGATTTCACTTTTGTGTTTATACTTGCTGGACTTTTTTAGATTAATAATCTTTACAGACTTCAGAATGAAAAAAAACCCAGTTTTGTTTAAGAAAATAGACAGCCTCTAGCCAGCCAAAATACCTCTTTCATTTCACATAGCTTCATAAACTTATACATAGTGTAGATTTAAAATACTTTCTATGTAGTCTTTAGCTAATTCAAAGAATAAAATAAGACTTTGCAAAATATCGACCAAGTACATGCCCAATAAAGTGTCAACATCTAAGTCTTACATGAATGTCTTACATACACACGGACATTCTATTGTGTAAACTTTATAATATAATCAGTACCCTTATAATATAAGGAATTAGTTTTTGCTAAAGTGGCTACGAATCCTTAAAAAGGAGTTAAAGTACACCCTCAAAGCAATAAACAGACACTTCCTCCTTCATTTTAATTCGAAACCTTAAGTCAGCTTTAAATTACGCTTTTTGCTACCCTTACGGCACCCCCGGCGCCTGTTGGATTACGGGCTACCAACGGGTACTTTTTCTACCAGAGTCAAGAACATCGTCCTGCCTTTAGGTGGCCCCGCGGGGGTGCTTCCAGGCCCTTAACATTTACGACTACCCGATTGCTTTTCTATGAAGGGACAGTGAGATCTGTCCGTGACAAAAACGGACAGATGCGACCAAATACAACATTAGACCAAAATTTTAGTGGTCCATAAGTGGATTTTTTCTTCAAAGTTTACACCTTTTAAGTGTTTGAACAAAAACTTGCGAAACTAATTCGGCGTGTGATATGTTGTTTCCGTTGTTTGGTAATGATTGTGACCAACAAAAAAACGAACCAAATTAGTGAAGAAATATATCGAGCACTTCAGTTTTAAAATTGTTAAGTGGAACCATATTATGGAGATTGTTTAATTTTGCTGAATGCTTTGAGAAGCCAGAGACGATTTGGCGCTTCATGCATTTTTTAAATTTATTTATAACTCACTTCTGTACTTCTGTCCGCAATATAATCGTGTGACGTCAAGTTCCCACGGTTGCAGCCCTTTAACCAGATTCATATAATATTTTCTTAAGTTTCCAGATTTAGATTCATATCTTTATATATATAATTCTTCTGTACGTGTGTTGATAGTGAACTCCTCCTAAACGGCTGGACCGATTTGAATGATTTTTTTGTGTGTGTTCAAGTGGATTCGAGGATGGTTTAGGTTTACAATTGGACCCGGTAGGTGGCGCTGCAATCGGGTTCTAAATTTTATTTCTTCAGGGCAGAACAACGTCTGCCGGGACAGCTAGTAGCTTATATTTTATTTATTATTGAATTGATATTGAACATACACTAAAATTTAAGCTACATTTGTAACAATGTCCGTTGTCCTTGAAATTGAGAGGCCAATAAAGCAGTGAGAAGTCGTAGTCGCCATTTGCGCTTCGATATAATGACCTGAGTTCAAAGACTGGTCTGGAGACATGGACTGATTATCTTTGACTAGTGCTACAATTAACATTTGCTAAAAATGAAAAAAAAAAGACTATAATAAAGTTTACACAGCAATATAACTAACATGTGCAACAATATACGAACGATATATAATCAATGCGTTCCTCTAAAAAGAACGGGGGCGAGCTTAAATGTTGGACGTTTACAGGTTTGTAGCATTATACTAAAACATTATCAGAATTGGTTCGTATTGCTGGTTCTAGGATTATCAAGACTTTCTCGATTTGCTAACTTTTTACTATAGACAAGTAAAATATAAAAGAACAACAACAAATTTACAAAACATGATATTTTTTTATGTTTTACTTGACATTGACTTCTAGAAGTTGTAGAAAGAACTCGGTTAATTATTTATTTTTTGATTTTTAGTGTGAGTCCATTGAGTCGGTTTTGTTTTTATTTTTTATTTTTTTTACATTTTAGTTGCGCAAATATTTCAATAGCTTTAGAAATAATAATAATACTAATAAAAATTGTATAACTGGCACATGTATATAATTTTACCACCACACTCTTCGGTGTATTTGCTCTTCAACAAGGAGTGCTCTCGATTTCTTTGCTACACACAAACCAGATTCTGACTTGGTGACTACGCGATCATATCGGGAGTTAAAAAGAACAATTTGAAAATCGGTCCACAATTGATGGAGAAACCGCGTAACATGCCTACGAAAAAATTAGGCACTTGTAGAATGTGTAATATTAGCACGCGTATACAAGCTTTTTTTGGAAAAAATGTTTTTTAATAAGGTTAACTCTCGATTTCTATCTATTTAAATCGATTTTGACAATTGTTGAAGAAATCGCGAACATGCATTATAAAACATTAAGCGCTAGATTAGAAAATGTAATAGCTACATAAAAAAAAATCGGTCCACAATTGACAGAGAAATCGAGTAACGAAAAAAACATGTAGATGAATTGAAAACCTTCTCCTTTTTAAAGTCGGTTAATAAGTGTACTAAAAAGAAACAAATCTTTCTTTATTTAAACTCTTTCAAAGAAAAAGGACACCATGCTGCGTCAACAAATTTAACAAACATTTTGACACAAAGCCCATTTAGAGTCCACGTTCTTCGGAACAAATGGGGAATGATTAGACATTAACGTTCTTTAAAAAGGGTTGCCGTTGTCAGTCACACTACTGTTTCCTTAATTCTTTGATTTAACCGATTTTCGCTTGAAATTTAGCAAAGTATGACACGATCTCACGTCGCGTTTTATCTAAATATTACGGTTCCTAAATCGCTTTTTATATGAATTTTGGTAAAGTCCCACGTAGTTATTCTATATACATTACTTTAAGGTCCCTTAGCTACTTTGAATATACGTCGGACTTTGAGGTTGTCTTTGTATGTCATAGTCGTTTTTTTCAGAAACTACTGGTTCTATACGAATGAAATTTCGTATGGATAATTGGATATACAATATACTAGCGGTTCCGGCAAACGTTGTCCTACCCTAAAAAATATCTACCACAATAATAAACCATCCCCGGACCCAAACACGATTTTTTTTAATTATCTTTCAAAAATTGGGGATCCCTACTAAAACTTCAATAATGTTACCCGAGGTGGTTACTTTATTGAAGTCGTAGGGATCCTCAATTTTTCTACTAATGAATATAGCTTATATTAATCTGGGATAATGTAACATTTTAATGGTGAAAGAATTTTTGATATCGGCCCAGTAGTTTTTGAGTTTATTCGTTACAAACATACAAAAATACCGATCTTTCCCTTTTATAATATTGGTATAGATTTATATATCGTTCAACAATGCTGTAGTGAAAGCGTTTGAAAATAATAATAATTATTTGTTGTAACACAAGTAAACAAAGATTTTAGTGTACTAACTTTTGAATTATGAAGCGGAATTTGGAACGCCAATGCAGTAACCCCTAAGCTACCACGGCTTATTGCCAGTTTCTAATATTCTTGTTACATGATTAGACATCTTAAAATATCATACAAAAAGTTTTACTAGAATCTTAAGACTTATCTGAAATCTAACGTTACGCCCTTACTTCCAGAATCGCCATCTGCAGAATACTCTTCCACGTTTCCTTGAGTTACCACATTCAACTAAGCAATAGTTCTCTAGATCGTTTATTCTGCCTAAAACAATGATTTAGAGGAAACTTCCCGCCGAGGTGTTCCCTCTGCGCACAGATATGGGATTGTGTAAAAAGGGTGTCATAATATTTCTTCAAGTCCATCAATCTTTTAGCGATTCCACTGGTGTTGCAAACGTCCATAGACGACGGCAATCACTTTCTATCAGGTGTCTGCCTGTTTACGTTCTCCAGACTAAAGAAATGATAATATTAAAAATTTAAAGTACGTACTTGAACGTTTTTGATGACTGGCCTTTAACAAAGTAATAAAGTAACTTTAGACGCTAAAACCCATCATATATCTCAAGTAACAATATTTCACATTACCATCAACTCTCTAGGCACTGGGAGGGCGTGGTCTAAAGTAGGCGTGGCGAGGTGGGGGCGGTCCCTTTGAGACCTCCCAGAGCACTTAGGCCCGCGGGGCCTCAACAACTTGTTTGTTGTTAAAGTTACTCTCGTTATCCATTTGGAATATGTAGGTATATTAACATGATTGTTAATATAAAATTTTAGATTATAATACGTTGTTGTAGATATATCTATTTATATTATACCTATAGTGAAGCTTGGACTATACATCAGTGACAAAAGCAGGAGATGCCTGTTACAGAGATGAATATGTTGTGGGGAATGTGTGGAGTCACTCGGAAACATCGCGTTTGAACCTCCCACATAAGTAGCATACTTCATATCTTTAATATAGGAGATAAATTGCAAAGGAATCGCCTATTTTGGTACAACCCTCGTTTTACGAAACCCGACTACCTACTTACGAGTGGAATAAATCTCTAACAATGTGGCCTCTGCCAAGTCCCGGTAAAGAAGGTAAAGCCATGTAATGAGAGCGTGAGAAATTATATGGGTTCAAACGAACTCGCATTAAGTACAAAAACATAAATACTCCTTTATATAGGCAGGTATTTACCTATTTTATTATTAGTAGACCAACATAATTAAAGTAATATAATTTACTGTCTTAAATACTAAGTATAAGGCAGTACAATGGGTGGCCTCGTTGCTTAAAGCAATCTCTTTCAGGCTACCTACTTTTGGATGGACAAGATCTTATTAAGTACCTAATATATTGGAGGTTAACTGTGCTATTATACTAATAGATATAGGAAAAAATACGAAGTTCCGGCCCCAAAGTTGACGCTCTGAATACATCCTGGGTAAATGCTATCATAAGAATGGTAATGAACGAAGTCGCAGCAGCCCAATCTAGTCTCATTCTAATGGCATAGTTTCAATTCCTGGTCGAGCAGCATGGATAGGTTGGGCAGTTTATCTTACCTAATGCCCATATTGTTAAGGACATCATCATGGGAAAACTGACCCACTAAGTTTATCGGTATGTGAAATCCAGCACGTCTTAGACAAACGCATTCTCTTAAAAATAGGAAGTCCAAGTTATCATAATTAGGTAACATTGTGTAATAAAAATAATAAATTAATAAGATAAAATAAATTATAAAAGAAAGCACTGGGTCGCAAATATTCACATGCCTAAATTGGTTAAACAGATGTACCCACATATAATACTAGACCATCTAATGTAACTCTGTTTTCTATGAATCAATTTTCATTTCATTTTCGTATCACTTTATCAACGGGACATAATTCGTCGTAATTAATTACTAAATATCCAGTGTGATATATGTAGAACTTGCGAAATGTGGTGTAGATAAAAGCAAAAATAAAATTTGATAATAGTTAACAAATAATCCATAAAATCAGTATACAGTACGATTTTATGGAATTCCTTGACAATTTTGGCATCAACGAATCTATTATACAATCGATCGGGTTATTTGTGTACGTATATCACAAACATTTTCTCAGAAAGTACATGGACACTACAGAAACTATTAAAAAATAATTTGGCAGAAAGATGACATCAAATAATGGTTTAGTAAAATGGCAAAAAAATTAAGATAAAGAGGAGCTGCCATACATGTAGTTTAGGGTTTAATTTATTTATATCAATATTGATAGTGAGATCTACATAGACATCATAGCCATACTCTTTAGTAACTTTGTGTTCATTGTGGTAATTTTTTTTATTAACCCTTATGGTGGGGCTTCATTTCAGGTAATGTTACAGATATAGGCCGTTGTCTGTTCGTGCCTACCCCGCAAGGGAACTGGCGTGAAGTTATGTATGTATGTATGTTTGCAGATATAGCGATGGGTCTAATGTGTTACTTGAGACGCGACCATGTTAGTGTCGTTAAATATTGACAGATAATCCGTTTCTCCGCTCCACAGCCTTGCTCCGCTTCAATGGACAGGCAGGCTTCCTGTGCTTTGGGGACCTTTACAATCTTCTATTCCTTAATAAGGAAAGTTCTGACAATACGTTATTTATCATAGCTGTGGCAGAATATTCCACCATATATATACATTTCATGATCTCTTTGGGTTAGCAGACGTTAAGCGGGCCTAATAGGCTGGATACCGTGGAGTTTGCTCCAGCAAAATACACACCTTGGGATGTTCTTGGTTTTTTAACATACTGGTAGTCCTTAACTTACTGTTTTCCTTGGATTTGTTATTGTGTGACTAACATCGCTCGAACGTAAGCCGCTGCAACATTTTAGAGATTTTGGCAGCTGGTGACATGAAAGAAAAAGTATTTATGACATAGTTTATTTTTAGCATTTAATTGTGTTTTCTTTGTATTTTCTTACCATTGTTTAGTTTTTATTAATGGTTTTTACGTTTCTTTGGACATTTTCCAAAAAAATTAACCTCTATAAACGTGCATTAAATATACCTATCGCAATACAAAACACTAACGGTTCCGGCAGACGTGGTCCTGCCCTGAAAAAATAAAAATCCAGAACCCGATTCCAGCGCCACCTACATTTTCTAATTGTGAATCGAAACCAACACGGGACCCACTCAAACACACATAAAATTTCATTAAAATCGTAGCCCGATTCCAGCGCCAGGTGTTTTGTTTAGATTGATGGGTTACATTATTGAAGTTTTATATTACATTATTGAAGTAGCCTATATTAATTTGGAATAATTCAGCATTCTAATGGTGAAAGACTTTTTGAAATCGGTCCAGTAGTTTTAGAGTTTATTTGTTACAAACACAAAAATAATATAGATAGTTTTATAACACAAATTAATATAGATACCTACATCGAATAATAGTTGATTTAAACAATATTTATGAAGTAACTAGGATATGCCCGCGACTTCATCCGCGCTTGATTTGTGTCTTGATGTGTGATTTGTGTGCGATACTTTGTGCCCGCGGAATTCCGGGGCACAAAGTATCGCAGCATTTAAAAATAGAATATAAGCTGACGTTTTAGTGGAAACTGTGTCGGAATAAGCTAATTTCTATGCACCCGAACAACTTCCAACCACTTCCGGGAAAATTACATAACATTTGCTATCGATCAATAAGAAAATTACACTGGAAATCAATTTTGTTTTAATCTGGCCATTTTAAATAATTCCTAGAAAAATTCTCACGGTATTCCTACTATAAAAAGTAGCGCAGAGTTTAAGTCTAAGAATTAACTGTTGATCAGCGAAAACCACATCGAAATCGGCCCAGTAGTTTTTACGTGAATCCCGAACAAACAGACAAACAGATAAGAAATCTAAAAAAATAAATGCATCGTGTTCTCAATCGTTTATGTAGTGTATTCCAGGTGTTTTTTTTAAATAGGTTCAATGTACAGACGCAGCATATTTAGAATTTTATAATCTTGTAGATTTTTGAGATATCCGGTATTTCCGATTAAATTCTTTTTTATGGTTCCATAATCAAATGACGAAAACAATGTACCTCTACGGTACACTTCATTCACCATTCCTGCATTCTCGTTCTACGCTGTTTGGTAGCCAGTCTTTTAAGTAATCTGGGCTCTGTATTCGTAAATCTTACATCAAACTGAAAGAAATAAAATCAAATAATTTATTTATATCCAGTAATCATACTTAAGGTCCCTGTTGCCGAGAAAGGTCGGAAGTGTGCAAATGAAACAACTTTTCATTAATATTTACTGATGAATAATTTACAAAAAATAATATGTAAATCTTCACTACTACTACTTCACTATATGAGACATAACGTGGTTTTTTCGTAATTTTTGTGTAGTTATTTTAAGTTAAGAAAAAAAATACCAAATCACCTCTAAATTATTACCAAGAAACCATTTTACTCCTTCGATTGTTATCAAAACAGAATAAAAAATATCTTACATCTATATAAAAGATAAATTAATAATGTGTTTTTTTTTATAATACTTTATTTTAAAATAATAATGCATCTGAAAAATTACAGCGTCTATGAAATCGCCGCTATCGACTGAAAAAACAGTGTATCGAAAAATCTTTAAGGACGTTGACGTTGCTATAAGCCTTAATACATTACAATTAAAATTATTGAATAGGCTATGTGTTCTAGAGGAGTAAACATCGAATTGCTTAGCTCCCTGGAACTCCCAGATCCCGGCATATTAGGTCAGTTTCATAAACGTTCCCCGTTATTTACTCCGGGCTAGTCTAGATGTCTGGTATCCATAACAGAGAATATAAAACGCATAATGTGTGTTTATCGATGTGTTTAGTTTAAATAATTAATTGTCACGTTGTTGCTTCTAATATAATAAATACTTTACATTTTAATAAGAGATCATTGTACTAGTTTTAGAGCTATTTCACAAATCAAATATTTCAAAGCGGTTTGTACGAAATAATAAGAAAAATGGGACCAAGTGACCAAAGTTGCAGACAAGATGTTTTTTTAGATAATTTAATTGGTTCATTGGACTCAGAAATATAAATCATTTATTTTTTTATTGACAGTTTTTATTGTTCATATTAATCTTTCTGATCATTGGTACTGCCACGACTTCACAGTAAGCCTAATGATTATGGTATTTATGCGTCGACTGGTCTATGCAGGTAGAGGTCTTATCATCATGAAAGGTTAATTAATTAAGGCTTTTACAACTTATAACGGTCTCCTTAGTCGACGGGTCTAAGCATTGGCCCGCCTAGTTCACCGCAAACTAGAAGACCCGTTTTGATTCCTGGCAAGATAAATTTCAAAAAAACATTTTCAACATTTACTCTAATCTGTGTGTCAAAGTAAAGTTTGCGTAGCTTGGTAATATAAAATATGTGAGTTTGTCTATCATTACTCATTTAGGTAGGTATATTATATGTAGGTATTTATAATGAGCTGATTATGCATAACTTACTTAAATAAGGCTAAGAAACTTCTCTAAATAAATGTATTCTATAACAAATAAATCAGCCTAGTACAAAATGTAAATATTCGACTCTAATCTCTTTATATACAAGGTCGTCACTAAAGAATCATCAAGATAGCTGTCTCTTCAGAAGTGCGTCAATCCCTTTTATTTTAACGACGCTCTCAAAGTGAAGCGATTTGTACACGTTCCATAACATACGACATATTGTAAATTATAATTAATGTGCTAACAAAACCTCATCTCGTGAACAGTTGAAGTCAATTCCCACTGAAATTTCATCATCGTCAATCTAACTTGGGTTTAATAAGTAATACTCGCGCTATGGGCCGACCCAAAGCCCGGAGCGGCGGGTCCAGAGAGATGCTGTGCGTCTCATCTCTCCACCCGTCCTTTATTCGCGCGAACGACGGTCGGTCTCTAAGGGAAACCTCGAAACCAACCCACATTACCATACATTAAGATCATTAATTCACACGCTGTAGGTTTTGTTTAGTTTAAGAAACATATTATATATTTTTTATGTGATATTAATTTATTAAATTACTAATATTTTTTTAATTTAGAATGTGTATGGTAGTATGTGCAAGTGGCGCCACCCGTGCGGGTATTGTCATCCCGCTCTGGAGCTGAGGGCGTGTCCCAAGGGCGCCTCCCACAGTCCGCGGGGACGGACGGGGGCGCCGCGATGCCCGGGCACTCCACGGCGCGCTCCCGCGACGCTTGTTAGTGTTCCGCAAATTCACAGCGGGATCGCCCGCACAACCGGGACTCGATCCCTAAACGCACATACGATAACACAGAGCCGCCTACTGGATAGTTGTACGATACATATAGTTTTACCTAACCAAATAAACATATTAATATATCGTTATCATTTTTTTTTATTTTACTTCTGTGTTCCGTTTTTAAAATTTATTTATTGTTTATTTACATATTTCAATAAAAAATTATTGTGTTAGCCATTTTTTATGATGTTACGGACATTTTGATTGTTTTATTTTTTAAATTTGGATCGTAGTTTTTGAATTTGGAACGGATTACATCGTGCGTGTTTTGTGTTTTTTAACATTTGAATTTTGCGTGTCGTTCTTCGGGGGTGTTCGCGATTTTTCGTGTTAGTTCGTGCGCTGTCGAGCGCTCGCTTCGGGGTGCGTGTCGTGATTCGCGATTCGGTCGGACGAGCTAAACGCGGCGGCGGGCGGGTACACGGGCTCCCCGTGGCCGCCGCTGGAACTAGACCCCGTGGGATGGGGACGAAAGCTGTATCCCTCCGGCGCGCCAAGATCATCAGGTATGTACGACTCTTTTTCGATAATATTGTAAACTGTCCAATACAAAACACCATTAAAACTTTGGCCTTAAATAAGCAAAGTTATTACAGCTGTCTTCCATAAATTATTTTTCATTAAAACAACTGTTAATTTAATTCACATCAAGTAACATTAAAAGATATTTGTTTAAGATCTAAAACTTTTTAAATGTCATTTAATCTGTGTACCTATCTATACAAAGAAATATTGTTTCAAATGTCCAATTTCGTGAGTACAATAAACGTCAGTGAAAAAATGATATATACCTAATACATGTTGTAGTATCAGATATGTAAAAACAACTGAAAGAAATACGTTTAGAAGTCGTAATATTATTTCGAATAGTAAATCAGATACTGGTCGAATTAATGTTAAAATGTTTGGCGTTTAACTTGATTTTTGGAAAAAAAAAATTCTATAAAATGTTTAAATTTGTACGCTTTTAATAATTTTTGTAAAGCTATTACGCGCGGTCTACACCGGCGCCGTAGAAGCGTAGCAAATATTATCTTAACCATTTATATTTGCTTCTAGCCAGAAGCTTTTTTTTGTTAAAAATTTTAACTAAAAATAATGATAAATTTAATAAAAAAATCGCTTATTATCGGTATCACTCGGTTAAATTTCTGATCCGCATTCTGTAAAAAACATCCTATGTTCTAGAAAAGATCCTTTCTTCGACATAGAAATCTACATGTACGTTTATGAAGACGGTTTTATTCCTAAGATGGTGATGACTAAGATTGAATGAAATACAAATATTTAAATAATTAAAACAGTCACTTTCATATTTGGATTGGATTTTGTGATTATGCAAACTAAAACTGACACAGGATGACAGTTTCGACATAATAAAAATATTATAATAATAATTATTTTTGTTTTTTTTTATTGCCGGAGTTTAGCAGGCAGGCAGACGGTCAACCTGATGGAAAGCGGTTACCATCGCCTATGGACATTTGCAACACCAAAGGTGCTACAAATGTGCTGCTGCTCTCGTAAGGGAAACTGGAACCTGGTCACTAATGCCGGAACACAACACAAGGTTGTTATAGCAGCATACTCTAGACCAGGGGTGTTCGCCATCTAGTAGAGCAAATACCCTACCACCTGCCTGTGGGTTGTTTTGTCGCCTCTTATGACAGGCCGCCCGGTCGCAGGAAATTGCATTTGTTCTGCGATCCTGCACGGATAATTATTAATAAAATTATTTAAAAAAAGTCTAGAATAGAAAAAATCCGTTTTCGAAAAATTGTTCGGATAAGAATAATTTATCATTAAATTAATCTACACTAGTATTATAAAGAGGAAAGATTTGTATGTTTGTAACGAATAAACACAAAAACTACTGGATCGATTTCAAAAATCCTTTCACCATTGGAATGCTACATTATCCATGATCAATATAGGCTATATAAAAGTTAGGGATCCTACTAAAACTGCAATAATGTAACTCATCAGTCTAAACAAACTACTTGGCGTTGGAATCGGGTTATACGATTTTGATGAAATTTTATGTGTGTTTAAGTGGAACCCAGGGTCGGCTTAGATTCACAATTAGACCAAGTAGGTGGTGCTGGAATCGGGTTCTAGATTTTTATTTTTTTAGGGCAGGACCACGTCTGCTGAGACCGCTAGTATAATAGGTTGGGGAAAAAATCTTTTCGCATATAGTATGTATGAACTTGTAATAAGATCTCTTTGACTATACCATTTGTATTTGGCTGGTTTTGGTATCATTAAAAAGTTTTAATTTTAAAGAAGACAATTCCAAATTAAAATTAGAAAAATGTGTGATTTTCATTTGTTTTTATTATTGTTAAAATGAGTGAATCTAATGAAGAAATTCGATACATTTTAAAAATTTGCTACAAAAAAAGTAAAAATGCAACACAAGCCGCGAAAAAATTTTGTGATGTTTATGGACCTAATGCAGTATCTGTGAGAGTAGCGCAAATTTGGTTTAAGCGTTTTCAATCCGGAAATTTTGATATCAAAGATGTACGTCGCTCTGGTCGCCCTGTTACGGACAAAATTGATGCCATTTTTGAAAAAGTGGAGCAAGATCGGCATATTAGTAGTTACGATGTAGCTGGAGAACTGGGAATTGACCACAAAACGGTTTTGGCGCATTTGAAAAAAGCTGGGTACACAAAAAAGCCCGATATTTGGGTGCCTCATGAGCTCACTGAAAGAAACCTAATGAACCGTGTACTCATTTGTGATTCTTTATTACGACGTAATGAAACCGAACCATTTTTGAAGAAGCTGATAACTGGTGATGAAAAGTGGATCACGTACGACAAACACGTGCTAAAAAGATCGTGGTCAAAGGCCGGTCAGGCTTCACAGACTGTGGCGAAACCCGGGTTAACTCGCAACAAGGTGATGCTGTGTATATGGTGGGATTGGAAGGGCATTATTCATTATGAGCTGTTACCGCCAGGCAGGACCATCGATTCTGAACTGTACTGCGAACAACTGATGAGATTATAGCAAAAAGTTTAGAGAAAGTGGCCGGAATTAATCAACAGAAAGGGTGTGGGTTTTCACCATGATAACGCTAGACCTCACACATTCTTAGCCACTCAGCAAAAACTACGAGAGTTTGGCTGGGAGGTGTTAATGCTTCCGCCGTATAGTCCTGACCTTGCGCCTTCAGATTTTCACCTGTTTCGGTCTCTACAGAATTCCTTAGGCAGTGTCAGGTTAACATCACAAGAGGACTGCCAAAACCACTTGTCCCAGTTTTTTGATCAGAAGCCCCATAATTTTTAAAGCAATGGGATCACGTCCCTACCTACAAGATGGCAAAAAGTTATCCAACAAAATGGCACCTACATATTTTAGTCAAATGTAAATAAACTTTATAAAAAAACCTTTTGATTTTTTATATAAAATGCGAAGAAACTTTTTCCCCAACCTAATATAATAAATAAATAAATAATATGCATCTTTTTAGCATAATTACCTGTGAACACGTGATTTGCGACTGTTTTCTATTGTTTACATGTTTTCAAATTTTAAACTAACTGTTTAGAATGACGTATTTTAAAATCAGTGAAGTGCGTGGCAGTCGACTTGCAGTGAAAGGCTGTGTAGAAACGACGCACTTCCACTGTTTTTGCCATTTGGCTAGGTATGTCAACAACTTCTCCACGGATCTTGTTTACCTTAATTAATATTTGTTGAAAGTGTTTTATATACTGACCTACCTTGATTTTCTTCGTATTTTTCCGTCCTCTAGTTCAAACTTTAGCGTTCACGGGAACTGCGTTATTTACAATTTTAGAAGCGGATATTTCGTCACCGTATTGACTTTGATTAAAAATAATTTAGGAACATTGTTATGATTTTTCAAGTTCCGACTAATATGGCCATGTACAGTGAATTATTTCTACACTTTTCAACCACTATTGACGGCCTCTGTGGCTAAGCCTTTGCCGGCGTACCTCACTGCAACGCAGAGGTTCCGGGTTCGATTCTTGGTATAGTAAATTTCGGAAACGTATTTTCTCCGTTATTTACTATGGTCTGGATGTCTGGGATCGGCCCCAGAGTAGTCCGTTGTATATTACCCATAACACAAGCGTAACTTGCTTAATTTAGGGATATACAATTTGTGTGTTTGTCTGCCGATTATTATTATTACTATTACTCTATATTTTTACTTCTTTTACAATTTCACACAACACCATCACATCATCATTGTTTAGTGACATAAGTATAATATTACTAAGAAGGTGCCTTCAGCTTCCTACCAAATTTTATTTAAATATATCAAGTGTTTTGAAGAAATA
Source organism: Dendrolimus kikuchii (assembly GCA_019925095.2). Taxonomy (NCBI): domain Eukaryota; kingdom Metazoa; phylum Arthropoda; class Insecta; order Lepidoptera; family Lasiocampidae; genus Dendrolimus; species Dendrolimus kikuchii. The sequence continues at coordinate 15,665,101 of CM034388.1, read as the reverse complement.
GGCACACGTGCAAAATTGTTCGGACATAACAATTTTAACAAGGGTTCCGTTTTGCTAAAATAGCTATGAAACTCTATAATCGAAAACGTTATATAAACGGACAAACTGACCAACAGACATGACGGTTTTACAAAGGTTCCGTCCATATATATCAGAATGGCCGCGGAAGCATATAAAAGGGATATTCAATTGCTTATGAAAATATCCGACCTCAAGAGTCCTCAAGTGTTTTAAATAGATTAAATTATTAAACGATAATAACATCTTTAATTTAGAGAAAACATAACGGTTTATTTTTCTTCTTTTAGAACTCTGCACGGTTAGTGTATCTGGCTAGTGTTAAGTATCCATGATTATTGCTTAAGAATAATCTGATGAATAATAATCTGTGAAGAATCGACTGTTGTCATGCGAGACAGTTCTTACGGCAGCTCGAAAAGTCACTAAACATTTGAGCCTTTCAACAAAACATTAATTTTTTATTTGCAATTAATTTCCTACAAACATTATTATTCTATGATACATTTTTTTGGAAATAAAACTGCACATTAAATCAATAACTCATAACAATTTTCGTTTTATCTATTTTTAATGGACAATACCTATAGTCAAAATTAATTGTTGTGTTCTAGGCGGACTGATGTTCGGCCTTCACCACCAGGAGGCGGCTGGTGGTCTCCATACGCAACCCCGAGGGCCAGTCACTTCCCTCAAGGAAGAACCTCTCACCAGAGCATGGATGACTCCAACCTCCTTAGTTGATAATACCAAGTACGTTTTATATACACCTAATGCCTTCTATATATACAACCAATGCCTTTTATATACAACCTATGCCTTTAATGTACAACCAGTGCCTTTTAATACAACCTGCCTAATTACTGCCACGGGTTGCCTGGAAGAGATCGCTTTGAGTAGGTAATAAGGCCGCCGTCTGATGTACTGCCAAAAAAGAGTTGTAATTATCTACTTTTATAATTGTTTATTTTGGTGAGTAATATAATAAAATCTATCTATTTAATTATGTGCTTGTATAAAACAAAAGTGCCTAAAACTTCTATCTAAATATACATTATATTTCATTACTTGTATATATAAACAAAATACAATCCCTAACCCCGATTAAGTTCATACAAATTGGCTTTATTTATACGGTTTTAACAAACCTTTTAGCAGCCCAAAAAGAGCAGCGCACTAAACGCATTACGTCGGCCAAAATTGTATTAGTCTTCCACAAACTGAGCAACCCGAAACAAAATGTGTCCCATTTCCACATTGAATTAACAGAAAGGGATTAAGTTCTGATCTGTAAGGGGACTATTTAAGGACATGCCAATCGATATTACATATGGTATTTATAAAACAAATGGATCCACAATTTATTTTTATCACGAAAAATAAGTACTGCTATATGACGTTAATAATTAAATTACGCTATAAATAAACTTTAAGCTAATATAAATAAAATTATGTCATTACAAAACTATCCTATAAATAAAACTAACTTATAAGTATATAAAAACTGTTAGATTTCAAATGAAATGACATATGCTCTTTTTACACAAGAAGAATATATCTATACATAGGTGAGTTTCCAAGTAGCTCTGGCTAAATCCGAAACTTGAAGAAATAGCGAATAATACTGAAAGGAATAACGGGGCCGATTTTAATGAAATCTAATAGCATCATTCAATTTTTGAGCAATCCATTTCATCATTCATCCATTAGGTCAGGAATCGTATCGGCTAATTTTGAAAAAGAACAGTATTATCTATTATATCAACTCATAATATTGCTGGTACGAATTAACGTCTGTGAAATAATGTATTAATACGTGAAACAAATTTTTGCAGCAACTTTTACCGTTGCGCACAACTGTGCGCCGCGAGGTGCCCGAGATTTGGTTTAATTGAAATTATTATTGAGCAGTTAACATTTATGTCTCAATTCTGTTACAAATACATTAAATCAAATAAAATATTTATTAGTTGATACAGACAAAGCACATAATAGTAAATAATTTAAAATTTTCATTGTTATACATAGATTCATGTCAAAGCCTATTCGAGAAAAACTTTGAGGCATAGATATCTTATAAACAACAATTAAATCCAATTAAAGCCTATAAAATGTGTCCTTTTTCACTTAAATTTTGACAGTTTTAAATAGAGCAGATTAAAAAACGACTGATAATTTTAGTTGACAACTCACAAATACCTATGACAATAGATCAAAATACTCTTAACAACTCTATTATCGCAACGGCTATGTCCAATCAGAGGCGAGCAAATTCCGCACGCCCGATAATGAACCGAGCCGTAACAAGTGTGTATTCATAAATGAAACGGCATTATAAATCATCGCGCGGTGTGGGGAGTGCTTTACCGGCAACGCTTGGTTTATTGGCAAAATTTATATGAACGCGACTGTGCGCGCGAGATGAGGGGTTAAAATGATGCGCGATTTGTCGGTGAAGTCGTGCTAACTCGAATAAACCTTTGAGTGAAGTTCTTAAATATGTGTAAGATTTCCTGCATACAAGAATTTATAAGCGTCGCTTTGAATTTTATAATTTCAACGTGTGCAAAGTAGAAAAAATATGCGTAAGTGCTTTAAGCACAGTTATATAATAATATATGCAAGTCTGTTACTCTTAAAATAAAATAGAATAATAGGAAATAGTTAAGAATAAAAGATAAATTATAAAAAAGAAAACGAAAAGGTAAATGATATTTTACCTTTTATTGATATTTTTATATATCTAACAATCTTATTTATCAGTACACTTCCTGCAAGGAAGCTTTCTTTAGAGGTGACAAGCGTCCCTAGTTTTCATTATTTGCCTATGAATCCTTAAAAATCCTTTAATCGGAAATACCCCATACATTATAAGGCTGTAATAGGACAATGAAATTTTGTTCAAACGCATTTTCGTTGAATAAATTTTTAGAACTCTATTTTCTGAGATTTCCATCTTATATTTTAAAAATTCGAAGGGATATATAATTTTGAAGACTTTGGAAGCAAATAAGTTACTATTGAAGTCATTTAATAAATAAATCATTAAATAGTGACGTTTTGATTTTTTATGATCTCTGTGCATACTTATGTATATGTAGGTACCCACACTATTTTTGCACTGCTATTTAAAGTAACATCACTGCTATATTCAATCTACATGGACTTAGTAGTTGTCAAGATCCCTTCCCCCCTTTTACTTTTGAACTATAATAAAATTTCAAAAAAATAACCAAGATTATAGAGCTTAACAACACTATCAACAAAAGTTATAGTGAATTCAATCCACTGGGTAGTTTCGATATTTTAAGTATATTCTATTATTTATGTCTTATTCTCTCTATTTTTCTCCATTTGTTTAGAATCTTAAGCCTGATTTTCTTTTATCAATGAGATAAAGGAGTGAATTTGTTACTACAAACGAGTATTTGTGTAACAATAACGTAGGTAAATATGGTAATACAAAACATTACGGCATTGATGTTAACCAAGTTGAATTAGTCGAGTATTGTTGTTTGTTCTGGACACCCCCTAGTGACATCTGGCGTGTTTTATATGAACCTATTTTGTCAGTAAAATGTTTACTTGCTTGTTTGAGTGTTTGTGTGGCTTGTTTGAGTTGTTTATTGAAAGTTTGATGCGAAACAGTAATGAATTTAGACTATATTTACGACTATTTTGTCATACCTTCATGATGTATGTAGCCACGTCTCAATTTAACGACGCGGATTTAAGTCCTGAGCTATGTAAATACTATGTAATGACGGAGTAAGAAAACGTGAAAAATTCTGCAATTTGATATTACCTATGTTTGAAACCCGTCAACCGGTTTAGGACAAAAGTGGCATTATAACGTCCGTTTTTTTATCCTCTCTCTGGACGAACGGGGTTGTCCGGGATTTACTGTTTTCGGGGTTTTAATATTTTAGTTTTTATTTTCTTTTTTTCTTTTTCCCAAATGTTCTTTTTGTTCTTATTTTTTAATTGCTGTTTTTTGCTCTTTTGTTTCCTTTTTTTTCCTTTGATCTTTATTTCCAAAAATATTTTTACAAATCTTCTTAAGTCTATTCCAGTTCTTTTGTATTCTAATTTTACCTTTATACTTTCAAAATATTTTACAAAAATAAGTTATTACAATTAATATATCTCGTCTTCTAAGTTTAGACTATTTTACTACTTTCCAAGTTTTTTGTTTTATTCCAATTAAATATAAATATATATATAATCGATAGACGCTACATTCCTTATACTAGACTGCGTCCGCTGCAGCGGCAAGCCTCTTATATTCTATTTTACTCTATTACTATTTTATACAATACTATTTTTGTTATCTATCTATTTTCCTTCTATTTTCTTATATAATATATTACATTCTTATTTGCTACTTATGTTTTATTTGCTTTTTTGGGTTTTTTGTGTTTTTTCGGACTTAATCTACTGTATCTTATGTGTTACTCTTTATTTATTGTACATTATGTATATATTTTATCATATATGATAATTATACAGATTATCTATCCTATTATATAGTTTTATTCCTCTCTACAACCTTCTTGACTATCTTGAGACAGTATGCTACAAAGTCCTCAACATTATGTTTCGACATAAGGTCCTCCATGTTTCTAAACTTAATTTCTATGTGTTAAGCTTGCTCTCGCAGTCATGCCTCTCTCGAGAATATGCCGGGCACCAGAGAATCAAGTGCGGGACATCTTCTATCTTCTCTTCATCGCAGATGCACGAGGGATTCTCTTTGCACCCGAACCGTTTCAGGTACTGCAGGAATCCCCCGTGCTATAACGTCCGTTTGAATAAAAGTGGAGAGCCTCGTGTCCAGCTACTATTTACGAATAGTTAAGTCTGTGTGTAGTGATATGTGAATAGACAAGGTAAGGGAATTAGTATACATATTATACATCAGAGAAGCAGCATTGCCATCCAGCATGGTAAAGCAGCCACCCCCTCCTGGACACGCTTCCCTCTGGCAGTGATCTGATACATAGTAATTACATAGTCTGTAATTTTATTACATTGTGCACATATTATAACTGAGATGAGAATGTTGAGATGGTTATGTGGTGTTACAAGAATGGAAACGTGAGAAATGTTTGTATAAGAAGATTTTTGAAAATTGCACTCGTGACTGACTAATTGGGAGGAGATAAACTAAGGTGGTATGGGCATGTGATGAGGATCATTGAAAGTCATGTGACAAAAAAAATATTAAAATTGGAAGATTGATAGGTGGGTACAAAAGTAAAGGAAGACCAAAAAATTGATGGATGGATTGTATGAAGGATGATATGATGATATCTGGTGTGACCGAGCACGTAAGCCAGAATAGAGGAGTATGGAAGGAATAGACAAATTGTACTGGCCCCAAATAATTGAGAGAACGTGAAAGAAAGGATAGAGATTTATAACTTAGTTTATCTATACTAATGATATTATAAAGAGGAAACATTTGTATCTTTGTATGTTTGTAACCTATAAACTCTTTTGAGTTACTGGACCGATTTCAAAAATTCTTTCATCATTCGAATGCTACATTGTTCTTGATTAATATAGGCTACGTCAATAATGTAATATGACATTTCGTAACCCATCAATTTAAACAAAACACTTGGAGCTGGAATGGGCTTTACGATTTTGATGGAATTTTATGTGTGTGTGAGTGGATTCCGGGGTGGTTTAAATTCACAATTAGACCAAGTAGGTGGCGCTGGAATAGGGTTCTAGATTTGTATTTTTCAAGGCCGCAAGTCTCCGAGATTGCTAGTTTGTAATAAATTAATAATTAAATAAACTCCCATAATGGCCGTGGTCTTGCAATGACGAATGTTGACAGATAACCGGCCGTCAGCGATGACAGGGTCATTTATTAACCGGAGTCAAAATCATTAACTCGCCGCACCCCAACGATTAGACAGTGTTTTAAATAAATTACATTAAGGTATACTGGTAGTGATATACATGGAAGTACATCGTACACGCGACGAGTAATTGTTTGGACAATTTTTAGTCTTTTACAGTTTTTCGTATGTTAAAATGAAATTAACAAGTCTAATATAATTTTATTTTCAATTTATATTGTATATTTAAACTATCTTATGGAAGAACAATAAAATAAATGACAATTACCTATTTCAAAATGTAAATCTTAAAAACAATACCGTACAGGTCATTCTCATTTCGCGCTTTTGACGTTTTAATATTTAAAATTTATTTTTAGCCAAATACTTAAGTAGACCTTAGAAAGACTTGCAATTTTATCACCTAAAATATGTTTTTAATAATAGAACATAAAAACCGAGACAATAAATATCTTTGGCGCCATCTATTCAATTATGAATAACCCTTTTGAAAGAGCCTGTAAACCTCGTATAACTATTATAAATATGAGGATTATAGTTATTATAACTTAACACGGGTGCTACCTTTAAGTAAAGTTGAGTTTTATGGCCGGTTCCTGTATCTTAGCAAACACTCATTTGCCTCACTGTCGGTTAAAATTTGATACATGCTGTATATATCCGATTTCTACCGATGGTAAAGTAAGTGATTGTATTTGGATATTAGGTTCACGAGCATTGTGATCTCAGTTGTCCTGTATATTATTAATTGGCCTAAACATCAACCAGTGTTACAAAAAGTTTCCTATACTAGGTCTAAAGTAAACGTGAAAAATCACGCCAAAGATTGACAAAGCGACTCCTATCATGTAAGCGGAAAAAGCACTGCACGACCTAATCGCATACGCGCTGCCGAAACGGTGCGCGATAAATAAAACAATGGTATGTTGCTCGCGAGAGTATAAAATGGCAATCGCGAAACCAATTTGTTTACGCAAATTCTGTAGCGGGGAGAGATGAATGGGGCCTGCCTGTTAATGTTCAGCTCTAGTGATGCCTGTATCTTATCGATAACATATTTCCTGAATATTGTTAAAATGTAGACTTAATAAAACACGTGAAGAGAAGTCTTGTTTTTTAAATCTCCTATAGTCCACGCACCTTTAAAAAATGTAATGTTTCGACTTTTGTTAAAGCGAATTAAGTTCGCTGTGGGGGGGGGGGGGTGTTAAGTGGAGCAGGGGTGTGGAGGGAGTGAGTGTCATGTATTTTAAATTAACTCGGTGAAAGAAACGAGCATACTTGTATCTTTTCTACTTAATAGTCAACTTACTACTTAACAGTTTCGCAAGGTACCTCGATTCTTAAAAAATGCAATTGTAAATCGGGCCTTAGGTATATGTATGGCGGTCATTACTAATTTTTTTATGAAGTGGCATCCTTACTAATATTATAAACGCGAAAGTTTGTAAGAATGTATGGATGTATGTTTGTTACTCTTTCACGCAAAAACTACTAAATGGATTTGGATGAAAGTTTACAATAATATACCGTACACATCAGAATAACACATAGGCTATAATTTATAAAGATATAGTGTGAATTATCCAAAATTTATGGATTTTCCATCACTACGCGGGTGAAACAGCGGGCGCATCTAGTATAAAATAAATATAACTTCACTGTCAACCTCTATTTTATTATATTACTACGTATAATGGCTTCAACACATTCAGCGTTGATTTTATTAACGTCATAGTTTTATTAAAAAATGACACGTCTACAAATTCTATGTGTACTGATCCATAGTTCTTGGGAAAAATGACAAACAAAGAACTGTTTTTATCTTAGTTTATGAATCGATTTTAGGCTAGAAGATATATTTCTATAATGTTATTTTACCAGATTTTAATTGTACATTGAAATCACCATGTGTTCTGGTTGTAAAATAATTAACTACATAACAAAGAATACATTACATGGAAAATTTAACAATCATACATGTTTTTGTTTAATAATATGGTAGCAGTGTCAAAAAAGGTTTAACTGTAAAAATGGAAAAAACAGTAAATGACTTGCAAAAACTAAATTCAATAACGGCAAAGCAATAAATCAATTTCAAAGTATTATCATCTGTTCTTTTGTTTATGATTTTTTGCGGTTTGCAGCAAATGATCGGTTATAATATGCTTTTGCCACCTCAAGGAAGCACCCTATTGACAAATTTGTGGGTTGCAAGATGCAAATATATGAAAGATTTATGACCTTTTTTAGGGGCTATGAATAGGACTGTTTGCATGCAGATGTCTTTTGATTTTTGTTTATGGTCATATTGGTTAATAATGATGTTATATTTCGAACTTAATTTAAATATAGCATACAAAAGATTAAATCAGTAAAAACGAGGTTTTGGACTCGTTCTCTGGTCTAGTATATTTGGGAAATGATCGTTCTTTTACTTAATCTGATCTGGACATTAGTGGGATCAGCATCAGTTGTATTCAAAGATATCTAAATATCTGTGATAGTATCCATTGTATATTGTCCAGAAAACAGTCGAAGATTACTTATATTTGAAATATATATAATTTATTTATATGGTCTCGTTTGTCGATACGACACTACCTATATGTAATGATTGTAGATATGCATATGTATATTATGTAGTTATGTAAATAATATCAGCTTACAGGCTTCCCACTGCTGGGTAAGGACCAGCCTATTTTAGAAGGACGGTTGGTATATACACCTGCTATGCCCGTTTACATTCCTGATCTCGATGTACTTGGTTACCTCACGATGTTTTTGTTCGCCGTCAGCACGTATTAATTGTATGAATACTTCCGAACTGGCGTTCCAAACCCATCATTAAACGAAGACTGGTTTTTAGCTACTATGCCTTATCATAGAGCTTATGAGATTAAGCAGATAAGATGCATTTCCACTTCATTGTTAAATGATAATAATAATACATTTGAGCCGTTTTCAAAAGCCCCATTTGACGAACCTATCATATTATAAATACGGACGATGTAACTTTATACTAATTGTTTTTTACTTATTTATAGCAGCGTGGGTGTTGGTCGCGCGCACTTCGAAAAGCAACCGCCCAGCAACCTGCGCAAAAGCAACTTCTTCCACTTCGTAGTAGCGCTGTACGATCGCGCCGGACAACCGGTTGAGATCGAGCGCACTGCCTTCATTGGCTTCATTGAAAAGGACCAGGTGAGACAAAAAAATATAGAAAAAGTGAGAACAACATGCACTTCGAAACACAGCTGTACTCCATAGGGTAAAGCGGTTATTTCAATACGCTGATATTGGGCCCCTTTCTATAAAGCATAGTAAAGTCATGGTAGGGTAATAAAAAAGAGCGAGCCGAGAAGGTTATCTATAACATAAGCGTTTTTCTTGATTTAAATTACCGTTTTGCTCATTTGGGCTGTAACGCGGTATTTTCTCTACTTTCACCTTCTCCCGATCCTTTAGGGCTGGGTACAGTATGTCTTTTCCTTCTATACTCCTCTATTCTAGCATACGTCCTCAATCACGTACAAATATTTGCGTCATCTTTTACACAATCACCTTTAAAGATGTATTTCAACTAAATTGACAATGCCTGTATTAGCGTACACAAGTTAGTATTTGTACATGCTATATTCATGTACGTATTTGTGTTAATAGATATAAAATCTTTTTGACGAATTTAAGTTTTGTATACATATAGCAAATTATCTGTGACTTCGTTTATTCAATATTTTAAATTAAATATTTTTCAACACACTTGCTCATAAAGTGGCTCTATGGTCACCGCAATTAGGCACAGAATGACACCCATTATCAAACTGTGAGTAAAAAACATTATAACTCACTAGTGAGTTATAGATTATTTTTTTATTTTTATTGGTTGAGTTGCTTTGTTCTTAAAAAAGTTGTTATTCAAAAAAAAAGATCGTGTTCTATAGAACAAATAAATTGATGTTCCTATTGCTTGCTCATTTCATGCAACTTCTTATTTAAATAGATAATTTTAACTCGTACGTGTTTAATAAATAAAACTTTCACTCATATATAACTTTTTTCTATCTACTAAATAAAATAAGTTTTTGTTGTTATTTTATTCACAAGTGTGTTGAAAAACGTCGTATGATACACGTGTGTATTGATGATTACCGTCCTCGGCTCTCTTAAGACCCTCGCCTACGGCTCGAGTCTCAATGGCGCCTCGGCGGTAATCATCAATGTTACACACTAGTACCATAATGTACTATTAATACATTAGTATATGTAATATCATATGCAATATGCAATATCAAAATGCTTAGCAGTTGGAGTTTTCAATAAAACGTAATTTTTAAAATATTTCAATTTGCTAGACTTAATGAAGTACGTAGACTGTCTTGGACTTCCTACATAACATGTATAAGTATTTTAATCGACGTGTGTGTCATAGAGATATATTTAAAGACTTCCTGACGACTTTAAAATATCGTTTAAATTTTCTACAATAGCCACGTATTATTGTTGGTTTATTAATAAATCCGCAGTAAATGATATGTATCGCGATTGAAGATGTCCATCAATCAGCATCGCAGCGACATCATGTCCATTGTGTATACAATGCTTTATTTACATAATGCCAATGCGGGCTCGTGGCTTAGTTGGTGGCATGCATGTGTTAGAAGTTATTATAGGAAATAATAAAAATTTGTTCGACGAAGTTTAAACCTGGAGTTGGAATAATAACGTCTAAAATTGGACATACATTTATAATAGATCGTAACGTGATTGGAGATGTTAGTAATAAAAACAGTAGATATACGATTCTATACACTATTTTTCTTTGGATCATTTTCATACAATTACAAAGAGGATTTTCGCAACGAATTTCACTATTTAATGATATTTAAACGTTTTAGACAACTTAAGACACATCTAAAGTTAGATACTACCATAGAAATTTTTTTATATTAATCATCTAAAGACACAATTTAACTAAAATTTTATTTAAAAAAAATATCTTAGGAGAGGAAAACTAGGTATAGTAGGTAATATAAGAAATCTCTATTCCGTGCAGGAACGGAGAAAGAATACAAAATTTCCTGCGGCCGGGAGGCCTGTCGAAGAGGTGACGAAACAACCCACAGTCAGGTGGTAGGGTATCGGCCCGTCTGGATGGCTACCACCCCTGATCTAAAGTATGCCGCCATAACAACCTTGAGTTGCGTTCCGGCATTAGTGGCCAGGTTCCAGACTGCCTTAAGAGAGCAGCAGCGTATTTGTAATACCTTTGGTGTTGCAAATGTCCATAGGCGACGGTAACCGTTTTCCATCACGTGGGCCGTCTACCTGCCTGCTGAACTCACGCAATAAAAAAAAATCTCTTAGATGAATTCAGATGATAATCGTATTTTCCACAATTTAAGAGCCTATGAAGACCTGTTTCAAATCGATGTTTGACAATATTAACTCGATTTCATGGAATTTATTCAATAATATAAGTATAATGTACGAACTAAGCAAAAAGTAAAATAATTTCAATAATTTATCTGAGAAATGCGTTAATAAGACTTTTTATATATTTTTTTCGAATTATTCGTATTACTTAGTTTCGCGAGTTTGATATAGTCGGTTTTTTAAAAATCTAAGAACCGACTTTAATGTATATTGGTTATAAATTATTGCGTACAGAACAATTAAACTCACTTTCCATTCACGTAACTATGGTATATCCATTTTAATTAGGTTAGTTACATGTTGGATACACGTGTAGTACAAAAATATTATGTATAATATCAACAATACCTACAAAGTAAAATAAAATATTGCTCATTGAATGTTAGATGTAGGTTACATTTTGTCACGGCTGCACGCTAGAGGGCGCGACGCGTTCACACGTCTTGTTTGTCGCCGGGCGTTTAATTATTCACACGGTAAACATTCATGTCCGCGTTTTTACGACACGTGTGGCCCGCGCTTTATACCGTATCTTAGCAACTGTGTGTGACAATGCTTTGTTATTAACGAGTACATTCAGCTTCATATTTTGGTATTTGAATTCCTCGAACCAGTAGTGAAAGGTTAAGGTAAGGTACATCATAGTACTCTCCATAGTTTTTGCCAAAGTAGCCTTTTCATTGGTAGGTTTAATTGATGTTAGGATAAATAAAATGCGTGTCTATAGCCTTACAACGAGGTAAGCTAAAGAACGATGACGAGAAACAAAAAAAATGTAAAGCTCTCTATGCTCTAGAAATAAATAGGATTTAATACTTAGCTAAACTATGTGAAGCTGTTATTGACATTACATTAAAAATACATACATACATAACTTTACGCCAGTTCCCTTGCGGGGTAGGCACGAATAACAGAGCGCCATTTAGGCTTATTCTTACACACCTCATTAGGAATATAATCTCATACTGTTGTGTGTTACTAATTTTAACCTTCTATTACTTTTGAACAAGTAAGCTAATTAGAGACAGATAATCATAACAATATAGTCTTATGAATTCTTTGTTTTTTTGTTAAATAATTATTTCTCTCTTTTCTTTCACGTTCTTCTAATTTGGGGTCGATACAATGTCTTTTACTTCCATACTCCTCTGTTCTGGCATACATCCTCTGTTACACTACAAATCATCTTGTTATTATTCACACAACCCATCCATAAATCTGCAATTAGTATTTACGCCTCTTATTTCGATTGGAAAAAAAAACTTATCAATCTTCACATAGCTAAATGAATGACTGCAAAATACTTAGAAATATCATAGTTAGTAGTTTTTTTATCTGACATTTCCATATCTTCGAAAAACTTTATCTTTGCAGACAGAAATTTGATTAAATATTGCGTTCAATACAAAATGAGAAAATCATCAACACTTAAAATTCAGTAATCGGAAAGTATGCCTAATTTGCCAAAAGTGAAATAAAGCACCAACAAAATTTGTTGTTTCCGTGACGTGATTTTACCTCAATTACATTTACACATTACAAGTGAAGGGGTCGCAAGTCTTACTTTCCTTTTTGGTTTTATCGTCAGCCGCAACATAAAAAGTTTTGACTTTGTTGCACTTTCCAAGTATGTATATTATAATTTTTTTGTTTGTTACCAGGAACCTGACGGACAAAAGACAAATAACGGTATCCAGTATAGACTGCAATTACTTTATGCAAATGGTGAGTAATTAAATGCTTTTACATTTTATAAAAACAATTCAATGAATTTTATAAATTATCGAACTCTTTGCTTGATGGTAAGTGACGCCATTATTATAGGTGGACATATAATGCTTCTGCAAGTCGCCTGATTCATCATGAAACTAGTACATTGATGTGTGAAACCAGCCAGTTTGAATTGAAGTATGGACCGAGTTGACGTAAAAACATACAACAAAAATTGTTATTAAACTAGGAAAATACTTCAAACTAGGGTATTCGTCCATATTTGACTTGAAATTCCCACGAGATTCCCGGGAATATAAAGTACCGCAACTGTTGTTTTAGTGAAAACTTTGTCGGACTAAGCTAATTTTTATGCATCCGAACAACTGCAAACCGCTCCCGGGAAAAATTCCCGCTAGATTCTCAGGACAAAAAGTAGCGTAGATTTTAAGTGTAAAAAGTTGCAGCCGATGAGCGAAAACTGCATCGAAATGGGCCCAGTAGTTTTTACGTGAATCACGAACAAACAGACAAGAAATCTTTAAGAAAATGCATTGTGTTCTCCATCGTTTATATGTGTTTGTTGTATTTTTAGAATGTTATAATATTATAGATATATATAAAAGAACAACAATTACCAACCACCACAAATAAATAAACGTGTGCTTGAGGAATATGAAAAAAGAAATGAAAGTAATTGTGCAAAAAATAACTGGATCCGGTTCTGATTGACGTTTACAAATCTACAAAAACTTTAATGCGATTATGCTATAAGCTGATCTCGTCATATCAATGAGTATTAAGTTTATCGTCTCATCAAATACCTGTTGTATGTAGCGTTGACACTCTGGCGGCGTCCCGTCTTTCAAGTACGTCCGTTACCGCCGGCTCTGCTGCAGCCGGACAGGAGGCCCTCAAGCGCCGCAAGTACGCCGCTATCGGCAATAGTTACACATTTGCGACGTTTGGGGTGGAAACTCTGGGTCCGTGGGGTCCTACAGACATGTTTGAAGTGCACAAATCTGTCGTACGTCGTCTATGGAAGCTGTGTAAATATTGTCTTTACTTGACGCGTATTGTCGTCTTGCTCAATTCTATTATCAACAATATAGTATGAGTTTAGGGATTGTTTCACAATAACCTTTGTCTATATATGTTTATTGTAACTAAGCGAAAATTTGCCGCAGATTTATCCTAATATTATAAATGTAAAAGTAGCTCAGTTTATTACCTTTTCACAACTAAAATACTAAACTAACTTGAATATAATTTGGCCAAAAAGATAGATTTATTTTAGACACACTACTATGATTAAAGGTACGATTTTTAGCATTCTTATTGGACAACTGTTTATAAATATATACATCCAACTCCAGGCCCTTTCAAGCGAAATTATGAGTTTAAATCTTGAGCAATATTGCCTTATTCATCAAATGAAAGCATATTAAAAAAAATCTATTAGCACTTGAAAACAATAGTCAAATGTATTCTTAATTTAATCGATATTCTTTAGAAAACCTTAATAATAGTTAGCCCATAACGCTGTATTTATTAAAGGGCTCGAGCTTGTATTTATCGGGGAATAGACAGTGTACCCGCCGTACTTGTCGAAGTTGGATTGGTGGGTTTTACACATCGGTTATCTCTATGTAAAGGTTTTCCTTTACCATCAGCACGTGGTAATTGTAGCAATATGCACATTAGATCTGAAAACTGTATAATGGTGCTTGCTTTCCTGCTAAGATTCGAACCCACATCCTTAGAGTTTGGGACGTGAGTAGAAAACCTTAGTAGTCTCTAAACCAATGAACATTATTGAAAGTACTTTTAAAGCATAGCAAATATCTTTAAACCTACATCAATATCACAAATGGAGTTCAAAACCAAATCATGTATTCTGACATCGTCGTCAACAAAGACCGTATATGCGACGGCTGCATTGTAAATATTAGCCGTCTTGGCCTTTAGTGCTCGGATAATGGAAAATTGGCACAGAATGGACTAGCTCTTACACTATGAATATAGCAGCTAGCTCTCCGACTATAATGCGGTGTTAAGAGCTGTATTATGTTGTGTTAGTTGACTGAATTAGGTGCATTAAAATATTAAGGGGCTTTAGTGTAGAATTTTACGTTGCAATTTTGTGTTTATATAAGAATATTTTTATCTGTGTGACATGATAGTTAAAGCTTATTTACTTATAACTGTATGAAAATTGTATTCCTGAAACAAGTTAATTTATTGTAATATTAGTATCGCATAACTGAGGGCAAATATATTTAATGTATGTACAAAATAGTAATAAAGTAAAGACTGTCAGAATACATACATACATACATACATAACTTCACGCCAGTTCCCTTGCGGGGTAGGCACGAACAACAGAGCGCCATTTAGGCCCATTCTTACACACCTCACTTGCTTCTTTGACATTCATAACTCTTGTCATGCACACTCGTGTGTTCTTAAGGCTCCTGACTGTCAGAATAAATCTATAATATTATAAAATTTTAAACATGCCGTGTCTGTACATTGAAGCTATTTAAGAAAACAACTTGAATAAACTATACCTATATAAACGATGGAGAACCCGATGCAATTTTTTTAGATTTCTTGTCTATTTGTTCGTGATTCACGTAAAAACTACGGGGTCGATTTTGATGCGGTTTCCGCTGATCGACAGCTAATTCTTAGACTTAAACTCTGCGCTACTTTTTATTCCGGGAAACCCGCGAGATTATTTCTGGGAATGTTTTAAAATGGCCAGGCTAAAAAAAACGAATCCCAATGTGATTTGTTTTACTGACCAATAGCAAATTTAATGTAATAAAATGTGTGATTTTTATCTTAGGAATCCCGCGGGAATTTTCCCAGGAGCGGTCTTTAGCTGTTCGGGTGCGTAATAGATAGCTTATTCCGAAAAAGTGTTCACTAAAACGATAGCTTACATCCTTTTTCAAATACTGCAGTATTTTGTCTCGGGAATCCCGCGGGAATTTCAATTCAAGCATAGACCAAGCAGCGGCCTTATCCTAGTAGATTATAATATAAGCAAAAGTTTGAATCTTTACAAGTTTTCTTAGTATACTTTATATTTAAATTTGTCATAGGAAAAAGAAAAGCGACAGAACACGTGTGGAGGTAATTTCAGGAGGTTAACAAATTGTGCAATGTCTGCCGCTACGGCGGACTACGCTCGTAGTCTGTAGCTTGCTACGATGTTTATTGCTACAATGTGTAAATGTTACCGTTTTATAGATGGTAGATAAACAAGCGAAAATTATACAATATGTCAAATATATTATTGTATACTTTTGAGGTTTAATAGCTAAATGACTAAGGTAAGGCATGCGACCTGCATTCTGATTAAATGGGTTCGGACCCAGGTCGGGGAGCATGCATATCTTAGGCAATTTTCTGATCTGCAGCATGTTACAATTGAAAACTTGCGTAGAATACCAATTTGTAAATCTCATCAGTTCTTCTTGAACAATGAGTGTGGTAGGTACGTATTATACATGGCCTACGGTCTTTGCTCTAAAGTGAGAAACCCAAACACACCAGTGAGACGTTTGTGGTCTGTTATTTTTTTAATTTATAATTATATAGGAATTAGTAATTTAACATCTTTGTTTGATTGAATTGGTATTATACACTGCTAAATAAATAAAAAATGTGGTTTTTGTTGACAGGTATTAGACAAGAGCAAGACATATTCGTCCGTCTCATCGACTCTGTAACAAAGCAGGTGAGATCCTCATTTAATACAAGTAGTCTATGTGCGAGTCCGACTAACACAGTGTGGATATTAAAATCTTGGTGAATTAGATTAGACTCCCATAGAATTAATAATAACCATAAATAAAAATTAAAACATAATAATAACAAATGATCAAGTTGGTGGTAAGCTAAATAAAAATTTAACAATATTCTTTGACACTTGACGACACCTTTGTCTTAATAATAGATAATAGTGAAAATTAAATAAAATACCGCGCTTAAAACCGTTAAAACATTGTTTTGTTATATGTGCTAGTGGTGCAAACATAAGAAAATATAATAAATTTAAGCGTTTTTATTAACATGTCTTTAAATATTTATAATTATACAATGGATTTTGGTTATAACGAAGGGACCATTATAATGTCGTCGCTATACCCGGAAGTTGCTATATGTAATGGTAGAAAGAAAACAATATTTATTGTTAGAAAATACCTACAGCCACGAAATTCTTATACCTAACTAGTTAATAAAACTACGTTTTAACTTTATTATCGTTTATTTAATTTGTGTTTACCGACGTTTCGGCCACTTTTCAGTGGCCGTGATCACGGAAGACAAAGATGTCAAGTGTCAACGAGTATTGTAAAGTTTTATTTAGCCTACCGCCAACTTATTAATTTTAATTATTTAGTATTAATTTTGTTTATGGTTCTTATTTACTCTATGGGAGCCTATTCTAATTTACTACCGCTTCGCAACATGTTATGGCTTGAAGAGAAGAAGCGGCGCCAGAAACTTTTCAGCAAACATTCCTAACTCCAATAATTTTATATAATTTTAAAAGGGGTGGAAGGAGAAATAAAAGAAATTAAATTAGGCTCCCATAGAGTAAATAATAACCATAAACAAAATTAAAACTAAAAAAAATTAAATGAACAAGTTGGCGGTAGGCTAAATTAAACTTTAACAATATTCGTTGACACTTGACGTCTTTTTGTCTTCCGGCCACTTATCACGGCCACTGAAAAGTGACCGAAACGTTGGGAAAACAAAAATTAAATAAATTACCGCGCTTAAAACCGTTAAAACGTAGTTTTATTATGTATACAAGTCGCGAAAACTTAAGAAAATATTACCTAACTAGTTGTCCAGGCAGACGTTGTCCTGCCGTGAAAAAATAATTTGGGACCCGATCCCAGCGCCACCTACCGGTTCCAGTTGTAAATCTAAACCATCTGGGGACTTTGGGTGGGACTCAAACACACACAAAAAGTTTAATCAAAATCGGTAAAGTCGTTCTCAAGTTATGTGCGTGCATACATTTCTAAGATTCATTTTTATATATTAGATATCTCTTTATTTTAATATCATAATATTAACCGATTCCTAGATTTCATTTTATATAGCTGTCGCTATAGCCAAATTATTTTCCTCTAAAAGTATACCCTAATTTCAAGGGCTTAAAATGTTACGTCGTTATAACCAAAAACTCGTTACAACCGAGGTCGTTATAAGTGAAACCCACTGTATATATGAGGAGTCGAAAGCTCTGCTCCGCTATCACTGTTTATCCACACATCGATATTAGTCTTATGTATTTTTACTATAATTTTTTTTCACAAATTCAGCAATATTAACAGGGAAATTATTTTTATAATATACAAATATATTAGATAGATCGATAACACTTTATTATACACCAATACAAAATTAACTTAAATATGTTATCATTTATTTCATTACGACCAATTCATAATCGGTTTTATTTAAATTGGCTAATTTTAAAAACCAGTACTTTTTTAAACCAGCGAGGCTCACGCCCGCTTGTCACTGGCGGTGTCTAACGTATAGTCATAGCAAAACTGTAAGGCCAGTAAGTAAACACGTGTCGTCCACGTGCCGGTCGGTCGTCAGATTGTCATCGCCGGCGCTCGATTAGGCCATAATCCCCACGCCCCTACACCAAAAGAATTGAATTGCGTACGAGCACAATCATTACCATTATCTCGTGTTACAATTTCATTCCGGTCCACGTTTAAAGTTACATGTCTGGCGTCGAGCGCCGACTATTGTTGTGTGATGAAATTTTATATTTTGATCGACACTTTCGTAAAGGGTTATTCTGTTGATAAATTGTTTGAGTTTAATTGAGTAAGGGATGAAAGTTGTTATCATTAAATCATTTTGAGAGACGAAATCTTCTCGAGTCATGCATGTTTACATTTTACTGGTGATAATAATACATTAAAGTTCAGCACCACTTATATCGCCAGACTAGCTAACATTTTTTTTTATTCTTCTCTTTTTAAATATCTAGAAAATATTGTAAATATGGTTTGTTTTGTAATTGTATTTTTTGGTGTCCAATAAAGCGTTATCTCTCTCTCTGTCTCTCTCTCTCTCTCTCTCTCTCTCTCTCTCTCTCTATATATATATATATATATATATATATATATATAATGAGCTTTGTTACAATATCACTTATATTTTAAACTAGGATATGCCCGCGACTTTTGTCTACGCACTAATTGTGATTCCCGCGGGATTTTCGGGACACAAATTACCGCAGTATTTGAAAAAAATGTAAGCTATCGTTTTAGTGAAAACTGTGTCGGATTAAGCTAATTAAAGGAAGTAACAGCTAAAAACCGCACCCGGGAAAATTCCTGACAGACAGACTGAGGAACAGACAAACAGACAAGTAATAAAAAAATACACCATCTTCTCCATGGTTTACATAGTGTATTATAGTTGTTGTTTTTTTTTAATAGCTTCAATGTACAGACACGGTATGTTTAGAATTTTATAATATTGTAGATTACAATACAAATTACAGAGCACAAAATGTATAATAATCAATTTATCAACAAGCCAAACACTTTATTGTTAGACAACCGTCATTCTTGTTATTTTCATCCTATGTTTATTGTATTTGTTCCTTTTTCACAGCATTGGAATTAAACCAATTATAATGAAATATACATATATGTATTTTTGATACCAGGAGAGGACATACATTATTCATGTTCCGCAAAAGGGATAGTTACCGCGTGATGCAGATCCGAGAGTGAATTTGTGTGGAATATGTTTTTGTTATAAATTACTAAATTGAACTTTCATGCAACACAGCTTGTCCATGAATTTTAAATAGTGTTAAAGACGCGTTACATTCAAATTATAGTACTGTCAAAGAACATTTGATATACTGTTGAAATATCAACTATTGGAGTGGTTAACGTACGCGCTGCAATATTCATGGTACTTTCAAACTTCTGTTTAAGTTGCTGTAACTGATACTAAACAAAGAATTTATTAGTTATTTGCTTATGAAAAAATTCGTGACAAGATACATAGTAAACATGTTAGATGTTTTGTTCTTAACGAATTATCACAATAATAAATATTATTGTTAAAATCGTTTTTGAATCAAATATTTCGAATCAAATAAAGCCATGTTCGCTCTTACCCGCGTATTGTCTCACCTATAAGCCCACAAATAACAATTATTAACGAAAACATCATGAAACTTCGCGAGAACACCTCACATATATAATTTCAACACGTCCCAAGCTCTTAGTGTTGTGTAACAAGAGGCCAATTACTAAAGATTTATGCCACGAACATAATTAACTTAGGCCGAACGTTGTTAACTAAGAATTACGGAATTGTGAGTGTGCCTGTGTTAGTGTAAGTACATTGTTCTATTGTGTGGGGAAGTCTTTCTTCATGTTATGGAACTTTCGTCAAAATTGTTATTCAAGTAAATATGTGAAAAACAACTTACACGTGAATATCATAAAGCTAACCCATAAAAGAATTTGGAGATTTTTCTAACAATATTTTGTAAATACCTGTTGGTCAGAAGAGGACGATTTTAAAGAATCGCTTAGTGAGATTGAGACGTGTCCAGATGTACTGGTAGTTGTAAAACATAGTATAAATTGCCATTTTATGTTGATACTTGTTACATTCGTAATACTAATCTGCTACAGCTGTCGCTTTTGATCTTCACAGTACTACTCAACTATTTGGATCTTTTTCTTATTACCATTGACCTGAGAGTTATATCTAATTTACTTACAGTTACAAACCAAATAAAACTTAATTGTTTTATTATTTTTGTAGTTAAGTAATTTATACTTACTCATCCTATTATTTAGCAGATTATATATATTTGAAATCATTGCAGTTAAAATAGTAAGCTCAGCAAAATATAATAAATTGTGCATTGGTGCATTATTATTAACTAATTTCGTGACGATATCAATTATGTCAATCAAATGGATGACACGCAATACTGTCATTGTAAAAATTGCAATGAAAAAGATGGAGCTCGGATAATAGCGAAGTCGGTTGATTTAATTGTATTAAAACGTTAGGCAGAGGGCACACGGCAATCAGCTAATGCTGCGCAGTACATGCGAACTCGACACGCAACTCCAGTTTTGGAAAGGTTACAGGAATTACTCTGATGGTAATATTTGACTGTTAATTTTTTGGCAACATCCCTAAATTAGCGATGGGCTGCTCCGAGATGTTTGAAAAATCGAATGAATCATGTTTCAAAGATCGATTCCCTCTTCCATGAAAGATCGCACTACTCGCCGGCGTTTGGCATTTCATCCACACTTGAAAGTCGTCCACTGTGCGTGGCGCTCGATTCTCCAGAAATACGTACTGCCAGACATACAGAGCGCTACAATAAGAGTTTTTCAAAAAGGGCGTACGCAGATATTAAAGTCTCAACGAGGTTAGCAACGCATCGGCTCCCTTGTTGTTGCAGATTTTCATGAAGTGAACCGTTTGCCAGTTTGTCTAGGAGCGAACATAGACAAAGGAATCGATATGTTTCTCTATGGTTTGAAATCAATTTAGTCTACGGTCGACGACGGACGGTTGATTACGACGCCAAAGTTGGATTCGAGATCATCGATTACGATTGAAAACAATTGAGATGTTTAAAAAATCCAAACAATGGTCTTAAATAGCTCGTAGTCGCGCATCGTAAATAAAGGATAAATAGGTGACCAAATGCTTAATGAACACCGTAAAAAACGTATTCTATTTTTAGGAGCGATTTAAATAAACCTTTTGTTAGACTGCATTAAAACGCCCATGAGGAGAAGTATTTTAAATATTTTTTAAGTGTATCAAGAAAAAATAAAATACGTTTTCTTTCTACAAAAATAAAACACGTTTTCTCCTATTCAAAAATTTACAAAAATGCTTAGGTACTATTTATAACCTACAGAAAAGTGGTTCTTGTATTTATTATTTATAGGAAAGTTAGCGTTAATTTGCATTTCTCTTTACAGAAACCGTCTTATGCCACCGACTCGTACTCGAGCGGTTTTCATTCTATTTAATTTACATTCCGAAAATTGCACAACGAGTCAATAGTATGTTAGTCTTTTATTATAAAAAGCATAAATTTAAAAGTATTACATATTATCTTTAACATAACTATAAACGTGGATAACATACAATAAACACTATACTGAAGTCATTTTCCCAAAAAAGCACCAAATTAATACGTTGTTTGAAGACTGATTAAGCAAACATAATCAGCTAGCCACGTGCACTGCGCACGCCTTTCCATTCATCGAGCGAACAATTCTATAGGATTTGTTCAAATCTCATTCGACGAGCCATGAGTCAGTATCTTAAGACCATAGCCAAACAGAGGGTTGCTAGATTGATGTTTTAGATATTGATATGATAGTGATTTAGTGTGGGAACAGGAGTAATCCTGTTATTAAATGTTTATTTACATTTTTATATAGGCAACACTAGAGGATAATGAAGACCAGGAAAAAGTTTTTCGAAACTTGAATGCTAATTAATGTTTTCGAAAAATTTTATAACATTTGTTCAAAATTAACAACAGGATATAGTTGTACGTGATTAATGTCTTTGTATAGAACATCTCAATTTATTGGGATTTTAGGGTTGTCATAAGAAATTCGTTGTTTAGTACAAGTCAGAGACATACAGCGTGGTTAAAACTATTTGACAACTGTTTAAAAGAAATATTGATAAGACTGGTTTACCTAAAGAGCATTGTAGTCAGAATTGTAAAATAGACAAATCAAGTGAAAACATACATACATACATAACTTCACGCCAGTTCCCTTGCGGGGTAGGCACGAACAACAGAGTGCCATTTAGGCTTATTCTTACACACCTCACTTGCCTCTTTGACATTCATAACTCTTGCCATGCCAGCTCGTCTGTTCTTAAGGTTCCTGACATCGCCTTCTGCTAGTACACGATCAATTTGATCATGGAAGGTGTGTCGTGGCCTTTCACGACTTCTGCATCCATCCACTTTTGCATTGTATATCTGTTTAGTCATTCTTTCATCATGCATTCTTTCCACATGCCCGAACCACCGGAGCATTACTTTCCTTACCTTCACCCCGACACTCTCTTTCAGACCAACTCTCTTCAATCATAAATCAAGTGAAAACATGGGCGTAAAATGTCAAATGAAAATAGAATTAAAAAATCAACAAGTGCGTATTATGCACATTGAAGAGTTTTGTAATGTGAAATACGATGGCAAATTGACACTAGACAAAAAAACAAAAAATCTATTATTACAAAACACCACACTCACACTAATTCAAACCATATTTCGATAACTGACTGGCATGTAATTGGTCGATTTTTCACATTTGATACAAGTATTTTAAACGTCGAAGGTTATAATGAGTTCTTTTCTCTCCCGAAAAATGCTACGGTTTTTGTGTAATACGAAAGCAAATTTAACGCAGATAAAGTCGCGTAAAATACTCTACGTTATAGCAAGTGTTCTTAAAATGTTACTATAGGTAGGTGCTTGAATAAATCAAAGAAACGACGTGACCCATTTTCAAATTGTAACTGTTCCAATAAAATGATACCTTTTGTATCATTTAACTTAAATAAGAGCAATAATAATAAAAACGCGCACACAGTTTCCGCGAACGAAGCGAAGCGTCGTATCTACTGTAACATAAATAAATCATTGCACATATGTCATAATATTTTATTGCTTAATGGAATTTCTTAACACTTTTATTAAATGAAAATGTTAACTATGCAATAAGCATATTGCAGGTATGCTAGATTGGTTTACATAATTATACAGAATTCAGTATTTTACTGAAAGTGTTTACGTTCATACTGATAATGTCATACACGTGATAAAGTCAGTTGAGAAAAAGAATGATCTGTGGTCAAACAATCCCACAGAATAGAGATTATCGGCAAATAATTTTAAAACGTTACCAAAATTTTTTAAATCTATAGCCACCTCTCTACATCCCTTAGCCACTCACACCCATGTTGTCTTCTATGGCATTTTTTGGGGCCCATGCAGGGAGTGGCGTGTCACCGTCTGCCCATTTTTCCATGTTCTCCAAACATTGCGACGGGCAAACGCCATAGTCCCCATATTCCCAGACCCCTAGTACCACTAGCAGTTCACCCTAATAGCCCGATACTTTTTGTCCTCATTTCCCACAATAGTCCTTCACTGGCTGGGGTGTCCTTGTCCTTGGGTGCATCACTATATGGTGTAGACAGGGATAATCGCCGGTCAGTGTCACGCCATATTTACATTAAATTTGTCAAAGAGGCCTCTACGTGTTGGCCTTCCCCTGGCCGTACATAAGCCCTCCAAAGGTCCGGGCCACTTTTATGGCCCGTGGTCTTGAAAGACATGCAAACTTAAATTTAAACAGTTACGATGGAATTGTGACCATTGGGTGACGACTTGGAATAAATGTTAACGTAAAGAATCTTAATGAAAGGCATTGTATTCTAGGGAATTATACCCTACCTATTGTCTTTAAAAAAACAATATTCAGGGGTGAAAAAAAATAAGGGATAAAAATGTATATGAGCATCTCATAGTTCCTCAAATTAGGGATATGAAAATTCATATTTAAGCTTTTGTAAGACCTATTTTTAACACTTATGAAGTTTGCTAAAACGATTGGTTAAATAGCACAGACCCTATGTGTATTATTATATTTAATGTATTATATATATAAAGTTATCATATATCTTTACGGTATGAAATGTTCAGTCTGTCCGCTCATGTAAATCACGCGCCAGCGTTGCTTGGCGCGTACTACGTCTTGCCTCTGCAGAGAAGTGTTTATTTCTTGTTTTTACATAAATTTACTACAAT
Source organism: Dendrolimus kikuchii (assembly GCA_019925095.2). Taxonomy (NCBI): domain Eukaryota; kingdom Metazoa; phylum Arthropoda; class Insecta; order Lepidoptera; family Lasiocampidae; genus Dendrolimus; species Dendrolimus kikuchii. The sequence goes on along the minus strand of CM034388.1, from coordinate 15,640,162 downwards.
TGCGCACTCAGTGTATTTTAGTACTGGTGAAACTTATTTGAAGATAGTGTTTTCGTTACATTTTAACCGACTTCAAAAAGGAGGAGGTTCTCAATTCTTCTGTATGTTTCTTTTGTATGCTCGTTCCTACTCGATTACTCCATCAATTGTGGCCTAATTTTCAAATGAATTCTTTTTCTCGAAAGGGTTTACTCCCGAATTAGTCCCACTGTCGCCATATCAGGATCTGATGAGTAGATTCTAGGGAAAGCGAGAGAAACCCTCGAAAATTGTTGAACGACTTCTTTGAGACACGATATCTTCGTCAATGGTGGAGTGATTTTCAATTTTTTTTCTTTATTCGTAAGTTCCCGAGATGGTCCCATTGACAGCAAGTCAAGATCTGGTGAGTGGATTCCAGGGATATCAACAGTAACTCATATTAAAAAACGCGGAGCGCCTACATTCTTAGAAAAAAAAGCTTGTATACGTGTGCTAGAGGCACTTAACTTTTTTATGTATGCATGTTACGCCATTTCTCCTTCAATTGTGGGCTAATTTTCAAATTGTTTTTTTTATTCGAAAGAGTATACTCCTAAGATGGGACTTCCCCAAATAAAAAGTATTTTTTTTTAACAAAAACAAAACGGACTTCGAACTAAAAAAAATATTTAAGCGACTTTTTTCTACAATATAATGAAGTCGGGGTCAAGTAAAATATAAACATTACTGTATTTTGTAAATTTGTTGTTGTTTTTTTATGTTTTACTTGACGCCGATTTCAAAATGTTGTAGAAAGAAGTCGGTTTTGTTTTTGTTAGTGAATTGCAACAATGGCGCAAACGTATAAAACGTGAACGCAGCGTCATTTTCTTGGCTATATTTTATCGGAATAAAAAGTATCCTAAGTGTTGATAGTAGGTCGCTCTATAACGAATTTCATTTAAATCCATTCAGTAGTATTCACGTGATGGTTAAACAAACAGATAAAAACATTCTAACAGTTGCATTTTCAGAATCTGCTTGCTCGAATTAGCTTCCCTAAGTTTTTTCTATTTTTAAATTCGTTGTACAAACTCAATCCCCTCTACTGAATTATTATATGATATAACCATAGAATAAGATTCCTAAGCTAAGTAAGTTACATGTTTATTAATGGGCAATATATGACGAACAACTCTGAATCGGATACACCTAGAGACCAGTATAACTAATAACGGAAAATTTATTCATTATTACCTTAAATTACCACAACTTATTATACTTACTACACCACAAAAAAACAGTATAATTAATACCAGATCAACCGCAAATATTAACTTTAATCTCATAGGAGTAATTAGGTACACAGTGGCCCCCAATTTTTTTTAAACTTCCCCGAATTCCCAAGAGATTGAATCCCATGCGAGGGAGTGCCCACCGGACTCGCCCCCGCTGGGCCGCTGGGACCTTATCTGAGAATAGACTTCAAAAATGTTACTATCATGGTCGCTGTTATTTAATATTTATGTTATTTCACGTTTTGGAAGTTTGTTTTATAAAAGTGGGTAGAAGATTTTCTTAAGTTTTCTAAAAATAAAATAAAATTTAAAGTGTTTGGTGACCAATATGAAAATATTTATAGAAAGTAGTAATAAGGAAACATTACAAAACCAATTGATTAATAATTATTAACGTGCTTTAAGAGAATATTGTGATACTTCTTTTAAATTCTTTGTTGACTTTTTATACATTTTAAAATTTTAAACCTAGTAAGCGATTGAGTTATAGAATAGTGCTTCAATTAATTCAAAACACACTTATAGGACAGGTGACTAAGATTTACCCGGTAGCTGGAACACTTAGCTGAATGAATGATACGGTTTCTTAAAAAAAAGAAAGTCAAATATCGTAGACTTTTGGGAAAACCTTGGAAGTTCATTCCGAGTATATAAAGTGCGCAAGAAATATGTTTCAGTCGTGGTTAGCTGAGTGATTACCGTATTCGGGTCTTAAATGATCTGTGTTGGAATATTGGCTGGAAAGTCACTTTTCTGGTCCAATGTGTATATTTTTACAATTACCACGTGCTGACGGTGAGAGTAAATAACCAAACCGCCATGAATTAGTGCGATGGAAATACTGTTCGATCCCTAAAAATGAGAGGTTGAGCAAGTCGGATGAGAAACATTATTGAAAACCGTTGCATATTGGGCTAGGTTTCATGATTTGTAAGTAGAATAATTGGATTTGCAATCACACCTGATACCAGTATTTAACTTCCCCATATAGAAAACAAGACCCTACGTTTGAGCGTCTGTTTAAATACTTTCCTATGATCCATAAATAGTTAGTACAAAAACACCCTTGCTCATACAAAATCCTTACAAATCCTACACACAAAGGATGTTAATACCAGGCTATTTTATATTCAATTAAATATTTTGTCAGGGCTGAAGAAATCTATTTCGGATTTTAAGGGTGAGGTAATGGCAGATTCATAAAACCCTAATGCCCTGTATTTGAAGAATTATATTGTAATTCTACTATAGAATTTGGTAATAAATAGAATCTTTATTTGTTCTTTTTTCTTATTGCAGGAGATCAGCAGACAGGCAGACGGCCTACTTGATGGAAAGCGGTTACCATCGTCTATGGATATTTGCAACAGCAAAGTTGCTACAAATGCTCAATGCTCTTAAGGGAAACTGGAACCTGGTCACTAATGCCGGAACACAGCTCAAGGTTGCTATGGCGACATACTTTGGACCAGGGGTGGTAGCCATCCAGTCGGGCAAATGCCCTACCACCTTTTTTTTTTTACAAGGGGACACAGCTCAAGGTTGCTATGGCGGGGATACTTTGGCGGGAGGGTGTGGTACTCGCCATCCAGTCGAGCCGGAATGCCCACTACCACCTTTTTTTGCCACCTGACGCCATTGAGCCGGGGTCACGGGATATGCGTGAGCTTTTCTTCCGCGACTCCCGCTGGCGTGGGCCCACCCCAGCACTGGGGCAGGCCTCTCCGTACTCATAATTGAGAGGGGCGCGCGCGGGCACTGACGCGCCCTCTACTCGGCGGCTTTAGATGCGGGTGACGGCCTTATAGCCTCCCCTGACCGTCACCCGCGCCGCGCGTTCATGGCGGGCGGAGGTCCGTATTCCTCCGGCGCCGAGACCGGTTATTGCGGCGGGAGAGGAGCGCGGCTGCTCGCTCTCTCTCCCGCTCCGCCGCCTCCTTTGCGGACATGACGGCCTCGCAAAAGGAGGCGACGGCGTCCCATTCAGGTTGGCCCCCGACCATGGCCTGGACCACGGCCGGGAGCGACAGGTCTGGTCCGATGTTTGCGCCGAGGACACGGCGCTCCCCATCCCAGGCTGGACACTCCTGCAGAGTGTGCAACGCCGTGTCCTCGACGCTGGCACTGCAGTGCTGGCACCCTGACGACGACTCACGCCCTATCTGACACAGGTACCGGCCGAAGCAGCCGTGCCCGGTCAGTACCTGCGTCTGGCGGAACGTCAGGGTGCCGTGCCTCCGGTCAATCCATTGTGGCAGGACGGGCCTTACTGCCTCTATGGTCCTATGACCGGCGCTGGGGTGCGCAAGTCGGTTCTGCCATCCCACCATGACATCCTGCCGGAACTCCGCCCTTTTAGCCTCGATTTCCCGAGGCGCAGGACGGAAGTCCCGACTGAGGGCGTCCTTGCGCCAATCAAATGCCCTACCACCCGGCCAAACCTGGCTGTTCTGTCTTTACGGTATTAAGAATTAATTGGTTTTAAACATTGCGTCAAAAACTGAAAGGAGAAAGACCTATGACGTCATGTGGTAATGTAGAATTTTAGAGGTATTAATTACTATTAGGTATGAAAACTGAGCTTTTTGCTAAGCACTTGTATATGTGATATTATTAACTAAATAATATTTTTCAATATTTCTAGTTGTATTAAAACTTTGAGAGATAATCTAAAACTAAAATGACAGAACGATGAGGCTACTATGCAAATCAGTTTTGATAATAAAGCACAATTAAGTAGGGCCAGGGTGCATAAATTAGCAAAAAAACGTACATATACTATTGAAGACGAAGCTTTTATCTTATCTATACGACTTTAATTAAATATATCTTTTAATTAATTAGAAAAATTATAAGTGCCATAAATATTCATAAATAATGGCTACTAACTCATACAAGTTGCTGATATACCGTGTAGTTTGAAAGGGTTAAATTCGGCTTGCGTGATAATGTTCATATTAATGTTTCATTTTGTATGGTAATGAAATAATCCACTCTTTTATGTTTTGTTCCAGCCCATCGTGTATGAGGGACAGGACAAGAATCCAGAAATGTGCAGGGTTCTACTTACACACGAGGTTATGTGCAGGTATTTATAGAATCTTTTTATATGATAATTATAATAATTTCCAATAGGCCCTTGTCGGAGTTGACTTCTTTGAATATTGTTTTATACGATATTTGTGTCTAGCTGAAGGGTTAGGGAAAAAATTTATTGATACGAGCGGGATTGAAATGCATTTATTATATAACTAACTTTCTAACGCGGGACGCCTCGTGAAAAAACCTAGGTAGTAGCTCTATGTTAATTACATAAAAACTTAATTAGGTTTTTTATTTATATACCTTCAATTAAAATAATGGTGAAAATCGCTTAAAATCGTAGCTACATTATTGTATACAGTATATGTCAATATTTCACGTCATTAACAATTAACACAAATAACGCATTAAACTCAACGCTACATTTGCGTGAAAAGGTCGATAACTATTACATTATCTCAAGTGAAAAGTGGCATAACCTAAAAGCTCATGAACTAAACTGACATTTTTATCTTTAAAAAAATGGAACTGAGTACCTATGGAAGGTAAACTAAAAAAAACTTATGAAATATGAATAATGATTTCTGATGGGATTTTATTAGTATAAATAACATATTTGGTTAAAGACACATATATGCGTATATATGTGCCAGTGAAATGCCGAATCTAACTCACAGAAGCTGTAGCCATATTGTACATATTTGACTGTCGTCAAGCGAAGTAGTTCTTGTAGCAGCTTAAAAAAGCACTTTCACTAAGTAGTTAAGAATCTTAACAAACATATTCTTTCCTTTAAAGCAATAATCCTACGACTAATTTTCAACTCGTTTTATACATATGTTGAAAAGAAAACTGCACTGAAAAATACCACCCTTCAAGTTGTCGCGAAAAGCTCTAGGTTTAAAGTTATACGTCTTTCTTTAAATTATGATTCGAATTATATATAAAAACTCTTTGTTAATCTCGCATAACCAATGAGTTTGTGCGTCACCAAACAATAAAAGTAAATGTTAGAGCGCAATTCTCACGTTGTTAGGAAAGTTGTAAACACGGTTCTTAATCTTACACATTTCTCGTAACTTCCTAATTACGCAACACGCCGACAAACAAGTGAACGTCCTTATTAATTTAACCATTTGTTTGGGGTGGTTTTTCCGCTCGTAAAATGTACTAGAACGTCTCGCCGCTTTGTCTATGTGTTGAGGTAACGATTGACTTACGTTGATCATTCGTAAGCCAGTGATAAACAGCCGCGTTCGTGTATTACCTTACTATCCATTCAAATGATTTACTATTGGTGAAAATTTTACTTAAGTCTCGTTTCCTATATCTTACCCATCGTTCATTTGCCTTATTATCGGTTAAAATTTGACATTAATGTCAAAATTCAACCGATGATAGGGTGGTAAATGGTAAGGTGAAGGTACGAATAGTATAATATAAACAAATCAGTTATAATTCCTGATTAAACAGTGTTTGGACACTTTAGAATATTTTATATTATTTTAAACTTTGTAATTTGTTTGGCTATGGTTTCAATAAAGTTTTAGCTGTATGTAAAAATGTAATGTATATTAGTTAATAATATCAGCCTATAAATGTCCCACTGCAGGGCTCGGGCCTCCCATTATAGGGGGAAACAGACAGTATATCCTCCACGCTTGTCCAAGGCGGCTTGGCAGGTTTGACATAACGGTTATTTCGATGTGCAGGTTGCATCACGATGTTTTCCGTCACCGCTATTAGTACATGGTATTTGTAACAATATCCACCTTAGATCAAAAAACTGACTAAGTGGTGCATGCGTTCCGGCCAGGATCGAACCCGTGACCTTTGAGTTTGAGACGCGTGCACTACCCATTACGCTACCATTTGTATTTCATCAGTATTCTCTAGATAATCTTTTATAGTTGTTTGTATTTGCGGTGTATATGACAATGTCCATAAGTAAATTGATTTAATGTATTTTGTATTGTTTTAAAAATTGAGTAACTAAAAATATGTTTTTTTTGCGTTATGTTCGTAAAAGAGACTATTACATAGCACTCACCATAAAAGTTAGTACTACAATAAACCCTTATTTTTGTATTTAAAAATAAATAAAGAAATATTTTTGTCAAATAAATAATCAACTTATTTCGGGTATATTCCGAATGAAATATTATGACTGCAATTTTTAAAGTTTAATCAAATTTGCAATAACTAATCGACCTAAGTCAGTCGTTACGTAGCTTTTGACAACACTAGATGGCGTCTGTGTAAGCAATTAAAATTTTATTCCACCTATTTCTATCTCTATTTGATGGATACATGCATCTCCTTCACTCGTCTTTAGGGGAGGAGTCTCTAGGGAGTCTGTCCTTTCAATGTCTTTGCCCTTTGCGCCAAGGAGCCCCGTAAGGGCGCGTGCAGCTTGCCGTGTTTGTTTAGTATGGACACGGTTTGTTTGATATGGTTTTGTGTGGATGTATTTTGTTTTATTTGCTTTTGGCGCTTTATAGAAACTGGTAAGATTATTTTCTTACAATATCTAAATGCCATTGGTCTCGAATAGCACATCTTTGGAAGTATACAAAAATCCAACAATGCCAATACATGTATAGTGAAGGATTCTATATAATTGACTAAGAATCACTGTTCTCGTCATCTGTCTACGGTGGAAAAGATATTAAAAAGAAAAATACCCACATCTCAAAAGCCAATCATCTCTGTTCCAGAAGTTTGAACTAACCAATTTTTATTAGAAGTAATTTTAAACCTTTATCACTTTGAATTTGTAGCAAATTCGATTTTGAAACCATATAGGTACCTGCGTCCTCATTTATTCAGTCAAATAAAAAAAAAATTTCAACATTTATTTAATGATACTCGACGTCTTTGTTGTAAACAGATTTTTTACATTCTTCCATTAAATACATGTATAGTGGACGCTTCTAATTGTTTTCCTAAATTCCAAAACCGATCGAATATACTTTTCTGTCGAATTTAAATCAGACTTAGTAATATAAAGGGATTATACTGTGCCACACATAGACACAAGGCAAGCCATCGTGTATTTCTCAAAATGACTACGAAACCCTACAATATGAGATTTTTGAAGTGAAACTTCTTTCGAATCGTTATAATTTGAAAATCGATGAGGTAAACACATACATTCAACCTTATTAATTCATTATTTAAATAAAACTTAGAAGATTTCAAATGCGTTTTAGCTTTATCTGTATAGGTGTAAGGCAGATATTCTTTTATACATAGATCAAAGGAAATTGTGCGTAACAGTGCATTGAATTTTGAACTTTATCTTACTGATTTAAAGTGTTATTTAGATTAAATTTTTAGAATTATAATATGTTGACGGATGTAGGCTAAAGGAATTATATTTGTATTAATAAAAGTTAGAGAAAAATTATCTGTGCATACAAACAGATTACATCTATTAAAGTTATATTAATACGTAAGGTAGGTACATTGTATTGAGCTAGACTGTAACCCAAAAAAATATACACAACAAAGTTACCGAGTAGACATTATGTTATAGTTTAGAAAGTATTAAGAGGGTCTGTTAATGAATAATTGTTACAGTGACAGGTAATATAAGTGGAGTACAAATCTGTTATTTTAAAATTGTAAACACTAATAAGTAAAGATAGCAAGCAGAGATAAACAAAGCATGAACAATTTTTGAGATTGTAAAATAATAACTTTCAATAGTATCGGTACAAATCGCACGTACTGGGAGCCTTTGAGTGACACGCATCTCGGGACCCTTCGGCACATAACTAGCAATATATTGATTTTTTTCCCTCCCAAGGATATCCCTTTAAGCAGTAGTTTATTTTGTGCAGGTAAAGGGAGGCCTGCGTCACCGAACTCACTATATTCATATTATGGCTTTTCGATATATTTCCGAGTGAACTCCAATTTACATCCAATCAATACATGTATAATATCTATAGTTGCTACAATACCATATAAATGTATTATATTACAATTTCAAATATGACACTTTAAAGTATGTTTGTAAAATTTGTCATTTGTATATTATAAATCGTTATGTATGTTAGTTAATGACTTGATTTTTTTGCAGTCGGTGTTGTGACAAGAAAAGTTGTGGCAATAGAAATGAAACGCCTTCGGATCCTGTTATCATTGACCGGTAAGTGATTTTTATTTACACATATTTTATAACCTTTTTGAAAACTGTTGTCATCACAAGCAAATCCATAATATGAAAATCGATTTTCATATTAAGCAGCGTTATGTCAAATTTTGGAGAATAACTTATGAAATTTGTGTTATGTCGCTAATTAGATTTGACGCAAGACTGTTAATCGCTGGAGCAAATAGCGAAACCTAAAATGTCGACGACACAACTATCCGTGTCGTGAACTTTTTAGCTACCCTCATGTTGCGTGTCCACTGTTGGACGATGGTAAAGCCCCAAATTTCACCATTGGTTAAGTTTTCTGTGAAATATAATGAAAAATTCACACACGAAATTTTTAATTTTTTTTATAAGTACTATTTTTTAGTGTGTACCTCATTTTTCGAAAAAAAAATCCGACATTTCAGAGGTTAGAGAAACATTCTTCAAAACAATGTCAGTTCCTAATTATATTTATTCCTCATTATAAATAATTCCTCAAATTAGGCATTTGTAATCCATAATATATTTAAATTATATGTAAGAAGTAGAGAAATAAGTGTTTCAGCGTTGTTGTAAAAACATTAATGAAGGGGTAACATATGGCATTAAAATTATAAGGCGTTTTTTTAATGCGGACTACTTCATCGCGGAAGTCGTCGAAGTCGTGGGTTACAAGTAGCAACAGTAGGTTTATAAAGTGACATGCAACTTGAAATTAGGATGAAATAAAAATAATAATATCCACTTAACAAGCAAGTTGCTGTAATAATATTATTATAGAATAGAGAGACTAAAATAATAGACGGAACAATAAGTCGTAACTCCGTGAGCTCTGTTTAAATTCTACCCGCCCCGCATTCTAACATTCATCAGACGGCAGTGACGGCATTCTGGAAACTTTGCACGCGGAAAATGCATTTTCACGATACAACAAACTTTTGAGGGTAGCCTCGTTTGAATTATGTAATTTTATCACGATCGTAGACTTTCCGATATTACCATGGGACATTATTTTTGTTAAAAGTACATATTTCGTTTTTTGTTTAATGCTTGTTCACGGTATTTTTTACTATAGATTCTAAAATCCAACAATACAGTAGATAACGCATACTACATATATAATACACCTTATATTGCTGATATTACACGGTTCACTTCTGTGTTTCAATTTGGAAGAAGCAACCAAAGTAACCGAGGTAAACATAAAATTGAGTCATTCAATATCACTGAATGACGTCATACTGTGGCTTTAAATCAAATTGATTCAATTTAATTGAGCCGTGTAATATCAGTTTCTAAATTTTATGAACTTGTTTCGATATTTAGTATAATAAGTATACTTATTTATTAGTGATTATTTTTTAGAATCGTTGTCATTTGAAACATGATGAAAAGAAAAAGCGATACACTAAAGAGAGATAAACACAAAATTCAACTTTATTTAATTCAAAATAAAACACATTTCTCTTAACCCGTTAGTATTAATTTTCACTTTAAATAAAACTTAAAAGATTTGAAATGAATTTCCCCTCTATCTGTATATATTTAAAGCAGATATTCTTTTATATCCAGATCAACAGATACGTAGATACACACACATACGTGCGTAACATTGCATTGAATTTGAACTTTATGTTTGTGATTTAATGTTTAATTTAGATTGAATTACTACGAATACGGGACAAAATACCTAAGAATAAAGACATCTATAATAGAATAGAAATGTGAAAATGTGTGTGCAGTTCACACTTTTTTTTTAACCACTCTACGGACTCGAGTTCCGTACCCTTTCTTACGACTTCATTTCTATGAAAGTTTTTATAGTTCATACACGCTTATTGTTTATTTTTGTTACTGTGTGTGGCATTAATTTAATGATTTTTATGTTGTGGTGTACCTTAAGAATAACTTATTATATTAATTTATTCTAAATTTAATACGAAACTTATACTAATATAGAGTGTATCTGTTACATGCTGGTGTTGTGAGGAAGTGCATGTACAGTGTGTGCCTTATGTCTATACCTATATATATTATCTTAACTAGTGCCATGTGTGTTGTTTTTCCTTTCTGTGCCTAGGTTATTTATTAATTTTTAGGGTCTGTGTGTCTTGGTTTGTTTGTGAAGTGTGCGTGTAATGCAATGCGGTGGTAGTTCGCGTTGGTGTGAGTATGTGTATAAGTTTTGTTTTTAGTTGTGTGTTTGTGACTTTGTGTGGTGTTATAATTTATTGTTTAATTGTATTTCACACTTGTCTACTACGCATTGTAAATAAATTATGTTCGCCTGTATATTCTCTGAAGTTTCACTTCTACTGCCTATGAACTGCACACACACATTTTTTTTCATCGACCTAGAGTTAAACCTCAGTTACGTTCGGAGTTTGGGATTCGTTTCCCTATTTTTGTATAGAAACAACAATAATACATGAACTGGTTTTTCACATTGATTTATAGATGTCATTACAACCTGAAATATAAAAACGTTTACGCAGTAATTAATACAATCCACAAAAGAGAATGAAATGAAAATAAATCCAACCAAGTATTTGAACACCTACTGAGCTATTCTTCAACGTTTCTAATAGAACAATTCTGTGGGGAGGAGCACAAGCTAATCAGGCTGACAAATAACGCATCAATAGAAAACATCAAAATAAAACACGACAAAAAGGGTATATATGAATAAATATCTACTGGCATATACACCGTTTTTCAATCGAGTTAGTAGTACTGAGTTTAAACCTGCAATGCTTTTAGCTTTCGTCGTTTTTTGGGTATTCAATAGAGGTGGTGGCCGCCTTCTGCATTTTATTTTCGATATTTGAAATTTAGGGTTGATTTTTATAGGGTAATTGACAGTCAAATCAATCGAGGCACTTATTATTAGGGTTCCGTAGATTTTTTGACAAAATCGAAATATTTATAAAAATGTTATGTCCGTCTGTCTGCCCACCGATTTATGAATCAGAGTATTTTTTCTCAAGCGTAGTTTTGGACCTATGTATACGTATCGTGGAAAATATGAAAATGTGTAAGGTAGGCAGTATAACAATCCCTTGCTTCTGAGGGCTTCCTCTCAACGTCTTTCGTCGTTCGTTTTAGTTTTAGAACTTTTTTTACTGTTTTTTGAAGTGAAACTTCTTTAGAATCGCACCACCCGCTCATGGCGGCTGAAGGTCGAAAGCTGTTCTCCGGCGCCAGCGCGTCCTCCTTTGGCGGGAGCGGAGCAAGAACGTCCGCTCACACTGCCGCTCCGCCTCCTCCTTTGCAAGCATGACCTGCTCGCAGAAAGAAGAGACGGCGTCGCGGCCGGGTATACACCCGACCATGGTGCTAATCACGAGTGGGAGCGAAAGGTCAAATCTGGTAAAGGCGACGAGGTCTCGGCCCTGCTCTGTCCAAGCACGACTCGCCTAGGGTGTGCAGCGCCGTATCCTCCTAGCCTGTATCACAATGATGGTACCTCCCGACTTAGCCGTGCCCCGAGACGACCTGTGTTAGCCGGAACGTCGGAGTGCCGTGTCATCTATCTAGCCATTCACGAAGGACGGACATCACCGCATAACTACCCTCCTCCCCAGCATCAACCAGATTGTAGTCCTTTGATTGATGTCAAATAACGCTTTTCTTATCCAACTCTATAAATCACATTACATTTGCTTAAAAACAATCATACAACTATTTTTAATATTTAAACAGAATTATACATCGTTGGCAGTAATACTACGCGGTAAGACATCACCCTCAAGTTCTGGCCAAAAACTCAATATACTATATCAAATCCATTAAATTTATTTGTACAATCGTAAACAAAATTGTTTAGTATCAACCCTAAAATGAAGCGTTGCTTGTCGGTTTTTGTTATACGCTTGATTCATTTTTTTTCACAGCAAAATAAAATTCCAACGACAGCCCTTTGTGTGAACTTTCCTTTGCTTTTGTGGTCGGCGAAGTTGATCGTTGGAATGATTCAACGCGAATCAGCTTATAATTTTCAAACGTTTGATGTAAATTAAGCGCCATGCGTGATATTCTCTATTGGATGCCTTTTTATTAAGCGGTAATTTTCGATACATATTCAAGGGTTTTCGATTGTGATAATATTATTAGATATTTTTTGTAACCACAAACCGCTTTTAATAGAGTGCGAGTATGTACGAGTACAAGCCTTAAAAGTATTTTAAGCCCCGTCACCTGGAATATTTGTCAAAAAATGTCATTTCATAATACAAAATTTTATTTAACAAACTTTAGGATGGACACTTTTTTGCACATCTTTGAAAGGCAATAGGTATCTCACCTCCAAATAAATAAAAAGTCACAGAATGCATCGTACTGATTTTACAATTATACATATGTAACAACACTGTAACAACACAACAAACGCCTGTGTGTTTTCTAGTTCTTTTAATGCCTCAGTTACAATTATGCTAGCCACCCTTAATTTTTATTGTAACATTACTACACTGTTGCGTAGGGTATTATAAATAGAGTGTGTTCTGAGCATGTGTTCTATGGTATGGCATATAGAGGCAGGGAATACTTTCTAGTCCAAATTTCATCCATACCTACAGTCTCAGTTGTTTTTGAGAAAATTGATCATTTAATAACACAGAATAGTATTTTTCTAGTAGAATAGACAGAAGAACGGATATGACGATTTTACGAAAGCTCCATTTTTCTTGAAAAAATAGCCACAGAACCCCAAAAATACCGGTATTAATGGTACCAGAATTAAAGATATTCTATACTTACTTTTCATCATAACTGTATGACGTTATGAGTACTATCAAGTGAATAAATATTAAATAATTCATCAGGTGATGCGGTGTCATCAAGCCTCGCCCACGTTATGTCCGCAGTAGGTACAGTCGCTATAACTAATGCGATAATTGAAATTGTGCAATTGCGTGCGAAACCCTCGGCGTCGAATTCATTACCCGCGTTGTATTTCGCAGTTTGTTTTTAGCATTTTTATAGTGCCTATTTGTATTAAGTCCGCAGTCTGCTACTACACTATTGCGTTAAACGCGGTTTCGCTCGCTTTATCAACTTTGTTGCTTGTTCAAAAACAAAAATTGACCATTATTGATATCGGTTAATATTCAAGACCATAAAGAGGGAATATAGATAAACAAATACTCAAAAACTTAGTATTGCACATGGATTACTGAAGCATTTAACATATATTATTATCATTTTAGGGTTAAATATTAATTTTATCACAAGTCTTTGCTTTAAAGTCTTTTTCTTACATTTCTGCACTTTCTCCTCCATTTTGTAAGATTTTAGAAAACTTATAATTAGATCAATAATATAGATAATATATCTAAAACTATTCGCTGACCGTATTTATGAATATCCGTAAGTTGTATTATGTAAACTTGGCTAATATTGGAAAAAAAAACCTCAAGCTTTGCATTAATTGAAGAAAACGCGTTTGATGTAAAAATATATATATATTTAGAACGTTGTATGTGTTTTCAATTCGGGGCGTTTGGCACCAATTAACTGTCAGTCGTGTAACATAACCATCAAAATCGCTTTGTGTATATGTAACACAGCAAATAATTGACGTAAAGGTAAAAGCAGGCAACAATCCAGAACCCTACGAATCAGCAGCAATTTGTTAAGTGGATTTTTGCCCGAGACACGCTCGCGGCTCGTTGCGCTTCTGTACACAATTTCATTATCTCTGCCCGCGTACCCGCGCCCGCACCCGCGCCCGCCAACGGCCACGCTATTAACTTACCCGTTTCAAATATAGAACATTTTTTTTTTTACTCCATTGTGCCAATTTTAAATATCCACGATACCTATAAGTTTTTAAAATATTGTTATTGAACGAAATTGAGTTTTTGGAGGCCCTTGAAGACTTGTTTTTCTGCAGTTTTATTTATTTAAAGAAGACGTATCATTTATTGAAAACTAGGATATGCCCGCGACTTCGTTCACGCTTGACTTGAAATTCCCGGGACATAAACTAGTGTAGCATTTAAAACTATGTGAGCTACCGTTTTCGTGAAAACTATCGGGATAATTTATGCACCCGAACAATATCAACAATATCGCTCCCGGGAAAATTCCCGCGGAATTGAATGAAAAATATCACACATTTTATGACATCAATTTTGCTGTCGATCAGCGACAGCCGTATTAAAATTGGCCCCGTAGTTTTTACGTGAATTCCGAACCAACAGACATACAGAAAACCGACAAGCAGACAAGAAATCTTTTTTTATATTTCAATTGTTTTTTTTAAATAGCTTCAATGTCAGACACAGCATGTATAGAATTTTATAATATAATAGATACATATAGAAAGATGAGAAATTATTCTAATATTTTGATTGCCTTTATAAGGTTTATGTTGTAGATATCATTGGTAACTAAAATGTGACTCTTTGTGTTGCTACAAGAACTGATTGCTGTTTGACATAATTTAAAGTAATAGTTTTCAAATAATCATCAAAAAGCAATAGAAGAACTATGGTGCCATCTAGTCAAATAGAAATTAGGAACTATCCAGAATCACTTTTATTCCTAGGTTGTTGTTATCCCCAGAGTTCTTCTTCCATAGTATGGTGCCCGGAGCTACAGGTAGAACATTGTGCTGGGTCACCTTCTTGTATATTATGAAAACCCTATAAATGTCACTATGTTACTTCTTTGGACCATTATTCTGATTCTTTGGCCAAAATAGGCCTCTTGTCTTTATAATAACCAAATAAAAAGTAATTAAATGTCATTACTATTGTATGCATTTTAAAGTACAGTAAAAAATAATAGTAAAAGTATAATGAAGGCACTTCGCTCTGCAGGCTACATAAAGTTTGACAAATTATAATTCTATTGAATTCAATCTACGGTATATTAATATGTTTCTTAATAAATATTTTGCTGTTGAAACGCTTGAACCGTGAGGTCTTGAGATCAAAGCCACTACCAAAATTCATTAAAATGACTCATTGTCTCTTCAAGTGATCAGAGGCCTGGTGCCTACCTCAGAGAAATGATCAGTATGGCGATTTAGCGAAGAAACGTAGCCAGCCAGAAGGCTGGAAGAAGGCCCAGAAGGGCACCTTACCTATAAAAGTCGATGATCTAGGCTCAGTATTTTACTTATAGTCTTAAGGGACTATGGGTAGAATACAATATAAGTTAAGTTTTCTTTTATTGTATTGGTTTATAAAGTCATTTTATTACTTAAAAAAAAACTATAAATTGGAACAAACATCAATTATCCAAAATTCAAATTGAAACATGCTCCCCCTATCTACGTAACTTCTATATGATTACAAGAAGGCACTTTAGAAGATGGACATATCAAATCAATTCGTGCCCACGCAAGTGGTACCCCATGCAATCACTTAGGAGTTTTATGAACCGTGATGATTAAGATGCTTTGTCGTGTTCGGATTTAAACTGACGGTCTGGGGAGGGCTTGTGTTAAACTGTATTGGCGTGATAAACATATTGTGCCTGGAATAGCTATTAAAGGATTAAGAATAGATCTTTTTAATGGAGGTGGTGGGAACGAATGAATAACGAACTGCATATAACTAAATAATTGTTATCTTCTGATTAGATAAAATACATGACTTTCAAGACCGTGAATCATTAATAAGCTGTAAAATTTATCATTTACGTTCAGGTATCAAGAGTATGAATTGCCAGTAGGGTTAGGAGAGTTTTAATTAGTTACCTAGGTTTTTTTACTAAGCGTTGCGAAGATGCGTTGTTATACTTTGCTGTATATAGTTCCCGGCACGGATGTCGATTGGTCGGTGGAATAGCAAAGATCGCTTTACGCACTGTACGTGGCCAATGTGATAGTGATTTATCGACATATTGCTATTATTATGTTTTTGTCCCTTTATTTGAATAAAATCCGAAATATAACTAGTGCGCACGACAAAGTCACCGCTCAAGAATCGTTCCGGGGATTATAGCAAGAAATCACAAATATATACGTTGATAATTCATGCAAACTGCAATGTATATATTTTTTAAATATATATTACAGTTAATAAAAAATATAAATATATTACAAAGGCAAATTTTCACGAAATTACTTATTAGATCAAACATTCCGCATTTTGGTAAGATTGGTGACTAGTGACATCCCTTAGATTTAAAACTTCAGTACACTTTAATGAAGTACACAACACAAGGGTCATA
The DNA here is from genome assembly GCA_019925095.2 of Dendrolimus kikuchii. NCBI lineage: Eukaryota > Metazoa > Arthropoda > Insecta > Lepidoptera > Lasiocampidae > Dendrolimus > Dendrolimus kikuchii. Next base: position 15,623,530 of record CM034388.1, on the reverse strand, counting down.
GACTTAACGAATTGGGAATCGATTTTGTCGCACCCAATTTCGGGTATAAAGTCCCATTGTAATATAGATGTTAGCCATATGTCGTTCGTGTCAGAGCAGACCCTATTATTCCGTTTTATTATCTAAAACGTTTTATTGATTTTATATCATAAACATTCTGAACAAGTTATTAATAATTGCATCGAATTTCTAAATATGACCAAGCTACGATACAGTATGCGGAATATTCGAGGGTTTCGATAGCTAAAAGTAAGAAAAGGATCCCGTGCCATTACATTCCTATGTCTGTTTATGTGCGACACAGCTGATTATTTCAGGAACTACTTAGGGTAGAGATATGAAAGTTACTTATATGGAACTCCGTATATCTACAATGATGTAGTGTTAAGCGCTGTGACACATGCGCGCGTATATTAGTACTGGCGATAGAAAACGGTGAGCTAATGTCAGTCTCTATCCGTGCATAGTCCGGTCAAAATAGACATTGACCCTTGCATAAACTCACAACAAGCTAAAAATTTACAGGCTCGTAAGGGATATCACTCTAATGAAATCCTAAAAAGTCCCCATTCATCCCGTGTGTGAAATTTTTTTATTCAAGGTCAAAGGTCAAAAAAATGGCTTTTATGGATTTTTTGGCCAAACGGTTAGTTTTACGATAAAAATAGCTCCGACCAAAATTGTAGATCAGGTAATTATCTACTAAAATTGTCTGATTCTTGATTTACCGATTCTGAAAAAAAGCCTTTCGAAAGTTAGCTGGAGCTGTATTCTCCATAAAATGCACACGGTACCAATGAGGACTTTTCACAGGATTTCATTAAAGTGGTATCCCTTATATGCCTGTAAATTTTCAGCTTGTTGTGAGTTTATGCAAGGGTATTCCTATTTTTTCGGCTAATTTGACCGGGCTATGCAGGAACAAAGAAAGAACACAATTCCCTGCGGCCAGGAGGCCTGTCGTAAGAGGCGAAAAACAACCACAGCCAGGTGGTAGAGTATTTGCTCGCCTGGATGGCTACCACCCCTGGTCTAGAGTATGCTGCCATAACGCCAAATTCCTTACATGTTTTGCAAGATTCAAACGTTTTACATACGATATTATGAGGCTGGAGCGAGCTATATAAACACTTTAGTTGAGATATAAACATTTACAATTAAGTTTAGCACACTAACATAAGACACATTGTCTGTTTCAAGTTTAAAGGGCAGGGCAAGTAACGAAAATGCAAACGGCATGTAGACGCATGCCTCGGAACTCATGTCAGTGGAACGAGATGCGGTCACTTTAGTCATTGACGCCAGGATAACATTTTCTATCTGACTATTATAAATATATAAAAACAAGAGAGCCGAATTATAAAGGCGAATTTCCATCGGCTGCAGTTTTCCGGTGATTCGGTCCCGTGAACGGCGCTGCTGCGGGAGAATCACGGCTATTATATTATCTCATTAGACACGCCGCGGTGTGCTCCTCTTTTCTCCTCGCCAAATAAATTCCCCTTTAGCTGATATCTGTATTACCTTATTAGGATACCGTAGCCATTTTAGGAAACACTGGTTCTTTATACAATCTCTATGTCCATCTGTGTGGGTCTTTATATGCCACAGATCTCTTTCTTAGAAAATATCTCATTTATATAGCATTTGATAGACGAGCATGTTCACGCACTTATGGCTTGATGAACTTTATCTCTTCTTCTTCTTCTTCTCTTCGAAAATTTACGTACTTAAAGTGACGCACGGTCGTAAAATGGCGTCGGGTTATAAGTACGCGTAATTGCTCGCATATCCATCATCACAGCTTATAAATGATAAGAAGAAAATTTTTTATACATCTTGCTGCACTGTAGTATAGTGAAATCGGTAAGAAAAATAAATTAGCAGAAATTCAAAATATGATGTTTCATAACGATTCTTTTATCTTAATTCAATAGGAGGTGAAATATTAAATTATAAAGCCGTAAAAGTGGGTCTCTTTGACCTTTTAAACTAGGCTGAGGAAAATACTGGAAAGATTCAAGCTTAAAATACTTTCAAAGAAAATTGTTTTAAATAAGATCCATTCAGCAGTTTTTGAGATATGGCATATTTTAAATAAAATGCATTTTAGGATTTCGTAACGAAGTGAAAATAATAGTAAAATTAGTACATATACATTCGTCACTTCTATGCGTGACCTAAGAGGCACTTAGGTAATTATTTACAGTTCATAAGATCACAAATATCTCTACATTTAAAATTGTAATTTATACTGAGCCTAAGTTTCGAATTCTAGTTCTTCCCATCAAAACTACTAACACAATACTGACTTTTACTTTGTACTTGCGAATAAATACAGATATATAACGCTTTATTGAATAAATTGTCAATGTCATTATAACATACAAGTGTTAACATCTAACCAATAAATTTATATAACAAATAGTTTTCCAACTACAAGTTTGTTGGTGCGCGTCCTTGGAACATTTCGGTTTGCACTTTGCCCGCAGAACTTTGTATAACTTCATAACTCTTTATTAATGACTTTCCACCTTTCTTTGCGCTTGAATTTAAGGCGTTAGAGTAATAGAAGAGGAATGTTTTTTAAAAACATAAATTATATCATATCTATAAATAATATGTCAGGAGCCTTAAGAACAGGCGAGCGTGCATGACAAGAGTTATGAATGTTAAAGAAGCAAGTGAGGTGTGTAAGAATAAGCCTAAATGGCGCTCTGTTGTTCGTTCCTACCCCGCAAGGGAACTGGCGTGAAGTTATGTATGTAAATAATATGTATGAGATAATTACGACGGTAATAGCTATGGTGGGTATTATATAATACTCCATTTCTTCGTGAATACTTAGGGGCGCAGGGTATTCAGGCGACGAAATTAGAACCACGGTCTTCACTTAATGTCTAATATTCAACCGAATGACGAAATACAATATTGCAAATGTGTATAGTAATTAAATTATCCAACCTACAAGGATGCTCGCACGTAATGCACAAGGAAGATATTAAGGGATTTTCTCCTCAAAAACTAATAATGCACTCTGTTTCTGTAACCTATGTCCCATAGAACAGAGTGAACAATGCACACTAGCGCCCGGAGTTGTGTCAGAGTGAGTTTGACAACTGACAAATGTATGTTGCCACTTTAAAAAAATAATAAGTAACCCAATTATCGGCTAAAAATTTCAATTTCGTAGAATTATTATTAAAGTGTTTTGATACAAATATCTAGCTTTGTAAACAACTTTTAAAATGGATCATTTTAACAATGTTTTATAAATACAAATAAGGGTCATATATTATATATTTATGTACCTATATCAAGCATAAATATGTATTATTAGATTCATGAAAATCTGTTTATATCTAAAGTAAAGTGGGATAGTACAAATACCCAAATATATAAACTCACACATTCGTGTAAGTTAATATTTTGAACAAATGTTGAAAATTTAAAAGTCCTATGTCAAATAGCTGGCTATAATCAAAATAATCACGCATGTATTTGAAATACCACAAATCTCTTTTGTTGTAAGCATTGGCCTCCCTGATTCTCTGAAACACAGAAATGCAAGGATCAAAACTTGGTAAATTTCGTAAATGAATATTGGATGTTTACATTGATGTGCATATCTGAGATTCGTTTTATATGACATTTGCGTAGAATGCCATTTCAATTTTTAATTTGTTCGGGGGTCATCTTATTATTCATAAACCCTATACACAGCATAGGTGTAACTTGTTTAGGTTGACAATACATAAGTTGCGTGTTCGTCTACCGCTTTATTACTATTACAATAAAACTATATCAAATTATGCAGGTCCTGTACAAAAGTAAACACAATACAAATCACGCAAATCTGTACTAAAAGACGAGAGCGCAACAAAAGAATTCGGCACACTTACAACGTAATGTAAACCAAAAAAGAAAACTGGTCCCTGAAGCGTGCCCGGGGGAATTCCCGCGCTCTACGCCGGCCCGATACAGACACGACGACTGGTGATTAGGCTTCTTATCCACGAGATAGCGACAGAAACTGTACAAGACTTAACAACTAGGACCGTTTTCTTATTCCCTCCAACCAAGCATTTTCTTGGCCGCCGACTTATCTAATGCTACTCACTGTTCAGCTTAAAATTCCTATGTAATATTATTAGCGACCAACTTTAGGAGCTTATGAATTTTATCCTTCTTATAAAATTTTACTATAATTAATATTACAATTTCATCCAATTAGGTTTTATTGAATAAAATGATGTGAATATTCGAGAATATTGGGTGAGAGTTGGTATTAAAATGCATAAATCAAATAAACCCAGTAATGAGACGTCTCCTTTTTGATTTATAACACGCTGCTCGGTGCCCCTTGATTTTTCTACTCGATAAGTCTGGGTGACGATCGTAAATTGAAATATGATAAAGTCGGAGTAATAAGCTTCGGCAATCGTATCATATCGACCCTTCATATGCATTCAATGACTGATTTGCTATGTGAAATGTACGTACATTTGTTATGTTAACCTATTGCCAACTGTTCGATATAATATAAAACTAATATTTTGATTTAAATTCAAGTGATTCCTAGAACTAGTTGTGAATTTAATTCTTTTAAAATGTCACCAAAATAAAGTTTTATTTTAGGAAATTAATGTTGCCTAATTTATGTTTTTGTCTCTTCAAGTCTTACGTCTTTTCCATTTATTATTTAAAATTTATACAAACGTTCTTTTTGAAATTCCTTTTATTCAACCATGTCCGGGTCTTCTATCTCAATTCCAACCTCATTTCCGATTCCAATACGTGATTCGTCGGTTCGCAAATTATTCGGTGAAAATTCACCATCTCGTTAGAATGTGCGATCCGGTCGAGTGCGGCGAGCCAACCGCTTGATAAATTGTCTGGAATAATAATGATGAATTGCAACTAGTAAGATCGTGATGTTGGATTTAATCTATGGAGGAATTTTACTACTCTTTACCATATCTTTCAAATATAAATTTTTCATAATAAAAAGAGTTTTGCTTACATACTTGTTTTAAAGTAAACGCACACTCAAGCACGCTCTTATACATGCACGCACAGACACACAAACACGCACGCACGAACACCCTCAACATACATTTAAATGTTTAATATAATGCACACTTCAATTATTAAAAAACATAAAATTGTTAATTATTAAATTAATTAATAAGCTCAACTTTAACAAATATAACATTATTAAATAAATAAATATTAAAAATAAATGAGTTATTGAAGAATTCGACCGCCTCATCGGGTGTTTAACAAACCGGTGCTTACTTTGGTCAATGAATTGTTGTGGCAATCCAACTAGGTAACGTTACTAGACTTTTGAGCACTTTATCTGTAGAAGAAGATGATGTAAGGTCCTTAAAGGATTGCTTGCACAGACCTTAAGGGAATAATATAAATAAATACATATAAATAAAATTTTGTTGTGGTTTAAAATGTATAGAGAATAATATACGACCTCTGTAACTATGTGCAATTCATTATCTATACGAAAAAGTTAGTTGCACCCGCCTTTCGATTAGGTTGATTATTAATGCAACTACATGAGTTAATAATGCTGATATTAGACTGATCAACCAAATTAAATCAATTTGGTTGAAAGGCACAGAACTGAAAAGACACGACGATATTCTATGATAATAAATGCTTCAAAATTATGTTTACATAGCTCATTATGGTTGATTCAGTCAAATTGAAAGACAGAAATGAACCGACTGATATCGGTTTAACAGAAGTTTAAATGAACAACAATGTAGAACGAATAATAAAGTAGACATTTCAATCAATATACAAAATGGTTTTAATAAAGTAAAGGAAAAAATAATATCAAATTAAATTTAATTCGACGTTTGATATTGCTTGGAGCTCGAGGAAATGACTTCAAATTAGCGACAAATCTATTAAGAATAGGACGTCTCGGGCCCATTTAATTAGTGACAGGGTTTTATCATCCACCCTCTTTGCTTCCATTCGTTCAGAATTTCAACTGTAATACAGCCATATTGGCGAAGCTTAAATAATATTGGGCGTACTTAATAACAGGGTATTTTCTCCTACTTCTCCTTTATTAAAAATTTTCTTGAACGTCTATTGGTTTATGCGCTTCCATATAAAATTAAATATATGGATGATCATGTGAAAAATGTAATTACATATAAGGTTTGTAAAATTTTTGATTGAAAACATACTCATGATACCTTTAAACATACACTGAATATCTAAAATGAGTAGGAGTGGTAAGAATTAATGGAGGTAGATTAGTAGAAATCATAATAAGCCAGTAAAGAACTTATAAAACTTCTGAACCGTACAAGAATTCTCTTCTACGTTATTTTTCTTTTGATTTTATTATTTAAAACATTTGGTTTACGTCAATCAGTCAAAAATTGTAATGATTAACAAGTTTCTTTTTAACCTGCGAATGAAAGGTTTTATGTTTAAAAATTGTTATCATTGTATTAATACGCGAAGCAAACACCTTGTACCCCTTTTTACGAAAATTGCGCGGACCGAGGAGTACGAAATTTCGAACACTTATCTATACTAATATTAGGTTGGGGAAAAAGTTTTTTCGCATTTTATATAAAAATTCAAAAGGTTTTTTTATAAAGTTTACATTTGTGCTAAAGTATGTAGGTGCCATTTTGTTGGATAACTTTTTGCCATCTTGTAGGTAGGGACGTGATCTCATTGCTATAAAAATTTTGGGGCTTCTGATCAAAAAACTGCGACAAGTGGTTTTGGCAGTCCTCTCGTGATGTTAACCTGACACTGCCTATGGAATTCGGCAGAGACCGAAACAGGTGAAAATCTGAAGGTGCAAGGTCAGGACTATACGGCGGATGCATTAATATCTCCCAGCCAAACACTCGTAATTTTTGCTGAGTGGCTAAAGATGTGTGAGGTCTAGCGTTATCATGGTGAAAAACCACACCCCTTCCGTTGATTAATTCCGGCCGCTTTCTCTCAACTTTTTGCTTTAATATCATCCGTTGTTCGCAGTACAGTTCAGAATCGATGGTCCTGCCTGGCGGTAATAGCTCATAATGAATAATGCCCTTCCAATCGCACCATATACACAGCATCACCTTGTTGCAAGTTAACCCGGGTTTCGCCACAGTCTGTGTAGCCTGACCGGTCTTTGACCACGATCTTTTTCACACGTTCTTGTCGTACGTGATTCACTTTTCATCACCAGTTATCAGCTTTTTCAAAAATGGTTCGGTTTCATTACGTCGTAATAAAGAATCACAAATGAGTACACGGTTCATTAGGTTTCTTTCAGTGAGCTCATGAGGCACCCAAATATCGGGCTTTTTTGTGTACCCAGCTTTTTTCAAATGCGCCAAAACCGTTTTGTGGTCAATTCCCAGTTCTCCAGCTACATCGTATCTAGTAATATGCCGATCTTGCTCCATTTTTTCAAAAATGGCATCAATTTTGTCCGTTACAGGGCGACCAGAGCGACGTGCATCTTTGATATCCAAATTTCCGGATTGAAAACGTTTAAACCAAATTTGCGCTACTCTCACAGATACTGCATTAGGTCCATAAACATCACAAATTTTTTTCGCGGCTTGTGTTGCATTTTTACCTTTTTTATAGTAAAGTTTTAAAATGTATCGAATTTCTTCATTAGATTCACTCATTTTAACAATAAGAAAAACAAATGAAAATCGCACATTTTCCTAATTTTAATTTGGAATTGTCTTCTTTAAAATTAAAACTTTTTGATGATACCAAAACCAGCCAGATACAAATGGTATAACCAAAGAGATCTTATTACAAGTTCATACATACTATAGGCGAAAAGACTTTTTCCCCAACCTATTATTATAAAGCTGAAGAGTTTGTTTATTTGTTTGTTTGTTTAAACGCGCTAATCTTAGGAACCGCTGGTCCGACTTGAAAAATTCTTTCAGTGTTGATTAGTACATTTATCGAGGAAGGCTATAGGCCATATTATATTTAAAAAAATTAGGGTTCCTTACTAAAAGTCCAATAATGTAACCCAAGGTGTAAAAAAATTACCCGAAAAATCCTTACACGGCATGCGCTGCGAAAACTATTGATTATAGAACAAAACAATGTACTACCACTTTGCAGAACATATAATTGTCTACAAAAAATATCGCGTAACCATATGTCTAACTATTGTAGTTACCTCACAATAAGTGTTTTCTTTTATTTTTTTAAATAATGAAAATGCCGTCGCTTCAAAAACAAAAAAGTTAAGGAGTGCAGAATGCTATTTTTGTTAAAAATAATGCATAAAAAATACTAAAAAAAAAAATACACACACAACCATGTATTTGACACACACATGCATATATACTCCTTTGTTTATTGTTAAAGACAAATTAACAGTGTAGGCTTGGCGAAATCTGTGAGTATAGAAGTATAGTTTTTTACAACAGAACTTTAATAATGTTCAAACTTATAATTTAAATTAATTATTATGGTCGAATTTCGACCACTAGTAGAGAATAAAACGTCAAAAAGTTTAAAAAAATGTGCTCTGGCATCGTCTAGTCATTTAGGTACGATTTAAGATTTTTCACACTTACATTTTTTATTGAAAGACTGTCACTCTTAGGGCCGCTTGTATAACGATCGCCTTTAAATAAAATTAGTTAATCATATTAAACTGCCTAAATACGTTTTACACAAAACGTATTTACAGTTCTTTAAACATATTTAGTGGCAAATTTTGCGTAGTGCTTAGACGCTAATTGTATTTCAGGGTGTTAAATACGTTTTGTGTTTCTTAAATAAATTTAAGCAACCTTATGCAAGCGGCCCTTAGTATGTATTTTTCTTTCAGACAGCACTCAAGTAGCACATGACATTACTATTATTTAAAGAATTCGTTCCTCTCAAAAGAGGCACTTTACGATTTTATTGAAAATATCTGGTTTTATTCTTATGCGTTCATTAAACGAAACCGTAAAAGCTTAATCAAATTTAAATAAGAATCCCACTTGTGACATCTTCTTTGAAGACAACACGCCCCAGTATTTGGTTGTAAAACAAAACTAACGTTAATTGTAGCTTTTATGATGGCATCGCGTGTGTTGGGGGTCAAAAGCGGACGAAATTATTAGTTTCGTTCAAAATGCATTCTGTAATCAAACGCTATATTGATTTAAGACTTAAGTTGTAAATTTAAATGAATGACATCAATAATAGGAAACCAGAAATAATTTACAGGATGACAATTTGGAGAACATTAAGATGTCCATAAAATGCTGTTCTTACAATGCTTGTTTACTTCACTTATAGAGGGCGAGACATTTGCTTATAAAGTCATAAAAATGTATGCCTCCTAGAGGGAGAGACTTTCAAACTTGTAAAAAATACTTTTATCGAAAATTGGTTTGAATAAAATTCGTTAAGTAGTTTTCGTGAGATATGTGGTATTTTCAATTAAATACATTTCCACAGCGAAATGATGACTTGAGGAGAAAGACAGTGAAAAAAACGATTGTCACCTCTGCGGAACCATTAATTGTGGCCAGACTTATACACACTCGGCCGTTTTATTGTTTAGCTAAATGGCTATCGATTAGAAAGTTGATGTATATCTTTTAAAATTTGACAAGCACACATGAAATGAAATTATAGTTCACTTAAATTCAATTTAAATGGAGTGCCTGATTCATTTACTTATCTAGATTTGGAGGTAATCATGCCCTTTTACTTGATTGATGGCCTCTCCAATCTTCTACAATTTTCCGTTTAACTAATTGCGGTTTACGTATCAAATGTGGCTCAACCTCTGTTTTTGTATCCATTACGTTGATGACACCACTGTTATCATTAGTTCTGCTTTAACTTGTAATTGTTCATAAACCTGGTCATTTGTATATTTATCTTTAAAATTTAATTATCCCTTTTGTTTTGCTATTGGGAAATTATTTTTTTATTCACACCTTATTTCCTCTGTCCTCAAAGCCTTATTCAATGGGTTAATCTATGATAATGATACGATAAATTGGTGATATATTCAGATGGTGTTTATATGTTCTGAAATTTTTTCTTTGCTATGATTTTTTACTTGATTCCGCTTGTGTTGACTTCATTTTTGTATTCCGCTTGAATTTTTAAATTTTTCGAGCCAGTAATTATATTTTGTCCATATCGGATCTCTAAAGTACTTGTATACATATTTAAATTTCATAAAGATCGACCCACGTTCAGGTATATCAGTCACATATAATATGAATGGTATAAACACTACCAGTTAGTAACTACATAGTATCTATGCAATTAAGATTTTTTTAGAAATAATTTATTTTAAAATATTATGTTTAAATTACTATTTACTGTTTATAAATAAGATTAATTGTGATGTAATCACATAATTTCTATTCCATAAATATGTATCCATAAGCAGATGATGAAATTCATTTTTAGGTATATTAATAGCTCAATGTCAAATTCAAAATTTAAACCGAGCTATCTGCGTTAGGGCAAAGCGTATGCATAAGAGCTGTTAGTACCTCCTTCCGGAGCCAAAGCAAGACGTCAGCGCGTTTAAGCGACAATTAATTATTAAGGAGCAGAGAGCTCCTTCCTTTGATCTTTGACGGCGACTGTGCTACAATGTGGCTAGCTCTTATGATTGTCTGCTTTGTAAATTGTATTAACTTTTCACTCTTGTATGAGTTTACGTGAAAATATCATATGATTTAATTTATATACCATTGAAAACTTATTTCTGCACTTAAAGCGGTTAAGGTCGATTAAATTTAGATTTTATCATTGATTTTTTATTACTTTATATAATTTTCCGGAGATAAAATTATTGTCGGTAATGTTTCTAACTTATATACATAATTATATTATTCAATGAAATATCTGCGATTTTTGTAGGTTACGAAAATGTCATCCACCAGATAGTTTAATGAAAATGATCCCCATTTTCAATTTTTTCTGTCAAATGACACTCTCAAAGCTTACCTACTTATTGAAGAAGTGATACTCCTGCTTCCAAAGAAATTTTTGTAGTTGATCAGAATTTTAGTCATAATCTATCTTAAACTCCCGAAGTGTCTTAGCTTTGAGTGATTAAAAATTACCTATAATTGATTTATATTCGAAAGAATAAGTAAAAAAAAAAAAAATATTTTAACCACTCTATGTCGTGTCGGTATAGTCGCTACCTTTAAGTAAATTAACTCTACTTTTTTAATAAACGGAGAATAAAACTTTCATACAGTGATTGTACTTGGAAGTCCACTACACATTTCATATTTAATTATTTGGCGATTATTGAACAGAATTGAGAATAATCCCCTTATAAAATATATCTTTAAAATTTATGCTGTAGTCGTATTTTATATTTTTATTTGAATTTTTCTATTAACTGCGATACTAGGGACGGTACAGAAAGAAGCGACACCTAAATTTAAACACTACTGAATAATTAAACATAAGTTATTTAGAAATTAATCCAATTGTTTACGGGAATAGTACAAAAGATTCATCCATATATACGAGAACAGTCTGTCTAAAATATATTTTGGATAACATGTAGGGGTCGTCTATTATCGAAGCGCCTTCTTCAATTGTCAGCTTTAAATCCAATTTTCACTTTATATTGGTAGTTTCATATGTCGAAGGGTGCAACTTTGTACTTATACGTGTAGAATTTGACAATATATTCTTGTGCTCTTGGAAAACGGTCTTAAAATGAACATATATCTTTTAAAAAACAACGAATTGAATTGTATTAAATATACACCTGCCACATTAATAAATTAGAGCCCTTATGTAAAAATCTTTAGAATTATGTATCAGAAATCATTTAGTAATTTCTTGATTACAAAAGCATCAAGAATTAGCTTAAGATATTTTGAAACCGGCTGTTGTTGAATTAAATTTAATGAAATAAATAAAAACCTAATTTATTTATAAAATTTGTTTAGCTGGTCTAAGAATATCGTATGCTAGTTTCTGACGTTTTTATTATAAATAAATATTATAGAGTTTTTAGGACAGCGTAAGTATATAAAATTTTAACGAAATGTTTGAGTGTAATTTCCCAAAAATGTATATATAAGTAAATTAAAATTAGCAGAAAATCATAAAACTTTACTAAATTAAGTCCATTCTGAAGTAAGCTTTTACTAACAAAATAAAGCTTAGTAGTATAAAGTTTATAGTAAAAGCTATTACAATAAATTATACTTACACCATACATAAAATATCACAATTGTAAAATCACTTAACTACTACGGAGTAAGTACGTGGCTTTAATGTAGTTTTCGTCATTGATTGTAGTATTTTAAAATATTGTAAGAAAAAAAAACAGTTACACTCCAAGTGGGGTAGATTAAATTGAATCACCGAGCTGCCCATTAACAGCTTGTCAGATCAGATTTCATCCATACATCTGTGATAAATCAAATATGTTAGGATGGTAGTATGTACAAAAAAACATAATGGTTTTCGCATTAGTAGTTAGTCGCTTCTGTAGTATTAGAAGTCTAAATTATTCACACATTTTATTTTTCATTAGTTATTACATATTAAAATGCAAGACTAATGCAACTGCTAAAAAAAGCAAACCACGTTATAGAGCTTTTTTTAACACATCAAATAGAAATAATTCTAATGGTTTTGAAGTGAAAATTCTTTAGAATTCTTGTGATTTGAATCTCAATTAAACGAAAAAGGGACACTAAAAAGAGATAAACACATAGCTATAGGGAAAAAAATCTGCTAGAGAATGAGATAGTATACACGTATTTAATCATTTAAACACTATGCTTATACGGATACGGATAGAGTTGAAAATGTTTTGAAATTTTTCGTTAATACTTCAAATTTTGTGTTTTAAAGCTTAAATATATATAACGATATAATATATGAAATGTGACGTCACGAAATTTAGAATTCCTCCCACCCTTGTCATACTTTTCACTTGTACTACGTGTGAACTGCACAAACACGCTCGCACATGTTTTGTTTTTTTTAGAGACCTTTTCAGTAATATCTAAACAATACAATTTTTTATTTTTTTTTGCCTTGTCAAGGAGGCAAGTGAGGTGTGTAAGAATAAGCCTAAATGGCACTCTGTTGTTCGTGCCTACCCCGCAAGGGAACTGGCGTGAAGTTATGTATGTATGTAATACAATATTTTTCAACACAATTGCTCATAAAGTGGCTCTATGGTCACCGCAATTAGGCACAGAATGACACCCATAATCTAACTGTGACTAAAAAACATTATAACTCACTAGTGAGTTATAGATTTTTTTTTAAATTTATTGGTTGAGTTGCTTTGTTCTTAAAAAGTTTTTATTCAAAAAAAAAGATCGTGTTCTATAGAACAAATAAATTAATGTTCCTATTGCTTGCTCATTTCATGCAACTTCTTATTTAAATAGATAATTTTAACTCGTACGTGTTTAATAAATAAAACTTTCACTCATATATAACTTTTTTTATCTACTAAACAAAATGAGTTTTTATTGTTATTTTATTCACAAGTGTGTTGAAAAACGTCGTATGATACACGTGTGTATTGATGATTACCGTCCTCGGCTCTCTTAAGACCCTCGCCTACGGCTCGAGTCTCAATGGCGCCTCGGCGGTAATCACCAATGTTACACACTAGTACCATAATGTACTATTAACAAATGTTATTTTACATTTTATACATACACGTAACTTCTACAAGTGTGCCAAAATTCATGTCCCTTATCTTAGAAGTTTCTGATATAATCGGCTGTGGCATACAGACGGGCAGACAGATACTATACTGAGACCACAAAAGTTCCTAATCTTTAGGTATTGAAACTCTAGAACCTAGCATGCAGCTTTATATCTATAAGTTTGCTAAGAAAACGCGTTCTACATTTATTTTCGTTTGCCTTACAATTTTTCCCGTTGTCACGAGGAGTTAATGAAAGAATTAGCTTTCATTACAAGTGATACGATGCCTGAAAGGGATTCCCGAATGAAGACGAAGTGCCTTCGTAACCTTTCCTATGGGTAAGGATCAATGTGCGAGAGGTCGTGTGCTTATCTGTGATTAGTTTTTTTGGGGACATATAAAATGCTGTTAGAACGCTCGATATGGAATTAGGCTCGATTTTTAGGGTTGTATATTAATATAGAGAATATAATACAATTTCTTTTTCTTTTTTATACATGAGTGGTGTAAGTTGTGATGGCTTAATGGTAGTCAGTTTCCGTGCGGAAACTTGTCGTAAAAGGCGACTGAACTATCACAGTCACGGCATTTTCCCGGCTGGATGGCTACCACCCTTGGTCTAAAGTATACTAAAACAATCTTGACTTGGGTTCTGGCATCAGTATTCACCACTTTCCCCCCATTTTAAAGACGCGCTGCCGGCGCTCAGAGGTCGACAGCACATTGGCAGCGCTTTTATAGTTTCAAATGTTCATAGGTGACGGTAGCCTCTGTATACCAGGTGGGCTATCTGCATGTCTCCAGTACTCATGCAACTTTTTTTTCAACCATGTGTCTCTGATGACTTGACTTTATTGATATACAAAAGGTAAGGAATAAGTCTCGCTTATCTTGTGGGTAATATGTAACACACAAGGCTAGATTAAGGTAAATAACGGAAATTATAAAAACGTCATAAAACTGTTTACATCCGAGGCCAAAAAGAAAAAAATAGATATAAAATCTCCTAACATACTTTCGTAATACTTATTTGTAAATTTTAAATAAATTGTTTGTTGTCAAATACTTTTTTAATATATATATAGTAACTACAGGTGTGAGATGCGAGTTTCATTATGAAACAATGAAGCATCCGCAAAAGTAATTGACAATGATATGAAAACCTATTTGTATATTCTAAGCATAAGTTTCAAAATGGATTTGCCGTGCCTTTAATGTACGTATTAAAAGTACAGTCGTGAACTGTCGGACTTTCAACTCAATGCATTAATTAAGCCAGCTTGATCCCCGAAAATCGTCTAGAAACTCACTCTGTTTAAATTAGTGCAGAATTCATTTTCTTTTTTAATTCGTCTTCCAAATTCAAATAAGATTTCTTTTTTTTTATTACGCCACGCCGCATAAAAGGGTAGAGAGAGACCAGGATTCGTCGCTCTGCTGTTCACTTCAGAACGCTAATTCCTACTCGTTCCAAGATACTGATTGGACGATATATTTAACAATGGTACCGACACGCTCTGTGAAAAAATACATCTTACGTACCCAATGCCTTTTTTCTTGGGATTCCTTTATTTTATTTTGCTCTAGTTACTAAAGGTTAGAAGGAACGCTGGGTTGTTCAGGCGTTAATAACACTAATGGCAATTAATTGAAGGTTCTGTTTGGCTTGTATGCGCCTGTGTTTAGTTATTCGCTTTACTGGCTGTATAAGCATATTACGAGGCATCCAAGCCATGGAGGGTCTTAACGGGAGGTCGTTTGCTGCGCTGCCAGCCTCCTAAGATTAATGACATTACGAGAAGACAGTTTGTAAGAGACGAACGTGACAAAAAAACTGAGTTGTAATTAAGTGGATCGAATGAATAGATTTTAGGGTGATCATTGAGCTCTTAAACTTTTATTTCTGTAACTAAATAGTTTGTACATTATAGTTTCAACTAGTGTGCTTACAAATATTGCTGTAAAAATTCAATTTTTTAAGGAAACATAAAATATGAATTTTTTTATCGAGAATAATGGATCGCAATAAATTTGATTATTTAAAAACATATATTTTTTTACGACTTGCCACGTTGTTCTCGCAAGAAGCATGGACTATTTAATTAGATTAAGACATTGAATTAATAATGTGAGCCTGACAATTTTTGACATGGTACGTGAGAGAAACAAACAAACAAGTCATTACTGTTAACTGTATAAAAAGATTTAGAGTTAGAACAAATGCAGGTATATCTTTCGGTCATTTTTTAACTCTCTCAAATTATTGTTAATGTTAATTTTTAAACAAATTAAAATATAGCTTTTAAGGTAATAATAAGTTAATAACATTCAAGAGTCAAAAAAAGAGTATACTTGGAATCTGTACTTAGCGCATCCGGGGATATTGACCACGACGTCAAGGCCCGTTTCTCAGCAGCTTGGGCCCAGTGGCGTGAGGTGACAGGTGTCATTTATAACCCCAAAATGTTGGTTAAATTAAAAGGACAGGTCTATAAATCCATCATTAGACCTGTCCTTTTATATAACAGTGAAGTGTGGCCTGTGCTTGAGCGACACAAGTACGAACTGCGTGTCACGGAGATGAATATGCTACGAAGGATGTGTGGAGTGACGCGGAAAGACCGTGTCAGGAACTTCCGCATCCGTGGCAGTCTTCATGTCCGTGACATAGTAGACAATCTGCAAGCGTGTCGCTTACGCTGGTACGATCACGTTTTACGAAGACCGACTAATTATGTGCGGAACAAATATTCGGCCGAAGGCGAAATCCCAAGAGATGCTGGCTTGACGTTGTGAAGAATGACATGCGTACCAATGTTCTCAAAACGGTGGATGTCGAAGACCGCGCGAAGTGGAGTAGAAAAAGTAGAAAAGCGGACCCTGGGCGTCGGAGTGAATACTCCGAACGCAACCGGGATTTAACGCTCGGATGATGATGATGATTCAAGAGTCAAAAAATGAGTAATTTAACTTTAGTCAATATTCTTATTTCTCTGCTCTAATTTGTAACATGTTTCCACTGTTTTAATTTATCATTATTATTTATTAACATACTAATATTTTGCGGAAGTATGGCTCATGAGGATTTTGTAATAAGCTTTCCCAGCCGAAGTGTAAACCATGCGTAGGCAGGCACTGGACATCATAAAATATTTAACACTCATATCTTTAGAGCGGTCCAAATATTATCGACTCGCACATAAAACGAAGTGAAGATAGAAAAAGAGGAGGTATATAACAATTTGTTTATGTATGAAAAGGATAGGTGTATTATTGCACGATCTTTGGAAAATTCGACGGAACGTTCGGTTTCTTCCCTGTTTTTATCGCACTCGTTATATTTTGATAGAGCTGTTCGGTTGGATCGCCTATATAACGTTTATGTTTTGGTTTTTTGACTGTGGAGAATACCTTTAGCGATGTTTTGTTACGAGGTTGCTGTTATGTTATTGTTTGTTTTTGCTGTCATGTAAAATAACTGCTTTAATACAGTTTTCTTCATACATTTTGCATGACATTTGCTTTATGTAGTTATTATCTCACAGCTTTAAATATTTATAATACTCAAAGAAACCTTCGTTTCGAATTAATATTAATAGCAACAGGCAAAGAAATGTACTTCATTATTAATTTCTAGGGCTAATATATGAAAATCAGTTACCTATCAGAGGTCTTGCAGATTCAAAGAGGCTTTTGATTTTGACCCGATATTATTTTAATCCCTCCCATCATAAAGGCTGGCAACGCATTGGCTTCGCCCCTGGTGTTGGCAACGTCTATAAGCGACGGTAACTATTTTCAGTAAGCTCGGTCGTCTGTCAGCGTCGTAATAAAAAAATTGTACTGTAGGATGTCTTTAAGCCTGATGACCATATCCATGAGCTGCGTAGAGTTGTCATAGGAACTAACGTCCTGCAGAAGACTAAGAGTGTCTAACCAGGACGACGATGTACCTACTTTTACATGACCTTTTTTGCAAGAAATATTTATGCGCCACGGACTTAAGTTCCCAATTTAAGGCAACCATACAACAACACTGTAAATTACAAAAGTTCAATTTGTGCGCAGGAACTGATAGCAGCTATACATATTTATACTTCGTCGCATAACACAGGCCGCGTATGAAAATACGCGCCCGCGAATTTCCCTATAATAAATTATAGTCCTTGTCCGCTTACCTCCGGTTAACCGGCTTTTATAAACTACCCGGGTAATTTATAACTATTACCCGGCCGAAAACGATCACGTGATATCACTTTATAGCATATTCAGTGAGTAAATATGAGGGCAGCCGGTAATAATGTTTCTTTACATAGGTACACTGACATACATATGTTCAGTAGCGCTCAACTCGATTTATTAATGTGATATAATATTTAGTTTATAGTCTCAAGTTAGAGTTATGTTTTACAAGAACTCATACCATGGCTTTACCTGCTTTAGATTTCCGTCCATATTTCGTGAGAATACTTAAATTTCTAATTTGAATTGAATGTAAATTTGTTTACAGCCCAGACCGTGAGAAGGTAAAATTGAAATATTCAAATAAATAAAAATTATTTCACTTTTAGCTATAGTAATATGGGCAAAGAAGAAGAAATGGGAAACGCCCAATAAACAAATGATTACATGGAACATGATAATTATTTTAAAACAAATTAGTCAAAAATCAAAAAGTATATATAATAAACTTAAGTAAACCCTGCTGTGTCTTGTATTATATATTATAATTTTTCCACTAAGATAAATTATTGCATATGGCAGGTTTCTTTCTTTGTATGACGTGTATTTAGTTAGTATCACCTGATATACGACCATTCTCGACACAAAGTAGACAGTATAATATGTGCTGACAAGTATAAATCGGGAAATATACATGACCACGTACAACCAGTATTTACATATATTCTTTTGAAAACTAAATATAATGTGAAACTGACAACAGACATTTAAATACCGTTTCAAGGTTCAAGACTTTCAAGTAAAGCACAAAACAATTCTAAACCGACAAACATCGTGCAAATAGTCTAGAACAGATATCACCTCTAACACTGAAACTACGTGCTTAATGTAATCGCGCTCAATATCCTTTGTTCACTTTCAGACTCATTAAAAAGGCGATGCAATTTAATGACTTGATAGTGTGCGTTAACCCTCGCTACGCTTGCAAATACGGAAATTTATCACAGTCTACTTTGAACTTTATCTGTTTGAGATAAAGGTAAAAATTCCGTGTGAGCATGATGTGGGCTATTGGTATGTAGGGGTCGAAGATTAGTGGCACACGCCTACCCGCCGGAGCGCTGAGCGGCTGATGGTGCCCAAGAGTGTAGTTACAATTAGACCGGTGCCCACAATGAAGTGATGCCCGCGTAATGTTGCCCCTTGTCTTTGTATGTTGATTGTGCACAATAGAGGTCGCTAGCGCGTGAGCGCGAATGGGTTTTGTCCACGACTGTGCTCTAGATGTTAGAACGCTGATGGATCATATAATAAGGGCGAGACTTAACGCATTGCGAAGATATTGGACGAAATGTATCACTATGAAATTACGATGACCTAGTTACCTACACTGGAATGACCCAAATTTTCGCTATGTATAGGTAAAGCTTCATTTTAAACATTGAAACAATAATTTCGTATTCCAAATATTATGAAAATATTGTTTCATCAATTACCCATATCATGATTTCTTCACCATTAAATTAACAGACAAGTTCAATGGTGAATACCTACCTGAATAGAGACGACAGTCACATTAAGTAAGATCATTTTAAAAAACGTTGCAACCTGATAGATTTTGCACAACCAAGACGTAATTGTAACGAACTAAGCAACAATAATGTTAAAAATTGTTTAAAAATGAATTAAAGATATTTTTGTGCTAAACTTTTAACATAATGTTAAAAATGAGTTGATAGCAAGTTATTTTTTTGTCCGCTGCTTATACAAACATTTTCTTAGATTTTATTGTAAAATGACTTAATATCTAGTAAATCGTTTTGAGATCTAAAAATGTATGGGTCTTAATAATTATCTCGTCCTAAACAATCGTTGAAAATTGCGAGAATGTCCAGACGTTTTAAATTACCGCAATGGGAACTAGTTACTAACCAAGCATCCATACAATATTTGGAAATTTCTGTACCAACAAAAAAAGTTCACGGTATTTTTCAATGTAACATGAAAATATAAAAGTTTAGATTTGACATTTGCTAGTGATCCTCGATAAGAGTACCGAATCCATCTAGTATTTCTGTGGTTCATTTTTGATTCCCCTACTTACCTACTTAATTGAGACATCGAAACAGATCTGACACGTTTTTTTTTAATATTTAAACGATGCCTATTTTAATGAAAGTAGCATTAATTAAATATTCATAATATTAAAATGTAAAATGGTTTTATGATATAAATTATGAAATAAACATCTTAGGCCCTTAACTAGATCTATTATAACAAAAGAATTCAGAGAATTATATCGTAAAAGCGTTCAATTGTTTCAGATAATAAGAGCGCAAACTGTCTCGTTATAATATAGTTATTTTTAGCTGAATTCTTTGCTTTGGTAGGTGAGGGCATAGAATAGGCAGCGAAAGGCTCTACTCTTTACAAAGTGTTGAAACACGCGTCGGCGCTTACTCGTCTCGATATCAAAGTACAAGCCGGTCAAATGTCAGTCGTGAATATCATTCGTATGCGTCTAGTCTTATTTAGAGATTATTTATTATTTTTTAATGATAATGGTTTCTCCAACTATAGAAGGCTGGTAGTTACCTGTGCATATTTCTACTTATCTTTGTTAACGTAAAACTATAATAATATTAATGATTCCCTTAGATTTTATATTAATTTGTAACCTTAATTTACGTTTGTAACAAAGTTATCAGATTAAAATTTGATTAATGGATATTTCTAATTTTCATTGAAATACGTTTGTGGGTTAAGTTCCCATTTTTGATGTATGTTATGTCTGTTTTGTATGATGACTGAATGTTTTCTCTTAATATTCCCAAGTACGCAATTTCTAATTATTTATGACATGATTGGTAATTGATTAGATATGGTTGACATTGGCAGGTGAATTTTGTGCGATATATGAATGAATGATGGTAAGTTTTTTAATGAAGTTACAACGTCCAAATTCGAATTTTAGTAAGTTTTAATCATTTACTAGTACAATTGTGTCCAGCCGTATTAGTAAAAAAGAACACATACTAATTAAGAGTCAAGTATAAATGAGGCACTCATAAACACCATTGTTTGTGCTAACTTATATTGTCGCAGCTGTTTCCAAGCTAAACAATTTACAGTTATGTTGTGGATATTATAAATCTCTATAGCCAATTTCAAATCAGATTAAATAACGGAGATATTGATCAGTCTGCCAGCTATTTAATTTTGGACATTTGGGTTTCAGTGAACTAGGCAAAAATTTGGCAATAGAGATCGTCAAATAACATGTAAAGGCTGAACCTCCTGTTGCTTATTCTTTGGCGTGGGGGTGGCAAAGGCGCTTACAAGCCGCGAGCGATTGCCCCTCCACTGGTAGGTATATTGTCAATTGGAAACTACTCCGCTCGGAGAGCACAAGCGCTTTTAGATTTGAAAGAGTACGCAATGCAGTATATGTAAAGGATTCAGACAAACTTTTAACACAATTAAATATGGATTTTATTTCCTTAAAAACCGTAAAAAATCTAGTATGAGCCAAACTTATGCGTCCTTGAAGTTAGTTCGTACATGATTGTGTACGAACTAACTTGAACAATGATGTCCATAAACAATTATACGCTACTAAGATATACTTACATAGCTGAGATGCGAGAGTGTTGCGCGTTCGATACGCCACTATCTGAATTCGCACAGCATGTCTTTCTTACTAAGCACTGTCAGGTGTAACAAACGTTAAAATTTGATTAGACTCGCACAAATCCACGGTACTAACTTTCTGCACAAACTGTTTGTTGATCCTACGACTATGTATGTATGACTATGTAGTATTTTTCAGAGTAAAATACTAAAATGTATCTTATTTATAACCTGGTCTTTACATATATACAAAATTATATATCATTACAATCGGTTTAGAGGTTTAAACGAGAAAATATAACAAACAAGCAGAGTTAACTTTCGAATGTCGTAAGTGATTATTATTAGGTATAAGTTCAACACAATATAAACAAAATCTCCACATAATGTCATCAGAAATACTATTCAAAAGAGTAGTCTGCGAGTAAACGTTTACTGCACACCGGGCTATGAAAAGGCGAGGTTTTATCGCGTTGCCATGACGACGGCGGGATGCTGCGTCGCCCGCGATACCCTCCCCGCAGTCGACACATCGGAAAAACTACAGTGCTTTATATTTACTGCCTTTCGATATGTATACCATCGTGGCACAAGTGAGAGTAAAGTGACGAATGAAGTTTTATGAAAAATTCTCACCTAGCGTCCGTAATTCAAATTATTTAAAAAGGTTGTTTGTTGGTGTATTATAGTATAATTGGTGGTGTATTATAAAAATAGGAACCAAAATAATATAATAGGTTTGTATTTGAGCATAATACAATAATTTTATTGGTTTACATAATTAATTCTACGGTTCGTAA
This sequence comes from Dendrolimus kikuchii, assembly GCA_019925095.2. Lineage (NCBI taxonomy): Eukaryota > Metazoa > Arthropoda > Insecta > Lepidoptera > Lasiocampidae > Dendrolimus > Dendrolimus kikuchii. The sequence continues at coordinate 15,601,225 of CM034388.1, read as the reverse complement.
TTCAAAAAATAAAGGTATATTCCCATATTTTTTAAGAATGATTAGGTACTTACTTATTACCTATTATTGACTTAAACAAAATCCAACGGTAAACATCATTTGTCATTCATTATACACTAATGGTCTAAGACGTCATTATGATTTTTATAAAACTATATCACGTAGCGATTCCCCACACGTCTATATCTATATAGTTATATTTTTTCATCTTTCAGTTACAAGTACAGTGGCCACCCCTAATTTTATTTTTCAATTTTATTACGTTATTTTGTATCTGCTAATGAAATACATTTTTCTTTCAAATTTGATCTACATAGTCTTTTTAGTAGTTTAAAAATCATATCATCCAATTATGTTAGGCATACCCAATAGTTTTTGAGAATATAATATTCCTGTCAGATCCGGACTGCGACAGACGTACGCACGTACGGTTTAGTTAAAATGGCTACAGAACCACAAACACATATTGTGACCAAATTCAACAACACCACAAAACACCATTTACCTATTTATCATGTCGAGCATTGACCTGCCTCAATCTTAACAGGTCTATAACGTCAACATTACGAGCACGTAGATGACGTAGGTCAACTTAATGGGAGCCTTAATCCTAATCTTGGCAACGGTCTATCAGCAGGTACGAAAAAGAAACATCGCATTCGTAAATCGAACTATTGAGAGAGAAGTACTCGCGCACCGACAACAAGCGGTCTCTTATAACTTTTCCCTTTTAACCTTTCTGTGTATCCCCATACCGCCCGCTCCCTCGGGAGGCGGTCCCCTGGGCCGGTATCGACTCCCTAGCGTACGCCCCTCCCGTGCCACCACTCAATACCAACACCGAAAGGCCAACGACAAAAATTACAGAGGCGACATTGGTTGCTTCTTTGCCATTTTAATTTTCTGAACGTCGTATTTAAATTTTCTATAGGCTTTTCTATAAATAAAGCAATTTAAACATATATATTTTTATTGTAAAGTGAATATCTAATTAAAAGATTCAATATAGATAAGACAAGAGCTACGAATGTCAAAGAAGCGAGTGAGGTGTATAAGAACAAGCCTGAATGGCGCTCTGTTGTTCGTGCCTACCCCGCAAGGGAACTGGCGTGAAGCTATGTATGTATGATGTAATATAGATAAGCATAATGCCCGAAAAGTTTTTGGTGTCACTAATAAATACCATAAGTTATTATCATTTAATATTGGGCATATAAATAGAGCATATAAATATAATAAATATATATATTTAAATAAAAATCTTTGTATTAAAAAAAAAATATATCAATTTATTTATTTAATTCACAAAGCAGATTACAATAAATACAATAATACATTGTGACTACATCATAAACTTATGGAACTAGAATGTTATCCTAGTATGTGAATATATTAGCATTATAATTAGATAATACAGGAGTAACTTGAAATTACAAAAAAAAATTTAGAATTATAATTTAGAAATTAAATTAGGTTATTATAAAATAAGGAGTCATGATCAGTAAGTGCCAGAAACATTAATCGAGTTAATCATTAGCTGGAATTTGTTGAGGTTGAGATCAAATATATCTAGTGAAGAGTTTTTAGCTATAATCAATTGATCGAGTAATGGATTAAAATATGAAGTATTATTTTTGTAACCCTTTAAAGCAAAAGGAGGAGGGTTGCGTTGCCTGTAAAGTATTTTAATATTGAGATGGTTCAGAAGAGTTGGACAGGCCATGGAGGATTGAAGTATTTTTTGCAAGTAAGTTAAATCAATGCGATTCCTGTGGGATGATTGTCTGTCTCTCTAGATGTTCCGGCTAATCTTTGAAACGGCTGGACCGATGTTGACGGGACTCACTTACACTGGCAGATTCGCTGGCACTGTCACTGACACTTTCATTGGCACATAGCTGATTTTATAAGAAGTAACTTAGGCTACGTTTTTTTTAGGGTTCCGCGAAAAAAATCCCACGCGGACGAAGTCATGGGCGCAGCTAGTACCTAATAAAAATGACAAATACTCAGATTTTTTTTTAAACTTATACAATCTTATAGGGGTTAGTGTGTTTTGAATAATAAAATAACAAGAGAAGAATATCCTATAGAGCCTCCTAGACATCTATGTTGTAGTAGATTTTCAGCGGAGAATTTGAAATTTCTATTAATAGTAGAATATCCGTGTAGGAACAGAGAAAGAACAGAATTTCCTGCGTTGGCGGCCTATCGTAAAGGCGCAGGTAGTAAGGTGTTTGCCCTTCTTGATAGCTATCACTCCTGGTCTAGAGTATGCCGCCATAACAACCTAGAGTTGTGTTCCGGCTTTAGTGCTCAGGTTCCAGTCTCCCTTTAGAGAGCGGCAGCACATTGCTAACACCTTTGGTATTACAAATGTCCATAAACGATAGTAACCGCTTTCTATCAGGTGGGTCGTCTGCCTGTCTGCTGGACTCATACAATAAAAAAAATAAAAACAAAATAAAAGTATTCTAATGAAAGAGGCTACGCCTAGTCATAGCAATGGACATCGGACAGTTGTCCGTTGTCCACTGCGGGAACTAGACGTATGCAACTTCCATACAATATTGCTAGGAAATCTGCACATCGCAATAACTGGTGCGTGAAACTTACTTATTCGCTTGGACAAGCGAGGTGGATATATGTTCCTTTGATATGAGAAGAACCGAGCATTAGAACATTTATGATCTAGTATTATTATAATATTGTATGTGTTTCAAGACCACGGGCCATAAAAATGGCCCGGACTTTTGGAGGGCTTGCGTGGGGCCATGGGAAGGCCAACACGTAGAGCCCCCTTGACAAATTTAATGTAAATGTGGCGTGACACTGATCGGCGATTATCCCTGGCTACACTATATAGTAATGCACCCAAGGACAAGCCCCGGCCAGTGTAGGACTATTGTGGGAAATGAGGACAAAAAGTACCGGGCTATTGTGGTGAACTGCTAATGGTACTAGGGGTCTGGGAATATGGGGACTATGGCGTCTGCCCGTCGCAATGTTCAGGGAACATGGAAAAATGGGCAGACGGTGACTCGCCACCCCCTGCATGGGCCCCAAAAAATGCCATAGAAGACAGGGGCAACATGGGTGTGAGTGGCTAAGGGGTGTAGAGAGCTGGGCTGCAGGTTCACCGAAGTTACTTCTGACGTGATCCCATTTATCACTTCCACCCCTGGAGCTTGAGTCTTAGCTCTAGCGATCTCCACTCCATGCCGGTTAGTTAAGGCAAGCATGGAGGCGGGGCCCTGCCTTAGCCCCCGGAGTCAGGTACGAGGTGTCGCTACTCACCTAAGGCTTCGCCACAAAGCCCCCCTGCGGGTGTATTATTATTATTATTATGGCAATTTATTGTAATTTTAGGAGAGCAATAAGAACTTTACAAGATAAACGTGTCTAATCTAGAGAAAATTGCTAATACGTCAATGTAATTGCTAAAAAAATTACGTGTAGTGCAGTTCTCAAAACTTATGTTAACTAAGTTATATTTTTTTAAAACTGTATTTACTTAATTTGCATTCAAGCTACACTTTGTCACAATTCCTTATAAAATTGTATGTTTTCTTAGGTAATATATATATGGTAGGCGTCCCGACGGAATGACTCTAATTCCCTGGCAGCATGGCAAGCCTTTGGTGTGGGATGCGACTTGCGTAGACATGTTGACCGCATCCCATTTACCAAACACGTCTAGATCAGCCGGTTCAGCGGCGGAAACAGCCGAATCACTCAAGCGGCGCAAATATGCAACCCTCTGTGAGAGTTATATGTTTGTGCCGTTTGCTGTCGAGACGCTTGGACCGTGGGGTCCTGAGGCCATGAGCCTCTACCAAAATTTATCGAAACGACTCATTGACTCTTCGGGTGATCAGAGGGCTGGTGCTTACCTCGGCCAACGGATCAGTATGGCGATCCAGCGAGGAAACGTAGCCAGCCTTCTGGGCACCTTACCCATAGAAGACGGTGATCTGGGTTCAGTATTCTACTTATAGTCTTGAGGGACTATGAGTAAAATACAATACAAATAAGTTAAGTTTTCTTGCATTGTATAACAATAGAATAAATACATTCCATATTGACCTAATATATATATTGTAATCTGTTTTTGTGTTAACTACTAGTATAGTAGTATCCTTACCTATTATGTTTATTATATTTGTACGTTATAAGAACTGTCCCCTCTGCCGCTTTAATGTTCAAGTGCTGGATAATCTTTGTTAACATGCGACGGGCCCATAACGGTCCCACTTTTCGACTTTGTTTTTCCGCGTGCTTCCATAGCAGGCGTTAATATTTCAGCGTGTACTGAATTCAAGGGTTAAATGTTAGCGTTGGTGACGACGCACTCTCTACGTTGTACAATTAAGCGACTTCTATTGTGATTAAAATAAAACATTTAGGAAACTTTCCTATTTTCCTAAATGTTTTATTTTATGGGTAAGTTTTAGCATTACTTGATTTACATTATTCGCAATGTTTATTCTTTTATTTCATCCATGTTAGTACCGGTTTGGTTGTTCTTTATTCATCGTCATTTTTGTTAATTCCCGGTTGTAATCAAAGTATGTAGAGGATTAGGGGCCCGAGGTCCACGTGTCAATGATGGAGTTATCAAACAATTTATATCCTAATTAGAGTAATATATAATCAGTACATTAAAAAAATAAACCTAACAATCTACATAGAAACTCTCAAGACTAGACTTAAACAACTATCATACTGGTTTAAGGCAATTAAAAAAGGTTATGAGTCGATTGTGTGACTTTGATATTCTGTAAATTTTTGATTGGATATCAGAATAATAATAATCGGCAGACAAACTCACATATTTTATATCGCAGAATTAAGCAAGTTATGCTTGTGTTACGGGTAATATACAACGGACAACTCTGGGGCCGATATCAGACACCCAGACCATAGTAAATAATGGAGAAAATTCGTTTCCAAAATTTACCACGCCAGGAATCGAACCCGGAAACTGCGTTGCATCGAGGTAGGCTATTAAAAGTTTAGCCCACTCAAACACAGAGACCGTCGAGTCACGCTGATATGTATGTACACGTGAAATCCTATTTTTGTTATACATCTCTACAAAAAATAAAATATAAAAGCGTCTTCAGCAAAATACAGAAACTGTATTTTGTTAAAGCTGCTTTTATGTGTATGCCTTAGTCAAATTCATAATTCGGAAAATTGTTGTCAGTTACTAATTATATTAAGATGCTATAAATGGCATTTATTTTAAGAACACAGCTGGACAGATTTTCATGCTATTCAGCTTTTATTTGACTTAAATAATAGAAACAAACGACGCAATCAGTAATTTACTAAAACAAGAAAATATATTATCAAACTTTTAATATAAAATTGTAGAGTATTTTACAACGTTAAAAATAACACTTTAAAGATATAGTTATATAAAGAAATAGTACTATAACATTTTTTCGAACATTTACCCAAAGAATATCCGATGCAAATAAACACAGTCTAGGCCGCCGGCGGGGGTGGTTTGGGTGGGGTTCGAATGTTCCTACTTGAAAGAAGGCAACCTACTCACCTCCCCACCGAGACTTGGTGGCATTCCACATTTCACACTTGCGATTATTGCTTTTACACTCGAGAGGTTGACTGATGTTATTGATAAAGTTTGTTTAATTGATTAATGTTGATTTTTAAAACCTAAACAATAAATAGTCTGTTCTAAACTATATGACTGCTCTTAGTTATAAGTAACTGCATAATAGACGTTTTTGGTATAAAACCTGGTAACGTGCAGTATTTTGCAACTAACTTGAATAGGGCATTAATTTGAGCGCCGATTATAGGTAAATGTACGAAATTTGTATCGTCCCTTTATCGTTATATGTAAGTATATATATTCATGATTTTTTTATTTTATAAGTTTTGGTTACAATACGCGACTTTTTGCAATTTGAGCCTTCAATGTGTAAATAACACACTGAGAAAACTCGTCTTGGTTTGGATTGTAAGAAATAATATATTAGATTACTATTGGTTGAGAAACACATTTAAAATGCTTCATAAAAAATAATAAACTTTCAAAACTGGAGATTCGAGAATCGCAAGTGTGTAACGACTTTTAATACCGCACTATATTTTTTTTCTCAAATAGTGTACTTGTGTAGAATCGGTGCCCTATAAAAAGAATTTAATACTTGGCATTACCTATATTTTAACGAGATTGCTGACGGTTTTTTCGTTTAATATAGTTTATTTTTCACAAGAGTCAATATTAAAAGTTTAAAATGTACAATCATACACAACATGTACAATTAATATCGTTGCTTATTAGTCAATAATTGTTGTTTTTAGTACTGCTATTAACAATTAAATAAAAACCAAAGTAAATTATAAATAAGTATATATACAAATTAAAATTAAACTATAAAATCTAGTCCCAGACCGCTGTCAGTTGGAAACGTCCCCAAAAGACTGGCCACATTACCTCGCTGTATCGCAACGCTAATGCGTTGTCCCAGGTACAGACCAGTCTTTTGGTCACGTGAGACGTCTACCAGGCGTTTCGCTATATCTCGATAAAGTTTGTGCGTCTCAGGCCCCCATGGTCCCAAGGTCTCGACCCCAAAAGCCGCAAATATGTAACCATTTTCGATGGCGGCATATTTGTGGTATTTTAGGGCCTCCTGTTGTGCAGCAGCTATACCAGCAGACATGCTTGTAACTGAAAGATGGGACGCCGCCAGAGTATCGACGCAAGACGCGTCCCATAATAAAGGGCGATCCATCCTCGAGGGCACCAGGGCATTGTTTTTATATAATTAAAGCAAAATATTACATACTTCAATTATAATATAAATATAATTTAAAATATTTATTCTCTAAGTAAAATATTAATATTAATTTGTTACATATTATATATTCTTTAGAATCGTTGGTAGGATGCAGAACCACTGTATAATTTGAAAAAAAGTTACATTTATGTACTTAGTCAAAGTTAGTTTGCTTTTTATTTTGTATTTCATATTAGTTTAGTTTATTTATTTTTCAAATTAAGTTTTAGTTTTATTTTAATATTTATTCAAATAAGAAAGTATAAAGAAAAATATTCAATGAATTTAAAATTTAAATAAATTCTATTAAAAGCGATACCGCGGATTGAATATCATAAAAAATGCGGACATTTTTAAGCTCTGCAAATAAACAAAAGCACTTTAAAGCTTGAAGTTAGCATAGGAAATTAGATCAAGTTTTCCGTTTCTTGAGACGCATCAAAATGTAATAAACGTATTTGTCGTTAGTCTCGCCAAAACTCGAGAACGGCTGGATTGATTTGGCTAATTATGGTTTTGAATTATTAGTGGAAGTCCAGGGAAGGTTTAAAAGATGAGTAAATATGAAAAAAATGCTTAGAATATAGTAAAAACAACAATTTCGCTTTCCCTTAGAAACTATTCCTACCTGTCAAACATTTGACGTTCGTCCCGTCGTTCAGAAATCAATTAAATTTAAAAGTCGTTCAGAAATCAACGTTTTTTATTTAATTGATACTGAGGCGGTACTAAGTAGCATCTAAATAACGCTTTAAAAGAGTTTTTCTAAGTACTTATTTACTGTTACCTGTAAAGGATAAATAGTAGGGGTAGTTTTTACGACGTAAATACAGGAAGAGTTCTTTATGTTTTTGTTGTAAGTAAATGCAGGTTCGCTGAGTTCGATACAGTACGATAATGTTTTGATAATAAAATCGCTCAAGTATTTTGGAACATTCTTCTCGTCCTCACATACGATGCCGAGATAATGATACTGGCGGTGGAAATTTACCACTTATTTAAAGCCTCTCAACGGGTTTTGGAACTGGAATAGCCGTAAGATATACAAAGTCGTCGACATAGCTCACTAAATTAGTAAGCTGAAGTGGCAGTGGGCCAGTTGCGACTATCTCAGAACCGATAACTGGTGAAGTAAGATGAATACTGGAGTGGAGACTGTATTTTAGTGTATAGATATAGTGGGACGCTTTCCAGCCCAATGGACCGATGACTTGCCGAAGGTTACTGGTTATTGGTAGAAGTTAGTTCGGTATATACGGAGCAAACATACGGAGGCATACGTCCATCATTGGAATTATTACTAGAAAGAAAGAATCAATTTTTTCTAGTCATAATTCACTCGGATGAATAATCTTATATTAAGTTCTTCATATTTGCTTTTATTTAGGTGGTACCTTAGGTCTAAATTACGTTAAATTTTGAACTATACTCATATGCTCAGTTTCTATTAAATTCAACAAAAAAGGAATACCAAAGTTCCATTCATCACGAAAATACAAAGTCGTTTTCATAGATCCCGTTTGCGGCCGGCTATAATTTTAAGGCTTAACGGACACTGTGCAAGACCGATACTTGGGGATCAAGCAACTGTCAGGTAGCCCTTACGACCCCTATTAATGGCGCAAGATTTTGATAGCAAGGGGAGATCTTGGGCGTTATTTTTACGACTATTCAATATTAATAAAGTAGAGAAAACAATGTGAAATATTTTTAGATATACCTAAATGTATAGGGACTTACCTACAAAATAAAGTTCATATACTTGCAAGCAAAGTAGGAGCCATTTCATATATTAGACAGCTGTTACCATTACCGGTGGATTTCACAACACTAAGAGAGTTAACTCTTTGCTTGTTTTATATATATTTTGGAAGCCAATATTATCTCATTCTTTTAGTGACTACCGGATCTTGCTAAGAGTAAAATAATTCTTTTATTTTATTAAACTGTTTATTGATTAAATATCTATGAACAGAGCGTAAAACAAAAATCATACAAACATTGTTAGTCAAATGACTCAAATTGTCAAAGTCATACGCAGTCCTTAAAATAAAATCTCTTCTGCGAGACGAGTGTCGTTTGACAGCATCGCAAACTGCTAACTCGCGATATTGTGACATAAGGTGTTTAACATAAATAATGCGGGAACAGATGTGTTGCGCCCGCGGCGATCCAAATACGTTCGCGCGTACTGCCACCGTCGAATGCCTTGTATTTTAGTTGTTTTTGAGAGAAGTGTAGAGTTGATAACACCTCTTTTAGTCATTATGGAGGTTATAAAGCGTAATTCTTTTAAAACAGAAAATTAATTTCACTGATAACTTATTATTACACAATAATACCCGTCAGGGCTTTTGAACGGTCGGCGGAATAGTAGAGATCGCTTTGTGTATTGAGCGTAGCCAATATGATCTTATTTATCGACAAATCAATAACATTATGCTTTTGTCCCTTTTTGACCTCATCCTACGAAAAATAACTGAAATTGCACTCACTGTGCATAGACTAAGGTGACCACTCAAAAATTTTGCCAGGGACTATAACTGATATAACTTATTATTTTTTTTGCTTATAATTTCAACAATTCTAATATATAGCGTTCTAAAATAAGTGGCTACCCAGAGTACATGCAGGAAACCATGTAATTTAAACGAATTGCAAATACTTTATCCACTAACCTAACATGACGTCCTAAACCAATTTAGGTCGGGTTTCTGTATTATATTATCTGTTTTGTTACCTTATAATAATTGTTAGATATTACTTGTATGGAGTCTATGTCAAGTTTTAACCAATAGCAAATGAAATGAATAGGTAGGAATCGTTTTTTTAATGGCACAGATTTATAATTGTCAGGAGTTACAATTGTAAAAAAATTAAAATATGTGAGAGTTTAGGGGTGTGTATCTTCTCAAGTTAATTCGTATCTGTTGGTTGGCACAGCAATATTCGGCGTGGCGGCACTGGTGGCGCCTCAGGCCATGTAAAATATTTCTGCTATAGCATTCATCGTGATCGCTTGCCTGATCGTACGACCAACGTTACGCACCCACCCACTTAACAATACACTTCATATCAACCTTACACCCTAATAATAGAGATCAAAATAAACCAGACAAGAGATACTTGTATCATTGCAAAGCTCAGCTATTGTGTGTAATCCGATATACCGATAGTTGGCCCGATAGACTTTTCGTTGGAAATTGTTTGATTTCGTTTCCAGGTTTCGTTTTGACAGGCAATGAAATAAAAGCGATCTTTTTAGGAAATGCGAATGTCTGGTTGAAAGTTTAATCAAATTGGGTTTCGGTGCGATTGAGTGACTTTAATAGTATATTTTTAGATATTTCTAATGTTTCAAGTAATTGATTTATTAAGTAGTCACACGAACTATTATTTCACATGACAATGGAAGATGAGTGCTATGAATGAAAATTAATATAAACGCATAGTGATAACCACATGCGCTCAGTAGTTAAGAATTTTTAAAGAACGGCTTGGAATGTGTACAAAGTTCGTAATTTTTATTAATTATTGCTATAAGTTTAATGGAAATAGAAATAAAGTCGCCTTACAACTATATAAGTATATTTTGAAGCACTTTTAAGTTTTATTTTGATATGGATTGTTATTATGGAGATGGTTGCGCTACTTCTTCTTAAACGAATACGAATATGACTATACATATAATTTTTATGAAGTATATAAACGTATAGTTCCAATAAAGTATTGTGAAAACGACACATTTTGCCTATTAGGTTTGAAAGGTATAGAAAAAATAAACATTATAAAAAGGGCGGAAAGTACAAATTTGTGAACACAACAAACATCGGTAACTGTGTGAAGTGGAAGCATCTGGGTAGAGATGGAGGCATAAAATTATAAAATCTTTGGCTATTAAATTTTTTAAACGTATTTGGGTAACGTTTACATCTAGTTATAATAATGGCTACCGCACTCAGAAAGCGAAAGGGATAATTAACTTAAACAGCTTTTATATTTTATTATTTAATTTATAATAAAAGAGTTTCCATTTTTGTCATATAAAATAGTTTTAAGTAGATAATGTTCTAAACTTAACTTTAGCATAAATTTAAACATCACAAATTAAACAAGAGTTTTAATTAAAGAACTAGGAATCGACGTGTCCCTGAGGTGAGTATGCTGTGACAGATGCGTAGTCATACGAAAGGACCTTATTAAGAACTGCTCCAGCCTTCATGTCAGTAACGTAGCAGAATGCATGCTTGTGTTTTCTGAAAAACAGCTAGTTATGTGGGAGGGAAGAAATAATCAGCAATGCTGCCACTGCAAGGTCCCAGTAGACGGGATACGTCGAAGAAATTAACTTGATATCATAAAGAATAACATGCGTGCCAATTGTCTTTCAAAAAGGGATCACAAAGACTACGTAAAGAGGCGACTAATGAGTAGGAAAGCCGACCCTAGGCTCCGGTATTTAACGCTAGGACAACGATGACGGAACTTTTTGTCGATTGTTGCATGAGATTTATGCGTCCGCATCATTTGTATCGCATTATCTGTTCACACGCTTGTGAGCAGATATTTTATGGCCGCATAACTTCGACATATTTTTAATGGACTTTTTTTGGTAGCTTTAACACAAAGTTACATTCTAGTTTTGTAAATATTTTACACTGGAGCTTTGTAGGCGACTTCGTTCATGATAACTTCAGATCCATATTATGTTGGTAATTAATACGCTTAGAACCCGAATAGGTGCCAGTAAAGTGAAGCACTTTTAAGCAGGACCTAAAAGTTTCAGTTCGCTTCTTGACGTGTCGATTCCGTCAGTCCGGAAGACTAAGTCTCAGTGTGACGAGCTCGAATAGTTCCAATTCTCTAATTTTTAGAAAGACTCTATTTACTTGCAACATTATTTGTGCCTTAGTGTGCCTTTTTCACACACAATACGTACATATACATGTATCTTTTAGAATCAAAAAAATATTAATCACTATTTAATCAGATTTGTTTGTTACAGATTTTTTCTGAAATTCTTCCTGAAATGCAACCAGAATTGTTTAAAAAACGCCGGAAATCCACGGGACATGAGAAGGTTTCAAGTAAGTACTAATTGAAATAATGTGGTTCGAAATTTTAATATGTACAACGTAGGCAGTGTACAAAGTAGTTTAAAAATAAAGTAAAATAATGTGTATATATCCATTTTACTTTATTTATAATTGATGGGAGTGAGGTAATATGAAAAATAATACAATAGACAAACTTATACCCACAGAATAAATGCTTGAAATAATGTATTCGCGTAGGTACATGCATATACGGCTTTAGGTATTAGTGAATGTGCCTAGATTTCTGGTGCCGCTTAGAACCAGAACCTAGCTGTGTAATGTGCACAATATTAATAATAATATTGGGCACTCAATTCAAACGCGTATTAAAATATTAAATTCAAAATAAAACATGACTTTTTATTGGAACCATAAACTATATTAAATATATTATTAACTAGGTCCTCGTTGTCTTACCCTGGAAAAATAAACATTTTGAACCCGATCCCAGCGCCACTTACCGGTTCTAATTGTAAATCTAATTCATCCGGGAACCGACTCAAAAAATTTCATCAGAATTGGTAGTCGTTCTCAAGTTATGAGAGTACATACATTTCTACGATTATTTTTTATTTATATATTATTTAAGGTCTATATATTATTTAAGGTTAACGGTTTTTTATCAGATTCTGAGTAAGGAGAAATTAATAACATATTCGTCTGTCTTCGTATTAAAGAATTGATTATAAAATATTCCTTAAATTTTTGAGGTGATAAAATCCAATTTTTAAAAGAATGTTATAGAAATATTTTCATACCAATTGACATTTTCACTTAAGATATTTACATGAAAATAAGTATTGAGTGCTCTGTAATATTATTACAGTATTTTATCACCAGTTTTTTTTTGCGATCGTTGCTTTTATATTTTATTATTAAGTAACGTAGTCTATAATTTGATTAAATAAAGCGTTACAACTTAAATATAGTTATGTATTAGTAAAGTATTTAACTTGTTTGCCGGTTGCTTTATCTTACTATTCATATTATTTGTATGGAACTTATTAGCTTATGTAATATGTAATAACAGGCCATGAATGTCCCACTGCTGGGCTAGGGCCTCCCATTACTGAGTTACGGACAGTATACCCGCCACGCTTGTCCAAGTCGGCTTGGCAGGTTTGACACATCGGTTATCTCGATGTGCAGGTTGCATCACGATGTTTTCCTTCACCGTTGTTAGATGTGGTTATTGTAACAATACGCATATTAAGTTAGAAAACTGCCTAATTGGTGCATGAGTTCCGGCCAGGATCGAACCCGCGCCCTTTGGGTTTGGGACGCGTGCGTTCGCCATTACGCTACCACGTACGTATTATCTTATGGCAAATTTAAATTGATAGTAAGACAATTGAACGGTCGGTAATACATAAGAACTGGTCATTAATAGATACAATGAAAAATAGATGCGATCTTCATAGGAGTACGTGTGTATTTCTCAATGTATGGTTTAAGTAATAAGCTAATAGTAACAGTATATTACCCGCACAGGGGATTTGTGGCGAAGCCTTAGGTGAGTAGCGACACCGCGGACCTCACTCTGGGGGCCAATGCAAGGCCTCCGCCTCCGTGTTTGCCTTAACCAGCCGGCACGGAGTAGATCGCTAGAGCTAAGACTCAAGCTCCAGGGGTGGAAGTGACAAATGGTATAAAGCCGGAAGTTGCCTTGGTGAACGGGAAGTAGCCTGCAGCCCACTTCTCCACATTCCTTAGCCCTTAACACTCATGTTGCCAGTGTCTTCTATGGCACTTTTTGAGGCCCATGCAGAGAGTGGTCAGTCACCGTCTGCCCATTTTTCCATGTTCCCCGAACATTATGAAGGGCAGACGCCATAGTCCCCATATTCTCAGACCCCTAGTACCACTAGCACCCCAATAGCCCGGTATTTTTTATTCTGATTTCCAACAATAGTCCTACACTGGCAGGGCTTGTCTTTGGGTGCATTATTATATGGTGTAGACATGGATAATCGCCGGTCAGTGTCACGCGACACTTGCATCAAATTTGTCAAGAAGCCTCTATGTGTTGGCCTTCCCATGGCCCCCCCACGCAAGCCCTCCAAATGTCCCGCCATTTTTATGGGTCATGGTTTTCAAAAACAGTATATTACTATATACTTGGTACTCCAAATGGCAGGAATTTGAAGGATGTTATTGGCTCTGTAGTTTTATTTTTCAATAAAAAACACAAATTTGATTTTGTAGGATATTGGTTAATTAAAAGCACGAATTGTGTTTCTGTGAAAATTCTCAAAATTTTAGTGAAATGTGACTTGTCGAATTTCTACAAATTTCTCCATTGTTGGTATAAGATTACCATTAATGTTAACTTTAAAAACTAATTAACGTGCTAATTTTAATTGCAGCTATAAAATTTTCTTTGCATGATTACGTCTATGATAAGCAGGCTTCTCTACTAAACTTTAACTTTGACTTAATAAAAAGATTTAGATATTTTTGTACAATTTGTACAAATGTCTTGTATCTTTTAATTTGCACCACGCACCGCGTAGTATTGCCCTTAACTGAAGGAAGGGTTGCGTTCACGACTCTTGAATATTTGAAGCAGCTCCAATTTAGGGGAGGAATGAAATTAAATTTATTTATACGCGTTTATTTATTTACTTTTAAACCGATCTGTTTGTTCTATGATTATTTATTTAATTTAAACTGACAGTGCATTTATCTTTGGTGATAATAATTGTATATGTGCACTTTGTTTTTGACTACTCATTAAAAATTGACTTACCTATACTTTCAGAAAATAAAAAAGATTAAAATGCTTAAAAATCCATTAAAAGGATTTTGCTCTAAATTGGCCTCAGTACAATTACTATTTGATATGTAATTGTGAATAGACACGAGTATAAAAGAGTAGTAATAAAACTAAGATATAAAAAAATATAATATAGAAATTGTAATACTAGAAAATTAGCTCGCCCAAAATAGCTATAGCTATCAGAGGGAGTTATTTTTACAAATGAAAAATTAAGTGTTTGTGTGAAATTGGTTTAAACATTTTACTCGCACATGAATATATTAATTACTAGCGGCCCGGCGCGGTTTCACCCGCTTTCTGTCCCGCTCTCGTGGTATATAGCGTCATGTTATATAGCCTATGACATTCCCTGTTAACGTAGCTTTCCAAAAGAATTTTTAAAATCGGTTTATTAGATCCAGAGATTACCCCCTACAACGTCACAAACTCATAAACTTTATATATGATATTATTAGTAATTAGTATAGATTATGACTGAAAAAGAAATGCTTTTTAAACAAAATCTTATTAAGAAAACATATGTATAATGGAGATAGTATTGATCAAATCCAAAGAAAAAAGTTATACATTAATTAAATTACACGTTATAATTGAGTAGACGACAACCCTAATTAAACTAATAAAGGTGCATTCACACGCCAAAGTTATGAGTACAAATTTACTCCTAAGTTAGCTAAGACATATTTGTCTTACTTGTGTCGTCTAAGTTTATCCAAATATGTAACTTGAAGTAGGAATAATAGTGTTTATTTTAGCGTGTGACAGACATGTGAGCAATTTAGCTACGTGTGCGTGTGTTTTTAGTTATGTCTGTGTTTGGACTTTCTGTGTGTCATTGAATAATTCAGTGGTCGTTCCCCAATGTTTCAAGGGTAGAAATATATCGGCACGATATACGCATAACTTTGTGCAAGTTAGTTTTACTTTGAGACGAAAATAGAAGAAGTAGTTACAAATTTATGTTTGTCAAACGCTTTTGTACTATTTTTAAATAAGCTTAACTTCTCAGGATCCAAAACAGCCACTCTTACGGTGCAACTGAAAATTACTTTTGTAAAATGTAATCATTTTGAAAAGATTGAAGACGTTTTAAGCTATGGGTTCGATTTCTGTTTGGAACAAAATATTTAGGCTAAGTTTGTTTCCAATCTGAATATAATTTTAATCCATTGATTGTATTTTTTAATGCTAGAATGAAATAAACAAATCGACAGCTCACCTACTACAGATTAGTTATCGTCGCCTATTAATAGACATTTATAAGGTATTACAATCACATTACCGACCTCAAAGGAATCTTATGACAACTTCGTTCTTGAAAATCCCCATAATTATAGTAATGCGAAAGTACCTATATATTATATGTTACATTTTATGTATAAGACTAGCTGTGCCCGCGACGTCGTCCACGTGGAATTTGTTTTCAATACTCCCCGATTTTGAAATATTTTTCACTGGTGCTCCGCTTCTATTGATTTTAGCGTGATGATATATAGCCTATAGCCTTCCTCGATAAATGGGCTATCTAACACTGTAAGAATCATACCAGTAGTTCCTGAGATTAGCGCGTTCAAACAAACAAACTATTTAGCTTTATATATTAAGTATAAGAATATAAGATAAGGAGTGTAAGGTGATTATTGCTTCATACGAAGTATTTGGTTGTCTTAGACACATACTAACTTTTAAATGTTATTAAAAAACAATACGAATTATCATAAAAATTGTTTTAATTCATATGTAAATTATAAGAGAACCCTAATTTCCTAGAAATTAAATAAAACCAAACAAATCTTAAGCAAAAATAAAACCTACAAGTCACCACGATACAAGAATAGCCTTTGATGCATGCGTCTGAAAAGCAATACATACCAAATAAGAAACTTTATCGTCTGAATGGTATCAAACGACCACCCACGCAATACCATCCATATATGCACAATGCACTTCCTTGCATACGTATTGGAAGAGTTTCGTCCATTTTGTCGGCTCCCGAGACATTTGGCTCCACCTCCCTGGGGACTCTCCCTTTCGGCTGCGTCTGCATGTGTGTGTACACTTTTACAACTATATGTATAGTATTGTATAGGAATGTCGAATGCGAACGTCTGTATTTGTGTGTGAAATATTGCCGCGAGTTGTACGTTGTATGGTTGTATTATTAGTGGGTTTTATTTTTGGTTTCATGGGCGTATTTTGGTTGATCTTGAACTTGAGTCAATGAGATTTATAACCGCTCCTTAAATCGAAGTACAGAGCTTCGTTTGAACTCTTGTACGATTTCCAAATCAAAACATCTAGCTACTTATTTTGATCTGGATATCGCAATGTTTCAATTGAAAAGTACAACAAACACACTTTCAACGTCGTCATCTTAATCACCTTAATCAATCAATCGTCAATAGTCAACTTAGAAGAAGAATAAATTAAAAGACAAAATAAGTTTATTTCCCATATTTGACCGATTCAGTGTAAAAAAATCGTTCTTATTAATAAACGTCCAAAAAGTTAGAGAAAAAAACTTGTCCAACAAAAAAGAAACCGATTTGAAGGGTAACTAAAAAGCAAAAAATATTTTTTTTACAACATTTTGAAGTAGATGCGAAGATAAACATAAAAATTACTATATTTTACAAATTTCTAACACAAAGAGAATAATCAAAATCGGTTTACAAATAATAAAATTATACTGAACATATAAAAACAAAATATGATCGATTAAACGTTTCGTGTGCGAAGGGTATGCATTAGAAATTCTTGTTTAATACAAGTATATTTTGTTCTAGGTGGTGATATCAACGCAAGTATTGGTCGACGGCCCCCTCTTAGCGATATCGGACAACATGTTTGTACACAACAATAGCAAACACGGTCGACGAGCGAAAAGGCTGGACCCAACCGAAGGTACTGACACCGGCACAGAGACTCCTTGTACGTTTTTTGTTTTTATTTCTTATTATTTATTTTTTAATTAAAATATTTTTCAATTGAAGCTTTTAAAACCGCGTGCTCAACAATTGTTTGTTGGTGTAATCGGGAATCAGTAGCATCAAAGGAATCTCAGCATTCCACCGAATAGCAAATCGTGTACACAGGGTCAAGGAGGCGAAACGAGATCTATATGTTGGCTTTCTCTATTTTTCTTTCTCTGTATACGCGGCTTACGACAAATTATCGTTTTTTTGTGCAAGGTTTTTAATAGTGTCTATGTAGCTAGTATATCGATAATATGTATGTCAAAGAATCTATGTAAAAATAACTAATCTATGTAAATCCCGAGATGTAGTAAATATCTTGTTGTCGCCCACGAGTTAATTGTCTCAAAATACATGGCTTTTATTAGTTATTTATTAACTGTGCGCGTCACTTCATCAGAACTTGAATTTTATATACCGCGGGAACAATATCGCGGGTAGAGCTATACGTTGTATGTCATGAGATCATTTTGGTACAAGAGATACGCGATTTTCCAATCAATTACAGTTTTTAATCAAGTTTAAATGTCTAAGTCAACTTAAGGAACACCTAAAGTTAGATATTAAAGTAGAAAATTATTTAAATTTGGCAATTATTATTTACACTTACAATTTTACTAAAATTTCATACAATGATTTATCTCGTAAAAAAACATCTACAGTGCAGCCTTAGATCATTAATATAAAGACTGAGTCTCGGAATCTTAAAGTACAGCCGACTACAGAATGTCAATCTTAGAATAGGATGCCGACGTTACAAGATTTCAGTATTAAATAGAATTAAATTATTTGAATTAGTACGTATAAAAGCGGAATGATTTCCAGTGGAAACATTACTATTAATCACATAGAAGGAAACACGTGTATATTACATAAATGTGCACACACAAGTTTGAAGAAAATGCCTCACTTCATTGGACGCCTTTGTTCATATAGGCTTCAACTATAGTTTTATCTTGTCTCAGTTTATAGCTATAAATCTATGGCGGGCCTAAGTGTCGAATTCGCCAGTCAATTGAGGATGAATGTGCAAAAGTCATAACACGGCAGTTCTAAGATGTCGTTTGTATTCAAGGAATCACTGTAGACATTTCGCAGAGAACTTAAGGGGGTTTTAGGGGTGTGGGAAGGGTGTTGAAGCGAGCATGAAGCGAACACGGATAATTTAGTGACGAATTATGATTTGGGAGCATTTCGGATCTTGCCATTGTGATGTTTTTGTAGACGACTTTTTTGCTGGTTCGTTATGTTTGTGTAGTAAATTAATACGGAATATTTATATCATTTATTTAGTAACTTAATTGTTAATGTTGGTAATTAGATATGCTTCCATTTATGTTATAAACCTAGCTTGTGCTTGTGTAACTTCGTTCGCATCGTTGTCATGACGACGATAATAACATATTTGTTACTGCATCGGCGGCACTAAAAATGCGACCACAGTGTTTCCCATTGAAATAAGGTCATTTATCGGGATTTTGATCCTAAGTGTTGATCCGGGATGTAAGCGGTCTCTGTCTCGAGTTTTATTTTAATTTGTTCAATAGTTTTCACGTGATGTTCTAACAGACAGGCGGGCAGAGAGATAGGCAGACAAAAAATTGTTTTTTTTTAATTGCTCGTGCGAATTAGCCCCTGTGAGTTTTTCTCTCGTTTTAAAAGCATTGTGCAAACTCTAATAGAGTTAAGTTTTTTTTAAAAGCTCACACCAAAAATTGTACTTGGTTGGTTGACAAACAAACATCCGAACGAAGTCATTTACACATATGTCTTTGTAAAATAATATAGAATTAATCCAAACTTGTCACAAACAATAGGCTGTTAAATAAAATGTAATCCATTTCACCTTAAGCGAACAGTAAAAGTTTCGAAGTCGGCTAGACAGCGTGAAACCGCCCAAGAAAATTACACGGTGCGAATGAGCAAAATTTCACAAAGTTAGTCTTCCTTTCGTGTAACCGTATATTTTTCACTTTGGTTAAAGTATTTGCTTTTCGTACAATATATTGAACTTCATAAGGATTTTACGCTGCAATGCGACGGTTTCATATTATAAAGATTTCTCAATCTATATACATATATATAAAAATCAATTTCTGTTCGTTAGTCTCGCTAAAACTCGAGAACGGCTGGACTGATTTGGCTAATTTTGGTTTTGAATTATTTGTGGAAGTCCAGGAAAGATTTAAAATGTGAGCAAATATGAAAAAATGCTTGAAATATAGTAAATACAACAATTTCGCTTTCCCTTAGAAACTTATACTACCTGTCAAACATTTGATGTTCGTCCCGTGGTTTAGAAATCAATAAAATTTAAAAGTCGTTCGGAAATCAAATTAAACTAAAAGTGAAGTTTATTTTTTATTTTTTTTGGTTTTGAATGTCAAACGTTTGATTTTCGTCCCGTCATTCAGAAATCAACGTTTTTAGTTTATTGATTTTGAGGAGATACGAAGTTTGCCGGGTCAGCTAGTTTGTAATAAAAACAGACCTAGTAGATACGCACCAAATTTGTTTGGACGTGATTAAGGTAGTATTTTAAAAAATCGTTTAGTATTTTATCTTACTTGTTTACCGCTATGGCTCTGTCCTTAAAAAAGTGGCCGTATACGAGTCAAATTCGTATACAGAAGAGTCTATAACATACAATAAATACTTATATCAAACATGTCATTTGGCTCAAATTTACAAATAAAAGTTTTTCATTTAGCGGTGAAATATATTTGTAAAGACACTATATTTTTATCACAGACCCATGCAACGAACGATTTCTGACACAGTAAAACTAGAAAACGGAGTGCGACCATATAGCTTTTTGTAATCTGTATACGAACATTTAAGTAATCGCTAGGCCGCATCTACTTTTTCAAAAGAAGGAATTTGATATTAGTCAAATTAAAAAGAACCACCACGTTAATCTGCTTTCGCCCCCTTAAATTCACTTTCTCTTCTTTATTACAACGACGTTTGTTCGCAAGATTTCAGCTCCCCTTGTCTTCAGCGCGTGTCCCCCACAACCTTATATCATCCCCGGTCTCATTTATAAAGTCATAACTACCAACAAACTTATCAATAAAAATTAAACTTTATCACGATACGTTAAAATACATTTTTAATAAACACTCCTAAGAATTTAAGATGTTAGGTTTAATTGTTTGTTTTTGCGACTATTGAACTTTACCATTGTCCTTTTTCTAGAACAGTAAGAAACGAATATAAGAGTGGGACGAAACGATTTTGTATGGTTCCTATCCTGTTTCAAGTTAGAATATCGCTACTTGAACTTGCAGGGAAAGTTTAGGAAGCTGTTACTGAGTTTACCTTGTTATTTATTATGTTATTATTTTTAGACGTTTAAAAATAGTCTGTAGTGCTAATTCGCCTGCATTCTTTAATGATAAACTGTTTCTAAATGATACGTTAAATACTGTAACTATGTATATTATGTATTATTATGAATGATAAAGTTAACTACAAACAAAAATTACTCCCGCACACCAAAATCAGCTTAATAACACTTTCCTTAAACTTATTTTAATATAGGAGATAATTATAGGATAAGATCATTTTTATAACAATAATTTTGGTCATTTCCACGTCATACGGATCTTAAGTTTATATTAATTAAAATGATATACCGGTTTTTTGAAATTTTTATATAACTACTAGGATATCCCGCGAATTTGTCCACACTTGACTTGAAATTGCTGTGGGATTCCCGAGACACAAAGTATCGCAGCATTCAAAAAATAATGTAAGCTATCGTTTTAGTGAGAACTGTGTCGGGATAAACTAATTTTGATGCACCCGGACATTGTGATAAAAAATATCACACATTTTATTACGTAAAATTTGCTATCGATCAGCGAAAAAATCACACTGGGATACAATATTTTTTTCAATCTAGCCATTTTAAATCATTTTCAGAAAACTTTTTTCGGTATTCCCAGAATAAAAAGTAGCGCAGATTTTATGACTAAGAATTTGCTGTCAACCAGTGATAACCGCATCGAAATTGGCCCAATAGTTTTTTATGTGAATCCCGAACCAACAAACAGACCGACATTCAAACAAGGAATAAAAAAAAAAGTGTTCTCCATCTTTTATATATATATATATATAGCGGCAGACGTTGTCCTGCTCTGAAAAAATAAAAATCTAGGACCCGATCCCAGCGCCACCGGTTCCAATTCTGGATTTAACCCATCCGGGGACCACCCACTCAAACACACAAAAACAAAATCACCAACATCAGGTAATTAGGAGAATTCTAGAACCCGATCTTAGCGCCACCTACCGGTTCTAATTATGAATCTAAACCATCAGAGAAGCCACTCAAACACACAAAAACAAAATCACCAAAATCGGTCCAGGTGATTAAGAGAATTCTAGAACCCGATCTCAGCGCCACCTACCGGTTCCAATGGGATAAAAAGTATGTCCGTCCCCTGGTTCTAAGCTACCATCCCACCAATTTTCAGCCAAATCGGTACAGCCGTTCTTGAGTTATAAATAGTGTAACTAACATGATTTTTTATATATATATAAGATATATAACTTGTTTTTTTTAAATAGCTTAAATGTATAGAAACGGTATGTTTAGAATTTTATAATATTATACATACTTTCAATAATGGCATCCCCATTATTGAACAGATGATACTTTTCAACTTTTAAGAACATTTTTTTTGAGAAATGCTAAATAGAGTTCATTTAGTTTTATACTCATAAAATTTGCTCTCTAGCCCGCGCTGCCAAATATAGCGTCTCCAAATAAACTTTATAGGGATGCCCAATACGCGATCTTGTTTTGGCCATAAATATAGCATGGGGCATGAACACGGGATACTATTCATACCGGAAATTTGGATATCTACTTTCCACGAGATAGTGACTCGAAGTTTACTCTACCGAAAATTTTTGGAAAGTTCTAGTTAAGTAAAAAAATCTTGTCTTTCTATAGCAGGTCTGTATCCACCCTTACCCGTCGCAACGCCATGTATAAAGGCGATATCTCCAAGCGAAGGCTGGACGTCGGGAGGTTCGACCGTTATCATAGTTGGAGATAATTTCTTTGATGGGCTACAAGTTGTATTCGGAACTATGCTTGTCTGGAGTGAGGTAAATTATACATTAGTTCTTTTTTACTTATACGTTATATTAAACAGAGAACTTATTGAATTTTCTACATTTTTTAAATCTTTTTATCCAATTCAAGGAAATTATAATAATTTAAATATTGTTACCAGTTAATAACTTCACACGCGATACGAGTCCAGACTCCACCGCGGCATATACCTGGAGTGGTCGAAGTTACGTTGTCGTACAAGAGTAAGCAGTTCTGTAAAGGTGCTCCTGGGAGATTCGTGTATGTTTGTGAGTATCCTCCACGCCCCGCTTATAATATTCTTCTTAACCGTCGTCCTATGTCGTCGTTAGTGTATGTAAAAGTTATATTGGCATATTTGATACTGTATATATTAATTTTTCTGTACTCCTCCCAATATATTTTATGTACTGTACATTCGTTGTTGTGCGATAATAAGACTCGCAGAGTAACTAACTCCTAAAAATAATGAATCCCAAAGTTAAAGTAAAAAATCAATAAAATCGTTACAATTGCTTCAAAATACCCATAAAAACAATTTACATTATTATTCTTTACTTTTAAGCTATTTTATTACTTCATATGAGTAATACAAATTTTTGGCAATTGATAACCTTGCGCATCGAGTTATCAAAAGCGCACAGTACAAGGTCCGTGACAAGTCTGGGACAGTTCGTGTAGTTAAAATTATATTTATGTCATATCAAATTAAAATATGCGCGTAAAAAGATAGAATCCCTATTTTAATTCTTGAATTTGTCATGAATTTCCAAGGGAAACTCATCCAAGATGATGATATTTTTTTGCAAACGCATAGGTATTATAAGAAATGTATCAAAACAATAACAAAATCTTTTATGGATCTTCGAAAAAGTATTTTTCCTCTAAATAATATGTAATTAGGGAACTCTCAGCAATCTCTTATACGATCCATCAATTAGGCTTTCATTTGTTAGTGAGGCAACTAATGATTGATTTTGTTTTTTTTTTCGTTTCGTTGTTCGCATAGCAGCACTCAATGAGCCCACAATAGATTACGGGTTTCAGCGACTCCAGAAACTTATTCCAAGACATCCCGGTGATCCGGAAAAACTGCCTAAAGTAAGTGTTTTTCCAACTATTAGTAAAAATCTTGCTAATCAGATGACCTCGGTCAAAGCATATTTTGCGTTAGTAACATCATCCTAGTGTTCAATCCTAATTGTATTCAGACCGTCGACTTTGGAGGCTGTAGTACGTTTTTATTCTTCTCTACTTCACGTGATCTTTGCCAACGCATAGGAATATCCTCCGTCAAGACGTCAATTCAGCTTTACTTAGCCTACTCTCTTTACCGGGATCAGATAGAATTAAAATTTTGTTTCCGACTGGTCTTACCAGACTAGAAAACTCTCTTGTAGATTATTTCCTGTGTCACAGGCATGAAGGAGCAGCCTAGGCGAATACAAACGTGGTACAAACAGGAAAGCGAACTTCGGGCTCTGAAGTGTATACTCCGAACTCAAATGGCCTGATGCTAGAATTATGATGATGATTATTTCTCTTAAGCGATCTCAGTTACAACAACTGTTATGTGTGTACTGTCCTTATGAATTTTTACTCGCATGTGTGTCCTATAGGTTTGGGTATACGGTTTATTTTAAATAAGAAGTGAGATAATAATTAAAAATATAGAGTCCACTCTAAATTATTGAAGGAATATCAGAAGCCATAGGATTTAATAGACGTTTTTTTATAGGAAATAATCTTAAAGCGGGCAGCAGACCTAGCAGAAGCGTTGTATTCGATGCCTCGGAACAACCAGTTAGGTCTTGGAGGACCTCGGAGCCCCCCCTCCAGCATGCCTTTCAACTCCTACACGGGGCAATTAGCTGTTAGTGTTCAGGACACCGCCGCATCGCAGTGGACTGAAGGTAAACGTCAAATTTTATAGTTGTTTTTAGCTTTATACAAAAAAAATTAAATGGCTCACCTATAGCATGTTTCTTTGTGTGTGTATTAATAACAATTACGTTTCTTTTTAATTTCATGTTTGAATAGAGTGTCATAACTAAATTCGTGTGAAGCTACACATATTTAATATTTTACTACTTTAAGTTACCAGCAGTTTTGACGTCTATTTGCCTTTAAACGTAGGTAGAATGTGTTTTATCGTAGGTATTAGTTACATAATATCAACTCATAAACTTCCCATAGCTGGCCTTGTGGCTTCTTAGTTTTAAGAGAAAAGACGGTATTGTCGCGCATGTTCAAGACTGATTGGCGGGTTTTACACGTCGTATATTGTTAGTCAGATCTTACAAAATCAAAACTAGTTTCTTAATTATTTATTTTATTTAAGTCATATAATGGGTGGGATATTGTCTTCTATAGTTGTAAAAATGTGTCATCATAACTTTTGAACTATGTAACGAGGAAAATTCCGAAAGACGGTTGTTGTTGGTAAATTTGATTGGGCTTTAAAAATTCTCTCAAGGAAACGTGATTTGAACAAGGTCCATTTGACTAGATAGTTTTTGAGTTATGGGATGTTTTTGGTTTAATGCTTTTTGAGATTTATGTTGCTAAAAGACAAAAGCAATGGACATTCATCACCTCACGTGGCAGATATTGTACTAAATTGTAGTGATATTCGCGAGAACAGCACCTAACGATAATTTCGTGTTGACCCCAGGCTTTTTCTTTTAGAGGAGTACGCGCGTAGCGGTGGGTCGGTGTCGCCGCGGTACTGCTCGGCGGCGTCCACCCCACACGCCGCGACCGCCTCGTACCCGCACCCACAGCACTACCCTGCGCCGCCAACTTCCCTCTTCAACACCACCTCACGTGAGTTTTTCGGCCTTCGAAATTTTACTACATACCGACAAATGGCCTTGTACGAGACGGACTCACGAATGGCGGGTACATCTTATCAACATTTATAGCATGGAAAAAGAATATTAGGAATGACAAATGACAATCGTTTGGTGAAAAATCCAATTTCACTTAACGATTATTATCATTCAAAATATTTTTTCCCTGCTTAAATAATGCGGATTTGCTCATGCATTACTATAATAAAATCAAAATTTAGATATCGATGGTTACCCAATTCCAGAATGGACAGATAGATAATCATGAAATTTGGTACATATAGTATACCTAGGTCTGTTTCGATAACTAGGATGAGTGCATAAGACTTTTATCGTAGATAATAAATTAATGAAGGTGCAAAATTTACCTTCATTTCTACAACAACAATAATTAACACACCTAATAATTGGAATGTAGTTAAGCACATAAATTAACGATATCTACATATATTTATGGCCTTATAGTTTCTATTTTTTATATAGAGGTGCCCACATACCCTATTAAAATTGTCTAACAGTCAACTCCAAGCATCGGTGACACCAAAACATGAAAGAGATCTAAAATATCACATTTCCAACGCTTTCTTTGCACGGCTATCTTTTATGTGTCGCTTTGTTTGTTAACCTCCCTGTTTTCTTTACCCTGCCAGTGTCGCTAGGACCGTATCACCCTGCCAACGTGAATGGACATTTATCTGACCACTATAACGCGTATAATACGAAAGATAGCGGGCATTACAGTGAAAGAAACTTGGATATTAAAAGCGCCGACTGTCCGGCAAACACTCATGCGAGATGCAATGGCAGCGATGTGAAAGGGGACTTAAGAGAGGCGAAGTCGAGAAGCGCGTTCGCAATTGTGAGGCAGAGTCCGCCAAGGTCCAATGTTCATCACAACTGGCAACTAGCCACTGTTCAGTGTTAGTAGTTTTATCGTTTCTTTTATTTAATTTTTGTATCTTTGCACTTAATTCTTGAAACTTCATACATGCTACATCTGAGATAATTTAAGTTTCAATGACCGCTTCACGCAGATGTAAAGATGAGTTTGATCCGCTATTTGTGATGCGACATTGTTATAATTAATATGCTATTAACTAGTACAGTAAAGGAAACTTAGCTTATATTATATTCTACCTATTCCCTAGCTTTTAGTATAATCTACCTATAATCCCTTAAGACTATAAGCATGTAGAACACTGACCCTAGGTCATCAAAGTCAATGGGTAAGGTTCCTAGAATGCTGGCTACGGTATCTCGCTAGATCGCAATACTAATCCGTTGTCCGAAGGAAGATCCAGGCCCTTTGTTATTAATTGTTAATGATGTTGACGTATTAATTGTTAATGTTGTTTTATTCCTTTATGTGTTGAATGTTTCATATTATTTATTGTCTGTCATGCTTTAATATTTTCCTTAGTCTAGGGGGTTGCTTGAAACAGATCGTTTTAAACGATACGTTCGCCCTTTGTTCAACATGTATTGTACGTAGTTTTTAAAAACGTAGTGTTAATTTTTGGTGAACAATAAAGTGTTTTCATTCATTCATTCATGATGTCAAACTTTGACAGATGACGTGTGTGTGTACACTAAAGTAGCTAATCATTAACGGTGTTATTAATACTATAAACAAAACGTAATTGGCAGTCACTAACACTACATTATCCCAGATGGAGCAGGGTCATAATGCATGTTTTTAACACTTTTGTCGCTATTATAATTTTAAGTATAATTTCTGTACAAGTAAAAATTTCGTTTTGAGTTGCTTCCCTTTATAAACAACTATGTTACATAAATTTCAGGTATATCAGGATTCCTGTTTATTTTTAAGTGTCGGAACCCTGAAAATAGACTACACGTAATATTAAAATTATGCATAAATTTCAATATGATAATCTCTGTGTGTGTGTCTCTTACATAAGTATAATGAGCAAATAACTTGATAACAAACGGCAGTGGTGGGGATCAGTTCACGCGTGTATCGACTTACATAGTGTCGTAATTTTCAGTAGGCTTATTTCTTATGCGTCACTTTGACCCTGTTTTCTCTAACCATTTTTCAAAGAAAGGATCAGTGTGTTGGTTACGACAGATCTTCAAACCGCACTCAGATATATAAAAGGACCATTAACTTAAAGAGTAATTAAAATATTCTAGCAAATTTATAATAGTGGTATTACATTTTTGTAACCTAAAATTTGAAATGATACGTTATTGGTGCAGTTTGGGTGTTTATTGTTAACTGACTTACAGACATACAAAGTACAGCAGAATTTCAAATCTTTCTGTGTAATTAAGGTTGATGATGCACTACCCCAATCTGACTGCGGCAGATAGTTGTTAATTCACTATTACATATATTATAAATCTAGTTATGACCAGCACTTTGTTCGTGTGGGAATTTAACTTTTCATTTAAATCTTCTGAACCTAGAAGTAACCGTTTTGACGCATATTCGAGACAAAGTTTCAGACTGATACGCAGATAAAAATTCTAAAAACAGACATTTCTGTTTAGGAATTGTATGAATAGCGGTTTTGACTTAAAGGGCATTTACTTCGAAATCACAGAGAGACACTTCAATTTTATTTAAAGGCATAAATTTTGATTGATTATAAACCTTTGATTGTTTTCACAGGAATGGGCGGCTTGGTCTCGTCGCCGTTCAGTGTCAACCCGTTCTCCTTACCAACGTGTAGTGCCCAGCAGTATGCCCAAACCGCCCCCCTGGCGTCCAAGTAGCAAATGACCTCTTTGTATATAGGTTAGTCTTATGACCTGTCAAGGACGAACTTTTACTAATAGAAATATTTAGGTGTGTTTAAACACATCGAGTGGAACATTTTCTGTGTTGTGTAATTAAAGTTTTCTGCGTGAAAATGAAAAATTATTATTTCTATGGTATATACATGATGATGCTAGTAATTGGCAAGATGTGACTTGAAATCTTCAAGTTAAAATATCTCGGTTACTTATTTACGTTCACATCCTATACTTTAGTTAGTAGATACACAACACTCTTCCTTTATCTATTATAATACGAATTTACTTTTTAAATGTCTATTTTTTTATGTTAGTTAATTGCTTATATTTTTTAAAGAAAATGAATGTAATAAAACCAAAGATATACAAATCTCTAAAACTATAATTGGCGATTCACTTTGAATTTCGGTTTATGGTTCTAAGTGTAAAAGAACGTATATGAAAACTGAGTTTAGAAAAATCGTAAAAAAGATAAAGACGCCTTACATTATACCGAGTCCAGACTCAAATGTCCGTTAATTGTCGAATAGTCGCAATCCGCTCGGTGTAGTGTAAATGGTTCCATAGAAAATGTACGTGGTGTAATTCGCTATGGCGGCCTGGTGTAATGCGAGAATGACCCTAAAAGCGGGCGGGCATGTATTGTACATAAAATTGTAATTTTAAATGTAAATATAGACAAGTAGTAGGTAATAGTTACGTTGCTAAATTGTAGATTTTTATATTCATCAATATGTAAGTCAAACTGCTCAGGGCAAACCTATGTTAAAGGCACCAGTAATAGATGCTTCCATAAATAAAAAGTAACAAATATTAGTTTTGCAACCTAATAACATTAATCTACATACTAAACAAGTCTTGCCGTGTGCATAATTTTTTTTTTTTTAATTCAGATGTTTTACTATTTATAGGGAAACATACATTACTTATGTCTTTGCCTATCTATATTGTAAAAAAATCTCCAACTTTCGTTACCTTATACGTGTGTCGATTTCTTTCTTGTAAGATCTGTGATATATTTATAAATGTAAGTGACGTTGTAAATTCTAATGGAATCGAATAATAATTCCTTCGATTATAGTTGTATTAAATTGGGTTTAGATCCTAAACTTATGATCTGCTCTCATCCTAGACCCATAAAAGCTGTCTAATTTCCTAAAAGCGTCATTGTAAAAGTAGTCTTGAATTTATTTTAATTTTGTTTAACAAACAAGGAAAAATTCAACTAAATTAATAATGTATCATTTTATCCGTGGTATCATAGTTATTTCAAAATCTTTTTACAATTTTTTAGCTTTCACTTGAAATAATTATTTACTACGTAAGCGAGCTAACGTTTACGTAATAGTGGTAGTATTATACTCTTTAAATACGCAATAGCAATACGATTTTTTATATTTTTTTAATTATATTGTAAACTTACATTTTCAAATTCGTATACTAAAAAAATTAAAAAATTAAAAATCTTGCTACTTTTGTTCATATTATATTTTAGTTGTTAAATTGTATTAAATTTAAAAAAATATTTATACTGTATTTAGTATTTAGGCATAAGAAAACTCGTAAGCTGCAGCCGTCTTAACTGCAGCAAACGCTGCAATTAAGAAATGAGTACTATTTGTTGTCGTTTGGTGTACAAAAGGTAAACAAATATCCCATTAAAAAATACAAGCTTGAGGAAGTATGGTGACGGTATGTCATTTTATCTGACGTCAACTTGTGCGCAGCTATAATTCAATACATGAGCTTTAGAATAATTAGTTTGCTTACTGAGGCCCGTAAGAGAGACATACATTATCTAAATTCAGGCCACAACTAAAGCCTTTGGTCTTAAGTTTAGGATTTAAATGTTTTCATCAAAACTTAGGTTAATAACATCGAATGTATATTTAAACTGAATATCGACCATATCTTGGAACAAAAACATATCCAAAAATACGAATGGATGTATCTGTTACTGTTTAATAAAACAACGAAATATATATCTGATATCATAACAAAATACATGTATACGAAAATCTCAGCAACACTTTCTTGACGCACAAAAACAAAATGTATTTTGGGATACGCTCTCGAAATATGGAAATTTGTAGTTACGTAACTATGATTGTTTAACACAAATTGTATATCTTATAAGAACATGTAAATTGTAATCGTTCAAGAAACAAATTATCACGAAATACAAGATTAAATTACTTAAAATAATAATGCCTTTTATTTATACCTATGATATTATGTACATTATATTAGGTATGTCTTTCTTACATACTAGCTGACCCGGCAAACTTCGTATCACCTCAGAGTCAATAAATAAAAAACGTTGATTTCTGAACGACGGGACGAACATCAAATGTTTGACATTCAAAACCAAAAAAATTAAAAAAAACTTCACTTTTAGTTTAATTTGATTTCTGAACGACTTTTAAATTTTATTGATTTCTAAACGACGGGACGAACATCAAATATTTGACAGGTAATATAAGTTTCTAAGGGAAAGCGAAATTGTTGTATTTACTATATTTCAAGCATTTTTTCATATTTGCTCACCTTTTAAATCTTTCCTAGACTTCCACAAATAATTCAAAACCAAAATTATCACAATCAGTCCAGCCGTTTTCGAGTTTGGGCGAGACTAACGAACAGCAATTGATTTATATATATATAGATAGATAGTTGACAAAATTTGTGGTAACCGGTGTCTAATAAGTGTTATTGAATATAAAAAAATTCAAGCCATCTTCAAGCGACTAGGCACCGGAAAAAAAGTTGGACCCATATAACCTCGCTTGTTTTATTAGATACTTACTTATTTTTTATTTATTAATCAGCATGGATTGTCCCTGCTGTTTTGTGCTAGTATTTTTTTCAGCAAAATTAGGTAGGGATCGAAGCCACCGGATTTCAGGACGTCCTACACATTTATATCTCTATTGTATGTGGCTGTATTGCACTCGCTGTAACAGAACTTTAAGACCAAATTTGGTTTTCAGGTACGAGCCACCTGCGCTGGCACAACCAGACTTGATAAAGGTCACCGTTTATGAATACGTTAAGGCTTTTTTTTTGAGGCGAGGGAAAATGCTTAACCGATTTACGCACAAACTGGGCCGTTGCTAGGGGAACTACACGCGTCGGTCGGGGGCGATAACACTGTAGCAATAGTATGCTCTTGGCAGTGCCCCGTCCGCGATCGACGACACAGAATAGTGTGGAAGACTCCGAGCGTTGCTGCACGAGCGAGCAACCCCAATACCCACTAAAACCCCCCTCCTCCCTGTCGACCCTGCGCTTTTGTTTGTATTGGAAAGGCTGAGATTTAGAACATAGTTACGCCCAGCCGATCCAGCGCAATAAAGTGCCTGGAGTGTGCCCTGGGAGAACACACCCCACTTCGTTGTGCGGGGGTAGAAAGAAGGTCCTTTGCTCTCCTAGCAAACTAAAAGCCCCCCGCGGTAAACGGAACCTAACTCAGGGAGGGAAGTAATGCGCGTACCTGCCTCTCCGGGTGCCAGCTGAAGGCCGGCGACCTCGAGAAGACGCATTAGCACGCGCTGCAGGACTTCTCTCCCTATCGCGTTCTGCGGCCTCCTTGAGTGACATTACTGTCTCACAAAAAGTAACCGCAGCCCCCCAATTGTCGCCGCTCTGCAGCATGGCCTTGACCAGGTCGCAGAGCGAATCGACCGGACCTACGTGCGTCTCAAGTTCGAAACGCTGCGGTACCCATGCGGCGCACTCGACTAGCGTGTGTAGCACCGTGTCGGGCGCGCCGCACTGGCGGCAGTCCGGGGAAGGCAAGCAGCCCACAATGCGATACAGATACTTATCGAAACATCCGTGTACGGTAAGTATCTGCGTCGTTCTGAAGGTCAGGGTGCCGCTGGTGCGGTTGACCCATTCCGTCAGCTGTGGCCTGATTGCATCCACCGTGTAGCCGCCATAGGCCGCAGGGTTGTCGAGCTCTTGAGACCAGACGGCGATCAAGGAGGCGGTTTCCCGCTTCCTGATCGCCTCGATTATGAATACGTTAAGGCTTGTAGCAACGACAATGTCCTTGAGGATTTTTCCGTACAGATTTCTCGGGCGATAGCGGGAATCCCATAGACGTGATCGTTTTTCAGGTGCATTATTATTTTATTGTGAATAAAATAGAGTAGTATTTAGAAAAAGAATAAAACCAAGTTGTATATTTCTCTTTTATAATGATATAGATATTTCTTTATCCTGTTTTGATACATCTTGAAGGAGTAAAATGATTTCATGTGAATAATTTGCAGGTGATTTGGCGATTATTGACGAGTAAATACTAATGAAAAGTTGTTTCGTTTCAATTTATTGCGGCAACAGGAGCCTTAAGGAGGATTATACTATATATCCATACTAATAGGGATTATAAATTAATTTAATTGCTCATTAGCAAACTTTGAAAAAGATGCTGCACTTGGACAGGCTGGACTAGACCAATCCATCATCGAATATGACCCAAGCATAAACATTTTTAAGCCATTGTGATATCACACATGGTACCTTACGCACCCCTATTTGAAATATTATATTAACAATTTTAGTTCGGCGCTAAGGGTAATATTTTCCATTGTTACCGCTGACTAGATAATGCATGGGTGCATTGCTGGTTCTAATTTTATGACTGAAGAATGGGGATCGTGTTACTGAGATTAGCATAAAATGGAACGGATTCTTGTCATTTTATTCTAAACATAAATTAATTATGGTAATTTAATATTGACTTGCGAGGGTAGGTACTAAATGATTATTTAATTGTCCTGGACAGGATTATAAGATTTCGTTTTTAAAAATAGATACTTAAGAACAAGTACATACAAGGTTCAGAATATTATTGTGCTTTCTTTGTATCCTACTATTGACGTTGGTTTGTATCTAATAGCGACGTATTGAAACTGATTCTTACATTTTAAATATATTCGAATTATCTGAACTGACATTATAAAGAGGAAAGATTTGTATTTTTTATATGTTTGTAACGAATAAACTCAAAAACTACTGGACCGATTTCAAAAACTCTTTCACCATTCGAATGCTACATTATGATGATTAATATAGACTATATAAAAATTAGAGATTACTACTAAAACTTCAATAATGTAACCCATAAATCTAAACAAAATACTCGGCGCTGGAATCGGGTTCTACGATTTTGATGAAATTTAATGTGTGTTAGAGTAGAATCCGGGGCGGTATAGATTCGGTAGGTGGTGCTGGAGTCGGGTTCTAGATTTTTATTTTCTTAGGGCAGGAAAATGTCTGCTAAGACCGCTAGTAATTGCTAAGTAGGTATTAGAACATTACATTACTTACATGAACATTTGGTGCGTATCCTGCGGAAAAACTTGAACTGTTCGAGATAAAAGTATCCTATTTTTATTTCCGCCATCGAAAGTGTGGCCAAGGTCATGATGAAGGTACAAAACAAACATACAAACTCACTGCCTTTATTTAGTACCAGTTCTTCTTACTTTTATAAATTAGTATGGAATATATATTTCTGAGTATGGTACTTGGTTTTATATCGTTTTTCTGCTCAATTTGCTTACAGTTTTCTATTATAACTTAGTATGTCCAGTTGATGGCTAAAACCTTTAAAATATATGGAATTCAGACAACGATGTACGGGAAGGTCTTGTACCGTGGAAGTTCCACTTTTACCATAAATTAATGAGGACTAAGCTTATTATAAAGATGTTTATGTAAAAGGCGTAGCTGAACGAAATGTATTTTATAGGCATATTGTTTTAAATTTGAAGCGCAAAAGAACCTACTTTTCAATTTGATAGAATTATATTGATTAAAAATGAAAAATAAAGTAGGGGATACATTATTCTCCACTCAAGTCGATTACGCTACAATAATCTAAATGAGCGATTAGTCGACCTCGTTTGTCGTCGTGTGCGGCGCACGTGCTTTGCGTGTTTTGCACGTGTCCATCAGGATGTCAAGCAAATATGGAGTGCAACGTATATGGAGCAAAAGGTAACACTTTGTTTGACTCTAGATTTCTTAAAGAGAAAGCAGACCTTGGAACCCAAAATCGTTCGAAATTTAAATAATCTTAAAGAAACGAGATATTACATACATAAATCATATAAACTATCAATTAATATATATTTTTTAAACAGATTGATCCTGTATTATAGAATCTTAATCATTAATGGCAAATCGCACAGTAAAAACTTACGTACCTCTAAAATATTCATTAATCCTATAAAACTAGATAGCGCTACAAGTAGTTCTTCTATCATTTTTAAACTTTTATTATTTAAAACTTTTGAGACCAAAGTGTAAAATTCGAAACCTCATTAAGTTTATTTTCAATTATTCACTTATACATTCATAAAATAAATTTTAACTTTCAGTCGTAAGTGTGAGTGTATATGTGTGTGCGTGCGTATGGTGGTCTAAAGAAAGAACAATTTACAATATTCTTCTTCCATTGATACCATCTTCTTAGCGATAAATGTAAACAATATATAGCGATAAACACAAATATTAATAAATATCGATTGCATTGGAACTATTAATATCAAAAATATAATAGACTTTATTTATATGTTAGTTTCTTTGTTTCTTAAAGCCATGGATAAAAATTATCATAAAATTTAGTATGTGTTTATTTTAGGTATAAGATCTTGAAGCATATACCTAACTACAAATTTTTAAAGAGACAATCAGAGTGAAAATTAAAAGCAAATTCGTAAATTCTATACTGCCACTAAATAATAAAACCGAACTAAAGAAATTTATTATTATATTCAACACAAATTTATTTTCTCTAAGTTCACATAAATATCTTATTACAGAAAGGGCGTGAATGACATTTGTATTATTTCCGAGACGTTATCTGTCCTTTATGATAAATAAGTTAAGTGAACAAATCGGTATGCCGTCAATCTGTCGCGTGGCGGCCGCACGACACGCGACAGTCGCGTGGCGACGTCGCGCATTACCAAATTAGCATCCGATGTGCACCTAGCCTTAAATCGTATTAACTGGAGGCGGTGGGTCATGTTACTAATAACATTTTTTCGGGAAAACATTTTGTATATCTAGGTATTTTAACAAACTTTTGTTGTAATTCCTGTTAATTTGGAAGTATATTAAATGTTGTTAAAATATTTTTTATACGTTTGTGCTTATTTGATTATAGTTTTACCATGGAAGAAGAAAACACTAATCTTTTGAAGTGAAACTTCTATATAGACGGAGGGTCTTAGGATTTTTCTGTCACGAAAAAGCGTTACGGCCGCGTGGAGGAGCGGCATAAATTTAGACTACACGTGGTGAGAAGCGGCATAATTTTAGAGTAGATTATGGTTGCGTTTTTTGGTTCCTGATCGAATTCATTTTTGTTTGATAAAATAAAATATGTTTAAATAAAAAATCCATTCATTAAAATGTACCTATCCTCACCAACCCATAATTTACAGTAAACCTGCGAAAAATCCAAATGTGTGCTGGGACACATAGTACAAAATTTTAACTTGAAGTTTTACGGACAGGTTTTTAAATTGGACAAGTACATTAACAATCTGCCCGTAAAACCTCAAGACAAAATTTTGTTATGATTCGTTTTGCCACTTATCCGTTGCCATTGGTTTTTTCACTTGTCCGTTGAAGTTTCACTTCTACTATGTGTCCCAGCACACATTTCGATTTTTTCCATTGGGTCACTAAAATTATGGCCCAGATTAACTAGCGTAAAGTATAAATTTTTTAGGGAATTAAAAATTAACCTACGTTCTTCCTCTGTATTATCTGTGTTGGTACCAGATTCCAAAATAATTAGCTTACACGATAAGCCGTCGAAAGGTAACAAACAAATATACAAATATCAAAGTTACCATCATATTCATACATTTATATCAATAATAAACCTATCAGTGATCATCATCATCCTAGCATTAAATCCCGGTTACGTTTGAAGCGTCCGCTTTGAAGTATGGAGTCTGTTTTCCTATTTTTTCTTTTCCATTTCACGCAACCTTTATCATCAATTATTGTAAGACCGTTGATACATAGTATGATTTTCCTCACGATACCCAGCCAGCATTAATTGGGCCTAGTTCTTCTAAGAATTATCCTTATACTTGATTGTAGCATAAGCGCCTCTCTTACAGCTTATCTGCAATTTCATTAACAAAAAAGATACAGTGGATACGTGAATTGGTAACGTGTCCTTTTCATATGAATCCGCAAGAGTAACACACACTATCTTTAACTAGGATATGCCCGCGACTTCGTCGACTTGAAGTTTCCTCGGGATTCCCGGGACACTGAGTACTGTACCATTGAAAAAATAATCTAAGCTATCGTTTAAATGAAAACTATTTCAGAATTAGCTAATTTTCATGCAACCGAACCACTACAAACTGCTCACGGGATAAAATCATGAAATGATCATTGAAAAAATCACATTGGAATTAGATTTTTTTAATCTGACCATTTTAAAACTTACCCAGAAAACATTCCGCGAGATTCTCAGGATAAAAAGTAGCGCAGATTTTAAGTCCAAGAATTAGCTGTCGATCAGCGAAACCCGCATCGAAATAGACTCCGTAGTTTTAACGTGAATCCCGAACAAACAGACAAGAAATCTAAAAAAAAATTGCATTGCATTCTCCATCGTTTATATAATCTATTTCAGATGTTTTTTTTAATGAATATAATGAACAGACACGGCATGTTTAGAATATTAAAATATTATAGAGATGTATGACTATCAGTAGAGGTAATAAAAGGTCACAGTGTTTTATTGTTTGACCTTTGACGCTCACAAGTTTATACACGAAACGATTTTCATCAAATTTAGTGTACACTAGCATTTGTTTCATTTCAAAGTTAAGAGATACCGCAGTGTATGATGAATTTCAGATGCATAAATATCCTTGAAAGAATAGTTTTTAAATAAACACTTTAGAAACTATAAAATTTGGATAGAATCTTTTGAAATATAAACCGTAAAACGCATAAGAAATCCGTCGCAGGCGAGTGGGTTGGAATAAGGAGTGAGGAAGGGGGTGGCCGACAATAGGTGAACAGATAACTTTCCTTCCATAGTAGAGTCAATACCGACCCCAGGGAGTTTTACCCTCGAGGTTTGGTCGCTTGGGAAAACTAGACCCAACAATATAGAAAAGGACAGACGCATACAACAACTGCATGCAAGAAGAGTGCAGTGTGTTGTACTTATGTATTAATAATATATAGAGGAAAAATGCCGAGGATGTACGTCGAGTGATATGTTGCGACTGTTAGCAAGAGAGGGATAGATGACATCAATTTGTCGTGTCGTGATGGGGTTTTATTTTGTTTGTGCATTTGCAATTTCTTTTTTATAGTTTGATGTATTTTTACCAAAATACATATATAATTTAATCATATATTTGTATATAAGATTTATTTGAATTGTTTTCTACATACTTGAATGATAGACCCGCAACACATATTTACCAAAATTCAACTTTTTTACAAAAAAAATAAGATTCAAATATTATACTTAATCAATCACATAGCGTGTGACTTGTATCCAATATCTATGCCTGAAATTTCAAAAACATTATAATATAATTATTTTTAGGTGACGTGAAGTTAGTTTGATGTCTAGTTTCTACTACTTGCTTCAAAATACCCAGTTTAGAATCCAAAATTTAAATGACACTAGTGGTAGGTATATACATTAGATAAATTATAAACACACAATAGGAATATTCAGAGATATCAAAGATGTAATTCTCTATATGATAAATATCCGAAACAAGATTTTCTATGTTACTTAGGCTGGAAATTACTGAAATCGGTGGCAGTTGTTCGATGTATGATAGCTATAAGAAGAACGTAATTTGATTAACTTCCACATAAGTATTAGATTTATTTGATAACATGTGAAATATTTTTTTTAACTTGGTAGATAATTCATTATACATACATGGACATATCATTTCATCATATCACTTATCCACAGGACGTGCACATATTAAACTATCTTATTTAATTATTCTCGAAATAAAATATTAGAAAAATTAAATGCCTATAACAAATTCATTCCTTACGTCACTTTAAGGTAAATAATAAATCTCTTATACTATGTGCCAATAAAGAGGTAACTCTGGAAAAAACTAAAACTGAAATTATAACGCGGCTGTAAAATAGTTATAAAGCGATATAAGATCGGCATTGAAGCGTGTCAACGAGCAAGGCGTTAAGCGAAATTGAGTGAAAGTCGAGTTAAAGTATTAAAAGTTTTCAGCTACCGATCTTTCTGAGAGGCGAGACGGGCGACGACGCCGCCGCGCCGCGTTGAGGGTAGTGCTAACATCGACAGAATGTCATCGATATTACTTTAAGTTAGTATCGATAAAGTTCAGATTCTAATTATATCGATGGAATAGATTAATTATTAAACATTGAGATCACTGTAGTATACTATTAGTATTTGTGTTAAAACACAATAGTATTAGTGACCAGGTTCCAGACTCCCTTAAGAGAGCAGCAGCGCATTTGTAGCACCTTTGGTGTTTCAAATGTCCATAGGCGATGGTAACCGCTTTCCATCTAGTGGGCCGTCTGCCTATCTGCTAAACTCCTGCAATAAAAAATAAAAAAATACTATATCTTAGTTAAGTTAGTATGTGTTTTGTTTTTTTATGTCTTAGTCTTAGATTTAATTATTATTGTTTATGTTATCATAGTAAAGTTATTACTATTTTATTTATTAGGCATTTATTAAATATTATGTAGCGAATTATTTTAGTATATTTTAATGATTTCTTTGTACAGATTTTGGGATAATTTTGATAAAATTTAATCTATATACCTGCTCATAATATATTATAATATCAGCCAACAAACGTCATGGTTGCGTTTGGACCTCTAATGTACACATTAAATCAGCGAAAATTTCTCAAGAGGCGATGATTTAAACTCAAATTGGAACATGGTGCGGAAGTCTAAACCATTAAGCTAGCATGGCTTAAACATATGAAAGTTGATAATTTTCCTGATATTTCATTTTATTTTTAAAATATTGGCACTATTTTCAAAATGTTTAAAAATCTTTGAATGTAGTTAGCATTCTAAATTAAATAGTTTAAAACAATTATTTCAGAAAATGATGTGTTAATAATATTTAGATTTGTGCCTAGATTTGATATAGTGCTGGTACTGTTATAATTAACCTGTAGGTAGTTATTCTTTTCTTCTCCACGCTCATTTTAATAAGTAAAGGAGCAACATATTAATGGAGTTTAATTTTCATAAGCTCTAATAAGAAAAATAAATAGCTGATTCAGGTTACTAGGGATTAATAACCATCAAACTTTAGAAAATATAAAGTAATTCGAAATCGATCTTTTAATATAAACATTGCCGACATCGACTCAAGGGGAGACTGTGGAGGGAGAGGACTGCGCATGCGACCTCGGGACGCCGTCGTCAAACTGGCCTCCGGAGACGCAAATATGCGCAAAATCTTCTCCCGTGATATCGTCACAGAAGTCCGCCTGTAACGAGGGGATACAGCGCGGAATATCACTGTTGGTGAAGTGGTCCACTCAGCCGTCCGGGGTGGTATAAACTGGCGCAGGGGACGACATGGTGTAGTAACTTCGTATAGTAGATCCCATGTCGTCCCAATTCAAGCGTGTTAAAGGGGCGCAGGTTTAAGTTTAATGAGGTAGTCGAGAACGCCTGTACCAGAGTCTGTTGCGGCGTTTTAAATTCATGCTTCATTTATTGAGTCCTACTCCTAAAGGTTCCAGCTGATACGAAACGTATTCCCCCTACGTTATGAAAAAAAAATGGAGTCTGTAACCCAGCAACGTAGTGTGGGATGCCATCCAACCCGGTGGACCGGCGATCTATGCCAGGTCATAGCTGGAGGCTGAATAAGGAAAACGGAAACCCGGGGTATGTAATAGGCATACTTGTGAATGATAATGATGAAATGATTGGGTGACGATATTCAATATAATAAAAGTCCAGAGATTAATATCGACATATTTACAACACTACTTTCTTAGCACGGTGTAAGTTAATAATGTAATAGAATTACGAGGGAAAAACTGTTGAACTCCTCCGTAGCGGGTCGCAATTAATTGTAGCAGTTTGTTTTGTGCATCTCACTGTCTTATGTGAACATGCTGTGCGATGTTTGTTATTTTATATTTGATTTTTTTATTAATGTGTAAAAAATGTTTACATGGTTTTGGATACCAACAGAAATAATGTAACGTTTAGATTAGAAAAATTGCCGAAAAGGCACATTGGTCTCGGCCAAGATTCAGACACAGGCCGAGGAAATGAGATGCGAGAATACGTTACGCCAAACGTCACTAGGAGTGAGAGCGTCGTCGCGACACGATTGTCGCGACGAAGGACAAATACAAAACTGTTACGATGTATGAAGTATGCCACGAGTCGTCACGCTCGGCACTACTCGGCACTAACTTCCGTCACGTCGCTTGTTGCGTCGTCTGTCGCTAAACCCAAGATCGTTGCCGATTCGTTAGCCATTACAAATCACACTATTAGCATCTAATAGGTGTGTTACAGTCAAGAAATAATTAGAAAATGTTTCGGAATAAATGTTGTTTTTTCTTGTACATACACAAAGTTTAAATATGCAGTCTGGAACAAAAACCAAACTATTTGAATATGCATAAATGTTAATAAAACTGAATTCAAATGCGCTAGAAAATGTATCTCGGTGTTGCTAGTTTCGGGAGCAAAAGTTACAAAAATCATACATTTTGTAACTGGCAGTTAGCTAAAAATTTTGCAACTCGGACGTGCGATGTCTAAAATTTTGGAATTAGTTCGCAGTTTACGAATATGTTACATAATGAAGGTAAAAATAGCTTTTAAATTTAGTTTTTACCATTTAGCTTATAGCTTCTAATTGAATATGCTTCTGCTTATAGGTTCAAGTAGTATACCCACTTGAACTTAACCTTTTTAGGCTTCCCATGTGGCTTCACTCGCGTTAGCGTTGGTACTGTATCTCAAAAATTATACGTTTCAGAACAATACTGTATTGAATAACTAATAGTAAGAACTACATACTTATACTCAATAGTACTAATAATAATGAGTAGTACTAATAAGTACAATTGGGTACATATCAAATCTCATGTAAATTGGTTCTAATCCAAAGCCTGTGAAAAAATATTATTTAAATACAGAAGTAAGTAAACATATAGGTAATCAAACTCAATTACATTTGTAATATATGTGTATGTACCTAACTATTATACAATCATCAGGTTAATTTGTACGTCACAGGCATTTTTTTTTAAACTAATAGATTTATATAAATGGAATTAGGCACAATGTAGCCTATAAGAAGAGAACAGTTTGTTCCGTCCAGGAACGGCGAAAGAATACAATTTCTTGCGGCCGGGCAGCCTGTCGCAAGAGGTGACAAAACAACCCACAGCCACGTGGTAGGGTTGGCTATGGGGTTGTAGTGTAGGCTGACGCAGGTCCTCTCGGGGCATGGATGCTTCGGGAGGTATCTGTGTCGCCTCGGCCGCGAGGTGACGTCAGGGTGCCATCATTGTGACACCGGCGACGAGGATACGGCGCTGCATACACTCCAGGAGTGTCCAGCATGGACAGAGCAGCGCCGAGACCTCGTCGCCGTTACCGGATCTGACCTTTCGCTCCAGGCCGTGGTACGCACCATGGTCGGGAGCACCACCGGATGGAACGCCGTTGTCCTCCTTCTGCGAGCGCGTTATGCTTGCGAAGGAGGAGGCGGAGCGGGAGCGTGAACGCACATCACTGCTCCGCTCCCGCCAAAGGAGGACGCGTCGGCGCCGGAGGGCCAACCAGGACGTTCAGCCACCGTAAGCGGGCGGCGCGGGTGGGGCCTCTTGGGGTATAGAGGTTCTCACTCACCTGCACATGCCGTCGAGATGGGGGCGCGGCGTGTTCCGCGCGCGCTCACCTCTCCTCCCGTGGGGCGAGTTACAGACCGCCCCACGCCTTGAGAGCTCGAAGATGCTGGGGGACAAAAGTAGTCCCCCGGCAGTGGAAGTGGCCTCGGGAGGCCCACGCCTGCCAGGGCTGCGGAGAGGCTAGGTCATATACCCGTAGCCCTGGCATAAGGCGAAGGACGGAACACCCAGGGGTTTTAGTGGGTATCCCTAACCGGGGAGTGGCAATAGCATGGCACCAGTTTTGACTGGGCATGCTAGTGCCACCCCCGATCTGGCGAATCCCACACTAGGTCGCGAATTATCCCCCCAAGTTTCTGCCCTTGTCGCGGCTTAGTCCTCAAACGGATTGCCCCTGGTAAAAATAAAAAATAAAAAAAATGGGGTTGTAGTGTAGGGTATGCCGCGATAACAACTTTGAGTTGTGTTCCGGCATTAGTGGCCTGATTTCAGACTCCCTCAAGAGCGCAACGGCGCATTTGTAACGTCTTTGTTGTTGCAAATGTCCATAGGCGATGGTAGCCGCTTATCATTAGGGCGGCCGTCTGCCTGCCTGCTGAACTCATGCAATTAAAAAAATGCAGTTAATGTCGGCCCCTTAATGTCGGCGTCTCAACAGTTGAGATGTCCAACTTTTAGTCAGCCAAATATCTAGGGGCTCAATTCGCATGATTCGGTAAAGTCCTGAATTTTACCACTGTTTATGTTTCATGTGAAATATGATGAAGAAATCAAATGAAAAGTGTTTTTTTTTGTTATTTTTTCTTTTTACCTATCTATTTATTTTTATCTATCTATTGACGGCCTCTGTGGTTGAGTGTGCTAAGTCTTAGCCGGTCGAACTCGCTTGAACTCAGAGACTAGGGTTCGATTCCTGGCATGGTAAATTTCAGAAACGAACTTTCTGTTATTTTCTATGGTCTGGGTGTCTGGAATCGGCCTCAGAATGGTTCGTTGTATATCACCCATAGTAAAAGTTACTTAGCTTGGCGATAAACAATGTAAGTATGAGTTTGTCTGTCAATTGTTTATTATTTATTTATTTATCCAAAAAAATGTCTAGCACATCAGGGGTAAAGTTTTTTTTCTGTACTCTTACTTTATCGTTTACATTTTTTTTTATTTTTAATATCATCTGAACAGAACAGTGAATATCTATAAAAATTAAATAAATAAAAAAATACAATTTCACACATATTTTTACCCGTACAATTTTTCCTTGAACACTTATTCACACATTAATTATTTTTTCTTCTAGTTGTAAGATCTGAATTGTAAAAAAAGTCGATGGGTATAATAATCTAACTTCAAGTCAATTTAATCAGAAATAATTAAATGATAATCTTTATTT
Organism: Dendrolimus kikuchii; assembly: GCA_019925095.2. NCBI lineage: Eukaryota > Metazoa > Arthropoda > Insecta > Lepidoptera > Lasiocampidae > Dendrolimus > Dendrolimus kikuchii. Next base: position 15,557,514 of record CM034388.1, on the reverse strand, counting down.
TCAACAAGTAAAATTAACATCATTTATTTGCTCCCATTAGTGTCTACCATAACCAATGTGGTGCCTCGAATTATTTTTTCCCCAGTAGTTTTCACCATAGCGAATTAAAACCATAAATTCAAAAACAAACATACAAATAACCGCATTGTTTGTTCGAATACGAGATAGGTCCGTTGTCGATTTTCGCGCTTCCCTTATCAAGATCCCAATGAGTTTTATGGTTCTAATCGCAACGGCCACCAATAGGGCCCGTGTGGCCAATTTTCTAACCTGACCGATTATGGGATTACCGCTAATTAGCTATTACAGATATATACTGATTTGCAACCTTATTTCGACGGATAATGTTAGTATAACTAATTTTACCAAAAGTATTACGTTTGGCATACTTATTGGACCTAGTGTGAACGTGTGCATTGTGCATTGAAAACGTATTATTCTTTTTTACGTTGTAAAAAACAAAATCGCTTTACGCATTTGTCTGTCTGTCTGTGTATCCGCTAACTCCTCCTAAACAATACAATTTTTATGCGGTTTTCACCATCAGATAATTTTCAATGAAGGTTTATATTCACATACCAGCTTTTGCCTGCAGCTTCGCTCGCGATATATAAAGAACCTAATAATTTTTATGTACCTAAGTAAATAGAGCTGCTTACCAGGGATTGACCCGCAGCGTAGACGCGGTAAAAACTCTGGTACCTAATGAAACAAAAACAACATAGTTTTCGAAAATATTCAATTTACCCACAGATGTCGGTAATTTTTGACAGCGATTTAAGTACGGATGTACTTAAATCGCTCCTGACATCAGACATCCTGTCTGATGTCAGGAGCCTTAAGAACAGACGAGTGTGCATGACAAGAGTTATGAATGTCAAAGAGGCAAGTGAGGTGTGTAAGAATAAGAATAAATGGCACTCTGTTGTTCGTGCCTACCCCGCAAGGGAACTGGCGTGAAGTTATGTATGTATGTATGATTTAAGTACCTACTACTTTGGCGCCTTACTTTCTTTTTGTCAAAGAAGCAAGTGAGGTGTGTAAGAATAAGCCTAAATGGCGCTCTGTTTTTCGTGCCTACCCCGCAAGGGAACTGGCGTGAAGTTATGTATGTATGTATGTGTACTTTGCCACCTCTTATCCTTAAGAGGAGTTTATAGGTAAGATGTTCACTATTCACTTGCTAAGCAATTGCTTAAAATTTAAGTCAAGAAAAAATAAAAAAAACATCAACAAATTTGCAAAATATTGTAATTTTTACAGCTGGTCTGTACTTGAGGCAACGCATCAGCGTTACCATCCAGACAGCGCGAGAATGCGGCCAGTGTATGGAGCACGTGGCCAACCGATAGCGATTTGGGACCTATATACTTACAATTCGTAATTTTTTATATGTGTATATAATTTAATTTATATGTATCACAATAATTATATAAATATTATAAGAAAAACAAAACGGTAGAATTTAACTTGTTTAAGTAGGTACTTAATTATAATATTACTATAATGGTAAAAGGAATGACTAATCGTTATTATTTTTATAATAAGATAAAATAAGTTTAAGCCATATGTACGATGTTTAATATACTCTTTTACTTGAAGCGCTAACAACTTTTTATAGTCCAATGAAGGCTTTTAAGGTAGTCATGGGCGCCATCTTACGGTGTTTTGTCTCGACGTAATTTCACCTTCAATGACTAGGTGGCGTTGTACACTCTCCCGGGATTCAGATCCGAACCCGTTTTCGCTGGGACCGTCCTGAAATGGAACAAAACGCCTTGAGAAAGGGAGAGAGGAATTCTCAAGGCTCTACGTTTTGGGACACGTCGCTTTATATCAGAATTTTCCTTTTTGTCAGGCGAATGGGAGGGACTGTTGCCAGCCAATGGGAGGAAATCACCTCGTCACGACCACTCCTACCCAGTTTGTGATGCCTACTGGGAGTTGGATGGAAAAAATTGTTCGAAATAGGTAATTTTGAATGTCGTTTCATGGTGACGTAATTGCGAATTTATGTTCGTACAGGACCGACTTGTTTGTTGACTTGATTGAAGTTGAAATTAAATTTTTATCGGCGCGGTGGCCGCAATCTATTTTTTGATGGAAAGCCATTTTATCGGTTATTTTACTGTAGGTATGAGAACACTGATCGCGCTTTTTGGCTTAAATTCATATTATTTCTAATCAATTTGCATTCTGTCTTTTAACATGACATGGCAGCTTAGCCTACATGAAATTTGTTACGTTACGATTAAAAATAAATAGATTTTTCTGACAAAGCCTACTAGACAAAGCCTGCATAAAAACATACAAACACATAAATCAATTTCATTTCTATATAATTAATTATTAAAAACAATAAACAGGTAGCAGCAAACCAGGGTACCTACCTATGGGTTTTTTGAGAAAAGATTTTTGCTAGTGTACGAAGTTATGACGTGTTAATTAGTCCAATATGGAATTAATAATTGTTTAAACAATAATAACAATTATTTTCATCGTAATATTATAAAAATAAGTCGGTATTAGGTTTGGTATTGTAGAATTTTTATCCGTGCAGGAACGGAGAAAGAATACAATTCCTGCGGCCGGGCGGCCTGTCGTAAAAGGCGACAAAACAATTCACAGCCAGGTGGTAGGGCATTTACCCGACTGGATGGCTACCACCCCTGGTCCAGAGTATGTTGCCATAACAACCTTGTGTTGTGTTTCGGCATTAGCGACCAGGTTCCAGTCTCCCTTAAGAGAGCAGCAGCGCATTTGTAGACCCTTTGGTTTAGTGTTGCAAATGTCCATAGGCGATGCTAACCACTTTCCATCAAGTGGGCCGTCTGCCTGTCTGATGAACTCCTACAATAAAAATAAAATAAAAAAGTTCTTTTTTTATGTATAAATAATTTAGATTATATTAGCTGACCCGGCAAACTTCGTACCGCCTCAGAATCAATAAATAAAAAACGTTGATTTCTGAACGACGGGAGGAACAGCAAACGTTTGACATTCAAAACCAAAAAAATAAAAAAAGCTTTACTTTTAAATTTAATTTGAATTCTAAACGACGGGACGAACATCAAATGTTTGATAGGTAGGAATAGTTTCTAAGGGAAAGCGAAATTATGGTTTTTACTATATTCCAAGTATTTTTTTTTCATATTTACTCACCTTTTAAACCTTCCCTGGACTTCCACAAATAATTCAAAACCAAAACTAGTCAAATCAGCCCAGCCGTTCTCAAGTTTTAGCTAGACTAATGAACAGCAATTGATTTTTATATATATATATATATATATATATATATATATATATATATATATATATATATATATATATATATATATATATATATATATATATATATATATATATATTTATTGCTTCAACAAGCAATGTGCATTTTGATGCTTTTCTATTTTAATTATTAAAATTTTATTCCACATAGCCTCAGAGGAAATAAAAGTATAGACGGAGCCTACGTGACCAAAAGCGTCAAATGAAGTGAAGCTTTTCTTTTAAACTTGTGTCTGTAAACTTATGTATATGTAACACACAATTGATTTGGATTTGTGTGGTTAATAGTAATGTATCCATTGGAAACCAATTCACCTTTCCGTATCCGTATTAATTTGGTTCTCGTAATGCACTACGGCGCGAACAGCATCCTTTTCTAAGAACGGCATCCTTTAACCGGCTTCACTTTCGGAGTCCGAACCCCGTTGTTTTATTAATGGTATTGCACATATATACGTAAAAGTGACGAAACAAATTTCTTTAAACAAGTAAAACACACGAAAATATTACTGCTACTTACTAACCGCATTCCATCAAGGGTAAATTCCTTTTCATCATACTAAACATACCTTAAGTCATTCCCGTAATAAAATAGAATGCTGCCCGCCCATATGCAAAAGATATATTGATGGATAAGCGTCGTAGCCCTGGGAGTACAGCGGTCTCGACACGGCTTAGCACTTTTAAGGGAACGCACGAGTTTCCCAGTTTAAAACGTGTGCGCGGTAAGAGCTTTTCAGTTGTTACCAAAATGGGTAGTGGTTTCTAAAGTTTTATGGTTATTTAGATGGGTTTAGTTTGGTATTTTGTCAAGATGGCTGGCTGGTGATGAACGAATGTGAATGTTTACTTCAAAGTCACTTGTATTAGCAATTTTGTCTTAAGAAGAGCCAAGAGAGACCTATAACTTTGTCTTGTTCTTTCAAAATGAATTTAGAGATAAAATAAAGCAATACAACCAATAGCAAGCAAGTATTCCTTGCTTGATGCTGTCCAAGACATTGTTTAACCTACGTGTTACTATTTACTAAATCCTCTTATTAATTAATATCTATAATAACAACAAGTTACTGGACATTTTGCATTTCGCACATACTTATACTAATATAATTGACGGTGGTTTAGATATTTTATAGTATAAATCCTGCCGGTGACATGAGGCGAAAACAGTTGATTTACCTAACGCCAGGCGCTACGTTCTACAATAAGCGAGTAAGTGATCAATATATATGCATTTAACACCAACAGTTATGTAAGTATTCTTCACATATTTACGCAAATGTTGTTTTACTGTGTACATTTGAGATGATACAAGGATCGTTTAAATAGTAATTCAACAATTGCGAGGCATCGGTTGGGGCCAATTTTTATGTCATCTCGATATGTATATTAAATTATCAAATATTGCTTATTCATTCTTTTACTTCTGATGTTACGATATAAGCATTTATGCACGTATTTTGCGACCGCCTCGATGTCGCTAATACTTGCTGTTACAACTTATACTAGCGTTTGCCCAGTTCCAGTTAAAAAGGGATATGTATGTGTACATAATATGTAAGCATAATGTATGTGTACAAAATATACAATATATATAAACTTAATTTTTAATTCAATGTTTTTAATCTTAAATAGCCGTAATCTAACGAATGTGGAACTTGTCATGAATGTATATGTATGTACATATATAACAAGCGTGAAGGGTATACCGTTTGTTCTACTAAGGAGGCACGAGCTTAACGGTGGAACGTTTGTGAGCTGATAACGCCCTTATATGTCTATAAATTCTTCATTAGACCTGTCCTTTTGTGTAGCAGTGAAAAATGACCTGTATTTGAGCGACACAAGCGAGAAGCAAAGATGGACGCGTGAAGTTACACGGAAGGACCGCGTTAAGAACTCTTGTATCCGTGACGACATCTTTGACCGTGACATAACAGACAAATTGAAAGTGATCCGCCCACGCTGATACGGTCATGTTTTAAGGAAACCGGCTAATTATGTGGAAACAATTTAGGAACATCTAAATTTATTGACCACCTGCATCTACAGATTAGCTAAGAATATCCTTTAAATTAGCTTGTCTGGAAAAGATCACTCTAAATGATAAGGCCGCCTATTGTTTTGGCTAGAACTATTGCGACTATTGTATTATGTCTCATATTTTAGTGAGGAATAAAGTGTTATGTATCAATGTAGGGAACAAACATCAACAGCAACAATGCCTCAATCAAGTCCGTGTAGAAGAAATATTAGCTTGAATTCGTGAAAGATAACATTAACAACCAATAGTTTCAAAACAAGAGATGCTGAAGATCGCATAAAATGGAGAAGAGAAAGTAGGAATGCACACTCGGGCTTCGAAGCGAACTTTCTGAGCACAACTGACATATAATACTTATATGATAATTATTACCCAATAAATAGATAAGAAAATCGAATAAATTCGACTCTATACGCATTAACGAGGCGTCTATCATTATTTTGGATCCACATTCATAATTTCAATATTCTCACCCCTTTCGCAGTCATAATACCATGTGTTGGAACAATTACTATCAATGGCTACCACTACAATACACTAAACAAGTGCGAAAATTTGACAGGCAATAAATTTAATTTCGAATTCGCCATTGTGTGTATTTGGGTTTAATGTGCTACAAAATTAAGATAATTCTTATGTCGTGAAGGGGTAACGTTTTGCTGTGACAGGTCGTTCTGAAAATTTAATTGTGTATACATTAAAATAAAAAGTTTATACATTATTGATAAGAAATGTATAACAGCTACTACTTAAAGGACGGTCTAATTTAATATTAATAATCATCAGCAGAAAAATACTAACTATATAACCCCTTATTTTTTGGTGACGTAGGAGGAATGCCTTTGGAAATGACGAATAAATTCTTACACAAGTAAACAATATACCAAGAACATCGCTGCACAAACGTGTATCATTAATATCGCCGAGCGTGTAATGACTTAGGACAGGTGAGGGTGCTTCTACGCTTCTAAAATTGAAATTCTTTCAAATAAACACTCGCTTTTATCAGATTTACTTGGATGTTCTCCCCATTGAAAATTTCATCGGTTACAGCCTTAGTGAAGCCTCAGGTGAAGCTAAGAGGGTAATACGATGTGAGATTTGATAAAGCGAAATGTAAATAGATAACATGAAGAAATAAGAACAGGCAGATGCTATTAAAGAAGCTTGAATTAAAAACGATAAAATGGTTTTATCTGTTTTCAATAATAATAAAACGAATGTCTTACTTATATCGATTTAAAATTATGATTTTTAAAAACGCTTTTCATCACGGATTGATTTGCAACTATTGAATAATTATATTACTATGTTTTGATTTCCGAAATAAATTATGTTATGATCCTCTTGAATTCAATGTTTCTGGGTTTTGATTATTTGCTATTTTCTCCACGTGCTTCTGGGATAGACGTCAATAGCTACTTATAACACAAGAGTGTTTTCCTACCTTTAATAGGTATATGCACGTGCGGATTTTTTAATGAAAATAAATTATTCCCCCGTAATAATAAACAAATTATCATCCACTATTCCATCCAAACTAAATATTGGTAAACAATTTTCAACAATGGTACTCTAAAAACCTTTAAACTCCATCTAATTCGCTTTCGCTCCGGATCATTGGTTCCCTGTTGCTTCAAATGACTTGACTATAAACAGGATCTTATTATACAATTGTAAATAGCTTTCGTATCGGTGTACAATGCATCACAGTGTCAAACGGGACATTGTAGCAGATGTATTGCATTACAAGTTCATTTTGTACGAATCGTAATCGAGCGGGGTGTGGGTCACAATACTGGTAGTTATTTTCTTCGCATGGATATGACAAATAATCTATTTTTAATTGAATATCTAAAAGTTAAGTGTGATAATTTAAGATACCTTTTGCTCTATGTATCTGAAATCTTACACTATTGTAGGTAAAAAAACAATTTCTGTATGGCGTTCAACTTAAAAAACATATTTAAAGAAATTGATTAGAGGTTCTTTAGATATTAAATGCAAATTTACTTTAGGTGTCAAACATCAAAATATAATTAACTTATTTTAAAAATATGCAATAGTTCTTATGAGATCAGGAATAGTAATAAATGTGAATATCAGAATCATAGAAATCTCAGTTATAATAAGTCTTAGTCACGAGAAGAAAAAATATTATTCAAGCATTCTGTATGGTGAGGCAATTTATTTTACCTAACTATATATATGCCAAAATCATTCATTATAACAATTAAAATAGATATAACACAATAACTAGAATTAAATAAATCTGTGAATGGTTATCCTTTAATTCCAAATAAAATTTAATTTAATTGAAAGCCTTCAATTGTAGTAGGTCATTTTCTTGTTTATTTAGTATCTCGTGTACTGATTTAAAAATAATACGCTCAGAATAAATTGATTATAATTGGAGCGCTTGGAAAAAGGATTATAGGAATCAAGTACACTGCTACACATCCGTAGAATTCTTTTTAAAGATGTACACGTATGGGAGTGATTCCCCTGCATCCAACCGCGCGCGTCATTGGCGGAAACCAGGTTTGTCTTTAAAAATATTATACATTTTTAAGAATTTTAACTTTTTAGACAAATATTAATGATCTAGCATTATTTAAAAAAAAGGAGGAGAATTGCCCATGAATCTAAATTTGTAATATGAAGACGTATCCATACAATGACAACGTCACCCCTCGTTTACGGGCCGCGTACGCGCACTGTGCCCGGGAATTGTGTAAAGTACGAAATAATTTCACGCACCACGTGTCCCGCTTCCGGATAATGACCCGGGACTCCCCGGCTGTGTCCCGGCCAGAGCAAACACCAGCTTCCTAATAAACGAATGAGTAACTTCCCTTTAAGAATCCTTTAGGGAAAAATTGATTTTGTTCCATTGTCGTCAAAAATTCAGTAATATTTTCTAATGTCAAAACTCAAGCACAATTGGCTTTAAAAGTTGTATGCTAAATCGTACTTACCAATATTATTTTTTTCTATAGTTGTACATGTGTATGTTACTTACAGTACTATATTTTTCTCTTGAAATTAAATTATTATTTACATTTAAATACAATTTTTAATATCATCGTCATCCGTATCGTTAATTCCGGTTGTATTTGAAGCGTCAACATATGAACCCGGGATCCGCATTTCTACTTTTTCTTTTATAGCTTTTAGCTAAATAATAAAGGTAAATAATAGATAAAATCAACAAAAAAATTTGGCAAAACTCAAAACAACTTATAGCTCTCATCTTATATTTTTTTAACCAGAGCAAATCCAATTGAGGACCATAAGCCCGCGATAAGGGCAGAACCTTAGGGGGATAATTCGCGACCCGTGTGTGTGGGATTCGCCAGATCGAGGGTGGCGCTAGCATGCCCAGTCAAAACTGGTGCCATGTTGCATTGGTAGCAATTCCGCGTGCCCTGGCAGGTGGGGGCCTCGCAGACCACATTCACTGCCGGGGGACTACTTATATCCCCCGGCATCTTCCAGGTCTTATCTGGGGCGTGAGGCAGTATGTAATACGCTCCACGGGAGAAGATGTGAGCACGCGCGATACACTCGCGCTCCCATTTCGACGGCATAAGCGGGTGAGTGAGAATCTCTATTCACTCCGACCCCCGCCGCCCGCTTACGGCGGCCGAAGGTCGAAGTCCGCTCTCCGGCGCCGGCGCGTCCTCCTTTGGCGGGAGAGGAGCAAAGAAGTCACGCTCCCGCTCCGCCTCCTCCTTCGCACACCTGACGTGCTCACAGAAGGAGAGACTGATTGCTTAATAATACCTAACAGAGCGTGGTATTGTTTTAAAAAAATATGAAAAAGGAATGGAGCGTTAGGTAAATTTCTAGGCGCTAAGAACCTCAGCCAGACGGCCCAGCTTGCCATACGCAACGCGGAGCTGGTACCTACGCCCACGTATGGAAGCGAGAGTTGGGTATGAAAGAGAGAGCATGAAAGTAGAGTAAACGCGGTCGAGATGCGAGCACTGCGCAAAATCTGCAGAGTGACGTTCGCGGACCGCGTTCGTAATACCGATGTAAGAAAGAGAGTTGGTCTGAAAGAGAGTATCGGGATGAAGGTGAGGAAAGGAATGCTCCGGTGGTTCGGGCATGTGGAAAGAATGCATGATGAAAGAATGACTAAACAGATATAGAATGCAAAAGTGGATGGATGCAGAAGTCGTGGAAGGCCACGACACACCTTCCATGATCAAATTGATCGTATACTAGCAGAAGGTGATGTCAGGAGCCTTAAGAACAGACGAGCGTGCATGACAAGAGCTATGAATGTCAAAGAAGCGAGTGAGGTGTGTAAGAATAAGCCTGAATGGCGCTCTGTTGCTCGTGCCTACCCCGCAAGGGAACTGGCGTGAAGCTATGTATGTATGTATGTATGAAAAAGGAATCATTAGAAAAACGAAGTCCTTACAGTGTATAAGGACTGCGTTTACAATTTCATGATAATATATTTTTAGCTGTATAAAAATTAATCGAGTCAAGTTTCAAAAAACATTTAAAGTATTAATATAAGTAAAGAAAGGATTTTAATCATCAGTCCTTTGCAAAAGCAATAAACCTATAACATACGGAATAATACGGACATATTTGAAAGAGATCAAACAATCGAATCCCTCAACACACTGCTTTAGTTCTATAGTGTTGACAAAACCAATGAACATTCTTAATTATTTGCCCTGTTTGTGTAAACAATGACCCTATACACAAAAACCAAAATATCAAGAACTATGAACCCGTATTCTGTGACGTATATTCGTACTATAAATCTGAGGTCTGAATTGAAAGGACGTAGAAACTATTGTTTGACAACGCATGCGGGGTATGTCTCAATTAAAAATATTGCTAACAAGACAAACAGTTGTCGCAACGAATTTTTGGTTTTTAATTGGCTGTCTGGTTTTATGTGTACCTTTATATAGGTGGAATAATTATGTTGATGTTTGTATGTTTACTTGTTGATATGAGTTTTTTTAGGAAATGACGGTCAGAAATTTCACATGTGAAATTAAATATTATATATTTTTTTAATTATATTATATCTATAGTAATATATATCTACCAAAAATAGTTTGTATGAATTTTTGTTAATTCTTTATTATCTTGGAGTGAAGTTAGTTTTATAAAATTAGGTATACGTAAACATCGTAGGGAACATTGGATACTTTAGTATTGCAAAAGTTCAAGATATTTTTTGGTCTAGGTGAGCCGTCGGCCTATTTGTCTGCTTCAGGCCATAAGGAAACTTCAATAATTAAGACCAATCAAAAGCTATGTTTAAAACTATATCCATTAAAGGAACATTAATGTCTTGCCTTTAAATTACTCCTACATACATAATAAGTGATTTGTACCTATCCAAAATTTGTAATAATTGGTGGGTAAAGTTTTATCAGTTAAAGTTTGATAGACATCAATATGACATTACTGGCATCCCTATTTTAAGCAACCCTTTTTAAAACATGTGGCGCGAGGTCAACAAATCTCTTCGTCCGAATTGAGTGCTACTTAATTATTAATTTATTTAATAGACTACTTTTTTAAGAATAGGGTGTATGAAAAAAGACGTACCTAAAAATAGACGCAAGTCCTTTTGGATTCATAATTAAATACATTTAAAGTTTTTATAAAATAACTATAGCTTGTTCATTTTTTTTTGTAGAAATTGATTGTAGAAACTTGATGACCTATTTTCGATTAATGGAATTTTTAGCGTTCAGTAGCCAAATGACACTTGACTTGATCGCTTTTATGAAATCTTACAGTATTCTTGCTCGATAGTTTATGTAGGTAATTGGTCAATTTTAATACATAAAATATATAGCGTTTTATTGCTCACTAAATAAACATCTTTCGCTAGACCCATCAGTTTGCTGGAAGAAAACTCATTTTAGGGTTAAGCTCGCCTTTGTACATAACCACTATTTTGTAGTTTTATTTATAACTATTTTATGTACAATAAAGAATAAAGAAAGAAAGAATAAACAATTGCAAAAATCTACGATCACAATATTGTCTCGATAAAAGCAATATGCGGCCTTATCACTTAAAACAATCTCTTTGAGGCAACCTAACTTAGGGCCTAAACATATATAAGCGCGTTGCGACGCCGCGCCCCAAAGCGGTTATATGTCTATAGTTTGTGAACGTTGCTGGACGTGTCCCCGCTATAGATCGTAATACGCGTATTGCCCTTTTGTTGTTAAGAAGACATACACCAAAATAAATAGAAAATACTGGATACAACAACTTAATGAGGTTATCAATCTTGATGGCAGCTACATTCCTTAACTTTTCGTGTTGCAAAACGCAAATTTCTGCGTTGTGGCGGATATTGCTGTTGATTTCGGCGGTGCCGCAACGTGGTTGTGTTGAGGCCCTTAAAGAGTACATAATGTAATCAAATCTGGTCATGCAGAGTATTAAATATGATTTGACTTAAATATACATACTATACTTAAACAGTATAAGAGTTAGGCATAGTTAATTAAGGAAAAGTAGTGTTTTCTGAGTGAGTTCTTAAATATAGGCAATGTTTTGGCTTCTCTCATAGTAACAGGCAGCATACGTACAAGAAAACATACATAAAATTTCAAGCGGGTCAAAATCCGCTTTAACCATTATAAACCTAACACCCTTTAAAATCGAAAATCATGAGGGACACTGGGGTCTCTTTAGAACATTTGGCTTTACTGTTTTATCAGTAGTCGGCAGGGCATTTGCGTGTTATCTGCGGTGAGCATCAGTGGGGTCAGTCTTTGGGGTAAGCGGGTGTCAAGATGGAAACCTTGTATGATTAGGGTCACTTAATGAGTTTACCCGATTAAGCTTTTAGACAATGTTTAAAATTATTTATGGCGTTTATGAAGACAGTTGTGCATGGATATCTGTAATATTATAAAATTCTAAAAATGCCATCTTTGTACATTGAAGCTATTAAAAAACACAACTGGAATACAATATATAGGTAAACGATAGAGAACACGATGCATTTTTTTTTTAGATTTCTTATATGTACATAAAACTTATTTATATATGTGTTATTGAGAGAATACTTAAGCCGAAATTATTACAGTAACTTTATAGTCCATATTTCGGTGTTCATATTGTTAAAGTCGATAGTAGCTCTGTTTCCTTTTCGCTTTTTTCACGGCTGAAGAAATCCAAATCAAAGTTCAGGTATGTTGTATCCTCGAGAAGATTATAGCCTACATGTTACCTTAATAATAATATTAAAAGAAGTAAAATAAATGATGAAAGTGTGAATGAGCGGCCTGAAATTAGAAATACAAACATTTATATTATTAGAAAAGAAATACGTGTTTTAGTTTTTTTTTAAATAATCATCATGACTTGTGGTGCCCTTTGGTCAATAGTAGAGGTGTAGGTACAACAAAATGCCTTAGAGCTTTTTCAAAGTTACATTTTTATTCCCTGAGTAATTGCCATTTCTGGTTTACTACACCCATGGTGTACGAGGAATTAATTGTAAATTCTAAAGAGTAATAATATTCTAGACTAGTATATTTAATTTTATACTTAAATGACCTTAATTTATTTCTAGAAAAACCCATATACTGTACCTAGTATATATTTATTAATGCCAATACCTTAAATTACTAATAGAATAGTATGGCGATCCAGCGAGGTAACGTAGCCTTCTGGAAACATTACCCATTCTTCTTCTTCTTTCTTCTAGGACTTTGATGACCTAGGCTCAATATTCTACTTGCATTCTAAATTGTTATAGATAGAATACAATATAAGTTAAGTTTCCTTCATTGTATTAGTTTTTATTAAATTGTAAAATATTTGTATAGTAAAGTACATACGAATTGGGTCCAAAGAAATACTTCTCTAACTCCGAATAGAAGTGGAACACGCAGCTAAGATGATGATGACGTTCATTGGATATCAAGTAATGTAGTCAAAACAGAAGATATACTTGTGTTATAGTGTTTTTCAACCCCACACCGCTACACGTCAACCGTGACGCGAATGCATAATCAATCAGCAATACAGGAGCGACGCAGTTCGCACTGTGACATGCAATCGCCATGGGAATTCGAATTCTAACAAAGAATTGACAATCTTTATATTTCTTTACGTATTTTTGCAGTCGTGTATTGTTAAGGTGATAATTTCAGTTAGATTCTACTCACTTTATTCAATTTATTAATTTAAGTTAGATTTTTCAAAATGCACTTTGTTGCTTTCCTTCTCCTTTGCACTGTTATTTTGACTTTAAGATGGTAGTCTATATTACAGGAAGGAGAAATCATAACTATTTATTTTAGAACTAGTAACATTATAATATATTTTGGAAATAACATTACATAAAAATGTATGTATGAAGAGATTAATGAAAGTTGACGAAAAGTATTTGACAGAATTGTAGCGGGGAGATCCAAGGTCTCTGCCTACCCCGATGGGAAACAGACCTGATAATATGTATGTATGAAAGTAAAACGTTTGGATGAAAAGTTTTACATGAAAAATTCAACTTAAATTCTATGCATATATTCCAATAAGTCTAATCTATTTTATGGCACCTAAGACGTAATAATAGTTTACTCTTAACTAAGTACATAATAAATTATAAATCAAATTATCTATTAACTCATAACATTATTATAATATGAACATATCATTCAATGAATGTAGTAACAGGAAAAACAAAATACCTGATATGTACTTTATTTTGTTTAAAAACCAATACTTATATACCTGCGGCCGGGCGGCCTGTCGTAAGAGGCGACAAAACAACCCACAGCCAGGTGGTAGGGCATTTTCCCGACTGGATGGCTACCACCCCTTCTCTAAAGTATGTCGCCATAACAATCTTGAGTTGTGTTCCGGCATTAGTGACCAGGTTCCAATCCCCTTTAAGAGAACAGCAGCGCATTTGTAGCACCTTCGGTGTTGCAAATGTCCATAGGCGATGGTAACCGCTTTCAATCAATTAGGCCGTCTGCCTGTCTGCTGAACTCCTGCAATAAAAAAAAACTTATTCAACTTTCATCCAAAGGACTGTAGTAACAGTCGCATCGTTTCATCTGTTCCCGTCTCCCTATTTATCTTATAATTTGAAGGTGGGTTTTAAAAATCAAACGCGTTTGCGGTTTGTCGTTAAAGGGAGATGACAAAGAAATACCAAGAATGAATGGATCGTAATTTTAAAAGCTTTCGCGGATGTTTTTCGGATTTTGCCTCCGGCCCTCTGGGATTTAAATACGCCGTCATTATTGATGTTTTGACGGTTGGAGTGTTTATGATTAATTATGATAATGGATGGTATTTATAACAAAAAGTTAAAGAAATTTTATGTTCATGGAAGATGTTCTATCGAATTTTAATACTTTTGTGTTTATTTTAACTTAGGATTTATATACTTAAACATTGTATAATGTGTAATGGCTATTCTATGTTCCTTTACTTAGGCCTCTGAATTTTTTAAAGATAATTCCTGACGGCTTTTAAACTAAACTTTTGATTCGTATCCCATGGAAATTATTTAGTTTTTCAAGATATTAATTCAATAATGCGTTATTCATCTCGGTTATCCAAAACTGGATGTCGGTACTTGTATATATGCATCAAATAGCAGTAACTATATTTAGTACCTGTATTCCATGGAAACATCCCATTTAGGCATGAGAAGTACCTACCCTATGTTCGTTATTGAAATTGCGTATTTTTCAAATGTGATCTAAATTAATGTAATGGTTTTCCTGTGAAAACATAGCAGGCAAAAATTGAGAAGTAGTTCAGTGAGATTGAATGATTGATGAACAAGCGCATGTAGTAGTTAAATAGATCCACAAAATATTATAGTTGTTTTAGTATAACTAACTAACACAATAACTCAAGTTCATATTGAAAATCAGCGTTGTGTCGGATATTATGCCGACAAACCTTATTTGCTGAAAATGCAGCGTAAAAATTCTCAAAACATCCTATTATTTTTTAAGAGGGAGAGATACACACACACACACACACACACACACACACACACACACACGCGCGCGCGCGCGCGCACGCACACGCACACGCACGCACGCACACGCACACGCACACGCACGCACGCACGCACGCACGCACACACACACACACACACACACACACACACACACATTTGCAAGTATTTCTTGAAATAAACTTTTTCATTCTTTCTTTTCTTCTTAAAGTATAATGAAAATAATTGTTAGAAGAAAGCACAATTAAATGCATTTCTAAGCTAAAAAGGTTTAGTACCTTAAGGACTATATCTTATTTCGCAAGGGTAAAGTGATCAAATTGGTTTTGCAAAGTTCTACGCGCATTTGGTATTGTAAATTAAACCTTACGTCGTTGTACTAAGGTTCTTGCTATGAGCAGTTTCGATGGTAAGTATAAGCGCACGTCATAACCTCTGAGCGAAATTGGAGAAACCGAGTGAGATAAATCACGTTACAGATGTATGTGCTATTACATATCGGGTTACTTTTAAAATATAATAAATGGTATGTACTTTAATATACATAATTTCTAATTCTATATGTAGGTATAAGTGTATAATATAAAGGTGAATATATTTGTTTTTTGTTCCTCCTGTATTGCCTTAGATACATGTCATTAGGTTAAGCACATGGTATGATATGGTTACAACTTAGGTTCCAACAAAAACAAATTCTACTCCTAATCTGTAAAAACACATTATTATTACCTGTCGGCATTTGAACTAATTGTAATTCTGATCTAGGCGTGACGTGTGTACAATCGGGAATGTAATAGTGACGGACTTTGCGCGTTTTATTGAATTATGACCTTCTGCATTACGATTGGATTTGTTGTGTTCGGTTATATTTGTACCTGTGTTATGCGTGTTTGTATAGTTCTAATAAACTCTATAATAATTCTAACGGCATTTTAATTCGAGTCCCGCTAAACTCGTAAGAATATTATACAGGTCCTAGGTATAAGATACAGAATGCGTGATACTAAAATCACAAAAATATGAGTTTTCATAGTAAATTAAATATCTCAGATTTGGATTAAAATCTTAAATAATTTAATGAATTTTTAATAGTAATATAGTAACCTCACACAGTCCTACGTTATACAGAAAACTCCAGTCTGCTGTTTTCCCAGTGCACTACGATATGAGGCTCTTCACGGGCGTAAATAAATATCTGAAGTGTCGGTACATTGCATGCAACCATTTACCATCCAGGTGAACTATCTGCGAGTATGGATTCAAGCAAACACAAGAGAAATACCACTAGTGTATCGCGCTAGCTTGTATCCCAGGTAATCAAAAGTTTCTTCATTTCGGGTGGATTGTATATAATTTCAATAAATGAATATTATTCTGAAATAAAAAGTTGCGTTTTTGAACTTTTGTAAGCGTTAAGATAAAAAAATGTTTCATACGAGTTGCGGGACTCGAATTAAAAATACCGTTGGAATTATTATAGAGTTTATTACAACTATAGAAACACGTATAATACAGGTACAAATATAACCGAACGCAAGAAGTCCAAACGTAATGAACAATTCAATAACACGCGCAAAGTCCGTCACTAAGTAGATTACCGAATGTACACAAGTCTTGCTTCACTCGTGGTTATCGCTTGACTGCCGATCTCTCCATTGGGGCAGTACTTTATACTGCATGGATGCAATATGGCCTGGCTCACCTGGCACACCTGGCTAATAACTGCCATAAAAGATTACAATACACGATGGGCTGTTTTTCTAATCACAAATTTTAAACACAAAGTAAACAAAAGAAGTCTAGATGCCGAAAATGTAATAAAATGTGTTTCTACAGGGCTGCAGGTGTGAATTTGTCTCTGTCGGCACCTAGGTCGTAACAATATTATAATTTATTACTATGTTACGTAAATTATGTTCAAAGGCAAACATTTTCAGATGCAACAATTAAGGAAAAACTTCATCTCTCAACACTTTTAACGATGCCCTGAAATATACGACCGTAGTGTCCATATGTGGTCACTCACAGGGCAATGAGCAATTCTGCTCGCCGTGATTGGTCGAATTTCCCATGTGGGTTCCGATACGACTCGACTCTTAATTTCGCGCTCCGGCTTCCTGTTATCGTCTTGTAACGGAGTATCAGAAACCCTTTAGTTTCTGACATTTATTTCAATTACAAAGGACTAACAATATATTTATTTTTTTCTTCTATATGGTCGATGATTAGTTTCAACACGATATTTTCGTAATAACTTTGTTGAGTAAAGAAGTATTGCTAGATTATATTTATAGGTAGACAAGTTTTATGTATACATTTAACAAATCCGGTAGGATGTGGAGATAGTCTGATTTCACGAAATTATGTATTTTTTAAATCCACCTTCAAGAAGTAATAAAAATCGTGATAGTTAATTGCTATGGTTTTTTATCAATCCAGAATACAGAAGCAGATCTGACAGACATACCTTTATACCATATCTTAAAATGTCTTGGACCTATTACATTATATAAAATAAAGCTAGTTGACATAACTCTAGAGTTCTTTAATGAACTCTTATTTACTTACAATATAGGTATTTGATTTTTTTTTTTATTGCAGGAGATCAGCAGACAGGCAGACGGCCCACTTGATGGAAAGCGGTTACCATCGCCTATGGACATTTGCAACACCAAAGTTGCTACAAATGCGCTACTGCTCTCTTAAGGTAGACTGGAACCTGGTCACTAATGCCGGAACACAACTCAATGTTGTTATGGCGACATACTTTAGACCAGGGGTGGTAGCCATCCAGTCGGGCAAATGCCCTACCACCTGGCTGTGGGTTGTTTTGTCGCCTCTTACGACAGGCCGCCCGGCCGCAGGAAATTGTATTCTTTCTCCGTTCCTGCAGGGATAAAAAAAATTAATTTAATTTTTCTGTTTATATTGATTCCAATATTATTTATTATGGCAGCTTCATTCGAATGATATTTCAATATTACATTAAATTAAAAAAAGAAATAAGAATAACCGATCAATGTTGACTCTTTTAAGCTAGTCATACAGAAGAACATGGTATTCACCACAAAAAAATAGCACGTCTATAAATCCATTATTAGATCTGTTTTTTTGTATGGCAGTGAAGCGTGGCCAGTACTCGAGCGACACAAACAAGAGCTGCGGGTCACGGAGATAAATATGATGCGATGAATTTGTGGAGTCACGGGGAAACACTACATCTGCGGCAATCTTCATTTCCATGACATAGAAGGGAAACTGCAAGAGAGTCTCTAACGCTGGTACGGCCACGTTTTACGGAGACCAACCTAATTATGTGGGGAACAAATGTCTAGTCTTGCCGCCTCCACCGGATCCCGGTCAAAGTGGGAGGTGTAAGAAATACTGGCTTAAGGCGTGAAGGATGACATGCGTAATGGTCTCTTAACGGGGGATGCTGAAGACCGCACGAAGTGGAGAAGAAAAAGTAAGAAAGCGGGTTCTGGGCGTCGGAGCGAAAAATCCGAATTCGACCGGGATTTAACGCTCCATTGATGATATAGGAACGTGGCATCCAATGATAAAATGTTACACAGAATAGTTATAAAAGTTTATGAGTATCTATCACAGTTTAAGCAGGGAGATGCAATAGTAAAATATTATAGCATACCATATCAGTATATAAACAATACCGCACTCAAATCTGCGCCCAAAACAAACGGAGTGGAAGAACGCACCCACAGTGGGCTCGTTCCTCGCTTATATCTACGTGTATAAGTAATGAATATTAAGTGCACACATATCTATTCAAGTTATAACAAAATACTTACACCTCGTAACGCGACAGCGGTTTATTTTGAAGGGCTTTGGGGATTTGGTTCAAAATAAGGTTTTATATTAATTACTGTTGACGGGAATGCGTGATTTCGTATTAAATAACAATTGAAGAGTGAAGATAGAAACACTAATTACTAAGGCGTCCACACAGTAACGGTTGCATACTAGTACTCTTGTTCAGCAAGAAATATCTGATTTTTAGAGATATGCTAGCGGCTCCGGCAGACGTTGTCCTGCCTTTAAAAAATAAAATTCTAGAACCCGATCCCAGACCCACCTACCGGTTTTAATTGCGAATCTAAACCATCCGGGTGCCCACTCAAACACACCTAAACAAAATCATCAAAATCGCTCCAGGTGATTAGGAGGATTCCAGAACCCGATCTCAGCGCCACCTACCGGTTCTAATTGTGAATCTAAAAGAGTAATATAATTTTTTTTATTCTAAGTCATGACAAAATAAGATTAAAAATCTTGCCAAAAAATTGAAGTTCAAAAATAGCGGTTGATCGTAGAGGGGTGAAAATTTAGGGTTGTATGTATTTTTTAATGCTGTATGTTAAAAATATTTTTAAAAAAATTATATAAAAATTAAAAAAAATTATTTAGGGGTGGACTAACCTTAACATTTAGGAGGATGAAAAATAGATTTTGTCCCATTCTCAGACCTACCCAATATGCACACAAAATTTCATGAGAATCGGTCAAGCCGTTTCGGAGGAGTATGGTAACTAACACTGTGACTCGAGAATTTTATATATAAGATAATTTGTGTATATGGTTGCGTAAACAACATATTTTATTAAGTGCTATCCGTGTAATTTTAATTGCGTATATCACATAGACTCAGAAAAACCTACATTACCTAGTTATCAATACTTTTTTATATATCGTACCTACGATTAGGTATGTATATTCGGACTCAAATTTTCTGTTATAAGTTCGCTGGGAGGTGCCGAACTTATATGACTTATATTTGAAATTTAATATAATCTCTTATAAATTTCAATAAAACTAATTCACTTCTAAGGCGATAAAAAAGAAATAAACAAAGAAACAAAAACTTACTATAATTTATAATCTATTTACAGTAATCAGCAAATACCTTCAAACTGCTTGTGACTTGCCAAAAGTTATTTCTGAATTTTTTGTGACTTTCTTTTACTCTATTTTTGATTTAGTTAAATATTCAAACTAATACAATGAAGAAAACTTAATCTGACCTGAACCTATTTACTAGGGATGCGCCGACTGTGGTTTTAACCGAATACGAACTTCGGCCGAACATTCGGTTATAACAAAAAATTCAGCCGAAATTCGGCCGAACTTCGGTTTGGTTTCACCACGCTTTCTCGAAAGCGACACGTCGCGACTTGATAACGCCGAATCGTTGGCGTTTTTACACCTGCCTCTAATAAATTTTAAGTACAAGTAGGTGGATAAAAGAATAGAGACTTAAAATCTGTGCTACTTTTTATACAGGGAAATCCGCGGAAAATTTCTGGAAGTTTTTCGGATGTATAAAAATTTGCTTATTCCGACACAGTTTCCACTAAAATGATAGCTTTTTAAATTGGAATGATTGGAGGAATGAGATAAAAGGGCATAGGATATGGAATTAGAATAGGGGGATGTGATAGGGAAGATTGGGGAGGGAGAAGAAGTAGGCCATCGGAACTGTCACACGTCTCAAGAAACACGACTAGCTCAAGGCTACGTTTCACGCTGATATTCTGTGAGAGCATGGTATCACACCAATCGAGCCGGCCCAAACAGCTGTAATCAAGATAATGATTCCAACACCGCTCTACTACATGCAGCCTAGCACAATATTAAGAATACATTTCTTACACAAAATAAAGAAACACATTTTTGTATTTGTTCTCCGTGTCTGCATTATTACGGTAGCCGACGTGGACGATGATGGATTGTAAGCATCGAATCACATGAGATTTGAGGATTCCCTTAAACTCATATAACTTGGTACACAAGTGGAATCTTTCACTAGGAACCGATTTTAAGCCAAATTATTTTCTGACAGAAAAGAACAGTAAATGTTTTGTGCAAGATTCATGTGTACAGAATGATTGATGAGAAATTCCATGAGAAGATTGAGGGTTGCCATGAAAAGTTCATTGTGTGGCGTCAGTCAGACCTACAATTTGGTTGAGGCTAGAATAATGGGTGGTATGGTTAAAGTTCAGTATGTAGATATATTAAACCTATTTTCCAACTGGAAATAAGTAAGTCCTGGCCTGCGTGCTCATTTCGCTTTAGAACTTTTGCCTATAGGTAAGTGCAAATCCCTATTTGTACCACCAAATCATTACTAAAACGTTCACAATTTATCACCTGATATGAGTACGTGAAAAATGTTATAATTATAAAACTGAACACTGATTTACAACGTTCTAACTGATTAAATTATAAATTAATAAATGTATGGGTTATATTCTACATTTTATGATCCGTTTATAATTCAACGACACAGTTTATAAACTGGTAATTTATTTATTTTCAAATATTCCGGTAGCATAGGTAGTACGTAATTGCTATTGCTATTATATAGGTATTAATTATATATCCTGTTTTACAAATTCTGCTTAAATTTTAGATTTTAAACCATCGCAAAATAAGAATATTGACATGCCTACATTCGCAGAACCCATTGCACATAACATACATTATCATTCGCAACAGTAGGCCTCGGGTCTTGGCTTTCGTGTAAATATTTAACGGAGTTGTGACGACTCGCCACCGACACTGTCTTATGCTTAATTTATTTTGACAAATCATCTCTCTTTGTGTGCTGCGGTCCGTTCAAGGTTTGTTTGATTAGGGTATTGCAGGGAATTTTTATACAAATTCTATGTTTGCACTGGCGTTTTGCTACAAGCATATTTTGCAATACTCCCGACTGAATTATTATTGTATTTAGACGGATTAAATGGTGTTTAACTGCGTTTATAAATTTCCATGATCCACCCTAGAGCTTATAATCGAGAAACACTATCAAACAAGAAATCTATAGATCCAATGCAGTTCGATAAAATTCAGCGTAGAATAAAGTCTAAATACTTTAATCGATCTCTGACAGTTTACAAGATTACCTTTTAAAGGATTTTAAAAGGTTTTTTTTTATAAAGTTATTAAAGTAACATATTTTTATAAGAAAAACTTCAGCCACAGAAAATAATAATTAAATTAAAATATCTATATATATAAAAATCATTTGCTGTTCGTTAGTCCCGCTAAAACTGGAGAACGGCTAGACTGATTTGTAATTATTTGTGGAAGTACAGGGAAGGTTTAAAAGGTAAGTACATAGGAAAAAAATACTTGGAATATAGTAAAAACAACAATTTCGCTGTCAGACACTATTCCTACCTGTCAAACATTTGATGTTCGTCACGTCGTTTAGAAATCAATTAAATTTAAAAGTCGTTCAGAAATCAAATTAAATTTAAAAATGAAGTTTGTTTTCACTTTTTTGGTTTTGAATGTCAAACGTTTGATGTTCGTTCCGATTAAGTTTTGACCACATTTTTTTCTAAACTTGAAACATTCTGCAATTATCATTCAGCTTAATTTAATTTATTGATTTTGAGGCGGTACGAAGTTTGCCGGGTCAGCTAGTAATATAAATAAAATATAACTAACTAGTTTTAACGAAGGCGTTAAGTACAAGAATCGAGTACAATTTTTGTCTAAAAATACTATTTACTTAAGACTACTTTGCACAATTTACCAACCAACATATAAGTATACAACCAACTCCATATTGTATATTCACCATTAATAAAGAGTACTTTTTCCTGATTTTTCTCTTCTTTACCTTTATCCTTTTTTTTCATTTGTGGAGAAAAGTCGGCTTAGACTTATGTCTGAGGTAGAAAACTCCTTAAAGAGAATTTCTGAGTAGGGGAGACAAAACCTTGTACTATTCAACCGCACAAAGACACAGGTCAGCATATTCTCTGCCATAAAACCCCATTCGTAATTGTGCCTCAGTTTCAGGGACCAGCCCTTACCACCTTTAAGAGTATTGGGATCCTTGGTATCGACATTGCAAGCGATGTAGAGTTTACGGGCCCCCTTCAAGGCAAGGCAATACTTACCTCTAAGAAGCTGGGAGTGCTAAGCTGGTTCAAGCAGTACTTCACTCTGCGACAATGCCTTGTGCTTTATAAAGCCCATAAATATTTTGTTTTGCGGTTAGATTATTTTAATTATTCATTCTGTAATTATTTTGGTGAACAATAAAGTGTTTTCTATTATATTCTATTTTATTATAAAGCCCAGGTGAGGCCGCATACGGAGTATTGCTCGCATTGTCGGCGATCCCATAGTTACAGACGGCTTAGATACGCTTGGCATTATGAGAGACTTCGCGTCTCTCTGCGTGGTCTACCAACTGTACAATGGGGAGTGTTCCGAGGAACTGTTCAGAATAGTGCCTTCGTCTTCTTTTTATCACCGCACCGTACGCCATCGGCTGGGTGTTCATCCACGCTTCCTTGAGCCGCTTAGCTCTTCTACGCAGCGGTTCTCTAGAACGTTTCTTTTGCGCACCGTAGGTATTTGGTATGAGTTCCCTCCCAGCCGTGGTTTTCCCACAGCAATACAATAAGGAGTTGTTTTTAAATGGTGTAATAACATTTTTTCAAGGCCGGCAGCGCGTTGGCGACATCTCTGGTGTTGCAAACGTCCATAGGCCACGGTAACCGCTTTCCATCAGTTGGGCCGTATGCCTATCTGCTGTACTCCAGCTAATAAAAAAAAACCAATAAAAATGCCTGAACAAAGTTAACTTTGTTTGTACTGCCAATATGTAGAAACGTATGCAAATATTGTACTGAAGGATAGTTTAACTTAAGTTAAATAAGTAAGCCACAAGGGTCCCGAAAGGTTGCGACATTCGACATTCAACGAGCCTTTATTTTAACTTCTATCTAACTCCATACCTACAGGATGATTTTTAATTGTAATGATATATTTCTTCTAGAAATTTCTAAGCGCAAGTTTGCTGTAAAAGGCCTATTTTAGCAATCGTTGTATAATTAAGAATTATATTATTTTCAGAGCTCCTGAAATAGATAATATGGAAAGAAAATACATATTATGCTGTCCCGTAATGACTGGGGAAATGACATGTATTATCTACGGGATATTGATTACAATATTGTAAAGGTTTATTAATTTTTAATCTTTCAGAATATTAACATTTTATTTAGATTAATATTATCTATTTCAATCGGACTTCATTTAACTTAAAACAATAGTAGTTTTTCACCGTTTCAACATCTGTTTTTTTAATCTCTAATGTAAAAGTCTCCAAAATAAAATTACTTTAAGACCTTTATTGCAAATAGTTAAATGTATTATCTAATAACATAATAGTAATAAGATAATATAAGACCGTAAACATATTCTCTGAATATTTCCTTGGATTGAGTTGAACAATTTATAAAAAAAAGTTAAGTCAATATGTAAATTCTGAATAATATTAACATTATTCTTTTACGGCCTTACTTATAATAAATAATCTCGTTAAGAGACGATTAGCCATCTCTTAAGTAAGGGAATCAGAATCAGACCCTAATCAATGAATATCTTTTTTTTCACTTATAAACGTGTATTACCTGTTGTTTACCTAAGAGGAGCACAGATAAACGAAATTTGAATGATTAACGTAGGTTGTATCCAAAATATTCGAGTTTATGTGTAAGATTTTCACTAATCAGTTGCTGAGCAGTTTTTAAAAATTTAAGAAACTTTTATAAGTAAAGCCCTTATAGTTTCGACAGAAATTAGTTTTCGTTAAAATAGTGTCAAAAATTATAAATGTATCACCACACCCTGTATTTCACGAATGCAGAGTACATTTGACATAGCTTCATAATACATGAGATGAGTTAACGAGCAAACAGGTTCTGGCTACCTCAGAATGACGGTGAATCTCTTGAGACCTCGAATTTTTGTATGAAAATAACCTTATTTCCTGTTATAACGTTAACTAAAATTTCGATTAAGCTTTAAGGATCCGTTTCCTAAAACAATAATTAATATTTTCGTGTAAATATGTGCATATGGTGATAACCCGCCGAAATTAAAAAGTACGTTACGTTAGTACGAATACAAGTAGCATCACTCTGATATGACGCACTAAATGTTAATTTTAATAATAACTATCTTAAGCGTCAATTTGCGCCGTAGTGTCATGAAAAAGAATACGTAGTACTAAGGATTTATTTAGTCTTTGTTCTACCCAAGAACGAAATGTATTTAATTATCTACGCCAACCGTGCATAAGGATATTCAGCTGTCTAGATATTGTTATGAAAAATAGAAACTCCTATTAGCATAGTAAACCAGGAAAGTTTTAGAAATTTTTAAAATACCGACGGAAAAGGAATACGTAATATATAGCACTAAAAGAGTGTAGCTCTTTTCATGCAAATTTTATTTATAATAAATAATTTAACTTACAATAACTAACTTTATTGCTTATTTATTTTTAAACAAAATTAATTTTTAATACCGCCTTCAATGAAAATACTTCATCAACATTTTGGACACTTTATTAAAGCAAAAAAAGCTATTAAAATAAATATTTTTTGCAATTTCAATAGGCTCGCGTTATTTATGCAGCCAAAGCCGAAGAACCCTTATTTTTTTTTTATTGCAAGAGATCAGCAGACAGGCAGACGGCGTACTTGATGGAAAGCGGTTACCATCGCCTATGGACATTTGCAACACTAAAGTTGCTACAAATGCGCTGCTGCTCTCTTAAGGGAAACTGGAACCTGGTCACTAATGCCGGAACACAACACTCAAGGTTGTTATAGCGACATACTTTAGACCAGGGGTGGTAGCCATCCAGCCGGGCAAATAAATGCCCTATCACCTAGCTGTGGGTTGTTAAGTCGCCTCTTACGACAGGCCGCCCGGCCGCAGGAAATTGTATTCTTTCTCCGTTCCTGCACGGATATTTAAAAAATATTTTCAACACACTTGCTCATAAAGAGGCTCTATGGTCACCGCAATTAGGCACAG
Source organism: Dendrolimus kikuchii (assembly GCA_019925095.2). Lineage (NCBI taxonomy): Eukaryota > Metazoa > Arthropoda > Insecta > Lepidoptera > Lasiocampidae > Dendrolimus > Dendrolimus kikuchii. The sequence continues at coordinate 15,531,316 of CM034388.1, read as the reverse complement.
AATGACACCCATTATCAAACTGTGAGTAAAAAACATTATAACTCACTAGTGAGTTATAGATTTTTTTTTAAATTTTATTGGTCGAGTTGCTTTGTTCTTAAAAAAGTTTTTATTCAAAAAAAAAAAAGATCGTGTTCTATAGAACAAATAAATAAATTTTCCTATTGCTTGCTCATTTCATGCAACTTCTTATTTAAATAGATAATTTTAACTCGTACGTGTTTAATAAATAAAACTTTCACTCATATATAACTTTTTTTTATCTACTAAATAAAATGAGTTTTTGTTGTTATTTTATTCACAAGTGTGTTGAAAAACGTCGTATGATACACGTGTGTATTGATGATTACCGTCCTCGGCTCTCTTAAGACCCTCGCCTACGGCTCGAGTCTCAATGGCGCCTCGGCGGTAATCACCAATGTTACACACTAGTACCATAATGTACTATTGTTCATTTATGCATACCAAGTTAAAAGATACGCCATACTTATAAAGGTACACGGATGGACAAACATTACTTAGCATACAAATATAAATCAAATCAAAATCATTATTTACAACATGAACATTCAGCTCCAATATTAAAAATCGGTACCAAGTACACTATAAAACCAATATGAAACGAATATCACATAAAATACACATTTTATAAAATTCATACGCAAATATCCAATTTGAAACTTCCATCTTGCGTATCCCGATGTCCTCTGAGTCCGACTGTCTTTAATGTCCAGAGTAAATAAACACGACGGACAATTTGTGACGAACAGTTTGTATGTGAATTTTAGATAATAATAAATGCAACGCACACGCGTTATTGATAATTATCAGTTCTCTCCTAAGGTATTGTTTTAAATATTACTTTCAGCGTTATATAAATAAAAATAAAAAATCATCTATTGAAACATAATTCACAATTTTTGAAACACATTGGTCCCCAAACTAGGTCGACCTGTACCTCGAGGACCTCCTCCCTAATTGGTACAATTCTGACTGTGAAATTATTAATTACAGTTACATTCATTTAAAAGAAAAATCTTATATTTATGTTTTTGTGTGTCAATTACCACTCTGTCTAAGCTATATCTTTATTTATCAACGAAAAACACACCATTGTAAATAATATTTAAATTTGTATATACTTATCTTTATATGTATATACTTTATACAAATTGTTAACTGGAGCCAAGCCTATGGTCTGAGCGTTAATCCGAAAAAAACTAAGGTTATTATTCTCGGCAGCTCTAGGCTTGTCTCCAAAATTGACTGGTCTTCGCTTCCCCATGTTGTGTTTGATGGTGTGCACATTGAAATCAGTGCAACTGTTAAAAATTTTGGAATAATCATTGACAGAGAACTGTCTTGGCGGCCTCACCTGACTGAAATCAGTCGGAAACTCTTCGCGTCATCTGCTTAACTAAGAAGACTGAAGAATTTCCTACCTGCTGCTACTAAGGTTATGTTTGCTCAATCCTTGCTTCTCCCCCTAATTGATTATGCTGATGCTTGCTATCTAGATATCACCCAAGAACAACTAGATAAGCTTGAAAGCCTCCAAAATGTTTGTATCCGGTTCATATTTGGGTTGCGTAAATATGACCATATCTCCGAATTTCGTAATAAGCTTAAATGGTTGCCAATTCGCCTTCGCCGGAATTTTCACTTACTCTCAATTCTGCACAATATCCTTTTTAATCCCGGTACTCACCCATATTTAAAGGAACTTTTTAGTTTCCTCTATCAATCTCATTCCTGTAATTTGCGCTCAAATGATAACCTTCTGCTAACGATACCTAAACACACTTCGTCCTTTGTAGGAAACTTTTTTACCGTACAGTCTGTTCGCCTGTGGAACTCCCTCCCCTTGAAAATCAGACAAGCTACATCCATTGGTACATTCAAACACTTGATCACTGACCATTATTTGTCCGCTAAATAAAATGTGTTGCAGTAAATGGAATTCTATTATTATTCGCATGTAAGTAAGGATATGTAATTTATATTATTTTAATATATTTAATTATGTATGTCTTTATTAGTTTATTATTGTATTTTTTTTTCTTCAGTCACGATTGAATTAGTTTCAATGTAGTTAAGCCACCAAATATTATTTAATTTTTCTTGTAATATCTCCTTAGACACCGGGTTGCCTGGAAGAGATCGCTATAAGCGATAAGGCCGCCCATTGTTCTAATTTAAATGTGTTTGTAATAAATATCTAGGTTTAAGTTCTGGTGAACAATAAAGAGTTTTCATTCATTCATACTTAGCATTGCCAGATTATTAAAGCGAAGCTAGATTTGAAAAAATTTGTAGCATCAGCTTTTATATAAATTGTAAATGTTTATTAAATTTATTATTATATATAAATTATATTAAAAATAAACTATGTTGACTGATTTTTTAAGAATTGTGTATTTGCTTGTATAAATTATTATTGCTAATTATTGCTAAATTATTTTTTATTTTAATTATCATCAGTGCCCGTATTCAAATTTAACTATTTTAACAATACAATACAGTTTATTTATTTGTTTAAATATATGACACACATTAAGAATACATATTAGTGAACTTCATTGTGCGTCGCCATATTGCTAAAAGAGGCTTAAATTTGGATTACTAATTAGATTTCTAATAGCTTAGTAGTTTTATAAATATTCAAATACAGCAAAGACTACGACTTTATCAAAAAGACAGTCAAAGGGTTTGCTTTTGAAAGTACAACAACAAGATCGTAGTGTAAAGAGACCTTCAAGGAACGACATTATCTAGTATCGGAGTATGTAATTACGTTGGGCAATGTTTGAATGTCATTCGTTTAATATTTCACAGGGGTTAGTTTGCCACGGGTGGGGTTTACCTCGGATCGAGTTCGAACCATTTTGGGGATTTTAATTCCCTTTTGTAGATATTGCAACCCAGTTATGTGAAGTTAGATGTTCCATTTTTGTATTTTAATACTTAGTCGTTATTTTAGAATAGTAACCTAACGCCGGGTACATATATATGTCTTACCGACAATTTAAGTTGCAGTGTTGATCTGCTCATTCATAAAATCTCTTCCCCTTCTAAACACTGAACTGAACACAGAGGCATTTTTTAAAATAAAATACTATTAAAATAAGAATACTTGTAAATGCTAAAATATATTGAAATACATAATAAGAAAATAACAATTGACTCTTTTAATAAGAAGAGGGATTCACAAGTCTTGATTTTCCAAAAACTACGGCAAGCCCTGCTTTGTTGCTTTTTCATGTAATAATGATAAAAAAATCGAAGAATCAATTACTAATCTCTGTAAAAACTTTATTCAAGTTTTCCAAACCCACCGTGAACTTTCTGTGCAATCGTTGGTTGTTGAGATATTGATAATCAAAAGCAAAATGATCTATTTCCATACAAAGACCGATATCTTAGAATCTTTAAAAAAAGTTGAAGCTGATTAACAAGTTAACCAGTCCATATGAAGGTTAAGTCACGAAAACTTTTTCTAAGTCCATAAACCAAAAAAAAAACTGTTTTTTCTCGGTGGTGTTCTCACGATTACACAAAAAAAAATCGGAGTTAATTTTGGAGTTCAGACCCAAAAACTTTGCTGTACGACCATTTTTCTTTATGTTACATACAGCCTGTTGAAAATTACGCAAAAAGGATAGTTTTTTGCTCCCTCGATTTTTGTGTGAAGTTTATGTGAAAATACATTAAAACAATACTATAATATTATATGAATACTCATTCTATTATTGAGTTTAATTGAAGTCTGAGCACTATTCCGAAATACAGACCTAATAATCTAAATAATTAAACTGCATGAAACTAGATAACCATTTGAATTAATAGCAATCCATATTGGGCAGGTAAGAGAGGCTACTTCTGACCGAAACTAATCTATCTCCCTAACTGTGTTAGTGACAACTTTGATCCCCAAAATCCCCTCGGATATGAACCGACAAGAAATTATATTAGTTATAGTTGTTGGCTTCGCTAATAAACGGCGGAAAGTTGTGTGGGTTGCAGGATCTTTACTTACATGTAGCTATCGCTATATATCCTTCCATAACATATAACTACATACAAATAATGACAGAAGAAGAATGCAAATTATCCATTATAAAATGTAACATTGAAAAAAGTTCCTCTAAATGGCACATTGTATATTTTTTCGCTTTTGGAATGTATTATTTTTTCATGAATATTTTTGTATAACAAATTGGTCTAAAATTTACGTTAAATCGTGCCAAGCTATTAAAATCTGGCAAATACTGTTTTCGTTATTTGAGCACAGAACGTTAAAAAAAGGATTCCTCTGAAAATATCCAATAAATACAAAAACTTAGATATTATTGATGATTATAGCGATTTTCAGAATTTCTGCGGTATAGTTCAACGGTCAGACAAAAGGGTGACAACATTTTTATGGCTTTGGAAGTAAATGTCATTGCCTAAAAAATCATAAAAATTGACATAATTTTTCAAAATCTTCAGGTTCGTTTATTTCACGTACGTTGAAAATGTTATTTCTACCCTCAATTACACGTATGACGATCACCCTTAATCTTTATTTTTCTTAATTTCTCTACAGCATATTATTGTGCATGCAGCTTACAAATGCGTGTATAATTTCATCCCTATTAGAATTCAAGAATAGATATAGACCTATTAGTTTCAGAGAATAATATCTGCGACGTACAAAGATAGACGGCCAGTCGGACAGATGGACGAGTTGACGTTATGTATAAGAGTTTCTTTCTTGCCAAAATGACTGTGCAACCCTAAATAGAAAAGAAGACTTATTTATTTATTTTTTGGGTTCTACAAATGTGTAATCTACATCGAAGGTGGCACATCATATTTCCCAACATTCTAGTAATTTTATCAGTGTAGACTACTTGAAAGAAGCCGTTTACAAACCGTCACTTATCCTCATCTCAGTTACAAGCGACAATATTCCCGAGCTGAAAAATTATGCATGAAGCAATGTTATTCAATGAGGTGTACAAAATTCCCTTACAGCGTACATCTTGTTGAATATTTAAAGAGTGCGACGTCTCGCCATCGCGAAATTCATTATGCCGCCACGTAAAAACGCTCGCCCCCTTTGTTTAAACGCAAAATCACAATAAACTTATTCTTGTAATGGTCTATGCATTTTTAGGAGGCTGTACGGCTTCCGGAGTGTTTTGTTTATTCTTTTAATGTACACTTGATGGGGAAATTACGTTGAGGGCAATTTGTTTTTTGGGGTATGTAAACTGCTACTTCGTTTCCTTTTTTTAAAATACAATGTGAATTGATTTTATTTATAAATTTAATCTGATTACCATTTGTTTTAATTTAAAACAGATAATTAAAATAGTAGACCGTGACGTAAACGTGGTCAGGTAAAAAACACCTATAAACGTGAATGTATGATGAGGTTAATGAAAGCAGATGAAGCAAAAGATGTATGTAAAGATCGTAGCAATTGAAAATCCATCGCCTCTGCCTACCTCTATGAGAAACAGCCATGATAATATGTATGTAAGTACGTGAAATAGACTGAAAGTTCTATTAACTCTTAATCCTATATCATAAAGGTGATCTTAATAATGTCCCACCCATGTTATAGAACAATTTAAAAATTGTATCTTCATATTTTCCTGATCCTAACTAGGATGATTATTTAATCCTCGATTTTAGCGTGAATCCTATAATAGTTGCTCAATAATTCTATATTTGACTTTCGAGTATAAGGTTGTGCTTATAACATTGTAGAGCCAAACAGATACAAATAATTTCGTTTAAATTTCACCACATTACTTAATGAAGCATATAAAGCACTTTGTATCATTAATATTTATAACAAGTATAATGTAATATTCCCTAAGGATCATCATAAAACTATCCAGCAGGTACGGTCCGCACCGTTATTCGGCCTATAATGACGCAAATTTGCCCGCTTGATTTCACTGTAAATGCGCCAAATTGAAATGGTTCACGCTTCGTTATTGAGGTCGGAGTCATATTGATAAAATAAAATTGACAGTAATGATGTTAAACTTTAATACGCTGTGCATTGCTTAATAATCCTGTAGGAAAATATCGAAATTCGAAGAAAAAGCAAAAGACATTAATACATTTTGATATGAACGTAACGATAACTTTCTTTGAAATTTGTACCTTGTTAGGTAAGTATGGCCTCCAAGTGAACAGATGAACTACCAAGAAAACACCAAATTTCATAATAATTTAAACAATGACAAGTATTACAATAAATACTAATATTATTTGCATAATACTAACATTATTCACACAGTAAAAAAATCTAGATACATTACTTATAAAATATCAATTATCATAGTAATTATTTAAATTACTGTTTACATAATAATTAATGCGATATTTGCCTCCTTTTACCTGTTGGAAATTATGAGGTTATAACATAACTCTTTCATTACTATTACCCCGGCATATAATACCGTAACGAAGGAATGATGCAGCATATCCATGGTAGGCTGTGACGACTGTGCTTTTGATAGCATATATACGAGCATCTATTGATTTCACACAAGCTTTCACAATGAGATTCCCAATTTACTGCAGTCAATATTTAATCCTAAATAGTTTGTGGTCGTTACATTTTCAATAATAATAAATGTCCATGGCCATTGATTATTATGTCGTCTTAATTCTGTTTTGAAAAGTCATAATTTTAGTTTTATTTAAATTAATTTTAAAAATTATTTTCTGTCAGCCATTCTATTATATTATTTAGAGTAATATCTGCAACTAAGTTAAAGCAATGCAAAATGGATTAAACATTCCTGTGACAGAGAACTCAAAAGCCGCAGGACGATAGTCTGGTCAGTCCCATTTCCCAAAGGGCATTACCAAATATTAGAACGTAGATTCACTGGATTCACTGTTCACTGCTATTATATACAGGTATACACAGATGTATTTATTACTGTAAAAGCTAATATATTGATTGGGTAAGCTAAAATCTTAGGTTCAATCAGTCAAATTGGGATTTTCCACAGTGAATTGGTAAATTTAAGAATTTTGAGCTTTTATCATTTGTCAGGAGCCTTAAGAACAAACGAGTGTGCATGACAAGAGTTATGAATGTCAAAGAAGCAAGTGAGGTGTGTAAGAATGGGCCTAAATGGCGCTCTGTTGTTCGTGCCTACCCCGCAAAGGAACTGGCGTGAAGTTATGTATGTATGTATGTATCATTAGAGTTTGGAGACGTCTAAAACTTGGTGAAAATTACGTTAAAAGATTCCATTACATATACACGTGAAGCTATTTAATACAAGGGTGTTAAAAATATAATAAATGATAGATAAGACGAAAAACGGCACCTGGAGGGCCGAAACCGGCAGCTTTCACAGATTCGTGTTAATCATATGACACGTAAAGAAATAAAGTGCCACTTTATCCAATCTCATAGACCAATCTGTATATTTAGACATGTGTAAGATTCACTAAGCGATTCTCCAAAAGCGGCCGCTTTAAATTCCCAGATAATAAACAGCAATGAAAATTATATTAAAAAATGCCGGTTAGTATTTATTAATGAGCACACAATTTTATCCTCATAATGAACCAATAAATAAGGCTTGATAAACTTGTTCATCCATTCAATAATTATTATTATTTACAGCGAACAATTTTGCGACAAATGGAACGTGCATTGTCGCGATTGGCGGGAATTTGCCACCATTATTTATGCCCATTAACGCCATTCAACTACGAAATGACATTATTTGAACGAACAACATAATTTTTGCAACATAATACATTTTTTTATCATTCTGGTTGTGTTCGCTATTCCATTCGCGTTGGACTTGTTATTTAGGTACATACCTTCTGAACCCTCCAAGATAATTATTGAAGTGAAACCATCCCCGGATCTCGGATGCGCCAGGTGGTAGGGCATTCGCCCGACTGGATGGCCACCACCCCTGGTCTAAAGTATGTCGCCATAACAACCTTGAGTTGTGTTCCGGCATTAGTGACCAGGTTCCAGTTTCTCTTAAGAGAGCAGCAGCGCATTTGTAGCAACTTTAGTGTTGCAAATGTCCATAGGTGATGGTAACCGCTTTCCATCAAGTGGGCCGTCTGCCTGTCTGCTGATCTCCTGCAATAAAAAAAAAAAAAAAAAAAACTTGAATTTTTTCGAGGGGGGGCTAACGCTGAAAAATGCCGCCCTTATCATCGTCATTTCAGCCACCAGACGCCCGAGCACCGATGGACACGCGTGCGTCTGTGGTTTTTAACCTATTCCTACGCGCCCCGCGAAAAGTAATTTATGTGCTCAAAGTACCGGACGTCTCAGTGGTCAAAATTGCATTAATGATGAGTTGTGTGTTTGTCTGCGAAATTTGAATTTGCTGCTCTCTGAATTGGCTGGCCGGAGCATGGCCGCTGGCTTGCTCTTCAGCCTGTTGTTGGGCCCTGACTAAAACATAGACGAAAATTGTTTAAATTCTTAAATTGTTATTTGAAATTCGTATAAGCGTATCGCAGCTTATTCCTGACAAACTGACAGACAAAAGTACTAAAAACGGTCATTATTGATTAGACATACTATAAGAGGTCGTGTCTTATACTGAATTACACTGATTAACAAAATAGAATTAATTTGGTTGAAAGACACAAAAAACTTCCTGTCCAATCTTAAAGGCTGGCAATGCGTTGGCTTCGCCCTGGTGTTCCAGAAGGTCTATAGAAGATGGTAACCTCTTTTCATTACGTGGGCCGTCTGTCTGTTCAACAGCTTCGCATTAAAAATAAAATTTGATGATATTGAATAATTCAATTTTATGTTTACTTATTTATCTATACTAATATTATAAAGAGGTAAAGTTTGTAAGTTTGTGACGTTGTAGGGGGTAATCTCTGGATCTACTAAATCGATTTTAAAAATTCTTTTACTGTCCGAAAGCTACGTTAACAGGGAGTGTCATAGGTATATAACATGACGCTGTATAACCACGGGAGCGGGACAGAGCGCAGGTGAAATCGCACCGGGCCGCTAGTATAAAATATCTTGGTTGTTCTAAATTGAGAGATAAGTGAACCGAAGCTGAAATCAGCTTTAAACTTCCACGCATTTGTCATTTATTTATTTCTAAAAAATCTAATAATTGCATATTCGAAATTATCCCCCTGATTTTTTCACATTTTTATTTTGATATTACAAACAGGCACTTCAATTTTATTTATGTGTATAGATATAGATAAAAATATAAAAGTTAGGTAATATAGAATTTAGGAAAATAATTTGTATATTGTAATATAATTACCTATATATTAATTTATTCGATGCCAACACCGGCAGTAACAACTTCCTTTCGAATGGGCCGTATGCCTGTTGTGTTGTAATTAGTAAAAAAATAAATATCATCAATTAAACACTACTCTTCTCACTTTGTACCGTTGGAAATTCGTGAATCCACGTCATGTACAATCGTAAACAATCGATACTGCATAAAATTTATGCGTGGGTAATTAAACGTATCATGTTAATTACTGTTCTACCCTTATTATTCACTGGCATAAATAAATACAACAAATTAAGTGTACCTATATCATATTCGCTGGTAGTTACTTATGTCCTTAAATGGTATTAAATTAATTAAAAATACTTTTTTAAACCTTTGGAACGCGATTATCCTTTCATTTCTTTTTTAATATCCAAACTAGACTCTTTCGGGGATATAGAAAACAACGCAGATTCCGTTTTCTAAAACGTCTACCTATTGCCGGGAGGTAGAGCGTTGCCCATCTGGCTACCACCCCTGGTCTAGAGCATGCCGCCATAACAACCTTGAGTTGTATTCCGGCATTAGCAGCCAGGTTCCAGTCCCCCTTTAGAGGCGGATAGCATATTGATCTCTGGTCTTGAAAATATTCATAGGCGACGGTAACCGCTTCCAATCAGATGGGCCGTCTGCTGTTCCTGCAAATTAAAAAAAAACTTAATGGTCGCAGTACTCTTTTGTTAAACAAGAGTGGGTATACAATTTGTTGCGCTATATTTCTACGAAAAATGTACCCGCTCATTAGTATCACATAAAGAAACGACAGATTTCATCCATTTAAAATACGCGATTGTGCAATATTAGTAGAATCCACCAAATGGTATGTCCACACAGGTATAGATACAGCATTAAGATCTAAACTTAGTAGACCTTGTTTACCTAACGTCACAAAAACTCAATAAGAACGCCGATATGTTTAAAAGTTGAGACAGGGGTCGTAAATCGGCGGATCCAAATGTTTTTCGGTCAAACAAATGTGGGCATAAATTAACTGAGCACTGACGAGGGTATCCTTGACATGTACACAAAAACATTAAAGTATTTAAAGTGAGTAGATTGTGTACGTAGAGATATAATATATCTAAGCCAATAAAGTTTATGATTTTCTTTTTATTGCGTTTTGAAATATAATCATTTTTAAATATCAAACTAAAACTAACTTAAAAAATATAATTAAATATTAAAAATATAACAACTTACATCGCTGCCAAATGGGAGCGTGCCCAGAATGTAGGCTGCATTGTCGAAATGTATGGCGATACATATTCGTCGAGCAAAATATGTGTCAGCTTTCTTGACAACGGGTGGCATCAGAGTTTCTTACAAATCTCTTTGAACAAACGCTTTGCCGATAGACCCCACCGACCTAATGTCTCAACTTCAAACGGCACAAATATGGAAGCCCTTCCTAAGGTTCCATGTTAGTGCCGTTTGAGAGCTTCAGCTTTGTGATATTCTTTAATTACCAAAAGAACACAAAAATGTTGAAGATCAAACTTACGGAAAGTGGTAACTTTTTATAGACGTTTGTAACATTAAAGATCATCAGCTTCGAGTCTAGAGTAAAGAGTACCCCGGCGTAAAGTTCCCTCCAAATCCTATTTGCAGTACGGAAAAGGAACGTACTAGAGAAAAAAGGTTGTGTGGATTATTATTAAACCTTGAATTAAACATCATCCTAGCAGTCAATTGTGTTGCAGGACTGAATGCCTGATAGAAAATATGAGTCTTGTAGGAAAGGACATCCCTTTAAGATGTCATGAAATAGTGAAACTGACGAGATGATCTAAAAAGGTTTTTTTATGAAAGAAATTGTTCTAGTAAGAATACACAGTATGATTACATAAGGTGTTTTGACAATTCATAATATTATTATTATATTGTGTCACATTTTTAAGTGAGGATAATCAGTAAATCACAAGTTTCGATAGTTTATCACTATTCTTAATCAGTTTATCAAAACTTCTTGCTTCATCAATCTTAAATGAATCTAAACAAACTCATTGTCTGATTTAGAAAATAAGCAGTTATGTTATCAGATTGTGTTTGTGTGTATCAAGTACCTTTTTACATTATAATATTTTAACTAGAATCCGTGCCAAGTATAAAGTTTAATGCAAATTTAATATACAAGTTTCTTTCGACTGATGAGAAGTAGTGTATGTATCGGATCACTTTAAAGCAAGTTTATGGTACCTGTTTCTGGTTTTAAATTATATTTATTAAACATAGTTCACGCTAAATGCATTAACCGTATGAGTAATACATAACTGGCGAGTACAATCGGCGACATTGACGTTCTGCCACCGGACAATGCTTCCCCAAACATTTATTAACGAATTGCTAAGACTATGGAGTAGTCAAAACGTTACTCTTTTTGTAATTGATTTGAATTATTTGAAGAGTAATATCAGAGACATGGTAGTAAATTGTAACTCTGAATGTTGGATAGCGTTGTATTCGTTGTATTTTCTTAATATAACAAATGTGATTCTAATATCGTAGGCTTATTAGAAAAACTCTTTAATTGCCGTATTTTAATGAGTTCTTGCAGAAAACTGATTGTATACAAAGTATATTAGACAATAAAACTGAAAGTAGCACGTAAAACTGAACCCGTAAACGAATCTGAAAATGAACCTGAAAGTGGAATTAAAAGTGAACCTAAAAATGAAACTAAAAGTAAACATCAAACTAAATATGGAAATGAATCTGAAAGTGAATCTAGAAATAGCCCTAAAACTGAATCTGGAAGTGAATATGAAAGTCAACCAGAAAGTGAAACGGAAAGTGAGCTTGATGTAGTTTTTGAGCAAGATATTTTTGTTTAAAAGCTAAATCGTGTATAATTAATCAGACATTAGATTTTGCATACAATGTAATTATTATGTAAGAATGATTGTAATATCTTTGAATACAAGGTGTATTCAAATATATTACAATCATTCTTACATACTTTAAACGACTACGTCTACGAATTTGCTGACGGCATTAGTCATGAATAAATCTAACTAAAATTGCAAAGCTATAATTAACATTTGAATAATAGCTGTATAGTTTTCTTTGTTCGTGTCACACCGTGCATACATCACTGAGTGTGGACCATTATTCTAATTGGTCACAAATTATGCCTGATCGGGTTAGCGTTTAGCTTAGTTTAGGTTTGGGGGTGACCGCCGACTGTAATTCAGTTTGGCCCTGCTTGTCTATTATTTGGTTATAGACAGAAATTATTTATAGATTTGACATTTTCTATGGGACGGAAAACTGTCTAACATTATAAAGTTTTTGTTTTGTTATTCGTTACATATGATATAAACGACATAGTCTAAAACTCGGTAGTAATTAAAAATTGATTAATTGAAATCAAAAACGCTTTTATTTTAAATAATTTGAACGTATTAATTATTATTACTATTCCTATTTTTTTTTCTTATTTAGACATACCAGTATAGCCTAAAAGTTGTGGTTTTAATACATTAAAATTGTCATACTTACTTAATGTACTTATTTAAAAAAATATGTACATAATAGAAAATTAGTCATTAATAGTTGTGCGTACGAGGTGTACAGACTCTTCAAAAAGTTAAATAATGCAGTAGATAACTGTATATCTAAAGATATTTGGAAATTACTTTCTTAAAATTTGTAAAAAACATCAAAGGGTTATTGAAAGTTTTGCTTAGTTTCAACATTTTAATATTTTACTAGCACAACACTTCGACGCTAACTGTATCGAAGTATTGTGCTGGTAAAACACTAAATATAAAAAACCTAGTTATATATTTTCAAGCTGTTTCTTAGTGTATATATTTGATAGGGACTTATTTATGGTATGGTTTTAATTTTAACGAATTATTGTATGGAAATAATCTATATAAATAAAAATCAATTGCTGTTCGATAGTCTCGCTAAAACTCGAGAGCTAGACTGATTTGGCTAATTTTAGTTTTGAATTATTTGTGGAAGTCCAGGGAAGGTTTAAAAGGTAAGTAAATATGAAAAAAATGCTTGGGAGTAAAAACAACAATTTCGATTTCCCTTAGAAACTATTCCTACATGTCAAACATTTGATGTTCTACCCGCCATTTAGAAATCAATTAAATTTAAAAGTGAAGATTTTTTCATTTTTTTTCATTTTGAATGTGAAACGTTTGATGTTCGTCCCGGTTAAGTCTTGATCACAGTTTTTACTAAATTTGAAACATTCTGCAATTATCATTCAGCTTTTTTATTTATTGATTCTGAGGCGGTACGAAGTTTGCCGGGTCAGCTAGTAATTATATATTCTTTTAAAATTAACAATACTTGTTTAGTTATTAAATTATTTAAATAAAATCAAATTATACCATAATCAACCTTTAAAATTATAAAATTTAATGGTAACCAATGTAATAATAATAATAATAAATACTCTCCTAAAACTTCGAAATAAAATCTATATAAATCCATATAGTGGTGAATCCACGTTGAGTATAAGAATACAAATAACGACTATTTCATCATCTAATTTTTGTTCATATTGCCATAGAAGAAGAAGTATTCTTATCCATGATAATACTACTCAATAATTAAAATTGCGATCGATTATAAACGCTCCAAAAATACCTCATTTTTGTAACCACATACTTATTATTCAGTGCATTTCATCCTCGAAAGGGGAACTGACAATTCGTTGTCGCTTACTCAAAAGGGTGTTTGAAACAAATTTCGTGTGTTTATGGGATTTCGGTGTTATGTTAATGCGAATGTACATTTGTACGAGTATGATTTAAATAATATGATAAATATACTTGTGTTGAAAAACCGTGGCTTTCTTCCAATGAATAAGGCTACTATATTCTTTTCTGAAGTTTGTCAGGCTAATGATGATAAACAAATCTGTACCAATAAATAAAATAGTACTACTATCTGTCTGTGATTTTCAGTTTCAAAAATTATGTCATAATTGTCATTCATGCGATGCTTAATCATAAATAATATTTTCGGAGTATTTGTCTCTCGGTCTTGCATCATCAGATGATGATGAAATAAATCTAAGAGAGAATCTATAATTTTTCTTTTATAATAACAGTCAATAAACGTCACAATAGTGGGCTCAGTTCTGCCATTTTTATACGGGAATCGCTTGTCCAAGGCTGATTGGCAGGTTTGATACATCGGTTATCTCGATATGCAGCTTTCATTACGATGTTTTCCTTCACCATTAGCACGTGGCAGTTTGTAACATATATACATATTAGGTCAGAAAACTGTATAGGTGGTGCATGTTTTCCGGCCAGGATTCGAACCCACGCCTTTTGAATTTGCTCTGAGTACGTTAACCACTAAGCCGTGGTAGGTAATACAATAATCAAATTGAAATTATAATAAATTTGCAACTATCAGTTATCCAAACGTTCAATTTTACAACGTTAAAAAATTAGGAGAATATTAATTACATAAACACGAGGAAAAAAGGCTTTTCACGAAATTAAAAACGCGATACCATAATTAAATGGGTAGCAAAATAAATGGGTGGGTATTAATTAAAATAATGTTAAGTGGATTGTCTCGCGGTCAATTACAGTATCTACTTAACCCTTTCCGTTGGTAATAATGTGTCGCCAACTTTATTTAGCAGGCTTGTCAGTAGGGATGGACACAAATATTTTTTGAAGCGCAAGCATGCGATGCCCCTGTATATGCATGTCTAATTTAAAATACTATTTTTATATTAAAGGTTTGGTCAGATGATTATTTGTAAAGTAAATAATATACTTTGACTGCACCGAAAATCACGCGAATAGGCGACTCTATTTATGTAGAGTGACATAGTATTGCCAAAAATTTTTTTATTTTAAACTGTTATCTATTGAACAATTATTACGAAACGAAAAGAATTTCATATTAATATATAAATATGCAATAATAATACTAAAAATCTAATTAACAAAATAAACTTACACAACAATGACTAGGTGCTAAACAACCATCCCTATCCCTATTAATATTATAAATGCGAAAGTAACTCTGTCTGTCTGTCTGTCTGTCTGTCTGTTCCGTTTTCACGTAAAAACTACTGGACCGATTTGGCTGAAACTCAGTATATATATTTTTTCGATGCCGAGAATGAACATAGGATACTTTTTATCCCGGAAAATGGGATAGTTTCCGGGATAAAAGTATATTTGTCTCTCTGTTTGTTATCCTTTTATGGAAAGACTATTGGACCGATTTGGCTAATACTCGGTACATAGATAATTTGAATGCCGAGGATGGCCAAGAGATACTTTTCATCCCGGATACGGGGATAGATTTTGGGATAGATTTATGTAAAGTTTATCCCGGAAACTAGGATAGGTTTTTTATTTGTGGTTTGCCATTTTCGTCATTTTGTTTATTTTGGTCAATTTGGTCGTTTAGGTAGTTTTGGTAGTTGTGGTAGTTTTGCTATTTTCGGTAGTTTATGCTGGTAGTTTCGGTTGTTTTGGTAGTTGTGGTAGTTTTGGTAGTTGTGGTAGTTTTAGTAGCTGTAGTAGTTTTGGTAGTTGTGGTAGTTTTGTTTTGTAGATTTGGTAGTTTCGGTAGATTTGGTAGTTGTGGTAGTTTTGGTAGTTGTGGTAGTTTTGGTTTGTAGATTTGGTAGTTTCGGCAGTTGTGGTAGTTTTGGTAGTTTCGGTTGTTTTGGTAGTTGTGGTAGTTTTGGTAGTTTCGGTTGATTTGGTAGTTGTGGTAGTTTTGGTAGCTGTAGTAATTTTGATAGTTGTGGTAGTTTTGTTTTGTAGATTTGGTAGTTTCGGTAGATTTGGTAGTTGTGGTAGTTTTGGTAGTTGTGGTAGTTTTGGTTTGTAGATTTGGTAGTTTCAGCAGTTGTGGTAGTTTTGGTAGTTTTGGTAGTTTCGGTTGTTTTGGTAGTTGTGGTAGTTTCGGTAGTTTCGGTTGATTTGGTAGTTGTGGTAGTTTTGGTAGTTGTGGTACTTTTGGTAGTTGTGGTAGTTTTGGTAGCTGTAGTAATTTTGATAGTTGTGGTAGTTTTGTTTTGTAGATTTGGTAGTTTCGGTAGATTTGGTAGTTGTGGTAGTTTTGGTTTGTAGATTTGGTAGTTTCGGTAGTTGTGGTAGTTTTGGTAGTAGCGGTAGTATTGGTAGTTGTGGTAGTTTTGGTTTGTAGAATTGGTAGTTATGGTAGTTTTGGTTGGTAGATTTGATAGATTCGGTTATTTTAGTAGTTCTGATAGTTGTGGTAGTTTTGGTTTGTAGGTTTGGTAGTTTTGGTTGGTCGATTTGGTATATTCGGTTGTTTTGATAGTTGCGGTAGTTTTGATAGTTGTGGTGGTTTTGGTAGTTGTGGTAGTTTTAATTGGTAGATTTGATAATTGTGGTAGTTTAGGTAGTTGTGGTAGTTTTAGTTGGTGGATTTGGTAGTTTTGGTTGGTAGTTTCGGCAGTTTTAGTACGTTTGGTAGTTTTGGTCGTTTGTGTAGTTTAAACAATATTTAGTTATATAAATAAAACTAGAACGGGTTGAAATAGGGTATTAATGTTTGTATGGGGTACCAATCATTTATCAAGTTTATAGATATAAAAATTCATAATCTTTAAAAAAAATGCGACTTTCACTCGATCTGTCTGTCTGAATATCGAAAATGGACATAGATACTATTCATCCCGGTAGATGGGATAGTTTGCGATATAAAATGAATTAAATCTTCCGAGGGCAAATAGCACCAACATAAAAATACAATACAATATATCCTGTATTAACGCCTGCTCTTAAAACAAGAGGTACACAGTAGAGTTTGACGCGCGGCGGAGCCGCGGGGTAAACTCTAGTATATACATAAACAACCAAATATTTAAAGTCAAAACATGGCCAGCCATTACCTCTTACAGTGGGGGTTTATATTTATTTGTGCCTGTGTTGTTTTTTTATTGCATGAATTCATCAGACAGGTAGACGGCCCAACTGATAGAAAGCGGTTACCATCGCCTATAAACATTTGCAACACCAAAGGCGTTACATGCGCTTCTGCTCTCTTAAGGGAGTCTGGAATCTGTTCTAATGTTGTTGAAACATTAGAACGAAAGGCTCAGGAAGCCTTGAGGTTTTTTTTTAAATAGCGATCAATTTGTTCAGAGACCAGAGGACTAGTGCCTACCTCAAGCAATCATCAAGATGGCGATCCATCGTCATAAGATTACCAGCTTTCTGGCAACGTATTTGGCATCCCAAAACTGAGCCAAGGTAGCCATAAGAATTAGAAATAATTTCGTATGTTAGTTAGGGCTGTAAAATAATAATAATATACCTACATTTTGTCCCAGCAATGCCACCGTTGTATGAAATGGTCGTATACCTTTGTTCATAAATTTAACAATAATCGGTTATATTTATAACCATCAATTGGACTAATAAATAATTAAAGAGCTTTGTTCCTTGGCTAGTTATTAAATGTTTTATTTAATAATTGTAAAAAAGAAATGTTATTTTAATCACTGTTATGCTCAGGTCGTTCACCTTACATTTACTAGCAAACAAAACTACCAAACACTTGTAATCGCTGAATTTTCAGAAAAAGCTGCCCTCACGGAACCCCAGCAATGTTTTATTCAAATTTACTTACATTTATACTAACGGGAACGACCTTTGGTATACAGGATTGTATTCCCTCGCCACGCAATATATCTTCTTCACGCGGCCGCGTTCTACGTTGTACTTATTTATTTCTGCAGCGTGCGCCACGGAAAGTATAACTTAATGCTAGTCGTATGTAACAGCAGAAAATAAATGTTTATATTGTTTGTAAAATTGAGAATAATAATAATATTGTTGAGAATATCTTGTTAAAACTATATTATTTTCCGGGATAAGTTTATCCCTTTTATCAAAAGCATATAAATATTACATTTTATAATAAATTACGTTTTAAAGGTGTTAAGTGCGGTATTTTGTTTTTTTTTTATTTCGACGTTTCGGCTACTTTTCCTACCTACCCGTGATCAGGGAAAAAAGCTACTGAAAAATGGTCGAAACAAAAAAAAACAAAAAAAATACCACGCTTAAAACCGTTAAAACGTTGTTTTATTATGTGTACTAGTCGCGAAAACTTAAGAAAATACTATCACGTTTATGGCGATTATCATTACTAGTGTTCTTACACAGTACAGTAGCTTTTACTACTAAAACAATATCAAACTGGAAAATTGATGGATATAAGAGTAAAGATAGTTCATAACAAAGACACAATTTGTTTGAAGAATAACACGATAATATGTGGTGTGACTGAGGACGTATGTATGTCAAATAGAGCAGGACAAGGAAAATATTATGATTGGAAGAAGATTAAATAAATCAAAAGGTAGCACCTACTGATATTTTATAACTTTCAACCATAGTGGCTTCATCGCAATGCACCAAAAACAGTGTTGAACAATAAATAATCTAGGTTGTGTAGTGAATTATGATCGCGCTGGCTCACTCCTCATTTGCTGACGAAGTTCAATCCCCACGGGGCTCGAGCCAATCACGGCGCTGCCGAGATGTGAGAACTTATTATGGGAAAGTATGGATGCCGACACGATGGCCGGTGAGGGAAAAAAACGTGGAAAATTTAGCGGAAAATATAAGGAGTGAATTCGATATTAGGTTTATTGCTGTTCTTTTTTAATTTGCTTAATATCGATAATGAGTTTAACACTAAACAAAGAAAAAGTCTCAGAAAACTTTTCGTGAAAGTAAATTTTAATTGAAAACTTATTATTTTAATCAATACAAACTATAGCAATGTAAACAAAACTACAGTTAACCACAAATTTAACAATTTTGAGAATGCGGGTTAAATCTACCACTTCGGCACTCCATTTTTTTTAATATCTTGAGCGTCAGTGCTGGTCCTTGTAACTCTTATATATATTTTTGGTAACTTTTTTAACAAATTTTTTACATAATATTTTCTTAAGTTTTCGCGACTTGTATACATAATAAAACTACGTTTTAACGGTTTTAAGCGCGGTAATTTTATTTGATTTTGGTTTTTTCGACGTTTCGGCCACTTTTCAGTGGCCGTGATCACGGAAGACAAAGACAATTTTTTTACATATTAGCTATCACAATCTTGCCAAAAAAAAAATAATGTCACAAAAATGTACATGTAAGGTCGTGCACTGACGCCGACGATATGTAAAAAATACATGCAAGATTAAAGTCGAAATAAATTAATTGCTATCAATCTAATCATCATTTCTAAAAATGTATTTATTAAAAAAAATATGTTGTAATTATTAATTGATTTCTATAATAGAACGCCTGATATAAACTGTAGAGCAGTAATCTATTGAAAGAAAAAATATATCCACAATTATATTAGACGTTCACTGTTTATATTAATTTTTCATGACGAATATAATCTAATCATACAAATTCTTTCCAGAAATGAAAATAAACCTATTTTATTTTTATACAAAATGAGATCTGGGATGGCGATGCATCATCGAGTTATTAGAGTGTAGATGCCGACACCGTTGACGGTGACAATTTTTCACCGCTGTGGGAATGGAACAATTCCTGATTAATCCACCACTGAGTCTTATCTAGGCGCTTGAGCGGAAAAATATAGGAACCAGTCATTTTGATCCTTGTTTATATATTTTTTTTATAAAAATCAAATATGGGCTAACTGTCACTCTAAAGCCGATATTAGGTGGTTCAGTTTTAATTTTTTTATTTGGATGAATCAACCAAATTGATCGATATTGATGCGATTAATATAAATCAATAAATATTTATTTGCAAAACAGGTATTCATGCGTGAACAGGTATTTCATATTGTGAAGTTCCACTGGAGAACACTTTTTGAAGATCATACATATAAGTTAAAATTTAATTTTACTTCCTAGTCTATGTACACTGCTTCGCAACGTGTTACTGCTGTTAAGGAGAGGAAGCGGCACGACACTCCCCAGCAACACGTCTAGCTAAAATTGCTTTTCGTTTTATTTATCTAGCTCAAACTCTTTTTTTTTTGTTAATAAATTTTATACAGAAATATGTTATGCAATTACTTTTCGAAGAATTAATGGAGTTGTAGTAAACAGTACATGCTCAGTAAGACAAAGACACAATAAAAAAAAGAAAAATATTATAGTTATAGTTATTATATGACGTACTAAAAATGTATAATGCGGCATATCTCTATAAATTCCTTACATGTTTGGCAAGATAATAATGTTATACAAATGATAGTATAAGAGCTGGAGTGAGCTGCTATCTAAATGAAGTTTTGTCATTTAAGTATTCTTCAATAGTATAGTATCCCTTTTTATGCAAGATACTTTTTAATTTGGTTTAAAATTTAGTGAAAGGCAGATCTAACATTTTATTCGGAATCTTATTGAAGAAGCGTATACCAACCCCCAAGAAACAGTTTATTACTATGTCTGGTGTTGAAATTGTGAATATCCTTATTTTGTTTATAGGCACTCAAATTATTACGAATATAAATTAACCCCACTGGAGCTTCTAAACTAGTTAATACCTAAGAATACAGTTGAATCTATTAGGTAAAATCCAGTATCGTTTAGAGTAATATTAACATCGTATAATATATAAAAGTATAGTATATAATATAAAAGATTATATTGGGCTTAACAAACTTAACACATTTAGTTTTGTTCGAATCAAGTAATAAATTATTTACGATAAACTATTTAGATATTTGATTCAAGACGTTGTTTACATCGTCAAAATTCTGCTTATTTCTGTCACCTTTAAATATAAGTGTCATTAGTAAAAAATACTACCTCACACATAGCATTAATAAAATATGGCAAATCATTAATATATATCAAAAATAAGAAGAGCCCTAGAATAGAGCCCTGGGGCACACCTATAGCTATACTAGTCTTACGAGATTTGACATTGTTAATTTCTACGGTCTGGGATTTGTTGCTTACGTAAGACGCTAATAAAATGAGGGAATCCCAAAGAATACCATAATAATTGAACTTTTTAGGAGGGTCGCGTGTGCAACGCAATCAAATGCCTTGGACACTAATGGCATTCTGTAACCTAGCAAGCATCAAAAATGTGTTTTAGGCGAGCAACTTTTGCATCTGTAGTTGATTGACCTTTGGTAAACCTGAACTGTTTAGCATGAAATCATTTATTAATATTAAAACGTGAGAGCAATTGGTTTAAAATGATTTTTTCAAAGATCTTGCTTAAGGTTAGCAAGATAAGAATTAGCCTAAAGTTAGAGAGGTCGTCTTTGTTCCCAGTTTCAAATATAAGAATAACTTGGCTAACTTTCATTAAATCATAAAATATTTCTTTAGCATTTTCCATAACCTATAAAATATCAAGCTATCGATGTCTGCTTAAACAGAAAACTCTTGTTCTGATCCGGTAATTAAAATAATGTAACTAGTATCAACATTATTTAATCCGTCTAACATTCATGCCAATACTTACCATAGAATTGAGGTGCATTAATATTTTGGTTCAGTTTTTCGCCGCCAATTCCCGGGAGCCAGTCCAGGAGTAAGTGGGGGTTCCGAAGTTATTAGGGAGGTATAATACTCCGTCTCAATAAATTATCGGAGATGAGAGAGAACATTAACTAATTAGAGACACCGATACCTGAGCGATATTAGGAAGGTGTTTTACGAGAGTCTTAATATTTTGACACGTGCTAAAAAGTAAATAAGGGAGTCGGGTAATAAATATTTTAACTTAGTTACATAATGAACCAGACAGTCAGAATATAATATAATTAGTATGTAGATTTACCAGGAATAATTTATAGATGATTGTTTTATTCTTCATAAATTATACAGGCTAGGATTTCTCTATTTCATGTTGAGTGCGTACGACAGGGCAGAACTGACAGAATTGTCTCCGTTAGGTACTTATTATATACTAGCTGACCTGGCAAACTTCTTACCGCCTCAGAATCAATAAATAAAAAAACGTTTATTTCTGAACGACGGGACGAACCTCAAATGGCAAAATGACAGGTAGGAATAGTTTCTAAGGGAAAGTAAAATTGTGGTTTTTACTATATAACAAGCATTTTTTTCATATTTACTTACCTTTTAAACCTTCCCTGGATTTCCAAAAATAAATCAAAACCAAAATTAGCCAAATCAGTCCAGCCGTTCTCGAGTTTTAGCGAGACTAATGAACAGCAATTGATTTATATATATATATATATATATATAAATTTTCACGGAACTCCACTACAATAATAAACGCTATGTATTTCTTTGGAGATCATATGTCATTATAATCATTTTTAATTGTTATTTGAAGGGTTTAGAGCAAAAATAAGCACGATAGACTTGATTATCATTAATTTATCACCAATACAAAGCACTATATTTTACACCGAGAGCACAGGAGAGAATAAGTTTTCTTAAAAAGGTTTTTAAATACAAGTTTTTGGGATCCTGGATATCATGTAGCAACAGAGTGCTAGCCAAGACAAGTAAAACGAGTCGAAACACGACGAGTCTATCTTTAGTACAGGAGTTCCTATTGCCACCTTCCGACTCCATCATCAGATCAGCTCCTTGGTATTATTGCATTGTCATGCGATATTTATATGTGTGCAAAATTTCAGCTCAATCGGAAACCGGGAAGTTGGTCAAATTTAACTTGCAAGATTCCATCCGAACTTACATACATACATAGGTACATCCATTGCAAGTTAAATAAAAGCTTGTAATAAAAAAAGATAACAATATGCCACTATAATGATCGAAGGGTAGCCAGTTATAAATAATCATTGACTAGATATTTTGTTTACTTTTACTTAAAGAATATTGACATTATTCGTGTAATAATCAGTTGGAAATTACTGACAGATAGATGTGGAATGGGACCATAAAGATTCCTTTCACCTTTAGTATCAGAACCCTTTAAAAATCATTCAAGTAATAAAAGCCAATGAAACAAAAATCTGTATCTATACTCTAGACTCACTTAGAGTGCATTTCAAAAAAGAAGTAACTCCAGAAAATTAAACAAAGAACGAAAAAATCCGGACTCATTGTTCCTAAACAAATGCAATCCAGACGATTCACCCTTTGCCAGTACCGTTCCGTATATTTAATTCAACACTACAGAATACAGGTAACAATCGCACGCGAAACACCGGTAACTGCTGTAAGTGTAAACGTAGGAAAGCGGGAAAATTTTTCCCGGCGAAAAAAAAACAACAAAGTGAAACTCAGCCTTCCTTATTTCCCCTGGCGATGCCCCGCCGACGTTCCCAGTTTTCCCCGGAAATGGAAAATATTGCGATAAGGCACATTATAGATTAAACATGTCCCGCGACTTTAATGCGTTTTGCAGTGATCAAGTGTCTTCGATACCCTATGTGTACGCCTTTATTGTAATGTTTTTTTGTACATAATGGCTGATAAGGATGGTATTATGCAAACTGCCTCTTTGTAATGGCTTAATCCCCGTATGTATAATATTCAAAGTAAAAGTTCAAAACATTTATCTTCGGATATATTTCAAGTATCGTGTCATTTATGCTTTAGAAAATATCCTATTGTATGCATATTTTTTTTGATATTTTCTATGGTTTAGATGTAACTAGAATCAAGCTTACTTGTGTTCGTTTTATGATATATTCACAACACACACAACACAAGTATAATTTATACAGCTTAAGAATTTAAAGTGGAACTATTCATTGTCGGTATGTGAACAAAAGTTAAGTTTGTATGTCACTTCTTCAAAGCGTTGAAGTCAGATGTATGTATATTACACTGAAAAATTCAATATTCCCCACGAGATACGATACAAAATCTTATAGAAGTGAAACCGCGTGGTAAGTCAGACCCTTAAATTCTGATGCATGAGTAGAAGTGAAGAACACATAAGTAATACGTAACTTTTTGACATTTTTTATTTTATAATTTTTTCATACGATCATCGAAAATTATGTTCAAACTGTTGTTTTTTTTTTTTACTAAAGTTGAAGTCGAAAGTCCAAAAATTCGACTGCTAATTTTACTTTACGTAACATACCCAAAAGTGGGTATTAGCTGTGGTGCGTGCTGGTAATCGCTATTTGATCAGAATTTAAAGCCACACGCACATGTTCTATGCTCGGATTACTGTAGTACAAGAGCACCCTTACAATTGTGCACAGTATCGGTATATGTTCAGTGTAGATGACTAAAAACAGCACAGGAAAATCACGCAGGCTTAGTCTAGCCTATATAATTTTTATCATTATATTAATACGTGAAGCAAAAACTTTGTACCCTTTTTATGAAAATTGCGCGGACGGAGTAATATGAAATTTCGCACACTTATAGGTTATATAAAGAAGGAGTGCAGAACACTACTTTTTTTTAATTATGCATAAAAAATACATTAAATTAATAAAATCATTACACACACTACCATGTATTTGGCACACACAAGCATATACATATCTTTTGTTTATTGTTAAAGTCAAATTAACAGTGTAGCCTTGGCGAAATCTGTGATTATAGAAGTATAGTCTTTGACATGAGAACCGTAATAATGTTCAAACTTATAATTTAAATTAATTATGGTCGAATTTCGACCGCTGGGCGACCACTAGTATATTTAAACATACTAAATAGTACGTGGTTTATTCTTTAATGTTAAAGTGTGAATAGTTTATTTTTTTGAAGATATATATACAAAACAATTTGATTCTTGGTAAACTTTATGTTTGCTCTTAGCAATAGATAGTTTATCATACAAAATTACTTACTGAACATCCATGCAGCTATTTTAGTAAGTCTATTAAATTTACCGAATACATACTGTACAGATAGCAGTAACCATATACATTTATAGAAATTCATTTTGCGTATCTTTCATTCACATACACATTATTTTTTACTTCAGTACGTCGCTGTAGTTGTTTGTGTACAGCGACGTAACGAAGTAAGAAAGAATATCCAACTGTTGGCGAGCAGTACGATAGTAAAACATGCCAAATACTACTTACTTGCTTTAAGAGCAAATGAAAACAGTTTTGTAATGAAATTGTAAATTTTAGTATTACATGTTTATCATTTGAGTGTATGATGCATATATATATATATATATATATATATATATATATATATATATATATATTAAATTTACCGAATTTGCTTAGTTCTCGTCCTTTCTGCAGTATGCTTGTGGCTGAAGATCTTTCACAATAGTTTTACAGTTTGGCAGCACTTTGATAACATTTCTGGTGTTGCAGATGTCCATAGCAAGGGTAAACATTTTCCATCAATTACACTGTCTGTCTGCTATACTCGAGCAATAAATAAGATTCATAATTACGAACGAATTAAATATTTTAAAAGTGGAATAAGATATACAGTTGTTGTTTTTACTTTTAAAAAAATCAGTCGAAGTTCATTGCCACTATAAGTTTTAAGAATAAGGAGAATAAAATATCAACAGTATAGCAGTGACT
This sequence comes from Dendrolimus kikuchii, assembly GCA_019925095.2. Lineage (NCBI taxonomy): Eukaryota > Metazoa > Arthropoda > Insecta > Lepidoptera > Lasiocampidae > Dendrolimus > Dendrolimus kikuchii. The sequence continues at coordinate 15,505,556 of CM034388.1, read as the reverse complement.
GCTAATTTTCCTACACTGTAATCTCTAGCTATGGTACACTTGCCAGCATACCGAACACAACAAAAATGAACAGTCGTCGCCCAAGTGTAATACAAGTAGGTGCGCATATGGTAAGACTAATTCCACACACTGGCCCCTATATTGGGGTTGAAATAAAATAAAAACCAAATTAGGGGAAGATGATGCAACGACACACCCCTTCGATTTTTGATAAATTCCATTATACGCTTATATCGGGACGCATTAGCTGGTTACGCTCGTTGATGTATGTTTCTACTTAATTATTCATGGTAAAAATATGTTATTAGAAAAATTGCAGAATGAAGATAAGAATGATAAATGGGGTCTTTTTATATGATAGGCTCATAAGAAAATAGAAAGAGAACACTTTTATCGAAGACGATATACACAGAATAAATAACATTGGTTTTTAAAGTAAAACATATTGTTACGAGTTGCAGGACTAGAATTAAAATGCTGTTGGACTTATTATAGAATTTATTATAGAACTATACAAACACGTTTAACACAGGTACAAATAGAACTGTACACAACCAGTCCAAAAGTAATGTACGATTCAATCACACTCGCAATGTCCATCACTAACGTCTTGCTTCGCTTGTGGCTTTCGCTAAACTGCCTATCTCTCCATTGGGGCATTGCTTTATACTGCACAAATATAATATGTTTCTCGCCTGCGTGGACTGAATTTCTTAGAATCACACCTGGCTAATGACTACCATAAAAGATTACAATACACAATGGGCTGTTTTTCTAATTACAGTTTTTAAACACAAAGTAAACAAAAGAAGTCCAAATGCCAAAAAGGTAATAACATGTGTTTCTACAGACGCAAATGTGTGAATTTGTCTTTTAATTTGTCTTTTGTCGGCATTCTGGTCGTAACACTATTTTAGCAGCAATTTTCCGCTAAATAGCACGCGCGTATTATTAAAATTACCACATCCTTACAATTAAGAAAATCATCGTGATAAAAGCTTCACATCTAGATACCCAATGCGTGAAGCCCGCTAATTTGCCTTAACGTAGCAGGTATACCATCTGTTCTCCAAATAGTGACGTGGGTCTTGAATGAAGTAAACACATTTAGCATATATGCACTTTGTGATAATTTCAATATGTCCTTAATATATAAAAACGTAATTAATATTTGTAATTTGTTGGTAATTAACATTAGACAGCCCATTTTTCTAAAACTTACACTCCATATCAGTACTTACTTGTTATTCAAAAAATACTTACCTACTTTTGTATCCACCCTTTCCCGCAAATTTCTGGTATTTATATTGTCTGCGTGTCTTTTCATTTTCCTATAAACACTTAAAGGCTCGGCGAAATGTCTGAAACACCAGAGATTAACTTTTGTCAGCAGTTCTATAGATGACATTTTTGAATTTTGGAAAAGATTATTGCTAAAATAGCTACGAGAACCTAAAATATGGATTTTCTATACAAAAGTCCTAAATATATCGATTACACAAACAGCATCCATGCCATACCACATGTTAGCCAATTTGCACTGAGCAAGAATGCCCGCTGCGCGGAATAAATTATTCCTGCGAATACATCCCGCCCCTTCAGCTATCAAAATCATTATTGTAACAACAAAAGAGACTTGATTATATAAGTTATTATGACATACCTAGTTTATTGTTATTAATATTTATAAGCGAAGCGTTTTTCTGGTTTATTATAATCGGCTGAACAAGTGTCACTTGAAGTGGTTTCATCGCTAACTTCAACAGTATTGTTATTATTTTAGAACTCAGGATCAAGACTATCTCATTTTATTTATTTATTTTTACAACACAACTTATACCAATCAATAATTCATTAGTATAATACAGTATATAAAAAGTTAGAACTAGATTGGCATCCAAGCGTGCTGACTTATAATATATATTCTTCAATAAATACTTAAATAACATAAAAAGTTATTTGTGTTAGTGATTGATACATTATTAAAAAATACATAAATAACTAAAAAGTTGAAAGTGCAGGCGGAGTGTAATTTCTTAATATGTAATTAACCGAATTTTTTAAAGACAAGGTTTTTCCATTATATCCAGTGTAAATCCAGTATAAAGAATTCGTTGTAGACATGGCTCATTATTGTCAGCGGATTACGATCTATATACGCCAGTATTCATGTTCTGTGCCGTAAAACACTTTTTAGCTCAAAAAAAAAAAAAAAACCGCAAAAGTGACCGTAAAAAAGCTCTATGCATAATCAATTATTTATATTACTCGTCTCAGGTCAAAATAGACCGAGAAATATTCTAAATAATCACAAGAGACAACATCGTACCGTACCTACCTCGAATTTTATTCGAATAGATGATTCGATATAAGTTGTTACATGGATATAAGATTTAAGTAATCATATGGTTACGTATTTATTTTAATTTTAACGTAATAAAATATTTTATTGTTGGTTTATTTAAATCGATTTATTTGATAACTAATTAAATATTACACAAGTAGAATTAGTTTATCAAAATTGGGTCGTTTTGGTCTTACACCAAAAGAAAGGTTTGCACTGAAATTCAGCGTTGTGTCAGATATAATTCCGGCACAGCATAATGCCGAGTGCAAACCTTGTTTGCTGAAAATGCGACGTACAAATTCTCAAAATATGCTCTGTGTATAATAATGTACAAGGAATGTAATTACGTCGCTATTTTTTCAAATAAAGTCTTTCTTTCTTTCTTAGCGTTCAAGCATTGTAATAAGCCAAATTTTGTCATGAAAATAATAAAAAATGAAACGAATTACGTTACGTTATTAATTCAAGAGTTTGCCTCTTTTGAATCTTAATTTTATTTGAACTTAGATAATATTTGACGCAAGCATAGTGTCAACACACTTGGATGCTAATCTTTGGCTTAGTTTTGACTAACCGTTTACAAATTATATTCTGTATTTGAATTACTGACTTTATTATCTGTGATGTTGTCGAAATAAATAAATAATAGAACATTGATAAAATTTAAAGGAAATATTTCAATCACAACTCATTTATAAAAAAGAAAAAAAACCTAGCAACTTAATTGTATTCAAACAAATTTTGATCCTAAAGACAGCATAGATTTCATCAAAGAATCTTCAAGTGTTATTCAAGACTTTTATGAAATACCTATAGATTTGTGGTCAATCCGGTACAAAGGCGGAGCCGGCAATCAGTCGCGGCGTTCCCGGATAATGAATCCCGGAGGATTGATCCGGAACGTTGCAACAATCGTGACTTAACTCTTGATCAATTCCCAATACGTAAACCGAAATGTTACGCTACGTGATTTACGGCTTTAGCTATTGGTTGATGTCTAGTTTTGTACTATAGATGTACTAAGCGTTCCATACACGTATCATGTAAGTACTAATTATTGGCAAACTGTAATTAAAAAGGAGTTTATTAAATCATCAATGATACGTGTCTGAATTATTTTCCCCGATATCTTTTAAAGTTTAAAGATTCTGCTTTAATCCCTAAAATCACTTGAACAGTTTTGGATCATATTTCAAACAAACTTTCAGTCAGACAAATACATCAAATTTCCAAAAAAGCAAATTTGTGATTAAACATCCTATAAATCGTCGGTTTACTGCAAGAACTCATTAACTAATATACATATAGTATTATGGTTTTCGTATATTTATGCATTTCCCTTTAGAGAGTAGCAGCACATTGGTAACAGCTTTGATGTTACGAATGTCCATAGGCGACGGTAACCGCTTTCCATCAGGTCTGCCTGTCTACTGGACTCATATAATAAAAAAATGCCTTCTTGATATTTCTTTTTGAAATTTTGACATTTGTTTTGAAATCACAGATGCTTTAATGTTATTGATAGAGTAAATAAGTAACGTTGTATAGAAATGTAAGCGTTCTTTCGAAAAAAATATATTAATTTTTCAAGGAAACTTGCAATTTTTCCGTAATAATTAAAACACGCTGATCCATTAACGGCAGTATCGATCTACATCTTATGGTAACAAGTTGATCCAAACAACCCTCCAGTGTATTAAGCCAATAACGCAAAAAAGAGGGGCAGAGTGCTAAATGAGCCGTCTCGTGTTACTTTTGAATATTTATGAGTGGCTATTTACTTGTTAAGATAAGGCTGTTTTTAATCAATGCTATTATAATGCTATTGGTACTAAGATACTTAGATAGTATTAATAAGTAGTGTTAATAACATTTGTACCATTTAGTGCCACCTATTGTTAGCACATTATCTTTTATTTTTATATATATAAATAAATTTCTGTTCGTTAGTCTGGCTTAAACTCATAAACGGCTTGACCGATTTTGATTGAATTTTGTGTGTGTATTGGAGTAGGTCTCGGGCTAGTTTAGAGTTACAGTTGGAACCGATAGATTCACAATTGGAAGGTGGCGCTAAAATCGATTTCCAGAATTTTGATAACACTTTTTGTGTTTGACGTCCCTTGATGTTTCAGATTTACCGACCCAGTAGAGATGACTTTGCACTCGCGTTCTAGATTTTATATTTTTTCAAGGCAGAACAATTTTTGCCGACCCGCTAATATGTAATGTTATATTTGCAGGTAGTTATGATTATTAATCGGATATAAAAGCGGGCGGGCGTAATAACGAAGGGTCATTCTCACTTCGATTTTGGTCGGATACATATGTCATTGCAGCGCTCTAGGGTAGCTAATTATTAGGCAGGATAGCAACTTACGATTAATTGTAATTTAGACGCGCATTCTTCGTTCGGAAGTGAAATAAAACAGTTCATAGGTAGAGAGTAACACATTATGCTCACCAAAATATTTGTTATCAAAAATCAGCCTAATGTGCGATCTAGACGACGCACAAGAGAGATTTTGTAGGTAGAAAGTTATTATAGATAAAAAAAATTTCAGTAGACGGCTATGGCTCCATTATAATTAATTTTGTTTTTGGTTCTTCCTGAAACGCAGCTTTGTGATTTATGACACTTGAAATTTTCACCATCAAATTATACCTATAGGTAAACGGTAGGTTTTCCACCTCATCCTCCCTAAAATTGGTATATAGGTGGGTACAATCATCATCACAGTACAGTTCCAAGTGCAATAAAGCAATTATAACTGTCATATTTCACCTCCTAGTATTAACATATATATTGGAAGGCGCGGTGGTCCGGACACGCAAATATAAGTTTGGATTGGATTTGCAATTTTAGCTTAGGATATAAAATTATGTTGTTTGACTATTGCAATAAGAGAGTAACGACAAATATACCCAAGATAGATGAGCAGCTTTCACACACAGGTAATCTCGATGTGCAAAAAGTTGTGAGAAAAATGTTATGATATTCTCTTTCCAATGAATGAGAATATCATAACATTTTTCTTACTTACAATTAGAATTCGCTGAAATGTCAGCGAGTGCTTAATTGTAACAATATGCACTTTGAAGTAGAAAAACAGCTTATGCGATGTATACTTGCGGTCAGGTTTCGTACCCACATCTCTTGGAATTAGATGCAGATGACTAAGCCACTAAGCTACCATCTTGAACATAATAAAAAGTCTAAACAGGTCTTGAAATTAAGAATACCTACAAAATTAGATTAACTGCTGTACCCAGTCAGTTCTTTAGGGCCGGTTACAAAACTCCATCCACCGTCAGTGCGTACGTTTCGTCCTAAAGGTACGCATTACCGGCCGTCAGTTTGTTACATTCAGTTCTCTCCTGATCAATCAACTGACCGGACTGGTACGGTCAGTAAACGAAATGGCCGCGTTTGCAAAAAGTTTAATTGCTGCTCATTATCTTCGTAAACGTTTAAGGAACAGAAGACGTACATATCACGTTGTCCCAATCGTCGCCCAAAGAGCATTTTAAGGGGAATTCACTACTTTATATTCATTATTACGCGAAGATGAAGAAAAAATTACTTCAGGTTTAATTACTTCAGAATGTCGATCATAAGTTTTGATGAATTATCAGCGAAATTACAAGAGAACTTAAAACATCAGAACTTATTTCAACATTTTTTAACGTCAGTGTGTCATTTGTTGTTATAGCGCTTCGCTCGACCGACGGCACGCATGCAGACGCGCTCGGCCGACGGTCGTAGTACGCAGTGCGTAGTAATATACGCATGCGTACGGTCAGCCTGCACTGTAAGGATTTATTAATTTTTATATAAATGACAAGCGCGATTGGCGTACGCACTGGCAGTCGGTGGAGCACTGTAACCGGCCTAAGATTGATTACAGTAGTTAATTTAATTTTGTAGTAAGAAGTTTTAATTTATAGTAAACATTAAAGTCTTTTTATTTATTCATACGTTGTAAATAATTGAAATCTTGAAAATTTGTCGCACTCAAAGAGAGTAAACATTGACGGATCTTCAAGATTATTCCAAATTTAGCACATCGAACGTCTTAATTATAATATGAAATACCAGCATAAATAACATCAATTATAGAATAACAATTTGGAGTAAAATCGATTTTAAGGTTATTACAAGAATTATATGACTCCGAGTGTAGTCACGTAGTTGCTGGAAATATATTTTCACACCAGAACAGAATAAAGTCGTTGACGTATACGTATTTGCAATTCGGTCCACGGCCGGAGTTGCACTCTTCCTGATTCCATTTGGGAATTACACTGTCGCCGCAAACTCACAAATCAGTACTTTCATTACAAATTTTCGATATAGTTACACTATTCCTAGCATATCAAATGATAGTATACACATAGATAACTAAAAAAAACATGGAAATAAAGTTTTATTACGAATTTTATGATAGATAGATATAACACTTTATTGCTCACTAAAATAACAGACACAATACATTAATTACAGTATTTCTAGGCAGAACAGTGGGCAGGCTTATCCCTTAGAGCGATCTCTTCCAGGCGACTTAACTTATAGGATATTCTATACTAATCTGGCGATGTAGTTGGTGCATGAAATCAGATGTTTATAGATTTTTATAATATATATACATACATACTCATGAGATATATTCTACTGATAAATAGTAATTATGTAATATAACAGTTAAATAATTGTATATAGATAATTTAGGCACGGTTGCTTAAAAAAAAGTACTGCTTCCTGAGTAGATTCTTAAGCGTCAGTAAAGATCGGGCCTCTCTGATTTTAAAAGGCAGCGCATTCTAAAGTGCGACAGCCTGCACTGTAAAGGAATTACCACAGAAGGATCATGTGTGTGTAGGTAATACAAGTTTACAGCATGTATCAGTGCGCAAATTGGGAGCAGTGCAGAGGCGAAGAAATACAAATCATTCCTTAAGATAATAAGGACTACTTGGGGTACATAATATGTTGTAAAGGAGAGTGAGAATGTGAGTATCCGGCGGAAATAAATAGTAAGCCACTTGAGTATTTTACGAAATTTGAAGACGTGATCATATTTACTCGACCCAAATATCAATTAATGATATTGGTGGGTTAGAAATACTTTTTATAACATATTTATTTCAGTTTAGTAATTAATTATTAGCAATTAAAATGTTTTCAACACTAAACTATTCTACAAAAATTGGCTAATTTCAGGCATCAACCAATCTCGAAATGCAGATATTCGCAAAAGTTAACCCTGCACTGATAGTACCTATATGATATTTGATAAACTTTATGCACATTAGATTAAAAAAATCTCGACCCTAATCAAAGTTCTTTAAATTGGCTACTGAATTATTAAGTTTTATTTCATTGCCTTCACGTTGCGTTATTAACGTAATTTTGACCGCATTTATTTTTTACTTTCTGACCATACAAAAACCCCTTATATTCAAAATCAATCAAAATTATTTTGAAGATAAAGGGTGGCCTGTCTTTCTCTGGGATAAAATCTATCTCCTAAAATTTCTCTAAGATCCATCGAGCCGTTTATTGGTGAACATGCAAAAAAACCTAGTTATAAGTTAGACATTTCGAATGGATTTATTTGAATACAATCTTCTTCGTGCAGTAAATAAATAAAACAGATATTTTCAATCTAACTTTTCCATGACCAATAAAACTTGAAATCCCATGATGGTACAAATATAAAAATTCCCAACATGTTCCCATCCGAATAAATAACATTGACAACCATAACAGCTTTCCACTGGTCATTGTGTGGGGGCACGTTTTTTATCCCATTATTGTTTCTGAGAAATTGTTACAGTTTTGACGAGTGACCTGACCGTTTTTCTTCGTGCTGCTAGTCGGGCGGAATGAAAAATTTTCAAGTTGGTCCCCCATACATCCCTAGGGTGCCGTAAAACTCTGTCCGGCGTAGTCCGGCCGACCGCCGCCGCACAATTTGTCATATTCATATGTTAACGTGTCCGTCTTTTCTTGCAAAAAGTGGATAACTTAATTCCAGAACGCGGCTGTCGGGATTATTCGATTTGTGGACATTCAAATTTCACGTCTTGTTATGGTAATACAGGTGTTGTCTCGCCTCGGGTGGACTTTGCATTTCTTTTTTGTTGAAGGTTATTTTTGTTAATTATTCTTTACGGAGTTTTTGCTACATTTTGCACAAATCTACATGTGAAAGTGATTCTTTTGAATATTGTATATTAGCACGGAAGAAGAATACTATGAATGGCATTCGGTCAGTAAAATACCTAACTCTTGAAAGACTCCTAAATCGTATATGACTAGATAACGTCACAAGTCCTTCTAGTCTTGTTTTTTTACATTTTATTATTTAAGACATATTATTTTATACTATATCAGTCGAAATTTAAGTCCTGATTAGTTTATTTTCAATTTTTGACTGATTAATCCAAAAAACATGTTTTTGACATAAAACGTCAAAAAACTAGAGAAATATGACCTATGTCGTAATCTAGTCACGTGAAATATAAGAGCTGTTCAGAGTTTCGATCTTGAAAATTAATTATCAACTGTCACTGTCAGCCTTGTGTTACCACGTTTTTAGCTTTTATAACTATTGTAACATATGAATACATGTTACAATAGTTAGAAATATTACAATCATAATTAAAAAAAAAATTGGTACTGTTAACACAAAAAGCTTTATGTACAATGTAAATAAATACAGTTTTTGATTATAAATCATCGTATTCTGTTCTAAAGTATGATAAATAAGTTATGTATCCTTAAAATTACATGCATATACGTGATTAAACAGTATAATTTATGCAGATACTATTTGAAAATGTTTAATAGGCACTCCACATTCTCGCGAGATAATCGCAAGAAGGCAAAAAATATAAACGTGAAAATGTGAAGTTTCCATGAAATTATAGGCCATACTATAACAAACCTTTAGGTTAATTTCGAATACCAAACAATCAGAATATGCACCCCGCATACGGCAGAAATACCGGAACATCACCCCACGCCAATGTCAATAACATGTCGCAATTGATGTCTTGTCCGATTTTTACCGACCAATCGTTTCTCATGCACTTTACGATAGACGTGTCTAGTTCTGACACGACCTCATGGATACCCTAATTCGGTATGAGCAGAGGAAGGATGATAATTGAATTGGATGAATTAGGTAATCGAGACTTACGTATAAAATCAGCAACTTGTTTAGTACACAGAAAAATACGTATGCACCTATAAATCAAATTAAGTTGTCTGGAAATTCTATATTGGTACCATATGCCAAAACTTTAGGTGAAAACTGCTATTTTCATTACAATGCAATTGAATAAGCTTCGAAAACGCTCAACGGATTTCAATGAAAGCTAGCGATTAAAATAAGTTTTATATCTTAATTTTTTCTGGGTGACTTTCAATATCTTGCACGTGACGCTGAAACAAACACACAAGATTAAAATGCACATCAAGGTAACCGGTGTGTCAAACCCGCCAAACCGCCTTGAACAAGCGCGGTAGGTAAATTGTCTGTTCCCCTAAAAATTAAGAAGCTCGAGTCCAGCGGTGGAAAGTTTATGGGAGCTGCTATTACTACTATATAATTCTCTATAATGTTCTTACAGAATGCTTTTCTTTCTAATTTTTGTATCTTATGACTTGCAGTCGACATTACGGACCCCTTGACAACACAATGTCATTATAAATTATCACGTCAATATAAGCCAGCGGGGAGCCACTTCAAAACTAATATAGCAGGTATTACTTAATTAAATCAACTTCATTACCATACTTATCATTACCACTTATCATGACTGTACTTATTACTTAGTCGGAAGATATTGCAGCGTCATTTTAACTGCCTTTGGGTAAAGTAAACAGAATTTTTGTCACCATGTCCAATGGAATTAACATTGGTGAGTTAGATGGCAGTAAGTTATGACATACGGACACGCGATCGCGTCATGGTAATGACAGAATAATAAATTATGTTGTAATAACTTATTAAAATGTCCTCTTAGTCTTTGATCAAAGTGCTAGGGAGTCACCTACTTGTGCATTCACAGTTAGATAACTGTGTATTAATTGATACACAAATATGACTTAATTTCTCCTGTCACTACATTTTTATTTAGCGTTAGTAGTTTAGTGGGAAATAATTTTAGAATTTATTGATTATTTTTATTTATGGGAATGAAATCCTTAATAAAATAATAAAATAAATCTTTAATAATATTTTTTTAACACATCGGTCTTAAATTTAATCGCATTTAAAATTTTCTAAGTACTACAATTATTATTATAAAGAATCAGGTATCTATGAAATTGATATTTTTGATAACTTTTCAAACACTACATGTGCATAATACAGCTCTTACGAATAATCTGAAAAGTATGCTTTAAAGTTAATATTATTTTAAAACACGCCTTTAAGTTTTAACGAAGTTATTTCTAAACAGAACAGACGCTTAAAGGACTCACTTATAAGATTAATATATCATGTTTTTTAAATATTTTATTTCATTAGTGGTAAGATTTATGTAGGTAAATCTATTTAGTATTAATTAATGTTCCCCAGTCAAGGTGAGTTTTGGAGTCTAACTAATAATAAAGTTAGTTCGAATTCTAGTGAAAATATTAGCAATAATTACAAAAAATGTAATTTAATCTTTAAAACAACAAAATATAATAATATTATATTTATTATATACGCAAAAGTACTGTTTGTCTATTACGCTTTTACAAAAAAACTAATAATTTCGTAAACATGTACCGTGACTGTACTTATTACTTAGTCGTATACCGAGATATCAATACCGAGAATGGGTATGGGATACTTTATATCCCGAAAAATGGGATCGTTTATCGTGGGACGGATTTAAATTTTACGGGGCTTAATAAAAAATTTATGCAACGCAACCTGCGCCAATGCTTGCTTTAAAAAAAACTAGTATTGAAACTGGTGGTTGAAAACCCTAGTACAAAATAGAAATTTTGTTTGTTAGGTATGTGTTGAAATAAAAATTGATTTCTAAAAGAAAATGTTACGTGTTTCACACGAATTCTTCCGCTTTTGTTTGTTATTTTCTGAATGAAAATCTTACAAATTTTCGTTCTCTATTTTACCCCTGAAACTTTTTTTACGTTCTTCTCTAGGATACAACATATCTTACCAAATTTCATTAGAATCCGTTCAGACATGTAGTCGTGAAAAATTACAAACAATAAAATAAAAGGGGTTAAAATAGCTTTAATAATATTAGTATGAATATATGAGAAAAATTAGCTCACGATAGTAGCTTGATAAGAAACCTAATCACTTTATTAATTCTAATAAATTCTGATAATCGAACGTCATAAACTCGAATAGTTTATTCTAATTTAGTAAAAAGAATGCCCACCGGGCCTACTTAGTTAATATGCACCCTTAGGGGGATCAACTAGTATAAAATAGTTAATGTTTAATTACTATTTTATAACGCATTATCCAATTACCAAAGGAATTTTTAATGTAATTCAGAGTAAAATTAATTTTTGGATTATGTGTTTATACCTACGTAATATGGTATATAAATGTTAATTAGAAAAAATTATACTATATAAATATTAATATCATAATTGCTCCTCATAGAGATAGACATAAAATACCATGCACTTATGAACTTATATTAAATTGTTATATTATTTCCATATTTTAATTATGTTACTTTATAAAAATAATCCTAGTTCTAAATAATAATTAACAAGAAGACTTTCAGGTAATTTTTTTAACTACAACCAAGAAATATCTTCGCATGTAAAATAAAATTTCCAATGGTTTGCTGACAACAAATTCAGTTTGTATATAAAACATGTGCCTTTGAACACAAAGGCACTACTTTGTGTATCCCATGTGGCATTAAGAGATAACACATATCGTATGCGGATCGAGTAAAAGCATGGGGAATTCTGATTTCCATCCTGTGGTGGAGTTGCGTTTCGAATTTCAAAGGGTTTTTTCCTTGCTATGTATCCGCCTAATGTTGTAATCTTAAAGTCTTTTCAGCATTTCTTAATAATTTTTCGTTTAAGTCGGCAGGAAGTTGCGAAATATTCGTTCTCTTTTAGGATCTTCAACGTTTGAACTATATGAAGTAGAAAATCGAGAAAAAATGAGGTTAAGTAGAGCTTCAAAATTAATTTCTAAGTGGCCTCTTATTAGCTGATAAGGTATTACTAAACCAAAACAATAAGTATCTACTTTTGAAAATAAGTACCTCAACATAATGGCACAACACAAATGGTATTTATTTAAAAGAGGGATGTTAATAATAAGCTGCGATTTACCATTCAATCTAATTTTGCATACCATCTCTCTGCACAAAATCCATTATAATCCGTTAACATCAGAAAAATTCAAAGTAAAGCTTAACAATGTTTGGGGCAACACAAAAATGCACTTGAATACGCGTTACCATTTATCAGTCAATAAATATGATAAAATGTATTATCGGGGCGCAAATGTTACCGTCGGGACACAACGGGACCGTATTATTGTTTTATTTTCACCCTTTTTATTATACTACTATTACTCTAAACAAATGGATATTGTATTGAAAATATAATAGAAAGAAAAATATATATACCGCTAGCTGTATTTTATTTATAATAGTAGTAGACTTGGATGAAACTTTGAAATGATTAATCTATAAATATAAGAAATTTTACGTATATAGGTATGTTTTTTTTATTTTTTTTGCAGGAGTTCAGCAGACAGGCAGACGGCCCTCTTGATAGAAAGCGGTTACCATCGCCTATGGACATTTGCAACACCAAAGGTGCTACAAATGCGCTGCTGCTCTCTTAAGGGAGACTGGAACCTGGTCACTAATGCCGGAACACAACTCGAGGTTGTTATGGCGACATACTTTAGACCAGGGTAGCCATCCGGTCGGGCAAATGCCCTACCACCTGGCTTTGGGTTGTCTTGTCGCCTCTTACGACAGGGCGCCCGGCCGCAGGAAATTGTATTCTTTCTCCGTTCCTGCACGGATATATATATACATAAGATGTACGCATGTACCTAATTAAGCACTATATACAATAAAAACTTATTTAACTAATTAATTACTTAAACGCTTAGCCTTCGAAGAGACTTTGCGTCCCTCTGCGTATTCTACCGCCTGCATAACGGAGAGATTTCCGAGGAACTGTTTGATCTGGTGCCATCGCTTCACTTTTACAACCGCACCGCTCACCAGCGACGGGATGTTCACCCCCATTTCCTTGAGCTCCCACGCTCAACTACGCTACGGTTCTCTAGAACATTTATTCCGCGTAGAACAATGATCTGGAGAGAACTTCCCACCGCTGTTTTCCCTTTGCGCTATGGCATGGGGTTCTTTAAGAAGGGCGCTATAAAATTTCTTAGAGATCGGCAACGCGTTGGCGACACCAATGTTACAAACGTCCATAGGCGACGGTAACCACTTTCTATTAGGTGGGCCGTATGCCTGTTTGCCTGCTTCAGGCAATAAAAAAAATATTCAAAGCAGACGCGTAATTTTAAGACTATCCTGTAGCAACTGGTGTTTTAAAAAATAGCAAAACTTTATTGATTATTAAAAAACATTTAATCTCATTATATTATAAAATGATTTTTCTGTAAGTATAAAATTTTTATCATGGAAACATACCTATGTTATTTACATATCCCAGTTATATTTATTATAAAAAAGTTTAATGATTTAGATAAGATAAGCACTAATTATTAATTCAAGTTTATGTTAATGCGTTACCGAAAAGAAAATTTAAATTTATTCAATAGTGCTCGTTGGCTTCTTCTTGAAGAATTTGAATTAGATTCGCCTTTAATAAGTTCGGTATGTGTGTTTAAAAGACATGAGATGAGTATAATATGTGAAAATAAAGAACAAGATTACGCTAGATACAGGTTGACAGTTCATTCCAACCAAGCCGCATGGAAGAGCCCTTGTAAATACCGTGATTTAATCACTGCTTATAATTAGAATTCAATCTAATTGTCCAGCAAACAAGTCTTCATGTAGGTAGTACAACTGCCCCTAATCCCTTGATACCTTGATAGACCGCTGTAAGTCCTTTGCCACGTTAATTAAGTTGACATGGGTCTGTTACTATATATCTGACATAATTATGTGCCTGGTCATATATTGCACACTCATAACATAAACCCGCGTTTAACACATATATCATAATGCAAATTTGATTTCTGTTGCATTGCAGCATGATCGCGAATTTCCCAAAGTTGTACATTGACTTAGAAATCAGAATGTAGAGGGACGTAGTGGAATATAGCTAAGTGATCTGGGTCGATTAATTGGAAGGGACACCAAAATAGTTTTTGGTTTCCGGCTGCCAGTCCACCTAGTCACCCCACTATTTACCTTCAAGTAGTGGGGCATGCAAAAAGCATTACGATCTCGTATTTTTCAGATTCAAAGATCAATAAGGAAAACTTAAAAAGAAGACTGATACTCCACCCAGTAAAAATTAATTATTAAAACCTATCCTATAAGAAACAACGCCACATGAAGTGCTTCTCTCGCTTTTTGACGTTTTATTTAATAAAATATAAAAAGAAACATACTGATAATTTTTATATTACAGATTCATCTCTAAAGGCGTAAAAGAAAGAGATACCAATAGCCAATAGCTAATAGCCAAAAAAAATCGACAATCTCATTTTCATTTTGAAATTAAACCTCGTCGTCAGCCAATCACAATTCACTGCTGGACGTAGGTCTCCTCAAACCTCAACGAAATAATATTACCTACTACAATTAGTTTTAATTTGAAATTCATGAGAGTACATTTAAGCTCAACTTTATCGTTTCGTTACTTACAAAGTCTTCGTTCCTTTTCGTTCCTCTTTCCATCTTTCTTCTATTATTTGTAAATAAAATTAATCTTATGAGACATTTTAGTAGATATATTTTATCATTAAGCACCCTAAAACCAATATCAAATCGTTTATAGTATCCCTAATAAATAAAATCTATATAATTTTTAATGCAAACATTTGTCACCGAAAGTGAGGCAATAACGAGGTAAACACCACAATTGGTGGCACGTCCTTATTTACTTATTGTAAACTCACATGACAGTTGCCTTAATGGGCAGAATAACATGGCAGGCGCGGCTCTGGCAGAAATCACAGAGTAGTCAAACTATAATTTGGACAAAGTCCACTGTAAAAATTGTTATCGATTAGTTCTAGTTATTTTATATTTCATTCAATCTTCTTAAAAGTGATAGCAAAGTAAATTAACGATTTAGCTAACGGTCACTCCATTAACGACGTTTGCAGCCTAATATGCTAGAATATAATAGAATGTTCTTTTTTGCACACAATAGAGCAATACACATGAGTTAAAAATCATTTAACTGGTACAATCAGTGGTCTTATCGGTAACAGCGATTTCATCCAGACAACTTTCTGTAGATAATTTTAGTTATGATAATATGTGATAATTATACTTATTATGCTAGTTACACATCTAGTATGATCAATGGGAAATTTAACACCTAAAACACAGAGATGGAATAGGTATATATAGCATATTTGATACATATGACATAGTTAGGAATGTTAAATTCTTGGTATATAATAGTAAGTTATGACCACGCATTTTTAATTTCACCTCCTTCTCTGTCATGATTCAGGACAGGGGGTCTTATTTTCATTTTTATGCTTCGTTATCTTTATTTATATATTTTCTGGGTGAATCTTTTGTAACTTTCATTTACTACATTTATATCTACTATATATTTAGAAACTTAGACTAAGTTATGACTATATTAAATGCTAGCAGGCGAGTATACAATTATACCTGTGAAGCATTATTATTGACTTTATTTCGTTTGATAACCTTTTTAACTATTTTGACCGGTAATTGTAGGAACTCTTCGGCTAGTCTCTTACTAATAAGTTCGCCTATATTACCGCGCTTAATAGCAGCCAAATCGCGCATTTTAGAATTGAACACTCTCTGTACCTACATTACATGTCATGAGTTAAGTACCAATTAACTTTCTATCGATGACGACTAGTATTGTGATGATTTAGTTATAATTGTACACAACAAGGAAGATATATTTTAGATATATTTAGGCTCTTACTACTTCTGAAGTTTAACTGCGAACATGTAAGGATCAGGACTTTTATTAGGTATTTGATATCAATTTTATTAATTATTTGATAAACGTATCCACAATTTTATTGAAACAATTCTTTCTGTTACTAACAAAGTCTATTTATTCTATGCCAGAACGTTGAATGTAGACCTCATGGGAAATCGACTGTTGCTCGCTAGTTACGGGTAGGTGCTGCGACGTAACCGGGTGCGGCTTCTCTGCCTATAGCCGTAATTAATTAATTATCGATTTTCATTTGCCATTTATTAAGAATACGTCGTATTTACATGAGAGTTATGTACCATGTATGGTAACAGCGGCACTAATGTAATACAGTTTATTTGCAAAGCTTTTTCTATCTTTGTACATTATTGTAAAAGTGTATGTAGTCTCTTATTTTTTAATATTTTTGTTTGTCTGCTTGTTCGGAATTCACGGTAAAAACTACATAGTCGATTTCGATATAGTTTTAACTGATCGATAGATAGTAAATCTTTGGACTTAAATCAGCTGTACGTTTTATTCTCGAAATCCGGCGGCAATTTTCTTGATAATGGAAATTATATAATAATACAGTCCATAAATATCCCACTGTTGGGTTCGGGCCTCCTATTTTGTATATATATATATATATATATATATATATACATATAACCTAATTTTCTATTTCATTAAAATAGAGCTACTGTCTAAGGATTGACCTCCGATGTAGCCGCGGAGAAATTTCTAGTAAACACATCAATTAAATTTAATTATTCAATAACAAAAAAATATCTAAATACAAACTGTTATTAACGTGTCCTTTAAATAAACGTTAATCTTTTCGTCTGTTTTAAAGGTAAAATAACAAAATTTTCCAATGCTTCTATAAAATATTGAAGGAATTCATAAAACCGTTTTTGCTTGTAATAAGCATAGTGCCTATTGCTAAAATTCAAGCAACGTTTTTGTAATGGAAGCTAATTTTATACCTTTAATAGTTCAAAGTTTTAACTCATCTTTTTCATTAAGATGTACACACACTACAAAATCTAAAATTCTACTCACACGTTCTAACAATTTAGCACAAAGCTAAAACCGTCGTCGTCTACACGAGTTCGCATCGTAAGTGCCAACAATAGCGACAGTCACCCTATCTCTACAAACTGATAATGGACCGTGAACTCTCCAGGCACTGTCTGCCAGTCTAGTATTGTCTTTCTCTATGCATTACTACGAAATGTGAATGTAACTGAACCTGAACTATTCAATGAAGGATAAGTGCGTCTTCAAATTTACAGTCTTTTAAAACTCGGCAAACTCGAAGTATTTATTAATACAGTTATTTTTTATATTTTTATTTAATAAATAAAACCCTAGACCAAAAAGTTGACAATATTTATTTGTTTTACTTAAATAATTAATTATAGTCTTTCCAAGACAATTTTATTTTAATATTGACAGCTCGATGATAGATCAATTTGTAATGTTCTAATGCGTTACCGACTCGATTTATTATAAAAATTGACTTCATTATTAAATAAGTTTTAAGGTATTTAACTTATCTATATATTTTTGGCTGAAACTCAGTATATATATATATTTTCGATGCCGAGAATGAACATAGGATGCTTTTTATCCCGGAAAATGGGATAGTTTCCGGGATAAAAGTATATTTGTCTCTCTGTTTGTTATCCTTTTATGGAAAGACTATTGGACCGATTTGGCTGATACTCGGTACATATGTAATTTGAATAGTGAGGGTGGCCAAGGGATACTTTTCATCCCGGATACTGGGATAGATTTTGGGATAGATTTATGTAAAGTTTATCCCGGAAACTAGAATAGGTTTTTTATTTGTGGTTTGCCATTTTCGTCATTTTGTTTATTTTGGTCAATTTGGTCGTTTAGGTAGTTTTGGTAGTTTTGTTTGGTTTGGTTGTTTTGATAGTTGTGTTAGTTTTGGTTGGTAGTTTTGCTATTTTCGGTAGTTCATGCTGGTAGTTTTGGTAGTTTCGGTTGTTTTGGTGGTTGTGGTTGTTTTGGTAGTTGTGGTAGTTTTGGTAGTTGTGGTAGTTTTGTTTTGTAGATTTGATAGTTTCGGTAGATTTGGTAAATTTGGTAGATTTGGTAGTTGTGGTAGTTTTGTTAGGTGTGGTAGTTTTGGTAATTTTGGTAGTTTAGATAGTTGTGGTAGTTTTGGTTGGTGGATTTGGTAGTTTTGGTTGGTAGCTTTGGTAGTTTCGGTAGTTTTAGTACGTTTGGTAGTTTTAGTCGTTTGTGTAGTTTACAAAAAAAAAATTAGTTATATAAATAAAACTAGAACGGGTTAAAAAAAGATATTAAAGTTTGTATGGGGGACCAATCATTTATCAAGTTTGTAGATATAAAATTTCATAATCTTTAAAAAAATGAGACTTTCACTCGATCTGCCTGTCTGAATACCGAAAATGGAGATAGATACTATTCATCCGGGTAGATAGGATAGTTTGCGATATAAAATGAAGTAAATTTCCGAGGGCAAATAGCGCCAACATAAAAATACAATATATCCTGTATTAACGCCTGCTCTTAAAACAAGAGGTACGCACTAGAGTTTGACGCGCGGCGGAGCCGCGGGGTAAACTCTAGTATCTATATATTTTTGCTAAAAATACTATATTGTCTAATAAATATACCCACATTTCAATAAACGTATTTTACATATATGAAATAAACCATTATTGTATATTAGAACGGTAATGCGCTATTTTAAACATTTGTTATTTGGCAATACCGACCAATACTGACAGTTATAATAATTGCCACTTATATTATTTTTCTTTAAAGGAGAACATTTTTTTTTCAAATTGATTACTTTCGATTTATTTACGTATAGTGTCCATGGTTTATTAGTTTGTGCGTTACATGACTCACAGAAAATCACTATTACGTCACCCATAACAACAATTATGTCATTTGTTTCATGTGGATTTTACTGTCAAGAAATTTGTAACTTAGTAGCCGTGTAAACGTCAAAAGTAAAATACATGATTGGAAACAGTATACAAATCTATTTTATTGAACGGCTTTAATGTAGTTATCATTCATTTAGACAATTTTTTGAAGTTGCCATTTTACCTAAATAGAAGAAGTAAATGAAAAATCAAAACTAGGCTGACAAATATTTCCGGTAATTTATTGTAATTTAAATTCAACAATTTTTATTGTAATTCAGTGATACTAATGCACTTATATATTAAAATTTAGGAGTTATGAACATACAAATTGCTCAAAAAACAATACATTATACAAACAAAAAGATGTACAAAACTCTTCATTTACGTCTATTATCAAAAATCGTTATAACTACAGAATTATCAAATAGTGCTTACCAAATATTCAAGTTCCATTTTCAATACTAGCTTCCGTTGAGCCATATAGGTAGTAATAAAAGCAGTAATACAGGGACAGTAAGCAAGCAATATAAACATCGGCACATAACGACCTGCCCAATGCGCCCTGACGGACATAACCGGGGTCTGCTACAAGCAAAATTGTAAATAGTGCTCGCTACAGTTTAGTTTGCAATATTTGTGCGGTTCGTGTAAATGGAAAAAGAAAAGCATAGACCAGTATTTTAGACAGAGATTTCATCCGAAGAGTCTGGTAGGTTTGAAAATGTAAAAAGAATCTTTTTACCTCTTTATTTTATCCTCCACACATTTTAATATTGTATAAAATTATTACAGCTGGGCAGGTTTGCTGAATAATTTCTTACGCCACTTATTCTCTTCAAGCCACAACATGTTGCGAAGCGGTGGTAAATTAGATTAGGCTCCCATGGAGTAAATAATAACCATAAACAAAATTAAAACTAAATAATTAAAATGAACAAGTTGGCTATAGGCTGAATAAAACTTTAACAATACTCATTGATACTACGTCTTTGTCTTCCGTGATCACGGCTACTGAAAAGTGGCCGAAACGTTGGAAGAATAACAATCAAATAAATTACCGCGCATAAAACCGTTAAAACGTAGTTTTATTATATGTGGATTTAACCTTAATATTATATCAAATATAAATGATCAAGCTATCAGATAGAATTATTAATATTTCGGCATCTAATAAATCAGGGCACGCTGTCTCACACCGCCACACCGCCGAGAGCCCACGCGGATACAGCCCTTATCCGAAGTAAAGAAAAATACATTTTCTGTTTCAATATGTTTATCTTATATTTTTAGTTTGTTAAAAATTCTCATGTAGTCCCCGTTTATCTATACTAATAAAATAAAAAATGGGATCGTTTTGGTCTCACGACATAAGAAAGGAATAAATTGAAAATCAGCTTTCTGTCAGATATACTTTCGGCACAGCAATAAGCGTAAGCGAGTGCACATCTTGTATGATGAAAATGCGGCGTATACATTCTCAATATCTGCTACTTTTGAAGTGAAAACTTCTTTAGGCACTTTGGGCACTTTTGGTATGGGAAAGAAGTACCGAATTCGCAGTCAGATACAAAGATTTTACTTCCAACGCGCTACGGCTGGTAGTTTTTCTTAATAAAATTTAAATACATTGCTATTCTTTTAAATAGTCTTTTTGTCTTTCTTGTGCGATAGACAAAATATTAAATTATCTGAACTAAAAGTACTCTATGCATAAAGGGGGTACAACACGATATCGGAAATGCTGATGTGTGTAAGTCGGCGGGAATTAGACGTTACGACGACTGGGAATTGCCTCAGACGCGGTACGGCCTTTACAAACGTATGCTGCGCTACCATATTGTATGCCAAGAGGAAATGAGGTGGGCAAGAACGGATTATTAAACGCTTTTCCGCAAATATTTGTTGTGATACTTCGCTTTTACGCAACAGATTAAATCAAAGATTCAGCTGTGAAAATTTGAGGATTTTAATTGTTCACAGCTGAATTTCTCTAGGACACGTCTAAATCGTTTTGGAGTTTACTCCTTAAAAGTCAATTTTCACGTCCAGCTTTCGGTATGACATTTTATGAAGAGTGAAATAATATGAACGTAATTACAAATCACTGTTTTTTTTTCTTTTAAACCACCCCTGTATTATAGAGAACAAAACAATACAAAAATCATTCAAATCGGTCAGGCCGTTTATATTAATTAAAGTAATTTAAATATTAGTCAATATGTCATGTTACTGTCCACTCTTCGATATTAGCATGCATATCAAGATAAGTTTTAGCAAAACTACAATATTATATTTTTGTCAGGCACTCTGATGTTACTTAAATATTTATATACTATATATACTAATATATTTGTGAGTGTGTTTTGTGTTTATTTATGTGTATTTTCTACTGGCCAAATAGTAGTCTGTCTGTATGTATGTTTTTCTTGTAACTGCCCTTATTCGGTCGCTGTTACCGCGCACGTGCATATATTTTTAATATTTAAAGCGTAAATTCTAGCCGTGCGTCGGAGCTGACATAAAAAAGTTTTATTTTTTTATATATCGACATAGAATTCATCATGGAAACCTTTAACACCGTGCAACGGGCATGGCTTTAGTACCACAGATCGAATGAGCGGTGGGTATCCGAAGACGGACCCCCTTTGACCGAAGAGTTCAGGATTCCCAAGTAATACCAGTCTCTCTTTAAGGAGAGAGTGTTGACTGTTGAAACAGTTGAGTGTGATGTGTACATCTAACCATCGATAAGTAGGTATATCATTATCCCGCCCGCCATGGCTGTCACGCACCCGCCTAATCGTGTCACGCGCCAATGACTCGCGTTTGACGTGTTTAATTGGACACACGTTACGCGGTAATTTGCGCTAACTCGATCATAGTTAACTTGTGTAACATTTACAGTACACCAGTGCTATTTAGTAATTGTTTTATTACGCTAGTGTTACAATAATAAGTTATGTTAATACATTTAAGAAAAATAACTTTATATTTTAATATTCTATTACTGCTAAAAACATTTTTTATTTGTAATTTCATAATTTTTTGAAAAATAAAATGTATTTTGAAAGTTTTATATTGATGTAAGAAATAATTCTTCTTTTTTTATTGCATGGGCTCTGCAGACAAGTAGACGGCCCATCTCATAGAAAGCGGTTACCATCACCTATGGACATTTGTAACACCAAAAGTGCTACCAACGTGCTGCCGCTCTCTAAAGGTAGGCCTGGTCACTAATGCCGGACTACAATTAAAAGTTTTTATGGCGACATACTCTAAACCAGTTGATAGCCACCAGACGGGCAAACACTCTACCACGTGGCAAAACATCATCTTCTTCATACAACAATCACAACAAATAAGATTTACACGGGTTACACCAGCCGGTAAATAGTGAAACGCGTGATTGCGCTTTGTAACTTTCTGTAGAACATACTTTAGTATACATACGTGCATATAATGTCTGAGAGTTTTCTAGTGGCTTAGAATAGCGTTGGAATAGACATAGGAGAAGTTAACGACAATCTAGCAGCTCTTATTCCACCAGATAAATTCTAAATTTAAATGCACTGAGTGTTACTGACCTACATGTAGGATGGTGGTTGCGTAGCAACTAGTTATTGATAGATGGATTGTGAGACGAGCATTGTAATATTTCTTTACTTTATTGTGTTTAATTAATATACGAGTTTGAAGATTTGTAAATCATTTATTTAGTATCCTACATTTTTGGGGGCTCGTCCGGGATATTACAAAAATCGTTCGGGATGGGGTCAGATGGCTTGAAGACTGTGTACAATATTATGTTGAGAATTTGAAAATAGCACTTGACATTGTCATTGCTTTTCAACAATCAACTGAAATTTTATTTAATTTTAATTAACAAATTATTTTTAGTGGGAATATCCTTGCCCACATCTGGTGACCACCCTAGAACACCGTTTCTCGTAATTAGCATATATTATCAAAAATTATGACAACAAACGGGAATAATGCGGAGGCATCCGGTGAATCTACTTCCGATGTTTTTCGAGTTGGCGTTCGTCTACCACCCTTTTGGCCAGAAAACCCTGCCGTTTGGTTTGCGCAAGTCGAAAGCCACTTCGCGCTTTCTGGAATTTCAGACGACAAGACGAGATTCCACTTCGTCATCTCCCAGTTGGAACATCGTTTTGCGGCCGAGGTAACTGACATTATTGTATCACCTCCGGCGAATTCCAAATATGATACTCTTAAAACGGAGCTGGTAAAAAGACTCTGTCATTCTCGTGAAAAAGAGGTCAAGCAATTATTGACCCATGAAGAGATGGGCGACCGCCGCCCGTCGCAGTTTTTGCGTCATCTCCGACAACTAGCTGGTCCAGAGGTTCCTGAGGAATTTTTGAAGACTATATGGACGAGCCGCCTCCCCACCCACGTTCAGACTGCAATTGCTTCGCAGCCACGCGCTGATCTGAGCAGCTTAGCCGACCTTGCCGATACAGTTTTGGATATAGTCAGCTCCAATCCTCAGACTGCTGCGCTATCCCAGTCACCTGGATCCACCTTAGACGTGTTAGTTAAGCAGGTAGCGGAACTAACCAGGCGCGTTGACGCACTCACGCACACCCGCGACAACATATCGCGCTCTCGATCCGCATCTAGAGAGAGCAGGAGACAGCGAAGCCAAACAAGGTCAATGTCAAATTATAAGCGTTTTCCACTATGCTTCTACCATGCTAAATTCAAAGAAAAAGCCAGGAGGTGCATCAAGCCCTGCGACTTCGCTCAGGGAAACGCGCAGAGCAGTCGATAATGGCGACTAACGATTGCTCAGCCATAGCAGGTCGCCTATTCGTTACCGATCGTTCAAGTAAGACACAGTTTCTTGTTGATACTGGCAGCGATCTCTGTGTCTACCCTAGAAGCGCTCTACGAACAAAACGACCTTTAGCAGACTACCTACTGTATGCAGCGAATGGAAGCACTATACATACCTATGGATTTATCGACTTAAAACTAAATTTAGGACTACGTCGTGAATTTACCTGGCAGTTTGTCGTGGCAGATGTCACGAAGGCTATCATCGGCGTCGATTTCTTGTCATATTATGGCTTAATTGTCGACGTACGAAACAAACGCCTTATAGACAACACCACAACATTAACGTCAGCAGCCGTGTCAGCTTCATCATCTGCTTCGATATCTTCGGTGAAGACAATGGCAGATGATACAGCATTTCAGCATATCCTTCGCGATTTTCCTGAAATTATCCGTCCATATCCTGATACTGAACGCTCACCATCCCATAATACAGTACATCATATTAAAACAACACCAGGACCACCAGTCTTCTGTAATCCTCGAAGACTTGCTCCTGATAAGCTGAAAATAGCAAAGCAAGAATTTGAGCTTATGTTGAAGTGTGGAACTACAAGACCTTCAGACAGTCCCTGGTCATCACCGTTACACTTAGTACCTAAGAAAAACAACGGATGGCGGCCATGCGGTGACTATCGAAGACTTAATGCCCGCACTGTGCCAGATAGATACCCCATCCGTCACATTCATGACTTTGCACACGAAATCTCAGGATGCTCAGTATTTTCGACAATAGATCTTGTTAAGGCATATAACCAAATTAGAGTTGCGGAAGAGGACATATGCAAAACAGCAATTAGTACACCTTTCGGACTTTATGAATTTCCTTATATGACTTTTGGTTTAAGAAATGCAGCACAAACATTCCAAAGATTTGTAGACGAGGTTATTCGAGGATTGGACTTTTGTTACGGATACATAGACGACTTTTTGATATTTTCAAAAGATTCTGTTACACACGAGCAGCATCTCAGACAACTTTTCACTAGATTTCGAGAATACAACATTGTCATAAATATAGCAAAATGTAAATTTGGTGTACCCCAAGCTATTTTCCTTGGCTATACTGTATCTGCCGAAGGCGTAAAACCGTTAGAGACTAAAGTTCAAGCTGTGAAGAATTTTCCAGTACCAATTACAGTCAAAGAGCTGAGACGTTTTTTGGGTATGATTAACTTCTACCGACGTTTCATACCTAGAGCGGCAGAAATTCAAGCTCCTTTAAATAACTTGCTCACAGGATCAGTAAAAGGCTCGGATTCCGTCAATATTGTAGATGGCGCTCTCGAAGCTTTTGAGAAATGTAAGCAAAGTCTTTGCAATGCCACTCTTCTAGCCTACCCTGATATTCAAGCAAGACTGTCTTTAGTAACAGATGCATCAGATTTTGCTATTGGCGCAGTTCTCCAACAGTACAAAGACAACATGTGGCAACCCTTAGCATTCTTTTCTAAGAAGTTAAGCCCATCACAAAAAATGTACTCACCTTACGACAGAGAATTACTAGCCATATACCAATCTATCAAGTATTTCCGTCACATGCTTGAAGCTAGACATTTTACTGTTTTCACGGATCACAAACCAATCATCTTCGCCTTTGAAACCAGAAAGGATAATTGTACTCCTAGACAATTTAGATATCTAGATTACATATCCCAATTTACTACAGATTTACAGCACATATCAGGCAAAGATAATGTGGTAGCGGATACCCTATCGCGAGTAACAGTCGATGCATTGTCGCAACCTGTAGATTTAATAACCATCGCTGAATCGCAGACTACGGACCCAGAACTACCCCAACTTCTTACAAGCACTTCATTAAAATTAATAAAGACGCCTATTCCTGGTTCAACAGCAGATTTCTACTGTGATTACACCACCCATGTTGCACGTCCCTATATTCCGCGAGAATTAAGAAAGAGAATTTTCGACAGTCTCCATTCACTCAGCCATCCTGGAACAAATGCTACAGCTAAGTTAATATCTAAACGCTATATTTGGCCAAGTATCCAGAAAGATAGTCGCGAATGGACAAGATCGTGTCATGCCTGTCAGATTGCGAAGATAACTAGACACGTATCTTCACCTGTTGGCTCGTTTAAAATCCCTCGCGCTAGATTTTTACACGTGCACATAGATCTCGTTGGTCCATTACCAATTTCGGAAGGATTCCGCTATTGTATGACTGCAGTAGACAGGTTTACCAGATGGCCTGAAGCCATACCTCTGATTGATATAACTGCAGAAACGGTTGGTAAAGCTTTCCTATCTGGATGGATTGCAAGATTTGGATGTCCCCTAGAAATTGTAACCGACAGAGGTGCTCAATTTGAATCTGCTCTTTTCAGATTCCTGTCTAAATTTGCTGGTTATAAGCACAGAACTACCACTGCCTACCATCCGGCATGCAACGGATTGGTAGAGCGTTTCCACAGGCAATTAAAATCCGCCATTGTTTGCCACAACAATAGTTCATGGACCGAAATTATACCTCTAGTTCTTCTGGGCATTCGAAATACAATCAAGGAAGATCTCCAAGCATCGCCAGCCGAATTAGTTTACGGCGAAACTCTCAGATTACCTGGAGAGTTCTTTGAAGCCAGGTCATGTACTACAACGGACATAACAGACTTTGCAGCTAGAGTAAGAAAATTCGCAGCAACAGTCCAACCCCGTTGTACTTCGAGGCATAGCCAGAAGCCTATATTCATTTTCAAAGATCTGACAACTTCATCACATGTTTACCTGAGAGACGATTCCTTGCGTGGTGCCTTGCAACCAGTTTATACAGGCCCACATAGAGTTTTGAGCAGGAATGACAAAACCTTTAAAATTTTGGTCAATAATAAAGAAAAGACTGTATCGATAGATAGACTGAAGCCAGCCTATCTGCTAACTGAATTGCCTTCCAATATTATTCAGAGTCCTAATCAGCCTGAGGAGACTCCCGGTGTAACAGCTACACCTAACTCGCCGCCCATTGAGGAGAAGAGGACAAAATGTGGAAGAAGAGTTAGACTTCCACTACACCTTCGCCCGTAGCACGGTCTCTGGAGGGGAGTGATGTGGCGCTGGCCACAACTAATATTCGAAGAATATTAATAAAAAATAGCACTTGACATTGTCATTGCTTTTCAACAATCAACTGAAATTTTATTTAATTTTAATTAACAAATTATTTTTAGTGGGAATATCCTTGCCCACAAAACTATAAATAAGATAATAGCGAAAATTCAGTTTCATGTCAAAATTATAGTGTCCCAGTAGCTTTGGAAGCTGTAAGCAGTGAGAACTCATTAATTTTTGAAAGAGAGGAAATTAAATCTATGTTGTATTTGTTACCAAGATATGACACTTTGGCAAGAACTATAACAATTAAAAATAAGAGCAACAATCGCAGGATATTAACGGGAAAAAAAGGAAAACATATCTCAAAAACGGATAAAGTCATTGAATAAAATCAAATATAATATTTTTCGTATCAGAACATACGTTAATGATACATTTTACAAAACTTGTGTTATGTTGAAGAAAAGGACTAGTTACAGAAAGATATTTCCTAAGAAGAGTAATTTCAAAGGAAGGCGAGAAGTTAACAGAGAAGCAGATATTACCTTGAAAAGAAAAGTATGGAATAAGAGCTTGAGGAAAATAAGATTTAATATTGGAAAGAGACAGTTTCAAGATAATATGATTTTGTGTTATAAAGTCAGAAAGAAATGCTATAAACACTTAGATGGTTATTTGGATGAAGTAGAAAAATGGCCAGATGATGATGAATGACTGGATGATGTGAATGTTTTGTTTTAAATTTATATAAGAATAATTTTCAGTTTTTAATTTTCATTGAAAAATTGTTATTTGAGTTTGTTTATATGTTAGTCTAGATTGTGTTTCCTTTGTGATGATAGAATATTCTGTAAGTACGTTTAATTTTATGTTCTTGGAAGCTTATAAAATATCTGAGGACAGATATTTTATAGCATGGCCGAGTGTAGGGTGGTGGTTGCGTAGCAACTAGTTATTGATAGATGGATTGTGAGACGAGCATTGTAATATTTCTTTACTTTATTGTGTTTAATTAATATACGAGTTTGAAGATTTGTAAATCATTTATTTAGTATCCTACATTTTGTAGGATGGTGGTTGCGTAGCAACCAGTTGTTGATAGATGGATTGTCAGATGAGCATGGTAATATTTCTTTACTTTATTGTGTTTAATTAATATACGAGTTTGAAGATTTGTAAATCATTTATAAATGTAGGGTAGCAAATAAATAAAGTATCTCCCTTTAAACTGGTATAATTAAATAATAATACATAGTAAAGAAAAATTAAAACACTCGCTTGACAATCCAACCATATACAACTCGTTGCTACACAACCACCATCCTACACTGGGGGAGGATGTAACACGGAGGTTTCGTTCTTCAGCGCCAACCTCTACCAACGTTTATGAATATATGTATATAATGTCATGTCATGTAAGTGAGACTTCGCTTATGTCTGCGATAATACAAGACGTTTTCTAATTACTAAACGAATCCAAATTTATCTATAACATCTTTAATAATTAATTGTGGTAGCTTATGATATTTAAACTACTATTATAAAAAAATCGCAGCACTATAGAAGTTTTCATGAAAATTTTGCAACAAATTCTGCTGAAGTGTAAGGTAATTAAAATTAACAGACCTCATCTAACTTTAGACAGAGATATCACGTACTACCTTGATACTTATAGCACTTGGACTCACGCTCCGGTAATTCACGCATTAGCACATTCACACCCTTAGCTACAGATAAATGTAAACTAGGATATGCTTCAGAAGAAACACAGTTGTTTACAAACGTTTATCTTGTCATAGTATTTTTTTAAGTTTTCGTGACTAACACACATAATTAAAACTATGTTTTAAGTGCGGCATTTTATTGGAATTGTACTTCGACGTTAAAAATAAAGAAAATGCCTCGATTAATGCAATTAAATCGTTTTTTTAACTATGTTCTCTTTCGTGCAAAATCTAATATGTATGTTGTAGTCTTTTTAGAATTTTGGCACGAATGTAAACAGTGATATATTTAGCTGTGCAGTTTCATTGTATACAACGTATGATATTGGTTATTTCTTAGTAAAAAGTTTGTCGTATCGCAATTTGCGACTTTTCAAGCAGAATTCCGTTGCAATGGGATCAATCGTAGTCCGGAAATTTAGCCAAGGCTATGTTGTAACAAGTGATGAATATAAGATTGAACTTCAAGTCTTGTTACCATGTTATAATATTCAATACCCCATTTTTGTCTTTTTTATCTCTGGTCGTAGAGTAACAAGTACTCTACTAAGCTTTATTACATTCTGTTACAAAATTTACATACATACAACATTAGAAAAATATGAACAAATGAATATTGTATAATATTATATTTCTAGGATACATCTCTCAACAAAAATAATCATACAAGAAATTTGGTTTATATATGTTGTTGATTTTGAAATACGAATCTTTAAATATAATGTACTTGTAGTAAGTAATAGACTGAAATAAGCTGATAAAATAGAAGAACAAATTGACTTACGTTTTTCAAATAGATATTATTGGACTGCCCAAATAGTCAAACCAAATAGCAAGATCCATACTTAACAGTCCATTTAGCACTAAATATTACACAGAAACCGTCAATCTGTCAGTCTGTGAACTAATAATAGAGTAGTCTAACCAATGCGTAGATTTAGTTAAATTCTATTATTATAACTTAATTGTTAGACGTTTTAAGTAGGAGTCTAATGACATAATAAATTTCTGCTAAGTACTGCAACTGTCTCAAGCTTGGCTAAAATGTTTAAAAATTAAGCACTTGCTTTTTATTGGTTTTTTTACAGTCCCGATACCTATAAGTTAAAAGAAACCCTTACAGTATTATACTGATAGATGACTGTCTATATTTCGAGCGAAAATTAAAAATATTTTCAATATATTAAAAGTTTTTATGCCGTTTATACCGGTATGAGTTGGCCAGTTTCATATAATATTAATATTTGTCACATTTTGTACAAGCTGTTGAATGGATGGATTGATGGATCAAGTACTAACACGATAAGTGCATAAATGCAGCCTGATGGCGAATATTGAAGTTGAATCGTAATCCTTGTAACTTCAAATATTTTTTTAATACACCTAAACTTCTTCCTCTTAATTTTCTGTACATTTTGTCAGGATAAAATCAACAAAAGAGATTATATTTCATGTATCGTTTATGACGTGCGAAATCTAGATTATTAAACACTATCGGTGCCAAAGATTTTCTTCAATATTTTCATTTAAAATCTCAACATACTTCATCTACCCCATGGCACCTAATTCGCAAGGGTGCAGTAAACGGGGCTCGTGTAATTAACACGACAACGTATAATTCACGGACCGGCAAAACGAGAAAATTTTAATACGCAAATGAAATAATTCCTCAGATTGATGACGCGGATTTTTCGCTTCGCACGTTTTTTTCTCGAACAACGATTTTTTTGTAACCGAATTGAATTTTTAATTATGTTTTACGGGCTCGCGATTCGCAATTTGCCGGATTAACTGCTTTCAGGTTGTTACGTAGAAACTCGTTGGTTTTATTGCTAGCGCTATTTAATGGATTGTCTTTTTTTTTAAACGGCAAAGATTTTATTTTTTATTATAAGAATGAAATATATTTTTATTAATTTAAATAAAAAAGCTAAGATTTTATTCTTTTTCCATGGATTTATTAACGAATGAATGAAATGATTGAATGAAATGATTATTTGGTTGAACATGACATGAAATTATTTTTGGTTTTGTCTATAATTAAATTTCATAGAACAAAATGTAAATAAATATAATGTTGGATTTGTCTGGAAGAGATTGCCTTTTAGTGATAAGACCGCCCTTTGTACATAATTATATATAGTTTTAGTTTGTAAGTTCATTTTTGTATTGGTGTATGTGTATCTATAAATTTGCGTTCCTGATTTTATTTAAATAACATTATCAAATTGGCTTTCTCATTAACAGCTTAGTTACACAATTTTAATATATTTTATTATTATACTTATGGGAAGACAAAGCGAAACAAATTTTATTGTTAGTTGTGTGATAGGTTGTAATAAATTAATAATAATAATAAAAATTCAATACTAGGTCTAGAGAGGAAAAATTAATTAAAAATTGATAGAGGATTTTAGTGCAATAATTAGCCACAAAGCAAACAGACAACTGAGTAATCGAAACATCTTCTTATATAAAGCATTTTTACTAGGCAAACTAATTCGTATGAAACTAACTACAAGCCAAATACACTAATAACCCTACATTAATGTATTTAATAATTAAGATAAAGTTCACACTCGTGCAAACTTGTCCAACACTTCCCTTGTATACTCAAAATTTGGACATCGTTATAACAAAACAAACTTTGAAACACCGTGTTCATTATACGCTTATACAAAATTTCTGTAACGCCACAGTATGCTGAAACTTATAGTAAATCTCCTCATGAAACTCGCAGTTTACAAATTTTCATATGGATTAAATTTAGACTGTGACATAAGCTGCTCTAAAGGGTAGCGTACACAGAAGGTGGTTTTAAAATGATATGCATTCCATTTATAAACAGCGAGACGAGCTCGACCCTGCAAACAACCTCCCTCTGGTACCAAACTTTCCGTCCACCTAGCGACAATATTTGAAAGTTATTTCAACATTCACAACCCTCATAGGCGTCGTTAAAATTTTCCCTTCCACCTTATTCATAATACAGATACATAGCTCGTCTCTTTCACTCCATAATATAAAATTATATGAAAGAAAGGGTGGGAAATATTTACAAACTGACATGTTTGAATTAACGGTGGTCGGCTCATGATAATTTACATATTTAGGTGAAATTAACCTCGCCGTGTTAAATTTTATTATGAATATTAATAGGCTTACGTATGTGGGGAAACGTATTATATTATTCGGGTGAGTGGAGACTCATCTTTATGGCACAGATTTTGATTACATATTACAATTATGTTTTGTGACATAAAGAACAACAATATAAATATCAAATAAAAGCCTTTCATAAAAAAAAAATTATAATTTAATTACGTTATTTACTGTCCACATTAGTCAGACACTTTCGTAATTAGAATTTTTACCATGTCATTTTATCGCATATCCCATGATAACTATTCCATTGTAGAACATAAAAAGTATGCAACGTTAATTCTCAATATAAAATTAAATAATAATAGCAATATGTACTAACTTTTATAATAATTGGTTAAATATTAAAGTCAAGAAAAAGAAACATAAACATTCATACGAAACCACTTATTAGATTTACAGAAATAATAATAATGCACTTCTCTTCTTTTTTTTTTCATAAAAATGGCTGCGCAATTGTGTGTATAGGTATAGCCAATGTCAAGCATTTGTGACTATTAATATTTTAGAATAATCATCAAACAAAAGTCTCAACCAATTTATAGATAGATAGAAAATACTTTATTGTTCACCACATACACCTAAAGTAAATCATTTACAGTCATCGTGTCAAGGCTGGAACAAAAGGCGGCCTTATCGCTTTACAGCGATCTCTTCCAGGCAACCCGGGCTGTGGATTGTTCGAAAGGAATCGAGAGTGTATGACGGTGGTGTGCAAATCAAATACATGTAATTAATAAGATACATAGATATTACACAATACATATAATTAAGAAAAAGAAAAAGAAAATAGACAATAACACAGATTAATTTTATATATATCCAAATATATACATTATTAATATGTGTATAGCAACAACAATATATATACAATATTAATAAATATATTAACAAATTAAAATACGTACAATTTGATATGAAATATTAATTAAAGTGAAAGATATTATTCTCTTACTCATTTTTTTAAAGTGGGGGGTGATTTTGCATGTCGTATGTATTTTATAGGTCTTTAACTAACGTCCAATAAGAAAATTATTGTGGCAGTTCGTAAATCATAAAATTTTGGATCTAAACAATAATTGAGATTCTTAATAAATACAGAATTCTTCATTAAAGGCCGGTTTTTCAATCATTAGATAAAAGTTATCAACCAAATAAAATATAAACTGACTAGATCCAAAAATGAAACATTTCAACTGTTTTATTCATGCAACTGTCATTTTTACTTTTCCCATGTCGTGTATTATTCTTATGAATAACTTTTATCTGGTGATTGTAAAATCGGCCCTAAAACAATTAAAATTGTATAACTATTTTTGACTTTTAAAATTTCGAAATAAAACAATACAGCAAAAAACGCCCATAGCATATTAAAGTATAGATTCATCATTCATACATATTTATACAACATTCAAAAATCCGTGTTTACTGTTGGCTTAAAAGATAACTCGAGGCAAAATTCACAAACGTTAACTTGACTCGGGGCTTATTTGGTTATCTAATAAAATATTATGAGTCTTGACAAGTGCCTCGGTGCTGCCCCCCTGCGGCCTCTGCTTCTTACCTTTTTTCGGTTATGGCCCGGTAAGCATCCAACATCTTTTATGTAACGAAGCAAAGTAAATATCTGTTAGGGAAATGAAGGGAGGAGCGACCATTTACGAAGGCATATTTTTAGAATTTTTTTATTCGACAGATGACTTAGGTTATAACAAATTCTAAAAAAAATACATATAAAAGAGCAAGGTGATAAAATATTGCAATTATCAAGTCGCGAAAACTTAATAAAATACTATAAGTACTGTAATCTTACAATACTTTTAAAATAACAGTGTAAAATAACTTTAATTGCCATCTAAACAGTAATTAATATGCATAAGAATCAAGAAGGAGGACGTCCTAGGAAACTACGATGTTTTGTAAGATATAAAAACTTCTCAGTGCATTTGCTTGTCATCTACCCTATTAATAGTCTAAGCAACGAATACAAAAAGGCCGAATAGGGGAAACATTTTTCTTATTGTAGAAAATTTTATGTAGATTAATTTAGTTATAGACTATAGTTTTTGAGTTATTCACAAAAAAGTGAAAAGAGGGACCTTTATGCCCTCCCCCCCTTCCCTTAGCTCCACCCCTACCCATCAGTACTTTTAGTATGTTATTCAGGACACCTTCCTATACGACTGTGCCAAAATTCGCTTCCAAACTAAATTTTCCCCTATTTTTGCCTCGTTGACTGGAGTATAAGAGGAATGACAGACGACAATATTAAATAAGATGGCATTGTGGTCAACAATCCACGATACTTATAGTTTTGAGTGATATTTTGCAACAATTTCAATAACATTTTTATACACAAAACGTAGTTTATAGAGTAAATTTTGCTATTTCTTATACATTTCAATTCGCTTTAAGTATAGAAATTGATTTGTTCCATTTGTGAAAGCTTTTATTGTTCCAAAAGTCGCTAGAATATAAAATCTATTATTATCCAAAGGTTTTATAATATGTATTGTTTTTGTTTTTTGTCAAAGAAGCAAGTGAGGTGTGTAAGAATAAGCCTAAATGGCGCTCTGTTGTTCGTGCCTACCCCGCAAGGGAACTGGCGTGAAGTTATGTATGTATGTATTGTTTTTATGTAATAGACTTGTATAAATTAAATTATTAAACAATAAAAATGATTACTTTCTATGTAACTAGGCTTTTGCAATAAAAAACTGAATTAATTTAATCTCTTTTTTTTTCTAAAAATATCAAACAATTGGACTCGACTCAGAAATGAATGATATCTCAAGATTCAGCCAAGTTGTATACAATTTAATACACTTATAAGGAAATATGTATGATTCGTAATTAAATTACTGAATCAAACTACCTTTGTAAACTAAGATACAAAAGTAAACCAATTCAATGTGCGGGTCATGTTGACCCCTGCAAAATTAAACAACGTACAGGAAAAGTCCTTACGGCCAGCAATAATTTGGAGGGCGGGAAAAAATTGTGAGGGGATTTAAATTTAATTTTCGAAGTGGAACGAAGTGAAATATTCCCAACGGCAGTTCCAAGTTCGAAAGTAACAATAATGTCTTTTAAAAGTCACCGTTGAAGAAAAAGTAAAATTAGATTTTTTACTTTTTTAACGTTCAAACAATGGTATCACAAGTTATACAAACAGTCATTTTTATCATCGTGGGAATAGTTAAAGGACCTTGATTTGCATTTTTTCAATATTAAAACATTTCGCTGATGATTTTTAGTCACATAACAAATATCTACGTGTCCTGTACAACTGTTTTAATTTTCCAGAAGATTCTTCGTGATAAGGTTTATTCTGAAATATATATGGAAAGTTAATCGATATTTCTCTATACTCAATAAATGTATGTAATGCGCAGGTGGACATTGTGATTACATCTGCAGTCAGCAACTGGACCGGTTAGCGTGAGGAGGCAGCGGCCGTCGTATACCCGTAGCCCTGGCATAAGGCGCAAGACGGAACACCCAGGGGTTTTAGTAGGTATCCCTAACTGACGAGTCATAGTAGTTGCAGTTGCATAGCATTGCACCAGTTCTGACTGGGCATGCTAGTGCCACCCCGACCTGGTGAATCCCACTCACGGGTCGCGAACTATCCCCCCAAGCTTCTGTGCTCGTCGCGGCTTATGGTCCTCAATCGGATTTCTCCTGGCTAAAAAATAAATAAAAAAAGGGCGACAGCGGCGGCACGGCGCGTCGGCCGGTCTCACACATCACACATCACTTGCAATCAAGAGTCGATCGTTCCTCACACGTCAACGTGCGCGCACCATACGTACTTCAATTTGTATTATAATAGTAGTCGTGCAATAAACATATATATCTATGTAAACCGTTCATCAATCAGCATCAAGCATCAATATACAGTCCACCAAAGCACAACCTGAATCTTAACAGAATAAGACCTTTACACTTACTGACCACATAAACATTTTATACATCTCAAGGAAGATACAGTAAAATTTCGAAAACAAATATCATAGGAAAATAAGACACCAAGATACTTTTGATGTATTTTTAGTTTGGGCTAATCTATTAACCATTACTGAAACCTCACAAACGATCTACGTAGAGCGTTATAGTCTTTAATATTATTTTGAATAGAACCAGCACTGACCAGGGCACACAAAATATTATCTTTTATAAAATTCATATTACTTACATTAAGGAGATTAATCTTTGTAGACTTGTTTTTTATTAGAGACCTAGTATAGGCTGTCTACACCAATGGCGTAGGCGATGCAACACTTTATACTTTCCATGTTCTACGGTGAGTAAGTGGTGATGGTGATGTTGCTGTATTCCAGTGTATAGCCATGTTAGTATCATGCTATGCTACCCTCTTTAACAAAAGTAGTTAGTTTAATTTTCACCTGGCTTTTACCCAGAGTACTGCGGTATACAACAAATAATAAAATTTTGAATTACTTTACTTTCAATTTAATTAAATATTGTAGCGTATAGAGACAGAGCTCGAAAAGGTCCCTATCTGTGGGACGCGACAGGCGACTTGTACTTGATAATTAACAGTTGCTCCTT
Organism: Dendrolimus kikuchii; assembly: GCA_019925095.2. NCBI lineage: Eukaryota > Metazoa > Arthropoda > Insecta > Lepidoptera > Lasiocampidae > Dendrolimus > Dendrolimus kikuchii. Next base: position 15,468,731 of record CM034388.1, on the reverse strand, counting down.
AGGGAAGACCCGGGTCCAGCCGACGCAATACATTATATTCCAGATGACAACCACGCACTGAGGGGTCGCACTTTTGAAGGATTATTACATTCTAAACTCGGAATTGGACATGTTATTTTGATATATGTTTGCGTACAGAAGTTTGTTTAGTTACCTAGTTTGATATACCTAGTACACACAGTGAACTTTGTTCTTGAAATATATATTAATTATCGTACAACAATTATGGAATAGGGATTCTGCTTAGTATGCAAAATTTGGGAGAATCACCTGAGCGCAGCATCGTCCGCAAGCACATTTTTGATATAATGCGTGCTAGCTCATTCATTTTCACTACCATATTATTAATTAATACTCATTATTGTTATCAAAAAGGCACTTGAAACGGAAAAAATCAGGATTAAAAAACATCTGGTTGCGGCTACTGATGCTCGCGGTAGATTCACCTAAATATGGATTACGACTTCTGCAAATTGCTACAACAAAATTCTTTGTAAAATTGTAATTTCAACACGATAAATTCATAACGTGAAAGTTAGTTTGTTTTATTGTATTTGTTTATTCTCTCATTATTGCCGTCGGCATACGTCGAATTTCATTAATTTGCTATATCGTACATTAGGGACCGGAAATGAACGTAGCATACTTTTCATCCTGGAAAAGTCGTGAAATTCATAGTCGAAGTCTTCTAGCGAAGTCGCGTGAGATGTCCTGGTAATATGTATGCGGTATTAGTTAGCAATAATTAATTATATAGAGTTCTGTATGATATATTTAAGTTTAGATTTAAAAATTTAATTATAACAGCGTAAAAGCTACATTGAAAAATGCATGTTTCCCATGAGTCGATATTTGGCCACATACTTGGCCTATAACATTGATTTACCTATTATTTGTATTGTAGTACCGTTAGCATTGGAAATCAATAAATTCTAGTTCTATGGTTTTTGTTTTTTTTTATTGTAGTATAGGTTCGCGTTTGACCACAATCTTGCCTTATGTGGGGCGAAGAAATGGTCTAGGATGGAGCACGCTTGCCTAGAAGGTACCTATTCACACGTGACTTGAAGACACCCAGGTTATATGTATCCGGAAAGACAGACTCCGGCAATGAGTTCCACTCCTTTGCGGCGCGTATGATGAAGCTAGATGCAAAGCGCTTCGTTCTAATAGGTGGAATATCCACCATATATCGATGCCGCATGCCGGTTCGTCTGGTTGTCCGATGATGGAAGGGAGATGGCGGGATCAGATTGAAGAGCTCAGCTGCTCAGGTTCTGTAGTAGATATCGTTTTTACCAACTAGACTTTTGACTATTTACATTTTGTTGTTTGTAGTTCTGCGTTGGTGTACAATAAAAGGTAATTTACGTATTTGTTACTCGAAAGTGAATCGAAAATGCTAATTGGTTTCACGAATGATAGTGACATTAAATGCCATGACTATAATCGAACATTATATTCCGGAGCCTAAAATAATAATGAACATCTTTAAGTTACGACATAAGATGTAGGTGTTATGATTTTCATACTTTATTGCTCGCAAAGTTTTTACGATGAACGAAATCGCAGAATTAAGCTGTGATTAATTCGTTAATATTTAATCATTCAAGATACTTGTAATGGAATAACTTTGAGATCAATTATAGAGTATAACATACAATAAATAAATTTAACTTTAACGCATTTGAGTAGTTCAAAGTAAATTCTATACTTACTTTAATAGAACAATGAACATTTTTGTGCTTTTAAATTCCCTTATTTTTATTGTTATTATAATTTTGTCCGTATTTTTTTTATAAAAAAGAGGTATCCGTAAGATGCACTACTTGTGCATTAAAAAAAAACCCTTTCGCGCTTATACATCAGCCAAGATATAATAGTATTTCATGTAATGAATTGGTTTTTAATTGTATTTTTGGTTTACAGAATCGACTAGTTGAAGTCAATGCGGTTGAAACTATTGAAACATTATATTATTGGTAAATTTTAATTAAGTATGCCTGAAAACTGCAGTTATCTTTAATCCTTTTGATTGGTTTTAATTTATTGTGTAAATTACTCAAACTTCTGTGACAGCAAACAAAAAAACGGCGAGAAAAATGGGCAGGACAAATATGTAAACACAACACGCCTGACGAATGCTGCCAAAGCAGTATTATGTGAATTATTATCGGCAGCGCGAGTAGCAGCAACAGAATGTAGAGGAGGCATAATAAAACAATCGTGTAATAAATACGAGTAAAGAACAAAGAAATTAGTCCTACATCACATATCCCAATACGCACGGCAGCTAAATCTTGTCTGACATTTTTATAAGAGCTTCTTCACCCCCATTGCTTAGCTTGAATTACGAATTATGGTATGGATAGCAAATGAATTGGAATATCACTAATATTTTTCTGTTTTGTCAAACTTTGATGTTTCGGTTAATATTAAGAAGCACCTACAACTGAAAAGTTGTAGTTTAAAGAAAGCTTATAGCTACGAAACTTAATACAAGAAGAAGACTCCATGATAAAGAAGTGAAAAGTTATTTTTAAAGATAAACACAAATACATATTTAATTTTTCTCTAACTGAATTTTATATACCAATCATGCGTTAAAAAAAAATATATCATATTTTGTCGGCGCATATTTTAATACCTAATACTCACTAATATTTAATATATTAGTGAGTATTAGGTATTATTATAATTATTTATTATAATTAACTGTATTCTTTAGCATCCATGAGTGCCATTTCAGTAAAAGTATAGTAATGAATGAATATTTGAGTTTCCTTCATGTATTTACAATTTTGTTGGATAATAACAATAAACTTATCAATGCGCAACATATGGTTTTATTATAACTATGTAATGTGTACAAAGAGTATAAATAAAAAACAAATACAAAAATATCTTTAATTTCCACTAAACAAATCAGCTGTTAGATTTTTGTTGCAGTTTTTTTTAAAGTAAACTCGTCCTGTTTTAGTAGTGTATTTGTCATCATCCTTAGAATGCCTCAGAACATATGTGTGTATGCTCAGACGGTAGCCACGCTCTTTAGCTGCAATTCGTTTGAATACATTTAATCCATTACTTTTGCGTTTTACGGTCCTACCGACGAAACCTTTAAATTCAAACACATCATAATAAAATAACACGTCATTATATAAAACCCGACCGTTCGATTTGCGTAGTCGGATAAATTGTGCACTTCATAAAACAACTTATGGAAATTAAAATAGTTTCACTGTCTGTAAACATTAGTTACGAATACATCAACACTGTAGTTTATCTTATCTTCGTAGGCACGAATTTGGTACTCTATGAAATTCGCCTGAATATGACCACAGCGATGACGCGTCGAGACGAGTTAAAATGGATAAAATCTAATTTAAATAAGATATTTTATCAAGAATACCTAACTTTATCGGTGAAAAGTCACCACTTGACATTTATTTGAGTTTCTTCAGTGGTTTGAACAGTACCTTAGTACACATGAAGGCATTTTTTTCTTACAAATAACACTATCAATATATCTAAAAAAAATAGCGACCTGTTAAAGATAGATTAACTTGTTGACGGTACGATAGCCGCGCACATCCGTTCCGTTCGTTACTTGTGTTTTTCACACAAGTTTTATGTGCTATTATTTGCAACGAGGTATAAAAGTAACCCCGGTACAGTTTATGGCGTACACTGGCCAGACTAATCCCGGGAACATAAAGCCGGTAGAACAACCCCTTTATGTTGTATTCGACAGTAAAATCTTAGACTTATGTATTGTTTATGTACTTTAGTGTCCCATCACTAGCACGTATCACTTTAGTTATCTGATGGGACATGTGTAAGGTCAGTAGGTATATATTATTGAATAACAGTACCTAATTAGAATGAGTTTTTAGCAGAAAGCTGAAGGATTTTGCTCTAGAGTTAATAAATTGTATAATATTAGTAACAAAATGATATGTAGTTGATCTTACAACTACTGGTCATTTTTTTTAATTTGACGGTTTATAAGTAGAAATTGGGTGTTTGACTTGAAAATCTTAACTGTTCAATGAACTATTCCTTTTTGATGTACCACAAAAATTCCCTAGTATGGTATCTATCAACAACCTACAGTCAGATTGAAGCTTCTGATAAGTACTGTAACAGTTTCATAATATGGACAGTTAAATGTTTGAGTATTGATTAAGTACATTGTCCTAATCATGTGAAACCATATTTAAAAGAAAGTGAACTAAGCGTGTGTCAATTTTATAATGGCATACGCATCTCAATTTAGCATATCACAACTAAAATACATTTAAAGAATAAATAAATAGTAATATTATGTGTACTTCAACTGATTTAAATCAAAGAAAGAGGGATTTTTCTCCTATATCAATTTGGATTTTTTTCTTATATATATCAATTCTGTTTAAATAGTACTTCAATTTGATTTTATGTAGGTATACATAGGTAGGGGTCGAAAATATTTCAACGGTATATAACAGATTGATGACAGTAGTTTATTCATAAACATAGAATTGAATTAATAAGCCAATTTTAGTCAAAATAATATACTTTGACGGTGCTAAAAGAAGGAAAGACCTGACATAATTTCTCACAGAGCTCCAATTAAAGAAGCAACTTTAAATTTGCTTAACCGGTTTGGTAATTGATCAAGTATATTGTATGTTAAGAGATTTGATGATATTATAAAAAAGATGTTGTTACTCTCAAATATATTTTAACAGTCAGAACGAATAGTACATAAGAAAGTTACTGAACTAAATGAAAAAATTAAAAGGAGGCGTATTCTGAAATGCGATCGTAACGTTGTAACAATCGGCTTTATGCGATGCGAAGTGATTTCGGCTCGTGACGCGCTCGTGAAACTCTCAGAATGAGTCGCACCGTGATTGCGTGAAATTTTCATCGTACATTGCGGCGAACGTAAATGTGGCTTAACGTTTATCGGCGGACGTGGCGACGGAATTAGCGCTGAATTTGGAAGGCCTTGCTTGAATTTCAATTTAGGTGTTCAAGTATAATTGAAGTTTAAATTTGGGAAGATTGGATTAGGCTTTTCCATTTACAGAATGAAAATATAGCATTCCGTTTTCTGTTCGTTCTAAATTAAAATTCTTGGTCTCTATACAGCACCTACTTTAGAGGAAATCAAATGAAATACGATCAATTTTCTGTGAAGGTAATTTATTTATTTTATTCTCCACAAAATATAAACAATAAAGAATGGGAAAAAATCTTAACTATATATAGAAAAGCCGGGAGCTAGTAAAAAAAAAAACTTGTCATTATGGCACTCCTGCTCCTCACGTCTAATTTAAAAACCCACAGTAGCCGACATTAATGTATATAAAATATGCAATAATATAGGTTATATATGAATTAAATGAGCGTGTACCCGTAGTGTGGTATATATATATATATATATATATATATATATATATATATATATATATATACCACACTACATAATATATACAATTCATTGGTCAAACCCATATGCACCCTCACTACGGGTACACGCTTATTTAATTCATATATATATATTATAAGAATAAGTTAACTAATTACTTAAAAATAAACTAAATTATAAATAAATTCATATAAAGAATGTAACAAATCGCTGCTAGGGGGAAGCGTGCCCAGAAGACTGGCTCCATTGCGACGCTGTATGGCAATGCTCAAAGAGTTTCTTACAAATTTCTTTGAAGAAGCCCTTTGCCGATGGACCCCACGGACTTAACGTTTCAACTCCAAACAGCACAAATATATAACCCCTTCCTAGGGTTCCATATTTGCGCCGTTTGAGATTTTCAGCTATTGAAGCAGCGTTGCCAGCCCCTGACTTAGTCACTAGAAGATGTGATGCCGCCAGAGTGTCAACGCATGTCGCGTCCCACACAAGCGGCCTTCCCATCTTCCAAGGAATAAGTGACATTCCATCCGGCCTCTTGCCATCGTCGCGCACCAAGCCATTTGGCTCTAGGATGGCTGGTACGCCAACGCTGCCAAGAGCTTGGCGGATGATGTCATTGAGGCTGGCATGGCGAGATCCTAGGCTAACACCACATAGTGTTGGCCGAGGATAGACACGATAATCCGTGGTGTCCATACGGATCCACCATAGTTCCACTCTGGCAGCAGTGTAATACGCAACATGGAGCCCCCAGGCGAAGGCTAGTTACCTATATACCTACATATGCAAGAAGATTTTGATGCTAATGCTGATATGAGACGCATCAATCTAATTCAATTAATTTGGTTGAAACGCACAGAATTGAGTGAACACGACGGTATTCAATGACATTGAATGATTCAAATTTATGTTTATATGGATCATTTTGATTGATTCATCCAAATTGAAAGATAGAATAAATAGTCTAATATTGGCTTTAGTGCGCGTATTGCCAATAACATAACATCATAAACATTTACACGTGTCATAGCCAGAGCACACTCACTCAGGGCAATCCAAAAGCCATTTGCCGATATAAATAAAACCAGTCTCACGTGCCCCATACCTTTCAATTTTCTAGTATGCACCTACAATATTCCCGAGCCTGTACTAAACAACTGTCATTTTATTTTATCGCTGGGCTTCCACGTAAAGTCGCGCTCTAGTGATAAATTTTAATGTTGAGAGCGAAATATTGTTGCGTGGCAGCGTGATAGGGGTATCTACGGTAAACAAACATAAGCATAGAAGTAACATTATTACTAAATAAAGAATTGGTATAAGTATATTTTATCCGTGCAGGAACCGAGAAAGAATACAATTGCCTGCGGCCGGGCGGCCTGTCGTAAGAGGCGACAAAACAACCTACAGCCAGGTGGTAGGGCATTTGCCCGACTGGATGGCTACCACCCCTGCTCTAAAGTATGCCGCCATAACAACCTTGAATTGTGTTCCGGCATTAGTGACCAGGTTCCAGTCTCCCTTAAGAGAGCAGCAGCGCATTTGTAGCATCTTTGTTGTTGCAAATGTCCATAGGCGATGGTAACCGCTCTCCATCAAGTGGGCCGTCTGCCTGTCTGCTGAACTCATGCAATAAAAAAAAAAAAAAAAAAAACAACCTTGAGTTGTGTTCCGGCATTAGTGAGCAGGACCCAGTATCCCTTAAGAGAGCAGCAGCGCATTTGTAGCACCTTTGGTGTGGCAAATGTCCATAGGCGATAGTAACCGCTTTTCATCAAGTGGGCCGTCTACCTGTCTGCAGAACTCATGCAATAAATATATATATATATATATATATATATATATATATATATATATATATATATATATATATATATATATATATATATATATATATAACAGTAACAGGGAGGTTTTATTCTTCAGGACTGATCTCCGCCCGCTTAAATATTATAGTTTCTTAATATTAAATACAACTTTCAAAATACATGTGTATCCGAAATAATCTTATCTTGTAGTAGTTCACAAATTTAAGCTACTAAACATATATATTATATAGAGTTAGATACAGCTATTTTCTTCAAAATTCAAAGCTTTAGGTCATGAGGGACCCATAAAATTATTCAAGTCACAAAAGTTAACGTAACCCATTGTGAAGAGTTTTCTTTTTTTTTACAAAATCCAGGAACATTCAAACTCCTTGTCGGTGGTCTCAGGAGATCGGGAGTAAAAAATTAACTCGCAAAAAGAGCTGAACAAAGTTTTTAAATGTCCCCTTCCTTTGGCAGAGTAAACATTTTACGTTCACTTAAAAATTTGTGGCTGTAGATTTAAAAAAAAACCTTTTGTACAGTTAGAAGGTTCATTGTGTAGGTTCATATTTGGATTATTCTCATAAAGTTGAAAGAGTGGTAGCTTAATGGGTAACACTCTCGAGTCTCTTGCAAATAAAAAGAAACGTGGGTCACAATCCTACCTGTGAATCATGCGCTATTAAGGCAGATTCTGGCTTAATATGCATATTATTAGATACCACGTACTAACAGTGAAAAAAAACACTATGATCTGTTGCGTCTAGATTCATCCACTAATTTATGCGTCTGTGGGCCTGCGTCACTCCATACAACGGGGTAACCACCGTAGATGCACCACTCATCTTATTTCAACCTCCACTGATGTAAACTGAACATCGAGATAACTGATCCATGAAATCTATTAACCAGTACGCCAAGGCCACTATACCAGACACTCTTGTCCAATAAGAGTGACGGATATATTGTATACTAACGGGATAGGCACAAACCCAGCAATTTAGGGTATATGGATTGATATTATATTATAGACATTTCAGTTAATTGTCATTCATACAAATTTTACTGGTGGTGATAGTGATGCTGCTATTTCTTCCATCAAACAGTTTTGCTACGTTCTCGAAAGTACAACAGACGTAGGCAGAGAATTTTCTGACACCGAGAAAAACGACACTTTTTGATATATCGCTGCAGTAGCGAAGCCGAATCGGCGTGCTCCGTATACGCGGTACCGAACGCTTACGTTCCTGATTCGCTCGATATCGGTGCAGGAGCTCGAGCACCAATATCGAGAGAATCAGTGAACGTTCATACAAACACTATAGGCGCCCAAGAAGCTTTTGGTTATGCGTATACCGATACTGTACGAATATATCAGAAAGCTTGAATAACAAATATCTTAAGATGAGTAACACATATATGACAGAAGCCTAAATTGTTATAGACGACAATGTCCACAGGAGGTGATGATTGGACTCATGCTTGTTTGTTTATCTTTCTCACATAAAAAAAGCGTAAGTTTTTTTCGGAAGATGATTTTTCTAAAGTTTTAAGTGTGTACGATCAGAATTCGCAACTAACCCACCCGCAGCGGTTAATTCATGTTGAATTCATTAAGTTCGGAGGTGCCTTAACTAGGTGTCTTGATAATTTAATCCTGGCAGGATTGCCCAATTAAAATGTTGCCAACGACTTTTTAAATATTCACCATTTCATCCGTGGAAGGGTTTAGGCCCAAAAATTGGGTAAAATTTGTCACTCCAGGGAGAATTTCTGTTCGAACGTAATGACATTTTAGGTGTCGATTTGTAAAAGTTTGCTCGTAAAATTCCACGGGAAGGCTTAAGGTTGTCAAAACTGATTCGCGAAAGTTTTCTGAATGATTTGATATTGAATACATTATTCAGGATTATGTGATTTAAAGCGAACAAGCGAATCATAGTGGATAATGATATGATGGAAAATGACCCAATAAAACAGTTTTACAGTTCATTGTCTTAAACTCATAATTTAGCTTTCCTGTAGATAAAGGAGACGGATACACTTCTACATTATTGGGCTTAGATTATAAAAAAATGAGAGTGTCTTTAACATTTATTTTTATTATGTTGAAATTTTTGTAATTATAATGGGTTTAATTATTTTGAATGAAATAATTGTGTGATATATTTTCGTATTATTAATTGGTGAAATTCATTTACATGAATCGGTTATGATAATTATTTCTTACCTTATTTTTAAGATTTCTTGCCTTCAAAATAGAATTTAAGGCTAACGTTTTCCATTTTGTAATAGAAAAATATAACGCCTTTTTTAAACCGCATATTTTTTCTAAACTGATTATATTTCTTTGGCCCGAAAGCCCATATTTCCTTTTGTAGTTGTAGTAAAACGATTCTCAGATAGTTATTTTTTAGAATAAATCAGTCAAAAATCAAAAAGAAAAGTCTTATGACTGCTTCAACGAAAAAAATAAAAATATAAAAAAGTGGGATGATTTTGTACATGTGGCGCCATCTACTCATGTACAGTTTAAAAGTTTTCAAAGTTAAATATACATTTCTTACCGAATAATATGGAAAAAGAACGTAGCTGTTTCCTTCGTGGGTTTCTATTGGAGTATAAGCCGCAGAGTTATTTTTTGCGCATTCTTCTATGTTGCTATTCAATTAACTATCTAATACCTCCTTAAAAAAAATCACGAGATTTCTTTTACCAACAAGAGTAAATAAAGAACCTTATTGTTTAGATATCAGACATTTAAATCGTATCTAAAACTATATTTATATAAATTTAAACCAGGTTTCATAAGCCTCGGTAGCGCAGTAGGCAGCGCGTAAGTCTCATAATATTAAGGTCGTGAGTTCGATCCTCACCCGGGGCATAGTTTTTTTCCATGAACAAACATTTAAAACCACAACAAAGCTGTCCTTCCCAGTACTAGAATTTACTATTTTAATTAGAACGCTAGAATTATAAGTTCGCTTTGTGTCGTTACTTTGTGCCACAATATCTAACATCAAATTTTATGGATTGTGGTGTTTGTCGTCGCACAAACTAATAATAATATGAGAGTCTCGTATGTGATTTAAGTAACTTCTTAAAATGACGATTTTTTTCGTAAAATAACAATTTTATAATCATTTTTATATTAATCTTCGGTTCACTTCCCTGAGTGCAACAGGAATACTCTTAAAATACTAAAAAAACTTATAATATATTATCTATTTTAGTGCAATGTGATATAAATAACAAAATTTATTTTTAAAATATTTTACTTCTTGTGATTATTATGATGACTAGCGACATCTAACGTGTAGCGACAAAAAATAAAAGAAAATCTCTGCTCCTGCCCTCTACAATTCTTATTATGAACTAAATTGTACATAAACAAAATAGCTTCTACTTTAACCCAAAATCATAGATGGAATAACTTTATTTCATTGTTTTGTTGATTTTATTTTATTGTTCCATATCAGCATGGAAGAAGAATTATTTCATATCAGCATATATCAGTCACCAATTTGAAATTTTATTTCAAAATATGTTTTAAATACTAAAACGTTTTAAAATTGTAAGAAGTGATTATTATGCAATAGAGCGCTGATGCGTAGAACAACAGTAATTTAGAATTTAGGTTTTGAACCTCAGGTATTTCAAAATTATTTTGTTACTGGACCTCTAAGCTGACATCTAGTGATGTTACGATAAACTAATTTATACGCTAACAGCTCATCACGAATACTCTTGAAGAGGACTAAGTAGTTTTGGTTTGGAATCATAGATGGCATTATTTTATATAATCGTGTTGAAAAAATTAACGATGAAATAAAAATATGGGGATTTAAATTTTATTCGCAATAATTAATAACTTGTCAGCATGGTATTTCAAGTATCGAACCCGGATAAAGCAATAAGTAAATATCAATTTAAATATTTTCAAATTAATCATATTGCCGGCGCCGTGACGGCAATTCAAAAAATTGATAATAAAAACAATCAAATACGACACGTGACATTATACTAATTTACTATACCTATAGAATACATTTAATTGTCGATTTTAGTGGACCCGTAGTAATAAAAATATGTTCAAATCTTCAGTATTTGGTTACGTCATAACTTAACAATGATAATCTCAATAAAAAATTATTTTCAAATGAAGGTTCTGTAGACAGTAAATTATCACCTAAACTTAATATAAGGCTTTTGTAGTGAAACTTCTTTAGAATCGTTGTGATTTGAAACTCGATGAAACGAAAAAAGCGACACTAAAAAGAGAAATTTAATCATTTAGACACTATAATCATAAAGACAGAGATGAAAATATATAGAAGTTTTGAAGTTAATAAATCAAATCAAAACTAAAGCATTTGTTTCCTATTTTAGTTATCATAAGCCTCTCCTGTCGTTTGTTCAAAGTGAAAACATGGAATCTGAATAATTTGTGTTATAATATATCTTTAAAAAGATATGAAAAGTAGTATTTTGCATTAAAATATAAATTAATTTTTGAGCTTGGTAAAAATATTATAAAAATAATAAACCTTATAATTATACTAATACTCATTCTCTCGTAGGCTACTTTTCTGAAGTTTCACTTCTGCATAAGTGAGTTGCACACACCCAATTTTTTTTATTAACAAAATTACGTCTATGTATTCCTCGTTTGCTTCATACCTGTTGTAGGATTAATAATAATAAGTGTCACGACACATTTACATTAAATTTGTCAAGAGGCCTCTACGTGTTGGCCTTCACATGGCCCCACGCAAGCCCTCCAAATGTCCGGGCCATTTTTATGGCCCGTGGTCTCCAAAGACATAAAATAATAATAATAATTAAGCTAATAAGAGCTAAGACTCAAGCTCCAGGGGTGGAAGTAATAAATGGCATAACGTCAGAAGTAGCTTCGGTGAACCTGCAGCCCACCTCTCTACACCCCTTAGCCACTCACAAGTATGTGGCACCTGCCTTCTATGGCATTTTTTGGGGCCCATGCACGGAGTGGCGAGTCACCGTCTGCCCATTTTTCCATGTTCTCCGAACATTGTGATGGGCAGACGCCATAGTCCCCATATTCCCAGACACCTAGTACCACTAGCAGTTCACACCAATAGCACTGGCCGGGGCTTGTCCTTGGGTGCATTACTATATGGTGTAGACAGGAATAATTGCCGGTCAGTGTCACGCCACATTTACATTAAATTTGTCAAAGGGCCTCCACGTGTTGGCCTTCTCATGGCCCCACGCAAGCCCTCCAAAAGTCCGGGCTATTTTTATGGCCTGTGGTCTAAAGACATACATTGTAATAATAATAATAAAACTTTATTTATTTCTCAAACACAACATATTCACTAAGAAACCTGGCGTGTGAGACTGGTGCCTGAAATAGATTTATAAAAAATCTGTATGACAGGTCACCAGTGCTCCACTCCAGGATTGGTAGCTAATTGATCGGACGATTGCTTCTGGAAGGCTGTCAAAAATGTAATTATGTAAATATTCTAATTTGTAACATTATTTATACTTGCCTTAGACCCTTAGGAGGGCATGTTATGGTCTAAGATGTTTGCATACAAAAGATAGTAATTGATCTGTGTGCAGCACGATCCTTCCGTGCAGGAACAGAGAAAGAATACAATTTCTTGCGGCCGGACGGCCTGTCGTAAGAGGCGACAAAACAACAGCCAGGTGGTAGAGTATTTGCTCATCTGGTCGGATGTCTAAAGTATGCCGCCATACGAACCTTTAGTTGTGTTGCGGCATTAGTGGACAGGCTCCAGTCCCATCTACGCGTTCGGCGGCTTATTAGAAGCACGTTTGGTGTTGCAAGTGTTCATAGGCGGTGGTAACTACTTTCCAACACAGTTGGGCTGTTAGCCTGTCTGCTGTACTCCAGCAATAAAAAATAATATTCCATATTTTGGACTGATTTCGTACAGAGAAATATTTTTTAATAATAAAACCTAAATCCCACATGACCTTTTAATACTATACATTAAAAAATACATTAAGTACAAATAATAAACGTAATTCTGCAAGCAGAATTCCGTTTTTTATTTAGTGATTTCCGTAAAAATTTAAAATTTAAAATTGCTTTTCCATATAAGGTAATATTGCCAATGGACCCCAAAAACAAAAAGACAGTTTATTAATGTTTCCTAATCAATGATAATTTACGTCAACGATTTTAACAATAAAATGAAAATTGTTAGTTTTTTTATAGCAAGGTCGACTGCTGGCGCCAATGTGCTTGGAATTCCTCCGCGATGATGCCAATATTTGTTGAAACAAGGGGATTTTTACCTTGTTTTATTAATTTATTGCCGCTTTTTTACGAAGAATAAACATCAGTTTTTTGTCTTGTTTCGGTTATTCGGTTCCGGCTGTGATTCGTTATGCCATAAATTCTTTCAATTTTGATTAAAAATTCTAATATAATAGTCTTATCTATCATCACTAATATATAAACGTGTAAGTTATGTGTTTGGCTATTTGTATGTTTATTTTTTCCTTCTTCACGTATTGATTAAAGATATAAGCCACTGAAGAAGCAAGAAAAATGTACATGTAAAATAGAAATAATACACTATCTGTCTTAATGACGAAAAATACTTGTGTATGTTATACCTAATATTACATATGACTCGTATTATACTCGTATATAACCTAATATCATGGTACCCATGTTTCTGAAAAATTATTATTTAATATACTTATCTATAGGAATTTATGAATAGCTGGTTTCCGTAAGACATGGCCATACCAGCGCAGGCGACTCCTTTGCAAGTTTGCTTGCTATGTCATGGACATGAAAGCTGTCGCTGGGCGTGAGTTCCTAACGCGGTCCGCGTGACCCCACACGTCCACTGCAGCACATTCTTCTTCGTGTCATGCAATTCTACACTCTCTAGCAAACCCTTGTCATAAACCGGCTGCTTTTAAAAAAATGATCGCTAAGAATTCTTTTCTTCAGCGTATGGCTGTATTTGTATTCTCATTTTAAATTCAAAAGTTGTTATTTAGAAATATAGCGGGAATTTTTCTGAAAGTTGTAATAAGAAAGATATAAGTCAAAATTATGTACATTTATAATCGCTGTCTTATGGAGAAGAAGCGGATAGAAACACCTGAAGTAACATCTAACTAAGATCATCGTTATCGTTCTTATGAACCTTTGTGCTTGGCGAGCATGTTGTAGTGTTTAGGGCTATTAAGAAATCGAGAAGATAGGTACTTAGATTTTTTTACAAGTGAATAGGGAGACTAACAGTCCAATCAATTGAGATACTTTTTATAAAGTTATAGAACGTCGCAGTCGTTATCAAAAGTACTAGTAAAAAGAGTCAAATAAATCATTAATTATTGTTTGAAAAGCAAAAGTTAAATGTTGAGATATTATTTTAACACCTGTTCTTTATATGTAAACAATGTTAGGTTGTATTGTAACATGTCTCCGCATCCGTATAATATATCAGGCTATTGTGTGTTTTTCTTAGCACGAAAATCAAAGAAAGTATGATGGATAGAAACACAACTCAAGTTTTGTAAGCTGCACAAATCTTATTCGCAAAGGCAAGTAACCCATTTGACAATCAAAGGCGGCGGCACAAAACGACCACAGGGTCAGTTTGATGGCGTATTGTTTCGAATTCCATCACGCCTCGACCGCTGGGCAACAGGCAGGGTTAAGGCCATCCTGCTACCGGTTAACCAGCTTCTAAAACTTTATGGCTAAACATACTCTACAAAGCGAACTAGGTCTATCTAATCGAATTAGGCATCTATAAGGCGTGGTGAATTGAAAAAAAACCAATAATAATTATATTATAAACATTCAGCATAATAGAAACTTCTTATATTGTAAAAGGGTAAGAAAATCTTTTTAAGAAACCCACCAATCCGCTTTTATATATCGTGGCGGGTGTTACGTGTCTTCTCCTGAAAAGGAGAAAGCTGATCTCAATAATGGGATAATATTTTATGTGTAAGTATGCTTTTCATCACTGATGTTATCTTATATGTATATAAAATATATATAAGATAACAGCGATGTTATCTTATACGAAACATAAATATGTTCCTAATGCAATACTTGAAAATGAGATGCATATTGGACTCGAGCATAGAAAGTTTGTCTAAAAGTTATATTCTAGTCAGTCCAATTTAAAAATATTTTTGAAGTGAAACTTCTTTAGTTGTGACTTGTAACTCGATGAAACGAAATAGCGACAGTAAAAAGAGAGTTTATATCTAAATGCATAGGACTAAGCCTGCGAGAGAATAAGATATTATATACATTATACAGTGTTTTATACTACTCGGTTTCGTCTTTGTGCGGTACTTCGAAGCCTCCCTCCCACTCTTGTATACAAAGCGTTATAGATATAATTATGTTCGCCTGTAGTTTCACTTCTACTGCGTATGAACTGCTAACACAAACAAACATTCTTTTTCATTGCGAAGCTGGTAAACAGACAGACGGCCCAAGTAAAGGATAGTGGATGGATACCGTCGCCTATAGACCTTTGCAAAACTAGAAGGGAAATCAACGAGTTCCTAGCCTTTAGGATGAGATAGTGTACGCGCCTCTATTCGAATTCCTATACTAAGCATAAAGACATGCATTCGCACTTCACTAGGCACCTAGAATTATATGAGGCATATAAAATGCAATCTTGGGAAGTCAGGCACATTGACACATGTCATAGGACCGATAATAGCGTATTTGTATGTAGTAAAATATTATAAATGTAAATGTACCGTCTTAATGTAACGTTTTAGTGTTCACGACAAAAATGGTTTTATTTTATTTTCAATAATAATTTAAATATATTATATGTCATATTAAGAAAAGTCATTCACAACACAATAACTCATACTATAATATAGAAAACCTTTATTTTATTAATTAATTTAATAAATCATTCCCTCTCCAACATTTAGCAAATAAATAAAATTGATAATAAACTCCCGAGAAACATAACAGACTCGCATTCTGTCAATCTGTTCAAAATATGGCTCAAGAGGTGGTTAGTCGAGCGCACCTGTTACACATTTATGATGAGTTTAAGTACGACATACATTTAAATTATACAAATAATTGACGTGTTATTGAATTGTGATGTTACCAATAAAATAATTTATGATTTATAAGTATGAAATAGGAGGGATGGAATAAGGATGGATTAGACAGAATAAGTATAATTTTTAAACAATGTTAAGGTACAACAAATTGTTACGAGTCAACATTCGCTGCTCGGCTGCTGTTACTAAATTCGCGTGAACAATGCCACTTACCTCCTCGTTTTGAACTTTATAGTTTTGTCTGCAGGTGATCAATGAGCTAGCAAGTACACGTACTAATGGCTAGACGATCTCTTTCACTTGTAGGCGTACTTGCTCGAACGTTTTAAAATTCATATACATTATGCGTCAGTCGCAATTTTATTATTATTAATCTACCAGGCAAACACTCTTATTCACAAGCGATACGAGTTACGTTTGTGTAATGGGTTAACATATGCATATCTATAGATACATAGATATATTTAGGGCTGATCCAGAAACCCAAAGTTCGCTTACGAAGTTTAATCTATCGGAAATCGAACCAGTACCCTCTGATAAACATTGCTCTATTAATATACGCTACGTAAAGCCAGTAGGCGTAGCCAGTATACGAGGATCTGATCAAGCCGCGCTCCCACACAATGTTTAACATAATAGGGAAGAGGATATAGGATATTTCATAGATCATTGTCCTTTTTATCTGTCACTCTGATTTTATATGGGATGTGAAATAGAACTATGTAACTTATAAAGATTATCAGCCCGACAGTAAACTATGCATAGACTATACTGAGGGGCTTGTGATCTTGACCATGTTTAAATTCGTTAATTACTAGCATTTACGTTAGTAAAATGTCTTCAGGCTGGTGCACTTTTCTCGAGTGGGTTTCTACTTTTTAGAACTTTCATTAATTCACTCTACGGGGCTTTAGACTCACCATTTTTAGGAATATGGACGGTATACCATATATGTTTGTGCAAGGCGATTGTGCTGGTTTTACACATCTGCTATTTCGGTGTACAAATATCATCAAAATCTTATATTATGCATTAATCCAGAAAAATTTCCCAGAATAATTACAATTTTTCCCAGTCAGGAATTAAACCAACGTATTACAACTGGCACCTACAACACAGAAATTTATTTTCTAGTGTTGATGCCACAGTAAATCGAACCATTTATGTTATGTAATGTTAGTAATTATGTCAATGTGCGGACATCACGTTTTGACATTTATGTATTAGAGTATACCATGCACTATGTTTGAAACAGTCATATAAAGGCGATATTGCAAAGATACCTATTATAATAAGAAAAGTGTATATAGTTTTTTAGCAATTACCTGTGCATAAACAGTTTTATCAGAGGTTTGACGGATAATTTAAGGATGATGTCCTATTTTTAAAACTCATATTTCACATCGTTTACAATTAAGTCATAAAAAGGAGCTCTTATAAAAAAGTATCTAATTAATCTATAGTCAAGTTTAATATCATTTTCTACAATTGTTATTATTTTTCACACTCCAGTGCTCATAATATGTGAAAGAACCTCAACACAAACATCTTAATAAAAATAATATACCAAATCTTTTTATATAGATCATCAGTTCCACCCATTGTAGGATAAAGGGTTGGCTAGAAATAAATCACAATATTAATATGATGTCCGATCAATTCCATTCTTGCCACCATACATTTATAAGTGAGGAGTTATTATGACTAATTTAAGGCGAAGTTATTAGTATGTTTGTTGGAAAAATATAATCAATAGTTTTATTTTCCGATGTTTTCTATAAATAAACTATTGAATACAAAAAAAACCCACACGTTTAGTCATTTTTTTTTGACGGGCTTAAAATAACAATTTTTGTAAATTGTTATTTAAAAGAATAAAACAAGCTTCAAAGTGATACAAAATACTATGCAATATATACGCCTACAAATAAATATATTTACACAAAATTAAATGTCAGATTCACAAAACGATTCTACAAAGTGGGCGTTTTAAAATTGTTTTGGATTGACTGTTATTAGATGAGTTATTTAAATGAAATATTTTTTACTATCAAATATTCAATTTTTGTTTACTACCATACAGCAAAAAACATTCTTAACATAATATAATATGTTGTATTTATATAGTTATTGTCAGGGCCATAAACAAACAAAAATGTAGGTATGTTCTTTTGTGACATTACAACTGTCACTTCAAAAATATTTTTTTTAAGTTTATTTAAATCCGCAATTATCGAAAGCATAATCAGCGAAACAAATCAATAGATGTGTTCGTTTCACGACATCAAACAGTTATAGACATAAATATAACAACAAATATAACAATAACAAATATGTTTTTCTACTAGCATGTTAAATAGTTTTTATCACTTACTTATGACATTATATTGTTACGACCTAGGTGCCGACAAAGACAAATTCACACCTGTATACCTGTAGAAACACATTTGGACTTTTTTTGTTTACTTTGTGTTTAAAATTTGTGATTAAATAACAACCCATTGTGTATTGTAATATTTTACGGCCTATTGTTGTATTGTGATCACTGCCAGGTGTCTCGGATTTAACAGTACAAACTGATTTTAAGAAATTCGGTCCACGCGGCAGACATATTGCATCTGTACAGTATAAAGAAATGTCCCAATGGAGAGATGAGTCAGTCAAGCGATAACCATGAGCGAAGCAATACTTGTGTACATTCGGTAATCTATTTAGTGACGGACTTTGCGCGTGTTATTGAATTACGATCTTCTGAATTACATTTTGACTTGTTGCGTTCGGTTATATTTGTACCTGTGTTATACGTGTTTGTATAGTTCTAATAAACTCTATAATAATTCCAACGGCATTTTAATTCAGGTCCTGCAACTCGTAACAATATACTTATTTACTTACACAATACCGTATATTTTTTATACGGTACATATCATAAATCCTAATCATTTTTTTTCACTAGCCACTATTACAACGCTCAGCTCTACTTATGAAAAACATATTACTAATTAATACGATGTAATTAATATAATTACATCGTATTAATTAATAATATGTTTTGGCTATTTTATAGGCAAAACAGTTTGGTTTACTCCTATCAACATTGTACAAAAGACTTGACCTTAACAAAACAGTGGTGACTGTGCACCCTTAAAACGATCCAATTATGCCCCTTTTAAGGGTCGCCGCCCTAAAAAGCTTTAACCGTTTCACTACTGATTTATCTGTGATCATTAAGTGTGTTGTTGATTAGTGACCAATGATAATTTAAATTTTTATCCTTAGCTTGATTAGGCGGAGTTTTAAGTAGCAGTGAGATGGTTAATTTCTTTTTATATGGAATCTTTAGGAATAAATTTGTATAACACTTTTCTAATAGGTAATATTAATATTATTTTTGAAGTGAAACTTCTATATAAACGGGGGGGTCTTAGGATTTTTCTGTCACGATAAAGCGTTACGGCCGCGTGGAGGAGCGGCATAAATTTGGACTAGACATGGTGAGAGGCGGTATAATTTTAGAATATACTATGGATACGTTTTTTGGTTCCGGATCGAATTCACTTTTTGTGTTTGATACAATATAATGTTTAAATAAAAAATGCATTCATTAAAATGTACCTAACCTAACCAAATCATAATTTGCAGTAAACCTGCGAAAAATCTAAATGTGTGCTGAGACACATAGTAGAAGTGAAACTTCAACGGACAATTCGAAAAAACGAATGGCAACAGATAAGTGGCAAAACAGATCGCAACAAAATTTTTACTTAAAGTATTACGGGCAGGTTTTCAAATTGGACAAGTACATTAACAATCTACCCGTAAAACAACAAGTTAAAATTTTGTTGCAATTCGTTTTGCCACTTGTCCGTTGCCATTCGTTTTTCCACTTGTCCGTTGGTTTTTTGTCCTATTTAAAGCGTTCAAATCTGATAATGCTTAAATATAAAATTAATTTTAAAGTGGTTTTATAAGTTTAAAACTTATGCCAAAGACGCACACGTAATACTAGAGGAACAAATACTTAAATGAAATTTCTGATTCGCCGTGGAGGAGCGGCATAAATTTAGACTAGACGTGGTGAGAGGCGGTATAATTTTAGAATATACTATGGATACGTTTTTTGGTTCCGGTTCGAATTCACTTTTTGTGTTTGGTACAATAAAATATGTTTAAATAAAAAATGCATTCATTAAAATGTACCTAACCTAACCAAATCATAATTTGCAGTAAACCTGCGAAAAATCTAAATGTGTGCTGAGATACATAGAAGAAGTGAAACTTCAACGGACAAGTCGAAAAAACGAATGGCAACAGATAAGTGGCAAAACAGATCGCAACAAAATTTTTACTTAAAGTATTACGGGCAGGTTTTCAAATTGGACAAGTACATTAACAATCTACCCGTAAAACATCAAGTTAAAATTTTGTTGCAATTCGTTTTGCCACTTGTCCGTTGCCATTCGTTTTTCCATTTGTCCGTTGAAGTTTTTTGTCCTATTTAAAGCGTTCAAATCTGATAATGCTTAAATATAAAATTAATTTTAAAGTCATTTTATAAGTTTAAAACGTATCCCAAAGACGTACACGTAATACTCGAGGAACAAATACATAAATGAAATTTCTGATTCGCCTTTTTATTTAAAAATATGTTATGCAAGGTTAAATTGTCATTAAGAGTCTCTTAACGTTGTACCATATTTCACAAATAATTTTGAACGTTTATATTGTCCAATAAATATTAAAATGGAGGTAAAAGCTCCGACTTTCTAAGGAATCCATCACGGCGGTAAAATGTTCAGACATAATTACTTTACAATTATTATTATTATTCAGCGCGCATCTTTTCACAAACGATGCCGCCAATGTGGTTTGGATAGAGAATGCCTAGAGTCGTTACTTGGTAGAATTTTTTAAGAAACATTCCAAAAATAATTTTTAATGTCATTATTATTAGGTAAAAGTAGATTATTGGTTTATATATAATATATGAGAGTAGGAGAAAGACTTTCGTATTGTCACTTAAGTAAAATTTACACAATGTACTTTGTGTAAATTAAAAGTAACTACTTGTTGGACAAATAATGTGGTGTGTATACATCTGTTCCTATAGATACATACGCAAACATACGCGATATATCATACGCACCGCTGAACCGCTGAAGAGTGGAAATCTTTACCGTTGTCTGTTTTTCCTGAAGAATACCATCTAGGTGTCTTTAAGTCTCGCGTGATCAGGTATCTTCTAGGTAAGCGTGCTTCACCTTAGACTGCATTTCCGCCTGACGTCAGGCGCAATGTCAGTCAAACGCGAACCTATTCATTATAAAAAAAAAGATACAATGAAGTTAATACCTACCATCAGAACCTTTATTGATATGTATATAGAATATTATGACTTATTAATTACTTTACGTACTTTAAAGGAATATTAAATTATATCTGTACTTATATATATATATATATATATATATATATATATATATATATATATATATATATATAAATATAAATATATAACAAAATTCCTAGTAGAACCACTATTGTCATCATATTATATATTACATGATATTACTTAATATTATACATACTTACTTTGAGAGGTGGTAAAGTCATGCTGGAATCATTATCTTGGTTACAGTGCGTGAGGCCGGCTCCATCGGTGTGATACCACCCTTTCATACAATATCGATATGAAACGGTTATCCTTGATCTAATCGTGTTTCATTGCGATGATTAAGACTTCCAACGTCCTGCTTTCCCATTTACCTTTTCCATTTCAAGAGAGTGCCCCGGATAGGGTGGACGAGCGAGATAGAATGCTTCTCCGTCTCAAAGAAAGATGTTCCAGCGAGGCTATTGTTGTTCCTCGCAGGCCTAGGCCCAACTTATTGTATTATTGTTGAAAATTTTTATATATTCTTTTAACGTTTCGGGAAACGTTTGCGACCTCAATTATTGTACAGCGCCATCTATTGGCTGGTGAGTGTTCCACTACACATTTTTCCTATCCCATCTCTCTATTCCAATGCCATATCCTATCCCTTTTATCGCATCCTAAAAGCTGAGAACGCGTCGGCATCGTCCGTGATCGTTCTCCAGCAACGGTGACAACTTTCCATGAGCTGGGCCGTTATCCTGTTTATCATCTTCGCAATAAAAAAATGCTATTGTCATCTCCGAAGATTCCTTATTCCAAAGCATCACACTAAATTGAGTTATCAAGTTTGGTGAAATTCATTGTTTTAGGTTTTATTTCTTTTTGTGCCGATACGTGTTTAATACTCAATTAGTGGACCTACCTGAGGCAGTTTTTTTTTACCATCAAAAGGATATTCGCTCGTCATGGTGTTCGGTACCTTAGGGAGGACCATGGGTTGATTAGACTTTAAATATTCAAGTAAAGGTATGGGATTGAAATGGAATTCTATATGATTTCGGCACTCCTACATTACAGATGCACTAAATTTTAATATTATCTACGAATTGATTTCATAACATTTTCCTCTGCCTGTAGTGTCAAAAGTAAGTATACTGAGTTAAAAAACATCGTATTATGTGTTTATATAAACATAACGAGAAATTTTGGGTGATATAATTTTTTCAAGAGAAGCCACGTGGAAGTTTGATAAAAAGTTACGGTTGATGATTTATATCATCGTTAACCAGTTGTTTAATCTTGATAATATTAAATATTTATTTAAGACCTTTGTTAATAACACAAAAAAATAGTTATTTAAATATATTCTAAACAGGTAAACAGAAACTGTTAGGAAACAACTAAATAAAAATGATGCTTAATAAGATTGCATCGATAGTGGCACCATTTGATTTAGTGACAAAATTTAGAGACATTTAATACAGTTTTACTAATAATGTAAAAATTCAAGTACTGCAAACAAAAAAAAATTATATACTCAGAAAGCTTGAAGGAGATTAACTTAATAGTAATTAAAATTAAATAAAAATATTATAATAGAGAAATGTCATTTTCTGACTTCTTAGCAGATGTTTTTAGTCTATCAATTGCAAAAAGTTCTAAAGTGTTAGATCAAAATCTTTATTGAGTAGTATCTTACTTATAATATAAATAATAATTATGCGTAATTCCTATACTGTTAACTAATAAAAATATAGATAGATAGATAACACTTTATTGCTCACCAAAATAAACAAATAGAAAAACAAAATGCATAATTACAATTCTTCTTGGCAAAACAACAGACGGCCTTATCGCTAAAAGTGATATCTTCCAGGCAAACTAGTTTAAAAGAAATTCTTAACTAACCTGGCTATGTAAGTGGAGCAGGAAAAAGATAGGACTGTACAAATAAAATACATATACTTATAATAATTTATTTTAATATATTCATAAATCCAGACACATTTATAGAATACCAACATGTACGTACATATGAAATAATCTAAATTAAAAAAAAAATATCTATTATCGTATAAATATGTTCGCATGTATTAAACTTATAAACTAGTTTAAGTATATGTATATTTAAGTTATGTCCTATCTAATACTCTGTATCACCTACATCTCCATATTAATTTAAAATATTCTATAAGTTAGTTAGGTTTTGAGTCCAACATAAAATATTGCATTATTTGACGACATCGCGTACTAAACAAATATTAATCTGCGTATATTACCGTTCTTATAAAATTATTAACATTTAATGAAAACTTTAATTAACTTGAACATAAATTCTATATATTCTTCTTGCATGACAAGAGTTATGAATGTCAAAGAGGCAAGTGAGGTGTGTAAGAATAAGCCTAAATGGCACTCTGTTGTTCGTGCCTACCCCGCGAGGGAACTGGCGTGAAGTTATGTATGTATGTATGTATGTATAAATTCTATAATACTTGTTAAGTTCTTTGAGGGCGTTTAATTTTTATTTTCTTAGTAGTAAATTCTCCAACCATTATGTGAGTAACGCTACCGCAATATATTCCAATAAAAGGTAGCAATTCTGGGTGGCGGGTGTTTATGGTCCGCCTTGTGTGTTCCCATAACATTTTGCTTCTTGTTTTTTATTTAATACCATTCCCAAGACCTACCAATTGAGGTTATTATACCAATGAAGATATGACTAAATATTTCTTCGTTACTGCTGAGACAATAATAATTTCGTGTTGAAATAGTGCAACGTTAATTTTATTTTAATTTTTCATCAAGTCAACACAACGTCCTAAATTCTAAGTGACTAGATGGTGTTACAGATTATTTTCTCGTTTTTTCACTTGAATAAATCTCTGCGTTTTGAAGACTATTTTGATCTACTTCAGTATTAAATAATTATGCATATGAGTCCTATTAGTACAGGAATCTAGTATAAGGTTCAGAATTTCAATACTTCGCATTGTTTACATTTATTTGCCTTTATTGTATTCTGCTGCAGCCGACAGTTGCCAAAGCTAACTAAGAATCACGGGTTCACGGGTTGAGATCACGGGTAGGGTTGGGTCCTAATTCGGAACTTTAGTTCCTGATGGATTGCACAACATTATAGTTTCTCTCAATTTTTATGCATTATGTCTATGAGTAAATAAATGAATTTTATAAAAAAATTGATATTTCTTTATTGTAATTGTACTTTTTAACCAAATTAGTCTAAACTTAATAACAAACCTAATAAGTTTCAATGTTAGTAACTAAACGTCAATAGGCAAGAGAAGAACGGTCTGTCGTGCCATCTAGTGCTCTGAGATTTTTAACGCTACTACGTTTTTTACTGGGTAATTGTCATTTTTATGAAGGTTTTCCTATCTAGAAATATAGCTAGGGAATAAAGTTATGAAATTTCACATAATTAAGTTACTATCCAAATTACCATCCAAAAATCTTAAACATATAATAAATATTTGAATATTGTTATACTTATATAAATAAGTAATATGTATAGTAAATTTTGCTTCGTAATATAAATTTTGAAGTCATGATTATATCATAAATATACATATATACTTAACACATAAATTTACACATATTCTCATACGCCGAAATAGCTCAGTTGGGAGAGCGTTAGACTGAAGATCTAAAGGTCCCCGGTTCAATCCCGGGTTTCGGCAGGTTTCTTTTTTAATTTCGTTTTGTACAAAAATGAATAGCACCAATTTTTTATAAATAGATTTTTTGAATATTTTAAGCAATTATAAAAAAATATTTAAGAAAATCAATGCACTCGTTTGCGAACATTTTTTTTAATAATCTAAAAGTATATTAATAAACGGGGAAGCACATATATGACACAATATGTCATTATTGCTACACGTTGCAAAATAACTTCTACTACCGTAAAAATGTATCTGTACTTGTACAATTATCCTTGAACAATAGATACCTAAACCGATGATTGGTGTGATAACCCAACCAAATCAAAAAGTACATGAGGCATTATCAGGTCACGTGACCATACAATTTTACCGAATAAAATCTTAAGCCCCTGTTGGTGCAGTATTGATCTTGATGAAATCTAGTGTTTACCTATGTTTCTGTAGTTTTTATTATACTATTGTATAATTACTGCTGTTATTCGTTTATAGTTATTATAAAATGAAATCTGAGTGATTCCTTTTTTCACACAGATGGCGTTGTTGTAAATTTAAATTTGCATATTTTTAAAAATAAATGTTGGAATCTTATAAACTATAAACACATATGAATATTTATGAATTTCCTCACTGACAAAGTCGTAGTTGTTTAGTGCCTGTTAGTGTCTTATTTTAATGATGTGACCGGAGATCATACCCGCTTAGGCACTTTTCTAATTCTAACCTATTGTTTATATTGTTATAATTACAATATGTTTCTGGTAAAGGAAAACACTGAAGAAACAATCGAGACGACTAAAGAAACGTGGCGATTATACCTACCATCCGTTTCCCTAAACTGAAGAAGTGCAAGTCCAGCTGTGGGACGTTCATGGGCGGATATTATTACTAATCACAACATAGTAGATGTCCATTAGTTAGATAGAGAGCCATTATGGGATTATTATCTTGATTACATACAGCTCTTAGGGCTGTGGCCAGCTCGATCGGTGTGATACCATACTCTCACAAAATATTGGTGTGAAACGGTTTGCCCTGAAATAGTGTTTCGTAGTGAGAAGTCTAATAGCGCACTTTCCCTTCCTCCTATCCCATATCCTCTATCCTATATCTTCTATCCCATATCCTCTAGTCTATATCTGCTATCCCATATCCTCTATCCCATATCCTATATCCTCTATCCCATATCCTCTATCACATTTACTCTATCCCATATCCTCTATTCCATATCCTCTATCTCATATCCTCTATCCCACATCCTTTTTCTCATATCCTCTCTCCCAAATCCTCTATCCCATATCCTCTATCCTATATCTTCTATCCTATATCCTCTATCCCATATCCTCTATCCCATTCATCCTGTGTAATCCTTTTATCCCATCTTAAAGTCTAGTAACGCGCTGGCTTGACTCCTAGTGTTGTAAACGTATATAGGCGGCGGTAAAAACTTTCCATTGATGGATCGTTTGCGTGTTGGCCAGCTTCACAATAAAAAAATATTTAACTCAAAAAGCTATTAAAAGTATTTCGCCTTTGCAAATTGTAAGTATTATAATCAAAATTACCAACGTCTATCAACTTTGTTCGCTCCTCTTCCAATTAATCAAGGTATTATTAAATACAATGCAATTATAACGCATCTTGCCGACGATTCAGAAGAACAGGTAATATCAATTTAAGCAACATAGCAAACTTATATCTATTATTAAAGCTAACTTATATCCGTTATTAATTGAACACTATGAAGATGCTATTAATGGCAATCGTTTTATTATCATGTTGACACTTGAGCCTGCACTCACAGATCTTAAAAGACGATTATCTTAAAGGGACATTTAATAAAATTTAACATATTTAGAAATTTAAATAGTCACTTTAATCTTCATTCTTTTTGTAATTTTTTTAACCGACTTTAAAACAGGGGGAGGTTCTCAATTCGCTGGGATCTTTTTTTTGATGTATGTTCCCCGATTACTCGGAGATTTATGATCCGATTTACGTGATTCTATTTTGTTCGACGCGGAATAGCTGCCATTGGTCCCCTAAAAATTTGACATAGTTTGGCCCAGTAGTTTTAATTTTACGGTCATTTTTTGGTTCCCGTTTTTTGGGACCTATATTTTTTAAGGAGAGCGGCACCTTTTGTAGGTCTACCCATACATAGCTAGACACTAAAAAGTAACAAAAAAATAAAAAAACTTCGTTTAAAAAACCGACTTCAAAAACTAAAAAGTATAAAATAACTTATTTCTACATACATACATAACTTCACGCCAGTTCCCTTGCGGGGTAGGCACGAACAACAGAGTGCCATTTAGGCTTATTCTTACACACCTCACTTGCCTCTTTGACATTCATAACTCTTGTCATGCACGCTCGTCTGTTCGTAAGGCTCCTGACATTAAACTAACTAACTTATTTCTAAAGCTATTATTATTAATATATATTATCTAAAACATCTTGAAGTCGGTGCAAAGTAAAACATAAAAATTACTATATTTTGAAAATTACTAAGCATCGATTCACGTATATAGAAGACATAGTTGAACGTAACGCAGAAGAATAAAATAAGAAACTATTGCCAATTTCTAATTTAAGAGGTTATTACTTAGCTCTGGTTGTCAATTATCGGTTATTTAACAACGGAATATTAACGCAAATAAATAAAAATAAAATAAAACCATAGAAAATATAACTGATTTGATCTATACCTATACCTATATGCGTTCTATTGAGCCAAATGGTCTAAGGCTTAAGCCACTAAGTAAGAGAGACCTGATCTTACACAGCACCAAAGAAAAGAAATAAAACTAGCAACTACAGCACTTTAAAATAATTACTCGCCATCATCGGCTATTACACGCAGAAAATTACTCGACTAGCATTATTCTCGCGCTGATTATCGTAAGGCGTGTAATTCTGAATTAAATGTAATGATTAATTAAGTTACACTTAAACCGCAATTTGTGTTCATAAATATGTACACAAATTATGGTTGCATGGGTTAGGTGTGTAACAAAGATTATTGTCTTAAACCTATATTTTAGTAGGTAAATACTAAAGGTCTTGTTCATTGGTTGGTAGAGCGGTGTACGAGAATTTTTTCGAATAAGTTGAAGTATTAAACAAGCAAAAGGAGATCTAAAACTAATAAGAACGACGAATAATCTTCGTGAGCAAGGCCTCAAGACCGACAGTCGAAAGAACAAACAGGCCCTGGAGTGGAGACCGCGAGCCGTCCAGGCTGGACGACCTGCGCAAGGTCACCGGCAGGGGTTAGATAGCGAAAACAGAGAAGCATATGTAACGCAAATTTGAAGAGGCCTAAATCTAGCAGTTCATATCAATAGACTGATAAAATCATGGAACCAGACTGGCAGGAACTTCATAAGAGTGGCACTAAACAGTCGTGTACAATGCCCGCATGCATAGTACTCTGACCTATGAATATCATTAGCTATTTCGCCGCTTACGAGAGATACCATCAAGTGGCATAACTATCTGCTTATGACTTTCATTAGTTGTTATCCAGCCAGCGAGGACCCCTTGGATGCTATATCGACCGTCTTATTGACCAATGAAAATAAACCCTAAAGCTTTAAATGATCCTTGAAATGAAAATTGTTAAAAATGTTTAAGGTTTTAAGAAGTCCTGAAAATTTAAATCAATTTTATTTTTGGGCAGATTATTATCGCAAGCACTTATTTGCGTATGTGTATTCTGTAATACAAGCTAGTCGAACAATCATTTCACCAGTGTTCATAAAATTTGTCGTAGAGACAAAAATTATGCAATTTAAAAATACTTTAATCGAGCCTTGATAAGATATTTCAAAATAAGTACAGATTACCACTTTTTCGGTTATAATTATTAAGAATTTTATTGATAATTGATAACACATCACCTTAAGTTTATTTCCAATGATAACAATCCGGATTAGATGTATTAAATCAGAGTCAGAAAGATAATGTACAATTTTACTTTAAAAACAGCATGCATGTAAACACATTCATTTATTTTACCGAAGCTGCTGCCTTAATATTTTAACAGAGAAAATAATCAATACTCTTCGCGAAATATCTGATGAAAAGTGACCACTACAATCTAGTGGCGTTCGCAATACCTGCGTTGCAGGCATTTGAGAAAATTTAATGGCTCCAAGCTGTGGCGCAAAGAGAAAAATCTAGTGAAAAATATATCGCTTATAACTCCTCTATAAAAATCATCATACAAGGATTAAATCTCGGTTACGTTCGGAGCATCGCCTTAGGAGACTAGGGTCCGGTTTCCTACTTTTTTTTCTTCATCCACTTCGTACGGTCTTCGGCATCCTTATTGAGAAACCGTTACCACGCAGGTCATCTTTCAGGATATCAAGCCAGCATTACCCCTTCTACCGAAACCTGGCAGAGCTGGTATATCTGGAAATTTCCATTTTCCATTCCATTTCCATTTGGATCATTACAATATGTAGGAGAAATTTTCGAAATAACTATTGCTTAGTTTTATTTGCTGAAAACCGGCCTATAACATAGGTAAGGTGCGTTATCTCTAATTAAGGTTTTATACTTAACCACTTTATCATTTAAACTACTTAATTAAATGTGGGCATTTTGACAATCGATAAGATTCATTGACAAATACCATTTTTCCTTATGCAAGAAACAGCTCATACGTAATTGATCACACTTGTTTGTGAATGAATAATGAGAAAAACACCTGTTATTAATGAGGGAAACAATAATATTAATAACTAGGATATGCTCGCGACTTCGTCCACGTTTGACTTGAAATTCCCGCAGGATTCCTGGGATACAAAATATTGCAGAATTTATAAAAGAATGGAAGCTATCGTTTCAATGAAAACTGTTTCGGAATAAGCTAACTTTTATGCACCCGAACCACTCCGCTCCCGGGAAAATTTCCGCGGGATTCCCGGGATGAAAAGTAGTGCAGATTTTAAGTAAGAAGTTTCTGACGGTTAGCGAAAAACGCATCGAAATGGGCCCAGTAGTTTTTACATGAATCCCAAACAAACAGACAATCCGACAAACAAACAAATAGACATCTAATAAATAAATTAGACTGTTTGAAAACAAACGTGTAGTAACGTGTCTAAACCTGATAAATAATCTCACGTATATCGGCCACTGAGTAACAAAATCCCAATTATAGAGCTAAGCATCGAAAAAATCTAAGATATCAAGTCTCAGTTAAAAAGTTTGAAAATTCCCAGTAATAGAGGTATATCAATGCAAGTGTCGGGACCTGATTGTAATTATCAATAACAGACGTTTCTCTCATATCAAGGGCCCACTTTTCCAGGTTTCGCTGTATTGTGATAAATTAATTAAAGTGTTGATTGGGTATATATGTAAGTATATAACGTTTTTAGGGAGGGGGGCTGGTATAACTCCCGACAGGTGTTTTGCCAGGTCGAAGTTAGGGCGATCAGGACTAGGGCAACCGAGCTCACGATTGAAACTTGAAACGAACATTTGGAGTCCCCAGAAGCTGGCATGGAGACGGTGGAGGCTATTCGGCTTCGGTAAGTATGTGCATCATATTGTGGGGCAGTACTCTACCCCTCTATGTCATTAGTGTGGTGCAACCCTCGATAAAGCGTTTCAGACGCTCGTGGAGTGCGTCGCTTGGGGATTCTAGAGGTTCATACTCCAGGCTGAGGTTGGGCCCGTGGACTCGTTGAGGAGCTTGTTCGAGGCCATGCTCCACAGAGATAGCCACTGGCAAGCGGTTTTCCCCTTCTGTGAGTCAGTAATAACTCAAAAGGAGGCCGCCGAGAGAGAAGGAGGGAGAAGGCGGTGCAAGCGACCGCACAAAATTTACTCCCATAATTCGGTAGCAGCGGGCTGATTTATACGGTGGTAACAGTGGACCTTTACCTCTGCTGTACGTAGTAGTACAACCCTGCTTCCCTGGGTCTGTACTATTCTTGCACACTAGGACGTCACGGCGCAGTAATTCTGTTCTAGATTCCGTAACGTTCTTACAAAGTGTATCTTCACCTGGACGCAAGTAGGTTTAGTGGGTAGTTCCTCGGCTCTCTCTTCGCAGTTGAGGTACCGATACCATACGAGGGACCCACACACACTCGTGCAGGTGGCACTAGGCCCTGCAGTGGCCTCCCCCTGTATTCATGGCCCGAGTGTTTGTCGCAAGAAGAAACTTTCCCCTGCGTTATCAAAAAAAAAGCAATTCGACTATGATAAAATTTGTAATCGACCAATCACTGTAATAACAACAGTCTTCCCAACTTTATTTTGTTGCATCTTCATCATCCGAGCGCTAAATTCCGGTTGCATTCAAAGCGTTTGCTCCGATGCGATGACGCCCAGGTTCTGCTTTCCTACTTTTTCTTCTCCACGCTCTCTCACGCGGCATTTGGCATCCCTAATTGTGAGACCATTAATAGGTACCGTCCTCTAATTGCACTTGCAATAACATGTTTCACTTATTTTGTAGAAATTATATCTCAAGGCGCTAATCTATACATAAAGTATTCTTTTTCTTGTATTTTAGATACTCTAAAAAGTTATATAACATGAGCGCCTAAAAAGATATTTACCGCGTTTTTCTCGAAACTGCCATTTTGCAAGTACTGCGTTTGCTATAAGGAGGGCAGAGTACGCTTGTCATCCTTCACAACGTCTAGCCAACATTTATTGGGCCTTCCCCTTCGATCAGGACTTGGCGGAGTCGGCATGGCTAGACATTATTTCTCCACATAATTAGCCGATCTCTTCAAAACGTGGCCGTCCCTCCGTTATGTTGCAAACTATGCATAAATGATCACGTATATAGTATTTCCGTATCTAGGACCTATCACCTGGGTGCCGAAAGCGGCTGCTTTCACAGATTCGTATTACAAATATGACATAAAACAAAATATAGTGAAACTATGCTATGTCTTACACCTACTATAATATCTTGACACGTGTCAATTTCACTAAGTGGTCCACCGAAAGAGGCCACTTCATATTGCCAGGTCTGAAACGCTAGAATTTAATTTAAAAAAAAAGATTTACTTTATACAAAATAAGAAACAAGACAAGTCATATGCTATGGAACTTTTCCTTAGATGTAGGCGTATCGGCTCGCGGCGCCACCACTCGAAACATGTTTGATTGTATGCTAATTACAAATTTCAAATAAATAATTAATACCAAAAAATAATTTCCAACTGCACCTACTGTGAGTGCCGCAACTTGTTCTCAAATAATGGTCCTGTATTATTTTAATAACCACGGCTACTTTCATAATATTATTGTTTTCCTACCGGTTTTAAAAACTTGGCTTGAAATATTGTTATATGTAGGTGTGTACTCTTTTTAAGTTACAAACAGAATAAGACACTTACTTTATATTGTTTGATCATAACATTACATTTATCCGTGCAGGAAAGGAGAAAGAATATATTTCCTGCGGCCGGGTAACCTGTCGTAAAAGGGGACAATACAACCCACAGCCAATTGATAGGGTGTTTACCCGTCTGGATGGCTACCATACCTGGTGTAGAGTGCCGCCGTAACAACCTTGAGTTATGTTCCGGCATTAGTGTCCAGGTTCCAGTCTCCTTTAAGAGAGCAGCAACTCATTTGTAGCACCTTTGGAGTTGCAAATGTCCATAGGCAATGGTAACCGCTTTCCAACAGGTGTGACGTCTGCCTATTTAATGAACCTGTGCATATAAAAAAAACATCGTTTAAAGTGGTATATAAATTTTACTTTCTATTTATACTTAAAGCATATAACTTATGAAATAGCATATAACGTATGAAAAATCCGCCAATCTGCCTTGGGTTATGCGTTGTGGGTAAATCTAAAATACTGAGTCTTTATCTCAGCAGCAAGACGATTACCTGCCAATAGTATATTGAAAACTCAAAGACAGAAAGCGGACAAAAGCCTTAATCAAAAGTAATTTACATTAAACATTTATTAATCAGTTAACTTCAATCTCAATGCAAATAGAAATTTTAATGCATAATTCATAACCTATTGTTTAAAAAATAATTTTATGCTAAATAAGGACTAATCCTTACTTTTTAATCTGTGGTACATCCTACGTGTGATCATGTAATAGTTAATTCAGAATTGACTTGAGTTCAAAATGAATGGTTGTAACCATTATAACAATATTTTAATTATTTTTTAATCATATCTTTAAGGTTAAGGGGAAGTGACATTTATTTGAAACAAATTTTATTAAGGCAATTTTATGCTACGGCACCAAATTAGTATTTCTAATATTTAAACCTACTTGAATGAGAATTATTTTAGTTTTTAAGGGATTTTATAGAAAAGAAAGAAAGACATATTTTATTTAGGACAAAAACAATACAAAATATTATCTATATATTATAACAACTAATATCCAACAATAATAGTTAATTTCCAATAATATTTATAGATAAATATGTTCCCGAAAATAAAATAATATAAAAGTAATATTTTGTAGTAAGATACAAAATACTAGTCGTACGTCGTAAATTCTTCCCTCTAAGCTTTTGAATTTCGAAGTAGATAATTCTAAAAATTATACAGCGGCAAAGTTTAAAAATTAATTCAACAAATATTAATATGAAGTATATTCGATAAGTACGACGCTCTGGATTACGCCATCGTTTCACAGTGGAAACGCTATCACTGCGTACTGAACGTTTCGCCTCCACGTTCCTTCTGCGTACGGCAGAATTGTGGAATGCATTACCAGAGTCCGTGTTTCCCGAAAAGTACAATCCGGGTATCTTCAAGTCTCGTATGAATAGGTACTATCTAAGTAAGCGTACTCCATCTTCGACCGCATCGTCGTCCGGCACTGGATGTGATCGTGGTCAAACGCAAACCTATTTGTTATAAAAAAAAAGTAATGTTTAAAATATGAAATATTTCCGATCCAATACTTATTTACGGTACATGGCCAAATAAAAAAATGAATTTTCTCAACTCTACGAAAGCCTACACTATACGTGTACGCATATGGATTTTTTTACATAATTTTTAGGTTTTTTTTACTGCATGAGTTCAGCAGACAGTCAGACGGCCCATCTGATGAAAAGAGGTTAATATCACCTACGAATATTGGTAACACCAAAGGTGCTACTATTGTGCTGCCGCTCTCAAAAGGAAGACTGGCACCTGACCAATAATTTCGGAACACAATACAAGGTTGTTATGACGGCATACTCTAGACCAGGGGTGGTAGCTATCCAGACGAGCAAATACCCTTCCACCTGATTGTGGGTGGTTTTGTCGCCTCTTACGACAGGCTGCCTGGCTGCAGGAAAGTGTATTCTTTCCCCGTTTCTGCACGGATAGGTACGTTCTTTATTCGCCTTAAGAGTGTCAGTCGCAAAAATACAATAAATTGTTTTTTAAATATAACCGTTTAAATATGCTCATTACATGACGGAACGCCCACTGAAACTGTCAATGCATATTTTAGTAGCTCGATTCATGTACAGTTATTACAGAGAATATTCGATGCGAAGGTAATAAAACATCGTAAATTATATTTTATACATACACTCTTCCGTCTCACTGAGATGACATGACTATTGCATTGACATGATTGACCCGAAGATATTTTTACTTTTCCACTTACAAGCACATATGGTAATGCCAGGTAGTTTTGTGCCATTACTGAATGTTGTACAAAGGAATAAAATTTTAAAGTTATTACGCGTTATCGAAAAAACTGCGGACAAAATAGCGCACCAATAAAGAAAAGTATGGGTATAATGCTCTTTGTTGTTTAGTTTACTAGAATAGCATGTAGCAGAACTAAATCTATAAAGCGTAGTTCCATATTAATATATGTGACTGCTATATAGCTGACTTAATAATAAGCTCAACCAAATTGTAGGTTTTTGATTAGCGCCCAAAAACGTTCTTGTGGAATCTCGAAACACCATGTTTAACATTTTCGACACAAACATATTTCTTGCTTAGAAAATCACTATACCGCAACTATTATTTATTTTTAACCAATATTTATAGAGGTAAATATAGATTTATACATTATTAAGTTTTTTAGGTGGTTCGTTCACGTAACTTTAGTTCGGCATAAGTAAAATATAATAGAAACAACAACAAATTTGCAAAATATAGTATTTTTTATGTTTTCGCGCCGAATATTCGCACAAAATATTTATTTTTTACTTTTTAGTTTAGTTTTGTTTATGATAAAAAAAATCTCTAGGTTTTAGTTGCGCAAATACTTTAATAGCTTTAGAAATAATATATTAAATGCCTATAGAAATTGTACTATTGGCATGCGTATTCAGGTGTGACATTCAATGAGTACAGGCGTTCTTGAACAAGGGTTGCTCTTGATTTCCCTGGGACCAGATCCTGACTTGGTGACGAAGAGACCAAGTCAGGAATATTCTCTTTCGAATAAAAAAAAAATAAAAACAGGATAAAATTGACAGTGAAATCGCGTAAAAAATCCAGTCGAATTAAAAACATCCTTTTTGAAGTCGGTTAACAATAAACAACATTTGTAGAAATTTGTAAGAAGCAAAATATTTAGTGAAATAGGGCTTTTTGAGCTGCCACAATAACTCCGTCTGGTGAGTCAGTCCTTAATGTGGCCGAGTTTATTCTGATAATTGCCTCTGACGAGTCAAGGTGGATGATGTTTAGGATCTTTGTCTGTTCTTCATTTAAGAAGAATGAAAATAATATTCATACACTCACACTCACTCATATGTGCAGACCTGGGACTAAAACAGAACCATTTTTTTTTATTGCAGGAGATCAGCAGACAGGCAGACGGCCCACTTGATAGAAAGCGGTTACCATCGCCATGGACATTTGCAACACCAAAGTTGTTACAAATGCGCTGCTGCTCTCTTAAGGGAAACTGGAACCTGGTCACTAATGCCGGAACACAACTCAAGGTTGTTATGGCGACATACTTTAGACCAGGGGTGGTAGCAATCCAGTCGGGCAAATGCCCTACCACCTGGCAAAAACCATATACTAGAATGATGATAACTCCGCTTTTCTCGCCTCTGCTTCTATTTTTGGTATAACATTAATGTTGTGTAAAATCATTTTGTAAAATGTCACTGTGTATCATAAACCTACACGACTCTTTTCGGCACGAATAAACCCATGAGGTTTCCGTGCCACAGTTGAATGTTTTTATGTATATATTTTTATATATATATATGAATGTTCATATTGGAAAAAAAATATAAAAAATAAAAAATATTCTTATAAAAATCACAGAAATTGAATGCTAATCTATTAAACACTGTAAAATATTCAATTCACATTATACCTAAAGTGTGGCGCCCTTAACGCCTATTAATGAAACTTGTTTCAAATGGAACATCCATTTTTCTTTATCTATGCTAATAACGTAATGTGCATGTTCACATATAGAAAACCCGGTAAAAATCGACCAAGTGCGTGTCAGTCCATGCACTGTGGGAGGTTCTGTAGAAGTAAAACCCTAAAAAAGGAACAATTCATCGAAAATAGCCCATATTTAAAGGACTTTATATATTTAAAAACTAGACTATGTCCGCGACTTCATCCACGCTTGACTTGAAATTCCCGGGACACAAAGCACCTTTATAAATGTAAGCTATCGTTTTAGTGAAAACTGTGTCGGAATTAGTTAATTTTTATGCACCCGTACTACAAATCGCTCCCGGAAAAATTCTCGTGGAATTCCCAGGATTAAAATTTCACACATTTTATTATATAAGATTTCCTATCGATCAGTGAAAAAGTCACATTCGAATTTGTTTTTTTTTTAATCTGACCATTTTAAATCATTCACAGAAAAATTTCCAAGTTAAAAAATAGCGCAGATTTTAAGTCTAAGAATTTGTTGATAACAGAAAAACTGACAAACTGACAAGAAATCTAAAAAATAGCATCGTGTTAGCCTATTCCAGTTGTTTTTTTTTTTAATAGCCTTAGTGTACAGACACAGCATGTTTAGAATTTTATAATATTATAGATGCAGGCAGATGGCCCACTTGATGGAAGGTGCATACCGTCCTCTATGGACGTTTGCAAAACCAGCCTCGATGCCGGTCTCCAAGAAATTTTATAACGCCCTTCTTAAACAACCCTATGTCACAGCGCAGAGGGAAAACCTCGGCGGGAAGTTCCCTCCAGATAATTTTTGTACGCGGAATAAACGTTCTAGGGAACCGATGCGTAGTTGAGCGTGGGAGTTCAAGGAAATGGATCAACACCCCGTCGATAGCGAGCGGTGTGTTTATAAAAATGAAATACGATGTTTAATTTAAGCTCTGTGAAGTTGGCAACTCGAGATGCGAATTTTTAAACCTACACTATCTCATTCGTTTGTCCATCGTTAGTCCACGTTTGCCCAGGAAAAATTTTCGTTTGCCCACCCTTGGTTCAAAAGTTATAAAAAAAACAAAAATTGTTTGTGAAGCTGGTACCTCCAATTGAGATTTTTTAACCAAACAATATATCATGTGTTAGCTCATCGTTAGTCGATGTTTGTCCAGGCAAAAGTTTCGTTTGCCCACCCTCAGATCAAAAGTTATTGATCAAAAACGTTTTTTTCTGAAAAAGTCATTTCGGTTCTTCCCATATTTTCGCGAGGTTTAGTGTATATCACACTTGAATGGGCTATATCGTTAGCTCATCTAACGAACTCGATTGTCCAGGCAAAAGTTTCGTTTGCCCACCCTCAGATCAAAAGTTATTGATCAAAAACGTTTTTTTCTGAAAAAGTCATTTCGGTTCTTCCCATATTTTCGCGAGGTTTAGTGTATATCACACTTGAATGGGCTATATCGTTAGCTCATCCAACGAACTCGATTGTCCAGGCAAAAGTTTCGTTTGCCCACCCTCAGATCAAAAGTTATTGATCAAAAACGTTTTTTTCTGAAAAAGTCATTTCGGTTCTTCCCATATTTTCGCGAGGTTTAGTGTACATCACACTTGAATGGGCTATATCGTTAGCTCATCTAACGAACTCGATTGTCCAGGCAAAAGTTTCGTTTGCCCACCCTCAGATCAAAAGTTATTGATCAAAAACGTTTTTTTCTGAAAAAGTCATTTCGGTTCTTCCCATATTTTCGCGAGGTTTAGTGTACATCACACTTGAATGGGCTATATCGTTAGCTCATTCAACGAACTCGATTGTCCAGGCAAAAGTTTCGTTTGCCCATCCTCAGATCAAAAGTTATTGAATAAAAACGTTTTTTTCTGAAAAAGTAATTTCGGTTCGGCCCATATTTTCGCGAGGTTTAGTTTTTATCACCCTTGAATGGGCTATATCGTTAGCTCATCTAACGAACTCGATTGTCCAGGCAAAAGTTTCGTTTGCCCATCCTCAGATCAAAAGTTATTGAATAAAAACGTTTTTTTCTGAAAAAGTAATTTCGGTTCGGCCCATATTTTCGCGAGGTTTAGTTTTTATCACCCTTGAATGGGCTATATCGTTAGCTCATCTAACGAACTCGATTGTCCAGGCAAAAGTTTCGTTTGCCCACCCTCAGATCAAAAGTTATTGAACAAATACGTTTTTTTCTGAAAAAATAATTTCGGTTCGGCCCATATTTTCGCGAGGTTTAGTTTTTATCACACTTGAATGGGCTATATCGTTAGCTCATCTAACGAACTCGATTGTCCAGGCAAAAGTTTCGTTTGCCCACCCTCAGATCAAAAGTTGTTGATCAAAAACGTTTTTTTCTGAAAAAGTCATTTCGGTTCTTCCCATATTTTCGCGAGGTTTAGTGTACATCACACTTGAATGGGCTATATCGTTAGCTCATCCAACGAACTCGATTGTCCAGGCAAAAGTTTCGTTTGCCCATCCTCAGATCAAAATTTATTGAATAAAAACGTTTTTTTCTGAAAAAGTAATTTCGGTTCGGCCCATATTTTCGCGAGGTTTAGTTTTTATCACCCTTGAATGGGCTATATCGTTAGCTCATCCAACGAACTCGATTGTCCAGGCAAAAGTTTCGTTTGCCCACCCTCAGATCAAAAGTTATTGAACAAATACGTTTTTTTCTGAAAAAATAATTTCGGTTCGGCCCATATTTTCGCGAGGTTTAGTTTTTATCACACTTGAATGGGCTATATCGTTAGCTCATCCAACGAACTCGATTGTCCAGGCAAAAGTTTCGTTTGCCCACCCTCAGATCAAAAGTTGTTGATCAAAAACGTTTTTTTCTGAAAAAGTCATTTCGGTTCTTCCCATATTTTCGCGAGGTTTAGTGTATATCACACTTGAATGGGCTATATCGTTAGCTCATCTAACGAACTCGATTGTCCAGGCAAAAGTTTCGTTTGCCCACCCTCAGATCAAAAGTTGTTGATCAAAAACGTTTTTTTCTGAAAAAGTCATTTCGGTTCTTCCCATATTTTCGCGAGGTTTAGTTTTTATCACCCTTGAATGGGCTATATCGTTAGCTCATCCAACGAACTCGATTGTCCAGGCAAAAGTTTCGTTTGCCCACCCTCAGATCAAAAGTTATTGAACAAAAACGTTTTTTTCTGAAAAAGTCATTTCGGTTCTTCCCATATTTTCGTGAGGTTTAGTGTTTATCACACTTGAATGGGCTACATCGTTATCGTTAGGCAAAAGTCTCGTTTGCCCACCCTCAGATCAAAAGTTGTTGATCAAAAACGTTTTTTTCTGAAAAAGTCATTTCGGTTCTTCCCATATTTTCGCGAGGTTTAGTGTATATCACACTTGAATGGGCTATATCGTTAGCTCATCTAACGAACTCGATTGACCAGGCAAAAGTTTCGTTTGCCCACCCTCAGATCAAAAGTTATTGAACAAATACGTTTTTTTCTGAAAAAATAATTTCGGTTCTTCCCATATTTTTGTGAGGTTTAGTGTTTATCACACTTGAATGGGCTATATCGTTAGCTCATCCAACGAACTCGATTGTCCAGGCAAAAGTTTCGTTTGCCCACCCTCAGATCAAAAGTTGTTGATCAAAAACGTTTTTTTCTGAAAAAGTCATTTCGGTTCTTCCCATATTTTCGCGAGGTTTAGTGTATATCACACTTGAATGGGCTATATCGTTAGCTCATCTAACGAACTCGATTGTCCAGGCAAAAGTTTCGTTTGCCCACCCTCAGATCAAAAGTTATTGAACAAATACGTTTTTTTCTGAAAAAATAATTTCGGTTCTTCCCATATTTTCGTGAGGTTTAGTGTTTATCACACTTGAATGGGCTATATCGTTAGCTCATCCAACGAACTCGATTGTCCAGGCAAAAGTTTCGTTTGCCCACCCTCAGATCAAAAGTTATTGAACAAATACGTTTTTTTCTGAAAAAATAATTTCGGTTCGGCCCATATTTTCGCGAGGTTTAGTTTTTATCACACTTGAATGGGCTATATCGTTAGCTCATCCAACGAACTCGATTGTCCAGGCAAAAGTTTCGTTTGCCCACCCTCAGATCAAAAGTTGTTGATCAAAAACGTTTTTTTCTGAAAAAGTCATTTCGGTTCTTCCCATATTTTCGCGAGGTTTAGTGTATATCACACTTGAATGGGCTATATCGTTAGCTCATCTAACGAACTCGATTGTCCAGGCAAAAGTTTCGTTTGCCCACCCTCAGATCAAAAGTTGTTGATCAAAAACGTTTTTTTCTGAAAAAGTCATTTCGGTTCTTCCCATATTTTCGCGAGGTTTAGTTTTTATCACCCTTGAATGGGCTATATCGTTAGCTCATCCAACGAACTCGATTGTCCAGGTAACGATGTAGCCCATTCAAGTGTGATAAACACTAAACCTCACGAAAATATGGGAAGAACCGAAATGACTTTTTCAGAAAAAAACGTTTTTGTTCAATAACTTTTGATCTGAGGGTGGGCAAACGAAACTTTTGCCTGGACAATCGAGTACGTTAGATGAGCTAACGATATAGCCCATTCAAGTGTGATGTACACTAAACCTCGCCAAAATATGGGAAGAACCGAAATGACTTTTTCAGAAAAAAACGTTTTTGATCAACAACTTTTGATCTGAGGGTGGGCAAACGAAACTTTTGCCTGGACAATCGAGTTCGTTAGATGAGCTAACGATATAGCCCATTCAAGTGTGATAAAAACTAAACCTCGCGAAAATATGGGCCGAACCGAAATTATTTTTTCAGAAAAAAACGTATTTGTTCAATAACTTTTGATCTGAGGGTGGGCAAACGAAACTTTTGCCTGGACAATCGAGTACGTTAGATGAGCTAACGATATAGCCCATTCAAGTGTGATAAACACTAAACCTCGCGAAAATATGGGAAGAACCGAAATGAATTTTTCAGAAAAAAACGTTTTTGTTCAATAACTTTTGAT
The DNA here is from genome assembly GCA_019925095.2 of Dendrolimus kikuchii. Taxonomy (NCBI): domain Eukaryota; kingdom Metazoa; phylum Arthropoda; class Insecta; order Lepidoptera; family Lasiocampidae; genus Dendrolimus; species Dendrolimus kikuchii. The sequence continues at coordinate 15,427,008 of CM034388.1, read as the reverse complement.
CTGAGGGTGGGCAACCGAAAGTTTTGCCTGGACAATCGAGTACGTTAGATGAGCTAACGATATAGCCCATTCAAGTGTGATAAACACTAAACCTCGCGAAAATATGGGCCGAACCGAAATTAATTTTTCAGAAAAAAGTTTTTGTTCAATAACTTTTGACCTGAGGGTGGGCAAACGAAACTTTTGCCTGGACAATCGAGTACGTTAGATGATCTAACGATATAGCCTATTCAAGTGTGATAAACACTAAACCTCGTGAAAATATGCGAAGAACCGAAATTAATTTTTCAGAAAAACGTTTTTGTTCAATAACTTTTGATTTGAGGGTGGGCAAACGAAACTTTTGCCTGGACAAACATCGACTAACGATGAGCTAACACATGGTATATTGTTTGGTTAAAAAATCTCAATTGTAGGTGCCAGCTTCACAAACAATTTTTGTTTTTTTTATAACTTTTGAACCAAGGGTGGGCAAACGAAAATTTTCCCTGGGCAAACGTGGACTAACGATGGACAAACGAATGAGATAGTGTAGGTTTAAAAATTCGCATCTCGAGTTGCCAACTTCACAGAGCTTTTAATTTAAGCTCTAACATACCTTGAAATATTTCCACAATTTTATGAGACGGCACACTTCACTCCTTTGTAAGTATGAATATTTCGTCACTTATTTATTTACATAAAAAGTACCTAAGAAACATCATTATGATCTGGTACATACTCGTATCTCTATGTAATGCGTATTTTTTATTCATTTTACTATTTTGGACGAAAAGGATGATGGTAGATTTATGGCCGGTTCCTATATCTTCTTATTCATTTTAGTTGCCTTATCGTCAGCAGAAATTTGATATTAGTTGTAGTTGTTGATAGAGCTTATGTCAAATTTATTCGCTCGTAATGAACGATTGGTAAGATATAGGAACGGCCAGTAATAAGAAAGACGCATGGACGACCAAACATGATGATTCTATGAGGGTTCCTTTTTTGTCAAAATGGCAACATAACTCTAAAATCGTGACATTAAATGAATAAAAGCCTCATATCGTATGCAAATTGCCGACAGCACGGAGCCAACAATTACACGAATTACGACGAAACGGTGATTTCTCTTAATTTTTTTCGTCTCTCATTTCCCATCATTTTCCCCTTATCTCCATAGTTTACGATCGCATAATAACGTACATACCGTAGAGGTGATGATTTTGGGTGGTCCACGTTTTGTGTAATGATGTTATTATTTATACTGGGGTTATTAATGATGCGCCCGCGCCGCAACTGTCTCATCAAGATAAGTTTGTTTTCAACGAGCACTCATTAGTAAGTTATCGGATGAACGATTGACTTTTAAACGTTTATCTGTGTTTAGAGATTTTCATTTGATTGTTTTGGTTGCTGCCGGTGAAATTCCAATGTAATGTTCGTGTACTACCGTTTCTTATCTGCTTTAGAAAGTAAATAATCGATGCCTTAATATTGATGTAACGCTCTGTAGTCCATACTATATAGAAATGTGAAAGTGCATTTGTTTGTTCTTTCTTCACTATTTTGAGAATGAATTGTTGTTATTAGTCAATCACAATCTACTATTGAGTACCGGATATAGGCCTTACTAACTTTGTGACATATATCCTGGTCCCCAGCTTTTTTTTTTTTGCTAACGCAGACCACTTTGTTGCATTTGGAAGGCCAAGTGCAGCGCCTAGTGCCGCATGAACAGCTTGTGAGGTTCTCGTACCTGACGACCCCGGTACCTCTTCCAATGAAGAAAAAGGTCGACGAACTACGTGCTAAACCTACCTGCGTTTCGAAGTGAGAAAACACTTAATAAGAACGCCACAAGATCTAGGACAGAGTCACTGCACTGTGACGTTCTAGGGTGCCAGATTGGTACCAACTCAGGGAAGCTGTATTAAACCACTACGTAAAAAAGAGGTGAAGGTGAACTGATACCTCTTTAAACAGCGGCCCTCGGCCACGTCCTGGCCCCTAGCTTGCCATATCAAGTTCCGACTGGCAACCTTGTGAAGACAAGGAATTTTACTCCAGGATTCTTCTGCTTCAACAGCTATCGGTCCTTTGTTATATGTAGCCGACCGGGTATTTTATGGTAGTTTAGTAATGTATTTCAACTATAGTATATAAGTATATAGTATATATGGATGTATAGTTTACCTAATCATATTCCAATATGGTCCAGACTGAGCGGGTCATGTGTAAAGCAAGCCAGGACCTAATTCCGTTAACATATAATTCCTTGTGGTTAACGTGTGAGTTTAAAGTGATTTTATGTACACACGTAAACTCGCTGCGAAGTTGTCTTAGAAAATATTTTTAAGTTTCAGGTAGGAAAAATGCCGTTCCGTTCTCAGTCTCAGATAAATCAGACAGCCTACAAATAAAGCTACATTCCACAAGAGACTCGCAATGACCAGGTTCACAACCGCGATTTTTCCCGTTCCACTTGCTTGCGGGCGTTATAATCGTAAACTCTAGTGGAACGGATTATGGAGCGTTGATGTCATTAACGACGAAATACACCAATGTCATAGTTTGATTTGAAAATTGCGCCTTTTTCATTGTCAGTCGATAAGACAATTAATAATGCTCTGTGGTCAACGCTCACTTCGATCCGCTGTGTGATCGAAAATAATGACGTCATTAGTGAAGTTATCGTCACGACCATAAAGACCGTGGTCGCCATGTGGAACGGCAGACGGAGCATTTTGGGCGTTGTGAGATACTAAAGAAACGCTCCTTGAGTAGTATGACTTCAACTGACGCTCAGCAACGAACTTTTGAAACATCACGAAAAGTTGTATTTCACAATTGTAAATCTCTGTAATAACAATATAAACTAAAATGTGTATCTCAGGTGTTTTCCTGGTCTTCATAGTTATTACTTAGATATGCCCGCGACTTTGTCCACGCTTAATATGAAATTTCCGCAGGATTCCCGGAATACAAAGTATCATAGCATTTAAAATAGAATATAAGCTATTGTTTTAGTAAAAACTGTGTTGGAGTAAGTTAGTTTTTATGCACCCGAACAACTACAAACCGCTCCCGGGAAAATTCCCGTGGGATTCCTGAGATAATAATAATAAAAAAATACACATTTTATTACATATAATTTACTATCGATCTGTGAAAAAATCAAATTAGTTTTTTTTAAATATTTGGCCATTTTAATCAATGAATTTTCCCTATGAATTAGAATACCAAACTAAAAAAATTACAAGGTTATAGCTTATTGGCTTTCACTTCGAGATTTATTTATTTTTTCGCTTTATTTGACTACACTATGTACGAAAATAACTTGTTGGAGTATATGAATGTAGAGTTTACGTTGCTCGTACGCCAATATTATTGATGTTACACAAAGTTGTTGTAACATTAACTATGGGAATTTTTCTCTAGTTTCATTTTGTACTTAATATTTTTGTTGTAAAATGTGTCGGCTAAGAGACATTGTCATAAAACTGCTATTAGCCACCCTTTTCCCACTATGGCGGCGCTAGCGGTAACGATACAAGGTGGCAAAGCTGACATTTCTGAAGAGACCATCGAAATCTATAAAATTACTCATTTTCAAAATTCCAGGTAAAACTGATCTGAAACTGAAAAATGATCGGACTAACCCCTTACGGGTTGAATGTTCAAAAATCTTTTCTTAGTATACACCTACAGTATAGACATAGTGACAGTAGTTTGGGCTGTGCGTGTTCGTTCGTATTCTGAAGACTACCAGGATACTATAATCCTAGGAAGAAATAGTAATGTAGGCGCGTTTCTTGCTTCATTTTAGTAAAGAATAGGCGCTTCAGAGAACATCGTGGGAACAACTCGTGTTTGTCAGCGAAGTTTGTCTGCTCCTCGACCGACGACCAAACACTCGACGCCTTTTGTCCAAAAACGTAATGGGGATACACAAATAAATACGGCAAACTGGACTTCAATGGGAATGGCGCTATTTATGTTTGGGAATATGGGGCTGTGGAATTATATTAAATAATTTGTACAAGACTTCATTACTATTTTAATCATTATTAGCATTTTTTTATTATAATTTAATGATTTTGTAAAATTACCTAAATTATACCTAACATTATTTAAGCTTAAATGTGATTTTTTGGCCAACTACGCTATTTGAATCTGCCAGAGTAAAAATTATATAAATTATGTGTATAAACTAACTAATATTATCAATGTGAATAAGAGTTAGTTTGTTTGTTGACTTTCATGCCTTAACTATTACACATCAGATTTTCACGAAATTTTATCTTTCATTCAAAAAAAGTGCTGTGTGGTCGAAAAATATTTTTAAATAGTAAAATAGCAAAAAAAAAGGAGATGAATGGCCTGTGGCGCCATCGAGTCAGGATTTAATAGCTTTTCACAGTAAGATTTTTGCTACGCGATTGTGGAGGTGTTCACACATGACGCGTCCATCTGATGCGTCCGTCGGACGCGTCCGAACAGTGTGCAGGCCAGAACCGTAACACACTCTCCAGATTGCTTTAGGACATCTGAACGCTCAAGGTCACGTCCGCGACTTCTTGTAATATGCACACTGCAAGGGACTTTCCTTATCCAGATACATTGCAAACCACATCCCCCCTGAGCCACGTCCATCAGTCGCGGCTTATAATATGCACATACCTTTATTCTTGACATTATTTTTAATTAAACAATTTATACCAATATCAATCATAGTTCTTACAGATTCTACTACACACCATCCCGATACATTAGATGTAACATGTATGCTTGTACGCTATATTTATTTAGTTATAACAGAAACAAAAATTTACTTGAAGAGCGATAGTGTATACGTAAATTTAACAGTACGTAAGAGTAAGATGTAACGTACATGTTCCTGAAAGTAAAATTATTTTGCCAACGAAAACCTTTGTTAACTTGACTAATTAATGTAAATTAAATAAGGTTTCGTTTCAAAATATAGCGTGGTGTAATTTAAATAAAAAGATCTTTAAACGTAATTAGTCGAGAATATTTCTTTACGAATTTTATTTTTAAGTTTATTTGTCTGCGTCTCCTCACCACTTGTGTGATGAAGAAAGTCCGGTAACATATCCGCAACCAGCCCTAATGGATTTGTAATACTCGTCGTCTTCAAACAGAAGAATGGCGTTAAAAGGACGAAGGGACGACACAATACTGATTTATGTGTAGTTTAAGTTATAAGTGATGAGCGGCCATTATCTATACAAATAAACAAAATTGATTGTAATGTCAAAAGAACAGTTTTTTACTAAACTTATATCAAAATACAATTTTTAAAATATTTGTCTGTATGTTTGTTGCGGCTAATCTCTGAACTGGCTGGACCGATTTTGACGGGACTTTCCCTGGAACATATCTGATGCTATAGGAGTAACTTAGTAAAAAATAAGGTTCGGCGAAAAAATATTCCACGCGGATGAAGGCGCGGGTAACAGCTAGTTGAAAATATTTATTGAAACCCTCTTTTGTACATAAGTTAAAAAATTCGGTTGGTTCAACATTTTTTGTTAAATTAATGAATTATATGTACAGTATCTAATGATTCATGAGGTTTCTTCAAGAGTTTCATTTAGTTAATAAAATCTTTTAACAGAATTACTCGTGAGGTTCATTTTAGGTATGTATCATTATGTTAGATAATAATAAATAATATTGTATTAATTATGATTGACATTGATTTTTAGCGGTAGACATAAGAAAATCAAAACCAATTATTTGATCTGCGAATCCGACGTGTACACAGTGTTTTTTTTTGTTTTACGTAGTAAATACTTGCTAGATATCATTCTTGCTATAAAATAAATTTTATTAATATTAGCTGTATCTATGTAATTGCCGAATGTATGTATGTCAGTGCTGCTTTAAACAAACATAATTGATATAAAATGCTTTCATAAGTCGCTTGCTCCTGTCGCTTGAATCATATTCCAAGACGCTGGACGTCCAATATTTACAAAGTGGAGTATTTTTGTTAGGCTCGACTTGAAGGGTTGAATGGTTGAGGGTGTTTGAAGAGACCACGACGCACCAATAGTCTATAACACATAATTTGAACTTTTGTCGCTGAAATATTTTCACTAAATAATTATGTGCATGGATTTATTATGCAACAATTACATATTTTAGGTGGCTACGTCTAATTTTTACCTATTTAGGGACTTTATGTATATATATGTAGAATAATGAATAATACCGAAGTAAGAAAGAGAGTTGGTCTGAAAGAGAGTGGCGGGGTGAAGGTAAGGAAAGGAATGCTCCGGTGGTTCGGGCATGTGGAAAGAATGCATGATGAAAGAATGACTAAACACATATACAATACAAAAGTGGATGGATGCAGAAGTCGTGGAAGGCCACGACAAACCTTCAGATTCAGACCTTCAGTCCTTCAGGAGCCTTAAGAACAGACGAGCGTGCATGACAAGAGCTATGAATGTCAAAGAAGGGAGTGAGGTGTGTAAGAATAAGCCTGAATGGCGCTCTGTTGTTTGTACCTTACCCGCAAGGGAACTGGTGTGAAGCTATGTATGTATGTATGTATGTATAATGACAGAATGTAATACAACCCTTATGTCAAATTTTAGCTACAAAAACCCTGTAGTTTTTAAGAATAAAGGTTGTCTAGAGGCTACATTATAATATATGTATACAGACAGAGTTAAATATTTCTCACTAGCTAGACACATACACTATACGAAGCCATCTTTGAAAAAGAAAAAGAATAGGAATAGTAGGTCTCGACAACAGGTAATATCGACAATTGCCAGAGATGAAGTTAAAGGTAACGCAATAGTGAGAGAACTAGAGTAATAAAGAAAGAATGTTCAACGCATATCTCAAATACCCTCATACACTCATGAGCCTGGAAGAACCTGATTTGGGGCAAATGTTTGGTCAAAGAGTTAGCATTGACCGTAAACTAGCTGGTCAAGGACGAAAAATTAGTTTCTAAAGGATTTGTGAGTTACTTACATGAGATTAAAACTAACTAACAGTGAGACAGCTCGAGTAGTGAATAAAAATATTCTGAGTAGGTATAATCAAATAACCTCATACATTCATGAGTCTATCTATGAGAACCGGATTTGGGTCAAATGTTTGGGCAAAGAGTTAGCGTGGACCCTCAACCAGCTGCTAGAGGTGATGCCTCTTATTAACGTACAATTTCTTTATGTTAAAGGTTTTTGGAAGTTTATTACTTTAAGAGTGGATAACCGGACAGGTGAGAGGTTTGTAAAGTGATTTAAAACATCTTTTTACATATTATGTGTTCTTGGTATAATTTAAATTGTTGTGACTCAATTTTGGTAAAGCCTTATATATATTATATATATCTTATTATTATTATATTATTAGTTTAGTGCTTATTATTATCGTTTGGGCAGGAATTTTTCAGTTAATTAATAAGTTGTCGATGAATCCGTCCAAATGATGAACTACTTTATTAATAAATATGTAAATCAGGCTTTAGAAATACATTAAAATATAAAAGGTTTTATATTTCTAATAGTTCGTAATTCAACCATGGGAGAAGTTCTTCTTCAGTTCAATTCAGGTTTCACTAGGAAAATACCCTAAATTATACTTGACCAGATAGTGAAGTGAAATATCTTTCGCTTTTGATGATTTATTTATTTCAACAACATTTTTAGATCATTTTAATAAAAAAATGAAAGTCTTAACATTTTCTTTACTGTCTAGTCACAAGCACCTTTAGTGTACCGGTAGCACCTTTGGTGTTACAAATGTCCATAGGCGATGGTAACCGCTTGCCACCAGGTGAGCCGTCTGCCTGTCTGCTGCACTCATGTAGTAAAAAAAATTCAGTGCCTACATTTTATAGCAGTGCTGGACTTACACATTTGCCGCCAGTAGGCTCTAGAATACCGAACTACAATTCGATATTCTAGTTCACAATCATATTAACTATTTTTTTATCATTATATATTTCAGCATTATCGTACTAAATACACACCCATTTTATAGTAGGTAATTACTTGTAGTGTGGTCGTTGTGAGTAGCAACTCGTAGAACAATATTTGTGTAGACCTAATAATATTAATTTAGTTTATGAATATGAATCTTTTCATTTTTGTAGGACTAAAAAATCGGTCTCAAATTTTTCACCTCTATAATCTGCCACTCTAGACCTCAGTCTACTCAGTATGATAAACTCGTCAATGCTTTACAGGGTTCATAAAATGTGAAAATGCAAGTCTCTCACGAACGCAGGCACTGGTTCTTTATATTCTTGTTCCATAATAATTTGAAAAGGTAAATAAATTCGTGAAACACCAATTAAGAATATATATTGACTCCATAGATCAAACAAGCCGCAATTATTGAACAACAGAACTACAGCACACGTAAAATTTTTAATGTAGGTACACAAGCTACTTTTTTACAACAAACAAAACTATATTAACGTGAGTCTGTCTATTGAATTTAATTAGTTGCTGTATTAAGGTAGTTTTAATTAATGTTAAAGTATACATGGTCAAAACAGTATCATAATATTCTTTTGAGAACTTTGGTGTTGAAAATAGTTACAGACGGATTTAGCCACTTTTCATCGGGTCAACCGTACATCTATACCGATATAAAAACTACTGTTTCTCTAAGATTTCAAAATTTAGTAGTACCTAAATGCCAAAATTGAAGTGAAAACTGCTATCTATATGACGCTTACTCAAAATCAATCAAAAGTTTTTATTCAAACTAAGTTCCATTGTAAAACTTTTTTTGAAAGTCATATAACTAAATAAGTTAAATTTTAACGGTCTTATTCATATTGAGTTAGAGTAAGTTTGAAGACTTCTTTATAGTTCTTAAAGAAGCCTTCAAACTTACTTTAAGTTAATGTGAATAAGACCATTAGTCTACATCCTTATCCATGCAGGAACGGAGAAAGAATATAAATTCGTGCAGCCAGGCGGCCGCAGAGCTCGCGGCTCGTAAGAGGCGATAAAACAACCCACATCCAAGTGGTTGGGTGTTTGCCTGTCTGGATGGCTACCACTCCTGATCTAGAGCATGCCACCATAATAACATTGAATTGTGTTCTGGCATTAGTGGTCAGGTTCCAGCGCCATCTACAAGTCACATTGGTAACACCTGTAGTGTTGCAAATGTTTATAGGCGACGCTAACCACTGTTTGCTGTACTCCAGCAATAAAATAAAGAAAAAATCTTCTTTATGTACTCCGAAGAAGGAAAAGTGGTAAGAAACTCACCACTAACACGTCTAGCTAAAACCCTTTTGTTTTATTTTTATCTGTCTCACTTTATTTATTATATAAGTAAGAAGTAAATTAAAATTGCCCACCGTATATAAGTATTACACACATAAAGTCACGTGTATACACTAGTCTCACAATAAAAAGAGACTTAATGCAGTTCTCACACTACATTATTAAAATTAAACAGGTACACATATTTATTATGCTTTTAACACGTGTGTGTATTAAAATTAATAAACTTACTTAATATTTAAAAGCTTCTAGTTATGCCAGTCAATGCAGCTGTACCAGACCGTGGTGTGGCTCGGCACGTACTATGAACTACTTAGCACTTACATCAGTACATATGTTAGTGTCTACAAACATATTAATCGGCTATATACGTCAGAACGCAGCCGTTGAGGAAGACGCACTTTTTTCAATATAAGCATAGAGTAGATATCTGGCAGAGAACACAGAAAATAATGGCATTATTTTAAACTAGCCTTGCCCACTATTTTATTCGCACGCAACTTTATATTCATATTTTCCAACCCTGCAAGATAACGAAATGAAACATACCCGAATAATTAAGATTAGTGATTAGTACATACATACATAACTTCACGCCAGTTCCCTTGCGGGGTAGGCACGAACAAAAGAGCGCCATTTAGGCTTATTCTTACACACCTCACTTGCTTCTTTGACATTCATAACTCTTGTCATGCACGCTCGTCTGTTCTTAAGGCTCCTGACATCACCTTCTGCTGGTACACGATCAATTTGATCATGGAAGGTGTGTCGTGGCCTTCCACGACTTCTGCATCCATCCACTTTTGCATTGTATATCTGTTTAGTCATTCTTTCATCATGCATTCTTTCCACATGCCCGAACCACCGAAGCATTCCTTTCCTTACCTTCACCCCGACACTCTCTTTCAGACCAACTCTCTTTCTTACTTCGGTATTACGAACGCGGTCCGCGAGCCTCACTCCGCAGATTTTGCGCAGTGCTCGCATCTCGACCGCGTTTACTTTACTTTCATACTCTCTCTTCCATACCCAACTCTCGCTTCCATACGTGAGCGTAGGTACTAGCACCGCGTTGTGTATGGTGAGCTGGGCCTTCTGGCTGAGGTTCTTAGCGCCTAGAAGTTTACCTAACGCTCCATTCACACTATTCCCCAAATTCACTCTTCTTTCTATATCAGCGGTGTACCTTCCATCCCTGCTAAAAGCACATCCAAGATATACAAACTCATTCACTTGCTCTAGCATAACATCATCGACCATTATCCTTGCATTCGTTCTGGTTTCTTCTCTTTCAAACACCATAACCTTTGTTTTCTTCGCATTCAAATGTAAGCCTCATTAGTGATTAATCATCGTATCAATAGAAGTTATAATTGTATTTTGAGATGACAGATAAACACTTCAATATTATTGGAATAGAAGATACATTTCTTCCATACAAATTCAACTAAAATTATGTAGGTATAGTTAACGAAAAAAACACAATAAGTAAAAAATATTTTAATTTTAAGCAATTTATGTTTCTGTTACAATCGACAATTCTGGTTCCGATTCGTTTACCGGAAACTAAACTCCGAACCTCTTCGTTTCGATGCACCAAACGGAACAACTCTCAGACCGCTGACCACAGAGGCAGTTTAGGACTTTTCTTTTTTCAAAATAGCAGTCACATAAAACACGTATGAATCCAATCTTCTAATGGACGATCTATACTAAACCGTGTCGGGCACGAGCCGTGCGATCGTTACATCATGAAAATATAGCTATTATGACGCCAGTGGTTGAATATGCTAACGATATTGTAATAGTAGAATTGTGGCCCAAGACGCGTGCTTCGCGTGGTGTAACATGAATTCCTATATAAAATGTTCTTGAAGTTTTAAATCCATGCTTCGCCCGGACCTCGTATGGCGCACGACTAGTGCCTGCCTAATATATTAAATATAGTACGTCCATGATTAAATCATCCCTGAAACGTTTCCGGGTTATCAAAACTTATACTAATGGTCAGCAGTAGCAATATTAGTTTGTATTGATGCCATTCAGATTGGTCTCAGGCATGGCTGCTATCTAAAACCTACACCCAATAAAGAGTTCTGTGACCAGCGCCAAAATATATTAATTTTTAACATACTAAATGTTATTTGTACGCTTTGAAACCTAAATTTAAATAATCTAATTTTTTTTATCAAAACCAAAACGGACTTCAAACTGAAAAGCAAAAAATAAATATTTAACGGATTTCTTTACACAACATCTTGAAGTCGGTGCGAAGTAAAACATAAAAAATACTATATTTTGCAAATTTGTTGTTTTTTTTTATGTTTCAAATATATTTTTTACTTTTTAGTTGCACAAATACCTGAATAGATTTAGAAATAATATATTAAGCGCCTGTAGAAATTGTAGTACGTATTACTATTTCACTGTTCAGTGTAGATGTTCGTCCACAGGCTTGCTCTCGATTTTCCTGGGAACCTCTCATCAGATCCTGATTGGATGGCTATGAGACCATTTTGAGAGTACATTCTTTGGAATAAAATAAAAAACAATTTCAAAATCGGTCCTTCTATTGACGGTAAAATAGCTTAACATGTATACAAAAAATTAAACGCCTGTACAAAATGTAATACTGACAAGCTATACTAGCTTTTTTTCTAAGAATGTAGGCGCTCGGCGTTATTTAATAAGGGTTACTATCGATTTCCCTGAAATCAACTCACTAGATCCTGACTTGGTGACCATAGCACCACCTGGGGAGTATAGACTTATGAATAAAGAAAACATTTGGAAATCACTCCACAATTGATGAAGATATCGTGTAAGAAAAAGTCGGTTAACAAGTTTTGAGGGTGTCTCCCGATTTACCTGGGATCTATTCATCAGATTCTGACATGGTGACAGTGGAACTAATTCGAAAGTATATACTTTTGATTAAAAGAAAAATTTTGATAATTGGTTTACAATTGACGGAGATATTGAGAAACAAACCTCAGACGAATTAAAAACCTCCTCTTTTTCAAAGTTGGTTAAAAATATAAATTCATGACGTGTTAAGAAATCGGTCTTAGTTTTTTTATGGTACGTACTCAGTTATTTAAAGAATCAATCTTTAATAAAATGACGTTTGACGTATTAACTTTTTAATGCCATAGTCATCAATTTTAGTATCATGTGAAAAAAATGACGCAACGACTTATTGCTAATGTAGGCATACATTAGAAACTATTGTGGCGTATTTGTGATGTGATGATAATACGAGAAATATTACTTCACAGTACGATGACAAAGGAGTGTCAAATCACAACTAACATTGACAAATAATATTATGTAACAATTATAATTAATCACACAGGTGTATGTGTTTAGTGTTAAATAAAATATTTTATGGTGTGATAATTTTAAAGTCCTTTATTACGGACTTAAACGGGTGGTGTTAAAATGTTCAATAGGTATACAATACATATTATTTGTCTAAGTTACATTATAATTATATATTTTACAAGTATGTATTTATGCGTTTATTTATTTATAAATATTATATTCCATTTATAAATTGAAGTCATTCTTTTGACAATTTAAATAGTTATGTTACAGTGTGTTATGTTTCTTTGAGATCTCATTGCGACTCATTTCGTTAATGAAAATTATCGTATCAATCTCGAATCACACGAAACACCCTGCAGAACAAAATTATATATAATTAAAAGTAATTAAGTAGGATTCATAGAAATGAATCACTGTTATTTTCCTTAAATATGGCTTCGCACTGTTTGTGGAACTAGCCAGTACTAGGCTTTTATTTATATTCAATTATGAGAATAATCTTTACCTAAATAGGCAGTAGCCAAAAACTGGACGCCATCAGCTTAAGTCTTTGATTAATGTTAAACAACAGAATTCTTGTGGTAAATTGAAATATATATTTTTTTACTTATCAGTCAGAGATTTTCTACACAAACATTCTTAATTAATACACCACAGCTATTGTTACTATAGTAAGGATAATGACTAATAAAAGTTTTCTAACAAAAAAGAACCCAACTTCAAGAGTAACTAAAAAGCATAAAATATTTTTTTCTACGACATCTTGAAGTAAGTTTTGCAAATTTGTTGTTATTTTTTGTTTTACTTGGCACTGACTTCAAGATGTTGTAAAAAGAAGTCGGTTATATATTTATTTTTTGCTTTTTAGTTATATACTCTTGAAGTTGTTTTTTTTTAGGTTATAAACTTTTACTTTTAAGTTACATATATAGCATCCAATAAGACTGAAATTCATGTGAAACTATTATGAAGCTGTATGTATTTTTAGCTGAACAAAAAAATCGCTGCAGAAGCTGAACATATATATAAAAATATATATTAACTCGACGAATTGAGAACCTCCTTCCTTCTTGTTTAAAGTTGGTTAAAAACAAGTTTTTCAAAAATATAAAACACAGACAAACATCACCCTGCGAATTCCCTCTATAAAGTCATTACGAGTCTACACTCGAGTCATAGTTCAAAATTAGCAATATTTAAGTAATTCTAAATTTGAATTGTCCTCTTGACACACGCCCACATCTCTTTTATACAAAACGGAACTAATATAAAGTAAACACTATGGTCCAATGTTTTTTGTACTTAAAATAGCTAACAGACCAAATTTAGAATGTCTCGTCACTGATATGTTTGCAAAGAACGAATCTTCAAATCCAGTGAGAAAATAATTCGACTTTTCGGAAATATCAACATAACATTCCAAACTTATCGATGAGCTCAAGATTTAAGTGTACATATTCTGTAATTTTAAGTGAAACATTTATTTTTTAGTTTAAAGTTAACTAAACCTAATTTATTAATATTATAAAACTACGTTTTAACGGTTTTAAGCGCGGTCATTTTATTTGAAACGTCGGAAAAACCAAAATCAAATAAAATTACCGCGCTTAAAACCGTTAAAACATAGTTTTATTATGTATACAAGTCACGAAAACTGAAGAAAATATTATTATTAATATTAGTTATTAATTCTACCTATAGTCTCTTAATCTTAAGAGTTAAGTACATAGAATAAAGAGCCTAGATCACTGTCTTCTATGTGTAAAGTGCCCAGAAGGCCGGCTGCATTGCTTCGATAGATTTTCATATTGTTTCCTCGTTCGAGGTAGGCACTAGCCTTAAAGTTACTAGAATAATAGATTAGATTAGATCTTTTGAAAGCTGTTTTTCCAAATGTATATCCTTCGGTGAGAGTTATTATTTTTTCTGTTTAGTTTTAAGATAATTGAACTGTGGAGTCCGAAGACTATGAGTTCTACAAATGCCCATCCCACCCTTTACAGATGATTAAAGGGCTGGTGCTTACCTCGGCAATATATGATTATGGTGATACAACAGGATACAACATAGTTAGTCTTCGCCTAACCCATAGAAGATGGTGACCTAGGCTTAATATTATACTAGCAGTCGTAATTTATTTAGTTTTATTTACTGCATTAGTTTTTTGTATTTTTTTAGGGGAACGGATGACATATCTGTCCGAACATAGCTATATAAGGTGTTTATTATTGTCTCTTGTAACATATTTCATAAGTTAGGTATATGGCAGAATGAGTCACTGAGTGGATTAATCAGGAAAACTATCAGTAATTGGACTGATAGTCTTTCCCGATTAGTCCGCAATACAGAATCTAGACTAGGAGAATTGTAACAAAGGTCATTGCTCTTAGCTGGTGACGAGTTACGTTCATATTTAATCTAAAACGTGCGCAACATTATTTTTCTAAGCTCATATTGTTTGAAAACCTCTTGAGCTTGCTGACCAAACATACCTGTACCAAATTCTGATATTTACTGGCGCTTCATGGCAATGGTTGCAGGCCAATAGTTTGCAGAACTCAGTACGAGCACTTGTACATTATCTACAAACATTTTAAGCAAACACACTCAAGTTGCATGTTTTCGAATATGTTTTGAGATAAAAATTAATATCATATGCGGTTTTGTATAAATTTGTTTCCAATGATTAATTATTTGCTTGCTGCGTTAGCATAATAACAAAGCCTAGTTTCCGGTGACGTATTAATCTAAATAAAAATTATTGGCCAAGTTTATGTTAGTCCATAGTGAAGGGTTCGTATAAGTGACGAACAACCAGAATCTTTATCGTTTGGCTTTCGAACTACTAAACCAAAAAAACATTTAATCGAAAATACATCATGTATTACCCTAACTAACTACTGTTCTTTACAAATATTTTTAAAGTGAAACTTTTTTAGAATCGTTGTGATTTAAAACTTGATGAAACGAAAAAGCAACACTAAAAAGAGTCAAACACATAAATCTATAGGACTCAGCCTGCGAAAGAATGAGATTTAAATGATTAAATATAATGTATTCTACATTATATATTTAATCATTTTAACCCTATGCTTATACAGATAGAGTTGGAAATGTTTTGAAGTTTTTCGTTAATACTTCAAACTTCGTGTTATAAAGCTTATATATATTATAACGATATAACATAAAAAATGTGACGTCACAAAATTTAGAATCCCTCCCACCCCTTGTCATACTTTGTTTCACGTCTACTGCGTGTGAACACACAATTTTTTAAAGTTTTGTCCTTTGCAATTTCCCCACCGTTCAAAAGCTAGGAATGTTTTGCACTACAAACCTTTTTCAATTTACGAAACGTACATTTCAACAGTTTGCTGCTTAAACACAAAATAGTCATAAATCATAATAATAACATTTTTTACAATAATGCCATGAAAGAAAAATTTGAAAGAAATCTTTATTTTTCTCGATTGTTCTATCATAACTACTTTTAATCATGTTATATCTTGTTAGACGTGTTTTGTAAAATTGTCTTTATGGTAAGGCCTCACCTGGGATAATATCACAGATATAGGTACACGAAGTGTGGCGATGGGTGTAATGTGTTACTTGTGATGCGATGTTGTTTTTAATTGCTAATGACGTTTATTTTCACGGATAACGTATATATAATACACTAATGTGGCTATTCGATAACGGTGTAATTTTTAACGCTTTAAATATCACGCATTAAGCCCTCGCGGAATATGCAAAAAGAACCTAAAAACAACTTGTGGTCAAAATAGGAAATAATTGGGTTGTTTTATTACCATGAAAATATAATTAATTACCATTACATTTCTGGAATAAAAATGATTTAGATAGTTCCCGATTTGTAGCGCATTCATCTTTTCAAGACCAGTCTAAATATGCAAGTTTAAGTGTACACTGTTCTTTGATATTTATCCCTAAGTAATATGTATGACGACTAACTCAAATTTCTATTTGTTTCGGAAGTATTGTGTAGTATTATATATAGGGAGAGGTGTCCCAAATTTTATCTACATAGGCTGAATGTTCAATAGTTTTTGAGGAAAATGACTTTGACATAGATACGAAAGCAAGACAAACACACCAACGGCTTCCTGCATATTTTTAAGGATTCTGTATTTTTGCATTAAACGACGATATCCTTAAAATAGGCTACAGGGATTATAGTCATATATATTTATTAAATAAATGTTCTTTTAAGCGTATGAACTTGGTATAGTATGTTTTCCTTGCAGACTGTTGCGTTCTGGAATATATCATTTGTCACATATATTTTCATCATCCTTCAGAGATTCTTCAACTATATCAAGAAAAATATTTTGTATACAAAAATACTAAAGCATTTTAATTTTCATATAAACATTTTGAATGCACTGAAGGCCCCTTAAAGCGTCATACATAACAAATATTCTTTGTCCACATTATTCTCAAACTTGATTGAAATTCTTTGTCATTTATATTATTCTGAATTCTAAGTTCAGAGACATTTAGTATCCTTGTCATTTGTAGAAAACACGTTCGACTAATTGATTTCTAACAAATATTGATTTTTAAGTACTCAGTTGAGATATATATTATTATTTTTATTTACGCTACATGACAGATTACGTGTTCTTACCTATAATATGCTTAATTTATTATTTTTACAAACTATTAAACAATAATTATTCTATATTTTTAATACCTATACGATATTGTATATATTAAGTCGTTTCTGACAAAGACATACTGACGAGTATATGATTTCATAATGGATGTGTTTTCGCAGCGAACCCTAAATATCGACTTCAAAAACAATTCCCAAAAATACCATATCCAAAAATAGAGTGAATAAAAAATATTTTCCGAGACTAATTTGTATGATACTTGTTCTTTTACTATTGTCTACAAGAGTGCATCAATCTTGTGGTTATTAAGGTTAGATGCATTTCTTTTTAATAAAATTGTAATACTAGCATCCATTTTTTATAGTTATCAAAACGGGTTACCCTACCTACAGTTTTGCTCGAGGCGTAAGAAAAAATAAACTATAAAGTAATTCGTGTTATATCTCTGTCCCGAACATACTCTGTGCTCTATACGAATGTAGGTGCTAATCGAGTGGTGCACACGCATCGTGCTTGTAGGACGCGGCATCACGTCCAGTTAGCCCCACTTTACCCTGTTTGTTCTAAATGTTACATTTCACCCGCAAACACCCCTCTTCCGGCTGGATTATTGGAACTATCGCCTTTTTTTGTGGCCGCACCCTACCAGCTACTTTTAGCCAAATAAAAAACTTAAACCGATTTATTATATCTGTGATATAAGGATTCTGCATTTATTAAATATCATTCAATACATTATATATAGGTGAATCTTTATATATAGAAATAAGCTGAATTCCTATATATATAAATATTCTGCAATGCAAAGTATTCAGCTATCAAATAGTCAAGGGGTCCTAATGGTTTACATGTTAGGGTAGGTCTAGATATCCCCCCAGAGGGCATCGCCTGCTGAACAGTTCTCCGTCCAGCAGTAGGGTACACGAGGCTTGGGCCCGGAAAGACCACTATCACATTCCCTTGATCCCGCGGCAGTGGTGTGCCACCTATCCTATACCAATATTCCGTCTTTTAATCCCTTCCCAACTCCCATCTTATCTTAGGTTTTCGTGCGTAGATTAGAATGGCCGGTCAGGGTTTGCTGGCAGTTGAAGTGTTATTCCTAATGATGTCATTCTCAGAAGGGCCCAGGAATCATTCTGCCGGCTGCGTTCGACCTTGTCCAGACTGTCCTCTCCACGATGCGATCTTGGGTTAGGATTCCTTTCATTCTAGGTGGTGGCCGCTTCGCGCCTCTCTGTTCAGCAAATAAGTTCTCAGCGAAGCGTCGGCAGAGGTTTCCTGTCCGGCGGACGGCTTCGAGGTTCGTCGGATGGGCGGCGTCGAGCAGACTAACGTCTAGCCCGCTCCGCCGATCCCGCTACATAGGACGAATACGAGTGAGATCGCCCACCCACACATGGATGACGACACCCGCTCCCGGCCGTGGTTCGCCTATGGCCGGAGCGAGGAAGGACGACGCGGACGGTGGCAAGAGGGTCGGTGCCAATACTAGTGCCGTGTGCCCACCACCCTTATCACCATGGATGAACAATCCCGGCTGCGTCCGACCGTAGCCCGGATCAATTTACCAATGACGAAGACTGCCCCATCTAACCGTGGATTTGACATTTCTCCTATCCCAGAGACGCAACTTTTCTCGTTTACAATAAGACTGACGAGCGACGAGAGGACAGCTCTGACTATCTTCGGGTTGAGCGCCGCCGATCCTCCGTCGTTTAACCGGACGACGACCACCCGAGCGTGAGCGTGGGTGTCGAGCCCATACCTCCGCCCCCGTGCAGACGAAAACTACGGCGCTGGGTTGGCCTGGATGACCTCCGGTGTCGTGAGCGACCGCGTGTGAAACCCAGGTGAGGGTCCACCCGCACTCAAGACCGCTGGATAAGGGAGCGAAATTGTTCGTGGGATGCTCTTTGAGGCATGCGGTGACGATAGACGAGGCCTTTTTGGCCAGCACCTGCCAAGACCTATGCGGGAAGGCGATAGTCACTTCCCGCGGCTTAGGCTATAGATGACTAGAAGGAACACGGAGAGTTTTAGTGGGTATTCCGGCAACGGGCCGGCAAGTCTCCACACGCCCTCACCGTGATTCCCACACTGTGAGATGGCCGTAAGTGGATTTCTCCTCGTTAAAAAAAAAGTTTCTAGATATACTTCAGACGGGTACAGTCATACTTACGTTAATCTATCTGGTTGTCTATTCCCGATGACACATGGTTTACTTTTCATGCTTTTCTTCCGCGTAAAATGCGTTTGATTTAATAATACTAATGCGTTCACCTTTCCTATGATAGAAACTAATAATTTTTTTGGATATATTGATAATTAATAGAACACTTTAACTTAGAATTAATTATAGATTTATTCATACACTGGATGGCATGGTAGTTATTAATAAGCATGCACCACATACGTGATATGCAGGTATGAATGTTTGCGTAAGTGTATTAAGTAAATACGCTTTTTCTATGCATACAACAGTTCTCAAGAATATTCGGAGTAATTTTCCCGTTGACTTTTTAAACATGAATTAAAATTCCTTTGTTAATCATTATTTGATGCTGAAGATATTGATTGATAGGTTACGGTAACGTCTTTCCATCAGTTTAGCAACTGTCTTTCCCTCAAACAGCTTTTCTGTTGTACGCAAAAGGTGAGGCTCGCCAGCATATATATATATATATATATATATATATATATATATATATATATATCGCTTATATTGAGCATATAGTTGTAGTTCTTAGGAAATGTTACAAGTAAAACAATTAGTGCGAGTTAAATATGATTTAATTTCGTAATTTTTCTTAGCAATTATATTTCGTGTTCAGCATCTGAATACTTATTATTAGACACAGTAATACATAGACAATGCCATATTACTTTTAACAAATTCATTATGTATTTAAGCGCATATTTTGTAATATATTTAACACATTGTTTGGAATGTTTCAGTTTTATTTGTCGTAAAATTTCTATGGAATAATTATGGAATGTATTTAACGAGCAGCATACGTTATACATACAATAATGTTCACATTGTCTTATTTTGTTCATTGCTTTGGAAGAAATTATTTACGCCCATATATACCCAAACTCATTTAACATAGATTTTTGTAACGTTCACTAAAGTCTCTACGAGGCCACTAAAGTTACCAGTACAAAATCCTAATCACTCATTTTGATGCTTTTCGTTTAAAAATATATCATTTCGGTCAAAATAAATATAATTACGACGGTTTTGATTACCGATTTTTTTTTCTGGATGCCACATTATTATTGAAAAATGGACATTATTATTGACTCCAATAATATTGCCTATTTCTTCAAACAAGAGTTTCACAAATATTGACACATGGTGCTGCAATCAGAATGAGTACAACTGCACCGTACGAAATTATGAGACGACACAACATTTTAAAGAGAACATTTGGGTATTGTCAATTTATACAATTAGGGCTTTTTAGACCACATGAGGGCGCATATACGCCTTAAATTTGACAATAAATTATATGATAGATCTTTTTAAGCACATTATTGATTATATTTATTACATTAATTTCCAATGCGTTTCTTCCAGATTTTTGTTTACTTTGTTGCTATATTTTTTAAATATTAACATTCAGTGGGTATAAGGACACAATATTTACTAAATATGTTCTAATTGAATAATAATTGTCATTTAAAATGAAATATTAATTAATTTTCACTTTTTTAAATTACATTTTAGTTTTACCATCGAAAGTTTTGTTTAATCTACACTAGTGCACTTTACTGTGAATGTTACTAGTATTCAGTCATTGAATCATCACTATTGACTAATAGTTATAGGCGCTTCGCATTCTCGCGAAATATTTTAATGTAACAAAGAATTTATTATATTATCGTCATTTAAAGTAGGTTACTATGTTTTTCAACGTTATAAAACAAATATTTCTTGAAAAAATCGACTTTAATTAAATTTTGCTGTTATCATCCACTGTATTGTTAATAACTCCAATAGCTACTTAATTCATGCTGTTTTGTGTTGCCAGGCATAATTTTAGGTTACATAATGTAATTCTCTTCAATGACAATTATTATTTAATGGTAATTCTGCACATATATATCTTCTTAATATAATTATACTTTCTACATCAAGTTTACAGACATAAAATTAACACACTAGTCACAATGCGAACACAAGTTATTCACTGCCACCACTCTATGGCACAGATCTTAAATGAAAACATTTATATTAAAATACATATTATATTTCCTTTATGATATAGGTATTTTTCAAATTTGTTGCATTAGGAAACATAATAAGCTGGTGTTTGGCTGAAAAACCATCAAGTGCACTCTATTAGAAATCCAGAAGCAAATTAAACGAAATAAAGAGATTCGAAACCTATCATCCACATACGAACTCCTAAAATTAATATGTACAAAACGCTCAAACTCATACAATCATAATTCACAGAAACGTACCGAAACTATTCGTCAAATATTAGTAAGAAAATCAGTACACAAGGTTAATAGAGGGAACCAGGTCATATTGACTGTGGCTAATCACAAGAGAGCGGTCGGTCCGTTTGATTAAATATTCATAATTAAATACAAAACATTTAAATACAACTTTACATCTAACACCTACGTTTACAAATTTTTGATTAAGTTTCGATAAATAAGTAAACACAAACTGTATTATTTAATTATATTATTTACAAGCAGATAACATGATCCGTATTTAAAATTAAGCGTTTTAAATAATAACACACTGAGAATTGACGTAAAGGCGTTTTTGCTACACTTATGGCGGGCCAGCCGGAGGAATCGGGTTATTAACTCATGATTCGTCGACTAGGTGTTGTCCATTCCTAGAACAGTTATCGACGCACGTCACTTAATGAGCACGCCGGCTTGCTCGAGGCGTTCGCAGCACGGAGCGGTCTACGTCCAGCGGTGGTCTGTCGGAAGACGCGTGACTGGCGGGACTACTATTTGCTCTTTCTACAGAAAACCTTTTTTCCTTTTAGAGCACGAGTCCGACCGTTGGCACATGAGCAAACGAGCGCTACGATGTTACACGACCTTAAGGAATTTCACATCTCCGGACGTCGTCCCGGCTCGGCTTTTTTCCCCGTTTGAATGTTTACTCTCTCGCTTCAGCTACCATTCATGCGGCGTTTAAAACTCCGCGGCCACCGCGGCCGGGCCTACCTAACGCTATCCAGTCCACGTCACTGTAATAATACTGCGATAGTTGACTAATACTCTGTCCACTCACAATGTTCATCGACAGCTGGCAACGGAACGCGCGAAGCGTTGAAGCGCAAATGAGCTGCTAACGTGAGGCGGGTATGGCGTCACGAGGCGCCTACGTGCCATCGCAGTTCCTTCGCCTCTGATGCCTGCCGTGGCGGTGGCGCATGCCGTGGCACGGCGCCTTTATCGAGTTCTGCGGCGGAGGCCGCCTACGTTGCGGACGCCACTTGGGCACGTCGCCTCCGGCGCCCAGCTTGTTGTTGTGCTTGTCTAAGTCGAAGTCGTGCTCCTTCATGAACGAGAAGCACTTGTGCAGCCGCTCGGGCATGCGGCTTTTCCCACGCCGTAGCTGTAGGCCACGCCGGTTGAAACCTATGTATCGGTCTTCGTTCTTCGCCAGCCGGTATTGGTTGTAGCCGTCCACAAATTCCTCTATAAATAGGCAGTTGGGTTGTCTCTCTGCTTGAAACCGAGTCTGTGGGCAAGATATGTTTTATTTAAATACCAACATTTCAGCGATTCAAATCGATAATATCTGAAAATATCATTTGTGCAGGAACGGAGAAAGAATAGAATTTCGTAAAAGGCGACAAAACAACCCAAAGACCGGTGGTAGGGTACTCGCCGGTCTGGATGGTTAACTCCCTCTTCAGAGAGCGGTAGCACATTGGTACCACCTTTGGTGTTACAAATGTCTATAGGCGATGGTAACCGCTTTCCATCAGGTGGGCCGTTTGCCTGTCTGCTGAACTCATGCAAAAAAAAAACAAAAAATACTTGACAAACAATGTAGATACTAACCAATCGTCTGCCGACTAATCGTGATCGATTGAAGCAGAGGTACATGTCTTGCTCGGGGGAGTAGATTAGAAATTCTAAATTGATGCCGGGTGAACTGAAGGTGAGATTCGCTGCAACAAACAAAAAAAACATAATTAGTACTAAATTATTATACTTATAGTTGTATTCTAGTCACAATACTAATATCATTTGAACAAATATTCGTTTTTAAAAGACCCTTTAAACAACACATCTTGAACCCTGCTTAAGTAATCTGTTGGGAACTTTCTTTCTAACGTTTAATATAAAATTAATTGACCCATAACATTGTATTAATAAATAGAAAGTAAACATTCGAGGAATCCCTAATGATAATGCTTGCGCATAGTAATTGCTACACCCTGGGTGCATATGACAGTTACTATAGACGCCGCCGGCATTAGTGATAGACACTTTATAAATTCAATCTATTATGATCAATTTAGACTACACGATATTTTTATTATGCTTGAAGATATATACAGTTTTGAGCAGCATTAATAAATATTTTTTATTCAACAACGAACTTGTTCAAGAAACTGGGCTTAAGGACAATAGGTTTACATAAACTGAGACAACATAAGGATTATAAGACATACAAATAAGAAATCACAAACGTTCCAAAAGAGCGATTTAATCTAAATGGGCACCTTGCACTGGGTGTACTCGGTCCATATTCACAATTCACATCCTTATATCTTCCATTTTAAAGCGTGTAATAGACAATGCAGCTAAGGTCTTGTTGTTAGATGTATTATATATTGTATCATTTGCGAATTCATCTGTCAGATAAAAAATGAAGGTCAAACTTAAAATTAATAAGTGAATATCTCAATAATGAAATACACAGTGACTGGGTGTTCAACATAAAATTATAAAAAACTTACACATCCACCTAACAGTTTATGGGTTTTGTTGGACGGACGATAAGAATAATGCTGAAAAATTACTATATGAGTACGTATAACGCTACAGATATCATAGTTACGTTCAGAGACGAGGAAAATCGTACTGTGTAAAGCAATCTCTATATTAAGATTAACCGACGTCAGATGCTTCAAATCATTAATGATATTTGAACGTCAATAAACTAAGAGAATAAAATGACGATAAATATTAAACCCACGTTTTATCAATGGATAGGTTTACATATCTCCAACATGTGTAGCGAGATTTGAACAATATCACGTGAACATTCCGCAGTATTTATGTCAAAGTGTAGAAAGTCAATAAATAATCCAGCAAATTATATTTAAATTTTGCGGCTAAGCCTGCAAGAAGTTTTATTCCATGCGTGTAGCATAGGGAACATCATATCAAACCTATGTTGCAGCAATGTCTAGCATGGTTGTTAATTTCTACAAATATCTGTCATACTGTTATTAAACAATATATCTGATCATGCAACGCAAAAAAGACATATTAACATCTCATGAAAAAGCTTGAAAATGTTGATTTATCACCTGGTTTCATCATCATCTGATTTTTATTATTGACGTTAATATAATAGTAGACGAATTATTTAATATTACATGTTGAACGATGTAAACCGGCTCTATGTTACAACAACACGCGACGTAAAATATTAAACTATCAAGCATAGATTCCAAACGAATACGCAGCATATCGAATAAAAAGAATTAATAGTAAAAATAAAAGTATACGTAAGGCCGCCCATGACACCGCGTCGCGTCATTTCAATTAAAGTTTGAAAGTATAAAATACATGATTCTTGAGCATTCATAAATTTGTTATAATTCCGGTGTGAGAGCGGAAAATTGGTATCGTTGTCTTTGTGAAGTAGGAAGATAATGTCTATCCGAAGATACTATTACACTTTATTAGATAGAGTAGCTGGGTTAATCATAGAATAGCTATAGATAAGAATCTAGTTTGTTATCTCTAACAGTGACATTTATGATGTCAATTTGAAAGTCTACATAACCATGCTGTTCAAAAAGTTCTATTTCAGTTTTGGTAATCATAAAGATATTATTAATTTATTACCTGATTGAATTCAATTTGATGTTAGGAGTAATTATCATTATAATTACTCAGAACTTCACTAACATTATCCCAGATGGAGCTGGGACATAAGAAATAATATTTCAATATTTTTTTGATTCAGTGTTAGATATCAGTATGAAAAAATATTGGTTTGATATTATATTAACTTAAACTTGGTTTCGAATTATAGTCTTTGACATTCATAACTCTTGTCATGCACACTCGTCTGTTCTTAAGGCTCCTGACATCACCCTCCGCTAGTACACGATCAATTTGATAGTCATTCTTTCATCATACATTCTTTCCACATGCCCGAACCACTGGAGCATTCCTTTCCTTACCTTCACCCCGACACTCTCTTTCAGACCAACTCTCTTTCTTACTTCGGTATTACGAACGTATATTTTAGTGATTTCACAGCTTTTAATGTAGTTAGATTTTATATAGAAATTATTAGGTATTGATGCTTAGACATATGTAAGGCGAGTGACGTAGGTGATTTATCTTATACTAATATATAAAGCTGAAGAGTTTATTTGCTCGAACGCGCTAATCTCAGGAACTACTGGTCTGATTTTTAAAATTCTTTCAGTGTTAAATAGCTTATTTATCGTGGAAGACTATACGCTATATATCATCACGCTAAGACCAATAAGGAGCGGAGCACCAATGTAGAATGTTTCAAAATCGGGGTTTTTTTCTACTTATTTTTTTAACTATTCCACGCGGACGAAGTCGCGGGAAGAAGCTAGTAATAATATAATGTTATGATGTAATAAGGTTTTATGAAATGATGAAGATGCGTTAATCGAAAACAAATAATATACGTGATAATTGATAATACAAAACATCTATATAATAAATTTTGCAGTTACAAAACATACATATACTTGGAGATATATTAATATGATGAGCTTTTAATAAGTTCAATCGGGTGCACATGCGAGCAAGTACATGTACCTAAGATTCGAAGACCCTTTTCGCCTCCGTATCTAAGTAACTACGTATTTAAGGAAATACACGATATTTAAAAGGCGGAAATGATCTTCGAACTAATATGCGTACTATCACCCGCTGTATAGTGCCAAATTAGTTTTAATTTAAAAGTCAAGAATATCGTGAACTTTCTAGATACTATTTCTAACAACTCTTTAAGCAGTCGAAAACTAAATTTTGAAAATTTCCATAGTCGCAAACTTCAAGCGTTATCAGCCAAAGTCAAATTTTATAAACAAATACATGAAGAATCCGTATTAGGTACACACATCACCAAAGAATAAGATCTGATGAGATCTTTTACAGATTCCCTGATATATAGATGAGTCAAGATTTGATATTTGACTTTTGATTGGTTATTTAAAATACATTTTATTATGTCCGTATAGACTTCACAAACATTTTTTGTTTTTTTTTGTAACTATTGTACCAAGTGTGGGCAAACAAAAAATTTTCCTGGGCAAAAGTGGACTAACGATGGACAAACGAATGAGATAGTGCAGGTTTAAAAATTCGCAACTCGAGTTGCCAACTTCACAGAGCTCCGTATAGATCCGCGTTTGACCGTTGCCTACCTGATGTGGACTAATGACGCGGTCTAGAATGGAGCACGCTTACCTAGACGATACATATTCACTCGTGACTTGAAGACCACTACATTGTATATTTTAGGAAAAACAGACTCCGGCAACTTATTTCATTCTTCGGAAGTACGCACCAGAAAATCTATACATATAATAAAACTGTAGAAATCGAATTTCTGTACAATGAAAAAAAATGCTAAACACCGAGTCAGGGGGATGTAAGAAGTGAAATAGAACTAATTTTGGTTTGTTTTCAAATTTTTTGTTTCTCTGTTTGTCTGTCTGTTTGTACCTGCTAATCTCCGAAACAACTGGACCGAATTAAATGAAATTTTGTATGGGGGTAGCTTATATCCCTGGTCAACGTAAAGAATACTTTTGATCCCGAAAAATTAAAGAGTTCCCGTGGGATAGTTAAAAAACCGCACCACGCGGACGAAGTCGCGGGCATCAGCTAGTTTAGAATAAAATAAGAGAATATAAAGACATATAGAAATCTTTAAAATATTTATTACGGACTATGTACTACTAAACAATATTACCAATTGAAGCTCGAGTCGATAGAACATACGAATTAAAATAAATTTCGCATTCCGTGAAATACGTGTACACGGATTTGCCATTAAAACAGATTGTTAAACTTTGATTGCCCCTGGTGTGAGATGTGTCCTAATGCAGATTAAAAGTCCTTTTATTGTCGATTTCACTTTTGTTTTTTGTTTAGTTTACTTAAGTTTAACAGGTAAGATGTTGAATATGCAAGCTATTAGAAACTACTTCATAATACTATTGAAATATTTAAAAATAGAAATGGACAGTGATATCATCGCTAGGATGTGTAAAATTGCTTTTTTGAATGACATTAAAATAATACGCCTTTGTAAATGTTTACGGTTAGATATATTAACACCAAAACATATCTGCGAATCAGACATGATAATTCCTGGTTTTTTAGACATATCAAAATTCAATTACAAATACTAAATTTTCTTCCTAATACTAAATAATAAATCTCGGCTTTTAAAAGGTAAAAGAAAAGAAAATCCGATTAGAGAGTAAAAGTGAGCGACAAATTGCATAGCAAAGAAATTTAATGTCAAGCTGTGCTCCACCAGATCCTCTTAAAAGGTTAAAACGTCTAAGAAATGCTACCATGACGTCTTGAGGGATGATATGCATACCAATGGACTCACAATGACGATTACTGCAGTGCGTGCTAAGTGAAGGAGAAGTTGTTGCTATGTTCGAAAAGCATCCGGATTGATGATAGAAAATGGGAGTGTTACTTTATCACGGGAGTCTCGACACGATAATCTTAAAACAGATCCTCCTTGTCAGTGAATCAACTAATCGTAACATTTTGCTGGTCGTGGCATTTTGTACCACATAACCCGGTCATCCGTTTTCCTACTGGCGCAGGGACTTCGCACAGGTCATCCGTCTAGAGGCCTTTGGACCGCCGCCTGACAGAGCCTGCGAAATCGTTAGGCCAAATACTTGTGGCCTAATTACATGAGGGCGAAGGGCAGAACTCCGAGGGGTTTTAGTGGGTATGCTTAACCGCGGCGTGGCAATAGCACTTCTTGCTTGCGGTGCTAATGTCGCCTCAACATGGCGATTCCTACACTCCTCACTGCGTTTACCCCGCGATTAATAATCAAACAGATTTCCCCTCGTGAAAAAAGGTCACCTGTCCACCGGACTGGAAGGCATCCTACACTACGTCTACTGAGTCGCGGTCTTTAGTCCAAGATCCTCACATGACGGCAAAGTTTGTTCAAGTTATATGCTTAGTGTATTATAAGCGTGGTAACAAATTCCTACATAAACAATATTATAAGGATGTTTGTGACCGCTTTTACTTTATTTTTATTACAGCTATAAAGGCATGATAACGAGGTACACTCTTTTTAAAAGGTTTTGTTTATAATCTTAGGCTTATTTATATATGTATTATGTCACACAATCATCCACATCATTAATAATAAAGTTCCATATAATAGTTGCTGACAATATAGTTATAAGAATATTGAATTAGTCACTCCTTTTCATTTGTCATTCAAAAACTTTTGTGTACCTCGAAGATTACTAGGTTCAAAGAGAGTCTTTTAACATATCTACTACCATTTATTCAACGTGAACTGGCTTTACACATTGGCAATATTGATGCGCAAGGTTTCGAAACCATATTATAACATGGTTTTCTGATGATTAGGTGTACATAACAATCAGAAAAACTGCCTAAGCAAGCACTCCGGCCAAGATTCAAATCCAGGTTTTTGAAATAAGACGCGCACCTTAGCCAATATACGCTATCGAGAATAAATGTTCGTAATGAGCCTAGACATTAAAATTTTACATAGTAAATAATACGTATGATATCATACTTGTGAGCACTTTACGTTTGTTACGCGTAGTATAGAATGGTTTCTAGACTAGACAGTTTAATCGGAGATTTTGCTTATGTTTGCTCATAGACAACTGAGCAGACAGTCTATCTATTGGTACATAGTAATCGTTGCCTATTGGCATCTCCAACATAATTGTCTCCTAAATCTCCATTTATAGTTGGAGTACAGCAGACAGGCTGACGGTCCACCTGAGGGAAAGCGGTTACCGTCGCCTATGGATGATTGTAACACCAGAGATGTTACTAACGCGCTGCCCGCCTCGTAAAAAAATCATGAGAC
Source organism: Dendrolimus kikuchii (assembly GCA_019925095.2). Taxonomy (NCBI): domain Eukaryota; kingdom Metazoa; phylum Arthropoda; class Insecta; order Lepidoptera; family Lasiocampidae; genus Dendrolimus; species Dendrolimus kikuchii. The sequence goes on along the minus strand of CM034388.1, from coordinate 15,397,423 downwards.
CCTTGAATGAAACGCTGTGGGAAAATCTCAGTTGGGAGCTCATTCCAAATCCTCACTGTGCGCAAGAGAAACGTTCTAGAGAACCGTTGCGTACATGAGCGAAGCGGCTCGAGGAAGTGGGGATGAACGCCCAGCCGATGGCGAGCGGTGCGGTGGTAGAAAGATAATATTATAACGCTCTAGGAAAATCTGGTAGTAGTTAGTGAAAAGGATGTTCATGTTCAATCAAAAATGACTTCTAAATTGTTCAGTTACCAAAATATACATATGAAAGTAAAATTGTTAATACACAGCAAGTTTTACGTAATACAAACTTTGCATGCTGATGAAGTTACACCTATCCACACGTAATATGAAAGTGGCCATCTAATTATACTTGTTATGAGTGCTCACAGAACTTAATTAAACTCAACACATCATGCCATGCAAAGGCTTGTATGTACCTGAGGGAGATTTCTTACGAAATTAATGTAGCGCGTAAACATTGCCTAACTACGTCACATACGGGCTAATTTGGTAAAGACAACACAACCTAACTAAGATCTCCTCTCTCTAAGCCGGGACGGGACACACATCGCTTTGATGTGGTACCGCCACATAAATTTCACTTTTCTTAAACATAGTTTCATTAGGCATACTCGTTAACTACTTTACTTAGTTCGTACATAATTTACTGACTGGCATGTTGATATAACGTTATATTTTGATGTACATTTTGAACGTACGATATTTATGAAAAATTTCTACAGAATATTCTACCAAAAAAGAAATTGACTACAGAAAGAACTACAAAATAAAAAAATACTTTCTATACACCTTGAAGCCACAGATGATTTTTTTGCATCATAACAAATAACTGCTTATTTGTTATTTAGTGGTGTTTATTATATTATGGAGTATTTTTAAGAGCAATTTTCTGCTTAAAGTAAAATATATTGTTGTATAAATAAGTAACAAAAATACAAAGAAGTAACAAAATTTAAAACTTTTACAATAAAATAAATAACAATATCAAAAAAGCAGCTAAAAAGACACTTATAAAATTTTTCTGATGATTAAGATCGTTTTATTTTATCAAAAAATATGACTTCTTTTTTTTATTATTTATAAAATTTATTTTTATAAGAAATATTATAAATAATAAATATATACATTTGTATACAAATTGATAGACATGAATGATTACGTCTAATTTCAGCTTATGTTAAAGGAATGGATAGTAAAATATAGAAACCCGGCAGTAGTGATATGTCAGCAAATTTGAAATTTTTCATGCCATTACAAATATATTAACCTATGACGTCTATTAAAGAAAACTTACCCTACAAAAAAAGTAAATAACCGGCTGGTGCGAGGTCAATGACTGGCTATCGCACTGATAAAACCGTATCGATATCAATCTTTGTACTTCTTACCTGAATTCTGATGCGTTTGTAAGTTGTTGGAAATGCGTTCAAAATTAATTGTTATTGAGACTTTATTTTGTGTAATTAAAAATTACTTGACAAACGCCGACTAATTTTAATAAGGTCGGTTTGGTTTCCGGCCAAGAATTTGCCACCTACATTCAAGCAGTTGCTGACATACTTGATTAGCGTATTGTTACAATATCTACGTGGTAAAGTTTTTATCCCCGCAGGAACGGAGAAAGAATACAATTTTCTGCCGCCAGGCGGCCTGTCGTAAGAGGCGATAAAACAACCCACAGCGAGGTGGTAGGGCATTTGCCCGACTGGATGGCTACTACCCCTGGTCTAAAGTATGTCGCCATAGCAACCTTCAGTTGTGTTCCGGCATTAGTGACCAGGTTCCAATCTCCCTTAAGAGAGCAGCAGCGTATTTGTAGCACCTTTGGTGTTGCAAATGTCCGTAGGCGATGGTAACCGCTTTCCATCAAGTGGGCCGTCTGCCTGTCTGCTGAACTGCTGCAATAAAAAAAAGATGATCTTAGAGGTCACCTATATATAAGTTCCGGTAATCCGCTTTGGATACTTGGACAAGCCTGGTGCGTATGCTATCTGTTATTCTTAAATGCGGTGACTCAATCCTAGCAGTAACAGGTTTGAGGACTGATATTATTGGCAAATATTTTAAAAAAATCTTGTTACAATATAGCACATAGCTCAAGGTTTATGTTTACCAACATATATTTCTTTAATAATTTAATTGTTTCTAATCTTTGTTTGTTTTAATCGTTAGATTTTTAATGTTTGATGAGCTTCCGAAAATTGACATAATTATGATATTTTGTTCCCTTCACCAACACGTTTGTTTACAATTTCTTTATTACAGTGAATTGAAATAAAACCCGACACTACTAAGGACACGGAATCTAAAGGAGCTTAAGGGTACGAACAAGACATGCATTGAAGAGGGACATACACATTTTATGATTGAGTAAAAAAGATAGTTAACTATTTATTGTACTACAAAGCATATATAAATAGAATTAGAAAACGATAACGAGGCTGTCTCTACAAATAGTAGTCTTAAATTAATATCAATTTGTACATAATATTACTCCATCATTTAATATCGCGTGTAACAATGATCTGGAGGGAACTTCCCGCCACGGTTTTCCCTTTGCGATTTTATATGGGGTTCTTTAAAAAGGGCGTTATAAAATTTCTTCGAGGTCGGCAACGCGTTGGTGACACCTCTGGTGTTGCAAACGTCCATAGGCGACGGTAACCACTTTCCATCAGGTGGGCCATCTGCCTGTTTACCTGCTTCAGGCTATAAAAAAAATATTTAAATACAGCTCTATACTCAATCAGTTCGTGCATTATATAACTGAAATACATTTTTAAATCTAAATCATCATTAAAAATATTTAACAAACACGCGGATTTTATAACTCTGCGTAAAGCTTATTTTTTATAATCAATAGCTGGACTAGCTACTGTATATTCGTAAGTCGTTATCTATATGTAAGGTTCATACGTACATACATACGTAGTTCTAATGTAACTATTGATATCGTAGTTTTATCAATTACACAGGCATGTTAATAAATGTTCGATGTTGTAGTTACAGTTATGTATAGAATTCAAGTAAACGAATAATGTAATAAAGATTTTTTCAATATTAGTTAAGTAAATGTATATCACAAACGCTTATATATTCGACTCTTAGGGATGAGTATGGTGATCCGACGACGTAGCGACTGACCTAGGCTCAATATACTTAAAGTCTTAAAGGATTGTTAATAGACATAACTAATATTAATTCATTAATTTTAGTTAAGGGTAGAATTTCCCTTTTGTAGTATATCTATGCTAATATTATAAATAGGAAAGATTTGTATGTTAGCTACTTCAAACGTTATATAACAGTGAAAAACGTACTATTTCAGGGAGACTATGGTTGGGGGTAATATAGATCCGACTTTCCTTGGCTTGTTTGTTAGAAGATTAATCTAAAACTTGAATATACATGAATACTTGAGATACTCGAACTATACAAAGCCGTATGTAAAAACCAACACGAAGTTCATTGAAACTATATACATGGAAGTAAGTCTAGAGGCTCGATGAGTGCAATTCGCTTTAATTTAAAGACGCTCAATAGGCTGTAAAGAATGTAAAGTGTTTTTCTTATGAATAGCATCAGAGGTGAGGATATCCGTAAAAGTACCGAGGTAACCGACATAGCTTGTAAAATTAGCAAACTGAAGTGGCAATGTGCCGTTTGTCGTAGGACCGACGGCCGTTGGAGTAAACGTTTTCTAGAGTAGAGACCGCGATTCGATAAATGCAGCATAATAGGACGCCCTCCAGTCCGGTGGACCAAGGACTTACGTAAAATCGCCGACAGTGTCTGGATGAGGAAGGCAGGAGAGCGGAATATGTAGCGCAGACTTGGAGAGGCCTACGTCCAGGGGATCAATTCTGCTATTTCAATACCTTGGCGTTACGAAGTCATACAAAAGACGATTCCATTGCGATAGTGTCAAAAATTCGTATTCTACTAAATTCACAACATCTCAATAACTTCACAGTGAAATAATAGTAGAAAAAATTGGTATTACCATTAGCAGAAATAGCGTTAGCAGAAGTGAATATTGTAACGCTACAAAAATTGGAAATATTCATTTAGCGAGTTTTCGCTTATAAATATTTATAGAGTGATTTGCCACGAGCTCGCCATGGGAATTAACAGAACACCGAAAACAAGCAAACCTACAATTCAGATGATAGTATCCAGCGCTTTTGAAGACATAATAATAGCAGAATTGGCCTCCAATAGTGGATTTCGATAACTTAAGAAGAAAAAGAGTGGAAGCCGGGCTTTCGCTTTAGCAAGAAAAGGCTAGAACACCCTTGTGGGTGAAGTTCATGGAGTACCAACGCTACACAGATTGCCAGTATTTCATTAAGGCGATTGCGTACATAATAAATCATAACGTTATCTTCTGTCCTTGAACATTTTAATCACGTAGCACACTAACAAAGATTTTACGCAATTCGCGTCATCTTACTCGATTACGTGTGAAACGTTAGTAATACCATTATTGTTCTAATGGTACATTTATATTAATTACACTGTAAAATGTTATTGCTTCCAAGAACTTTTGTGACTTCTCAAAACGTATACAATTACTTACTTGATCGAGATTGTAAATTAGTATTAGGTTTCGCTAACCGCTCCGCTTTTTTAGGGCCGATTTTTGAATCATCAAATAAAGGTTATCAGTCGAATAAATTATAATTTAAGTGAAATCAAAAATGAAACAATTCAAGTGTTTAATTCGTGCGACTGATGTTATAAAATTACCCGTGTTATACTTTATTCTATGAATAACTTTTATTTGGTAATTGAAAAATCGTCCCTTAGACGAAGGGATCGAAGAATATCGTCTATGGTCCATTCCTATATCTTACCAAATTGACAGGTCCCTACAATAATGACAAAATTAAGCCGATGAGAAGGCAAGTGAATGAATAATGAAAATTAAAATGAATGTATTTATTTCAAAATGGAATCTTACACATTACTTATTGAAAGTCACGAGTCTACCACAGCTTCCAAAGCAATTTTAGTTACTGTTAAAGGAGCAGAAACCGCGCAACAAACTCTCCAGCCACATATCTTTACTTCATAATTTTTATTATAATTCGCCTTTTTTATAAATGTACTTTATATTAATACAAGGTTTAACAAAGTAATTTATATGAATGATTACTGAATAAACTTGGTGGCGATCGCATTATACCCATTTGGTGCGGTCATCTAAAAATATTTAGTCTTATAATAAAGCCTTCTCGCACAAACGTTGCTTTACTAATTTTTTAATTTGTTTATTGAAAGCTGTTGAACGTTTTCTGGGATTTTGAGGAAGAGCATTATACTTTGCCCCACGAAGCTATTGTAAACTTTATGGAACCTACATGTTGGATTTTCTAATTTATTATTGTTCCTATTATTTTTACAATGTACATAAATATGGGAAAATCCGAGATATTTATCTTAACATATAGTACATTTTCAAGTATTTATACTGTGATACCACTGTTAAAATATTTATTTCTTTAAACTTATCTCGCAAGGAGTTCCGCGCGCCCACGTAGTAAATTGAGTGAAAAGCACGCTTCTGCAGGACGAAAATAGCATTTATGTCAGCTGCATTACCCCATAATAGAATACCGTAACGTCTTACGGTATGTTGTGAAAATAGCTAAAGTAAACCAAACGAGCAGTATCAACATCAGTCATGAATCTTATCTTTTTTACTGCTTACACTGCCGATCTTAGTCTATTATATATGTCTTAATCTATTATGAATAGTAAGATATAGAAACCGGCAACTAGTCGTATTATATACAACTCTTTCATTTTACAGTCATGCACATATAGTTATAATCCTTTAGCTGGTGATATTGCATGTAGATTTAAAAGTTAGAAAAAAAGTTAAAATTGAAATTAGCCATCTTTAATGCTCCACCTGCGTTAGTTTTAGTGACTGTAATCAAATGCGACTGTCAAAAAATAAGTTAATGATTAGTTTATTTAGTATAATAGTATATACATGAGTTACCGGTTAAAGTTTAACGTAATTGACAATGTCGTATCTCAAATAACACATTAAGCCCTTGGCTACATCTGCGCCACATAATCACTAACAATAATAGTATTCCAGGTGTAGCAAAGAAATCAAAATAATTGTCGATTTACAACATCAATGAATATAGGTACTGAAACAAATGTCCTGCGACAGCGGTTAGGTCGGGGTGGAGCAATTTTAGTTTATAGCTTCATAGTATTTTTTTTGTATGTATTGCTATTATTTTAATTTGTATATAAAGTTTATTTGAAGGATATAATTTGTTTTAAGGTTTAAGTTATTTCGTCACTAAAACAAAATACATCTAACATTAGAGTAAGCAGCAACCACGGCAATCACGGTAAACGGCCGCGGCGCCTGACTTCAGATGCGGATAACATGGAGGGCGGGATAAGCGAGCGTAATCACGGCAAATCCCTGGCTATGTCGTCTGCGGTAGGTGGGTATTTGTCCGGAATCCCAGGCTCGACTGCTATTCCGCTTCCTTAGAAGCTAAGTTTGTTTACGTTGTTACGTCCATCCGTTAACAATATTTACGCTGTATTGATAAAATTGACAAAATACTTTTACCTAAGAACAGGGAAGTTTTTTGTAAATTATTCCTATCCAAAAATTTGGATTGCAAACTTTCGATTTTAAATTTTAAGATAATTGAATTTAAATTAATTTTAAAATAAAAAATAAATGTATAAAAATCTCTACAAAATTAGGAGAAATTACTACTATTTTTAATTAAGCGATAAACAAAATAATAAAACAAAGGATGGGATAAAGTATACTTTCATACTATTAATTTGCGTAATAAATCAGAATGAAATATGCGCTTTCACGAAAAATTAAAATTATTGAATTAATTTCTACTCCTTCAAAATTATAAATTTTAGGAATATCAATTTTATTTTGTATCTGTTAATATCTTTAGTGCTCTCTGCGTTTAAGTGTTTATTTTCGATTTCCCACATTTTCATTTAAATATATATAATATTTTTCTTAACTTTGTTAAGTTCACACGTGTTTGTTATTCAAAAAAATATATTTTCAATAAAATGGTGTGACAATGAAAACGCACCGTTTGAAACTAGCGCCTTTTCTAAGACAGGATATACGAAGCGCCGCGCAGTGTAAACGACTTACCTCCACTATTGAAATCCCCTTTATCCCTTCTATATCTTAATCTCCGTTATTAAGATGACGTTATTTGAACTGTTAGAATTAAAAGTAATAACTAGGGATTCGAAGTAATCTGGGCATAAAGTACCTTTATACAATATCTATTAAACCTACTTATGAAAATATTTTTATATTTCGACACTTTATTAAAACTAAGTGATAAATAATATTTGACATACATAATTATAAGTATGGTGTTAAAATATATATTAGGGATGCCGAAGATCGCGCGAAGTGCAGAAGAAAATATAGGAAAGCGGACATCAGGCGTTAAGGCAAATGCTTCGAATGTAACCAGGATTAATAGTAGAACGATGATGATCCATACTTATACAGTACATATATATAATATTTTAAAATTCTAAACACAACTAGAATAGACTATAAACGATGCAGAACACGATTTATTTATTTTTATTTCTTGTCTGTCTGTTTATTCGGGATTCAAGTATTAATTACTGGGCCTCTTTCGATGCGGTTTTTGCTGATGGACAGAAAATTCTTAGATTTAAAATTTACACTACTTTTTATCCTGGAGATCCCGCGGGAATTTTCCCGAGCGCAGTTTGTTTGCGTGCATAACAATTAGCTTATTCCGACATACAATATATAAAAATGGAAGTGACTGGTTTTGGATGTTAGTTTGTTTATTCCTTTTTCACAGCCTTAGCGTAAGTCGAATATTGTTATTTATAAGTGTTTTGTTTATTTTATTTTAGTAGGTATGATAGTTATTTTTTAAGAGCCGTTTAAAAAGTGTTTATTTTTAAATTAGTAATGTAGTGTCCTTATCACATAGGTCAGCTTTATTTATACATCCTTATTCAGCCATAATTCATTACTCATTCTTCTACATTATTCTTTACGTGATGATTGTAATATCAAGTTATAAGAACACCCGCTGTATCATTTGGTTACGCACAGAACGCACATAAAACACATTCGAACATTAATTAGAAATCAATACAGTAATTAAACCTGCATACAATTTTATTAAATGAACGTTGTTTGTGAATTTATTTGAATCATATGAACAAGCCCGGTGGACTGACGACCTGCGCAAGATCGCCGGCAGGGGCTGGATGAGGAAGACAGGAGACCAGGATATGTGGCGCGTACTTGGGGAGGCCTACGTCCAGCAGTGAACTAAGAGTGGCTGAAGAAGAAGAAGAAGATATGAACAAATACAAAACATGGAATACCTTGGCATTGTTGTGAGATCATGCTACACGTGTGTTAAAACTAAATTAGGCCTTTTTGGGCCTACCTCATTGCAACGCAAAGGCTCCGGGTTCGATTCCTGGTACAGTAAAATTCGGCAAGAAATTTTCTTCGCTATTTACTATGGTCTGGGTGTCTGGGATCGGCCCTAGAGTAGTCTGTTATATATTATACATGACACAAACGTTTCTTGCTTAATTTGTAGATATACATTATCGGCCTTACTTATAATAATCTCGTTAAGAAACGATTAGGCACTCTTAAGTAAGAGAATCAGAATCAGACCCTAATCAATGCATATATTTTTTTTCACTTATAAACGTGTATTACCTGTTGTTTACCTAAGAGGAGCACAGATAAACGAAATTTGAATGATTAACGTAGGTTGTACCCAAAATATTCGACTAAAGAGGAGTTTATGGGTAAGATTCTCACTAATCAGTTGCTGAGCAGTTTCTCTAAATTAACGAAACGATTATGAGTAAGGCCCTATGTGTGTTTGTCTGCCGATTATTCATTATTCATATTTATTTATAGATACCGCTAACATGGTGTAGCGAAAAGACGTTTATATACTGAAATTATATAGGGTTTCATAGACAAATGATAAAAATAGAATCCTTATTCTATCATCATCATATCTGTGTCTATGCGTCTCTTTTTTTTATTGCGAAGGTGGAAAACAGGCAGACGGTCCACCTAATGGAAAGTGATTACGGTCGCCTACAACGTTTGAAACGGCCGAGGCGATGCTAACGCGTTGCCAACCTTTAGGATGGGATAGGAGGAATGAAATGAAAGGAGATGGGATAGTGGGGATGGGATCAGGAGGGAAATAGTGAGATAGAATAATCTGTTCAGCGTCTGTCTGTTTGTATGTGAATGTAACTACTATAGATAAAACGAATAAAGATGTCTGTGAAATGAACGCAACTTTTTAATAACTTGTAATAAATAATATTGTACAAATACATTTTGTAATAGAAATGCATGCCTTAAAATACTTAATGATATTACTACTTAGATTTTAGTACGTGTCCCTAGCAGTAATGTGTACTTCGTGTGTTGAAGTCCAGATGTGTAACTACCACTTAATAACGTTAGCTCCGATGCAAAATATCATGTTACGTCCAGTCAGACTAGATTTTATACGACCACAAACACTATGTAGCATTGACACTAATATAATATCGTTAATGATAGCGCAAAACCGCTATTGAACCCTGAACAGCCTTCTGTATAATGTTTTAGGATACTCTTTTATTCTTTTATTTATAGTCGTTTTTTCAGTGGTGTTCCTTGATGAATGCTTAACTGCTTATAGTCCTCCTCATGCGTTGCTTCTCCAACGATATATTTTGGCTTAAGTTAATGTCGATATGTTCTGGTAATTTATCATTCCTCTTAGAGATCTAGCTTTTGGTGTTTTTGTATAATATTTTCTCTTCCGCCTATCTTTGTATTTGGCCTTCTTTCATGGATGGTGGCAAAGTATTTCAGTATTTATTGTCAGCATACTGCTAAAAGTCATTGTTGTTTTTCAGTTTGAACCTTTTCTAGGATGAAAGTTTTTAATGTTGACCGTAGCTTTTATTATGAATAAAAACCCGATCATTCTTCCTTTTCGGTTATAAATATAGATACATATGTAATCATCAAGTGATAAATTAATGGGAATGTGTCAGCGAAATAATTCTCGACTGATTTGTGAAAATTCAGAAGATTAACTTGTTTTCTTGTTTTAAAAATTGTCTAAAGAAACATTATTATAGAAAACAAATGAACTTTAACGGAAAGTGTCATATATATACATAATATTATAAATGCGAAAGTTACTCTGTCTGTCTGTTCCGTTTTCACGAAAAAACTACGGGACAATTTGGCTGAAATTCGGTATATATGTCATTTTAATACCGAGGGTGCACAAGGGATTATTTTCATCGCGGATAATGGGATAGATCGTGGGATAGATTTATGTAAAGTTTATCCCGAAAAGTAGGATAGGTTTTGTGATTTTGTCGTTTTTATGAATTTCGTTAATTTCGTCCATTTCGTTCACTTCGTCCATTTCGCCCAATTCGTCCACTTCGTCCATTGCGTCCATTTCATCCATTTCGTCCACTTCATCCATTTCGTCCACTTCATCCATTTCATCCAATTTGTCCATTTCGTTCGTTGCATCCATTTTGTCTCTGTTGTCTATTTTATCATATTTGTCAAGTTTTGTCATTTATGTAGTTTACAGATAGACGGGGAATGGGATAGTTTCCGATATAAAATGAAGTGAATCTTCCGGGGGTAATTACATAAAAAAATAGTACAATGTAATTTGTACCGCCTGCTCTTTAAACAAGAGGTATGCACTAGAGGTTGACCCGGGGCGCAGCGGCAGGGTAAACTCTAGTGTATTAAATAAGCTTAGTTGATTTAAAGATTAAATGGAAATGGATTAAAAAGAAATAGCATAAACATTTTTGACCTTTTTTTAACAAACAATTCTATTCATACAGGATTTTCCTCAATGTGTTTAAATAAAAAAAAACATTATAAATATACGATAAGCCAAGTAACAATGCTTTAATTTACATTTTAAAGAATAAAAGAGAAAGTGAAATTAACCAAGTATTTACAAAACTTGTATCGATTTGAATAACAGCACATGTTTCCTCTACGATTTCAGTGCACATGTTGGATCACGTGGCATGCAATGCCGTATCTGAAAGGCTCTTATAGCCTCTAAAAGTAATCGTTCATATTAATCAAAAGGTGTTTAATACTGTGAGGTCAGTATTGACAGCTAAAGTCAAGCATCAATATGATTATTCAATAATGTAAATAAAAATACTTTATTTCTGATTAAGTAGACCCGAAAAGTGGAAAGGGTTTAATTAGAATACTCACATGACTACAATTAGTCATTAGTATAATTAAATTAGGTAGAATTCTATGCAATAAATAATGGTGCCGACAAAGCTGTTGTACCAACAGAAAGTGTAGCGACGAGATTCACTCATTGGAGTAAAAACTGTGTTAGAGAACCGGTCTTATTTACCTACCAGAGCACCGACAACTGGTGGGGTAGACGAATTTCCGTATGGAGACCTTGCTTTGGCTTTGACAAACATAGTGTAAGACAACCCCTGGCAACATACAGCGATGACCTATAAAATACGGAATGCGAAGGCTGGAAGCGAAGGCCGGAAATTGAGTCCCGTACAAATATTAGGAGACTTTCAACAATATACCTCAATGCTTATAATTATGGATAAAGAAGGTCATAATTTCACAGAAATTAATTATTTTTATTTTGCACTACAATGCACATTAAAAATAATATGCCTTATCCATTTGGTTTTCAAAAATCTGTATAGCAACAAAGTTATCTATGACGAATGTGTCAAGCCTAAAATCTAGACATAACGGGAGTAGGCAATACGACGTACATATCCGTCAAAAACTATGTCAATACTGCATCGACAAAGTTATATAAAGCACTAGTAACAAGCCAAAATGGTTCTTACTGCTATTGTAATGGGAGTTTTTATACTCATCTACGTTATCAACAGACAAAGATTGAGTAAGGATTCCCAAAATCAGGTCAAACGAATATTTCGATAAAATGCGCACATCATGAAGTGTAACGTGTGTTAGAAATGTTCGACATTTTGGAAAACTTATCCATCACTTTTGAGTTCACTTCATAACCTAGTTTTCTAGATAAATGATCACGTCTGATTTTTATACCGAAATTATGTAATTGTAAATAATTATTTAGAAATGTTTATTTTTAATATTAGAACATATAGTAAAGTAAACAGATGGAAGAAGATTTATATATTTTTGCTAAATTACCTGCTAGAGCCAGAATTCGAATCAGTCAAATGTGCAAAAAAGTTCTGTCTTTTGATAATATCTTTAGAAAGAGTTAATAATACGGATCCATTTCTTGAAAATCGTATAGAATCTTAAATGATTTACAAAATTAAATAATGTTGATTAATTAAAGATACAATTTTACAAATGTAAACTTAATAACAAATCTTTAGAGCTCTTTAAGATAACGATCCTTTAACCTCTCTGAGTTTGACTGGAATTATAAATCAAATTGTCCGTTAAGAAAATTTAAGAAATGATAATACATCCAACCGTAAGTTCGATTTTTAAATTTAAAAACAATTGTGTTTTATTTCAAATGAATCTGCAACATTCATTTTATTCTTACATTGTACTTGTGTTTACCAAACATTCTGCGTAATGTTACACTTTTTTTTCATTTGCGACAACACTGAAAATGTACTGGGACCACCCACCTTGTATTTTGCACACATATGTTTTTGTATTAACAATACAATATAGTAGATAAGCTTAAATATCTGTCTGTTTGATATAAACGTCTGAATTTCGTATCATTGTTATTTATTTTAATTGAAACATTAAAATATTGATTACAATAACAAACTACGTAAGATTTTTTATAAAAGTAGGGTTTATGTTGCGGTCTTGCTTGCATAAATGTTGAAACCATGTCTCAAGTAAATAATAATAAAAAAAACACGGACTTCAAGAAAAACACAAAAGTAACTATAAAACAATTCATCCGGGCAAGAACGGAGAAAGAATACAATTATCTGCGGCCGGGCAGCCTGTCGTAAAAGGCGACAAAACAAACCACAGCCAGGTGGTAAGATATTTGCCCGTCTGGATGGCTACTACTCATGGACTAGACTATGCCGCCATAGCAACCTTGAGCTGTGTTCCGGCATTAATGGCCAGGTTCCAGGTGAGTTAGAAAGCGGTAGCAATGGTAACCATTTCCCATCAGGTGGACCGTTTGCCAGTTTACTGAACTCATGCAATAAAAAAATAACAAATGTTTTCTACAACAATCTTATATTTTGAAGTTAGCGCCAAAGAAACTTTAAACTCATTTTGCTTGAATCCATATCCAAAAATACTAGGTGGTAGGGTGTTTGGCTAGGTGGTAGGGTGTTTGCCCGACTGGATGGCTACCACCCCTGGTCTAGAGTATGCCGCCATAACAACCTTGAGTTGTGTTCCGGCATTAGTGGCCAGGTTCCAGTCTCCCTTAAGAGAGCAGCAGCGCATTTGTAGCACCTTTGGTGTTGCAAATGTCCATAGACGATGGTAACCGCTTTCCATCAAGTGGGTCGTCTGCCTGTCTGCTGAACTCGTGCAATAAAAAAAAACTATTTTATTTTTGGAAATGAAATGTGTCCTCTATTACAAAATACATAATTAAGTTTTATGATAATCGGTTCACTCGTGAGGAATAAATAAACGTGCAAAGATACTATACATTTATATGCATACTAGCTACACCCGACGCATGCGTTGCAATACTACGTAAAGTAATAATAAAAAATTTTGTGTGTTCTGTTTATTGAAGTGTTTTTTAATAAATTTGGCTATGAAGACCCGTTTGATAAAATCACCTGTATAAATATAGACGTTTTGATCCAGAAACCCTCACAAGTATCCTCAAAACACCCTACCAAAGTTTCATCACAATTCGATCAATGGTTTAGGAACGCATATAAGACAAACTTACAAACATTATTTTTATTTGTATACATTAGTATGAATTGTGTTAATAGAGGTTAAAGTGATTTCTCATAATTAATTAATAGATTAAAAGAGGGTCTTATCACATTTATATGCAGAATAACAACATACATTTAATGTTTCAGTTCAATTGTTCGGAAAGTACTTAACTAAGTATTGTGATATATATACACGTTAGTTGCAGCTACTTTCAATCGCTTAGGCGTATGTTTATTTTTAATTTTGGTATGATCTTTCATTCCAAGGATAAGGTAATCATTTATACGACAATGTTATACATAATCTATTTAGTTTTTGTTAGTCTATCAACATGCATCTAACTAACATTCTAATTCTATATGATCTATATCGACATAATGACTTAAGTTATCTTAAAGCTGGATTATCTAGAAAATATCGTCATCTATTGCTTTGCTAACAAACGGATTTCTTATTATACATATATATTTACTAGCTGCGCCCCGCGGTCTCACCCGCGTGGTGATGGAAAATCGTTATATTTTGGATAATTCACACTATATGTTTATAAATTATAGCATATGTGTCATGTGTTATTCTGATGTGTAAGCCATATTATTGTAAAGTTTCATCAAAATTCATTCTGTAGTTTTTGCGTGAAAGAGTAACAAACATACATCCATACATTCTTACAAACTTTCGCGTTTATAATATTAGTAGGATAGTAGGATGTTAGTTTTGTGTGAGTATGAACTGCTTAATCGGTTTTCTGACTTTGTGTATTGTAACAAAATAATTGTATGTATGTATGAAGTTCACACGCAGTAGAGGTGAAACTTCAGAGAATATACTCACAGATAATTCTACTCTAACTTTTATTAATATAAACACAATTAATTCTTGTACCCTACATCCGTTAACATATTATAATTAAAAATAAACGTCTTAAGTATCACTTTCAATTTTTCACTGTTTTACTGTAAAAAATATTATTATCAGTTTTATTTCGGTACAAATTGGACCTATGTATAATCATCGGTCTTATTGACCATCCAATCTGTGCTGCATAATGTAAAACTCGTACCTCATTCTCTCGCCGGTTTAATCCTATAAATGTATACGATTATTTCTTTTTAAGGTCGCTTTTCGTTTCATCGAGTTTCAAATCACAACGATTCTAAAGAAGTTTCACTTCAATTAACAAGTAACGTTGAAAGAAACATCAGAAGCACACTTGCACAAGACTACCAATGTGTAATGTGTGTATTCTGTCTTGGACAAGCATGACGTTGATTACAGCTCTGAAATAAGAGACCTATGACCAGCAATGTAACCTTCATAGGCTGATATTATCAGGTAATTGGGATGCCACGTCTCAGCAAGCGAGTAGAGAAGATCTTCTAACCCGGTGGACAGATGACCTGACGACCATGCCGTCAGTGGGGCCTGGATGAGAGAATGGGAGCAAAGATATTTTGCAAAAACTTGCGAAGGTCTTCTTATAGTGAACAATAGTTGCCTGATATAGTATCTGCAAAATACCGATGTGAGTTTACGCGAATAGAAACGGTCAACATACCTAGCAAGAAGATATTATCCTAACTCTTTACGTCGTCTTATAAAAACAAAGTCAAAAGCGTTTCACTCAAACTATGCCGCAGTGAGCCCGCAAGTCACGCTACTTCTCCACTAATTAACTAAACATAAACTGTTATCACAAAATGGTTTGTTAGTAGAAAACACAAACGCACCGTTTAGAAATTGCGTTGTTACGTAGTTTCTTTTGACCATCCCAAACCTGTCAAACAAAACAAATCGAAATTTGAAAATGACTCTTGACACGAAGAATCAGATTCCGAGTAATCGAATAAAAAATAAAATCGATCAAAAGGAGACGAAAACTTTTGGGCCAAAGAAATGTAATGAGTTGAGATATGGATTAAAAAAAGCGCTATATTTTCTTATTACAAAATGGAAACCATCAGCTCTAAATTCAATGTGAAAAACACGGAATCTTAAAAATAAGGTCACAAATAATGTAAGTTATTGATTAACATAATCGATTTACGTGAGTGAATTTCAACAATTAATAATAATATGAAAACACTTACATTACACAATTAATTCATTCAAAATAACTACACTCACTACAGTTATAAAAAATATCAACATATTGTTACTACCTAGGAGCCGACAAAGACAAATTCCACGTACAGGTTTGTAGAAACACATTTATTACCCGTTGGCATTTGAACTAATAACTAATAACATTGAAATTATTGTAATTCTTTTATGATCGTCTTCTTTTGTTTACTTATTTATTGGCATACGTTTCTAGAGAACAGTCTATTGTTGTATTATAATCATTAGCCAGGTGTTACGGATTTAAAGTACAAGCTGATTCTAGGAAATTCCGTCACGTTGCCGGGCGGACACATTGCATTTGTGCAGTATAAAACGATGCCCTGATTGAGGGAGGGGCGCAGTCGAGCGACAACAATTAAAGCGAGACGTGCATACTAGAATTGGGAATCTAATAGTGACGGACTTTGCGCGTTTTATTGAATTACGACCTTCTGCATTACGTTTGGACTTGTTGTGTTCGGTTATATTTGTACCTGTGTTATACGTGTTTGTATAGTTTTAATAAACACTATAGTAATTCTAACGCCATTTTAATACGAGTCTCGCAACTCGTAAAAATTAAATTATTTTTAATAATTATTTTATTATTTATATTTAAATATTAAAAATAAATCTTAACTAATCACACTCAAGCTATTACAATCTGGGTCCAAGAATGTACGAAAACGTATCAATCTCTTTTAAACTATTTCGAAATCGATGAACTCCGAATTATGTTATTAATTTCTTATCGAGCCGAAACCGCACTAATGAGAGGTCTGTGCGTGTGTGGTAAAACATTTTTTTGCGAAACGGTGGACTTTATGGACCTTTATTATTATATTTTAACGGATAACAACTTAATTTGGGCTGGCGCCGTAACGCCTACGTCTTTTCATTTCATATAATTCGCTTACCGCAAATTATCGAAGCAAAAAAAGCTCAATATTAATGGTCAGTATTGTGCCGATATTGTTTACATTAATTGATTTATTCAAGAAAAGGTCGTTCATGCAGAGTATATAGGCACCCGTGTCTTCAGTTCAGGTTTTTTTATTGTCTAAACGCAATATGCATTATCATATGCTGAAAGAGATGAAAACTACCTAAGGTAATTTACACGTGAAAATTAGCGAAGTGTGAAACCTGAACTGGATTGGTTGAACATAGCAAGTGTGTCTGTTTCTTTCCGAAAATAGGAGAATTATGCTCAGCAGCGGGATATTTATGGTTCAATATTATATTAATTGTAAACAGAAAAAATCAACCACATGCTCACTAACTGAGGTTCATCGAACTCGAATTCTTGAACAAATCGATTATTTAGACACCTGATAAATTATTAGGCTGCCTTTCGATGTCAACTAAATACAAGCAAGATGCCTTCGCATAACTTACAAGCATTCTAAGCATTTCTTCACAGTTCTCGACTCTACTTGACATATTTCACGTCACTTTAACATCGAAGATGCGGCGCCAAAAACGATGTTAATATCACCTAATTATGCAAATCACCGACAAAATATTTTCAGAAGTACATTTTAAAAACCTCAAAGACCCTTTAAACGTTTCACTTCACTTCGCAACCAGACAATTTTTTTCTAAATCGATGTCAATAATTAAATTTCGTTATCAGTACGTTTAAATCTAATTTTAATTAAAAAGCGTCACATATTTCACGCGGTATTCGGTGGTAGGCGGCGCAATGCGTCCGACGAGATGTTAACCAACAAATTGTGGTAGACCCCCACTCCATTAGTATATCCGTTTATAAAATATAATATCATAGATCATGCGATACTGGTGATGCAATATTAAATCGTTAAATTTAATATTGGCTGTGTAGTTTCTTTTATTGCTTTACAACTAACACGTATGCTAACATCGGTCGAGTGATTAAATTTTTTACTCGCGCTACAAATGTTTATTCTCATACGATTATTGTTCGTATTAAATTAATAGGTTTCCGCTCTATATTGATTTATTGATAGAAAGCAGCAATTTTATAGTACTTAATATATTATATGGCAATATCATATATTCTGTTAATGTGAATTAGCATGCTGTAATTTTGTGATGCCGCCAAACATATAATATATTGCATTTAAATTAAAGACTTCTAAACAAGACGCATGTTTTAAATATCTCATAAATATTATTATGTTATACGCTTGCATATCGAACGCGGGTCCGTAACATATTATAAAATGTCATGCTATTATTTTTCTCACGGAAACACATACTTTTGATGTTTTTGTAATATTTAAATCATTATTCGACACAATTTAATTTTAAGAAAGAACGTTTTCAACCGTGACGACTACGAAATAAAGGCTGGCTTCCACAACATCGATAAGGCATAGTAAAGGCTATTTGAACATCTGGGCGCTTAAACTTATATAGGCATTTAAGGCTTAATTTTCCAGAAGATCATTTCATCATTAAATGTAGTTGACCCTGAAGTACTATATTATGTTGACTGAAACGCGGTCTCCACTCCCTGACACGTTTGCTCCATCGGCTATCGGGCCTGAAAGAGACGTGACCGACCACTGCCACTTCTTATTAATTTTGCAAACAATGTCGGCTATTTTAATTCTCTTATATATGTCCTCATTTCTGTTTCTATATCCATAAAACAGACTTTCAACATAGCCTTCTGAATAATTTTCAAGTTACTTACACTGCTGAACATCGTATATCAGAAATGAGTAGGATGAACTACTCGAAAACTTTCATCTTCAAGCATTGTGGAATATTCGACGAGATACCTTTTTTTTTTTTTTTTGGAGGAGATCAGCATACAGGCAGACGGCCCACTTGATGGAAAGAGGTTACCATCGCCTATGGACATTTGCAACACCAAAGATACTACAAATGCGCTGCTGCTCTCTTAAAGGGGACTGGAACCTGGTCACTAATGCCGGAATACAACTCAAGGTTGTTATGGCGACATACTTTAGACCAGGGGTGGTAGCAATCCAGTCGGGCAAATGCCCTACCACCTGGCTGTGGGTTATTAAGTCGCCTCTTACGACAGGCCGCCCGGCCGCAGGAAATTGTATTCTTTCTCCGTTCCTGCACGGATAATATACCTTATGAAGTATAAATAAACCTCTTTGTTATGTTCATATAGGTTCGCGTTTGACCACTGTCTCACCTGATGTTGGGTGATGACGCGGTCTAGGATGGAGCACGCTAACCTAGAGATTAATTCTTTTCTTGAAGACTCCCAGACTTGTAATCGTCTGGAAAAAGAGACTACTGCGTTCTCTCTTGTTGACAATTAAGGTCAGCAATAAATTTAGACTAAAATTGAGCTCTTCACTTGAAGAAGGCCAGTATCTATAGCACGAATATTATTATTACAGCTACATGGCTTTGCTGTACTAGTGGAAAATCAGTCATTATTTTACGATAGAAATAAAACACGTGTCTATATATGTGAAAATGTTATCTTAATAGTTTTCAGTATTGCCTTAACAGAAGTGATGAAACTCGGAAAAGTATTTCAACAAGGTGGATTGCAGCATGTGCGTGATTCGTAAGTCTGATGATATTTTAACTACTATTGCTTGTGCTATTTAATTTGTTGATAAAGGTATAAATACTATGACACCTTATTGTAAGAATTTTGCTAGCTAAATGACAAAGAAGAAATTGTCTATGTAAGCCCCAGCAATTTTCTCGAAAACTTGAGTGTACAGAGGAGTGTATTCTATACAATGGTGTTTTAAAATATCAAAACATAACACTTAGAGTTGGCTGCCAAACGGTGAAATTTACATATGAAACGAAAAAAATCTGTGAAAATGGTGTGTAATCGTTTTTATCGTAAGATAGATCTTTAGAAACTTTTAAGTAGTTTTCTTAGTTATTTTTGTAGTTAGTAAATAAAAGATAGTATACGCTCGCAGTCGTAAAAGATTCATCGCCTTATAGACTTAAAGACTATAAGCAAAAATCTGCAAAATTTTTATAGTGATAGAACTTTGATTTGAATTTATTTTCGTCGAAGTTTTTAAATATGGATGTATTTTCAATTAAATGATTTTTAGAGTGCCGGAGTCAAAATACAACAATAGTCTACATTGGGCACCTTCATGAAAACTCCGCAAAGTCTGTGAATTAACACTAACACACTTGGCCAATATTGATTTTACATTTAGAAACAATAATTTTTAAAAATATTAACCAATGCGAAAAACATTTTTCACATCTTTCTAGATTTTAATAATTTCTTTGTCTTTGTAAATAACCTTTAATAACAATATTTTTTCTGACTGACTAAAGTAACTAGCAATAAGTTTTGAATAAATATGCTACGTAGAATCGGAAAAAATATAATGCTGTGTTATTTGGTAGGCGGCTTAAGCATTCCAAAGTACTCTTATTTGATGCAAGATTGAAAAACTTCAATATAAGTGCAGAGCACAACCAGAGATTTTGACAGATGGCTGCATAAAATTATTATTATATTTGATGCAATAATCAACAAATAAATCATAATACAAAACAACTTTAATTAATATGTCAAAATGCTGATACGAGTCTGTCACCATTATTAGGTCACCACTCGTACGTGTCTTTTGTTGTGATCTCAACAATATTACAACTATTTTATTTATATACAGAAAGTCTTAAAAATTGTATTTTAACATGATAAAAAATATTTTCCTACCTTAATAATATAGTTTTAGTTCATTTAAATTAATAAATAAAAACATTATTTTGTTACATTTATTTTTCTTTCTACGGAAATGGTTACCTTGAGTTTTCAAACAAAATAGTATTCGAAAGATCTGCAAGCAGGTTGTTTTTAGTCTGTACATATTTAGTAATAACTGTGTAAGTAATAAATCCAGGATTATATTAGTATAATCCTGGATACACTGTATATTAGTACACAGAGTGATCTTTTGAAGAAAAATAAAACTTAAATTTAAAAAGTGGTAATTTAATAACAAATTATAAATCTACATCAAAACTATCAGCGCAAACACCTCTCAAACATTCCGCTGCACAATAAAATACTAAAAACAACTGAGATAAGGAAAATCCTTCACAAGTCTTAACACAAATCCGTTAAAAGAACTCGTGATAACACACAGATCCGATGAAAGGAGAAAGTATAGGTATTATTTAAACAAGTGACTTCGCTAAGAGTTGCGTGTTTTTACATACACACGCCAAACATTGAGTAATTTGTCTGTAAGAATAATAATACATATTCGCGAATACTTATACTGTGCTTTCGCTTTGAAGTAATAATAAAAAAATGGTCAGGTTTCATTGTGAATGAGCGGAAGAGTTCCATTCAATTGTTAGCGCTCTTAATGCTGTCGAATAGGTAATCAATAAGACTTTCGTGTACTTTCTTTACTGACAATTTTTTAATTAGAATACGAAAATATCTATAGTTATAAAATAACTTAAATATGTAGGTTTCAGAGCACGAAAGTAGTGTATTTCTCTGTTAATATAATATTACACCATTAATTCTGGACTCGCACCTTGTCATTTTTCTTTATATTAATATGTAACATATGACCGAATTCCCAATGTGACAGTTTCCTTAGGATATTTTCACACAGTCTTAATTACAGTAAATATAAAAATATGGAAATAGATCAAAAACTATTTAGTGGTGCATGCTCTCTGGTTTGGGTTCGAACCCACAACAAATAAAATGCAAGTGCCGCAGTTACTAAACTATCACAATATTTTATGTTAGTAACAACATGCATTTTTTAAATGGAAAATATGTAATAACATACATATCAGCCACGCAAAAAGGAAAGAATAACTAATGAACCTCTACTGTTGGTACGTAACTAATTTGCAAGAATGACATTTATGCTATTACTTATAATATGTGATAATATTATAAAATTCTAAACATACATTGTCTGTACACTGAAGCTATGTAATAAACATAGTAGAAGTAAAACTTCAACGGACAAGTGGAAAAACGAAAGGCAACGGACAAGTGGCAAAACGAATTGCATCAAAGTTTTAACTTGAAGTATTATGGGCAGATTGTAAATGTACTTGTCCAATTTGAAAACCTGCCCGTAAAACTTCAAGTTATAATTTTGTTGCGATTCATTTTGCCACTTATCTGTTGCCATTCGTTTTTCCACTTGTCCGTTGAAGTTTCACTTCTAATATGTGTCCCAGCATACATTTCTGTTTTTCGCAGGTTTACTGCAAATTATGATTTGGTTAGGTTAGGTACATGTTAATGAATGCATTTTTTATTTAAACATATTTTATTTTATCAAACAAAAAAACTGAATTCGATCCGGAACCAAAAAACGCATCCATAGTCTACTCTAAAATTATGCCGCCTCTCACCACGTCTAGTCTAAATTTATGCCGCTCCTCTATACGGCCGTAACGCTTTTTCGTGACAGAAAAATCCTAAGATCTCCCGTCTATATAGAAGTTTCACTTAAAAAAAAAACAACATATCCTAGTGTGACAATAAATTTCCCATTGAGTTAATATTCAGTCAGATCTCTGATTATGGCTGTTAGATCTCAATTTATATTTATCCATTAACTGGACGCGATAGAGCTTGCAGCTCTTAGAGTCGGTCAAATCAGTGTGATACCAAGCTCTCATAGAATATTGGCGTGAAATGGTAAGGTAACGGTAAGGTAAAGGTAACGCGTTGGCTTTGCCCCTTTTGTTTTGATATAGGGGAAATCCGTTTGAGGACCATAAGTCACCTGAGGGGGAAAGGTCGCGGCTCATGTGGGATTCACCAGGTCGGAGTGGCACTAGCACGTGTGAATTCCACGCCGCAGTTAGGGATACCCACTAAAACCCCTGTCTGATCCTCGAACGTCATTTGTCCGGGTTGTAGTTTTGCTCGCGCATTTACCTCCAGCCCGGAGGGACGACGGCCGGCCCTTTACGGGCTCGTCCCACCATTTGCTAGCCGGAGATTTGGGTCTCTTGGGCTGTCTCGGGTCTTACCTCGAGGTGAGAGGGGGCGCATGGATCGGTGCGCGTCCCTCCTCTACGGTGGTTTTGCCCTAGTGTTGCAAACGTCAATGGGCGACGGTTACCGTTTTCCGTTAAATGGGTCGTCTGCCTGTTCGCCGGCTTCGCAATAACAAAAAAAAATAACTTTAGCTATATCAAAAAAAGCAAATGGCGAACACACACCTACGACAAAATACTGAACCCTAAAAAAACAAAACGATACTTAGTTAACGTAAGAGCTAAATCTTGTAAGACGACAAAAAGTTGTAGAATTTATCATTCTGTCATTCAACAGTATTTCGCATATATTTCTTTACATATAAATAGTAAAACTTCGACGATGAAACTTATTTATTTGTCTTAAAATTAATTTTGCACATATTGCAAAATTTGTTTCAATGATGTCATTATTATCCCTTGATTGGAGATTAATATAAAGTGACGGATTTCATTAAATAATACTAAAGAGATGTTTGAATATATCAATGCAATCTCAAGAGAACTGCCAGGACTGAGATAGGTTTAAGCAATAAGGCCTTCGTTTCTTTAATCTATTTTAAATATACTTAATTTCTATGAACCTACTATTAATATTCGGTGAACGATAAATAGTTTACATACATTAATAAATAAAAAATTGATACATAGCCCACTTATGCATATTAGGAAAAATAATAGCTTGGACTTTTATTTGTGAGGGGAAGTTCACTTGGGAACTACCATTGCGGAGGAAACGTGGTGGGGGAGCGTGGGGTACACCACATTGGGATCGCTATAATACATTCGAAGAAGTGGTATGACCATCCAACTCTGGGATACTCACTAAGACCGTCCGTCCGTCCTTCGCATTATGTCAGGGCTACGGGGTAGCGGAAGAAAGACCTACTACGTGTATCCTAACAAGCGGGAGCCCCATGGGCCTAGATAATACATAGAACCCTGTATAAAAGGCTCAAAGTCATATGTTAACAAATTGGGGCATAAGAATTATTTCATAATTTTTTTAACACTTGAAACTGTCAAGTTTATAAAAACATGTGAATAACATTCGATAAATGGCAACAAGCCCGCCCCCTATTACACGAGAGCCGATAACGTCTTCGGTGAACTATAATTATGTGCTTGACGATATATTATGATATGTTAATTAATTAAATAATAATTAACAAGTTAATTCAATACAGGAAAACCAGTATTAGAAAGCTTGTATTTAAACGCGAATGAAATTAGCGTGTTGGTTACTAATAACATTTTCATTTAATATCTCAGTGAGGTTTTAACAGTTTTTGTGCTACTTACATTATTATAAGCCCTTAATGGAAAATAAGGATATATTACTGTAACGAATGTGGTTATAAAGAATACTACAAATAAAAAAAACCTCTTTATTTTTTTACAGTTTAAGTAATGCGTTTAACATAATATTTTGATATATCTCCTGTCCTGATGTATAATATTTTTCACCGTAATTTTTACCTTGTGAAGTGTGGCGTAACAAACACGAGAATATCAGTGATTGTATTGCACAAGGTATGTATGTAATTATCAAGTATTTTTAGACTTCTTAAGTTAGACAACAGCTGTATGTTTTTGTAATACACTATCGACAAAATATATACCAAAAGTGCCTGTGTTGAAGATCCTAAAATATCTGAGCGACCGAGTGCTTATACAAGCTGTAACCATTGTTAGAGCCAAAATTTGATTCAAAAAGTAATATTTCTCCAAAATTTATGCGTTACGTTAGTTCATAATATTCGATAAACCTTTATTGTAGTTTTATATTTAATTTTTTATTTTTCCTAATTAAACTTTAAAATTGCATATTAACAATATCTGTTGTACTCCAACAACATACACTGTATTCCAAACCGTTAAGTGCGTCTTTCTGAACAGAATAGGTACTATATTCTTTGTTGCATATAAGATAATAATTTGCCTTACCAAAAACAATATTTAATAAAACTACGTTTTAACGGTTTTAAGCGCGGTAATTTATTTGATTTTTGTTATTCCGACGTTTCGGCCACTTTTCAGTGGCCGTGATCACGGAAGACAAAGATGTCAAGTGTCAACGAGTACTGTTAGTTTTATTTAGTTTTAGTAACAATCTTTTAAACTGTACAATCGGCATGGTCTGTATTTTCTTTCAGATAATAATCATCATCAATCATGAATAAATATTTTGATTTCAATTTTCTATGACTTTGCAACGACTCACCATCAGTGAGGTGTGTACAAAGTGACTGAACTGTAATGAGAAGGTAATTCATTTTATTTTACTGTTTACTCTATGCAAACTTAATTTGATTTAATTTCGGAACGTGTTACTGAAAACAACAAATTATTCACGTATTTCTAAATAAGTTACTAAAATATAAGAAAATTCTAAGGTATCCCTGTTATAATCCCTAATAACTTGAAATTTCCGCAATAAATGCAAACATTGTTAAAGCTTTCCTCTCCAGTTGGAATTCAATAAATCATAATTCCTCTAAGCATTCACCTATTGTGAGTGTACCCCCGTTACTATATCGCACAGTGGTACCTGCTGCATTGCTGGCCGTTGACCCGACCACTATTGACATATTCCTATAGTTTCTCACGTCTTACTCGACATGGGCGCGATTACTGCCATGTTGCATTGCCTTGCCCGGTTGTTTCTGTCCGCAACTTATTTATCCCCCAGTAACATTTTTACATACTGGTTATTCGGAACGGTCCTAGGATCAAGACAGGAGAAACTGTTTTTGATTGGATACATTTCAGAGAGGGAGTGCTGATAGAACTGTACAATCTAATTCCTTTCATCCCCATTGCACCCTTGGACATAAAGATGCTAAATTTATGTTATTACTACACCATGGCTGTACGCACGGCTACCACGAACACGGGTTTGAACGAATACGAACAAATCAATTTACCTCCTTCTTCATTATGCAAACTACGGATATGTGAAATGTCTCTGTTCTCCAGTAAATACAATGGGGGTGTCTTATTGACACTTAAACAGAAACATCCAAACAAACCTTCCCATTTATAATAATTAAGACCATTAGTAAATCAGATTTACTTTATATGTAGACTTTTTTACCTTATTTTATCTTACTAGGTTTGACTACTGTTCATAAGTGAAACTGATATATAACAAAATAAGAGAGCATTTAATTTGATTAATGTTTAATAATGACTTTTCTGAGACAGTAAAACGTCAAATTCATAAATCAACCACAAGCCCCTAATTCATTAAATTTTAATTGTACCGTGAAATTTAACAACCAACAAGAGCAAATAAATAATACATACTGGTTAAACAGAATAAGTTAGATGTTAATTATTATATACAACAAACAAGTAGCTTTGGGTCTAGAACCGAACTGAAGCCCTGACATTAACGTGCATTATTTAGTGGCCTTCAAAGGTGAAGGTATAATTTTCGTGATAATGCCTCTATTGTATAAAGACCGGAGGTAAACTCTGGTATTTTATATTTCCAAGCCAAGAAAATTATGCTTGTGATATGGGTAATATACGACAGACAACACTGGGACCGGTCTCAGACACCAAGACCATCATAGTAAATAACGGAACCCTCACTACCTAAATTTACTATACAATACCAGGAATTCAACCCAGTACCTCTAGGTACCAGTGCGATAGATGGGAAACGAATTTAGACTACACAACCACAAGGGCCTTCCTAATAAAAAATTAAACCAAATATTTACTGAAATCACGAAGGTTTAAAAAAAAATATTTTGTTACTTACGCTGATCGTTTCCATCGAAGCGAGCCATGACGGTGCCGTTTGGGCAAACGTTGACATACATATGAGAGCACTGGCTGTAGAGTCGAACCGATCGGACCATCGACGGCACCACACCGCAGATCACCACCTGCCAACAATAAAGAACCATAAATGTAAGTTGAAATCCGCAACAATGTTGACAGACTGAAGATACAATTAAGTAACATATTGATTTAATATTTTCTTAAGTTTTCGCGACTTGTATACATAATAAAACTACGTTTTAACGTAACATATTGATTGATAAAAACCAATATAAGGAATATAGGTTTTATATCCATAAGGAATAGTAGATTATTACACGAGAGGTGTGTCTTGAGGTCTGGCAGCTGGTTTTTGCTGGGTTTGGGTCTTAATAGTTTTGATAATTAGATCCCAAACAGGTGCTACTTGCCAACCATCTTCTCTATTGAAATTTGGGTGATTTTTGAAAAGAAATTGGGTAATCTTTTTCTGCGGCTTGAAATATGTTTTGATTGAAGCTCGTCTAAAACTGAAGGTGGCTTGGGGCCTTTGTGACGTTGGTGTGGAGTCTTCAGCTGATTGCGTTGTAGAACTCGCTTGACATGCTGAAGCTCTCCAGCTATGTGGTTCTCATCACAAATTCGAATATGAGGAAATTAAGGTATAAAAAAATATTATTTAGGATGAGCACATCCAGAAAAGCTAATTTATTATTTGCCTCTAGTTCCATAGTAAATTTAATATTACTGCTAATGGAATTGAGATGATCTAGAAATGCAGAGACTTTATCGTTTCGACAGGAGACACCGGTGAGCCCATGGCTACACCGTTGATTTGGTCGTAGAAGCCGTAGTCCCACACGAAATAGCCAGATGTGAGGCAATGTTTTAGTAGATCTGCATATTCCTCAGGCATGTTATTATCTATTAGCTTCCTTTTGACAATCTCAATGCAGTCTTCCACTGGTAAACTGGTAAATAAGGACTGGACATCAAAACTGACTAGTACTTCATCCTCAGCCAATGTCAAATTTTCAATTGCGCTGATGAAGTCGAAGGAATCCTTGACATGGTAGGGTGTGTTGCCGCGGAGATTGTTGAGTGAGAGAAATCAAAAAACACCCAAATTTCAATAGAGAAGATGGTTGGCAAGTACCACTTGTTTAGGATACCTAGCAAAAACCAGCTGCCAGACCTCAAGACACTGTGAGCTCTTTCTGCGTACAACGGAACACAAACCAACTTGACTGATAATTACTTTTATTTTTCCTTCCACCCATTTTAATATTATATAAAATTATTAGAGCTAGGCATGTTTGCTGAAGAGTTTCTTGCGCCGCTTCTTCTCTTCAAGCCATAACATGTTGCGAAGATTAAATAATAACCATTACAAAATTAAAAATTAAATAATTAAAATTAATAAGTTGGCTAAAATTTAACAATACTCGTTGACACTACATCTTTGTCTTCCGTGAATGAAAAGTGGCCGAAACGTCGGAAAAACCAAAATCAAATAAAATTACCGCGCTTAAAACCGTTAAAACGTAGTTTTATTATTAAACATATTGATTGATAAAAACCAATATAAGGAATATAGGTTTTATATCCATAAGGAATAGTAGATTATTACACGAGAGGTGAAAGTGTCTAAATAGGCTTTTCACCCGAGGTTAACACTCCACTTTTCATTTCGAATATGAGGAAATTAAATAAAAAAATATTATTTAAACAAACAACTACTTCTCTAATGAAATCAGAAATAAAACCCATGTCTAAAACTCATGAACTCGTTTAATACATCAGATATGAAACATTAAGTAATTTATTTTGTCTGTGGCATTCTACCAGCCAGTATTTTTTTGATCATTGATGATAGTAAATATTTAGTTCAAATGTATGTAAATCAAATAATTATTTACTGAAAAGTAATTTTAAAGTATAAAATCATGTTACAAAATTGTTGATATTTTTTAATACAATTTATGTCGCGATTTAACAGGGTCGCATAGTTTTTAAATTTTTTGACAGCAGGGAAAATCATTTCCAGGGACGAAAAGTACTGTTTTCATCCCTGTGATCAGGTAACTCCAAGCATCCTTTTAGAATATGAGAAATGAAAAAGTATAACTAAGAATTAAATGTGAAGTTACACTTGATAATAATGACTATATAATTATGAAAAATAAAAACTCTAAATACCGAATGGTAGAATGTCGCTTAGTACACGTACCTATTGATGATTATGCTAATGGACTGAACAATAAGAGAGTACTAGAAAAGATGTTAGAATTAATCATTATTACTTTTATGGCCAATTAGAGAACACTAGCAATAGTTGACGTTTCAACACGGTTGAAGTAATACATGTAGATGATACATGTGTTGTAGACTATATTGTGTTGTACATTATTGTAGAATTTAGTATTTCATATTTTACTTATAACTCATTTACTCCTTTTTACTTCGTCTGTAACTTTGTATACGTTTCAATCACATTACCTTCCAGAATAACTTCTAATTACTTTAAGTAATAACATAAAAGTTTTATAATATTAGAGAGAGTTAACAAGCAATTTAACTAATCTTAATTAATTTATTTTAGTTACATATTCTACCTATATTCCCTATAAGACAGTAAGTAGAATATTAAGCATATGTGATCACCATATTTACCATATAACGCATTAAAAAAGCTGTCATTACGTCGCTGGATTGCGGTACTGAGAAGTTCTCCGAAGTAGGCACTAGTCTTTTGATTATCTGAACAGTTGATTAAGCGTTTTGTCAATCATTTATAGAGATTCATGGTCTCAAGACTCCATGGTCCAAACGTTTCAAAAGGAAACGACAATACGACGACGTTCAGGACTTTCTAAACGTTTTGTCCATCTAGCTATCCGTGATCATAATGCACATAGACAAATAAAAAAATTGTTTGCGCAATAATTAAAATTTATAAAATATCTTGAATTGAATGAAATGTAATTGCGGTATTAAGAAACGGACGTAATAAAAAGTACTGTAATGACGATATAAGTATATGACATGAGCTGTTTAACCATTTCAATTAGGAAAGCTAATGACACAACATCATATTTGTTGATGTAGAAAGTAATTTCATAGTATTGTGTGGTCTTTTTCAATTTAATTAAAGATATAAAACGATGCAATAATAAATATAAATAATCTCTCACGTGCCAATATATGTATGTGTCGAAGGGAAATGACGAAAATCGTGATTTGATCATTTCACACGAGATTTTACAAACAGAATTATTCTCTGGGTGATTTATCTGAAGAAAATTAGTGATTTGACCAAATCCCTGAAGTGTTTTAGTGAATTGATGATACAATCACAACTCTGTGGAGCGATTTCGTTAAAGAAAGGAAGTGATTGATTTGATCAAATCCCTTTATTTAGTAAACCATGCATTATCAAAAGTAAAGTAGGTAACGCAACGAGGTGTTAGTCCTCACTGGTACAAACCCTTATAGTTTATATTTTTCTAAAATTTTAGTTTACCGTGTATACAAAAAATAAAAAATTGATTAGCCACGTGAAATGAAATTCTCTCTCAACAAAAATAAATACGCAATGGCAGCAATAGGTGTATAGTTTATAATACCTTATTTTAACTTAATATTTATCTCGTAATATCAAAATTTTCTGTCAATTCGAGTCAATTTAATAATGAATGACACTATCGGCTGTGACGCGTTAATTAATAAGTCGATCTGACGCCACATACTGCACTGCGCCTTCCTTGTTGTTATATTATAGCGTTCTTACATTAATAGAATTGCCTTTTAATATAATTACAATTATGGGTCTCATTTTATTTGGTATACACACGCAACGTTTATTATATTATTTTTTACGATTGTATTGTAATTTTTACGACGTAGCCTTTTGGAAAAAACGGAACCCTCATGAAATCTTCAGCTCCATCCATCACTGTTCGTGTGTCTCATAGTGATTTTTCTAAAAAAG
Source organism: Dendrolimus kikuchii (assembly GCA_019925095.2). NCBI lineage: Eukaryota > Metazoa > Arthropoda > Insecta > Lepidoptera > Lasiocampidae > Dendrolimus > Dendrolimus kikuchii. Next base: position 15,366,548 of record CM034388.1, on the reverse strand, counting down.
TACTAGGTCTAAGTAGATAACATTTGTCAGGAAGGCTAACTTGTATAATGCTGTAAAGTTATATATTGAAATAAGGACTATATAATATATAAAGAATAGAAGTGGCCATCGTACATAATAGTTCCTTTAATTAAAAAACAAATTGAAAGGTCTACTACACCTGAAGTAGTGAATAGCTTAAAACGACGATGACGTGTATGATTGAAATCTTAGTTGATAAAGAAAGTCAGAGGAATCCATCAACTTTTTACTACCTAAAAGATACGTACCCCTCTCCGAGTTGACAAAGTGTATTATGCACTTTAATTTTGTTATATTTAGTGAATCAGTAATCCAGAGCGCCATAATAAGGAAACAATCGATCGTTTTAATGGGTCAGCCGAGCTCGGCTAATCCGCCAGACTGAGGCTTCAGATTACTATATTCAATATGAGATCCTATTTAGTAACGCATAGAATTTATTTTGATTTGTATAATACATGCATTTGTAAGTCTTTCTGTAGCTGTACATGTGGTGTCATATTCAGGTGGGAAAGCATAGGCTACCGCGACGCGGTCACCATTCAGCCATATTGCATTTCAACTATGCTTTTTAAAAATAACAATATTGACTTTATGTCGGATTGTTATAAACAGTTTTGTTTCCTAAGTTTAATATAGACTTTTAATATAGACGGGTAGTGTAAGTGATGAAATTACGCTGTTCTCGGTTTTGAATGACTACATGAAAGATGAAAGATTGAAATAAAAGACTCAAGCCTATGCTAATGCGCAACCTTGACTTAAGTAGTATTCACGATATCACAGAACATAGAATTGAAATATTTCATCTAGCTTAAAAATGCACTTACCACCAGGTTGACCGCTCTACTTTGTTATTTACTTATTTATCTACCTTTATATTTTAAAACTGTGATTAGCTGCGTTGCATGTAAAGAGCTTAAATATCGATTAACTGGAAGACCAATAAATTTATTAATAATTTTTCGATAGATAAATTGACGTTTCATAACAAATTAGGCTTATAAGAAATATTTACACCTTATTGTATACTTCGTTACTAACTGACATGAATAGTAAAGATAAAAATAAAAAAAGTAAAATAAGAAATTCAATCATCATTCCGTCTCTATTTGACTCTGAATATGCCTCTAATATGTATAATATATTGATAAATTTTCTATACAAAACTCAAGTACACAATGCGTAAGACATTGATCATGGAGAAGGTACAAACAAACATACAAACAAAATCACATAGAATGAATTAGAAATTATTTCAGAGAATAGCAATAATATCTATGGTTACAAACTTAAACTAGATATTTATCTCGTATGGAGATATCTACATGAAATGAAGCAATAAGAAATGAATAGCGTATTTTATAATTTAAAATTTTAAAACTTTTTCAAATAACTATTGCAAGGAAATTGGATAACCAATTGAAGTTTACAAATATGTATTAGGTAAATACATGTTTTCGGGTTCAAATCACATCTAAACATGCTGATGTTAATAAAGCTATAAAATATTTTGATTATTATACTACTTATTACTGCTTGGGCTAACCTTATTAGAAACGTTAATAATGTATACAGTAAATAAATAATATCGTGTTTATCACGTCTAGTTGCAACATCTCACGACAGTGAACGTCGTCGTAGGTTTTAACAAGAAAATTAATATAGAATTGTGATAATATGAATAATTCGCGCATACTTTGATCATAAGGACTTTAATAGCTATAAACATATGAATAAAGTTTCAATAATTGATAATTAATAGCTCGGAATGATCCTCTATACAGAAGTACTAACAAGAAATTACGATTAATTTCTATGCAAAGGAATTAAAATACTATTACATACAAGATTACTATTAAACATTGTCTCTTGTTTGTTGATTCATTTAAATCGCATGACAAACACAAATTTAAGTCAATTTAAAAATTGTATTATATTAGTAGACTATGAAGATGATAAATTTTTCCTAAATTTGTATTTATTTATTTGGAAGCGAGAGTTCGTCATCTATATCCAAACTCATTTACTTAAAAGCTCTACATCACGTACCTACACGATGACGCTGAGGCACATATACGGCGTACCAAGAGCTGGTCGTACCCCCAAAATATTCATCCGAGGTAGGTTTGGTATTCGTAAGCATTGTCTGAAGTGGTACGGATAACTTATACATCATCTTGAAGACAACGTTGGTAAAAGGTGTCTTGATACCGATGTTCCTAAAGCGAGTTCTACTGGTAGGTACCTAAGAAAGGATGGTTGAACGTCGTGATATATGGCATGAGAGCCAATTAACTGACAATTACAAACGTTGGAGACTGTGCAAAATGTTGTAAATGGAGTAGAAAAGCAAACTATGATGCATGAACCGGAATTAAAATAGTTACCAGGCAGAAACTTAATTCGTATTGGTAACTAACATTCTAAAACTAATGTTAAGGTACAATCATTTATTTATTTTTATTTAGGATGTTCGAATTACGCGTGATACCTTCCACAGCATACGCCGAGAAAACTCTTGCTCATTTTAGAATAAAAAACCTTGTTTATATAATTTGACTTGAACACACACACATATATCATTAAGTTGGCAATAAATTAATGGTCATGTTTTGGTATTATAAGGAAGTAAGGATTTACCAGGCAATCTTATCCACTTCTATGATAGTTGTTTAATATAATTTTATAATTGGTCTTTTGTTTCTGTTAATTGTATCCATTAACTAAATCAAAAGCCTTAGGCGTAATAAATAGTGGTTTCACCTCTAAATGTAATTCACATAGAGAATTTAGAGAAAAGCTTGTCCTTCACGGTATCTCTCTAATGCCCATTCTGAATATCGGCTAATAGATTGAGAACACAAGGGACAAGACTGCAAAAAGCATGGCCATTCTTGTACAGGTGAGACAGAAGTTCACAGGAGATGGATGTTATTCTGCTCATGTCGGATCTTGCATTGAGTATTGTTCTTACCTTTGTGATAGCTCATAGTTAAGTATCAGTTTCAGACTTTAATGCCAAGAGTCTGGTAAGAAATAATTAGCTTGTTGCAAAGCTTCTAAGCCTAGAGCATCCAGGCCAGGATGTTATTTTATTAAAGCTTTGGTTAATGTGCAGTCGAACTGTTTGATTTCATTTTCCCTAGTCCATTACATTTTTAGACGAAAAAATGCTTTGCTCTATAATCATCACTCCACAGTAAATACACTACTAGCATGAACAAATCGCTATGCTTCCATGTACTATGCCTTATGCGTACGGCAGAGCTGTAAATTACCTAACAGAGTTTAATTATCCCGAAAGATACAGCACGGGTGTTTACAAGTATCTTGTGAATGTGTGTTATCTAGGCAAGTGGGATTCTTTCTTGCCCCTATCATCGCTTAACATTGAAGTTATAGTCAAACGTGAGACGATTTATTATATAAAGTGCTTTGAACTGGTTATTATATCATGTTTATTTGCTAAGACAGGAAGGTTGCGGCCATGTGTGCCAATTATCAACTATTCGGAGGTCACTGATCTTATTGTGATTGGGTTTATCTCGTTCGACCCGAGTAAATGCATTATTAACACTCGACTGATTGCCGACCCCTCCGAAACTATCTGATGACAAGTGTATTGGAAATTTTCACGGTACTTGGGCACAGATATCGCAGTTCGATAAATTAATATTCGATAATTGGACACTTTGTTCGCAGCAGACAGATTGGTACTACGTGTCGGTATTAATGTGTCATAGGTGAGGATGATTCAATTATACAAGCAGATTCTCCCTGTTCATTATACTAATTGTTATTTTTTGATTTATTATATATTATGGATATTTGATTTTAGATTTATCTAATGATGATGTTTGATTTGGGTTTGAATGCTGATATATTGCAATTACTATTTACAAATAATAGGGCTATATAGAGATGGACATATTAGGTATGTTCAATTAAGTATTCAAACTTCAAGACAAAATATGATGAGTGCCGCCATATTACTTGGATTTAATGTTTTTATTGTATCTAACTTAGGCAAATCTAGCGTCACAGCAAACTCATTCGTGGTTTACGTATTATATTAACAAAGTCGTCTGAATATACATTCTTGTGCCTACAGACGTCCTCTTCCAATATGATTAGTAAATAGAAAAACTTATTACGTTTACATCGTCGTATATGTTTCTAACCTATTTATATTATAGATAAATATTGTGTTATGAAAATGATAATTATGGTGCAAATGGTGCCAGTTTTTTAATAATATTTCAGGATATTAAAATTTGACGTATATGATTAAGGAGTACAGGAACGGTGGGAATGTCAATAGTGATGTTTACTTTTTGAAAGTGATTAACATATTAATGTTTCATTAAATTATTAATTTCAAAACACGTATAATTTTTTTAAATGAACGTATAATTTTAGATATTAAACGGTCAATTTGCAGCATTCTTTTGCTAACTGCCGCAATTTTTTTCGTAAACCACATAAGCAATAAATATATAAAACTCCAATTTACCTCGGCATCGAAAATATATATACACTGAGTTTTAACCAAATCGGTCCAGTAGTTTTTCTGTGAAAGCGAAACAGACAGACAATCAGAGTTACTTTCGCATTTATAATATTAACAGGGATTATTAAATCCCTATTCATATTATAAATGCATGCCTATTGTATTGCCTAGATTTTTTTTGTAAATCTGGTCTGTTTTTGTAATTGTATATTTTGGTGTGCAATAAAGTGTTATCTCTCTCTCTCTCTCTCTCTCTCTCTCTATGCTCTCTCTAAAGTAACTCTAGACAGAGATTTAGAGAGAGAGAGCATTTAGAGCATTTAGAGAGAGAGAGCATTTAGAGAGAGAGAGAGAGAGAGAGAGAGAGAGAGAGAGAGAGAGAGAGAGTAACTCTGTCTAGAGTTACTTTTGCATTTAGCGTTACTAGACAGACAAACAGACGTTTATCTGTCTGTCTGTTAAGCTTTCACGGAAAAACTATTAGGAGTACTGGATCGGTTTTTATCTAATTTTGTTTAAATGTAGTTTTAATACCGAGAATGGGCAAAAATGCTTTTCATCGGGAGATGGAATAGTTTGCGATATAAAATGAAGTGAATCTTCCAGGGGCCAAATAGCACTAACATACATTTTTAATACAATGTAATCTGTATTAACGCCTGCTCTTTAAAAAAGAGGTACGCACTAGAGTTCGATCCCCGGTGCAGCCGTGGGGTAAACTCTAGTAATAAATAAGTAATTCAAATTAACGAAGACTCTAAATATAATGAGTCGTGACATGGTGCGACCTAGGGTCTTACGTGACATAATGTGGTTCGACATCCATCAAATATAAATCCAAATAATCACGCACCAAATAAAATCTCAGGATAATTATAATGACCTTTGACATTCTTAAGGTACCTGTTTTATTAATATTTATGTATTTCTTGAAACATTGCTTCATAGTAATTTTGAATCAATTATTATTTTCTACAAGTAATGGTGTATTTTTGCAGCCGTAATTAGTAATACAAAAAATAATAGCAATAAAATTGTGTGTGTTTGCAGTTCACACGCAGTAGAAGTGACACTTCAGAGATAATTCTTCTTTTACTTATATTAATATAAACATAATTCCTATAGCCTACATCCGTCAACATATTATAATTCAAAACAAATTTCTTAAGTATCACTTTCATTTTTTCACTGTTTTAGTCTTTAAAAATATTAAATCAGTTTTATTTCGGTCCAAATTGTACCTATGTTTAATCCCCGCTCTTATTGACTCTCGTAATCTCTGCTGCACAATGTAAAACACGTATCTCATTTTTCGCAGGAGTAGTCCTATAGATTTATGTGTTTATCTCTATTTAGTGTCGCTATTCGTTTTATCGACTTTCAAATCACAACGATTCTAAAAAAGTTTTATTTCAAAAAACAGACCTTTAAGATGAAAAAATAATTTTCCTCTATATTTTGCTTTTTGTTTTTCAATTTCAATATAATGAAACATAATCAAAATAATGTTAGGTGCCACAAGAACTCCGTTGCTTGGCAGTTATGTGGGTCTGGTTTTCAACTGCTCGTCTAGTGTTTGTTTATTTAAAAATAATGCAAAATTTAATTGTTAATGAATACTTGACACCAGCTAGGATACATACATAACTGTCAAAGTAATAATTAAGAACTAGTATTTTCCCGCAACTTCGTCCACGTTGCACAGGTGATAAAGCTTATAAATATTTTGCCAATATTTAAATTCAAAAGGTATTTCCAGCAGGGTAACGGATTATTTAATATAAAGATATATAAACCCGGAAGATTCTTGTAAAAACCTGGGATAAATAACGTTACGAAAAGCTACAATAATATGCATAACTAACTAACAACTGTTCCACTAAGGATGTCTAATAAATATAGAAAAAAATACATATGCAAATTGTTAAGGCGTAAAATTAAAAGTAAAAATAAAATGTATCACAGATTTTATGTCTGAGAATTTGCTATCGATCAGTAAAAATATCACATCGGAGTCAGTTTTTTTTTCGAATTTGGCACTTCAAACCGCTACCAAGAAAACTCCTGCGAGATTCCCGGCGTATAAAGTACCGCAGATTTTATGTTTCCATATTACTCTCATTTATTTAGCTTCTGTCTAGCGCGTGAGCTACCTTAAACCATTTGGCCAAAATACCTCTCCTATATGACCTTGCTTCACATGTCTACGATGTGCCACATTGATAATATAATAATAATAATAACTGCTCTGCATAATTTTTCCATGGTCCCCGAACATTGCGACGGGCAGACGCCATAGTCCCCATATTCCCAGACTCCTAGTACCACTAGCAGTTCACCCCAATAGCCCAGTACTTTTTGTTCTCATTTCCCACAATAGTCCTACAATAGCCGGGGCTTGTCCTTGGGTGCATTAGTATATAGTGTAACAGGGATAATCGCCGATCAGTGTCACGCCACATTCACATTAAATTTGTCAAGGGGCCTCAACGTGTTGGCCTTCCCATGGCCCCACGCAAGCCCTCCAAAAGTCCGGGTTATTTCTATGCCTGCTCTGCAACTTCCGTATTAAAGCGTGATTTTATACAGCCCATAATCTTTAATAAATGGACTATCTAAAGCAGATATTTTATGAATTCTGTTCCTAAGTAAGCGTGCACAAAACATAAACAAATAGAGAAAAAATTCACGATAGTATAAATTATTACGAGAGGCATGGATATAGATAGCAACAACAAATGTAAAACATTACTAATCTTAGAAAAGTATGTAATGTTATCGCATCTTATTTCCTTGTTATAGCATCGAATCTATGATAGCCTAATTCCGTAACGCAATGGTCATGGTGACTGGTTTACATATCGCTTGTTATCAGGCTACCTTATTAGTCGGATTAATAGGGACAGACTCGAAAAGATAAAACCTTTTAACATTGTTTTGTTGTGATAACTATTTATTAGCTTGCGTTTTTATGCATTTATTTATATGTTATATAGATAACAGCCATGTAGTTAAGTTGCTAAGACGTAGATTTAAGTCTTGTACCACTGTATATCTTTTCTTTTTTATGTATTTTGTTATGAGTTTTGGCTTTGTGTGTCACTAGCCCTAGCGGAAGATCAGCGCTGTTTGACTTAACCAGCTATCTGCTGAGCTAGAGCCAATTTAAAATTTCATCTCTGTTGTTATTTTTTCTTTTTTAGTATTTTTACATTGTATAGGTAAATTACTTCTAAGTAAATGGTTTATTTTTTCTTATCGACGAGCATTTCCCGCTTAAGCATCTCATGTGGTTTGTGTGTGTATCTTGTTCTAATTGTCACTGGTTGAAAGTGAAGGAATGTATCCTTAGGGAAATGCACAACCGGGCAATTAAACCAATGTAACAAATCGACAAAATAGTCTTGGATAAGCTGAAGGGTACCGTGTAAAACTTTATTTCTCTGAACATGGGAAGAAATAAACCCGGCAGTCTAACATTTACGAGCTGATATTATTTATGTACATGAGTGCTCTGTGGTTTTCCAGTGATTTGAGCGGTCAGGGTCTTACCCGGGTATTGATTATTATTAGTTACAAATTATTTCTAAAACGAAATCTCTGACACACTATATCTGGAGGTTATTTAATAAAAGTGAAGAAACACAATGGTATCGTATCTTCGAAAAATATTTCACGTAATATTATATCCACCGAACTTCTTCCCAAGAAGTTATTTTTCCCTAAATTACGCCTATCACTTTTTTCGTTCATCAACTCAAAGTGAGGTTATTTAATTTATCTATCTTTCTTTTATCTCACTCACTTCTTGTATTTATGTAAATCGAGAATGACATGATCGCTGTTTTTCAAATCTCGCTTAAATTATACACGAAAATTGAACCGTGACTTTCGCATAGATTACGTTAAGATACGAATTTGCAAACATGCAAATGTGTTAAACAACACTTCGTGTATTTCTCTCAGATCCGCAAGTGGCGTCATTGCATGAACCCGCCCTGTAGCATTTTTGTTACTGTAATAATATTTCTGGCAGAGTACATAACAAAATATTTTGTTTATTTCCATGGCTTTACCTCTGACTTTAACCTATATAGAGTTATGGTGGTTGTTATTTGTGATGGGACGAAAATATGTATGTAGCTAAAGAGATTATGAAGTATGAGATCATAATTAGTGAAGGATTAAAGAATTGAAGTGGCGGCACTCCTCCATAACAATAGAAAAAAAACCCCTGGCAGGTGGTATGTCTGATAGACCTTACATTATATACTGAAATGTTCACCGGATTTCCTAAGCAAGATGTAAGGTATTCATTGTTATTCCGTCTATGATTACGTGCGAGTGTAACGTAGCTGATAAAGAGATCTCTCCACAGTATATTATTATCGAGGTTGAAGTCACCAAAGTGCGTGCAATGCTTATTTTTGGATTAATTACTGGTTGTACGTTTGGAAAGCACCACCGAGTTAGTATACATTAGTTCTTGCTACACTTACATAATGTTTGATGTACCATTGCAAACTGAAAGCCAATTATGATTGCGTTTTACAGCATTGTTTTCTTTAACTACTTATATAATATTTTAAATGCCATTAGAATGTAGCGAAGAGTGCCTATTTACTGAGCCGGTTCTAAATTTCTTTAAGACCGTCTTAATGAATGACAATCGTAAAATGTGACTTCGATTTTCGTACGCTCTTAAATATCCGACCGCTAACAAACCACAAAAAGAAACACGAACTTGGAATAAACCGATTTATTTATTTACAATATATGTGAAAAATTAAGTAAACATAATGACTGGACATCAAATTAGAGAAATATACCACAAACATGAACAAGTGTGCTCGTGGATAGTATTTTTAGAATTGCTTATCCTTTTCGGCAAAAATAGCCCTCTTATAAGTTTTTCATGTCTGTTTATCAGCTCGGTGTGTTTGTGTGTGTGCGTTTGTATGTATGTGTGTGTACATATGTCGCAGTTTCTTTTTACTAAATAAACTACTGGCTTTGTATTATGAATGCAATTTGATAGTAATAGTTTACATTTCCCTGGTATATGCAGTTACACAATAGTTTAGGGAAATCATAATCTGTGTGTTAAAAAATGAATCGTTGAAATATATGTACGAGCATAACTTGCGAAGAACTTTACCGATTTTGATGACAATTTTTGCGTGTGTTTAAGTGGGTCCCGGATGATTTACATTCACAATTGGAACCGGTATTCAAATGATAGAATTTAAAAAGTACTTTGAATGAAAACTGGTATTAATAAAATACACTGAGCACTTTTGGATGAGATATGACTTATTTCATTTAAAATAGTTTTTAGGGTTCCATAGCCAAATATCAAAAACAGTGAACGTCGTTACCTATACGGAACTCACCACTGTACGTAGATTGACAGATAGTTGGCAGATTTTTTTAAAAGTTGATCCGATATGAAACCCGTTTGACTTTTAACTTTAACCTTTTTCATGATGTCATTCAGGTTTTCAATTTATATGGATTAGGATTACAATGAGGCGTTTTATGTAAATGCATTGGAATAATGCGCAGTTTGATACATTCGCTATTGGGTATTTTTATATTCAGAGATATTAACATAGAAGTGATTTGTTTTGGACGATTGTATAGTTTTATTCAACTAATAATTCCTCCCGATGTACTCTCACGGAACGAAAATGTTCATCACCTTAAAGTCGACTTTTGCTTGCACGATTACAAGAACCAATATTGCCGCCAATCTTATCTTCTACGAATATATAAAGCTGAACAGTTTGTTTGTTTGTTGGTTTGTTTATACGCGCTAATCTCAGGAACTACTGGTCTGATTTGAAAAATTCTTTCAGTGTCCGATATCCTATTTATCGAGGAAGGCTATAGGCTATATATCATCACGCTAAGATCAATAGGAGCGGAGCAGCAATGAAAAATATTTCAAAATCGGGGGGGCTTTGAAAACAAATTCCACGCGGACGGCGTCGCGGGCACAGCTAGTATGTTAATAAATTTTACGTATGCAAAAAGAAACATGAAAAAAGAAAATTGCAACGTTGACAATGATAGACACTGAGATTAACAATAAGAAACAAAGAGGATGACTCTATGATTAATATAAATATTAAAACCAATAAAAAAATATTACATATTTAAACACGATAGAAAATCAAACAACTTCGATCTAAGTAATTTTAAACTTTAGTGTCAAATAGTTAAACAGAATTGTCTATGAAACAGTCTCTTCTGTGACTTAGTTTGAAAAGGTAACATTTATTCGTGGAACGTTAAATGAATCAATTTGAAAACTGTTGAACATTTTCATACCACTTCTGTACCTGCGCAGTAGACCAATTTTAATAACGCGAGTAACGTCCGACAGTATACAAATCAAACAATGCTAAGAATGCATAGCAAGCAACACTGTTCCATTTCCGCTTGGGAATAAAGTTCAAAATATGTCTGCGCTTTTCTACGCCAACGATAACGGCCGTTCGGCATTATAAGTTGTGTAAAACTGTATCTACCTATATGTGAAGAATTCGATATTTCTTTTTGCATATAATTAATTAATATATAATTATACGATATGTAAAACTTTAAATTATAGATAACTACTATATTCAATTAAAAGTCGTAATAGAGTAGTGTCTAGCGTACTCAAAGGGCGCGTGTTCGAATCTTGGCCGAAACGCATTCACCACTTAGTCAGTTTTCTGTCCATATTGTTACAATTACTACGTGCGAACAACGGTGAAGAAAACATGCTGATGAAACCTGCAAATCGAGATATCTGATGTATTAAACCTGCCAAGCCGCCCTGGATAAGCTAGGCGGACATACTGTCCGTTCCCCTATAATGGGAGGCCCGAGCCCAGCAGTGGTCCCTTTCTGCCCGCGACTTAACAATTAACTTTACATTCCCGCGGGTTTTCTGGGATACAAAGTACCGCAGCATTCTGAAAAGAATGTAAACTATCGTTCTAGTGAAAACGGTATCGGAGTAAGCTAATTTTTATGCACCCGAAAAAATAAAAACTGCTCCCGGGAAAATTCCCGTGGGATTCCCGAGATACAAAATATAACACATTTTATTACATAAAATTTGCTATCGATCAGTGAAAAAAATCGCATTGGGTTTCGATTTCTTTTTCAATGTGACCACTTTAAATAATTCTAGCATGTTAACTGTGCATGCCCCACCGGTAGGGTATTTCGAGCTGCTCATCATACGTGAATGACCCACGGGTGGGACACGGGTCTTCACAATTTTAAAGGCTCATAACCTCAAACACGTGTGAGTTTAGCCACTTTTTTCGGTTCACACGTATGAACAATGAATTAAGAAAAAATATTACGCGAAAACCGGACGAACTTTTGAACAGAGTTCCCAGTACCCCATTACCAAAAATTGTCAACATTTTGGGTGATAAATAAAACAGAAGACGTATTAAATATTATATTTATTTCAATGCAAACTATTGAAACAATTCAGACAAAAAGCTTTTTGGCACGCTAGACACTCCATATCTGTTTTTTTAAGTTTACCAGCTGCTTCGGTCTGGATCGATTCATTGTAAAACAAAGTTTTGCAAAAACTTTTCTAACTTCTTGTCGTCACTTTAATTGTTAAATCAATTGACATTGACATTGTAAAGCAAAATTCTACTACTTGTCAAGTATTTTGGCTATGGAAACCATAGATAATACAGTATCATATAGAGACAAGAGCATGCAAAGACGTACGTCATACGTGCATGACATACAGCTGGGGCATGAAGTTACGAGATCATACGTGCATTCCACACGGGTGGGTCAATAGATAAACTATATTTTTTATACAAAGGGGATATAAAAAAATAAAAACAATACTATAATAATATCATTTTATACCTAACGCAACATATTATTTATAATTTGCGTTTGCACTTATGGGATAGTCTCTCTCATCATAGCTGCACAGTAAACGTGCTAGGATAAAAAATAGCGCAGATTTGAAGTCTAAGAATTTGCTGTCAATCAGCGAAAACTACATCAAAATCAGCCCAGTAGTTTTTACGTGAATCCCGAACAAACAGACAAGAAATCTAAAAAAATTGCATCGTGTTTTCTACCGTTTATTTAATCTAATCCATTTGTTTTTTTAAATAGCTACAATGTACAGACACGGCATGTTTAGAATTATATCATATTATTATGGATATTCAATGGACGAGGTAGGCGTGGCTAATTTCATATGTTCAGGTATAAATATGTGATTCACGTATTGAAAAATGAGAATTGCACACGTATTAATTAAGTATCATGTGCTAAGTGTACATGATCGGACACATCACTTATATTAAACGAATACTCTAACCCTAGACTGTCTACGTTGCGGTACAAGAACAACTCTTTTAACTCATTGATTAAGAAACTGACTTGAAGTCACAACGGAAAGATTTGGCTGTTATAAACAGAAAGCAGTTCGTGTGATTTGGTGAAAAAAAATGAACAGATCAACAATGCTTAACTTTAATATACATATAGTTAATAATAAATACGATTGGAATGTTTGTCTGTGATTGTCGCTATACAAATAACTTTGTTTAACCTAGAATTAGTAAAAATTATTTTAAAAAAGATTACGAATGTATATATAATAATTGTGACGTAAAGATAATCATGTTGCTGGGGATTTTATTGCACTCCTTCTTTTCCTTTCACAATAACTAACATTGCTTTGGAAACGGTGCTAGACTCTCATGACTTTCAATAAGTAAGATTCCATTTTGAACTAAATACATATCATTATATATATATATATTTTTTTTTTTCATTTTAAAATAAATACTCAATATTGAGTGAAAACTATTATTTGTACGATGCCCCGTTTTTCCGTCAATCTATCTGAGAGATTATTACGCAGCGCCTCTGAAAGGATGGAATGGATTTAAATAAAAATATTAGATACTAGCGGCCCGGCGCGGTTTCACCCGCGCTCTGTCCCACTCCCGTGGTATATAGCGTCATGTTATATAATCTGTGACACTCGCTGTTAGCGTAGCTTTCCAACAGTAAAAGAATTTTTAAAATCGATCTAGTAGATCCAGAGATTACCCCCTACAACGTCACAAACTCACAAACTTTACCTCTTTGTAATATAAGTATAGATTAAAACAGCTATGATATCTTAAATTTACGTCTATGTTATTGTTTCGTCTTTTACGGCTTAGAAGATATAAATGACTGAAAAGTTACATTCTGCGCAAACGAAGAGACGGGCATAGCTACTATTATATAATGAAAAGAACACTAAATACTAACTACTTGTACTGCTTAAACGGAGAAAGTATACAATTTCCTGCGGCCAATCGGCCTGTCGTAACAGGCCAGAAAACAGCCCACAGCCAGATGGTAGAATATTTGCCCGTCTGGATGGCTACCACCCCTAGTTTAGAGTATGCAGCTATAACGACCTTATTTTGTGTTCCGGTATTAGTGACCAGGTTCCAGTCTGCCTTAAGAGATTAGCAGCGCTTTTGTAGAAACTTTGGTGTTGCAAATGTCCATAGGCAATGGTAACCGCTTTTCATCAGGCCGTCTGCCTGCTGAACTCATGCAATAATTTTTTTTTTAAAACTTGTGTTTTTATCAAGACCATAACAACTATTTACAGTAAGAAAGTAAAATTATCATAAAGTTTTAGTTCAGGTAACATTATCATTTACAAGCCTATTTCCATTCTAATATTACAGTGCCACGAATGCCTCCTTTACTTTTATCACTACTAACAAACAAGAAATGCAAATCCTATGTTTGTAAACTTGTACATACACCTTAACGTATAATATGTTGTACCATCAACAGATGTATATAATAACTTTATGTTGCTACAGACCTGATTATACGAGTTAAGTATAATTGAAAACGGATAATAAGCGATATTCAATAAGAGCAAATCTCTTCATTATACCAGACGCGGTAATGGATGTCGACCGCCCTGAATTTAATCATTTATATCAAAATGAAAGTTGGACTGGGCTTCCAGCTAAAGATTTGCCATAGAGATGCGATATTGGTTGATTAAAAAGTGTCACGAAGTTACTTGAAGTGGTAACACCTCTAATATTGCAAATTTTCACAACTATAACCACTTTCATGAGAGGCCTAATTTTATATTTGTTGTGCAAATTTTTTTAAACATTTGTTAAAAAAAATATTATAAATTTGCACGCCATGAAGATGATAGAATGTATTGAACATTTCATTACTAATTTTTAAATCCTGTACAAGTATGTAACTCCTACTATTATGGCAAATAAAGATTTGATTTGATTTCCATCAGGCAGACTGATAGCTTGTCTGCTGATACACCAGTAATCAGTGAATCGATAACATGCTTATTTTTGGTTTTCGTCCCCAATGTTTTCGACGTGTCCGTCCGTCTGGTATGTCACAGTTTTTTCTCCGAAATTATGGCATTTATGTAGATGATATCTGAGAGAAAACTGTAGTCCATATAGGGATTAACAAGGGTGTACTAAAACTATAGAAGAAGAATTCTTCTATATTAAAATCACAAATCAATTAAAAATTTGGTGTGTCTACATAAATTATTTGAACAATTATTGAGTAGTTTTGGTGATACGTAATTTAAACTGTTTTTTTTTATTTATAATTCCGTAGCCAAAAAACGAAAATAATTGACGTTCGTCACCACTTTCGTAAGGTGGAAGGCCGTTTTCCAATCTAGTTGGCCATTGCCCTGGTCTAAAGTATGCCGCCATATTAACCTTGAGTTTTGTTCTAGCATAAGTCGCTAGGTTCCAGTCCCCGCGTTCGAGTCCGGCAGCACATTTGCAGCAACGATGGTGTTGCAAATGTAAGCGACTATAACCAATTTGCACCATACGGGCCGTCACCCTGTCTGCTGATCTTCATCAATAAAAAAAGCCTCTATAGAATTGGAACGGCTTGGATGCTTTGTGCCATTGCCAAGTATTCATGAATAATCTTCAAGCATATAAGTATAGGGTGAAAGCCGGCCCCGTGTATCTAAAGCTTTAATCAAATTTTAAGCCTTTGACTTATGATGTGACTGACTTAACTAAGAGAGTTTCTCTGGCAGCTTGAGAAATCATATTTCACTAAGCAGTTCAGATCTTCAACACAAAAACACAGCAACAACAAATATTCTACAACTGTTCATGTTATGGCTCAATTAAGTTCTACAAGTTTAAAAATATTAATAAAGGAATATGCATTCTTGTGCACCTAATTAAACAAGTATGATTACATAAAAGAATTTAACCACTTACCATCAGGAGGCACAATATCTTCGCAGAGACGGCAAGCTGTGGTAACCTGAAAGGGAGAAAATATATATTATTTGTTTACATCTTTAAAACGTTCATTAAAAAGTAGTTTATTTGCCGAAATAAAAAAATCGTAATCGTATAAATTTGGTTGAAAATAAACAATAACATTTTTGTAGAAAGCCTGAACTATTAGTGAAATGTAGTTTATATTGTTACAAGAACCCCTTTGTTTTGTATAAGTCAATTTGACTGAGACTGAAACTTAACGAATGAAAAGAAGAATTAATTAAACATCTAAGACTTGGTTTACGTGTATTTAGGTTACTAGGTCATAAAATAACATAAAAAGTCTAAAAGATTTTTTTTTATGGAACGAGTTCAGCAGACAGGCAGACGGCCCACTTGGTGGAAAACGGTTACCATCGTCTATGGACATTTGCAACACCAAAAGTGCTACAAATGCGCTGTTGCTCTCTTAAGGGAGACTGGAACCTGGTCACTAATGCCGGAACACAACTCAAGGTTGTTATGGCGACATACTCTAGACCAGGGGTGGTAGCCATCCAGTCGGGCAAATGCCCTACCACCTAGCTGTGGGTTGTTTTGTCGCCTCTTACGACAAGCCGCCCGGCCGCAGGAAATTGTATTCTTTCTCCGTTCCTGCACGGATAAAAGATTAATTCCAATGTAAAAAGAAGCTTTAAGTATTATAATTGTATGTAATAAGATAAGCAGAACTATACTAGGAATGACAATTCCAGTGCTTTTATGTGTAACCATGATGCTTAGTTCCACTGTATTCGCAAGATCTAACTAATATCGATTCAGTGTTATTTAAAAAACGTAACAACAATGAAAACTTATTTATTTAGATCTGTTTGCATATGAAATTCAAAAACAACTTGTAGACTATATTTTTGACTAATTTAGTTTGTTTTAAATAATGTATCTGTGTATTTAATCTGTTTTAAATAATGAAAGCGAGAGAAGAATGGCCGTCTAGCTATGTAGGATTGAGGTTCTTTAGGTTTTATTAGCTTCTCTGAGTTATATCTTTTACTGGGCAGTTGTCATTCATTCTTCTTCCATAGTAGTAGATAATTAGAATGATTCATTCGAAACAGTTAATTTCAAACTACGTAAGTAGCAATTTCATTTTAAATCTTACATTTTAGTATTTGTCTTTAGTTTAACTTGAAGAATAAAATTATCCACACTCTTATTCTAATTACCTTAAAGCTTAAAACGATACCAATAATCGTTTTGAACGCGGTAAAAAATTATTAGTTTCCGTATGAGCCTACTTGAAAATGGAAAGCGTAAATATAGTTGAGTGTGTTTGCATTGTACTAAAAACATAGTTGATTGAGCAGACCAACATAGTGCTGTATGTAATAGCATCGATTGGAATACGTAGAGTATATTTACCTAAATTTACCTAAACTAGATATAAACATAGAGATGTTAAAACTACCCAATATATTTTTAACAAGTGCTTTTCAGCCAGTTCTGTTGTTGTAAAGTTAAAATTGGTACCACGTGAAATTTATTTATTGGCTAGGATAAAAAATAAGTAACCTTGGTTAAAATCCATTATGAGAACATATCGATATATACAAATTTTCTTGATAATCTTTTAATTCATAAAGCTGTGAGGAAAAAACAAACATATAAATAAACTCTGTTTCTTATTTAACTATTAGTTCGTATACATCTAAACATTCGTACTAGTAAACAAACGTGAAAGAAACTTCATTTGGAAATTAAAGAAACATATGCTTGTTTGTTCTTTCTTTATTGCCTTAGGAATGAATATATCTTACAATTCAATTTCAAATGTACATGTTAACTGAAATGCTTTTAATTCTAAAAGGTATTTTTTAACTTAGATGAAAATTGGGTTATCTAAGAGGACTAAGAAGAATTAAAGTAACAAAAAAACAATTTTTATCGAAAATACCGTACGTCGTCGAATCAATGATTGTGCCGTTATTTATCCCAGACACTCCACAATTTACGTATTTTGTACTTTCGACTTAGCTATCACTAACTAACGAACAAGAAAAATATTGTAAGGAAAGTCGCTCTGCTCGGACGTGTATTATAGAGTTTCCTTAACGCCAACTTAGCCAAAAGCATGAGTGATATCAAATTAAATAGCCTCGGCCTCGAAATAATTAAACGTCACCTTTTTTTAATAAACACTTTATCTTAATCTTGAGGAAAAACCTCAGCTGGGAGGTCATTCCAACAACAACAACAATGGAGAACAGTTACGTCCATGAACGTAGCGGCTCAAGAAAGTGAGGATGGACGCCGCACGGAGACTTGGCGGCCACACACCGAAGCCACACGCCACATGCACGCTACTATTTCATTTACATTATCCCATTTACATTATCCCATTCACATACTAAATTATAGAAACTTCATAAAACAGAAGTGTTGATTTCGATTACTTTAAAAACTGTTGACTTTTTTGGCCAAAAGACAGAGTTCTAAATCAAAGTTTGGTATATAATATTTTATCCCAGCGGGGAAATATGGCCAATTAGTGGACATTTGCAACAGACATCGATTTTGAAGTCGTATAGCATTAATAAAATTTATTTTTTAATATTAAATTGTGCATATATTTTAAGTTGTATATAATAAAGTAGACAAAGTTCTACAATATCTAATTTTATGTCACAATTAACAGTTTCATATGTGGCGCCAAAGCTATCGTCACACAATTATTTGCCCAGTGTGCGGTCTGATTTAAAGACATAGAAGTATTATTATTCAAATTAATAATGTTCGCTAATCGTTGTGTAAGTAATTATTGTATAGGTGGGTAAATAACTTTTCTGGCGTCAACGACTATTTTTAACGACTTTGACCTAGAATGCTCAAAAATATTTACAATGACTAACAAAATACTTATTTCTAAAAATACAAGCTATTCATTTACTGCGTCACTTTTCAAATGTTATGATTTATAAAAAAACGTATCATTCTGCAAATTTACACACGTGAATTTAACGTCATTACTTCACACTAAAGTAAATAAAACATTGAACCCAAGAAAAACTAATAAAGATAAACATACTCAATTATAGAATGAATAAAAACTAGGTAATAAAACAGAATTCGAAATTTTAAGAGAATAAATGTCGTTTATAAAATATTTACACTTACATAAGAACAAATCGCTTCCAAGATCTTATATGATTTAGACCGTACCGAAACTATTCAATGAGATAAATAAAAATAACACATACCACAAGCTAGAATAAAGCTATTGATAAGTAATTCAATATTTATATCAAATCACAAAATTCAATGTGACCATTCACAAATTACACGTAATATTTGCAACATTAATCATATGTAATCATATTGTCAGTGTCAACGTTGGGTAATACAATACTTATGTATCATCAGTGAGAACGTAGACGATGTCCATTTTGTGCGTCAGTTTGAAATTTTGGTCTCTTGGATCTGTATGAGCTTAAAAAACTTTAAAACACTTTTATTCTGTTAATATTTAAAAAATGTCATAAGCAAATATCTGCCCATATATGTCCTACTGCTAACTCTGGGTCTTGCCATTTCAGAGGAACTTATCTAAAGTAGTCTATTCAGGTCAGTCAAGGTTATTTCAGGTTTTCTCACCACATTTGTATTCGCCTTCAGCATATGGTAATAGTATAACAATATGTATACTGTATAATTGAAACTGCCTATAGAGCAAGTCCCAGTCAAGTTTGAAACCCTCGTAATTGATTTGTCGACTATTAAAAACTAGTATTAAAAAGAATCACTATAGGTAGTGATTCTTTTTAATTAGGTGATTAACAACATATATTGTGCACTTATAGTATAATGAAATTAATTTAAAAAAATTATAACAGAACAGCACGAGATTTTATTTTAGATTATTTTTTGGTATTCACATATTTTAAGAACTTTGTAGTCACTATGTGGAAATTGTACAATAACTTGTATTAAGTATGAAACACTCAGTCTATCAAATAATGTAAACTACGAACAACACAAAACTTCGCAGAACTATTTTTTTCAACTTTAAAAGTAAACTGAGAAACAGATATTTGACGCTCAAAAACATATGTCGTTGAACACTTTGTTTGAATTCTAAAGGCATGCGCCATATCCAGTACAAAAACTATAGTTCATAGGACATTTTATCGCACCTATGCTTAGGTAATCGATGTAATGTCTATGTACCTATTTATTTGATAAAACACGTACAGTCAACTCGTCGCCTGATATATGTGGAATGTTGACGCACAATTCGCATGTAGTGTAGGGAATCTAATACTGACACCGTAAACTCGTCTTTTGTGTCGTTCTATTTAAACCAACACGTAGGTAAAGGACGTTGACCTTGTTTTGAGTAGTATTTTGTACCTGAAGGAAACAGTAGTAATTAAGAATATCCGATTTCAATAAGGCGCCTGCGTAGGTTCGTCAATTGGATCGTAGATAGTTCAAATGACTGAATATATAGTATGTAGTATGCCATATAATTTAATGTATCTAATTAAAATAGAAGTCTGGCTAAAGTGCTTTGGAGATTAATTTATGAATCGAGATTGGACGGAAGATGCAGTAAATAGAAGACTAATTTCGAATGTTTTAGACGCCTGCAACTCTGCTCTATTCAATTTACTGACTCTATGCTAGAGTATGATTTTGAAACTGGCTGTCAATATAGAACTTGACTTTAAAAATGCTAATAGGAGTTACTGCTCTGTAAGTGAAAGTAAATTTGTAATGGTACCTATTTTCAAGTATCTGAATATCTAGCCCTGTATCTATAATAATATAAATTCTAAACATGCCGTGTCTATACATTGAAGCTATTTAAAAAAAACAACTGGATTAAACTATATAAACGATGGAAAACACGATGCATTTTTTTATTCTTGTCTGTTTGTTCGGGATTAAAATAAAAACTACTAGGCCGATTTCGATACGGTTTCCGCTGATCGACATCAATTTTTTAGACTTGAAATCTGCGGTACTTTTTATCCTGGGATTCCGGCGGAATTTTTTCTGGGAATGATTTTAAATGTCGTAATTAAAAAAAAAAAACAAATTCCAATGTGATTTTTTACTGATCGATAGAATTTTATTTAATAAAATGTGTTTTGAGTCCCTTGAATCCCGCGGGAATTTTCCCGGGAGTAGTTCTAAGTTATTGGGCTACGTAAAAATTAGCTTATACCGACACAGTTTTCACTAAAACTATAGCTTATATTCTTTTTTAAATATGCGCTACGTTGTGTTTCCGGAATCCCGCGGGAATTGCAAGTTAAGCGTGGACGGATTCGCGGGCATATCTTAATTCTTCTATAAAGTTACACTATTACACAACGTTCAGTAACTTAGTTTGTTTTATTATATAAATCTGTAGCATACCTAGTCCCAGTATCATAATGGTTTGCGGAGAAAATTATTACATCAATTCAAATCTCACTACTATGAAACCCAAAAGAGGATAATTTGGTTTCAGAAACGATTACAAGTATATGCATATACAAATAAAGTTAAAATCAACATTTTCTTACTTTTGTCAAACATATTAACGGCGAAAATAATTTTAGTTTTAAAGTTTATATATTTCAATTAACATGCACTATGATCCACTCAATAGTAAGAATTTTAAGTTATGGATAAATTTTCATAAAATCTCGTTTCACGTATCTGAGACCCCGTATCATTGTTAAGGCTGTATCAAGCAGTAGGCACATCCCTCATACACATTAGTTTGTAAAAGATTCCTAAGAATTCACTATACTTCTACGTTAGGATTTAAATCCACGTTTTGGAAAAGAGATGCTGGTGCGTTAACCTCTTATCTTACACGACTATAAATAAAATATCAATATAAATAATCAACAATAGAACCTAAATAAATATAATACATAAATTATTTTTTAAAGGTTGCCAACTTGACCTTATGTCCTAGTGACGACAATAACACAAAATAACAATTAATTTATTGCTTTTGGTATTATTTTATAATCTTAAAATTTATGTACTTTTTAATTAAGCTTCGTATGAATTAAATGTCAAATATGTGCCATTATATTGTAGTTTTGTAACCACTTTATTGTGTATACGTCAATAAAGCTAATTATCATACAAAACATTAAATATTGAGATATCAATACAGATTTATTAGTCCATAACTCAGTATTTGAACATGTCGTTATCTGTTTTTTATGCAAATACAGTCCAAAATCCGCATGTAAAAATTTACATTACATACAAATTAATGAAAAAGAATTATTTAAAGGAAATGTTTATTAAGGTTACTAAAACAATGCTCGTTACGAAAATCACTGCGAAATAATTGAAAGATATCAAATTTTTTAAATTTCCATTTCTCTCTTTTTTTTCACTTTCTCTCAATTATTTGTGGTCGGCACAATATACCTTTTCCTTCTACACTCCTCTGTTCTGACATACATCTTCTGTCCCACCAAAAATCATCATATTATCCTTCACACAATTTATCTATCTCTTTCTCTTGGTCTTTTTTTAAGATTTTATAACTCATAAAACCTTAGTAAATTCATCATTTCCGATCGTCCGCCTATCCCTCTGGCCATCTGTCGATTCAAAACAATCTATTTGAACACTCGTTAATAAAATATAGCAAAAAGATCGATCTACCCAATAGGGCAATGAAATGGTAACAGAACAAAAATTACGAGTGCCTACCATACATATAATTAAGGAACTGAAAAAGTGAATGGACATTACATAGTTATATCGTTACTTTTCAAAAATTACAATACTTCATGTGACTTAAAGTCGTGGTAGTGTAATGGCTAGCACACGCGTCTCAAACTCAAAGGGCGCCGATTCAATTCACAAACGCATAAATGCATGCGCAACTTAGGCAGTTTTCTGACCTAATGTACATATTGTTACAATTACCACGTGCTAACAACGGTGAACATCGTGATGAAACCTGCACATTGATATATCCGATGTATCAAATCTGCTAAGCCGCCTTGGACAAGCGTGGCGGGTATACTGTCCGTCCCCCTATATTGGTAGACCCGAGTCCAGCAGTGGGACATTTGTGGGCTGTTTTTTATTATGTGGCTTAAATTTTGTTGCTCAACATTTGTTGAGATCATGAAAAAAGAATACTATCTTCTTCCATGGTTGAGATATATGTCTAAAAAGTCAGCATCGTCTAAACGTCTTTTAAACTATGGCGTAGTAATCTAAACATAGTTAAAATTATATTACTTAAAAAAATCACTTTCAATTGATTTCAATAAGCAATGTCGAATATGTATTGGGATATGGGATATTTTCAGCTAATTTTATTCGGGATCCTGTAATGCAAGTACTTTCCTACCTTAGAACTCTGAATATATGGAATCGAAATATGATCCGACTTGCACATGGTCACCTGTGTTATACATCTATAATTCTTGTCAATTACTTTGATTTTATATATTCAATATGTCTAGTGGTTATTATGAAACAAAATACTAATAATATCCAAATTATTGATTGTAATTTCAAAATAAATTACACACTTTAAGTGAAATCTGCCATTACGACGATACCCAAATATAAATTACCGTTTTTAGAATTTTTGTCAGTCTCTATGAAAAGTTGTCTCGAATAGACCCGGAAACGGCTCAACAGAATTCAATAAAAAGTTTAGGAATTAAAAGAACAATGCATATTTTTATTTTGATATCTTTCGGGACACAAAAGATATTTATTTATATGAAGTCCAAGTTCATCGTGACCGAAATGGGTCAACACTGCTAATACGTAAATAAGAATATACCGATGTAAAACAGTAGGTAAATTAATACCAAATCTTACTTGCTTTCTGAATCAACTGTCTTTTAAGTTCACTGCATACGGCAGTAAGTCAACTCAAAATTTATCAAAGAAGCATTTTCCTTAAATAATCACATCACGTGCCACTCATTACATTATTTATTTGTTATCAAAATAGATTATCTATTAAACGTAATGTTATTGACAACATTTATATCATATTAATAATATATTGTTCATTCCGAAGCAATCGATTTTCAAAATTTTATGAATGAAGTATTTGTATAGGTAAAACATAGTATGATTGTT
This sequence comes from Dendrolimus kikuchii, assembly GCA_019925095.2. Taxonomy (NCBI): domain Eukaryota; kingdom Metazoa; phylum Arthropoda; class Insecta; order Lepidoptera; family Lasiocampidae; genus Dendrolimus; species Dendrolimus kikuchii. The sequence continues at coordinate 15,342,572 of CM034388.1, read as the reverse complement.
GAGAATGGATTAACGCTTTTCAAAAATCCCAATTTTGTACAAGAATTTATGTATCCAATATGGTATACACATATTGTGGCGGGTGATGGTGGAACAATCTACTTGGTTTAAGAAGTTTTGGAAAAAGGTGAAAATTCTGGAAGGAAAAGACAAGGACGGATACATTTTAGAAAGGGATCGACGATGGACGAAAGTTCTAGAATAGGAGGTTCGGGAAGGAATAGACAGAGATAGATAGATGTTAGAAAGGGATAGATGATGAACAAAAGTTCTGGAATAGAAGGTTCGGGAAGGAAAAGACAGAGATAGATAGACGTTTAGAAAGGATAGATAGTAAATAAAAGAGTAACGAAAAGAGGATTGAAATTATGGGATCCAGAAGATTCTTCCAGGTATATATGCAGGAATCTCATCGTAAAGACATGGGTATGGATGGTACGAGAGCTTGCACCACTTGCACATTATTTTTGATCTAATTTGCATCTATATATATATATATAATGCACTATATATATTACACGATATATATTACACGATATATACTACGTGCTAACAGTAAATATAAACATTGCGAGGAATCTTGCATGTCGAGGGTTTTAATGTGTAAAACCTATCAGTCTCACTTGGACAAGCATAGCGGCTATACTGGCCGCTATCCTAAAAATGGGGAAGCCCAAGCATTGAGACAGACATATGATATTTTGGCGTACTTATTCTTTTAATTATATTTAGGACCATAATCTCATGACTCTAAACGCCACATATACATTTACAAGGTATCAACAAGATAAAAAAGATGATTTTTATCATACATTCGACATCAATAAAAATACTTTCATATAACAGGTGTTATCTGTTAAATTTTATGATGTGAACAATATAGCCTACTTTGATAAAAAAATAAGTCTGTAAAGTAAATAATAAAAGATAAGTAAAATCCCACAGTTTTTTGCAAACAATTTCGTAAAGAAACATATTTTTAGATAGCACGGAAAAAGCCTCACACTTCGATTGGCGAAATATAGTAAAGTTTTCCGATTGGGAGTTGGATCTTATGGATGGGAAGTGGAGGGGAAAATCATTACTTATAATTAGTCCAAATCAATAATGTTTAAAATACTAATTACATTGAAAGTTATTATTGTTTCGTTACTAGGTTAGAGCTGAAATGTTCTGTATTGATACATTAATTTGAATAAATTTTATTAAGACATAAATTAAATCGTTGATAATTTTAGCGAAATGTTTGGATTAGTAAGTTACTTGACTCATTAGAATTACGATATGAAATTCGCTGCCCCCTACAAAATCAAGAGGGTTGTAATATTTTTTTAAATGGTAGAAAGTATCCCAGTTAATTTGCTTTTAAACTACCCTATTAAAATATTGTTTTCAGTGATCATATGATATCATTTTTAATGATCCCAAACTAGGCGAAACATGTATCTAATTTGGAAACCAATAACATAACAATATATAACTTCATATACTGACAAAAGAATGTTAGATTGGAAGATTGGATGGTACAAATGTAAAGGTAAACTGAAAATCAAACGGATGAATTATGTTAGAGGACATAATAATCTGTGATGTAATAGAGAGCTTATGCCAGAATAGAGGAGTGTGGAAGTAAAAGACATATTAACTATACATAAAAACAGACAAATTAACTATACATAATACATAAAAAGTCTATGTGTACATACATATAATGTAATTATTTATACTTTTGTTCCTACGACTCTATGACTATATGAATTTTTATCCATTTTGTTTAGACTTTTATAGTCATGGAGATAAAGCTGGCATTATTCCTATGCGGAAAATTCAAAAAACCGTTCTAAATACAGAACCGTCGTACTGGAGCTAAGCCGGCAGATACTCGATTGACAGCTAATATACCGGAAAAACGTAAGTTCTAAACAAATACAGGTATATAAGATAAATAAGTGTATTTTGATAATAATAAGTACTAAGCAAATATGACAAATCCTATTTGTACGTATTAATGAATAATTCGTACATTCTGACTAATTCGATTTAAAGGAATTTTCTTACGTTTTAATTCCAATATTATGTTATCATCTAAAGCATTGTTAAATATTACCTACAGTTCCAACGCGTGTAATTCCTTAAACCGTTTTCTAAATTAAGGCACCCCTGTCAATATTACCCATAATTGTAAATGAAGATTCCAGAGAAAAAGACGAACTTGTCACTTTTTTTCGAAACTAAATTGTGAATGCGACTTTGTAGGGAATTTCCAGCACTATACGATAATAAACCAAAAATATTGAAACACTAATTAATATTAGAGTTCTTAGGACCTTTAAAAAATCGCATGCATGAAAAAAGTAGTACAGCATACCTACAAATTCCAGGTTAAAAAACAGGTATCTCAGTAACATGTTATGTCACTTTTCCCTGTTAAATTTTACTTAATATAGTTTTTTATACCTTTCTGTTTTTTAATTGATTCAACTTATATCTTTGCTTTATTATGAAACTTATGGGTTTCCGAAGCACAAGGTTCCAAATTTAAAAATGTGATATTTCAAAATCAATGTTGCTTGACAAGTTCGTCTTTTTGCCTGGGGTATTCAAAGGTAATTCGCCGTTTCTTCTCTCCCAGCCATAACACGTTGCGAAACGGTAGTAAGATAGCGTAGGCCGCCGCGAACCACCGATCCCGGCCCACCGGGATTCTTCCCCTCGGGCTTTATATTACCCGTCGCCCGTTCTCAATTAGTGCTTTGTGTCGCCCTATGGTGGGCATCATTAAATTCATCCCCTCTGGCAACAGTCCAGCCGAGGTAAAACTCCTTAGGGAGCTCCCTCGAGCAAGTTGCCCCCCCCCCCCCCCCCGGGCTCGAGCGCATTCGCTTCGCAAAGACACTCGCCCCAAAAACCCCGGTAAACTTGTAAGGTCTTCGGACCAACAACATAAAGTCAAATCCAATAATTAATCAAATGTAATTCCGGTAAGCAGGAAATGTGTTTAAAAAAATTCTAGTGTTTGGTAAAATTGTACTTTTTGAAATGACACAAGTCTCAGTGATTCTAATTTGAGTGAAGCCTACATCTTAATCAGTAAAGAACAAATTTCAAATAAGATTTGGCTTAAAGTTCTTTCTCACCAGGCCATAAAATCCAACAAAAAAACATAAGAACTTCAACAACAACAAAATTATATCCTTAATCAAATAACAAATATGTATGTATGCGTTGCAGGACATTAAACTATACAATGGCTAAACCCATTCAGCTTGGTTTTTACTAACATATGAAGATAAGCTTGAAGCTTTAAACTTTCCACGGTATACTCATACGCAAACTACAGTTGATGTGAAAATATGTCTAAATATAAAAGTACTTTTGTATGTACGACGCTTCACAGCATCGCACGATATTAAAATTTCAATTTTACCGAATACCAATCAAGCCTGGATTTAGCCGTGAATATGTTCTGAATATACGGATGTCTGTATACCTGAAAAGTCAATGAGTCGTTTTGATAAATTTTAGTAGAGGCTCATGGCCTCCGAACCCCACGGTCCAAGCGTCTCAACAGCAAACGGCACAAACATATAACTCTCACTAAGGGTTGCATATTTGCGCCGCTTGAGTGATTCAGCTGTTTCCGCCGCCGAACTGGCTGATCTAGACGTTTTTGGTAAATGGGATACGGCCAACGTGTCCACGCAGGTCGCATCCCACACCAAAGGCTTGCCACGCTGCCAGGGAATTAGAGTCATTCCGTTTTATGTTTATTTAATTTTGATGTTTTAAAAAGTATACAATACTTTTTTGAAATATTGGATGCACTCCTAAATAATATAAAATATACCTATATATACTTTATACCCATATACCTGATTAATATTTTAATAACAATTCATATGTTTTTACAAATAAGCATATCTCGAAGAGTGTTATTATCAATGGATATTTAAAAATTGAGAAATAACAAGTATATCAATATTTCAAATTGCCTTTTATATCGATTAAATATCATAATAATCATTCCATAAGATATAGGATTGAGATTTACTGTTAAGATATATATTACTGCCTCATATAGATAATGTGAAAAGAAAATAAATTTTCCATTCATAACTAATTTAAGGAAAACTCTCATATTATGATAATCGATTTATTGTTTTGCCCATGATCATCGATTAGATTCATATTTCCGTGGTACAATTTGAACATAATAAATGACGATAAAACACTTGATGGTATCTATAGACATTTATCTAATACCTAATTACTCCAATAAAAAATATAATTATTCTTATATTTAGGTTTAATATTACTGTGGTTAGAAAAAATACGTACATAGCCGAACTTTGCCGTCATGATGTGTCCCGTTGTATATTATTTAGAACATTCATCTAACTGAATTGCTTTGCCGCTTTTCCTTAACTAAACTGAACAAACCACTTTTACGTAATATTATAACAATAACACACTTCTCATTGAATTGAACAAAACACTGAAAACATTATACTTTTTGTACTTCGATTCAGGCTAAACGTGAAAACAATAGCTTTTGTAGTCACTAAAAATATACGGGGTGTAAAACTGAGAACGTTCTCTATAGAAACACCTAACGTTTCACAGCACTTTCATAATTTTCCGAATACACCCGGCGAAGCGCGAACTCGGAAATGGAACACCTTTTATTTGTGAAACGCCTTTGACGGTTGGGTTTCTTTGAGTTGTCTTGGCTTGGGGTTTTATTTTGTAAAATTTTCATGTGTGCCGTACGCGACTGTCCGAGTGTGTTTTCACACGCGTGCCGTACAAGCCTTCAGTATTAGCGGCGACATGCGCTCGACGCGGCGGGCGGCCATCGACTACGAGATAAAAACCTCGCTTGATTATAAACTTATAAGCTAAACTTTTTTATTCGTGTGTGTGTGTGTTCGCGTGTTTGTGACGGTGTGCACGCGAGGCTTTGTTGGTGACCTTACAAAGTTTTCACTCGCATACAGTTGAAAAGTTACGTCCGTCACAATAAGGGTTCTGCAGAACGGGGTGATTTGAAATTCCTGTACAACAATTCTTTCTCAATCTGACTTGACGCATTGTTTCTAAATTTGAATGTTGTATTCTCCCAATGTTAGATGAGTCATATGGATTCCTTCAAATATTCATCTGAAAAAGCCATTCTTATTCTATGTTGATACTTATAATATATGTACTAAAGTGCTTTATGCATACATAAACTGTTAATTAAAATAAGTATTTTCCACATGACGTGGATTTAAACCAAAAATCTAAGCACGCTACTCGATGAATACACCTTAATACTAAACTGGACGTAGCGTAATCTATTCAACGCTTTATCAAAATAGGTCAATGCGGCAGTTCCTAGCCGCGCGCGGTCGAGAACTTCACTATTGCGATAAACTCACGTTGTTTCACGTAAAACACTCGTTTACAAGGTTTTCCTTTAGGAAATATTAATTATTGCACCGTAGCGAACTTTGTGCTTTCTTTAACTAAATTGAACTGTGTCAGTGCACGTTCCCACTTAATGTATATAAAGGATTACCTTTAACACGTTCGGAGGATGAAGCAGGTTTACCTAAAAACATCATCTATTCACTGGTAAATGAAGACCACCTAATTGTTGTATTCGGGAAATAAAGAAACATCCCAGATCTTGTCGTGCGCTTTGCGAATGTAGATGCGAAACGCTTTGTTTGCACAATTGTTAAGATCACGACATATGAGGTAGATTAGAAAATTTTGCCATTCGAATGTGAAATAAAGGAATACATTTGAATCGATGTCATCAAACCACGACACATTCTCCGTGTGTTTGTTAATTCAAGTGCATTTGTTAATAGATATTCAAACTACCAATCCTGAGTGGATGTTTTAATAGATCGCTGATCATTATAAATAGGACTTTTGGTTCGTTTTCAATCAACTGCAATGTATTAAGCTTAAGAATCTATACAAGAAAGATGGAAGGATGAAAGTATACCTCTGTCCTTACCCCTTTAACCCCTCCCTCTTATCCCAGCCTAAAGGCTGGCAGCACGTTAGCTTCACCCCCGATCTTGCAAACGTGTATATGCGACGGTGACCACCGTCTTTCCAGCTTTCAAATAAAATAATAGCAAATCATTTGACTTGTAACTAGTTACAAAATATGACATACATTTTACACCAATATGGGTATTTTGTGTTACATTCTTTGAACAATGAATTGTATGTTATGTACGGCCCCTAGTCGTATAGAGTCGGTAAAATTAAAATATTTGCACAAAGATTTAAGTGGCTAAAGCATCGAAAAGAGTATCAAATTTGATCGGACCGTGACTGAGGTTTCATGCTTTTCATACGGATACTAGATTCGATTACCAAAAATGACAAATATTTATATACCAATCGTAATATTTATTTTAATCTAAGTCTCTGAATATTGGTAATCACAAAACTGCAGTTGCGTTATTTGATATAACGTATTAAGGCCAAGGGTATTACATATTTTAGCAATGTAAGTTGCAAATTCGAAATCCCGAATATTGCCTCTATCTACCCTTTTTGAAGACCTTTAGAAGAGAAAAAAATTCTCATAATGCTTGGACACGTATGATCTTACCTGCAGAATCCATATCTTGAACTCACCACGTCCTCCATGAAAGTCTCCAGTGCCTACGGGAAAATTTATAGTCTAAGCATTGAATGCTTTTAGGCAGGATTACTTCTACGTCAATGAAATAAGATGTGTGTCTTTGAACCCACGATCGAAGGTAGTCATAGTAAAAAATAATAGTCCGTAGATTATTTTCCAGTCTTATTCATTAACTTTCAAATACATAAATGAGCATACGACGTTATACCATTAAATTATAAAGTATGCAGCAACTTTAATATTCTTTTATTAGAGTCCAATTATCTAAACAACTTATATTGAAGCGGTAATGTTATGTTTGTTCAGTTGGTTGCGTAGCATTATATTTACTATAGCTAATTTATAACCAAATGCAGTATGAACTTGATAGTCGTCGTCGTCTTCCAATCTCAGTCTATTATTGGACGCAGGCCTTCCTAAGTCGGCGTCACTCATCCCTGTCCTCCGACTACCTCATCTAGCGTCTACCGACGACCTTGCGCAGGTCATCAGTAGACGTTGGATAGACGTCCGACACTACGTTTCCGAGAACTTGATAGTATAAAAATAATTTTTATTTTGATTCCTGAGTACATTTCTATTATTATTTATCTATCTATTTGTGCAGCATGAATGGTGGTCTTGTATCTAAAAAAACACGACTCTTCCAAATATTTCGAGACAGGAATACAGCAAATGAAAAATGGTGATACTAATATAGATATTGTATTTTTATAATATAACTGAATAAGAGATATTGGGTAAAAAGAATGCAAAACAAGGTACGAAATAAATATAGTTTTATTTCGATGATAGCAAGTGGGATTGTTTAGTACCTGCCAACCTCAACAGAAGGCAAGTGTAGTTAAGATAAGGTATGTGCAACAATTATGAGTTTTATAATATTTCGAACAATTATTCAGAATGTAATATTTATTTGGCTAATGGTTATTATCTTTATTTCTTCATTGTGCCTTCGTACTCCGTACCTTCAAATCCTAATGTGGGTATAGCGTTTTTCATGATCTTACTATATAGTTCATGAAAATATATGATGTAGATATTTAATAAGATGAATGTTGTCAATTAATCAAGTCAACATTCTCACAACTATATAAAGCAATCACATGCTTTCCATCAAACTACTGGAGCGTAATCAATACCAGCGAAAAACAATCAAGTTCAATGACCTATTAATATTTAAAAAGTGATTGTTATTAAAAGATTCTAAAATAAGTAGGTGCTATGTATAGTATAAGTTTGAAGTTGGCTCTACCGAAGCCGCTTGAAGGGCTAAAAGTAACTAATACTACATTTATAACTAAATAAAATTCTGAAAACAGTAAGACAGTAAAGGACACATTTTTTTGAATTACGCAAACAATAACTAAGAATTAATACTTTCAGCCTCTACATAAAACCTCTCTGGACAAACGTACAAAACAATTCCAAAGTAAAATTGCCTAAGAACTCTGACGACAATGAATGTCGTGACTTTGAAATGCGTAAGCCCCCGCAATTGTAAATATTTTATTTTGGACGTCTTTGTTCCATTCCTACTAGGTTTTATGTTTGCACCATAATTTTCAGGCAAATAACACGGTAAAATGAAAGACAAATAATGTGGATTTTTCACATGACTGACCGTATGCCTACGTCGTACCTTTTACTTTATAAACCTGAGCATTCACTAAAAATGTTAAGTAAATACTCATTCGGCAATATCCTTTTTTTATTAGACTAAAAATATGAGTTTCTTATTCAAAAATTTACAAAATAATTTAATGAAATATATTATTTAAATTCTTCATATTATAGGAGACTTCTATAATTCTGTAATGATAAGCATGTCGTTAATCTTTGGAAAATTACGTCTAATTGTTGACCCAAATATTTTGAAATATGCAGCGATATACGATTGAGTCTGTAAATTCTCATAAAACAGTAAAGTTTAGAAATTAGACATATTTAAAAAAATTACTCAATCAGCTAATATTTTTGATAATTATTTTCTAATAATTCACTAATTAATTTATATCACTTTACAATTTTATTCGTAATTAACCCATAGTAGTTCGGGTTACTCTTAATTATAATAAAAACATTGTATTTTGAAAATATTGAACTTAATTACTATTAAATAATTAGATAGATAGATACAAAACTTTATATTGTACACCAAAGCATAAATAAACAGAAATAAAACAATGTAAGAGATAGTACAACAGGCGGCCTTATCACTAAAAAGCGACCTCTTCCAAGCAACCCTTGGTAGGGATTGACAGACTTTTTAACACTAACGGTGCTGCAGTTTACAAATAATGATAAGTAGACACAATACATATAAGTACAAAAACATTATTTAAGAAAATTAAGTCAATTACTAAAAGTAAAACATGTTTGTACTGTTTTTGAGTAGATAGATTGTTTGATAATCAAAATATAGGTATTACATCAACTCATCAAAAATATATTGAAATTACCATAGAGAACCTTAGCTAAAAATTAGTACTGCATTACGTGATATCCTGGCGCAGTAATAAACTGAATTTCCAATCTCATTTGTTTGAAATTCAGCATACAACCTGTCAGGCTAAAAATATAAATGTTTGGAATAAATATATTTCTTAATAATGCCGCTTTCCAGACCAGTAAACCATTTATTTTCTTCAGTGCCTATTTTGTCAATCGTGCTCTTTTTGAACTCAGTAAACCGTTGAATGTATATTCCAATATTTATAATACATACATACATACATACATACATAACTTCACGCCAGTTCCCTTGCGGGGTAGGCACGAACAACAGAGCGCCATTTAGGCTTATTCTTACACACCTCACTTGCTTATTTATAATAATTAATCAATAATTTATTTGTCCAGTAGATAATCGATTGACATTTAATTTTTTCCGGTCATAGAGTTACCACAAAGCAAGATTAATCATCGGAACATTCATAGTAACTTCTAGCCGTGACCACTTTAACTTTACAAAAACAATAAGAATGCTCAATGTCTATAAATGTCTTTATATCGTTTTTCTTTTGCGGATTTTACCGTAAAAACCTAGAAAAACAAATTATTTTTACACAGGTTATTTGCATATTTATTCATTCTGATTGACGTTAAAGGAGGTGCCTAACGAGAATAAGTGGTCTAGACTAGTTTTATGAAACTGAACTGAATTGTTACGAAAATTTGGACGGCGAGAAGACTACTTCGGTGGAAAAAGCTTCGATATAGTTGTCACTTCAGCGAGAACTGAGCGCGCAGAAAAGAGATGGCTCGGCGTTGTGAAACTGACTGAGTATTAAGTACGGTGAAGATCGCAAATATATACAAATTTCTTTGAGAATGATATAGTAAAAATGCCTAAGGTAAAAAGGCATGTATTCACCAAGCACCTAAGCAAGTCACTTCAATTATTATTATATCATTAGAAACTAATTGATAGAAAAAATCTATGATAGAAAAAAAATAAGTCTTACAATCAATTCTTTAATTATTTTCATAGGACGAGCGCTAAAATACCATAATATTATATAACTTTTAAAATATCGTGATAAAAATTGTTTTAATAATTGTTTAAACAATATTACATAGAAAAAAGTTAATACGTACTGTTTGAAAGTGGCATTATAATTAAATTTACGATGTTTCCTTTATCTTTGTTTGCGTAATTTTCATGTAATATTTTATTATTTACCGGAATATTTAAAGTTACGTACTAAGGGCATTGAATTAAAACGCTAATTGACTCGTTTAAGTAATTATAACCACAAATATTACTTTTATCGTAGAATATTTAGGAGGTTTAGATGTTTTTTAAATGATAAAAAGTATCTCTGTTGACATACTGCCAACTATCCTGCATGTAACTGAAAATGTTTTTATTTTGCCTCTATATCTTAAGCCAACTTTTTAATAAGAAGAGAAATCCCTTTGCGGAAAACGCGCTGCACAGGAGGAACTAGCAATGCCGATAGTGTGAGACTCGTCGGCCAGATGGGCTGCCAGGCTACCCACTAAAACTCCTCGGCTAGTTATCTACTCAAACTCAAACGGCACAAATTTGTAACCCCTCCCTAGGGTTGTATATTTGCGCCAGACCTTCAATTGTTGAAGCACCGTTGCCAGCCCCTTTCGTAGTCATTGGAAGATGTGACGGTGGCAGAGTTTATTTTCATAAAACTTTTCTCGGACTTTTAAGTACAAGCGAACGAGAAAAATGTATTGTTTCAAAGCCGTCACCTTGACCCACCCAGCGACTGACCGCTTGATAGGCGCGACCAATCAATATTGACCTTTCGAATCTCATTCAATTTCCTTTATTTGTTCTGCGTTAAGTGCTCACGCGGGAGGCGGGAGGCTATTCCACAACTGGTTGGAAATTAGAAAATATTAATCATCGAAAATTTCGGAACATATTTCGAAATAAGTTCTTTGTCATTTAAAAATTCCAACAATTTTGATAAAAGGTCATTCTAACATATTTCATAATTTAACAAATTTACACATCAGCCGAAAATGTAGTTGTCCTTAGTCAAGTAATTTTGTTTCAAAATTACAAAATATTTTATCATCTTTGAATTCAAAAACAATGTTTTTCATTCATTCATTTAGTGTTACCAGATTAAACTGGATATAACATATAATTACATAGATAGATAAAACTGTATTGTACTCCAATACAATAAGGAACTTAGATACTGACGGTTTTATTTACATTGGGTATACTTATTATTTCAACAAAAATATATTTATATAATAACATTCATTTATGTCGATATAATAAGCTTAAGGGCTAATATTTAAATTATAAAAATAACGTATCTACTAATCAAATTACACTATTTATCTTCTTAATTGAATAACTTATTTTTTACTATTTTATTATCAACTCTCAAAGAAATAAAATAACACAACATTTTCTATAGTTATATATTTATTTACATCGATACAATGTTAATACCAAAAGGGCCATAAAGACTATTCTCTAAGCCATAATCAGACTGTTTACAGCAAATAAACTGTTAAGAAGACTCTTGACATATGAACATGTACATTACCTTGTAGCCTATACTTAGCATACTTTTACGCTAATAAAAAGGGACCTTACTCTCTGACGTCTTATTCCACTTTTACTGCCTTAACAATGTCCTTTGTACGACAACCAACAATTCTGAAAATTTATGCTTCAGTTAAATTCATAGGAACACTACTAGACTATAGTATCCACTAACATGAATTATCAGCGGGCAAGAACCTAGAAAGCAATTAAGATTTGCAGGTGGTATTTTTTACTATACTTACGTATAGACAGACAGTTCTCATGAAACGGTGGCAATAAAAAGTTTAAAAAAATCGTCTATACTATAGTTACAATTATTAGCACCCCAGTACAATAATTAACACCTATTATTTTATCCAAAACATTACGAAATCTTAATATATCTATTTGTGCAGGAACGGAGAAAAAATACAATTTGCTGCGGCCGGGCAGCCTGTTGTAAGGGGCGACAAAAAAACCCACAGCCACGTGGTAGGATATTTACCCGTCTGTATGGCTACCAACCCTGGTCTACAGTATGCTGCCATAACAACCTTGAGGTATGTTCGGACATTAGTGGCCAGGTTCCAGTATTCTTTAAGAGAGCAGCAGCGCATTTGTTGCACCTTTGGTGTTGCAAATGTCCATAGACGATGGTAACCGCTTTCTATCAGGTGGACCGTCTACCTGTCTGCTGAAATCATGTAATAAAATCTTTGAGACTTTTTTGCGTTTGTAGTACTGTAATATTTTCTTCTTCAAAATGCAACGAACCTCTTTTTGCTGATTGTATAAGGAAATTTAAATTTCAAATTTAAAATTCCTGTAAATATACAATTAGTACTACTGTTACGTGCGAGCGGGGGTACGCACTTGGGATTGGAAGGAAACGCCAGTTCTTTTAATTAATGCTTTTATTGACTTACACAGCCGCACATAATTCCTCTCCGCAGGGTTGCCCCTATACGTATGACTAACGATGCAATGTCCCAACGATAAGGTTTCTCACTCACAATACCGTCGCCGATATTGCGTATATCAACCTCCTGCTACTGCAGTGCTCACCTCCGACATTGCCGCGTATAGCTCGCTTCTGGTTCGTCTTTCGAACTATGTATGCTACACTCTTCCTTCACTTAACTGTCCACTAAACGGGTCACTAAATTCACCACTAACTCGTCACTGTCTCCTATTAAACTTCCTTCCAACTCTTCTGTATCGCACTTCGCTGTCTTGAACTGAACTCAACTCTAAACTGCCCAGTAGGCGCGCCTTACGTTGCTTATACCTATATACCCGGAACAATCTTCTGGAACTCATAATTTCGATTTTCTTTTCGTTATTCTTTTATTTGCTATCCATCCCTTTCTGAACATCTATCTATCTCTGTCTTTTTCTTTCAGAATCTTCTACCTTTTGCTAGAAGTCTTGAGACCGCCTTACGCTGCCAGAAAGTTCTACCCTCGATCGCCACACTATTACAAACGTAAAAACTTCTCGAATCTAATTTTCCTATAATAGTAATATTTGGGTACAAAATAAAAAGTATTAAGATTTTTTTTAATATCTTAAATAAATTGACTGAGTGCCAATCATTGGATGGGGTGCCAACAATGGGATAGTTTACTCTATTTAGTTGATTTTTTGGTCGGAATTTTAAGTGTTATTTTATATATCTAACAAGTTTATAGGCTTGCTTAAAAGTAAACAGTAATTATAGTATATCCTTCTAAACAAAGATTTGTATATTTGTATTGAAAATTTCAACCTTGTAGTGAAATGTGCCTTATCGAGCTGCCACAAGAATTTTCTCGTTTGGCTTCAGACAAAGTTCTACAATTTGGTTGAAGCTCTTGTTTGAAGTTTATACTAAAACGTTAATAATAATTAATTAATGCGTATTCGACACTGGATAAATACACAAACCGTGTATAGTGATTTTACAAAGAATAATAGTGCTGACTTTAGACGGACCACCCAAATTGAATCAATTTGGTTGAAAGGTGCCGAACTGAAAGGGCACAATGACATTTAATAACTCAATATTATGTTTACATGAATTACTATGGTTGATTAATCCAAATTGAAAGATAAACCATTTAATATCGGGTCAAGTTTAGTCGTCAAAATTTAATACTTTGCAAGATTTCTAACTGCTTTAGTGCTTTATTAAGTCGATAACACCTTACACAAAAAAGAAAACCGCTTTCAGCTTGTAAGTATTAAACATTAGCGGAACTCAAGCCTAATACAAACACACTAAATCATAACTGTCACATCATACTTAAGGCAGAAAATCTCGAAGTTAAAGCGTGAAAACTTAGCAAACACAATACCTATTGTCTGCGCCACTCGCATCATTTAATGTTTACATGTTCATCATTCAAAAAGATATAATGATGCTTCTGAATTTTCTTGTGACATACTTACATCATTGTAAGTGTGAAATTAGTATTTATTGCTCATCGTAAGAATTCAAATGTTTTGTTGAGAACAAATGGTCGTAAAAAACTGTTTAGTTAAACTTAAGGTAGCTACATTATTAAGATACACAAAGCCGTAATTAAAATTCCGATAAAGTTATTGAAGCCCGTCTTAAATTCGATTTTTTATTTTATCTGTCGTTTCAACCATTATCCATTCGTGTGAAAAAGCTGAATACAATTATTTTATATTGTTTATAAGTCTAATCCGTGCATACATACAGACATAAGAAACGCTTGATAAGTGTATATTTAAAATTTTTGACTGATCTGATCTAAAATATAGGGGTGCGGACATATGTTACAATAAATTCTAAGATTAACATATGAAAAAACAGGCGTTAAAATAATGTCTTATCATCTGACTTTTAAAATATCATGACAGAAATCATTTTAATTACTTTTCAATCAATAATAAAGGTAGATACACGTAAAAGTGTCAAGAGTCAAATAGCGCGCTATGCGCTATTTGACTCGTTTTACGTGTACCTATGACGTCATAAATAGGCACGCTCGTACAAAATCTATGAGGCTGCGACATTCTGGAAGTTTATAAAAAGTACTAGGATATGCCCGCGACTTTGTCTACGCTTGACTTTAAATTCCCGCAGGATTTCCGGGACACAAAGTAACGTAATATTTAAAAAAAGAATGTAAGGTATCGTTTTAGTGGAAACAGTCGGAATAAGCTAATTTATGCATCTGAACAACTTCAAACCGCTCCCGGGAAAATTTCCGCGGGATTCCCAAGATAAAAAGTATCACACATTTTATTAAATAAAATTTGCTATCGATCAGTGAAAAAATCACATTGGAATTCGAATTTTGTTTTAAATCTGGCCATTTTAAATTATTCCCAGAAAAAATTCAGCATGTTTCCCGGAATAAAAAGTAGCGAAGATTTAATTCTAAAAATTAGCTGTCGACCAGCGAAAATGCATCGAAATCGGTAATAGTTTTTATGTGAATTCCGAACAAACATATAAACCGCCAAACTGACAAAAGATCTAAAAAAATTGCATTATGTTCTCCGTCGTTATATAATCTATTCCAGTTGTTTTTCTTTAATAGCTTCAATGTACAGACATGGCATGTTTAGAGTTTTATATGATAGATTTCAGTTGATTTGACAGTCCGCTCCCCTATTATGATCTTTAATTTAAATCACGTGATCAAGAGATTGGTCCATACCTCGAACAACGCATTAGCGTTGCAATTCAATGAGGTAATGTGGCCAGTCTTTTGGCCATGTTTCCAACTGATAGCGATCTAGATTTTATAGTTTAATTTTATTTTT
Source organism: Dendrolimus kikuchii (assembly GCA_019925095.2). Classification (NCBI taxonomy): domain Eukaryota; kingdom Metazoa; phylum Arthropoda; class Insecta; order Lepidoptera; family Lasiocampidae; genus Dendrolimus; species Dendrolimus kikuchii. The sequence goes on along the minus strand of CM034388.1, from coordinate 15,327,111 downwards.
ATGTATAGTTTTATTTAGTTTCATTTATAGAAATTGTGTATTTGTGATCCATTCTTTGGTTAAATAATCTTAGTTTATAGTCAACATTTGTTTACCATTCCATCTTTTAAATAATAATATATCAAAAGGAATGAGAGAATAGTGACTCGTGGGTCATCTAGCCATATAGAATTTAGGTGCTTTTTAGACGCTGCTTTGTTATTGGGCAATTATCATCTAATATTAGTGTACTCATAATTTATGTCACTAATATTTATTTTTACCATGACGAAGCTTTTTAACTATTGATTTCAAATCGAAACGATTATTGGAAAATTTTACTAACCATCCGATTATGTACTCGATAATAGATCTTATTTCTAGGAAAATAAATTCTAACATGACTTAACGATCAAACACAAAACATTTGTCAATGAACAAGTATGTTATAGTGTAAACAAATACTAAACGAAGCGCCGCCTACGCACATTCGCTATGGTTTTTTTCTTCATAATTATGTGCTCAATATATTCAAACTATTTTAAAGTGATAAATATATGTCAAACATGTCTTATTAGAAATAATGTCTCTATTAGCAATTTGATTTAGTAGTTTTCTCATGATACCTTATCCGTGTTGGTACTAATCGAAAACTGAGACTTCGCAAATAAATTTTATGTAACTAAATATTTGTTGTAGTGGTTTTATTATTTTTGCTAATTTATGGACAAATTTGTTGTTTCTTTTCGTCATAATATAAATATGGATCTCCGGCTTAATTTTTTAATAAATATTACATTAATGCTTGCAATCAAGGAAAACATCATGAGGAAGGCTACCAGTTTGCTTTGGTTAACTTACTTAAATTGTCTATTGTCTTCTTTTTTTTCTAGGCGTGAGAATTGGAGAGTAGGACATGCGCCCCTCTAAACTCCTGAGATTGAAGAAACTGGAGGCTCGAGGACGGTTATCGTCCATATAGGCTGGAGGAGCATGCACTAAAGAACCCACATCTCGGCCAATAGGTACCAGGAGGATTAGCGAAATGTTTTATTGGGTATGTCGTTTTGCTTAAAATCCAGCGAGTCCTATACACGCTCACCGGGGTGCCCTTGTAGTCTACGCATTCCGTAAATGGATTTCACCGCTGAAAAAGAAGGTGTCGGTTATACAAAATCCGGCCTTGCTTACTATTAAAATATTCTCCTTTGAGTCGTCGCCACATTCGGGTAGTTAAATGACTCTCTCACCTGAAACTAGTTATGATAAGAGTCCATCTAGACTAGACTAAATACGTTACTGATTCTCCTGCAAGCCGCACCAAACATAATATTGTATTTGATTAATTCCCTAAATGTTAATTTATTTAAACTACTTCTTCAAAACTACTAATTGTTATCAGGTTTCTCCGATAGTACAATGCCAATGCAACATTTCCTATTATACGTTATTCTATGAATTCGGAAATAAAGATTAAAGTTTCGCCACGTAATGTAAATCAGTGACATCAATAAAATGATGTCAGTTTATAATTAGAATTAATAAAATATTAATTTATATTTAATTTTGCTTCGTTTACCTGTTTGCACATACAGTACAGGGTTGTCACTTTTAGGGAACCCTGACGTTAGTCCATTTTTTAAATAATTTACTACCTACAAATTAGCGTAGTGATCGTTAATGGTATAGAAGTGAAAGTTTTACATAAATCTCATTTAGAAATAAATCTTTTCCTTCTTTCTTTACTTTCACTTAAGTAAAACTGCGTAAAACGCTCCACTCTACATAATATCTCCCCATCTTATTATTACTTTTATCTTATTATTAATTTATATAAAAAGTTATTAAAGAATATGATTATGATTTTTCTACGATTTTATACGAAAGTCGTAGTAATGGCTTACAGTCTTATTCATATTAAATTAGAGTAAGTTGTAGGCTTTTCTAAGAACCTTAAGGAAGCCTAAAAACTCATTCTAAATCAATTTAAATAAAACCGCTAATGGTTAACTCATTCGCATCCCAGACGTTGGTTGGAACCATGGTCAGAAAACAAGTACATCCTAGGTACATTTTCTGACATATTGTACATATTGTTACAATTGGCACATGCTGACGACGAAAAACATCGTGATACAACTTGTACATAGAGATAACCCATGTATCTAACCCGCCAAGTTAGAGAAGCGTAGCGGGTATACTGTCCGTTTCCCTTAAGAAATTGGGAGGCCCGAGCCCAGTAATGAGACGTTTATGGACTGTTATTATTATGATTTCTTAAAATCTGACTAACGCCACTTTACACAACTGTGTACCTAGATTGAAATAATATAACTCAACTTTGATTACATGTACATATAGAGGCTGTCGCTAATCTATATTTTCTTAGTTTCTCTACATCAGTCTGTAGCGGTAATTAAAATACATCGTCAAATTTCATATAAAACAATACAAGTGTTTTATGAGAAATGTTTCTTTGACAGTTGTGACACCACGGAAAGATATTTGGACGGTCACGAAAATTTTTATATAGGTTCCGTTATTGCTAAATTGGCTAAGGAACCCTCAAAATTATGAAACTTAATTGTATATCTACCTAAAAATATAGAGGAACCCACACATTAATACTATTATAAAACATTTGCAATAATTATGTGACACTACTTCCACTACTAGTAATTCAATTAAAAATAATATCAATAACTGAAGATGACGTCTTGATTTTGTAGAATTAATTTCAATATAACCATAAACAGCCTGATTAATAAACTTTAATTTGAATTTGCCTTATAATTCCAAGTAAATACTAGTTAATAATATTGACTAATACTTGTGATCACAGATCACATTCTGTAGAATCATCCTTGGTTATTTTAAGACCATACCAGTCAGTGGTCATTATTTGTAAGAGTATGCCACGTGGCTTTGTTAGCGTAATTTCGGACCCGAATTGCACGTAATCTATTTTAAATACTTCGTCGTAGATCTTCGTTGTTTAAGTCAATTTTCTATCTTAAATGTGTAAAACAACCTGAGGAAACTTGCACTATCCAAGATACTCGATGTTTATATAATTAAGTTTTGAATAATATATATAAAATACTTACATTATCACTTTAGTGTTAAAAATGTTATGACACTGTAATTGAACAGATAAATAAATAATTTTCTGTTATTTTTTGGTAGAAATATACATTTTAATTAATTAATTAAAGTAGATGAAGTGAAAGTTGTTTGTCAGGATGGTCGCAAATGGAGATCCATCGTCTAAGTCTACCTTCATGGGAAACAGGCGTAATAATATGTATGTATGTTATAAACAATACACATGACAATCCACCTGAACTAAATAATTTAACTGGTAGAATGTGAAGTTTCACCTACATATATAGAGTTAGAAGTTACAATAGAACGTGCAACAGTTACATTTTCTGAACTCTTAAGTCAGAAAGATTTTAATAAAAGGAACAAAATACGGGTAGATTAAAATGGAGCAATAAAAAGATTGAGTTAATAAATGAAGAAGAAAGAGCACTGAAAGGTTATTGTTTTAATATTATTATTGCGAGTCTGATTGTGTAAGTGCTAAAATAGGCACATTAGTAAATCAGACGTCTCGACGTTACACTTCTGTTTGTACGAAAAATTACATACAGCAGGCGCCAGTCGACTAACACACCTAAACTACGACAAACTTATGCATGTACGTAACGCTTTTGTACATAAATCCCATTTGAACTTATTGTGAAGGAATTTCTAATACATACATCACACCTGTTTCTGAGATATGAGAATTTTTTTATTTATTTTAATCTAGCTATGCCTGCCACTGCATTCACGGGGGAGTTGGGGTTTTGTATTCAATATTCTGTACCCTGCTAGATATCTATGAATAAAACACACATAGTTTGAAGCTATTTTTGTTTTGAACCGTAAAATATTAATAAAAATCCCTTGAGACGTTTTGCAGCATATTCGAGATAGATTTTTAAACTGATTAACACAGATTTTTTTTTAATGGATCACTGAACATTTCGTTTGCAGTTCAATTGCTTTCTTTTGGTCCTCCTTCTCAATACTGAAAATAATAAGTTAGCAATATAATTAGACCACACGAATCTTTTACACTGGTGCCAAACTTTCTAAGAACCTGACCGCAATGAGATAATAAGAATTCCTTTTTTTCCTCAAGCATATTAACCCTTAAAAATAAATAAATTATATCTTGCTTGTTGTTAGCTCATTAATCCTTTCAAATATCGACAGTCGACTATTCCGAGGAAATTTATCACTTTATCATCTGTGTCATTATATTGATATCAGCACTCATAGATACGTGGCGCCGGGCTTGTTATCAATTGAGCACTCTGGGTATTATATCAATCAATGTATTGCATGTGATTTTGACAGTTCGCTCGTGGGAAATGATTGCAGTTTACGCTGCGTTTATATCTGTAGCATTTCGATCGAATCCAGTCATTGTTGCGTTGCACCAACACGCTAAATTACATAAAAATATTCGATCATTTACAACGACGTAAAGATACGATCTCTTGTATTAGTATTTAAAACGTGATCATGCGACGCAAATAATGATCGAGTGTGTGGACGAACTCTTACAAACCTATGATAAAAGATCCTAATTTTCTACAACAGGAAGACAGTGCAGCATATGGAAAGTTGTTACCACCGTCTATAGACATGTGTAATAGCAGAGTCGCAGCCAACGCGTCGAAAGCCTTTAGGATGGGATAGGTGCATAAGATACAGTGATCAGACAGGATGAATGTGATAGAAAGCATGGGATATGGGATCGGTATTTTAAAAAATGGAATTCTCGCACATCGCACGATATTCAATTAGCACAAGGCTAACGGTTTCACGCCGATATCCTATGAAGGCATAGTATCATACCGATTGCACTGACCGTAAGACCTGTAATAAGATACTAATTCCGACATGGCTCTACCACGCCCGAAAGTAATCGATTACCTTTGTATTAAAATATTAATGCAAAAATAACTGTTTGTTAGAACTTTTTCACTATTAACAGCTAGACAGATCGTAATCAAATTTGACGAAATAGGTTGTATCCTAAGAAGGGATATAGACTACCTTTTTTCTCAACAATGCTAAAGAGGATGAAATAAGAATAAAAATTTGTATGGGATACCTATAATACCTCAGATTAGGGATATGAAGATTTATATTTAGACTTTCAGTGGAAAGTAATGAAAAATGTTTTTGTTACGTTTTTGCTTCATTCAGAAAGAGAATAAATGCGGATAAATTCGCAAGTGGCAGCTAATTCGGTTTTTTACATATAATAATAACAAATAAACCCTGTAGTCTACATATATATTATTATATATATATATATATATATATATATAGTCTAGACAACTGCCCAGCAAAACACACAGGTGAGTCGAAGTCAACCTGATTTGAACTAATACAATGACATGTTGTTTATGACAACGTAGGTATTTGTTAGTGAGGTAAAAACACGATTGCAGTGTCATCTATTTTGCTAATCCGATCATTCTAAAAAAACGACGTTATTTATCGGCATAAAAGTATCTTATGTTACGCCCCGGAATATAAGCCAGCCTTATATCGAGTTTCATTCAATTCCATTGAGTAATTTTCACGTGATGTTCTAACAGACACAAAAATTCAAAATATTGTATTTTCGGAATGTGCTGATCCGAATTAAGCCCTCTGATTGTTTTTGACATTTAAAACGCACCGTACAATCTCGAACCATTTACAGATTTGTTATAGTATAGATCTATCGGTCTACATTTTTTCAGTCTTTCAAAAGTTATGTATGTTTCTCTCTTTTAACAAGTACCCATGAGCGACAGAAAGTTCGTTAAATATTTTAACAAAAATTATTTTAATTACTGTTTGAGTTAATTGTTCCTTAAACTCTTTAGGTGCGGTATAAATTATATAAACTCAAAGAAAAGTAATCTGTTAAGTTAATCGGATTATAAATTATAGTGAAATAATGACGATGCTTACTATGCCATCATTATTTTCATCGAAAGTGACGTTCTTTTCAAAGTTGACGTAAGCACACTGTATCACTTCTATGAATAATTTGAATATCAAAGTACTTAAAACATAATTTACGAAAATAACGATTAATATGATATCATATATTGCATAAACTTTCGTTCTGAGTGATCACATTACATACGTAGTTAAAATATCTTCAGGTGACGTCGTATAGACACTGATCATATTCAATTTAATATCCATTATAATTTATTAAACTGTGGTCATTTGAGTGTTGTAATGCAATAAAAGCTTAGATGTTTTTAGTTATAGACTGTCATAAGACAAGATACCATTAAACTTATGATGTGGTTTGCTTCACTTAGTGTAATTTGCTTCCATTAAACACTAGTACTAAAAACAGTTTTTTCCTATCCAGAGGATAAAGGCCTACTATTTGAACGTATACTATGGGCACAAAGGAAGACATAAAGAGTAATAACTAGGAACTGTAGTATAAACAAAATTGATAATTTAGTTTTATGTTCTTCAAGAAAGGACATTATATTAGGCTTGATTGGGTTAATTGCTACGGTAGTCATTTCCATCGACATTTTTAACCCTAAAAACCTGACCTATTTACATAAGACATTAACATAAGACTCAGCGGCCTACACGTATTAAAAATAACCTGTAGATAATTATTTATTACAATAAAACAAAAACATATGTTTTATGTTTATGCAAAAAATGGACTTCTATCTTATTTACTTAAGAACCTAAAAGACAAATATTAAAATATAATCAAAAATAAATAAGATTTATAATAATTAGTTATATATTACTGAAGAAAAATTTATATGCATGGTTAAAAGTTATATAAAGTCTAAACAGACGCCTCGCAGGCGTGCTGTAATCAAATATGACGCCACTTACCATAAACACATGTACGACCGACAAGCTCCCGTCGGCCCCTGAGTTGGCTAAACAGCACGAGGCGCTAACTTCACCCGTTACAAAGATATAGAGAATTTTCGAAAATTTGTATGCATCGCAGACGTACATATGTAACTCGATCATGTTTTTGGTGAAACTAAGTTTCACTTTACTCACAGCATCGTGTACAGTGAGATTAACAATCGTGAAATTGTTAATCTCATTAGTGAACTGATGGTCAAACCGACGAGTGTTTACTCGCTTGTTATGGGATCAAGGGCACCTTTAAACTCAAACTCAAACACGTTTGGTAAAACGATTTAGTTGTGATTATAATAACACACAAAATTGTCTATTTATTTCGAAATACGTGTATTCCTCGTCTTGGTTACGTCTCGGCCAGAACAGTGTACAATTACCTCGAAAAATGAACTGTTACAGAAAACAACTTTCACAAGTACCCTTAAAATGACCCTAAGTGTCTTTTTCACTCACATATTTTTTATTCTTCATTATATAAATTAATGTTACATAATTGAACAAATAAATTACATATTGACATACCACGTTGTTCTCGGAAACAAGACATTTTCCCAAGGACTAAGCCAAGTATGTTAAGCATATACATAGTGCACAAAAAAAGTTCATAAGTTGCAAATTTTAATGTTAACTTTAACTCTAAAAATCAGTACTGAAAAATAACAATATCGATCAAAATTCAACGCAATATGAAAGTTGTCATAGAAATGGCAATAAAAACTAAGGCTTGTTGTTCTGAGAGGAACTCTTTCGAATCTTCGTCATGTGTAAATAGAACCATTCAAATAACATGTACCTTCAAATATGTAATGTTTAGCATAAAACCATAAATAAAAACAAAAATGCAAATACATATTTTCTTGTTTATCAAGAGATATTCTTTGCATTGACGTGCTAAGTCAAATTCCATGTAGTTGGATGCCCTAAGTTGAGTTTTGTTTGAAGTATGCATACCTGAGCATTGTTGCAAGACCACTCTGCAAATAGATATATCATACAGGGTGGCCAGAGCAGTGACGTTCAAAAGAAAAAAATACTTAGTTTACTTAAAAGGGTACCCGAATTACCCCCATGCATGTTTTACCAAAAGTTTTTTCTTTTAGTGATTTTCGGGAAGTGTCGACTGCATTGGCTTTAAATATGTTTTGTTTAATTTTTTCGTACATTTATTTGAAAATTTTATTATGTAACCAAAACCTTATGAATGTACTTTTACACGTAAAATAATCAGTATCTTTACATCTACGCACGTTACAAAAATGTTTTCTTGAAATCGAAAAAAATGATTTCAGGCCAATGAGACTCGAATTTTCAATCTTAAATTAAATATTATAAAAGGCAACTCCATAACTCGGGATTATGTTTAAAAACTAGAATCAAAGCTTTTATAGTAATACAAAAAATACCCTTAATAGGCCTTTTTTTGCTTTAACGAGCCTTCAAACATACTGAGATGGAAATTTATAAAGTTAACATTTTTATTTAAAACTTTAAATTTGGACTATTTTATCTTTCCCTAAGTTGACTAATATTAGAAAATAGTTATATTCAACAAAAATAGTTATAATTTTGCATAAAACTAGATTATTTTTATTCAATAATTTTGTTTTGAGCAGACTGTTCTGGAAAATTATAACACTTTATTCACTTACACGACTTACCCTTTTTAACATAAATGCTATTCCTTAAATAAAAATATTACTGTCTCTTTCGCACACACACGGTTTCCGGGCACTAGTGTCTGTGACTTTGTTTTTATGTTGTGGTGGACTTGTATCTCTTTTTATTAAATAAATGAAAACATAATTGATTGTGGAAAAAATTATCTATTTTCCAACCGATTCTCAAATATACGATTTCTTTAGTAAAGCACGTCCTACGACTAATAAGCTTCTTTGTTTCTTCTGACAGCATTTTCAGCTTTTAAAGTTTCCCCTTCTGCTCAGTAAACCTGGGTGGCACTTTTCCAGAAAATGTTCCACAGATGAACGGCTTCTAGAATTTACATTTCTTTAGAAAAATGTGGCTTTGAGAATCGATTGTAAAAGAATTTAATTTTTTTCACACTCAACTGTGTGTTAGAAGATACAAGTACAGTGGAACTTAAAAATAAAGTCACAGACACAAAACAAAATAATCCTTAAAACAAGTTAAAAATATCAAGTTTTGATGTTAGACTTCTTCTAAAAGTACAATTAATAAGGACTTGTTACATAAGAAAATTTCGAAATGAATACCAGAATAAAAAATATTAAAGCCGATCCGGTCGATATTTCCTAAAAATCACTAACAATTATTAAATTGAAAACTAAAAATGTTGGTAAAACATATGTGGAGATACCCATTCATGTAAACTAACAAAAACATTCTTTTGAACTTTACTGTTCTGGCCACTCTGTATAAGAGACAAGTGCGTATAAGTATGTATCCATGTATACAAGTAATTTCATCATGAACATCTTCGAACGCCAAAGTGGTCAAGAAGATTGTTGGGTAAAAATATTAATTAGTCAATTGAGAGCTTTAAAGAGGCTCATAGACTTATCATAGCCTTAACGGCATAAATTAATAACTTTTTCTGAAGGTTACATATTTGTGCCGCTTAAGTGATTTTGCTGTTTCCGCCGACAAACCAGGTGACATAATGTTATTTGGTAAAAGAGATCTTGTTAAATTCCCTCTGAAATCAAAGTTAGAAATTTATGAAGTCCTTATTTTAGGCAAGCAAAACATTTTCAATACAAAAAAATAATTTAATAAAATTTGGGGACTTTAGTGGCACAAATATTATTATCTTCTTGCATGTTTTAAAAATTATCACTTACGCGACAAAAATCATTTAATCTGACTAATGTATACATTAATAATAACATATGCATATCTCAGGTAACGTCAAAATTCCGAAGTTCAAGTAAATTAAATTATAGAGACGATAATTTATTGTAAAGTTGTAATAATGATGACACCAATGTTACCTTAGTTACGTAATATTTATAGATTATAAGAAAAAGAGTAATTTATAATCATTCAATCATTTTCTTTAAAAGGTTTAAATGAGCAACCATTAATTTTAAAGTTATTTAATTTAATATTTTCTTAAGTTTTCGCGACTTGTATACATAATAAAACTACGTTTTAACGGTTTTAAGCGCGGTAATTTTATTTGATTTTGGTTTTTCCGACGTTTCTTAAAATACAAGATCTTTTATCGGACGAAAGCACTTATAAAAAGGTCAAAACTGACCCCACGGATAAAGTAACCAAACAAACAATCGCGGTTATGAAAAAACACTCCGAAAAATTAAGCTTAGACGTATCTGTATGGGTTACCTAAAATTCACAAAAACAACATCCCCTTGCGCCCTATAGTTAGCCAGCTTGACTCACCAACATACAGACTGGCACAACATCTCGCGAAGACACTCAACAATCTCCGCGGCAACACACCCTACCATGTCAAGGATTCCTTCGACTTCATCAGCGCAATTGAAAATTTGACATTGGCTGAGGATGAAGTACTAGTCAGTTTTGATGTCCAGTCCTTATTTACCAGTTTACCAGTGGAAGACTGCATTGAGATTGTCAAAAGGAAGCTAATAGATAATAACATGCCTGAGGAATATGCAGATCTACTAAAACATTGCCTCACATCTGGCTATTTCGTGTGGGACTACGGCTTCTACGACCAAATCAACGGTGTAGCCATGGGCTCACCGGTGTCTCCTGTCGTAGCTGACATTTTTATGGAAGACTTCGAGCAGAAGGCACTGGATACCGCTCCGGCTAAGCCGAAGATGTATAAAAGGTACGTAGACGATACTTTTGCCGTCCTCCCAAACGATAAAGTCTCTGCATTTCTAGATCATCTAAATTCCATTAGCAGTAATATTAAATTTACTATGGAACTAGAGGCAAATAATAAATTAGCATTTCTGGATGTGCTCATCCTAAGGAACCCTGACAATACTCTTGGTCATACGGTGTATAGGAAACCTACCCATACAGATAAATACCTTAATGGTTCGTCTCACCACCATCCTAGTCAGTTAGCTACCGTGGGCAAATCTTTGTTTCAGAGAGCACGGAAAATTTGTGACGAGAACCACATAGCTGGAGAGCTTCAGCATGTCAAGCGAGTTCTACAACGCAATCAGCTGAAGACTCCACACCAACGTCACAAAGGCCCCAAACCACCTTCAGTTGAGCGGTGCCCTGCTACCCTACCCTACATCAAGGGAGTCACAGACAGAATTATTAAATAATTAAAATTAATAAGTTGGCGGTAGGCTAAATAAAACTTTAACAATACTCGTTGACACTTGACATCTTTGTCTTCCGTGATCACGGCCACTGAAAAGTGGCCGAAACGTCGGAAAAACCAAAATCAAATAAAATTACCGCGCTTAAAACCGTTAAAACGTAGTTTTATTTAATTTAACTCAATCGAATCCATTAAATTATGTAATCGTATAGACTTCTCAAATACAGTACCTATCGATACAAAAAATAATAAATTTCTACACATGGACTTCTTTTGTTTGCTTTGTGTTTAAAATGTGTAATTAGATAAACAGGCCATTGTGTATTGTAATGTTTATGATAGTCATTAGCCAGGTGTGATTCTTAGAAATTATTGTTATGCGGTCGAGTATTGTGTCCAGACATATTGAATAGTTTAGTATAAAGCAATGCCCGAACGGAGGGGTGAGGCAGTCAAAGCGATAACACAAGCGAGGCAAGACGTGTGTACATTTAGTGACGGACTTTGCGCGTGTTATTGAATTGTGCATTACATTTGGACTTGCGTCCGGTTATATTTGTACCTGTGTTTGTATAGTTTTAATAAATTCTATAGTAATACCAACGGCATTTTAATTCGAGTCCCGTAATTCGTAACAATATTTTTACTTAGTCCATCAATTGCGTAATTTATTAGATGCATGAAAAACAGAAAATCTCATTTTTTGGAATACCGTTTTTGTGTTTACGAGGGCATTATACACTTACCCGATTTCTTAAACAATTTCCTATTATTCCAGTTACATCATCCTTCCGAGAACCTACTCCAGGGTGGGTCGACAACTGGTCCGGTGCAACTGGTATTATTGTCCCAATCAACTTCGGTGTCAACAAAGTACTTCGTACGAAGAACAATGTTGTGTTGGATATCATACCTGTGGACTATGTTAGCAATCTGACTTTGATCGCTATTTCGAGATACAACAAGTGTGTATCTATTTTTTGTACTTTATTAGATTATTTTTTTATTTTATTTTTTAACAACTCTACGGACTCTAGTTCCGTACCTTTTTTTTACAATTAAAATTAAGAAGAAGTTAAGAAGTTGTACACGCTTATTTGTTACTTTGTTATTGTGTGTGACATTTAATGAATGTAAGTTTGTGCTTAAGAATAACTTATCATATTGGTTGGGGAAAGAGTTTCTTCGCATTTTATATAAAAAATCAGAAGGTTTTTTTATAAGGTTTATTTACATTTGACCAAACTATGTAGGTGCCATTTTGTTGTATAACTTTTTGCCATCTTGTAGGTAGGGACGTGATCCCATTGCTATACAAATTTTGGGGCTTCTGATCAAAAAACTGCGACAAGTGGTTTTGGCAGTCCTCTCGTGATGTTAACCTGACACTACCTAAGGAATTCTGCAGAGACCGAAACAGGTGAAAATCTGAAGGTGCAAGGTCAGGACTATACGGCGGGTGCATTAACACCTCCCAGCCAAACTCTCGTAATTTTTGCTGAGTGGCTAAAGATGTGTGAGGTCTAGCGTTTTCACGGTGAAAAACCACGCCCCTTCTGTTGATTAATTCCGGCCGCTTTCTCTCAACTTTTTGCTTTAATCTCATCAGTTGTTCGCAGTACAGATCAGAATCGATGGTCCTGCCTGGCGGTAACAGGTCATAATGAGTAATGCCCTTCTAATCCCACCATACACACAGCATCACCTTGTTGCGAGTTAACCCAGGTTTTGCCACAGTCTGTGAAGCCTGACCGGCCTTTGACCACGATCTTTTTCGCACGTTCTTGTCGTACGTGATCCACTTCTCATCACCAGTTATCAGTTTCTTCAAAAATGTTTCGGTTTCATTACATCGTAATAAAGAATCACAAATGAGTACACGGTTCATTATCAACCAAATATCGAGCTTTTTTGTGTACCCAGCTTTTTTCAAATGCGCCAAAACCGTTTTGTGGTCAATTCCCAGTTCTCCAGCTACATCGTAACTACTAATACTAAAGGGTTGGAAGTCAAAACACAGAAGAATTAATCAAAAATTCTAATGAAATATTTTTTGTTCATGGCTCTGTTATCTTCCATTTTTTACAACTTTCTAAAAAGCATGTTACATTTATGTTGGTAGAAGCGTATTTTAAAATTGGTTTTAATGTATATGTAGAACTGTTGTTCATAGTTAGCTCGTGGAGCACAAAAATGCATCATCATAGTATCTGTAATCAAATAGAAAACAATAGGAAAATTTCTGCCTCATATGAAAATTTAAATAATTAATATTGTATTTTGGAACACAAATAATTTATATGTTTAGGATCTTGTTGGTACTTTGGCAAAAAAAGAGCCGATGTTTAATCATATCTGTCCAACCGTCTGTGGATGTCAATATCCAAGACATTTTTATCGGAAGCTATATGAATGAAAAGTAGTAGCAAAATGTATGTTATCTCTTTTCCGCACTAAATTTCAGTGTACTTAAGCATTTGGGTCGACAGGTCTTGAAGAATCATATTTAATTATATTTCTAGATGACTTTGTTACTTGAGTTAATAGATGGTAAAATATTTTCTTCTAAAGGCGTGAAGGTTGCCCTCTAAATTTTGAACTATGAGAAGACAAACTAAAAAAAATCTTAATGGCAGAGTTAGTTGGAATAAGATGCAACAAGATCTTTTTAATAAATGGGCTGTTTTATTTTTTAATTAAATTATTTTTTAGGGTTCTGTAGCTAAGTGACATGAAAATGGACGTTCATCACTTTTACGAGACCCTTCATTATTTATAGACATGCATAGACCCATCATAGTGGTCCGATATTTTCATTGAAAATTATTTCTCCAAGTTCTATTGGTACAAGGTATGTTGTCATTAACATTATCTCGATATTCCGCTTTCCAGATTATCTATCTCGTATATAGGTATAGGTATAGGTATTTATACATGAGAAAATCATTTATAAATTATATTGATTAATAAAATATAAATGATCATAAAGATAACCAGATTATAACATACTCATAATACGTTAAACCAAACTCGATTGAAGGCTGACGTTTGATTACATTGGCTAAAGAAATAAAGGTTAAAACAATAAAACCAACAAAGGGCTCCTCCGAATTCCACTACATTAGCGCCTTTGGTACGTGTGCTTAAATAAACGTACTTGTTTACCTCAAGCTGAACGACGTCATTGGGAAGATTACTTAAACTCTTAAATTTTTTTATCCGTAATCTCAGACAAAATAAAAGTATAGATGGAGCGGAGCTTATGTAAACAAACTTGTCAAATGAAATGTAGCATTTTTTTAAAACTTGTGTGCGTAAACTTATGTAGTATATAATATATACAATATATATATGTGATACGTGGAAAAAAAAGTCGTGGTAGCGTAATGGCTAGCGCACGCCTCCCAAACTCGAGGGGCGCGGGTTCGAACCTGACCGGAACGCAAACACCACTAGTCAGTTAGCTGACCTGATGTGTATATTGTTACAATTACCACGTGCTAACAACGGTGCAGAAAAACATCGTGATGTAACGCGCACATCGAGATAACCGATGTGACAAACCTACCAAGCCGTCAAGCGTGGCGGGGTATACTGGCCGTTTCCCCATATAATAGGAGGCCTGAGTCCAGCAGTGGGACATTTAGGGGCTGATATTATTATACGTGATTTGCATGTGTGGTCAATAATAATGAATGCATTCTAAGCCATTTCACCTTTATCGATACTAATGCGATTTATTTAAATCGATTTAATACACGATTGGCATCCTATTCCAAGATCGGCATTCTTTAGTTGGCTTCACTTTGAGACTTCGTATTTCTATTATTGGTCTAAGCCCGTAATACTTTACCTCTCATTATATAATTTAAACGATCATAAACGAGAAAGTGTGTGAGTGTGGATGGATGCTTGTTAGTGTGTCACAAACAAATTAGTAAACGGATTTTGATGAATATTTTAAATACCTAATATAGTTTATAAGTATAACACATGGGCTATAATTTAGATACGAAATCGCCGGATCACACCCGAATTCGGGCAGATGGATTAACCTGGGTACATATATAACTCGGGTACTTAGGTATATAGTATACACCTATATAGCTCGCAAAATTAGCAACTTGAAATGACAGTGGGTGGTCATGCTGACGTATAACCAATGGAGTAGACAAGTCCTACGTATCCTAAGTAACCACGTTTCCACAAGCATAGCGTAAGACGAGACTACCTAGAAGATGCATTGATACTCTACTGCCAGGATTCTAATCGTGACTATTGAAATGAGATCCGGGTGCCTTAATTACCCAGCTATCGCAGTCTGGATGATAGTTAAATAAAAAAACAAAAACATTATTATCTAGGTATAACCGCACACTGGGATACTATCATAACAGTAACTGATAGTTTGCGCGAATAGGATTGGTGGTAGTTCAGTACTGGTCCGATCTCAACAGTTGCTGGTCGGTCAACAATTACATAAAAGCTTGCGCGTCTAAACACTTGTGTATCGCTTACGCAACAGATTTTTCGAAAGAAATCAAACAATGTTTACAAATAGGAAAGTCGGTTATTTCACCCTTCGTTCGATTAAACGACATATAGGACATACAGGAGGGAAGAATTAGCCACGATTCACCAACTTAAACAAGTATCCCTAACGCTATAACATGAATGAAATACTCTTGTTCATGGTTACGCCTAAACCCGATATACTATCGACTACCTATGGTCAGTCTTCGCTCAACCAAAATTCTTCTTCTTTCGATCTATCTATCTATCTATTAGTATTTACATGGATGTGTAATAAAAAGCGCGACCATTCATTAAAAATTTAAGTCGTAAACTAAATTCTCAATAAGCAAGCAAGCAGGCCAGTGGGTGGCAAATTTAATAGTGTTCTGGTATTTTCCCGGCCGTTCAAACATTTCGTTGTATCTCAGTCAATAGCTTTTGCTTAATTAATGCACTGACACGAGCGTGTCTATCGCTCGGCTAACACATAATATTTTCATACACGACAAGTTCATGTGACTATATTTTGATTATTAAACGCAGACAGAAATTTACCAACATTTTGGTCCTAAAATCATATACTAAATTTCATAAATAAAAGATGTCGAAGACAAGCGGAGAGAAAATTAGTACGAATGTAGATTCCTGAAGCTGAAGTGACGTCCCCAGCGAAACCGAAATTTAACGCTAAGATGATGATGATCAAAACAAAATGTAAGCGAGAGAAACCGTGTATAAATGCTTAGTGTTATAATAAATCAGACACAACAGCAACAACAAATGTTATATCATTCAATTTTTACTAGTTTTACATACATACATACATACATAACTTCACGCCAGCTCCCTTGCCGGATAGGCACGAACAACAGTTTTACTAGTTTTAACTAGTAAAAAATTGAATGATATAATTTATTTGTAATTTATTATACTTAAAATATTGAACATTATTATTAAATTACTAGCATTTACTCACGACTTTGTCCACGTTGGAGAGGTAACAGTTATTTAGCTAAATATAAAATCCAAGGTTATTTTCAACAGGGTAATGGATTTTTAGTATAAAAATAGATCAATCCCGGAAATTCCTGTGAAAACTAGGAATAAGTGATGTTAATAAACGCATACACAAGTACAATTGTTTTACTAAAGAAATTACTTTTCAGTGAAAATTTTGCATCTGAGTATTTTTTTTCGACCTGGCCACTTTAAACCTCTGTAAAGAAATTTCCCATAGAATTCTCGTGATATAAAGTATTGCAGATTTTAAGTCTAGAAATTTACTATCGATGAGCAAAAATTGCATCGAAATCGGCTTAGTAGTTTTTTACATGAATCCCGTACAAACAGACAAATATAAAAATGTAAGAAAAAAAAACAGCACTTTTACAATTTTGTAATATTATAGACTTATTTGAACCACAAATCCATAAATTTATTTTCAATGTTTGTCGTAATAGCTGCGTAAACTTCCGAAAGACCTTAAATGGTTTCACACTTTCATTTAACGTCAGTCAATGATTATACTTACTTAAAATATTCCCCAAAATGGGTTCTTATTATTTATTTATGTAAATACAAGCTACATAAGATCTAAGATTCTATAAGATCCATAATAAAAATGTAGGCCTCAAAATATGAAAACAGATACAAAGACACGCCAGACAAGCCAGTATTGAGTCAAAGTACATAGTTTATATCATTTTTGCCCTTGAGATCAAGCGTTTATACCCCAGCAAAGATTATTTGCTGTAAAATGTCTCATTAAAATAATATATTCACTAGACTTTTTGAGTCCGTTATTTAGAACGGCAATCCGTCCCCAATATAAGTGGTACCGATAAAAATACTGGCTTGAAGTTATGAAAGATGATATGCGTGCTAATGGTTTTACAATGAGAAATCTTGAAGATCGCAAGAAGTGCAAGATAAATAAAAAAATAGCCAAGTCCGTGTCAGTCCATACACAGAGAAGGGTTCTGTAGAAGCTTTATTTTCCCATTACGAGATCATAGAAAGCTTTAAATCAAGAATAGTGCCTCAACGGATAGCGTTCCGTTAATATTTCGAGGTGAACACATAAAATATTAAAACGTACTATGATTTAAGTAATCCTAACTAAAGTTATAAATGAGAATGTGACTTTTTTTGTAACCTTTTGATGCCGTAACTACGCAAAATGTAGTCACGAAATTTTGCATGTACGTATGGTCTATAGAATCGAACATGAAGTATCTTTCAAACAGCCGTTGTAATTCACTAACAAATACATCGCCATAGCAACGATATTAGCATGACAGTAAAAATTTTAAATAGCTTTTATGGTTAGCTCTACTTTCGCATTGCTAGATGGCATTTCTAAGAATTATATATAACATGTCCGCTTCATGACATAGTTATCGTTTTTCAAAACAAGCGAAGCTGCGGGCAAAAGCTAATAGTATTATTAAATATACAAATATATTACTCTTAACATAATAATGGCTTGCAAAACTTCCATTATTTAATTTTATTAATGAGTATTGCCTGAAATAAACAAAAAATACAAACATTTCGGCAAGGTACTGAATACTGCAATAAATATCCATATATACGACTGTCCATCAGTTGAGTCGCGCGCCTATTTTCCTACATTTGGCAGTAAAAATGATTAAATGTTATGTACTATGTCTAATTTTAATGAAAGTCAAAAATGTACAGAATTAAGATTCCAGTTATCATTTTGAGAGACATTCCACTAAAAATCGAAAGTGCGGTAACTCGACACGTGTCGAATTTGCTTTTTTTAATTATTATGCAAATACATATGGCCGGTAAACACATACCTTACCAGTGATTATTTATTCCGTTAATTACATAATTTTAAATAAAGGAATTGTGTCATCTGTGCTAAATATAGGCATTTGAAGTAAAATTATTCCGTGCCACGTCTTGAATGAACATATTATTGGAATTTTTAAACATG
This sequence comes from Dendrolimus kikuchii, assembly GCA_019925095.2. Lineage (NCBI taxonomy): Eukaryota > Metazoa > Arthropoda > Insecta > Lepidoptera > Lasiocampidae > Dendrolimus > Dendrolimus kikuchii. Next base: position 15,308,413 of record CM034388.1, on the reverse strand, counting down.
TCCTCTACTTATATGCGTGTATATAATTATTGTAAATACATTAATCCGTGTGCTTTATCAATTAAATAAGGAATGTTTAGGTAACAGTAACTTGTGTAATTTTTTTCCAGGATTTGCTATGTACCTTTAACATTTATTTGAGTTAAAAGTGTATTATGTCAAAAATTCGAAATTAACCTAAATAAGATTTTTTTCAAAGGTTTTCGAATACAAGCTTTTGAAATCCCGGATATCATGTAGCAGCAGAGAGTGCTAGCCAAGACAAGTAAAATGAGCCCAAACACGATGGGTCTATCTTACAGGACTTCCTATGGCCACCTTCCGACTCCGTCATAAGATCAGCTCCATGGTACCATATTATTGCATTATCACGCGAGATAGATATGCGTGCAAAATTTCAGCTCAATCGGAAACCAGGAAGTTGGTAAAATTTAACCTGCAAGATTCCGCCCGAACTTACATACATAGATCCATTGCAAGTTAAATAAAAGTTTGTAAAAAAATACAGTGCTACTAAAACATTTGCAATCTTTCTAATTGAAATGGTCGTATAAGTTTATAACAAATGTAAGTTAACAAAATATAAATATGTGATGAGTGGCTGACGATAAAAAAAAGACGAGGTTAAATAATTTTTGAAATAGAAAAATGACTATTCAAAGACTTCAAATTCTTCTCTTGATGTTTTTTTTTATTTTCATTTAGATATTAGAAGATACAATATATTTTTATCGCAGCTCCACTATTTAGCTGTCAACATGAAGGCTCCATGTATCAGATGAAAAATATATGATTATTACGATGGCACCACACAACCGCATGCCATAACAATTACATTCAAAACTGTAATGAAAACCACAAGTGTGGAATAAGATTCGTTAGGCTTGGTACGCAACATTGTAACTCTTTACACTATTTTAGTGCCATAAAAATTTCTGTGAAATTGCATGTTTATTGAAGTGAAACTTCTTTAAGGTGAATTTGAGTCACATAATAACTCAAATTCACCTTCACTTTTTTTATTGCATGAGTTCAGCAGACAGGCAGACGGCCCATTTGATGGAAAGCGGTTACCATCGCCTATGGACATTTGCAACACTAAAGGTGCTACAATTGTGCTGCTGGTCTTTTAAGGGAGTCTGGAACTTGGTCACTAATGCCGGAACACAAATTTTGTTATGGCGGCATACTCTAGACCAGGGTGGTAGCCATCTGCCTGTCTGCTGAACTCCTACAATAAAAAATAAAAAAAAACTCCATAATATTATTTTAGACATATTCTTCTGGATGTAAAGACTTTAATTTACGAAAAAAATACAAATAAAGACATTTTTAATGCAATAATTTGTTGTCCAGAGTTAATCAGTTAATGAAGATAATCAGTCGTATTGCTGCACCTTCCGTTAGATTATGTCTAGCACAGATAACCTATCATTTCTATCATATTTATGATATAACAGGTTTAATAATGTTTCATTGACAACATACTCATAATTTTAACTGTCTTATCGCTTTATCTATATGACAGAAAGTTTTTGTAATGTTTATTAATAATTTTCATATCACCTTAAATGTATTTAAACGTGTATGGCAATATTTATTATAATTTATTTTATACGAAGTTAAAACTATATTTTAAGCGTTTTAAGTGTGTTTTTATTTAATTTGGGATTTTGCTTACGTACTAGAGATATATTATGTATTAAATTATGTTTACAGTTTTTATCTGTTTATAATTAATTGAATTAGAGATTGAATATTTGTTTTTGTTTTATTTGAACGTTTTTCACGGCCCTAAATGTAAAAAAATATGTATAAATCATTACAGATGACGGATGTACATAGGATGTTATTTATATTCCAAATGTTGAAAATCCATCCACTAATAGAAATCAATAAATTATTAAAAAAATAATACTAAAGGGTGAAGTCGAGCGTATAGTTTTAATTTTACTTTAATTTTTCGTGATTGATATGAAACCTTTATTATTTCAAGATATAATAATTAATACTCAAACAATTTGTTGCCAGGTGGTAGGGTATTTGCTCGACTGGATGGCGATCACCCCTGGTCTAGAGTATGCCGCCATAATAACCTTGTGTTGTGTTCCGGCATTAGTGCCAGGTTCCAGTTTCCCTTAAAAGAAAAATATATATAAAAAATATACGGGTCAAAGTAAAGTTATGATTGTTTAACAGAGTGCACACGCACCCTTATTCATTCAAATAAGGTGACAATTCACATGTAAAATAAACGGAAAATTATTCTTATCCTTACCATTGCATTAGTAATTGTTCCTCAGATAATTTGTTCTAAGAAATGATTAAATCTATATATATAAAAATGAATCCCTATTTCCCTTGGTCACGTCATCACGCGTGAACGGCTGGACCGAATTCGCTAATTCTTTTTTTTGTTATTGTCAGGAGAAGGTTCTTATGAAAGAAAAAAATTAAGAAAATTGTGCGGAAAATTAGAAAATTTAAGAATACTTTACCAACATATAACATTATTTCTAATCTAACCGCGCCTTGGACAATATAAACTTTTTTAATGTAACCTTATGACGTTTGACATAGAATTGACAGAATGCGTGCTGCAAATATCGTCAGAGGATGTAAAAAAACTGAATATCGTTTAAAACAGATGCTTCGTTCGGAGTTATTTTATTGATAAAATACATGTAAAATAATTAATTTCGCTGTAATCCGATTCCAACATTTTGGTGAAATTAATTTTGTGTGTGTTCAAGTGGGTCCCGGGATGGTATAGATTCTAATTTGAACCAGCTAGATGGCGCTGCAATCGGGTTCTAGATTTTTATTTCTAAGGGCAGGACAACGTCTGCCGAGTACAACTAGTAATAATATACTTATGTAACTTTTAAAATGTTTTATACACGTTTATTTGAAAGAAAAATTATGAACTCTAACCTCATACCGGGATTGACATATGGATGCCAGACATGGAAATTTACGGCCAAGACGAAACACAAAATAGCCACCTGCCAACGAGGTCTCGAACGAAGCATGTTCAAGGTAAACAAAATGGACAAAATCAGACACACAACAATAAGAGCTATAACTAAAGCAACTAATGCCTTGAGCTATGCACAGAGGTTAAAATGGAAATGGGCAGGTCACATAACAAGACTTACAGACCAGAGATGGACCGTTAAAACAACTCTGTGGACAGGACCACAAGGCAAGAGAGGCAGAGGGAGACCATCGATGCGTTGGGAAGAGGACATTAAAAAAATAGCCGGCCCGAACTGGTATCAAATAGCTCAGGACAGAGACAGATGGGCGTCTTTGGAGGAGGCCTTTATCCAATCTGGGATTCTTACATAATTTATCCAACTAACAAACTAACAACAATAATACTAACAATTAATTTAAAATTACTAACCAATTAGCATACTAAGAATGCCTACAGTAAAAAGTAAGAATTAAAAGCCTTTTTTATTTTATTTTATTTATTATAATATGCTAAAACTTACACGATATTATTATAACAAAAATCCCTTGTTATATAGGTATATATATATCTGTTATATATGTTGTTGTTATAACTATTTAAAACACAAACACTATATCGGCTATATCTATTACTTCCGGTAATATTTCTGTCATATAAATAAAATTAGTAGTAAAAGTTATCAAACTATAAATATGTAAGTCACATGCTAATGAATTTGATTAGTTATTACATCAGTACATACATCATGTAACAAATACTATTATTGTCAAAGAGGCAAGTGAGGTGTGTAAGAATAAGCCTAAATGGCACTCTGTTGTTCGTGCCTACCCCGCAAGGGAACTGGCGTGAAGTTATGTATGTATGTATGTATGTATTACATGAGATGACTACTGTCTAATGAGATTATATATAATTAATATAGGTAAAACTAAATGCCCAAACAGAACCTGGGTGATAAGGTATATCTACTCCAAAATTACAGTAGCACAACTGTCATAAATGTGATTTCCCATCTAGATGATCAGATTTAGGTTAACGTATTGGTTTCATTTAAAACAAACAAAACGAATGTACTCTACCTACACATTTGTGTTTTTTTATTTACGGGTTAAAAGGTAACGAAAGAAGATGAAGGAAAGAGTTGTTATACATCTTATAGGATTCGGCTATTTTTGACAACATGTTATGCAACGTGAAGGAAACTGGAAGAATGAGTAAATAAAGTTCGTTCAACTCAAGTCAATTAATCTTCAATGTTATTACGTTTTTGCAGTGCCATGAAGTAATATGCTTTTTGAATTCCTGTTACAACTAAAATTATCGGACTGATGTCATTTTTGAATTGAACTTTAAACAAAAAAAGTTCCTTAGATTTTAAATATGTACACATTCATCATAAAAATATGAATAAAAAATCAATATGTATATTTTATAAGCAATAATCTATATACATATAATAAAATTGTAGAGGTCGAATTTCTGTACAATGAAAAAAATGCTAAAAACCGAGTCAGAGGGAAGTAAAAAGTGAAATAGAACTAATTTAGATTTTTTTCAAGTTTTTTGTTGCTCTGTTTGTATAGGCTAATCTCCGAAACGACTAGATCGATTTAAATGAAATTTTGTACGGTGGTAGCTTATATCCCTGGTCAATATATAAGATACTTTGGATCCCGAAAAATTAAAGAGTTCCCGTGGGATAGGTAAAAAACCGCACCACGCGGACGAAGTCGCGGGCATTAATATAAACGTGAAAGCGAGTTTGATTGAATGTTTGAAGAGTGATTGAATGTTGATAGCTAACAATCTAGAAAATTTATAAAAACAAAATATGCTGATTATGATAAGGACCTTAATTCATTAATGCATGCTATACAATTTTATGATATAATAATATAAATAAATACATAGGTAAAAAACCGTTGCATAAGTATTAAATAACTAAAAGCCCAGCAATAAAATCTTTATGCGTCTTTATGCGTATTTTAAATCTACAGATAAGAATAACTATATCCGTGATTAAAGTCTAAACTGGGATTAGTTTCTGGCATCTCTGGGAGTCCCCTTATTTACCGAATTGTTCCTAATCACTTCATAAAATCTTTACCATCATTAGTCTACTAATTGAAATAGCATGACGAAAAAACTCGTAGAGATAAGGATGTCTTTAATTCAATCACTATACGCATCTACAATTGTTTCTATGCATTTTCTAAAATATTAATCATTATTAGAGCTTATCATTCGACATCGCTTGTGCTTTACACTGACAATATTCCCGTTTACTAGTATAAAATAGGTATACTATGGTTATCCATGGTCCAGTCTTTAGAATTTCGGTCTCTAATCTATGAAGTTTTAATTAAATTGTTAATATTGAAGGATTTAAATAGAGAACCAACAGACAATCGCCCAAAGAAACTAACTTCTGCATCCAGCTTTCCAAGAGGCATCGTTTACGTACCTACATTTTGGACGCATATCCAGCAAAACTTCATTTGATAATTATATTATAATGACTAAATTATAATTACTGATAATTATCAATATATTTATGATAATTATATTCAAAGCATTCGCCTTCACACGGGTTCACTTTGGATCCGTAACATGAAAAATTATATCACGTATCGACATGGACAGTATCCTATATTCATACTTATACGAAATAAGTATACCTATATACTAATACACAGTGGAACAGAAATTCTATGTTAATTTACCTATTCTAAAGACATCAAAATTAGCTTTTTTTAAGGCGGGAAAAAGCATTTCGCACACTACCGGGCCGTTTGCTAGGAATTGGACCAAAACGATGAGAGGTGAAGCCACAAATAGTCACCAGAGTCAATCGCCGGCTTGTGTGTAGACTCGACTACTCAATACCTACTCCACTAAAACAACCCTCCTCCCATGTGCCCCGCGCTCATGGGAGGAAAAGCAAAGGAACGTAGTTATGCCCACGCTGATCCTAACGCATCAGTGCTTGAGACTGCTCCGCCCCATAGATGCTGGAGGGCCCCTGCAGCGGTATTACGGAAGGAAATCTTGCGCATATCTGCGCCTCCGGGATCCCGACTAACGTCGGTACCCGTGAAATCAAAATTAGCTTGAGATAACCCAGGTCAGCTCTTATTTTAATAAAATTTCCTAAACTTAAAAGATGCAATAAGTGGCATGTTCTCGTTTCGGAGGCCAAGACCCACTTTGGGTCGCTGAACCAACGGAGTAAGTAAGTAAACTTAAAAGAAATATTGATAAACTTTTAGATTTTCTAAAGCTATTTTTCGACGTTTCTGAAATTAATAAATTTGTATAGGGTATCCGAGATAACTATATAGATAGGTATACGGAATTTCATTACATTCGGGAATTTTCAATGGTGATTTAGAGAGAATAAACAGTCGTACAAAGATCCGAATGACGTCAATCTCCACATACGTCACATATATTTCATGTTAGAAAAACGTGTAGTATGTAGTATATTGTGGCTACGAAGAAACACCAAACTTTACTTAAATCTATAAGTTTGATTGAAAAATGTCTAGACGACTTGCTGTCCCACTATTCGCTTATATCGCAAAAAAGATAATGTTCACAGAATTAGCAAAATAGAGTGTCTGTAATGTAAAGTTGATTATAACATTGTCATTCGTCTGAATGATAATAATTTCTTGGAACTGTACTTGTAACTCATAGCTTTTACAATGACTGCCACTGTACACAAAGGATGACCCAAAATAAAAACGTGGATTTTCATCACGTTAGACTTTTTTATTTATTTCAATCATAGTATGGAAAGTAACAAATGTAATTAATTTTAAAAAAATTACTTAATTTTTTATTAATATTTGTTAGACTGGTTTTGAAGCTAAATCAATAACCACAAACAATATGTTAAATAATATAACATATTTGTACTTCAACTAATTATTATTACATATTTGCACTGTAACAGAATACCTTTTTTTTTTTTGGCCAGGGGAAATCCGTTTGAGGACTAAGCCGCGACAGGCACAGAAGCCTGGGGGGATGTTCGCGACCCGTGTAAGTGTGGGATTCGCCAGATCGGGGGTGGAACTAGCGTGCCCGGTCAGAACCGGTGCCACGCTATTGCCACTCCCCAGTTAGGGATACCCACTAAAACCCCTGGGTGTTCCGTCCTGCGCCTTATGCCAGGGCTACGTGAATGCGGGATTCCCAACTCCGCGTGCCCTGGCAGGCGTGGGCCCCCCTCACTGGGCCTCTTCCTATGCCAGGGGACATATCCCCCCCCGGCTACTACACTGTAACAGAATACCTAAATCAAGCAAACCTATGATTTATACGATAGTGTCCGGTGATTTTGACAGAAACTAATAACAGAATTAAGCCATGAATGATTGAAATTGTAGAATTCATTGAATTGAATTGAATTGACATGATATTGAATTCATGTAAAATTGGTAACGTAACGTAACTTTATGGTAATGTCTAGCAAATATGTTTTAATTAATTCAAATCTTTTGCAAGATTGCGTCAAATGTAAAGCCACCGTACCATACCATGCAATAGCATACCGTAGAGTACCAAACCATCGGAATTATTATTCCGATTCGAGAATTTCGAGAAACATAAAATCCATCGACAATGTGCTCAATTGTACTCGGATGTAATTATTATATTTTATTATGTAGAGGCAATGATATTAAAATCATAAAAAATAAAAAAATGTTTTTATTTCTCAGACAGGCGGCCGTACGGCTCCCGTATATAATGCAACACGATTATTTAATGTCTCAATCAACCTTACTCTTAATATAAGTACAAAGCTTATAGTAATTCTACAAGGATCTTTGAACAAAATAATAATTACGATTTTTTCTTACTTATGCCATGAAAAAAGAAGGTAGAATTCTTATTCCGTGCTTATACTAATCAAAAAGCAATAAATGTCGAATTTATCGGAAAGTTTATAAATATGTGAAAGTATTAACTTTATTATATAAGTAGGTATTTACAAGAAATCGGAGAAGTTAGAACTGTATAAATGACACACATATTAATGCAGTTTTTAAAGAATATTAATATCCGGAAAATAATTTTACTTTTCTTCAAAACAAAAACAAAGGAAGCAAATTTTTGATTTTTTCCAAAATTTGATATTTTATTTCACTTTCAAAGTGCAAACCTTACGAAATAATAAATCTGATGAAGATAATAAAGGTGATAAAAATGTTTACATATGCCCATTTTCTCTGCCTACCCTTATGAAAAACAGACGTGATACTATATATGTATGTACAACTCTTAATAGTTAATTCTACTAGTACTAACAATCAAAACTAATTCAAAACCCTTATTGGAGAAACCGATATACTATTGAATGTTAAAGGTTGAAATATCAAATGAATACGATGTAATATAACGTTTCAGAGGCTTCGTATGAATTGGATTAATTCAATGACCCCAACCCGGTTCCAACGTTCACCCACATTCAGAGTCACGCGAGGATATTTAGATTCGCATGTAAACTTACCAAGGCCTCCTTTTATGTGGAATACGTTTGTACCTATATATGTAGGCCTTGTAAATTATGCCACTGGGTTCTCAGAAGGTACTTTCTCGGTAGTGACTAAAATTTCTAGAAAGGCACGAGTGGTAGGTAGGTCCATATTATTCAAATTCGGTCTGTAATTTTATTTAATCATTTAGCTCTTTTGTCTACTTTTTTTTATTGCACGAGTTCAGTAGACAGGTAGACGGTCCGCCTGTTAGAAAGCGGTTACCATCGCCTATAGCCACTTGCGCTGCTGCTCTCTAAAGGGAGACTGGATCCTGGCCCTATAATGCCGGAACACAACTCAAGGTTGTTATGGTGGCATACTCGAAACCAAGGATGGTAGCCATCCAGATGTGAAAATACCCTAACACCTGGCTGTGGGCTGTTTTGCCACCACTTACGTCATCCCTCCTGACCGCAAGAAATTGTATTCTTTATCCGTTCCTACACGGATAAAATTACATGAATGAATATTTTCGAAATTAGTACATTATCAAATGAATATCATGGCTTTTATGAAAAGTGAGTAGATATAAGTCACCTATATTCTGACTAATCCGCTAAATCTTTTAATCGGAGACATGATGGCATTATCACCATCAAACAAAATCTATGTAAACTTTATTTTCTCTGAACGAAATCATCGTTATCTTGATGAATTGGGGCATTCATAGAAGATCATGAATATGCTATGTTTTACTCAGACTGCTTGACGTCAACCTTAATTTTAATCATAATAAAGGAATTCCTATTAAAATGTTTCGTAGCTACCGAGAACTGGCCTCAATATAATAATCTACATAATCTTAGACGTAAGAACACCTGTTTAGTACTTTGATAACACGTCTTAAATTATCTATTCATCGGCACGATTTGCGTGATAATTACGGTATGGTTTATGTAAGGTATTATGATGACGTACGCGACCGCTACAGGTAACAGCAACACGTGATAGAAATGGACAATGGAAGGTTTTCGAAGAGTGAGACCGACACACGCAACCACGACGCGTGATTATGACAAAATATCTGCGACCACTGTGGGACAGACGGTGTCGTGGGTGGCGCCTGCTTTAGTAGTTATAAAATGGTAAATTTATAGTTATCTACTGAAGAAGATAGTCTTCTTGTTAATTTAAAAGAAGAAAATTATCTTTATATACCGTCAAAGTATAAAAATGTTATTTTTCTGAATAAATTTAGAGGAAGATTGCAAATGATATAATAATACAGTATTAGATGTCCATTCCCTTGTTCTTCAGGCAGTACGGGGAGTCGTTTCGATATTATTTTTTAATTAACGAATTTCGACGCAATTCCAGCTGGTGATCATTAGTCTCTGTCGGGTTCTCTAAATTGATGAAGCGACAGGTGACATTGTCGCAGCCTTTTGTCACGAGGCACGCGTCGCGTTCGCTGATCTCAGTTGCGTACCTCAGTTTCATTTTATTGATGTAGTACAGAAGACAGGTTGAAGGCCCACTCAACGAAAAGTGGAGCCGGCCTCGAAGTGGGGATTGGAATCTAACCATCGATGCCGGAATAAAAGATTGTTATGATAGCAAGCTCTACACCACTGTAGGTTGTTTAGTATCCTCTTACGACAGGCTGCCGGGTTGCAAGGATTAGTATTCTACCTCTAATCTTACACAGATAGAGTCTATCTTAATAAGTGATATCATAACAATCTTTATTCTTTAAAATTTATACCTAAGTTTATCTCTCAGAACCAAAAATACGTAATATTTTTAGAAAAACAGCTGTTTATTAATCGTCTATCAACACTAAATGACAATAATGATTTATTAATGATATAGCTAGTTTATAAATTTCTTTAAAACAAAGAAATCTTCTCCAGGCTATAAAATTCATTTGATATGGCGTCTCATCTTTTATTTATAGTGCCATATAAATAATATTTTAATAGACCCACCAAACATTATTATCTTGAATTGATGACGACAAATATTTGATTTCGCTAACATAATTACCATATCTAGTCAGTCAGCGTATCTTACATTTTCTGATGTTTAATAAAAATTTACTTAACAATACCGTTGTTTTGTAAATTCATGATTAAAATACCTACGTGGATCAACCCGTTTAGCTTACAGTGATTTGTAGCGTCAGTATTAGAGTCCTGGTTTTAAAGTCTGTTGGGTACTACTTTAACTTACTAGTTGTGACCCACGATTTCGTTTGCATTTATTTTTAACACTGTACATAAATATTGCGTCCAAAAAATACCTAATAGTTTTAATCCCCAACTCCCTTCAAGGATGAAGTACAAAAAACTCCGAAACTTGTATTTCTTACCAAAAGCCTATATATAAGTTTTCATATGTTTAACATGAGGACTTTGGGTTACAATGACTTCTATACTCTTCTACTTCTACTTGTGTATTGTTACTCCTTTCTATCGTTTTATCCGTGCAAGAATGGAGAAAGAATACAATTTCCTGCGGCCGGGTAGCTTGTCGTAAGAGGCGATAAAACAACCCATGGCCAGGTGGCAGGGTATTTGTCCGTCTGGATGGCTGCCACTCCTAGTCTAGAGTCTGCCTCCATAACAACTTTCAGTGGAGTTCCGGCATTAGTGGCCAGGGTCCCAGTCTCCCTTTAGAGAGTGGTAGCACATTATTAACACCTTTGGTGTCACAAATGTTCATAGTCGATGGCGACCACTTTTCACGAGGTGCCTGTCTGCTGAACTCAAGCATTAAAAACAATTTTATAAAATTAACGTATATTTAGATGATTTGTTAGTAAACAAGTCAGCAATTACACCCTAAGGAATGTAGGTTAACTTCGTGAATATCGTTTCTAAATATCATCAACATTTTTCAATTATGCAATGGAGTTCAGAACTGCAGAATACATGTTAAACACCTATGATTTACATTGAAATTCGAAAATAAATGCCTTTAACGTCTCTAGAGCTTCATTAGTAAACCATTACTTTCTGATTAGTGACTTAATAATAATATTTGGACAAGTTGATTGCTGCCAGTCAATTTTATTCTTGATCAATACTTGGTCTACTGTGTGTGGCTCCGTCTTTATTAGAAATGTAAGCAAATAAGCAAAGTAGGCGTAGTTAATGGGTAGTTGTTACTACCACCATGGAAGCCGAAATTCTACACATTCCACTTGGTTTACTAGATGTAACTTTCAATTCATCGTAATTTTACACACGTAACATTCAGAGAAACTTATTGATTTAGTTTATATTCTACAAAATAGTACATAAATTAAACAGAAATTTAATTATACTTTTAATTTTAATTGATTTTGTAAAAAATAATGTAAATAAACAAAACGTGAGTGAACATTTTTACTGGTGCTTTTCTACATGCAAAAAGAAAAGGCTTTTGGGGAAACGAGCGGTATCCCCGTCACGCTAGTTTCAGATGGATTAGTTTCATATAATGGTTATCTCGAAGTGCAAGCTTCATAGCGGTATTTTCTTTAACCGTCTGCAAAGAATTCCTAAGCAGTGCTTGCTTCCGAAGATTTGCATCCATATCAATAGGATGAAACGCAGATGTGTTAGCTATTACGCTACCATGGCTTAAGGTATTAATAACTTTGTTTCTACCAGCTCGAAAATTAAATCAGTGTTCATCATACATAGTGATCGTTGCAACCAAAAACGGTTTGAACACTATTATAGCCTCGCTGAAATCTTTAAAGTACCTCCAATATATGGTATATTGATTGATTATTCCTTTGTTCTGTCGAGTTGGGAAGGCCTCATGAGGTGTGCCCATTATCGAGGACTAACATTGCGGTGTGATTTACGGGGCTGGCAGATTTTTACTACACTCATCTCGGTGTTCCTTTAATTATCCAAGCAACAGTCGTAGGACATGAACTGAACCGAACTGTGCAGTGAGAATTTTTATGGCAGATATATATTAACCGTCTGTAGTAAAAGCATTTTGAAAATTTCTCTTTTATTTAGTCAAATGACGTCGAAATAAAAAAGGCAGATAAAATTGGTTTGATATGTTATTTCCTTGTTTTTTCCATCGCATTTTTTCCGGATGCAATAAATCACACGCCGCACGACATCCAAATTGAAAACAAATGAGCCACGAATTAATTGTAGGAAGTGTCTCCAATCTGTCGTCGAGCCATTAATAGCAATGTTGAACATAAGAAAATTTTCATATATTATCTATGAAATGTTAACATTTTCTAAATACTAAATGGAACCGAATCAATAATTGGCCATCGAGTTACGTTTATGGCCGTCTAACGCAGTAGGAATGCCATCGTAACTAATGCAAATGTCAATTTAGTAATCAAAAATGCAAACAAAGACAAATAATAAATTATCCCTTAGTAAGGTCGCTTTCTTTCTCGTAACATTAAGGTCGTGAGGCCAGGTGTCAAAAGACTAGTTTTAGTTCACAAGATTGATATTCTATGTCATTATGAACTGGGAAGTGTAACTTGACTCTTTAAATTCTGTTGACATGCTTCGACTTGGCCCTTTGTCTCTTTATACATGTACGTACACCAAAGTCGTGATACGCTAATCTGATGCGTTTGAGCGTTTGAAGTTGTGGTTCCGTAGCCATTTTGACAAGTACGGAAGCCTTATAAAATCATCATATCCGTCCCTCCACCCATGTATGATGCTCACGGGCAATTTTTTCGTAAACTACTAGAACTTCTTCTTCATATTATGACTGAGCAAGAAGAAGAGGGTGTAGGCAACATAAATATGTATATTTAATTTAAGTTTTTCAAAAATCGGTAACAAACTTAAATCTACAAAGAGACACAATTTTGCCGTACTGTTTATAATTTTTATATGATTCTACTAGCCCCAAAACTTGTATTAACTATATCTTTAAGGCTAGTCTTCTCTAATATAAGCCGCGCGTAGGTTTGCCGATCACTACCCCTCCCACATTCACCGATCGCGTCCTGCGCTCTTCTGGTCAGTACCGCTAGCAACGTTGCCGACACTCACGTGTGATGTTTCGCTTTCGCTCCGAATTAATTCATTGTTGTGTTTTAAGTTTTACATGTTTTTTTTTTTAGTTATTTGTGTTCGTTGTTTGTTATTTTCTTATTAAAATGAGTAAAGGGAAAGCCTATTGTGATGCTGAACGTGATAAAATTTTTTAAAGTTCTTACGTTTTTCGAAAAAGAAAAACAAAAAGTGTCACCTATTATATCTGTTAAGCGATATTAAACATTTTGAAAACAGAATTGAACTGTCCCGTACAATAAACTTCAGTAAGAAAAATACTAAAAGAAAAGTTAGGCTACAAATTCAAAAAATGTAAAACTTTAGAGATTTTCTTGTACAGAAACCTGATATAGCAGCCTGGAAAACAAGATATTTACGACTGTTGAAAGAAAATTACGAATTGCCGCTAATAAGAAACCTGTCATATATGAAGCCTGGATTCACAGCCATTACACCGTCGCTAAATGCTGGCATAATTCTTTAGATGTTAGTGTAAAAAAGAATTTTAATCCGGGCCAAAGGTGGATTATTGGTCACGCTGGGAATGAGAATGGCTTCATAGTCAACGCAGAACTAGTTTACAAATGTAAGAGTTCCACGGGTGATTCCCATGCTGAGATGAATACCAATAATTTTGTAAAATGATTAAATGAAAAGCTTATTCCGAATGAATATGATATTAATCCATATCATAGCAAGTAAACAGAAAAACGCCCAATATTCGCATCACGTAAAGAAGACATGCAGAATTGGTTATATGACCAAAATGTCACACATGAAGAAATTATACCATACCATCAAAATATCACTGCCACCTAAAAAATATTTGGTTGATGAATTATTAAAAAGCCATGGTCACGAAATGCTTCGATTACCACCGTATCGCTGAGATTAAAAGCCGATAGAGTACGAGTGAAATTTAATGAAGCAGCGCGTCACAGATAAAAATGTAACCCAATCCGAAAGGGATAAATTAAACTTAACCCAAAATGCTATAAAAAGTATCATGCCAAGCAATTGGAAAAAGGAAGTCAACCACGTGGATTGCTTGCGTCAAAAATATTGGGAATAGGACAGGAAAACAATGATAGCGACTCCACTGAACTAGAAACAAACACTAAAAGTGATTCGGTTATGTCTGATTTAATGTACTTTAATGATTAAACTACTATTTTACGGCATAGTTTCATTAATTTATTAAATATTAATACATAATATATAATCTACGTAACAACAACAGCGTTGTTTATTTGCTATTTATCCCTTAGCCGCCTTTTTGACTGGTGGGAAAAATCGACCGAGACTATTTTTTATTAGCTTTATGTAAAATATATACAATGATAAATTAAAACAATAACATTATTGCAACAACTATTTATGTAACCTTTTTTGTCAACTCTACTGACCATCGACGCGTGACATCATGAGGCTATCGGCAAACCTTCTGCGCGCGAGTAGTACATGTGTAATTGTATATGCTACATTGTAAACGAGAAAGTGAGCATGTGTAGACAAAGTAATATCTTTTTACTAAAGTTATACCAAATATTTTTCTTATTATAATTTACACGGTCTAGCAATAGATAGAAATCTGTGTGAGAAATTATTGAGTAGATTTTCACTATGAAACTAAACGAGAAAAAGTGAAAAAAATATTTAGGAAACAAGAAGCAATAACACCAAGTACATTTAACATTAAGTAAACATTCTCTCTTTCCTTTCACTTTATCTGAAATCATTTAGTGTCGACAGAGTAGAATTTTTTCCTTGATATCATTATTCTGGCATACATCCTCTGACACACTTCATAACTTCTTAACATCTTTCACATAACACATCCATCTCCTTTTTGCTCTACCTATACTCTTATATCCATCAATCTTCCAATTTGACATTTTACATAAAAATATGGATTAATAAAAATCCCTATGTTAAAATTGACATAAATTTTCAATAAATATTCTATTCAAACCTAGTAGTCATTCCAAAATACATAGCTTCTGTTTTACGCCTTGCGATTGGAATTTTCCAATATTATTTTTATAGACTATCTAATATATATAATAATATCCTGTAAGCGTTAAATATCATGTGGTATTTCGCATTTATACATAAGATTTAAGACATAATAAAAAGATCAATTTAAAAATGATTTTCGTGTTAATAAAAGAATTCTTGGCCTGTGACCTGACAATTCATCCTTTAGGAATTTGACCCGTTTTACAATTCATGATACTCACTGTGAACAAGAATATAAATATGTTATTTACATAATTTTGCATGTTAATAACATCAATTTACGTATTTCTTCTTGTTCAAATATTTGCATAATATATTAAAAATAAATATAAAGGATTCTAAGTAACAATTGTGGTATTAATTTGAAGTAAATTTTATATCAACGGAAGGAAATTTACCGAGTCATTATTTCAATTCAATAGTTTGCAAACTTTCTATTTATTCATCCATTATATTCACAAGAGCTTATAAAACAAAATGTAAAACTATTTTAGTGGCACTTATTTAACTTGTTTTATTATTCCTCAGGGAAGGCCCGAAAATTAGTTGTTTATATGACCTTCAACGATCGGTACGTGATACTTTAAAATATAATTATTCACTTAGTAGTTTTTTTATCACCGTAGTGTTTGTTAATTCTATTTTATTACGCTTAAAATAATTATCGTGTCAAAATATACTTTTTTTTAATACGTTTTCCTGAGTTAGTCTTTTTCAGTGTGCAAAATTTATGATTGTACCCCGTCTCTGATTTTATATAACACTAGTTTCTGCCCGCGAATTCGTCCGCGAAGAACGATTTTTTAACTATCACTCGGGTACTCTTTAATTTTTCGGAATCAAAAGTATCCTATATATTGACCAGGGATATAAGCTATCACCATACAAAATTTCATTTAAATAGGTCAAGTCGTTTCGGACATTAGCCCGTACGAATAGACAGACAAACAGAGAAACAAAAAAATTGAAAAAATCTAAATAGTTCTATTTCATTTCTTACATGTCCCTGACTCGGTTTTTAGCAAAAAAAAATTCATTGTACAAAAATTCGACCTCTACAGTTTTATTATATGTATACATTTATTGGAATAATTAAGAGTGTATGCTTTAGTCAATCTTCGCAGGTATTTGCAAACAAATGGAAATAGTGTACACATCTCAAAATTAGATTATTTAAAAGACGAATGAAAACTCATAATAAAACTACATTTTAACGGTTTTAAGCGCGGTATTTAACTAGTTTTTATTCCAGCGTTTAAGCCACTTTTCAGTAGCCATAGTGTTATTACGTGTACTTGTCGCGAAAACTTAAGAAAATAGAGTGAAAACTCGATAAAAAAATTCAAAGGCATTTTGCTAGTTTAAAAAAACTCCGTTGAGAGAACCTAAGAAACAACATTCACTGTTACGCAGAGTAAATATTGTGGATAAAAAAATGCGTTTAGAAATTTTACGCAAAATAAAATAAATAATTTTGAACTTTTTAATATGTATTGACAGTTCATCAATTTACCATTATAGTAACTAATATGTTTTAATCACATTATCGTAACATATATTTTTAGGTGTAGAATGCCAGGAGTTACGAAAATTTACTATGAAAGAGCGGACTATTAAGGAAGAAAATTAAAATAATTATGTTGTTATTATTTAAATAATAAAAATGTTCAATGGCTAATGCATCCGCGTCTCATTCGTGACATGGGTTCATCTTTATCATAAAAATACTTGAATATCAAGAGTACTAATATATGAACGGATTTCATATATTAGTACTCTCAAAGGCGGCAAGTAGACCGTCCGTTACCACGAAATATCCAAACCAACCAATGGTCGAAACCTTACAATCGATTTAAGTAGGTATTATAGCAAATTCAATGTAATAATATTTAATGTAGGTGTGGAATAATTTGTCTAAATCAAAATTTATTGGTCGTTTATTTTAATTGCTTAACTTGTTAGAAACAAAAGCTAGTTCTAAGGAATTCCGATTATCAATATTATTGTTTCGTGCATAAATGCCAATACCAAAACCTGTTTAAGTGTGATAAGATAATTATCGTAATTAACATATAAATAATTATAATAAATTCTAAAAAATATAATATATTTTATTAACTAGTTGCTAAAGAATTTGCGATTGTCATGTTTATCGTATAATAAGTAACGATTTTACCTCACACGATGTTGGAGCACACAAGTTAGCGTAATTTATATCCTTTATGCAGATATAGCTGCCGTCAAGGTCGGACCCGGCAGACATCGAGTCATTTCAAACGGTAGCAGGTAACTAATAATAGCTTTTTGAATATAATATTACACAATTTGCGCACTGGTACGTATCATAAACTCACGACACCTACACACATTTCATCCTTTTATGATAACTCTTTTACAGTGCAGGCTTTATGTCTGTTCAAGTTCTGCCTGATAATCTGCACTACCTACATCACCAGATTAAGTTAAATTATTCCTTAAGATAAGCCCGCCTATTTTTTCTATCATGACAATATTGTAATAGAGCATTGTGGTATATGTATATATGTAATAAAGTGTTACCTATTCTATTACACTACGCCTTATTATATATAAATCAATTGCTGTTCGTTAGTCTACCTAAAACTCGAGAACGGCCGGACTGATTTGGCTAATTTTGGTTTTGAATTATTTGTGGAAGTCCAGGGAAGGTTTAAAACCTGACTAAATATGAAAAAAATGCTTTAGTTTTAAGTTAGGTTTATTTATAGGATATTTTAGATTTTTAATTAATATTAATTTGTATAGGCTATAAAATAAAAATGTTATATGATTGTTAAAAAAAAAAAAAAAAAATGCTTTGAATATAGTAAAAATAACAATTTCGCTTTCCCTCAGAAACTATTCCTGCCTGTCAAACATTTAGTATAGAAGAGAATATACTTTATTGCCATAACATTAAGATACAATTTAAGAAGTTTAAGTACAGAAGACAATAGGCGGTCTTACCACTAAAAGCAATTTCTTCCAGACAACCTTAGGATGGATTAGAGAAAAATTGTGTAACATGGGGGGTTTTGCAATATAACTAGAATAAAAATAAATATAAATAAAATTATATATATATATATAAAATTTTGAAATGGCAAGTATAATAGACATAGAAATAAGACAAAAATATACATACATACATACATACATAACTTCACGCCAGTTCCCTTGCGGGGTAGGCACGAACAACAGAGCGCCATTTAGGCTTATTCTTACACACCTCACTTGCTTCTTTGACATTCATAACTCTTGTCATGCACGCTCGTCTGTTCTTAAGGCTCCTAACATCACCTTCTGCTAGTACACGATCAATTTGATCATGGAAAGTGTGTCGTGGCCTTCCACGACTTCTGCATCCATCCACTTTTGCATTGTATATCTGTTTATTCATTCTTTCATCATGCATTCTTTCTACATGTCCGAACCACCGGAGCATTCCTTTCCTTACCTTCACCCCGACACTCTCTTTCAGACCAACTGTCTTTCTTACTTCGGTATTACGAACGCGGTACGCAAGCGTCACTCCGCACAAAAATATACATATATTGATATATACATAAATAATAATCATATTAATAATGTATAGAATTACGTAAATATGGGACAGATGAAGATGTTATGATTGACTTTAGAGCCCGAGGTTATGAATGATCCTTCACACATTTGATGTTCGTCCCGTCGTTTAAAAATCAATTAAATTTAAAAGTCATTCAGAAATCAACGTTTTTTCTTTATTTATTCTGAGATGGTACGAAGTTTGCCGGGTCAGTCAGTATATATATATAGTGCAGAAGAAGTGTACAAAACTGACTACACAGTATAGGACTGGCTTGTGTGTGAAAAAAAAGGTTAAGTTACGGCGACTGGGAGTTCATCCACACTTCCTTGACACCTGGAAGTTATCCACTGTACGTGGCGCTCGCTCCTTTATGCCATACGTGAGCAAGCTGTGGAATGAGCTCCCTCCCGCGGTTTTCCCAGAGCGCTACAATATGGGGCTCTTTAAAAAGGGCGTAAACAGATTTTTAAAGTCTCAACGAGGTAGGCAACGCATCGGCTCCTTAGTGTTACAGATGTCCATGGGCGACAGTAGCCACTTTCCATCAAGTGGACCCGTCTCCCAGTTTGCCTATAAGCAAACATAAAAAAGTTATTGTTCTAAGTTTAAAGATAATATAGCTTTAATAGAACCAATTTTCATGTAGATTTTCTATAAGAAGAAATACTAGTAATTACACTCTCAATACTTTAATATATTGTTGTCATGGTTAGTATCATGTCGATCGTGGGTTAGATTTTTTAAATGACTATAAAACTCTACTACTAAAACCACACTTACCAACAATAACCAATGACGTACAAAGAATGTTGTAAAAAAGTGTGATTTTGATTAGAAATAAAAAAGTTTACTGTTTACATATCGACATGTGTCATTTCAAGATGTAAATTAGCAAATTTATAATCAATATATACGTAGTCTTTTCGGTCAGTTAAAATCTTTTTATGAGGCTCCTTTGAATGTTAAGGAGTATACTCATCAGTAACAAATATTGCTGAAATTAGCTTTAATTATTTTATTACGAAAAACATTTAAAAGTCCACTAGAAAATTAAAGTGGGCATATTTGGACTCTAGTAATTTTAAAAAGCTGATCATAGTAAAAGTACAAACACATGATTGATTTTAATATTTATTTTTTGTAAATTTGCTTCCTTTTCTAAAGAGATGGCTCTAATGCTGTCGTTACAAATTGTGTCAATATTACAGAATGCGAAAGTATTTTCTTATTAATAATATAATACAATCCCTGCTAACTAAACTGTTCATAAACACGACATCCTCGTCAGCCAGGTAATTGAAATACGTAAGCCTTCTCCAGATTTGCGCCATATATCCTGATCCTCTATTTTTTCATCCAATCTCTGCAGATGATGATTATGGTCTACGTCTAGCATAAAGATGATGTGTTTATATTAAATAAGCAAAACATTTACATCTCTCAAAATATTTTGATTGCAGATTTTCGTCAGTTATACAGTCTTTATACTTTATGTCCGCGCAAGAACGGAGTAAGAATACAATATCATGCGGCCGGGCGGCCTTGTCATAAGAGGCGACAAAAAAAACCCACAGCACCCCTGGTTTAGAGTACGCCACCATAACAACCTTGAGTTGTGTTCCGGCATTAGTGGCCAAGTTCCACTCTCCCTTTAGAGAGCGGCAGCACATTGGTAGCGCCTTTGGTGTTACCAATGTTTATAGGCGATGGTAACCGCTTTCCATCTAGTAGGGGCCGTCTTCCTGTCTGCAGAACTCATACAATAAATAAAATAAATAACTTCCTTACAAACGCTAAGCTAAAAAAAATTGGAAATAAGGAACTAGCTAACGGTCATAGTTTATATTTTTTTAATAAAATACTTACTTTTTTATGTTATACTAGCAGCCCGGCGCGCTCTGTCCCGCTCCCTTGGTATATAGTGCGATGTTATATAGTCTATAACACCCTGTTAACGTAGCTTTCAAACAGTAAAAGATTTTTTAAATTCGGTTTAGTAGATCCAGAGAACCTACAACCCTACAACGTCACAAACTCACAAACTTTACCTCTTTATAATATTAGTATATATATATATAAGTATATTACGTATTCCTGTTAGTTTAACGTTTGTTTAATATAATGTGCATTCGTACTCAACAACAAACATTTTTTTCTTTCTTTGTCCGTGTATCTAAACATACTTATAAAATTATCATCATTAATTAATGATTTATGGGCAGAAATACGGCATTAAACAATAAATAAAGTAATTTTATTACAATAAATGCAAAACTACAAGTATGTAATCAACTTTACGGTCTGCTAAACTATGTTGCTTTAGTAAGCTACCGTGGACATAGCAACAGAATAACACATGTTATTAATTAGCAATCCCGTTTTTATACCGTTTTAAGTGCCTATCAAGATTTAATTTAATTAGCTGTTTACTGATTCTACTTTATTGTTGAATTTATTAACTGGTAACACGTAAAGGTTTCCTATTGTTATTGAATGTCATATGTTACATCCGGCTTTGTTATCCTGTGACTAGAAAACTAGCTGTTAAAGGACAAATGAACGTTATGAAATGTAATAAAAGAGAATATTCAAAACCAGGGATTCCGAAAGCAATCGATATCGACCCCCTCGGGTCGAAATTACTTTCCTAGAGGTCGACATACACGAAAACTGATTTTGGGGGTCGACGAGGTTTATAAATCGACCCCTACTAATTAACACAAGTTCTTATTTGAAACTTTCAAGACACTGTATAAGTTATGTTACGTGTACCAACTTATTATAAAAATGGCTAATATTGTAGTAGGAAGTAGCAGTATTGTACTTGTAAAGCTAAAGTAAGTAAAAGTTTAAATTGGTTAGTACTTTGTATCAATACGAAAAAAACTACAGACAGGATTTCGAAAGTAATTTGGCTATGGGGATCTGAAGTATCAGTTCATTTTGGAAAAGGGATTCCTTGTTCAGAATAGTTTGGAAATCCCTGCGCTAACATTGCCGTGTATATAATCAGCATGAAGATATACTAACGATAGACGAAGATAACTAGGAATTTCTTTTTAGTGCACAATTAGTGGTGGGTATTTATTAGTATTCACCTGCAATAATGTTAAAAATATTTACCATTTTATGTAAAACAACGCCTTTATCGTATAGCTACGGTAGTGTACATACATACATATACATGCGTTATCTGTCAAATGTAATGTCATCAACAATTAAAAACAATATCAAGTCACAAATAATTCATCACTTACTGTCGTAAGAAGCGATTAAACCTGGCTGTGGGTTGTGAACAGCCAGGTAGTTTAGGATGGCTACCACCCCTGATCTAGAGTATGCCACCATAACAACCTTGACTTGTGTTCCGGTATTAGTGGCCAGGTGCCAGACCCCCTTAAGAGAGCAATAGCCCATTGGTAGCACCTTTGGTGTTGCAAATGTCCATGGGTGATGGTAACTGCTTTCCACCCGGTGCGCCATCTGTCTGTCTGCTGAATTCGTGCATTTAAAAAATACACCTATAGCCACATTTGCGTGGAACGGCCTATATCTGTAACATTATCCCAAATGAAGCCCCGCCATAAGAATTAATTTTCTTTTCATTTTCTTATGTGTGCCTAGTGACATAAATTAGTAATTAAAAATGAAAGAAAAATAAAGTATTGAATAAATCAAGCCTTTCATCATATGCTATTAATATGTTCCATATAGGTAGTTATTAAATTCTTGAATAATAACGATATTGATTGACTCAGATCAAAACGACAAACTAACGTAAAAAGTTAAATAAAAATCGCGCTTAATAACCGTTAAAACATAGTTTTAATAATATTTAACACTCAAAAAAACCTACAAAAATACAATCTGTGAATATTTAATACAACTCTTAAATGGTACAAATAACCATGAACTTGTTCCATTAAAACTTACAGCAATCAAGCAATTAGAGCCAAGTATCTGAACATTGCGTAAGCAAGTTGAAGTGCTTGGATAGGAGGGAGATGTACCTGCACCTCGCTGGGCATATCTTGATTGTTTTGCATATCGTGAGACCACTCCTGCGCAGTTGAAGGCAAATTAACGATCAAATAGAAATCGCCGCTACCTGACTTTAACTTCCGACGTATAAAACAAATGCCATATGCATAGATTACTAAAAAGTATAATTTTATATTAAATTAGAATCACCTGCAGATGTCGTTTGTAGGATAATTCAATTACTACTTAACTCATGGGAATACCCGGTCCATCAATCACAATTTCAAATGTATCACGTTTTCCTTTACTTTCGACGTCATCCTTCTTTGTAATACTGCATCGTCTTTTTTATTATATGATTTATTGTTAATTGCGACTACAGCATAAGTATCTGCTTATGACGAGGAAATATTAACATATTCAATACTTGTGTATATGAGAATTGAATGTCATTAACAATTTCCTGCACTAGAGTTTCGAGTGTCCATCTTTAGAGACGGTGCGCTATTGAATAAATATTGTTCAACAAGTTGCCAAGTGACATTTTGTTGCGCAGGCGCACCGCCTCCTCGCACGTCATCGCACGACGTCCACTAGAAACCTGAGGGATTTATTTTCAATGCGTTTATGCAAAATGTCACATTTAAAATTGTTATACATATGTATTCATCGATGGAACGATCGAGATTTCATTTTGATAAGCAACTCTGTTTTCGTACACTATCATTACAACGCATCATGTCGCTGATCAACAATTTGATTTACGACCACCAATGAAAATATGGATTGCAGCATGACAATATTAATCAGGAGTAATTTACTGTAATAGCTTAACTTAGCTGCCAATATCGATGATGGATGAATCTGCATGAATGAATAACGCAGCTATAAAAGGAACCAGTAATAATGTGCCGCCAGTGGACCAGGAATACTTCTAAAATTTCTATAAGGATAGCAATTCAGAGGAAAAGTTCAAGTAGCAATAAAGTTTTCACAAGCGATAAAAACTGGGTAGAGAGATTTAATGCTTCAAGTGAGTGGCGCCGTGCCGGCTTCGTGTGATACTCCATAGATTTATGACCAATGGAGTTATGACGGCTTACCCACCCACAACAATAATAAAATATTCTTTAAATCTGATAATTCTTGAGCATAATGACAGTCGTGAACAACAGTACGAGCACATGCTTCAATAATGGAGATCTGTTCAACCCATACATTTATTTACGTATAAAAATGCAGAACTCGTAAAAGTCGAAGTCTTACAGAATCTCGGAGTGCGTCTCGCAAAAGTTTATGAGTTAAAATGAAGACATAAAGGATAATGGCGCTTCGCAAAAGCAGTGTTAATTTCTTGACCATTAACATAGCCGTCTTAACAGAAGAGATTTGAGCTTCGCACAAGCATACAGATCCCCATTGTCGTAGTAATGTTATTCGTGTCATGGACGTGTTTCGGACTACGGACAGCAAACTAAGCGATTGTCACGTACATTGTAAATATCAAAGAAAACGATGGTAAAGACTTCCGACTATTTGTACAATGGCGCTTGTAGTTTGCTATTTTTCTTTGCGTTTTGAATAAACACGGCATACTACATGCTTCTTGACATAAGCGCTGCCTTGTTTTGATATTGACTGATGCCAAGTATGGCATTGGATTGTTCGTAGAGTTATTACCTTCTTACCATGGTCATTTAGAAACTAGCCTTTACGATTTCTTGATTAAAAAGCCTATTAATATATATATATATATATATATATATATATATATATATATATATATATATATATATATATATATATATATATATATATGTATGTATTATATATTATATTATATTTATATAATTACCATCTAATACTTATAAAAAAGTATATAATGTTTATTACCTACATAGAAAAATGATAAAAACTTATTTCTAAAATGTAAGAAATAAAATAAAATATTTTTACTATTGTAAATACATCTGAAGACGTGAACAATTCTTCTGGTTATATCGAACTTTCACAAATACATTTAGAGAGCAAAAGAAGCCTTCTTTGATCAATTGTATTTATGTCTCAATACCGCGCACAATACAAGTAATTTTATTGCCAATTCAAAAATATTTTCACCGATAACAAAGGACCAGTTTAAATGGCTTCGACAACGATAAACGCCGTCATTTTGCGACAAGAATAAAAATGATTTATTATCGAAGTAATGTTAATATTAACTTCTTAAATTCTCAAGTCATTGCCAATACTTGTGTATTGGATTTTTATGGAATCTTTAACTTATACCACCTTATCTGAAGTAATGCATTTAAATTTAAACATTAATTATGCGCACCGCATAGGAGTGGAACTCACTGCCGAAGTCTGTTTTTCCCGAAACCTACAACCTGGGTGTCTTCAAGTCTCGTTTGAATAGGTACCTTCTAGGTAAGCGTGATCGCTCTTAGACCATAGTAATAACAGCCCATAAATGTCCCACTGCTGGGCTCGGGCCTCCCACTATAGGGGAACGGACAGTATACCTGCCACGCTTGTCCAAGGCGGCTTGGCAGGTTTGACACATCGGTTATCTCGATGTGCAGGTTGCATCACGATGTTTTCCTTCACCGTTATTAGCACATGGTAATTGTAACAATATGCACATTAGATCAGAAAAGTGCCTAAGTGGTGCATGTGTTCTGACCAGGATCGAACCCGCGCCCTTTGTGTCTGAGACGCGTGCGCTAGCTATTACGCTACCATGACTTAGACAATATCTCCGCTCAAATCGAGCGAGATAATGGTCAAACACGAACTAATACGTGATAAAAAAAAAAACACTATTTTGCCTTTTTATTTTTTACTTTGCACATCAGTTTTTTCTTCAGTCCCGTATCCCACGAGAAGTCTCCTAAAATAGTCTTAGTTTTCCTAAAATAAAATCACTTAACGTATCAAATACAAATCTGCAAGTCTGTTACATGAAATTACAGACAAATTGATTTACATATAAGCTGAAGAACAAATAAAGATCTAAACAAAAACCTAAATAACGCATAAACTAACCTTTTATACGAAGTGGAAATGCTTTATTACGACTGCTCACGGGCAGACTTCGAGGAAACCTGGAATTTGCGTCTAAGGAAAAATACTTTTTATGATGCATGATCATTTTAAAGAAAGCACGCATATCAAATTTAATGATGACCTATACGTTCACCTTCATTTCTGTTATAAAAAGTAAACGAATACTCGAATTCCATGATGGTTCATCTTCAAGGCCGTGAAAAAAAACACTAAAAACATTACATTCAAACAAAATCACGTTGATGGGAATGTTACAATAAATGTCTAGCACTAGTTCGTACACTTATACAGGTTCAGAAATAGACCCTTTAGGTTTTATTATCAAGCTATGAAAAACTTCTCTTTTTATAAATTTTACTTACAGCAACAACCGAACAATTTCAATTAGTCACAGATTCAATTACAGATTGTTTCTCTTTCAATTACAACGAATCGCCTGTTTGAAAACTGAATTGGCAGGTTTTATTCATTAATAAATATTGCAGATCGTTTTTTTACGATATTCTTAAACGTTCAAACTCTTAACTGCTTTTCGATCAATCGCGCCACGAATTTGTTCGCAGAGCTTCTTCTAGTTAGTTAGAACGTTAGAGTAAAGAAACTTCTTACTATTTTAAGAAGCGAAAATTCCACATTAACTATTCCATTTTTGATTTTGTAGTTTTCCAAGTAAACTGGCCGATATAGATATTCACACAGACAAAATGGACGAGGATATTTTCTATTTTTACGGATGAGATAATAAAATAAAGATTACATTTTACTACATTTTTGTTAAAAAAAAATAACATTATTTAAAGTACTTTCCAGTCTTTGCAGTCGGCACGGTATGACTTTTCTTAATTATAAACAACAGTTAGAAATATTTATCAAATAATACAATAATGAGAGTACATCCTTTACTGAGCCTCTTAATCCACAAAAATTAATCTATAGTACGGCTTTAATAAAATAAAACAATCCATTGAAAACAAAACAAACAATGTTAATGAGCGTTGTCTGTCAAATCGTGACTATAGTTGGAGATGAGTCCGTCTGTCTGTTTGTATGAGACGGGAAGCATGATATTAGTTTCATAAGCATCTATAATGTTTAAGATTGATTTTAGTATTGATGCGCGCTTCCGCATTGTTCTAATCGTGTTATATCTATTTGTACATGTTGTTTTATTTTATACAAATATTTAGAGTTGCATCACTGATTACTTTGGACGGTTCGAAGACAATTTATCATTAGTATAGATCGATTGAATTTTAGTTAATTGTTTTTGTTGTCTCGACAATTAACATGATTGTAGTTCGAATTGGTTTCAGCATATTAAAAAGATTTATGACTGGGAAATTCTTTGACGAGTTAAGTGTAGAACATTACTCGTACTGTATTTTATAAGGAAAGAACTTGATATGTCCTTTTTTGTACTCTCCTCAGTCCTGCGAGACTGAGAAGATACTTCTCTCTCTCTCTCTCTCTCTTCTAGCCGTCGCATCGCTTTCGCACAAATATATCACAGAGTAAAAATCAAAACTACAAATGGGGAAACGCGTTACTATACCACAATATATCAAGCGAATGTATAGCAGCTCAAAGTCAAACCCACAATTCTCACCACGTCATCCTTACATGATTGCTCTATGAAATGCGTCCGTGAGCCTACTGGTTGTTTAGACTATGTGTATATTTATTTAGACTTGACATTTTCAACTATAATAAACAAAAACATTATTTATAATAAAATACTGTCTGATCGTCACGCATTGACTTTAACGAGCCATCACACAATAGCCCTCGGTTCATAATAAAAAATATTCAATCAAAGATCTCGATTCTATAAAGCGAGAAGTATTTACGTCGGACATAAATAACGTATTAATTACCGATAAAATTAACCAAAATGTAATGAAAATAAACATTCTTTTTATAATGAGCGCGTTTTATAGTTTCATATTGGACCGCGAATTATTTAAGGTGTTTTCACACGCAATGGTTTATAGGTTTAATAGTATACATTCTCACGGTATTTTAACTGACTTATACTATATTCATATTTGATTTAATTATATACTACATGGTCTTACTATAAAATCATCCTATAAAGGTCCCTCGGTTAAGCTCGAGCCTCCCTCTTTGAAAGGATTGATTGGTATACCCGCCACGCTTTTCCAAAGGAGATTGACTGGTTTGACACATAGATATATAGGTATTTATCCGTGCAGGAACGGAAAAAGAATACCAATTCCTGTGGCCGCACGGCCTGTCGTAAGATGAGATAAAACAATCCACATCTAGGTGGTAGAGCGTTTGCCTGACTGGATGGCTGCCACCCCTGATCTAGAGTATGTCGCCATAACAGGTCTCCTTAATCGCACGTGATAATTGTACCAATATGAACATTTGGTGAGATCCTCCGGTGAAGGTCTGAATCCAAGTGCCTGGAGACACAGGTGTGTTAATCAGTAAATTACCACAATCTTAAGGAATTTAGGACGAAGCATTAGTTTTTAAAACCGTGGTAAGTAATCAAAAATGTTAAACTACACAACGGTTGGCTACAAATGTAAAGGTAGACCAAAAAAGAGATGGATGGATAGTGTGAAGGATGATATGATGATTTGGGGTGTGATAGAAGATGTATGTCAGAATAGAGGAGTGTGGAGAGAAAAGACATATTGTGCCAACCCTAACTAATTAGGATATGGTGAAATAAAGGAGTAAATAATAAAAATTACACTTCAAGTGTTTAATACTTATATATTCTAACGTATTGACTTTTTAATAACTATTAATTTTGTTTTTTTGATAGATAACACCTTATTGCTAACCGAAATAAACTGACACAAGAATGTACCATTTATAAAATATAAGATGAAACAATATTCATTTTCAGAATTCAAGATCTTTATACTCTGGGCATCTAATTATTACATCAAACTAAAAATAGAAAAATCAAATGAAAACACCCTTAAAACTGATAGAAAACATACATATAGGTATAATTAATGTACCTACCAACTTATCGTACAGTGTTGAAATTTAATAAATCTATATATAAATATAAATATTAGCTTATCATAAAAAATGGAGCAGATGAGTCCTGGAGTGGAAACCGCGTCTCGGCAAATATATAAGAGACGCCATTCAGCCCGACCAACGAACCAATGATATACGTAAGGTGGCCGGTACAGGCTGGATGAAGTCAACGGGGGAGCACAGCTCCGGATCTTAAATTTTTTCGAGGGGGAAGGGGACAAAAACTATAAAATGCCGCCCCCGCTTGTCTATATCTTTACCTCAATCATCATCATAATTTCAGCCATCAGACGCCCACTGATGGACTAAGCCTCCCGGAAAGAACGCCACAATGACCCGTTTAGCGTTGCTCTTTCTGTGTTAAGCCTATTTTTTTACAAATATACATACGGGGACGTACAGGACATATATTTTAATTTGTTTCCAAATATAGCTACATCCCTATCGCCACGCATGCTGTCCGTCCCCAAATGTGAGCGAGTTTCACTTGCCCACTGCACCGGTCGTCGCGCAAGTAATGTGCTTGAAGTACTAGTAGCCAAAGTTGCGTTAATGATGATTTGCGTCCTAGTTGTCTGCGAAGTTTGAATTTGCCACCTTTTTTATTTTATTTTAGCAAAGGCGTACTTAATTGTACCGGCTTTACAAGATCTAAACCTTACAGCCACGCTTCTTTCTGGCAGAGGAATAAGCCATGAAATTTTTTTTTGGAGTAATTATACAATAAACAAATTTATGCAAAAAATTGTAAATGTACTTTATATTAATAAAACTTTATTTATTTATCTTTCGAATTAAAATCAGATAAGATGATATTGCAGAATGATAAAAATCTTTTAATTGAATAAAGATTCTTGAATACTGTATAAACGATTCCCTTTATCTTGCAATTACTGTTTTAATTGTGAACTCGGGAGATATAAAATAAGTATTTTATTATCATTAAAAGCGACACATTTGCTTGCCGACGACATGCCGATTACAAATTAACTACCAACCCTCGTGGTATTAAAATTGTAGTACATGCAATATTACTCGTAAAATTATTATGGACATGCAGTTTTTATTTATTTCTATAAACCACGTTGGCTCAATAGCAAAACCACTTGCATCTTATTCAATTGACGTAGATTTTAATTCTAGGCGAATATATGTGTAGCTTAGACATTTTTATTGACTGATTGACCGAATGATGTTGAACGAAAGCACTACGAGGAAACTTGTTTTTCAATGTAACGATATATGAAATCCGCTAATTCACCTTGGACAAGTATAGTGAGTATATTATACATTCTGGAAAGGAAAAATGCACCACTTTAAGACATTTACAAACTACTATTATTATGCAGTTTTTATCCCAAACATTGGAATAGTGAATCGAAGTTTATACGAGAGAATTAACTAATTATCATAAAATTTAGTGTGTATATATATATATATATATAGCCTAAAACCTGATTGAACATATAGTATGCTATTCACATCGATAATTGTACAGTTGATATGGGATATTCAACTGAAGCTTATGAAAATGAAGCCTTCACAAAATATATAGCAAATTTACTATATGTTTTCAGTACACTGTCTAAGTACAGGCGTGGTATGAAAAGGTTCGCCAGTTTTCAGTCAATTAACGTTCCGCAAACACATGTTACCTTTTCAAACTAAGTCACTGAACAGACTGTTCCACAAAAAAATATTTTAAACTGTTTGACAATGAAGTTTAAAATTACTAAGACCCAAGTTGTTTGATTTTCTAACTTGTCTAAGAACATTATTTAGAGATGTAAAACCTTTGTATTGGTTTTAATATTTATGATAAGTGTAGTGATTAATCCTCTGTTTCTTATTATTAATCTCAATGTTTGTCATTGTCAAGATTACTATTTTCTTTTTTCACGTTTCTATATGTTATAAACGTAACATTTATTAAAATTTAGCAGTAATGTATCTTGTACTCTGCAAGCAAAAGTCCACTTTAAAGAGACGAACCTTTTCATACCGCGACTGTACAGCGCCAGATAGGCGAAGAATCTCTTCTTTCAGGTTGCAGGGAAAAGTCTATAAGCGATCAGGCCGTCATCTGTTTTGCCGTGAAAACGTTGTAAACGTGCATTTGTTAAATTATTTATTTTGGTGCGAAACAAACTATTGTATGTCTATAAATAAGTTAATAAGTATATCTAATATATTAATTAATAATACGAACTGACTTACACTTTAAACTTAAAAATCCACGTGTCATTAAGGGAAGTTCTTAATTGCTTAATTACTGAGAATGCCTTTCAAAAGATACATATGGAAATACACTACCCTATACGGCTTTATAACATCATTGAACTGCGGACATACAACTTGCTAATTGGTTACTAGTTTTACAGGTTAAATAAGATGCAAATATATACACATTTTTCTATATGTATCTCTTTTAAAAGCATCCTATATGGCGCTCAGGTCCTTTCCGAATGTAGCATATTATTGTATATCACCTTCAAAGTTTCACTGCTTTACTCCACATTCTCCTCACACACGTCCACAATCATTCAGGATGGTATACCCACCAGCGTATCTATACGTCCGATCCGTCTAAGATGGAATGTCGGATTTGATACATCAGTTTTCTCGATGTGATAATATGAATAATAGGTCCGAAATATTTCCTAATGGACGGTTTCTATATCTTACTATTCATTCGCTTGCCTTAAGATTTGTACAAATTTTTCTTTGTTGTAAGCTAACGTCGTATTAACCACTAGGGGGCCATCCATAAATTACATACACGTTAAGGGGTTGACGAAGTGTGACATTGTGTGACAAACGGTGGCAGTGGTCCTAAATTTCGATATATCGCATTTCAAACTCTAATATACTTAAGATTCAAACACGAAATTTGAACTATTAACGAAAAACTTCGAAATATTTCCAAGTCTTATGTGTATGAGTAGTGTTCAAATTATTAAAAAATAATTTAAATGGCACTAAATCTGATTACAGAACTGCTGTTTTATTTTAATAATTTCTTGATGTAAAATTGCAAAATATGTGATGTCATGTGACCAGGTGTGACAAGGACGGGGGAGGGGTCAAAAAATCATGAAATTCGTGTGACGTCATTTGTGGATTGCCCCTAGTAAGCCAAATGAAAAGTTAATAAGATACAGGAACTAGCCATAAGTGATATATGCTTACCAACCATTATTGGGATACATGTATCAAAATGAAAATGAAACACAGTTGTTCTAACCACTACTTTACCAGGGCTTAATTACATGAACAAGGGAAACTAAATGTGCAATAGGCAATACTTGAATAAAATCATCATAAAAATTGGAGATTTTTACTACAGCTGTATCTATTCTTTCAATTTAAACATTTCTAAGGTCTATCAGTGAAACCTGTAACATAAATAACATATATGTATATAGTAAGTCTGAGGCATAAGTAAACATTTAAATTTTACAGGACACGTTTATTGTGGCCATTGATTCTGATAATTATTTAAATAGACTTGTGACACGCAAGTGCATGTCTTATTCGTATTACTGGGCTTAATGTAGGGCTTCAAAGGGAAATGCAAGATTGTTTTCAAATAAGGATTCAATAGCTTAGTCACCCTTTACAAGTGGGGTGTTGTATTGGTTTTCTTTAATGCTTTTGATTAAGGGTTTATTGATGGAGATTGACGAAAGTAATACATGACAGCGTCATTGGCCACCCAACTTTTGAAATGCTACTGTTATACTTTACATATATCCACTACTTGTAAATATTTCTTTATCCCTATTGAGAGAAAATAAATTTGCCTATATTTGACAGGCTTTTTACGGCATTTTAAAAGGACTTACCAATCAAGATGGAGATTAGGCGAAAATATGTTATCTCATCATTGTAATTTCAGACTTAATGTATGAAATCACATAGCCTGTTGTCCTTAGTAAGACAAAACAAAGCGTCCCGTATACCTTTCTTCTTCTCCGTTTGATATATAAAATATACCCATTCCTTGTTGATAAATCAATGTGTTGTTTTAAACTAGTGAGGGTTTAATTGGTCTTACTTTAAAAATAAATGTTATGGATGTTTTTTTTTAATTTAGTATAAAAATTAAAAGCAAATTACGATTAAAAACCACTTTTCAAGCCACAACATGTTGCGAAGCAGTAGTAAATCAGATTAGGCTCCCATAGTGTAAATAATATAAACAAAAACTCATATCAAATAAGTTAAATTAACAAATTGGGGGGTAGGCTAAATATTAATTTTACCGTTACTCAATGACATTTGTCATCTTTGCCGTCCGTAATCACGACTACTGAAAAGAAGTCGAAGTAAAAATCAAATAAAATACCGCGCTTAAAAACCGTTAAAACATAGTTTTAAGTTAATTATAAGAACCATTTGTTAGTGTTATCTTGTGATTCGTTTTTTGTTTCACTTACACTCATGTGTACCTTTGAATAAATGTTCTTTACGCACATCTTCTAATTTAATATGTGTACCACCACCACCATTTCTAATCTAATCTATTCCTTTCACAACTCGTCTCATGGACTCTTCAGCAATAATACCATTATTCATGATTAGAATAATACTAGCTTGTAAGTTTTATATAATGGTGTGCAGTAAGTAGTTATCTATTTATCTTCGATTTGGTGATACCGGATCATAATATTTTAAACGATCAAGTTATTAAGTATAAAAAGTCGAATGACCTTAGCTTGCCAACAAAATCGATAAAGATCGGCTTGAACTTGAAGTGGTTACGTAAAGCCTAAGAGATTCTTACGCCGATATAAGTCTAGCTCAGATTTGAAATCAAGATAAAACGGAAACTTGAGCCCGGAAAACGGGTCACGGTTTTATGAAATACGCAGAGATTCATAGATTAAAAGAGACAGAGAGATAACGCTTTATTGTACACCATTACAAAAAATACAGAAAAACTTATAGCCTAAAAATATTCTAAATGTGCACAATGGGCGATCTTATCGCTAGGAAGTGATCTCTTCCAGACAATCCGTGGCAGAGATAAAACAGATTCAATTTGTCAAAGGTAGTATACATACATATAATACGATATGCAGTTACTTACACTATATTTTATTCAATAATAAACATGTATGTATGTTAAATATTATATAGGTAAGAATTATACTTAATAGACACATATAAATACACCTATTATTATTATATACCTAAATATATACATACACATAAATATAAGAAAATAGCAAACATCACCATGTTGCAAGTAGTGCATTTTCGACATGTTTATAAATATTGTTAGGGATTTAGCTTGTCTAACAGTAACAGGCAGCGCACTCCAGAGTCGAATAGTCTGTACAGTGAAATAATTATTGAAAAAGATTAATAATGTTTGGGAGTATTTAGTCTAAGATTAGTAGAAGGTCGTAAATTGTGAGAAGGAGAAATGAATTCAAAGCGTTCTTTGAGATAACACGATTGTGAGGATAAACAACATACTGTAAAGGAGTGAAATAATATGAGTGAAAATGAACAGTGAAAATGAATTACCAACCATTTTAGTCAAGATTCATATTAATTTTTACATACCAAAGATCAAGAAATGTTTTAATATACCTATAAAAAATGTTTTCTCTACAAGATTTATTATTCATTTTTTTATAAATATCTTTTCATATTTACGAGACTGAGCCCTTACTCTCAAACGCCTATCGTCGTTCCTATTTGCCCGATCAACCCTAAAGAGTCAAGCAAATTTTAGATAGAAGAAAGAAAAAACAAATATTTCTTTAAAATTACAATTATGTAGCCATATAACACAAAAATAAATGGAACATACAATCCAAAATGCACTTAAATATAAAAAAGGGGCAAAAACAGTTCTAAAACGAAAAAGACGTTTGAGAGTAAGTCCTCTGTTACAGTTTGCTGATTTCTACTGGTTACTTACAGTACTGTTTTTATCATTTTTTTTATCGATGTACAAAAAAATTTACATGATTGAACTACTTTAATGAAATTTCTAGTAATTAAACGGGCAAATTGTGTTAAATTTTCTTGTATTTTTGTTTTTCATATTTTGACCCTGTAAATTATAAAAGGCGTAAATTCCAAATCCACTGCGAACAATGTCATTGGTATAACTAGTTTATAAATATATAACAATCATACCTCGAGCATTACTAGTTATTACCTGTCAACATATCACTTTAACAACACCGCCAAGTATTTGAATAATTCCTCAACATTTAAAGCACTATACTCCAAAATTAATACTTGATTAACGATATTTCAAACCGACATTTAAATCATACAATAAGCGACAAGTAAATCATGTACAACCACCTTACATAGTAATTATATAGTCATTAATTTAAATTAACAAAGCTACGGACGATTTTACGGTAATAAATATCGGTAACTATAACATGTAGTACTACTACATCGCTCATACTGGTTGCTATAAGAGCAAGTGGTAAACAGGTGTAATTATGAACTTACAAATTGAATATCTGCTATTTTTATATACGAGTCTAAAATTTTTATACTCGAACAATAATAGTTGTCTAAACTTAGTTAACGAAGCCACATGTGTTAAATTATTATTTCATTTATTCATTGTAAAATATTGCAGACTTTAAGGTATGTATTTTTTTTTCATAAATTGTGGTAAAAATAACAAATTATATATAATGTTTTCTTATTGATTGCTATAATACAGACCCAGTCATGTGCAACATCCATCGCCATAAAATCTAAGTAAGTTCTGACGTCAAAGTTGTAAATAACTATATAATGATTCCTAGAAACAAGTTTATAAATTATTATTTTCATTTTGCCCCTATAAAAAAAGAAAAATAAATTTGCTTTACATTTTGATTTCATTTTAAAATAAGGACAAAATAATTATCATGTTTGTTTTCTTTATTTACAAGTTATATTTATTTATTTTTCTAATAGCAACTCATTGCCTACATACCTACTAATACACAAATGTGAAAAATAGTTCGGTTGCTTGTTCCTTTCTAACGAAAAACTTTCATCGAGGCATGTGATAGATATCTCGGGTCAGAGATCTGAAGTATACGCAAGTAAAGCCGCATGGCAAACCCTAGATTATTTGATAAATAAAATATTTTTGGTTAAAATTTCCAACGTGTCAACTACACATCAGCACTTAACAAGCTTAACATTAATTCTGTAATCGATATTTTAAAGCTATACCTTCAATATGAAAAATTCTTATTGAGATTCCAATATTTTTACTAACTATATTTACAACAGGCTCTGTCGAAACATCGAAACAGTATTACGAAGTAGAGTTTATGAAAGTGTCAGAACAACACGTAATAGGGTATATAGTGCAGGCTATTAATTTAATGGATGTAAAGTAATTGAAGTTAGGTGTGATATGTTTAATTTAATTAAGATTAAACCAGGAAGAGCTTTACTCGTATGTTGAGTTATTGGTAAACGGTTTACAACTGTGAACTGCACCATGTACTGATATCATCTAGGA
This sequence comes from Dendrolimus kikuchii, assembly GCA_019925095.2. Taxonomy (NCBI): domain Eukaryota; kingdom Metazoa; phylum Arthropoda; class Insecta; order Lepidoptera; family Lasiocampidae; genus Dendrolimus; species Dendrolimus kikuchii. The sequence continues at coordinate 15,271,722 of CM034388.1, read as the reverse complement.
GAAAGTTGTGTTTGTTTATGTATGTTAGCTTTTATACTAATATAGGGAGAAAGAAAAGTTTGACTATTAAGGCTCGATTTACAGTTTCATACTAATAGTGTGAATCTAGTATCAAGAGTAAGTAACTAATAGTGAATCTAGTATCAACAAATACACCTGAAATCAAGAAAACTGTTGTTGGTTTGAATCACGTCAGAAAACAATTAGGCTCAATACACACTATGATGCCGTTCACGGTTCAATCTCGCTCCGGTCTCGATACGTCCCAGTCCGGTCAAATATTCTTAAACAAGAAAGAATCAGAGAATGTTCACTATGGTATCACTTTTGTCCCGATCCGATATCGCGTCGGTACCGGTTCCTTTTGAACCGTGAACAGTATGACAGTGTGTATCGAGCCTAATCCGTTTAGGACGTGATTCAAACTGACAACAGTCATTTTGATTTGAGCCTTATTTCTTGACACTAATTAGTTGTAGTAGAAGTGCACTGGAAACAATTTCTAAGTGTTAGGATTTATATCTTAGTTTTTCTTACAAGATAAATTCTTGAACAACATTTGAGTGCTATATATGGCAACGCTGCTTCGTCGGCTGAATTCCTCAAATAGACAATACTTACAAATCCTCAAAATATACATTTGTGCCGGTTGGAGTTGAGACAGTAAGACCGTGGAGTCCATATGCAATGAATTTTAACAAAAAAAAAGGGTTTTTTTTTAATACCACCCATGCCAAAAAGCTTCATTATACTCCGCACAACGTATTAGCATTACCATCTAACGTGAAAAAGCAGCCAGCCTTCTGGGCATGCTTCCCTCTGGCAGCGATATTGTACATCGCCCGTGATCTAGATGTACCCCGTGTAAAGAAATTTGTAGCGATGTCGGCACGTCGAATGTTTGACCGCGATGATAACGGCCGCCATACACACACACCCACGGGATCGCACTATCGATCGGAACTACAAAGACCCTTGCCAATCGACACTCCGCGACCTCGTAGAGCCAGATTGGGATGATACAAAGAGGATGCAAAGAACTAAAGCCACAGAGACGCCAATAGAAGCCACAAAAGGCCAACAAAAGCCCGCGAAGGCCACCGGAAGCTGAAGATAGGCAAATGAGAGCCGCTGTGACCCTACAGACATCGATGTAGGTCCAGCCTCACACTCCCGCTACTTTCGGGCTGTAGCCCGAGACGTGGAAGCCGGGATAAAGAACTTTTGCTCGAAACCTCAACCTGCCTCAATCTATCCAGAGAAGACCAGAAGACACTTGTATGATATTGTACATAATCTTTATTTAGCTTATAGTTTTATTTTTAGTTTAATTTAATTTAAAATATCTTGTTTATTAATTGCAAAGCAAAATTTATACGGTTAATTTAATACATTGTTTACTTAAATATCCAATTTTAAATGTTCCTTAAGTTAACTGAGACATTTAAACATAATTAAATATTGAATTTAATTCCAAAAATCGTATGTGTCATGTATGAAAAGCCTATATTATAAGAAAACAATGTATATACATTGTTATTCTATAATATAAGCTTTTGATAAGGAAAGAACATATGTTTCAGTTAGTAATATTATAATTTAGACGTTCATATTAAAAAGTTATTGATATTCTAATAGTAAATGTTCTGATAGTTCGAGCTCCATCAGATTTTCTGGTGCTCCGGTATCATAAACATACTCCACTTGTCATAACAATCAATAACACTTTTCATATTGTTATTAAAACCATTGTACGCGGAAATCTAAATCCTCAGCTATCTCAACTGAGAAATCTAAACCACGACATGGAGGTGTGAAAGACTTCTTGGTTCGCATCGAATAAATTCTAATTAAGTCGAACACTGGCTACGGTGACCACGTTCGCTACTAGAATAATAATTGACATACACTTGATGAATCGCTGTAGCCACCTTGTTATAACCAGCACCCATCTGTCTTCATGCCGCGTGGTGCGGACGCAACGGCAATTGGGTATAATTCGATGTTAAAACCACCAGTGATATATCGAATTGGATATTTTTAATTTGAATTAAGAATAAGTTCTGGTTGCTTCCAGCATATGTTAGGTTTTGACACCGGACGTTTAATTGTAGTTTTATACCTTTTAACCGGATCGTTGAATTACGCCTGCGAAGCAATAAAAAAATTAATACGAAGACTAAAAGTATGTCAGTACATCTGAGTACCTGTCGTGAGTGTCTGTCGTAATTATTTAAATGAAACTAATCGATGTGACTTTCTAATAAAACAAAAAAAGAATAGTTCTGAGAAATAATCCTTTAGTAGTAACGTTATTTTAATGCCACAACACTAGAAAACGCCTACAGTCGTATAAATGTAAATAAAAATTCATCGATTACAATATGAAGATAAACGCATTTGATACATGGCGATGTACTCGAATAAAAATAACTTCACTCCTACTTTAGATCACAATCGTAAATATAGAAATATGAAATTAATTAATTCCAGGATTAAGCTACTACATGCCGAATAAATTATCAACAAATTCCTCATTAAAATGGTTACATGAAAAATATCTGGTAAACCGTTACTTGTGTATTAAACATTATTGAACACGGAAAGGTTACAGCTGCGTGAGATGTTGAAAAAATATGTGTATTCCATAATTAAATTAGCATCTTCGAAACTCAAAAATGGGAAAGAACAGAAGGGGCGTCCTACCGGCCGCTGTAGGGCGCCGTTCTCACGACACATACCATCGCGTTTTATACCCATCAAATCGACCGATAATTGAAATGAGTTCCTTGTAAAAAGCAGAAAAACGATTATCCCTATACCTTTTAAGACGTCCGAGATACACAAATGGACTTTGTATTAGAATTTATGTCACTTAAAAGAGATGATATAAAAAAGCGCCGACGGCTTTACACGCAATAAAAATATGGGAACGACGAGAATGTCTTCCCGGTTGTCAATCGTTGGGTTTAATAATCGTAAAATGTTTTTTGATCTACACGCGTTGTAAGGTCGTGCTTAAGGACATGCGTCTAATACCCCGATACCGACAGGTAAGTAATTGAATGCCTTAGTTTTGTGTCTGATACCAAACACACGGAACAGTCACGTACGCCCGTGTTTAATTTATTAGTACGAATTTTCCTATAAGGTCACATAAACAGCGATAACATTGAACAACTGAGGTAATGCTACCTACAAAATATTAATTAAAGGAATTTTTTATTGTTCATATAAGTTTTAAGTACATAAATGTAAATTTATATTGATTTTAATATATGCACTTGAAAGTGTATTATTGTTCCTTTTTCGGAGTCTTAGCAGTCAACGGCGTCAATTTACTAGTAAGGCACTTGGTAAATTCAGGATTTTATCTTTTTTCCAACTATATACATTAATTATTTAAGAAATTGTCAAACATCTAAGCTAGCGAAAAAGTCGCTAAATTGTTGACTATGTTAGTTGGATACAAATTGTAGGAGAAGAATCGTCCCCGTTGTGTTCAAAGTTTTCCTACTTTTTCTTCTTCACTTCGCGCAGTCTTCAGTATCCCTTGTATTGAGACCATTGTCTTCTTAATAGATTGAGTTTGATTAATACATTTTTGAAGTGCAACTTCTTTAGAATCGTTGTGATTTGAAACTCGATGAAATGAAATCTATAGGACTAAGCCTGCGAGAGAATGACATACGAATTTTACATTGTGCAGCACAGATTAGAGAGTCAATAAGACCGATGACTAAACATAAGTCCAATTTAGACCGAAATAAACCTGATAATAATATTTTTTAGACTGAAACAGTAAAAATTATAAGTGATACTTAAAAAGTTTTTTTTATGTTTGAGTGTTGTTTTCTTGTTTGGCTATGGCTCAAACGGTTTCAACATTGATTTCACCCATGTGTTAGAAAAATTTCTGACTGAATTACTTCAAAAAACACACAACATCTAGAACAATAACACAACGTCAAAAAGCAAACACAGCCTTTCGTGCTATCAGGTAATTGTCAGTTTTAGTAGTTCTAGCTTTCACGATAAGAACCGTTTACCATTTTGGTTGATATGTAGTAAGGAAGATGAAGATATTGATCCGAAAATAGCTAGACAGGTACTAGGACTGATATGTAAATTAGGTTTTAAAATGTATATGATGCACTTAATATTACTTTTTTAATAGATGCAACGAACTATCATTTATAGAAAGAAATCCCACAGATATCTAATTTATTAAAATAAAATTAAAGACACGCTGTGACTGTTACAACTCGACCCATCATTATGTTGATATCGATTTTAAGGTTTTAAGTGGCATTTATATACTCTGTTTATCTAAAAAAAAGATTTAGTCACTCTCAATGAGTTTAAGTTTAACGATCAATCGAGTAAACTAAGAAGCAATAAAAATCATTTCTAACATACCAAGTGGTGATAAACTATACGTAATAATTATTGTATTACTCGGACCGCTTTCACTAAGTAAAACGGTGGTTTTACTAAACACCCGAAATGATTGTAATTAACTTTAATTATCTACGGTCTTTTTTCTAAAAATATTTTTCTCGTTTCTAACAATTTTCTGACAGTTAATAACGTGTTGCTTTAATCGGAAGATAATTTATATATAGAATCCTCAACGCCCAATGCGATAAAAACGGGCGTTTAAATTAATATGCATAAACGGAGCGGTTTTTATATTAGAGCGGATGCGCGGGCACACCACTCAATCGATCAATGCTTTTTATTGGACCTACTATTGTGTAGAGTTTTATCAATAAAAATGTAAACATACAACACGTGAACAAAAAATACAAAAGGACAAGAGATCTTGAAATCAGTTTATTGATATATTGGATTGGGAATGAAAACATTTGTTCGTTTTGGATCAACACAAATCGGTGAACTCTGGTTTTTATATTTTACTTATGAAAACACATATATAAGGTGACTTGTACTTTAAAGAGTAAAGTAAAAAATCTGAAGCTAATTTGAAATAAAAATCATAAGAACAAATTTAAATACGTATATTTCAAGAAAACAATAAATGCTTCCTTGAAGTTCGTGCGCTTATACATTATTGCATAGTACATATTAAATTTAATAAGTCTAATGAGGTGGTATATACATAGCTAGAAAGAGAAGTGTCAAGCTCTTATTCGGCTGCTATTCAGACTCACCTGATATATTTTTTTTAAGACTTCACATTGTTAAGTATAATAAAAGTGAATATAAAAATGAATTAGCGACGCTAATTTCTCGTTAAACGCATTTTAGTTTTGCGTGTACTGTATTTTAAATAAAAAGGTATTTAATTCAAAATGGAAAAGTAACTTTTTTTGCCGTTTACTGTTCAGACAATCAAGAATATACATTACTTTGGCTTATAATATAGTGTTTGTTCCACTTCTCAGGTGGTCTGGTGTTTACTTCGGACCATGGTATAGTATGGCTGATCCAAAGTTTAAGTAACTAGAATTAATATTATCTTTATACTTTTTAGAGGCTATAGATATAATATAAAACATAATGTTTAGTTAGATCCAATGTCCTTAATTTATTAAACATGGTCTAAACTGTTACAAGAATTTCTAACTGTCTGCGATATTTATAACCGAAACTTTAAAAAACCTTATAATTAAGAACTTTAACACTGAATATATTTCACGATTAATCGAAACATGGCTTTGATGGCCACCGGTAATAAGACATCAGCGGCTTATGGTACAAAAATTCAGCCTCCGAGTTAATAATATAATACATATTTATTAAAAACACTTGCGTCATGTAACAAAGGGTAGTCGCATTTGGATCAAGTTAAAAAACTAAAGCGGTATTTGATATCAAGTTAAGTTCCTTACATTTACAACCACAACTAGTAAATAAAAATTACTCCAATATTACACCTATTTAAGTATTATATAAATATTTTTTATACGTATTTTACAAACATTAAATATGTATTTAAAGAATTTGATATAGATTAAAGTTTATTTCTCAGAAGAATTGAATAAATATATATAATATCTTGGGGACAATTAAATAAGGTTTTTATATTCAATATCGAAAATGGGATAGAATCTAAATCTATATATTAATACGTGAAGCAAAAACTTTGCTCCCTTTTTACGAGAGTATGAAATTTAGCACACTTACTTTTTATAGAGAAGAAGCGACGAATGCTAATATTTTTTTAAAAATATGCATAAAAAATACATTAAATCGATAAAAATATATTACACACACTACCATGTATTTGTCACACACATGCATATATACTCTTTTGTTTATTGTTCAAGTCAAATTAACAGTGGCCTTGGCGAAAACTGTGATTATAGAAGTATAGTCTTTGACATTACTTATTATGGTCGAATTTCGAGCATGGGCGACCACTAGTATATATAATTGCAATGTGCTAGGTTATAGTGTCAATCAATATTGAGACTTCGTGTTGCGATTATTATACTATTTATCGCAACTTGAAAAAATGTATAGGCACAAAATAATACTAAACAAACGAATAAATAAACTTTTCACATGCATGTGATGAATGCAACGAAATAAGGCAAGTGATAGTGCTTTAAAATATAGCAATGTTAAAATTTAAATATACACAAAAATGTATAATATGTTTCTCAAACGCCTCTCTGTAGTCAAATGGACCAGAGTTTGAAACGCTAAACCCACAATTACGCATATTGGCCGATCAGATCAAAAACACCGACACGGCACGGCTATTATCACGCGCACACCGAATTAAAATGAAATACATTTTGCTATAAATATAATTTATTATCCAATATGCTTACATTCATATACATTACATTCACATTTGAACTGTGGCACAGAAACCTCATGGGTTTATTCGTGCCGCAGGGAGTCGTGTACACTATATTTTTATTTTAATAAATAGGAGCAGAGGCGCGTAGGGGTTATCATCATTCTAGTGTTTAGTTCCGATTTGATAATAAAGCGGAGGGGTATCATCATTCTAGTATATGGTTCTCATTTAAGTCCCAGGACTGCACATGATGGTCCGCTTTGGGAATCAGTATATAATCTTTTAAGATTATACTTGATTAATTTATGGTTATTTTCGTACTTGGTTTGCAGGTCCTCTGGGAGATCATTTATAATATTTGGTATCATATATTCCTCGCGCCTTGTCCCATACACATTATTATATTTAGGTATAATATATTTACATGTGTCAGATCTCGGTCGCATGTAATTAGGTCTAGTCTTCTGTACTAAGACTTCTGGTTTGTTACATTCAGTTAGTACTGAAAATTTAACCTTGTCAAAGATGCTCATAACTTTACAATATTTAAAAAGTTCTTTATAATTATCTTTATGTTTTGTTTTAATATTCTTAGGTACTATTGTTTTTAATAAACGTAACTGCAGTTTGTAAATATCCATTAGATATGTTTTATATGTTCTACCATAACTACTTAGACCGTAATTAACAACCGAATCTGCTAGGGCTAAGTAAAGAACGCGTAATATTTTATAGGGTAATTTGTATTTTAGTATAGTCATCTTACTTAATACTGATCTCAATTTATTGCAAACATGATCTACATGTGCGCCCCAGCAGAATCGGCTGTCAATTACGAGTCCTATATATGTATGCTCACTAACAACATCTAAGGTAGTAAGTGTTATTGGTCAAGAGTGTTAGAACACCTGTATTGCTTTGCAATGAGTTCGATTCCAATCATGGTTTGAGTGCATGCATTATTTAGTTAACTTTCCTGACCGACCCAGTATCCAAATTTTATCAATTACCATGTACTGACGATGAAAGAAAAATTCATTGTGTAACCTGCTTACCGATAAGAAAAACCCACCAACCCGCCTTGAACATGTTTGGCTGGTATTCATCTGCTACCAAGTCCTTTAAAATGTAAAGGGACAATCTCAGCAATGGGATACATCTATAAATGTATTTAAATTTATTTATGTTGTTACGAGCCGCGAGACTCGAATTAAAATGCCGTTAGAATTACTATAGAGTTTATTAGAACTATACAAACACGTATAACACAGGGACAAATATAACCGAACACAACAAGTCCAAACGTAAGGCGGAAGGTTTCAATAAAACGCGCAAAGTCCGTCACATATTAGATTCCCGATTATAGTACACACGTCTCGCTTCAGCTGGTGGTTCTCGCTCGAATGCCTGCTCCCTCAGTCAGGCCATTACTTTATACTGCACAGATGCAATATGTCCGCCCGGCCGCGTGGACCGAATTTCCTAGAATTAGCTTGTACTTTAAATCCGTAACACCTGGCTAATGCTTACAATAGAACAATAGGCCGTATGCCAATAAGTAAGCAAAAGACCATAAAATAATTTAAATGTTATTAGTTCAAATGCCGACGGGTAATAAATGTGCTTTGTTTCAGATATGCAGGTGGATTTTATGTTTGTCGGGACCCAAGTTTTAACAATATTATGCTGTTAACATAATTAATTAAATCCAATGTTTAATCAACATTTAAAATACATACAGAAGTTAGTTATTGTAACGATAGAACCAGTAAGACAGATCTATATAAAACTACTTACATATTTTTTTTATTGCAGGAGTTCAGCAGACAGGCAGACGGCCCACTTGATGGAAAGCGGTTACCATCACCTATGGACATTTGTAACACCAAATGTGCTATAAAGGCGCCGCTGCTCTCTTAAGGGAGACTAGAACCTGACCACTAATGCCGGAACACAACTCAAGGTTGTTATGGCGATATACTTTAGAGCAGGGGTGGTAGCCATCCAGTCGGGCAAATGCCCTACCTACACCTACCTGGCAAAATAATTTATATACAAAGTTTAAAAATTCTGTGACAATCAAAGTCAAAATCTAAAAAAATTGACTTTGTGTATGTCTGACCAATCCCAATGAAGCCTTCTATAGTCGTAAATGATTATAGCATAATATATATCAGCACAAATAGTCACAATATTTCTCACTTTTAATAACATTGGGAAGATGAAAGTCAGAAAAACTGTAAAACCAATGCAACAACAATGTAATCAATACAACAATCTCAATACTTCCTTCCGTTGCTACAGCATCCTTTATTAAATCTGATAACTCATAATACGCCACCCTCGGTTTTCCCTCTTCAGTGAATAAAGTGCACCTGACCTAACAGCTCAGTATGAACCCTCTAAGCCAATATTACAAACAGAAAGAGCTGCGGAAGTTCGTTTCGTATAAAATATAAGAAGCATTATCACATTTATGTGCATTCGAAGACGAAACTCAGCTTGGTTGCGTTTTGTATTATATCTAGGTACTTAAGGACAGCTGCAACTATTTTCATGAAAACTATGTATAGTTTTCGTGAAAATGACCCAAGTCAGTGATTAGAATCAAGTGTCGTCGATTGTGTATTTAAATGTCGATTTGTATATAAACAGGCAGAGGGACGACCTAACAGTAATATAGATTACCGTCGCCCATGATGTCTCCACTACATGAGCCGATACGTCGCCTACCTCATTGAAAATATATAAATATTACTAGGATATGCCCGCGACTTCGTTCATGCTTGACAAACAGTCAAGAAATCTAATTAAAAACAATCTAATTAAATAGAATACAAAACCGAATTCACACTAAAAACCAAAAAAAATACTTCTCCGTGCTAAGTAAAATATAAAAGAATAACTAGAAAATTACAAAATATAGTAATTTTTATGTTTTACTTGACACCGACTTCGAGATGTTGTAGACAGAAGTCTGTTAAATATTTATTTTTTGTGGTTTAAGTGTGAAGTCGGTTTTGTTTTGTAAAAAAAAATATGTTATACCCTTTAGTTGCGCAAATACTTCAATAGATTTAGAACTAATATATTAAACACCTAAAGAAATTGTACAACTGGCACGCGTATACAAATTTGCCATCTCACTCTTCGGTGTATATGCTCTTCAACAAGGGTAGCTTTCCACTTCCTTGCGATCCACAAAACGGATCCTGACTTGGTGACTATGTGACCATCTCGGGGATTAAAAAAACAATTTGAAAATCGGCCCACAATTGACGGAGAAATCGCGGAACTTAAATGCCTGTAGAAAGTGTAATACTAGCACGAGTATACAATCTTTTTTTTTAGAAAAATATAAGCTCTCGGTGTTTTTTTGATAAAGGTTCCTCTCGATTTCTCTCGGATCCACTCATCAGATCCGGACTTGGTGACCAAAGAATCGCCTCGGGAGCATACACATTTGTAAATAAAGAAAGAAATTTCAAAATCAATCTTCAATTTACTGAGAAATCGCGTAACATACGTATAAAATATTAAGCGCCTGTAGAAAATATACAACTCACGTATACAAGCTTTTTTCCAAGAATTTAGGCCCACAGCGGTTTTTATAAGTAATAGTTACTCTCGATTTCTCTAGAATCCACTCACCAGATCTTGACTTGGTGACCATGGCAGCACCTCGGGAGTACAAACTTAACGAGTAAAGTAAAAAAATTTAAAATCTCTTTAGAATTGACGGAGATGTCATGTTACGAAGAAATCTGTTATCGATTTTCGTATGTTTCTTTAATTTCTTAGAATCCACTCATCAAATCCTGACATGGTGACAATGCACCAATTCGGGAGTATAACCTTTCGACCAAAAGAAAATTTTAGAAAATCGGTCCACAATTTAAGGAAAAATCGAAGAACGTACAAACAAAAAAAAACATAGAGATGAATTGAGAACCTCCGTCTTTTTTATTAATAAAAATGTATCGTATTCTCCATCGTTTATATAGTTTATTCCAGTTGTTTCTTAAATAGCTTTAATGTAGAGACACGGCATGTTGAGAATTTTATAATATTATAGATTATTTAAAAATACTACTCCTAGGTATCTACTACTGTAAATGGAACGTCAACCTGTATTTAAAGTTATGAAATGGTAATATTACCAACATTTTCGCGATTGTTAGACATAATTGAACAGCGTAAAGCATCATTTTTATTATTTATTTTGAATATTCAAGAAGTAAAAGAATGACTAAGATGCTAATGTATAAATATTAAAGTCTCTTTTGTGTGCCTTCAAGTTGTTTTACGTTAAATATTTTTTTTTTATATTTATTAGTCACTCTACAGCAGCCTAACTAAAAAAGTAAAATATAATAAGTTGACTGTAGATCAAAATAAAAATATTACTATTTGACACCTGATTCATTCTGTGATCACGACCGCCCAAAAGTGAACGAACACTTATACTTACTTTAACCTGAAATTGCGTTAAGAAAAACTATCGATTACTATAAACAACGGTTAAAATGTAGTTATATTTCTGTAATGAACATATACATACGTATATGTTATACGTGTAGATAGGAATTGAATTTAGTATGCGATTAAACTTAAACAGTATTCAGTGCACATGGTCTATACAAAAAATTAATGTGAAGAAATCGCAGGCACATGCTAATTAATTTATTGTCACGTACCCTTCATTATGCACCTTTTGTGAGCTATACGGATGTTTATTATGTTGTATTCAATCTTTGAATGGAAGAGGGTCAAGCTTGTCATACTGTCTGAGAGCAGAGTTGGTTACCTTAGTATTTAAATCATCATTAAAAATAAAATTTGTCTAAAGTTTGCGTTTCACGAAAAAAGTTTTTTTTTATTCCCAGCTGACTTAGGAGTCATTCAGGACTTTAATTGGCTCCCCCTGGTAAAAGATGAAGTCGATGGGCTGCCGCCGGCCGGGGCTTGCGGAATAGCAGGCGAAGGACGGAACACTGAGGGGTTTTGCAATCGTACTTCTGCAGGGGTGCTAGTGCCACGCCAGTAGCGTAGTGTATCCCACAAACCCTCACCGCGTTGCTAGGTAACCACCATCATACGTATAAAGATTAGGCAATTTACCTATTAAATTGAATCCGAGAGATAGATGTTCACTTTAAGGCTCAATTGGCTTAATGCTCGTAACTGTAAAAAAGACCCCATTATCTTACAGTACTGCAGAATGTTTATTATTACTTTCAATAGCACCTTAATTTCTCATAATTTATTCCATAAACAACTCTGATTAATATTTCAAATAAAAATATATTAATAATATTAATGCTAATATGTGTAAGTACTGTCAGTTACAATACATACAATGACATTCAAAAAAGTTACTATAATGCTCAAAAAATGCATTTATCATTCTATGTTTTTATTATTACGAATAAAATTCATAGCGGAACATTTATCACACGTAAGAGAAACATGTAGCATTTCAAGAATTAAATAAATACAAAGCTATGCATCATAAAAATTACTGTAGTTTTTAGAGAAAAGATCTCGAACGGACCTCCTTATACCGTAAAAATGCGCCCACGCAGCGCCCGGAACAAAAGTTGATCCCCAACGCAATGGTAATATGGACAGTCAACAAAACTTTCTTATTTTCTTACATTAATAGGTATTACAAATTATTTTAAAAATTATATAACAGTAAAATATATTATTTAATACATTGAATAAAACGTAAACTAACAATAGAATTTATGATATATTTTAACTAGTAATAAGATAAATTATTAGATGGGAAAATATAGAAACGCGGGAAAAGTGAGTGCTGTATGTAATGACTTTAATCATAACGAATATTCAAAAATCCTTTGCGTCCGTAAATTCATATCGTATTAAAAAATAATATAAATAGATTATATCAAGTAAGTATCAAGTGAAGTTTATATTGGAGACAGGTCTGGTTTTTTTTTATTGCAGGAGTTCAGCAGACATGCAGACGGCCCACTTAATGGAAAGCGGTTACCATCGCCTATGGACATTTGCAACACCAAAGGTGCTACAAATGCGCTGCTGCTCTCTTAAAGGAGACTGGAACCTGGTCACTAATACCGGAACACAACACAAGGTTGTTATGGCGGCATACTCTAGACCAGGGGTGGTCGCTATCCAGTCGAGCAAATACTACCACCTGGCTGTGGGTTGTTTAGTCGCCTCTTACGACAGGCCGCCGGGCCGCAGGAAATTGTATTATTTCTCCGTTCCTGCACGGATCAAAATTAAATTATATTTTTATGAACACTGTATTTCATGTGTCGACTATTGTGATGTCACCTATATAAATAGTTCCTGTATGTTCCCTATACTTCTAAACATGCTAAAAAGAGTTTCAATTTATAAAAACTCCACTCAGCTGAGATGAGAATGTTGATGTGATTGTGTGTTACTACAAGAATGGATGAGGTGAGAAAAATGGTTACTTACATAAGGAGATCTTTAAAAGATGCACCCGTGACTGAAAAGTTGAAAGTCACGTGACGAAAAGAATATTAAACTACAATATTGACGGTTTGAAATGTAAAGGTAGGTTAAAGAAGAGATGGATGGATTGTGTGAACAATGACATGATGATTAGTGGTGCGACAGAGAACATATGTTAAAATAGAGGAATATGGAATGAAAAGACATAATTTTGTGCCGACACCAATTGGGAGAATGTGAAAAAGAAGAGAGAAACATTACATACCTATTGCTACAGTCTGGATTCAAAGAAATCGTATACTCAAATCGCATTAATTGTGAAACACAATACTTGTTCACAGTCGTAAAAAATCGAATAGTATTATTTATAATGAAATAGTCTGTACATAGCATCGGAATGCTGTTAACACATGTCTATTACCTATCACGTTTCATCTACAATACTTGTAATAAAGACATTAAACGTCTGCCCACTAGACCACCTATTAGTTAAACAAATCGTAATTAAATACATCACTACTATTTAATTAAGCTTCTATTATGAATACCAAACAAAAGTAGGGAATGTGGGCGGTGGACGCTTCGGTTTTTATGACTTACGTTCAATCGATACCAATTTCATATTCTGTCATCGATCGTAGAAATAAAATCCATACATGGTTTGTATATAAATGTTATGAACATAAAGCTGTCATAATTGTAATAAAAAAGAGCGAAACTTATTACATGTTCTATTTATAAATGATAATTTTTATAGGCACGTATTTATATACATTATTTGTATATAAATATGCGATTTCTTCTTCGTATTCAAATAATGTCTATTGTGTCTTCGATTGCCTGTCTTTTTTAAGGCTTTCGAAATTTATTTATTGTTATAGGATTAATATTATTTTTCCATCAATGAACGATTTTTTTTTATTCGATTTTTTGACTATGCAAATCATTTATTTATTCATTCATATTTATTGTTTTATATGAAACAAATAAAGAAACATATTTTTATATGAGATAAAAATATTTGCAACTAGAATATTTGTCATTGAGGCCGCATACCGGACATAATTATCATCATGTGGCTACCACTGTGAAAGTATAGTAAATAACAGATTTTCATGGGAAAACTAGCAATTACAACAATTCTCTTACGCTAAGATTGTTCTAGGTAAGCGTGAGATTATATATTTTTTTGATGTGGCGGAGCAGATGTTTGCCAGGTGGTAGGGCATTTGCCCGACTGGATGGCTACCACCCCTGGTCTAAAGTATGTCGCCATAACAACCTTGCGTTGTGTTTCGGCATTAGTGACCAGGTTCCAGTCTCCCTTAAGAGAGAAGCAGCGCATTTGTAGCAACTTTGGTGTTGCAAATGTCCATAGGCGATGGTAACCGCTTTCCATCAAGTGGGACGTCTGCCTGTCTGCTGATCTCCTGCAATAAAAAAAAAAAGATGTTACTTCCGTGTGGTGTGTGGTCTCTACGCGTCGCTGGCCTTAGTGGATTAATACTCATCGATAATATAAATGTACATACTGTATTAAAACACCCGCATTGCGTGCACAAATCTTCTTGTTGGAGTTAGTCTGTATAAAGGTGCGAGCAAATTCAAATACCTGGGATGCACGATCACAGACGCGAACTCCAGAGAAAAAATAAACATCCGTGTTTAAAATGTCCTCAGGTTCGCAGTCCTGCCATACATAAGCTGTTAGTGTCCAGGCTCCTAAGCAGGAAAACTAAAATTCGCGACTACAAAACTGTCATTAGACCAATTTTGATGTACGGCTGTCACTGACACAGAAGGAGGAGAACCAATTGTTGGTCACAGAGAGTAAGGTTCTTAGAAAAATCTTGGGCCCAACAATAAAAGGTGATGGCAGCTGGAGGGTCCGAACCAACTCCGAAATAGAAGACCTCATGGCCGAGCCCAACATAATTGGGGAGATAAAATCTCACCGTCTCCGCTGGCTCGGTCATGTAGAGCGGATAAAGGAGGATCGAGGAGTGAAGAAAGCATACTTGGGGCGACCAGTCGGTCGGCGACCTGTTGGTCGTCCCAAGTATCGCTGGAAGGATAGAGTGGAAGCTGACCTGACCGCAATACAAGCCCACAACTGGCAAGACACTGCGCAGGGCAGAGGAAAGTGGCGTGCTCTGATTTCGGAAGCCAAGATTCACTTTGGGTCGCTGAGCCAACGGAGTTAGTATTATATAATGCACATATTATTTAATACCTTTTATCCTATAAAAAAATCCAATTCAAAAATGCTGAAATTTTTAACGACGACTCAAATTTAGAACTTCCTCTTTCCTAAACCTTAAATTAATAGAAATTTCCTCAGAAACGACTTTGTTGTATAAATAATCAAGAACTGGCAATAATTTTAATGTTATAAGCTTCCTAATGACGTTCTTCGACATTTCAAGTATTTTTCGAGAATTCAAAGAATTAATATGATGCTTACATATGTATTTAGGTTATTAATGTAATAAGGAAAATGCGTAAAGTAATCACGTAAATCGGATAAAATACTTGTAAAATAAGCGAATGATGACGGTTTAGGTAGTTCTTAGAACACCTACAATTTCTTAGATGAACTTTGAAATGGTTTCTTGGATAGAGACATATTTATTTAACATAATTATAGAGGTGTATTTATAAGTATACTGTGTATATCCTGGTATCAACACCGCACGAATCTATCAAGCTTTGAGAAGCATTGGACTGCAGAAGTGCTGTTCTTGCGATGATCTATTTTGAGCATGCGTATTTTATATATTATTATTTAAAAATTCTTTCCTCAGAGGATACGTCAGAGAGGTAAAGGTAGTATGTTCTTCGTTCTCTTTACGGTACAAGGAAAGAAGATCTTAACACCAGCAACCACGATCATTCTGAAAAAAGCATCTTAAGCAGATCATGAAGAAAGACACGAACTAATTTTTATTTTCCTGCCTAAAGCAGGGAAATAAAAATAAGCACACAGTAACCTGAATAACCCAAAGTTTACAGGGCTCAAAAACAATTTATAACCCCTTCTTCATGTCATGTTGTAGGGCAGAGGAAAATCCTTGGCGCGAAGTTCCCTTCAGGTTGTTATTGTACGTAAAATAAACGTTATAGATAACTCGAAATGAGTGTGAACACTGAACAGCCCTATTGGCCTATTGGTCTATTGGCCTATATATTACTATTCATTCATTTGCCCCTTATGTCAAATTTTAACTGATAGTAAGGCAAGTGAACGTTCGGTAAGATATAGCAACCGGGGCTATATCCATTTCGCCTATACTTTAAAATACGTGATCATGCAATGATCAAATGATATAGGGGTAGATATAGCCTTAGATAAATTAAAACAGCTAACCATTAGACCTACATATAATAAACAGGCTTTTTTGTGTTAACTGAGAGAGTTTTTTTATATTAAATAGGTTTGCGTTTGAATTTGGAATGTCTTTTCTTGCGACACACACACACGGGTCCTAGATACAGGGGAAAACCAAAAGCACCGCCTAATGCAGCGGGCTTCGTGTGTGCGGGACTTTTATGCCAAATGGCAAACGGTATCTCCTCCGTTAAAGAAGAAGGCCGAACAAACTACCCACTAAATCTACTTGGGACCGAAGATATATATCTAGAATGTCAGAGATTTCTAACGTAGTTAAGCTCCATTGACATCTTAGTGCGCTGATTTCGTACTAAGCCTCGGGAAGCAAGGCCGTACCACTTCGTATAGTAGAGGTGATTCCATCAAAACCCCCGTAAACAGTGGCCCTCGGTCACGAATAATGGGAAACCGGATACAAAACGTTGTTTTCGAATCCCCGTTCAATTAAATAGACAGCAGTCATCTCAATCCTTCTTAAGACAGCCAAATTGAAACAGAGCGTGTTCAAGCTAGTGACATCTGAATTGTTAATTGACAGACACATGCCACCGATTGGTTGTTGTAAAAAGAAAAGGACATTCATTGACATATACATATTGTATACCTCAATAACCGAAACAACTATTGCAAACTTAAAATAATTTGATACACTGAAAAATTACTTATCTGAATTGATGTTTCGAGTTAAGTAGGTATTACCTCTCATTTTACGAACTTAAGTGTTGAAATTGAGAATAATAATGTGCTAATCGTAGGTATTTGACTGGCGCAAAAGGAATTTAATTCTTGTAGCAAGTTAAATGTAGCAATTTACATTTTCCATATTAAAGCATCATTCTTACTTAAAACTATAAATACTGTACAACAATTTTTAATTTTTAACCACTTATATTTTTATTGTTTAGCGTTTGCCTTTTTGGAAAAATAGAACCCTTATGTTTTTAATATGTCCGTATGTCTATTTTTGACCACTTTAAATCAGATGCCCAAATATACGTATTTATAAAATCCCTATTAATATTATAAATGCGAAAGTAACTCTGTCTGTCTGTCTGTCTGTCTGTCTGTCTGTCTGTTCCGTTTTCACGTAAAAACTACTGGACCGATTTGGCTGAAACTCAGTATATATATATTTTCGATGCCGAGAATGAACATAGGATACTTTTTATCCCGGAAAATGGGATAGTTTCCGGGATAAAAGTATATTTGTCTCTCTGTTTGTTATCCTTTTATGGAAAGACTATTGGACCGATTTGGTTGATACTCGGTACATATGTAATTTGAATACCGAGGGTGGCCAAGAGATACTTTTCATCCCGGATACTGGGATAGATTTTGGGATAGATTTATGTAAAGTTTATCCCGGAAACTAGGATAGGTTTTTTATTTGTGGTTGGCCATTTTCGTCATTTTGTTTATTTTGGTCAATTTGGTCGTTTAGGTAGTTTTGTTTAGTTTAGTTGTTTTGGTAGTTGTGGTAGTTTTGCTATTTTCGGTAGTTTATGCTGGTAGTTTTGGTAGTTTCGGTTGTTTTGGTAGTCGTGATGGTTTTGGTAGTTTTGGTAGTTGTGGTAATTCTGTTTTGTAGATTTCATAGTTTCGGTAGATTTGGTAGTTGTGGTAGTTTTGATTGGTAGATTTAGTTATTGTGGTAGTTTAGGTAGTTGTGGTAGTTTTGGTTTGTAGATTTGATAGTTATGGTAGTTTTGGTAGTTTTGATAGTTGTGGTAGTTTTGATAGTTGTGGTAGTTTTGATAGTTATGGTAGTTTTAGTAGTTGTGCTAGTTTTGGTAGTTTTGATAGTTGTGGTAGTTTTGGTAGTTTTGATAGTTTTGGTAGTTTTGATAGTTGTGGTAGTTTTGGTAGTTTTTATAGTTGTGGTAGTTTTGGTAGTTTTGATAGTTGTGGTAGTTTTGGTAGTTGTGGTAGTTTTGGTAGTTTTGATAGTTGTGGTAGTTTTGGTAGTTTTGATAGTTGTGGTAGTTTTGGTAGTTTTGATAGTTGTGGTAGTTTTGGTAGTTGTGGTAGTTTTGGTAGTTTTGATAGTTGTGGTAGTTTTGGTAGTTTTTATAGTTGTGGTAGTTTTGGTAGTTTTGATAGTTGTGGTAGTTTTGATAGTTGTGGTAGTTTTGGTAGTTGTGGTAGTTTTGGTAGTTTTGATAGTTGTGGTAGTTTTGGTAGTTTTGATAGTTGTGGTAGTTTTGGTAGTTGCGATAGTTTTGATAGTTGTGGTAGTTTTGGTAGTTGTGATAGTTTTGGTAGTTTTGATAGTTGTGGTAGTTTTGGTAGTTTTGATAGTTGTGGTAGTTTTGGTAGTTTTGGTAGTTTTGATAGTTGTGGTAGTTTTGGTAGTTTTGATAGTTGTGGTAATTTTGGTAGTTTTGATAGTTGTGGCAATTTAGGTAGTTGTGGTAGTTTTAGTTGGTGGATTTGGTAGTTTTGGTTGGTAATTTGGTAGTTTCGGTAGTTTTAGTACGTTTGGTAGTCTTGGTCGTTTGTGTAGTTTACACAATATTTAGTTATATAAATAAAACTAGAACGGGTTGAAATAAGGTATTAAAGTTTGTATGGGGGAGCAATCATTTATCAAGTTTATACCTAGATATAAAAATTCATAATCTTTAAAAAAATGCGACTTTCACTCGATCTGTCTGTCTGAATACCGAAAATGGACATAGATACTATTCATCCCGGTAGATGGGATAGTTTGCGATATAAAATGAAGTAAATCTTCCGAGGGCAAATAACACCAACATAAAAATACAATACAATATATCCTGTATTAACGCCTGCTCTTAAAACAAGAGGTACGCACTAGAGTTTGACGCGCGGCGGAGCCGCGGGGTAAACTCTAGTATATTCATAATTTATGAAGCTCGCTAAAACATAATAAAATAAAGAACTCAGCATTTTAATGAAACAACAAAGAAAATGTCAAATTGAAAAAGGAATTGACCGCATCACTGCATATCTATTAACATAATACATTGAAAATATTTTCCCACGATTGTAAAAGACGAGCATACAAGAAAAGAAAGTTTATATTTCAAAATTTTAAAGAATACTCATTATTTTTATGCCGAGCTCAAAGTAAAATCACCTGCGACGTCAAGTCCAAAGCACCGCACAAACGGTGTTATGATACAGGCCTAAAAACGTCCGAACATGATTAATACTCTTTTAGTAACCCGCCCACAGCGTACAAGTAGCGGTCAAAGTAAAAAATGTCTACCTTTCAATACGTCTAGACGTGTTGTAACGGGCCCAGAATGAATTTAAACAATGTGTCGCTGCCCACACAGTGATTCGAGATGATGTTACGCTTATAAGACACAGTGTCATGAAAAGAGTACAGCAGCAGCATACAACGCATAGAAGCAACACTCCTTATATATAACATACTCCATAATATATACTCTACATTATATTTACAATTAAGAAAGAGAGAAAAAAAATGTAAACACATTTTTTTGTGCAATTCACACGCAATAGAAGTCAAATAAAGTATGACAAGGGGTGAGAGGGATTCTAAATTTCGTTACGTCACATCTCATATATTATATAATCATAATACATTTAAACTTTAAAACACGAAATTTGAAATATTAACGAAAAACTTCAAAACATTTCTAACTATATGTGTATTGACATAGTGTTAAAATTATTAAATATAAATTATTCTACCTCATTTTCTCGCAGGCTTAATCGTATAGATTTATCTGTTTATCTCTTTTTAGTGTCGCTTTTTGGTGTCATCGAATTTCAAATCACAACGATTCTAAAGAATTTTTACTTCAAACCCAGGTTTATTTTTAGGACGAACTTACATAACCCGGTTTTCAATTACACTACATACTGATAATCAGTTGCATCCCGATCTATATTACAACCTCGTTCTAATAAGAAGTAGCGTTCCATTTACAGTTGGACATCTCCAATTGGATTATATACAGTCAAGGGGTATAAGGCCAGTAACATGTCAATGTTACATACAACTGCCCGGTTCTGCGAATTGTCTGTGTGATGTACAAATTAATGCTAACAATAATTATATACCGCGCTCTTTATGATTGATACTGTCAAAAGTTTTATGTTTTTAGTTCAATACTTCTACTTACGTGTACACAGGTGAACTTTTCAAGTGTGCCTACATATACAAATCCGAAATATAAAGATATTGCGAAAAATACTCAAAAGAATCTCGGGGCCGATTTTGGTGGAAACTAAATCAGTATTATTCGATTTCTGTAAACCCGATTATCCTGATCAGAAGCCGATTGGCTGATTTTGAAAAAAAAAACATGGTATATACCACTAAATTTAAGTAGCTTGTAAGGCTTTCGTTTTCATTAAAATCGGCCTCGCGTCTCCATTGAGTCATTTTCTCTATTTAGAGTTTCAGATTTGACCATGGAGGCATACTTCAAAAATTCACCTACATGTGTGAGTGTGTATTTGTATGTAATTGTGTATTGGTAACTCACTAAGTACTGTAATATTGATAACATAAAAATGTAAGTTAAATATATCTAAACAGAACTTCCCCACTGGTAGATACTGTGTACATCATAATCATAATATTTCTTGATTGGCAAATAAAGAGGGCAATTCCGGTCATGGTCTGAATTTGGTTTCTAAAGTCAAGTTAAGATGCTATTTGGGTGGCATGAGGAATTATGAGTGACACATTTGTAATCTGATAAAGATTATGCTTGGATTTTACAAAATGATTTTGGCAGTTCTTAATCAGAATTATGTTATAGTAAGGAACGGAATTAATTAAGAAATATACTAAATTTATAATTATTAATCGCAACACTTCTATTCTGATACATATTTTGATACAGGGCTGTCTTAGCGTAATGATGATTTAAAAATTACTTCTAATTGTAGCTACAGAACCTTTGACCAAATGTTACGAATATCAATTCTTTTGAATTTCAGTTATTGCTCTCTGATAAACATCGCATTTTAGTTATAAGTTGACTTCTTTCACACAGACATACAATTCTTGTATGAAAACCATTAATATTTTTCATCTATTGTTAATGTTTAACCAATATTATATAGTGTTTAAATAAAACGTTATAATAAAACATGGCCAGCAGTAAAGTTTGCGACAAAAACTCAGCCTTAGTAAATATGTCATGTTCTCATTAGGACATGATCATTGCATTTATGATACATACAGGTATATTTATCAAACAACAATATAACTATATAACGTCGAAGATAAGTTGATAGCTGGTTTACGGCCTTGCCATGAACTTATCACTAACGTGCCACAGAAACAAGTGTTAAGATGTATGAACGCCCGTTGCTAAGCCTAACGTGGCCGAGCTGCCGCCAAAGACAATTCTCTTTGATACTAGTTTCTAACTGTGATAACTTATTAAATTAATCGTATACATTCCGCCAAACCAAATGACTTCAGTGTATCTGTTTTGATCTGGACTAAGCTTTATTTTTGTGTGTGGTCCGATGCGATCTGACATTACGGTCAGTAAAATAAAAATACTATACCTATATTTTGCATTTAGTTTGACAGTTTTGGAATAAAATAAAGGACACGAATTCTTAACGCAGAGATCTTCAATCGGCTTATGAGATTAATGTAAAATGCAAATTATTTGGAAGTTTAAAAAATGTTTTTCCCAATATATTTGATGACCACATTGATTCATTAATTGATGAACATAAATATTAATGTTTACTTTTAATAACAAGAAAAGAGTTAAATACATCGAATTAATTTACACAATTTTTTGTCCCGCAATTACCTGCAATGTTGCGTCGTAAGTAAGTAATGACCTGCATAAAGAATTATGATTATAATAACACCTTAAATTCATCGATGTCCTGAAAACTCATGACGTCTACTTTCACCAGAAAGTCCCAGAGAGTTTGTCGGCAATACGTTGGCATAGGCACCAAGGATACTACTATGATGACTAATTCCAACTATGCAGTTGTACTATAATTTTTGTAATACGTGAAACCAGTTTTAATTCTTCTACCGGCGTTTACACTTTGTCTTCTTGTGGACAAATCTTTTATAATAAATAATAATATTATATTATAAAATTCTGAACATGCCGTATCTGTACATTAAAGCTATTTCAAAACACAAATAGAATAGACTATATAAACGATGGAGAAGACGATGCATATTTTTTTTAGATTTCTTGTCTGTTTGTTCGGGATTTATGTAAAAACTACTGGGCCGACATTGATGCTGTTTTCGTTGATTGACAGAGATTTACTGAGACTTAAAATCTGCGCTACTTTTTAACCTGGTAATCCCGCGGAAAATGTTCTGGAAATTAATTTAAATGACCATATTAAAAAAAAAAAAAATTTTATGTGATTTTTTACTGATCGGTAGCAGGTTTAAAGTAATAAAATGTGTGATTTTTTTTATCCGGGAAATCCCGCGGGAATTTTCTCGGGAGCGGTTTGAAGTTGTTCGGATGCATAAAAATTAGCTTATTTCCATACAGTTTCCACTTACACGATTGCTTACATTCTTTTTTAAATTCTGCGATACTTTGTGTCCCGGGAATTCCGCGGGAACTTCTATCAAGCGAACAATGCAGAACTATGAATACATCAAAGTGTAAACAACTACGTTCGGAACTCAATACTTTATCCCAACAGACTAGCTCAATGTATACCACGGGTTTAAAGTATGATCCGTTCATCTATCAACCATAAAAACTAGGAAATCGTTACTAGCAACTTAATAAATAATAAATCGGCAGACAAACAAACACACACACACTGTATATCCCCAAATTAAGCAAGTTACGCTTGTGTTATGGGTAATATACAACGGACCACTTTAGGGCCGATCCTAGACACCCAGACCACAGTAAATAGCGGAGAAAATTCGTTTCCGAAATTTACCACACCAGGAATCGAACCCGGAGCCTCTGCGTTGCAGTGAGGTAAGCCGGCAAGGGCTTAGCCCGCTCAACCACAGAGGCCGTCAAACTTGCTTAAGGTTTAAATTCCTACATGGAATTTTATGTTCTAGATGTTTGTTTTGAAGCGCCATAATATTGGTTGTGCAAATACAACGTGTTCTAGGTTGCAAATTATACAATTATAAACAGCTAAGGAATGCATGTGATATTTGAACACGCTCATTTTGCAAACGTTATGTACCATACATAATTAATTAATGATTTTTAAATTCCGGTCAGACTACTTATACTGAAGAAACCTGGTATGGACTAAAGCAGGTGATTTCGCAAATGAAATCTTTGGTTTATCAACAGTTCTGATAAACCTTAATATCTCTTTATGTTTCATATAATGAATATATTTCTTTTTGCTGTATGCAGAAATGCCGGTTAAACAAGAAAGACTATACTATATTGTTGAACTTCTTGTTTTCTGTAATATTTATTTAATGGTTGTCTGAGCTTTTATAATAGGTACAAACAGTAATTGCGTGCAGTTTAAGTATATGAATTTTTGGATTTATTTGCGTAATTTTTCACCAGATATGTAAAAAATAACAGTTATGAAAAACGATTTAGATTATTAGAACGATTTAGTTAATTATTCCTATTATTTACAATTCTCTTTAGACAGTATAAGATTTTAATAATTCTTAAAACCAGGAAATGACAAGCGAAACTATTTACAAAAGAATTGCCAAAGAATCATGCATGCTAACAAAACGAACCATTTCAAACTTCGCTATCTTTTGTTAGTCAAAAGCATTGTAGAAAACAAACTTGGCTATTCAATAGAATCGTATGTTTGTTCAAATATGCTTTCTCCGAGTGCCATTTCCTTTTATAGGGGTTAATGTTCCAAATACGCGCTAAATATTAGGGTTCACTCACCCTAAGTAGTAACGTTAAGTAAGTCAATAATTACGAGTTTGTATTCAGATTTATTATTTAAACTAACTGTACCGCCGACATATGTTACGTGGAACTTGAACCAGGCAAGAAGAAAATTTAAAATAAATTTCCTGCTTCAACCCCTAAAGTTTTATTAATATCTATAAAGCCGTTTGAGAGATTATTTAACGGAAATTATGCATACTATCACGTATTCACTTAATTTTGAATCAAAGACAGACACTTCAATTTTATTAGTAGGTCTACGGTCTAATACATACAGAACATGATTTATTTTGGAACAATATTTTTTTATTTCCTTCCTGAATATTCAAAATTCAATTATCTATTCTAATATTATAAAGAGGTAAAGTTTGTGAGTTTGTAACGTTGTAGGGGGTAATCTCCGAAACTACTGGATCGATTAAAAAAATTATTTCACTGTTGGCAAGCTACACTATCCCCGGTTGCCATAGGCTATATTATATTTTCAAAAAATTAGGTATCCTTTCTAAAACTCGAATAGCGTAACCCAAGGTGTAAAAAAAACACTTAAAACCGCGTGCGCTGCGAAAACTATTGATGATAGAATAAGATAATGTACTACGACTTTGACGGCTTCTGTGGTTGAGCGGGCTAAGCCTTTGACGACTTACCTCGCTGCAATGCAAAGGCTCCGGGTTTGATTCCTAGTATGGTAAATTTCGGAAATTAATTTTCTTCGTTATTTACCATAATCTGGGTGTCTGGGATCGGCCCCAGAGTAGTCCGTTGTATATTACCCATAACACAAGCGTAACTTGCTTAGTTTGGGGATATACAATATGTGTTTGTCTGCCGACTTTGCAGAACACATCATTATTTACAAAAAGTGTCGCGACAGCATATGTCTAACTATTATAGTTATGCCACAATAAGTGGTCTTTTATTTAAAAATTTCATTAAAATTCCGCCGCTAGAAAAGGCTCTTTATTTGTATCTTGGTATTCATTCTTTATCAAAATAAATTACTTCATATTCAAGACTGCTTCAATATCTTTATATAACTTTTTGAATTATTCAATTCGGACATTCCATTTGAAAGATATCACGAGTTTAAAAATGTAAGTATTAGAAAAAAGTTGCGTAGTCGCCGCGCACCCTAATCGGCTAGATAGGCTTATGCGATGTAGGTGGCACTGGGATACGGACAGTCGGGAGGGGAAATATTTTGAATTCGCTTAGTAGGTAATTAAACTAAAAAAAAATAAAGAAGTAAAGTTTGTGACGTTGTAGGGGGTAATCTCTGGATCTACTAAACCGATTTTGAAAATTCTTTCACCAGTAGAAAGCTACATTATTCCTGAGTGACGTAGGGTATACGTGATTGTGATTAATAATAAGTATCTTTTAATTTTTTTCTGATGCCCAGCGAAGTGGGCATGGGTCAGATAGTCTACAATATTTTAGCAAATGCACTAAAAAGCAACTGCTTAATCAATTCATAACAGATATTTCTAACAACATAGTACTGTTATTCAAATGACAAAATTCTAATTAGACAAATTGGCCTGCTAAAAATCATATTATGTATGAAAATTCATATCCTTTAAAATCTCAAATATCCTTTAAAAGCGTTTTCCTCACTATAAGCGGGTAGCGGTTTATATTTTCAAAAATATATTTGATTTAAAATCATGACACGTTAAGTAACCTCAATATAAGAATCTTCTTATATTGAGGTTACTTAACATTACCTTATTAACATCACCTACTTGAATCCAATAAGCCTTATTTTTTATTTTATTCAACAATGCTCTGAATAAGTAGTTTTACTAGTATCAATCAATAATTATTTGCCCACGATTATAGAAGTATATTGAAGTCGAGCCACAATAAAAAGTTTCACAGAGATACTCTTTTGTAGTCAAGTTCATTTTTAAGATTTAGCTACAAAACAAGATTTTATTTGACAAGTAGTAGTTTGTTTAAGTTATCAGTTTTTATTTACGTCACTTTCACGTCTCCTGTAACAATCTACTATTATAATCCGCCATCATCTATCTACAAGACAAATGCCTTATATTATATTCTATATTTACATAACAAAGTGCCTACCGTGTTACGTCGAACGCGTGACTTTGCGAACGTCTCCCATTAGTTATGCATCGTCCCAGACAAATGTTGTTATTAATTAGGCTATTGTATCCGTTTTAGGAACAATCTGAATATACATAGTGGGCGGAACCCATCTTTCAAGGGTAATATTCGTTTGTAAAAATCTTTTTGACCTTTAAAGCAGACGTTGACCAAAATATAACTCATACACGCCATTTTTGACGTGTATTATGTTTGGGGTTCCGTGCCAATTTGGGAACAACGGAACCAACAGCGAATTATCATGATCTTTCCGCTTTGTTTATATGCCACAGTGATTTTTTCGGAAAAAAATAAGTCTGTATTGATGAAAAAAACTAAGTGTAGTTTACACTTCGATGGCCTTGAAACAGCTATAGTTTAGGGGTGACTGACATATAGTACGTAATAGAGAGATTTTCAATAGTCTTATGAGGCAGAGGCAACGTTAGTGAAATATTAAAAATCATCGATATTTTTATTGAGTTCTTATTTTACTACTAACTTTACTCACTACTTTTACAAAGTCGTAAAAATGTTGTCCCTGATTGATTAACTGGAAAATTCTAAAAAATTTAGCAACTAAAATTGAATAATACTTTCAACAAAAATTAATTTAAATAAAATATGTTTTGAAATAAATATATGATATTTTTAATTAAAAACTTTTTATAGTTCTTTAGCCAAATGTCAGAAACAGTTTAGGTTTGTTACCTCTACGGGACCCTTCATGGTTTGTGGATTGCCACGCACTTGTCCAATTTTTATATGCAGGTCTAACACGGTCTTCACATATAAGGACGTTTAATGGCCAAAAAAATATTTAAATTTTGGTGAAAAAAGCAATAACATAAATACAATTATGAATTTATTCTTCTAGGTAGGATTAAATTACTTCGATATGGAAATACGATTTGTGTTGTAGACTTGACTTTTCAATTTTTCATGATTTACTTCTCTAAGCTTTTTTGTAGGCGGCGGTATTAACTTTTAAGGTAAATATGATTTTTATCGCTTCCTAATCCTATCACTAGCTGCGTTAATACATATTTCTAAAGCTTTTGGTGTTGTGACAAATTTAATGTTAATCTTGGATTAAATTTATACGTTTGGTCTCATACAGTTTGAAGACGATACTGAAAAGAAACTTATTAAGATTCTACTATGAAAAAATTTTAAAATGATATATATATATGTATATATATATATATATATATATGTATATATATATATATATATATATATGTATATATATATATATATATATATATATATATATATATATATATATATGTGTATATATATATATATATTTACACTTAAAATATGTAGTCCAGATCGCGTCAGTGGGGAGCGTTCCCGAAATTCTGACCGCATTTTCATATTGTATGGTAACGCTGATCCGTTGCCCTAAATTTGTTTGGATAACCAAACCAACAAACCAATAATATAAACTATTGTACATTACAGTTGCAAAAAATATACTGCAAACATATTTTAAAATATTTTGCGTTATTTTTTTTTTATTAAGGTATGTCCAAAAACGTTCATTCATATATGAAATTAGAAGACAATATTTTCATGGATAAGAACATAGAAGAAGAAATATTCTTCTTTCATAATAAAATGGCCCTATAAATAAAATATATTCGGTATAGACAACGCGTTGGTGATCTTGCAAGGGGGCAGCGAGATCTGCCTCTTTCCTATTAGTTAAACGCAATAGAATAAACTACATAATTCTTTCTTATTACTTATTACGAAAAAACATAAAACAATAAATATAACCATTAAAAGAGTTATGTATTATAATAGTTTTAAGAGTCCGTTACATGTAAATTATTAATATCTTAATAACAAATTATCTGTTTAACATCAAATAATGTGACATTCCATCCAATTTGACACATTGTTGTGACATTTTCGACAAACGACATTAGCAAACATTTCATGTTGTCGCCGAATATATTAAGTACACTTTATTATTTTAAAAATTATCACATAAGGCTTACATTAATATTGTAGTGTCTTACTAAAGTAATTGGTTAAGTACAGATAAATTAGCTTCGAGACGTTTTTGCGTTTGTAGTAGTTTACGGTTAGCACATAAATAACCTAATAATACTTTTTATATATTTTATAGGCAGGTACTTAATATGAAACTAATAACATTAAAATAATAAATATTAAACATAATTTTTACTACTAAGTTTCTTCAACTCCAGACATTTCGTAATCACCCTCATCCTCACTATCATTTGATGAATCATTTCTGTTAATTCTAATTCGTTCTGATATTAAATCTAAAGCCTCATCCCTGCCCTGAGATTTCTTTTCCCCTTCAACACCATTCCTCTACAGTTCTGCGATTCAATTATTCCTCAGCTAATGTTATCATAGCATTCATGTTCGCCACAGCTGACGGAATGGGTCAACCGCACCAGCGGCACCCTGACCTTCAGGACGACACAGGACTTACCGGACACGGATGTTTCGATAAGTATCTGTGTCGCATTGTGGGCTGCTTGCCTTCCCCGGACTGCCGCCAGTGCGGCGCGCCCGACACGGCGTTACACACGCTTGTCGAGTGCGCCGCATGGGCGCCGCAGCGTTTCGAACTTGAGACGCACGTAGGTCCAGTCGACTCGCTCTGCGACTTGGTCAAGGCCATGCTGCAGAGCAGCGACAATTGGGGGGCTGCGGTTACTTTTTGCGAGACAGTAATGTCACTCAAGGAGGCCGCAGAACGAGACAGGGAGAGAAGTCCTGCAGCGCGTGCCAATGCGTCTTCTCGAGGTCGCCGGCCTTCAGCTGGCACCCGGAGAGGCAGGTACGCGCATTACTTCCCTCCCTGAGTTAGGTTCCGTTTACCGCGGGGGGCCTTTAGCTTGCTAGGAAGAGCAAAGGACCTTCTACCCCCGCACAACGAAGTGGGGTGTGTTCTCCCAGGGCACACTCCAGGCACTTTATTGCGCTGGATCGGCTGGGCGTAACTATGTTCTAAATCTCAGCCTTTCCAACACATTCAAAGCGCAGGGTCGTCAGGGAGGAGGGGGTTTTTAGTGGGTATTGGGGTTGCTCGCCCGTGCAGCAACGCTCGGAGTCTTCCACACTATTCTGTGACGTCGATCGCGGACGGAGCGCTGCCAAGAGCATACTATTGCTGCAGTGTTATCGCCCCCGACCGACGCGTGTCGTTCCCCTAGCAACGACCCAGTTTGTGCGTAAATCGGTTAAGCATTTTCCCTCGCCTCAAAACCAAAAAAAAAAAAAAAGCATTCATGTTCATTGTGACATTTGCAACGTAAGTTTTCTCTATCCCCTATATATTTTCAATTGAATTAAAATGTGGGTGATATGGCGGTAAACTGAACACAGTATGACCGTCCTGTCGTAATATTTTCTCTATCTTATGGTCTACAAATCTCGCCTTATTTTTCAAAATCAGTTAATTAATTAAATCGTTAATTATCAAACTGAAACCAAATAGACCTCACAACAATTAGCAATGTAAATAATTATTATTTATTTGACTTTCACCATTGACTTTTGATTGTAAATGTATTTTTTTCTTGAAAATGTAACGAACATCTTTTTGCTGATTGTACAAGGAAATTTAAAATTCAACTTTAGAATTCCTGTAAATATACAAATACTACTACAAACGCAAAAACTTCTCGAAGCTAATTTACCTATAATTGATATTATTTCTTTCTTCACAAGTAACGATTTACTTTTGGAGTAAAATTTATTATATAGAATAATATTTGTTATTTATTCATCATAATTATTGCTCAATGACAATTTTCTATATCTTACTAACTGATCTTTTACGTTACCATTGATGGAAAATTGCCGTTGCTTCTACTTCTGAGGCAAATAAACGGATAGTAAATTATAGGAACTAGTCATGACTCGTACTATTTCAGTGCCTATTAAACTCGCAACGCATTACAAAGGCGTAGATTAAAATCCTGGATGTTCACATGTTTCACTAAATCAGTTGTTCCGGTATAAAATAACAATTACCAATTGCTCACGGTGAGGGTGACGTCCTATTCAAATGACATTGGTTCTAAACCTATCCTACTTATAGGTGTACATTTATTTAAATACAACCATCTGTGTTCAGTTGCTAACAAAGATTGAAACTAAAATTTTGGCCGGATTATAGAATTTGACACAAACTGATTTTGTGTCAAATTCTATATATAATCCGGCCAAAACTACAAAAACTGATACAAAAGGTTTGGATTCTGCTTTTGAAGAAATAGGTCTCAATCTAATGTAGAAAAAACTAAAACAATGAAACAAATAAAACAATATCCAGAATCACACAAACATATCTTACGATATATTAAAGCATCCAGAATGTTCAGCAAGTAGCGAATTCTTGAATAGAATTCACGACTCACTATAATTCACATATTAAGGCGGCAGTCTTATCACATCAGGTTCTCGATGCACAGCGGATAGAATAGCTCGCATAATCATTGCAAATTGGATTTTTATTAGTAAAAATTATTTATTTCGATCGAAAATATCACAATCTGCAAAAAAATGATTAATAAAAACTTACATTTGGAGTATCGTCTTGTACCGATCTGAATCATGGACGATGACAAAAAGGGATAAAGAAAGGCTAGAAGGCTAGAAGCTTTCGAAACGTGGTGTTGGATGCGTATCGAAAGAATAAGTTGGAACAAGAGAAAAATACCAATGACAATGACCTGTATTGACCATAGTCACAGAAAGGCTTTTAATTATAAAAACCATAGAGGAAAGGAGAGGATAAATGTTTAGACGTTTTGCTACGACACGACATCATTGTGTGTAAGATAATAATAGACAAAGACAAAGTGGTAGATAGAAAAGGAAAGGGAAGACTTAGGATGGCGTTTATCGACCAAAGAAAGGAAATGACAGGTGTCGTATCGTATAAAGAAGTGAAAGAGCTGGCCGAGAGTAGAGAGGATTGGAAGAGGCTCCACCGACAAATGTTAAGCTCTTAAATACTATGATGATGCTGATAAAATGATAAGAACATTAATCAATGATCGAGTGTCGAAGATATTCGACACTCGATCATTTCAACTCATGAGATATTGTTATCAATTAACATTTATATGCGAGTCTCTAAAATCACATTACTGCGTATAAATTCATATTAAAACAGTCGGAAGTACAATTCTTATGGGCTTAACTCTTAACTACGTGAACGAACTTTATCTGCCCTTATCAAGGAGCACTTACACTAATCTGTCGATGAGAATTTATTCTCGTGCTAAGGACTGGAGACACACTTATCAAGAACCAAACCAACCGGTATTCAAAATTATTCAAAATATTTAGTCGAGTAAACTTTAATCGAATTTCTTTTGACGATTATACAGTATTAAGTACAACTATTTGAATAAACATAATGTTTAACCAAACATTTATCACACACGCTAGCCACAATTTACTCCAACACTTAAAAATGAATAATGGTTTTTCCAAAAACGTTAATGCATTGTGTGAGAAAAATATACATTTTATGCTTGTATTGTTATGAAAATTCTTGTATAAGCGTATACAATCCCGGACAAAACCGAACGCTGTAATGACAGTAATAAGAAAGGAGCGTTCTCCCATTGAAGTGTTCCGTACAAATGTAAAATACATAAGGCGAGTAATGAAAACTACGTCGTAAATCGAATGGCGCAAGTAACTAGCCACTCCCACTGCCGCGTCCGAACAGTTTAACGGAACGTATAGACAAGTTTTATGTCCTTTACATTGATGAGCGTTAAGTAAAAGAGGTCGTAGGGCCTCAACAAGTTATGCGACGCGATGTATTCCATATTTGTAACTACCATAAACATCGAGCTTGCATTACATTGTAAATAAATACTTTTTCACGTAACTATTTTTTCCATGATACAAAAATTAAAAGCGAACCAAGTTCAGCTATATTTTATTTAGCAGCAAAAATAAAATGACCTAGAAAAGATAAGCGTGAAATACAAAACCTTGAAAACTCGCTAATAGCATATATTACTGAAAAATTTTAAAACATATAATTCGAATTCAAAAACTATAGAATGTTTTGATTTAAAATTTACAAGGTTATGAAATATATTTCTCTAGAAAAATGGACTTGCGGTTAGTAAAGATAAAATCCATTTGTACATTTCTATTGTACCGACATTGTCTTATTCATTGATTGTCATTTAAACAAACGCAAATGAAGATGTGACGTAAATATTTGTATTTATAATTAGAGCTAATGAAGGTTAGGTACTCACGTGTATACAGTTAGTAGCATCCAGCACTGAAGTCGCGCGCCCGGAAGCCACGTGACGTAGCGACCTGTCAGCGCACAGTCGATCCAAGATGCAATATAGAGCATACCACCGCAGTGGCGATTCAAACACGTGCTATTGCTTTTGGTACACTATGTATTCCGTCGATTGGTAACTTACTATTGCTATTTATTATGTTCTCTTACTATTTTATTTGACTAGTTTAGGTTTCAGATTTCGTTTTATCGATTGTCGTTCGAATAATTCGTGAATATTTGGAGACGAATTAAAGAGTGTGCTTAAATAATCTACTTATCTAAGCACCGGCTGTCGTCAGCCGAGCTGAAGATAACAGCTTTTGGTGGGAAAGAGGCGAATACTAAGGTAACTCTTCTAAGAGCCAACCCCAGCATCTTTATTTTTCAGACGTTTTTAAAAATCGCCTTTGTATTTAAAAAATCCAATTAACAATTTCCTAATAGCTTGTCGATTGAATACGTCATTTTCATAATGTTCCTGCAACAAAAGAAATAAAATATTAATATATTAATAGACATAGATCGATTTATAAACACAAGGGTCAAATTAATCGTACAAAATATTTGAAACCACCCAAAGTCGGTCAAGTGAGGGCTTTTAAAGGTAAAGTCGTAAATAAATCACACCTTCACACAAGCCTCGGGTCCCTTTTGTTTAAATGCTACCAAGACATATGAAAAAACTATTTTTCTCGCAAGGCAAAGTAAAAAAAAGCAAGTTGGCTGAGAATTGTGCAACATCACAACAGAAAAATCATTAAACAATGCCTTTGCCGGGAATTGAGGTGTTTATTATATCGGGCCACGTTTGCTACAAGTCATTCCGAAAAAAACCGAAAGTCCAGGTAAACTGTTACCGAGTTTTTTTTATCCTGAGCAACTTATTATGCGGGATTTATGTCACTTTTTGTTGCGTCCGAGTTAATTATTGTTATCTGCTTACTGCTTGACCATAGCGATTTCTATGGAGCAATAATGGCCCACTAATTCACATAACACCTTCAGACTTAAAGCGTCAATCTCCCGACGGACGTAGCTATTGTGAAGGGACAAAACCACCCGCAATTCCTACTGCACCTTGAACGTTTTTATTATTTTCATTGTGTACATCTCATTCAGTCTAACCACCTCCGGCTACTTTTACTGCTTTGGTTAAAATGTTACTGTTTTCTATTCAATCATGTTTGCCGGCTGTAACTACCATTAAGCTAACTCAATCAGACATATTAATATAGCTACTAGCTTCTATAAGAGTTAAAACTGATTCTGCAGTTTAAAATAAAAATAACAACAGAATATCAAATTAAGAATAGCAATCTGTGAGTTGAACTTATTATTTTAGCCAACAAAGTAGAAAGCCATTTACAATAAATCATTTTGAATGCTTTCTTGGTTCCCATGCGTCGAGCGGGCGACGCAAAGGGTGATTTCTGTCTGAGTGTACATAAATAAAGGTGAAGGCTCTGTGTGCGGATTCCAGGTACTTTTTATTTCAGGATATTGACAAATTCACTCTACTGGATGTGACTACATTTATTATATACCTAATTAAATTTATACTATTCAGTCCACATATTTAATCTTAGTTTGCTCGAAGTGCACTATAAACACGAATATCATATATTAAATATTACAACATTGACCACAAAAGTATTTATACCTCTAAATCATTCCTCATTTACAACTTAAATGACAGAATTGTTATCATTTTATGGATACATACACGATCACTATACCATATACTTTTAGGTAAACATGAGGCCTAAATTGGAATACGCTTAGATAAAATACTTATTTACTTCAAAATGCATTTTTGGAAGGAAGATGAGAGAAAGAGAGATCTGTGATGAAAAACGGTGAAAATAAAAAAACGGTAATTTTGACATTTCTAGTGCTTTCCAAATCCATGGATGCATTACCGACATATTGTGTGGTTGAGACCGCACTGTACAATACTAAGGCTGTGTCTGCCAAACTATTAGATTCAAACGCGTAGAACATACAACCTATATGAGTATATTGTACTACAGTTTTTATTAAAATTTGCTCGTTGACATGTGTTCCCTGTAGGTAATGTATATTTCTTTACTTTCAATTTTTCTATAATCTAATAAGTTATTTAAACTATGTGTTTATTAGAGTACTGTGACTTTAAATACAATTTTTAGTATTTGATATCGTGTCACATGGTGTTATTAGGGTTCTTTTTTAAAGTCAATAAAAGTGAAACATCATTGTGCTTGTGTATCACTAATCGACTGAATTATCTTTTTAAAATGTTCCCGAAATTTCCTCCCTTTGCACATCTGGGGCAACCTTCATATCTGTGGCATAATATATGAACTGCAAGAATTTCAATATCGCCTATATGGTTATAGAAACCGACAAGTAATATGGAATACAAATATTTAGCTAATTGAAGCCAAGTCCCGGTAAAATAGGTAGGCCCATGTCATACCAGCTTGACGTGATGAGGGATGTAATGCGTGACAATTATGTCACAAGTAAAGATGAAGAAGATCAGGCGAAGTGGAAAAATAGTAGAGAATTGCATCCCGAGCTCCAAACGCATCCTGAACCTAACGTTAGAATTATGGCAGTTATTTCAAAATGTTCGTAAACTCTTTGCATATAATTATGACGGATGCAAGAACCGGAAACGAATTATACTTGCAAGTTATACAAATGCCCTCTACGTACTTAATTTAACGGGAATTGAACATAGAGTCAAATCGGTGCACGACGACTACCCTAACCAGCGTGATAATGAGTCATCAAAATTCAACACACATTCTAAATAAAATTAAATATATCGTACATATATTTTAAATGAATTCTAACCCACAAAACCTTTTTATGGCCAAGATAATTGGATTTGCAAGGCGGTAAACGTAATACGGGTGGTCCAATTTTACGTCGGTTCGAGTTGCTTAAGAATATTATACACGTTTGTTTAGTGTAGCCAGGTATTTCGAGTTTCGTACATCACCATATCTAGTTTTTCATTACTACATTTTGATTCGATCTTCATCTTATTATTAGAATTTATTTTATTGCTCGGTTTCCGCACCTAACTAATTGTGCTAGTGTCGAAAATTCATGAATATCCCAGATTTAGAATAATCTTCAAGCAATCAGGCATTGGGTGGAAAAGAGACCTCTATAGATCCCACCCCAACCTTATCCAAATTCCAGAGCTTTGCCTAACACCAAACATTGTAGCTTTTATAGTAACTCAAAAATCGACACCGGCAACAACGCGCCGGCAGTTCAGCTTTTCCACAAACACACATTTTTTTCCAAATACCATATAATTTATATCCTACAGCTATTTCTTTGTAATTTATACTTCTTAGTAAAATATAACTATGAAATAAAACATCACTATTCAAATTCCGGCCAAAAACTGTGATCAAATCTTATATAATATATTCAAATGTTCATCACTTCATTCATCATAGTCAAGATCCCAATTTTAAGTTAGTATCATGTTTTGGCACTGCTAGTATTTAACTCACTCGATATGGCAACATTACATTGATTTCAAAATTTGTCGCGTAATAATTCGCTCAAAAAATCGCAACCTGCAAATTTCTCCATAAAATACTAGTATAGACGACATTCTATTTGGAAGATAAAAGAACACACAATTTGTACGTTACCTATGTCTATTAAAGTTTCAGAGAGACATTGTTTGAGACATTAATGGATTTTGAAGTAAAAATATCTCTGTGTTCATTATCTGGATTTTTTTATCTTTTTTACAAATATTAATTAATATGTATCATTTGATCAATAACAATATAACGGGTGCAAAAATATTTAACAACATTGGTAATATAGAAACATACGAGTAACAATCGCAATAAGTTATCTATAATTGAAGTTGGTTCAACAAAAATCACTTATAAAATAATTAGACAATTAAAATCATTATGACGCACTACATATTGAATACATCTATAAGGAATTTGTGATAAAATCCTTTACAAATTATCCGTCGTCTAAGATCCATAATATTCATAAACACGTGAAGTTATCCTAAGTATTTAATGACACCACATGAATTTTAAGCATCAATTATTGCAATTTATATTCTAAGTAAGATACTTGCGTCTAGACAAAAATGCTGCAATTAGGCACGAAGGCAATACCTATTAGATTAGATATGCAATGAATTTATGATTAATCTTCAAAATATTTAAGCGACTGGCTGTCTACCCAGAACCTGGGTATGAAATCAACAACGTCGCCACGAATTATAACACCTTTTTAAATTATTTAACTATTCTAAGTAAAAAATATAACATAAAAATACAGTCGACTGTCGATAATTTTACTAAATACTCGATTAACATGAGGAAGAGCCACCGAAAGTTACGAACACTATTGTGTTTTCCGTACCATAACGCATTAGTTGAACTAACGAAACGAGAGTGCTATGGCCACGTCCGTCGAGTTGCAGAGCCGATTATTGAAGTTATAAAGATTAATGTGATAATAATATACAATTATCTATGCGAGATGATATTAAATTGATATTATTTTGAACCCATATGAAACACATTACTTGAGTTTTTGCTACGTTTATATTTCAGATTCGTATGCCGTGGCGGCTATCTCATGTCGTAATAAGTGTCCTAAGTTCAATCTCCGTATGTATTTTCATATTAAACAGTAATTTTTTCGTGAAAACAGAACAAACAAACAGCACACTGTCACATTTATATATTAATATGGATTCAACAAAACATAACGACTGACAAAATAAAATTATCCCTCCGTTACAATCGGGACCAGAATGCATTCGTCAGCGAGCTATAAACCTCCGCGCTATTAATCACGGGGCCACTGGGAAGCCAAATTGAATTCACTTCGTTAATACAATACTGTTATGTGAGCAACTTCTGAAATTGCGCACAAAAGTTGAAATATATCTATCTACACTATACCTTGATCATAATAAAAAATGCACAGGCTATGTTTACATAAAGTTATAAGAGATCTGTGTATCACGCATGTACTTAATTATAAAAGTATGAAAAAATAAAAATAATTAGCCCATTCATATTTTCCCCAGTTTTTACAACGTTTATTAAATTAAACTATTAAATCAGAAGGTTTGTGATTAAACAATATATATATAAAATTATATCAAAAAAGTGTGTAAAGTATTATTGAAAAATTTAAGACAAGTTGATTAAGACAATTGTTACAAGACATTGTTTTTAAGCAAAAAAATTGTACGTATGTGGAAAATATCAACTTTATTTCTAAAATTATAAATGAAAGGAATATAACTTAGCTTAATTAAGAGTTTTTGTATACCTTTAAAAAATATAAAACCTGCGAAATATCTTAATTATTGAATTTTCATTGTAATAGACTAAAAATGAGACTTAAGCTAGGTGTAAATTTAAGGACAGACCACTCATATCGATACAGTCTTTGATATATTTATCTAAAAACATATTTATTATTATTTGAATAAGAACGCCAAAGGGCGATTTGACACGTGTGCATTATATGTGCGCGCAAATGCGCATAATATGCATGAACGTAGAATATGTGCTTGTTTGTTTCAATATCACTAATTAACAAAGATATTAATTAACCAATCACGTTTGAAAGTACAGCATTGACGTCAAACGTCTTCGGTATTTCATCGGTATGAATTAGAACTAGGAAAAGCTACAAAAATCTTTCTTATGAGGCTTATAAAATAGTACGTTTCGGCAATGTGCGGGCGACAGCCTTGGACTGAGAAGAATGGTGGGGTCGTTAAACCGCATGCTTATTGGTATGTATAATACAAACATATTCCTCTGTAATTAAAGAGAACAATAATTACGTAATGTTATTTTATCCCCTTTAAAAGCTTTTACCCTCTTTCATAAATATACTTCCACATTTGCATAGCAAAAAGAAAAATAAGTCACAATTGTATAAAAGAATAATAATATAGAAAGTTTTCATAGATATATTGAAACGACATACCTGTACATTTTAGTATTCTCATCCATGACACAGAATAAACACAAAATTATTATATGGATAAATCAATATTTTTCTTACAAACCACAAAAACTCAATAATAAGACTCCCATAAATGTTTTTATACATTTATGAGATCATACATGCATGTGAGAACCATTTTTCTGAAATTAGACAGGTCTTCTAAAATGTCATATTGCCTAATATCTTTTGTCTTTTATTCAATAGGTTATGAGGTAATATTTCCAAATTTATAAAAGGTACGTATCCCTTTACTAAATTTTAAGTTGCAACATAAAGAAATAACTTGTACAAAATTCGTTGAGTAGTTTTCGAGAAGTGTTATTTTCTCGAATAATATTATTTGAGGATTTGATAGCCAAATAATGAAAATATTATTCACTAAAGTTTTATGTATATAAAAAATCCAATTAAGTCTTTATGTAAGTAAAATAGAGCTACTTCCTAGGGTTTGAGCCGCGACTTACTAGGGGAAAAACTGTAATAAAATATATTAATTACAATATATAATATAATTATATAACGTAACATCAAGGTAAGGTGCGGTGTGTAAGAATAAGCCTAAATGGCGCTCTGTTGTTCGTGCCTACCCCGCAAGGGTACTGGCGTGAAGTTATGTATGTATGTATGTAACATCAAAGATTTTTCAATACATTTTTGAAGAGCCCTATTTTTTTGGTATATTTATTAAATTTATTTATAGGAAAAGCAAACAGATACAAAATATATTTTATAAATAATGTTATATTCTATATGTTATTAATATGGTATCTAACAGCACTTTTCACATTTTATTTTAGGACATAATGACATATTTTTTTTACCACTAAAACTTACATGTAGTAAAAGAAATAATAATAAAATATAATAATAAAACAAATATAAAATTAAGGTGGAACCGACGTACTTAAAAGCTGCTGCCACACACCAGAAGGCCCTGAAACGCCGCAAATGTATGTTCATTAATAATGGGTACATATTTGTGACTTTCGGGGTTGAAACCCTGGGGCTGTGGGGGCTGAAGCACATCACCTATATCGAGACCTCTCAACGCGCTAATTGAGGTCTCGCGTGACCAAAAGGCTGGCTTGCATCTAGGGCAACGCATCAGCGTTGCCAACCAACGTGGAAATGCAG
The DNA here is from genome assembly GCA_019925095.2 of Dendrolimus kikuchii. Classification (NCBI taxonomy): domain Eukaryota; kingdom Metazoa; phylum Arthropoda; class Insecta; order Lepidoptera; family Lasiocampidae; genus Dendrolimus; species Dendrolimus kikuchii. Next base: position 15,231,637 of record CM034388.1, on the reverse strand, counting down.
CCAGGATTTTGGGCACGCTTCCCGCCGATAACGACCTGAAGTCTATTTTTTACTTATAGATTGTTATGTTGTAAGTATATTTATAGTATAGTTTAGTTTAGTTTATATTAATTTATTTAGAACTTAGTTTATTTTTAATTGTTATGTACATTTTTGTTGAGTAAGCTTAAAAGTTTGTTTAGTACATTATGTTTGAATTCTCCAATGGCCATAGAAAATATGTCAATTTCATTAAAGTGTTTATTGTACGAATCTACCATTCGCCGATGAGGTGCGCGTAATCCAGCATTTATAGTACGACAATTACCCAAAGCAAATAACTGACATCTGCGCACCTCCCGTATTATTTTCTATTTCGTATATTTTCAAAATCAAAACCTGATATCAATCACGTGTAACAATCAAAAGTACCAACAGACTTAATTGACGCAATTCTTTCCCATAAAAAGATTAATCAAAACAATAACAGCGCCATTAGTATATGCATAATCGCGTAACATGAGTTCGAAAAGAACAATATATTCTCAATATTTATATTTACTGAAATATTTGCTGAGTTCGTAAAACTTGAACATCGAGTGCATTGCCTTGTAAGGTTTGCTTACATCACAACAGAATCAAGTTAACAATAAATTGGCAAATAGTCGCTTTAAACGGAATTAAGTACGACGTCAAATCGATAAGTACTTCCTTTAAACGTCATATAACATAAAATAAAACTTGAAAAGTAGGAACTACAAACCAAAATTTATTGCCATACCCAAATACATTTTTAAAGACAATCTCAATGAGTTACATATTTATTTATGTTGAAATACTATAAAACAAGTAACATAATAGTTACCAATCCTAATTTAAAAAAAATGTATTTTATACTTTAAATTGTTTTTTTTTACATGTTCCATTTGAGGAAGTTACGTTATTCATTCATTCATACATATATTTATAATACAATTTTCATTCAAACTTCTTCATATCCACGGACCTACATAGGAAATAAAGATCTAATAAAATCAGTTTCACATAAAATATGTTTAAATTAATATAGAAGGATTTCATAAACTACTACATATAAATACTCTTTGAAGTAGATATGAAGTCATTTGTAGTATCCTATATACCACCAAACATAAAATCCAAGCTTCACGATCAAACCTTTAAGTATAACTGTGTAAATCAATATGTAAATAACCATAAAGTCCATCCCGTAAATAAATCAAGTAAATCTTTCAAATATTCATAAGTAATGCATTTTACGTGCATTTTAGATGCGTTAAATCGTCTTTACGGCAGTTAAATAGTTCATTGCTCTCTTTCAGCGGTAGTCTACGACGCGAAGTTGCCAATTCCTAAGAACGTTACTTACGTTATGTGCGTATTGAGGAAATACCTTCTCGAGCACTACTATGGTATTCCTAGTCACTATTTATTCATATCACCTGTAGGCTGGATAAATTATTTTAGATTTTTTAAATATTTTATATATATTTTTAAGTTCATTGTACTTATTAAATCCATGTTTCATGTGTATATAATTAAAATATAATTATGTATTTAATTATATTTTTATTATTCAGTAATTTTAAAGAAAAATAAAATCTTAAAGAGTAATGTGATTTAATAAAATTTTATTATTTTGTACTGTACGGATGTAAAATGTCTACATTTTTAAGTTAGCAATTAAATATTTATGTAAAAACATATTATTATTAGTCAGAATTAATTACAAAGAGGCAAGTGAGGTGTGTAAGAATAAGCCTAAATGGCACTCTGTTGTTCGTGCCTACCCCGCGAGGGAACTAGCGTGAAGTTATGTATGTATGTATGTATGTAGAATTAATTACATACATTATTATTTAAGTACAATCTAAAGATACCAAGAATGTAAAATATATTACGAAAAGTAATATAAAATAAATAACTAAATAAATATAGTAGAATATTTACTATTTTCGTTTATGTCCAATAAAATTATTCGTTCGTTCATTCTTTTCCTATGCTTAAGTTTTAAAAGGGGTTTGTATAACCCCCCATTAATATAAAACAATTTGGTCATTAAAATCTTCTAAGTATGACTTTAAAGTTGTTTTAAAACAATGTACGTTTCACATATTTTTTTTATATTTTCATGGCATTCTTCTCAAAATATAATAATAAACAACGGACGGTGTAATACATCCTTCATTCTAGCATCTATATAACTGTTACATGCATATTATAAATATACGATTGAAAGTTCGAGAAAAAAGTGAGAAACAGTAGTAAATATTTCAGGCGTAGTAAACAAGCGTCAAAATAACTTCCAACTTCCGTTCATTTCGGTATAAAATGTCGATTGAGAAATTTCATGTGATTTATAGACGTTGGATTTATTTGCACGGTGACTGCGACGCGACGGTGACTCGCCATCACAGATAGGGTTGTCGTACGTACGAAATTTCCTGAAGCTATTCGGAAATTAGTTCTCTACCTGACATGCGCATGGGAAAATTAAATTATCTACATTTTTATTATGTACGTATTATCTAAATAATAAATTGTCATAAAACATACACATTATTCAGGAATATAGAAATAACCAAGTTGCAGTTTTGTTATCGGTAATATCCGACAGAAACCTCCGGAAATGATACCAGACACTCAGACGAAACAACTTAAATAAGGTAAAGTTTATTTATAAAATGTATCTCACTGTTAATCAGACTTGAGACTTCGATAAGCCATGTATAGATCAATCAATCATTTACCGTCAAAAAGATAAAAAATTAAATCAATATTTTAATAAAAATTAACGTAATAGCCAAACACTTCGCTATAATAATTATCGATGCAAGGATAGCAAATTACATATGATAAATAAGGAACATCAGAATTTCCTCGAATGTACGGATTTATCAGGAATTTAATTTTCGATATGGTATCCCCGGTTGCAGATAGACGACTGTTGTCGATACGAACGCGATCGGTTTATGTTTACTACGATGTATAATGTCGAAACGCCATTTGTCTACACTGAAATGCTGAGTGAAATATCGAAATACTTAATATCGGAGAGTAGCGGAGACATTATTTCGGAAAAGTATTTTCGTTTGTTTGTTGACATATTGTCTGTTACCGAGTACGGCGTACTAAAACGATAAGTTGTGTGTCTAAGTATGGCATAGCATTTGTATCATATAATCTTGGGATTCGCATTGTAAAAATGGATGGATTGTGTGAAGGATGATATGATTGATATGATGAATATGTGGTATAACAGAAGATGTATGTAAGAATAGAAGAGTTTGGAAGGAAAAGACATGTTGTGCCGACCCCAAGTAATTGGGTAATGGTGAAAGAAAATACAGAATCTTGGGATTCTCATTTTTAAGGTTCCATAGATTGTAACTAAAAAAAGAAAGTATTATAAAGTTTATATATCTGTCCGTTTGTTCATTTGTCTAACTAGGCAGTTTATATATATATATATATATATATATATATATATATATATATATATATATATATGTCATAGCTAGCTAGCTAGCATCGCTAAAGTAATGGATCTGAAAAAATTTTTGTTTGTCCGACAGTCAATCTCTCTATGTATATTATATATATTTCACATATTTATCTCAAAAGCTACTTATAAATTAAAATTTAATTACACACTTAAAATAAACTATATGTCATATACAAATTAAAATCAAATAAAATTATAATTAATTATATTATTCAGTTGTTATTGTTGATTATTTTTGCTTTTAAATGTTATTATGATTATATAAAAATGTCTTTTTAGTCACATAATATTTTGTAAAATGAATAATATTTATTGTATGTAAATTTGTTATTTTTTATAATGGTAATTATGGACTTTTTAAAATAATTATTACAGACTTATGTACTACGAATTCATATATTCAGACACAAAATATTTTTGTTATTGAAGTAATATAAATAAATGTATATATATATATATATATATATATATATATATACATACATACATACATAACTTCACGCCAGTTCCCTTGCGTAACTCTTGTCATGCAAGCTCGTCTATTCTTAAGGCTTCTGACATCACCTTCTACTAGTACACGATCAATTTGATCATGGAAGGTGTGTCGTGGCCTTCCACGACTTCTGCATCCATCCACTTTTGCATTGTATATCTGTTTAGTCATTCTTTCATCATGCATTCTTTCCACATGCCCGAACCACCGGAGCATTCCTTTCCTTACCTTCACCCCGACACTCTCTTTCAGACCAACTCTCTTTCTTACTTCGGTATTACGAACGCGGTCCGCGAGCGTCACTCCGCAGATTTTGCGCAGTGCTCGCATCTCGACCGCGTTTACTCTACTTTCATGCTCTTTCTTCCATACCCAACTCTCGCTTCCATACGTGAGCGTAGGTACCAGCACCGCGTTGTGTACGGCGAGCTGGGCCTTCTGGCTGAGGTTCTTAGCGCCTAGAAGTTTACCTAACGCTCCGTTCAAACTATTCCCCAAATTCACTCTTCTTTCTATATCAGCGGTGTACCTTCCATCCCTGCTAAAAGCACATCCAAGATATACAAACTCATTCACTTGCTCCAGCATAACATCATCGACCATTATCCTTGCATTCGTTCTGGTTTCTTCTCTTTCAAACACCATAACCTTTGTTTTCTTCGCATTCAAGTGTAAGCCTCTCGCCTGACAGTCATCTTTCATCATTGTGACTAGTGTTTGCAGTTCTGATGGCGATTCGGCTAAAAGCACGGCATCATCCGCATAAAGCAAGGTGCTTACAACTAGATCACTCATCCGCACCCCAACATCCATCAATCTTATTCTCTGGAGACAATCGTCCAGATATAGGATGAACAGCAAAGCCGACAGCACGCAGCCCTGGCGGACGCCAATATTGACGTCAAACCAGGGCGACAGGCTGCCTTCCACTCGCACGCATGCCATACAGCCCTCGTAAGTGGACTGCACAGCACGCATCAATTGGCCATTAATCCCATATCCGGGCAATATGTCCCAGAGGTCCTTCCGCACAACCCTGTCAAATGCTTTCTCTAGATCCACAAAACCGCAGAAAACCTTCCGGCCCATAGCCAGCTGCTTCTCTACGATATTGCGGAGAGAGAAAACTTGATCCATACACCCCCTTCGAAAACTACTATACTACCGAAACTACCAAATCTACCAAAAATAACCAAATTTTGAACATCACAAAAAATATCTAGGAATTTATTGTCGCTTTTTCGTGTCATCGAGTTCAAATCACAACGATTTTAAAGATGTTTCCCTTAAAAAATTTAAATAATTATATTAATTCGTTTATTAAATCAACAGTTTATTTAAAAAAACTTGTACTTGTTACATATACACATGACATTTACAGACTTATAAACAACATTTAATAAAGTTTTATCTCAGTACGTAATAATAATAGTTTTAATTAAAATTCGATTTTTAACGAATTACATAAAAGTAAAATAAGGAATTGAAATGACAATAATTAAGGTCAGTCGATCGTTTACTGACTGATAGAAAAAATATGAATACAACATCTTTTACTATATTAAAGACGATAAATAAAACACAATAACAGTAAGAAAAGCAGTTAAGCCCCTGATAAAGGCAGTATTAAGAACACTAGTGCAAATAAAAAGAACATTTACTAAGCAACTTTATTATATAAAGTCGGGAACTTGGCGAAATTAATTTGAATTTTATTTCACTGAAATCCTAAAATAAGAGTAGGTAATTTTCTCACGCTTTGCCACCCTTCAACTAAGCTCATTTTCTACGAACTTCGTTGTAATATTTTCAGCTGTCTCAAGGTCTGACCATAAAAATGTTTTTCGGTGAAGTTGGAATCTTTTCGCAAATATTAAACGTAAATTATAACTGCCGGAATTTAATACTTCTTTTTATGAACAAATTTGCGATAGTATCTATAATTATTTAATCGATTAATATTTTTAGAATTTTGTATTCAAATTCTTGACTTTTTTTTCACTTTGCACTTTTTTTTATTTTTATTGCAGGAGTTCAGCAGACAGGCAGACGGCCCACTTGATGTTAAGCGGTTACCATCACCTATGGACATATGCAACACCAAAGGTGCTACAAATGCGCTGCTGCTCTCTTAAGGAAGACTGGAACCTGGTCACTAATGCCGGAACACAACTCAAGGTTATTATGGCGACATACTTTAGACCAGGTGTGGTAGCACCACACCTGGTAAACCACCTGGCAAAAACCTGGTACTTTAAGGAGAATAGTTGTAGACCGCCTTATTTTGCTTATGGTTTACGTGAATTTCTAATATACTCGTATGTTAGAGTTCTAACAGCCGTTGTAGTGAAACGATGTAAGCGTTAGTATAATAATCTTTTTCAACGAGGGGAAACCTAATTGAGGACCTGCAGCCGCGCATCGGGGGGAAAATAACCCCCAAGGGGAAAATTGTGGCCGGTGTGTGGGATTCGCTTGGTCGGGGTGGCACTAGCACCTTTAGCCAGAACTAAGGATGCTATTGCCATACCACAGTTAGGAATACCCACTAAAACCCCTCGGTATTCCGTCCTTCGCCTTTAATGCCAGGGCCACGGGTAAATGGCCTAGCCTCTGCGCTGGCCCTGGCAGGCCGTAGCAAGCGTCGGTTAACCTGGTTTAACAAAGTGGTGGAACCGTGTTAGATTCCTGACAGGGAATATTTAAAACGACCTTTCCGTTGTTTACTTTGGACAATGTACGTCTTAATTTCCCTTGCATAACATTTTTAAATTATCTATTAGATTGAGCATGAATATGGAGCAAAGACCAAGACCTCCGACAATTGATCAAATTATGATTGATAGCAATAAAAAAAATTAATACAGTTCCGTCGTGTTAGTCGTCTTGGAAAGTAAATTTAGCTAAAGTCTAGGACGATAGATATCAATCAATCAGATCACGACTCTGCTATTTGGCGATTAACCTTCTGTACTTTACCTACTTTAAAATTTCTGGCTGGCAATTATTAATCTCAGCTTACTGACTTGATGATTACTAGGATCTGTCTTCCTATCTACTGCCACCATTACTGCTACTAATACTACCACTACTACTACTACCACTACTACTACTACTCTGCATTTTGCCCAATATTTAATAACATCCTCAGTTATCAGTCCATTGGAGGACATATCCTGCATTACAACTCTCAATCATTGTTTTCTTAGACGCTCAGCGAAATTTTGAGTATGTACTCATATTTTTACTTCATTTTGCAATATGTTATGATGGCGACGTGCAATGAGAAAAAGGAAAGTTTAGCTTATTAAGACGCTTACAGTAATTACTATTGATTAGTTACATTATTACCAACTTTATGTTCGTGCGATACTAAAAGACGATGCGGTACCTAACACATTACAGTTCCGTTAAATTAACGTGTGAAATATTTATATGTTCAGTGCGAGTCTTACTTTAGTAGACTCTAGCTTAAGAAGCAACGTTTAAAATTTTACAAGGCAATTAACAATTGCGTTTAAATTTACTAAATATAATAAAAATTTGTTTTTAATGGCTACTTGGAATGACTTAACGATATAGTCAGTTTTCAAATGACCTAACAGATAGATAACTCTTTATTGTATACTAAATAATAGATAAACCACAGATAACGAATCAAATGGTATAAAGGATGGGCTTATCGCTAAAATGATCTCTTTCGAATAGCCCTAGGATATATGAAAGGTTCCGTAGCTGTGTCATATACTGTTTCTACAAATGGCTCAGGTCTTATAAAATTATCTCAGCCCATAAATGTCACACAAAAATCAGTCGAGTTCATTTCAGGGGAACAGAGAGTATCGCCACCGTGGATATCCAAGGTGGGTTTCACAGATCGCTCATCTTGAAATGCATTTTTCCTCGCGAAGTTTTTCTTCGCTATTACAACTATCAATGCTAACAATATGCACGTTAGATGTAAAAAACGTCCAAGAGGTGCGTGCTTCATATTTTTATAAAATGTTTAAATGCCTAGCTACAATCACTTAGCAAAATTCATTTATTATTTATGTTATCAATAGATATAATAAACATTCCATACTTAATAGTAATAAAATTACTAAGACAAATTCATTTATTGAATTTGAATAAATAAATAAAAAAATATATAAATTAATAAGTATGGCAATAGACACTGCTTTACAATTTAATACAAGTTTGAGGCACAACATAGCGTTGGAGAGTTCTAAGAAAATACTAAATACATTCAGGTATTTAGTAAGAAAGCAGTTATAATCCACAGAGTCTAAAAATCATGTTTCTAAATATTTCAGTAACAAACTTGCCATCTTAAGATTTAGATATCTTGACGTATACAAGAAAACATGAACATGAGAATTATTCTGAACAAGATATTTATAAACTAGCTTTAATTGAATAACTTTTTACTTCACCGAATAGTGATGCGAGTCTGATGCTTTGTTTACTAGATAGTTGTATTTAGAATCACTCGTCTGGTATATGCCAGTTTACGATTCTATCGTAGTCAATGTTGCTAGCCTCTACTTACGTCATTCACACTCCCCACTTCACCTGATGATAAGTATTTTTTTCTATTAGTCTGGGAATAATACAACACCTCCATTGACCTTATACTTGATTATAATTACATTTCTTTTTCTATTATACCCCAAAGAATAGTGCAACTTTTTTTACGATAGGGTTTTCTTAATATGCCGTCTGCCTACACTTTGTTTGCACGTTAGCAAATGGATATTGGATGCATACTAAAGTCCTATGTTTCATACTTATATGTAACTAAATCAAATTTCATAAAACAAGCTTATATTAGAAGTTCAGAAGAATAAACAGCCAAATGTAAACTTAATTTTACATCCGTGTATAGAAACATAGATAAAGCTAGTAACATAATTACTGCCATTGAATAATAATAGTTCACAAATACTAATAATTTTACGGCAATACAAGCTATTTGAAATATTAAGAAGGCTACACAGCAACCCAAGTATCAGTGTTATCGTATTTAAACATTATACGGTTTTTATACGAAACTGCTTCGTAAAATATTAACTTGTGTAAAATTCCATGCTATGTTTTCGTGAAAACAACCACCGAGTTGCATCCCTAACGTAAATAATGTTGGAAATAAAACGTCGTACAATGTTTAAATACGCTTAAGTTCCCGACTCAGAAGTAATTTTAAAGATACGTTCCAGAAGTGCAGTTGCATCTTCAATTGTTATTGGGAAACTTGTTCTCGTAAAGTGAATAACACTATTGCTATGAAATATGAGATAATATGTTAAGGATCATTGCACATTGGAAGATTGTCGTCGGCAACTCAGCGACTGGTTGAGATCAAGGAAGTGCTTTTAGAGTTACAAACCGTCTGTCAGCTGCTCTATACATATAATAATATAAATAAATGTGCATCAGTGTGCGTCGGTTTATTTATTAATTTTTCATTGTTTTGAGAATTAGATAGTTGTTACATTTTCAAAAATAGTGTCGAATATAAAATACAACTTAGAAGTAGTTTCTAAAAGAAACCGATTTGAGGTCAATACAAGCGAAGTTACGTTAACAGCTGTAGTTAATAACAATGCGTATTAAATAGTTAAAAAATACAGGAGTAATAATAAATCTCGATCAATAAATCATCGACAGAGTTGAGAGATCACAAAAATTTAGATTCATATTGTCCACTTATTTATAATATGGTACATGTCGTACAATTTACATTAAAATATCTGTTTTATAATTTTAATCCCACTAATAAGTATTATAATAAGTTATGAGCACAGTAATACTTCGAATACTTTAATTACAGTTCAAGGCACTATAAAATTTGTGTATTCGTAGTCTTATTATCTTTTCAGTACCTTTTACTCTCCGACACTGCCAGTTATTATGCCCATAGTGGACCTTTATTTGTTAATTTTAAATGTTATGATAATTTCTTTTAAACATAATATTAATAATTTTAGACGAAATGTAATATATTATTAGGGATATTCAATCTAAGTGTTATATTTATCAATCGAAACTAAAGTTGTCTGGAAGGATTTTTTTTTAGCGATAATACTTCCAAGTTGCACGATTTATAGATTTTCTTTTGCATATACTTTGATGTATTTACAATAAATAGTTATCTGTTAATCTTTCATTCTCATTTTTATATTAAGGCCAGGCTACGGAATATAATTTATAGAATTTAGTAATTGCAAGTGTAATTTTTTTAGATTATTCGTCCTCTAAAAACCGAATATGGACCAAATATCTAAAAATTGTGTAACAATTAGTAAAAAATTATTAGGTTTAAAAAAAATTGAGGAATAATTATTCATCATTGTTCAGAAAAACAGTTTGAAACACTATTGACGCTGATTAAAGTATAAATATCGTCACCCGATATAGTCATAATCAACGAACTCTGCAACACAACTTCTAAAATCAATTTCAGAGACTCCACTCTCATGTGTAATAATGTTGTTTTCAGCTTTGCTCGTTACGTATATTGCAAGTCTAGGAAAACATCGTTTCACCTGACTGAACTTTATGAGATTTTCTTACATATGATTTATAAGAATACATTGAATTTATTGAAATGATACATTCACGTGAGTATTAATATATTTTGTAATGTAATATTTATGTAATCTGGACGACTTCTGAGTATTTAAGGCATCGGTGGATGAAGGGATATGTTTCAATTGGTAACCGTTGCGTAAATAGATTAGGTGATACTTTATTGAATAATAATACATTATGTAACACATTCAGATATTGGCGATTTTAAGAAAGCGATATTTATGTCTATGATCATTATAATAGTCTTGTTTACAATCGAGATATCTCTTATAATCTTATAAAACGTTGCAGCCTTTTAATTTTCTAAAAGCGTAGTGAGTCATGTCGTCATAAAGAAGTCAAATAACGTACTCGTATTAATAATAATCGTTTAAACAGTAGTATTTATCATAGTAAGTTTAATTTAAATGTAAAATAGCAGGGTATTTTAACACCCGCTCTTTTATATGAACATTGTTTTAGAATATATTGGAGGTAAAATGTGTCCTTTGTATTTACTATTTACCACTAATACAAGAGGTATAGTATAAATTTACTGCAAATGTAAATACGTCGTAATAAAAATTAAGTCTGATAACATTTGCAGCAGCATTTCTGAGCATTTTACTTACAAATGAAAACGCCTTAGGCACTCTTCTAATGATCTTGTTTTTGAAAGCAAAGCAGATCTTATACGCACATTAAAATTTCTTACTTTAATTAACATCAGGGTATTAAAATTATGAGACATTCATTACATGCAATCCTTAGACACTGTAAAAAATGGGCGAAGTCGCAGGTAACAAGCTAGTATTGTATTAAAAAAAAACTTCAACATTCCCTATTCTTACTAGAATATTCTCAAGCCTTACAATAGTTTCAAGAGTCTTACAATATTCAACACTAAAGCAATGCTTGAAATGGATAAACGATAAAATTAAAATGTCACAATACTTTGAAACACCTTAAGCACTAAAAGCACTTTTAATTTAGTCAAAGTATCATCTCAAGAGTTGATTTTCGCATGAGCCTCTACAGTACACGTAATACTTGTCTTAATCCAGTAAGTGATAAAGTCTTAAATGTCAACGGATACTAATTTCTACGGCGATACAGTTGTCGTTTAGACTATTACAGTCTGTTAAGGACTGGTTCTGCAGTAATTTGTTCGAAATACACGCTTAGAATACCCGTACTAATAATTTACACGATGCGAATGGCATGCGTTATTAGGGACGTTAGAACAAATGGTAGATATAAATATGTTACGTGATTTTATTATACAGATATTGCTTCGCGAAGTGCAAAAGATATTTCGATTTTGATAAAATATTTTGTCATTTAGTTGTAGATTCGTGTGAATTTATTAGTTTGATATATCAATACGTTGATGCGTGAATACGGAAGTATTTATTTAAAACTAGCTGACCCGGCAAACTTCGTACCGCCTAAGAACGGTAGGAATAGTTTCTAAGGGAAAGCGAAATTGTTGTTTTTACTATATTCCAAGCATTTTTTTCATATTTACTTACTTTTTAAACCTTCTCTGGACTTCCACAAATAATTCAAAACCAAAATTAGCCAAATCAGTCCAGCCATTCTCGAGTTTTAGCGAGACTAAGGAACAGCAATTGATTTTTATATATACAGATATAGGGGGATGGCTCGGGTTGCAAAACGTTCGTAATTCTAAGCGACCAAGACACGGTATTACACATCTTGCAGGTGCGCCCTGTTTTTATTATTTTGGAGCTTTTCAAAGTTACGTATATTCCTATTTTTTATTGTAACTAAATTACGTTAATAAAATAGAAGATCGACATATTCGACGCAATCATTCTTCCCTGGTAAAATAAAAACTGAAACATGATTTTAGCGATACCTATCGTATCCATTTGTGGATTTAAACTATACCGGAAACCATGAAATATATAAAATTTCATGAAAATTGGTCAAGCCGTTTTTGACTTTTACCCAGACTAACGAACATCTATTGATTTTTATATATTTATAAGAAAATAAGAAGATTTAGAGTAATGGCTAGGGTTGCCATTCGTTCGTAATTCTGCAGGGCGTAGTTGCAAAGTGTGCACCGTACACTACGTTGCACACTTTGCAACTGCGTCCTGCTTGTATTATAGTGGAACTTTCAAAGTCTTCAGATTTCGTTTTGGAAATTTCCCCAATTTGATGAATTTATTATGCCAGTAGTAACAGAACATCCAGACCGTCATTAATTGTTAGATATATTTTAGTGCTCGCCTCGAATATTTTCTATCCCAGAGACAACATTTTATACCTATCCCAAAAATTTTCTCCTCATACAAAAGTTTTTGGAAAAAATAATCTTTAATGTAGAGAACTTGTGCCTATTTTTTAATATACTTAGTCTGGCCATAAATACTGTTACAATTAAAAAGAAACAAAATATTACATTTTAATTTGGAATCTGTCATTTTTATATGACTGTTCATTGTGTTTTCTCATTTTGGCGCCAATACATTGTACAACATTTTGCGATATTAAAATGGAGTGGGGCGATAAAGAGAACCGAATCGCTATGATTGCATTACACAAATTAGGTATGAAGCTAAATGCAATTTTTAAAACTCTCCATACGCTTGGTATTAGTCAATTGTTTGTGTACCGGGCTATTAGTAAGTACAATGAGACCTCCTCTGTTTGTTACAGAAAATGTTCTGGCCGTCCACGTAATGTTCGTAGGTACGAAAAAGGTGGTCAAAGTAGTAAGGGAAAGAATTCGAAGAAATCCTGTTCGTAAGCAAAAGATTTTATCTCGGGGGATGAAGATATCACCTAGAATCATGTCGCGTATTTTAAAAGATGACTTAGGACTTGTAGCCTATAAGAGACGCACTGGTCATTTCTTAACTCATAATTTAAAAAAGAATAGGGTGGTAAAATCGAAACAACTACTGAAGCGGTACGCAAAGGGAGGTCACAGAAAATTTTTGTTTACGGATGAGTAAATTTTTGCAATTGAGCAACATTTTAACAAACAAAATAACCGTATTTATGCTCAAAGCTCTAAAGAAGCTTCTCAATTAGTCGACAGAGTGCAACGTGGGCATTATCCGTCTTCAGTGATGATTTGGTGGGGTGGTAGCTATGAAGGAGTGACTGAGCCATATTTTTGTGAAAAAGGTATTAAAACATCGGCACAAGTGTATCAAGATACCATTCTTGAGGTGCTAGTTAAGCCCCTTAACAACACCATGTTCAATAACCAAGAATGGTCCTTCCAGCAAGACTCGGCGCCGGGTCATAAAGCTCGATCCACGCAGTCTTGGTTGGAAACGAACATTTCGGACTTCATCAGAGCTGAAGACTGGCCGTCGTCTAGTCCCGATGTTAAACCGCTGGTTTATGATTTATGGTCAGTTTTAAAGAGTACGGCTTGCTCTAAACGCCAGGATAATTTGGAGTCCCTAAAACAATCCATACGATTGGCAGTGAAGAATTTTCCCATGGAAAGAGTGCGTGCTTCTATTAATAATTGGCCTCAACGTTTAAAGGACTGTATTGCAGCCAATGGAGACTACTTCGAATAAGCTTTTTATATTTTAAATTGTTTTATATTTATATATTACACTAACACACTGTAAAACTTATAAATGTTATTTGCAATAGAAAAATAAATCTTTGTTACAATATTTATGGCAAGACTAGGTATAACTAAATTACTTGAATAAAATAATGGATCGAAAAATTTAATTGCCTTTATTTATGTTTAATGAATCATTATCTAATTCTGTGTGCTACAGTAAGTCTTTAGTAAAATAAACATCGAGGTTAACATTCTACACGCAACCATCAATTTCTAAATTATCGAGGCTAAATCAAACGTACCTTATTGATGAGATTAAACTACCTACCCGAAACCTTAGTCACGGAAGTTCAAGAAATATGTACAATTCTAATATTATTAATCGGTCATATTATCTGAACGCTAAATCCCGGTTGCATTCAGACCTTTCTCTTCGGAGCCCGGGATCCGCTATCCTACTTATTCTTCTCCTCATTGTGAGATCTTTGGCACGTATGTCATCCTTTACCACGTGAATTCAGCGTTTCTTAGGCCTACTTTTTTTACCGGGATTTGGCGGAAACAGTGCAACTAAACATTTGATCCCCACATAATTAATTGGTTAGTATAAAACATGGCTGTACTAACGTAAGTACTTCATTTAAATTTGGATGTACGGCTTCCGCGAATACGGGGGTTCCTTACGCGGTACTTCTTAATGATTTCAAGGCACAATTAAAACCTAATTTCCATATTTCCTTCTTTCCAAATTTAATGTATAAACAGTAAGAATTTTTGAAGAAAAATGGGTGTGAAATATGTGACGGAAGAACGTGACCGAATTATAAGGTTTTTAGCCAAAGCTGCGTTACCCTATCAACCACAATCTAATCTATTCTAATCTTCTCTTCAGTTCATTCTAACCAAAAGAGATATCTGATCTGATCTGTCATGTATTTACGCGATATTTTAACACATTAATAATAGCAGCCCATAAATGTCCCATTACTGAGCTATAAAATAGTCTTTCAGGAGAACGGACTATATACCCGTAACACTTTTTCAAAACAAATTTACGGGTTAACTGCATGCTTTCTCTGGTCATTATACAAATCCACATCATATTTATGAGATACAAGTAGTTCCAATAAACTACAACGACATTTTTTGTAACATTAGATGACATATGTATATACATAAGTAGTTACATCTAAAAAGGTGCCGTTACCATCATAAACAACTGTTATCAGTATCAGATCTTGTAAGCGATTAAAATATTAATTTTACTATGAGAACAGATTGTTCGAAGTATAGTATCGAAAATTAATCACCAATGCCCGCAGAGCCGGTGGCATTAAATAATATTTAAGCTAGTAACCCGTTAATGTAAGGTAACATGTGTGGAGAATTGATGACCGAGCATTTATTATCAAGAGACAAAGGCAATGAAAATAATTAAAAAACATCAGCCAAGTGCGTTTGTGATTCATAAAAGTGAAGAGTTCCGTACTGGCGATGGAAGGCTACTGATACCATAAAAGGCTTGCAACCGAATCTCTTCGATTCTAATTCTTCGAATAGCGAAGTCTGATTTTTTTATTTCATATTTTTAAAGTTAGAGGGAGTGGAACATTATTAAATGACCAGAAACGCCTCTCTCAATTAATATTGCTATATATTTTTTTTTTAACATCAATATGTTTTCTTAGAAAACCTGTGGAAACATGGATCTTGCCATGTATTTGTATGTAATATACCAAACACTTATGTGTGGTGACTCTTTATTTTTCATCCCTCAGTTTTTTTATTGAATGTGTTCAGCAGATAGGCATACGGCCCACCTGATGGAAAGTGGTTACCATCTCCTACGGACATTAGCAACACCAAAGGCGCTACAAATATGCAACTGCTCTCTTAAGGGCGACTGGAACCTGGCCATTAATGCCGAAACACAACTCAAGGTTTTTATAGCGGCATACTCTAGACCAGGGGTAGTAGCCATCGTGTATATCTGCCGCCTTTATTTTTTGTGAATGTGAGTGGCACTGAAAATATAATCTTCTTGTTAATTTTCATCACAATAAACTCAGTAAGTAGTTTTAGACAAAAATATATAAACCAATAAAAACTAGGACATACTGACATGACAATCTTTTAATGGTTGCGTCTTTATTCAAAATGGCTACGAAATAATTAAATCTTAGAGACACATACTGAACGGCTCTATAATCAAGAAGAAAGTTCATCGATTTTACAATTTGTCTGCAAATCCTAAAATATAGGTGTGATTTTTATTTGACTAACAGTAAGAAAAAAATCAAATATCTAAACTTTATGACGTTGGAATAATTTTATCGCAAAATAATTATACAATAATAGGTTAAGTATGTATAACATTTTTACTGACAGCCTCTATAGAAATTTGGACGTATACCGCTAATCTCACACAAAGGTTTCTGGATTCGATTCCCGGCACGGCAAATATCGAAGACGAACTCTCTAATATTTAGTTTGTTTTGGTGTTAATGAGATTGACTTTACCGTTGTCCCACAAACTTACTTACCTTGTGACTACACAATAATATGTATACTGAATAGTAAAAAAATATCATTTCAAGTACTTTTACAAACCGTTAAAAATTAATTATAATCGTATATAACAATTATAAATCCTAAAAATATAATATCATCACTTTAATTAGAATCGGAGAAAGAGACTGTAAGTACTTCATTAAGGTAACTAAATTATTCCAGTCCGCCTAAAACTCACCCTTCAAAGTTGCCCCTTTTATAGTTCGAACCCACCGAGTTCAAAAATCCAACATTGTTCTCCTAATGTTAATTTAAATATTAAAATGTTGGTAGCACAGTATTTGAATTTCGCGATAGCTGCACATGATTAAAAAGTAACAACGAAGAAAACTTTAAAGTCGTCGAACAATAACTGTTACTTCATAGCTCTAGTTAATGACCAGAAAATTCTACTCTATAAAATGATACGTCAAGAATTTTAAAGATAATAAAATATGAACGTCGCCGTCGTAGCAAAAATGTAATGTACATCTTTTGAAAACGTAACGTCTTAATGCAAGAGTTAAACAAAATAAAAAAATGCAGCTGTATAAATAAGTCAAATAGAAAATTCTAGAAAAAATCTCGGCTCAAACACTAAAATGTAATTACTACGGCGCCGTGTCAACACTCAATCAGCGTACCGAATGCAGTTGCACGGAGAAATGTACCAACGCATTTCCCAACAATTTTCCGCAATAATTTATTACAGAAAATCTAACTTAGCTTTATCTAGTATCTTAACAATGTACAATAAATACAAAATTGAAAGAAATATATAAAGGCAAATAAAAAATAACCAACCAAAAAATTCCGGAGCAAAAAAATCCAAAATCAAAATGTGCACAAAATAAATATACATTACACTTCACACCAACAAAATCTTTAAGCACAACGATTAAAGCACATATAATAAATCGCAAAAAAAATCTCAAGAAAGCCTCAAAAAAGTTACATAAAACACTTTTACGCACACCAAACACAAAACTTTACCGTTTGAAGTGAAAACCCCTGCAACTTTATTATATACTCGACTTTTTTGAGTAAGTTCGATTCATAAATTTTCGAATTTATTCGCGGATTCGAATTATAATCGTTAAGTTTCGCGTCGCGTCGGCTCGCGTGACTCCGGGACTCAAGTGTGGAATTTCGGCTATATTGGGGAGGATGCTCGCATAGCTGTGGCTTAGATGAGACTGTGGTGAGGTACCGCGGCGGTCCAACTGTGTGGCCAGATACGACTTTCGCCCCGACCGGTCGCCCTACAGCTCCGGCGACCGGTGACGCATCCAGGAATACTGAAACTTTTCCATATTTAATAATGTTAATATTTTTTAATACTGGGGCTTCATCTGCATTAGTTTTTAAGATTTAAGCTGTGACAGAATGCGTCTTTTTATGCGCATAGCCAACGTAGCGTACGCACATACGTTATCTGTCAATATTTAACGTCATTAACAATGTCACATTTCAAATTGTGCATTACATCCATCGCCACATCTGCGTGAAACAGCCTAAACCTTTAACTTTATTCGAGATGAAGCCGCACCATTATGCATTATGCTTATCAATTCACACTTTGCTGTACATATAAATATTCTATTTTATAATTATTACTTTTTAATTGATTATAATTTGCAAACTACAGGCCCGAGTAAAAAAGCAATTCTATTGCTTTTTTACTCGGGCCTGTTACCGGTTTCTATAGATTATAGTTTGCTTTAATTTAAAAAATATAGAATTTGTTTTCGAATGGATCAAGTATGAAGTTTGTAGCATAGAGAAATATTTTTATTACTAAATTTAAATCACATAGAAAAGGGTGTGTACAAAAAATAATTGGAGACCATACTAACATATGAATGTAATAGTAAATATATTTATTGCTACTACACAGCCTCGGGAATTACCTAAATTTCAAGACATTTGATATACATATTCTTATAATAATGGAGTTGAACATTTTTTTTAATTCAGAAAATGAAATAATTTTAATATCGTTTCACAGTATTAGGTAAAAAAAACTGCTCAGATAATCCTTGAATGTAAACTTATATTTAAACATTATCTCTTAAAGTTAATAAAGAAAAAGAAAATTACGATTAGTCACATAATACAGTTTATAATGGACCCTACTAAATTATCTTCATAACTAGGTTAAAACATGGCGCCAAAATTATTATTTCCATAGAGACTAAAGCAGATTACCTCATAAACTTAATTCATAGATATTTTAATAAATAATTGACACAAACAAACCGCAAACCGCATTTTGCTGTGACTAATTTAAGATGAGGAAAACATCGGCAATTTTATAAACAAAACCATTTATGGAGGCGTTACTTAGCGGATTTACCCGATTTCTTTACAAAAGATGCAACCTCCTCTTATGGTGATTTGCAACGTAAACATGTTTCAAATATAATAATTTAAATACATATTCAATACTAGATATGCCCACGTTTTCATTCGAACAAAACTTGAACAAACGTAGCTTGTTAATCATCATAAACTAGATGAACGCTTTTAAATCGAAAAAAATAATAAAATGAAACTTACACGAAAATTTCGGATAAAATTCTTGTTTTCGTTATGAACATTTTCATTCAAATTCGTCGAGACCTCTCAGAAAGTATCCGAGCCAACTTTCAGACGGGCGGATAAAAATTCTAAAACCGATCACTCGATGATTAAGCATCGCAGAAAGCAGTTAAAAGACAGATTTTAATAGTTGCATTAGGATTCTGTCTGTTTGAACCAGTAATATTATCGAATAATGAATTAAATCAATCAATCGATTTGTTACAATTACTACGTGCTGTTGAAGGAAAATATACACACATACATACATACATAACTTCACGCCAGTTCCCTTGCGGGGTAGGCACGAACAACAGAGCGCCATTTAGGCCCATTCTTACACACCTCACTTGCTTCTTTGACATTCATAACTCTTGTCATGCACACTCGTCTGTTCTTAAGGCTCCTGACATCACCCTCCGCTAGTACACTATCAATTTGATCATGGAAGGTGTGTCGTGGTCTTCCACGACTTCTGCATCCATCCACTTTTGCATTGTATATCTCTTTAGTCATTCTTTACACATGCCCGAACCACCGGAGCATTCCTTTCCTTACCTTCACCCCGACACTCTCTTTCAGACCAACTCTCTTTCTTACTTCGGTATTATGAACGCGGTCCGCGAGCGTCACTCCGCAGATTTTGCGCAGTGCTCGCATCTCAACCGCGTTTACTCTACTTTCTATTTTAAGGAAAATATCGTACGTAAAAGTGCATATGAAATTAAAGATGCATGAAACTCGCAAGTCCGCCTTAGACAAGCGTGGTTGGGTATCCTAACCATTCAATAAAAACGGGAAGGCCCATCGAAGCAATGGGACGTTCACGGATACGAGAATCACGCCAAAAGAAATACTCTTTAATCATCTGTTGGATTATAATTATTTACTAGGATATGCCCGCGACTTCGTCCACGCTTGACTTGAAATTCCCGCGAGATTCCCGGGACACAAACATTCACAAAGAATGTAAGCTGTCGTTTTACTGAAAATTGTGTCGCAATAAGCAAAACTTTTATGCACCGGAACAACTGCAAACCGCTCTTGGGAATATTCCCGCGGGGTTCTCAGGATAAAAAGCAGCGCAGATTTTAAGTCTAAGAATTTGTTGTCGATCCGCGAAAACCGCATCGAAATCAACCTAGTAGTTTTTACGTGAATCCCGAAGAAGCAGACCAAAATCTAAAAAAAATTGTATTGGGTTCTCCATCGTTTATATAGTGTATTCCAGTTGTTTTTTTTTATAGCATCAATGTACAGACACGGCATTTTTAGAATATTGATAGATGATATAAGTATATTTATAAATATAGGTACAGTAGAATTATCAGAAGTCATAACCCAGTTGCGTCCAAAGTTGTAAGGATCATTGAACGCTACAGGAAGCGCCAGGAGTAGAACACCCAGAGCAACTTCAATGGAATTGTTTACAATTGTTCTGTTGTCGCTGTCAGAACGTTGTTTATGGGCTTTGCCTATAATGCTTGGATTGGGGTCACTCGCTTTAGAGTGCTCGTGGGAATCCCGGTAGGTTGGTGGTTTGTGGTAGTTCGATTGAGATTCATCCAATATAACAGTAATTTAGGTCACGTGAGGAGTTAGTTACGCCACAAGTAATAATTAGTAGTTATTAAAGGTCAACATATAACAATCATAACATGAGTAGAAGCTGACATTAAATTATCAAACGCATGCATATTGCGTAGTAGCATAGAAGAAGATTGTTAGGACTATCACCAGATAAAAAACTTGAACAGCTGCTATGACTTGAGATTGTTTTTTTAACCGTTTTGTTTTACTTCAAACTGATTTCAATATTTTTTATTTACCCTTGAAGTCGATTCTTTTTTGCTAGCAATTTTTGGACGTTTCATTGTTTTCATACATAATAGAGGAAAATTGAAAAGAACACAACACTATTTTTGTCTGATTTGATGTAATAAAAATATTTAAACAAAACTTCAAGAAGCAATGAAGAGTGAAATTTAATATTTTTAAAATATATATTTTTTTCATCCATATTAATTACGTAAATGTGAAAATGAATTTGTTAGAATTTTGTTTGTTGTTTTCATTTTCGTAATGTAAATAGATTCTCATGTTTGTCATTATCAAAACTTCTAGAATTTAGGAGCTATTTAGCGTTTCATCTTTCTCTATTTAGTTTTTCTAGGTAGATTAGGTTTCGTTGTTGTCGACCAGTATTTGACGAGTTAAAGTCTATTTAGTATTAAATCCACATTCTATCAAGTATAAGCAAACATTTTTCTTTCATGGAGTTTTCCTAATATTCCTCGTTTATAGTGAAAGTTACTTAGCAATTTTAGCAAACAGCTGCAGTAGCAACTAATAGGTCTCAATATAAAAATTTGCGATTCGATACGCAATGCAAGACTACCCAAGTAACAAGAACTGTTTACATAGATACATAAATACGAATAAATTTATTGGTAAGCTTTAAAAACAGTGAGTATTTATGTAAATTCGCTCTAGTGGAATGTGAGGAATAGATAAAAAACTGCTTAACAGTAGTAGCACTTATCACTCTAAGATATCACTAACCGCTTCTATAGCATCTAACACATTATCATTAACTCTTCAACCATTATTTAGTATTTGGTGTTGACTTTTAAAGTTCCGTAGCTATTGAAAAGATCCTTATGATTCCATCGTGTTTGTGTCCGTCTGTTCACGACTCATGAATGTTACGTGGAAAATATTTAAAGAATTTGAAGATAAAACATTTCGTAAGAATCGTACATTTGTCCATATAAATGTAATGAAATTAAAAAAAATGTGTGTGTGTGTGCGTGTGCAGTTCACAGTTCACACGCAGTAGAAGTGAAACAAACTATGACAAAGGGTGCGAGGGACTCTATATTTCGTGACGTCACATTTCATATATTATATCGTTATAATTAATATATTTAAGCTTTAAAATACGAAATTTGAAGTGTTCATGAAAATGTATGAAAACATTTTCAACTCTATCTATATGACTTTTATCCGTGCAGGAACGGAGAAAGAATACAATTTCCTGCGGCCGGGCGGCCTGTCGTAAGAGGCGAGTTAACAACCCACAGCCAGGTGGTAGGGCATTTGCCCGACTGGATGGCTACCACCCCTGGTCTAAAGTATGTCGCCATAACAACCTTGAGTTGTGTTCCGGCATTAGTGACCAGGTTCCGGTTTCCCTTAAGAGAGCAGCAGCGCATTTGTAGCATCTTTGGTGTTGCAAATATCGATAGGTGATGGTAACCGCTTTCCATCAAGTGGGCCGTCTGCCTGTCTGCTGATCTCCTGCAATAGAATAAAAATACTACAGGGTTTAAATGATTAAATATAATGTATTCTATCTCATCCTCCCGCAGGTTTAGTGCTATAGATTTATGTGTTTATTTCTTTTTAACCGACTTTAAAAAGAAGGAGATTCGAAAGGAGAGTATGTTTTTTTTATGTCCGTTACTCGATTTCTCCTTCAATTGTGAACCAATTTTCAATGTTATACTGCCGAATTGGACCCATTATCACCATGTCAGGATCTGATGAGTAAATTTCAAGAAATTAGAGCAAACAGATTTCTTCCTAATACGATATCTCCGTCGATTCTAAACCGACTTTCTATTTTTTTCTTTACTCGTAAGTCTATGCTCCCAATGTGGTGCCATGGCTACCAGGTCAGGTGATCTGGTGAGTGGATTCCAGGCAAATCGAGAGTAACCATTACTTATTAAAGAACACCGTGCGCCTAAATTCTTGGAGAAAAGCTTGTATACGCGTAGGTATTACATTTTCTACAGGCGCATAACTTTTTATATTTATGTTACGTAATTTCTCCGTTAATTGTGGATCGATATTGATTTTTTTTCTTTTTAATGTCGCATTTTCATTTCATCGACTTTCAAATCACAATAATTCTAAAGAAGTTTCACTTCAAAATAGCGGTGATTATATTTAACTAAGGAGTAAGGCAACGACTTACATCGGGATACTATATCTTACTATGCAATCTTTAACCTTGCCGTTGGTAAAACTTGTCATTACTTGTATAATGCTTATATCAAATTATAACTAATAGTGAGGCAAATGAAAGATGTGATGATAATAGTGAGATATAGAAACCTAGCTTCAGTCAAGAAGATGCATAATATGCCTGCGTCAACCGAGAAAATTCAGGTCATTTATTTTAAAATCAGAGTTGCATCAAATCAAATCCATGTAAACAAATAAATTAAAATAGTTTACATTGAGGTTGTAAAATAAAAATATACATTCAAGAAAATTCTATTTCAATCAAAATAATTACAGTAATATTTCAGTGTATAACAACACCTCTACAAAATCTTTAACTGTGGGAATAGATACGCACTTGATTAATAATTTCAAATAACAACGTTATGTTTCAAAGACGTCAACATAATTTTGAATATTTAGTAACTTAGGTAATTGTGTATTGGTGACTGCAAAATTGATTAAACTTTCTCTTATTTGATATCTTTAAATATTATAGTTTTAATCTGATCTTTACAAATTAATAATGTGAGTACATTTGAGCATATAATGTAATGGAATATGCTAGTCATGTCTTTCGCAGAAGCGAAGGCCCGTGGAGCAGACAAGTTCTGGAGTGGAGACTGAGTCTTGATAATCGTAGCGTAGGACGTGTTATATCAGATTATCACCCAACAAACGATTGAATGTAATCAGACTGCGGAATAAAGATTAATACTAACTTCCTGGATATATAATTGTCAAAAACTACTTTCTGTTAGATGCTCGGGGTTCTTAATGTCTAAATATCATATCGTGTATCTGCACGTTCTGTGACTCCACTACTGATAATTTCAATTATCGGAATCCATGTCATTAGGTATTAAATATTTATATACTATTCCATTGCATTGTCATTTATTATGTTCTGACGTCCTTCGGCCCGGAAGACCGATGTTCAGCGTAGGGACGTGGGCTGTTGAAGAAAGCGGTAGACCGGGATTTGTAGAGCAAACTTAAGAAGGCCCGCGACCAGCAAATCATTGTAATTGATTGACGACAGTAAAAATAGTGTGCAATACAATCCACGTGAACTTTATGCCTGTTCTTATTTGGGAGTAGCAAATGACTATTCAATTGACACTCTGTAAAATTACACAATATAGATCAGGTAGATAGGTTTCCAGGAATGAAGAATTCGTATAGATTAGCGCGGACTTTAAAATACTAGCTTACAGTAAAGTGAACATTTGTAAATATTCCATGTTTTGATTTATGTTAATGAGCTATGCTGTATACATGAAAACTTGTATACTATGCGGGTTCGCTCAATTAGTATAATTATATCGTATTATACGTATATCCTGCAAGAATTCTCTAAAATTTCCTGGATACAAAATCATATTGATGACTGATATGGAAACTAGATATTTTGTCATAATATGTTCATTCCTAACGCTATGAATCAGAAACAAACACAAAGAAAATCACTTTACCATTTACAATATACTTTACAATTATATATTGTATGGATGAAACAAATATGCAATAATACTCATATGTGACAAAACACAAGAATATTGAAGATTCAATTGAAATGTTTATTATCTTATAAATGTAAATATACGACTAAATTATAAGGTAGCCGCAAGAGAAATTGCAAATACACGGTCATAATACGCAAGTGCATTAATAAAACAAGCGCCGCAAGTGTTAGCATATCCGACGGCCATGTATTATTTAACTTATTGGCGATATTAGTTAAAACTTACCGAAGCTGCAGCTACCAGTTTGCATGACAAACTTGAATTGGAAATATGCGTTATCGTTAATCTATCTCGATCTAATAGACAACTCACTTCTCGCTCTTTCTACTTTGCTATCTAAGATATCTTTACCTGTAGATAGGTTCTGCCGCGTTATATTTTAGAGACATTAAACTACGGTAATTACCTGACATTTACTTAATCACGCATCAAATATAATCGCAGCTGCATACACGCCGTTTTAAAAAGCATAAATATTTTATATTTTTGGAAAAATACTTTTATGTGTTTGCAAAATATTATACGACTACTATTTATTGGTATTTTGCAATAATGATGAATGAGTAAAAACACTTTATTGTTCACCAAAATTAATACTACTTTCTTAAAAACTAGGTACAATAAATGTTGAACAAAGGCTGGTCTTATCGTTTAAAGCGATCTCTTCCAAGCAACTCCCATTGATAATAGAACTTACAAAGTTTAGTTCTTAGTTATACTCTTACCTACTGTTACAATACAATTAAATTGAAAATCATCTGTTTTGCCCTCGTTGAATGTCACGTCACAATACAATTTAACATTTATATTTATCTTTTTCTAACAGATATTATTAAATGTTACTATTTTAATGTACTACTGTTGGAGTATGCCGCGTCTATATAGGTATGTATATAAAATATCTTAGATTGCTACTGTCTGCAGTCATAAACAGAAATCCGATACTTTTGCCTACGACGGCTACTTAAACCACCAGATGGCTGATAAAAACCTGATTATTTTTATAATTTACAAGTCTTTCAATACCCAATTACGTCAAAATCGTCTGTTTTAAAGTTAATAAAAACGTGTTGACAAACATTTGGACAAATATTGGAAAAGGGATTTCGAAGCCGAATTTAGTGTTGTTCATATTGAGTCCTATTACAAATTCAAACACGGTAACAGCTGCGGCCTGTGCTTCGATTTCTAAGGCCTCGGATAAATATATTCATTTACCCTTCACGCCCTAAATCCCTCGATGGCAATGGGGTTGAAGCGCGTCGCCGCGTGCGCCGACCCATCTATCATATCGGCGATGCACACCGAATCGGTCTGTAAGCACGTGTGATTTGTTATTTCATTATGAACAATTTGTTATATAACTTTCATGACTTCAGCTTCTGTTTTTTATACTAATCGATACAAAAATGTTGAGCTTTTACTTTTAAGAACCACTCACTACCATTATTCTCTTTAGGAACATATTGCAATTCCTTACTCCACAAACATAATATTTAATTATGAGAAATATTTGCGTTGTGTTGTTACCCATCCGATGTCAGACTACTTTCGGAATAATAAAATATTTTTTATAAAAAAAAACCACTTTTTTTTAATTTAAATTCTTATTTGTGTTTCACAAGAAACATAACAAATGGTAAAATTCGAGATCTTACCAGAGCACGACAGTCGATCCATAAACATTTAGGGCACTAAATTTTGTCAACGTCTCGACCGTTGAGACATCCACGTTCAAGCATTTCGTGGAAGAAGAATACGAGCAATTACAAGGTCAATAGCTAAAATGAAATGATGATTTTATACTCAACAAAAACAGAACCCAAAACCCTAATGACTAAATTAAATAAAACAAACAACCACATAATAATACCTACAATAAAATTGTATTTGATATAGTTATCTTACCAGGTTTTCTTTAAAAAACTTGCAATTACACTTGGTCAGTTTATATCGGTGTATTTTAATTAATTATAGATCAATATCAGATGAATTCAATACCTTTAAAAATAACAAAAACACATCGCTACCGAAGCTCGTTTAAACAGAAAACTAATTAACATTGCAGAATTTTAAAAGCTCAAGATTATGATCATGTATCATAATTAATATTGTGTTTTTAAAATTCATTTTGAAATTAATAAATCGATGTACGAATTTATTTACCACGCATTCTGTACTAATGAATTTATTGTGAAAATGATATCAAGGCTCGACTTTATTGGTTTTGTTGTATTATTATAGCCTTTCTTCGAATATGTATTAAATATCAAAGCTGTTTTATTTTCTTCACACAACCTACACGTTTATATATAAAATTTCCTAATCATTTTGCCAAAAACAGAAAGTTTGTCGTTTTGTCCGTTTCTCAGGCTGACAGATACCTTTTTAAAAACATAAACAGAATAAATAATCCTAGATATTGGTGACAATAATTAAATGTGACACCAGTATCTATGTACTCCTATGTACAATAAAATGGGCCGAGAATAACACTTGCGCCTCTATATTAAAATTTCTTGTTCCCAAAATCATGTAGTTGTTATTTAATTTTATAACAAAAATGTTATTTTAAAAAACTTTGAGAGAAATGAAAAATTATTATCAATTATCATTTAAAGTTACATATTTCCGTTTAATTTTAATTGTCAGTATAGACGATGATTAAAAGTAAATAAATGTCACTTTAAAAATATCGTTTGTGTCGATTTAGTCTTCCTGTCTTGTCGAGTTTGCAACATGACTATTGTAACAAAAAATGGTTAATTTGCTAACTCTGATGTCCTTCACCGACTTACTGCACTAGACACTTGATATAGCGCCTCATAATATAGAGCCTCGGAATGTAGAGCCCTACGAACA
The DNA here is from genome assembly GCA_019925095.2 of Dendrolimus kikuchii. Lineage (NCBI taxonomy): Eukaryota > Metazoa > Arthropoda > Insecta > Lepidoptera > Lasiocampidae > Dendrolimus > Dendrolimus kikuchii. Next base: position 15,203,972 of record CM034388.1, on the reverse strand, counting down.
AACTTACTCTAACACAATATGAATAAGACTGTAAGAATATAGAGTGAAATCTAAGATGTACGTATTTGGTTTTATAGAGTGCTGTCTCTGTCACACAATACATAGTGCGAGTCTGATGATCTTAGTACATTTCACTCTTCCCGACGCACCGTATCTAGTGCCAAAAACTATATTGCAATTTACGTGCATTTATTTATTTCTATCATACTGTTCCGCTATCCGCTTCCGCTCTCAGTTTGATCGTATACACTTTAGCATAAATCATACCTTTTCAATAGCAGTCCAAGTTCCAACCGTGTAATTGTTACAAACTCATTTGTATGGAAAAAAAACTCGTTACGCTCAATTCGGAAGCCGGAGGGTGAGGTAGGAAGTGATCCTGGTTTTTATTTCCTCCCCACACTATCTATATCGATTCCCCGCTGTCACCGCAATAGGGTGTTACTTTTGAATTCTTTTTGATTGATGTTTCAACCCTCATTGTGCTATTTTCATTGTACGAAAACAGTTTGATTGAAAAGCAACATTATAAATATTTTATTTAACATATTTGCAGTCGGTTTTAGGATTAGTTATATTATGATTATGTCACATTTTAAAATAATCTATACTAATATAATAAAGAGGAAAGATTTGTATTTTTGTATGTTTGTAACTGTCAGTCAGAATGAACTCAAAAACTACTGGACCGATTTCAAAAATTCTTTCACCGTTAGCATACTAAATTATTCTTGAGTTACATAGGCTATATTTATTACTAAAAAAAATAGGGATCTCTACTAAAACTTCAATAATGTAACCCAAGGTGTTAAAAAATTAGCCATAAACCATCCGTGCAAAGCCGGGACCGGCTGCTAGTTTAATTTAAAACCAAATATTTATATACAAAAATGTGTAATTGCAGTACCTTGGTGAATATTTCCTTTTACATTTTCCCAATCGTCGCAAGTCGGCAGAGTTGTCTTTTTCGTTCATACCTCTTTATAGGATGGATCCTGACGTACGGTCTATTACGTCACAAATAATTTACACAGGTGGTGCCTCTTCGAGCCCGCTACTCCCTGGATGAACGCCTCCGCTCCCACGGAGTCGGGAAGCCCACCAAACCCGGTATCGCTGAAACAGCCATCTGCAGCTACTCAGCTGGATCCCGCACAAAAAAAATACCGGACATCCTATGTTCGTCTATCAAACAGAGTAAGAGCTCTGTTCAATATAGTCAAGTGGTAGTTATTGTGACTGCTCGTACTGGATGATAGAATGAAAGTTATATATATATATATGATTCTTATTATGTTATTGTTAGTGTAGAAATTTTTCATATTCTATGAAATAAAGAATGTAATTACGACCTTTTTAGTTTCACTTGCTTATAGAAATATCTAACTTGAAGAGTAAAATGTGCATAAAATATCTTTCGATGTTATGAACTGGATAAAATGCTTTGCCAATATATATATTAAACATTAAATACTACGCAATCTTACACCTAACACGTGCAACGAAAATATTTAAAGATTCACCCCATCCTCCCCTGTTCCGAATTAGCATTGCAACAATATAGAAGCTTTTAAAAATATATGAAGGCACAATTGGAGTGTACTTCGCCGAGGATTCTAATGAAGATATAAAACGAGGAGAGCATGTGCCAAACTGGTTCGTTCTGGATGAAGCCATAAGACTTTACTACAATTCCATTGTTAACATTTTAATTGGTATTAACATGGTCGAATTAACATAAAACGAGGGGTCACCATCGATTTTGGTGTGGCGCCTTGGTTCGTAGCTTAAGCCCCATGAAGACATAAAGAATATTTATGGAAGCAAACCTTCGTAGAGCTTCTCTTTGGTAAAACTATAAAGTGTTATTTGTTAGCAAGTAGATTTACTACCAACTATGTATCCTTCTTATTTCATCAGACAGGGCACTTACGTAACCAATCTCGAATTCAGCCAAATCATTTTTTAGTTGTAGGACGGTAACTCAAAAAGTCACTTTACACTAAACAATCTATTTACCACACAAACAGACAATTATGCTTAAAAACAATCAATACCTTACAACTATCGTTAATTTTAACAAAGATTATACTTATATAGTATTTCAAAATTGGCGTTTTAAAATTGTGCAAGAAAACACCTTTCAAATTTTCATAAAAACACCCTATTTATATTGACTAATGTTGCTAAGTGTTATAAACGTAGATTATACATTATACATACACAAGGGATGATAAGAAATGTGAAGTACATAATAGAAAGCGGTGCGATTTATGTGAAACCGCTACACCAGTCACTTGCTACGCTTTTCAGTATGGCCACTTTCACTGAATACTTCAACGATCTGCTAACTTTGAAAAACCTCTGAATTCTATGTCTAATTCTTACAATTTCTTCGCATGCTTCCAACTACCTATATCCGGTCCGCTTCCGCTCCGCTTTTTAGACATAGGCAGTCTAAAAAATATCTAATTATCCATTTAGAAATAATCCTGAACATTATTAATTACAAAAACATTATCAAAAATATTTTAAATTACATATTATATTTCGTATTCCTCATTCGAAATAAAACCGTTATATCTACAGTTCACATGTTTAAGTATCAGTCGATATCAAGAATACATTGTAAAATCTGTTAAAAGATAAAAATGATATTGAAATACGTGTTTAGACAGCTAATAAAAACGCACTCGTACATGATTTTAAAACTTTATCAACATCTTTTACTGAATTTATTAAAAAATGTTGTTATCTGTTGGATCTTCACGATATTTTATTATAAAATTAATGTTAATAGCATCACGTGCGCGTACGCGTCTATGCACCATTATGATTAGAGGCGCGACACTCGGCCCACTATCGCGACACATAAAACATGCGTGTTGCGCAACAAACGAACGAGTTGCCCATATAATGGTAATATCGAAAACTCACGAGCTTTCATACCAATAAAACAATATAAAAACTTATTGATAATAATTTATTCAATACCGACTGTCGTTCCGCCATAGAGTTGCGAACATTTAATATTGCCATTGAAAATTGATTTCTCGTAAATCTAATTGATTCTTTTTTAATTGCGAAGCTCGCAGAAAGGTAGATCCCATCTAATGAAAAGTGGTTACCGTCGCCTATAGTCGTCTGCAACCCCAAGGTCAAAGTCAATGCATTGCCAGCATTTTAGTATGGGATAGGAGGAATGGGATAAAGAGAATGGAGTTGAAGAAGTTTAGAGGGATTAGACAGAAGGAATTGAATAAAGGGGATGGGATTGGGGATTGAAATAGGGGGGGGAAGGAAATGTGCCATCGGAACTCTCACTCAACGCATAAGACACGATTAGCACAGACTAACCGTTTTCTCATTAAATACGTTAAAATTTGTCATTTTATATTGTATTTTAATAACTAGATTACAGAAGTAAGAATAAGCTATAAGTCGCCAGTGAAAATAAAGAGAAAACTATATCTATATGTTCATCCAAGCAAGTAACTAAAAGACAAAATAAATTGTTACCAAATTTGCATTCCTAATGGTAGCGTAATTCTAGAAGTCCAAATGGTCCAACTTACTTCATTTATTAAGTTCATTAAGATTATATTTGATACCAAAAACGTGTTAAAAAGGAATTACGTATTAATTAACCATAATAACATTTTCGTAGGTATATCGCCCACAGTTGGCAAGACATCAACAGACATTATGACGTCATCAGTTGATGGAGAACATTATTACATCCTGAATTTCTGACAAGTACTATCTGGGTACTTAGTCAAGGTTTAATTTTAGGTTGTTCAAGTTTTAGTGTGGCACTCAGAGTTAGATGATGATCAATTGTCGCTATTTAAGCTTAATGGCCAATATTTGTTGCCCATATTACTAAAATTAACCAATTAAAATATAAATTGAGCAAGTGAGGTGTGTAAGAATAAGCCTAAATGGCACTCTGTTGTTCGTGCCTACCCCGAAAGGGAACTGGCGTGAAGTTATGTATGTATGTAAAATATAAATTTTTGAATACAAATAACATTTAGTTATTAAAGTATAGCATCCTGAAAATCTCTGAGTGCGGCATTACGAGCCGAAAACTTAATATAGAATTTAAGCTGGAATCCCGTAATCAGTAGCCGACATCACATTCAAATATCGAATCAGATGTCCATGTCTAAACATTCCAAAGTGCATATAATTTCCGTATCTGTTATAGCGTATAAAGTAAAACTCTATGGGATGCCGGGTGGGCGACCGTAATCTGGTGATTACAAGAGTATTATCATTCGATGTACAGAAAGAAGCCCACATAACTTTTCTATAAATACGTAATTTGCTTGAAACCTTTTTATTCATATATATGTACATTTGTTTATACAATATTTATCACGTGAAATATTTCTATGCATTCCCAGGCGGAATCGTTACATGTTATTCTCCTACTAAGGGATTATCTAATAAAATTAATTTATTTTTGACTCGTCAAAAATTTTAATTCATAAATTGATATTCTTTAGATAAAATACTATTCAGAAGATATGATAGTAATTTCTTATTGACGGCAAAGTATATTTCATTATGTTTCTTATATTTATTCAATTAACTTCACAATAAAATTCACTTACATTTTACGAAGTGTTCAAGTAATACTATACTTTATAACAGAGTTGTTTTCTCTTTCATATCTTGAAATTACTATAAGCAGTATTAGTGGGATTCGTTTGAAGTAACTACGAGACAGCTGCGCCGGTGCACCGAGTCATCGCTCCTTCAAGTGTTGACATTCGATTGTTTATACGCCTCGACAGACACACTTGTGACTTTTTTTACACAGTTACCTGACAAAATTGATTAAAGAATACAAAACTATTACATTTAGAGAGCGGGGTTTGGGCTGAAGTACAATATTTGCACCAGTCAGTGGTGGCCATTATGGAATGGCAATCTGGGCGATAGCCTCTTGTTCACCATAGCCTATGGACCTGAGTTTAATTTCTTGCAAATTCGCAGTCACCTATTCCAGGTAAAGAACTTCTAGTATCACACTCTATCGTTACGGTGTAGTGTAAACGGTTTAATAGAAAACAAACTAATTATTAATTTATATAATTATGCCTCGGCTTGTTGTCAGCTCGATGTAATGTGTATTATTTCTTAATCTCGGAAATGAATTTTCGGGTTTAATCTCAATCTGAATAAAATCAACCCCTCTGGTGTTCCCCTGAATCTGTGCTTGCTTAATTATGCAATATACATTTAATAAATACGTCAGCATGTTGCATGTTGTTTTGTACAAGAATAGAGTTATATTTCCGTGTCTTTGATTTCCACAAGTGTAGAAATTTTATTTGGTGTAAAAAACCGATAATAACATATGATTTATACATTTTAACAAATATATAAAATATATAATTAAAATTTACACACTTTTCGATGGTAAGAAACCCGAACTTCGTAATTTTGAAATACAAGTATTTTCAACTAATTTTGCTTATACCTAGTTTAGAGATAGATTTCATATACAGCGCATTCCATTAGTAGCTCACAACGCCCAAAATGCTCCGTTAGCCATTCCACAAGACGACCGCGGTCGTTGTGGTCGTGGGGAAAACGTCACTCACTAATGACGTCATCATTTTCAATCACACAACGCTGACAACGACTCATGTCACCCACCCAAGAGGTGGGTCGAATAACCGTTCCAATTGGATTTTCGATTGTAACACCGGCAAGCAAGTGGAACGGGTAAAATCGCAGTTATGAACGTGGTCGTTGTGAGTCTCTAATGGAACGTAGCCTTAATAAGTTAAAAATTCTTCATTTTACTGCCAAAGCCTTGACATATTGTTGTGATGTTTTAATTGTGCGGATAACAATGACCTATGAAGGTAAAATTTTGGTTAAATATTTGTTATACTCGATCCTCTGAACATTCATATTGCATTTGTGGTCAATATTAGTATAATAATCAAGGTTTGAGGATATTTTTACATGGTAACGTATGTTTGACTATGTCTTGTCAAAACTTTTGGTTTCGAACAAGTGATTCTTACCAGTGATTTTTCTTTACCGCGCTGTATAGTCGAACATTTAATGTACCTAGATACTTATATCTAATTTTGAAAAACGAATGTGACCTTAAACTCAATAGATTTCTAATTAATTAAGAACAACACCTAGAAAATTTAGTATTCATTTACTATAAACCATTTTAAACATTGCAAATAGGTAAATATAAAACTATTTCTAAATTAAGCGAGGTATAACTATGAAATAAGTAAAATTAATAAATTATTTCTGCTAACTTTGGTTTAAATTATTTTAAAATTCTATTGTTTCAATTGTTTCCTCTGAATTATCGTCAAAGCTAAAAATGGGTCTCGATTATTAGCAGAACAATTATTATCAGCAGAATAATTATCAATACCTTAAGCTGCATTTCTAAAGTACTTTAAAAAGAATAACCTTAGTTTATTTTCACAAATAATTGAAGAAGTGTTAAAAAATCTTTTCTCTGAAATACGGTAAACACTTGCGAGCATAGTAATCAAAGTTGTTGATATAATAATCAAAAGACGATAGTTTAAATAATACTGTGCTGCTAACGTTTAGCTAGGTCAAAGACATGGAGACCGTATGAAACTTTCATTTGGTAACTCAAACATAGTTTCTACGGTTTGCGCAAATTTCTTTGCCTGAAATAAAAAAACTAAACAAAAAAATTTTTGCACATGTAAAATTGAATTATCAGTCAGTAGCTTCAAAATGAAAAGTACCAAAACTTTAGTGAAATCTGCTACTTACACGATGTCTAATCTAAAATGATTGTCTGTCTTTTTGTCTGAAAGTTTGTCTAGAATAGGCTCTGAAACGGCCCAATAGATACGAGGGCTTTTCAAGAAAGACGTCATAAAATTTCTATGAAGGCGACCGCACGTTTGTAGCGCATCTGCTATCATCGCCTTTGGATATTTGCAACGATATCCATAGACAATGGTAACCACTTTCTATCAGGTGGCATGTCTATCAGTTTGCTGAACTCACTTCAATTAGTTCTCTTCGTGTTTTCCTAACGCTATCCATGGCTTTTCACATTTTCTTTTACACCCCTCCAAGGTTATCGGAGTTGGCATATAGTGAGGTAGTTTCACTGGAAAACCTTTATCTAGCCGCCGGGGAATGTCAAGTGCGTCGCTTAACATACTAGTATTCATACAAGCACATGCCACTTAAACTATAGAGGTGTGCCATTTATAAAATAATATACAAGAATTCTGGTTTGTGAATAGGCAGTTACTACCGTTGAAAATCTTGATAGCATAATCATCGAAAAAGAGTTTTTTCCGCCACCTCTGTCATTATACAAGACTTTTTTCTTTTTAGGAAAATAAGTGTAGGCGTCTCATTTTTTTATTATTTTTTATTTATATTTTTTTTATATGTATTACAATTTTGATACTTATTAATAGATTTGTTTATAAAAATTTAGAAAATATGCCGAAACACATTTTTTAAAGCTATTCTAATTATATCTATCCATCAAAGAAGAGTTGCACACGTCTGATTCCAGTGACTAGCATTAATTTATATTACTGCTAAGATTTTAATCTGCTTTTGATATTTTTGTTTCAGGGATTCTGCAGACAAGCTGGTGGCCTACCTGAGGAAGGTTTTAACAGTTTCCTATGGATATTTGCAACATCGGAGGAGTTACCGACGCGCGATAGGCCTCGAAAATTTTTTTAGGCCTTTAATTTCGTATACATTTCTGTTTCTCTCCTTGTATTATGTAGATATTAAGGTCCGTACTAGTTCAATTCTAGCGGGATTATATTCATTTTCATATTAATAATCAGAAGGAAATTTTAAGTTATCTTAAATTGACTTACATTTTAACTGGCTTACTATAGAGAATATTTTTTCAAAGAAATATAATAATAATAGACTTAAAATTTAACAAATACATTTCTAAACTTGTTGCATACATACACTAAACGCCTTTGTGCTCATAGCAATCATTGTGAATAAATAGAAGCGACTTTCATCCCACGGCATTGCCTTTGGTGAAAAGGCACAGTCAGGTTAAAAATAAATGTTTGTTTATGCCCACGTCGCATTGTCATCCACAACTTGTTGGTATTTTGAACAATTACCACGTAAATGCGAAATTTGGGCCCCTAAGGCGGTGTTCGTCAATGTTGCTAGATGCATAGAAATTGCGGTTCGTTTATTATTAAAGACATAAGTATGACAAAGTTTATTCCCTAAACGTAGATGTCAGACTCATGTTTTAATCTGTCGAAGAAGCAACAGTTGTATAATATATACATATTATATACATATAGAAGAGTATACACAATTACACGTAATAATAATGGTATCGATTACAACATTTTGGTATAAACAACATTTGCCCCAAACAAGCAATACATACATACCTATATTTAAACCACTGAGCGACTAATTAGAGATATTGTATTTAGTAAGTGATGAGAAGAAAATTTACCAAAAAAAAATTATATATAAAATTATATTTAAGATTAAATAAGTAGTTTTATAAAATTAGAAGAAAGCATTGTAATTCATTATATTTTAGACTTTTAAAAGAAAAGAATTACTACATGCATAATGCAGCGATTTGGAACTAGCTATTGTTTCTGAATATGTAATTTAGATAGGTACTGTATTTATCAACAATTATCAATTTCACTTTGAATTTTTTGAATTTTTATTTTGTTTTTGTGGAGAATAAATACAAATACATTTATTAACAAAGTGTTTAAAAAAAATTACGACTTCTTGATGACAGCTGAGTTATTCTGTGAACTCGTCTACTAAATATTAAAAAAAAATAGTTTACAAATGAAAAGACAAATCTAAAACACATCTATATAAAAATAGTTTTAATTATGTATATATTATAGTCAAGGGTCGATATGCAGTCTCTTCCCGGAATGGCCGGTTTATCCTAGGTTTGACCAAGGCCTTTCGACAAAACCTGAAATAAATTCCAATTTTGGCTTTTGGCCAAAGTATTTCTAGTCAAATCTTGAAGTACCTAACTTTTTAGACAAACGTCGAACGTAAAATAATCTTTTTCGGGCTTTGCCTAGTCGATCTTAGAAATGTCTAAGGCAGACTCGGTCAAGCGTCAATTCATACTGCACTTGTTATATGTTTAATGACTGTATAAAATATTCTCTCCTAGGTTAGACAAATATTCGTTTACAAAGACAATAAAACGTCATTTATTTGGACTTTGACTAAGACTTTATGTCAGACCTGAAGTTTGACTAGTCAAAACTAGGAGCGCCAGGGCGTCGATGTTTGACTATAACATATATACATAAATTATTATTTTTTTAAAACATAATTAATACCTACGTGTCTACTTATTACATTTTGTTTACATTTGCATACACTGGCGCTGTTTAATACAGATAAGCCGGTTAATTCAGGTTTTTAAATAAATGCTTGCGATTTTCTTGTTCCAAGATCTGGCAGCATTGGATAACGTATACATAGTTATTTGGAAAGTAGGTATAGTAAATTGTATAGTGTAGAATTATTGTCACATGTCAATTGGACTCGGCTTGCGTAGTCATCAGAAACTATTCATCATCCGATCGACACAAAAATGTGACCAAAGCTGTAAAACGTGTTACTGAAACAATTAACTATCGTCACCCTGGGGCTTCATCTGTGTAAGTGTTAAAGATTTAGGCCGTTTCACGCAGATATGGCGATGGGTTTAATGTCATTAATTAAATATTAACAGATAACGTATGTACACACACTAATGTGGCTATGCGTTAACGACGTTATTTTTTAAGGTTTTAAATAAGATGCATTCGGCGAAGGTCGTACCTATTCATATTAAATTAAAGTTAGTTTGTTTGCTTCTTTAAGAACCTTAAAGAATTTAATTCAAATCAATAACTTTATTTGCCATAATGTAATTTTCAACAGATGTTATTCGATTTTAAAGCACAGTACATTTTACCATATAGTTATGGTGTGCAAAAATACCATCATGATGTACTAAACCAACTTTTAAAAAAATACAATAATAATTTGAGGACATTGTCAACTAAAATAAATTAAAATATTTGAGATTTATGTCAAAAAAGAAGCCTACAAACTTCCGCTAACTCTATATGAATAAGTCCATAAATCTTTAACACTAACGTAGATGAAGAGTATTATTCCTTTATTCTATTTCCTTTGATTCAAAAGTCGAATGATAAGTACTATAAATTGCAGGGAAAACAAGTACTAGTCCGATATAAAGAAGCTTGAGAAGTTGTCTGTATTCTTCTTCCATGCTAGTACGCACCTAAACATATACAAAAAGAAATTCTCCTTCCCTCTTTATGTCAATTTTACTCTACGGCTAGGATTGTTGCTTTCGAATTATTTTCTTCTCATACCGCTCTGCATAGTCTGAAAAATTGACATGAAGAAGATTAAGATGGTATGGGCATATAAAGAGAGGGGATGAAAGTCACGTGACAAAAAGATTGATAAACTGAAAGATTGGTGGGTATAAATGTAAAGGTAGACCAAAAAAGAGATGAATGGCTTATTTTTTTTTTTTTATTGCAGGAGTTCAGCAGACAGGCAGACGGCCCACTGGATGGAAAGCGGTTACCATCGCCTATGGACATTTGCAACATCAAAGGTGCTACAAATGCGCTGCTGCTCTCTTAAGTGAGTCTGGAACCTGGTCACTAATTCCAGAACACAACTCAAAGTTGTTATGGCGGCATGCTCTAGACAAATGCCCTACCACCTGGCTGTGGGTTGTTTAGTCGCCTCTTACGACAGGCCGCCCGGCCGCAGGAAATTGTATTCTTTCTCCGTTCCTGCACGGATAACAACGGATTACGTGAATGAGCGAATGAAGTACATGATTTATGGTGTGAAAGAGGACGTATGTCAGAATAGAGGAGTGTGGAAGGAAAAGCCATTGAACTAACTCCAAACAATTTGGAGAAGGTGAAAGAAAAGAGAGACCGCTCTAAATGGTATTCCGCCACATACTAGTTGTGTAGAAAACATCGTAAGGAAATCTGCATATCAAGATTGGCAAACTGCAAACCCTGCCCCATGCCCCCCAATTCGCTTTGACTAAACGGGGTGAGCATACCACTGTCCTTTCCTTTGAAATTGGTATGAGATGGGACGATTGATAGTAAATTTAGTTGAAAACACTTATACGATATAATAATAGATTAAACTTTACAATAGTGGTCACTGAATTTTAAGTAGTGGGGGGACGTAGGGGGAAGGAGAGGGAGTTTATTTATTAATTATCGATTTAAAAATCGATATTATTGACATATAGAATTGTTAACATTTATCGTCGTAATTAAAAAAAAGGGACAGTACTATGATTTATTATTATGAACTTTAAAATTATAATTATAATTATATATTATTCAAAACTCGTTTACTAAACTAAAAAACAGTTTTAGTGTTTATATATTAGGAGAAAGTGTATTCCTAAACACAAATCAAACTTTTTTATCACCAACAGTGACATAACCTTGTTTATCAAACGTATTATTGTTTGTCCCGTTATTCATTCAAAACTAGTTGGTGGACCCTAAAACGTTGTTTCCTAGCCCAAACAACAGGACTAGTGTCTATATATAAGGCGGATATATACCCCTAAACTTTATTTCCCTTAATCTCATGCCACTCTGTGCAAAAGTTTAGCCCTCGCGGATATATTCTTCTATATTAAGATAATTAATTAAAATAAACTTGATATCACAACGATTCAGCATTTTTTGTCCTAAAATAATCTAGACACGAGAACCCGCCCACTAATATCTTTATGAACTATGACGCACGAACAAGATCTTAAAATTATATGTTTTAAAACTAATCAAAATGAAGGAAATATCATCAATCGAATGTCAGAAGTCAGATTCACAATTAATGTGACATCGCTTTGCATTTTTGACAAGGAAATTAATATTTTTTATTGCAAGAAGCTCTTAAGCCTGAATACAAATAGCCTATATTTAAGCGGGTTAGATGAGAGCAACCATGCTAGTTAATAAGAAGTAAATAAAATAACATTGTTTTACAATATTATGCTTTTTACACTTTAAATAAATCACGTATTACCAGGTCTGAAGGTGGTAAATTATACCGAAATTAAATTTCCTTGCTGCTTCATTATTTTCCACGCCGACTGTCAAATAAACAGACATTGTGTTCTTCTTCGTATATAATTTGACTTAAACTCAAAACTTGGCTTGACCGGTAGTTTAGATTCACAATTGGATCCCGCAGATGTCACTGAAATCGGGTCCCAGGATTTTGATGAAATTTTTGCGCGTGTTACAGTGGGTCTTGAGATGGTTTAGAGGACGCATTGGCAACAGAGGGCCAGCTTGGACATTCGGTCGCCGTGAGCTTTCTCTGGGAAAAGGGTTTTCGCCCGCTGCTATGCCATCGAGATAGGAGCGCGCTGTGGCCTCGCGCTCTCACCTCTCCTTTGGGGGGCGCGTTACAGACCGCCGCAGGCAATGAGAATGTTAAGATGTCGGTGGACAAAAAGAAGTTGCCCGCCAATGGATGAGGCCGTTGGGCCCCCACCTGCCAAGGCCAGTAAAGGGGCTAGGCCATGTACCCGTGGCTCTTGAACTAAGGGCGAAGGATGGAACACCGGCGAAGAGTTTTAGTGGGTATTCTTAACTGTGGTGTGACAATAGCACTTCTATTTCTGGCTAGAGGTGCTAGTGCCACCCCGACCTGGCGAATCCCATACACCGATCGCGATTTTCTCCCTACGTACGGCTGATGGCCCCCAATCAGATATTCCCTGTTAAAAAAAAGGATCTTGGGATGGTTTAGATTCACAATTGGATTCTGTAGGTGATTTTTCAAAGCAAGACATCGACTAGTTGTCGTCAATCAATCATAGTCCACTGCTGGACTTAGGACCCCCAAGTCGGCACCACTCATCCCGGTCCTTCGCCTTTCTCATCCAGCGTCTGCTGGCGACCTTGCGCAAGTCGTCAGTCCATCAGGTAGAAGAGCGTCCAACTCTACGTTTACCAAGACGCGATTTCACTTCAGGACTCGTCTGCTTGTCTGCACCAGTACTACTAGTAGTTTAATAAATTGGAAATACCTATTTAAAAACCGCTTATAACGTTATAAACAAGTTATATCCACTATAAAGTGTTTTTAAATACTTCTGTTTTGCACATCACGCACTTGTTATTCAATACAAATTATGACAGGATATTTATATAACATTCAAACATAATTACCAATGTCAATTGAAAATTGGTAAGTGACTCAATATAAAAGAACACTCAACACCCAAATAAACATCGCAATTATAACCGCAATAGAAATATACGTTCAAGATACCTGAGTGTAGGAAACACAAACAAACATGTTACGCTTGATAGCTCATTAAAATTTTGCAATCGAAAGTGCGTTTTGATCTTAAAAATACATCATCATCGTAGGGGTAGGTACCTATACATTTGAACTTTAAAATAAATTAATGTTTATTGTTTATTAAGGCCTTTCATATACATTAACTCGAAAAAGCTATGGAACCAGGAGGATTTTTTCGCGATAAAGAGTCTCCTAAGTTCTTTCTCTTTGTGAAGAGCAAGTATGTATAGATATATCTGTGTCAAATTTCATTATAATCGATATTCAAGGCCTTCGAAAAGGAACAGCAAATATAATTATGATACATCTTAACAAAATTATTTTATATTTATTACTATAGCTTTTACAAGCCTAAAATTGTAGATTTATGGCCTTACTTATAAACGTTTGTTAAATTTTAAGTAACTGTTCAGCAACTGATTAGTGAAAATCTTACCCATAAGAGTTTATGGGTAAGATTTTCACTCTTAAGGATAAAAGGTGGTAAAGCAATTATTTTTTATTTTCTATCTTATATAAATAGGTGTTTTATATTCGTCACAAAGTATACATATTTTAACATGCTAAAGGATCACATGAAAAGAAATTACCTTGTTTTGTAAGACTAACACAGAAGTTCAGGTGATTATTACAGGACTATAAGCTTCATCCTGAAATAACAGTGCTATAGGAAAAAACATCATAAGGATATCCGTCGCAGGTAACAACAGCTTCTAAAACTTTCTTATGACGTCACAACAATAGGTGCTTTAAATGCCGCGTTCAAACTTATAATATCTATTTGTTGGACACAAAAATGATAGGTCAGTTGTTTCACTTTTATAGTCTTCATTCACAATAATAATGAAGTAAAGATATGTTGCTGATTGCGCAGTTTGTTGAACCGCTTCTTCTGAAAGAGACTTCTTTTGAGAAGATTCTCTAGTTTTTGCTTTGTTCTGCTATTTTAATTACTATTAAAAACAGTCATTAAATTACTGTAGAAGCGATGATAGACTCGTGACTTTCAATAAGTAATCTATAAGATACCATTTTGAAATAAATACATTCATTTTCATTTAGTTCTGATATAATTTAGTTGAGGTAATTTTTGTTTGATATATGACAAATTGGATCTCAATTTGATAAGAAGCGGACTGTATATAGGCAATATAAGATGTGAGACGAGATAGAGGTATACGTATCTCTCTTCTCATGAAATGAGATCAAATGATGCTCGTATGCAACTCACTAGCATTTTGAAACATTGTTAAAGTAGACACCAGTGTCTACTTTAACAATGTTACTTTACTATTGTGCAATATCACAGAAGATTATTAAGCAAGCGTTGCATGGCTCTTTGTTATAAAAATACATAATTAGAATGTTACGAAATCAAGGGGAGTCCCTAAAAATAATAAAAATTGCCGATTACTCCAATATTCATTACATAATTTTTTCAAGTGTTTTATTGTTATGTTGTAAATAAATAACTCTTAGACAATTATTGTCATAATAATAATTATACTATAATCTAAACATAATTGAGGGTTTATATGTAGTTAAGCTGAAGATTAGGGTGTTAACTTAATATGCAATTTAATGACGCATTTACCTATATTACAATAATTATTATGAGTGATATAATGTTTTGAAGTAGGTAAAGGCTTGTCATTTGTAGCCCTAGGCTCGTGCGCATTTTCTAGTGACGTGAATCTTGAGGTACTATTAAGGTAGGTTTCTTTTGTCGAGGGAAAATCAGTTTAAGGGCTACCCACCGCGAGGGAAACTCGATGAGGGCGTGTGCGATTCGCCGCGTTGGAATGGTAATAGCATCTCCGAGGAAATGCTATACCCGTCCAAGTTGGGGTACCCATTGAAATCCTCCGATGTTCCTTCCTTCACCTTTACCTGGGTTACTAGGTAAGAGCCTGACCAATTTTGCCAGTCTTGTCATGGGGGAGCATAGGCCTCTTTCACTTTCGGGGGGAAGCATAGCCCTCGGCATCTTCTTTCTCAAATCCTGCGTAGGGTGTGTAACCTCCACGATATCGTGTTTCGCGTGCGCTCGCATCGGCGCGCCCTTATATTGACGACGCTAATGGCGGATGAGAACTCTTCTCCAGAATCCTACCAGCAACAGTAGAAATTACACGGCGACGCCGGCATGTCCTCATTTGGCGGGAACGGAGCAAGCTGGTGCGCTATAAATTAGCCTCAAATGCCTCTTGTTTATCCTATTTTTTTCTGTTTATGATTAACATTTTGGTGCTAGGCTATCTCTTTAATTATTTCTTGATAAAGAATTTTCCTAATCTCTATTTATTAGCCTTTTAAGATAATCTAATACTCCATATTTTTGTCGTATGAAATCAAACACAGTCCTGTCCATTAGATTTTGATTACAGTTATAAGTTTGATTATAATCTTTTATTGTTGTACTTAGATTTATGACTAAACAAGGGAAATTCCTTCTATCTTCAGGGTTTAAATCTGTGATATCATGTTAAGAAATCCTAAAAATTAACTTCTAATATAGCAGAGCTTTAAAACAATATCTTTGGACTATAACACTCGTTACTAGCTTCCGCTTGTTACTAGACTTAGCATATTAAAATTATAGTAGTTTGAATACGTCTGTGACAAAATCAAAGGCCTGAAAAGTAGTGTGCGTTTGATGATTGAACTTTATACTAAACTTCTGTCTGAACAAACCTACAACGTGGAAGAAAATTACTCTGAAGAGCAATCGATCAGAAAGAAATGTAATTATAAAAAGCTCCTAAACCCTGCATGATGGCACTACAGGTAATTTCTTCTGACGCCTTTTAAAGTTTTATTATTTAACATATATACTTTAAAGCAAATCATCCAAAAAAAATCATAATAGAATTCTTTTCAATTTTTAACAAAATTAAAATATATTTTGAATAAAAAAATGTTTAGAATTAGTAAACTTGAAGCATAGAAATAAATAATTTGTTTGTTCGGAATGCGACATTAAAATAAAAATATGTTGAAACTCTGTATAATGTGCTTGAATCTCACCCAGCATAGCACTGAATTTTAATGCCGGTTCATTGTTATGGATTTTAAACCACATTGAAGTAAACTAAATTATGTAGTTTTACTCATAATTACTAAATTATATTATAAAACTACCTATTAATAAATTAAATATAAATTTTAATGTTTTTTTTATTATTATTATTTTTATTGCAGGAGTTCAGCAGACAAGCAGACGGCCCACTTGATGGAAAGCGGTTACCATCGCCTATGGACATTTGCAACTCCAAAGGTGCTACAAATGCACTGCTGCTCTCTTAAGGGGGAGACTGGAACCTGGTCACTAATGCCGGAACACAACTCAAGGCTGTTATGGCGACATACTTTAGACCAGGGGTGGTAGCCATCCAGTCGAGCAAATGCCCTACCACCTGGCTGTGGGTTGTTTTGTCGCCTTAAGTGTCCTTGAAATTTAATATTAAAAATTATGTTTAATATTAATATTTATTATTTTAATATTTTTTTACTTATATTTGATACTTTAATTATACAATTAAACTAAATTAAACTATATATATACAAATTAAAATTAAACTATAAAATCTAGTGCCAGACCGCTGTCAGTTGAAAACGTCTCCAAAAGACTGGCTACAATACCTCGCTGAATGGCATCGCTAATGCGTTGTTCCAGGTATAGATAAGTTTTATGGTCACGTGAGACATAATTTATATGTCTCACAAGTAACTGCAAGATAATAAATAAAGTTATTAATAAAATACGAGTCCAAAATCGGTAAGGTAACAACAACCAACAATCGGTAGGACCGTTACCAAAATGTAGGCCACTTTTATGCATTGCCTCAATAACAGGTCAGCGCTCACAGGAGACTTCTATCATCTACAATATCGTATAGGTCTCCCATAGTTCTAGAATTTCGACCTCAAAAACCACAAAGATATGTATCCATACGTACAAATATGTATGTATAATTACAATATTACTAAAAATAGGATTACTTACTTTAAACCAAGGATTCAATTCCTCGGATCACTCTTGGAAAATCACTTCAATAGATTAATAACCATGTCAAGCATGCAATTAATTTCATTATTATTTGCCAATGACCTAAAAGCATTATCTAAGGATTATCATAAATTGTATTATTCAAAAGAGGTGCCATAAATGGATGTAGTTATGCAAAATTTGAACTAACCACCAGGACGACAGTTTTATTTTCTCTTTATTAAAAGTAGGATTTGGTTATTACACTTATGAGATAATCAAGATTATTCATAAATACTTATGAAGCACAATCAAGGTAACAAATTTTCTAAAAATGTATTAAATAATTCAAAGATAAATAAATATGTTGGATATTTATAACATATACAAAATACGCATTTTTGAACAGTTGTATTTAGTTAAGTTTTAAATCAATTTTGAAATCGTTGGTATTTGGTGCTGACTTGCATAACTACGTTCGAAATAATGATTATGTTGTTTATAATTTTACAATTATATTAATTTCTTGGAAATAGTTCAAATCGAATTTATTTAAAAACTGAAGGGCTCCACAGAAGTGACAAACTATTTATGTCATTTGGCTACAAAAAAATCTAATTTAAAATACCTCGTCTTATGCTGACGTGCACCGACATTTAACCGACGTTTAAAATAAAATAATCGCTGTTTATGCATACGGTTTAATCGAATATATTATTTCAACCACCGGTTAAATGTCGGTGCACATCAGCCTTAGAAGCTAATCAACGGATCTTATTTACATAATAAAACTACGTTTTAACGGTTTTAAGCGCGGTAATTTTATTTGATTTTGGTTTTTCCGACGTTTCGGCCACTTTTCAGTGGCCGTGATCACGGAAGACAAAGATGTCAAGTGTCAACGAGTATTGTTAAAGTTTTATTTAGCCTACCGCCAACTTATTAATTTTAATTATTTAATTTTTAATTTTGTTTATGGTTATTATTTAATCTATGGGAGCCTAATCTAATTTACTACCGCTTCGCAACATGTTATGGCTTGAAGAGAAGAAGCGGCGCAAGAAACTCTTCAGCGAACATGCCTAGCTCTAATAATTTTATATAATATTAAAATGGGTGGAAGGAAAAATAAAAGTAATTATCAGTCAAGTTGGTTTGTGTTCCGTTGTACGCAGAAAGAGCTCACAGTGTCTTGAGGTCTGGCAGCTGGTTTTTGCTGGGTTTGGGTCTTAATAGTTTTGATAATTGGATCCCAAACAGGTGGTACTTGCCAACCATCTTCTCTATTGAAATTTGAGTGTTTTTTGATTTCAATAGCCTCACGCATCATTCTAGGTATGAAACGATTCTCTTTCGCGAGGATTTGTGGGTTATCGAATCTGATGTAGTGGTTGGGTTTATCCAGCGTGTGTTCACTGATCGCAGACTTCGTAGACCTTGCGTGTTTCATGTCAGCAATGTGTTCTTTTACTCGTGTTTTTATGCTCCTCTTTGTTTGCCCAATGTATGACAATCCACACTCACAATCAAGCTTGTAAACCCCTGCATCCTGGAGTGGGATATTGCATTTCACAGGTCTCAGAAATTGGGTAATCTTTTTCTGCGGCTTGAAATATGTTTTGATTGAAGCTCGCCTGAGGATGTGACCAATTCTGTCTGTGACCCCCTTGATGTAGGGTAGGGTAGCAGGGCACCGCTCAACTGAAGGTGGTTTGGGGCCTTTGTGACGTTGGTGTGGAGTCTTCAGCTGATTGCGTTGTAGAACTCGCTTGACATGCTGAAGCTCTCCAGCTATGTGGTTCTCGTCACAAATTTTTCGTGCTCTCTGAAACAAAGATTTGCCCACGGTAGCTAACTGACTAGGATGGTGGTGAGACGAACCATTAAGGTATTTATCTGTATGGGTAGGTTTCCTATACACCGTATGACCAAGAGTATTGTCAGGGTTCCTTAGGATGAGCACATCCAGAAAAGCTAATTTATTATTTGCCTCTAGTTCCATAGTAAATTTAATATTACTGCTAATGGAATTGAGATGATCTAGAAATGCAGAGACTTTATCGTTTGGGAGGACGGCAAAAGTATCGTCTACGTACCTTTTATACATCTTCGGCTTAGCCGGAGCGGTATCCAGTGCCTTCTGCTCGAAGTCTTCCATAAAAATGTCAGCTACGACAGGAGACACCGGTGAGCCCATGGCTACACCGTTGATTTGGTCGTAGAAGCCGTAGTCCCACACGAAATAGCCTAATGTGAGGAAATGTTTTAGTAGATCTGCATATTCCTCAGGCATGTTATTATCTATTAGCTTCCTTTTGACAATCTCAATGCAGTCTTCCACTGGTAAACTGGTAAATAAGGACTGGACATCAAAACTGACTAGTACTTCATCCTCAGCCAATGTCAAATTTTCAATTGCGCTGATGAAGTCGAAGGAATCCTTGACATGGTAGGGTGTGTTGCCGCGGAGATTGTTGAGTGTCTTCGCGAGATGTTGTGCCAGTCTGTATGTTGGTGAGTCAAGCTGGCTAACTATAGGGCGCAAGGGGATGTTGTTTTTGTGAAGTTTAGGTAACCCATACAGTTTAGGCGCTTTGGCGCAAGATGGTGTGAGTGCGGATACGTCTAAGCTTAATTTTTCGGAGTGTTTTTTCATAACCGCGATTGTTTGTTTGGTTACTTTATCCGTGGGGTCAGTTTTGACCTTTTTATAAGTGCTTTCGTCCGATAAAAGATCTTGTATTTTACTATTGTAATCAGACGTATCCATGACGACGGTCGCGTTACCTTTATCTGCACGGAGCACGGTTATTTCTGGTTTATTGCGAATGTTTTTTAAGGCAATATATTCAGCACGAGTGAGATTCGGTTTGGGTAGACGACTACGGCGTAAAACCGATGAGATATCTTGTCGTATAGCTTCCGCATCCTCTTTCTGCATGCTGTTCCTTACCAGACATTCCTCTACGTTGCAGATTATGTTTTCATTTTTATCGAATGTTTGTTTTGACAGGTTAACCACCGACAGTGACATATGATTAGTGGTCGCGTTTCCGTGCACATCAACAATTGCTTCACAATTGAGCTCAGGTATATTTTGCGCGTTCCTTGTACCAAGATGTACCAAACGTCGGAAAAACCAAAATCAAATAAAATTACCGCGCTTAAAACCGTTAAAACGTAATTTTATTATGTATACAAGTCGCGAAAACTTAAGAAAATATTATAGGATCTTATTTACGTTGAAAATAATTTCAACTTCCATGACCTAGAATTTATTCAGAAATTTTCATTTTATTATTGAAGAGTTAGATGGTGCTTAACATTTTCCCGATTTTCTAAACAAATAACTTTGTATTGATTTAGATAAAATAGTCATAAGAAAAAAACATTTAAATGTAGATTTTTCAAAATTTATCCGCGTCATCATGGTGATTTCGGCGTTTTTTTATATTATTATATATAAAATTAAGTTCGCAATTTTCCCATACGTAGTTTCGGTCACTATACAATATAACAATAGCATAATAAATTATCAAATTAGAGCACCCTCTGAATTTGCAGAATTTGTATACCATTAAACCATTATTAACAAATCGAATAAAAGAGGAAGAAATTTATTAGGGAGGGGACAATTTTCGAATCGAAAACTAATTGATACGTCGGTAATCGATTTACCTACATCATCGTCGTATTCATCGCCCACCCCCTTTAGCGACCAGACACCCGATAAATGACCAACCCTAAAACGGTACATAAATTCACGGATAAATTGCTCTATTTCCGCACTAAACTGACGACTCAATTCGTCATGGGATAGACGCGGCCACACTCGACTGTACGTACATTTTATACCATATATTAATATAGACTAAATAACTGATTCTAACGGCCTTACTTATAATAATCTCGTCAAGAAACGATTAGCCATCTGTGGGGCGCTTATAGCCCACGGTTAATGTGGTTCGATTTATATGGACTGTATGAGAGAGATATGACCTAGACCCTTGCACTAGAAAAGTAGAAGCTCCACCAACCTTGAGATCCGCCCTCTCCTGGCTCGGTTCAGGTTACACACAGGAACAGCACACGACACTAGATTCCACCTTAGAGCTGACACTTTTAACAAAGTCTAAGTATCGTAAAAGTTTTTGGCACGGCCAGTAATCACAATTAGCTGAAGTTCAGAATGGTTGATAGTTAAAGGTAAGCGGCGCAGTGTGTTCTTTATCAAACGTTGACTCCGAATAACCAAAAATGGCTGCCTATATCCTGCTGCGTTAGTCATCGCCTCAGACAGAAAAGAGGGTACACAGCAAAATTGATGGAGCGATGTTTTACCTACTTTATACTAGGCAAGGACGGAACGCCATCTCTTAAGTAGGAGAATTAGAATCAGACCCTAATCAATTAATAAGTTTTTTTTTCACTTATAAACGTGTATTACCTGTTGTTTACCTAAGAGGAGCACAGATTAAGAAATTTGAATGATTAACGGAGGTTGTACCCAAAATATTCGACTAAAGAGGAGTTTATGGGTAAGATTTTCACTAATCAGTTGCTGAGCAGTTTCTTTAAATTTAAAAAACGGTTATAAGTAAGGCCCTAAATTGTTCGTGTCGTTTTAAATAGGTACTATTAGTACCTATTTAAATAAAAAAAAATAACTAACGTTTGTTACAGTCATTATATGTAGTTATTTTAAGTTTATGTGTATGCTGTAATGTTTTGTTTAAATAAAGCATCATTGAACAACAAGTATCATTTTTAACATTTGTCGAGAGGTGCACTGCAGGTTATGCGTACTTCTGACGTTATGCCATTTAATTCTAGCGATCTCCACTCCGTCCCGGCTGTCTAAGGCTAGCATGGTGGTGGAGGCCTTGCCAATAAAATTTGTTATTATTGTATTTCTTTCAAGACCACGGGCCATAAAAATGGCCCGGATATTTGGAGGGCTTCCGTGGAGCAATGCGAAGGCCAACACGTAGAGGCCCCTTGTCAAATTTAATGTAAATGTGGCGTGACACTGACCGGCGAGTATCCCTATTTGCACCGTATAACAATGCACCCAAGGACAAGCCCCGGCCAGTGTAGGACTATTGTGGGAAATGAGAACAAAAAGTACCGGGCAATTGGGGTGAACTGCTAGTGGTACTAGGGGTCTGGGAATATGGGGACTATGGCGTCTGCCCGTCGCAATGTTCAGGGAACATGGAAAAATAGGCAGACGATGACTCGCCATTCCTTGCATGGACCCCAAAAAAAAATTTCTTTTGTATGTCTCTAGAGACCACGGGCCATTATTATTATTATTTATTATATTAAGAAATAACAAGGTCTATTTTCTTACATACAACTTAGTATACAAACCTGATAAATGCATCGGAAGCACTAGGAGGATGACATAGGATGAATGCTAGATTAAAAACTGGATGCTAAAACATTCTCGTACATACTACAAAACACAGAAACTCCTAATGAAAGCATAGGATAGTCCAAATATAAAAAAGAAATACATTTCTTTAAAGAAAACGTTGTGGTAGCGTAATGACCAGCGCGCGCGTCCCAAACTCAAAGGGCGCGGCTTCAAATACGCTAGGCTAGTACGCATGCACTACTTAGGCAATTTTCTGACCCAATGTGCATATGGTTACAATTACCACGTAGGTACTAACAACAGTGAAAGAAAACATTGTGATGCACCCTGTGCACATCGAGATAACAGACGTGTTAAGCCAAGCCAACTTGGACATGCGTGGCGGGTATACTGTCTATTCCCATATAATGGGAAGCCGTAGCCAAGCAGTGGGACATTTATGGTCTGTTATTATTATTATATTATAAAAGAAGTGGTGTTAAAGTAAAGTAAAGGTGAAAAGGTTGAAAACTACATTAAAAAAATATCATTTTTTATTGCTCTCTAAAAGTAGGAAAATAAGCAAACGGCCCACCTAATGGAAAGTGATCGTCGCCGTCTATGGATGTATGCAACATCAGAGGCGTTGCAAACGCGTTGTCGACTTCGAAGATTTGTGTTTAACTTAAGAACTTATTTTTCCAAGAATGCTTTATGTGTTTCATAAAAGATATTTTTATTCAACATGAATAAAAGTATCCCAAACAAAAATCTAATACAAATGCAAATATTCATATGTCTGTTACTTGAATATTCCGATAAAGAATTTTACTCGTACTTAAAATTTTATATCAATAGCTCACATTCAGTTATAAAATCCAATATGCGATCAGAAACACCGATAATTCGTTTGACGACGTCGCCATACGAATTTGAAGTATTAACATAATATTTGTTAATTATAAGAAAATTATGCAAATGTTTCAATCAAAATTTCTTCAATCACATTCTGCAGATGACAAAGAATGCCGAAGATGTTTCCGACAAAGAATATTTCTCACAGATATTTTACCACGCGGATTAATATCTTAATTAACTGTGAAGCTAATTAATTTTCATTAGCAATTACATTTTCTGACGACAACGGAATGTAAAACTATTGAACACTACTACAACAATGATGTCAATCAAGCAATAACTCTTTATTGTACATCAATACAAAAATGAACTTACAGATTAAAACTACGTCTGATTATGCACGACAACCCCAGGAATGAATTGATATTATAATGGCGATGGTGTATACATAATACCTAGTATGATTACTTATTTTCTAGTAAATAATATATAAATGCAATATATATTAAATAAATATATACTTTATATAATAATCATTAAAAATAAAAAACCAAAGACATTTAGACTCTAAATACAATAGCACCGGGAATTAAATTAGTAAACAACTCCTCACTTCACCTCCTAGGTGCCCCAGTCTTCGACAAGTCAATACCTAACTACGTCGAAGAAAATATTAAAAATTTCCGTGAAAGTTCAAATCGCTTACTCCAAATTAATACACATATGGCCTACACTATCATCCGATAGTGCCTTTTCGTGCCCAAATTTACATACACCCTCCGATGTTGCCAACTCTGGAAACAAACCTCTCTTTTACAGACGTTGGACAACATCGTGAGGGATAGCCTCATATCCATCATAAATTTAGAAATGGACGACCGTGCATGGTCACAGTGTTCTCTCCCGGTAAAACTGGGTGGCCTCGGCGTACGCAAAATCTCCAGTGTCGCTCTGCCAGCTTTTCTGTCATCGGCTTACAGTACGCGTGATTTAGTATACAAAATTTTACAAAAGACCAATTTTCAGTTCGAAATTCCCTTTTTAACCGATGCCAGAAGAGTTTGGTCAATCGCTTGCCCTAACGTCAATGTACACCTACTGTCCTTACTTCACAGCATGCTTGGGATGGGCCGCTCTGCGAACTTACGCGGGATAATCTTCTACAAACGTGTACCAGTTCAGCAGAGCGCGCCCGCCTCTTAGCCGTCGCTAATTGGGAGTCTGGACAGTGGTTACAAGCACACCCATCATTTTATAATAATACACTTCTGGACAACACTACATTCCCATTAGCCGCGAGTTTACGTCTGGGGGCACCATGTTGCGTACCACATCACTATCAATGTGGAGTTATGGTAGACTGATTTGGACACCACGGGTTGTCATGTTTAAAAAGCGCAGGAAGAAGATCTCGTCATGCCAGCTTCAATGACATCATTCGCCGAGCTCTTGTCAGCGTCGGCGTCCCGGCCATTCTGGAACCAAATGGCCTGGTGCGTGACGATGGCAAGAGACCGGACAGAATGTCACTCGTCCCTTGGAAGATGGGGCGGCCGCTAGTGTGGGATGCGACCTGTGTTGACACACTGGCCCCGTCACATCTTCCAATGACCGAGTCAGGAGCTGGCAACGCTGCCGCTTCAGCTGAGGACGTCAAACAGCGCAAATATGGAGCCTTAGGAAGGGGTTACATATTTGTGCCGTTTGGGGTTGAAACATTAGGCCCATGGGGTCCGTCGGCAAAGGGTGTCTTTAAAGACATATGTAAGAAACTCTTTGACACTACCCGTGATCAGAAGGCTGGCTCATATTTTGCACAACAAATAAGTATTGCCATACAGCGTCGCAATGCAGCCAGCCTTCTGGGCACGCTCCCCGTTGGCAGTGATCTGCTACATAATGTATTTTAGTTTCAATGTCTTTGGTTTTTTATTTTTTATTATTATTATATAATAATTGCCACTTTCTATATTCAGAGCATCTGGAGACATTTTTAAAATCATAATGTCATGTTGAAGCACACTCGTTCGGCAGTTTACGACTGTCTAACAACAAACCTTATCAATGTATACTTATAAACATTAACACGTCTAGGTCAGCCGGTTCGGCGGTGGAAATAGCTGAATCACTCAAGCGGCGCAAATATACAACCCTCAGTGAGAGTTATATGTTTGTGCCGTTTGCTGTCGAGATGCTTGGACCGTGGTGTCCTGAGGCCATGAGCCTCTACCAAAATTTATCAAAACGACTCATTGACTCTTCAGGTGATCAAATGGCTTGTGCTTACCTTCCTCGGTCAACGGGCAATACGGTCGGTCAATATGGCGATCCAGCGAGGCAACGTAGCCAGCCGTCTGGGCACCTTACTCAGTATTCTACTTATAGTCTTGAGGGACTATGGGTAGAATACAATACAAATAAGTTATGTTTTCTTTTATTGTATTCGATTATATGTAATTTTATAATTGTATTGGAAATATGTACTTGTATATATAGAGTTTAACCCGCGGTGCAGCCGCGGGTCAACCTCTAGTGCGTGTCTCTTGTTTAAAGAGCAAGTAGTACAGGTTACATTGTATTAAATTTTTAGAAAGATAGATTCACTTCATTTTATATCGCAAACTATACCACCCCCGTCTATATGTAAACTACATAAATGACAAAACTTGACAAAATAGATAACATGGACCAAGTGGACCCAGTGGACCAACTGGACCCAGTGGATCCAGTGGACCATGTGGACCCATTGGACCCAACAGACCTAGTGGACCAATTGGACCCAGTTGACCCAGTAGACTAAGTGTTCCAAATGGACCCAGTAAACTCAGTGGACCAAGTGGACCCAGTTGACCAAGTGGACCCAGTGGACCCAGTGGACCAACTGGACCCAGTGGACCCAGTAGTCTAAGTGGACCCCGTTGACCCAGTAGGCTAAGTGTTCCAAATGGACCCAGTAAACTCAGTGGACCAAGTGGACCCAGTGGACCAAGTGGACCCAGTGGATCCAGTGGACAAAGTGGACCCAGTGGATCCAACGGACCTAGTGGACCAAGTGGACCCAGTGGGTCCAGTGGACCCAGTGAGTCCAATGGTTCAAGTGGACCCAGTGGATCCAGTGGGCCCAGTAGTCTAAATGGACCCAGTGGGCCCAGTGGACCCAGTTGACCCAGTAGGCTATGTGTTCCAAGTGGACCCAGTGGACCAAGTGGACCCAGTTGAGCAAGGAGACCAAGTGGACACAGTGGTCCAAGTGGAAAAAATAAAAAACCAAAGACATTATAACTAAAATACATTATGTAGCAGATCATTGCCAACGGGGAGCGTGCCCAGAAGGCTGGCTGCATTGCCACGCTGTATGGCAATACTTATTTGTTGTGCAAAATATGAGCCAGCCTTCTGATCACGGGTAGTGTCAAAGAGTTTCTTACATATGTCTTTAAAGAAACTCTTTGCCGACGGACCCCACGGGCCTAATGTTTCAACCCCAAACGGCACAAATATGTAACCCCTTCCTAAGGCTCCATATTTGCGCCGTTTGACGTCCTCAGCTGAAGCGGCAGCGTTGCCAGCCCCTGACTCGGTCATTGGAAGATGTGACGGGGCCAGTGTGTCAACACAGGTCGCATCCCACACTAGCGGCCGCCCCATCTTCCAAGGGACGAGTGACATTCCGTCCGGTCTCTTGCCATCGTCACGCACCAGGCCATTTGGTTCCAGAATGGCCGGGACGCCGACGCTGACAAGAGCTCGGCGAATGATGTCGTTGAGGCTGGCATGACGAGATCTTCTTCCTGCGCTTTTTAAACATGACAACCCGTGGTGTCCAAATCGGTCTACCATAACTCCACATTGACAGTGATGTGGTACGCAACATGGTGCCCCCAGGCGTAAACTCGCGGCTAATCGGAATGTAGTGTTGTCCAGAAGTGTATTATTATAAAATGATGGGTGTGCTTGTAACCACTGTCCAGACTCCCAATTAGCGACGGCTAAGAGGCGGGCGCGCTCTGCTGAACTGGTACACGTTTGTAGAAGATTATCCCGCGTAAGTTCGCAGAGCGGCCCATCCCAAGCATGCTGTGAAGTAAGGACAGTAGGTACATTAACGTTAGGGCAAGCCATTGACCAAACTCTTCTGGCATCGGTTAAATAGGGAATTTCGAACTGAAAATTGGTCTTTTGTAAAATTTTGAATACTAAATCACGCGTACTGTAAGCCGATGACAGAAAAGCTGGCAGAGCGACACTGGAGATTTTGCGGAGGGTGTAAGTAAATTTGGGCACGAAAAGGAGGCATCCTATGTTCATTCTCGGCATCGAAAATATATATATATATATATATATATATATACATATATATATATATATATATACATATATATATATACATATATATATATACATACATATATATATATGTATATATATATGTGTGTATATATACATATATATATATATATATGTGTATATATGTGTATGTATATAAATATATATATATATATATATATATATATATATATATACTGAGTTTCAGCCAAATCGGTCCAGCAGTTTTTCCGTGAAAACGGAACAGACAGACAGACAGACAGACAGAGTTACTTTCGCATTTATAAAATTAATAGGGATAGGGATTATTCTACGATATTATTTAAAAAAGACACATCTTATTAATAAAAATTCATAAAGGATAAAAAAAATATTTCCACAAAATATTTAAAATAAGAAGAGGATCTTTATAAATACGAAATTGGTTGTATATTTGTTTGTTACTTCTTCATGACCTTGAAAATTACCGATTTTTACGATATAAATGCTATCATAATAGCATAGTATTATAAAATCTGAGCCCTCTCTAATGGCAATGGGGTGTAAAGCAATTATTGCAAGACTTATCTGCTGTCAGCAGTTGTAAATGTAAAAGGCACAAAAGCGAAATTAAATACTTATATCAAACCAGCTTTCACCATCTGCTAGTTGAATTTGTATAGGGATATTTTGACCACGTGTCCATTTCTTAGGTGTACAATGGAAATAAATCGCATTAGTCTTGTGTTTGGACACAATAGGTGTCAAAGTCACTATATTTCACAATAAAATTGTGGTCAAATTAATGTGCTGAACTTATTTTTGATTTTGGCATTCGTTAAATGTCAATTCTGGCTTGATATTTATGATGATGATGATTAAATAATAATAATAACCTATAAGCCCCCAATTGCTGCTAGATTTGGGGAACGGACGGTGTATCAACCGCGGTAGTCCAAGGCGGATTGGCAGATTTAACACATCCATCCATAGGTGTTAGTTGTAATACGCTCATCGTACATTTGTACATATTATTATTATAAGCAGTGCATGTTCCCCGTCCAGGAATATAAACCACGTTGCCTTAGTAATAAGCTATTCTGGTTTTAGTTTAAGCGAAATTGGGGTAATTGAAATATATTATTTGAATTAATAAAATATCTCATTGCTGGTTATGAATGAATGTATGTTAAATGCATGTATTTAATAATAGTATCCAATTGTTTAGACCATCTTACATGACTTTCAAATGTATATACTTATACATATTACTACCTGTGACACGCGACTTCGTCTGCCTTAATTTTTTAACTATCTAAATGGCCTAGAAACGTAACTGTATCATAAGTTTCATGTCCCTAACTTGAGGAATATTCATTAAATTGAAATTTGTCACCTATTTTACCCCTTTAAAATGTGAATTTTGAGACCAAAAGGCACCTATGTCTTTCTTCAGGTCTAATCTATTTCTTTAAAAAATTTCATTAAGATGTGTTTGGCTGCTTATTGGTGAAAGGTAGCAAACATACAGCATTACTTTCTCATTTCTATATTTATATGGATACAAGTAGTAAATTTGACAGCTACATGTATTAAAAGTGCAATAAAGCAGTATGCAACACCAGCAATAAACCTAATGATATGAAAAGTTTTTTGTTCACACAACTTATGGGATGCCGCCTACGATCATCAAACACATAGTTAACAGCTAATTAGCTATTGGACACATTGACCGCAGATTGTGACCCACTGTCCAAATTGACTAATCGGTGACTTGGCAACAGCAATTCTAACTATATATCGCTAAAAAGTCATCTTCACAATAATACTATCGGAACCGATTTGAGTTTCAGCCATCACTGTGTAGTATCTATACATTCATATATTTTCTATTTTTCATTAAAATCTTCCAGAAAATATTTTTACGATAAATATAACAATATTCGTTTAAGTACAAAACTAGCTAACATTACACATAAAAGACTTTACAAAATCAACAATGAAATTCAATCATGGAATGGAATTTAACAGAACCATGGGTATATTATATTTGTAATGAATAAACAGTCAGAAGGTAGGTTACAAACGCCACTAATAAGTAGAATTGGTCGTAATTGAAACATTATAGCAATAACCAGGAAATGTATTTAAATCGCTTCTATCGATAATAGTAAAACAAATGTACTGACGTAGTACTAGTGACATTATGTTCAAACAAAATAATATACCAACAAATCACATTTTTTCCTCAAACATTTATATTTAATAGCCTATTCATAACAAAACATAGAAACCAGCAAAAACTTTATGATCTTCAGAATAGCAATGTTTAGTTACAATGTTAATTATTGAGAAACAAACAATAAAAAGCGGTGAGCTAGCAACCGTTTCATCAAATCACTCGACGACCATTTGTTCGAGCAAAAACCCGTACTAAAGAAAGATAATTAATTATCCGCATTGTGTGTCTCGAGTCACCTCTCGAAGAATCCTCTGTCACATTGTGTGATTATGTGGCAAAAAATATCGCATATTATATTCCGTACGCGATATAAATACAATTTACCAGACAGCGTGCCGCTTTGATCAGCTAATCCAGTTAGCACGATGTAGAGCTACAAAAGCAATAACACAGGACCTTGTGTCTAGTACAAACGAGTATTATGTCTAGACATTGCGTCAAAAATACGTAACGGTCAGCAAACAATTTATGCCACATCAAAATATTATGATTTGTCAAATTATGGGGCACAAAAAACTAAGTAAATAAGATGAAAAGAGAGAGATACAATAAACACTCAATACTGACATGCTTGCTATCTGCTAGAATACTTTATAAGCACACCTAAAAGATTTTTGTTTATTCTTATATTGTTGTAAGTGTATATTTCAATTAACTTTGATGATTAGGTTATTATGCGTTTTTATATTCATCTTATTCTCTAATAGCGATAATACTTATTTTCAACCACAATAGTTCTTTGAACATATATAATTACAGGTATTCGCGGGGAAGACTATTATAAAGAGGTACAGTTTGTGACGTTGTAGGGGGTAATCTCTGGATTTACTAAACCGATTTTAAAAATTCATTTACTGTTAGAAAACTACGTTAACGGGGAGCGTCATAACATAGAAGAGAACATAGAACAGAGCGCGGGTGAAACGGCGCCGTGCCGCTTGTCATAAATAAACATAAAATGAGGGAAAAACCTTTAAAAGAGCCGACGTAATATCCAACCAGTAAATTCTCTCTCTCTCCTCCATGGTTCTCTACGGCATCTATAGTTGAGTAGGTTAAGCCCTTGCCGGCCCACTTTACTATATCTAACAGGCTCCGAGTTCGATTCCTGGTACAGTACATTTGGTAAACGAATTTTCCGATATTTAAAATGGTCTAAGTGTCTGGGATTGGCCCTAAAGTAGTCCATTGTTTATTAGCCATAAGCGTAACTTGCTTATCTTGAGGATGTACAGTCGGTCCCGGCTGCGGCTAGTTATTAGTGCAGCCACTGGACATGGCTATTTTAACAGACATCTTTTTAATATAGGTGTTACTGACAGCCCCCTGTGCAGAGCATGCTTGGAGGAAGAAGAAACAGCCGCCCATGTCCTGCTTGAATGCGGAGAGGTGGCCCAATACAGGGCGAAGTATCTGGACGCCCCAGGTAGCCTCCAAGAAGTCTTCAGCAACGTCAAGAAGCTGGTGGACTTCCTGGAGGAGCTGGGCTGGATGGAGTAAACCCTCATCCACCCTCGCACGCAAAATAGGCGCTTCGTCGTCGAGTTGCGGAAACCGCCCGTTCGTAGAAGAGGATGTACAGTGTGTGTGTGTTTGTCTGCCGATTATTTATTTATTCATTCTTCTACCAATGCCCTAATTAACTTTTTGCAGGATTTTAAATTATCAGTATACTTTATATTAAATTTTTAATGGACGTGCGTGTTATATACAACTTTATCATACGAATTCTTAACAATGAACATGAAATAGTTTTCAAAATATATCAAGACATTCATTTTTTACAAAATCGTATTTCCCTAGAATCCAAAAAGTTTTGAAATTCGTGTACATCTTATTAACAATCTATTCTAAAAAATGCTTCTTAGCTCTATATATTTGAACACAAACAAGGTCTGGGAATTGAGGAAACTAAACCACAGTCCTCGCAAAAAACTAATAAGCTATTATTTCAGTATCATTAAATATAATCGTGAATAAAAAAATGTAGTACACAGTAAGAATGAACAAAAAACGATAGGTAAAAAAATAACGACTAACAAACTGGATCATTGCCTTCCTTGACATCTAACAGTTATTTTGATTGATTATTACTTATTTAGTATGCCAATAAATTATTTATATTGAAAATCTTAAGTATAAATCAATCTTGAATATAAAAATCTATTACACGATACTTCGTCCACATTTTTTTATTTGCTGAATGAAGCCCATACAAATTTCCATTCCCTATGTTTACTACCTTAAACATACAAATATACCAAAAATTTCAACAAAATGCGTTTATATATGAACAATACATACATACATAACTTCACGTCAGTTCCCTTGCGGGGTAGGCACGAACAACAGAGCGCCATTTAGGCTTATTCTTACACACCTCACTTGCTTCTTTGACATTCATAACTCTTGTCATGCACGACATATGAACAATGTTATTTGTTATTAACTATCCGTAACTCTAAGTAATATTAACTTGAGGGACTACGGGTAGAATACAACATAAATGAGTTAAGTTTTCTTTTATTGTATAAGTTTATAAAGTCATTATACTAAACTGTTTTAAATTATAAAATAAACTATTAAAACTAACCGTATCTATAAATGTGTTTTTTTTTTAATATTTGTTTATTTCTACTTTGCCGAATTTAATAAAATTGGGATTAAAGGAACCGACTGTCATAAGATATTGTTTTATCCCGAAAGCTGGAATAGTCTCCCCACGCTATGAGTACGAAGTCGAGTAAAATGGTGAGAAAAGCTTTGTTAAGTACTTATAGTTATATACTTTAATAATTTTCAAATGAAAGACATTAAATTGATTTGACGGTTTCTATGGTTGTGGTGGTAAGCTGATTAAGCCTTTGCCGGCCGACCTCACTACAACACAGAGGCTCCGGGTTCGATTCCTTGCATGGTAAATTTCGAAAACGAACTTTCCGTTATTAACTGTGAGTTAGGTGTCTGGTGTGGGCCTTAGAGTGGTCCGTTCTAAGTAACCCATAATACAAGCGTAACTTGCTTAGCTTGGGAATGTACAATGTGTGTGAATGTCTGCCGAATATTATATTATTACCGTGATTTGAATAAAGGTAATTTTAATGGCGATAAATCACTAAAAACAGTAGCTCAATTCATAAAACAGACATTTAAAGTGATACGCTCAGTAATATATTTTACGATACATAATTAAAATATTTTTTTATTTAAATTAATTTTTATTCAGAAAACTATGGGATGTGTTTTTTATATTATTTTATATTTCCACAAATTATTTAAAGATAACCGCTGCTGTTTACAATAAATTACTATAAAATATGCTCAAATAGTTAAAGTCACTCATAAATCACGCTTTCTTATCGATGTATAGTCATAAATATAGCACCATAAATAAATTTCGTCTATTATGCAAATATCTTTATAGCACTTTAAAATTTGTATTTTATTCGATAAGAGGGAAAATTACAATTCATTCTTTGTTCCGTTTCAGAGTACATAAAATATATTCACGACAATAAGTTGGTTGACAGTCAAATCAACTGAGACAATTTTAACAGCTTAAAATACAGCTTATAGCAAGTCGATGGGAATTTGATGGTGTTTCGTTGTATGTTAATATCGATTAAGAGTGAATAACAAAGATAATAAAATTTTCCATGTTCCTTGAACATTGCAACGGAGAGTCGCCATACTCCCCATATCCCCGATCCGTAATTCCACTAGCAGTTCATCCCAATAGCCTAGTGCTTTTTTTTCTCATTACCTACAATAGTTCTACACTAACCGGGGCTTGTCCTCGGGTGCATTGTTTATATGGTGTAGACAGGAATAATCGCCGGTCAGTGTCACGCCACATTTAATTAAATTTATCAAGGGGCCTCTACGTGTTGACTTTCCCATGGCGCCACGTAAGCCTTCCAAAATTTCGGGTTATTTTTATAGCCCGTATTCTTTAGAAACATACATACATAAATAATAAAGTCTTTATTTCTGATTTCATAGCTTTTTTTAAAAAAACCTAAATTTTAATTCGCTTGTGGTCACAAGCTTGTCCTTCGACATAGGCCTCCTCCAATTGTTTCCACTCGTCTCTTTTTTTTTTGCGAGCCTCGACCGCTCCAGTATCACGTTTAGGTCCTCTATCCATATTTTTGGCTGTGTGCCTCTACTTCTTTTCCCTTCTCGTGGATATCATTCCGTTACAGCGATTGTCCATTTTGAAATAGAATTTTTCATCATATGACCTGTCCATCTCCATTTGCTTGAGCTTTTTATCGGTTTTTGTTATGTTTTTAAGAGTGAACAATAGCTGTAGGATATTAATTGTTTTTAATAAATAATGGTGCAGTTGTGTTGAAAATCTCAACTGTTTAGTAAAACCTAAATTTTCGCGGAAGGTGCAGCTATTAAACAGAAGTCATGTTTTCGTTTAACAAACCGCAGAATCTATTAGTTGTCTATAATCTCGGAGAAAGAATCGGAATAACATCTGCCGGCACTGACTCCAGGGCAGACAAGACGGGAGCACATAGGTGTTCCGCATGCGCACTTCTTGCTCTATAAGTGAAAGCAAATTCGCTGGTGGATCTTATCCTACTCGGCAATATTAAAAATTCCTACACCTGCCAGTGTCGTGCAGCTAGCAAAGCTGTTGTCTCAGATGCCTTGTTTGTGGTGATAGAAGAAATTCGAATAAAGGAGCTGGAAAACGCGAGTTCCCAGTCGGGTATGCTAAAACATTTCAATCTGGCAACAACAAAAATTAAAAAGTCCATATTCAATATGTAAAGGCTTTTTGAATCAACAGTTGATATTGGAAGCAATAAAGACAATGATTACATTATTAAAAGCTATAAACAAACGTTTATACATCAATTCGAGTTGTAAATCAAACGGAGTCCGTCGCTGGCGGTTTGACAATTTGTCAAATCCGTTTTCGAGGTTGATAAAATTATTGCCCAAGTCGATTTTATTGTCACTTGAATGACGTAGGCATAAATTCCGTGACGATATTAACACAAGAATTAATTTCGAATATTGTTTGTCATGACACACCAAATATATAAGTGGTGATTTAATTACATTTGCTCTAAAAGAAAATGTTTATCTTGTTTAGTGGATAATAGTTATATTTTTAACGAATCCTTGCTTTAAACATATAAATAACATACGAATTTTAAATTTAAAAAAACTTATAAATCAAACACTAATCTAGGTTCAAATTTATAGTGTAATAAAGCACAGTTTCTACTCAATTATTTATTTATTAGGAATAAATATCGGACCCCATATCAACCTAAGATGACTACTAGAACCGTTTCGGGATTTGGGTAATAATTATGAATAGTCAGCCTCTTGAGAACCATTCCAGATGAAAAAGAAGATAGCAATAGCAGCTGTGGTGTGTGTGGCTCCATTCGCTTCTTATATCAAGGACGAGAAGTTTAAAGGGCTAGCATAGGCCCTGCTTAGGCCGCGTTGGCAGAAAAGGCAATAATATCGAACTGAGCTACTTTCGCAATTATATATTATTGTAGTAAGGATTATAATTCAAATTTTTAGCTTTGGACTAACTTGTATATATAAGGATGTTTATGCTTAAGTCACTAGATTCTTGCATAACGATATTTTTTGTCGTATTACAGAAACTAAATTGAAACAAAGAAATTAATGTAACTTATATTTTATAAATTGTTAGATATAAAACTTGATAGCTATTATAAAATCTCGTCCAATGTTTACATCTCATTATGCAATCGATACCACAATGTAAATGTTCCATGGTATTGATTTTTATATCTTATTCTCAAAGGAATGTATAACGTTGTGCTTTATTTCATTAGTAAACAGACATAAAAATGTGATACAACAATGTTCAGATATTTCGTGGGATCTCGTTTACGTAGCAACTCTCAAACGCTTTTAGTCTTTCGTATTTTTGTTCAATGTCGTCGAATTTTTTGGCTGATTCGGCGAAAAGTGTTTCGGAGTAAATTAAGACTTTCAGAGAACTTCAGCCTGTAAATTCGACATGTCGCTTTTGTATTACCAGACGAAAAATATTTAGCTCTCATAAAAATATTTATTTTATTTATATTGTTGTGTCTCTAGCTCAATTTAATAACGATTTTTTTTATAATATAAAAATACTCTGCATAGGCAGACTTTTAATATTTAATTTTAATATATGGTAGCGTAATGGCTAGCGTACACGTCCCAAAGTCAAAAGGCGCAGGTTCGATCCTGGCCGGAATGCATGCAATGTTTAGTCAGTTTTCTGATCTAATGTGCATATTTAATTACCACGTGCTAAGAACGGTGAAGGAAAATATCGTGATGCAACCTGCACATCGAGATCAGCGATGTGTCAAACCTGCCAAGCCGCCTTGGACAAACATGGCGGGTATACTGTCCGTTCCCCCTATAATGGGAAGCCCTATCCCAGCGGTGGGTCATTTATGGGCTGTTATTACTATTATGTACATATGACTAATATGGATGCTAGTCCAAAAGTCCTTAAAATAAATTAAAATAATAATAATTTTTTTTTTTTCTCAGGTTTTTTATTACCTTATTGATTGCCGTGATTATGCTACAAGCGGTGTGCAACAAATGGTATAGGTGGTTCTAGTTAAACCTTAAAATAATATATTTATAAAATAAATATGTTCTTATATTCAAGTTTCAATAGATTCTAAAAGTATGTACAACTTTTGTCTGTTGTCTGTTTGTGCACAGTTCAGTGGGTATTGAATAGATTCTGATAAAACCTCTCACAATGATTATTATTATAGCTTACATAGCAAACATCGCAAAGCAAAGAAAGTCCTAATGTAGTTTTAAGATCAACCAACATGTATAGGTAGTTACAATATACAAAATGTCATAACAATATAAACTAACCATAATTGAGACACTCTCATATCGGACATTTCTCCGAACAAATCTACGCGCTATTAGTGAGAATGAACCGTTTCATCAGCTCCTAGTAAAGCATTAAAATTGATTGATCGGTGACATAAAAATTTAACGCGTCGAGTTAACTGGACATCAATCAGTGGCATCAAGACTGGCGCACTAAACCGACGGACGAACGCATGCGGCTCCTTTAATATAGTTAATAAATACGCATACCCGATTGGAGGCTAACGACGGATTTTTATCTAAAAGTCTTTTAAGTATGACAGTCTCTTCCTATAGAAAATACACTTGATAAGTGTATTGTCTATAGGGATTTCTTTTAGGCCTTCCTGCATAATCGATTCCATATCTCGAGATTGCTATTGTCTTTCAAGGGATGAAAATCTTATTTGAATATATTGTCTCTAAAACAATATATCAATTTTAATCATGACTACCTTTTGCCGCCACTTTGTTAACATGAGATTAGTCCTTTATTTTTATTTTTTACCAGGGGAAATCCGTTTGAGGACTAAACCGCGAAAAGGGCAGAACCTTGGGGGGATAATTCGCGACCTAGTGTGGGATTCGCCAGATCAGGGGTGACATTGGCATGCCCAGTCAAAACTGGTGCCATGCTATTGCCACTCCCCAGTTAGGGATACCCACTAAAACCCCTGGGTGTTCCGTCCTTCGCCTTATGCCAAGACTACGGGTATATGACCTAGCCTCTTCGCAGCCCTGGCAGGCGCGGGCCTCGTAAAGCCACTTCCACTGCCGGGGGACTACCTTTGTCCCCCGGCATCTTCGAGCTCTCTAGGCATAGGGCGGTCTGTAACTCGCCCTACGGGAGAAGAGTTAAACGCGTGCGGATCACGCCGCGCCCCCATCTCGACGGCATGTGCGAGTGAGTGAGAACCTCTATACCCCAAGAGGCCCCACCCGCGCCGCCCGCTTACGGTGGCCGAAGGTCCTGGCTGGCCCTCCGGCGCCGACGCGTCCTCCTTTGGCGGGAGCGGAGCAGTGATGTGCGCTGACGCTGCCGCTCCGCCTCCTCCTTCGCAAGCATAACGCGCTCGCAGAAAGACAAGACGGCGTCCCATCTGGTGGTGCTCCCGACCATAGTGCGTACCACAGCCGGGAGCAAATGAGACTAGCCCTATGTTAACAAAGTGGCAGCAGAAAGGTAGTAAAGTCCTAAGCACCTTACTATTACTTTATTTTGAATCCTGCAATATATCGAAATAATACCTCCACATGAAGTTAAGACAAATATCTTCTTTTAATTCTTTAAATATTCTCTGAAACCCATTGAGTCATTTCGGACTCTATTCGAAAAAAAATTCAAATTCAAAGAGACAGACAACCAAATGTACACGTTAATCAAATAAGACTTAGTAATCTCGTAACCGGCTCCTCTGTCTTATTAACCCCATTCATTTGTCTTAGTACTAGTTAAAAACCATAAGCCTCATACAAGTAATGCCAAACTTCTATCAATGGTAAGGCAAGGGAATGAATAGTAAGACATGAGAAACTGTTATAAGTGCGTCAGCTACTAAGCAACTTCATACACATGATATATCCAACAGTCAAAACGTATTAGACTAGCGTTGATGTCTAATCATTAATATTTAGTCAATCTATAGATTAACTATTCGAAGGTCTCATTATTATACGACTCTTAACATTTCCCTATAATTACGTAACAAGTGCAATGAATATTGATTAGAAATTGTTTGTAATCATTGGATTAAGACTAAAAGCTATGCTCCACTAGAAAGAACATAAAAACTTCTACCAGAATTAACATTTTCCAAAGAAATGTGATTTCGGTTTAATCATTAATCTAATAATGTAACTTCGATAATAATTTAAATAACAATGAATATGTAATAAGTTACTACGGACATTTTAATCGTTAACTTGTTAATCCCTTAACCTCTTTGTGTGGCGTTTCAATGAATATCATTAACGGGTATCTCAATTCTATGAAACTTATTTACCTTGTCTTTATAAGTTTTTATATGTCGTAAAATTTTATCAAGTTTAGTAATACAGATTTAGAAGGTATGTATGTACCACTACGTCCACAATGTTAAATAGATGACACATCGTAGGCGTGTTAATTAAATCAGAAAAGTGACCCAAATTTACCTAAAGTTCGTGTTTTGTACGCTGAGTGAGATATTCGATCGCCCACTTCTCTTCCCCTTATCCTATATTCTTTATCCTATTCTTCCTATGTGATGCCTTTAACGCACCATCATTCCATCACTCCTATCTCACCCCTAATCCCATGTCAAAGACTGGCAATGCGTTGGTTTCGCTCTGATTTTTTTAAATATTTATTCTCGTCATCCCCTGTGTCTGTGGGCAGAGCTCCTATATACTAGCTTTTTACATGTTTTTACTTACTTACTACTTATCATATGTTTATCCTATATCATACCGTTTTTTGTCTATTTTGTTTATACAATATTATATTATTAAATATACCTTATTATTTCTACTTAACGTACCTATCTATTTTCAACCCTAATGTTGAAATGGTTTATATACTTACTGCTATTTAAAACTATACTAACTTTATATTAAATATATACGTACAAGTAACATATATTATATACTTCTCTTGGTGTTGACAACCTGTTGTGTAATTGTAACGCAAAATCGCAAGAACACTTTGACAAACTTCTTTGTCGTGGACACTCGGATGTTATCCAGCGTTATCTCCGTACCTAACTCCATCTTGGCATTCTTTTGGTGTGGCAAGCGTCTATAGGCGTCAATAACCACTTTCCATTAGATGCACCTACTGCCTATTTGTCAGCTTCGCAATAAAAATGTTCTAAAGTATTTGTGATATAAAATAGTTGACAGCACCAATATTTATTTCATTTAATTTTTTTAGCACTTAAAAATACAAATAATTTACATTTTGTTGGTACATTTCAGTACCAGATACAAGTTATACAACACTTTATTGCTTGATAACCAGTAAAATAATCCTTCGGTCCGCGTAGCCCAGAATCATAGTAAGCGCAAAGCCAGTCTAATTACATAATATTTTCTTAAGTTTTCGCGACTTGTATACATAATAAAACTACGTTTTAACGGTTTTAAGCGCGGTAATTTTATTTGATTTTGGTTTTTCCGACGTTTCGGCCACTTTTCAGTGTGCCGTGATCACGGAAGACAAAGATGTCAAGTGTCAACGAGTATTGTTAAACCGAAACGTCGGAAAAACCAAAATCAAATAAAATTACCGCGCTTAAAACCGTTAAAACGTAGTTTTATCAGTCTAATTACATTAAATATTGGCCATATTATTTAAAAAGTTTACAAATTCGAACGATTGCAATAAGAGGTAGGCATTGATTTCAAAATTTGACGACAGCTTCTGTAAGTAAAGTTAATGACCGCTTTTGTGATATGCTTCACTAAATTTAAATTTGGTCGAATAAAGATCAGGATACACAAATATTTTGATAAGTTCAAAAGAAAACAAAATGTTCATTACATAAAAATGTGTTGTACGAGACCAATAAAACGTGTATATTTAAGGTATTCTATAAACTTTCTAGAACAGATAATTTTTTATACGATAAAGGTAATGACAAGATAATTGTATAGACATAAAAGATGTGATTTAGTTTGGTTTATAGAATTTTTATACTAAAATAAATATTTGATAGTGGTGTTATAATTATTAATTTAGACTGAAATACCAACGACGCATGAAAACATATATGAACATAGTAATAACGGAGATTTTGAAGTATATTAAAAATGTTCATATGCAGATCTGCACGTCAAAATAACACCTGGAGAGAAACAAAAAAGATTACTTCCGTAGAGAAAAATGTTTAAATGTTAAATAACATAATGTCTTATCTAATAGAATCAATGTCCATAAATCTTGATTAACATTTTTATATTTTTTAATGTGAGAAATAAGAATCTAGGTTACACATGGTGTTTTGTATAATGGTCTATTATTTACGAAAAATTTATATTCTATGGTAAAAATAACATGTAATTTAAAAAGAAATATGTCTATATCAATCGTGAGATTGAGAATCAGTGTCGATATCTCAATATGCGCCGATGTTCGGACATTTCAAAGGCTGTCTAGAGATTGTTGTCTATTGTAGGAGACATACATAATTTATACTTTAAATTAACTGTGCCTACGACTTCGCACGGATCTTGGGCCAATAATATTTTTATTGTGCCCTAAAAAAGGAAACAACAATTACAAAATTTTGTTAAATTATATCAAAATAGGTTAGATAAAGTTATGCTGTTAGTCCTTGAGAATTATCTACTTCAACAGCTTTGGTGCGGTGAATTGGTCATGATACCCACTAGACGTGAATAATAATTATTAATGAATGATTTATTTATTAAATGTACGTACACAAGACGTGATATATAATATACGTTAATATCAATACATTTTACAACTTTAGACATGTTATAACGAACTATACTATAACTGTAACTAAATTACAGTGAAAAATTGAAATTTATAATTTTAATATATTATTTATTATATTAATATAATTATAATTTGTATCATTTAAACTCTTAAAAATATCGAAATATTCATAAGCACACGGAAATTTAAAATAAAACCGTTGTTTTAATTCCTAAAATTTTCGTTACAATCCTTTTGTGGCGCCTACTTGAGATCAACTTACACATAGAGCAACAGACAAAAAATCTAAAAACGATGAATTATAATTAGGTTATAACAAGTTCCGCTTAAATTATAGTATTTATTTTTGAACCACAGATTTATATTTCATTATTTATGTCAAAGAAGCAAGTGAGGTGTGTAAGAATAAGCCTGAATGGCGCTCTGTTGTTCGTGCCTACCCCGCAAGGGAACTGGCGTGAAGTTATGTATGTATGTAATTTTATTTATTGATATATAAAAGCAAAGAAAATGTGACGTAAATTAAACCTTCAATAAAAATTAGACAATACATCTGTGTATTCTAACATCAACCCATTAATGTATCACTGCTGGCTTTGATATTCCATTTTAGGAGAACGGATAGTATACCCAGCACGCTTATTCAAAGTGGATTGAAAGATTATCTTAACCTCGAAGTTTCCTCGCGATGTTTTTCGTCACCGTCTCCCAAAGTCTCAACGTTTATACTTATCATTCTGACATTAAAGATAAACTTTTTTAAACTCCATCTAAATGCACAAATGTATAAGGTAATATATATAAAATACTCATAAATGTATTTTCAAAATGTAATGGGTTGAATGCAAAAACGTTGTAATTTGAAAACTTCACTCATATCATTTGCAATAAAATGCATTTTCACAACTTACAAACATATATTGAAACATAAAAGTCGCAATACGAAGCGAAAACTTTAATTTGTTTCCTAACTTCTAGACCACCTTACGTAGTATCACCGTAGGACATAAACAGGTCGCGTTATTATCTATACCTACCTACATCTTCAAAGCATGTACCTATGAGTAGTAATGGTTTAAAAGCAATGTATAGTTTGTTGATTTTACAAATGTCTCTGCTCCATCTGGGACAATGTTAGTGTTAATGACTGTGTCAAGCAGATGTAGCTAAGGGCTTAATGTGATTTTTGTAATGCGGTATT
Source organism: Dendrolimus kikuchii (assembly GCA_019925095.2). Taxonomy (NCBI): domain Eukaryota; kingdom Metazoa; phylum Arthropoda; class Insecta; order Lepidoptera; family Lasiocampidae; genus Dendrolimus; species Dendrolimus kikuchii. Next base: position 15,161,253 of record CM034388.1, on the reverse strand, counting down.
ATCATTAATCTATACTATAATAAATCTGTAAATAATAAAAAATGTGTAATAAAAATGTGAAAAAAATCAGGAGGGCTAATTCGGATCAGGAGACTCAAAAATAAATGAATTTTTGTCTGTCTGTCTGTGTGTTAGAGCATCACGTAAAAATTACTGAACGGATTTAAATAAAACTCAACACAGAACTAGCTTATACCCCGAATCAACACTTAGGTTACTTTTTTCCTGATAAATGAAATCGTTTCCATAGTATAGACAGATTAGCAAATAAATGGCGCTGCAATAGCGTTTTTTCAATTTACCAACAAATACCTACGATATTATTGGTTGCATTACTTCAAGTCAGGTTGGCTTCGACTCACTTCTGCGTTTTGCTGGGCAGATGTCTAGACTATATGGACGTAGTTTCTTTATTGTTATTATATGAAAAAACCGAGTTAAGATTTTATGTAAATAACATGGAGCTACTACCTAGAGTTAATAAAGTTATACATTGACACATAACGTAAATATGTACGTAACGTTAAATCTGGCGTAACCATAGCAAAACTATTCAATAGTAGAAATATCATAGAACAAGATTACATACGAGTGGGTCAAATAAACTTTCTCACCTTCCTACGAGAATAAGATGAGAAACTATATCGTAGTAGGGGAGGGTGATAAACAAACTCAGTGTTACAAACACGGAATCCCGATCATAATTCACGTGGAAATATAGGTATTTTCAACACCGTCAGCGCAAAAATACATTCACTAAGTGTTTCAGGGGACTGTAAAAATAATATTTTATGTTGGTGCCATTACATGGCTTGAACTTTTCAAATTTATTGGCTCCTATCAAAGTTTTGGGATGCTGAAACTAATGTACTCAAGAATAAAGCTTTACGAGTATTATCTTAGGTCTGTGGAAACATTTCTTAGCTTTAATATTATTCTCTATCCTACGTGTTAGAGGCAGTAAATCATTACTTGATTACAGTTATTAGAGCCGATTCGACCGGAGTCTTACTACGCTCTCACAGAATATTAGCGTGAAACAGCCTTAAGTTAATCTTGTTTCATGCGATGAGTGAGAGTTCCGATGCCACTTCCTCCTCCCCTATTCCATTCCCCTTTTTTTTGATGACGCAGGGTAATTTTATTTCTTGTGACACCATCCCCGGACCTGGAGGGACGATTTACATCGAGGGATTTGTGGGATTCCTGATTGGCCGTATGCCCACCGTGGCCTGCGAGCGGAAGGACGGAAGACGGTCAGCCGTCAGACTACTCAATAAACCTAACCTGCGCTCCTGTCCTATGTAGTTTTATGTGGTGCCTCAGAAACTAAATCTTAGGTATTAACATCTGTGGCACCCCTTCGCCTGATTCTCACTTAGGGCACCCCCGGGGAAAGGGACACTGGGAAAACCTCTTGAGCAACAGGGGGGAAGTCCATGGGATCCCTATTCCATTCTCCAATCCCAACTCCTCTATCCATTTTCTCCTGTCTGTGGTCCCTTTAACCCTCCTCTCCTATCTCATTCTTCCTATCCCATCCTAAAAGCTAACAACGCGTTAGCTTCGCCTCTGGTGTAACAAAAGTCTATAGGCGACGGTAACCACTTTTCATTAGATGGGCCATGTATGTCTGTTTGCCAATTTGTCAGTAAAAAAATTTGTAATATTATAGGCTCTATGCTAAAATATTCAAAGCTAGTAACAGGAATGAGAGTAGCAGGAGAGTCGATATATTAGCATTGATGATTAAAAGGATGTGAGGTGCCCTGTCAACTACGGCCTAACAGTTGTGTTTAAGTTTTTGTATAGGTATGTATACTTATTACGCTCATTCCGTCGCCATGCTTTCCATGGCCAAAGCCTATATTGTGATTATATTATAAACTAGGATATGCCCGTGACTTTGTTCACGCTTGACTTGAAATTCCCGTGGGATTCCTGGGATAAAAAATTTATACCAATCAGTGAAAAAATCGCATTGGTATTCAAATTTTTTTTCAATCGCGCCATTTTAAATCGTTCCCAAAAAAATCCCGGGAGAATAAGTAACGCAAGTTTTAAGCCTAAGAATTAGCTGTCCATCAACGAAAGCCGCATCGAAATCGGCCCAATACTTTTTACTTTAATACCGAACAAACAAACCGATAAACATACAAGAAATCTAAAAAAATTGCATCGTGTTCTCCATCGTGTATATAGTCTATTTCATTTTTTTTAATAGCTTCAATATACAGACACGGCATATTTATAATATTATAGATGTTTACGATGACAATGGACTGTTAGCGCGCAATCGCTGCACTTCAATAGTGTGTAGACTAGGTGCGATCGGGCCACGACCGCGCCGAAACCATACATTTATCCGCATTTACATAAAATTTTACAGAATAGCAGCGCGGTGGTTCCGTGGTAGCGGCGTGTCGGCGGTGTCATCTATATAGGCGTTAAGAAGGTTCTGTTCCGTATATAACATACCATCATTACTTTTTCAGCTTTGAATAGTTCATTATTTTAGGCTGAATACTTAAAATTGAAAATAAATTCTTGTAAAAAGTACAAAGGAGCAATTTTATAGTTTAATAAATCAATATGTTAATACAGTCCTTTAATTCTTCAGTGCTAAGCGAGATCTTACATCTGTAAAGCACCGTTTACTTTCATTCTGTTATCGTAATATTAAATTGAGATTTTCTTATGTATTAAAGTATACAGAATACAGACTTCTAAATTACACTCAGCGACTACGAAATCATTACATTTTAATCATTTATAATATTATAAAATTCTAAAAACGCAATGTCTGTATATTGAAGCTATTAAAAAAAACTGGAATATTTTTTTAGATTTCTAGTCTGTTTGTCTGTTTGTTTGGGATTTACGTAAATACTACTGGGCTGATTTCGATGCGATTAGCTACTTTTTATCCCGGGAATCCCACGAGAAATTTTGTGGGAATTATTTAAAATGACCAAATTGAAAAAAAAATCGTATTCTAATTATCTCGGAAATCCCACGGGAATTTCAAGTCAAGCTTGAACGAACTCGCAGGCATATTCTAACCTAAGTACGTATGTACGTTCTATATTATCAGTACGTACATTTTCTCAGAAAAAATACCTTTATTATAAAGCGGAAATAGTCATTAAGATTCAGCTTCGACTTAAAAAAAACAACATCTCAAATTTCCCACCCCCCATAAATTTTAGTGCCAATACTTAAATAACAATTTCATTAAATAAGTTTTACAGTAAAAGTTAAAACATGTCCGATCAGAAACAAAACAAAAAACAACAACAAAGACAACGGCAAAACAAAACAATTCAATTACGCGTTATTCAAATTTGGAATGTGAAAAGAATCTAAGGACGTGGATAAAAATAACACTTGCGTCACAACATGAGAATGGAACAAATTCAGGTGCGACATTCCCAGATTCCCAGACAAATCAGTTTATGGCGCATGTGATTCGATTTTGTGAAATTTTACCATTGTTCTCTTCCCGCGACGTGTTTTCCCATACTTTCTGCACCCACCCGCCTTCCTGTTTTTCGGGGGAAACGAGCCTGGGTGTACCAACTTGAGGCATTACCTAACTGTTATAGCACTATCTTGTCGGGTAAGTTTTCCTGTTATTTTTAGATTTGTGTTTTCTATGTTTCTACTGACACAGCGCTTAAAGTTAAGTTTGAAGTCTGATTAGTATCTTTCGAACTGTGTGTAAACGTTTGGTGGTAGTCTGGTGGAGATTGACCAAAAAACTATAAATACTCTATAAGAAACTAATTTCTGCGACTCTACTCGATAAGACATATAGTCAAGGTGGGTATGTCCGTGAGTGGGGTAAGTTCGTAGACCCTTTATTTTGAACCTTTTTTAAATAGAATTTAACGCCAAATACATTTCAAACATAAGAGTTAAATGGTGTCTTAGATTTACTAACCGATCGATTTGTTATCGTCATAACTATTGATAATTTCACAATCAGAGTTGTACCAATTTGGAAGGAGGTCCCCGAGATACAGGTCGACCTAGTTTGGGGACCAATGAGTGTCAAAAATTGTGAATTATGTTTGATTCAATAAATGATTTTTGATTTGATTTTGAACTATTCAAACACGGAAATATAAACATTTTTTTTAATAAACAATTTCTTGTTCTTATTGTTTACCCTGACTATTTTAATCCCTATATTATAAATCTACACGACATTAAATCACAGTCAACGTTGTTACAGGAGATTCTGCCATCTTGAAAGGGGGGAAATAGGGAAGGAAAATATCATAGTAAACCCATATCTCAGGTTAGGGGTATGAAAAATGATATTAAGACTTTTTGGTAAGTAGTTACTTTTAAGGAAACTAAAAACAGTGCGGACAAACTCGTAGTCGATTACTATTAAAGTAGTAAATAAAGCCAGTACTTTTTAAATTGTAAGTTATTATTATATAAAATTCTAAACATGCCGTGTCTGTACATTAAAAATATATAAAAAATACAATTACAATAGAGTATATAAACGATGGAGAATTTTTTTAGATTTCTTGTTTCTGTTTGTCTGTATGTTCGGGATTTACTTAAAAACTACTGGGCCAATTTCGATGCGATTTTCGCTGATCGATAGCTAATTTATAAATTTAAAATCTGTGCCTCTTTTTATCCCGGGAATCTCGCGGAAATTTTCCCGGGATTTCACTAAAACGATGGCTTATATTCTTTTTTAAATGCTGTGTCCCGGGAACCCAGCGGGAATCTCAAGTCAAGCGTGGACGAAGTCACGGGCATATCCTAGTATAGATATATAATTAAGAGAAATCTTCATTCCTACGCATTAATCAACTCAGATGTGAAATATACGTATTATGATAGCATTTCAAGACAGAGATTCAACGTTAAATAATAATTAGATATGTTATGTCTTTGTAAAAGCATCTTAAATTATATTTGAGACGAGAATAAATAATCAATGAGACGCTGAGTACTGACGTCACAGCTACTGGCATTCTGCCAAAATTGTGGGATGTGGCCCAAAAAATATAAAGCCAAAATGTTATAGGTCTGGAGCATGATCGTGAACCAATAAATAAGGTTTCATTAAGGTCATTAAAGGTTCCTTAAAGTACTCTTGATTTTTTTTTAAGTGTGGTTAATCTTTGCATAACGTGTTAATTAAAAGAGGAGGACATTTTTTAAGTTTCCAAAAACCCTTAATAAATTTTAATTGGCTTGGTATAAAGGATAATAATAACAGTTCATAAAAATCCCACTGCTAGGCTAGTCTTCCATTTTATAGGAATACGGGCAGTGACGGGTATCGTCACGCGTGTTCAAGGTGGATTATTGGATTTATTTTTGTAAGAATATGCATATCAGGTCAGAAGTCTACCCAAGTAGTGCACCCTTTCCAGCGATCATTCAAACCCGCGCCCTTTGAACTTGGGTCACGAATGCGTTAACCACTAAGCTAACATCGCTTCTAACTTATAAACATTTTAAATCGCAACTAAGCCCATTAAAAGACAAGAATAGTTTTTAAAACTTTAGAACAGTTTAATAAATATCTCTACAAATTTTGACTATTTTAATACAAAAAATATTATCATTGTTTTAAATAAATCGGCGAAAATAATGTCCTATGACATCACCTAATTATGTAGTAGGCTTTAGAAGATTCTCTGAGCTACGTTTTTAAACAGGCATTTGCAGGTCATTCCCAATATTCTTCTTCCATTAGTTGTTAACCTATCTACCACGTCTTTCTTATATTTGGTGATTTGAGGTCCGTTGATTACAGAACAATTAAATATATTCTTATATTACAATAGGTTCAATTAGTATATTTCATTTCACTATTACATCTTGAACACAGTACATCCAAGAAGACATTTTCTTTGAGAGAAAAGCTAGAGATGTCTACGCGTAGTGATGTGCATTGTAACACAAATATCGAATCAACTCGATTTCTAACAATAATAACTGTTAAACACAAGAGTGTGTACCAAGTTTATACTAAGCCACGGTGGCCATAAGCTATTGTTATGGGCTCGGTGACATTAACACACTTTTCAAAGACTTAATTGAAAGCTTCCGATAGTTGTTTTCGTTTCTAATGACGCTCAAATATTATTTTTTACAACACACAAAATATTATTGTTTTAAATATTTGAACTCATTCTCAAGACATTCTTTTGTTCCGGATGTTTTGAACCCGAAGCCAAGGTACCTACTTCTTTTCTTTAAGGTATATATAATAGTACCTATACGTCATTTGTCTTCCTCTATTTATTATATTATTATGTACTTTGACCTCTAATGCTAATATTAGATGGATCAACCAAAGTGAATCCATTTGGTTGAAAAGCACAGAATTGAAAGGTCACGACAGTATTCAATGATATCAAATAATTCAAATTTATGTATATATGAATCATTTTGGTTTATTCATACAAATTGAAAGAGTAATGAACCATTTAGCGGCTTAACTGCGCGGCTAAGGAGGCTTGAGTGAGTGCATCTTCTTTAAACTTACAATAAAATAAAAATATGAAAGTGATTTTGTACATTTCCCCTTCACCTTGACTTTTAAGGAAAGTAATTTAGTTTATGGTTCTATACCATTTTAACATAGCAATTTAAGAAACACATATTTTAAATCATCAATAAGGGACAAACCAATTCAAATTCAATAAAGTTCAGAAGGAAAACTATGAATTCTTCTTACGATAATTATTATTTTGTATTTGTAACCAGATAATCAATATATTATTACTGATAACACTTTAAAATTTTAAATAGGAAGTAACAATATTGTTATTGATTTTGTGCAAAAAGAATGGTTTGTCCTTTACGGGAACTGAAATTTTAAGTAGATATCTATATTCGTCCTGTAGCCGTACATTTCCTTGTTGTCAGCGCTATTATTATAAGCACATTGTTTTATGTACTGCATCAAATAAATTTGCAAACGCACTCCGACGTGCGCTAACGTCTTTAAACTACATATTCATCAGACTTCCGTTTTTAACTTGAAACAACCAAACTACAACAGCAGAGCGTGACCCATACACTATAATAAATAATAACAGCCCGTAAACGTCCCATCGCTGAGCTCGGGCCTCCCACTATAGGAGAATGGACCCGCCACACTTGTCCAAGGCGACTTGGGAAATTTGACACATTGATTATCTCGATGTGCAGGTTTCATCACGATGTTTTTCTTCACCGTTGTTAGCACGGGGTAAACGTAAAAATATGCACATTAGATCAGAAAACTGTCTAAGTGGTGCATGGGTTCCGGCCAGGATTCGAACCCGCGTCCTTTGAGTGTAGGACGAGTGTGCTAGCCATTACGCTACCACGACTTAAACACTATATATTTATTATTTAAAATGTTAAATATCACAATAATGAAAATACTATAATATTAAAATTAAACAATAAACTAGAACATATAACTATGTTGGTTACAATATTAATGATTCTCTTATTTCTTAATTAATCACTACAACAACAAAGCCGCGAGCAAAATAAAATCACGGAACTCGATCCATCAATGGTGCAATCAATCAATACAATTTTCATTCAGTATAGGAAATATCGCCGATAACTCACCACCTACGCTTTTCAGAATACTAAACGTATATAGTAGAAAGTATGAATGGAAGTCTCGAATCTGGAAGGCAGCCAAAATTCGGAAAGACCAGACGCAGTGCGTAGGCACGTTTTTGGAATAAGTGTAGAGACACGCTGTAACCTCACCATAACTATGGAAAAAAATACTAGGAAATTATCCTAGTATTTTTTCCGGGTAGGAACGGAGAAAGAATACAATTTCATGACGCAGGGCGGCCTGTCGTAAGAGGCGACAAAACAACCCACAGTCAGGTGTTAGGGCATTTGCTCGTCTGGATGGCTACCTGCCCTGATCTAGAGTATGCCGCCAAAACAACCTTGAGTTATGTTCCGGCATTAGTGGCCAGATTCCAGTCCTCCTTTAGAGAGCAGCAGCACATTGGTATCGCTTTTGGTGTTACAAATATCCACAGGCGATGGTAACCACTTGCCATCAGGTAGGCCGTCTGCCTGTCTGCTGAACTCATACAATACAAAAGTGAAAGGCTGTGGATATGTTTTGAAAAGAATCTGTTGTAACATACCTGGAAGGTCGGTAAGATTCATTGACATCAGTGTCACTCTCGCAGTCACTCTCAATTGTCTCCTGGGATGCCGCAGTGACCTCACCAGGCTCCTCCAGCAGCTGCTGTGAACTCTGGCATGGTGTATCAGCCTGTTTCTCTGTAATTATTACATGAGGTGACTTTAGCAAATTAATATCATCTGTCTTTGACTTCTCCATAAATGTGACAAAAACGAATCGAATTTTCCAGAGAAAAATGTAATACTAAAAAGCACCTAAATTCTACGTGATTAGATAACGACAACTTTTTTTTTTCGCTTTGTAACGTTTTATTATTTAAAATATATTGAAAGGAAATTTCTTTAGAATCGTTGTGATTTGAAAATTGATGAAACGAAAAAGCGACACTAAAAAGAGATAAAACCATAAATCTATAAGACTAAGCCTGCGAGAGAATGAGATAGAATACATTATATTTAATAATTTAAACACAATGTTCATACAGATAGAGTTGGAAATGTTTAGAAGTTTTTAATTAATACTTCAAATTTCGTGTTTTAAAGCCTAAATATATTATAACGATACAATATATTAAATGATTCCGAAAATGCAATTATTTAAAATTTTGTTTGTCTGTCTCTCTGTCGGTCTGTTTGTGTATTATAGAAGGATGCTTAATACCTGACGTTTTATATAAAAAAATCATCTGTTTTTGATTAAAATTGGCTTATATATATATATATATATATATATATATATATATATATATATATATATATATATATATATATATATATATAGGTTTATTTGAAACATTTTTGAATCTACACAATCACAACAATGTGTCTCTACACTAAAAAGAAATGTTGAAAAGGTTAAGGGTGACAGAAATAATGTAAGAAAACACTTTATGGCTTAATCCGCTTTTGCAAAAATATGTAGTAAGAATAGGTTAGTGGGTAGATTTGGTTTGGCAATGTTTCTTTTCTTATATAACTTATTCATTACAAAAATTTTATTACAAAAAATTACTTGAATATGAAATTATCTGAAAATATATCTATTTATAAAGCAACTCATGACGGTTTGCTAGTTGTAGTTCGCTCTGATTGATACAACATTTCAATTTATTTGATTGTTCTAATGAATTCACTTGATCCATTCAATCCATACTGTAAATTTTTTTAAATTATATATTGTCTGTATTCAGACTTGTACAACAGATTATTGTAAAACAATATAATTGTGTCGTCTTATTAGATCATATTACTTTAAATAGCAACTACCAATTCGAAGACAAAAGGGACAGTTCGTTTTGTGCAATTCATAAATACAAAAGTAACGAATATAGATCTTTGATACGCTATTAGATCTACGTTAATAGATAAGTAGATAATCAATTATTCAATTTTCTCCTGTTCAATTTCCAAAAAAATAATTTATTTTGTCTCTATATTATTGTAAACTCTCAAGACGTCTATATATATTTGTATGCCGTATATCAAACCTAAGAAAGTCATATATGACATAAAGACAGACCTAAGGAATTTTTTCTTTAGCTATCGCAACCCTAAAAATTAATTACTATAGGTACGCGAACTGGTTATTATAATTCTTGTGCCATTTTGCAGTTGAAACATTAGGTCATAAGGAACTATCGACAACAAAATTCTTGGAATCAATTTGCTTGAATCTATTTGGTTCTACCAGTGACCTAGTCTACTAATTCATATTTCACTCAAAACAACAACATGCCAACTAGCTCGACAAAGCAATCAGCTTTCTGGACATTCTTCGCTTTAGCAATGACCTGATAAATAGTCTGAAATTATATTATACCCCTATATTAAAAATTTATTGTTAAAATAATGATATGTTTTCCATAATGCCGATAATAGAAATGTTATGATATACATAAATGTGGAGTTAAACATATCTCAAAACAAAACAATAAATCTACAGGCAAGCATATTGAAAATAATAACAGCACAGTGAAAATATTATAGACATACATAATATAACCGCAAATAAGTACCAAGATAAATAAAATGTTTATTGTATAATAAAATACCAACAAGAATAATTTCACTAATAATGCACGGAATACGAGATGTGTACGATGTATGATTTAGCATAGCAAAATAGCATTAATATTCATAATAAATCACCAAACAAATTATTCAAAGTTATTATACAGTAAAAAATGATTCTTTTTCGTAAATAACACAGCATACCTATAAATTTCGAGAAGTAGACTATTCATGTAGTAAGAAAATTAGGTTACTGAGATCGGAAAGTATGTTCTAGAAATGGATACTTTCTCATAATATGTTGTAATATACCCAACTCAGATAATTCATAATATTACCATAAAAGAAGAATATTAAGTAGAAATGACAATCTTCCAGTACAAACCGTAAATATAAAAAGCTCCTAAATACATGAATTTTCTTGAATGTGTCTTATTCTAACTTTACAGCCTACATTTTGTAACTAACTATGGTACACCAATCCAATTTTACCGTGAGTGAACCCACGTAGATGGTATCTATTTTTTTTTTAATAATAAAGAGCACCAAAGTATTAATAATAATTTTGTAGTGCGAATTAAACCCACATATCCACCAAGGTTTCAATGTAGCTTGCAGCTTTGCTCTTAATATTATTTTTGAACTTTACGCAATTTAATACGCGAGCCTTCCAACAACAAAAATACAGTCGTACTCAAACTCAACACCTTATAAGAACAAAACTTGAAAAATCTATGACACCATTGACAATCCTGCCCAACCTATCTACTATGCGAACTAGTCTATGGCGGTACATCACAAGGCCGCTGTCTCGGCGCCTGCCTCCCTCATACTCAGTGACTAAGCTGTATTAATACACTGTGGATGTATTTACCCGAGAAGCCGCGTGGGAGTCTCCTGAAACTTATTATACAGGCTGACGCAAGTCTTACAAGAGTATTTTCTTCTTAATAACATTTTCCATTTAGCCTTAATACATAGATCTCTTTTATTTTCGGAGGATTATACCTTATGCTACTGCTACATCTTTGATAATGTTAGTAATACTGACTGATTCACGCAGATTTAGCGATGGGTTTAATGCTTTATTTGTGATGCGATATTGTTATTAATTGTAAATAACGTTAATCATTGATAGACCACATATAATATAATATAATGTAGCTAATTATTAACGGCGTTAATTTTAACGCTTTTGGCCACAGTCACTAACTATAACATTATCCCAGTTGGAGCAGGGACATTACAGGAGCTATTATCGCAGTGTTACTTACATAAACTTCATATACTTATACTGCGGAAGTTCTCCAAAGTACACATAAACTAAATTTCATGATAGTCTATTTATTCTTAAGGTCATGATTGAGAAACAATTCGTAATACATAACCTGTATGCCAGTGCTATCATAATAAAGGATTAGGCTTAAATGGGTTTATTTTACGCCTAGAGTCTTTTTGCTTAAAGATTATTATTAAATTTTCATGTTTCTATATACTTGATATTAGCTAGATATTATACAAATAAAGCAAAACCATATATAAATATAGCCGAAAAAAATAAGTATTGAATCTAAAATAAAAAGTAATATCTCACGAGACAGCAATACTTATTTATATCCACTGTGAAGACGATCCTAAACAATAAAACAGACTTGAAATTTTTACAAAAGTTGTAGTACACTTCCTTCAGGGGCGACGATACGTTGGTAGCATATATTACAAAGCTCCATAGACGACGACGACCACTTTCCATGAAGTAGACCTTTTGATTGTCTGCTGTATTCCAGAAATAAAAAATAATTATTTATTTTCTCCGTCTGTATTGCAATTCCTATCCCTGTTAATATTATAACCCGAAATAACTCTGGTAAGCATTCACGTAAAAAACTTCACGACCATATTTGCTATTTGTTTAGGGTCAATATCGAAAATGGACGTAGGATAAGTTTTATTACGAAAAATGGGATACCTACTTAATTTATTGCGATAGTTGGAATTTTCTAGGAGGAAATAACTTTTCGAATGCCTGCTGTTTAAATTAAGAAGGGTTATTCACTAGAGTTTTTCGTGACGCGAAGCCGTGCGGAAGAATAATAGTAGTAGTTAATAATATGTATAATTCGATTTTTCATATAAAACTACAAATGTACCAACCTATATCTGAATGAGTTAGCAGAAATAGCTTGACAGAGGCGTCGCCATGGCTCGGACGCCGACACACTTTCCATTGACTGGGATGTACTCCCTACCCCCTACCTAAAGCACCGTTTAAGCTAGACCCATACAAATCAACTTGCGCTCAGAATAACTGACTAGCCTGTTTATAAAAAGAATTACATTCAATGTATCCACTCTAGTTGTGACCTATTTTACAGTGTTATGTTTCCAGAAAACGAGACGTCGACGCTCTCGTCGACGTCTCGTCTCGAGACGATCCCAGCAGTGAGACGTTTATGGGCTGTCATTATATATTTGATAAAAGCTTAAAGTAACAAATTAAGTTTAGAGTCAAATTATTGAAATTATTATTTTTTGATGTCAACTATCAATTGAAAAAAATATTTATCAATGGAACCTAATAAAAAGACAAAGCGGCGGGACCACCAATATCTCCATAAACTTTTTTTAATGGATCTTACTTTTATTCACTTAGCAACCTAACACCTATGAATGAAAAGTCAACTCATTCAAGTTGACAAAAACTCTTACCTACCGTTAATCCTACTTTTTTCGCACGTCGCCGACAAATCCCTCGGGCGCTTTGTTGCGTCCCAACGGTGCAATCGTGGGGATTAATGTCTGTGACGTCACATGACACGTTTACACAAGCGCCTGCACGAAGCTCAAAGACATGAACAATATAACGTGAAAGTTTGGAACAAAAGCTCATTGATGCGATTCGGATTACGATTGAGATCCGAAAAATCTTACCGCATTAAAAGTAGCTGTTGCTGTCGTAACTGTTTTAAGCTTTGCTTCGAAGTAAGTGAATGTGATTATTACAATATGTTATATATTAGTGATCATGATCAAATTGATCGTGTACTAGCGGAGGGTGAGGTCAGGAGCCTTAAGAACAGACAAGTGTGCATCACAAGAGTTATGAATGTCAAAGAAGCAAGTGAGGTGTGTAAGAATGGGCCTAAATGGCGCTCTGTTGTTCGTGCCTACCCCGCAAGGGAACTGGCGTGAAGTTATGTATGTATGTATTATATATTAGTTCAATTCTTTGTTAAGACAATACACACTTAACTATACTTATATTATAAAGAGGTAAAGTTTGTGAATTTGTTTGTAGGAAGTAATTAATATCTTGAATTACTGAACCGATTTTGAATATTCTTTCAGCAATGGAAAGTTACATTATTCCTAAGTGACATAGACTATATTTGATTGTGATTAATAATATTTTTTAATACGCCCAGCGAAGTGGGCACGTGTCTGCTAGTTTTATATAACAGAAAAAATATTACAGAGAAGAATGAATTAAAATGGCGGGGGCCTGAAAGAAGAAGAAGTAATATGGAAAGGTTGCGTAGCAGACATTGGACCTCGAACCGGTAACGAGAAATGAACACTAAAATAACAATCTTAAAAATGTTGCTAATAATAAAAGTGGCCGTCACACTGTGCAAGACAGGTACAGTTTTCCTTGAGTGTTATATAATAGGATCCCGACGCTTAAAAGAAAAAAAGAAAGTGCTATGGCCACACTACGATGTCCGTCTGTTTGGATATTACAGCTGATTATATCTTAGGAATTAATAAAGCTGTGCCATACAATTGTAGTCTTACGCGCACAAAAATGTAGTGTCAAATTTGCGAAAATTAGAAAGACGCCAATGGAATATTAAATTTAAAAGTTGATCGATTTCATCGAATGAGGTATTAAAGAAGTAATTCTATTAAGAAACTTAATTTTTTTCACAAATAATGACTGCTACTGTTTTATTAGACCAGATCCCAGACAGCAAATATGAAAGAGTCAGCCCAGCCCAGCCTTATTCAAATATGAGTTGCGCACGGTCGCTGGTAGAGGCTGGATAAGAAAAGCAGAGCACCGAAATATGTGGCGGTAAGAATACATGTACTCGTATACAGCAGTAAATATCGATTGGGAAACGAGAAAAAAGTTATCAAAGGCAATGCCATAATTTTACGATCCAGTTGTTAAGAAGTACCTACAATAAATACCTAGTATTCAAATATGTTACTTAAAAGTTACAATTAAGTATTACTCAGTTATTTCTTTGACCGTACACATGAATTGTCGATCAACGAGTACAACTAAATAAATATTTAACTTGCTGTAAAATTTATATTCAAACTCAGACACTAATTGCCGAGTACTTTCAATTTAACGATAAATATATATGTATTAACAAGTTTGTACAAACTAGGTAGCAATTTAAAGTGATAAATAGATATAATACATTATTCCTAAGTGACTCGGTGTAGTTCACTCGAGCTGGTAGAACCGTAGAACAAACTACTGACTGGCTTGTTTGATTTAACAATTTCACATTCTCGGAAGGTGTTCTGGCTGCAGGTAGATTCTTTTTTTAGTTAACACCGGCTGGATGCCGCCTATGTATCTACATTGGTAATGGTGTATTATTGAGCATATGGAATTTTATGACTTGACCACCCAATGAAATATTGGTTTGGAGAAATCACACATTAGCTAGTTAGCCGCTTGGCATCTTAGGAATTTCCTACTATTTAACATACTTGATTGGAAACTAATTTGTGACAGTTTTATTTTTTTTAATAAATAGATATGTTATAGTTTTTAATCATATTTATTTTAATAAAACTACGTACTAACGGTTTTAAGCGCGGTAATTTATTGGATTTTTATTATTCCGACGTTTCGGCCACTTTACAGCAGCCGTGACATTTTGCGCCGCTTCTTCTGTTCAAGCCATAACATGTTGCGAAGCGGTGGTAAATTAGAATAGGCTCCCATATAAATAGTAACCATTAAGAAAATTAAAACTAAATAATTAAAATGAACAAGTTGACAGTAGACTAAATAAATCTGTAACAATACTTATTGACACTTGACATGTTTGTCTTCCGTGATCACGTAGTACAATGTAGTTTGATTATGTATCGGTTTCCTTCGTATATCTTAAGAAAAGTAACCCTGTTTTTGAAATATAAAATATCTTATTTTCATCCTTGTTATCAAAATACATTATGAACTCGGCTTGACATGCTACAGCGTGTCTAAATACTTAATGATAAATTTCGCGATATTTTCCCAAAGCAAGTAATAAGTAACAATCAATGTCACTTTCATATATATTTTGTATGACGTATCTTTTTTATTAAAGTTGTGAATAATATTGTTATAATAGCCATAAATATCATAATAATTATAATCAGCAATAACAAAACAATGATTGCCATATTAAGAACTTCAACAATTTAGGCAATTTAAATTTGTTTTTTTTTTATTGTGTAAAATTTTCATTACAATTTTCGATAACCAGTCCTATTTAAAATGAAATATAAAAACAAACGACAAAACTGTCGCCCACTTTATAACATTACAATCACGGGTAGTGTGATTGATTTAAGCTGACAGCTATTCGTCGTCGTTATTGCACTCGACACATGGACGTGTTAATATCGTCAAATAAAACCGTTTGATTGACACTCAACCAAAGATTTAATGAATTTATTAACATTTGCTATTGTTGGATATAGCTTCTACTATTTTTGTGTGTCATAATCTTTGTGTGCTTTGTGCTTTTAATACAATATAGCAATCGTTCTAATTTTAGTATAGTCAAAGTAATTTGGAAGACATTGTTTAGATAATCTACTTATATAAATAAAAATGAAATTACATTGGTTGCTAAAAACATCACTTGAAAACGGTTGAAAAATTTGAAACGTGCTATATCTGTGGAACTTGTATATAAATTCAATACATTAACTACTCACGATTCTAGCGACGAATATCCGTATTCTGTTTAAGTTTACGTAGCCTTTTCAGAAAACAATAAGAAATAAAGGAATCGCGTTTCAGCATTTTGCAAAATCATTCCCGAAGGAGGTAAAGTAGAGAAATAAAATTATGAGGTTTTTTTAGATGTATTCTTATACATACTCTACAAATCAAGATTAGTCAGTTATTCAGTTCTGTAAACCTTCAAAATAAAGTCAATACTTATATTTAAAGAGCGTTTAAATAAAATTAATTACAGTAAAACTAGTAGGGTCTCGAATTTGAGTTCATATCATACAAAAATCCCAAATTATTTCGAATTAACGCAATTATACAATCAATTTTATCAAAACACATCTGATCCATCGACATACTGATAAGAAACCGGTCAACGTCGACTAATTGGAAGCTAGTAACTTTTTATCTATAATAAATGTAAGATCGTAATCTCCTTACATGCTTGACTTTTACGATCGAGCTACAAATAATAAGGAATAATTCCGTCGTAAAATTACAAAAAATGAACACTACTTAAAAAGCACAAGTAATCTCTAATTTTTAGAAAAAAAATACGCCATAGAAATCTGCTACACTGATGTTCACATAAACTGCTTATCAAAGTACAAAATGATATTCAAGTCAATTATATTTACAAACTGTTTCTAATATCTGTAATTTTTTTAATATTTAAACTAATACATTAAATTGATTCCTTATACACCTTATATAGTTATACACTTTGAAAGGCTTTTTGAAATATTTATGTATACTATAAAAATTAATATCCACATCGTTAGTCCAAATACCAAAACAATTCGTGTATATTTTCTTATTCAGTATATTGCGACTAAAGTATAACATTGAACAGTTTATTCTGTTTAGCAAATAATTCTTGGGGTCATAAATACCTAGTGCGGACTCAACTCAATAACCGCCGTAGCCTCCGTAAACTTCCCATTACGTTAAAATAAAATCGGCTATACAATAATAAGTGGATGGATGCAGAAGTCGTGGAAGGCCACGACACAGCTTCCATGATCAAATTGATCGTGTACTAGCAGAAGGTGATGTCAGGAGCCTTAAGAACAGTCGAGCGTGCATGACAAGAGTTATGAATGTCAAAGAAGCAAGTGAGGTGTGTAAGAATAAGCCTAAATGGCGCTCTGTTGTTCGTGCCTACCCCACAAGGGAACTGACGTGAAGTTATGTATGTATGTAATAATATTTACCAGATGACACTAACTTGTTTTACCATTTCTATAATTCCAATTCCGTAACTGCAAACAAATTTCGTATAAACCAACCGGCTGGTCATTATAACAGTTAATATTGTTATACTTATAACTACCACATTGTGATATTGAAGAAAAACTTCATGATAAATATTGCATCGGCCCGGAAAAGAGTCTGTTTTGGGTCGATTGAAGCCGCCTAAGACACCGTGGCCTTTGCTGAGTTCCCCGATGAAGCCTTCCAAAATATCAGACCCTGAAAACAAGTGTCATTAGAGCTAAACGAATGGAATAGAATATTGTTACGCGAAGTATTATTTCATTCCCACACAATACCATTCTATGGTTTAGCGGCAATGACACTTGTCTACAGGGCTAGAGCCGCTCGAGAAATGTCATGCGGTGTTCCACAGGGGTCGGTATTGGGACCGATCCTGTGGAATATTGGCTATGATTGGGCGTTGCGGGGCGTCCTCATCCACGGAGCATAACGTGTACACGCACAAAACAATTCAAAAATGGTAACGTTTGCTAGAATAATTAATGTATTAGTTAAAATATTGGTCCTCGTCAGCCGATGGGACCTCTTAGCACATTTCCAGCAGGCGGCCCCCAGGCTCAAGAGGGCGGCGGGCGCGCTCACACGCTTGCTGCCCAACATAGGGGGACCAAACGCGTTGTGCCGAAAGCTCTTCGAAGGAGTCGTGCGGTCCATTGCCCTTTACGGGGCCCCGGTGTGGGCGGGCGCCCTGGCGGCTCGCAACGTCGCCACCTTGCGGCAAACACAGCGTATGCTAGCCGTCAGGGCCGCCCGAGGGTATCGTACGATATCCTTTGAAGCGTCTTCCCTGCTCGCCGGCAGTCTGCCGTGGGACCTGGAGGCCAGAACGCTGGCCTCCTTGTACGTTTGGCGAAAGGAGAAGGAGGCCAGCAGTGGCCGACCTGCACCCCGCGAGATTAAGGGGCGCAGAGAAGAACTCCGTCAGGTCCATGTGGCAGAATGGGCTAACCGCCTCAACAACCCCAGTGCCGGCCTCGCCCTCATCGAAGCGGTGAGGCCGATAATGTCAGAATGGTTGAATAGGCGCCATGGCACCCTGACGTTCCGCCTGACGCAGGTCCTCTCGGGACACGGATGCTTCGGAAAGTACTTGTATCGTATAAGACGGGAGCAGACGTCGGGATGCCATCACTGCGTTGGCGGCGAGGAAGATACGGTGCTGCACACCCTGCAGGTATGTCCTGCTTGGGACGAGCAGCGCTGTGATCTTATCGCGGCCATTGGAACCGACCTGTCACTCCCGGCCCTGGTCAAGGCCATGGTCGGGAGCGCCGACGCGTGGAACGCGGCTGTCTCTTTCTGCGAGACCGTAATGTCTGTGAAAGAGGCGGCGGAGTGGGACAGGGAGCAGACGAGCACACTCTCGCCCCGCCAAAACCGGCGGCGGCGACGGAGGGTCGTGAACGACGACCTCCAACCGCCCTAGGCTACGGCCGCGCGGGGGACCTGTAGGGGAATCAGGTCCCTCGTACACAAAGGCCGGAGAGGAGGGACGCGAACCGATTCGTGCGCCCCCTCTCACCTCGTGGTGAGACCCGAGGTAGTCGGAGAAGCCCAGCTCTCCAGCTTACACTTGAGGGGCCAGCCCGCGACCGGGCCGGCCATCGTCCGTCCGGGCTAGAGGTGAATGCGTGAGCGAGCCCACAGCCCGGACATGGGACGCAACGAGGGTCAGCCAGGGGTTTTAGTGGGTATCCCCAACCGCGGTGTGGCAATAACATTCCTGCGGGAGTGCTAGTGCCACCCCGACGGGGCGAATCCCACACACCCCACCGCGCTTCCCCCGCGGCGGTTTGTCCTCAAGCGGATTTCCCCTGGGAAAAAAAAAAAAAAAAAAAAAAAAGCTTAGTGGTAAGCGCATTCGCGTCCTAAACTCAAAGAGCAAGGGTTCGAATCCTGGCCGAAAAGCATGCACCACTTAGGTGGTTTTCTAACCCAAAGCGCATATTGTTACAATTACCACGTAATAACGGTGAAGGAAACTTGCAGATCGAGATAACCGATGTGTAAAACCCGCCAATCCGCCTTAGGCAAGCGTGGCGGGTATACTATCTGTTTCCCTATAAGTGTGACGCCCGGACCCAGTAGAACGTTTATGTTATTTTTTTTATTAGCCTTTAGTATTTTACAATTTTTATAAAAATAGGAACACACTAAAGAGAGGTAATAAGTAAACAGTAAATTTGATGTGTTAGTTTAAAATACAGCTATGGAATTTAAAACAAGTAGGATATATATACCTTTGACTCTGAAGTTAGGAACAAGGTTTGTGCTTTGAGTCAAATTGTAAATTGTATGTTCCGAACCGGGAATAATAACTTCTCGGCATCAAAGAGCAAAGCTGGTTGCCGTTTTCCTGTCGTGAATACTTTGAATATAGAAAACAATGTGACCTCACATTCTCGAGGCTCACTTTAGTGAACATGCTGCTAATCGTATTATGTATGCGCCATCACGAAGTAAAAACTCGAAACGATAAAATGACGCCATTAAATAAAGACGTCACCACGCACAAAAAGGCATATAATATTTTATTATTATTTTGACTTTTAGATTTTTATTGCATTTGAATAACAATATACATATTAATTGGGAAACTAGGAAGTTGTATTTATTAACTGAATGCATTAGAAGTAATGTTTTCCTTAATTTAAGTTCGTAAAATTATTCGATGCTTGAAAATGGATTTGTCACAGATAACACACTATAAAACTGTTTTTAAAATGATTTAAATGACATATAACATTTGAATTTCATGTTACAATTTCGATGCTCCTGCTCTACCTGCGTTAGTGTTGTTGACTGTGACTAAATGCCTCCTACTTATAGCGTTAAAAAACAATGCGTTAGCGTTTAGCTACATTAATATAATGCTATACTGTAAATATTATAAACGCGAAAGTTTGTAAGAATGGATGTATAGATATATGGATGTATATTTGTTACTCTTTCACGCAAAAACTACTGAATGGATTTTGATGAAACTTTCCAATAATATAGCTTACACATCAGAATAACACATAGGCTATAATTTATAAAGATATAGCGTGAATTAACCAAAATATAACGATTTTCCATCACCACGCGGGTGAAACCACATGCATAGCTAGTAATATATAATTTATCTGTCAATGTTTAACGTCATTAACAATCTCGCATCGAATAATGCATTAAACCCTGCGCTACATCTGCGTGATATAGTCACTAAAATTATCCCAGTTGTAACATTACATATACCTAGAGAAGTTAACTATTCTTATTACTTCATCTCCATAGAAATTTTTGTCGTTTTTACTTATAAATGCAGTTTTTATTTAAGCTCGTGTAATTAAAGGTAGCTTTTAAAAAGATTTCATTGATTAACAAAATTGTAATTTAGAATTTTTTTATTGAGGTGGAAAACTTTATGCAAAGATGCCTCGTTACTCGGAGACAAATAATTAACTACTTTGAGACTCGTGGTTCCATTCCATTCCATCACTTTAAGCAGGGACATGAGACAACAGCTTAGCCACCGCCAAGACCCAGGCAAGTGCAGCTTCGTTTTGTCGTACTACAGTGGGCAGGCTATTCTCGAATTGCCAGGTAAATCGAAGCTTTCTTTCACTTATTGAGTGGCAATGGCGCATGTCGTCAGCCTAAGTGCAAAGGAATCCAATTCGATTTTATTATTTTATATGTTATAGGTTCGCGTTTGACGGACATTGCACCTGATATCAGGTGGAAATGCAGTCTAAGGTGGAGCACGCTTACATAGAAGATACCTGATCAGGCGAGACTTGATGGCACCTAAATTCTATGTTTCAGGAAAAATAGATGATAGTAAAGAATTCTACTCTGCAGCGGTACGTATAATAATATAGTATAAGTCTTATTCCAACTAAGTAAGATCCATATTCATGATGACATAGTCTGTGCCGCCTTAACATCGCCCTAACCGAAACACTTAATTGATTACCAATGAAATCTCTAATGAGTATAATGGTAGCAATTGACTTTTACAATTCAAATCAGACACATTAACGTGAAGAGGTGATCTTATTAATGCAATGGCGCCACAAATTTTACAATGTCCGCGTAAGTCGAGTAATAATAGGGTTGCCATGTCTGATATAACTAGCTTTACATTTTTGGATGCCGAACTTCAGAAAAATTCCACGAAACCAACACTACTCTACTTTCCACATCTAAACAATAATATCAATCATCAAATGATAAAACTACGTTTTAACGGTTTTCAGCGCGGTAATTTAATAGATTTTTGTTATTCCGACGTTTCGGCCACTTTTCAGTGGCCGTGATCATGGAAGTCAAAGATGTCAAGTGTCAACGAGTATTGTTAAACCTTTATTTAGCCTACCGCCAACTTGTTCATTTTAATTATTTAGTTTTAATTTTGTTTATGGTTATTATTTACTCTATGGGAGCCTAATCTAATTTACTAATAATTTACTACTTACTATTTACTAACAAAAATCTAAAAATTACCGCGCTTAAAACCGTTAAAACGTAGTTTTACTACATAGTTGATACGTAGATTGAATACATATTCAACCATCAACTTTACACTACACTTTAACCTTTACAAGTTCATGAATCATGGTCGAATAACCCGATTCCAACAAACACTAGCCGTATTTTTGTGCTGAAAACCACCACCATCAAGTCTGTGGAGACTTCTGTAAACAGTTGGTGTCGTAAGTGGCGCCATCTTTGAACAGCGAATGTTCGCGAGAATAAGGTTTTTATAACAATACATCTACTTATTTTCATAACTGTGAAAGTTATACATCGTACACAATTACTTACATAGTTTCATATAATCTAATAAATTATGCCATTATTATACAAGTAATTACTGCCATACTATTTAAAATGTCAACACATTATAGAAAATATTATATATTAGATATATAAACTGACAATGTCTTTTAAGCTGATCAGAATTCTGAATCCCGAACAGATAGCAGCCCTAGATAAAAGCAACTAAGTTACACCTAATAAACATAACAACATGAATTTATTCGGGATATTAATTATGAAATTGACTTATAAAACTCTTAGGCAATGTCTTGCATATAATTTTAATTATTCCGCCTTTCGTTTCACACTGTCAGATATAATATGGTTACATTTAGTATGAAGTAGTCGATTCTTAGTGAGAATTAAACAAAGTTCATTTATAGATTACATATGCAAATAAAGATTAAAATTATGAAAAGACCGAATTTCAAAATATATGCATTGAATCTAAAAATTAATTAATTTTTTTTTAGAGAAAACTTTTTATTATGTGTAATTGTGAAGGTGGACTAGAAGATATCGCCGGCGGCGACAAGACCTCCTATTGTACGAGGGTGAATCAACAAGTTCTTGAAATCGATATTAAAAAATACAAAAATGTTATCAAAAATATTTTATTTTTCTGTATAATCTCCTTCCAATGCATTGCTTTGAAAATAACGCGTTTCTAACTTCCTTACTCCTTGCGAAAACAAATTTTTCTTGAGTCTCGAAAAACTCCTCTACGGCAGCCATAACCACGTCATGATCGTGAAATTTAGTCCCGCGAATTTCCTTTTTTAATTTTGGGAATAAGTGAAAATCGTTTGGGGCTAAGTCCGGGGAATATGGTGGATAGTCAAGGAGATTGAAACCAGCACAGCGGATTGCGTTGACCGCAACATCCGATCGATGAGCGGAAACGTTATCGTTTTCCATGACGTTTTTCTCAAATCGTTTCACGCACTTTAGGAATTAAATCCAGTCCAGTATTCGTCTGGCCTTTTGGGCATGTAATCAATAAAAAGGATTCCTTCGCTATCCCAAAACACTGAGAACTTTGCCAGCGCTACGAGCAACTCGAAAATTTACAATGGATGGATAGGATGGTCGTTTCCAAGACATGCTTTGTCTCTTAGTTTCAGGATCGAAATGGTAGACCCACGTCCTATCTATGGTGACAAGGCGACGGCAAAAATTATCCGAATCACGCTGAAACATTTCGAGATTACTGTGAAATTTACAAACTTCGCTTTTTGATTCTGTCGTAATAAATTGAAATTATAAACGAGAAATTTATAAAATAAGATAATTAAAACCTATAATTCATAACTAATCACTTCTATTTATATCTATTCATTCGCTCAGCTTACAACTGAATAATTACCAATTACAAGGTAAAATAATAGGAAGTAAGATCTAGAATGGTCGATAGAAAGCAGTCATAACATGTAGTTGCCTATGAACAATCTCATAATTATAGCTACATTTAAGTTCCAAACGTGCATATAAAATAATACACATTAACAATACGAAACCAAACTTGATATGGGCAATAAAATCCGCCTATATCGAGTCTACGACAATTACCCAGGAAATAAACGGAAAATGTGCTAGTCGTTGTAACATCCCCAATCGTGGTAATTTTAAAAATGTCTAGACCTTTGTCGTCTTTTTGTGAGAGTAATTATTTAATATGGATGTAAATTGAATCTTCACTGATTCTTTTGTGTGGAAACATATAAATAATACCGTAAAATTACAATTATATTAGTTGTTACAAATTGTAATGCACTTAATGTATGCGAAGCTATTACCTATATTCAGGACTTTTTTGTGGGGCACGCGGGGGCACGCAGTGCCCTTAAAGGAAATTTCGAAAATATCGAAAAATTGCCATAAAAACTGAAAAATGAAAAAAATAAACTACAAAAAAATGGATTTTTTTTAATAGGCTTTTTGGAGTGGAGCTACTAACAAAAAATTATAGACTTACAACTTTCGAGAATTAGCGTGCCCCCAAAAAAAGAAGTGACAAAAAAAGTCCTGCCTATATATGAGATTACTTCTGTTCGATTTTAAAAAGCTTATGCAGTGTCTTTTGCTGTATGAAAAATACTTTCCACAATAAAATTCTATTTAACCCAGCCTCCCGCCTGCTCCCGGGTTTGATGCCTGGTAAAGGAAACATCGAAAACGATCATTTTGGTTTTTGCTCCGAGTTTGACCTGGAGTATTCCGTTCTATGTTATCCGTAACACAAGTGTAATTTGCCTATTTTATGAATATACAGTATGTACTCGAAAAATACCCGAACTGTTTGTTCAAGGCGAATTGGTAGGTATCACACATCGGTTAGTAGGACGTCGCGTTTTAACAAGTTTTTTTCAACCGTTAGCACGTGGTTATTATAACAATATCCACATTAGGTTATAAAACTACCTAAGCGTTGCATACTTTCCAGCCAGAATTAGAACCCACTCCACTGAAATAAGACCCGAGTGCGGGTGGTAATAAAATTAATAAGGTAAGTATTGAATAGTGATTTAAAATATAAAAACTTTAAAGAGTGTCCAATAAAATTGTTTTACAGCAACTAAGCGCATATAATACCCCATTTCACAAGATGTGCTAGAGAAGTATGAGTTATAGCAACCGACGACGTTTCGGTGAGCAATTTGGGGTTTCGTCGGCAGTCAGCATGCATGTGCAATGTATTTGCAGTAAGATCGTTGCCAAAATTGCCGTCTTAACCCCATTGAGAGCCGACGGCACCAACTATCGACGGTTGGGTTAATCTCGGATTAAGAACGAAAGTTCTTGATTAAAACTTTTGAAACCATGTGAAAAACCTTCATTTGAATATCCGAATTATATAGGCAATAACATAAATTAATTTCATGGTCATTAAGTAAAAGGTTAAATCTGGTATACATAATAAGTTCTCGATAGTACATTAATAGAGTTTTCACAAATGGAGATGATTAATATTGAAACTGTTCATATAATAAAATGCCATAACAAAAGAAGGCATTTTAATTAGATTTTTGGGGTTCTGTAACGCTTTTAACAAAACCTGAACTTTTATACAATCAGCATGTCTTGTATTATATGTATGTCTCAGGCATTTTTTCCAAAAACTGTCGAGTCTATTTATAAACTAAATTTAGCAGAATAGTCTGTTCTCTATAACGCTACACAGTAGTGTAGTGAAATTATAAAAAATATTTTAAAGGAAGCAACTACTCATGGAATTCAATACTACATACATATATGTACTAGTGCGGTTCGCTTGATAGGTTTTCAAAAATAATACATTTTTTTTATTTTTTTTAATCCAATAGAAGGTGAGATATTTAATTCTAAATTCATATGTGTGCTTGTTGTAATTTGGGTACTGGATAGTTATTTTGAAAAATATGAGGGCAAAATACTTTCAACCAAAATTGTTCAACAACAATGACACAAGGTCTGTTAAATAAATTTTGTTATATAAGGTATTTTCGATTAGGTTTATGAGTTTTTTAGTTTCGTAGCCAAATGACAAAACTGGCGATTAATTTCCTCTACGGAACCTGTTCTTGGTTCTCGACTGGCATGCACTCTGCCAATTTGGTCTTTGTTATGGGAATACAAATAATATTTCACACAAATAACATATTTAATATATGAATTTTATTTTAATGAGTAAATCTACATAATTATTATTCTAATGTTTCGTTAACTAAATGTGCATTTTAATCGGGAACTAAATTTTAAATTAGTTCTCTGTATCAGTGGTCCTAACATAAAACTGACTTCGACAATTTAAAGGACCGTGTTAGGCTTTCTGGAGGCTAAATTTTAAAAAGGTTTACTCTAGTCTCGACCCCTAAACTTCTCAACTTTGAACTTTATGCTTTGATATTAAGTTACATTTTGGTTTAACAGGTTGGCGTTTAAGTATCAAATGCATTAGCATGGCTTTCATCCAAATGTGATGCAATAACCTTTGATAGGAATACGGCATAACCAAAGTATTATTTTCCAATATAACAACAATCGATTCAATACAACAGCTCTCTGTGAATTTGACATCATATTCTTAGTAGTGATTTAATGATTTTAATTTGGATGGTCCAAGAAGAAATAGAAAGAATTAATTTAATATCGTTATCAGTTACGGTTATCAGATAGTTTTTTTCACCTCTCGATATTATCTTAAGCATCAGTTTGCGCGTGCATGTTGTCATACCAGAACACCAGGAGTACCAGGAGTACAAAAAATACCAGGAGTGAACATTTCCCAGTAAAGAAATGTACTTAACTCTCAGAGCTTTTCAGTCATACTTGGCGATATAATCCTATATGCCGTTACAAGCCATTATTCTTTAACAGATATTTTTGTAGAAACAAAGAAAATATTTGTTTCTAAATGCGACACACGCAAAACAACAGAAAACATAGCAGAATAAAAACATAAATAAATAAAAAATAAGAACATTATAAAAAAAATGTACGCCGCAATTTGAGAAATGGGGTTGGCACTCAATATTTTCAGTGCCGAAACGTAGTCCGACATAACGCTGATTTTCAGTACTCACCACCCAAACCTACCCACCCACCTCCTAAATCACACAATGACGAGTCATGCGACCCATGGATCAAATATAACATACCAGAAAAACAGAATAATGATGAAATGTTAATACATTCTCAACAGACAGCATTATTCCATAACCATGAAATAATTAGTAATTAAAGTTGTAGTCGACCAAATCGGTTAAAATTGATAGTCATAACAAGTTTCTACTTGATTTTTGACCGATTAAAAATATGTTTTTAATAATAAAACAAAAAAAGAGAAAAGAATGCCATAACATGCGTTTGTGGTACCATCTAATTATGTAAGATATAAAAGCTTTACAGTTACGTTTTTTACTAAGCTATTGTCATGCGTAATAATCTTCTACCGTCGTATTATTTTATTAGAAAGAAATCTTTGTATACAGATAGTTCATGTCGCGTGTTGTGTTGCGGTAGAGTCGTCGCTATGACGTCATGTATTTACGATTCGCGGTGCCTTTCACCGTTAAACTCGAAGCAAAAGTTTGTTTTTGTATGCACTTACAAGCGGCTCGTTGGTCTAGGGGTATGATTCTCGCTTTGGGTGCGAGAGGTCCCGGGTTCAAATCCCGGACGAGCCCTGTTTTTATCACAATTGTTAAGCAAGATGACGCTTAATTAAGTATGATTGCATAAACAATCGCGTAGCTGGATTCCAACACTAATTACATTAAAATCTCTAAAATTATGGTATATTACACCCTGAGAAATTAAATCTGTTGTTCTATTTTAACATTAGTAGTACAGATAAATTAACTTCGAGACGTTTTTACATTTGTAGTAATGCATGGTCCGCACAGAAATAAACTAATATTTTTTTATTATTTTTATAGGCATGTACTTAATATAAAACTAATAATATTAAACATAATTAATAATACTAAATTATTGGTCCCTGTTCTGAAGAATGACATTTGCTTTCTAATAGCACATTTCTGATGGAATTCAATGAAATTCCGGTTCATTTAGCAACTAATTGAGTGGGAGTTATTATAATACTGCTCGGATTACTATTACACTCATTTGCGAAATATTTGTACAAATTATAGAAAGCTTCTTTAGTTTGGAAAGTGAAAGGTTTACTTCGACAACGTTTCAACACCAGAACCATTTTTAATTAACAACTTTAATATCAAATAACAACAATTAGCAACAAATAATAACACTGAACAATAAATAACAAGAATAAACAAGAAATAAAATCAATTAAATCACATTAATTAATTATCAAACTAAAACCAAATAGTCTGACCTCACAATTAGCAATGTAAATAATTATTATTTATTTGACTTTACCAAGGGCTTTAGATTGTAAATATATATCCTTCTTCAAAACTTAACGCACCTCTTTTTGCTAACTGTACAAGGAATTTTAAAGTTCAATTTTAGAATTCCTGTAAATATACAAATACATACATACATACATAACTTCACGCCAGTTCCCTTGCGGGGTAGGCACGAACAGCAGAGCGCCGTTTAGGCTTATTCTTACACACCTCACTTGCTTCTTTGACATTCATAACTCTTGTCATGCACGCTCGTCTGTTCTTAAGGCTCCTGACATCACCCTCTGCTAGTACACGATCAATTTGATCATGGAAGGTGTGTCGTGGCCTTCCACGACTTCTGCATCCATCCACTTTTGCATTGTATATCTGTTTAGTCATTCTTTCATCATGCATTCTTTCCACATGCCCGAACCACCGGAGCATTCCTTTCCTTACCTTCACCCCGACACTCTCTTTCAGACCAACTCTCTTTCTTACTTCGGTATTACGAACGCGGTCCGCGAGCGTCACTCCGCAGATTTTGCGCAGTGCTCGCATCTCAACCGCGTTTACTCTACTTTCATGCTCTCTCTTCCATACCCAACTCTCGCTACCATACGTGAGCGTAGGTACCAGCACCGCGTTGTGTACGGCGAGCTGGGCCTTCTGGCTGAGGTTCTTAGCGCCTAGAAGTTTACCTAACGCTCCATTCAAACTAACAACTATAAATATACAAATACTACTACAAACGCAAAAACGTCTCGAAGCTAATTTACCTATATTAATTTTTACACCAAGTTACAATAACTTTGTCTTGTTGGCATCAATTTCCATGTAGATATATCAAAGCATCTTCTACCAATGACTCGGATTAGGCCAGCGCCTAGCGTTACCTAAATATCTTTTTAAAATGTTTCTCAATGTTTTTACTTCTAAACAGGATATCAAAATAATGCGAGATACGACGACAACACATCTAACCTATCATTCCTGTAACTTAATCATAAAAAGTATTAGCAGTAAAACAGCACATTGTACTGTCTGTTAATACTTACCTATTTTTGAATATACACGCGAATGGTGTGTACTTTTTATGGTGTAGGAATACATAATATTTTGCCTATTGACGGCCTGTTTTTAAGTCGGCTAAGCCGCTGCCGGTCTAGATCTCTGGAACGCAGAGGCGTGCCAGTAAAAGCTCCGGGTTTGTTGATTCCTAACATGATAAATATCATAATCTAACTTTCTGTTATTTTACTGTGCTCTGAATGCCTAGTATCGACCCCAGAGTAGTCCGTTACCCATAACACAGGCCTAACTTACTTAGCTTGGGAATTTACAATGTATGTGTTTAAGTGCTGATTATTATATTATATTCTTTTCTATTCTGTTTATAAGTACTTTTGCCTTTGTAATACAGTATAACTTAGTTTCCCACAATAGTCATATGTTTGCAACCGAAAAAGTGACATTTAACAGTTAGGCGTAATTCATTACAACCCAAGTGTATTTCGGTTTTATCTCTACAATATTACACGGTTATAATAAATAGTAGATAAATATTCCGTAAAGCAAGAGTAATGTTCCATTAATGAGCGAAAGAAAACATCGATGCTCAATATATTACAGCCTAATTACCTATACATTATACTTATCTAAGGTACACGACAATCGAAAGAAAAATGTTTTATTCCGATCACTGCAGACGGACCGCTTATGAAACACGCCACAAGTACACACTCAAGTTGTGAAATGAGCTCTTTCTTACGGTTTTCCCAGAGCAGTAAAAAAATTATGGCACCGTGCAAAAAGGGCGTAAACAGATTAGTTAGAATCTCAACGAGGTAGATAACTTAGCGGCTCTCTTGTTGTGGCAGATACCCAGGGACAGTAGTAGCACCTACCATCGGTTGCGGTAGGCCGTTCGCCATTTTGCTTATCTGTAAACAGAAAAAAACTACAATAATATTATAACATATCTATGTTATCTGTGCCACCTTCCTTTTTGGCCTTAATAATATGACATGTATTCGATTTGCGTTACGTGCAATTAATTACTTACCAATGGATAAGTTAATATTCATTCGTCCTTTAGAAAGATTCGTAAAATCTAACACGTGAGGTACGCAGAAAACGCCCAGATGAAAATTGGCAGATTCAAGACTGTTACTGAGAGCCCAAGCCTTATTATATTGTAACTTTATGCAGTGAACCCGTGACAGAGTCGAAACATTCTTTAACCGAGGTAGTTTAAATGGAGCATGTTTTTATCATTTACCTCAAGTACGGCTGCAACCGCACTGGCAAGTGCAGTTGCGAGGTGGTTCAAAAGTGGTCGGACTACGGCAACCCCATTTTTGGTTGTTGAAACGTATCCAGTATTTACATGTCTATTAATAAGATTAAAATTGGATTTAATTCCACGTGTTTTGTTGTGTAACAGGTTCTTCACGCCGCGTCCCTTTGGTAGGACCGTAAAGAAAGGATTAGAGATGACAATTATATTTATTGAGTCAGTGCCTTGATTGAATTATTTTATACACTTTCTTTCTTATGGAATCCTTTTATGCCTTGCGGCCATAAAGCTGCTAGTTGTCAAAAAATATAACCACAATTATTAATATGGTAGTTACTTTCTCCTTGTAGGCTTATTTGACACTTTCTCGGCCTTGTATATTTCTTTATTTTTACTTGTAGCTAAATAGACAAATTAACTGATGGTAAGCACTTGATATCTTCCATGGACATCTACAACATTAGGGGAGTCGATATGTTATCTTCTAGGTAGCAGACAACAGATTATGAGGCTCCAGGGTTTAAGCAGATGACCCCTGTCGCAGACGGCCAAGAGCGGTTCGCAGGCGGCGCTTTGCTCATCTCCTCCCTGTAACGTAGTGGGACTGGGGTACGGGGGAACCTCCCGACGAACCACACTCAGTACCGTGGGGTGGGGACACCCCTCCTTGTTGGCTTGCATCGAGGTGTCACGGCAGTCATACCTATAACTACGGTCCCGTGATGCTTCATTATAATGCGGAAGGACGCTGGAAGGTTTATTCTAGCGGTCGGTGCTTGCAAGCGCTAATATAAATCTTATGGGCAACAGCGGCAGCCGGGAGTCCCACATACCCCTTGTTGAACGCATTTCCCATTCTTGCCCCTCTGGATGGCTACCAACCCTGGTCTAAAGTATGCCGCCATAAGAACCTTAAGTTGTGTTCTGGCACTAGTGGCCAGGCTCCAGTCGTCGCCGTCTCAACTCAACTCATGCGATTTAAACAATTAAAAATAAAACCCCCCAGCACTAACAAAAAAAGGACGTAAGCAGATGAGGTCTCCTGCTGACGTCATGGAGCCTCATATTCTATTGCTTCGGGAAAACCGCGGAATGGACGTCCGGAATTTCGTTCCACGACTTGCTCACATATGAACCGATATTCGTGAAATT
Organism: Dendrolimus kikuchii; assembly: GCA_019925095.2. NCBI lineage: Eukaryota > Metazoa > Arthropoda > Insecta > Lepidoptera > Lasiocampidae > Dendrolimus > Dendrolimus kikuchii. Next base: position 15,129,731 of record CM034388.1, on the reverse strand, counting down.
TGGTAGCCATTTTCCACATACGATATACTTTATAACGAAAAATTTATAGTTTTTCCTGCGGAATAGCAGGGAAAAGGAAAACGGCAAGCTTTTTCCCGCAATTTTACTTATGTAACCTTTAGTTTCGTGTGCCACGGAAAAATACAACATTTCAGATATAAAATACCCCATATTTGTCTCTGATTTTGTAAACCTTTACACACCTAAATTACTCAATCATTTACATAACCTATATAAATAAAATAAACCCGCTATAATTTTATATGGATTTTATAGCTAGTTAGAAAAGATCTGTCACTCAAGCCTTATTTGAAATTCAATAGTTTATTTCATAAAACTACGCCTCAGGGAAATTCTTCGACTGACTCCAGACAGCAAAATTCTTATAGCAATTACCAGTTAACCAGATTGTTATTCTTTAAGATAAAACTGGACACCAAAACATCACCCCTCAGTTTCCACTAAAATCCCAATTATCTATTATATTCACACCAATATAACTATGTAATATGATAATAACGAGAACGCTAACGTCACAGTATGTATTTAAAACAAATTATTTATATGTCAAATACAAATTACATCTTTTCTACTAATGCCATAATATCTGCATAGCTAGGCAGTTTACAGAGTCAAATGATACTAATCATTAAATGATCCAGTTGAATCTTCTACGCAGGCGGCTCGTTGGTCTAGGGGTATGATTCTCGCTTTGGGTGCGAGAGGTCCCGGGTTCAAATCCCGGACGAGCCCGATTTTTATTCGTTTATGCAATAGCTGAGGTATTACAAATATATTTACTATTACTGCATAATATTTTCCTTCGATTGTAAAAATAATTTTGTCTTTTGTTCAGTATTTTTTCTACCCATTATAAGTGCTAATGGCAACCAAAACATGAAAATTATATCTACTATACTAATAATACATAAATGTGAAAATATAAGTTTCTTTAGATGTCTATTCCATAAAAATTAATCTATGTTCCAAGACAAAAAGTATTTTATGTTCAACTCAGAAGCACATGTTTACCAAATTTCATAAAACTCATTTCATTCTCGAATCTCGAACCCATAAAAAAAGAAGAAACAAAATCACTTTCAGATTTCTATATTAATATAGGTTAATAAACCTGAAAGTAAAATCTATCGGAACCACAAACTAGCAGACAGACTTTAAATTATTTTTTTGTAATCTTATTCTACGATCAAGCAATCGAATTTTAATAAATCGCTTCCTGCCATCCTATCGATATTATTTTAGATAGAGATAAAACTCCTTGGTGACCATTATTAAAATAAAAGCAAAGTAAAAAGCCGGTAACGTGTTGCCTTAAAAAGATCTACGACAAAATCAAGCGTTTATTCCTTTGAGTTGTTACATCATGGAAGATGAAAACTCAGTGTCAATCGCCTAGTATACAAGTACATTCTTAGTATATGATCTCTAATTTCACATGTTTTATAAACTGTACATTTTCTCCAGATGATTGCCTGGAAGAAATTGCTACCAGCGTATAACATCGCCAATTGTACTAATTTAAATATTGTTAATTTGATGTGTAATGCTTCCTTCTGTGCAATAAAGAATATTCTATTCTGAGCTGTATGTATATCGGAATTAAATAAATTCCTACAGATATTACGTAAACTTACGAAGAATAAACACTAGTGCCATCTATTAGGTTGAAGAAAAAGTTTCTTCGCATTTTATATAAAAATTTAAAAGGTTTTTTTATAAAGTTTATTTACATTTGACTAAAGTATGTAGGTGCCATTTTGTTGGATAACTTTTTGCCATCTTGTAGGTAGGGATCGTGATCCCATTGCTATAAAAATTTTGGGGCTTTTGATCAAAAAACTGCGACAAGTGGTTTTGGCAGTCCTCTCGTGATGTTAACCTGACACTGCTTAAGGAATTCTGTAGAGACCGAAACAGGTGAAAATCTGAAGGTGCAAGGTCAGGACTATACGGCGGATGCATTAACACCTCCCAGCCAAACTCTCGTAATTTTTGCTGAGTGGCTAAAGATGTGTGAGGTCTAGCGTTATCATGGTGAAAAACCACACCCCTTTTATTGATTAATTCCGGCCGCTTTCTCTCAACATTTGGCTTTAATCTCATCAGTTGTTAGCAGTACAGTTCAGAATCGATGGTCCTGCCTGACGGTAACAGCTCATAATGAATAATGCCCTTCCAATCCCACCATACACACAGCATCACCTTGTTGCGAGTTAACCCGGGTTTCGCCACAGTCTGTGAAGCCTGACCGGCCTTTGACCACGATCTTTTTCGCACGTTCATGTCGTACGTGATCCACTTTTCATCACCAGTTATCAGCTTCTTCAAAAATGGTTCGGTTTCATTACGTCGTAATAAAGAATCACAAATGAGTACACGGTTCATAAGGTTTCTTTCAGTGAGCTTATGAGGCACCCAAATATCAAGCTTTTTTGTGTGCCCAGCTTTTTTCGAATGCGCCAAAAGCGTTTTGTGGTCAATTCCCAGTTCTCCAGCTACATCGTAACTACTAATATGCCGATCTTGCTCCACTTTTTCAAAAATGGCATCAATTTTGTCCGTAACAGGGCGACCAGAGCGACGTGCATCTTTGATATCAAAATTTCCGGATTGAAAATGCTTAAACCAAATTTGCGCTACTCTCATAGATACTGCATTAGGTCCATAAACATCACAATTTTTTTTCGCGGCTTGTGTTGCATTTTTATCTTTTTTGTAGTAAAATTTTAAAATGTATCGAATTTCTTCATTAGATTCACTCATTTTAACAATAAGAAAAACAAATGAAAATCACACATTTTCCTAATTTGAATTTGGAATTGTCTTCTTTAAAATTAAAACTTTTTAATGATACCAAAACCAGCCAGATACAAATGGTATAGCCAAAGAGATCTTATTACAAGTTCATACATACTATATGCGAAAAGAATTTTTCCCCAACCTATTAAATCATCATAAGTACAGTATAAGCTACCTATCAAGGAAACACATCAAAGTACTCTATATTGGCATGGATAGTAGTCTTCTTCCATGTTAAATTTACACTTTCTTATATGATGGATGATTGATAGCTATCGTTGCTTAGGAACGTTTACAACGCCAGAGGGTCAGTTTACTCACATTAAAAACGTATTGCTAATATTATCAGGAGCTTGGAAGAACGTAGTGTCTTCTTTCTAGCACCGCCCTGATCCCTGTTGCCGGGCGTTCATCTCCATTTTCTCTAGCCGCTGCGCTCCTATACGCTAGCAAGAACGTTTGTCTTGTGCATTTAAGGTATCCAGAATGAGGATCCGATAGGATTTCCTATAGCACTACGATTACATAATTTCTTTTAAACCTATTAATAATATTATGAAACTTGGAAAATGCTGTGTCTGTCTATACATTGAAGCTATTAAAGAAAAAAACTACTCGTTCAACTGTTTGTTCGGGATTCACGTAAAAATTACTAAGCCGATCGATCGATAGCAAACTGTTGGATTTAAAATCTGCGGTACTTTGTATCCCGGGAATCTCGCAGGAATTTTTCTGGGAATGATTTACAATGGCCCGGCTGAAATTTTTAAAGAATTCCAGTAGATACTATTTTTTCACTGATCGAGAAAAAAAAAATGTAATAAAATCTGTGATAATTTTTATCCCCAGAATCCCGCGGGAATTTTCCCGGGAGCGGTTTGAAGTTGTTCGAGTGCATAAAAATTAATTTATTTCAGCACAGTTTTCACTAAAACGATAGCTTACAATCAGTAGGCATTTTAAGTTCCGCAATTTCCCCGGGAGTTGTTTAAAGTGAGTGAGTGTGTATAAAATCGGTTGATTTCAATACGATTTGTACTAGAACGACAGCTTACGTTCTTTTTTAAATGGCGTGGTACATTATATCCTGGGAATCCCGGACATTTCTAACAATTGAGCACACGGATTAAATAGCATGAAAATTGGACGGCACTTTTTATATTTTCCGAAACTTCCTAACTTCGAAACCACGTGCTTTAAGGACTTGCTTAATGTGATAGTTTTATATTTATTAGAGGTCTTTATTAGAAAAGTTGTAGTTATGTATGCCTTTAATAACATTAGTTATTCCGGGTTTTATAGGAATTTCCGGCGTTCATGTATTTCCATACTAATAAATGCCCTGCTGAAAGTAACCTTTCATTTCAAATATTCGCAAAGTAACTGTAATCTTTGTTAACTGACCAACGTGGATGTTAAAATCATTGAGCAAAAGAACTTTTTTCGAAACTTTACAATCAACAATTAGGTATTCTTATTAATGCTACGGAAAAATACAAATTTATAACCAAGTTTAATATTTTTCTTAACTTCCCTTGACACAGAAAACTATGGTTATATTATAGTAAAATTATTATAGTTGACTTTGTAAATATTAATATCTATATGATTTTCCTTAATTCCTGCATATATGTACTGTTGGCAACACCAACAAACAATTGAAATTTGACTTTTGTCACAACAGAAAATTTTCCCTTCGAAATGTAATGGTGCAATCTTAGTAAATTTATTAAATATCTCTCGCAGTGCTATTTTTAGCCTTTCCTTAATAGTTTTGATTTAATCATATGGTCCTTCGATTTCGGCAATAAAATAAATACCAGCGCATTGGCAGGTAAAATCTAATACACATAAGGCGAAATAGGTGCAATAAAAGTTGGAGCAATATTACTCTTCAGCATCCACCTACAAAAAGGGTAAACAGCGAGCGCAACATATTTTCCGTTTGCTGCAATAAAAAAAGCATCGAGAGTAATATCATCACCATCAAGAGGAAAAGTCAAAATTTTCATCAAAGGTTTGGCCGACATTTTGAAATTAAATTACAAGGAAGTCAAGGAAAATTTCACTTCATAGAAGATAGCGACGTCTACAGCTATTTCAGGATAACAGTGCATGCTGTTTTACGAACATTTCTTTTTCCAAAGAAGATTTAAACAGGACTTTGACACGGTTTTCTTTTTTAGTGACAGTTTATTTATAATTTCTTTGATAGACTTCAACGTCAGACAATATTTATTTTATTAGTGTTAATTATATATTTTAGTTTAGTTTTACATAATTATAATGGAAGACCTTAAAAAATTAGGAGCGGCTCGAGGCTATGTTAAGTCAGCTCTTAGTAGGATATTTACTTTTTTGGAAAATGCAATAGAAGTACAAACTACTTCAAATTCGATTTTAAAAGCAAAACAAAAACGGTTGGAGCAATTATTTAATGAATTCGAAAATTATAATAAAGAAATTTTGTTTTATGACGAAGGTGATAATGGAAATAGCGAAGAGATTGAGGAAAAATACTTTAACGCCCTTGAGATTCTCAATGAGCTCATAAACACTAATTCTGTTGCTAATTTAGAAAGTTTTCCACTAACGATGTGTATTTAATAAAGTACTCGCTATTGTCCTAAAATTGTACATACTTCTACATGCCTTCCTTGTATAAATCAACACCAAGTAATATTCGCGAGTTTGTGTCACACATAAAACAATGTTTAGGTGCTTTATATTCTAATATTTCTGAATTTAATAATAATTCTGGTAAGGCCAATTTATGCAATCTAACGAAAAAATCTCTAGTTTAGCAACAGTTCTGGTTTTAAACTTTTGGCAACATCTGATAAATTATACTTTGCTAAAGATAATAGACTATGCAAAGTGTGTCTGAATGCTCACCAAGGTAAGTGCAAATATCACTTTCGGTGCAAATTATGCAGGCAGGCACACAATACTTTGCTTCACGAAGAGGTCTTACCTTCGCAACCAACTGTGTCACTGATATCTAATGCATCTTCTAATAAGGTTTTACTACCGACAGTTAAGGTAAAACTTTATTCAAAAAGTGGCCAGGAGGTGTGGACAAAGGCAATATTAGACTCAGCTTCGCAAATATCAGTCGTAACGAACGAGTTAATAAATATTTTAGGTATTACTCCTACAAAGTGTAACACCAACATAATAGGGGTCAGCAACAAAAATAATGCAGTTCATTATTCTGTGCCTCTTGAAGTGTTCTCACTTAATTCACCATACAAGGTGACAATTGCCTGCCTTGTCTTGGACAAAATAACATCCAAGATTCCTCAATCCAAGGTAGATGTTTCATCCCTTCACATTCCTTCTGGAATGCAATTGGCAGATGACGATTTTGGCATACCATCCGATATTAGCATGTTAATAGGCGCTGATGTATTTTTCCAGGTGATGATTCCAGAGCAACATAATTTGCTTGATCATTTTGCTTCACAACATGAGTTCGATGCTCATGATCAACACCTGCAACCTCGCTTTATTAATACAAAATTCGGGCATGTAGTCGCTGGAGCTTTGCCACAGCGGTCCGATTGTAATTCAAGTAAGGTTTCTTTACTATGTTTGGAAGGTGAATCCAATATAAATGAAACTTTAGAAAATTCTTTGAAAACAGAACATATAAGTGAAACCTGCAATGAACAGATTTCAGAACCAGAGCTATGCAAAACTATATCCAACACTGCAACTCTGTATCGTGATAACAGATTGCAGGTTGACTTGCCGTTAAAGTTTCCCGTAAGCGAGATAAATAATTTTATTGGGGATTCTTTCGATTTGGTTTTCTATAGGTTTTTAAAATTAGAGCAGAAGTTACACAGAAATACTAAATTTTATTCTTTTCTCAATAAATACTGTAAGAAAATGCCGCGCGTGTGGGCTTTTATATTCAGGTTTTCCAATAATTTAACCTCGCATCAAATAGAATATTTAAAACCCTACTTTGATAGCAAAAATATATTTAAGGTGGGTGGCAAGGTTGATACATCAAAAAATGTGCTTTTTTCACAATGGCGTCCTATTCCTTTACTTAAGCTATTTAGTTTAACGAAATTTACTATTCATATTGAACATATTCGTTTACTACAGCCTACACGTAACTCATTATTCTCGGATATAATAAAAAAATACTGGTTAATGAACTGGTACAATCAAGTAAAAATTTATAGATGGTTAGTGTATTTTAAAATGAAGTTAGTAGAATCTACTTAACAATTTACGAGTAGCTTAAAAGGTGTTAGCTAAGAATAATGTTTTATTTTAGTTATTGTTTCATCGATGTGTATGTTTTTGTCGAAAAGTTCTAATTGTAGTAATTAATTTTCTATTTTATTTCTATACCGTTAAATGTTCATACGTTACACTATCAAATTATATAAGGTATTGTAATTTATATCTATATTTTATAAGACAATCAGCGTGATACCAGTATGCTGGCTTCAAGGCATAACAATATATTACCCAAGAGGTAACGAAAATTAAAATATTATTCGGTATGGTGCTTAATTTCACCGCCGCGCCCCAGCATGTTGGCAACACCAACAAACAATTGAAATTTGACTTTTGTCACAACAGAAAATTTTCCCTTCGAAATGTAATGGTGCAATCTTAGTAAATTTATTAAATATCTCTCGCAGTGCTATTTTTACCTTTCCTTAATAGTTTTGATTTAATCAGTACTATATAATAACATCATATAAATCAACTAAAAAACTTTAGAATTCGAATTATGTTACCGAGTAGAATAAAGTGCAGATTTTTTGTAATTTTTGTTTTCAAAAGGTTAGTGAACATTGAGGCTCGAGCCGTAGGCGAGAGTCTTAAGAGAGCCGAGGACGGTAGTCATCAATACACACGTGTATCATACGACGTTTTTCAACACACTTGTGAATAAAATAACAACAAAAACTCATTTTATTTAGTAGATAAAAAAAAGTTATATATGAGTGAAAGTTTTATTTATTAAACACGTACGAGTTAAAATTATCTATTTAAATAAGAAGTTGCATGAAATTAGCAAGCAATAGGAACATTAATTTATTTGTTCTATAGAACACGATGTTTTTTTTTGAATAAAAACTTTTTTAAGAACAAAGCAACTCAACCAATAAAATTTAAAAAAAATATCTATAACTCACTAGTGAGTTATAATGTTTTTTACTCACAATTTGATAATGGGTGTCATTCTGTGCCTAATTGCGGTGACCATAGAGCCACTTTATGAGCAAGTGTGTTGAAAAATATATTATTTGGCGTTTTGTTGATGATTTACACTGATCCAAAACATTTCATACCAATTTTGTAGCGTTGCAGCTCTTCTTAGTGCTTTTAGTGTGCCTGTCTTTTTAAAAACACAAACACGTAGATTATCATTTACGCATCTCATTAAGAACTACACAAAGTAACAGATTTTCTAAAGAGATCTAAAACTCTCATCAATTCTTCAAAAGATCAGTAAGCAGCCTATTGGGGACAATGTGTCTGTCTGTATGACGATCAAACAAGATATCGTTATCATCATTCTTGGTCTCAAAAGTACCTATGCCTACTAGGGTATCGCCTAGACTTAGTATTCTACTTATAGCCTCGAGAAATTCTAAGAAGATTACGGTGCTAAGTTTAAAGTATTATATTCCTACATACCATATACCCATATATTCGTATTACCCACTTTTAATCAAATGTAAAAAAAACTCGAGTAACTTCGTGACTATCGCACTCGCGTCTCAATCCCACGTTTATAATGACGTCAGTTCGAAACCTGCCCTGGAAGCAAGCATGCACCACTTAAGCACTTTTCTGACATAATGTGCATATTATTACTATTATAGCAGGTGCTGACGGTGACAGAAAAAATCGTGATGAAACTTGCACTTCGAGATACTGTCAAACCGGCTAATCCGCCTTGGACAAGTGTGGCGGGTATAATCTGTTCTTCTAAAACCGGGAGGCCTAAGTCCAGCACAGAGACGTTTATTGCTTGATATTATTATTCAAAGCTTGATCTCACCTAACGGAACCTGCAATTACGATTAATATATCAAAATAAAATCGAAACGTTCGTTTTAAATATACGAGGTTATAATTAAAACATGACCCGTTGTCACTAATCCTGGGTATCGATTTTCGACGCGGCAGGGCCCTTTAATTGTCTTCAAATCGAAACTTTATGATATTATTCCAACGTATTTATTAATCGCTTTATACTTCAAAGATTAAAGACTAATGCAGAACGCCAGCCTTAATACCTTTTCTGACCAATAATTCTTATGTTTACATAGTCCTCACGATATTTTGTACAATTCGCATAATAACAAACAAAATAAACATATACATAGTTTATCTTCTATTAATTCAAAAACAAAGACACCACTTGTAAAATTGAAGGATCTAGTTAGAACTTTCTTAAAAAACGACGAACCTTTAGTTATTCTACAGAGTTAACAATTGTAATACAGCAGCAAAAAATTTTAGGAGAACGAAAGCGTAGGTACTCTCTAAATATCTCTAAAAATTAAAAAATATCTACAAATAAACAAGCCTTTACCATAATATACTCATTGGAGTATATGGTAAGAGGTTAGTTTTTTGTGAGCTTCTAAGAGGCAGCAATCTTGTATGCACAATATATTATGTGTCGTTAACCATCTTCGTCATACATTGCTTAGGGTAAAGAAGCGACGCTGTGGCCCTAAGCCACGTAGACAATATCGCTGGAGATTGAATTATTGATCAGATAATGGGATCGCAAGAATAATGACCTCATATTTTGTTTCAGCTACTTTAATAATGGAAGCCGTTGAACCAACTGTTTATTAAATCTGCTCCGCCTTCAGTAAACCTAATAAAGATACGCATCTCTAATCACACTGAACATTTAAATGATAATAGAATTAACACTACCTTGTAGTATGTAACTACAAACAAGTCTGGGCTTTTTACTATGCCATGTTAGACAACGAAACCATTTTTTTATGGAGCAAATAATCCAATTCCAGACATTGTACTAGGAAAGAGTATCAAACCAAATTATTAATTTAATCCAGACAACTTTGTTAAATATGTCGTATCGATTCAGCAGATCACATAATCGTGACAATATAACTGACCTACAGACATTTTGTTTGAATGCGCCGTCTAGATAACAATCAAAATGGCGCCCAAAGTGTCAGCAACTGTCACCGAAATGAACGAGCGCATTAAAATGTACCAGCTCGGAGTAATGGACATAAATTAAATAGTCGTCCACGTCACTCAACCGAAGGACTTTAAGAAATACGTCCTGACGGAAGCCAGGTAGTAAAGATTCTAAACAAAAATATGAGATAACGCCAGTTAAGATGTTAAGTTTTATTAGGAGCTAACAAAGCGATACTTATTTATGTCCTGTCTAGTTGCAAGATAAGGATATAAAATTAAACTATTTTAGTGAAAGACGTCGTCTAAAACTCGCAACATTTACCCACCAAGTGGATACAAATGAAATGTTTTACCTACTCCTCTTCTGAACGCATTAAATAGAACATAAATTTTCTTCCATCATCGTTCATCTTGAATTACGGTAGAGGCTATGCCATGTGCAAAATATACTGCAATCTATTACGACACTAACGCTAGAAACCGATAGTTACAATACACGGTGGTTACAAGTAAATTACTCGAAGCACTCGTAATCTACGCCCAGGAGGCAAACAATAGAGCAATAAAAGCGACTGCATCCGACAACTCGAGTAAGTCACAAACAAATAAATCAGACAACCTCCCGTTACCAATTCCCGCAGACTAGAAATTTATCAAAACACACTTTTATTACTAAAATCAGTGCAGTATGGAAAACTTCGTATTTTTTTCTAAATCAGAAATAAAACCTAGCATTACAACGGCAAAAGCCTCTACTCTGTGAATTTTATACATTGCAATAAAGAAATCGGGGACAACACAATGATTTATGTCATACATGTGTACTAAACATAGTGTTTTTACTTACTTACATTGGATTTTACATACAAATAAAAAACAACGTTTCAAGAGGAAGAAAGTGACAATAATTAAGGTTTATGGCTACAGAAAACACACACACACCTTGTGTTAACAATACAAAGTCTGTCACGTACTCACATTTATTTTTTGAGATGTCATAATAAACAGTAAAATTTGGGACAATTATCCAAATATAATAAGTAGTCAGAATTCTTCCACGAGATATTTCGTAAACATAATCGTAAGGGCATCGGAGCAGACGGAGAAACAACTTTTTATAAAGGAATTAAATACTCAAGTTTTCTTGATTATAATAAACTTGCAAATGATTCAATATCCTTGTTATAAAACATAACAAATAATCTGCTCTTATCTAGAATGGGAATAATTTAATATTTTAGTTTGAGTTTTAGTTGATGCTAACAGATTAGAAGAACCATATTTTATAGTTAGTGTCCGATTCCAATCATTATCATATTGTACCTTGTGAGGCTTACAACAATCATATTCACGTCATTCTCTCAAAGGATTAGCTGGCAGCCAATTCACATAAGCTGACATCATTGTGAATCACCAACCTAGAAAAATGAAGTCAACTATGCGATAAGAGCATAAAGCAATTACGTAGCTTCTATTGTCGTTAAGATCTTGGCGGTTCATAATCACCCGATTTTGAGTACTTTGATACCATCAGTCACGCACGTACTGTTTCTACGTGATTTTAACAATTTCACCTTATAATAAGAGACGTTCTCATGGATATACTGATCTGTCTTACCATTGCTAAAGGGTCCACTTAGTTTTAAAATATCTCCAGCCTACAGGTATTAAGTAGGTTTTTATTTACGCACTTTCAAAGTCATTAGTTGTATATTCTTGCTTAGTTATTATTAAATTAAAAAGTCTCGTTCTTTAAGCTTCGTTATAAGATTTACCTATATTATTTATATAGACATATTATTAAGTCATTTAGCCTTATTAAATACATGTATGAAAACACAGTAAAATAAGAATTCTGGGTTACATACATTTTTATTTTGTTTTACTAAAACAATAATTACGTATCATTTATTAGTATTTAATTATATCTGTCTTATAATTGCATGACAAGAGGTATGAATGTCAAAGAAGCAAGTGAGGTGTGTAAGAATGGGCCTAAATGGCGCTCTGTTGTTCGTGCCTACCCCGCAAGGGAACTGGCGTGAAGTTATGTATGTATGTATGTATGTATGTCTTATAATTTCCTCCTGTGTTACACAGCGGTTCACGATTTCCAGCATTCATACACTCCGCATAATTTATAGAGAAATTAACAGATAAATTTATTGTGAGAAAATGCCAAAGTAAAGATGAATTCAATATTGAGACAAATATTATTCCATAAAAAATAAAGCTCACTTTTATACCAACTAAACTACACAACCCTTTTCGTATGTTGCAAAAACATATAACCTACTTGATTTGGTAGATACAAATTTTATAAGTTAATATAGAGTTAAAAACAATATTATAACTAATATTTGAACAGTCGTTAAAATTATTTCTGTCATGGCATTTAAACGATAAAAAAATATTTTAGTGCCTTCTTTTTCGTATGTATTTTTTTTATGAATTTATCGTAACATTTATCATATACCTACCCAATTTTAATAATCTCTTGAGTACATAAAATGAATATGTAAATATTGTTTATACTGAAATGTGAGTAAAACAATAGCAGCCCGTATTGCAACGATTGATAAACTAAAAATGCGTTCAAAATCCATAAAATCTGAAAAATTTCATGGAATACATATAAAACAAATACTTCTTATAACGAAAATTCATTTGACCAAGATGTTTCTGAAAAATGGGGCACTTTCAATTACGTAAATACTTTTTATTGTTGCACTGACACGCACTTGCCGAATTAAAATTCGATAGCAGAATTAAGGGGCAGCAATTTTATATTTCTTCATCTACACATCGGTTAAACACAGAGATTGATAAATAAAAGAAAACAGTGTCTTGTTATTTTATTATTACTAAAGGAAACAAAATTACACATAATTTTAATGTTCACTTCACTTTTAAACTATAAAACATAAAAAAGAAAGTCAAAATATTATGCTGTTTCAAATACTTTTAAGTAATTTTGTCCACAAATTTCGAAGTAATAAAGTAATAATAATAAATTAACTACTACAGTGTTATTCTTGAATAATAACACAGAAATATAATATTACCCCATTTCATTGTATTAGGTAAAAAGAGTACAGGAATACGATTAATAGCTAAAAGTCCAGTAAAGACGAATACCAAATAGAATCACATTAAATCAATCAGGGGTATATTAATAATCATATCTATAATCATAAGATTTGTTCGTATCTGATTCATCGTTGTTTTTATGAGGCGATCTACTTCTTTGTCTGCTTCTCCGATCACTGTAGTTTCTTCCCCTGTCTCTGGTATACTTATAATTACTTCTTCCTCCGAATCTTCTTGTATCATAACGTCTTCCGTTTTGATCATTTTCTTCGTCGTCATATCCTAAAGGAGATCTATAAGTCATACTGTTTTTCTTGTATTTCTCTTCTTTCAAAGGCTTTAACTCTGTATCTCGGCCAACATCAGGTGGTGGCGGTTCGTTGCCCATTAAATCAGCTAAGTAGTTTTCCCTCTCTATTTGATACCCCCGTGCCTTTTCAAATCCTAGAACAAAAATGGTAAAAGTCGTCGCATAGAAGAAAATGGAACAAAGCAAAGAATTAGAAAATCAATAACTATACATTTTTTCTACTTAAAAGATCATTTTGATACGACTTTCATGTTTTTTTACAATCAATTACACTATTTAGAATAGAACAGAATATACTGTATTGCATAACATTAAGATACAGTTCAAGAGACAATAAGTACAGAAAACAATATGCGGTCTTATCATTAAAAGTAATTTCTTCCAGACAACCTTAGAATGGATTAGAAAAGTTTGTGAGGCATTTGAGTATTACAATATAACTATTTAATGGCGTTTAAACGTGTTAGTTACCTTAAGAAACATTAAAGTTAGATATTAAATCAGAAAATGTTTTAAATTGGCCCATCTTAACATACAACGAAAATTAAATTATAAATATTATTTATGAAAAAACAAGTTATAAGTACATTCTTTTTACTTGAACTTTACACGCAGCTTTGATCGAGTATTCTTGGAACCCGTAAAAGTAACATCTACGCATTACCGATATCTCAATTTCATTAAAATAAGTTCATTCTAAAGTCGGCGACGATAAGGCATCCAATCAAACTCACTCTCAGAATGATGCATTTTTTTAAGTGAAACAATTGTAACATTCGAAACCATGTGAGATTTAAATAGGTTTTTGCATAGTTAATTTCTTATGATAACAGCCCATTAACGTCCTACTACTAAGCTCGGGCCTCCAATTAATAGGGAAACGGACAATTTCTTAGTCAAGTGCAACTGACCGTAGCCACTTTCGCAATAACGGAAACGATCCTGATCACTGTCCGTCTGTCCGTGTTTGCATCAGAGCCCTTTTTCTCAGAAACTACTTGATAGGTTTATGTAGATATTTGATAGAAAGGTAAAGATTTGTACGTCCTTCTAACTTTTGGAAAATTGTAAAAAAATCAAGTTGTAGAACTAAAAATTATTTTAAAGAAAGTCGTTTAGATTAAGCTGGATTTATTATATAAAAAAATCGTATACATATCTTTTAGAAATATTGTGAGGTATTTTTAATTAAACGTTTTTATTGGATTCCGCAGGGAAATAACATAAAATAGTAGACGTTCATGAACTTTATAATAATAAATATATACTTATAATACCAGTCCATAAACGTCCCACAACAGGGCTCGGGTTTCCTATTTTTGGGGAAGGGACAGTATACTCGCCACGCTTTTCCAAGGCGGCTTAGCAAGTTTGACACAACAGCTATTTCGATGTGCAGGTTTAATCACGACGTTTTCCTTCACCGATGTTAGGACGTTGTAATAGTAACCATATGCACAGCAGGTCACAAAACTGCATAAGTTGTGCATGCGTTTCGTCCAGGATTAGAACCCACGCCCTTTGAATTTGGGACGTGTGCGCTAGCCATTATGCTACCACGATTTGTTTAACTCATTTATTGTATGAAAATTACACACACTTGTCGATTTTACTAAACTTCATATTATTTTAAATGCTAATTTAATATTACTGTTAATATAAATAATATTACTTTTGATGGCAGTCTTTGCTGGTATCCCGAGACGATCTCTCATATATCTGCAGACCATGTATCCCGTACGATTCAATCCATGCGTACAGTGAACACCAACCAATGATTCTGCGAACAAATACACATAAAATATAAATTATTTAAAACCAAATTCAAAACGTATATGAGCGAATTTGTTTGTATTACAATATAAGTTAAAACAGTAAAGTAAATAAACTTATTTAGATTAAACATTTGGTTACCATCATAATAATTTAACAGATATTTGCGATCTGCATATAATACAAGTATCGCCGCACTCTTATCTAATAGCTGCTGTGCCAGCTACTTTATTCGCAATAATAATTATATTATGTAACTTATAGCGCATTTAATCTAATTTTCAAGAACTCAGATGATCTGTTTGCCCCATTAACTACGATTGTTTCCTTAATTAAGATTTGTTTATCCCAAAGTAAGTGCAATTAATCATTCTCAATAAAAACGCACCAATTGATCTACTCGACAAACAGTTATGGCATATTTAAAGAAAAAACCCAAAAAAAACAGCATATTTTTGTCTTTAAAAATCGCACCGCAAACATCGGTCGGGGGTCGTTGACTCCCGCTCCATAGCACCCCTTTGTACTAACGGAGGGAGAATGCAATTGGAATGAGGAGGGGAGCAGAAAGGAAGTCGTGGCCGCGGTTTGACACTTCCTCAGGAAGACCTTTGAAGCAGGAAGATGTATCTACAGAATTGCATAGATGCTTGCCTTTGTCGACTTGCTCTTTTCAAATAAATCTCACTTAAATACAGCTCGATGGAAAATTGACTTGAATTTTGCAAAGTTTCATTTATCTACCTAATCGTCATTTATCTACCTACATAATTAACGCTTAACTCCTCCCCAAGATAAATAATAATGCACATTTACAATACTTTCTCAGAAAAACAATAGGCAGCATTATTGTTAAAAGGGTTTTTGCCAGGCAACCTGATTTCAGAAAAAGAGAAAAGCGCACGTAATCAAGAAAATTAGAAAGACGACAGACAGCAATGTCAATTATGGGATAAACCAGTCGACAGTAATGAACCAAGCACCACATACTTTGATAATAAATCAAATATTCCAAAACCTGAATACTAATTCGACTTGTACAAACAGAAAACCAAGAGAACAAGGTACATGGCGCCACTTTCTACTCACAATCTTTAAACCAGTATCATTTTTTAAACTTTAATTGACACCTGATTGCTCCTGCCCACATATACATTGACAAATCAGAAATAGCCCACAGATCGTAAGAAATGTCCGAGGTATAAAACGCAGAGCATCTCAATTGTAAATGCAAAATTCCCACGGAGCAGCGCGCGGTAATGCATTTGTACCATTACGTATGTAAATTCGTGCCAACTTGCCAAGTCATATAGGTACATGCAAATAAAACATTTACAACAATTCATCAAGGGCTTTCGCCAACAAATGCGACCTAATTATTTAAGGGTTTGTATTCAACAGCGGTATATTTTTTACTTAAAAATTAATCTGCGACTTATGATTTATAGAAAAAAGGTTTTCGGCCGCACTCAGAGAATACCTATAAAAGCAACTTAAAGATCAATTGAAATGTATTAGTTATTATTACAATATAAATGGCATCCGTGCTAGCTTAATGGCTAACGCTCCTACATATGTTCCGTTGTGATAATTTGGTTTTAAATTCTGGCCGTGGAACAAGTACTGGTAAGGATTATTCAAGGCGTATTGACAGCTTTCATACATCGATAATGACAATATGTAGGTTTCCTCGTGATGTTTTGCTTCACAGTAGCGAGTGATAATTGTAACAATGTACATATTAGATTAGAAAATTGCTAAAGCGATTGATGATAATCGGCCCGAATTTAAACGTTCGTCAGTCATTAAAAGGATACGTCAATGCGTTTACGCTGTCATTGCGACTTTTTATACTTTGCCAATAAATTACGTAAATTGCAGACTTAAATATACGAGTACAGCAAAAAAAATCCACCAAAACATTAATGATAAAAAAAATATTATTAGACTCTGAGGGTAGGTAGCAGTTTATTTTAAAACGTGCTGATATAAACATAATATCATTCCATCAACATACATCTTAATAAACATATTCGCTATGAAATGAATAGTAAACAAACATCTGGAAGCAAAGTTAAGACCGGCTGTCAGTCATAACACTGCAAGTTATCCCAAAAGAAGCCTACAGTGTCTTTAAATGTCAATCAAGCGACTATTACATACGTAATATTCAATTCACATGCAAATTGGAGTACAATACAATAAGCTTAGTCGAACGCGTTACCACTATTGAGTTACTTAGCATAGAAAGCTGTTACGGTAACGTAATAAGCTTGATACAAAATACACACTGCCAACCGAATGTACAAGCTCTGACGAACAGACAATAGATATCAAAAGAGGGCGTTCATAATAACGATATATCCGATGAATATCATTATTAACTAATCTTATGAATGGTTAAAAAGTACGTGATAGCATTTGAGTACGATATTCAAACAAACAAGACAGTATGCATCACTTACAACATACTATTTTTTTTATTTTTTTTCCATCGAAAAGTAAGTTAAAGTTTAATTAAATTTTGAATTCACACTAATGTAATAAGTATGTATAAATAACTTTTTTTTAATGTTCGGATTTTGACAATGACCCGTGTATACTAAAATTTGTTACACAATACATACTTATAATGATGATAATAAATACATAATATGTTTGTTATACATAATAAAACTAGGGTTTAAGCACTATTTGATTTTTATTATTCCAACGTTTCGGCCACTTTTCAGTAGCCGTGATCATGTCACAAAAGTGGTTGAAACGTCAGAATAATAAAAATCAAATAAATTACAACGCGTAAAACCGTTAAAATGTAGTTTTATTAACATACTAATCGCGAAGACTTAAGAAAATATTAGATATAGTATACATTATATTCCGAAAATTAAATATAGGCAAGTAAAGCCTAAACCAATGATCATAAAACTGGATATTGGTGTACTTTCGACAACGAAGGTGGACAATGGAGATATGGATTCAGAGAGTATCCTGAAAAATACATATTTGGTCCCGAAATCTCCGTAGAGCGGAATGACTGACATTACAGCGGATTTCCTATAAAACCATGCACACTTGTAGTTCACGAATTATGTACGATAAATGAACAAGGCACCCGAGCTAGTTGTCGGCCCGAGTATCACATGAGCCAATTAACATTATTCAGATTTAGCTAAAAATTTGCAATAAATTTATACAAGTAGGAAAGGTCTAATATTTTCAGATCCCATAAATTTCAAGGACCGTAATACTGATGCCAGGAAATAACACAAAAACTGTGTTAATACCATTTGGCAATATTAGTTAAACGTTTACAATCAATGCTAAAACGTTTCTGTATGCCGAAGTCGTTTGACCTTTTTCTAATAAGTGTGTTTTGCGATAGAATTCCTTAAACGCAAATTCATTTCTTTGACGTCAATTTACACACCAACAAAATACTATTATGGTTTTAATAATAATATATTATACATATAAATGTTCGAGTATTGATATTTTAACAATAAAATGAATTTAGTATATTGATTATCGTTTTTATACGAAATATACTAAAACACTAAAGTTTTGTACAAGATTCTAATACTAACATATATTCTATAGCATTGTCTTCATTTGATCTTATAAAATTAGTTCTCATATCGAGATATAATTTATTAATAAAAATATAAATACGGCTTGGAATTTAAAATGCAACGATACCTTGAAAGATTTTTGGATTTTATTGGATTATCATCTTTTATTTTATATTATGCATAATTATAGATATTCTTCTATAACACCTACTTCAAAATTAAGTATATTTGTATCACAATTTTTTTCCACAAACAAGCAACGCTTTACAGCCAAAGGAGTAGATACCCATTACATACGCCCACATGCGACCTATGTACGCCATAATCTGCTATTAGAATTACCACACGCGTACACACTGTATTGTCCATTACAAATGTATTGAACTATGGAAAAAGAATATTATTCTTTCATGATTAAATTAAGCAATTAATGAAATTTTACTTAGTTTCATTTTTAGTCAATTTTGGTTAAATAATGCTGAATTGAAGAAATATAATATTTTTAGTATCAAATAACAAAACGTATTGGAATCTATTATGCGTATGATCCTAAAGTTTTCAGTTATTCTCATTGTTATATAACAAATAAGTTTAACATTAAAAGCAAAGTAAACTGCAATTCCACGTCACACAGGGATAATAACCCACTTTGTGGGATAAAAGTATCTTATGTTCATCCTTGTTGTCGAAAGTAGGTACATATCAAATATTGTATACATAAATATATACAGAGTATACGTGATTTTTTTAAGATAGTGAAAATGAACAAATACATATTTAATTCACTTTCACAATATGGATTACCAAAAGGATAAAAATTAATTTGCTTTCAAGTGAAAAATAAAGTAAATGTTGACAGAAAAGTTTGAGTGGACATTGAACTTTAAAGACAATTTCACATTAATGTATATACAGTATAATATATACAAAGTTTTTTAATTTCAATTCCACCCATAATAATGTACTGTACAAGGTTGTATTTTCTCTACACTGTTCCAGTCAATAGATAAGAGTGTTTGGTTGCAAATCCATAGTAACAGCTGATAGACTAAAAACGGCTGATGAAACACTTCAATAAAAAAGCTGTAGAACTGTTTTATAAGCTACCTGTGTACTTGTACACGAGAACAGGCTAGTCGTTGCCACATACTTGTACTGCGCGCGGCGCCACGCGTAGGCGTCTAAGTGATGATCACATGACTGATTAGCTATTTAAAAATATTAATTGTTCCAATGGAACCACATTCTTTATATAGGTATTTTTATTGAGAGAAATCCAAATGTTTTTATATCGTAAATGTTAATCAGAAGTGGGCGTATGTGGATTGAACAAGAATCAAAACGAATTTCACCGGCAAATGCTACTACGTACGAAAAATAAAATAATCAAATTAATTAATCAATAATATGACTTTACTTAATAAACAAAAGAAACACATTATTATACTATTTCCATTTCTTTATTTTCTCGATGACAGTTCTAATTTGATAGTTGTAGTGTTGTGACTAAATAAATAATGATATCGATCGCATATATTTATTATGTTTTGAACAAAGACAAATACAACAAAAACATTCAAATATATTTTTTAAGCTGGGAACACTCAATGGCCCACCGCCATTTTGTGTTTGTTTTAATCTGTCACTCGCAACAAGACGGTCGTGCTATATAGTCACTACATTTCTGTTCGCTGAGTTTTTCATATTATCCATACGTTACGTTGTGTATTTTGTGTTCCTCCGTGTTGATTACTGCCCAGCTGTCAAATATCAAAATGCCTAAAGGATCTGTTCTGAAAAGGCAGGCGAGAGAACTGGTGATCAAGGTTCGTAATTACTTTGAAGCAGAGTATCAAAATGGTGGCCCGCTATTACCACTGTCGCAAGTGCGAGAGCGTGTTGCGGCCGCATTAGGAATTAGTGGACTTACTGTTTCAAAAATTACTACCAAAGCTTACGGTACAAGCGGCATGCAGGAAAATAAGCTTCGTACGCTGAAGGAAAAACGCCAATCACGTCGTGTGACATCAGTTGACAACTTCGACGCTGACGCTATTCGCCGTCATATATATGACTATTACTTGCGTAAAGAAATCCCAACACTTAAAAAACTTGTTGTTTCTTTACGTTAATGTGGTTTGTTCCATGGCCAAAAATCGTCATTAAGCTTGGTTTTGAAAGAAATTGGATTTTTTTATAAACAATCGGACAAACGTAAAATATTGATGGAGTGTCACGACGTTGTTATGGCTCGCTACGAATTTTTGATCGAAGCCAAAAAGATATCAGATTGGTCAAATATTATTTTCACTAACGAGACTTGGTTAAATGCAAACCACACAGTATCTAAGAACTGGACTGACGACACCGCCGCTTCCACTAGTTCAATGCCAATGGGAAAAGGTGAACGTCTTATCATATACCATGCAGGGTCTACGAAAGGATTCGTGTCAGATACTTTACTGGCCTTTAAATCCAAGAAAACAGTGGACTACCACGAAGAAATGAACGCGGAGATTTACGAAGGATGGTTTAAAGAAATTGTGCAATCTCTGGAAGAACCGTCGATAATTATTATGGACAACGCTACATATCACTCCAGACAAATTGATAAAATGCCGACGCAGGCCAATAAAAAACAAGAGATAATTGACTGGCTCCAACGTCATGGCGAAAATGTGGATAATACTTTATTAAAAGTACAATTAGTGAATATTTTAAAATCGAAAAAAGACTCCCTAGAAGATATATTACCGACGAAATAGCTGCCGAATGTGATCATTGGGTTCTTCGACTTCCGCCGTATCATTGTCAGTCCAATGCTATAGAATTAATATGGGCACAAATCAAAGGACACGCCGCTCGAAACAATACCCATCCCCCTTTTACGGCAAACAAGATGTTAGATTTATTAAAAAATGCATGTGCGGTAGTAACCGCCGAATACTGGGAAAAAATTGTGAGAAGAACCCAAATATTATAGCGTCGGATTGGGAAATTCATGTGGCATTCGATAATATAGAAGTACAGGAACTTAAACTAAATGTTGGGGAGAGCTCATCGAGTGACAGTGACGATTCACCAGATTTTGACTAAAATAAATAAATAAAGAATTAACATAATATAATTACATCTTGTAATGAAATGTAATATTAGTTAATAAATTTGTATAAAATTTTCCGGCAATAGTTTAGTTTCTTACACTTTGTAAAAAAATATCGGGTCTGTTATCGTGTTACGTTTATCGATAGCTCCATCCCTATCAGTTTCTCCGTCTTTGCTATGACCTTGTACGTACGTAACCGTCATATTTTTTATTAAATAATGTATACATAATGTAAAATATACGCTGGTTCAAGTTTCCACGGGAGCTGTCATCGAGAAAATAAAGAAATGGAAATAATATAATTTAAAAACAAATAGAGATCGAATAACATCAGATTTTTGCAACGTAAGCAAATAACTAGACAAACAAATTCCAAAATAGCATTTGTCACCACTACGTGAAGTTGGGAAAGTGCAACTTTGTCTGCAAAACTATTTCTTCTCAAATCTTGGCGATATATCTAACTCTGATATCAACAAACTTACAAACTTTAAAACAAACTCATTTCTTCATAACGTCAGCTCAATAATTTTATAGAAAGACATCTTGTTTTATAACGTCGTGCGTATTTCATTTCCGAACTTGGAAGTTATTACTTTGTTCAAAGTATTTGTGTCAGAAGTTAATACAAACTATATATTAACTTCAGGTACTAAAGTCATTCATAGCCGTATATATTAGGATAGTCATATTTTCTTATTTCTTTTACAAGGGCAAAAAATCACAATCGTTGGCCTGAAGAAAATCATTACCAGGGATAGCACCGCCGAGCTGCCGACTACACTACATACCTACATAATTATATTTATGTACATATATTTTTTTAATTATTTTTATTGCTACTCCAAGATATTTTCTTTATTGCAACAAACAATATTCCACTGTAATTTTCTAACCACTGCAGCATATTATTAAAAAAAACATTATCAAGTGATATAAAATGACCTAAAAAAATAAACAAATAGTTCAAAATTATTTCAAAAGAATAAAAAGGAATCGTAATGTAAATTGGTTTTACAAATATGTATATGACAAATTATAAGGTACAAATTATAAAAATTATAGCGGAATAAATGACGAGTCATCTAGTTATAACGATAAAGATTCATCTATCAAACGTGAAGTGGTATGGTATGACATCTCCTGACACGTCAAATAGTTCCCGAACATACATTTATAACAGCAATTACTTGCACCTTTCATTTTTATAACCGGATACCAGTAGATAAATTTACTGGTAACCATCAAAGGAATTGCAAAGCAATCGTCAAGATGATAGCTACAATTTGTTATGAAAAGGCCTTCCTTCCATAAAAATCGTTTTAATTTTTATATAAGATCGATTTTTTTAGGAATTGTAATATTAGTCTTCTAAATCAATGTTAAGTCATAACCAATTAGAAGTAATTCTTATATGAGAAGGCCTATAAAAATGAATTATAAGGATAGATCATTTTCGTGAAGCTATAGTCAATTCATGTTTAAACACAACGTAAAATTGACCACCCTTCACGCATAAACAGTAGCAACTGTAAAACAGTGTTAAAACATTCCCGTGCATTGCGATATCATGTAAATCAGTACGCGAGTGCGATTCTCGGGGAGATACAGCGTGATATATGAATATCGTGGCATTAACGCGCAACGTGGTGAATCCGATCTACCACCGATCGCCTCGTTTGTTTACTTACACGCCTTCCTTAACAGCTTAATAACCTCACATTCAATGCCGAGTATCAAAACGATCGAAAATAAATTAAATAATTATAAAATAAATTATATACAAACGAATAAAACCAAATGTTTAAACCATTACAGCAATAATCATAACAATTATAATTACAAGGTTGATAATAAAATAGATCGAACCACCCGGCTCGGCTTACATTCCTCAAGAATCTGGCGCTAGCCGTAGCAAACCAGTATAATATACATCTCACTCAATCTACTTAGCGACACCGATAACCGGCCATTACCAATGAAAACGCCGACAGATACTCGCATGCTCACAATTAATTGAAACTGCCCACGTAATCTAATAAAAGCTAGTTTTGGTGATCAAGACAAACAAGGGCGCCCATTCGTAATTAGAACTTAATGAACATTCAGTATATTGAGTTGGGCACCGTGAGAAGTCTAATGATAACCACGATTTGTGTCAGAGTAATTAAAAGCGTGGCTGCCGATAAACTTGGACGCGCGGACCGAATCTACTACATTTGATTGCTATGAATTATTGACGAGCCACTGTTAGACGACCCCTCGTACAGCTTGCGTCCGGCATTTGCCGAAGCAGCCAAGTAACAAGTCGAGTGAGAGCGTGAGCTCTTCCAAGATTGAACGTGTAACACATTCCCCGTTAAAATCGAAGCGGTCTTTAATTGAAATCGTATGTTGTGTCGAACGTCACTGATAAGCTCTCATTACGATTCTTTTGACAATCGGAATTAAACTGCCCAAGATGCAAATACAGACTCAATTAAAATTAAACTGTATACTTCTGAGTGTTTATTCTTCAACAACAAATTGTATTATCAATATCTATTAATCGTCTAATTTCCTATTTGATAAACAAATTTTTAACTTAATTCATTACATTTAATTTAAATGGTATATCTCTATATCGTCGTGTTAATTCACAGTGAGTGAATTACATAATGCAACAATGTTGAGTTGTAGACCATTTCATAGTTATATTCACTATAGTGGCTTGACACATAAGACCATATTTATCAGTGAAGACGTATACAATGGATTAACGATTAGTGGCTATAAAGAGTCAGTTCAACGATACTCTTTATGGTGGGCCTCGTAAAGCAATACAATTAGGCAATGGGCGTGCATTAGCACCTTGCAAGAACGTCCTCACCCACGCGAAATCTCTCAGTGATCTCAGACACTTTCAATGAGTCGTGAGTTTAACCCATATCCACGTTTACAGTATTCATACAAAGAGCCATAAACGTAAACTAACAGAACTCCGAATTGTGGACTCTCGCTATTTAAAGACACCGAATGCGCCAATAGAACGGCATATGACGAACCTCATCTGTGGTTGACAAAATAGCGCCGAGCTCTCTTCACATATACAGCCACAAAAGAAAAGAAAACCACAAGACTAATATGAATCCGCACACAAGAGCCGTCATTAAATTACACACGGCCCAAAAAGTAATCAAGTGAGCTAACAGATTGCACAAACAAAAATTTGACTCACCGCAATCTTTTCCCAGGAACTCGTCAACGGCGTTCATAAATCTGAAAACAACAAAGCTCACTTAATACTAACCACAAACGTTTACTTTAACTAGCTACGGATAATATTACTTATTAGTGTTATCATAATAAGCGCGCGTGTTCACAAATAATACGAATACACTACAAACAGTAAAAACAATTTGCGGTGTAAATTTACTCCAATACAACACATTATAGAGTTCTTCACACCATGAAGTGTATTATAATATAGTTAAGACAGTGTAAAACGATACGTAGCTACAGTTATTCCACCATAAAACATTTAATTGAATTTCACAAAAATACAGAATCTACGGCACCAGTCATGGCGAGATGAAATATTATCATGTATCGATCGCAGCGTGTCGCCGTACTTTAATCGATTTTTTTACACCTAAAACCGCATGATCAGTGGGCGTCTGAGAATTACAAGGCGTTTCTGCCGACCACAACCGTCCTATTTGGTGAAATATGTTTGTTTTCATCATAACAAATGCCTTTTCATATTTGCTAGGAGAGCGTTTCAAACGATCCTGGCGCCGGAATTATTCGGATGTTTTCTTAAATACCTTACAACGGTGGTCTAACAATAAACAGTGTTGATATGTCTATTGAAGTGTTGAGGTAACTATTCCCTAAATATAATGCCTTTAGCATATATGTAAAAACATATTGTTTGTAGTATGCAAATATCAAAGCCCGTTTTGATCAAGTCTTGTTATGCAAAATTGCACCAATTTGCTAAGCGCCATCAATTACTGCCTATACAGAAGGTTCCCCTCAAGCGATAGAAGTGTCGTCGAACGCTGCCGCAACGTCGTCAATACAAGTTGCATTCAACCCGAATTTGCATTTCAGTCATCATCATTAAAGTTGTAATTTAAAATATGCTAACTAACTTTTTATGAAGAGCACTAAACATCTAGTTTATCAAGTATTTTATTATTAAAGTGTTTACAATATTAAATTGTTAAAATTCTCGTGCTTGCAAAAAGTTGAACAGGATTTACGAATAATATAGTGGACGATTATACACTTGAAAGAATAATACCAAAACCGTATAATTTCCCGTGAAATTGTAATTAAATTGGTAAAGTTCAAACATTGTTGGTCAACGAGCGTTTCCGTGGAATTTAAATCTAACATACTCCAATAACGTTTACAGATGAAACTGGCCGCGACGTGTGACGCCACAGTGTAAACAGTTTAATTGGGCTTATGCCTAATTTAGGCACGATTCAACTAAATTCATAGAAAATTCTTATTTTATGTCTTACATTTTTTGAGTTTTTATATTCATATCTTGGCCGGACTTTACGCCTCTTGAAATCACCTTTTTTATCTATCTATCGTGAGGAAAAATTTAAGAACTTATAATAATGCTCCACAAATCGTGCAAATATAAATCTTGTTTTATAACTTTTATGCATTGCCCCAGAAAATACATTGCTAATTCAAAATCATGAGGTTATTAACATAATAAAATTGACTATTTATACCAGCGACTTCTTATAAACTTTCCTATTCTGTGGGAAACGTTTCATACATTAGAGTAACCAGTATTATTTGTTTACTAAAATTACCAAATTTTACCAAAATTATATTAATTGAATGAAGGTGTTGGTAACAAATATTGTAATATATTACATACACATACATACATAACTTCACGCCAGTTCCCTTGCGGGGTAGGCACGAACAACAGAGTGCCATTTAGGCTTATTCTTACACACCTCACTTGCCTCTTTGACATTCATAACTCTTGTCATGCACGCTCGTCTGTTCTATATATTCATTGATTAAAAATTACTAAACAAATATACTCCCCCAATGGGTCTTTTCTCAGTAATCTTTAATAAGTCGTGGTAGCGTCTTATTCCAAGGACATGGTTTCGAATCCGCTCTGGCCCACATAGACAGTTTTGGTAGGTTTTCTCACCCTAATGTGCATATTCCTACTATACCACGTGCTGATGGTGGAGGAAACTTGCACATGGAGATCATCAATTAATGAAACACGCCAATCTGCCTTCAGTACGCGTGGCGGGTACACGTGCTTTCCTCTAAAACGTGGCAATACGTGCCTAGCAGTGGGACTTTGATGGGACTTTGATATTATTATATACATTCTGCGTTATTATCTATTTAGAGTAACTAGAATATATTTCAATAAGTTATGTTATTATTATAGGTACAATAAACAAGGACCAGCGTTACAAATTAGTTTCTATGTGGAACTTTCTATACATTTCCTGGTCAATACGGACGTAATTATTTAAAATCTGTCAAATTGTATATTTTATTACACGGTCGGCACATCGTACGAACATGAATAACATGCTTTCTTATTTAATATTAGTAGAATCTTGAGTTCGTGTGATAATTTATATCTATCGGACGTTATCTGTAAGGAGGATCGCTCCCGAGTTATAATCCGGGTATTTTTCATGCGGCACGCCGGTTACCCGCTGCCCTGTGTGGCGTTAGTGGACAATTTATGTAACCATAGAGAAGCTGCTGCAATTATTATTGCCCGCCCAGATATTTAAGGACGAAGCATGCAGTCAGTACTGTGGCGCGGCATTCCGTAAACATTTATTGGCCTGCCTAATCCTAAAACTAATCGCTATGTTACATTGTAAAAGACCTCATATTGATCACTGAACTAAAAGGAAACTCGCATGTAGCAGACTTCTATACAGTATAGTACGTTTTTGCTTTTGGAACTCACTCTGATTGAGTATTTAACTAGTAGTGTAAATTTTAAGCTACGACAATTAACTGTAAACGATGCTAGGGATACATTTGGATTTGTTCAATAATTAGAAAACGTCTTATATTGTCGCAGACATAAGCGAAGTCTGTCTTACATGACGTGAACATTATATCTTCGTAAACGTTGATAGAGGTTGGCGATGAAGATTGAAACCTCCATGTTACACAAGTTAATTTTTTTATCTACATTCAATTATACTAGCACTACTGCTTTGTGTTATTTTACGTTACTCTATGTATATTATACATGTATTCTGTTCCTATATGTAAGTGCATACGTTGAAAACATCTGTACTCGACTGATCTACGAAATTGAGGAATGTTGGGCACAGCGCACGGTCAGTACTTGGATGTGGATGGATGACATAACCGGGTTACGCTTTTGGCGAATTGTTGCGTACAGTCAGTACAGTCCAGCTGCCTTTTGTATCTGGCTCTGCACCCAACAGCCTAGCGAGAGCCTCTCAAGATGTCAGTCGAGGCTCTTCGCTATATGACCATTTACGGTGACTGTATGTGTGTGTATTGTTATTATTTGTTTAATTATGTTACTAGTTTTTAATTAATATTATACTGTATATTATCTTACGTCAAGGATGTGCCTGTTAGAGATTTTTTCAAACAATGCTATACCTAATAATATTATTCAATGTTGAAAGAGGCCGTTAATTCATAAATACATTTATTGCAATGCTAAGATTGGAATATTCTAAAAACAAGAGGCTCTAAACATAAAATATTAAACAGGAATTAAATTGGCTTGTATCGTTCAAAGGCAATTTTAATAAAAAGGTTCAAAAACGCCTTAAAAACTGTATTGACCATAAAATGTCAAATTTACAATACCATTACACCATATTGACGACATAAAGCCATAAAATACACAAATAAATTGCGTTATAATTTTATTGCGAATAATTAACCAAAAGATTGGTTTTAATAGGTTTAAATCGATTTGAAAACTAATTTAAACTGTCGTTTACAGTTTTGGCTGTTCAGAGATAATATACTGCACAGCGATTGTGTTTCCGTATAATTAGTGTTGTGTGCGTGGTTTTTATTTTGTATTGTTTAGTGATGGGACACGACGAATGTCAAGCGCACTTTCACAACGTTTTGGACCTCACATAGGCGGCATGGCCACATCCATCATGGTAGGAGCGTACATGTCGCGTATGTGTCGGTACCAAACAAGCGCCGAAAGTGCCCCGGACAGAGATAATAGACGACACATAGATACAACGCGAGATAAGGACTAAGGAGGTTCCCATGCGAACCAGCATACAACACTATGGGATACTCAGAAAAACGTAAAGCCAAAGGTCAAACGTTGACTAAATTAAAAATAGGACACGGTGCTACATTTTACGGTCTTATTTGCTGACATGTTATTTTATATAGGTTATCTATAGTATATTTTAGAACTTCGCTATCTCATAAGAATATTTTGTATATAAGTAATAATGTTATATTTATAGACAGAGGTATACAGGTGTATTGACCAAAAGGAGGAGGAGGAAAAAAAAAGAGTCAAGAAGAATTATAGTTGATGCAAGTCCGACTCTTAATCAATGAAAATTTCCTTAAATAAAATAATTACAACCTACTTAGTTCTCTGGAACCCCGAAGTTTCGGGTGCGGTTGTCAAAAGGCGAATCTTTTTCATCAAATATTCCTTTGTTTTGTCTGTTCTCGGTTTCTGCAATCGGTCCCAGAATTAAACGTTGTATATTAATCATAAAATAAGCGTAATCTGCTTAGCTTAGAAATATTTAATTATAGAAATGTGTATTTGTCTGTCAAGTTATACAAAACATGCGAACACATCTCATCTGAATTCAGAATGATAATTAATTTCACTCAATTAGACCTCACGATCAAACAATAGGTGCGCAACATAGATAAGACGCTTAGAAACGACCAGATTTAATAATAACAGAACATGCGTTATTAAACAGTTTGCAATCAATCATATTATGAGACGCTAAAATATAACCTTCCTAAATACGAATGCAGGGGTACAATAAAAGACATAATATTGGTATCATAAAATTAACTTATAAAATCAATAAAATGTTCACTCTTAAAATTTTGCCGTGCCGTGTTTTGACTATATAGTTGAGCCGTTCTAAGAAGCCCCATTTCAAGTCTCATATCAATGCTGATGAACTAACTTGTAAGTTTGTAACAGTATCAAAATAATTTAATATCAAATGGTTTTTTACCATAATTAGCTTATTTATTTAGAAATATTATCAGCATTTTTTTCTTAAATATTAGTGACGTGATCTGGAGATTGATGTTTAATAGAAAAGTTTAAATTTTATTTATTTTATTTAAATTTTTTTGACACAAAAAGGCAACGAAACGTAAAATACATTTTTGAAATAATAAATCGTTTTATTTTAATCGATTCGGTAATTTGTGACTTCTTATATCGATGCCAAGATTTAATTGTAACAATCAATTTTATAGATGCCAAATGTGGCTTATACAACGGCCGAACTATAATAACATAAATTCGTAAATCAAAAATCAATGTCTATTATCTATACATATAATAAAACTAGAGATTGAATTTCTGTACAATGAAAAAAAACCGAGTCAGGGGGATGTAAGAAGTGAAATATAACTAATTTCGATTTTTTGTTTCCTTTGTTATCTATTGTGGCTATGAATAAATGTATTTTATTTATTTACTTTCTTATTTCAAATTTGTTGTTTCTCTTTTTGTCTGTTTATCTGTCTGTTTGTACCGGCTAATCTCCGAAACGACTGGACCGATTTAAATGAAATTTTGTATGGTGGTAGCTTGTATCCCTGGTCAACATATAGGATACTTTTGATCCCAAAAAATTTAAGAGTTCCCGTGGGATAGTTAAAAAACCGCAACACGCGGACGATGTAACGGGCATCAGCTAGTTTATAAAATATTTATAATATATATGAAAATATTAGTTACTTAAACAAAATATGAACGTTTATTTAATATAATAAAAAGTTTTCATACTCCAAGCGGTCTCTAAAACTTACCAATGATTCAATTTGCATTTTTAATTACGACTGCTCCACCAGACGTTGTAACGACTATAGACATTAAAACCGCGCCATTTAAATTAGTATATCGGCCATTAGGTGGAAATGTTCCATATGCTAGCGACAGTCGCAACATCATTCCCATAACAGTGACTCATCTATCCAGACAGACTATTACGTGACATTATACTAGAGTACTCGTAAAAACTATCCCAATTACATATGCATGCTGAATCAGCCAATTTAATGTACCAAACACGACAATTGTAACTATTATTGGCTTCGACATCATCACATTGTCGCAACCACATTAAAAAATATTTATATATATTATTCGGAATTACAAAATTTATGGTTGTGGATGACAAATATCTGAGGTTTAAGGAACTCTAGTAATTCTAACACCACTCTGCTATACTATTGATGGAATATTAGGAATGACAGACTGCCTTAAAAACTTTCGGATCTACGGCAGCTTTCATGTTCTTTAATGTGCGTGACGTAGAGGACAAAAAGCAAGAATGTCACCCTCAGTGGTACGGCCACATTTTACAGGAACCATATGGGGAACGAATTTCTAACAGTAGATCCTCCGTCAGGTCCCGGTAGAAAGGGTTGGGCCCGAGAGATTCTGACTTGACATTGTTAGAGATGACATGCGTGCTAATGGTCTCACAAGGAGAGAGCACAAAACTACTCGAAGTGGAGAAGAAAATGTAAGAAAGCGGACGCTGTGGATCCGAAAAACGCTAAGATGATGATGATGACAAGGAACGACAACCCCAGTACTTTAATGTGATGCCTTGATAGAAAGTTTCATTTCGTTTGTTTGATACCTCATTTATTCATTTCTCTCATTAGTAACGATCGTCATAATTTCACGTACGTGACATGTTTTGAGAACTTACTAGTTTATCTCTGATACCCATGTTTGAATAAGAAATAAAAAAGAAACCTAGTAAGACTGAAATGTTGATTGATTTCTGACTGATTTTTTTCGCTGTAGTTAACTGATTTCGTCTAAAAATATATTTAAAGCAATAAAAAAGGTCAAAGTTTTAGTAGTGTCTTTCGATTCGCGTACAATGAAGGACATCTTGAGGACACCTGACCATCAATATCACCGATGTGTGAAACCCATCAATAAACCTTAGCCAAGCGAGTCTGGTATACCTTCCAATAACCTAAAATGTAATAGCCCGAGCTCAGCAGAGGAACGTTTATAGGCTGATAATAATATCAATTGTTATATACTCTAGAATAAGCCTGAATGGCGCTCTGTTGTTCGTGCCTACCCCGCAAAGGAACTGGTGTGAAGTTATGTATGTATGTATGTATATACTCTATACAAAGTGAATTTAATTAGGTCAAAACTGACTGGAAGATTCACGGGTATAAATGTAAAGGTAGTCAGTCAGATATGGATGGATCATGTGAAGAATGACGTGATGATTTGTTGTGTGACAGAGGAAGTATAAGGAAAAGTCATAAATTATGCCGACCCCAAATAATTGGGAGAAGATAAAGGAAGGAAGAGAGAGAGAGGCATAAGCCTCGTTTACATTACGCTACTCCTCGACCTAAAGCAGCGAACTGGAAAGCGCGTGTATGTAAACCCAACATAATATATTTCATACTGGCAGTACCCACCTTCCTGCCTGCTGCCATAGAAGTGGACATAATGTAAACGAGATGTAACATTTACCTATGATATTATGAAATTCTAAACATGCCGTTTGTACATTGAAGCTATTTAAAAAAAAACAACTGGAATACACTATATAGGTATAAACGATAGAGAACACGATGCATTTTTTTTTAGATTTCTTAAAATCTGCGACTACTTTTTACTATAGACATCCCTCAGAAATTTTTCTGGGAATGATTTATAATGGCAAGATTGAAAAAAAATTTGGAAATCAAATGCAATTTTTTCACCGATCGATACCAAATTTTATGTAATACAATGTGTGATACTTTTTATCCTGGGAATCACGGGGAATTTTCCCGGAAGCGGTTTGAAGTTGCTCTGGTGCATAAAATTGGCTTCTTCCGATATAGTTTTCACTAAAACGATAGTTTACATTCTTTTTTAAATGCTCTGATACTTTGTGTCCCCGGAATCCCGCGGGAAGTCGAAGTCAAGCGTGGACGAAATCGTGGGCATATACTAGTTATTTGTAACAATTGCTGTAAACTTTATAGAACATTCATTACTTTACTCACTAAAGAATTGGATTAAATGAGGCGTGCGTAAAGTACCCAATCGATTTGCCGTTTTCAAAACAATTTAATTCAAATTTGAACACGATGTTCTATCATCGATTCGTCATCGTTCATTAGTATTCAAGTTTTATTGACATGATTTCGTATTGTCTATTTTAAACCGCATCTTTATTAATACCGGGTTTATCTTAACACTGTCGTACTAATTAGACAGAATACAAAAATAGTATGCAAATTGAACGAACACTGCTTATGGCAAAATCCTTTGTAGACGTGAGAATTATTCATAACCGCAAAGATAGCATAACCGAGCTTTACCGCAACTGTTTTAAACAGTTGTATTTCATTGCATGCTCAGCTATATTATGCTCTTAATTCGGAAATAGTTACAAATGTGTATTGAAATATAAAGCCAATATGATGTGTTATAGCTCATATTATTTTGTACAAAATAAAATAAATCTTATTCGTAAATTATACATTAGTTGTAATAATCTAAAACTTTTTAAGTACCTTCGTTTGCTTTTGAATTTTTATACCTATCAAAATGTATCTATGCGGATATAAACTATACTAGTTTCACCCCTGTTATCATACTAAGTACACATTTATAATAAATATGCTATGAGCGCATGGGCTAGGACGTATAACAAAAGACTAACCGTTCCGCGTATAAAAAAACAGATATTTTAACACCTTGACCACAGCGTTTTATAATTCACAAATGTATTATGTTTTAGAAAGTTCGCATATTTATAAAATTTAATAACTATAACAATACAAATTTGTGACTCATTTAACACTCATATAAGAATAATACAAATTCATACCTCCACCCAAAAAGTTATAAAAATCTACTAACGACAACGTAATTATGCCACGCAAAGAGTCAAAAATCTTATTGCAGATAATAAAACAACATTAAAATTAAAATACTATTTTAATATCGCTGTATTATGGAAGACTGTCTTATGGCAATCGCCTATTAAAAAAATGTAACTCTAAAAAGTCCGTAAAACCAACATTTCTAGGAGTACCTCCTAGAAATGTTGGATTAACGTTACGGTTGGTAGCACAAGTCTTCCGTCCCTTCAGTTTTCAACTCTTTGTAGCACGGAAAGATTAAAGCCCCATTTGATAGAAAGTGCTACCGTTTCCTATAGACATTTACAACGCGCTGCCGATCTCGAAGAAATTTTATGACACCTTTATATATATAAAAACCCCCTGTCTAGGGGGCATTCTAAAGTCTTTCTGAGCAGCACTGTAACATATTTTTAGACCAAATCAGTCTAATATTAAATTTAAAAAACTTTCTTGCGTGCCTGTATTACCCAAAATTATTAATGCTATTTTCAACTTCTCTATCAAGTGATGGGTGATGAATAACACAGGGAAGACAAATGTAAAATATAATAATTAACCATGTAAAAAGTTGGCGCCTCTGACACATCGTAAATCTCAGTTTGTGGATACTAAAATATGATCATTGAAAACACTATGAATAATGTTTTAATTGATCTCATTACGGTGTACAGTCATATCCGACAAAAGTAGGTTAATCATTTTAATAGTTTCTGTGAAATTAATAATATTAGTATTGTTCTAATAAATTGCCTGCGGCTTCACTCGTGTGAACTTACACGTTTGTCTCTATGTTCATCTCCAGCCTTTAATGCTTGGTACCACAGAGACACACAGATAGGCGCACGACGATTTTCTTAGCTCTGTGCTTGGTACATTGGAGATTTGGCCAAACTTGTGACAATAAGAGCGAAAAGTAAGTGAACTAAGATACATGTTATCTTTTGCAAAACGTCGCAGTCTCATAGATTTTGTATGAAGTTACATACTTACGACATCATAAGTTTATACAAGTAAAAGGACTCAAATAGCGTAATCATTATTATTTAAACATTAATTCAAGTTATGTATATCATAATATTGTATAAATAAGATAACAAGATGTTATTTAAACATCTTTTCTTTTATATGTAAATAACGTTAAAATGTTTGAAACATGTCTGCATCCCTGTTGAATCATACAGGATTCTGACAAAGGAAATACATAAAAACATACAAACAAACTAAGTTTCACATTTATATAAGCAAAAGCAAAACCAATTTGCGGTAGTGTAAGCTTTCTGCGTGTAGGACCGGAAAAATAATACAATCTCCTGCGGCCGGACGGCCTGTCGTAAGAGCCGACAAAACAACACACAGCCAGGTGGTAAGGCATTTGTCCAACTGGATGGCTACCACCCCTGGTCTAAAGTATGCCGCCATAACAACCTTGAATTGTGTTCCGGCATCAGTGGCCAGGTTCCAGTTTCTCCTTCAAGGCCGGCAGCACATAGGCAGCACCTCTGGTATTGCTAATGTTCATAAGCGATGGTAACCACTTTCCATCACAGTTGGGCCGTTAGCCTGTATGCTGTGCTTCAGCAATAAAAAAAATGGTAAACTCGATGTCAGATGACTGTAAATCTTCCGCACGCAGAGTTCCTTATAAATATCACTCCAACAATTAAAAGTATTAATATTAAATTTGTAGTCTTAATACAGGTAATGTCTTAATTAACTCATTAACAAAAAGACCTGTCCTGATTATCTATGGAGACCAAAAATAATTACGTGTATTAAACAAGAGCACGTTCTAATCGAATCATGTACGTGAAGTGTTTCGTAAGTGTTTTAATTAACTTCCAGTATGATGCGATGGGGTTTCGTCATTGCTTGCCACCATGACATAAAAGTCCATATTTTTAGGTGGCTATATAAAGTACCCACAATTATAATCACCTATTTACATTACTAGATTGTTACAATCTATATTTATAATCATTTTAACCGATATAACATTCAATATTTTTAATTGTGTAATTCTTGTTTTGGTGACTACTAAATCTTTATGTGTAGTAGGTATAAAATCATCTGAATTAAATTTTAATACAATAGCCCGGCCGCTCTAAGTATGTGTTTATGTTTTGTGATAAACTTATTTATTTATCATAAATTGTCATTGTGATGTGATTTTTAATTAAATCTTCAATCAGTAATAAATACTGAAACAAAAAAAATTTGGTACATTGTTAGTCATTATAATATTATCCGCCCATATGTTGACGAAGTCAGGAACGCATTCTAAGGGCGGCAGAACTGTAGTAGTATATCTTCTAAAAAGCATTTCATTGCATGGAAATGAGGAGTCTTAAGTTGTTAGACCATTACTTATCTAGAACAAAAATCTTTAACGTTCTATTTTTTCAGTGTGCATCATCTTCACACAACTCCACATTGGATTTTTTATCGAAGGTAAATAATACCCACCAGTATATTTATTTTCCGCTACAAAATTGAGACGTATATATATACAATCTCCAGTGACTATACATATATTAAAAAAATAATTTTTCAATTTTGGAAACTTAAAATTTTCTTTATTTGTCTATCCGGATTTCTTGACAAATAAGAGTTTAAACTATATGGTATTAATAGGTTCCTTCATAGAACTAAATACATTCCTTGCGTTTGTGTCCCTTTTACTGTCAGAGTAAAATGAGTACATTAATATTTAATTGATCTAACATTACTAGAGTAACAAACATATTCGGTCGTAAAAAGAAGGTCAATAGGAAAGAACGTGGTAAAATATACTATTAAGATAGTCACAAATAATAAGACAACGAGACTAATGATACCTACGAGACCAATGTCTCAATTATGCAAGTCTGTGTGGTCCGAAAACAAATGATTACATACCCACACGGCAATAAAAGGAAACTATAACATTGACGATATTTAAATCGGCTATTACTCCGAATGAAACCCTGTAACAACAAGTAATAGACATAGTTATTAGCATTATTATGGACATTATAGAAAATCGACTATTCGTTTCATCATTCGATGAAATTTATGTTATTAAAGTCATAGGTAGTTGTTATTGTAAGAGAACACTTTATTAAGATCGTAAGGCGAGCAACTGCGGACGTCGATGTCGATTGAGATAGAAAATATTTATTTGCATTCATGTTTGTGTATACAGGTATAATTGGTAATACGATAGCGGTAATAGCGTTTATCGATATCATTAGTACGCATTAACATAACGAGAATGCAAATCGTTTGATTAATAACGTTATTCCAAGTTAAAATACTTGTAAACATCGAAAATGTAATTAATTACCGACACAACTTCCCTTTCAATGCAACTCAAAGTAAACTAGATACTTTCGAATTTTAGTGTATGGACAAACTATATTAACTAAGTACTATAAAAATTGTTTGTTTGAAATAACAATATAGACTTGTTTAGTGCAAGACAAATTTCATACCTTCTAGGAGACAGGCAATATAATTTTCTTAAGTTTTATCTTTAATCATGTTAGAACTTCAATAGCTTTAACCAACTTAATATAAAATACTTTCAAAAGTATCACATATGATAATAACTTAATATCAGAAGATATACTATAAAGTATTCGACTAACAAACTCACCAGGTTCTGTGTCACAGTCGAATAAGTTTTTATGTATACGAATGTAAGCATATTGGAAAAAAAAATAAAAAAATTACAATCTGAAATAGGAAGGATCTAATAATAATATGTACGAGCTAATAAAAAATAAGAAAATTCATTAAATGGGACAGTAAAAACATTGATCTTATTCCGATCAAGCAATAACGTTCAAAATAGCATTATCTACGGGAAGTTCAGAAAAATAACCGTTCAATTTCTGTGAGGTAGATTCATGAACATTATTAAGTAATGTATAAAGGATTCCTCGTTTCATACCGATCTTCATAGTTTTACTTTGGTTTGCCATAAAGATATTGTTACAAATTTGTAGGGGATTCGTAGGATGTTTTAAAAATACCGTTGGAATTATCACAATGTTTGTTAGAAGTACACACATGTAATTCACAGTTCTTATTAGTCGTATACAACAAAATCAAACCGTAGGGCAGAAAATCGTTATCACACAAATCGCGCAAGCTTCGTCGTTATAAGATACTCGTATCGAAAGTGCACTAGGTAACGCTTTGTTCGCAGTCAGAACACGACTGGCGCATTTCCCGACCGACCGACCCTCATCCATTTGTAAATTAGACATGGCCTCCTATCAACATGCCGCCCACTAGTTCTTGAAATCCTTAAATGGTCGGCTGAATGACGTCCGAGAATTCCCATGAAATACCAACAGAGGAAAGAGGGTTTTATGACGTCTTACGGCGGCGTAAACAAAGAGATTAGCGCGAACAAGAGATCACACAAATTCAAAGGGGTAATAAAACACTTGCAAAGGATTGATATCGACTTGCAACAATACAATTATTTCAAAACGCAATCAGATGCACTACAAATTTAAACACACGTATTTCATATTTTACCTGACCAAAATCAGATTTAAAATTATACTTAAAAAAATTAGAGACCATTTTAAAAAAGCTCTTGAGTAATGTATATTTCTATGTGATGTTTTAAATTTGCTGACTAGCGATCAAATAATATAGATTTAAATTAACAGTTTTATATCCTATCTAGTTGAACGCGCGAACGTGTAGGATACGGAGAAAGAATTCTGCGGTCGGACGGCCTGTCGTAAGAGGCGACAAAACAACCCACAGCCAGGTGGTAGGGTGTTAGCCTGTCTGGATGACTACCACCCCTGGTCTAGAGTATGCCGCCATAACAACCTTGAGTTGTGTTCCGGCATTGGTGACCGGGTTTCGGTCTCCCTATAAAGATCGACAGCACATTGGTAGAACATACATGCGTTACAAATGTTTGTACATATGCGACGGTAAACGCTTTCCATCTGGTGGGCCGTCTGTCTGCTAGTCTTCTGAAATGAAGTAATTTTTTTTAAACGTGCATTTGTATATGGATTATATCTGTCAGTGAGGTATTTAGAATTTCAACTATTTACCAAGGCGTCTCCTTTGACTTTGTTCAACGATTACAGTGGACAATAGCTGGCGGTCGCCATATTTATGTGTTTGTTATCACCCTCGGAAGTCTACTATCTTACTCTGATTTACACTGGCCCCTTGCTAGACAAACAGTCAACAACGTGAGAATTTACTTTTAACACCTCCAATGAGATAAACGAGTTCACAGCTCGTAAAACACATGCCCGTATTGAGAACTGTAAAAATGATATCGGTGTCACAATAATCGTAGTTGAAATAAAAAGGGTTGTACGTATCATTTCATACGTTGCTGTAGCGAGATACAAAACGTGTAACAATCCAGTATTGACATGAAATCCATGAAATAATTATATTAGGTAGGCCATGTTCTTCGGTAACTTACAACATGGTTTTGTAGTGGAACACTTTCAAGCCAATAGATGGCGCTGTGCAATAATTGATGTCACAAACATTTCCCGAAACATACAAAGAATATATACAAAATTTCAACTATAACAGACGAGCCTAGGCCTGCGAGGAACAACATTAGCCTCGCTGGAAGATCTTCCTTTGAGACGGAGGAGCATTCCATCTCGCTCTTCCACCCTATCGGAGCTCACACTTTGGTTTCATTCTTTAGTATACTTAAAGCTTCGGTTATATATTATAACTAGCTGGCCCCTGCCCACTTCCCTGAGCGTCAAACCAACTTAAGCCAACATATATAACAACGGTTATCATAGCAAAAGCTACCAAGGCAATGATTAACATAGCAATGGTTACCATAGCAATGAAGGTATCATTTGTGATT
Source organism: Dendrolimus kikuchii (assembly GCA_019925095.2). Classification (NCBI taxonomy): domain Eukaryota; kingdom Metazoa; phylum Arthropoda; class Insecta; order Lepidoptera; family Lasiocampidae; genus Dendrolimus; species Dendrolimus kikuchii. The sequence continues at coordinate 15,089,889 of CM034388.1, read as the reverse complement.
GTAGATAATAAAAGATTTTGGATAGGATTTTCGTAAAATCGGTTTTTAGTACGTCTACGTTGTGAAAGGAGTATCTATGCCAAATTTAAAGTCAATCGAACTTATGGTTTCGGAGATCTCGTGATGTCACGTCTCAGTCGGTCGCTGAGTGGTATTTCGCTAATATATGTATAGAAGATACCATACAAGTAGACCTTCATTTTATAAAAATCATGGTAACTTACACACAATAACTTGAGTTCGAAAACTGCTCGAAAGTTTTAACAGTCAAGGTTTTTTAAGGACTAATAAATAATAGAAAACATAGTAAGGAAATCTATACATCCAAATCACGGATGTGTATATTGCCCTATATGAGCATATCGGACATAGCGTATATTCTCCGATATCCGAGTCCAAAAGATGGATATTTATAGCAATATTGCACTTGCAACTTGCATTGGTCCGACTTTTGTCTCAAGACTAACCCTCACATATTATAAATAATAAACTAAATTCATTTCGAAAACAAAACATTAATTAAATATTACAATAATAAATAGAATAGAATAGAAAGACATATGCGCTAATAGGGGTAAATGTAAATTAAATGTAACTAGTTATTTCTCTGTAAGTGAATTGTAAATTCTTTTGAGAAATAAATGTCTTAAACCTAAATATTAAAGTCAATCACGTGCTTTGTATCAGTATCTCGCGAAAAATATGCCATTCTCCCGAGTATAAAGTATCAATCACATGTTCATCGTTAACAAAAGTACACATATGAAAATAGTCGGGTTACTTTTAAGGTTGTGACGAAGAAACAAACGTTAAACAAACCACATTCACATTTTATAATACTTGTGTAAATGTGATTTTGTTCTGATCTTTATTATTTTTTTATTAGTAAGGATGAAACTTTAAATGCAAATACAACGAAAATCGTTTAGTTTATAAAATATGCCTTCTTGTATGTGGTACCTCAGATAAAATATCCAATCTTATACGTTACCCAAACATAAAGCCTCGTATTAAACTCTACATGCAGCAATGATGACTGTAGCTATTCTATATTTGTATAATCCATTATCATAGTCTTTACAGGATCTCATCTTAATGATTGTATCCGTTACGTCCAAAGTCAAATTAATATTTAGGTTTTTCCAATAGAACAGTGATAGAACCACCTAAAATATGAAATGACTTAATACAATGACAAATTGTCTCGTTATAAGTCTCAATCATGCGCTAATACAATCACAAACAAAAAACAATGGTGAAAAAAGCTCAAAAGCGGATTTGACAAGTTTAACATGACATAGAATCCAATGTATCAATATTAGATCAAGCTACGACTTTGACCGACGATGATCATTAGTTAGATCATTATAAATTATTCAATGCTATTATTAGAGCTTGAATTTGATTAATGTTTGATTTCTAAAAATAATAAAGGTGTAACTCAAGCCAGTATATTCGTACTGTTAATTAATGTTATGATCATATTGTTTAAAAAATAATAAGACTGTTTCAATATTTTAGATGATTTGCGATTTATTAAAACTATCTATTTGAAACAATTTTGCCACCATGCAGCACACGCTTGTACCCAGTCTGTAAATACTAATTATGTTTCGGAAATAAACCACATTGTTTATTTTTATTTCATAAAACTTAGACCTAAATATATAAATACTTAATTAGTTTAATAATAATTTGCAACAATCTAGAAACAACTGGTATCAGCTTTCCGAAAAGGATAAAAATAAGAATAGCTTGTCATGTGATCATAATATCTAGCTTCTCAATACCATTAATAAATATGACAAAGTTACTTTACAAAGACACAAACGACAGTATAAAAAACAAATGTATTATTCCTTACATTTAAAACTAAAAATAACATTTTATAACAGCGAATGGATTGCACTGACACGACAATAAAAGTCCTTTAAAAAGTTGAGCAGTAAACAACAGTGTTCCGACAAATAGTACCACCGGCGTAGCTCATAATTTATAGACGGCTTGATATACACATGATATGAGCCTGGCATATACTGACGACGTGATTGTGTCAACTTTGAAAATGGAAACAAATAAAATTATAGTGGTGATAAATGAATAAACGAAAGCACGCGTCTCATTACATTGTGCGTATTGTCTCGTTTAGTTAAAGGACATTTTAGAAGTGTTGAAAAGTCTACAGGAGATACAGTTAAATTTATAATCAGTTCAGGTTTTATTTTGACCAATTACCTAACCTATAAATATCCCTATCTCAGTAACGTTAGGCACTAGAATATGAAACTTGGGGATAATATTGCTAGTTTACTTATCTATTCCACCTAATGCTGTATAAATGAACGACAAATAAAGTAGCCGAAGCAAGAAGTCTGTCTCAATTTCTAAAACAGAGAAGACATGATAATAACAAATACATAGATAAATATACACATTGCATACTGCCAAGTTATATACGATAAACTGGGGCTGATCCTAGACACTCAAATCAGAGTAAATAAAGGAAAATTTGCAGACGATTTTACCCCACCTGGAGTCAATCTCAGGACTTTTGTATTCCAGTGTACCAAGTGAGTTTATACTTAAGCCTTAGAGACGATCAATGATATATAATCTAACTATGTATAATATAATAACTTAGTGGGTCAAATAATCTTTCAATTTAGGTAATACAAAGTACAGTAACACTTGAATTGTTTAGTCTAACCATATTAAATAGTATTAATATCAATAGAATGACACACACATATTTCAGGTTGTTTTCTTGCCAAAAGTTTATAATTAACATTTATCTAAAACTTACTAAGCGCTTCAGATTATTTAGGTTCCAATTCACTTGGATATTCGCAAGTTAATTATAGCACGTTTAAAATTGCAGTCTCGGCTCCAGACATATAGAGAAGTTGTCAATATGTCTTCGTCTTTAAGTAGCTGTACGGGTGGCGCATTTGTCTAAACTTAACTAATTACAAGATGCGCGGTTCTTCAATACGATAACAAGGACCGAAGTGTTCAAGAAATACCAAAGGTTATTTATGTCGCTGACAGATTCCAACAGAGCGCATCACTTAACAAAAGCCTAAACAAATGACGTAGATAATCATTTAGTTAAGGTTTATATCATTTCATAAAAACGATAGCGTTAATGTAAGGTATTTTTCTTTTTGGAATAATTGCTATCTGTTGAAATGTCAGATAGTTTTACAGAAAGTTTTAAAAAATGACCTCCGTTGTATATAAGTTGGCTATCTAGGATAACTAGTACCCATACACCCCGGTCAGGAAATCCCGGAAACCGCTTTCTAATATATTGATCAAAAGGTACTGGCCCAAATTAGTTCTTTATAGATACATGTGTTACGTATAACAAAAATGTCACTTGCTTTTCTGTAAATAAGGTAACGTATGTTTCTTTAGCAGATAATAAATTTAAAAAACTTCAACCAAAGCAGCTATTATAGCGAGTTAATATTTATTTCAAAAATCCCACCACTCCAACGATACAATAAACCTTAGCTGCGAATATACCAATGAATTCAATAAGCTTTCGAAATAGCATGACGGACCTAACTTTTTAATTCACTTGCACTGCTTGAATGAGTCTTGAAAAAATAAAAATACATCATGTAACAATTAACAAAAAAAAAATATTTTTCTAGAATTTATGATCCAATAAATAGATGTCGTGTTTTAGTTACAGGGACAAGTGTTAGACACAGGGCGACACGCACAGAGAACGACAAAAATGCCTTTCAAATTCCGAAAGGCATCGCTGGTCGCGTGGGCGGCAGACGCACCGCCGCGCCGCGTGTATTTACAAGTGTAATGATGCCACACTTCAATTTAAGAAGTCAATACAAAAACCCGATTTCTATAAATAAAATAATGATTCTCTGCAAACTGAAAATTAATGTAATTATTTCAAAATGGTATCTTACAAATTACTTATTGAAAGTCATGAGTCTACCACCGCTTCCAAAGCTATTTTAGTTACTGTTAAAGGAGAAGAAACGACACAACAAACTCTATAGTAACATATCCTTATTTCATAATTATTATGTACACACATTCGTCTTTTTTAATATAGTTTATACTAAGACAAGGTTTAACAAACTAATTTCTATGAATGATTGCCTGAAAGAGTTTGGTAGCGATCGCAAGTACGCGCGATTTATCAACCCACATATATAGGAGCACTGTGTGTCACATATAATGAAATCATGTTTTTAATCTTTTTTGGAGAAACTTGTGTGATTTGTGGTGTCTCGGTTAACATTGAGAGAAATTTACGTCAATGTTAATTTAGGATTTTTTTAGATTTACTGTTGCTCTATACAGAGCCATGGACCGTACGACTCTCTCGATGAGTTTTCGACACGGGGAGTTTCGACCCCCGATATTGGGTAGCAGCTATTAAAATAAGCCAACTGCCCCCATCAGTCTGGAGGTCAACTCCTGAAAATGTGCCGAAAAATACCACCGACGATCGAGGACGAGGCCAAAGTATTTCATTGTCACTGCGACGTCAATGCGAATGTCTCCCAGCGTAATGCTCAAACCTAGGGGCGGCTTGTTTAGAGGTCTTGTAAAATCACGGCTTCGAATTTATGCAATGTCACCTACCTCTAGGCCAAGGTGCCGGATCCTGCCTACGACTTGCGCGACTTCATTCGTGGCCAACAGGCCCCGCCTGCTGGTGGGTCCTGCCGCGCCGCAACAAGCGTGTCATCTGCATAACAGATCATGCTGACGCCATGGAGGACCACAGCACGTACAGTCCAGTCATATGCGATGTTACACAGAAGCGGGCCCAGAACCGACTCCAGTGGAACACTGCATGTCATTTCTCGCCAACTCCATCCATTTTGGCCCGCGGAGACGACCGCTCTCGCCGATAGATACGCCCCGATGACACGACGGAGATACATACATACATATTATCACGCCTTTTTCCCATGGGGGTAGGCAGAAACTATAGATTTCCGGACGACGGATATGTGTCGATTATTTATTCATGTCGATCAAATATTGAAAAATCCTATCAAATGTTTCAAAATTCCGACATGTCATAACTTTTCCTGACATCTGGTAACTTTTGCCAGATGTGACCAAGTTCAATTGAATACGAGAATGGGCACTTGGGAAAGCAGCGGTTACACGCCGTCGGCCGTCTGCGGCCCTTCGGCGCTTAAGCCGCCATCGCCCACGCACCTCGCGTAGATTTATAACATTAACCATATTCGGCGTACGAATGGCGCCTATTCGACGGTTCAAATTAAAATCCACCGCGAATGCAAAACGTCCGCAAGCACGAGCTGCTATTTGATGGATTGCTGTTCGGTTTTTGATTTACGCGGCACTGTATAAGGCGTATAAGCATTTTCAGACGTACCTTTCACATCAAAATATTTTATCTAATTGTGCTATAATATAAACATTGATCGTTTGAACGTTGTCACGCTTTTAATATGATACTCCCTACTATCAAAACTTTTCTATTCAAAGAGGAATTAAAGTGGTATTTTAAGTTTGCACCACCCTCAATAGTAAAAATCTAGCAATCTTGGCCAAAGGTTATCTGGAAAAGTTTGATCGCTCTTTATTATCCGGTCTTATCCCGGGTACAAATTTAGCTACGAAGGCTAAAAAATGTTCGCCTGTAATGTGGTAGCATGAAAGGAATCCATACATTCGTTCGTTCGACGAAACATACACATTAAGCCAATGAAGGCCAGCGAATTCCCTTCGTTGGTGTTCATTGACTCAAAACAACGTACCCGACATTAAACGATCTTTATGTTTTCTTTTACTGTTTGATGGTGCTTTAATGTACAAGAATGAATTATTTTTCTATTTATTTGTGATATTCTCCGCGGCTACCTACTACATTAATTATCAACTTGACTTACAGTTGATTCTTAAATTTTATGGACATCGGAATCGTCGTATTCCGAACTCCGATAGATGAATATGTATATATATATATAAATCGATTGCTGTTCGTTAGTCTCGGTAAAACTCAAGAACGGTTGGACTGATTTGGCTAATTTTGGTTTTGAATTATTTGTGGAAGTCCAGGGAAGGTTTAAAAGGTGAGTAAATATGAAAAAATTGGAATATATTAAAAACAACAATTTCGCTTCCCCTTAGAAATTATTCCTACCTGTCAAACATTTGATGTTGATCCCGTCGTTTAGAAATCAATTAAATTTAAAAGTCGTTCAGAAATAAAATTAAATTTAAAAGTGAAATATTTTTTTCATATTTTTGATTTTGATGTTCGTTCCGGTTAAATTTAGACCACATTTTTTACTAAAGTTGAAACATTTTGCAATTATCATTCGGCTTTTTTATTTATTGATTCTGAGGGGGTACGAAGTTTGCAGGTCAGCTAGTCTAAAATATATTTAAAGCAAATAAACTTATCGATCCAGACATGACAAACTTTCGCATTTCTAATACTACTGTAGATCATGAGATTTTGAATTACAAATATTTGATACTAACTATGACATGTTTTATGTGACTGTCAGTCATAGAAAATCGTGCGCGTATCGCGTACAGCAATAAACTTACTCTTGAACTGTGTTTTCAGGTGGTATAATGCGGCCTGGCATAAAAATTTTCTTATGAAGGATACCCGCATCTTTTAACTCCTAAAACAAAAAAATATCAATCAAAGACGGTGATCTAGGCTCAGTATTCTACTTATAGTCTTGAGGGACTATGAGTAGAATACAATACAAATAAGTTAAGTTTTCTTGCATTGTATTCGATTATATGTAATTTAATATTTTAATTAAAAATCATTGTTACAATTATAAATTTTTATATATATAAATATATAATTATGCAATCGAAAAAATATCAATACATTATTCCAAAGGTATTCCTACACCCATATTTACATTCTGAATAAAATATAGCGAAATTGTTTGCAATGTATAAAAGTTATCCAAAACTTTATCATTTTCGTCATTTTGGCAAAATCCTTCTGAGGAAAACTTATGAAATCATTATGTTCATGTTTATTTATTTATTACTGTGTATGTATGAACTGTCTGCTCATTTGAAGAAATTCCTACCAGATTCCCCTGGTGATAAGTGCTCACCATCGCCTATAGAGATCTATAACACAAGAAAGACAAAGCGTTGCCTACCTTATCGAAACTAAGTTTTTGTTTACGCCCTTCACATTGTAGTAAAGTCATCGGGAAAACCACGGAAATGTTTATTCAACAGTTTTCACTCGTATAGCAAGGAGTGAGCGCCATCTACGAGAGACGTGTGACAAGCATAGATAAAAATTATCGAATTTCAAAAAAAATTCATCATTCGAATACTACATTATCCCTGATTAATAGAGGTTATATAAATATTCGTGGTAGTGTAATGGCTAACGCACGTATCCCAGACTCAAAGGGCGCGGGTTTATCCTGGGCGGAACGCATGCACTACTTAGTCAATTTTCTGATCTAATGTGCATATTGTTACAATTACCACGTGCTAACAATGGTGAAAAAAATATCGTAATGCAACCTGCACATCGAGATACGCGATGTGTCAAACCTGCCAAGCCACCTTAGACAAGCGTGGCGGGTATACTGTCCGTTCCCCTATAGTGGGAGGCCCGAGCCCAGCAGTGGGACATTTATGGACTGTTTATTATTTATATTTACATATAAATATTAGAAATCCCTAATATTTTCTTAAGTTTTCGCGACTTGTATACATAATAAAACTACGTTTTAACGGTTTTAAGCGCGGTAATTTTATTTGATTTTGGTTTTTCCGACGTTTCGGCCACTTTTCAGTGGCCGTGATCACGGAAGACAAAGATGTCAAGTGTCAACGAGTATTGTTAAAGTTTTATTTAGCCTACCGCCAACTTATTAATTTTAATTATTTAATTTTAATTTTGTTTATGGTTATTATTTAATCTATGGGAGCCTAATCTAATTTACTACCGCTTCGCAGTAGTACGCTACCAAACCCAGCAAAAACCAGCTGCCAGACCTCAAGACACTGTGAGCTCTTTCTGCGTACAACGGAACACAAACCAACTTGACTGATAATTACTTTTATTTTCCTTCCACCCATTTTAATATTATATAAAATTATTAGAGCTAGGCATGTTTGCTGAAGAGTTTCTTGCGCCGCTTCTTCTCTTCAAGCCATAACATGTTGCGAAGCGGTAGTAAATTAGATTAGGCTCCCATAGATTAAATAATAACCATAAACAAAATTAAAATTAAATAATTAAAATTAATAAGTTGGCGGTAGGCTAAATAAAACTTTAACAATACTCGTTGACACTTGACATCTTTGTCTTCCGTGATCACGGCCACTGAAAAGTGGTCGAAACGTCGAAAAAACCAAAATCAAATAAAATTACCGCGCTTAAAACCGTTAAAACGTAGTTTTATTATTAGGAATCCCTATTAAAACTTCAATAATGTAACCCACCCATCAATCTAAACAAAATATTTGGCGCTGGAATCGGGTCTACGATTATTATTTTTTCTGGGCAGGACAATGTCTGCCGAGACCGCTAGTAAGTTATATGTAAGCATAAGAATGTAGACAATGATTACTGACTACATTATCCAATTCAATTAATTATACGCATGATTTCCAAATAAACTCGACATCATTTGCATTACAAGTGAAAGTATAGGCAATGTTACTAGTTAATAAATTCATTATAATATTACATGTTTATCAATAACACGTTGAAAATGATCGTGTTATCATTTTACATGATTTATTCACGTACGGTGATTATTGTAAGCGTAAGTAGAGCGTGAATTCAATAGCAACAATTATATCTTTATATTAGGATATGCCCGCGACTTCATCCACACTAGACTTTAAATTCCTGCGGAATTCCTGGGACACAAAGTATCGTAGCATTTAAAAAAGAATGTAAACTATCGTTTTAGTGGAAACTGTGTCACAGTAAGCTATATTTTATACACCCAACAACTTCAAACCGTTCAAAATGTGTGATATATTTTATCCCCGCAGTCCCGCGGCAATTTTCCAGGGATTTATTAAAATATATCACACATTTGATTACATAAAAATTGATATCGATCAGTGTAAAAATCGCATTGGAATTTGTTTTTTTTTCAATTTGGACATGTTAAATTATTCGCAGAAAAATTCCCGCAAGATTCCCAGGATTTAATTTAGCGCAGATTTAAAGTCTAATTCATTTGCTGCCGACAAGCGAAAAACAAATTAAAGTCGCCCAATAGTCTAAAAAAAATGTATCGTGTTATCCATTGTTTATATAGTCTATTCCAGTTGGGTTTTTTAATAGCTTCAATGTACAGACACGGCATGTTTAGAATCTTATAATATTACAGATATAAAATTCTAACGTTATTTCTTTGTCACTGAACTCCGCCTAAATCCCTAGACCGATTTTGATGAAATTTTCTGTGTGTGTTTGAGTCGGTTGTTTAGATGTGTTGGATTCACAATTAGAACTGGTAGGTGGCACTGGAATCAGGTTCTAGAAGCTTCCTAAACCCCTAGACCGGTTTCGACTATTTTTTTGTGTATGTTTGAGAGGGCCTCGGATGGTTTAGTTACACAATTGGAGCCGGTAGGTAACGCTGGAATCGGGTTCTAGGACCCGCCTAAACCACTGGAACGATTTTGATGACATTTTTGGTGTGTTTTGAGTGGTTCCCCAGTTGGTTTAGATTCACAATTGTAGCCGGTAGGTAACGCTGGAATCGGATTCTAGGATCGTCCTAAATCACTGGACCGATTTTGATGAAATTTTTTGTGTGTTTCGAGTGGGTCCCCAAATGGTTTACACTCACAATTAGAGCCGGTAGGTGGCGCTGGCAATCCTTCTCTGGGTTTTTATTTTTCAGAGCCCAACGTCTGCCGGGACGGCTAGTATATATATAGTAAATGAAGCTGTATGTTTGTGACTAAATTAGAATGTTATAGTATAATGTACATACATCATTAATTATATACCTATAGTACAAATAGTCATAGTACAAATAATGCACCAGACGAATAATTTTAATATTACCTTAAAAAGTAAAAAATAACTACCAACATCATAATATAATATCGATGTTCTATATATTCTTTCCAGAAACCTCCATATGTCATGTTTTACCAACAAGCGATCTAATTGCCAATGGCAATCTCTTCAAGACAACCTTTGAATGGACAAGGTATTATGTGATTCAAATAGAAGATTAAATAAAACAATACAATTTAGAAATCTTATTGATTTGTAAGCGCATTATGCAAAAAACTACTGAGCGAATTTTGATTAAATTTACCCTAACTAATTCTCCAATAAATGATGAATAGGCAGTATTCACATAAATTTAACCATTTATTTTGAACATTTATATATAAGAATAAGCCTAAATGGCACTCTGTTGTTCGTGCCTACCCCGCAAGGGAACTGGCGTGAAGTTATGTATGTATGTATTTTGAACTGATAGATTTAAGTTTTTTTCAGTATAGATATATACGTAGGTAATAGTTATTATTAACATAAAATAATAGATATGAGGTTATAGGTATAACTTTTCACGACACTATGTTGAAAAGTTACTTAGCATTTCTTTGGTTGGTAACAATTTTAGGTTTTGTTACAAATATTTTATATCGTGCAATATCTTTATAAAATATGACTCCTAATATGACTCTTAAAACCGAATATTTTCAATACCAATTATTTGTAAACATTTCGTAAACAAATTTAAATAAAATAAATAGCCAACAGCTTTAAGTTAATACTGTACGAAAAGCTTAACTTTTAAGCGGCTATAAATTCGTAAATATTCATTACTTAAATTCGATATAAATCCCATAAAAACAACGAAAACTCCTGCCCTGTTAACTAAAGAATTATGAACCAGTTAGTTTTACGGTCATTTACTAATCTTGAACACAACACACGTCCGTGTAACTCGATATGACGGCCGCATTGTCGTCGACCGACTGGCGACACGTGCCCAAGCCCATCGGAGGCGCCACAACACCATCGACACCCGCTAAAGTAACCGGATATTTTAGAACATGCTACTCCTATAGCTATGTATTTAACCAAATTTAGTTTATCGTCATCATCCTAGCATATGTCGATTGCGTTCGGAAGCTCAGTAGATTCCGAACGCAACCGTAATGGGCACGCAGCGAAAGCGAAGCCCGCGAAGTTCACCGGACGCCGTAGATAGGCCAACGAGAGCTGCTGTATACAATTATCATGGATGCGAGTCCAGCGGTCTTGCACCTCGCTACCGCCTTTGTACCGCCGGACGACATAAAGCCGGGGCGCCCCAATTTGCTTAAAACTCCCTTAGTCTGAGAATATATCCATATACAATCCCTGTCCGGAGATCGATTTCCTACTTTATCTTCACTTCGCGCTTAATGCGGCATTCCTTAATATGGGGCTATTGTCACTTATGTCAGCCTTTACGACGTCAAGGTAGCATTTCTCTAGACTTTTTGCCCAGATAACTAACCTGCTTCCGTAAACCTAGGGGTATCAACGCAGGAGATATCCTTGTTGTTTATCTGTTATGTCATGTACAGAAAGCCTGCCGGATGCGGCACTTCTGACGCATTCGTTCCACATCTCACTCAATACATTCACCGAAAATTCACTATAAATTATAACAAGGTATTCTTTCTACGTAAGTCGTAGCTAACACCACCGAGTCTCATTCCAATGACATAGGTTATTGGTAGTGAAATATCCTAGTTGATGCCTTGTTTCAAAAGTACCTTATATACTTAAATCTATTTCTGTTGAAGATCATGAAGAAGGAACAAAAACTCAGCAACACTATTAAATATAGTAATATTCACATACTGACATTATAAATTTTATTACCACTAATTAGTAAACTTTATGTGCACGTGAAAATTCTAATATTTCATGTGACAAGCAAGTGACTGTACCATAGCACAGTCGAATTCGCAAGAGTGGTTCCTCTATAAATAGAAAACAAAATCAAATACGAAATCTTTTTCGATCCATCTAAGTAAATATCTTCGTATTCAAAGACGTGCGACGGAAAAAACACAGCTTCAATTTTATTCATATTTTAACATGTGACCACTTATTAGCCACTACAATCTTGGAACACATCTTTCTTAATCAAACGGTCAACTAACATTGTAAAATACTACTACCTTCTTACGCATATTAAGTCCAGCATTTACACTTAGGTGACAGATAACGGACGACAGCGGAAAAACCTATGACACTTATTGGCAATATCTTATTTAGAGTGTAAAATACAAGAGCTGTCTAGAAAACGTTTTCAGGAAAAGCTTTCCATTTGCAAACGGCCACTATTTTTTACGGCAGCTACTCTAAGTCTACAGTAGAGGTATGTAAATTATACCTTCGTGATTGATTTCCATATAGATCCAAACTTCAATCTTTTGAGTGGCATTAGCTATTCATTACAATATAAAGCACACTTTTCTGAAATAAATATTAAAATTCACAAAAAAATTCACAGAGCGTGTAACACGTATTAAAACCTAAAATTACTTCTAAAATTTACAATGCAATGAATGGCAAATATAGTAAACAGTTTATGTTAACAGTAACGATGTTAAGTTTATGTGACATGTGTAAAAGCACTCGAAACTAAATACCGTTTATTAATACAAAAGGAAATATTTCTGCTTACAGACAATTATGTGAAACAAAAGCATTCTTCGAAATCTCACGGTAGCTTGTTTGAAACATACAAACCTGTGGATTATAGTAGCGGGCTGTGTTTGTCAAGTCTATGACAGCTCCTACATTAGATATTTTCGCTAACAGCGCCGGTATATCCCATCTGCAAACAATATTGCATACATCATTAAAGTAGAAATAATCATTAACTCCCTGAAATTATTTTGACATAAAAACGTTAAATTTGAGTTTATTGTTCCCTCTTTCCGGCTTTGCAAATATGTAGGATTTTATAACTAGGTAAAAACTTGTTTCCCATGCGTCAACTTAGTAAGCATGCAACAGCGATTTTTGCCAAAAACTAAAGGGTCTCTATGAACGTAAGTTAGCAGGTAGACTGGACAAATTACAAGTGAAAGTTATACATGTAACTGGAAATGAGTTTAATTTCATTGATAGGCGTTTGGAACTCCAAGGTTTTTAATGCATGTTTTCTAAAGCTTTTTGTTATAGCACACCACCACTAGATCCCAGAAATCCCTATCCCTATTAATATTATAAATGCGACAGTAACTCTGTCTGTCTGTTCCGTTTTCACGGAAAAACCACTGGACCGATTTGGCTGAAATTCACTATATATATTTTTTTCGATGCCCAGAATGAACATAGGATACTTTTTATCCCAAAAACTGGGATTGTTTCCGGGATAAGAATATACTTGTCTCCCTGTTTGTTATGTTTTTACGGAAAAACTACAGGGCCGCTTTGGCTGAAAATCGATTTATATATGTAATTTTAATACCGAGGGTGGACGGAGGATGCTGTTTATCTCGGATAATGGGATAGATTTTGGGAAAGATTTATGTAAAGGTTATCCCAAAAAGTAGGATAGGTTTTTTGTAACTAGCCATTTTCGTTATTTTAGTCATTTCAATAATTTTGGTCATTATTGTCCTTTTGGCCCACCTTTGTCGTTTTCATCCTTTTTTTCCTTTTTGTTATTATTGATATTATTGTCATTTTTGTTATTTATGTAGTTTTCATAGACGGGGGATAGTTAAATAAAACTAGGACGGTTTGAAATAGAGGATGGAATTTCGGATGAGATCAATTATTTCTCAAGTTTATAGATATCAAAATTTATCATCTCTAAAAAAATGCTTTAATAACCTGATCTGTCTGTTAAGCCTTCTCGGAAAAACTACTAGGAATACTGGATTAGTGCTGTAATTTTGTTTAAATGTAGTTTTAATACCGAAAATGGACATAAATACTTTTTATGCCGGGAGATGGGATAGTTTGCAATATAAAATTAAATTAATCTTCCGAGTGCAAATAGCACTAACATAAAAATTCAGTAATATACAATGTATTGCCTGCACGCAGCCGCGGGTCAACTTCGTATTTTATTGTTTAAAACATATTTTTAGACCAACTCACCAAAATCTTTTTAATCTCTGTAAGGTTTTTTTTTTCAATATAATTTAATTAATAATAATATAATATATAATAATAATAATTGATTTGAAATCAAAATATTTTTAAATATTGATAGTTTTACTTATGGTTCTCTATAACAAAACGCGTGATAGGAATGATTTGTGATATAATATTATTATTAACAGTGATTGTTATTTATAAAAATATTTCTCTTTCATGCTAGTATATTCGTTTATGTTACTTAGCGTCCTTGTGTACATTTCTATCTCTAAGCTTCAAATAAGTCAAAACAAGCGGTGACATGAAAACAACCGTTTAAATTTGAATTACTACTTACGCAGCACATTAAACACAAACTCAAATTGCATAGATTGATTGTTACGTGGGTGGAACATCAAAAATATATCCAATTACAGTAAACAGTGTACCCGTCGGCGTTAAACAAATAGCTTGAAGAAAACCGTATTTCAACAGAACAGTTTAAAAAAAAGAACTTTCCAAATTAAACGCGGCGCCAGACCACTACTACACCTCATGGTGCATTTGCATAATTATCGCGTTTGGGGCAAAAGTTTATGTATGGGATCAGATGCGTTATATTGCTTGCACCATTTTGTAAACTGATTCCATACACAAATGCATACATAATTCGACAATTTATTAGTCATTCGATTAAATAAGTGATAAGCTTTTTGTTTTTTACTGCTTCTAATAGTTTTTACTTATTAGAAGCCTCTGCAGTTTCGCCTAAAGTACTAGTCTATAAAAGATCTACCAAACTTGATATGTGACATGATGTTAAAGCAACATAGGCTAGACCAGGGATGGTAGCCATCCAGACGGGCAAACACCCTACCACCTGGCTGTGGGTTGTTTTGTCGCCTCTTACAAGAGGCCGCCCAGCCGCAACAAAACTGTTTAATATGTCCGTTCCCGGCCACGGAACACAAAAAATAATAACTAAGTACATAGAATGTATTTTATACATGTTTACGGTCGTTACATTGTATAATTGTAATAATCTTTACATGCTCGCAAATAGTGAAAAGGATTATATGGTAATCAATGTCTTCTGAATAGCAGACTGAGTTTTCCAATTTGCGGAATAACGCTATAAATGACCTTCGGACCCAGCAATTACGGAGAAACGATTATTAAAGTTTGTTAAAAGAATCCTAATGACATCTACTTCAATGCTAGATGACGCTGTGATCAATAAATAAAACCACATTGAATTTTTATATAGGATTTGTTTTTTTTAGTTCGGTACAAGGGCCGTAGGCTGCGTACAGCGTGACACTATACGCGATTATAGCAGTCAAGTAGTTGCTCTCAGATACCTGATGAGGTGCACATACGCCATGCGCGATATCCATACGTCAGGCGTCTGAGAAACACCACTATTCTATAATATTCGTTATTCGCGTACAGCTTCATGACAGACGTTTCAGCGTGGGTGGTGGTTTCACTGAACATGTCCATGGGCGACGATAACTACTTACCATCAAATAATCTGTTTGCCATTATGCTTGCCAGCAAATAAAAATCCAGAGTTCCATAGTGACGCATATATATGGTTTAAAAATATATTGGGTCATAAACATTTTTACAAGCTAATAAAATATGAAGAACGTGAAATGAGCAGTCTTTTCGACTAACGATCAAAAACCTAGAATAAATTACATTATACGAATAAATTTAAAAAACAGTATTTCCCCGTGGCTACGCTGCGAGCAAATTTTTATATATCGCGAGCGAAGCGACGGGCAAGAGCATATATACTTAGTCTGGCCATAGATACTGTTACAATTAAAAAGAAACAAAATATTACAATTGAATTTGGAATCTGTCATTTTTATATGAGTATCAGAGGTACAAAGATTCAATATTTATTCTACGATTGGTAGGAATTAACTACAAGTTTTACTTAACTTGACTATCTACAATACATTAGGAATGACAATTGCCCAGTCAAAAACGTAACTCTGAAAATCTTCTATATCCAACATGATCCGGTGATGTTACAAATATGAAGAAAAAATGAACAGCTGAACTTTTTCCACAACCTGCACTCAATATTAAGTATGTATATCCGTATGTAATACTACATATATAATTATTATTAGTCCCTAAGTTCTATTATACAGTTAGGTATTGCTACAACACCGTTTAGTTGAAGTTAAGTTCTCTCTCAGATCTCCGAAATTCAAAGGCCGTATAAAATGTCTTTATGTCATTATACGAAATATTAAATGGCAGATGATAAGCTTAAAAGATTTAACATCAACGTTGACGCAAATTGCATGTATTTATGCCATCAACCCTTTTCACACTTTCACTTAAAATCTTTTCAACTTAAATATAACTTACATTTCTTTAATGTCAGGGTTGTTCTCTTGCACATGCTGAAACAAAAAGATAAACGTATTAATAAAATATTGCTCAATTTTTTCAAAAGATAACATACGGTCAGTAACAATATATAATCACTAGAGCATTGACCGAATATCGCAGCCAAAACTATTGTACCTATATACTCGATAGTAAGTGTCGTAAGTTAATTAATTTACATCTTAAATTTATATGCACAAAAATTCATCAGTATAAATTCATATTTAAGATGTGAGGAAGAAACTATCTGCGAATTTAAGTTAATTTTAACGAGGAGGAAACGAGGCTCTTGAATAGACTTGTTGACGGGATGTTTATTAAATAGAAATAAAAAAGTATTTATTAGATATCTGAATATAAAATGTACGCATACGGAATTTACTTGTGTACAGTCGTCATTGCAAGACGATTTCTTCTTGACAACAATGACACAGTGCATTGGCTTTCAAAAATAATACTCATTTTAATGTCTAAGATAATTGGATTATGCACCCCAGTCCAACATTTCATCAAAACTTTAGCGATGCAAAAGAATCGCCTGTACAAGACTAATATTAGTACCCGCATTTTGAAAAATTGTATAGTACAGAATTGGCTGCATAATCCGATAAACTGATATTTTTAATACTAATATTTTTGATCCGATAGTGTTAAGCTGACGTTATAACAATTACTGAGTGAACATGTTAAAGTGTGGTGAAATATGACTGTTAAATGTCTCGTGATTTTGGATACCTTAGCGTACTTATGTAACTCTTAGATTTGGGTTTATAAAGTGGTTTAAAAGGGTGCTTCGTAAATTGCATTTGCATAAGTCTAAGTAACGTTGTATTTTGGTTGGGAACTGGGAACCTTGCATTTTATTATTTTAAAGGAGTTGCGCGTAATAAAATGCTGTAGCGGCATTAGCTCACAGCTCTACACTCCTATACAATAATGTCTTTGACAAAGCCGCATGTAGGCGACAGTAGTGTGATAAGGGCTCAGATCAATCATCTAGTGGCCCTACCTGACCGGTGTCAACGAACTTATCCCGACCATGGCCACCTGACGAGTGCGTTTTTTGGGGAAATTTGGTTTGGATAGTCTAATTCGGATAGCCTATATTATCAAACTTCTGAAAACGACTGGAATGTCGCGGTATAAGAAAATCTCTCTTTGAGTCTCGTAGCCATTTTGGCAAAAAGCACCTTCTGAGCTAGTCATGTCCGTCCATCAGTCTCTATTTATAAGTCATAATAATATTTTTCTCGAAAGGTAGTTAAGCTACATGGATTACTTTAGTATGAATATAGGTAATCCTGGATATCATATGGATTACTAATCCATATGATATTCATAACCTGCATGATGTAAGGTATGCATCAACACTCTGAAAGTGGATTTTAAAACTGAAGCGCAATATAGTAATTCAGTTATTCCCATCCAAAAAAACATATAATCTTTCTCAATAAAACATAATCCGCAAAATCTGCGGAGTGACGCTCGCGGACCGCGTTCGTAATACCGAAGTAAGAAAGAGAGTTGGTCTGAAAGAGAGTGTCGGGGTGAAGGTAAGGAAAGGAATGCTCCGGTGGTTCGGGCATGTGGAAAGAATGCATGATGAAAGAATGACTAAACAGATATACAATGCAAAAGTGGATGGATGCAGAAGTCGTGGAAGGCCACGACACACCTTCCATGATCAAATTGATCGTGTACTAGCGGAGGGTGATGTCAGGAGCCTTAAGAACAGACGAGTGTGCATGACAAGAGTTATGAATGTCAAAGAAGCAAGTGAGGTGTGTAAGAATGGGCCTAAATGGCGCTCTGTTGTTCGTGCCTACCCCGCAAGGGAACTGGCGTGAAGTTATGTATGTATGTATGTAATAAAACATAATATAACTTGTATTTTTATTGTTCATAAGTATATTTACTGTTTTTTCATATCTCATATTCTGAAAGTACGCACGAAGTACGGGGAAAAGGTTCGATAATAAATTAGTAATAGCATAAGAATGTTAAGACAATGATAAATTATATGAATAAAATGTATATAATGGAAAACTAAGCCTAATGGTTCGTTTTCATCGTATTCATAAGAGTATTCAAGAACCCGGTCAACTTCGGAGCGCTGTAAAACCCAGATAAATTAATGAAATTAAACTAATTTGTAGTGGAAATTATTTGTTAAAAACGCTCAATAAGATTGCTCTGATGTTATTTTATTGTAAAATGACCAGAAAAAAAGTTATAACGCCCAAAAGAAAATTTGTTCAAAAATGTTCAGTTAGTTTTGTTTATAACTTTATTTTCCATTTTATGATAAAAGTAATAAGAATAAAGATGTAGACAATTTAATTTGCTACAAATAATGTCTTGTAAAATTTTCTATAGGATTGGTAGTTTACGATATACAGCGCGAACACCCTTTGTATCCCTTTTTCCAAGATGGCGGCTGGGGGACAAGGGTGACGACCCAACAACTTGAACTTAAGCTTATACTAACCCCCCTACACATCAAAAAAATTAAATTTCGTCCTCTGAAAAACGCAACCCTAAATGTAACTTTTCAATGGACTAACCCTGTTTCTTCAGATAGTCTTTTTCTTCCTTTCTTCTTTCATGTGTGTAGGTAGCTACGCATTGTCGTGGTATGGTAGAATTAAAAATGAGAGGTGACCACCTTATAATAGGTTGGGGAAAAAGTCTTTTCGTATATAGTATGTATGAACTTGTAATAAGATCTCTTTGGCTATACCATTTGTATCTGGCTGGTTTTGGTATCATTAAAAAGTTTTTATTTTAAAGAAGACAATTCCAAATTCAAATTAGGAAAATGTGTGATTTTCATTTGTTTTTCTTATTGTTCAAATGAGTGAATCTAATGAAGAAATTCGATACATTTTAAAATTTTACTACAAAAAAGGTAAAAATGCAACACAAGCCGCGAAAAAAAATTGTGATGTTTATGGACCTAAAGCAGTATCTGTGAGAGTAGCGCAAATTTGGTTTAAGCGTTTTCAATCCGGAAATTTTGATATCAAAGATGCACGTCGCTCTGGTCGCCCTGTTACGGACAAAATTGATGCCAGTTTTTAAAAAGTGGAGCAAGATCGGCATATTAGTAGTTACGATGTAGCTGGAGAATTGGGAATTGACCACAAAACGGCTTTGGCGCATTTGAAAAAAGCTGGGTACACAAAAAAGCTCGATATTTGGGTGCCTCATGAGCTCACTGAAAGATACCTAATGAACCGTGTACTCATTTGTGATTCTTTATTACGACGTAATGAAACCGAACCATTTCTGAAGAAGCTGATAACTGGTGATGAAAAGTGGATCACGTACGACAAGAACGTGCGAAAAAGATCGTGGTCAAAGGCCGGTCAGGCTTCACAGACTGTGGTGAAACCCGGGTTAACTCGCAACAAGGTGATGCTGTGTGTATGGTGGGATTGGAAGGGCATTATTCATTATGAGCTGTTACCGCCAGGCAGGACCATTGATTCTAAACTGTACTGCGAACAAATGATGAGATTAAAGCAAAAAGTTGAGAGATAGCGGCCGGAATTAATCAACAGAAGGGGTGTGGTTTTTCACCATGATAACGCTAGACCTCACACATCTTTAGCCACTCAGCAAAAATTACGAGAGTTTGGCTGGGAGGTGTTAATGCATCCTCCGTATGGTCCTGACCTTGCACCTTCAGATTTTCACCTGTTTCGGTCTCTGCAGAATTCCTTAGGCAGTGTCAGGTTAACATCACGAGAGGACTGCCAAAACCACTTGTCGAAGTTTTTTGATCAGAAGCCCCAAAATTTTTATAGCAATGGGATCACGTCCCTACCTACAAGATTGCAAAAAGTTATCCAACAAAATGGCACCTACATACTTTAGTCAAATGTAAATAAACTTTATAAAAAAACCTTTTGAATTTTTATATAAAATGCGAAGAAACTTTTCCCCAACCTAATATATAACTGATAAATGATAAAATATATTTCAGTGCACATAGTTGTGGTGTCATAAGTATGTCGTTAGTCAGATGTTGAAAAATCATATGGATTTGTCTTAAGGACCTATTATTTAAATCAATAGGTGGCGGGATATATTTTTCTAAATTCAGTAAAAGTGTGTCCTCTCAGACTCTGTAATTTTCAATCTACAAATACATAGTGTATAAAGCGATTCAAATGAGAATAGGATCGACTTTGTGCCATATTGTGACGTCATAGCTGTCAATTATGACTTTAAATAATTAAATATTATATTAACTTAAACTTTTTATTTAAATTTGATGTAAGACTATTATTATTAATATGCAAATAAGTTTTTTGCAAATCATACTTTTCAAGTGACATTTGACAGATACAGGTTATTGACATTCCTATTCTTATTTGGATCGCATTATAAAACAAATTACTATAAATCTCAAAAACCAATATCAGATGCACCGCGGGCCAAAATTTTTGAAATATTTTCAATTTGAACAAAAATTATTTTAAATAAAATGTCAGGACCACATAATAATAGGTCGTTAGGGTGGCCATAATTCATTGACGGTGTTGACACGCTATAAAAAGAGCTTGGCCGAAATACCTATACGCCAGGAGGTGTGGCTAAATGGAGTTAATTTTCAATTTGGATTCGCAGGTGGGCCTAATATATTAACCCGGCAGGATCTTCAATAATTTCAATAAATGCAGGTAGTTAAAAGGAAATTTGCGATATAGAGTACGTATAAATTAAATACTGATACAGGATTATGGCTACGGTTAATATTATATATCATCGACGGCAATTATCGTTGAGTTACTGGGAAAGTTGTTATATTAATTAACCGACGTCTTTATATAGCGATACCGCAGACGAAAAAGGGAAGAGTAATTAATTAATAACATACCCATCCAAAAATATGGCATGAGAATAATGGCCGGTTCCTGTATCTTACTATTCATTCACTTGTCTTACCATCGGTTGAATTTTGACATTACTTGCATGGAGCTTATGTCTGATTTAAACCGATAGTAAGCCAAATGAACAGTTGGTAACATGTAGGAACCGGCCATAAGTAAATATTACATAGTATTTTACTGTTACAGTAAAACAGCAGTGTACTGTCTCGAACTAGCGTTTTAAATTGACGTGGACTCGAGTCCTGGTCGGGAAGTATGCACCAGTTGGACAATTTTCTGATTACCAAGTTCCGTTGGTAAAGGAAAACATGCGCTCAACAATTAACTTAAAGAGCATTTAAAATCCAATTAATTTATAACAGAAGTTTTACATTTTTCCTACTTAGCTAATATACTAGCTACCTACTTAGCTACTTTATGGTTATCACTTAATCGACTGCTGCTAACGATGGTTACGGATTAAAAAAAAAAGCAAAATTTAGTCACATCTATTTTATATTAATGGTACATTAGCCGACTCTGAGAGTAGCAGTAAAATTCATAATTATCCTGACACATATATTGTAAAACATAGCTATGAAAACTCATTGTAGATAAAAAAAAAGGTCAAATAAACTAACTCATTGGCATTGAAAAAGATTTGTCGTTTCAATAACCATGGACTGTTCGCCAATACTTTAAACAATCGTAACCTCATCGGGTGCGTTTACCGCGATTTTCAATTAACATTTAAACACCGGAACAAATAAAACACAAGCGGGACAAAGGAGTTCATTCGAACCGCGAACACCAGAATGAAAAAATACGATGGCATTCAGTGTAAAACCTTGGGCAAGTGAAATAATAAAAATCACGCACAACAATAAATGCCTACCTGAAAGTATTTCACACATCCCTATTAATATTATAAATGCGAAAGTAACTCTCTCTGTCTGTGTGTTCCGTTTTCACGGAAGAGCTACTGGACCGATTTGGCTGAAACTCGGTACATATGTAATTTTAATACCGAGGGTGGCCACGGGATACTTTCTATCCCGGATAGATTTTGGGATAAATTTATGTAAAGATGATCCCGGAATCTAGGATAAGTTTTTAAAATTTGCCCACTTGGTCCACTGGGTCCACTGGGTCCACTTGGTCTACTGGGTACACTGGGTCCACTGGGTCCATTTGGTCCACTGGATCTACTTGGACCACTTGGTCCACTGGGTCTACTTGGTCTACTTGGTCCACTGGGTCCACTTGGTCCATTGTGTCCACTTGGTCCACTTGGTCCATGTTACCTACTATGTTTTGTCATTTATGTAGTTTACAAATAGACGGGGGATGGTATACTTTGCGATATAAAATGAAGTGAATCTTCCAGGGACAAAAACATAAAATTTTAATACAATGTAACCTGTACCGTCTGCTCTTTAAACAAGAGATACGCACTAGAGGTTGGTAAACTCTCGTTTTACAATAAGTTCTAAACAAAGTAAATAAAGAGCGCATTTTTATATAACTTGTTATTATCTTACTTGCAAAATTTCATTATGAAAATAATTGAATTACTATTTCAAGAATAATAACTGATAACTTATTATACTCGTTACAATTAAGACGTCATGACGACTCCATCATGGTTTACTAACAGCCATTCAAAATCAAAGAGGCTATGACGTATTGTGACGATAAAGTGTCACTCTCATTCAGTTAATATGACTATCAAATAATAAGTACCTCATTTAGAAGTGTTTTATGTAGGTATTGAGTTCAACACTAGGTCACCATACTAAACTATACAAGTCAACTCAATTATGTTACATAACATACAGCCCTATATCCACCAAAAGTGACTATTAGTGTCACACACACATACATATTTTTTTTATAAAATATTCCATGTGCCTTAAATTCGCTAAATTTCGGACTCAATGAAACAATTCCTTATTTCGAGGATAACGTTTCCTCTGTTTGTTGCCGTTAACGAGATTACACATATTTTATTTCAAATTGTTAAGTTAATGCAACATCGTTCGCATAATTTTCAGATCACGATTCCTCGGTAAGGGGCCATTTTATTTGATAAAATGTATGTTACGTTCATTGTTGCTGTCGAAAATAAATACATACTATATATCATAAGAAAACTACAAATCTCAAAACCTACTAATATCTAATGTTTGCTCACATTCATATAATAATTACTACGGATACCTTTTAAAACTAAACATTAATCTTTCTCAACAAATAAAATCACTAGTAATAAAACAAATATCCCAAGCAATCAATACAACTCGCAAGGAACTAAAAAAATTCATTGCGTACCGCAAACGAGATTACAAATTGGCGTTCCATAATAACTTAGCGTTCAAAATACATCCAGAATTAAATACAGCACGCACTGCGCAATAAAATCGATGAGATGATCTTCGATCATAAATCGGGTCCATTACGATATTAATGACAATCGTAACTCTCAATCACAAGTTGAATCTGCACGCACCTATATTATTAATGGCATGCGACTACTTTCGCATAACGACAATACAAGCTTTTTATTCGTTGCATTGGCCTTTGACTTTTTACACAATGGGTAAAATATTGGGGAATCCTGCAAGCAGCAAGTTCACTAACGTTGTTTTAAACTTTAATTCATTTCACACATCAATCAAAGTGAACTGTCGATAACTGGGATTATTTACAACAGGCCTGGTACTTAGCAATACTAAAGCGAAAAAAGAATTATCGACAGCCGCAATGTGTTAAACACGTTACAAGACCTCATAAAAATTGATTCGTCAAGCGTTTTAGCAGAGACGTAGGTAATCATGGAGATAATATAAGTCACGATATCTTTAAACACTCGCGCGATCGAAAGAAGTCGTTAATTACATAATCAACAATACACCTTAATAAATCGCCGATTACCCGCTGACAAAAACCATACGACACGACAAGGCATTACTTACATGGTGACGTACAATGCAATAAATGTATGTTTGTCATGTTTACGGCATACCATATGTATGCACATTTGCAAACGCAGTCTTCCCGCGATTATCACCTCCAGCGATATTGTATTATTATTGAGATGTATTTCCTTTTCAGCTAACCGAAACTCACCGAGTCGTAATGTCACTAACGTGATACATCATCAAGAGTATTGGAAACTTCTTGTCATGTGGTGTTTTAATCAGCGTATTGCACGTACACACGCAAATTTTATGCAGAAAATATTACGAATGGTATTGACAATATATTATGTTTCACACTCATGCATGTAATCCATTTTAGAACCCGCAGTGCAAGAAAAATGAAACACTAAGGCTTGGACCTCCCATCAAATTACAAGTGGCAAGCATTGGACTTATCGCACGATCGCGTGTCGACAAAACGAATAACACCTTCGCACTCCTCGATCATATTTGACAAATGCTGGGATCAAATAATCGCAAATACGACTCTTATGATAATTCTTTGTTATATTCAACCTTAAGCATAAAAGATTTAAGACTCAAACTCAATGACTAGTATTTGCAAATCATCCGACACCGATCTGAATATGTAAAATAATGATGTAGTCTTACTAGTAAATAGTTTGTAGTGAATTTATCAATTTAGACAAGATAAACACGGTTATTGCTATAGAATTTTGAATTTAATAAAATACTTATAGTAATAATGTAATCATTATAAGTAATAACGACTGTGTATAAACAAAGGAATAAAACTAACGTTATGCAAAACCAAAACATTGCGTGTGAGTCAGCGTTACACTCAAGAATCAAATTTCACTTCGAATTGTATTTGAAACAAATCTAACAGATATCGAATACAATTTACGAGGTTACACGAAACGGTTTGTATTGCAGCAGCTTATCATGGGGCCAAGTAAGAAACTCCTAATACTTTCTCCCAAACTACTTAGTATAATACATTACCAACTTAAAATTTAAAAGCTCAAGTTCACAACCGCATTTCATAATCATGTTCATCAAAACATGATTCACCGCAGTCACCTTATAATGAGCAATTACAATGCACGACGAACACCATCAACAACCGTGCGACATTTTAATTATTCTGCTTTATTGTACATAACTTGAGTGTCAAAAATTAAGACGACGCCGCAGTCTATAAATGATTTATAGGACAACTGTTTTGAAATTTCAAATATGCAAGATCACTGCCAATTCGAATACAGGAATTGAAGTTTTATTTATATACATCTAAGAATTTATTTCGTATGAATAAATCGGATTCAGTACCTATTGAAGAGCGCGTTGCGTTGTCATCATGTTGTTTTTTGACAGCCATCTGATCCGTTACGTCGTTTATTCCAATGGTAATGATCGTATAATTGACAGAGGGCAACTATTGTTCCCATTGTGTTCTATTGATATTAGAGTTTTGTCGCCTTGTAATGGTTCAACTTTCCGTATTGTCTCGTGTGTCGTTACTGGCTTGTATCCTTTTGACACCGTCTCAACTGTTGCGGTGAATTTAAAAAGGGTGGAGTTTATCTCATTGAAATCCATTACATTACACTTTTCGAATTTATTCATAAAGCTTAACTTTGTCCCATTATACAAAATACACAGCAATGAGTACAGGAATATTAAGAGCAAGGTCAGAAAACTACAGTGACAATAATATAACGACAGAATGTACTAAATTGAAATCGTTAGTGATAAAGTCATAAAATTAACTTGTCATAATTGGTAAAGACCTTAAAATCATCGATGTCAAAATAATTGATATGTGGTCAGTTTTATGAATGCGGGCTTCGTCAACTGATTGAACGAACAAAACTATATATATAACACGTTTAAATAACTGATGTTTACCAACAGGCATACGGGTATCTCACAAATTAGAGCGTGTTGTTAATTTAACTTTTTACCTAAAAAGTTAATTAGCCTATTTCAGTTAATCATAGCCTTCTGTGAGCGCAACTCTAATTTTTAGTTTACATAGTCTGACCACAATACTATGGTCCTCTTTTTTTAACGAGGGAAAATCCGATTGATTGCCCACTACGGGGGAAGCGCGGTGGGGGCGTATCGATTTGGCCACGTTAAGATGATAATAGCACCTCCGAAGAAGTACTCTATCCACCCAAGTGGGAGATACCCACTAAAACCCATCAGTGTTCGTCCTTTTTTTCGCCTTATGCCAGGGTCAAGAGTGAAGTGTGTACAGGCACTTACATGGTGTATGGATTTTACATATAAAACCCATACTTATAAGTGTTCGTGTCAACAGAACACAGCAGAGTCCAAATCAAGTAGCAAACACGCTCGGTCGCTCTCACGTGTCGCGTACGCACACAGCACACAATCATTTTACAAAATATTAGCATTTTATAACATTTACCAATCATAATCATTTATTACCACATTCCATGATAATCATTCTCTCAACATCATCACTATTTCTACGGGTGCCGCGCCGTAGCCCGTACACAACTTGACTATTCCGTGGCCACACTATAGTCTCGTTGGTGTACATTCCTTTATTAACACGAAAAATATACGACCAGATAAATATAATGTGTAAACTACCGACGGTGTTTAAATTCCGTCTTCGTCTCATCAATTAAACGAAGAGTACCAACTGAGAAGAACAATTAACAGATTAAGCTCGCTTCATCAATATGTTTGAAACCAAAATATCGATTTTTAAAAATACAATTCTAATTCCGAGAGATTGGAAAATTGGATTTATTTTCTATGTATTTGAATAAATTGGTTTTCTAAATTATCTATATATTTATTCTTATCGATTTTTCAAATAGCAATCATGTACTATACAATATAATATGTAAATGGCAACACTTCGGAAATTTGGAGGTTTATCACAATACTACCAACATTTATTCCAAAAAACAGCAAATCAGGTAAAAAATATTAAATTATCGCAAGAGTTGTTACATAAAATAAATAAAGGTATTATATATTAAAATCGAATCCCGTGTTGAGTTTCGACCAATTAATCGGATGTAAAGCGAGTATCGTATGACGGGGGCACTTATCTCACCTAATTACGACCACCGCGCCGAAATTCTGTTTATAACGAGTTGGGTGGTGTGATAGGTGCAATGATACCCAGCAGTAATGATCTTGACTTATTTTTATTACAGGATATCAAAAGAAATAATCTATGCCCCAATTGCATAAACATCTCATAAAGCTACGAGTAGTTAGTGATCATACAATAAAACGTCGAAACGTATGTATCTAAGTTTCCGAAATGACTAACACCTTTAGAGCTTACGTTTATTTGACTACTGAAACTGAAGGTAATTTATCAATAAGACGGTTAATCATATAATTTAAACCAATTGTCACTGCCGTAAGCCCCAGACTCGCACTCTAAACATTATCAAGCAAATGTTTATCGCTTTTAAAACGATCTGTTATTTTTTATAAACTAAATAAAACGGTGACATTTGTTTCTCAATACCTGACAAAATATCCACATTAAGACGTAAATATTAATTTAAACACCGCTAAGCTATCATTTATTATGCCAATTTGCTGCAACAGCAGGCGAGGAGATTTTAACAAAAAGAATCATAAATGTAAGTCACGATAACCAACAGTTAATGATTATTGTTATTGATCCAAGACTAAAATAACTATTTATTTTCCATGGGTGCTGATAGATTATTATAGATATTTTCTATTAGTACCCGTAGCCGTACTCACGTAGAAATAGTGTGCATTTTTAATCTATTTATATTACTTTTTTTGAAGGCTTGGTAGCTTAGTGGCTAAAGCACCCGTCATTTCAATTACATGGGTTCGAATCCTAAGCCAATAACCATGTTGTGCTTAGACAGTTTTTCTAACCTAATAACGTGCCTATTATTACTATAACTACGTGCTGACAAGAATATCTACAAATACAAATTATAATAAATTGGGTCAGTCTTGGCCGTCCATGCAAAGCTAGTTTCCGTAGAGGTAACAAATCTTCTCTGTTTTCGTTATTTGGCTACGGAATCATAAAAAATCATACAATCGTAGACACCCCATGTTTCATAGCCTAATCAATAGATATTGTTCTAAGCAATTAACAAAAAAAAATTTTTTGACACTACAAGCTTCATTTTTTCAGAATCTTTCACCTCATAGTTTAAAAACTTAGAGAGGGAGGAACCCTATTTTCACAACTTTGGAAGCTCTCTCCATCTATTAACTTAAAAGAAATCATAAAAAACAGTAATGTTTTTTTCCAAGATCTGATTAGTGTACATTTTAATGATTTTTTTCAACTCCTAGTTACATGTATTATTTCGCAATATAGACTACATGTTTCTGAAGAACTTCATTCACGTAGACCCACAAATTTCTGAGAAAAATATTGTAACATACACAGACAGACAGACAGATGGACGGGAGAATACATGACAACATGAACTAATAATAATGAACCCTAAAAAAGACTGAATTTTAACTTGAATTTGCATATATGGGTGTTATATATGGTAGTCCGGCTAATATAAAACGACTTGATGATCAAGGTAATAACAGCCGAAATATTACATGACAGACTGACGCCGTGTAAACGAAACCATATGAACGTCCAAAAGCTTTAACACGTTCTTCCATTACTTATGTCAGCCATGTTTGATGTCTAAAGAACGTTAATACTGAGTACAGGATATAATTTATTACAATCCGAAATAAGTTTTACGTACACAAAAGTTTTACCAGAAATAAAAACCCAATAGTTATCCTTACTAAATAATATTTATCAACATTTAATTATGAAAATAAGTTAATTCGTAGATACGAACCAATTTTCATATAATCCATTTATATGAAAATTGGTTTGCTCACTTTCGATAACCGGTTTTAAACCATGAGAAAATAGCCAAAGTCTCAACAGGCAATACAACCGTAGTATGTTATATCTACTATAATAGTAAGATACATGAATTTAATCAAACTGACACCGTAAGCATTTACGAGCCTGTATTCAATTTACTATCGCCCTTCTACTAATTTTATATCCCTGTGGTTCCGGATCAAAACAAGACAGTCAAGAAAGCTGATTATACGGTGCTCCCACGATCTCAAGCCCTGACGCGCTTGCAAAGTTCGAAACTTGGCGCATACGTGTCAAAAGATGTAATTATAAACAAATCCAATCAACGGCCCACAATACTGCGCCTGAGACGACGTTGATTGAGTGATAAATTTATTGAAGATAAATCACCATCGCGACATATCAGTAGCAAGCAAGCTCTTTTGTAAATTTTATGCGGCAATATCAAAGCATCCTTTTCGGACTGATGTATAAAACCACACAGGATAATGAAGCTTAATAAATTGGTAGGTGGCACTTAACAAAATAAATCAATAACACGGATGGAAACAAACTTACTACTAGACCAACATAATTACTGCAAGATTTCTATTATTTAGAATGAAAAACCAAGCATATGTGACCTACATATATAATATTATAATACAAATTCTACACATTCTTTAACATGGTCCTTCGAGCCAGAGGAATTGACATTTTATATTTGATGGCGCGACTGGTGTTATGGCTGTAACTAGTCTGGCCATAAATACTGTTACATAAAAACTTTTCTTTTTTTTTCAACTTTTTAATTATTTTGAATTTGGAATACGTATATTATTTTAAAAACTTCTTTCGATTTTGCGCTATTTCACATATTTTTTCGTGTTCATTATCAAATTAAAATATGGAATGGGGTGTTAAAGAAAATAGGATTGCAGTGATCGCCTTGCACAAAGTGGGTATGGAGCCATCCGTCATATTCCAGAAACTTCAAAAGCTTGGTATCAGCCGTATGTTCGTACATCGTACTATCAACAGATACAACAACACTTCGTCTGTCGAAGACCAGAAAAGATCGGGGCGGCCGCGTGCTGTTAGAACTACAAAAGCTGTTAATGCTGTTAAAGCCAGAATTCGTCAAAACCCCATTAGGAAGCAAAAAATCTTATCGCGAGAAATAAAGATTCCCGTTAGGACTCTGTCGTGTATCATAAAACAAGACCTTGATGCTCGGTGCTTATAGTCGATATACAGGACATGCTCTAAATCAATCTTTACAATTAAAGAGAGTGGATCGATCAAAACGCCTTCTGTCGCGATACGCAGGTTAAAGGCACAGAAATATCCTCTTTACCGATGAAAAAATTTTCACGATTGAAGAACACTACAGTAAGCACAATGATAAAGTGTACGTGTGTACAATTCTAAAGAAGCTGCTCAAGTGGTCGGAAAGATACAACGTGGTCATCATCCTGCGTCAGTGATGGTTTGGTGGGGCGTGTCTTATCAAGGAGTCACAAAACTACATTTTTGTGAAAAAGGAGTGAAAAACTTCAGCCAAAGTGTATCAAGATACAGTCTTGGATCATGTTGTGAAAACTCAGCAATACACTTTTTAAAAATATACCGTGGACTTTCCAGCAGGACTCCGCACCTAGTTACAAGGCACGAACTACCCAAGCCTGGCTTGAAACCAACGTTCCGGACTTTATAAGAGCTGAAGACTGGACCTCATCTTGCCCAGACCTCAACCCGTTAGACTTCAAATTATGGTCAGTTTTAGAGGACATGGCCTGCTCTAAACGACAGGGCGACATTGAGTCTCTTAAAAAATCTTTGGAGCAAGCAGTGGCGAAATTTTCCTTGGAAACAGTGCGTAAATCCATAGATTCGTGGCCAAACAAATTAAAGGCCTGTATAAAAGCCAAAGGTGGCCATTTCGAATAGAATATATTTTGTTGTTGTTTTTGCTGAGACTAATAAATATGTAGGTACAAATTTTAATACTGTTACATTACTTCATTTAAAAAAATGCATTTTTTTGTAACAGAACTTATGACTGGACTAGGTAGTAATTGCTGAGGGGCGCGAGACCGGCGCCTCAGGAAACAGAGGCTTGCCGGTCGGAGCTCCGCGACGTTGCCATGGTGGTTTGGGAAGACCGCCTCAGACACCCCAGCGCGGGCCTCGCCACCATAGAGGCGGTGAGGCCCGTCCTGCAGGACTGGACAAAACGAAGACACGGCACCCTGACGTTCCGGCTGACACAGGTCCTTTCGGGGCCCGGCTGCTTCGGAAGGTACCTGTGTCGCCTAGGCCGCGAGCCAACGTCAGGGTGCCATCATTGCGATACCGGCGACGAGGATACGGCGCTGCACACCCTCCAGGTATGTCCTGCCTGGACAGAGCAGCGCGAAGACCTCGTCACGATTACCGGATTGGACCTCTCGCTCTCGGCCGTGGTTCGCACCATGGTCGGGAGCCGTACCGGATGGGACGTCGTCTCCTCCTTCTGCGAGCGCGTTATGCTTGCGAAGGAGGAGGCGGAGCGAGAGCGTGACCGCACATCACTGCTCCGCTCCCGCCAAAGAAGGACGTGTCAGCGCCAGAGGGGCAGCCAGAACCTTCGGCCACCGTAAGCGGGCGGCGCGGGTGGGGCCTCTTGGGGTATAGAGGTTCTCATTCACTTGCACGAGCCGTCGAGATAGGGGCGTGTTCCGCGCGCGCTCACCTCTCCTCCTGTGGTGCGAGTTACAGACCGCCCCACGCCTAGAGAGATTGAAGATGGGGTAAAAGTAGTCCCCAGGCAGTGGAAGAGGCCTCGCGGGGCCCACGACTGCCAGGGTTGCGGAGAGGCTAGGTCATATACCCGTAGCCCTGGCATAAGGCGAAGGACGGAACACCCAGGGATTTTAGTGGGTATCCCTAACCGGGGAGTGGCAATAGCATGACACCAGTTCTGACTGGGCATGCCAGTTCCACCACCGAACTGGCGAATCCCTCACTAGATCGCGAATTATCCCCCCAAGGTTCTGCCCTTGTCGCGGCTTAGTCCTCAATCGGATTTCCCCTGGTAATAAAAAAAAAGGGTAGTAATTGCTACATCGACTTGTCTTAGTGGAAAAAAAATATTCTATGCTCGACAAGTGGTTTGTTTTTGTACTATCTTATACATTTATACAACGTATCAGTTACTTATATGTTTGTAACACCGCAATACATGGTCATCACCCCCGAGTAGTAATTATAAAAAGTAAAACTGTAATTACACCCGCTTTCTAACGAATTTAAACTAAAAAAATTCGTATGACGTTGCAACCTCTTTTCAGTTACAATGGTTATATTATACGAAACTAAAATGCAAAACAAAAATCCGATTAAAACTCTGTAATTATGCCATTTATTCACGGATTACTAAACTTTAAATTGAAATGCAATAATGTTCGGCACATTTAAGTCAAATCTATACCGATAAACGAAATTCAAATTTATGTTGTAATTCCAAAACAAATATAAGTGAAACTGCTTTTTATACGAATCATAAATTACCGTTGAATGGACTTAACGCGTTTAAATGAAAATTTTAGGGATTATACAGGATTTTACCTTTAATTTTCGTGTTATTTCGATATGTCACAGAGTTTAGAACATACCAATATACCTAAAGTTCAAGTACAGTACAAACACAGTGACGGCTATGGCTAGTAAATAATAATATATTCGAAATCATAGTTACACGATTCATATTATTTCGTTATTGGCGCCACTGTGCCGCCGTGTTTCAGGTCATATTTTTGATTAAGGACATAATCGTGACTCGATGAAATGTTGCACATTGACGCAGCGTATTTAATGATATCCGAACGTTGTCACAATTTTAAAACATGCTCAGAGCGGCCACTTAAAGCAATACTCGCGATATCTAGCCAATATCTGAAAGTAAATAGCAAATATGAGACGTCGCAACAACGTTAAAGTCGTTACGAAGAAAAATATACCTCTCAAGCTATTCAACACAGAGAATTCTGATATTATACGCGAGAGTGCAATAAATCCAACAAAATATACTCTTTGATAGCCGTTGACAATGAGACAGTGTACAAAAAACGTCATACAAGTTTTAATGTCACATATGAATATTCTTATGAATAAGGCGAGAGATGAATCTGTACACGACTATTGAAATACGACGTCTACGCCGAGCAGACATTTAACGTAAAGCGAAATGTATTATTGTAGGCGGTCTGATGGCGCCTAACCGACTTCTATAAGTATCACATAGTAACATTAGCAGTAAATATCATATATAATTTATTATTATTATTAATTCACTGTTTTAAATTTCAAAAACCTACTAGAGCTTTCCACGTGATTTTTGCTCGCGTTAAATTCTTATTTATATTCCGCTGAAAAAATGTTATTTTCCAAAGTAATAACTCAGACTAAAAAATGTGTGCTGGGCCACATTAGAAGTGATTCGATTCGTTTTTCCACTTATCCGTTGCCATTCGTTTTTCCACTTGTCCGTTGCGATTCGTTTTTCCACTCATCCGTTGCCATTCGTTTTTCAACTTGTCCGTTGCGATTCGTTTTTCCACTTGTCCGTTGAAGTTTCACTTCTAATATGTGTCCCAGCATACATTTCGATTTTTCGCAGGTTTACTGCAAATTATAATTTGGTTAGGTTAGGTACATTTTAGTGGATGCATTTTTTATTTAAACATATTTTATTTTATCAAACAAAAAACTGTATTCGATCCGGAACTAAAAAAACATCAATAGTCTACTCTAAAATTATTTATTAATATTTTTTTACACAGACCACAAATAGAGGCAGTGATGCCCAGCCACGTGGAGTGCAGAGGTATAGTTCGATGCAAACTGAAGTTTGCCTCCATTAATAGCGGCTCGGAACATCGCACTTTCCGATGCGCAGAATGCGATTTTAGGTATTAGAGGGACGAGGTTGTCGGAGGACGAGGTATATCCTCGCTCGCTCGGCTGGGCGTAACTATGTTCTAAATCTCAGCCTTTCCAACACATTCAAAGCGCAGGGTCGTCAGGGAGGAGGGGGTTTTTAGTGGGTATTGGGGTTGCTCGCCCGTGCAGCAACGCTCGGAGTCTTCCACACTATTCTGTGACGTCGATCGCGGACGGAGCGCTGCCAAGAGCATACTATTGCTGCAGTGTTATCGCCCCCGACCGACGCGTGTCGTTCCCCTAGCAACGACCCAGTTTGTGCGTAAATCGGTTAAGCATTTTCCCTCGACCCAAAACAAAAAAAAAAAAAAAAAAAATCCTGGCTCGCTCTCTCGCTCGCTTTCTCGTTTACGGGACTTCCTCGGCGCTCGGCTCACGAGGGCTGCCAATTTAGAGCTTTCGGAGCTAGATATAGCGCTTATTAGGGCAACCCAGCTCCCAATTTTATTAAACAACTTCGAGCGCAAAATCTTGCGCTTTTTAAAATATGCAAATATCTAATTAATTTTATAATAAATATATATGAATATCTATACTAATATTATAAAGAGGAAAGATTAGATTGTTTGTTTGCATTGAAGAGGCTCCGAAACTACTGAACCGATTTGAAAAATTCTTTCACTGTTGGCAAGCTTTTTTTTTTTTTGTTTTGAGGCGAGGGAAAATGCTTAACCGATTTACGCACAAACTGGGTCGTTGCTAGGGGAACGACACGCGTCGGTCGGGGGCGATAACACTGCAGCAATAGTATGCTAACACACTATCCCCGGGTGACATAGGCTATATTATATTTAGAAAAAATTAGGGATCCTTACTAAAACTCCAATAATATAACCCAAGGTGCAAAAAATATACCTAAAATCGCGTGCGCTACGAAAACTATTGATGATAGAATAAAATAATGTACTACGACTTTGCGGAACACATCATTATTTACAAAAAATCTCTGGACAGTATATGTCTAACTATTATAATTATACCACAATAAATGTTTTTATTTTAAAAAATTAATTAAAATGCCGCCGCTAGAAAAGGCTCTTTATTTGTATCTTGGTATTCATCCTTATCAAAATAAATTACTTCATATTCAAGACTGCTTCATTACCTTTATAAAACTTTTTCAATTACTCAATTTGGACATTCCATTCAAAAGATATCATGAGTTTAAAAATGTAAGTATTAGAACACGCGGCCGTGACGCTTTTTCGTGACAGAAAAATCCTAAGACCCCGTCTATATAGAAGTTTCACTTCAAAAGAATGGAAAACCATTTATTCGGTTAAAAAACACATAACGAGACCATATTGAAAGCATAATTATAAAAATGTGTATTACATTAAATAAGTTTATAACAAAACAATGTCATATACATACAAGTATATTATCAAAGTACATATTTTCATTCATTTTTATATTTTACTTATTTATTTGTATATGTCTACGTCGTTTGTGCATATTTGTACACTAAATTGAAATATGTGTCTACTTATATAATAGATACTAATAAAAAGACACATTTCTACGCAATCACTATCACATAGCTGTATTAGTATAAGTCAGAAATTTTGTAAAAATACTTTTTTCTA
Organism: Dendrolimus kikuchii; assembly: GCA_019925095.2. NCBI lineage: Eukaryota > Metazoa > Arthropoda > Insecta > Lepidoptera > Lasiocampidae > Dendrolimus > Dendrolimus kikuchii. Next base: position 15,054,106 of record CM034388.1, on the reverse strand, counting down.
TTAAATGTAATCATGGAATGCACTGTAGAAAATTAAATAGCACAATTTCACACTGGATATTTCTCAGTTGATGCTAGCCCGCGGCGAGAGTAGTACTAAACAGTTTGACTAATTAGACGCACTAGGCAACAAAGGGCCGTCGTCGTACGCCCATAAACGTCGCATTGTTATAATTTATAAATTTAAGCTCTAAAGTCTCAGTGATAGTGACGAGGAAAACTGTTTATGTGCGTTTGTATATGAGTCCAGTAAGACGTGCGATGTCGACTTGAGATAGGCCGCCCACGCGCGCTGCGCAGGCGCCGCACCGCGAAATTCGTGAGAAGAAATGCCGGCGCCGGCGGTGTTCATATTGAATCCCAAAGCGAAATTCAAGACTTTAACATAATCGTACCTGCCCGCTCTAGATCTGTATGAAATAATGTTCATGGCTTATAATTTAAAATCTTGTTCAGATCTACCAAGACAAAAATGACAGTGACTATTATTTTAAGTTTTTCTTATAGACTACCTATGGCAAATAGTTAATCGTCGGTATTGTATATCTGCAACACTAAGGAATAATAAGACCTTGCTTCATCAAGATCTTTAATTACGGTGTCAGAATATTATCTTGAATTAATTTTTGCATAAAATAAGAATATATAATATAAATTATCAACAAATTAGTTATGCACCTGTTTAATTTTGTTTTAAAACAAAGTAGTCATATCCAACAGTCAAATAAAAAATATTTTATAATACATATTATTGTAGTGTACTATCGACGACTATCATACACTGAGATCGACCTTACGTTCTTGGAAATTCAGGATAGCTTATTACAATGTCATAGCGCCCGCCCAGTGGCTGTAATATTCCAGTTCCACTTTATTATATCATTTTTTATGTGATGTGGCTAACCTGTTCACGTGAAATAAAAATAAAAAATATATTTAAGTATTAAAATTATATGAAAAAGAAACCAGAGAAAACACCACAGCTTCTACAACTTTAATCTATATCCACAATTATTAATGGTGAAAATGATGTACATTGTTTAGTTGTTCATTCTATGGTGTATTATAATAATATACTAATTAATTGTAATATTTCAACTTGAAACCGCAAAATAATCTTTCCTTTTCCACTGCTTTAAGAATTAGGAATAGTTAATAACACCTGGTTATGCAATGTGAATATTTGTATACTTTCGTGAAACAGAATGATTATAATATGATAATTTGTATACCGGAAAACACAATACTTTTGGCGGAGTATTTGCAATACTCAAGATGCGATAACCCACAAATCCTCGCGAAAGAGAATCGTTTCATACCTAGAATGATGCGTGAGGCTATTGAAATCAAAAAACACCCAAATTTAAATAGACAAGATGGTTGGCAAGTACCACCTGTTTGGGATCCGATCATCTAAACTATTAAGACCCAAACCCAGCAAAAACCCAGCCAGACCTCAAGACACTGTGAGCTCTATCTGCGTGCAACGGAACACAAACCAACTTAACTGATAATTTCTTTTATTTTTCCTTCCACTCATTTTAATATTATATAAAATTATTAGAACTAGGCATGTTTGCTAAACAGTTTCTTGCGCCGCTTCTTCTCTTCAAGCCATAACATGTTGCGAAGCGGTAGTAAATTAGATTAGCCTCCCATAGAGTAAATAATAACCACTAACAAAATTAAAACTAAATAATTAAAATTAACAAGTTGGCGGTAGACTAAATAAAACTTTAATAATACTCGTTGACATTTAACATCTTTGTCTTCCGTGATCACGGCCATTGAAAAGTGGCCGAAACATCGGAAAAACAAAAATCAAATAAAATACCGCGCTTAAACCCGTTAAAACGTAGTTTTATTATATAAATAGCATAAATTCGATTTTTTTATAAAATTCTTAACTTGAGAAATATTTATCTCAGTACGTTTGAAGTCCGGTCAAAAAAATGGCCAATTAAGTGTATCTTTTTTTGTATTATTATAGAATCTCAGACTCTTGCGCGGTTTTAAAATACACTTCTAAACTACGCCTATTTCTATTTTTATTTGAGTTAAAAATTCATGTCTGATTAGCTCGAAATAATTTTTTTCACTTTCAAGTATAATTTTTGTAACTTGCTTGATATTAGGGTGTTGATTATTTAACATGTAAAAGTACAATTCATAAGAACTTAGTTACAAAAAAATCTCTTAAATAAACATACGAAAAAGTGAAATTAAAAAAATGTAAAACCGAAATTTCTCAAAATCAACAAAAAATTAATCATTCTTACTGAGAGTTATTCTGGTAGCCCTTTATGTAAACTAACTAAATTTTTCTTTTGAACGTCACTGTTCTGGCCACCCTGTATTGTTTTTAGACGAACAATAAAATCGTACTTAACATTTTGTTTAGTTAAAAGTTCTAAATGAAATACAATAGTTGTCCTCAATTCTTACTTAATGGCAGTTTACAAGCGTGTTTTATGAAAAGAATAATTTATAAAAATATAAATGATTAAAAAAATACCCTTGAACTTTGGCGCTGAACCTGCGATGTGTTCTCATTACTAATACTGTTTTTGGTAAAGCAGTCATCCCGAGTCATGTTTAAATATTAACAACACTAAATACACTATACGAAGAATTCGCAATCAGTGACCAAATCACGAATTATAAAAAGTACTGTACCACAAAAGCTGAAATTTCTTACTCAGATAAATGAAATATACAAATTTTAAATGTGTTTTTTGGGCGTTAAAGCTGAATTACACAGTTCAATCAAACTGAATCAATTTTAATAGGAAACTATGAAATTTTATGATTCAATTTTAGGTTTAGATTTTGAATGCTTCATTCAAATAGAAAGACAGAAATGAACCGTGTAATTTCAGCATAAATTTAATAAATAAATTTGTTAAACGTATTTAAATGTTTACAGGGCCCTCTACATAATAGTGTTCTTTATGTGCTTTTTATTCTATAACAAAAATCAGCTTCCATATATGGTGCGTCCGCAAACCTCGAAAAGTAGTCGTGGATTGACTTCGCCAATAAATGATTAATACATAATATAGTAATCCATAGAGAAGTGTGGCTAGGTTTTAGCTAGTATATCATAAACAGTTATTTTAGTTCATCCTTAACAATTTATAAAAGGTTAAACAGGCTCAACTACTATGGAATAAAATCAACACTGCTAGTTGCTGTAGCTGTCATGTCGTCGGCACTGCAGCTGAGAGGCGTGGCAACCACACCTCTCTATTACTGCACAGGCCTTCGCTGAATATGTCTGCCCATAAAGACTCTAGTCTAGGCACTTCATTAAAATTGTTTCCCAGGCCATAGCAAACTTTTAATTTACATCATATTCCGTAGCTATTTTGGCAATAACGTAACCTTTATGAAATTTCTGTCCATCCGTTCGTCTTCTTTCTATGTTACAGTCCCACTTCTCAGAAACCACTGGGTGTATATGGATGCAATTTAGTAGGAATATGTAATCTATATTACACTATGCAACGCTCTATTGAAGTCTATTGAATATAATATAAAAAATAAAGACTAGAGGTGTCTGTCATTCATGTTACATAAATGTTTTTGAAGTAAAACTTCTTTAGAATCGTCGTGATTTGAAACTCGATGAAAATAAAGCGACACTTAAAAGAGATATTTAATAATTTAAACACTATGCTCATAAAGATAGAGTTAGAAATATTTTGAAGTTTTGAAATTCATAAATCAAATTGAACCCAGAGCATTTGTTTCCTATTTTAGTTATCATAAGCCTCTCGTTTCATTTGTTCAAAATGAAAACATGGAATCTAAAGCATATGTGTTATAATATATCTTAAATATGTAATAATATTAAACGTAATATTTTTCATTAAAATATAAATTAATTGTTAAGCTTGGTAAAAATATTATAAAAATAATAAACTTTATAATTATCCTAATACTCCTGAGAGTATCTCATTCTCTCGTAGTCTACTTTTCCGAAGTTTCACTTCTGCCGTGTGTGAATTGCACATACGCAATTTTTTTTTTCAATTTACATACGTATCTACAAGTCCCAATACAGTTGTCGGTGGTATTGCTGATCACATTTACAAAATTCATAGCGATGATTTTGGTATACACCTACCTAAAAATATTCACCTAACGTAATTTCTTAACCTTGAATTACAATATTTTATGAAACAACTTTTAAAATAATATACCATGTATTGAATATTATTAAATGTTTCTAATTTACTAATCTATACCAATGTACATACATATAAATGTAAAAGTAACTGTTTGGACATTTGTTTGTTCCTTATTCACAGTATTAGGAATGAACCGATTATCAGAAAATATCTGTACTTAATAACGGGGATAAACATCGTATACTTTTTTTCATCTTAAAAATGTTCCGGTATGACGGAGGAAACCGCTTCAAAAACTAGTAAAAATAAACTTATAAACATTTATACGACTCGTTCAAAAATAATTAATATATACTATATCCTAAATAGAACATCTTTATAGTGAAAACAGTATTCACGACGAACATAATTTCTTTAATACAAGCGATATTTCATTAGCTTTATTTAAATTATTAAGCAATAAAAAGTCACTCGCTACATAACTAATGCTGGTATCTATGATTTATGAGTTTAAGTTCATTTCAAAACACACTAAATATGCACGTTTATATGGAGTAATAAAATGAGAAAGCATCAAATAATAAATTAACACGGCTATTATATATTCGTCAATTAATTAATAATGTGACAACGGTGTTCAATCAACAAGGCAATTATATATATTTTTTTTATTTCTGAAGCACTGCAGACAATCTGACGGCCCATCTGTGAAGGAAAGTGGTTACCGTCGCCTATGGACATTAGCAATACTAGAGGTGCTGCCAATGTGCTGCTGGCCTTGAAGGAGAAACTGGAACCTGGCCACTGATGCTGGAACACAACTCAAAGTTGTTATGGCAGCGTACTCTAGACCAGGGGTGTTAGCCATCCAGACGGGCAAATGCCCTACCACCCGGCATTAAAAATTAACCGACAAACTTCTAATTATAAGTACGTATACAACGTTATATAAACTGTGAAACCAGTAATGTATATGTTCATTTAATAAAATACATATGAATTATAAATTATAAGCACAATAGAATATTGAAAAGATGATAGGATACGTTTAATGATACTCAACCTTGTTTAGATCGTAAACTTAGATTAACACGTTACATCCGCATCAAATATATACTGGACTTAGGTCAATAATACAAGGATTCCATAGGAATGATATCATGAGCAAAAATACACTCAAGCAGTGCTGTAATAGGCACTAAGCAATGATAAGTATCTCATAATTGGATTTTTCGGGAATATGCCGAAATAACAGTAATAAAATATCATATATAATCCAATGCTTGTATTAGACGTCCTCAGTTTTAACAGAACGACGATATATCCGCCGCGGTTAGTAAAATCGAATTGATAAGTTTCACACATCAGTTATCTCGATATGCAGCTTTCATCATGATAGTTTCCTTTACGCATTACATGTGTATTAGAACGCAAAAAATGCTTTAGTGTAGAATGATTTCTGGCAAGGTTATGAACCGAGACTGAGGTTTTAAAGCACGAGTGCTTTAGCTATTTGTTTTTTGACAACTCTACGGACTCGTGTTACGTACCCTTTTTTACAACTTAATTTCTATGAAAGTTTTTAGAGTTCATACACGCTTATTGTTTATTTTTGTTACTGTGTGTCACATTAATTTAGTAATTTTTATGTTGTGGTATACCTTAAGAATAACTTATTATTATTAATTTATTATAATTTTAATACTAAACTTATACTAATGTAGAGTGTATCTGTTACATGCTGGTGTTGTGAGGAAGTGCATGTGCAGTGTGTGCCTCATGTCTATACCCATATATATTATCTTAACTAGTGCCATGTGTGCTTTAGCTATTAACCTACCACGACATTAACAATCCAAAAAGTTGTGGTACCTTAATGTCTAATGAACTCGCATCTCATTCCAATAATGTGGGTTCCAATCCTGATTGGTGAATACTAATTAAGCAGTTTTTTGACCTAATTAATATGTAAATTGCTATTACCACATAGTAACAATGAAGATAGACATTTTCAGAAAACTTGCACGTCAAGATCACCTATGATATCCGCCAGTCCGCCTTATATAAGCCTGGAGTCTACCTAGTGTGACGTTTAGTGGATAATATTACGGTATGATATAACCAATTATCTGAAATCACTATCATTCTTAAGTGTTGTGACATAGTTCTAATAATACAACTGCAAATGATAGGCTAATGATGACCTTCGTAACCTATGGCCAGTTCCTGTATCTCACTAAACATTAATTTGCCTATCGGTTAAAGTTTGGCATAAGCTCCATACATGTTATGTCAAACTACTGACGGTAAGACAAGTGAATTAATAGTAAAATATCCGAGGTCTGAGCATTATTTCGCTTAGCTCACAAGAATACAGATTTTAAATTCGATAACTAGTCATATGCGGAAACAAAACTTTTGGTACTTATTTAATACGATCTGTGTTTCACTGAGTTCAGCTACACAATATGTTTCCCATAACATAAAGGTAGTTTTCTTAAATCGAGAATGTAAATATAGTGTACAATGTGTATATTCAACTGTTGATTAAAAAACAAAACCAAAATATATTAACTTTTGTTCATAGAATAGATCTATATTGCAGTTTACGTAAAATGAGTCTTACTAAAAATTACTTAAGTTTTATTGCATTATGAATCAGCAGTGAGAAAGAAATTGATCATCTGAAGAAATTAAAAATCATCTATTACTCTGTCTCTACAAGTTCTTTTTCCTTATTATAAAGTTCATTATCTTCAATTGTAGATAGAGCCGAAAAACAAATATCTTAATAGTGACTCACAGATGCAATAAAGCACGCAACTTTCCTCATGACTACCTAAGGCTATATCGCACCAGTCTGTTAATGTTATTCTTACAGTGAAACCGTTAGACGCCCATATAAGTTTACATCTAAAATAAAATATCCACACTGCCTTAAAATCGTTTAAATTAAAACTTTAATAAACGCGTCGGAATGCAATAAAATAATCACCGATACGTTGGCACTTAATCACCTTTTGATATCTTATTTAAAGAGAGCTAATGAGAGGCGTAGATCACATTCGGTAATGATGACATGTGTAGATTTATCAAACACTTTCGGTCCACAACTTATGCGTTGTGATTAAGCCATGCATGTTGACATAATGGCCGGCCAAATAGAGTCAAACACAACTATTTTTTATTAAACGATCATTTATGCTTTCTCGATGGTTGATATATTGTTTTATGTGTGAACTTCCAACAAGCCCGAAAGTTTAAAGCTTGCTCAAATGTTGATCATTTGAATTAATATTTATATTTGCACGTTACAAATAAAGTGAACGCCGACAACAGCCATGAAAACCGGCGTACACTCATGAATAGTCATGAAAAAACCGTTGGCATAATTAATACTGTGTTATTCATGTCGTAGTGGCGAGTGATGATGAAACGCAAAGAAAGCTGCGAACTGCACTGACGATATCAAAATATGGATTCGGACTAAAATGGAACCAAACCTTTGAAGAATTTTATGAACGAAAAATTTTAGAAAAGTATCTTTGAAAATATATAACAACACAGATATTTAACCATGGGGATGTGTTATATGTTCGAAGAAACTTAACAAGGTACTTAATACAAAAGTAGTGAAATATTGTATGACGTGAAACTCAATGAAATTACACACTAAAACGATGATGTCGCATCCGCTAAGTAATATCACGCAAAACAGACCACCGCACATTGTATGTTAAATGGTAGGCCATTTAAGAGAACGACGCTTAATAAACACATTACAGTGCGATATGAGACGCGAGCGAAAAGACGACGTGATTAAACGACAAAAACGTGGGAACGGACTGAGATACAGGACCCATGAAAGGAGATTGTTGTTACCTTTGGTACATATAAACAAATTTTACATTTAAAATATTATTTTAATATATTTGTAAACGTTATTTAAGTTAATTTCCAAATGTTATTTAATTTCATAAAACTTTTTATAACATTAAACGATTGCAACCAGCAACGCAATACAATAATAAAAACTATAGATCCAGCTGCCATAAAAAAGGTCGTAATGCTGGTATAAAATGTCTAATAGTATAAAGAAAGTACACTTAAGCTGGATGCACATTGATCGCAGCTACAGCACAATGGATATTGTCGTCTATGAAAATATCAATAATAGTATTCAACTTAGTTTAGTGCGCTATTAATGTGCGCAGCGCTTGCAGACAAATTCAATTGACAGGAGCCTCCGCCGAAGCCCCAGGGTGTCCCGCATTTACATCCTCCCGCCTATCTATTTACGCTGGTATTGGATATAAAATTGACCGACGAGATTGCATAGGGTCTCACAAAGGGTGCGGTCGAAGTTTATGATCCGATTTTATTGTTGTCATCGACACTGAACTGTCGACTTGATTCAAGCAACAAGACATTCTTTAAACGTTCTGAAAAATTCTTCATGATAACGAGGTAATAACGACGCATTAGATCGTGCCGCTACTGATATTGCAACATCGAAGACATTGTTGTTAATGCGTGCTTACAAGACGAATATCGTAGAACAGATCGCGCCATACAAAATGGCATTATACCGTTGCACATGACTATTGTCACATAGCTTAGCTTTAAACCCGATCGTCTGTATACGTTTACGAGATGCGTCCTAGTGGTGTTATCACAAAATATGATAGATCGTCGTCTGCACGACGACGCTCTCCCACGCGGTGCGCAACCGTGATTAATTATAATTCGAATTTTATTCAAAGTGAACAGCGGACAACGTACGATACTAATCAATAAACGGTTCCATACCGACGACGCGCGACTATAGACATGATACCACAATTTACTGTTGCCGATAGCACGTATGAAGATGTCAAGTTCCAATCGTATAACACCAAGCGGAGGAACAATGGTAATAAAGTTATTAAATTACAGTTAATTTTAAAAAATCTCGCAACTAAAATCATATAAAAAGTATGTTTATTACTATGATTTTATTAAAGTTTATCTATGCTCTGAAAATTATGCAGCAAACAAGCAGCTTATCACAATCTATTTATTGATAAGAATAGGGATAAGATCGCTTTCTTAAATGTTATCCTAATTAAATAAATTTATTTGAACAAGGCCAAAATCAATAATGTGGAACGATCCTTCCAATACTTTAGTAGAGATGAGAAACATAATAATACTCAGCATTCTAAATTGCGCAATCGCCTTATTATTCAATAAACACATTTGTATACACAGAAATTCCTATGAACCATGTGTTTTGATCATTAGCTTTATACATTAGACTCCCTCGAGTATCGGCTCACACTGTGTGAGAAATAGACAGCCATTTGACAATATCGTCGCTAGGAATATATTCCACGGTACAACACTATACAGCCAAGAATCCTAGTGGTTACATTATACAGGACTTCATTATTTTGTAGCAGGAAAATTCTATATATAACCTTACTAACACATTGAAAGCATGATATTTCTTGAAAACTAAAATTGCTGGTACATTGAAATTAGCGTCTGGCAATTAATGAGATTTATTACAAATTGTTGTAACTGTAAGTAACATAAGATACATCAGCAAGCTACTAAGAATATTTTATATCAAGTACACGCATTATGAAAGCTGTCAGTTTAACACTAATAACATCCTTATAATAGAATAAATCATAATGCCGGTCTCATAAGCGCCACAAAGATACAAGCGACACGCATCCTCGTCCCAGGATAATAAATAACATCCAGTTCTTGCTTTCAAAGTGAGGCCGGGGAGCAATAAGTCGCACACGGGTCAGAGGTGAAGTGAATAAAAAACGGCCGACAATTAAATAGCGTTCTTGAAGGTTAATGAGCACAATAAATATGTTGTCGGCACCGCAGCTGCGGACAAACAAATGCATAGTGCCGTCACGCGTGAGGAGGGTAAACTCGTACCAAGTCGCGCTTCAATAGTAGGTCTGACAGGCAAGTTCATTGTCAAGACACCACACCACGATCTATTACAAACGTGACACGCTCACCATAGAAATGTATCAAGGTTAAACAAATATTGAGACTCGTCTTAAAAAATCTGAACACCTCGTAAACATAAACGTCTTTAATCGTGTTAACATTTATTGAAATAAACAATCATGCGCATTCAAGTTAACACAAAATAATAATTTAATGGAATTCGTTAAGCCAGTTATTTATTATAGGTTTTGACGGGCTTAAAAATAACCCAATTTTTTATTGCTCATAGACGTGTTTATGAAAACAAACTTATAGGAATAGGTCACGGCACATTAGGTGAGGAAAATGAAATCTTTATTATTATAATCTGTTTATTTATGAACTAAATACTATTATGAGGTTATTATTCAGAATTAGCGTTCAAGTTTTTGTCAATTAACTCAATAAATATTATGGTTTGACATTTACATTCAAAACTTGTGCTCGTGTGCGAAAAATTGCTTTAGATTTTAGAAAGGAACGTATGCTGTGTGAATTAGAGTATGCGTGTTTAATTGGGTAGTGCTATAAACGCAGCTGCAGAAGTCATTGAGTAAAACTCCCCCGTAAGGGGTTGCAGATTGCGTTTTAGTTTTCTCAAAACTGCCCGAGACGGAATCATACCTGCATTTGATTTATAGCGAGAAGGGGACAATACAGTTAGGAGTGTGAACTTGTTCGTCGATTTTATTCGTCCGGGGGCAAACAAAACCTGCTAAGAAGACCTACATATTGAAACAGTAAGCTTGTATTTTTAAATAGCAGGCTAAAAGCGCATGTTTCAATTTACACTCGCGAACGCACTATCTCTGCGGGTAGCATCAATTGCTGGCGCCTCGTATAATGCAAAGAACCTTCGTGACCACCAACTATTATCGGTGGCGGCATTTATGGATTTTATTTCTTCTAGTTGTCTTCATAAGGTACGTGACTTTTCTGTTTAATCGGAACTGTCTAAAGCTCAATAAGGACGTTGAATTAAATTATCGATTCATTTTAATGGTCAATCTCTAATGAGTAATCGATTCTGGAATTAATGGAAATTATATACAATTTTATCAGCATTACGCTTTATGGACAAGAATCTTTTAATATAAAGACAATATCAAATAATAATACACCAACTAAGTGAATACATACATACATAACTTCACGCCAGTTCCCTTGCGCGGTAGGCACGAACAACAGAGGGCCATTAAGGCCCATTCTTACACACCTCACTTGCTTCTTTGACATTCATAACTCTTGTCATGCACACTCGTCTGTTCTTATGGCTCCTGACATCCTAAGTGAATACACTACAGCTATTTCTTAACTTTTGTAATATAAAAACGTGACTTGTTCCCAATGAACAAATTCAAAATCGAACGTTCTTTTAGATTTCAAGGCATACCAAGCTGCGAACGAAAATTAGTCAATAGATAAACCTGTTTTAAATAATAACACGGAAGTCTACACCGATAATTTAATTAGCATGTACATGCACCGCAGCGGACGTCTTTATGTACACGAAAAAATGCATTACCACCATCATCATTACATCTCTGTTGTGTTTCACAAAGTTTAGCTAAACACGTCGTGTGAATTAGGCTCTGCTTAGCATCGCACAAACTTAATACAGGTGTGAACAACTCGTATCGCTTTCTCTGTAGAGAACATTATTGCTTAATTGAGCAGCGAAATATATTTGCTGAAGGCACAAAATCAACAGGGACACATTAACACCACGCGGAGGCTAAAATACCGTGGGTGTTCTTAACCAGTCACATTATGTACACAGTAACCACAGCAAGCAAATTTGGTAACAATAGTGAATGAAACCGCCTAGGGAGTATGCGCCGCCAAAATGCTAATACGACATCACAATAATCAAACGTACTCTAGCAAATAGGGACCTCCAAAGGCGACAGTCGAATCTCATCGTGAACATTGGTGCACATTTTAGTATACATTGTATTAAACGATATCATTCCAAAGTAACACAAGATTATAAAGCGGAGAGAAAGGACCAACAAGCCTACAAAAAAAGTAGTCTAACTTACTACTTCCCAAAACATTTGTACACCTGTGTCACCCGAGTAACGGTTTTGTGGAGTCCTCTTTTTATTTTAACGCTTTTTATTAGGGGCTAATAACAATTACTATCGATGGGACTGTTGAGGTAATATTTTAGCCATTAGAGGAATATAAAATACTTCATATTTACCGACATTTAATGAAGCAGTTTTTAGATTTTAAAAAGAAATAAAGAGTTATAAAAATATCTAGTACCTAACTTCGTTGGTTCGAAGACCCAGAGTAGGTTTTGGCCTCCGACACGAGAGCGCGCTTTATAAAAATATCAGTTGATCTAATTCGTTGCGCGTTGGTAACATGAGACTACAAAGCCAGAAGCGACAGTAGGGCTCCAAGTGAAAAAATAACCCGAAATCGAGTTGCACTTAAGAATACCATAAACAGGCCGGTGCTAGCCGAAACGCCGCCCTCTGTTCTAGAGACGAAAGCAAACAATACGAAGATAGTGGACAAACAAATGTAAATGACCGAAATGTGAACGTCATGTTTGGCATTCCCATAAAGCAAGGTTAACACGTCATTAGAGGTAATGATGGCGTGATTACGAAGTGGAAGCGGGGTGAACGATGGTCAGGTGATTGCCTGCTTACTGTGTGGTCTTGAGCGCCTGCGCCTGCGCAGCGCCTTTACAAACAAACGCGGGCTGGACTCACCAATTAGTACCACGTGGCACCAACTACTTTGCTAGATATCCACACGTTGCATTACTTTATGGCACGCATTAGTCTATTTAACAGTGTTACTAGGATATAAACATATATTATGACACCTTATCACATTCTACTATTGAAATACAACTGATGAATAGGATGCAGATGATAGTATATAGAGAACCCGATTGTTATGTGAATTGTCACATTGAAATGTTTTCCGTTTTAAATATAAAAAATATTTTAGTAATTTTTAGAGTTCCATAAGATGGTTCATGTCCATCCATCAGTCCGTCTCTATATCTTTTACGTGTCACAGCTACTGTTCTGTTCATGGACAAAATTTGACAGAGAAGCATATAACTATATAATAGGTTGGAGAAAAAGTCTTTTCGCGTATAGTATGTATGAACTTGTAATAAGATTTCTTTGGCTATACCATTTGTATCTGGCTGGTTTTGGTATCATTAAAAAAATTTAATTTTAAAGAAGACAATTCCAAATTCAAATTAGGAAAATGTGTGATTTTCATTTGTTTTTCTTATCGTTAAAATGAGTGAAGCTAATGAAGAAATTCGATACATTTTAAAATTTTACTACAAAAAAGGTAAAAATGAAACACATGCCGCGAAAAAATTTGTGATTTTTATGGACCTAATGCAGTATCTGTGAGAGTAGCGCAAATTTGGTTTAAGCGTTTTCAAAGATGCACGTCGCTCTGGTCGCCCTGTTACGGACAAAATTGATGCCATTTTTGAAAAAGTGGAGCAAGATCGGCATATTATTAGTAATTACGATGTAGCTGGAGAACTAGGAATTGACCACAAAACGGTTTTGGCGCATTTGAAAAAAGCTGGGTACACAAAAAAGCTCGCTATTCGGGTGCCTCATGAGCTCACTGAAAGAAACCTAATAAACCGTGTACTCATTTGTGATTCTTTATTACGACGTAATGAAACCAAACCATTTTTGAACAAGCTGATAACTGGTGATGAAACGTGGATCACGTACGACAGGAACGTGCGAAAAAGATCGTGGTCAAAGGCCGGTCGGGCCTTTGACCACGATCACCACCACCACGCTTCACAGACTGTGGGGAAACCCATTTTTTTTTTTTTAGCCAGGGTAAATCCGCTTGAGGACCATAAGCCGCTACAAGGGCAGAACCTTGGGGGGATAATTCGCGACCCGTGTGTAGGATTCGTCAGATCAAGGGTGGCACCAGCATGCCCAGTCAGAACTGGTGCCATGCTGTTGCCATCCCCGGTTAGGGATACCCACTAAAACCCCTGGGTGTTCCGTCCTTCGCCTTATGCCAGGGCTACGGGTATATCACCTAGCCTCTCCGCAGTCCTGGCAGGCGTGGGGCGGTCTGTAACGCGCCCCACGAGAGGAGATGAGTGCGCGCGGAACACTCGCGCTCTCATCTCGACGGCATGTGCGGGTGAGTGAGAACCCCTATACCCCAAGGGGCCCCACCCGCGCCGCCCGCTTACGGTGGCCGAAGGTCGAAATCCGCCCTCCGGCGTCGGCGCGTCCTCCTTTGGTGGGAACGGAGCAAGGACGTCCGCTCACGCTCCCGCTCCGCCTCCTCCTTCGCAAGCATAACGCGCTCGCAAAAGGAGGAGACGGCGTCCCATCCGGTTGGGCTCCCAACCATGGTGCGTACCACGACCAGGAGCGAGAGGTCAAATCCGGTGAGGGCGACGAGGTCTGGGCGCTGCTCTATCCAGGCTGGACAATCCTGGAGTGTGTGCAGCGCCGTATCTTCGTCGCCGATGTCGCAATGATGTCACCCTGACGTCGGCTCCCGGCCTATGCGACACAGGTACCTCCCGAAGCAGCCATGCCCCGACCTGTGTCAGACGAAACGTCAGGGTGCCGTGTCTACATGTTGTCCAGTCTTGCAGGACGGGCCTCACCGCTTCAATGGTGGCAAGGCCCGCGCTGGGGTGTCTAAGGCGTTCTTCCCAGACCACCATGGCAACATCGCGGAGCTCCGACCAGCAGGCCTCAGTCTCCTGAGGCGCCGGTCTCGTGCCCCTCGTCAGGGCCTCCTTGCGCCACTGATAAAGCGACGCGAGGACCCTGGCTTCGAGGTCCCATGGTGGGGATCCGGCGAGTAGCGAGGCCACTGTGGGGAAACCCGGGTTAACTCGCAACAAGGTGATGCTGTGTGTATGGTGGGATTAGAAGGGCGTTATTCATTATGAGCTGTTACCGCCAGGCAGGACCATCGATTCTGAACTGTACTGCGAACAACTGATGAGATTAAAGCAAAAAGTTGAGAGAAAGCGGCCGGGATTAATCAAGAAAAGGGGTGTGGCTTTTCACCATGATAACGCTAGACCTCGCACATCTTTAGCCACTTAGCAAAAATTACGAGAGTTTGCCTGGGAGGTGTTAATGCATCCGCCATATAGTCCTGACCTTGCACCTTCAGATTTTCACCTGTTTCGGTCTCTGCAGAATTCCTTAGGCAGTCTCAGGTTAAGATCACGAGAGGACTTCCAAAACTACTTGTCGCAGTTTTTTGATCAGAAGCCCCAAAAATTATATACCAATGGGATCACGTCCCTACCTACAAGATGGCAAAAAGTTATCTAACAAAATGGCACCTACATACTTTAGTAAAATGTAAATAAACTTTATAAAAAAATCTTTTGAATTTTTATATAAAATGCGAAGGAACTTTTTCCCCAACCTAATATATGCTCCAGACCATATAAAAACTAAAAATTAGATGTGGACTATACACATTAATGAAGGATAACAAATATCGGTGTAAGTTTGCATTATTAGAATGCCGCAGCTATTTTGGTAAAAACGGACTCCTATAAAATCATTATAGTCCGTCCATATATCTTTGTGTATAAGTCGTTTGCAGAAGGTTTGCCGATGACAACTCCTCCCGGCGCCGCCTTCTTAGTACTACTTAGATTAGCCCCCAGTCCCATTCGTAGGACGCGGGAGGGGCGACCATCGGGAAACCTGCGCACAACGTATATCACAAAAATTGGGTTGAATAAGACCCGTTTAAACTGAAATGTCCTTTTTTTATTGCAGGAGTTCAGCAGACAGGCAGACGGCCCACTTGATGGTGAGCGGTTACAGCGGTGACATTTGGAGCACCAAAGGTGGTACAAATGCGCTGCTGCTCTCTTAAGGGAGACTGGAACCTGGTCACTAATGCCGGAACACAACTCAAGGTTGTTATGGCGACATACTCTAGACCAGTTATCCGTGCAGGAACGGAGAAAGAATACAATTTCCTGCGGCCGGGCGGCCTGTCGTAAGAGGCGATTAACAACCCACAGCCAGGTGGTAGGGCATTTGCCCGACTGGATGGCTACCACCCCTGGTCTAAATTATGTCGCGATAACAACCTTGACTTGTGTTCCGTCATTAGTGAACAGGTACCAGTCTCCCTTAAGAGAGCAGCAGCGCATTTGTAGCAACTTTGGTGTTACAAATGTTCATAGGCGATGGTAACCGCTTTCCATCAAGTGGGCCGTCTGCCTGTCTGCTGATCTCCTGCAATAAAAAAAACCAGGGGTGGTAGCCATCCAATCGGGCAAATGCCCTACCACCTGGCAAACGAAGGTTCAATGACTTTCGATTAGTTACTTTTCAGGATCTCGTACTCAAATGACAAAAACTTTAGATATTTGTCGCCTTTAAGATTCCTTTAACGTGTGCAGTTCGACACGCACTTACCCGATTTTTAGAAACTAGTAGACATGAAGTTATAGAACTACGACGCTCTAAGAAATCACAAGATTTATTCAACGATGCCTGATAAAATAACGCGATGTGACCACCAAACTACTAAAGCCGGGTTTCTATAACTTACTACCCATTCATCTGCATTACCTCTTACTGGCCAAACAATAATGATAATACTAATAATCGGCAGACAAACACACATATTGTATATCCCCAAATTAAGCAAGTTACGCTTGTGCTATGGTTAGTATACAACGGGCTACTCTGGGGCCGATCCCAGACACCCAGACCATAGTAAATAACGGAGCAAATTGGGTTTCCGAAATTTACTATACCAGTAATCGAACCCAGAGCCTCTGCATTGCAGTGAGATAGGCCGGCAAAGGCTTAGCCCGCTCAACCATAGAGATCGTCACAAAAGTCAATCAAACCAAAATCAATGGTCAAAAGACATAAACTTAATACAAAACGTACAAATTTCCAACAATGTTAAGGTAATAAAAGAATTAAGAATTAATTAAGCTATAGAAATCCGGCATTAATCAAGCAGTAAATGATGCCTGCAAAATACAGATCGATTTTGTTCGAATCCTTAAAGCAAGCATAACACATCGGACGTTATAGAATGCATGTTATAATTTATCGGTGGTTTATCGGTCGATCTTCGTAATTGATACGGGTGTAATCATAGACTGTCTTCAATGGGGTTTTGGGTTAAGGAATTAAGATAAATCTTCATAATAAAATTTAGTCTTAAGAACCCGCAGTATGGATTCTATGGTTTTCTAAACATCTAACTCGCATAAACTTCGAATGCGTATCAAAAATTGTTTTAATACAATCGGTAAAACAAAGTACGTCTTTTATGATCATCGCATTTTTAGAATACACTATTAATACCCAATTTTATATACATACAATCATACTCACGTACGTAACTATAACATTATAAAATTCTAAACATGCCATGTCTGTACATTGAAGGTATTAAAAAAAACTGTAATACACTATATAAACGATGGAGATCTTACTGCAATTTTTTTTTAGATTTCTTGTTTGTTCGGGATTCACTTAAAAACTACTGGACCGATCTCGATGCTCTTTTTGCTGATCGACAGCTAATTTTTAAAGTTAAATTCTGCTTTACTTTTTATCCCGGGAATAGGGAATGATTTAAAATGGCCAGATTAAAAAAAAATCTAATTCCAATGCGATTTTTACATAGATCGATAGCAAATTTTATGTAAGAAAACTTGTGATTTTTTTATACCGGGAACCCCACGGAAGTTTTCCCAGGAGCGGTTTGAAGTTGTTTGGGTGCATAAAAATTAGCTTATTCCGTTACACTACAACGATAGCTTACATTCTTTTTTAAATGCTATGGTACTTTCTGGTCCGGGAATCTCGTGGGGATTTCAAGTCAAATCAATTTTATATAATAATTACAATATTGTGATTAGTTTAAATAACATACATTTATTCTCATATACCGTGACTGCATTTTCATATCCCGAACAAGTCTTATGTACTACTATATTTTAAATATCAAAAATCCAATATTTTACCAATCGTTCATTCGCAACGTTACAGCATTTAATCGAAATATTATCATCAAACTATCTGATAACTACTGTTGAGTATTCTAAAAATATAAAAGTTCGTGGTGATCTCCCACTTCAATGAATATTACTGTATATTCACAACAATAATGTGACATGCCACCGTAACAAGTATGCTAGCATATTGTGATTGCGACAAGTAGTCTCAATAATAAAATTCGTGCTTGGCGCGTGCGACCAACAACCGCCACTGATCAAGTATCATATAAACTGTACCACCCACCGGCTGTCATTTGCATTGTATTCAGTTACTCAAATTTAAGCACTGGTTCCCAAAGTGTCTTATGTCAAACTCCTTTTTAAAGCTCGTTAAATGTAGTTATTATATGCCAATTTAGCCCGGGGACTCTTGGGCAGTGAAGCTGCTCTACTGCCCTCTAACAATCGAACATAACTGACCGTCGGGATCATAAAAAATCTTAAGCCTAACCAACAACGTGAAAACGTTATCTTAAAATTAAGGGAGTTTAAAATTTTAAGGAGCATCCAGAAAAAGGCTAAAATGAATCTCAGATAAATTGTAAGCATGTTTTGTCTTTTAAAAATAAAAATATACAAATCTAAAAACCAATTACAATAGTTAAACGTTTCCAAGTTTGTGGTTATCATTACAAAGGTGAATAATACAAAAACCATGTAATTTTAAAATATATATTTTAATTAAAAAATATATACGGCAAGTATATAACCAAAATAGAATTAAAACACGTAGGTACACGGGAAAAAGGTTTGGAGATCGGATGGATTAAAATTAGTACATTACTTTTAAACTAACCTAATCCATTATTTCAATCCAGTATTTTATTCCATCTTTAATAAAAATCTATAGAAGAGTATGACAATCGTCGTTTTCCAACACGTCAATAAATCAAAGAAGAAATAGATACCCAGTTTAATATTTAATTTCTAAGTGTCAACCGTCTATAAATTTTAATTAACTCTAATTGGGTGATGACAGAAGGTTCAAACCATAACTGTAGTATTGATTTAATACTCATTTAGTTGTTAGTTGTAGAATAGTGAAATCATGCCTTGCGGAGCGCATGTTATATTATATTAAGTCATATGTTATATTAAGTGAAAACATTAATAACTTATACACTGCCCGAGATGTTGGTAACCATGATTATGAACAAGATGGTTTAGATTACTTATGTACTCACATGTAATAAAACTACAGACAGCAAAATGCAACAATCGGCTATATATCAAGGAACATAATTGGCAATCAACTGGCGTTGATTAGCAAGATTGGCATGGAATGCAAACGCCAGCCAAAGCAGAATTCGTTTGGACCTATTGTGGTCAGCCAAAAGCTTAAATGAGGCGCCTTATAATACAAATTTATTAATGAATGTCTGAGCTAATAATCGTATATCAATTTCCCACCGACCGCTTAATGTCAACCGCTACTTAAAAATGACCAACAATGTAATCGAAAAGTTTATATCTACTAAATAAATGAGCTCATAACTTAGCATGGTAATAGCAGACGGGGCGTAACCATCACGATAATCGTGTCCAGAAACTGTCGGTGACATCAGCGTAATAATTCCATTATAAAAAAATGCCATAACACAACCGGCAAAAATGAACTGATGACAACACTAACACCAACGAAATGACACGTTTGACGCAATCTCACGCGGTCCTGACTCCGTGCGAAGGTTCTATATTTAAAAAACAAATTATCACACCAAAAATGCATACATATATCCCAGAAACAAAATGTTCCCAAACGGCTAATTTGAGATCAGTTTGTTAAATGGGAGGCCATTAACACTGCCCACCGGCATCGGAGACGCAATCAATACGTCGCTAATCGACTCCGCGGCGAACTCGATTTTAGCACGTCGATACTAATTACCAATTACTACGCCCGCGTAAATACATTCGCGATTGCCGGACATATAACTATTGATAAATTACGATAACTTTACGTGTATAAAGACACTAACCTAAAGAATAGAATAATTTATATTTATAACTTTCTTTTTTCAACAAACAAGAATCTTTGCGTTGACCGGTAGTGTACAATAAAAGATATAGTTGTTTGGCGGGACCGTTATGCCTGTATAAATTTTCGTTTCAAAAGACTGACTCAACACGAAAAGTGGCCTGACCCAAATGTCAAATAATGATTAACGTTTGACAGTCTTCGCATCCTGAAATTTATCAAGAAAGCAATACCATGTATTAAAAATAGCTGCCTATTCAATATTTGAACAAAGAGCATACGGGTAACTGCCTAAAACCGGAATATAAGAACAAAGTTCAATTCAAATTAAATACGCCCTTCATTATTAATTACAAGAATTCCTACACCTTAATGAATATTGAACGCGATACGAGATTCTAATTCAATCCGACCTTAACGCGATGAGGTCGTACTTGTATCTATGTATTTTGTTTACGAGTGTGTACGACACACCATTACATAGCGATAAACGATAAGTGCAATGTATTCGTATTGATGCTTTTGCCTGGTATCGGCTCAATAAAACGAGCGTCCGATATCGACCTACATTACTACCCCGTGTTCCCAAGCTTGTCATCATTTTATGACTTTTTTATTCGGGTGATGGTATTAGAAATGCAACACCATTCCCGACACTGATGTCCATGACGATACTAGAGCGAGGCGCGCTGTAAAACTTGTAAATGAATCTATCTGGATCAATCACTTTAGTTTAAACAATAACAATTAAATAAATACGTGAATTGATTAAATAGTTGATGACCCGCATACTATCAGATCATAAAATTACGTCAAAACATCATAAAGGACCAAAATTGAAATCTGATCTTACACAGATATCACAATAATCATGTCTTATTTTAGAGAGCCGTCATAACAGTAAAATCAAAAATGAAAAGGATTCTGTTAATATGATCCTTTTTGACATAAATGGAGATATAAGGATCATATCACGTCTTTTTACAGAATTTCAGAGGACCACACGCGACAGTGTAAACTGGAGATAAATCGTTATCGATACCGATTCAGTTTCTCAGCAATAAACAGCGCATACCGATACCATATTAGAACGATTAACGCCAAGAGATGTAGATCGACCGCATTAAAAAGCCTAAACTATTATCGATTCACACCTTTTTCGAAGGGAACTTAAATAATCTCAAACATAATTGTGGATGATATTATTTCAAATGGATTTATATATATATTCCAACATTATATTTCGTTCATAACGATCAACATTATATACGTCCACGCGCAGTGAAATTTTCTGTAAAAGTGACAAATGTCCATTGTTTTTATCATTTGGTCATAGAGTCCCTAAAAAGAACTTAATTGAAAATGTCTCATATCTCAACAACAACTCCTAATGTTCTTTGAAAAGATAAATAGTAGAATTCCTAGTCGATGTACTAGATAGTAAGTATCCCAAGAGATGTATGCATAATATTGTTGAAAATAAAACGAAAAGTATTAGTAGAAACGTGATATTAATAAAAGTAGTCTACACAGACATATGTTTTACAGCTTCGTTTATTAGACGTGTATGATGAAAACGTGAGTTCATGAAAGTCGTTGGATAAATTGTTGATATTGATAGTATCGATAAAAAAATACTGCGAAAAGAAAATATTATTATTGAAATGTTGACATGTTTAGCCAACTGACATACTGTGATACACGTTGCGCTTCCGCTTAGTACATTGTTCTCATTGATGAAAGTCAAAACATACGACTATGTAAATAAATAAATAAAATATTATTTGTGCACGCAGTCAATTCTAGCTACAGAAAAATCGGCCAAGTGTCTGTCAATCCGCGCACAGTGACAAATTCTGAAGTGGTTTCAAACGTGTATTGTTTTGCGTTTTAGCTACGGAACACTTAAATCAGTATGCAGTAGAAACTAGTCCATATCTCAAAAATTACTTGAAAATTTTATTCAAACCAAGTTTCGTTGGCATTATTTCCACGTTACACTTCAAATATTACAGACGAGGGCATACTTTTTATGACTTCACTAGAAAATTTTCAGGCCAGTTATTAACTATTACTATTATATATTATCCGTGCAGGAACTGAGAAAGAATACAATTTCCTGCGGCCGGGCGGCCTGTCGTAATAGGCGACAAAACACCCCATATCCAGGTGATAGGGCATTTGCCCGACGGGATGGCTACCATCCCTGATCTAAAGTATGTTGCCATAACAACCTTGAGTTGTGTTCCGGCATAAATTACCAGGTTCTAGTCTCCCTTAAGAGAGCAGCAGCGCATTTGTAGCTCCTTTGGTGTTGTAAATGTCCATAGGCGATGGTAACCGCTTTCCATTAAGTGGGCCGTCTACCTATCTGCTAAACTCCTGCAATAAAATAAAAATAACAAAAAAAAACAAAATATTATTTTAAAAATGCCTGTGTGCGTTTGTTTGTTCTCCCGCAATTACATTTACGTAGTGTCAAATTGTTTATTAATTTACATACACATATAGACAGGTGGACTAAAAAACGAGCATGATAAAATTATTATCAGAGTCCCTTTACCATATGGCTATGAAACCCTAAAAACCATTTTACTTCTGCCTTTTCTAAACGTCAAAAACAGTTATCAATTATTTTGAGTAGAATAGGGTCGAACGATTTGCTGATAATAACAACCGAAAACTTACAAACACTAATAGATCATCTTTAAGCAGTATAGTATTTAAGCTAGCCCTGCAGAGATCAAAAATAGATTAAATAAACCCAAAACAATAGTCTGTCTGATTAACAATAAAGAAACAGTTGTAGATGAATGATATCAAATTACACCTACCGATTACCATTACGGCAATTCCCGTTTATAATTCAAAGGGAACAAAACTATTTTAATTTATGACCAGGTGATACCGTTGAATAAAGAAACTGAATCAAAGAACCGAATGAAGGTCCATCTTTTAGAAAAAAAAACTAAAGATGTAAAGATAAAAAGAAACAACTACTCATATTCGAACGGTAAGGCACCCGCTGTTTTTCTAAATAAAGGATTAACTCTTTTGATAAAAACGTTTCCAAAAGCTTCAAGTTTAGGAGCTGTATAAATGCAAATAAAAAGCAGTGATGTCAACGGCAACAGAAAATTAAACATGCTACAACTTATTAAAAAGCTTAAGTATGAATGACACTCTCTGAAATTTTCTATCTTCATATCAATTAGGGTACCAATACAAGTCGGTACAAACATTTGATATAATCGTAAATATATTATGATGAATTTAGTAATGCATAATACTAAAGTCTACCGCACTTGCTTCTTATTCCAATGACATGGGTTCAAATTTTTGCAGCTCTCTTATTACGCATTCTTTCTTACCTAACAGTGAACCCATAATGAGGAAACTTACACTTCGAGATTATAGAAAACCCTCTAATCTGCCTTTGATAACTGTAGAGGGTTTAGGATAATGGGCGGAATGCCCGTTCTTCTAAGATCAAAAGTTCTCCTTAGACAGTTATTTAAATTGTTATTAGATAAAAATTATTCAAATAATTCAAGTCGTACAAGATACCTTTAGAATTTCGAAATCATCTCTAGATAATTAAGCACATACGTAACCTAGATAAAAGCGAAAGTACTGCCACACAAGCGTTCCTCTTAGACTATGTGCGGTAGTTCCCAAGAATTGCTCGACATTCCGCCCTAAATTGTTAAACAACCTGGGGATTGCGGGTATTATTGAAATGGTACTCGCAATACTGCTCTTAGATTAAGTAGGTGTAATTCGTTAGTACCTACAATAAGTTATAAAACAATTTGCATATGAAAGTATGAGCGATAAAATACATATCATCTTACTTTTAACTCGAACAAAAATATTTTTAATTATCGTTTAAAAGATTGTTAATAATATATAAAAGATCGATAGTTTAAAAGATAGTTGATTAGTTGGTGTTTAAAACATAGCCGACTCGTTATTATGACGATTACATCCGTACAAAATGGATGAGGCAATGATGATCACTGTTACTATTTTAGCGACTTTTTCACCAGATTACACGTGTCTACTCGTATCTACTAGAATACTAACTAGATACTCAGCTAATTTTTTTATAAAATCCGGACTAAGTTGATATTCTAGTTAGGAATAAATGAGAATATGTTAACAACCATCTCGCCAAAACAAAGAGACACACTAGAAAAATGAACTCTATTCTAAATGTGATTAGTGTCAAATCGAGATGATTTCATACTAAACCAAAATTGTATTTCGAATTATGTATTTCAAATTGAATTACTTATTGCTAAATTTGCATTGAATGAAAAGCACCTTTCTTTCCTAATGTGAAATTAATGAAATCAATTCTGAAGACGTTTGAAACTTAAAAAAAACTCCTGATCACAGCAGTGTGATTGACGAAGAGGATGATATGTGCATAATAATATTTATTACGTTTAATCGAGGGTAAACACTGGGATTGGAAGTATCACTTATTGACTACTTACAAACATTGTTAAAACTTCTAACCCATAAGGGCAGAGATCGAATCTTTAGTATTTTTGACTGACCCACCTATGTTTTATTACTAACTCTATGGACACAGAACGATTTCACGTCGATAGATTATAATCTATCGGGAAATAATGCGTTAAATTGTAAGCAGTTTGTTCCGGTTCACAATATTTCAATAGCTCTCGAGATAGATTATAATCTAACGGTCTGTACAATTTAACCATGACATATATACTCTAATATAGCCAATTAATAACGGCGTTCATTTTAACTTTATAACTAAGTTGCATTTGGCCACAGTACCTAACTATAATATTATTTCAGATGGAACAGAGATATTAGCCGAGCCCAGCTAACTAAAGATATATTATTAACCTACAAATTTTATAAATAGTCTCAAGTTCCTGTTTCTAACCAGATATTTCAGTTCTCTTAATTAAATCAGGTTTTTCATACTTTTGTTTACATTCTTTAATACTTGATGACACTGCTTTTCAGCTTTGAGTTTTCGTTTTTACTAAATACTAACTGTCTTATTCATAGAGAGTTAGAGTAAGTTTGAACGCTTCTTTAACCACCATAAAGAACTGTTCAAACATACTTGACTATCAAATGTATCATCATCATGGAAACGCGAAGGAAGTTTCGCGGGCAGACGATAGTCTATAATATTATAATATGCTAAATATGTCGTCTCTCTACATTGAAGTTATTAAAAAAAAACACAATTGGAATAGACTATATAAACGATGGAGACACGATGATTTTTTTTAGATTTCTTGTCTGTTAGTCGGTTTTTCTGTTTGTTCGGGATTTACGTAAAAACTACTAGGCCGATTGCGATTCGATTTTCGCTGATCGTGAGCAAATTCTCACACTTAAATTCTGCGCTACCTTTTATTCCGGAATCGCACGGGAAATTTTCCGGGAACGGTTTAAAGAGGCCAGAATAAAAAAAAGCTTTCTTATTTCGATGCGATGTTTTTACTCATTGATAGCAAATTTTCTGAAATTAAATCTGTGATACTTTTTATCCTGGGGATCCCGCGAATTTTCTCAGGAGCTGGTTAAAGTTGTTAGGACGCTTACAAATTAGTTTATTTATTCTTACACGATTTTAGACACGATACATTATTTTTTAAATACAGCAATACTTTGTGTCCTGGGCATCTCACGGAAATTTTCCCGAGGGTGGTTTCTAGTGGTTAGTATGCATATAAATTAGCTTATACTAAAACACAATGCACTTTCTTTTTCAAATAAGTAAAAATAGAAAAAGTATAAATTATTTATTTGCATAACAATTAGTTGATTCAGATTCAATTGATACTAAAACGATGGTTTACGTTCTTTTCCGAATGCTTTGTTAGTTTATATTCCGGGAACCCCGCGAAAACTTCCTTGGAGTGGTTTAAAGTCGTTATACTGCATAAAAATTGGCTGATTCCGATACGATTTCACCAGAACGTTAGATTAAGCTTTTTTCAATGACTGGGGTATATTATATATATGTATAGTATGATCTCAGTATAGATCATGAGAATTCATATACGTATTAGACATTAAAATAGTATCCAAGAAACATCAATTATTCATTGCTGATAAAAAAAGGTTTATCTCGAATTCTAAATTTCTTATGTATTGAAACTCTTTAGTAGATATTTCAACAAACTCACATATACATAGAAAATATACTCACATATACATAGTGTATTATGTCAAATGAAATGTTAAAATTAAGTTAATATTGTAAAATAGCTTTGTCTGTACATTGAAGCTATTAAAAAAACCAATTGGGATCCAATTGTTTGATTGATGGAAAATTGAAACAATTAATGTTTTTTTTTTCATAAATATGTTAATTTCTATGAGGTTTTCACTATTATACAGACATTTTTTACTTAAATGCTGAAAAAGCTAATATCATGGGAATTCTAGTGTAATTTTTCAGGAAACCGGATTCACTTTTTCATGTTTTTACTCCTATACTTTAGTGACGGAAAGTTCCAAAATTTTCTTGGGAATAATGCGCCTAGATATAGCATGAAAACTATTCGTGTTACTCTTATTACAGCATAGTTTAATACTTTATGACATTTTTATACATGACCATATTGGGACTCTTGAGATTTCCCGGGATTTCCTTCCACTTCCAAACCACTAGATCAACTTTGACGCAATGTTCGCAAATCACAAGACACTGTCTGTAATTATTAGAAATCCTTAGTGAAGAAACATCTGTAGTTGAATAAGTCTTTAGTAAATTACAAATATCGGGAGTTTATGAATATATCCAGGATTCATGTATTGTCATATTAAATATTTATTCAATTTTACATATTGATAAAATAACTTTAATCTTTGCTATCTAAGTAATGAAAATGAAGTCGAAGGCAAATACTAGTTACGTTATAAAAATGAAAAAGATTTTTATAACAGTAATAATACTATTGGAATTTTGATTTAGTATGAAATCATCTCGATTTGACACTAATCACATTTAGAATAGAGTTCATTTTTCTAGTGTGTCTCTTTGTTTTGGCGAGATGGTTGTCACACCTCACTTGCCTCTTTGACATTCATAACTCTTGTCATGCACACAGTATATATATATATATATACTGGCCATAAATACTGTTAAAATTAAAAGAAACAAAATATTACATTTGAATTTGGAATCTGTCATTTTAATATGATTGTTCATTGTGTTTTCTCATTTTGGCGCCAATACATTGTACAATATGTTGCGATATTAAAATGGAGTGGGGCGATAAAGAGAACCGAATCGCTGTGATTGCATTACATAAAGTAGGTATGGAGTCAAATGCAATTTTTAAAACTCTCCATACGCTTGGTATTAGTAAAATGTTTGTGTACCGGGCTATTAATAGGTACAATGAGACCTCCTCTGTTTGTGACAGAAAAAGATCTGGCCGTCCACGTAGTGTTCGTAAGAAAAAGGTGGTCAAAGCACTAAGGGAAAGAATTCGATGAAATCCTGTCCGAAAGCAAAAGGTTTTATCTCGGGAGATGATGATATCACCTAGAACCATGTCGCATATATTAAAAGATGACTTACAACTTGCAGCCTATAAAAGACGCACTGGTTATTTCTTAACTCATAATTTAAAAAAGAATAGGGTGGTAAAATCGAAACAACTACTGAAGCGGTACGCAAAGGGAAGTCACAGAAAAATGTTGTTTATGGATGCGAAAAATTTTACAATTGAGCAACATTTTAACAAACAAAATGACCGTATTTATGCTCAAAACTCTAAGGAAGCTTCTCAATTAGTCGACAGAGTGCAACTTGGGTATTATCCGTCTTCAGTGATGGTTTGGTGGGGTGGTAGCTATGAAGGAGTGACTGAGCCATATTATTGTGAAAAAGGTATCAAAACATCGGCAAAAGTGTATCAAGATACCATTCTTGAGAAGGTAGTTAAGCCCCTTAACAACACCATGTTCAATAACCAAGAATGGTCCTTCCAGCAAGACTCGGCGCCGGGTCATAAAACTCGGTCCAGGCAGTCTTGGTTGGAAACGAACGTTTCGGATTTCATCAGAGCTGAAGACTGGCCATCGTCTAGTCCCAATCTTAATTCGCTGGAATATGATTTATGGTCAGTTTTAGAGAGTACGGCTTGCTCTAAACGCCATGATAATTTGGAGTCCCTAAAACAATCCGTACCATTGGCAGTGAAGAATTTGCCCATTGAAAGAGTGCGTGCTTTTATTGATTTGATAACTGGCCTCAACGTTTGTTTAAAGGATTATATTGCATCCAATGGAGACCACTTCGAATTTTTAATTTTTTTATGTACTTTTATAATAATATATAGAAATATGAATACATAGAAACGAACAAAAGAAAAGAGAGAACAAAAGAAAGAACCGTTTAATATTTATAAAAGTTAACGCAAAACTGACAATGATGTCTGTCGACTTTGCGATCAAAATTTCGAATATTCCTGCATTCTTCAAGAACAAAATGTCGAGATCCCGCATGGAGTCGGTAACAAAGGCCCTCGATTACAACCAAACAAACCACATTACTCACACTTATGATATCGCGATGCAATCGCTATGCAGAACAAATTAACACAGATCTTCGAGACTGTTTGCTATATAACTGTGGTGCGGACGGTCAAGTGAACGCCCAGGCAGCCAGACAGTTATACAAACTTACAAACACGCATTGTACGTCCCGGGCTATGGACTAATAATGTGTTCATTGTTGGCCCTGCTTTGGTACTGAAGGTGCAAATGCGACTAAACTTTAGTAATAATCAGAATGAGATCTCACCGGCCTACGAAAAGCTAGTTCCCAAAGTATCTACTCTGAGAAAAGTTCTTCAGCTACTTCTTTGACAATAAATATACTTTACAAATTTAAATTTTTTGTTAAAATTTTTAGTTTCAATTTACTTAACGATTGCAAAAAATATTCCCAAAGTAATCAACTCTTTTTGATCTGGCCGATTGCCAGATTTCAAGGGTGCAAGGGTAAGAGGGAATGGAGATAAATGGACTCACCCGTCTGTTGTCGTCGGGGGGAAGACGAGCAATCTTTGTGACTGGTCTCGTTAAGCTGCCATCCTTGGTGCTGAGTTCTACGACTCGGACGACGTCATCCTTTCCGGGCAGAATCTTCTTTATTCTTCCCATCTTCCACTGGAGTCTGGGAAGATTATCCTCCTTTATGAGTACCAGCTCACCAATCTTGGGTCGACTGGTTTCCGTAGTCCATTTAGATCGGGATTGGAGAGTGTGCAGGTAGGATTTCGACCACAAGGTCCAAAATCGCTGAGCCAACGCTTGCACTAAGCGAAAACGTCGTAGGGTTGATGGAGGAGAGGATTCATGGGAATGTTCGGGTAATGCGGTAAGTGGGCGACCTATAAGGAAATGACCAGCGGTTAGGACTTCGAAGTCTGTAGGGTCTGAAGACAGAGGGCAGAGTGGTCGAGAGTTGAGAACGGCCTCAATACGGGCTAAGAGTGTAGAAAATTCTTCAAAGGTCAGATGCTGCTCACCTAATACGCGATAGAGTAATTGCTTAGTAGATTTCACGGCTGCCTCGTGCAGACCGCCAAAAGAAGGAGCTGAGGGCGGATTGAGCAACCATGTGATCTGCTGTGTGGCTAGCTTGTGCGTAATTCTATCATCATTGGCCTTTAAGAAGTTTTGTACTTCTATGAGCTGATTTCTTGCGCCGACATAGTTTGTACCGCAATCAGAGCGAATTAGGGTAGGGATTCCGCGCCGACTAACGAACCTTTGCAGTGCCGCAAAAAAGGCGTCCGTAGAAAGTTCCGAGACAGCCTCTAAGTGCACTGCCTTGGTGGCGAGACAAACGAAAACACAAAAGTAGCCTTTGAGAAGTTTGGCATTGCGTAGAGTACTTGATTTAATTAGGAATGGTCCGGCAAAATCCGTGGACACTTGACTAAACACCGGTTGTGGGCTGACTCGATCAGCCGGTAGGTCGGCCATAAAAGGGGGATTCGGCTGAGCTCGATGCCTAAAACAGCGTACACATTTAAAGACACGGTGACGAATGACTCGCCTTCCAGATAAAATCCAGTATTGTTGACGGAGTAGTGCGTGTAGTGTATCTGCGCCCGGGTGGCAGTGTATAGTGTGGAAATGATCTATAATTAGGTCCACAAGGGGGCTTGAACTGGGTAAGATGAGGGGATGTTGTGTGTCATATCTAAGGGCTGAGTTGGACAAGCGCCCTCCTACTCTAAGAAGACCATCCTTGAGAAAGGGCGAGAGGCGTTGTATTCGCACTGTACATAATTTGTTAGTTTGCAGTCGGTGGATGTCTTCAGCGAACATATTTTGTTGGACTGAGCGTACCCAGTGTAAGAGCGCTTTCTTACGTTCGTCTACGGTAATGGGACCAACGATGCGAGAGTGAGAAGATACCAAGCAATTGTGTGCAAAACGTTTAATACATGCGGTTACGCCTACAAGTGTGTCTAAGGAGCTGAATCTCGTGAGTAAATCCGTGTCTAGATCAGGAACCGCGATGTGAGCTACCATTTTTCTTGGTTTTAGACCAGGCAGTACGTGATGACCCAAAGCAGGGGGCATCGTGGGCCAGGTATCAGGTGGGGCCTTGAGCCAAGTAGGCGACCACCATAGGTCATAGGCTAAGAGTTCCTGTGCTGATATTCCCCTGCTAGCACAGTCGGCAGGGTTAAGAGCTGAGGGTACATGTCTCCAAGTAGGGTTACATGGATTGGCTGCAATGGCAGAGACTCGATTGGCCTCAAAGACCTGTAGGGATTGAGAAGGAGTTTTAAGCCAGGCGAGTACGATAGTACTGTCTGACCAACAAAAGTGTTGCTGAATGGTAATGTGGGCAGAAAGTTGAACAGAGACGCGAGAAATGAGCAGCGAAGTGAGGTGTGCAGCTGAAAGTTCCAGCTTTGGTATAGTCTGTCGGGTTTTAATGGGGGCTACCTTGGATTTAGAAACAAGTAGTCTGACGTGTACCTGACCCGTGATATTCGTTTCATGAAGATAGACTGCGGCTGCATATCCGGATTCGGATGCATCGGCAAAACCGTGTAGGGTGTAGGTGGAATCTTTGCTGGTGCAAATTGTTCTGGGGAGTCGAAGAGCAGAGAGTAGAGGTAAGTCTTCAAAAATGTGCTGAAATTGAAATGTGACATCATTGGGAGCCGATTCATCCCAGTCTAACTTTAGAGTCCATAGGTGCTGAATGAGCAGTTTTGCGCGGAAAATAACTGGGCTGATCCATCCACTAGGATCGTATAAACGAGCGATGGTACTGAGTATTGACCTTTTGGTAAATTTTTCCAGTGTAGGTACCGAAATGTGATATGTAAATTCGTCCGTTTGTGGTATCCATTGCATACCAAGTACCTTGATTGCATTGGAGTCGGGTACAACATCAAAATCCTTGGGTATGTCACATTGATCATCCGGGAAGCGTTCTAAAAGCTGACGAGAGTTTGAGGTCCACTTTCGCAAATGAAATCCCCCTAGGGCTAGTAACTCAATGAGTTCAGTCTGCAGAGCTATTGCCTTGTCAACTGAATCATGCCCAGTCAGAATGTCATCCACGAATATGGAGTGCGTAAGAACCTGTGCAGCCTGGGGAAAACGGTGACCTTCATCAGTGACCAGCTGTATAATAGATCGATTGGCGAGGAAGGGGCTGGGTCGTAGGCCATACGTGACAGTGGACAGGGCGTAAGTGAGCAGAGGTTGATCTGGAGAAGAGCGCCATAGAATGAGTTGGAACCGTCTGTGGTCTGGGTGAACTAGTATATTTCTAAACATCATCTGGATGTCTGTACTAAAGACCACTTTGTGAGTACGAAAATTTAGAATGATGTCAGTAATATCACGTTGGAGCGGTGGGCCAGTGTGCAGACAGTCATTAAGACTGACACCATTAGAGCTCTTACAGCTGCCATCAAAAACCGTGCGAAGTTTTTCAGAGTTGGCTTTGAAGATGCCATGATGCGGGACGTAAAAATGGTCTTTTCCTTTGAATGTGCTGGGGTGACAAAGAGCCATGTGGCCCATGTCAATGTATTCCTTCATGAAGTCGATATATTTTGAGCGGAGGGTAGGATCTCTTTGGAGTTTGCGCTCCAAATTAAGGAATCGTCGTAGTGCAATAGCGTGGGTTGCACCGAGCTTAGGTGCCTTTGTAAGAAAGGGAAGGGATACTATGTATCGCCCTGTGGGATCACGTGTGGTGGTAGAACGAAAGTTCTCCTCACACTCGTCAGAGGTTGAGTTGTCCTTTGATTGCACTTCTTCGACTTCCCAGAATCTCTCCAGAGCGGAGTGTATTTCTTTATTTGAGTGTTGGGGTTGTAAACAGTCAATATTTACTAGTGCTGAATTAACTTGAGGCTCAGGCTTTGTGTAGTTTGGATTGATAGGACCTAAAAGAGCGAAATTGAAGATCGTGCCGAAGGCTATTGGCCTGCCGGGGCCCAAAAAAATTTTGTTACCATCCAAAATTTGGCCCAAGACATCAGAACCTAAAATCAAGTCAATAGCGGCTGGAAAACGATAAGACGAGTCTGCTAGGGGAAGCTGTGTCGAGTCGAGGAGTGGAACAACGTCAGGTAACATTGTTAATGGTAAAAGACCTGTCAAATCTGGTAGAATGTATGCCTTTGCGCTAATTACTGGGACTTCGGTGTGAATAGGGCGGAATGTGATGGTAGTTGAAGAACTAGAGTTTTGAGTCTGTTGATTACCGACTCCTGTAATTTTTAGTTCTGTGTGCTCGACAGGCAAACGTAATTTTTGTGTCATAGTTTTAGTTAACAAGGTTAGCATGGAACCGCTGTCTAATAATGCTCTTGCCTTATGAAATACTCCAGCGTTGTCTGCTAGTTCTAGGGACACAGTGGGTAATAAAACTGGTGGATCGTGTACTGTAATGTGCTGAGTATGTGCTGAAATATGACTGTCATTTTGGTTAGCTTTATCAGAGGAAGTAACAGGGCTGCCGGGCAAGTGATTATTATGATAAACTTTATTATCATAGTGCTGAGTATGAAACTGGGATTTATTTTGTTTACGTGATGTAGTGGATGGTGTATATTGTAGCGATGGTATGGGTGGGTGTAGTGTAGTATTGTGTAAGTGAGTAGCAGGTAGTCATTGTTGTGAATTAATAGGTGAATTACGACGAGAAGAGTTTCTTGATTCCGTGGTTGGGCGGGTGTGTTCTTGTCCTCTTAGTTGTGGGGGCAAGAGGTGAGAATTGTCATATGTGGGTGATTCAAAGCCACTGCGATGTAAGGTGGTATGGTGTTTCTCGCTATCACATTCTCTACACCGTCCTGTGGATCTGCACTCGTCAGAGTAATGGGGTCCTAGACACTTACGGCACCGTTCATGAGCTTGGATAAAATCCCAGCGCCCTTGCGTAGGCTGTCTTAGGTATTCACCGCAGTTCAGCAACCTGTGTCCTCTAACGTGACACCAAGGGCAGTAATAATTATTGGTCGGTGCTGGTGGGTGGGCGGAATCTTGTGCTATGGGCTCGAAATATTGTGTAGACTGTGGGTATCCTTGAGCGTACTGTACAGGGTACGCTTGACTTTGTAGAGGATATGCAGGGCGCGTTAAAGGTGGGCGGACGGAAGTAGTGGGCTGAAAACGAACGTGCCGAATTTCTGGTCTGGGTGCAGAAGCGCGTGGTTGGTACCGTGCTGAGGGAGAAGCACGTTCAGTTTGTCTGTATGTCGGGCTGAGGGGAGGGGGGGGTGGGTTATATGTCTCAGTTTCTGTGCAACGTGCATGGTCTTCTAAGAATGTGATTACATCCTTTAAGGTGGGCAGAGTGTCTGAAGACCCATGCGTTCGTTCAAATAATGTGCGAAGCTCGCCCTTTAACTTCCGCACTACTATTGACACTAGGACGTAGTCTGAGTCATGTAGTGGTAAGTTTAGGTTTTTAAGCGCCGATTGGGTTGAAATAAGAGGGGCTAAAAATAACTGTCTGATTTGTGAGCGGGTGGTGATGTGGGGTAACTCTAGTATCATATCTATAAACCTATCAATGAGAACTCGGCGATTTTCGTAGCGATTGGCAAGTGTTGTCATCGCTACATCGTAGTTCTCATCGGTAACCTTGAGGTGTGATACCATACTGAGAGCTTCTCCGGAGAGGCAAGAAAATAAATAGTGTAATTTAACTGCACCTGACAAATTACCGGCAGTGTCCGTAAGGCTTTTGAAAATAGTTATGAAAGATGGCCAATCCTCAAGCTTGGAAGAAAATTTGGGTAGATCTATTTTGGGCAGAACAGTAGACGTGGAGAATGTGGGCGAGCTTGGTTTGATGCTTGAGCTGATGGTGATGTTTGCCACCAAAATTTTTTCATATGCTTCTATAGCCGAGGTGTAGTAGTCAAAGTACCATTTTTCCACTTTGTCGTCAAGGTCTTTAGAGTCCAAGATCTCATAATATACTGTATCCAACTTGCCCTTTATATCGTCCAATTTTGTAAAGCGCCCTATGAAATCGTTTACACTATACTTTTTGTCTCCTTTTAATATAAGGTTAGCTATCTCTAATAGGAAAGTTATGTACTTATGGGTTTGCATAAAGATGGCAGATTGCGATTTGGTAGGCATGACGATGAGAAGTGCACAATAAGAAAAGGAAAGGCAAACGAGAAAAAAAAAAAAAAAAAAAAACAAAAAAAAAAAAAAAAAACTAATGCTAATAAAGAACACGCAAGAAAGCAGCCAGAGAAACGTAAGAAATACGAAATAAATAAAAATGATTAGGAAAAAAAATATATATCAAACTGTCGTGTGCGCTGAGTCTTAATAAACACGAAGCTATATATAAGCTATAAAAGTTGCACGGCAAGCTAACCACACCGAGTGAAACGAATATAATATTCAATATTATTATATCGATCCGATATCACGTTTAGTGCAAGTATTCGAGAATAGGTGTGCTGAATAAAGTACAGAATACGTACTCGAGGTTATATTAACCTACCTACGTACCAAAAAATAGTTATCGTGTAGCAATTTGCGTAATTATCTGAGGAATGTGGAATGGGTATTCAAATATATAAGGGCAGAAGTAATATGTTTATAAGAAAACAAAAAAGAAAAAACAAGGGCAGAAAACGGGTAAATGGGCAGATTGATAATGATTGTTTATTTAACTTTTTAGGTATGCGAAAATTTACAATTTGGTTTGAATTAACCATAAAATGGCAAAATACGGTTGTTGCAGACTGTATAAATAGGTCGCCAGTTGGAATATCCGGCTCGAAGGACCATATGATCTGGCCGATTGCCAGATTTCAAGGGTGCAAGGGTAAGAGGGAATGGAGATAAATGGACTCACCCGTAATAATATGAGCTGAGTAACCGGAGCGTCTGCGATACAGGAGCAGCAGTGCGTGTTCTCTTGTTATATATCTCCCGCTTCACAACTAGATTCACTTGCCACTTATCACCAAGCTCTTGGAACCCGATTAGTATTGCAATTGGGTGGATATCTCAAATGCGCGCGCGATGCGTGAATGTCTTTACGACGGGTCGATTCAGACTGAAGTCCTCCAATGCACAATGCGTTTAGATAAATTAAAGATTTGATCTCAGACTGAATTGTGTCCACTATATCTACTCCTGCTTGCAATAAATGCATACTCTTTCATTTAATTAAAACCTCATTACATTATGAATTTATAAAAACATACCTAGATATGTGAATTTGGTCTACATACTATTAATTATCTTCTTTATATATAAAAACCACAGAGTGCATTAATATAATAGGAGAATACAAAGTAATGAGGAGTCTTTGGGACACCTGGTTGGAACGAAGTTTAGTCTTTTAAAGTAGTCTTTAAAAAAAATACTCAAAAGTCTCAAAAAGTGTTAATTTGTAACGAAAATCATCGAAGATCATCGATATCTATAATCAACATCAAAGTACAGTAAGTAGTATCGCACATAATCCACCTATGGAGTAAATAAGCATACACTATACAACGATCAGCATTTTTATTGCAGTTAACAATTTTTCGTCCATTGAGATATAACATGTCTAGAGAGAGCATTGCTAACAAACAACATCGCCAAAAACGGCATCAAAAACGCGAAGCGTTGCTAAATTCACTCTGCGTTTTCGGGATATCAGGAAAAAAATATTACCCCATTTTTTATAATTAAATATTTTTTTATGTAAGTGAAAAGTTTAAATGATCGTTATGATTTAATCGCTTTATGTGTTATAATTTAATATTACTCAGAGGTTTCAGTTTTTTTTTAAATAAAGTATTAGCAACAAAAGTTGTGTGTCTTGGAACGAACCATAAAAAAATACATGCACAAATAAATTCATAACACATTCATAGCACATGTAGTAATTTTAATTCGCAATAAAATGTCTGTACAGATATTAGTACATATTTATAAGTCTGTTAATTACCAATACTAATGTAATAATTCTAAAAAAACTATTCATAATGGCAAATTATTTTTGTGTTACACATCATATTCACGAAGGTTATTAGATGACTATTTATAACCCAAAGATTATCCTGCGCCAAAAGTCAGTGAAATCATTTCTAATAGTAGACTTGGAACGATTCGATAGGTTCATATTGGGTAGTAGGCTTTATGTATAATCCAAAGTTTATATCAGTAGTAGGAACTACGGGGTAGGTACACGGGATAGTTTAATGCAGGGACTTAAGAGCAACTAAGCCACTTGAAAAGGGCTATTATAGAAATAAAAATATTCATATCCAAAAGTTTTTATTCAAACTAGTTCAGTTTGATTATTTTCTGAACTAAAATTTGTTTTTTTATCATATTAATATATTAAATTATGTCTTTATTAGGAATTAATGGAGATGCAGCTAACAGAATATAGACAAAATTAACATTTTAATTATGACAATAAAGAGTTATATTACTAGCGGCCCGGCGAGGATTCACCCGTGGTCTGTCCCGCTCCCGTGGTATAAAGCGTCATGTTATATAGCCTATGACACTCCCTGTTAACGTAGCTTTCTAACAGTAAAATAATGTTTAAAATCGGTTTAATAGATCCCGAGATTACCCCCTACAACGTCACAAACTTGCAAACTTTACCTCTTTATAATGTTAGTACAGATAACTCGGACCGAAGCATCTGCTTTAAACGATATGCAGTTTTTTTTCATCCTCTTTGACGATATTTGCAGCACGCATTCTGTCAATTCTATGTCAAACGTCATAAGGTTACATTAAAAAGTTTATGTTGTCCAAAGCGCTAAGGTTAGATTAGAAATAATTTTATATGGTGGTTAAGTATTCTTAAATTTTCTAATTATCCTTCACACAACTTACATCTTATCGGTCACGATCATATATAATTATTTTAGGTACTTTATTTCAATACAATTGTGCCGTTGATAAGAAAATATAAAAAACATAGTGTAAAAATAGCAGAAGGTGATGTTAGGAGCCTTAAGAACAGACGAGCGTGCATGACAAGAGTTATGAATGTCAAAGAAGCAAGTGAGGTGTGTAAGAATAAGCCTAAATGGCGCTGTTGTTCGTGCCTACCCCGCAAGGGAACTGGCGTGAAGTTATGTATGTGTGTATGTATGTATGTAAAAATATCTTCCAAAATGATTCAAAATACTTCCTTTCAAAATCCATCTCT
Organism: Dendrolimus kikuchii; assembly: GCA_019925095.2. Lineage (NCBI taxonomy): Eukaryota > Metazoa > Arthropoda > Insecta > Lepidoptera > Lasiocampidae > Dendrolimus > Dendrolimus kikuchii. The sequence continues at coordinate 15,016,245 of CM034388.1, read as the reverse complement.
TTGTCCAACAATATGCTACAATTGGATCCGTAGGAAGTCTAAAACGTAAAATAAACTAGTTTAAGAAAACCGGACACACAAACATTACATGTCTGTTTTCTATAGATTTTTTCAATTATTCATATTTCATAAATAAATAAAAAATCGTAACAAAAGTCCCCAAATTTTGGAAAATAAATCACACTTCTCACCTGACAACATCAATCAATTCGATAACCTTGAAAATGTCGAAATTAAATTTTACGTTTTTACAAAGAAATCATGAGAAAAGTGTTAAGTTTTCCGATTAAATGACATCTTATCCTTATCCTTTCCTGTTTTAAAATAGTTCCGACACATTTTAATAGCGCAGGCCGGCATAATTATTTTTTTTGCGAGAGCTCTAACCAGTAAAGTAATCGGAACGACACTAACAGGCGTGGGAAGCCACTGAGGCCAGTGCACCAATTTTGGTGCACTGTTTTTGGGCCGTTTTTGTGCAATTGATGCGTAATCTAGACGTTTATATGATCTAAGTTTTCGTCTAACTCCCATCCGCCAGTAACGTGCGGTATCCAAAATCCGTGTGTATGTCGGCACCAAACTCTTCCTAAAAGGTTGAACCGATTTTGATGAATTTTTTGGTGTGTTCAAGTGGGTGTCCCGGGATAAATTAAATTCATCATTAAACCCGGTAGGTGGCGCTGCAATCGGGTTTGAAATTTTATTTTTTAGGGCAGGACAACAGTTTCTAAGTCCGCTAGTAAAGAGATAAAGAAGATTCAATCACATTTGATATATTACCGCGGGGCTTCGTCTGCGATAATGTTACAGATGTGTACCTTTCATGCAGATATGGCGACGGGTTTAATGTGTTATTAGTGATGCGATATTGTTAATGACGTTAAGTATTGTCAGATAACGTATATATATACATTAATGTAGCTATTCGTTAACGGCTTTATTTTTTAACGCTTTAAATAAGACGTTTATCGGCCACAGTCTAAATTTTTAATACTACTATTGCAGATGCGACCGCACTATTAGACATTATGCCAATTAGTGAATTAACAGATAACACTTCAGTTTTGAAATTACATTACAGTTTTTTGAAATTTTCGTAGTCACTTCAGCAAACTCAGAATTCGTATGAAATTCTCATTTCGTTCGTCTGTCTGCCCCCTTTGCCCACCTTCTTTATCTGTCAGTCATTTTTCTCGGAACATACTGGGACTACAAGAATGAAATTCGGTAGCAATAAGAAATCGATATGCCCCTATAACTAGATGTAGAAAATTTAGGATGATCCGCCATACACGTATTACGAGGATTTCTTTTTTTCAATTTAAATAGTCATATGGAGGTTCATTAGTCAGGTCTTGAAAATCATTACGATGTTCATTAGTCATTTTTATGTTAAAGTTGATAAGTGGCTAGATGTTAGCTCTCAATGTTATAAAAATAGATTGTGTGTGACACAAACATACTACAACTACTATACATATAAGTAACTTTTGAACTATGAAGTACAAAATTCTGAATAAAACAAAATTATATATCTAAATGACAGATAATCATCACATCTAAGAAGCACTTTTCGAAACATGCACTAGCTTCAAATTCAAAAGTTTTTATTCAAAATAAGTTCCACTGGAGAACACTTTTTGAAGGTCCATATATTATATAAGTTACAATTTAATTTTACTTCCTAGTCTATGTACACCGCTTCGCAACGTTATTGCTGTTAAGTAGAAAAAGGGACAAGAAACTCCCCAGCAACACGTCTAGCTAAAAATTGATTAACTCAAACTTTTTTTTTATTAAATTTGATACAGAAATATGTTAACTGACACTTAACCCGATTTTCACTTTTAGCTTTTGGAACCCTAAAAACGTGAACCAGAAAATAATATAATTCCAGTGATCAAATCACAAAATCGCACAAGATATAGAAAGTTTACAAAATTAAATAATTATTTAATCATTCGAAATGATAGTCGGATATTACATATTTTGCATGAAGCACTGCCATCTCTGAACTTAATGTATAAACCACACCAAAATGTTACTACTAGACGCATCCTTATTATCTTAAAACACCAAAAGATGGCGCTATATCAATTTTAAAAATATAGAACCATAAATCTTAAAATATATTTAAAAATATTTTTGACCTATATGAAAAGTATTAAGAAATGTCATCATACAATCAGTAAAAAACATAGGAACTTGACAAAAAAAAATGCTACAGAACAATTGGTGCTATGAATTTCATAAAATTGAAAAGCTGCTTATTGGGATTTTCAGTTTATGATTAGTTTTTAAAATATGTTTTAATAATAAGATTATTTAAAAATCAAGATCAGGAGATCAAGAGATCAAAAAATTTAAAAGGTAATTAAGTATCAATTAAGATTTTCTATAAAAAACAAGATAGATGGCACAAACTTATTTATACATAGTTTTTCATATTTAAGGTAAATAATGTTAGTCCATAAACATCTTAGTGCTTAATTCAGACTCCCTGTTTGAAAGGAATAAATGTTCATGTTACTTGTAATGTTTATCCTAAATAAATTGGTGGGTTACCCACTTCTCAATATCTGCAAACAATATGGACACATCAGAAAGACTGATCAGATTACTTTCTATTAATAAAGCTCATATTGGTGGCTTGAGACACTATGTAGGTACTTAACATCTTAATATCTAATGTTACACATGGTTAAATATTATAGGTAATAAAATATGAATGGAAAAACTTGAGTTGACATATTATTGTGAAATAAAACTGTAATAAAGTGGTGTCCAGTAACTTTAAGTTAAAGAATCATAGTCCTAATCCATATGTCACAAAAATCAAGTACATGGAGGATAGACATCCTAGCTATTAGTATCGAAATAGATCCTAAGCTAGCCGTAAGTCAGAAAAGTTCATATATCTTAGATCTCTGGTGCATGAAACTGGAAAAAACAGTGATAATGCCAATACAACTGCAGGCTGGGGTATAGTTATATGGCACATTTATAAATTATGAACAGATCCGAACTTTTTTAATATAGGTTAGAAGGCTAAGTTAACCTTCATGGTTATTTTTTTTATAACCACCCAAAGTTAATTTTATATCTCAAATAACAAATAAATGTGCCGTATATTATACCACACCCCAACTGTCTTATTGCTGTGAGCTGTGACAATGCCCAATATGGAGTTACTATACTTATACTACTACTATTATGTTTCTGTATAATTGAACACTTCTGCGTGCTCTTATAACTCAAAAGTATTGAATAGCTGAAATATAACCGAGGTTCGACAACACACCAGAGAAAATGACAAGGATTTACCTTTCTGAGTGGAACCTTGAAACAAATAAATCTTGTACCCTCGATAATTTTCCCACAAGCTTTGTATGGTATCCATCTAAAAACAAAATGTGTAAATATAATGCGTTAAAAGTCTAATTGATATTCGCATATAATTTATGAACAACACTGCCTATTACCTGTCGGGGATGGCGGGCTTACTAGACATATTCAATTTAATAATAAATGATGAATTATTATAATAATTTACAAAAGGTTTAGATATGTAAAACAAAAATCGAAATGAAAACATAACCTAAACAACTAACCAAATTGGCAGCCAGTGTTGCCAGATAACTATGTCAATTGTCAATATACCGTCAAACTTTTTTCGAAAACCCCAAAAATAAGCTTTTTGAAAAAAACCTCAAAACAGTTTTTACTTATTTTAAATGAGAAATAAAAAATCAAAGCCACCGAAGTGGCGATAACGTCACTAATGACGCTATGGTTTTCGCTGACGCAGCACTCACTCACAACAACCTGTGTCAATAGGTGGGTTAAATAACCGTTCCACTTGAGTTTACTATTTTGACGCCGGCAAGGCAAACAAGTGAAACGGGAAAAATCGTGGTTTTGAACGTGATCGCTGGGAGTCTTAAGTGGAACGTAGCCTATAGGATACAACGTATACGAGTAGAGACATCAAATAAATAAATAAAGAACGAACAAATTAATTGAATAATTAAAATGAACGATTGAATTGAAGTATGATTCACTAGTAGAATATAATTCTGTATAGTAATTTAATATAGTACTACTCTATGGAGTAGTACTATATTAATTATATCTTAGATATAAGAATTGTAGTGATGAGAATTGTGTTCGTGGATGAATTAATGACACTTAAAAGGCTCCAAAATTTCTCTCAACATAATTTTGCCCCCCAAAAATCCTCCCAAAGAATCTTCACCCCCAAATCTCCCTCCCAAAGTAGAAATCTACAAATTCTGTGATTTCCCGGCACCGATTTGAGTTCCGGCATTAGTAACCAGGTTTCAGTCTACCTTAAGAGAGCAGCAGCGCATTTGTAGCACCTTTGGTGTTGCAAATATCCATAGGTGACGGTAACCGCTTTCCATCAAGTGGGCCGTCTGCCTGTCTGCTGAACTCATGCAATAAAAAAATATTTTCCATGCAGGAATGGAGAGAGTAAACTAATTTTGCGGCCTAGCGACTGGCCATAAAATATTATGCATTGGCTTATTATTCTAGTGTACTAAAGATTTCCCCGCTGCAACCCCGTGGGTAGCTTCCTTTTACTTATATAAAAACTTAATTAGGTCTGTATAAATCGCGAGCGAAGCCGCGGACAAAAGCTAGTCTATATGTTATGGATATACATAAACCTTCCTTAAAAAATTAACTCACTGATGGCGAAAACCGCTTTTAAATATTAATTGTGTTGTTTAGCATTTAACGGATATACAGACACAGAGACAGACAAACGCTAAAACGACTTTGTTATATATTATGTAAAAATGAAACTACCTACACTTGTGATGTAAGATCTGAATGTAAGTATTTAAAAAAATTGTTATAATTCGTTCAAGTCATATATTTAGAGATTTCTAAGTAAACATTACGTAACAATCAATACCAAGTTACTTTTGAAACCAAACATGTGAATTGACTTTTAGCATGGTGGCAACTCTAGATTAGCCCGACCAGTGTTACCAGTTGGGGGGGACTCCCTGAAAATTCGAGAATTTTCCACGTTAGGGGGAGATTCGGGAGTAAAGATTCTTTGGGGGGACATTCGGGGGGGAAAATTTTATTGAGAGAAATTTTGGAGATTTTTTAAGTACCAATATATCATCTACAAACACAATTCTCATCACTACAATTATTATATCTAAGTTATAATACAGTATTATTACTTTATCTTAAAATTATATTCTACTAGTGAAAAAAAAAACATACATACATACATAACTTCACGCCCGTTCCCTTGCGGGGTAGGCACGAACAACAGAGCGCCATTTAGGCTTATTCTTACACACCTCACTTGCTTCTTTGACATTCATAACTCTTGTCATGCACGCTCGTCTGTTCTTAAGGCTCCTGACATCACCTTCTGCTAGTACACGATCAATTTGATCATGGAAGGTGTGTCGTGGCCTTCCACGACTTCTGCATCCATCCACTTTTGCATTGTATATCTGTTTATTCATTCTTTCATCATGCATTCTTTCCACATGCCCGAACCACCGGAGCATTCCTTTCCTTACCTTCACCCCGACACTCTCTTTCAGACCAACTCTCTTTCTTACTTCGGTATTACGAACGCGGTCCGCGAGCGTCACTCCGCAGATTTTGCGCAGTGCTCGCATCTCGACCGCGTTTACTCTACTTTCATGCTCTTTCTTCCATACCCAACTCTCGCTTCCATACGTGAGCGTAGGTACCAGCACCGCGTTGTGTATGGCGAGCTGGGCATTCTGGCTGAGGTTCTTAGCGCCTAGAAGTTTACCTAACGCTCCATTCACACTATTCCCCAAATTCACTCTTCGCAAAAAAAAACGCCGCCACTAAATAAGCGTTCCTCTCCCTGGTATCGGGGAACAGTAATACCAGTATGGATAGAAGGCTGAAGAGAAGGCCTCTAGAAAGGCTTCTGTTCAATTATTAATAGGCGAAATACCGTCTGTTAAGCTGCAGTGTGGAAGGCAAGTTGGGAAACCAGCGCACAAATACATCCCTAACATAGAGCAATATGGAAGTAAAAAGTAAAAGTAATAAAGTTCTTGACAATGAGCTTCCACGATGTAATATGCCGTGGCGGTCCGAGTCCGGCAGAGGTAGAAACAGGGCTACCCCAGTCGTCATCATGCGAAATCACTGCGTTATAGGTACGTGAAATGTGAGAACAATGCTTGCACCAGGGAAGATAGAGGAGTTATTAGCTGAAATGAAAAGATTGAACGTAGATATTTTAGGGTTGAGCGAAGTAAGATGGGAGGGAAATGGTGATTTTTGGGAGGGTGATTACAGAATAATATTTACAGGCGAAAATAAAGGCACTAATGGTACAGTCATAATATTAAGTAGAAAATGGGGAGAACTAATAGAGAACTCAATACATTGTAGTGACCGTTTAACGGCAATCAAATTAAAGATAACTAACACCAAAGCAGTCAGTTATAACTCAAGTTTACATGCCTACAGGTACCCATCCAGACGAAGAGATAGACGATATGTATGAATGCAGTTAAAGATAGTAAAAATGTAATAATTACGGGTGATTTCAATGCCGTTATAGAAGGTGGAGATTATGATGACATACGAACATTTGATTTAGGCAAAAGAAATAAACGGGGAGAAAAGCTTGTACAGTTCTGTAAAGAAAGAAAACTAACAGCATTAAATACAATATTCAAGCAACCTAAAAGAAGGCTATATACCTGGAAAATGCCTGGAGATATAGCACGGTATCAATTGGACTATATTTTGGGAAGAAATAAATATAAGAGATATGTATCAAACTGTAAAAAACCTCCGGGAGCAGATTTCAATACCCATCATAATCTTTTAATAAGCATCCATAACATTGATCCTCCTAAACATAAACGTAAATATAAACCAAAGGATCTCCATCTCAGTAAACTTAAGCAGAAAGATAGTGATATTTGTGTGCAATATAGTAATAAGCTTATGCTAAATAAAAAATTACAGAAACTAATTCTACAAAAATAGGTATAGAAAATAGATGGAAAAATAATAGAGATATAATTATGACTAGTGCAAAAGAATCTTTAAACAATAAAAAAATCGTACTAAGAATTGGTTAACAGATACAATAATAGATTTTATGATAGAAAGAAGAAAATATAGAAATAGGAGAGACGCAAATAGTATTACGCTTACGCTTAACAAATAAAATAACCCTCGAATGCACAAAAGCTAAAGAAAAATATATAGAAGAAGAATGTGAAAACGTAGAGAAATGTATAAAAAAGGAAAAATAGATAAAGCATACACTGTCATAAAAAAACTAGATATAAAATACAAATCTAAGAGTACAGCTATAACAGACGAGACTGGTAAAATATTTTTACATAAGTTAAATATAGTAAAAAGATGGAAAAAATATATAGAGTCACTATATTATTATAATGGCAATGGTTTAAACGACGAAGATATAGAAGCAGAACAATCAGTAGAAAAAGATAATCTAAGACCACCGATATTAATAACAGAATTCAATAGAGCTTTGCATCAAATACAAATGGGAAAATCACCCGGAGAAGACGGTCTAGAAATAGAAATAATAAAATATGCAATATGTACACCTTTATTAGATGAAATATTCAATTTAATTCAAGATTTCAAAATAACTAGAACTCTTATGATGCCAAAAAAAATAAACAGTCTCAGTTGCGAAGACTATCGCACTATAAGCCTCGTTTCACACGCATCTAAAATATTAATCCAGATAATCCAAAATATAATGAGACCAAAAGCTGAATGCTAGATTAGTCCAGATCAATATGGGTTCAGAAGAGAAAAAGTTACCAGAGAAGCCATTTTAGCCTTAAAACTTATATGCAATAGAAGAATAGATTTAGATCTTGACACACATGTAGCTTTTATATTATAGATTTAGATAAAGCATTTGATAAAGTGAACTGGAAAGGAATGATGGAATGTCTAAAACACGTAGGTCTAGATTATAGAGATAGGCGGATCATATACACTATTTATAAAAACCAAGAAACAGCTATAGAAGTGGGAATAGAGAAAAAAAAGCAATAGTGAAACAAAGAGTTTTTTTTTTTTTATTATATCCCTCCGCAAAACGAACAGGATTTGTCCGGCCTTTTTTATCTTATTTTGTTTGTTTATCTTTTTTATATGCAGATTTTTTTTTTATTTATGCATTTTCTTTTATTATTTATTCTTTTTCTTTGTCTTTTTTGTTCTTTATTACTTTATTCAGAAACTATTTTTACAAAAGGTCCTTACTCTTTTACATTTTTGTTTTTACTGTTATGGTATTACAATTTGCTTATTTTCTACTTATCTATTTTAATACTATATTTTGTTTTTATTGTTTTTTGGTTTTTTATCTTTTTTGTTTATACATTAGTTTATATATACTATTCTATATATTTTATAATGCACACTTATTTATCTATTCTTATTCCTACGTATTCGTTTTTTAACTATATTTAAACAATATTCTAGAAAATCTTCTATTTTATACTTCGACATAAACGTTAGACAAGGTTGCCCCCTATCACCAGTTATTTTTAATATTTTTATTGAAACCGCTATAAAAAAATTATAGTATTTAGACATGGAGGAATAAAAGTAAATGGAGAAAAGATACATTTTATACGTTTTGCAGATGATATAGCCGCTTTAGCAGATTCAAAATCAGAATTAGAAAGTTTAATAGAATACATGGATTCAGCATTTCAAGAAATAGGCCTAAAAGTAAACACGAATAAAACAAAAATAATGACAATAGCTGAAAATCTATACTCATCAAGCCCAATAAAGTTAAGGGATCATACATTCCAACAAATACAAAAATTTAGGTATCTAGGCAGCCTCATTACTTCAGATTCTCGATGTAAAGACGACATAATAGTGAGAATAACAATTGCAAAGAGAGCTTTTATTAGTAAAAACTATTTATTTAGGTCTAAAATAGCACAATCTATTAAAAATAGTTTAATTAAAATTTATATCTGGAGCATGGTTTTATATGGGTGTGAAGCATGGACAATGACACAAAGAGATCGCGATAGATTAGAAGCATTCGAAATGTGATGTTGGAGACGTATGAAGAGAATAAGCTGGAAAGAAAAGAAGACCAATGAAGAAGTACTGGATATGGTAAAGGAGAAACGCACAATTTTAAAAACTCTGGAGGAAAGGAGGAAGATGTTTAGGCATTTGTTACGACACGACACCTTCTTATGCACGTTAATCGAAGACAAAGTGGAAGCAAGGAGAGGGAAGGGAAGTGCAAGGCGAGCATTCATGGATCAAATAAAAGAAAAAGTGGGTGTCGTGTCTTATACATAGAAGTAAAACAACTGGCCCATAATAGAGAAGATCGGAGGAGGCTCCACCGACAAGAGCATAGCTCTTAAGTGATAGATGTATAGATAGTGAATCATATTTCAATTCAATACTTCATTTTAATAATTCAATTCATTCGTTCGTTCATTTACGTTATTTATTTATTAATATTTATTATGCCGTCGCTACTCGTATACGTCGTATCCTATAGGCTACTTTCCGTTAGATACTCACAACGACCACGATCACAGCCACGATTTTTCCCGTTCCACTGCTGGCGTCACAATCGTAAACTCAAGTGGAACGCTTATTTAACCCACCTATTGACACAGGTCGTTGTGAGCGCTCCGTGAGCGAAAATGATGACGTCATTAGTGATGTTTTCGACGGTGGTTTTGCTTTTTTATTTCTCCTTTAAAATAAGTAAAAACTGTTTTGGTATTTTCTTTTCAAATTTGGGGATTAATTGACATGGTCATCTGGCAGCAGTTTTTGTTACTGTCATATTTAAATCAAATTTTTGTTCATATTCATTATTTTTTTTTAAATTTATTATTTATGCATTAATTTTTGTAGAAAACAATGGTATAAAAATTGTTTAAATCGATGCATATAACGTATAGTTTCGGAGAATATTATGATTGTGGAAATATAGTTTTTTTTAATATACAAAGTTTTTTCAACAAAACTCCTACTTGATTGCCTTTTTTGTGGTTACTATAGAAACAATGAAAAGAAAATCTTGTTTGGTCGAACCATTTGAGGAAAAAGACGACATTGAAAAGAAAATTAGAGAACTTAATAAAAAAAACAATTTAACAATGTACAAAAACAGTATTTGGTACCGTTCATTACTTGCTGCAGAAAAATCTTGTTTGAAGGAGGATAAAACCAAAAAAGTTCATTACAAATTTGATGATGATAGTGAGATGGTGGAGGAGTATAATGTAGATACCCAAGTACTGCTGCGGAGAGCATGGAGAGTTAAAAACAAAATTGGTGGTGAAGCGAAATGGAATGTGGAAGTAGGTGATCCTATCCATGATGCAAATCCTCATATTGATATTGCTGATATTACCGAGGCTAAAGATCAAGTAAGCTTTATAAAATGAAAAACTTGTTTTAAAAATACGACATTTATGCAGCATTTATTGCAAAAATTATATTTTTTATATGGTAGTGAATTGTGGCCTATATTTTTTGGCTGCGACTCAGCTATCCGGTACTCGAAATTCAAGTAGTGGGTAGGGGGGAAGGTTTACTTACCCTTTCTGCAACTCCTAGGGTCCGGAGTTCTTTAATATTTATTTTTGTTAAACATAACCTCACCTATTTTTTCACTAACATTATTGTGATGGGTAGTCAAAGGTCGTGACCAGTGATTCAGGTTAGGTTGGCTTTAGACCAAAGCACACGAGCTGAGCGAGCCAATAACTTCATCTTTATTGACCCCTATTTTGAATATTTTCATAGTTATATCTTGTAGTGTATGCAAATGTGCTCTGTTGTATTTTCTTAATTTTTTGATGATACACTGTTTTTTAGTTCTTTTTCTGTTGAATGCTGGCTTTCTTTTTAACTTCAAAAGGATCGTTCAATTTTGTAAGTGCAATATTAGTTAAAATTTAACTGAGGTTGTGTTTATAAAAAAACTGAAGATCTCCAGACCATAGGGGTTATAGTAGAAGTATGCCCCCCCCCTATTCCACCACCCCGCTACTTAAAATTCGTGCACCAGATAGCTATAGATTTACCTATTCTTTGTTTTATATGGCCTGAATGGTCACATTCTTATACTGCTACTTTAACATTAGTCGCTAATATCAATGGTATAAATATAACACAGATAATGCCATGTATAGCTTTAAATATATAGGTATGATATGTACTACATTGTCTGTTCACCATTCACCACTTTACCATTTTCAAGGCATACATAGTAAATTTCAGTGCCACCTGCTTCGACCCAATACTTATCTCCAGAATATTGCTAATAAAGGGTTTGTTAATATGAAAACTAACACCACCCAGAAAATTTCGTCACATTAAAATGAATATGTGAGGAATCAAGATTATTTAAAACTGGTTATCCAGTACCCAGTACTGGTTATCCAGTAGTAGTATTATCTAATGCATAACTATAGATAACCTAAGATGAAGAGTTACCATGTGCACTCATTCTCTACAGACTTCTGCAAACCCTTAGAGTATTCAGTTGTCTATAAATTCCCAAAGTTTTAGAAATCCACACAACCATTGTAGCCTTCCTGTCCATTATGAAGAAACTGTCTCTTGCATTGGTGGCCATGCACCTATTGCGCAAACTAGCAAAAGAAATCTCTAATCATGCCGCCCCCATTAGTTCTTAATAAAAGACAACCCCAGAAATAGTTGACATGGCATCATATAGATTGACACACATGCTATTGATAAAGCCTATAATAAGGAGTATGGAATTCTGTATATAGTAGAAGAGTAAAATCAAAATGTAACTGCAACTGAAGGTAGTCATCACCACAAAAAAAATTGTTTGGAAAAAAGGTTTAAAAGAATGTTTTTTTGAGTCATTTTGTATTTTCAGCCAGTTTTAACAAGGCGCAACACAAGAGTGAACTTAGAATGGAGGATAAGAAATTTACCATATCCTATTGAAACTTACTCAATAAGTGCAAATAATGATGATAAATGCATCATAATAAGAACTATCAATAAGAAGTATTTTAAAAAACTTAGTGTCCCTGAACTTACAAGATTGAATTTACCATTAGAACAAGCCAATATACAGTCTAACCATCATTTTAATACTTTGATTATATTGGTGAGTATTCCTTGTGTTTCTTCTGTTCTTATTACCATAGATATAAAATAATTAATCTTAGAAGCCATTACAGTAATCATGCAAGTCATGTTTAAATTTCATGGCTAATGATACAGTTCAGAAATAATTCAGTTCATTAGATCTACTTTTCATAATACCAGACATTTTAATAGCTTGATGTAGCCGAATTTATTCAGTTTTGTTTTAAAACTGTGCCCAAACAATTTCATGCTTTCATTTTCTAGTGCCTTAAACTAGGTTTGACAAAGTTACCTATACCTAATTTTACTGTAAAGTGTACATTTTGAAGTTTACTGTAAATTGCTCAATAATGATCAATGGGTACAAATGTAAAGGTAGACCAAAAAGATGAATGGATTGTGTGAAGGAGGATTTGTGGTTAGACAGGATGTATGTCAGAATAGAAGAGTGTGGAAGGAAAAGACATTGTGCCGACCCCAAATAATTGGGAAAGGTGAAAGAAAAGGGAGAGTAAAATGCTCAATAAAACTATGTTTTCTAAGCAAGGTATTTTAGTAATTTTTATTAATAGTAATAAAGTGCTTCTCAGGTACAGAATATTGTGTTAATAGATGTGTACAGTGCTTTTGCACTCTTGTGGTATGTCAGGACTGTTTTATAATGTATAATTACATTTAGACTTTGTTTGCAGTATAAGAAGCCACAACAGCTGCTGGACATGGAGAAGGAATGGTTTCAGGAGCTCGCAAAAGTTAAACCAGTGAAAGACATTCCCGATGAATGTAAAGCACAATAAAGTATTTTTTATTCAGAATTACTTTATTTTCTTATATTTTAAATTCCCAGAAAAATTTACCACTTTATGTCATAGAATATTACATGCCACAATGTACAGTAATCTATAGGAAACTTTCTGCAGTGTGTCTTTGATGCAAGATTACAAGATTTGTTTAAAAAGTGTGTCGTAAAATCTCATGGAGGCCTACAATCAGTTAGCAATACTCCTGGCGTAACAAATGTCCGACCAGTTTAGCACACCAAACTTGATGGTGGTAAGCTTGACTTTCTAGATTTACCTAAAATTGCACATTATTATATAAACACCAGGAATCTTAATACTTTCGAATTGAATTATGATATTTGATCTATCTGTTATTTAAGAGCTATACTCTTGTCGGTGGAGCCTCCTCCGATCTTCTCTATTATGGGCCAGTTGTTTTACTTCTATGTAAGATACGACACCCACTTCTTCTCCTTTCCTATATCCAGTACTTCTTCATTGGTCTTCTTTTCTTTCAAACTTATTCTCTCCATGCGTCTCCCACATATTTCAAATGCTTCTAATCTATCGCGAACTCTTTGTCATTGTCCATGCTTCACACCTATATAATACTCATGCCCCAGATATAAATTTTAATTAAACTTTTTTTAATGGATTGTGGATTTTAGACCTAAATATATAGTTTTTACTAATTTTACTAAGATATTTGATGTGATTAAATAACAAATAACTGTAAGATACCTTATAACCCAAAAAAGGTATAGCTTTTATGGGATATAGAATTCACTATATACCCAAAATTTACAAGAGCATATTAGTTAGAAACAATTAAAGTTAAATAAAACAAAATATTTATAGAAACATTATTTACATGGTAGAAATACAGATATATTTATTGACTAATCATCATCATCCATTATTAATGCTTTTGCTTGCTTTTTTAATTCTTCCTCATCAAGTTCTTTATCCAATAACCCTCTTTCCTTCAAATATTGTCCATACTGCTTTGGTATACCCATAAAAGTTTTTATTTTTGCTCTTAGTTGTTTCCATGTTTCTTGATAATAGTTTTTCTTGTCTCTTGTCATAGCTTTATAATCATGCCCATATTTATCTAATAGATATGTTATAAATTCTACTTGGTTTTTTGGTAACCTGAAACAGTATTTTAAAAACAATAAATATAAGCTAACACCAATCTTTATATTTATGCAAGTGTGAATTGGATTAAGTTTAGTTAAGCACATTTTTCATCATCAATATTTTTTCCCCTCTTTATAGTGAAACCACTGTGCCCCTTTTAGAATTGTAAATTTTGTTTAACCCATTTTAAACATTATTAATATGTATTTTGACATATTAGTCTTCACCAGGTTCAGTAAAATAGGTAGGCTCATGAAACACTGACTTGGGACCCTGAGGAGGGATATGTGTGCAAATAATCTCACAATGAGAGATGTAGGATATTGTTAAGTAGAAAAGAAATATTTGAACTTACTTTTCAAAGCTCTCCTCTTCTTTCCACTCCAAACAAAAATGAATTAATCTTCAAAGTTATAATATTTAAGATGTGTGTGTGCCATAGTTAAATAAACATAGGATACTTTTGTACCTATATGGTATGTTCTCATCAAACGACTGATGTGTTTATTAAAATTAAAGTGTAATAATTCTATAGTAAACTAGTTATTAACTATTAGTTTGAGTAAATGTCTAGAATCGAAAAAAATCTTACATAAACCTCCTTTCTCTAGGTAACCTTGCTTCTTTTTCCAACTTTTCAATAACTTCTTTCTTAGGTACAATTTGCTGAACTTCCTCTTCTTCTTCTTCTTCACTTTCGCTTACATTAACAATTTTTTTAACCACTTTTAATTGATCCTGTTTAAAGTTAGGAATTTTGATTATTTTGTTTGGGTCGTGTGCTAGACCCATTTCTTTAAGGTTCCTCAGCGAAGATTTCTTGTGATCCCAGGCGTCTTTAAGGACTTTGCTGGAATCCAAATAGCTTAAATTACAAGCAAATCCATATAATGGAAATAAGCTAGGCCAAGTTTTATGATCGTCCTTCATTATCAATTTATGTTTACGAAATGCACAAATTTTATACAAAATATTCCGCATATAATCTAGAGAAATTATTATCAATCTGACGTAAACTATACTAATGAGAAATGCAACGTTACTTCTAACCATTGTATGTCGCCGGTACTGCACTGTTTCTTGTGCATACGTTTACGATTGAGTTTGTGGAGGAACTTCTTTTTGCGGTGTTGCTTTTTTACCTTCATTTTTGTTTACTTTTGTAACTTACGCTAAGAAAATCTTAAAGTACTTTATAGATACAAATTGATTAAAATAACTTGTAACTACAATACAACGCACGTGTTCGTGTTATTTTATTTGGTTATTTTGTTTCATAGTACTTTTATCATAAACGTCATAAAGTGACGACTGACTGACAGTTGACATTTCATTTCATAATAGTTTATCTAAATAAATTGCCAGTTTCTGCTGAGAACTGAAAGGTCTTGCAACACTACACAAAATTAAGTGTGACAAAATAAAGTTAAATAAGGTGCGGTATAGATATACGGCACATTTATTTATTGTTTGAGATATAAAATTAACTTTGGGTGATTATAAAAATAATATTTATTTCTTAATAAAAAATATATATAAAATCATAAAGGCTAAGGTGGGTGCGAAGCAAATATTTTAAAGATATTGATTATGGCCCAATTAGATCACAAATAACTCAATATACTCATCGCCACATATGCGTGAAACGGCCTATATCTGTAACATTATTCCAAAGGCGAAAAGTACTACAACAAACATCGTGCAAGTATCAGATTGGTTTATTTACGAC
Organism: Dendrolimus kikuchii; assembly: GCA_019925095.2. Taxonomy (NCBI): domain Eukaryota; kingdom Metazoa; phylum Arthropoda; class Insecta; order Lepidoptera; family Lasiocampidae; genus Dendrolimus; species Dendrolimus kikuchii. The sequence continues at coordinate 15,000,414 of CM034388.1, read as the reverse complement.
ATGCGTACATTTTTTCAACATTAACAATGATGTTTATTGTAATAATAATGACTATAATTTTGTAAGCAAGAGCTTTAATATCTTGCGATAATTAACATAATAATTATTTGGTCAAAAGAAGCTAAACGAACTCGCCATGTGTCAACTGTTCTTTAGTAAATATCGTCAAAATAAAACGAAAAGATAGATAAATTCCGTTCATTTTATTACCTATTCATTTAAAATTCCCGGAAATATAAAATTATAGGCATTATTTAATTAAACTTTATTCCAATAAATCTTCATCTAAATATTCTACCTCGTTAAATTTTTCTAAGTCCATGTCTTGGTTAGAGCTGGCCTCAATATCATCAGCGTTGGATTCGGATTCAGAAGTAGTGCTATTTTCATCTTCGAAATTTACAACTTATCACTCACACAGACAGAGTAAGTTGGCACGATTTTTTCCAATTATTTTTAGTGATATTTCAAAATGTACTCTTAGCTAATTCATATAATGACAGAAAGTCATAATTAATTTGAATCTTCATAAAACACAATCCGAAAAAAATTCAAAGTAAAAGAAATTATTGCGTACTTTTATTCAAATCATATTATACATTTGGAGCCACGCCCCTCAGCTCCGTCCGTCAGTGACTTATAAAAATATGCACAGACCTCTAAAATGTTTGGCTGTTTTTTTATGGTTCTCTAAGAAGCGTTCAAACTTACATTAATTCTCTATGAATAAGATCGCTAGTGTATATGACCGAAGTTAAAACAGTAAATCGCTTTATCAGTCGGATGATGTTTTCGGTCGAATAGTTTATTAAATACTACGTACAAGTAGTTTTGTGTTAGGCAAGTGGCATAAATGTCCTGAAACGGAAAGTTTGCTGACTACTTCGACATATAATGTAAACATAATCATCTGTAATATATTGACAATGTCTCGTTGTTTACATATTTTTGAGGTCCAAATTGACACTTCCTTTTTAACGAGTTTGATACTTTTATATTAAAGTGAATTTATTTAAGTATTTAATATGATATATGTTATTTAATATTATTTTATTGGTTTCAGGTATTCTCAAAGTAATTTTCGGCTCATTGTAGACGAAATTATGAAGAATGGAAGTAAATTTGTGACACCGGGACAACAAGAAAGGTTGACATAAGAAACAAGTAGATGATTCCAACAGCTGTGTCATTCCTCAGAAAGTTGTTTTTCACATTGTTACAACTTAGGCTCCGACAAAGACAAATTCCACGCACAGATCGGTAAAATCATGCTTTATTACCGGTCGGCATTTAAACTGGTTGTAATTCTTTTATGATCGTCTTCTTTGGTTCACTTATTTATTGGCATACGTTTCTAGTTATTGTGGAGAACAGCCTATTGTCGTATTGTTTACGGCCGCTCAGGTGCATCATTAGCCATGTGTTGCAGATTATAAGTACAAGTTAATTCTAGGAAATTATGTCGACGTTGCCGGGCGGGCACATTTGCATTTGTGAAGTATAAAACGATTACGTGATTGAGAGAGGGAGTCAGTTGAGCTATATCTACGATCTAGGCGTGACGTGTGTACATTCGGGAATCTAATAGTGACCGACTTTGCGCGTATTATTAAATTACGACCTTCTGCATTACGTTTGGATTTTTTGCGTTCGATTATATTGGTACTTATGTTATACATGTTTGTATAGTTCTAATAAACTTTATAACCATTCTAACGGCATTTTAATTCGAGTCCCGCAAACTCGTAACAATATAGTGGGAAAAAGGTCCCCACTCTAAGAAAAATATTAACAGTCGTGATGGAAGAATTACATTTTGAAGGCAGTCATGAACTTTTAAGCAAATTTTAATAGGCTACAAAAAAAAACTAGAAGTCATAGAAATAATCAGCATTTACTTCAAAACATGATGATTATTTTACGTAGATCCTTGAGAACAGAAAATTTATTGAAGTGCTCCAAGGCATTTAAGAAAACCTACTCTAATTGAGCAGGTAAAGAAACACCTATAATAATTTAACTGTATCAACCTTATTTATTGATATTAGAATTTTATTATCAGAGAATTATACGATACAACATCATTACAATGGTTTAAAGTTTTGTAATATTGATAAATAATTTATCGGCAACCCATTTTTATTTTAGTTTTGAGCTTTCATTTCAGATAATTAATATTGTATTTTCGTTGACTTTTTTATTTTATCACTGTAAACCACATTGTTCTTTTACATTCATAAATTGCAATTACACTTGTGGGTTCGTCCCTTTATATCTAGAAGAATTAGAACACCAATATGGACGTAGTCACATTTGGGAGGTTATTGGTTTAATAGAAATAAAAAAAATCAAAATAGGTTAATGTATCTAGCTCGTTCTCGATCGTAGATACTATATTGCTATATAAAAGACAGTGTGGAGGACTTCCTTTATTCACAATTTTCTTAACTTTCAAATTAAACGTGGCCTTTTGAGTTATCACAAGATCTTCATCTAGCGTCGAATCGCGTCGGTCCAACTTTTTATACACCAGACAAGTCTGTATAGCCTACGTTCCTTTGCCTGCTAGTGTTAAATAAAAAAAACATTTTTTTTATACACCCGCAAACAGGGTCTCCAGATTAGGGTTTATTTCACTGTTTTGGGATTTTTGCGATGGGGATTTTGGGGACAAGAATTTCTTCGGTAAATATTGGGATCAAAAGTTTTAGCGATGGGGAAATTGGGGAAGTATTTTAAGCCCCTAGCTTAAGTAGGAATACCATAAAATAATCAATAGGTATAGCATGAAATTGCTAATAAAAATTTAAATCTAAACATATCTGTCAATACTTGTAATGGTTTAATAACTTTATCTCACTATTTGTGATAAAAACCAGAGTTAGCTTTATTAACTTAATAAATATATTATATTTTATTGTCACACAATTCATTAATTGTACTATGTAATATAAAATGTTTACAATAAAAGGTCACTCTGCAAGTTTCTTTTTTGTTAAATGTAAAAAAAAACGGTAGGTTTGGTAATGATTTGAAGTTTTTGAATATACCTAAATAATTAAAAAGAGAAAGTCATGCCACTGTAATTGTATTTTTTCTTGGTAAATATGTAGCTTATTAATAATAGCTCTAATCTATTTATACATCTATGTGTGTGTGTGTGTATACATAGAGAGAGAGAGAGCGTTTTGTGTCACACATCACAGTTTTAGCCTATAAAAGTCTTATTGCAGCGCTTAGCGCTCCCTTTATTATATTACAGGGGAACAACCAGCATAACCACCACGCTTGTCAAAGGTGAATTGGCGGGTTTAATACATGGGGTAGCTCGATTTTCAGGTTTCATCACGACATGTAAGACATTTTCTTTATCGTATTCTCACAAAAAGTACATATATCTAAATTCTGACTAAAAAAAACCAATAGAATATTGGAAAACGGATAAAAAAAGAAAAGGCAGCTACGCTAGAGCAGATTCTTTTAGGGTTCTATAGTAATTTTAGCAAAACCGTAGCCTTATGATGATATGTCTTTGTATAATATGTCACATTCGTTTTATTCGGTATTTTTGCATTTTGTATCTAAATTATAAAAAAAATATTTACATGATTAATTAAGAACCTCCTTTTTTTAGTCTGTTAAAAAAATAAAGAAAGTTTTTCGTCTCTACAAAATCCTTCAATGTGTGTTGTAAGTTGTGTTTTTCTTCTAATGATACGTATAGGGTCAGTTTCTGGAATAGTACTGGGGAAATTTTTTGGCGGTTATGGGCAATTTTCGTAAATCTAATCTGGAACCCTGACCCTAATCGCAAAGATACGTAGTATCCATAGTAGTTTGTGTCGCAAAGGCAAACAAATGTTCATTACTTTCTCGTGCTCTTGAACTTTAATTATTAATTAGGTATAGCGATATAGTAGAACTTCAATAAACCGCAAATACTGCTTTTAAGATGTCTAAAACAGGAGCTACCCGATACCAAAAGTTTCTTAAATCTGAAAAATCTAAAACAAAGTTAAAGGCTAAGAAAGATTTACCAAAAGGCACTAATGTTACAAAAACAAACTTTAAAGTAAAAAAGATTGTTATAAAGGAGCAGCTGAAGAAACATAACACATCAGAAGTGCTGTCTACAAGAAAACTTAATTTAAATGACCTGCTATCGCGACTTACCCATTTTAATACACAATCTAGAACTAGCGCATTGGAAGGATTAAAAGAGGTTATAACTACACACCCTGCAGTCCTACACCAAAATCTTGGGCAATTGATTCTTGGGGTGACACCCTTAGTGCTTAATGTTGAGAAAATTGTAAGTTTTATTTTGTAATAAAATTTGTGTTCTGTAGGTATATTTACCTATACATTGTTTTTCCTGAGATGTTTTTCTTACATTACAAACAGGTTTTCTGCAATTAATTACTATTTTAATATATAATGATTACTATTTAATAATGTTTAAATGGGATGGAGTATAGATATAGGGCGCACTTATTTTAAGTAATGGGAGGGGGAGGCTAGGGAGCCATACTTACCCCTTCTACAATCCCTGTCAATTAAATGTATATATAGTTCATGAGATATCAATGTTTTTGTAAATATAACCACATGTTTTTCACTAATATTACACTTATATCATAGGTCCATAGTTGAAAAATACAATCAAAATCCAAGAGTTAACATAAAAAGATTCAAAATAGTCCAAAATCACAACAAAATTATTGAAAAAATATGTGTAATGACTAGAAATTGTTTAGGCAGAACAATTTGTATTTTATATATAATTAAACTGTTTGATATTTTTGAATTAATAAAACAGCATAGCCATTTAATTGTTATAAGTAGTTTTATGAAAATTTAGAAAAATATTACTAAGTTTAAATTTGTCTTTTATGCTTACAGGTAAGGCGGGAGTCTTTAAAGGTATTACATATGATCCTAGACAATGTGAACATGACCAAAATCAGTCCATTCTTTGATATCATGTCAACATATCTAAGAAGTGCAATGACTCACATAGATAATAGGATTCAAGAAGACTCCTTACTGTTTCTTGATATACTGTTACTATGCACACCAGAAAAGGTTGTGCAAGATTTCCATAAAATTGTACCAAATTTTTTGGATATGATTTCAAAGTTGAGAGTTGACTCTAAGCCAGGCAGAACATTAACTGTCAACTTAGGGAGTCAAATGACTAGTGTGAAGTGGAGAGTCAAAGTATTACATCGCTTAAAAGATTATCTGAACAAGTTCATTCACTACAATAACTGCAAAGATCAAAATAGATCAGCTGATGTGATTCTTAAACACTTTGATACAGGTAAACTAAATTACTATCCACTGATTAATGAAAATTACACTTCTGTTTGTCACCTATCATGTTTCTCAAGGAAATCACAAGAAGATGTAAAATTAGATGAGGTAGAGAGGTTCAAAGAGTACATTGACACTTTGATGCCTTTGTTGTTAGAAACTTGGATTGAAGTACATTCTAATGGAATTAGAGATAAAATTGAAACAGTTCTAAATTCAGATGCTGCATCTCTCTTGAAACATATTCTTGAAGTCATTTCACAAATTTGGAATTTAGTCAGACATTTAGACTATAAGAGTCCTAGTTCAAATATAAAAATGTTATTTTGCCAGAAGTACCGAAAAACTTTCAACCAACATTTTCTAACAAGCTTTCCTTATGTGACAAATATAAGATCCAAAAAATATGACATGAACACTTCATTTGAAGATGTAATAACAGATCCAACTCTAGTTGCTGAAAATTTGGAAATATGTCACCTATTTATCATGCTCAATCCAAATGTTAATGTAAAGAATCAACATAAGGAAATAGTTTCAGTCCTTAATTACATTCAGAAAACTTTTGAAAAGAACAAGCATGATGAAATCAATGATAGCATAGTTAAAATATTGCACACAATTTTTTCAAGAGATATAAACAATTGGACAAAAGCAGTAACTGTAATAGATAAACTGTTTATTAAAATTGTAGAGACCTATTTTAATGTCTCAAATAAATTTAAGCAAAAACTTTTTGATGTTCTGTGTAAGGTGGCTTTGAATGACAAATTAAGCCATTTTCACAACAGTGATGCTTATAAACAGTGGCTTGAGAAGTTACCTGATATTTTACTTGAAGATAATGTCAGTGTACAAACTGTTGATATTATTCATAAATTTGCTATTCAAAGTAATGAAACATTCAACAGTGTTGTGAAGCCGAAATTGAAGAATATTATTGAAAATTTACCTACTATTGTTATATCTGATGCCATTAATGACACAAATAGCTATCACAAATTGTTTTCATTGCTTTACTGGATAAAGATTTATGATGGAGACTCATTGAATGTATTAGAAAAACAATTGATGGAAAATGTTTATAAAAAGGACTGTGGGGTTATATTTGATACTTTGAAACTGAGAACTGGTGGAATGTTTTGATTTTCATCTAAAATAGTTCTTAAACATAATCCATCTAATAAGTAAATTTATTCTATTATTGAATTAAATGTAAACCTCAAGAAAGGATTGATTTGTTGTAAATTAAAACCATATTAATAAATTAAGATTTTAATTTAATAAATTCAAACACAAAACTAGTGTGACACAGTCAAACAATTACATGTTTATATTTATAATAATCAATGTAAATTCTATTTTTAATAGGTAATGTAATAATGAAAGATCACAAAATAAAGGTTAACCAACTTTATAACATTAATTTTGACACTACTCGAAATTAAATGTCATTAAAGGGTTACAGACCTATAAGGTAGACGCGTCCATCATTTTTGTTTCATATTTTAGATTACAAATAAAAATAATGTATTTGCATTGCAGATATGAACACTGTTGAAATACATACAATAATTATTTATAACATATTTATGACTATCTTAAAATGGATCTTCAAAATCTAGGGTATTTGAAAAGTTGAAACTATTCCAGAAGTACTTGAATTACGTAAATAATATCAGATGTTGTAAATCTATATATATAAAAGAAAGTCATGTTAGTTACATTATTTATAACTCAAGAACCGCCATACCAATTTGGCTGAAAATTGGCGGAGAGATAGCTTAGAATCAGGAGACGGACATAGGATACTTTTTATCCCATTGGAACCGGTAGGTGGCGCTGGGATCGGGGTCCTAGTTTTTTATTTTTTCAGAGCAGGACAACGTCTGCTGGGGCCACTAGTATTTTAATAAAAATAAATCTTGAAGAGCTCTGCAATAGTTTTAATTATTGGAACACATAGGAAAAGGAAAAAGGGTAGATTTTATAATAGTTTTAAGTGGGTATTATCTGCATCAAATTGGCTGGTTTTAGAAATAATAGCTGCGCCTTAGACATTTATACAAAATCCTATTGCAGTATTTTGCAGCTAATCTATACAAGCTGAACAGCTTCGCTTATATCTATATAATTAATATTTACATAGATATAACTATACCTTGTTTTTTACTAGGTAAATTGGTGAAGAATTTTCTTAGTAAATATTGCATTTATATGATTAATGTAAAACAATTTGTGCTTTAATATAATAACCTTATGTATTTCTTAAGTTGAGACATCGTTAATTAGTCAAAGATCGAACTGTGTGGAGTAGCAGACTGATCTTTTAAGAAAATACCTTGTTTTTTATAGAAGTCTTGTAGGGACTATAAGTTGGTAACATTAAAAACTGCATAGCACAAGTCTAGAGTGGTTATGCCACATGCTGAAATTTCATGTAACACTTTTATTTTAACATGACTATATAACATTCCATAATCACACAAAGTTCGTTCTGTTAACAGCAAATAATGTGAGGAACATGATTAAAAGAAGAGGAACCATTTCTTTTGAAACTTTCAACTGTGTCGTTTTATTCACGTATGTAATAGGCATTGAGATTAGGAATATTTCTCGTGGCATTAATTCTAATACCTATTTTATTTCCTATAGTCACACTAACAATTACACAATTTGTTATTAATCAAGTAGAATGTAAGGGGTCCATAATTTTGGAAATCTGATTGGTTACTCAAAAGTGTACCCGGTGAATTTTCGTAAGTAAAGGAAATAACGATAGTCAATTTGGCATTCAAAATCGAATGGGAGATAACCATGATGCAGCAATTAGGGAAAAAGTATTTAAAGTTCCCGTTTGATAAACGATATAAATGGAATAACACAAAAAATTTGATGGATTATGTGAAGATTATATTATCGGTCTTGGGATGTAGGTAAACAGCCTTACGCTCAAACGCCTTTCGTTGTTCGTTTTCGTCCTATCAGCCCGAAAGAGTCAATGTTTTAGATAGAAAAAACAAAGATTTCTTTAAAACTACTATAATGTAGTATATGTAGCACAAAAATAAATGGAAAATGTATTTAAATATAAAAGAACAAGCAAAAAAATTCTTAAACCAACGACGAGAGACGCTTGAGAGTAAGGCCTCTGATGTATGGAAAAAATAATAGGTTTGAAATGAAAAGAAATCCCCAATTTAAAAAAAAACAATCAACAGACAAACACACGCCTTGTATATCTTCAAGCTGAACAAGTTACGTTTATTTGGGGCCAATCCCATACATTCAGACCATAGTAACTAATGGAAAGTTTGTTTATGAATTTTACTATGTCAGGAATCGAACTCGGGGGCTGTGTTCTAGTGAGCTACGTAGACAAAGGCTTGGCACACCCATGGCCCGTTCCTATATCTTAACGACCATCAATTTGCCTTACTATCGTTTAAAATTTGATATACGCTCCATACAAGTAATGTTAAAATGCAACCGATGGTAGGGCAAGTCAATGAATAAATAGTAAGTAAGATATAGACCATCAAGTAACTAGCAAAGCTGAAGGAAAAAAATTAAATGATACTGGGCTTAACAACAAAACATTCCCATTTCACTCCTTAACGTTATAACTTATACATATGTATAAATTCAATGTCATAATTTAGTTATTGAGCCGGAATAATTCGGTATTTTATAGCTGTAACCGCTATGTACTTCTCATACTTCTATTCTGTCTAAAGTGGCTCACAGAGTAATCTTTATAAAAACATGGGTGTTTAAATTACAATTCTGCTTTAACTTTTTTTTTAAGAATTTAAGATGATACTTGTCCTGATGCTTCAGCCACTTATTAGTAGCCGTGTTTACAAAATTACTCGACTGCCAGACATTAAAATTAATCTGGTGGTAGGTAATGGTTAGATGCTCCCAAGGTTAAGCCAAGATCGAATAGAAGAGCAATGTAAAATTATTTTTCATCCAATCTTAGATACGGTTTGGCAACGATTTTGGGCTTAGCGACGCGGCGGGTGAAACGACGCGACTCAACTGTCGCTCACAGCGACAAGGTCATGGCCAGGCTATTACAGCTCAACTTGCTTAATTTAGTTTTGTTTATGGTTAGTATTTACTTTATGGAAGCTTATTTAATCCGCTTCTATTCAATTTTGGCTTTAAAACCCGCTTAAAACCGTTAAAACAACTTTAATTACGTGTATGTAGGTAACAAATATTAAAACCTAAGAAAATACTATCGAGTATTTTAATTATAATACAGTTTGAATAAGTCCCATATTCCTAAACATTAAGATATGAAAGCCTCATAAAAGCCGTAAAGTTATGCTCAAGTATTACGACTAGTTTTTCGTTATAAGCTAAAATTTCAATAAATACGACTAAAGAAAATAATTGTTAGCTAATTGTTTGAGTTTCTCGTGATTTTTGGCAATTTTTGGCTAAAATTATAAATCACCAATCGATATTTACATCATTATTATATCGAGTTATATTCAGAACATTACCCTTTCATTAAAGCAACATGGTAATGTGTGAAAATATTTTGTAAGATCATTGTAGAATTTTTGCATAATATAGTATTAAATCTCCAATATGTTATTACCTAATTCATATTCTACAAACAAATACATTTTACGACAAGGAGTAAGTGTTTTAATAATTTATTAGTCACTTTCTATTACAATATTTATAGATAGATAGGCTATTCTAACAGTAAGCATATACATAAAATAATCTAGTCATTACTAGTAGATTATATTTTTAGTCTTACTGGGCCTTTATCATTATAAATCCTCAATATGACTAAAAAATGTAATCCTACAATTTTACTATTGACCAGAAGGCGCCACAAATCCTCTCGATTTTTGGTATAGAAAAAGACCACTAAAACTTTCAACCAACGTTTCATTATCAAATAATAAATTTATTTTCTATTTTATAATTAACCAGAATATTACAAGTAGTTAGGATAAATCGATACTAGTGACACATATGAAGTAAAAATAAAGGCATCACATTACTAGTATTCTTAGGGACTGTGACAATATGGACTTACATTGTCCTTTTATCTGTGTATAAAGTAAATAAAATTGCAACAAAAATGTGTGAGGTAGAACTTATTGTTGCAATTTAATTCTATCAAAATTATTCATTCGCTAAAAGGCGCTAATAAAATTAGCATAGTGTAAATTTCAAGACTATTTTTGAGAATTACGTTCTCATAAAAGATATTTAATTATTATTACAAAAACAACTGCATTTCATGCGTAATACCTAAGAACGGATTAACTAAGTCACAGTGTTTATGGAGATCTTCACACAATACAAAACAGATTTTATGTAATTAAAGAAACTGAAACTGTTAATGGAACTTGGCTTCCTAAGTACACGTACCAGACACATTTGATCGCATATTTAAAGACTCTCACTACTAAGTATTTCTAGAATTTTCTTGGAAAATTCTATTCTGCTTTATTTACATTACGTGCTATAGTAACACATTGAAAAATACTAGCAATGACAATCTCCCAGTGGGTAGGTTCTGTAATATGTTGCTTTGATAGCTGTTATTCCAAAACTTACAGAAGCAAGTTATTAGCAATTTTCGTAAGTTTTAAAACATGCAAAGATATTTGTTACGGTTATTTAGATAGTACAAATTGCTTGTGGAAGACGACTTTGAAAGATTGCTAGCAACATTTTTGTAAGTTCTATATTATTATTGACCTGCACCTGGACCCACTTGACTGATCATATTTTATTTTTATTAAATTATTCCTGTTAAGCATATAATTGTAATTGAATAAAATAAAACGAAATTGTTGTCTCTTTTGAAAACTTGGAAATATCAGTTGAATTACATTGTTAACTATGCATCCATTTGTAGAGGATGCAATTGTTATGATGCACTTCGTTACGAGGCGGCTGCATTACCAGGTTTTTATACAACATGTGTAACATACGTTTAAAATCTGTACCGTATGACATTCATCACTCCATATACATCAACTATGCGTTATGAATAACAACGTAAATGTTGCGTGCTCATACCTCCGGTGTGTGACCTCCCTATGCAATCATAGGCACATCTGTCATATCATCGACTTCTAAAAAATTTGCTTATACACTGCAACACATTATCGTGTACTTAAAGAGGAAATTATAACGTATTTTATGTATTTAACAAATTCGGATACGCTATAAAGACACCATAATGAAATTTTCTTGCCGCACTTAATTATCAACATAGGGCTCCGTCATAAACGGTTTTCATGCAAAATTTGTTACCGCGAAGTCATGAAAGCTTCGACTCCAATGAAAATGTAATTATGATACTGATTCAGTCTCAGATTATAAATAATACTGTGCTTATAGTGCCTTAATAATACATATTTATAATACACACAAAAGTAGTACATTTGTTCACTAAAAGGCTAGAATGGAAGATATAGGAAAGCACGAGTGATATTGTTTATTAAGGCTCATATTATAGAATTATGCTCAGTTATAAATCAACACTTGGAATAATGCGACCAAAATAAAATCCTTTTCAATTAACGAGCCGCCTATCAACTCACGCTAGATTGCACTGTTATCAATTCAATCCCTAAAGCCATGTATAATACACTAGGCAGCAATTTACACGCAATACGTAACAATCAACAGTTTTGACATTGTTGCACAACTGCTCGCATTGTTATGAAATGCTCCTATATAACGTATATTTTCACATCAAATGTAGGTGTGTGCAGATGTTTGTTGCAATATGATGTTTGTAAAAGAACGTATATACTTATATCCATCCATAAATATCTTACTGGTGATGGGTCTCGCCATTTTAGGGTCAGGGGTGGTTTACATATCACGCACGTTCAAGGTTAATTGGCGGGCTTCTTGGCGATGCTTTTTTCCTTGTCTGTCAGAACCTAGTAATTCTAACAACTAATTTTTATTATGATTACATCCACGTCTAATAAGAAAATGGAGAGGAAAGCGGGCAGCGTGTGTATCCCATGTTCGCATAATGGTTTTGCATTTTATGTAAACATGGCATAAGAATTTACACGTTAGCTCAAAGAAACTTGCTAATCGGCATAAGCTCTCCAAGCATTTAAACTTGCGTCATTGAATTGAGACGTGGGTACCTTAGCCAGTAAATTATCAAGATATAACGTATACTTAGATTAATTGTAGTTTTTTTCTTTATATCAATGCAACGTTTTATTTTTTATATAATCAATAAAAATATAAAAATCACAAGACAAGATTCATCGGATAACTTGTTGTCGACAATTTTTGTTTGATCAACATTTATTGATCACAAACGTTGCTCCACAAAAATCCCACATCGTCGTGTCAACATAGTAAGCTGGATATTGCTTGTCAATTGTTGTCTCATGAATGAAAGACAGAAATGTTACTTTAGACTAAGCTTCGTTCTGGAACATGTACCTTAATAGTTATGTATTAGTTCAGACATATCTTTTGCTGAAGAAGATATTATGCATTTAAAATAAAGAAAATTCTTTCTCAGTTAATCAACTCATGTTGATGTTGCCATTTTAAGTTAAACTCTCTTAATATTGCCATTCGATAAACTTGTTTTTGAAATTTATTTAATTAATAACTAAGAAACTAAATTTAATAGTACCTACATAATTATATAATTTAATTTGATACAAATAAAACTTCTTGATTAATGTAATAGTACAGTTTACAAAAGGGTTTTATCAAAATACCTAGGAAATAAGACAGGTGACCTTAAAAATTAAAAAATGCTACTATAAGTCCTCAAGTTTTATGCGACACCCGCATGGTCCGTCGACGACGCATAATAGCGGGAGTGAAAAGAAGCGTAAGAGCGACAGACGCTAATTTAATACTCCCGCTAAGCGTTACCATTGCCCGTTAGTCTTGTTACTTCAAGAACTATTTAGCAACCGGTTCCCTATTTAAAAAAAATGCATATTAATCAAGATCTATTAGTTCAATCGGTCAGCGGACCAGCCAGCGATCCGAGTGCTGCGAAGTTCATGAAGGATGAACTATTGGGAACCGTGATTCAATTTCTGGCAAAGATCGAAAAATTCCAATGACCGAATAGTACTATTAAAGTGAAGTGTTTCAATGACCGAATTGTAACAGAAAGGTGCGCTCACTTGAATGACCGAATAAATACAAGACTAATATTGCCCCGCGAACCATGAGTGTTACGTAAAAACATGCTGATATACAACAATACCTATGTCTGAACTAAAGTCTAGTAACTATCATTCAATTATTTTATATTTAGTCTCAAGGCTAGAATAGTAATTATGCCAGAAAGCGAATTTCTTTTCACACAAAGCTCGGAGATCAAAAGGAGAAGGTAGACAATTATACCTATATGGGGACGTGCTTATTGTGTTTTCCGTTTATTAGATTTTTTTGCGCGAGGAATGGTAGCGGAGGCCGACAGCATTGCCTGAAAATAAAAGGAGTAAATTGAAAACTAACTGAAAACAAGCGTAAAGCGTTCTATACATACCAATAGCATTTACTTTTCGTTAGAAATGTTGTTGTTGCCAAATCCATTGTCCACTCTAAGTACCTGCAGAAGGCTACGCAGTGACTGACAAGCAGTGATCGAAATAGGATTTAGAGAACACCCAAATTGATTTAATATTTCTCGGGTTAGAACGTTTAAACAATAAGATTTTGTTGCTTTAACTACTCCGTGTATCTACTTAGCTATCTGTGCATTACTTAGTGTTAGCGAACGTTTTTTGTTCTTTTCGATATTATAATATTGCATTGGACCCGGCAGTTACAAATTACTATCCATGCCTATCGGATCATGCCTAGTTGCATGTAATATTTATTACAAGCAAACCTGCTGCGTAGTGATCTTTTACGGTATAAGAGCGAACAAATATTTTGGCAAAAACTGTTACTTTTGAAGTCACGTTTTCTAGTAAATGCTATTGTAAACTGTAATTAATTGTACTACTATGTTAGTGTAGTAGACAACATGAAAGACATTCACTCAATAGTCAGTTTAATATAATCGGGAAATTATCAACATAAATATGCACACAACGACACTAACAAAAACAAAAAAGTAAATAATTAATAGGATTATATAACTACATAGACATAAAACAAATTTGTAGTTTTAAAGGGTTTGTTATTGTCAGTTCTATAAAAATTGATTATGTAAACTATAATCACAAGTGACTTTTAAAATTTGCAAGACAATGTCGCAATTCGTTTTATAAATGGTCAGTTAAATAAAGGAAACAGTTATACTTAGAGTGCAGCCCTAATGTAAATTAAATATTACAGGAAATTGCTGTTAGTTATCAAAGTCATGCTTTCAATACAAATATAACTCAACATCAAATAAAAACCACATACGCTGCTGCCTATCTTCTGAATCAATAGTAAAGTAGATACGAGATTTAAGGAAAGTTTTTATACATCTGTGCTTTTCGATGAGCTCGGCAAATCGTCATGTAAAGAAATATATTTGTATTCAGGACGAGTTTCAAGCTTTGCTTCTATAAGTTTCTTTAGAGCATCGCTTTTATCTAAAATATCTTGAGCCGCATTTGCGCTAGCACAATCCTTAGAACCGGTTTTGTCTTCAGTGACTTTAATTTGTGGTATATCAATAGCATCAGTTTGCTTGTTTGCTGCATCTGCATTTAAATCGTTACAACTTTGAAATTCATCTATAACAATATCGGCCGATGAAGACCTTCTACTATGTTCACCGGATGAGGTAGATACTTTATCAGATTTTGCTTTTTCATCACTTCTATGCCAAAACGCAAATTTATTGGGTAATTGTAATAATTTAGCAATACTTGAATTATTACTTATTGGTAATCGTACTGGTGATTTTGATTTTTGTCTCTGTTTTTTTTCTACAAGATTATCTAGTTGTAATGCTTGGGTGGATTCACTCTCTTTATCTAGTGAACTTGTAATATTTTTATCAGAGCATTCTTGATTGGAAATACTTTCTGTGACGTTTGATTTTAAATAATCATTAGATGTATCATTGTTATCAGTCTTAGGAGGAGCTGGAGCTTTAGCTTTGCCATATTTACCTTTCGATGACTTTCTCTTTTCTCTAGGAGAATTTTCAGGTGTACCAAACGAGACATCATCATCACTTTCTGGGTCATATCCATCTAACGACCCAGTTTCTTTCTCAGTATCTTTTTCCATCGTATTAGACGCTTCTGTGAGTTCACTACAAGTGTGATCTGGATCTTCTATTTCATTTGAATTCACTTGTTTAACGTTTGTGGATTCTTCAGTAACTTTTTCGGCTTTAGCTGTTGGGTCATAATTATTGGCAGAATTGTTAATTTTGATATTTTCCTTCATGATTGTATCTTCCGGTTCATTCATAGAAATATCTAGAAATGAGTGTTCTTTTGCTAAACTTTTCATTACTGATGCTTCTTTAGCACTTTCTTTTTGGTTCCGGATATCTGACAAATTTGCATTACTATAATTAGAATTGCTTAAAGGATATTGACCTAATACTTGGATAATTTTAACTTGATCTCCAACATATTGATATAGAAAAGGAGGATCTGAATGTGATAAATACACAGGGGAATGTACTTGAACGAGGGAGGGCATATTCGCAAATTCAATATTATCGTCGTCGTGGAGCTCCTCGATGATAACTTCACTTTCCTTTAAATGAAAATGTTTTCAGTCTATATCAAATAAAAACCATATACGTAAATAAAATATTAAAGTAATAAATGCATAAACAGCCTTATAAAATTAAAAAAGTCACAATAATAGACATGTTTCGTGAAAATAAATCAATAATACAAATCAAGCATGCAAATCCATCTACATCTATAAATGCTACGAAAGAATGTACAGTTATTAAAATTATACTTAAATATATCTATCTATCTGATAACTTTATTATAAAAGCTCTTTTTATTAATTTTGCCATAATTATATAGTTTTTTTGTATTTTTTATATTTCACATACACAAACCACTTATAAATATAACACCGAAGCCAAACGAATAGCAAATATAATAATATCATTATGTATGTCATTTATATTTGAGCTCTCATTACTTACTACGATATCTCTCAGTTAAACGTAGATTTATAGCCAATTCTCTGAAGATAATAGTATCAATGAAAAACCAACAATCAATACCAGCACCGTTACTACCCTGGCGCACCAAAATTGTAGATACCGTGTCATAGAATTAACATTAGGGATATAACGAAACTATAAGCAGTTTTTTAACGTTAATGTCATTTAATACATCTACACAGCGCAGAAGACGTCT
Organism: Dendrolimus kikuchii; assembly: GCA_019925095.2. NCBI lineage: Eukaryota > Metazoa > Arthropoda > Insecta > Lepidoptera > Lasiocampidae > Dendrolimus > Dendrolimus kikuchii. Next base: position 14,983,765 of record CM034388.1, on the reverse strand, counting down.
GTGATACACCCACACGGTGCAAAACGTGTCTCTTAATGCACCCACACAGTGCAAAAAATGTTTGTTGTTACACCCGCACAAGGCTAAACATATCTGTCGATGCATTCGTTCAGTGATAAACATGCTCATACTCTTTGGCTGGCATGTAAAGTATCACACAAATTATCCGGATATAATTTCTATGATACTTGTAAGTATCACACACGCAATGACCTAATCCATAACAATAAAACTGAATTTTTATTATGTTATTTTATCGTCGAACAGTCGAACTTTTAGACTTAAAAAGCAGTTCTTACAATTCAATTGGAGCCTTTATTCCCTAATGGTAATTGGTAACCCTATTTTCGCAACACCTTTAACCAGCTTTACGAAACATGTAGAATGTGCGTGGCTTTCTACAATTTGCTTTTGGTGCTAAAGCGACGTCTTTATGAACAAACACACAGTGGAAACTAATGATAATGATAACGTTATGACAACTTTGTGACATTTATAAGTTTAAATTTTAAGAATATTAATACTGTTGATTATAGTTTTTATTCATCGTAAAATACTATTCATTTTATTATAACATACCCACAAAATAAATGTTATTAATATCTTTACTGTTAAAAGATTTACTTTTATTTTAAAGTATCATTTTACTCATGACGTGTATATTTGCAAGATAATTTTTCTTTGTTTTACAAATAATTTATCCATTATAACTGTAGGTACTTAAAAATACTTCTTTTCAATCAAAATCTTATAAATTATGCATATTTTTAATTTGTTTTTATTTATTTATTTCATAAACAGCTTTCTAAGACTGCGTAACCCGCTTCATATTATTTATTAACACTAAGACTATACCTACATAATAAAACTGTTTTACCGACATAAATATTCAAGGTCAGCTAAGACGCTATTTAGCGAATATTTAGATTAAGTACTTGTTGATTTTAAAAACATATAAAGCGGATATAGCAGTTTATTATCCTTATGCCGATTTATAGTCGAGACTTATAAAATACAATAAAAAAAAGATAAGTGGCACACAATTTGACAATGTAAATGAATTTTGTTTAATATATTCTGCGCTATTGTACTTAGTATTTTTTAAGCTTTACCACCGAACTCAGTTTTTTCATGGGCCCTTAAATTTAAATATTTCGTTTTTCGTCTTGCTCTATTATTATTTTTATCAGTTAATATAATAATAGGTTATAAATTTTAATTTTAATATAATTTATATTTAGATCCGCATTGTAGAATAATACAGGCGTAAGCCGACGTTTAAGATGATATTCGGCACAACTGAAATACTGGGTGGCTTTCGACGCCTCCAGTAGCCTCTTGTATTCAATTTTTTTTAGTTGAATTACCATCTCATTCATATACGGTGGTCTGCACATGAATATTTATATTCTAGAACACGGGTCTTAAAAGGACTATAATTTAAAAAATGACAATGTTATTATGAACTAAAATAGTTTTTAAATTAAGCTGTCTGAGCACGGCGGTTAGAGACGAATACTGAAATGTTACATGAGCTAAAACTTTAAACCAAGCTTAATATTAAAATAGCGTTTAAAATAGTAACATTTTAATATTCGCCAATAAAACATGATACGTGTATTCCAAGATGTTTTCTCCTCGATTATGAAGGGTTATTTATATGAATGTTACCAGACCTCGGCTGCTTGCGGTCGCTTGATCGTCGTGACGGTCGTGCGCGAGGTGCGCGACCGCGCGCGAGCGGCGGCGCCCAAGGACGCGGTGCGAGTCAACGACGCCGAGTTATCCGCGCTTGAATATCCTGAGCTTATATCCTCCGTCGATTTTATGTGACTGCAATAGAATTCATTCATTTTATTAGTACTGCAAAACATTAAGGTGCTCCTACACGAGCAACTAAAATTGCTCAATCCCGGCCAATTCTAGTCAACTATGACATCACGACTACATCAAGCGATTTAGGGTGATCGCAATAAGTATGTCGCCCCTGGTCTAAAGTATGTCGCCATAACAACCTCGAGTTGTATTACGGCATTAGTGACCAGGTTCCAGTTTCCCTTAAGAGAGCAGCAGCGCATTTGTAGCAACTTTGCTGTTGCAAATGTCCATATGCGATGGTAACCGCTTTCCATCAAGTGGGCCGTCTGCCTGTCTGCTGATCTCCTGCAATAAAATAAAAAAAAGTAGCAAGCTGTTGCTGAGATACGGCCACACAATACCATGCAATATAGTGCAACTTGAAAAATTAGGCTACCCACGCCGCAGTCGGCGGTCTGTTCCTCCCGCGAAAACGAGACGTAGTTATACGTACAAACGAGATAGAAAGAAAATTGCCAAAAATCTCCGATTTGATATTCGACAAATCATGTGACGTTGAGAAATGTGGAATATATAAAACAATTAGAAGCAATATTCCTGAAACAATTGCCGCATTTTATTGCAATTGCTTCACTGCACATTACTGTTGCCAAGCAATTATTGGTCAAAATATTTGTCCGTGTAATTTTAGTGAATTGCAACGGTGGCACAAAAAAAAAAACGCGAATATCGCGCAATCTTTTTATGATATTCGTCTATCACAAGGAAACGAGGGCTAAATTCGGTTAGTAGTTTTCACTGTTTTGACAGGCAAACAGTGTACAGTTCAACGTACAGCGTTTTGCTGATCCTGTGGCCTACTTGTCATTTTAATATAAATAACGCTCACAATTATTGTGTGCGCGAGTTGCTACAAATAGCCATCACTTGCTAATTAATAGTCGTAACACTGGACTTCAACTACCATTAATTTGAACCGGCAACTCCAGGGATCAGTATCCAAACGCTATTACAGCAAGAATAAATCTCTGAAACTACAAGGTGTATTGCTTCGCCCTAGTACGAGAAAGTACCCGTACTCCAACAACTACAACTAGCGTACACAACTACTTCCAACTACTGAGCGTGTGCACAAACAGTACATAGTTCTAAAAGTTGCACTTTCAAAATCCGCTGATCCGATTTAGCCACCTGAATTTTTCTCATTTTTAAATGCATTGAACAAACTGAACACCCCCAGCAGACTTACAATATTACTACACGATACGTCCATTATGTATGCAACTGGGTTAGAACACACATGTTACAATTAATTCTAACATTTTTCACATATAAAAAATAGGATTTAAAACACCATTTTCTCATATTACTTTAAAAGTATGATGATGGACATATTTTTAACCACTTTCCATCAAGCGGACCGTCATCCTGCCTGCGGATTCATGAAACAAAAAGAGGGATGCTGAAGGCCATACGAAGTTGAGAAGAAAAAATAAGAAAGTGGACCTCGGACTTCGAAGAGGAAACTTGGGCTTTAACTCTAGGACAATGATGATTTTACTGAAAAAGTTGAAACATGTTAATATTTTTTTAATAAACGAAAAAAATACACACCTGAAATCAGGTTCGTCAGCCCTATTGGGACGTGGCCTGACGTCTACGTCGACTTCTGGGAAATACATTGGGGACCTGCTATTCGATTCAGACGCGCTGCGGCGTGTACTATATCCGCTGAAAATATCAAGAACACAGTTTTAATAGTATCATTTACAATTTAGCTCCTAACTTTGATTATCCTAAGTAATAATGCAACATACTTCTTCTCAAACTTTTTGTCCATCTGAAGGTAAGACTGCCTATTGTATTCCAATTTTTGAAGTGAAACTTCGGCGGCATAATTTTAGAGTATAGACGTGGTGAGAGGCGGCATAATTTTAGAGTGGATAGATGTTTTTTGGTTCCGGATAAAATTCAGTTTTTTTGGTTGATAAAATAAAATATGTTTAAATAAAAAATGCATTCATTAAAATGTACCTAACCTAACTAAAGTCATAATTTGTAGTAAACCTGCGAAAAATCGAAATGTGTGCTGGAACACACAGTAGAAATGAAACTTAACAAACGGATAAGTGGAAAAACGAATCGCAACGGACAAGTCGACAAACGAATGGCAACGGATAATTGGAAAAACAAATCGCAACAGACAAGTAGAAAAACGAATGGCACCGGACAATTGGCACAACGAATCGCAACAAAATCTTTACTTGAAGTTTTACGGGCAGATTGTTAATGTACTGTCCAATTTGAAAACCTGCCCGTAAAACTTCAAGTTAAAATTTTGTTGTGATTCGTTTTGCCACTTGTCCGGTGCCATTCGTTTTTCCACTTATCCGTTGCCATTCGTGTTTCCACTTGTCCGTTGCAATTCGTTTTTCCATATGTCCGTTGAAGTTTTTTATTTCTGTTAAACTTATTTTTTAAAACACATTAAAGCAATATGCTTTAATGTGTGTTAAAAAATAAGGTTAACTCATACTTAATATTATAAATGTGAGTTTAATTGTTTTTAATTTGTAAAATGTTTCTCTGACATAGTATGCATATTGTCGCCGTGATATTTTAACACACTTGGATCTGATTGAAATGATTGGTTCGTATTCTTTTTTTTTATTTTTTATTGCAGGAGTTCAGCAGACAGGCAGACGGCCCACCTAGTGGAAAGCGGTTACCATCGCCTATGGACATTTGCAACAGCAAAGGTGCCACAAATGCGCTGCTGCTCTCTTAAAGGAGACTGGAACCTGGTCACTGATGCCGGAACACAATACAAGATTGTTATGGCGGCATACTCTAGACCAGGGGTGGTCGCCATCCAGTCGAGCAAATACTCTACCACCTGGCAATTCTGCCCATAGAGCATTAACCACGAGTCAATTTTTCTGTTCTGTGAACATTGTTAGATACCACAAGCTGATGACAAAGAAAAATATCACGATGAAACAAAATACAACAGGTGACGCGTAGAAACTGCTCGTTGCCTTTAAAAAATGGGAGAGCTCGTGCCTAGCTGCATGATGTTTATGGGCAAGTATTACAATTTACATTTGGTTAATAGTATTACATATCGACAGAACATCGATCTAGTCAAAATTTGAAACTAGCCAATCCGCCTTATACAAAAGTAGCAGATGTACCACCAGTTTACTGATGTGGGAAGGGCCAAGCCAAGCAATGCAACCTTCATATTATCCAGAAATCTTATATCACACATATGTCGTTACTCACGTTTTAGCACCGCGCCTTAGCATCCGGGGTTCGGTTAGTACATCGTCCGCCTCGTCGCCGCCACGCTCCTCACGCGGCTCGCATTCAGTCAAATCGGATAAACTGTAGCTCTTACGAAGTTGCTGTACAAGACCTCCACCGCCCTATAAAGTTAATAATTTAAATATACGGTTCGTAACTGAATGCGGAATTTCTAGAAGAGCTCCTCATTAAAAACAATTTTAGCATATTAAATTTCATCATATTCTTTATTATTAATTCAGTAGAATTAAGGGCATCGTACTGTGCGCTTACCCTTAGAAGATTACGCGAGCCAATCTTACAGGTTACAGGCGGACTAAGAATAATAATGTACTTTATATACTTGTGACAGATGTAGGACCATTCGTAAAACATATTAAATTTTGAACATAAAGATGTTCTTCTGAGCATTATTATTGTTAAAATAAGGTCGATTTTTTTGACACCACCTGTAACCTACTGTTCTATTTCTCCTCTTATGTTCAATGTATTATATGACGATGTATTATATGTTACTCATAATACATATTAATATCCTTGATTGTGCTAAATTCCATATTGATAACAGACCACTGCAGGCGTCTTAATTTATCCAATTATATTTAATAGCGAACGAGAATTTGAGGTTTATTTCTATTATCATATATTCTCTTCAAGGTTTCACATGTGGATCGAATTTGAAGAAATTTGATGCGTGTTCTTTTGAAACCGAAGCTGACCATAGGCTACCATTTGTTCTAAAAATATAAAAATTACGTGAGCTGAGTCTTAATTTTGAAAGGATTAAGTCGCAGATTTATTTTTATTTGTTAATAGTGCCTTCGCTGAAGTGTCAATATTTAAATGTTAGTAAACATTTCGAGATTAGGAACACTTTAGTATTATTAAAAAATTTACAGATAATATCGTCTAAATACTGGAATATAAAGAGTCACGGCTTACACCAAAAATACCTTTAAAAAGTAAATATTAAAGATATATTTTAAATATTATATATATTGTATTTAGTCAATTTAGTTCAAACCAATTATATAATAACATTAATATTTAAGAAAAATAAAATAATACTTACATGACATAACTTGTTTGTAAACTTTGATAGCAAAGTACATGCTACTGTCGTATCGAAATAGTCGTTGATGATTTTGCATTTTTGTATTTGAATTTATCAAAAAAAAAATACAAATCAATACAAAAGAGCATACTACTATGTTTATTTAGATATATTAAAATTAGCCTAAATCAGTCACACGTTTCTAAGACTAATACACAGCACACATAGTAGTGATTTAAAACACATGCGCACTTTTAAAACATATGATTAAGAGTATCTCCCTTCATAACAACTAGATGGCGTTGTGGCCAGAAAATACATATTAAATCTACTATTTAATCCAAAGTAAATCTTAATAAATTTGTATATCTTGTAGTCATTTCAAAACACCCTAATACAATAAAAAAAATAGAAATCAACGATCCCGTCCCATATTACTGTACTTCATGACGGCGACATAAATGCCTGCAGCTACAAAGACTTGGCATAAATCGTACATTATGTTCTTTATAATGTGTTTTGAATGTAAAACTAAATAAATATCAATTTACTGACCAAGATACCATATGTATGAAATAAGACAGAAACTCTTCAATAACACGCGTATTTATAAACAATGCGTACCAATTATTATAATGTAATAATTCTGTATATGTACATAGATTAATTTTACTGTCAGGAAATGGATCCAAGACGTAGCCAACATAATCAAACGCAAAAACCCACTTGGTCTAAGTAATCGTACTTATAGAAATCGTAAAATGTATAAAAACAATTAAAAAATTAGATCAGGGACCAATGTTCATGGCTAATTTAAAAACAGTGATTTCATCGGTGGCAATTAGTAAATATCAATCCTATTATTCGTTTATTCTTTACACATCATTATTTGTATCGTGGATTTTTGGTTACCGTGTGGTCAATGTTCCTTCTTCTTTTTTATCTTCGATTTTTGACAAATCACCACATTTAACAAACCAATGTAACCAAATTATACATTGTCTTTAATACATTTTCAATTTCATCGAGATCTATGACATAAATTTAATATTCACTTATTGAATTGTAGATATTTGAAAAAATAGGAAACCTAGAAAACCATAGAGTACGCGAAGAAAATTACCACATTATAATGATAGTATTGCTTTAAAATCCGCGGTTATTCTAAATAATTATGCATGTGAAATAAAATGTACATTTTTGAAATTATGCAAATCTTTTAGGAACAACATAAAATGTTTTAAGGGATTGGATGGCAAATAATTTCGTCTGCTCATATACTGACGAAATTGCAGGTAAAGTCAAAAACTACGAATTGCTAATCAATTAAAAGAAGAAGAAAGAAAGGAATATGGTAGGAGAAGAGTTAAAATTAAATAAAATATTGCTCATATAAGATTAAGAATATCGAAACCTCATAGAGCAGAATAGTTTAAAAACAGTATAAAAATACAAAAGTAGAATGACAGAAAATTAAATACTTTGGTTTAAGTTGCATAAAGCACGTTATAAGAAATCTACTACCGCTGTCTAATTCGTATCTAATGAGTATAACTAAAAACCCTTATTAAACCGACTGTCATATAGTGCATTATTCGAGATCTAAATGTTTACGCTAAGATTTACGATGTTTGATATATTAGCGAACTGCGCACACGCACTGACCGGATTAACCTATAATCGAGAATGTTTTTGGCAGTGCATCAATCAAACCCGGGTATGATCGTAAAATATACATTTACTACAGACTGCGTACTTTTTGTTATTTCTATCTGTACGTTTAAGTTATTATTTTTCTAGCAAAATAGTAATAATTGTTATAGGACAGAAAGTTGTGTACTTAAAAGAGCATTGTCTATGCTCTTGCTAAAACGGAACAGTACTGCCTTTAAATTATTGGTAAAGATTCGACACGCTACAAACATCTTATATTTGAAGCGACGAAGCATTGAAAAATGCGAAACCAATGATTATTGAGAGAGATAAACGAATAATATAACATTATCTAAAACGATCTACGGATCACAGTTAGGTAAGTTCAGCTTTAAAACCTAGTTAATGTCTAGTCTACCAATATTTCGTTATTTCCTTTTTCGATTGCGGCTTGACTCCTAGTCTTTCGGCCCCTGGATCTGCTACGTGGTTGTTTTTCTTTGACAACTTTCTTCTTTCTAACCACGTTGCCACGACTGCGAGCAGATGTATAATCGGGCTCATAATCCGGATCGTTCGCATCTCCTTCACCTATTTGGGGGTCTTCATGTCTTTCCCCGTCCAATTCAACTATTTCCACAATCCCTGGTAAATTATCTTCGTTACGTTGGTACTCTAAATCCTCATATGTGTCATGGTATCCGTCAGTGACGTCACGGCTCCTAATCGCCTGTCTAGCCCTCACGTCCAATTGCTCGGGACTCGGCAGATTGAAATTCTGAATGAAGCAGCAAAGGAAAGGATGTCGGAAAAGACAGGTATGAAGGGTGGAGGGGATTAAAAAAAGCGTGTTAATAAAATTAAAAAAATGACTAAATTAAATCAAGCTGTGATGTGGTTTAAAATCAAATCAACTGTGAGGAAAATGGTATACTCGGTGTGGACATGCCTGATGACAGGTGGCTATGTACTAGGTCAATGATATCTAGGTTATCACCTTGTAGTGCAAAATCTTTTTATAAGTGTATAAAGTGCATTCAAAGAAGCAAGTGAGGTGTGTAAGAATGGGCCTAAATGGCGCTCTGTTGTTCGTGCCTACCCCGCAAGGGAACTGGCGTGAAGTTATGTATGTATGTATGTATGTAAAGTGCATTCATAGTATAATAAAAGAGAAAAATAAATTGCAGGAAATAGCAGATAGTAGGCAATAAGATGAAAAATTTCGAGCCATAAGTACGCGTACGTGCTCGGACATCTATCACCGGCTTTAGTTAGATAAGTTTCAACAATGGCTAAGATTTTGAATAAACTTTTTATTCAATTCAATAATTTGTGTGATTCTACACTAGGAAAATTAGTGTCCTCTTAACTTTTTAAATATAGTAAAAAATTCTAAAAGAACTCAAGCTAATAGAACTTAAGAGCATATTCATCTGTTTGAATATAAGTGTTGAGTACTAGATTGTTTTTTAGTTATATAAAGTTTTTAGGATTCCGAGTCAAATAGAAATATAATTAATGTTTTTCCCCACTACAGAACTATTTGTAATCTGACGAAAATTTTGCCAGTTTTCTTCATTTGGGACAATTGTTTGCCAAGTTGCATTTTTGCAAAATACCTCGTGTACGTTAAGATTTAGATCATATTAAGATTAGCTACTATTTAACAAAATCTTTGCGAAAGAGTAAATAACGTGATGTGCTAACATTGTACTGTTATCAAACAGCCCACACCGTTGCATCGGTATATTGACATCAATGTGACTAAATTGGTGAGAAAACAACATTGAATGAACAATCAATTAACACTTCAACTCATTACATGTTAAGAGTTACAAGCCCGCCGTTACCACGTTTAATTTAGCTTAATTCTCTTATTGAACTTGTGAAGGGAATTAAAAATAAACATGCAGTACATCGCTATCCTAAAGTCCTTTTAGCTGCTAATTTCAAATGAGAAAAAGGATATCAATAATTATAAGACAATGACTTTAAAAAAAAGCCAACTAGATTTCGTCTACACCAACTTTTGGTTTCTTAACAGGCTGGCTTAGCGATAGATTGTTTTTTTTTTTTATGGAGGTCTTAAAATTTGCTGCAGATTATATAATACAAATTATAATCAATAGAATGTTACACTTTTTTACTCATAAAGGCTTTTGAACTAAAGCATGTTTAAACATACCATCATTAAATCAACTCCAAATGAACTTAGCAGTCAGCACTTTAGGACAGAAATTTAGTAATTTTATTTACCTTTATAGCAGTCTGCATAATGACTGTGGTAGCATAATTGACGCCTTTGGTGCCTAAATTGAGCACAGTATGGTAACCTTGGTCTTTGGCTTTTGCAATGTACTCATCTATTTCCTGTAATATTACATGAACAAATATTATAGATTAATAATTTGTGGCAGGGTAATTTTTTAAAAGAATTTTCCGATATTTCTCTGTTCTGAGACCTGTCTTGGTTGCCTACGTTAAAGGTTCACGTTTTACGAATCCTGGTTAGTGGTCTGGGAAACAAATATCTAACCATGCCTCTCCCGACAGATTCAGATAGAAGAGAAGAAGAAATGTAAACGTAATGAAGGATGATATGCGCATCAACGGTATGACATTAAGGGATACCAAAAGACCGCGTGAATTGAAAAAGAAAAGTAGGCAAACAGACACGTCGAACTTTACCGGGATTTAACTATCGGACGATGATAATTCTGGTCTGGGTTCGGGTTACCTGTTTATATTACCCGCAAGAATAGTGTAACTTTATTAAATTGGAAATATACAATTATTATATGTATTAGGCAATGTATGATATCTATAATATTATAAAATTCTAAACATGCCGTGTCTGTACGTTGAAGCTATTAAAAAATAAAACAACTGGAATAGACAATATAAACGACGGAGAATACGATGCATTTTTTTCGGTTTCTTGTCTGTTTGTTTCGGATTTACGTAAAAATTACTGGGCCGATTTCAATGCGGTTTTCGCTGTTCGACAGCTAATTTTTAAACTCTGCGCTACTTTTTATCTTGGGATCCGCGAAAAATTTTATTGGAATGATGTAAAATGGCCAGAATACATAAAAAAACTAATTTCAATGCGATTTTTTTTACTGATCGATAGCAAATTTAATAACGTAACAAATGTGTGATATTTTTCTATCCTGGGATATTCGCGGGAATTTTCCGGGAGCGGTTTGTATTTGTTCGGGTGCATAAAACTTAGTTTATTCCGATACAGTTGACTAAAACAATAGCTTACATTCTTTTCTAGTGCTGTGGTATATTGTGTAACGGGAATCCCGCGGGAATTCCAAGTCAAGCGTGGTCGAAGTCGCGGGCATATCTTAGTTATTGATACTTGTTGTATTTACCTGTTCGCGCCTGCATAGCGCTGGATGCACGAACTTTCTGTACAGTATCGAGGAGCCCTTCGTAGCTGGAGAAAGCAACCACAGAACGAGCACTATTTTGACTTCGTAGTAAAAAGGGAACCACGAGAGGAAAACATCCGTGAACGTCTCTGTGCATGTGAATAACGCGAAGACAATCCAGTACATCATCCATTTTACCTGAAAAACATATTGCAAAAGTTTAGTATCCTATTAATTTTATATACGAGACAGTTTATGAGGATCTATGTTTCTTACATCTTTGGCGCAAAAAAAAGGATTTTGATGAAACTTTATATAACTTATACATACTAAAATACAACGATATGTATGAACTCCGTGCGAACGAAGGGGGGACGCGGTCGTTTGTAATAAATATAGCTATTATAGTATATACATAAGTTGTAGTACGCAAATTCGTTTTCTTTTCTTTTTAGACTTTCTAAATGAAAAAAGAACTTAACTGTAACGTTTAAACACGATTTTTTTTATTTCTTACCAAAAACCTAGATTTTTTTATATCCCTAACTTGAGCGATCATGGGTTGTTTGTACAAATTTTCATTACCCATTTTATTAGCTTCAGGATTTTATTAATCGAGACAAAAGGTAGCTTGTTTTCTTCCCCAGGATACAATATATCTTAATTGCCCAATTTAATTTACATCCATTCGGCCCTTTAATGTTAAATTCATAATGTTCGTATGAGTGCAAAGTAACGAAATGATTCGTCGTTTTATTTATATTGTGTTCATCGTAAGGTATTGGATACTTTAATTTATATGAGGAAAATAATGTAATTAATATTTTACCTACTTTATTATTTTTAACTCAATTGTTTTATTGAAATTATTTTTAATATTCATAGTGCGTACGGTGCGTAGTTTTGTAAATCGTATAGAACTACCAGCTAATCTCATTTAAAGATATAATTTAACTAACATTATTCAATACTGGAGCGACTAATTGATGGTAGGAAGTCGGGAACAAGTTAAAGGACACAGAATTAACCCAACCGTTTCAAACAACGAGAGCGTGCATCCGTAACAAGGCCATTGTAACACGTATTTTTACTAGAGCATTTGTTATACGTTTCGGAATTTTCACAGCAGAAAATTGAGCCCGATACACAACAAATAGAATAACAATGAGCATACTAAACAATTCCTGATTTCACATTGCATTATTAAGTAGGAGAAAATGATAAAATACTATTCCGAGCATGGATATTTAATGTATGTTACGTATATCATTTAAAAAAAGTTACTTACGTATTCCTTCAAGTTCTTCGTTCGTACCGCTTTATAAGATGCATAAGCCGGGTAGAGGGTTCCGAATACTAATCTGCAAAATGGATACAGGACCAAGTAAGAGATCATTCTCGGTGCTACCAATCCTGTAGTCACAGCTAGAGCGCCGAAATTGCCCAAAGTAACACTAGGGATGCATTTGCTCAGAGCAACCCCTAGGTTTATAGCGAATCGGTTCCAGACTATTCCACTCGTGCGATCGAGATGGTAGTCATAGTAATCGTCGCAATCCTCGACAGCGTTTGGGTCGTATTTGACAAGTTCACGGTTTCCGTGTGAGGTCGAAGCGACACGAGCGTATTCGGACTCGAGCTTGTTGACAATGAGTCGAACGCTGGACAACCCGAGGCTCAGAACTGGCAGGCTAGGCCTATCGTCACGGTTACGACGCCCGCGACCTGCCTCCATGGATACGATAACAATGACATTACAAACTTGGAGGCATTATACACTCTTGCAGAAACTTATGTCGGTTTATTCGTGTCTGTTTGAGTAGGCCATATGCGCTTTAAATAGATGCGTATGCGCGTGAAACATGTTCGATACTGATTTAATATCGATCAATTACTTCGTATAATGTGTGTTTGTAGCTACCTTGTAAATCAATATTTATGTATATATAGGCTGAGGCCGCCGAGACAGTGTTTAGATTGGAAAGTAAATAGTATACGTTCACAACAGCCTTGGCAATTTGCAATTGCACACAATTTCCAACGGTAGAAAAATTGATTTCCTAGCAATAAAGTGAACAATTGTTTAAGACTTAAATGCGAAGTAATTTCAGCTAGTTTGTGAACGCTTGTTGTCAACGTAGCCAAGATAAAAGAGCTAAATGGTAGTGGGCGGGGAACATTGGCTTTGAACTTTAGCATTGAAATAGGTTTGAATGGAAACCAACTCGAAATATAACTAACTAAAGTGAAACTTATAGACATTTTATAACCGCACCAATAAATAATTTAGAATAATTGAATTATTAATTTACATTTCCGACTTGTATATAAATTTGTAAATCAAAATCCCGATCTATTAAATGCCACTTGGTTTAAATATACAAGTTGCAGGTGGCTAGCAACTGTATTAAACTAAAACATTCTGTGTTACCTATCCATGTAGTGTATAATTAACGTGACTTGTGAAAATGCAAGAGTGCGTAAAAATTTAACAAGCCACCTAGTTCTTTAAATGTTGATTACATTCTTCTTAAAACCAATTGATTCTCACATACGACTTTTACATAGATAATAACTAATTACTTAAATATAAGAATTAATGAACCGATTATAACAAATTTGGTGTACATATTTTGTATTTTCGACAAAGGTAAGTTTCCATGTTATCGCGATGTTCTTGGCAAAATTTATACGAGATGTGAGACTCATCGCGACGATTGGCTAATTACGACATAAAGACCACAAACTCTGCATACTGGGATGTATATGATGACCATATTATAACGGAGATGAACATAAGACACTTGCTATCTCGAAAACGGGACAATTATTGCGTGATACAGATTCAAAGTTTACGCGAACCAACCTGAATATATTTTATTTATATATGTGATTCTGAATATTGTGATTAGTAAGTGGTATGCGATGCGTACTGTCGGTAAATGACCATAGAATATTTTTTAACCATGACATTAGGGAGTAAAAAGGCGTATTATTCACCTTATCTGCCTTAAACATTTTTTTAAAATTACAATCGGCAAACAAACACACACATTGTAAATCCCCAAGCTAAGCAAGTTACGCTTGTGTTATGGGTAATATACAACGGGTCATTCTAGGGCCGATCCCATACACCCAGACCATGGTAAATAACCAGAAAGTTAGTTTCCAAAATTTACCATGCCAGGAATCGAACCCGGAGCCTCTCTGTTCCCGAAAGTTTGGCCGCTTAAGACTTAGGTTCAACTCACACTGGCGCAGAGTGGAAGCGACGCGACGCGTCATGTTTTGCACGGCGACGCGCGTCTTTGCGCGACGGCGTGTCAGTGCCAGAACCAGTTCAGAAACTTTCGAACATTTGTGAACAGTGCTCACGCGACAGTATAATATACTGTCACCATCATATTATGATGGTTGATATCTGACGCGTCACTGCGCCCGAGTACGCGCGGCGACTCGCGAATCCACTCGACTCCAGCCGAGCGTCGAAGCGCGCATGCGCGCATCAACGCGCGTCGGCGTGCTCTTCCATATTTACATACTTAAATAATAGAACAATAGAGATGAATATGCTTTAGGTGGAAAAAATGACGCGTCGCGTCGCTTCGACTCTGCGCCGGTGTGAGTTGAACCTTAATCCGATCAACAACAGAGGCCGTCGAATTTATAACACAATGGCCTCTGTACATTAGATGGAAAGGGTTGCGCAGTGATTGAATTTGCAAGAACAAACCGCTCATCGTCTACAGATTCTTGCCGAGAGCGGCTATAAAATTTATCACGGCCTATACGACAAACTTATTTGTATAGGTGCCAAAAATCTCACACGACTTCACTGATAGTTCATAAATGGTATAACAATATAAGTACTCTAAATTGAAGATCTACAAGTGCAAAAATACTTGCACGACGGATGCAAGCAATGCAAGACAGGACAATTCTTCGAATGATGAATAATAAACGGACGACAACGCAATGTAGCTAAAACCAATTTAAAATGAACCACCCTGTCCTACTAGTGTGCTTAGTAAATCATTGGCCATGTTGATTCACAATAGACCGGTCAGGTTTAAAAATAAATAAGACAATCGTATATTGCACATGCACGACTTAAGAGTGTGTATAGAAGAACAATAATTATGTATACATACGTAATACGACTACGTTTTGTTTTGTTACAACAGAAACAATGATAGGTGAGTTTACATATCACTGCTAATCGAACAATAAGCTACTGAACATTAAAGTCTACATTACCAAACAATGTTATAATTAAACAAGTATATGTCATTCTAAACGGAACGAAAGATTCTGTAGAGGTAATAAAAGGCAACGTTTGATTTTTGACATTTGACTACCGAATCGTAAAAAAATATTTATTTAATCGAGAATACCCTTATTCCGTTTTTTCCAAAATAATGAACCGTGTAAAGAGTAATAAATTAATATCTGTTATTAAAGGGAATACACACAAAGTGTCAGAGTAATTGGATGACTCCCAATACCGTGGAGAAGGAACAAAGAAATAATGCAAACACCCAAACAGATCTGCTTTCACTTTTATGCAATACTAGAGTCATTGAGATATAATGATCTAAGACCAGAGTTTATTCTGCAGCTGCGCCGCGGGTCAAACTCTAGTGCGTACCTCTTGTTTAAAAAGAAGGCGTTAATAAAGGTTACATTGTATAATTTCTTTATATTGGTGCTATTTGCCCCAGGTACATTTACTTCTTTTTATAACGCAAACTATCCCATCTCTCGGGATGAAAAGTGTCTATGTCCATTTTCGGCATTCAGACAGACAGATCCAGTTGCTATCGTATTTTTTATTGATTATGATTTTTTATATCTATAAAGTTGAGAAATGATTGGTCTCCCATACAAGCTTTCATCCCTTATTTCAACCCGTTCTATTTTTATTTATCCCCCGTCTATCTATCTGTAAACTACATAAACGACCAAAAATACAAAAACTATAATAACTACCACAATTACCAAAATGACGAAAATGGCAAATCATAAAAAAACAAACCTATCCTACTTTCTAGGATAACCTTTACATAAATCTATCCTATTATCTGGGATGAAAAGTATCCCTTGTCAACCCTCGGTATTAAAATTACATATATATACCTAATTTCACCCAAATTGGTCCAGTAGTTTTTCCGTGACAGCAATAGACAGACAGATAAACAGAGGTACTTTCGCATTAATAATATTAATAGGGATTAGCATTGCAGGAATAATATTCAGTATTGTTTTTACGATAAAATATTATTTCATTGAACAAAAAAGAACTACGTTTAACCTATTACAGAAATTTAGTGTGGTAACTTCGGACCAGTGTTTGACTCAATTTCAAATAAAACTAAAACGCAAATTCTTTTAAATCTCATATCCGCTGTATAAAGTATCGATGACGATATCTGCTTCATATCATACCTAGTGAATAGCAATAAACGTTATTTAACTGGAACATCATGCGAATCGAACACACGCACACGCATTTTGGTTTGATTTCGCAACTGGCTAACTCCGAATTCTAAAATAAGCACGAAACTCAATACGATCGCTCTAAATCCCCAACCGACCGTTTAGAAATGTTTCTTTAATGTGTCATGTTCTTAAGATGCTAGTATAAGAAGAAAACTGTTACATTTATACAGTAACAAGAGCTCTCCACGCAGCTCTATTCACTTTAACTTTAGATTAGTATGTAGTGACAACTACTCTACTTTCAGGGATAAAACGTATAAGTACTACGTTCGTCCCCGTCACCAAAAGCACAAAATTATGTACCAAGTTTAATTACAATAGCCTAAATTCCCTAAACAGTAAATAAGAAAGAAACATACAATCTGACC
Organism: Dendrolimus kikuchii; assembly: GCA_019925095.2. NCBI lineage: Eukaryota > Metazoa > Arthropoda > Insecta > Lepidoptera > Lasiocampidae > Dendrolimus > Dendrolimus kikuchii. The sequence goes on along the minus strand of CM034388.1, from coordinate 14,966,684 downwards.
TTCCACATTTGTATATTAATAATATATGAACAAAATATTCAGTTATACATTAAGCATATCTAAAGTCTTCATGTTCTCATAAGGTAACGACCGTATATAATCTAAATTTCTATATGCATTTTATCCAAATTAGTTCACTCCTTATAAACGCATTTAATCCAGTAACATAGCCCATCGTTATTCGGCGACGTATCCCATTAAAACCAGAAGTGTTTCGAAAGCAAGCTAGAAAAGTAACCGGTTATATTATATTTTACAAAAATAAACACGCGTTGCATTTGGGTCAAGAACCTCCGGCTCGTTGGGCAGACTGCATCTCGGTTCATCTCACGACGTTCCTTGTTAGAAGCCCTTTGTTCATATACTAACGAAGCAGGGCTGCCAATGCTATTGATGCTAAAATAAATGTACTACAATCCGTCAACAATGAAAATAAATAACTGTTCAATACTACAAGGCCAGTTTCAGCCTTGCCTTTGTGTAGTGAAGCGTAATTACACTGGTAGGCTTTCAAAGGTTATCTGATCTTACATTAGTCATAATTTAGCTTTGTTAAATGTGGGTAGTGCCTAGATATATTTTGAATATTTAAAATAGTAATTACAAGCTTTGCTAACAAGTGTAACCTATATTCAAGTCACGTTTTTGTATGTATGCATCCTGGTGTTCCATTAATGAATCCTTTCTAATAGTTGGTACTGTTAGCATTGCACCAAATATGGCGCGTGCGCATTGTAGCATCACTTTATTCTTCAGGGTCGATGGAACCAGTTGAGCATGGACGAATTAGATTATAGCAATTCACAGACTATAACAAACAAAATTCTACTAAGTATTTGATAATAATTTTGAAATGTTTAAAATGCTAATTTTAAATAACCATATACGAACAAACACTGCTACGAAATTGTTTCCGAATTATCAAATTCAAATGTTTTACTGAAACTAAGTTCCGATGAAAAATATTTCATAATAAATATTCCATTACTGTCGCATAAGATTTTACAAGCGAAAATAAACTATGAAATTCAAATGATATTCGATCTTAGCCTCGTGAAGGACTTTCTTGGTTGAATATACATACATATTATCACGCCTATTTCCCATAGTCAGAAACGATGGATTTCCACTTGCTACTATCTTGAGATACTACATATTGCTTCATCTACATTAATCAATGTCTACCTACACACACGTTTATTATAAATGGTTTTTACCTGGCAATTCTTTAAGACATTTGCGATTTGGCTGCAATAATCTTTTCAAACCGCATTTAAAAACAATACTTAATAATATCAGAAAATTTATCGAAACGACTCATTGACTCTTTAGGTGATCAGAGGGCTGGTTCTTACCTCGGCCAACGGATCAGTATGGCGATCCAGCGAGGAAACGTAGCCAGCTTTCGGGGCACCTTACCCATAGAAGACGGTGATGTAGGCTCAGTATTCTACTTATAGTCTTGAGGGACTATGAGTAGAATACAATACAAATAAGTTAAGTTTTCTTGCATTGTATTCGATTATATGTAATTCATTTCTTAATACTTATTTACTCAGAAAATTAAAGTATCTCAGAAGATTTAATATATATATACACACATGTATGTGAAATATTCATACTAAATAACTGCGAAAGCGTCTTTGTTTAGATGTTTCTGTAGGAATTTAGTTGTTACTTCGTTATTGCCTTGAACATTTATCTATTATCATTATTTTAGATGGAAAATATATCATTATAATATAACATTTTGTAAACGTCACTTTTATCACGTGTTACAAATTAATACACATATTATTATTAATTCTTATGCGCATTAGCTTTAATGACTTATATGTGACTTATCTAAACCTTATCATATTATTGTTAAACTAAAGTTAGTGAAAATTATATTAAACAATATTTACAAACTTTTACAATTTTCCGTTCTAAGAATATAACAACCTCAATACACTTCCTGTGTATTGTAAGAATCGGTCAAGCATGCCACTGGTTCATTATAATTTCAAATTACCAAGGCGTGCGTTAGTAATAGATGATCTTTAACCAAAACAGTATTGTACTGAAAAAGACAAAGTATCTGCAAGATAACCATATCGGATAATTTGAATAGCGAATAAGGATGTGGAATTTTGTGACCACAAGGACTTTGCTCCAAGTTTTGGTTTTAAGAGAATCATATCAACTTTGGCAATACGACGTAGGTAACAAGCATTAAAAGGGTTAATCCACATTTGTATATTTTAGTTGGTCTGGCCGTATCGTCCATATATTATTCGTCCAAATTAGCGCAACCATGCTATTGCATGGCAATTTGGACGAATAATTTACCCGATCATTTGCAATAACATAAAGGAACGGCCAGTTTCATTAAGATACGCGATCTCGCAACGTAACGATATTCGGATTGATTTAATGATACAATTGTGAATGTAGCATAACGTATCTTAATTTATGTCCATGTCCATATTCAGTCAACAACTGTCAAGTAAAGACTGCGTCACGAACATTGGCTGACAACCGCTTTACTCCATATTTATATTCAACAAACATCAATTTCATTATGTGTACATATCGACTTAAACTATAAATATGACAGTAAAAAATTCTTCAACTATTGAGGAAATGAAAGATGTATGAGAAAAGTTTATATTCTTTACATGCAATGCAATTGCTATAAAATGCACCCGATAGGTGATTTCATGTAAAATAGTTTCACGGAATCTGTGAGAATATAAAGCGTAAAGGAAAGAATTTATTGATGGCACGTAGTAATTTAACTAAATTTGCTACTATAATATTTGATTAAACCGTAATATTATTACTTGTATTTAACAGTTAAAAAACCTTCATTTAATTTCATTGTAAAATACGAGAGAAAGGAATTTTAGCGAAGAAATTTATTACAGGCAGGGCACGACTGTCTGTAACGAACCCGACAGCTCGCCGGTGATGGAAAAATAATTTACAATATACCGAGACTAGTAACTCATATTAATTTATTACTTAGTTTCACTTTTCTTGTCAACAAATATTACATTCCCTGTACGTCCCAAAATCATGCGCTGCTTCGTTTAATTATGCCATAGCTATTTTGGGGTTAACCTACTTGTCTACGTTAATGTTGGCCCATTCTAGTGTATCGAGATTATTAATGTTATAATAAATGTGTTAATGTATCTTAATTTGTGTTGATATTTTGTTCTTATGACAAACCTTGTCTTGAAAGGTTGTTAAGAAAACACAGTTTGCAGTTCATTTTATATTTGGTAGCAACATTTGAACAACCAATAATATAAACTGTTAGATTTTTAAATATAAATGACAACTACATGATCCTCATAATAAATAGTTATTCTTATATCAAGTTTTGTACGTGAAGACATTAAAAAGAATACAGTACACAAATTATGTCATCCGCAAAATTCAGGCAAGTAAGAGTTATTCAGCCAAGGCTATGCCTAAAATGGTAATACAAGTATGCGCAATAAGAACAAAGTGTCGAAGTCAAGGTGTACAACCGCCTGCAGGCGCAAAACGATTGAGCGCACTCGGAACAGACACTAATAACACCGCGCAAGACCTATTGTCGATAAATGAATCACTCTACAGTTAGGTGTCAACGCACTTCACTAAACTCGTGTTGGATATACCGGCGACGCGGGCGCAAACAGTGGGCGCTGCAGACTAAAGTCGGGCGCAACTGCAGAGGAGAGGCGAACGGCCGGACTCCGACGAAAATAACACCCGGCAGTGCAACCGGGATACCCTGATGACGAATTCCACTAAGCGACTACCGCTTCTTTGTTTAACGTAACACAATAGATTGCGTTACAGCTATAAACTTTTGATACAATAAAAAATAAACTAAATGTACTGACAACTGCACTTTCCTCCGTGAAAGCTAAGCAATGTCTGAAGGTGAAATTATACAGTTACAGACGTTTTTGTGGTCATGCCAAATTTAAGATGACCAACCAATCCAAAAACATAGAAAATTGGATTGTTGCCAATTTTGTTTAAATTACCAACACTATTATTACATAGAAAACAATATACATCTGTGTATTTTGTTATGTGAGCCAGATTTAATATTTAGCACTTTGGTATTAAACATTACATTGTGAATTTATAAATGGACAATGTATTTACTTAGCATTGAATCGTGCATAATTTAAGAAAATATTTTAAATGATAATAATTGAAAAATATATTGACATCTGTTTTAAATATTACATTTTTTTCACAATAGAGATATATGAATACACTGGATTTCCACATGTTACAATCCCAGTTTACATTTCCACTTGTCTACTTTCATTGACCACTTCATGCATTTATTCTTATTATACTAAACAATTATATTTCTAAATATGGAATATTCACATTAATTGTAAACATGAATCCAAACTGAAAAAGAAGTTATTCATGATAATTAATTAATTGAGGGTGGGCACAAGAATGTAAGAAATCTCTGAAATATTTTACTTGAACTAAATTGAAACTCTAACTCCATTTATGATGTACTCATATTCTAATTTTTTTGTACATTCATACTCTATTATGTAAGTATGTTTGAATATATGTTTTTTCCATCTTTAAAATTTTGGAAATGCACCAAAGTTTGGTATAAGAACTACTATGAACATATTAGGGATAAATACAGCATTTTTACCTAGAGAATATGATCTATTTTAGGGGATAAAGATTGGAATTCAGATTGGTCTATGGTATCACCTGACATTAAGAGATTATGTGGTCTAGGATAAAGCACACTTATCTCGAGAGTACGTATTTACAAGGCACTTTATACTAAAAACAAAAATAGGCTACAATCTAGGGACAGAGACCTATCCGCAGACCACACACTAAAAGCTTGCTTCTAAACCCTATCAAAATCTTTCAAGATGTTCATATACAGGGAGAAGTTTTCAAGTGGGCCTTCAGGGCCAAATCCTAGACTGACCTAAATAGCAAATGGAAAATAGAACATTTAGTTCACAAAAGACACTTTCCCTTGGTTCTAATAATACAGAATATGTTTATTTTTTCAAAATTAGCTAATTCGATTTCTGAAAAAGATAATAAATTTTTCAAAAATCTAATGATACTATTTTAGTTTTCAACAAAATTAGCTTCGAGATCCCTTTTCACTATATATATTTTAGGATTTGGCCCTAAAGGTCCACTTGAAAATTTACACTGTATAATGCAAACATTTATTCATACTTCTCAGTTGCTTCACTATAGAAGTGTGAGCCATAAAATGGTTTATAGAAGTTTACTGATTTCAGCAGAATAAAAATTATTTAGAGGTCATATGGTTGAAATTATCCTGAATAGCCTAATAATTATAATATCCTGATGTTCACTACAGGCACCCTGCTTTTACAGAGTATGTGACTGAGATTGAACTGCAATTGGCAATATCAGCACTGATACCTATTGTTAGTACAGGTTGCACATTAGGAAGTTGCTAGGATTTTGGTAGTTATCCAGAGTTTATGGAGAAGTATAAGAGAGGTATTAAAATGATGCAAGTTCAATCACAATTTTGAGGACTATTACTTAAATTCCATCTCGACCTTTGGCTTGGCCCACATCTAGAATGTGCATTCTCTCAACCTTTATCTGCTGGAAGTTATATATCTGACTAGAAGTGTATGTGAAGACACACATATGTCGACACAAAACTGAATGAACCAATTGTACAAAATATATGCAAGTAAAGTTAAAAGAAAAGTTCTAGTTAATAATAGATCACATTTGCTGGACCAATACAGTAAGCCATGGATTAAAAGTTCTTAACAGAAACGATTGAAATGAGATTCAGGCTTCACCAACGTTCATAACCACTCTTTTCGAAAAAAAAACTGGTAACAAGGCCTGAAAACAATTCTTTTTTACAAAACCAGTCATTATGCAACCTAATACAGCTAGTACAAATCTTTATTTAAGGTGATAACCTATGGGTTATGAAGTATGAGTGGACAAGTTAACCCACCAATTTATATTTGACACACTAAATGATAGGGAAGTTATTCTTTACAATTAATGTATTAAATTAATGTATATGTAAAAAATAATTAAAGGAGACTTAATAACCAAACATGCCTTAGAAACTGAGTAAGTAAATATTTAGAAAATGTTTTAGGTTAAACTTTACAATAGTGGTCATTGAATTTTAAGTAGTGGGGGGGGGGCGAAGGGGGAAAGGGGGGAGGAGTGCTTCTCCCTTCTGCAAATCCCATGTCTAGGAGACATGTAGTTTTTGAGATATGATTTTTTTTGTAAATATAACTACTAATTTCTTTCAAAATGGTGTTCTTATTTCTTATGTCTAAAGACGAGAAATGCAGAAGAAAGGTAGTGGTCAATGTAAAAAACATTTAAAACAGTCTAAAAATGCAGACTAAAGCCCACAAGCCGAGCGAGCAGAGAGCGTGCGATGACAGCGGTCAGCAAATGTCACAACCGATTTATAACCATCATTTAAATAGTTATCAATGAATAAATGGTGACCAGTCGGTTCTGGCACTCGATGGCCGCTGCCGCGGCACGCTCGCTTCGGCCCGTGCGCTTTGATCTAAAGACTAACCCAACCTAACCAACTTACCATTTTAGTCACTGGTCGCGACTTTCGATCACCCCTCACAACCTTAGTGGCTATAAATAAACTGTAAGTATATCCCTAACTCTCGTTTATCTAAATCACACCCAAAAATTCAGATAGACGATTTCCCAAAATCCAAAGTTAAGCAATGCAATCGAAGTCTAGTGAGAAAGCCATGGAATAAAAAAGGTGGCAAATAGAGTATAGCAAATTATTCATCAATTTTTTTAGTACAAATAAATCGTTTAAAAACATACTACTAATTCAAACTCGCAATATATAAGAGAAAAAAAAACAATTTTCGTATTTAAAAATCGATATTATTGACAAATCAAATTGTTAACATTTTTTCTTTCTTATGCCTATTATTATCGTAAAGTAAGAAAAAGTGACAATACTGTGATTTATTATTATGAACTTTAAAATTATAATAACTAATTCAAAACTCATCAAATTAAATAACAGTTTTAGTGTTTATATATCAGGCGAAAGTGTATTCCTAAACACAAATCAAACTTTATTTCAACCAAAGTGACATAACCTTTTTTATCAAACATATTTTTATTTTTCCCATTATTCATTCAAAACTTGGTGGACCCTAAAAACATGTTTCCTAGCCCAAATAACAGGTCTAGTGTCTATATATAAGGTGTATGTATACCCCTAAACTTGATTTCCGTTAATCTGATGACACACTGCAAAAGGTTACCCAAAATTTATAATGATCATCATGAATTTAATGATTTTTCATACATCTTTTATGAAAATGATGGGAATAAAATAAATAATTATAGTTATAATCAGGGTTTTTTGTGGGGGCATGCGACGGCACGCGGTGCCCTTAAAAGAAATTTCGAAAATATTGAAAAATTGCCATAAAAACTGAAAAATGGGAAATAAAACAATTTTGGTAACCCTTACAAAAAAATGGCTTTTTTAGATTTTTTGGAGTGAAGCTACAAATAAAAAAATATAGACTTACAACTTTCGAGAATTAGCGTGCCCCCAAAAAAGAAGTGACAAAAAAAGGCCTGGTTATAATAAATAAAATAACGCCTATGATTTTACTTTTTTACAAAGACAGCTGTTTTATTCATTCATTCCAATATGTGAAATTAAAACACATTAACTGTGTTACTATTATACGTATATGAATATATTGAGGAAAAATGAATCCATTTCAATTTAAAATCTTTAAATACTTTTTAATTTCAACAAAGAAACTCTTTTTTTATCTAAAGTAAAACGTCATTTTGTATAAAATTATTATGGATATAAAATTATACACTTACATGACCAGGCGAGAAATTATTGATGATATCATTATTAATAATATTTTCACATTAAAAATCACTCAAATATTCACAATAGAAAACATAGCAAAGCACCTGCGATCGACAAACAAGCCTAAACCGCCATATTGCACTTGCAATGACATTTGACAGTTGTTTTGATCACGTGATCACTGACCAGAACAAATCAATATGGTTACTATACGGTCTATACGTGCTCCACTGCATTAAGTTCATATATTAAACATGTATAAAATGGTCTTTTCAAATTGTTAAAAAGGTTGCGAAAAAATAAGAAACATTGTCTATATTAATATTGCTAAGAAAATAAATCATTACATCAACACTGCTTTCTCTGATCGTACACACTAGCTGTAGGTATTAAATAATACAAGTAATGCCATCTATCGAGATTTTCATGATTCTTAGTAAATAGGTTCAGTACTCACTCTCTGTATTTACATTTCATTTAACTACTAAATTATTATACCAGCGAAACTATACACGCTTAGAGTTTAGCTTTTATAAGGATTGTTATCATGATCGTTGGTCAATATATGCAAGTCCTAAACTTCATTAATTTACTTTAAATGCATCCATGTGTTTGTTTGACTTTATGGATGATTATAAAATTTCACGGAAACATTATATAACATCGGATATCTTATGGCCACAGCAATATACTGATTTCAATGAAAAATTCACATTGTCTGCAATGTCACAGATATCTTGCTTAAATACAATTATTATAACATAACTGTTCAAATTTTTTTGTCATATTAACACGTATTTTAAAATTAAACAGCGTAGCGAAATATCATCTTCGATTTTCTACCTTGATTTGAGGTAGGGACTGGTTGACATAATAACATGTTTGTTATTATATTATGTTGCAGGTAGAGAGCACTCCCTGACCATCAGAGCACAACTCCTCCGTGTCCCGCATACCACTGGCGACGCCCGTATCTAGTACAGTTAGCAGTAAAGATTGGAGAAGTATTGAAACTTAGAGGTGGTTTTGAAGGTTAAGAATATAGATTCTATTCTACTCTCTCACCATTGCTACGTCATATTTATATCTGAAATTCTTAGTTTGTAAATATTATAGTTAATTTTGAGTTTAAAATACACTCTGTAAATCAATATGGGATTTTAATTCCAAAAAGACAACTGCCACCAATAGTATAATTAGCATTAAATATAATTAGTAATTGCAATGGCAGCACAAAAAAAAACGCGCTGGCAGCGCTATCTTTTTGGCTTTACTCGTTTATCCTAGGGAAATAATATCATTTACCAGAGTAAAAATATCCTATACCTGGGAAATAAGCTAGCTTTGTGTCGAGTTTACTTTCTACTACTATACTCTAGCAGGCATATAGAGAATTGCCACCTGCTGACAATAAAGGAAAATATCGTTAGGATAACTGTTATATTCAGATTATAAATGTGTGGAACCCACTAATCCACCATGGTTAATAAGTGTGCTCGGCTAGCAGTGCGAAGTTTAGGACTGGTAATATTAAAAATGTCTATAATATGTAACGAGCTTTATTGTGCTTTGAAAATAGAGCCATCTTGTACTTTGTAGCTGAATCAAAACGTAAATTTACGTTATTAGAACTTCATGTAAAAGCCGAATAAATTAAAAACATACCTAACTTCAAGCTTGTGTTTTAGCTCTGTGCCATTTCCAATTTAGTTACATTATACCTGTTTCATTATAGTACGACACAATTAAGGAAACCTGTGAATCTTCACGATTTGGTACAAAATAATTAACTTTCAAAATTTGAGGCATAAAATATACGTTTTGCAGAAACGTTTCTTATGTTTTCCACGTAGTTTAGTTTCCCTTTGCTCAACGAAGAGTGTGTCGTGTTATTCGTTTGAAGGTTGAGTTTTTTGACGTTTGTGTAGTTTTTAAAGTGAATAATGTGATTGTGTTGTTCGTTATGGCCTATAAATACCGTGAAGATTTAGTTGGCAAACGATTTCTCGCTGTGAGTGGTGTAACAAAAATTAACGTGAATAAAGTCCCTGAATGGGGATGGAAAGCTGGTGTTATCAGGGCAGCATCGCTGAAAGATAACAAGAATAAGGAGCTTCAGGTAGTAATGCTTAGCATACACAAATGTTATTACAGATTCTTCCACCAAATTCTTAATCTTACTATTTATTTTTTGTTATTTTATAAAAATATAAAATAAAGAAAACAATTATTTGAAGAAAATGCGACATAATAATATATTGCACAAAATAGTTTAAATCTCCACACATTGAAACTACTTCTTTTTTGGCGGGTAGTTTTATATTTGCAAGTCATGATTGGCCATTTTTCATAAACTTGGTTGCTATTCGTAGCCAAACTTCAAAGAATGTCATCAATGTCGTAAAATACGACTATGTAATACAAACTTCTTGGAACGAATATTAGTTCCGTGATCATATTTATCCAGCAGTTCTTTTTTAACATTTACTAAGACATTTCTTTCCAAGAATCTTTTGTACATGGGTCTGTAACTAAAGACTGCGACTAGTTTCTCTATGTACCCGCAATTTGCCGTATTATACGCCAAGCGGGATAGGGCGGTGGGAGAGGTAGCGGGAGGGCGGGTAAGGGCTTTGAGCTCGTTGTTCGGACTGTTGGGAAGGGCTCCGGGCCTGTGTCTATTTACCTACAAGCACTGGGACGTATATATATACTGGGACTGTATATTACATACATAAAAGCGTTCATTTCAGACATATAATTATTACTCGTCGTGGAATTAAGTACACACTGCTGCGTACTTTAATAACACAACAGTCTAACTTAGAATCATACTAAAATTACTCATGTTTCCTTCTATTTGATTACTGGTCACGTTATTATCGTCGAGGTGTTGTTAGTGCTGATGAGACTTGAATTCACGTCTACTTAGAGACAGCACCTCCTTGAACAAAATTACGTAAGCAAATTTATAATTTAAGTCTAGGGCTGAATTATGTAATTCCACCGCTAACTGCTTATCTGGATTTGTACTAATCAAATCATGTTAACTAAATCATGTTCGTGCCTACCCCGCAAGGGAACTGGCGTGAAGTTATGTATGTATGTATGTATAAATCATGTTAACTATTCTCGTTGTTGTTTACTCAACTTTGAAAGTCAATATTTTACTACTTTTGTTTTAATAAAGAATTTATGTTAAGAAAGGAATAAAACAAAAATATGGCTTCTTCTTCTAATCTGTCAAATGACACACCAAACGCATGAAACAAGTTCAACTATTGACAGTTATAAGTCATGTAAGTACTTATAATGGGATCCTAAATTTAAGCGGTTGTGCGGGTTTGTTACACCACTAGTGGTTTCTCCGCGGCCACGCCGCGGGTCATACCCTAGTGAGTACAAATCTATCTTTATTTTACTTACATAAAAACTTTATTAAGGTTTTCGTATATATAAACTTTTACTGAAAAAATATCTAACTGCTGATATAAACCGCAAAAAAATCCGTCGCGTGGCTTAGGAGAAGTTGTTGGCTGTGCAAACAGACAGTCACGGAAAGGGACTTTGTTTATAGCGACTTTGGTTTATACTACGTGAAAATTATGTGACTGTAAAAGCCCGAACTATGTCACTCCTGTCTGTAGGAGAATTCCCCGAAATTGTATCCATACACGAGATCCCCGGGTGGTGCTAATTAGGTGACACTGGTGGTAGGCCTCGGCCGCTGCTTATCTTTAACACCCATCGGCCAAAGTCGTGTTGCCATAATGGCCTAGCCATGTTCCGGTATGATGGTCGATGAAGCCTAATGGGAGACGGGTCGAAATAGCTGCAATTTAATTTGATTACCGAACTAGAAAAACACTAACATGGCTACATTTTAAGACTAATCAAGTAGGGTAGCTGGCACAGGGGACCGCTGGCCAACTGCAGTTAGTAGGGAGGCCCAGTAACTTTATAGCCACTCATGAAAGGCTGGCCCGCCAACTTATGAAAAATCCCGAGAAGCGTCATGGTGCCGGTTGGCGACCCCAAGAGAGGGCTCTATGAACATCCCGGTGGGGGGGGGGGGTCTGCGGGCACGGGCGTCCCCGCAGTCTCCAGACTAGTCTACAGCTTCAGATGTGTACGTTGCTGTGAATCTGAGGGTTGATAATAGATGCCTCATTTTACTTCCGTTTCTATCTCTACCTTCACCCATAACCAAAAATGAAAAAGAGAAATAAGAGACACGTTAAACAGCGCTTGCACTCCCTCTCGATAAAAGTGCACCTCTCAAATATTGGAGGCTTGCACTCAAATCTCGTCTCTGTCCACCACCATCTTGAGATAGAAAAATCGAATCTGTTATTCCTCTCGGAGACGCAGATAGGTCTGCCTTCAGATGTGGCGTATCTTTCATACCCAGGGTTTACCCTGAAGCACAATTTCAAGCCACGACCTGGTGTATGTATGTAAGCTCGCGACGACATCTGCTATCAGCGTCTTCAATTCTTTGAAGACCCTAGTTTCTCTACTTTATGGATTCTAGTGGACACGAGTTTGGAGAAAATTCTCTACGATTGTGTTTACCGGAAACACAGTAGAGATAGTGTGTCCGGAAACGACCAGGCTCATCGAACATCTTAGCGACGCGGCTGAGACTAGCCAATGAAAGTATCAGCCAAATTAGTGATTCTGGGGGACTTTAATGCCTACCATCAAGAGTGGCTGTTCCCATACCAGGTCACCAATTACGCTGGTCGTGAGATAGGAAAATTTGCAATAGCGTCAAATCTCACCCAGCCGATCCAAGAAGCAACTAGGATCCCTGACGTTGAACGTTATACTGTCAATTGCTTGGATCTTTTGCTAACCAACGATCCAGAGAGATACTCGGTCCCAATTTCATTGCCATTAGGAACTTCTGACCACTGTCTGATAAACGCTGTATCGGTGTATTCGCCGCCGGAACACAGCTCGCGTCGAATATGGCATTACAAAGTAGTAGATTGGGACAAAATGCGGTCATTCTATGTATCTTATCCTTGGCAGTCTATGTGCTTCTCTTCTCACGTCCCTTCAACTTACGCGGAAGCGGCGGCTGACGTGATACGACAGGGCATGGTATATCATATTCCATGTTACCGTCGCTCATGGACATCTGCAAAACTAAGGGAGCCGATACGTTGCCTACCTCGATGAGAGATTAAATATCTGCTTATGCCCTTTTTAAAATAATTTCCTAATTTCTTGTTTAAGTAAATGTTTGTCCCAAAAAGTATTATTTTCCATTTTGCAGAAAAAGATCTAAATAATTAAAGGCTCATAGATCGGATAGATTATAAAAGTCGTAAAGCTAACTTACATTAAGTAAGTACCTTTCCATAGAGCACTCCGTGGGAAAAATATATGTGAGGCGGAAGTTTGACCTGAAATCAGGAAACCGGGGAGATGACATTGTCAAAACAATTCCATTCATTTCGTGCTTTTGATTCTACCGGCGCGCGGCGACCTTAAAGTCACCAGCCCACTAGGATCATCCTACGCTACGTTTACCAAGACGCGGTCTCCACTCCAAGACTCGTTTGCTTTCTCGGCCGTCGGTTCTGCGACAGACGTGACTTGTATTATGTACTTAGATGTTATTCTTTCCCACAAACACACAGTAGTTTTTTTTAAACAGTTATAATGGGTTAAAACATATTGATCATATTAATAACTATAAGTAGAAAAATTGTTGCTATTATTTACAAAATTTGTACAGACGTGAATGCACATGGCGCGGGGTTCGTCGACCCCGCTCTCACCGAGCCAGTGTTCGTTGCACCGACCGCTGTATCTGAACGCACCTCCGCTCAGCATCGACAATCTCGAACAAATCTGGATTTAGAGAAAAAAACAAGAAAAATTCCTTTATCGTTTAAAGATTAGGTTTTTTTTTACAAAGGAGAAGACGCCGTATGGTAATTTAAATTATATTGTCCTTTTTGATTCTGGTTTGTCAGTCTTATTTATAAAATATTTAAGTAATTGTTCTAGTTTGTTAAGTACTTCGAAATACCGTTTAAAATAAAGATCTTAAATCTAAAGCTGAGAAATAGCAATGAAAACACAAGTTTCGTCTTAAAGTTTGCTTTGTTGCAAAATATGTTTTTTACAATAAATTATAAAGTTAATTTCTTATAAAAGAGCAGGTGCTAAAATACCGTACTACATATATATTACCTTACTTTTCAAATATGATAAAAATATTTAATAACTGTTTAAACAAGCATTAATACTAATAAGTTATGAACTTATGACGTCATAACTTGCTATTCTTATTGCAAAATCTAGGAAATTTCAACTTTTTGTAACATGATAAAATGTGTTTCAATTGACTTGAATGTTAACAACCCTATTTATTATAATCGAGGAATTTGTAAAATTAACTCAAATGTTTTTGTTTGGTCGCGTAGTGATTACGTAATCTGTAGCTAACTAAATCAGAAAATATGAACAGAAGGTGGATGAAAATCATGCGATAAAAAAGTATATGTTTCTGATACTTTGGAATAAATATGCTCATAATACGACAAGTTGAAAAAAAGAGAGATGAAAAAAGAGTTGGGTGCATGGATTGTATAAAGAGTGATAAGAAAATTTGTGGCTAGACAGACGAATATATGCCAAAATAGAAATATGGGCAGAAAAGACGCTTTATCAACTGTAAATGATGGGGAAAGCGTAAAATAAAAGATAGATATGGATAAGCTTGTTTGTTACAAGAGCTGGAATGGATGGGAAATCAACTAAGTTACAGACAGATTCATTCCTAATTTCACATTCAAGATATCATATGTTTCGACATTATATCAATTTAATTTTTTAATATGTTCTGCAGAATTCGCACTAATACAGACATACACACACACACACAAGGTCTAATAAGTTTTATTATGCATATAAATAAAGTAGTAAACGTTTACCTTTATTATTGTAAATTAATGTTTTATGCGTCATAGTGCTTTTATCTTTTTAGCGAAACGTTTTCGGATCGAAGTTCATAATATTTTTTCGTTTTTTAAATTCCTCTAGAAGAGGAATGCCACTTACGATATAATTTCTTTTCCTTCTTCTTTTTTGTTCAATATTGGCTTAGCATGGTTTGTGCATTCAGCCAGAGTCATGTTTAAAATGGTTTAAAGTTTCCCGCGCTTTTTTCTTTCTTTTCCTTATTTCCTTTCCTTTTATAAAAAAAAATAGTCAAAACATTGATAGACAAAGGCATTAGAAACTCTATTAATTTCTTTTGAAATTATAACGCTGATATGCGTGATATCAGTACAATTAAAAAAAAAATCAACTAAATTGAATCGATTCCAACTCGAAGCACAGAACTGAAAATACACGGCAGCATTCAATGGAATTGAATGAACCAAATTTATGTTTATATAAATCCTCTAAATTGAAACAGAATCTCTAAATTGAATCTGCAAATAATGGCTAAACTAAACATGAAAATAATATGAAAAACTTCTTCAATAGAGTAGAGAATAACTTTGAACAACATCTGAGACAGTACGTCTGACACTTTCTTTTGTCTATTAAAAGCGATGAGTCAATTATACGTGCGATGAAATATTTTCATTTATTTCATCGCACGTATACTTGTTGTTAAACTGTCACGTACTTAGCAGTACATTATACATACGTAGAACGTTCAAAATGAAACGACGGGTACAAAAGCCAACTCGGGCCAGTGATGCGGCCGCACGGCTGCATTGCCCGTTTATAAATAGACGACATATTACATATCTTCGTACCACTGCATCGCTATTCGCTCTCCCACCGAGTGAGAAACGCCAGAACAGATTTCAAACACAATTCTAAGCCGTATTCGGGCCACACACCCACACCCACCACATGCTATAATTTGTTTAGATTACCTATACGCTTCTAAGATTTGATCTGTCCAGGGGAGTTTCTCGTCTTGATTAATGCGAGTACTACGATGAAATTCAAAAAGAATATTGGATTATAAACCAAAAGCCGCATTCCAGGTGTTAATACAAATGAAATAAGTACTCATTTTGCCAAGATAATTTTGGTTAAAATTAAAATTATTATTGTAACACGGAGGTTTCATTCCTCAGCGCCAACCTCTACCAACGTTTACAAAGATATAATGTCACGTCATGTAAGACGGACTTCGCTTATGTCTGCGATAAATATAAGACGTTTTCCTGGTTACTAAACAAATCTAAATTTATCTCTAACATCATAAACAATTAATTGTGGTACCTTCATTGATATATAATAATGGGTTTTTTATATATCAATGGGGTAGCTTAAAATATTTAAAGTAGGTACTATATTACCTATTTAAATCGGGCATTCAATATCCTGAATGTATGTGTATATTTGACATCTTATGATAAGTAATCGGTTCATTTTTAGGGATAAGAAAATCGAAAAAATAAATCGCAAAAGAAAGCAATTTTCACTTTTACGCACACGTATTACATGTAGTACCAATTAATATAAACGGATGAATTAATTGTGATTACATAGTATAAAATGGCGAAAGATTTTAAGATTGATTTAGATGTCTCAGTTATATACACATATGTATATACAATACAGATCTTGACTTATTTACAAATAAGTGACCTAATCTGAATGTTCATTGTCGATGTCTCAAATCCCCGTCCACTCGGGATGTTCATTTGAAATCGCTAGAATAAAACTAACAACTATATTTCTAGTCCGTAAAATTGCCATTAAATTACGTTCTTTTTAGGGTTCCGTAGCCATATTGGTAAAAATGGAACCCTTTTAAAGTCATTTCCAACCGTTTGTTTTTGAATGTCACATTTTTTCGGAAAACTACTCGGACATGCATGAATTTTGACAACAGGTGTAAGTTCACCGCTGTAGGTGTAACTAATGGTTGAAAAATTATTTTCAGTCATGAGTATGTAGCCGTGTGTTTGTAAAATTTTGAAACACAATGTTATGGCATAATTACTTTTTAATTAAGTCAACACAGCGAGAAATAAACTAGCGAAATCGTGGAAATTGTCTTCTCTTTTCAAACACTATTTTATAAAGTACAAAATTCTGGAAAAGTCCAGTTTCAAAAATACTTTTAAGAAAAAAATATTTGAACAATATCCGTCGAGTAGTTGTTGAGATACGATACATTTTTTATTTAAAAAATGCTTTTTATAGTTCCGTAGCCAAATAAAGAAAACAGGGATTGTTTGTCACATCTACGGAACTTTTCAATGGGCACGGACTGCCAAGCACTTACCAAATTTTTGAGTAGTAAAACCCGTGTGACCCAGATTTTCCTTTAGACAGTCTATCGAGCCCTTTGATGTGTTACATGAAAGAAAACTTTTGAACGCCCTGAAAAAGAGTAATGGCAGTGTGAGTACATGAGCTCTTTTATAATTTTGACTTGAAAATAAATTATCCTTATGCAATGGCGTTAAGTAGTTGCTTTGGTCCCTATAATCTAAGTATTTTGGTATAAATATCTTAGAATTCGGTATGTAAGTACACTACTTAGCGTATTATATATACAAAAGAAAGAATAATGTAAGTTGTTATTTCTATCATTACTGAAGTAATTTGTAATTAAAATTGTATTCATAAATCATCTTAAATTTAGTTAGTACTTATATATAAAGTTATTTTCGTTGCCTCCCGCTTGATATAAAACCTAAGTTACTTATGTTGTTAAATTAATTGTACTTTTTCTAGTTTATTGCCAATTACTTAGATTAAATTACATTTTGTGATGGATGGGTCACGATTTAATGTGACATCTGTTATATTAAGGTTTAAGAGTGTAAGAGATAAGTCAGAGTATTTCAAACTATATTCGTTCCGAACGTCTGATAT
Source organism: Dendrolimus kikuchii (assembly GCA_019925095.2). Lineage (NCBI taxonomy): Eukaryota > Metazoa > Arthropoda > Insecta > Lepidoptera > Lasiocampidae > Dendrolimus > Dendrolimus kikuchii. The sequence goes on along the minus strand of CM034388.1, from coordinate 14,948,911 downwards.
TTTAACAATTTTCCATTGCAACATAAATAATGCATTATTATCCAATTCCAAACACGTCTCTATCTTACCTAATTTAAATACTTTTTTATTGTTTGAGTTCAGCAGACAGGCAGAGGCACCGCTTTCCATCAGGTGGGACATTCGTAACACTAAAGTGCTACCAATATGCTGCCGCTATCTAAAGGGAGACTGGAACCTGGCCACTAATGCTGGAACACAACTTAAGGTTGTTATGGTGGCATACTCTAGACCAGGGGTGGTAGCTATCTAGACGAGTAAATATCCTACTAGAGTAATGCGAATTTCATATTTTATCCCTCACAGGCTTTATCGTGTAACTGGAGATAAAGAGATCAACTGATTAAATAATAATATAGACATTTAAGAATGATCTTGAACTAGTAAAAAATACGCCTACAGTACAATTCTCAATAGCAATCAAATTACTGTTTGCGTACCTTTTTTCATTTCGTAACAGTTTTTAGCAAAAACAGAACATTTATAAATTAAAAACGTGTCTCTCTGTTGGCTTGTCTGACTATATAGGTCGCAATAATTTCATTTTTATGATATATACGTAATTTAACTATAAACTAGTACAGTGAAGGAAACTTAACTCACATTGCATTGTATAATTCGAAAATGTGATATTATTAAATAAATAATGTAATTAACAAATTTTTATACCGATACATAAAGTTAATAAAGGTAAATCTCACAAATTTAGGCATGACCGCAAGTTTAAGTGAATAATAATAGATGGCAAGTAATTCGCTTCCAAAGGGAGACAGGGGATAAAATTATCTGCGGGTCGAAAGTAAAAAAAAGTAGAAAAACGCTTTGTAAAATTGTTCAACGATCGAAATGACTTGGCCCGCTGTTGGATGCTAGCTTGTTTCCAAAACCATGCTTGCATCTACTCACCGTGTCTGTGCGATACTGCTGGGTTATTTTTGATAAGGCTACGTGATTTTAAGTACAAAAAGTAAGATTTTTAATGGTATTTCATTTAATTTTTTGGAGTAATATGATGATGATATGAATGTAATTATTTGCATTATGTAGGTGATAAGATTGTCTATAACGTGTTATTAATTATTTATGTGCACAATAGCACAGCAGTACGACAGAACTAATACGAATATATATAGTCTGACAAAAAATATAGTGTTTGTCATATCACGCTATAGAGATACATATTATTATATATAACAACAGCCCATAAATGTCCCACTGCTGGGCTCCGGCTTCCCATTATAGAGGAATATATAGAATATAGAGTCATACAAAAATTTAAATGTATTTTCTCATTAAAGTTTCCCTGATTATTGTTTAAGTGTAGGTAAATTATTATTGCCAAGTAAGAAATAATATGTTTTTATTTGTGAGACAAATATTTAAAGTTTGGTTTTTTTAAATTATTTTATAATCTAATTATTCATTTAATTTTGTGTTTATACTTCATTATATATAATATTATGTAGAATCCTAACAGCGTCACTTTCGACCACCATGTTGCTTTTGACCTTACGGGCAGGACGAAAGTAACATTCGCTGTTTTTTTTTGCGTTATTGATATTTTCATAAACGCAAGATATATCAAATATACTAATAATGTAAATTTGTAGAATAATGAGGGTAGTTAAATATAAGTCTATGATACTTCACAGAGTTATATTTATTTTATTAAAAACAGTGGTTGATCAAAAATCTAACTAAAAGTAAAAACTGTTACTTTTGTTCCCGGTATCCCGTACGTAACGTAACTTCCCCTTTAGATCTTGAAATATAAATTGGAAAATTCTGAAAAAATGGAGATAGTAGAGTTTAATAAATACTTCACTTCAGAACAGTTGCTGATGCTGTATAAAACACAAATACGGGCATGTATGGAGTACTGTTCTCATCTTTGGGATGGCTCAGCCAAATACCAGCTCGAGGCATTAGAATCGATTGAACGGAGAGCCAGGAAGTTGATAGGCAACGACCAGCTATTTAATGACAAATTACAAAGTCTCGAACATCGACGCAGGGTTGCCAGCTTGTCGGTTTTCTATCGGATACATTTTGGAGAGTGTGCATTGGAGCTTTTCAATCTCATCCCGCCGTCTCCCTTCCATCATCGGACAACCAGACGCACTGGCATGGGGACCGCTGTATGGTGGACATACCACCTATACGAACAAAGCGCTTTGAGTCCACCTTCATTATGCGCACCGCAAGGAGTGGAACTCACTGCCGGAGTCTGTTTTTCCCGAAACCTACAACCTGGGTGTCTTCAAGTCTCGTGTGAATAGGTACCTTCTAGGTAAGCGTGCTCGATCTTAGACCATATCTCCGCTCAAATCGAGCGAGATAATGGTCAAACGCGAACCTATACGGAATAAAAAAAAAACTTCCCAAGGACATATGACTAGTTAAAAAAATGTATTTTAGATTAAATGCTTTTAAGGATTTGGTAGCAAAAAAAACAGTGGACTTTTGTTCGTATGGAATTCTTCATTGTGCATAGTACAATAGTTATATTTTATGTTTACAAACACTCCGAACGACTCGATGGCCAAAATGTCCTATATTATCGTAAAAGCAAAAGTTATTTGTTTTATCGCATCTATAGGTACTTCCGCCTTTGGCTATAAAGATATGGACTGACATAAAGAAAGCAGGTTCGTTGACATAAACACAAGATTCGATCACAGTGCCACAATTGAATAGAAAGTTTTACTTATATCTGTAGGCTACTCTTAGGAATACTGAATGCTTCTATTACTCAAGAATTCCTCGTTTTCAAATGCTTCTCAACTGCTTAGAATTCAATGAACGAAACATAATCAGCAGTACGTGCGATAATTGCTATACAAAGTTTGTTAACTATCCGGTAATGGCTATAATATCTAATGGACTTTCGCAATTCGAGCCGAATAGACATGGAATGCTCCAATCAACACTATCATCCAGCTGATATCAGTGGAGTTGTGCAAGTAGCGTGCAGCACAAAGATCGTTAGGGTGAGGGCAGAAACTAGGTCATAGGAGAGCGGGGGGAGCCCTTCGGCCACTTATCAAGCGAGTGAGCGTGGCTGTGGCCGACGGGAAAGCGGGCTTGTCTCTTGAATTTTTTTTTATAAGTATTTTGTTGGATTTGTACCAACGCCGAGATGAGAACGCTTGAAACGATAATAATAAACGAGTCGTCGACATCGCTTATGGACGTCATCAGCACGAGGTGAAAGGTTAACCGACCAAGACGTCTCATAGTTTGATCGAGAATGTTTTCACACTGTCGCAGGGATCTATAATAGTATTGATAATATCATAATAGACCGACCAGCTTGAGGCTTCGTCTTTGAAACTAGTTTTGAAGTATCCTGTAAATGAGAACTAATAATTTAACTAAGTATAATGTTTCTCTCTCACCATCCGAGCATCTGTAATCATGTGACACACTGTTTACCGTCCTTATATAGACTGTATCTGTACTGCGAGTCGCAACCTAGTGAAGGCCCTTTGCGACCAACCTGCGCGGCCCCCGATTCTCAGTGGCATCGATTAAAATAACTCTTAAAACTCGTTCTCATTCGGTGCCATATTGTTTATTTTTATTAGTCCAGTGCGGTTATTGGCCAGACACTTGAAGTTTTGAAAACTAGTACAAAATTAGCCTAGATTGTCTAGTTCAACATTTACCTTTAGTAAATTTACATTTAATTAGGTAACATATTAATGACTGTAGTGAATAAGGTTGAAACTACATTTGAAAGTTTTGTGGATTTGACAAAAATGATAAAAATATAAATAAAATAATAATTTAACTTGTCTTTACATTTTCATTAAAAGAAATAAAAAATCTAATGTAAATTATTAAAAGGCTAGGTACTTTTAGTTCTTGAAACAAGTGTAATGTTGATAATACAGGCATAACAAGCGATATAAAAATTAAAAACGCGTGACATAAATACACTTAAATATCAACAGGGTAAGATTGATTAGTTTTCCAACGATTCTATTTACCACATAACTGGTGTTTCCTGTTTCATTTATGTAAGTAATTGTTCACTGCAGCATGACAATGAATAAAGACAGAGTAATACAATAGTATAAGTTTTCTTTGTTACTCACTAAAATGTTAGTTTTCGGTCAACTAATCTATTTCTAAGAGAGTCTGGAACTTGAAAATAAATATTATCTTTTTTCTTTCTAGACTTCACATAGCTTGTCTAGTTCCCTACAGTACAGATCGACGATCAACTAATAATATAAAATAGTCTATACACGTATGAAAATTTTTTATTTTTATTTTACTAATTTCTTTGTGCTCTGTTGATTTAATTGAAAATAAGCTTTTCGTAGTTAGGTTTAATTTGAGAAGTTTCTATCATTTACTCTTTTACAATCGACAAGACCTTGAAATCTTGCTATATAGTATTTACTACAACACTGCAGTAGAATTAAAAAAAATTACAACTTCCGCAACAATATTGATGTTACGAATATGCTATTACGTGTTTTAAGCAATTTTACTTATCGTCTTGAGGCCGATGTTATAATATTAGAAACAACAGTAAAAACAAAAGTAAACGCTACCTCAACATTTCTCAAGATTCAATGACCGAAGGAATAAAAATTCTTAGAATCATTATATTTACAAACTTTGAAAATTTGTTTACAAATTCTATATTTTACTAGATACTCCTAAACTTTTCTGTGCCAGCTCAATTTTACTTAAAATTTTCTATCAGTTTTTGTTATATACTTAATTTATATTCATATTTTAGTTTGTTAGAAAATTGTTAATTTGTTTAAAGTTATCAAAATACGTTTTCTATTAAATACTGAAATAAATTCTTACCTTTAAGTTCCAATGAAAGCAGGCAAGTCGAATAAATTACTAGAGCGTTTAGAACAGTCTAGGTAGAAGTCAATTTTGTCCGAATGATTGAGTCACCGCCGTATAAAGAAAAATAACAAACTTATTTGTAGTTTATAATATATACTTACCAACATAAATGACTGCAATATTTACTTCTTGTTATAACCTATTTTTATGTTGTTGAGTACGTAGTTTGATGTTGTATGAGTATTTTCTTAAGTTTTTGTTATAGTACATATAATTAAAACTACGTTTTAACGGTTTGAGGTGAGGCATTTTATTTGATTTTTATTTCGACATTTCGGCCTTTTCAGTAACCAGAAGGCAAAAAGTGGCCAAAATATCGAAATAAAATTAAAATCAAATGCCGCGTTTAATACCTTTACAACGTAGTTCTAATTGATGTTAAACTTTTGTATTATATAGCGCGAAGGACTTGATTTTATTTGTCTAGAAACAGTACAAACAGATTTGATTGGAATAATCACTGATGTTTATATATTCGAGAAGTGGTAGATCACTCCTCAATATTCGTATTCTGCATTGTGAAAATCTATTCTTTATTGTACACAAAAGAGTTACTTATTTAAATTATACAAACTAATATACATATAAAGTCAAGCCAAATATGTTTTCTTCCAACAAACGTATTCCGTAGCGACAAGGGACTATGTAGAGGCAGGGTTGTGAACACTAAAGTTTTACGGTATACATATTCTATAGCAAAGTTATTTCCCGGAAAATGGGATAGTTTTTACGATACACAGATTCGTAATTATACTATCTCTAGTTTTTAAGACATGTTACCTGCTTTAGAATTGTGTATTCTCACTTTAAATTTCTTTCTAGAATTTAGGTGTTGTAATATAATTTCGAAATTTGTAATGTGTAGAGGAAAGTCTGCACTGCAAATGTTTTGAATCGATCAGCAAATTGCGCCGACTTTCCGACAGGTGTGCCAGCCTATAAACGAGACGAATCAATTTGTTTTAATTCATCTCACTCAATTAATTCAATTAGTGTCGAACGAACATTAAATATGATTATGATGTTGTTTACCAGCAATTTATCTGTGCTTTGATTATACGTAGTATCTACAGTGTCATGTATTTGACATTGAACGACCGCAGTATGAGAGGCGTAAAGTTGAACATTTAACCTTCATGCTGCTACTATTCTAACCGATTTTGTATCGAAGGCTTTTATTCTTGTAAAAATGGTGTTTGATGCGTAATTTTTGAGATATGTTAATTATTCAAATTCAAAAGTTTTGTTCAAACCAAGTTCCACTGAAGTATTTTTTTGAATGTCATACACATAGTATAAGTTAAAAATAAACTCTACTTTCTAGTTCTACTCTATGTACATTGTTTTGCAACGTGTTATCGCCGGTTTTTTTGGTGATTTGTTCTGCTATTGCTTATGACAGGTTTGACGTCGCGCGTCGCGAGAGACGACAACTATGCGTATCGCTTGCATCACAATAAAGAGTGTTAGACATTCCATAAATTATAATTACTATACAAAACCAAATTGAGATCTAGTTGTTAATCATATATCAAGGTTTCTCCAGATCGTGTACTATTTACTTTGCATTATTAATAAGTTTCCACTCAAAGTATTGTTTCTGATAAGGAAAAATGTATACTTAGTCTGGCCATAAATAGTTACAATTAAAAAGAAACAAAATATTACATTTGAATTAGGAATCTGTCATTTTTATATGATTGTTCATTGTGTTTTCTCATTTTGGCGCCAATACATTGTACAACATTTTGCGACATCAAAATGGAGTGGGGCGATAAAGAAAACCGAATCGCTGTGATTGCATTACACAACTAGGTATGGAGCCAAATGCAATTTTTAAAACTCTCCATACGCTTGGTATTAGTCGAATGTTTGTGTACCGGGCTATTAAGAGGTACAATGAGACCTCCTATGTTTATGACAAAAAAAGATCTGGCCGTCCACGTAGTGTTCGTACGAAAAAGGCGGTCAAAGTAGTAAAGGAAAGAATTCGAAGAAATCCTGGCCGAAAGCAAGAGATTTTATCTCGGGAGATGAAAATATCACCTAGAACCATGTCGCGTATTTTAAAAGATGACTTAGGACTTGCAGCCTATAAGAGACGCACTGATCATTTCTTAACTCATTATTTAAAAAAGAATAGGGTGGTAAAATCGAAACAACTACTGAAGCGGTACGCAAAAGGAGGTCACAGAAATTTTGTTTACGGATGAGAATTTTTTTACAATTGAGCAACATTTTAACAAACAAAATGACCGTATTTATGCTCAAAGCTCTAAGAAAGCTTCTCAATTAGTCGACAGAGTGCATCATGGGCATTATCCGGCTTTAGTGATGGTTTGGTGGGGTGTTAGCTATGAAGGAGTGACTGAGCCATATTTTTGTGAAAAAGGTATCAAAACATCGGCACAAGTGTATCAAGATACCATTCTTGAAAAGGTAGTTAAGCCCCTTAACAACACCATGTTCAATAACCAAGAATGGTCCTTCCAGCAAGACTCGGCGTGGGGTCATAAAGCTCGGTCCAGTCTTGGTTGGAAACGAACGTTTCGTCGTTCGTTCATCAGAGCTGAAGACTGGCCATCGTCTAGTCCCGATCTTAATCCGCTGGATTATGATTTATGGTCAGTTTTAGAGAGTACGGCTTGCTCTAAACGCCATGATAATTTGGAGTCCCTAAAACAATACATACGATTGGCAGTGAAGAATTTTCCCATGGAAAGAGTGCGTGCTTCTATTGATAACTGGCCTCAACGTTTAAAGGACTGTATTGCAGCCAATGGAGACCACTTCGAATAAGCTTTTTATATTTTAAATTGTTTTATATTTATGTATTAAACTAACACACTGTATAACTTATAAATGTTATTTGCAATAGAAAAAAAATCCTTGTTACAACATTTATGGCAAGACTAGGTATATCTTATTATAAATGTAGGTAGTACTTTTTCATAAAAGTTTATTTTGATTATGAATATTTATTAACATGGAAATCCTTAGCCCGGAAATTCTAGGATATACTTTCATCTGTTGCCGTGATGGTTTGTTTGATAGATGTTAGTATTATTTTGATTCATCATAATTGTACGTACTTAAAATAAGTATTATGTGGGGATCTTATTTATTTAGCTTGTATAATGAAGTCTGTCTAAATATCAAATTAAAAAGGTATCATTACGAATATTGTCAAATAAAGAGAAAAGAATGACTTGTAATGTTCTCTGATCAAAAGTACAAATGGCCCTACATTAGGGTTTCGTTATCTTCCTTCTATTATACTACGCACATCAACAAGCACTGCAACGCATGCGTGATGTGTACAGTCGTACAGCTAATATTTACTAAATACATTAATTATAAATTAAAATACCTGAGGCATATCACTTAGTATTCCATTACAGATAAAGGAAAATAATTAAATGACCAAGACTGCAAGTCATTCGATAACACAAGCGATCGAACTCAAGGAATCCGGTGTCTGGAAGACTGACCATGCACGCGACGCGATCTAACGGAGCGTGACATGAGAAATTAACAGTTATTTATATCAACACAGCTATGGTCCGGTTGAAATAACCTGTTACAACATAAAGGAAAGTATTTCGGCGCCGAATTAGATATACCGCGGCCTATCGTGCTCATTTCCATTCACACAAACCAGAATAACAAAGTGAAAAGTGTCTTGAAGTTTGTTTTGGAGTATTCACTCAAATTTACTAGGATCGATTGAGTCAATCGCACAACCAGCTTGTTGAAAAGTGTTCTTCTCCACCTATGGATAATTGTAATATAGGGGAGTCGCTACCTCTTTGCTATTTTCTAAGAAATTTTATGAAGCCCTTCAACAACTATGTTGTAGCGTAGAGAGAAAATCTCGACGAGAAGTTCGCTGTAGAATGTCATTATACGCCAAATGAACGTCCTAGAGAACCTTTACGTAGTGGTATGGTAGCTTAAAAAAATAAGGGAACGTTCCATCGATGACGGTCTCAAAAAATTTTAATGCCGTCCATCAACAACCATTTCCATAGTCCATAGGGAAGAAGTTCCCTCTGGATAACTATTGTACCTGAAATAAACAAAAAAAAACCATTTCGTAGGTAAGCATGGTAGTTCATGGTATGAGGGTGATAATCTCGCCTATGTCTCGAGACATTCACAAAAAATATACAACGCTGCTGTAGCATTGAAATATGGTACATCTCAATAAGTTTGCGTTTTTCAGTTATTATTATTATCGCACGAAGTTGAATCATGATTTATTATGTAGTACTATGGCCAACCATGACCGTCGGCCTTGGTCGGTGAGCGGTCCATGCACAAGGCTCTCTTGCTCTGGAAGATTTCTCAATATTATAATACTTCTCATTATTATAATGCGGTTCGTGGAGAACCGAACTTCCCCTTTAAGAATATTTGAAAGTAATAAGTACAATATATAATTATACGACTTAGTTATTTTACTCAAAACTATCTGAAAATGAACTTTCATGAAATAGAAGTAATGTAATGCTTATTTAAATTATTTAAATAAATTAAATAACAACGTAACGTACAGATAGAATATGAAAAACTAAGAGCAAGTTAAAGAGTTTGTTTGCCTAGGGTGCATGTTTACCAGAGACGGAAAGCATGAAAGTGATTTTGAAAGGAGAGTAATGGCAGGTATTAAGGTGAATGGTGCGCTGAACTCTTTTGTGAACAGCCGGAAAGTGTCTGTAAAGGCACGTCTAGCTGTCCATCAAGGGGTATTAGTACCAACGATAATGTACGGCAGTTGGGTATGGCAGAAGAAGCTTGAAAGTAGGATAAATGCAGTTGAAATGAGAGCTTTGAGAAGTATATGTAACGTTAATGTAAATAATATGATAAGAAACAGTGTGATAAGGGAACGTTGTGGATTGAAAGAGGATGTAGTGATAAGAGTTGAAAAAGGAATGTTAAGGTGGTTTGGGCTTGTAGAGAGAATTAATGAAAGCAGAATCACTAAACAAGTATATGACAACAATGTGACTGGTAGTGTCGGTGCCGGTAGACCGAGACGCACTCGCCATGATCAAATTAAAGATATTTTGAAGAAAGGTCAGATTTAAAGCAGTTTAAATAAGAGTGTAAGTGTGAAAAGGTTAATGAAAGTTGATGAAGCAAAAATGTTCGTCAGGGTCGTAGCAGGTGGAGATCCATCGTCTCTGCCTACCCCAATGATAAACAGGCGTAACAATATGTATGTATGTACTTAAATAAAATACCCTACCACTGCGAGGGTATTCATGCAAGACCTTGCTTTTTTTATATCTGATTTGAACTTTTTTGGATTTCTAACAAAGCGATCTTTATCTGGTAAAGTAAAGGATCAAGAAAACGTAATAATATGCCTTTTCATTTCCATTAAAGTTTAGTGAGGTACGTCTAAAGAAATGAGCCAACGCACACAAACATCCTGGTGTTTCTCCTCAGCCGTGAATTGGGGATGTGTACACACTCTCATCATCATTACAATAGATACCGTAAGACCGCAGGTACATCATACCAATGTGATGAACTGTACTTTAAATATTAACACTAGAGATTTTCGCACGACTTCGCTTGCTTACACTTCTAGCCCGTAATATGCGATAGCTATCTAAATTTTCTAAAAAAATTCTCTAGGTTAACTCCTGTTGTTGAAAGTTAGTATTATACACTATACATCTATATTACTATAGACAGGACTTTTTTGTGGGGGAATATTTAAACATACAAACAAAGGCACTTTCATATTTATTTATTGGATGCTTTATCATCCCTATTTCTTGTGAACAATCTAATGTATTGGTCAATATTTGCTCTATATACATTATGGGTTTTACAATACTAATTACTCAATTAAACGTTTTAATATCACTTGTCGTAATTACGTTATTTTTAATTGGCAAATAATTTTATTGCAATCAATGTAATCGCTGTACATTGTTATTATTATCATCTAGAACTTGTAATACTACATTTTACATAGATATAATTGATTTAAAAGCAGAGCCACAATATTATGTTTTATTAACGCTTGAAGCACTAAAACTACCGGCATTATATATTTTATCTAGTGCATACGACTAGTTACAAAACTCAAAAACAATCACAGATAGAAAAAACTTCAATTTATACCTTTTTTGAAATAATGTTTATATGAAAAACAAAATATATGTGACATGAAAACATGGCATTATACAGGCCTGGATAACGTGGCACCGTCTGCTGTTGACGATTGCAATCACATGAACGAGTGAGCCCCTACTAATAAAATATCCCAGACTAATTAAAATCGTTGTTTAGACTTCAGGTAGATTCATGATATTCATTCATGATTCATTCAGATAGAGAAGAACACTACTATTAAAGATGTTCTGTGTGTATAGATAATTAAATCTCGGATTATAGAATGCTGAGACCAGATCAATTAATTTGTTTATTACTTGTGAGGCGACAGACGAAGTAAATCTCTAACTAATCATTGAAATAGTCGAGTGTTATGGGTCTTGTCAACAAGTCGGCCAAGACAAGTCGTGGTAGCGTAATGGCTAGCGCAGCCGTCCCAGATTCTAAGGTCGCGGGCCGGATCGCATGCACCGCTTAGGCAGTTATCTGACCTAATGCGCATATTGTTACAATTACCACGTGCTAACCAACGGTGAAGGAAAACATAGTGATGCAAGCTGTACATCGAGATAAACGATGTGTCAAACCTGCCAAGCCATCATGGACAAGCGTGGCGGGTATACTGTCCGTTCCTCCGTAATAGGAGGCCAGCAGTGGGACATTTATGGGTCGATTTTATATATATGACTTGAGCTCAATCAACATCGATTAAATACGTGTTGGCTCACACCTTGAAGGGTTCCATAGAGGTCACGAACGTCCATTGTTCTCGTTATTTGGCTACATAACTATAATTCATTAAGTGCATTCAATCAAAATTACCCCACAACTCATAGTTAAGAAGAATTTCAGGGAAATTATTTTTTAAGCTCTAAACTTTGATTTTTTCAGAGATTTTTTTAACCTCATGATTTAGAAACTTAGCTTAGAAGCTTCATTATGTTTTTAAAAGATCTGACTAACGATACCCCATAGGACTACGATGTGTCTTGGAAAAAGTTTTTAATCCTCATTTAAAAGTGTCTCGACTACCCCTAATCCTTAATTTTTAGAGTAACTACTACATCATTGTATAGCGTCATATACAATATACTTTTATTCAAATAGACTCAATAGATTAAAAAAAAATTACATATGTAGACAGACAGACAAGAAGATTTCATTTCAAGTTCTATTTTTGCCAGAATAGCTACGGAACTTTGGAAAACTAAAACTTAAGCTTAGATCTTATACCTTTATGAACTTACAAGCTGATCCGGCAAACGTTGTTCTGCCATAAGAATAAAAAAAACAACTCAAGAGGGTGAAAAATGCTTTACGACGTATTCTCATACCTACCAAATATATAATAAAAATAATTAAAAGTGTCACGCCACATTTATATTAAATTTGTCAAGGGGCCTCTACGTGTTGGCCTTCCCATGGCCCCACGCAAGCCCCCCAAAAGTCCGGGCCATTTTTATGGCCCGTGGTCTTCAAAGACATACATTTATTAAAATTGATTAAACCATTTCGGAGGTGTTCGACCACAAACACCGTGACACGAAATTTTTATATATTAGAAAAAGTATTCAGTTACGTATAAACGTCTAATCAGAAATGAAAATTATTAATGTGATGGATTTCATGCGAGTACTTGTTAAATGCTGCAATAAAACTTTCCGACTTATGTAATCAAATCAACCATCAAAAGTATGGCACTTGTTACGACAATACTAATGCAATTAAGATAAAATACACATGTGTGCCGACGCGGTGTTTATGTCTTTATTGTTTGTCATTGATAACAAGTCAGTGGTTTATCACACCAGTGACTATAAATAGTACTTTGTTGGGTCTAGCTTTGCACATTTGTTGTGTAAATTGACTTATAAAGTAGTACACGACTGAAGTAAATATCATAAATACACTTACTTAAATTACCATTATCAACTGAACATAAATCCCGGTTGCGTTGGGAGTGTTCATTTCGAGGCTCGGGAGCCGTTTTTCTATATTTTCTTTTCCAGTTCGCGCATCCTTTGTTGTGAGACCATACGCAAGTACCAACTAAAACTAGGTTTTACATTATTATTTCACGGATTTACCAGTTTGTGCAATTTCTGCGATTCTACTCCCATTATATGGATATTTGCCAAGGATTTGAGATTATATCCTGGTTCATGGTTGTCCCGATTCAAGGCAATCTGAATATTATGGTATTATTGTCTGCCTGTAGTTGCGTACATTGTTCATTATAATAAGTAAATTGTTTAATAAATCATATTCTGTAGATTGATGTTAGAGCATCTACAACACGCTTCGAAAGTGAAGCGAAAATAGAATTTTACCTGTGTTGCAGATACACAGTGATACAATTTATGTGATTATTTATAATATTACAATTCGGTATTAATTTACGTTAAATTTCTTGAACTTAATGTGAAGACTCAATATTTAAATCGTAACATTCCTAATGTCCCTAATGACTCAAATGGCAAGTAACACGTTGCTACGCAGCAAAGTATAAGTACACTCGTACATATTGGGAATTGGAAATAATTTTTAACGTTACTAATTGTCATAGATATACAATAAATGTGCCACAGCTCAAGTAGTCGTTTTAATCCGATGGTAAGTAATATCGGCGCCTGCGGACGTGTATGTAGTTGATGGCATTTAGTCAATTAAATAATTAACTAACTAACTAACTCCGTTGGCTCAGCGACCCAAAGTGAGTCTTGGCCTCCGAAACGAGAGCACGCCACTTTCCTCTGTCCTGCGCAGTGTCTTGCCAATTGTGGGCTTGTAGTGCGGTCAGGTCAGCTTCCACTCTATCCTTCCATCGATACTTGGGACGACCAACCGGTCGTCGACCGACTGGTCGCCCCAAGTATGCTTTCTTCACTCCCCGATCCTCCTCCATCCGCTCTATATGACCGAGCCAGCGGAGACGGTGAGATTTTATCTCCCCAATTGTTAGGCTCGGCCATGAGGTTTTTTATTGTTAGGCCCAAGATTTTTCTGAGAACCTTCCTCTCTGTGACCAACAATTGGTTCTCCTCCTTCAGTGTCAGTGTCCAGGCCTCACAGCCGTACATAAAAATTGGTCTAATGACAGTTTTGTAGACGCGAATTTTAGTCTTCCTGCTTAGGAACCTGGACACTAACACCTTATGTAGGGCAGCACTGCACCTGAGGGCATTTTGGACTCGGATGTGTATTTCTTCCTCTCGGGAGTTCATGTCTGTGATCGTGCATCCCAGGTATTTGAACTTGCTCGCACCTTTATACAGTGTATCTCCAACATGAAGGTTTGTGCACGCAATACGGGTGTTTTTGTACCGCTTCATATGAAGATACTCAGTCTTATCTGTGTTGATCTTGAGTCCAACCTTTGTTGCCTTTTGTTCTAAGAAGTCAAAGTCAATTAAATAGTTGTTTTATTGAAGTCCCACTATCAATCAGACCACCACACGTATGATTAAAAAAATGTCTCCAACTAAATTTAGTATGAATAAAAAGTTTTGCATTTTCGCTAGTGTTCTGTTTTGGTCAATATTCTGATGCAGTTTCTAGGGCCTTGACCATTTTGTACAAATCATCTAAGTTATCTTTTACGTAATAAATCAACTTGCTTCCACTTCCATGCTCTATAAAGATTAAAAACTTTATGCCGAGTATTGATTTGTCGAGTTGAATTAGTGTCTATATGTTATTTTCGAAATCAACAGTTGTTATCGTTAGAATGATCTTCAATAATAAATTGTTATGAAATGTTGATACGTTAAGTAATAAAGTGAGTCATATCACGAACTCAAAGTATATTAAGATCAATGCATCCTTAAATATAACGTTCATTAAAATTTCAAAATGTTTTAGTCAAACTGAGTTTTAATTGAACATTTACTTCATAATTTAATAAGTATTAATTTGAAATTAGTTTTAAGTAGAAGATGTAAAAAACTCCTATGCAAAAAGCCTGAATTTATTATGTTCAGATTGACATTTTTTAAGGCCGGAGAGTTCCAGAACAGAACGGTCACCATTTTTTATTCATTAATAACTATTTAAATCATGATAATTGTATCCAGGCTCTTAATAAAATTGCGTAGAAAATACTGTGGAAATTTGTCGTATATTTGGCAACGTCTTTTAGTTTTCAACGTAACAATTATGTATGTGTATTATACTCGGTACACCTCTTGTACTTCAAAGCTTGTCATTTTAGCTAGATATATTATCTTGCCATCTGTTCTGATGGACTATGAGTTATTTAGTTATTTACGTATCAAATCAAATTACTTTGTTGTGTAATAATTGTGTAATTCACTAATATTAAATACACAGAGCTGAAGTACTTTATTTTACCAAACCCCAAATCATACGCACCTTCATGTTAAATATATTTTTTGGTTGGTACTATGATGTAGATACAACAACAACAGGATCTGGCCAGCTATGTAAATATAACGGAATTTGTTGTATCTCTAAACAGTGTAATATATTCGCAATAAATAATGAAATAATGCACATTTGATTACCTCCTGCATTGGTACAAGGTGCTAATCCCTATTAATATTATAAATATTAAAGTAATTCTGTCTGTTCCGTTTTCACGGAAAAACTACTGGGCCGATTTGGCTGAAACTATATATATTTTTTTTCGATTCCAAGGATAAACATAGGATACTTTTTATCCCGAAAAAGGGGATCGTTTTCGGGATAAAAATATATTTGTCTCTTTGTTTGTTATGCTTTTACGAAGAAACGACTGGTTTGATTTGGCTGAAATTTGGTAGGTATATATCTAATTTTAATATCGAGGGTGGACAAGGGATACTTCATATCCCGGATATTGGGATAGATTTATGTAAATTGTATCCCAGAAGGTGTTGGTTTTGAATTTTGGTTAATTTGGTCATTCTGGTCTTTTAGGTCATTTCGATCATATTCGTTATTTTGGCCATTTTGGTCAATTTGGCGATTTTGTTCATTTTTGAGTTTTTGGCATTTTTGGCATTGCAGTAAGTTTTGGCATATTTGGCACTTTTGCCATTTTGGTAATTTTTGCCACTTTTTAATTTTTGTCATTCTTGGCATATTTGACATTTTTAGTACTCTTGGCATTCTTAGCATTTTTGTCATTTTGGACATTTTTGGCACTTTTGACCACTTTTGGAACTTTTGATATTTCTAGCACTCTTGGCATTTTGGTCATTTTTGGTATTTTGGTCAGTTTTGACACTCGGCATTTTTATCATTTTTGGGTCTTTTCTTTTTTGTCATTTATGTAGTTTGCAGATAGATGGCACGGGGATCGATAAATAAAACTAGAACGGGTTGAAATAGGGGATAAAAGTTTGTATGAGAAACCAATCATTTCTCAAGTTTAGAAGATATTATAATTCATCATCTATAAAAAAAATCCAATAGTAAGTCGATCTGTCTGTCTGATAAGCTTTCACGGAAAAACTACTGGAGTACTGGATCGGTTTTGGTACAATTTTGTACATATACCAAAAATAGATGTAGATACTTTTCATCCCGGGAGATGGATAGTTTGATTAGTTTGCGATATAAAATGAAGTGAATTTTCAGGGGGCAAATAGTACTGACATAAAAATTTAACATAATGTAACCTGTAGGTGTTAAGGCCTGCTCTTTAAACGAGAGGTACGCACTGGAGTTTGATAAACTCTAGTTTAGTATAAAGACAACTCACAAATAACTTTTTCGTAACAGACCAGTTTAAATTTCGGTAAAATTGGAATATATTTAAATAACTATACGACTAACTACACGGTGATATTCAAGTCAACAGGAACAAGCGGATCGCATTATAGACAAATTTGTTTTTAAAATAATTGTTTAAAACTAATTTGAATGAAAATTTAATCAGAGATTAACTATGCAGTTACCAAGACTTCAAGATTAGTAATACTGATTTTAAGTTTACGCAAGAACATAAAGCAAATGTGCTGATTGTACTAGTAATGAACTTTGGTAAATGCGTCCTTTTGACCGAGTTGATTAATATTTATTAAGCGTTATTGAGGCGAAATACGGTAAAAAATAAAAAGTTTGTAATATAACGTAACATTAGAATCTACTACAAGAATAGTGTTCTCCAACTGTCTGGAATGCGTCATGCAAAACATTAATAAATATCTACTAAAATTAAGTCAAACACTACTACTACTAATACATATGTATAAAAAGTTAAAAAAGAGAAACAATTTAGTTCTATATACTCATAAATTATAACGATAGTATAAGCAAAATTGTCATCAAAATTGATACCTAATAATTTAGGAAACAAACAAAACATTCACTGACAAAAATTGTAAAGCAATGTTAAAGAATTAGGTAAATTTGTGGAATAAGAACAATACTGTAAATAAAAATAAACAAATAAAGAAACAATACATCCCACCAATCCTACCCGTCCATTTTTTTTTTCTTGCAGGAGATCAGCAGACAGGCAGACGGCCCACTTGTTGGAAAGCGGTTACCATCGCCTATGAACATTTACAACACCAAAGTTGCTACAAATGTGCTGCTGCACTCTTAAGGGAGACTGGAACCTGGTCACTAATGTCGGAACACAACTCAAGGTTGTTATGGCGACATACTTTAGACCAGGGGTGGTAGCCATCCAGTCGGGCAAATGCCCTACCACCTGGCGAACCCATTCCAGTCGCCCATCCAATCAAATACCCATTCATACCCTTCTTACTCACTACCTCCAACAAATTATATTCCAAATCCATTCACATACCTAATTACAATCCTGCCCATCCTTTCATCTATCCCTTTACCCAACGTACCTAGGAAATAATTATTTACCCTCTAGTAAACATAACAAGTAGTAGTAAACATCAGATATTTTTAGTACCGTAGACATTAAAGGCTAAAAAATTAATAAAGAAACGAAAATCTCTGCCTTAAACCATGACGGAGAAGCCCTGGAGGAAAAAAAAACGTATTCTCATTGAGCTATTGTATTAGATTAGCTCACGTAATTATATCTTAATGCGTATTTTAGAACTAAATACCGCCGCTTAAGATGATCGATAAAAAGTATAGTGCAGTTGTATGACTCTTATGAAGCTTCTGCATTTATTGATATGATAGTCTGAATGGGTTTATAGAAAACTTGGCGTTTTGACGACTTTAAATTATAACAAAAAATTGTGTGTGTATGTGCAGTTCACACGTAGTAGAAGTGAAACAAAGTGTGGTAAGGGGTGGGAGGGATTCTAAATTTCGCGACGTCACATTTCATATATTATATCTATATATATAAAAATGAATCCCTATTTCCCTTGGTCGCGCCATCATGCGTGAACGGCGGGACCGATTTCGCTAATTCTTTTTTGTTATGTTTGTTATTGTCAGGAGAAGGTTCTTATGAAAGAAAAAAATAAGAAAATTGCGCGGATAATTATAAAATTTAAGAATACTTAACCACCATATAAAATTATTTGATTATTTCTAATCTAACCTTAGCGCTTAGGACAATATAATTTTTTTTAATGTAACCTTATGAGGTTTGACATAGAATTGACAGAATGCGTGCTGCAAATATCGTCAAAAAGAATGTAAAAAACTGAATATCATTTAATACGAGATGCTTCGGTCGGAGTTATTTTAGTGATAAAATACATGTAAAATAATTAATTTAGCTGTAATCGGGTTCCAATATTTAGGTGAAATTATTTTTGTGTGTGTTCAAGTGTGTCCCGGGATGGTTAAGATTATAGGTCTACCGGTAGGTGGCACCACTAAAGTCTTCCTACATTTTGGGATGTATTTTGATGATTTTTTTGTTTTTATTAAAGTAGATTCGAGAATGGTTTAAATTAACTAATGGTCCATGGTAATGGTAAATGTCGCTGCAATCGGGTTCTAGATTTTTATTTCTAAGGGCAGGACAACGTCTGCCGGGTGCAGCTAGTCGTTTAATATATTTAAGCTTTCAAACACGGAATTTAAGTATTAACGAAAAACTTCAAAACATTTACACCTTTATGTGTATGAGCATAATATTTAAATGATTAAATATAATGTCTTGTCGGGTGGTAGGGCATTTACCCGACTGGATGGCTACCACCCCTGGTCTAAAGTATGTCGTCATAATAACCTGGAGTTGTGTTCCGGCATTACTGACCAGGTTCCAGTCTCCCTTAAGAAAGCAGCAGCGCATTTGTAGTACCTTTGGTGTTGCAAATGTCCATAGGCGATGGTAACCGCTTTTCATCAAGTGGGCCGTCTGCCTGTCTGCTGAACTCCTGCAATAAAAAAAATGTATTCTATCTCATTCTCTCGCAGGCTTAGTCCTATAGATTTATGTACTTATCTCTTTTTAACGTAGCTTTTTCGTTTTATCAAGTTTCAAATCGATCAATCAAATCACAACGAGAACACTAAAGAAGTTTCACTTCAATAATTAAATGTTTCCAGTTTGTTTTTGTGTTTGTTTTTGTAGATAACGGTTACAAAAGTTGTACTGGAATACGTTGTCGGGATGTCCATCTGTCCATGATGTCTTGTGTCAGATTATACAGCAATAATTAGTGTTTTCATTGTTACAGGCGAGATATCAAACTTTGTTTACCAACGCAATCGAGCGTCGCGCCACGCCATTTGAGTTGGCTGCATTCGCTCCGTTGCGCAATTATTTATTAATCTTTTCTTTTCTTGCCTTAGCAAGTACTTATAAACTCTAATAACTGTTAAAGTGAAATCCTAATGCCAAATACTATAGACTTTTTTTTAAATTACTGGACCTTGTCATCGTCTAGAGTTTGCAACATCAAAGATGTTACCAATGTACTGCCACCCTCGGAGGATGAGTATTATATGGGACCTGACCACAATTCAAGGTTGTTATGGCGGCTGAATAGGCAGTTCCTGTACCTTACTATCCATTCATTTTCCTTAGTCCGTCTAAAGCTGCTATCACATTTTAAGTCATAACTGTCAGTCGCGGCTGAGGGGTGTAGCTTAAAACGTATCTGGATAGTGAATGTTCATTGAAGTGTGCAAACTATAAGACATAAGTTGCGGACGTGACCTTGAGCGTTCGGACGTTTCATACCAATCTAGATGCCACGTCCGATACTAAGGGCATATAAATGATTTTGGACGTGTCCTTAGGTGCTGCTGACGGACGCGTCCTGTAGTATGTTTGCGGCTTAAGTGTTACTCCTGTAATCCTGTCAGTCTAAGCGCATAGTACCTTTTATTAATACCGGATTCAGCTCTGAAAAGATGATTCTGGTGTTAACAATCATAGTTCGTGCTAGCTAAGAGATATACGTGAGCAAAACTTATAAGGGTAAGGTCGGTGTTACCAATAGTTAAAATTTATAAAGTAAAAGAATGCATAATAAAGTACAGAAACATGCTAACTTAAGCGGTTATTAACTTATTACACCAAGCTGATTTTCGGACACTTTCTCTAAATCAGGTTGGTGTCTTTACACCAAAATAAATGATAACCAAGATAAATGAAGTCGAAATTTTTAGCTAGTTCACGCCAACCACCTGTACCGGGTTTCTAATTTAATTTAGTGTAATAAAATCTTTATGTAGAAGTTCTTATAAAATAACTTCTTATAAAATCGTTCAAGAGGTAGTGGTACGTCGTAAAATCATAGATGTATATTCGGATGCCATAAGTAACAAAAATAATTGCGAAAATAGCATGGACTTAATAACGATGTTATTTGTTTAAAAGACAAGTCTTAACATATTTTCCGTCTTCTCTGCGTGCGGGATTTTGTCACGGTGTCCTTCGTTACAGCCGTAGGATACTTGAATTCAACGAGATTTTTGTATTACCTGAAGTTTCGCAAAGTTCAGTGTATTTAAATAAATGCTGTTCTTGTATAAATAATAAATAACGCTGTAGTGTTCTCAGTCATTATAAGGTATACATGGCTTCTCTAAGTCTTCCTATACGTAGAAAATCTATATTATTTTTGTACGGTGTACAATGTCATTTTCAAAAGTATTTGTTTACGACCTCATAATACTAATTTGGAAATTCAGGGAAGGTACATTGTTTACATCGAAACGAGTCATTTACAAGCGTTTGTATGTTAATGCGTGTTTATTTTTATTTAACCTTTTCTCGATGTTTACGGTCAGTAAGAACTCAATACAAAACTGGTTTAATTGTATTGATCCTATAGATATATGTATTTGTTTACATAGTGGCGTGACTAAGAGTATGTGCGCTCCCGCAGATTCCTAACAGTGCCTTATTAGCAGGTTTAGTCCATTGTACCTGTTTTAACATTTGTGATAATACGGTGGTGCCGTATTATCGATTATGTGTCGTGCCGTATTATTACGAGGACAATTATAACGAAATTTCATAATTGGAAACCCAACTTTTTAGAAATAAAGACAATGAGACAGAAAATTCCAGCGAGGATAATGAAGTAGTCAACAGCAACCTACCTGGGCCATTAAAAGGGATTAAAAAATGATTGATATACAAACTTTAATCAAAATTTGAATTCAATTGATGATTTTTGTAAATATTATTTTTTCTGCCGTTTATAATTTTTTACCTATGACTTATCTACAAAGTAAACATATATCCAAAAATGTTTTTTTTTTTTTTATAATTTAGTTTCTTTATACTTCTCATAGACACTTTTGTCATATAGTAAACGATTGAGACGTTCTTTAAAAATATCTAATTTTGGCACCTTCAATTCAAGACGGCGGCTCGCACAGGTACCAAAAGGTCGAAAACTTGGATTTTTATTAGGCTGCCATACCTAAGCGACATATGTCAAAATCGTTTCTACTCCACCTTTTGTAGGGCAAAGGCTCTCTTATATGTCCCCACAGACTGGACTAAGTAGTCGCCGTTAAAAAAATGTGAACAGGCGGAAACAATATGCCTGATTGATTTATCTGGACGGTGGAATGCCCGGCAGAGGCCTAAGGTGATCGACAATTATATTTCCGGTAGTACATTCATCTTAATATACTATAACATTATTATACTTCATAAACAAACTATACCTACATGTTTTAATCTCACATTCTATTGTGAATTTAAAATACCTATATTTTGTTATATCTTGCTATAAATATTTATTAATACTTATATTTTCAAACAAACGAAAATAGTTATTCGGTGCATGCAAGACGGACGTCGCTGTAATATTATTTTTACTAACTCGGTAGATTTGATTCTCTTTTAACTAGTCTTAGGAGGCGATTAGAGTTCATATACATTAATTATTAATTATCTCGTTTTCCATCTTATACGGAAGGGAAACTAATTAAAACTGGAATTTTTAATTACTTTTATTTACTTACCCTAATTGCGGCAATAGTAAATTAGTAATTTCGCATAGTTAGTGGTGCTACAGCAATTATCTGTTATCGTGATGCTAAATTGATTCTCGGCGGAATAGTTGCGGCCTTGTCGTAGAATTTCAACACCAACATTGACTACGTGAACGCGGGCGTTAACCCCGCATCAGTAGACCTTGCCGGTTGCTTGTCATTTTCTTACGGATAGATTATTTATCAATGTTAAGTAAACCTGATAGTATGGAAACTATATTAAATAACAAAAAGCCAACGCAGCTCCCGCAGGATAGACGTTATCGTAGAAAATATTATACATTTGTTCTGATAGAAATACTGCGACGAATTTTTAGCTTTATGCAAGAGAACGGCGGTAAAGATAACCTAAATTTCTGAAGCAACAAGCAGAAATAATTCTGTATAAAATAAACAACATAAATACTATATCACGCGAGGATTTAAAAACACAAAATACATTTAGATGTACAATAAAATGTTAAATATTTATAACTAATTCTAATAAAAGAGAAGTGAGAAAGAACCTTAACTTTCTTTGTCACGGGGAAAGAAAAAGAAGTAAATTGGTTAAGTTCCGTAGAGGTGACACATCTTGTTTTCGTAATTTAGCTACGGAACAGTAGAAGAAGCATTTAATTGAAAACATCTAAAATCTCAAAACAATTTCTATCTAATCTAACTTTTTAAAATTATCATAGTTTAAAAGTTAGATTAGGGAAACAATTTTCGCGGACGAAGACCCGGTGGCCACAGTGGATCAGGTAGAGCTTGGGGCAGCGATGCTACGGCTACAAGCCAAGAACACCGCCCCTTCCCTTAACGGCATACCGGGGCGTGCGTGGGTTCTGTCCCACGACGCCCTGGAGCCCCGACTGTTACGCCTCTTCAGTGCGTGTTTGGCTCAAGAACGATTCCCGGCCCGATGAAGGACCGGGAATCTCGTCTTTTTGAGGAAGGAAGGGCGCCCGGCGGATTCACCGTCCGCCTACCGGCCCATTGTTCTGTTGGACGATGTGGGTAAATTCTTCGAGAGAATAATCGCAGACCGCCACGTCCAGCATCTGACGACCACTGAGAGGCCTGGCGGAGCACACGCTTTCCCGGCGTGAGGTCTTATTAGCGGTGTTACTCGACATCGCCAACGCGTTCAATACCTTGCCCTGGGCTTGCGTCAGGGAGGCGCACCGGTACTTCGGGGTGCCGACCTACCTCCACCAAATAGTCGGCATACTTAAATGAAAGAGCCGTCATCTACCCGGTCCACGGAAGAGGGTGGAGTCGACGAGCCACGGTATGCGGTGTTCCACAGGGAACAGTATTAGGCCCTCTGTTGTGGAATATCGCATACGATTGGACTTTACGGTGTTGGGTCCTCCCGGGCGTCAGCATCATCTGCTATGCAGATGACACGCTGATCGCCGCTCTCAGGAGGACCCACAAGCACGCGTGCATCCTGGATACTGGGATGTCAAAAATAGTAGGCAGGATCCAGCAACTCGATCTGGAGGTGGTTCTACAGAAGACCGAGGCCGAGACCTCCGGGCACTAACATCGTAGTAGGAGGTGTTCGCATCGGTATTAGAAAAACCATGAAGTACCTGGTATTGTTTCTCGATAGCCGATGGGACTTTTCGGCACATTTTCCGCAATTGGCCCCCAAACTCAATTATCGCGCCTGCTGTTTAACATTGGGGGGCCTGAAGACACGTGCCGTAAACTCTTCGAAGGTATCGTGTGGTCTTTGGCCCTATACGGGGCCCCCGTTTGGGCAGACTACCTGACGGCCAGAAACGTAGCTCTGCTGCGATAAGCGCAGCGAGTGCTGGTCGTTAAGGCAATACGAGGATACCGTACGGTGACCTTCGAACCGGCCTCGCTACTCGCCGGATCCCCACCATAGGACCTCGAAGCCAGGGTCCTCACATCGCTGTACCAGTGGCGTAAGGAAACCTGGCCAGCGGCACGTGACTGGTGCCTCAGGAAACAGAGACTTGCCGGTCGGAGCTCCACAACGTCGCCGTGGTAGTTTGGAAAGAGTGCCTCAGACACCCCCGCGTGGGTCTCGCCACAATAGAGGCGGTGAGGCCCGTCCTGCAGGACTGGACAAAACGAAGACACGGCACCCTGATGTTGCGGCTGACACAGGTCCTTACGGGGCATGGGTGCTTCGGTAGGTACCTGTGTCGCCTAGCCCGCGAGCCAACGTCAGGGTACTATCATTTCGACACCGGCGACAAGGATACGGCGCTGCACACCCCCCAAGTATGTCCTTTCTGTACAGAGCAGCGTCGAGACCTCGGCGCCATTACCGGATTGGACCTCTCGCTCCCGGCCGTCGTTCGCACCACGAGTCAAGGACGTGACCTCCACGTGAATCAAAATGTCAAAAATGACCAAAATGTTCAAAATGACCAAAATGACCAAAATGTCAAAAATGACCAAAATAACAAAAATGACGAAAATGGCAAATCACAAAGAAACCAAAACCTTTCCCCCTTTCTGGGATAACCTTTAAATAAATCTATCCCATTATCCGTGATGAAAAGTATCCCTTGTGCACCCTCGGTATTAATCCTTATTAATATTATAAATGTAAAAGTAACTCTGTCTGTTCCGTTTTCACGGAAAAACTACTGGACCTATTTGGCTGAAACTCAGTATGTATATACTTTTTATCCCGACAAATGAGATAGTTTCCGGGATAAAAATATATTTGTTTTTTTGTTTGTTATGCTTTTACGGAAAAACTATTAAACCGATTGGGCTGAAATTCGCTATATATGGAATTTTAATACTGAGGGTGGACAAGGGATACTTTTTATCCCGGATAATGGGATAGATTTATGTAAAGGTTATTCCAAAAAGTAGGATAGGTATTTATTTTGTGATTTGCCATTTTTGTCATTTTGGTGGATTTGGTCGATGTGGTCGATGTGTTCGATGTAATCGATGTGATCGCTGTGGTCGATGTGATCGATGTGGTCGATGTGATCGATGTGGTCGGTGTGGTCGATATGGTCGATATGGTCGATGTGGTCGATGTGGTCAATGTGTTCGATGTGGTCGATGTGGTCGATGTGGTCGGTGTGGTCGGTGTGGTCTATGTGGTCTTTTTTTTAATTAACAACTACGGACTCTAGTTCCGTGCCCTTTTTTACAATTAAATTGAAGAAGTTAGGAAGTTGTACACGCTTATTTGTTACGTTGTTATTGTGTGTGAAATTTAATGAATGCATGTTTGTCTTGTGGTGTACTTTAAGAATAACTTGTTATATTAACAACAACAACAATACACTTTATTGTACACCATCTTAAAACAGTAAACCATTTACATATCTTAATATTAGGTAGTAGTACAATGGGCGGCCTTATTGCTTAAAGCAATCTCTTCCAGGCAACCTTTGGATGGACAAGGATCTTAATCACGATAAACTGTTGGCGTGCACCTTAAGACTATACTAAAGATAATATATATAATATAATGTACAATAATATACTTATATATATATACACACACATACACACACACACACACACACACACACACACACACACACACACACACACACACACACACGCATATATATATATATATATATATATATATATATATATATATATATATATATACGTACATAGACATACAGAACAAATAATACATATTATGAAGTTAGATAGTGCTCTCTCAAGTCTGTTGAAACTATGGATCGATTTAGCCGAGCGCACATCTGCCGGCAATGCGTTCCAAAGATGCACGGCACAAACAGAGAACGATCGTGCGTAAATCTCCGTGGTATGTAAAGGTGTCTTCAGCCGCAACTTCTCTGATGATCTCAGGGATCTTGAATCACTGTAGAAGAACTGGAAGCATTCTTTAAGATAGGACGGAGTACGAGGATCAAACAATACGTTATAAAGAAGAGACAGAACTTGAGCATTACGGCGAAGTCGAATTGGTAGCCACTTGAGCTTTTTACGATATTCGGATGTGATCATATTTTCGTAGCCCAAATATGAATCGTATACAGAAATTTTGGAGTCGCTCAAGTTCATCTAATTGGCGTTGGTTAAGATCGAGATAGCTGACGTCACTACGACGACTTTAGTGGTGTACGGTAGAAAATATTGCAGACGACGTAAAGAAGCAGCTGACGCAAATATTTTCTGGCTTATTTTTTGTAGCTGAGGGCCCCAGGATAATGATTTGTCTAAATAAACTCCTAGATTTTTTACTTTATTGCTTATGGGGATCACAGCCCTACCAAACATGACTGGTAGCAACAAAGACCAGTTAACCCTGGAAATCATTTTATTACTCCCAATGATGATGGTTTGAGTTTTGTTAGGGTTAACACGTTATCCATGATCCCTACTCCAGTCAGATATTCGTTCTAGGTCATTATTAGTAATAAGTTAATTAATTTATTCTAATTTGAATATTAAACTTATACTAATGTAGAGTGTATCAGTTACATGCTGGTGTTGTGAGGAAGTGCATGTGCAGTGTGTGCCTTATGTCTATACCTTTATATATTATCTTAGGTCTATGTGGTCGATGTGGTCGGTGTGCTCGATGTGGTCGATGTGGTTGGTGTGGTCGGTGTGGTCGATGTGATCGATGTAGTCGGTGTGGTCGATGTGGTGGATGTGGTCGATTTGCTCATTTTGGTGTACATATGTGGTTTTAATACCGAAGATTTGCATAGATACTTTTCATCCGGGAGATGGGATAGTTTGCGATATAAAATGAAATGAATCTTCCAGGGCAAATAGCAGTAAAATAAAGATTTAATACAATGTAACCTGTGTTGTAACCTCTTTAAACAAGAAGGACGTACTAGAGGTTAACCCACGGCTGCGCCGGGGGTAAACTCTACTTTACATATTTACCGAATTTCAGCCAAATCAGTCCAATACTTTTTCAATAAAAGCATAACAAACAGAGAGACAAATATATTTTTATCCCGGAAACTATCCCATTGTTCGGGATAAAAAGTATCATGTGTTCATCCTCGGCATCGAAAATTTATACATATACTGAGTTTCAGCCAAATCGGTCCAGTACTTTTTCCGTGAAAACGGAACAGACAGACAGACAAGAGTTACTTTCGCATTTATAATATTAATATTAAGGATTATTTAAATATATGGTGACTACCCTTAATCTTTATTATTACCTCTTAATCTTTATGTTTTCGCGAACTATGTAGTATAGTACAGATTTCATCTTCCTGTAAAATTTCAAAGCGACGGAGATGACGATTTCACAAGGTTCAATTTTTATTAAAATGCCTATGGAGCCCTTATAAACTAATTCTACACACACAGGTGATCTTATAGCACTTAGTTTATACCGGGTAAGCAACGAGTTAAATTTGTTAAAAATTACGTAACTTCTTTTCTATTAAAATTAGTTTAATTGATTAAATTAACGTAGAAAGTTAAAATTAACTATATCAGTAAAATATGACACAAAGGTGGACAACGGTTGAATTAATCTATGTAATTAATATTGAGGTAATTTAATTATTGACTGCGTGTTATATTTGATTGATGTTTAATATTGGAAAGGAAGTAAAGATAGGAAATAATGTCAGTCGATCTATGTATTGAAAACGTTTAAGGAATATATAACCTTTTTATTGCTAGAGAACACCGGACAGGCTAACGGAAGGTTTGCCGATGACTACTTATTACAATTGTATTGTATTACTTACTATTATTGTACCTATATACTTATTTAAAGTATATAGAATAATAAATTTATTGTAACAATTATTTCTGTAACCTTTTTTGTCAACCCTACTGACTATCTACGCGTGACATCGTGACGCTATCGGCAAACCTTCTTCGAACAGGTAGCAGTTAAAAATATCGCCTATGGATCTTTGCAACACCTAATTTATAAAATATATTATATATTAGTTTATATATATATATATATATATATATATATATATATATATATATATATATATATATACAAATAATTAAAATAGGACCAAAATACTACTTACATAAGAAAAAACATGGCGATGCTGTAAAAACAATTTAGACTGATATACAAACTTGAGTGTTGATGTTTTTCTTTACATTTTTTATTCAAAACGAATAATAATTGATAAAAAACAAACAATGCATAGTTGTTTCGAATTGCCATATAACTGTGCATTGTGTAATGAAATGTGACTTTGGAGTGCCACAAGACATAATACTGTTACGAGTGTGGGACTCGAACTTAAAATGCCGTTGGAATTACTATAGAGTTTATTAGAACTATACAAACACGTCTAAAAGAGGTACAAATAAAACTAGACACTATTTGTTACAATCTGCACGATCAATAACACGCGCAAAGTCCGTCACTATATCGCTTGTATGTACACGTCTTGCTTGTATCGTATTCGTAATCGTCGCTCGACTGCCTCACCCCTCCGTTCGGGCATTGTTTTATAGTAAACTGTACAATACACAATGGAAGCTCGTGGGCTGGGTTCTTCCAAGAAAATGTTATTTGCACACCTGCGTACGGCTAACAAAGTTGAAAACAATATCAATAAGGATTAGTCCGGCACTAATGACAGCCATAAAACAAGTACGATAACAATAGGATGTTTTTCTTAATTGCAAATTCTAAACACAAAGTAAACAAAAGAATTCCTAAATCCGGGAAGGAAATAAAACTGCGTTTTACGACAGGCAGGTGTGCATATTCTTTTACGGCATGTAACAATACAATTTGCCTGTGGCTAGGTACAATAATTGAAAATCAAAAGAAATATTCATAAAATTGGTTACAGCGATTTTCTAGTTAGAATCGTAATCATATTAAACTGCCTAAATACGTTTTACACAAAACGTATTGACGGTTCTTTAAACGTATTTAGCGGCATATTTTGCGTTGAGAAAGACGCTAATTGTATTTAAGGGTGTTAAATACGTTTTGTGTTTCTTAAATAAATTTAAGCAATCTTATACAAGCGGCCCTTAATATCAATCATCTTAATTTAAACATACATAATTAAAGAGCATAGTTGGTTGTAACAACTAGTCGTGCGCTAATGTTTAGGTTCCATGACAGATGAACACAACAAATAATTATCTTCTGTTCTCTTTTGTAGGTGACTTTGTTTAAAAGTATACAGAGAATTTACAGAAAGAAATGAAAATAACTGTATAAGAAAAATATTGAATTTTATAACTTTTTACGGTCTAATAAAATTGTGACGTTAGTTTCGAATTAATCTACTGTTGATTAAAGGCGCATAGTTTCATTATAAATTTAACATTCCGTACATTCTAACCCTTATAAATGAAACCCTTCATGGTACGAGGGCAAAGAACGATCACATGCAACCCCATTTTAAACCTGCCCTCGGCAAATGAGCGGCATCAGAAGTAGGTCAGATCATAAAGGGATGAAATTGGGACAGTACTAAGGCTAGTCGTAAAATGGCTAATGGCGCTCGAATAATCGCCGGGATTTCTATAGGCCCATCACTTAATTTTCCTTACTTCTGATAAAACATTGGCACTTATACGGAATTTATGTCAGATTTTAACTAGTAGGAGGACAAACGATTAGATGTCTAGTAAAGGAAGCTGCGATGAGCAATATAATAAATATGACTAACGACACTTATGCAAATTTATCTGTGTTTATAGACGCCGCTCCGCCTGCGCAATCGATAATAAACGATATTATCACTCCAATGATATATTTTTCTAAATAAATCAGTATTTTAGAAAAAGGAATTTGATGACGTTATCGCTAGGCCTTGAACCAACACAATGGAGGTTTTAAGGAGATTCTCCTAGATTTATCGCTAGAATAATAGGGCTGGAGGTTCAAGTTCTAAAGCAAAAACATATAGATACATTCTACATGTAAGCAACTTTTACTATCGCTCATGTAACAGTAACCAAGTGTATAACGAGCCGAACGATTGAGACAAGGGAGACGTTTATTGCGGACGTCTTTGCCCTGCCTTAAAAACGTCTTTATAACATGGCGATTCTGTAAAAACAATTTAGACCCCCTCTCATAAAAAAAATTATATATATATATATATATATATTTATTTATTATATATGTGTGTGTGTGTATTATACTAGTTAGGTATATTTATTATACTATATTATTCCTATGTACTCTTACATTATAAGATTATAAACAGACAATAGGAGAGCGAACAGTCGAATCAAGTGATATACTTTTTATAAACTCATAGAAAGTCGCAACCTCATAGATTTCGTACGAGCGCACCTGTTTATGACTTCATAAGTAGGTACAAGTAGGAGTCAAATATCGCATTAGGGCTGTCTGCCTTTTTGCAAGCTTCGCAATCAAAAATTAATTGTTTGAAAAGTAATTAAAATTATTTCTGTCATGATATTTTCGTAGTCAGATATCAGTATCAGATAAGATGTTATTTTAAATGTAAAAATATTAAAATTTATTCTAACCCATGTCCGCATCTCTATTCTAAGATAGATGGTTAAATTGTATTTATTCAAATGTCGTTATACGTTTTAAGACCCGTCCCCATCTAATGTCTAACCTTACGATCAGTCTAATTAAACGACACTCCACTTTTCTTCTTCGAATAAAATTTGTTATAAGTATACTTCAACCCTCCGTTACACGTATGGCGGCCACCGGTAATTTTAAGTCTTCAGCAAATGTACTAAACCATTGTGTAACGACGTATAAATTTCACTTTCCTGCCTTTCATCTTATTCTATAAAAATGCAGCAATTTTGAGGAAAATGACGTTGAAGTATGTATTTGAGTGAATGTTTATTTGCAGAGATCCGGGTAGTGGTATGTCGACAATACTTGATAAACAATATTACTAGTATCACCGTATCCGACCTCTGGTTGTATCATACAAATATTTAAATTTATGTTATTCTTACCTACATTTTAAATCATATAATACTATAAAACGTATAAATTTTAAGTCTTAAAACATTATGCAATTGAAGTCAACAAATATAGACGGACGGACATGACGATTTGATAAAGTTTCCGTTTTTTCCAAAAAAGTATAAACCCTAAAAAAAGCGTGCTACTACGGTATTCGTTATATGGCTTTATTTTATCGGACTGAGAAAGCATTTTTAAACAAATGTTGAATTTATTCGTTATTCTGCGGACGAAACGTGTTTTATCGAATGGACATAATGTTATTTTGTAATTAATAATTATTTACAAATTTAGATATCATAATAGATAACATTAACTGTTCACTTATATGAAGAAGTTCCGTTTAGGATGTTTGGATGTAGATTACATTTCATGGCCAAACGAGTGTCGGACCACGCAATGAAGGTTCAGTAGTTGCGACCAACGTCACTAGTTGGTTATTTGTGTACGCAATCCTAAAACGATCTGTGTGTGAAAATATAGCATAAACTGTAACATAACTTTATTTTAGGTGACTAATAGCATCTCACCCATCCCACCCAATGATTGGCACCCATTCTTTAAGATATTAACATTTTTCATTATTTTTATTTTATACCCGTAAAATAATATTATCATCATCATTGGACGGCACAATAAACTAATATTGGTATTTCTTAACGTTTAGAGTAAAACAATAGGGCGCCAATCATTATAATGGGGTGCCAACAACAGTGTAGTTTCCGCTAACTGAAAGTATTTAAATTATATTTTATGAGTTGTCTTTTTTTTATAATTCTTCCCAGTATATTATATAAAAATTATAAGCGTGTGTTAATTTTTAACAAACTGACATGACGAAATTTCGTTTCGAGGACGTTCCGAAATGAGGTTCTGTTTTTGCCATTTAGTTATAGAACCCTAATTAAATCCGGCCGGTTTCTTACACTAAATGAAGAAATAACTAACTAACTAACTCCGTTGGCTCAGCGACCCAAAGTGAGTCTTGGCCTCCGAAACGAGAGCACGCCACTTTCCTCTGTCCTGCGCAGTGTCTTGCCAATTGTGGGCTTGTAGTGCGGTCAGGTCAGCTTCCACTCTATCCTTCCATCGATACTTGGGATGACCAACCGGTCGTCGACCGACTGGTCGCCCCAAGTATGCTTTCTTCACTCCCCGATCCTCCTCCATCCGCTCTACATGACCGAGCCAGCGGAGACGGTGAGATTTTATCTCCCCAATTATGTTGGGCTCGGCCATGAGGTCTTCTATTTCGGAGTTGGTTCGGACCCTCCAGCTGCCATCTTCTTTTATTGTTGAAATGAAATTGAAATGAAATGAATTGAATGAAATGAAGAAATAACAATAACTAAAAAAAAATTCCCCTCTTCTAGACTCATAGGTTTGCTGGAAGAAAACTCTTTTAGAGTTAAGCTCGCCTTTGTACATCACCACTATTCTAAAATTTTGTATGTAACTTTTTGTGTACAACAAAGAATAAATTGAATATGTTAATAGCTTAGTCATTTGTTACATATTGCATACATTATTTCTGATTGCTATACCTCCATATAAAAAAGTTGCTGCGATTTAACGGATTTAAGGGCGTATTTAGTTTGATTTCTTTAATTAACTTTAATTTATCATTTTTATTATAACGTTTCAACAACTCATCAGTGAGCGTGTACGTAGAATGACTCAGCTGTCAGGTGTGAATGTAATATTAATGTTATTTCACAGGGTAGATTAGAACGTGCATGAAACAATATTTTATTTGTTACTAGTTGTACCCGGCAGACGTTGTCCTGCCTTAAAAAATAAAAATCTAGAATCCAATTGCAGTGCCATCGACCGCGACCAATTATTAATCTAAACCATTGTCGAATCCACTTGAACAAACATAAAAAATTCATTAAAATCGGTCCAACCGCTTAGGAGGAGTTCAACGGCGCCACCTACCGGGTCTAATCTAAACCATCCCGGGATACACTAGAACACACACAAAAAAATTTCATCTAAATCCTGGAACTCGATTGCAGGGGCACTTACCTGGTTCATTTGTGAATCTAAACTGTCCTGAGACCCACTGAAATACACACAAAAAAAATCGTCAAAATCCTGGAACCCGATTGCAGTGCCACCTACCGGGATCAATTATTAATCTAAACTATTCTCTAATCCACTTGAACACACAAAAAAATCATCACAGTCGGTCCCACTCATTAAGAAGAGTTCGGCGGCGCCACCTATCGGGTGCAAATGTGCACTTAAACCATCCCGGGACCCACTTGAACACACACAAATAATTCCATCAAAATCGCTTTAATCGTTTAGGAAGAGTTCAGTGACATACACAAGATTTTTGGGCCAGAAACCCTTTAAGGCGTCCTCAGAACACCCTACCAAAGTTTCATCATAATCTGATCAATGGTTAAGGATCGCATCGAGGACAAACATACAATTATTGATTTTTATTTATAAGAAATTATTTAATGCTGCTATATACGTACAGACGATAACGGTTAAGAGCATTTTTATAAACCACCGCTCGCTAAGTAAAAACATTTTGCTTAGTTATATTTCTAAGAACGATATTAGTGACTGACCTTCGGCTTTTCGCCATCCAGTCCTTGCTAGCCTCCATTCACAGATCCAATGTCCTATCATACTCGAGGGCATCCCACGCTACGCTGACTAATACGGT
Organism: Dendrolimus kikuchii; assembly: GCA_019925095.2. Taxonomy (NCBI): domain Eukaryota; kingdom Metazoa; phylum Arthropoda; class Insecta; order Lepidoptera; family Lasiocampidae; genus Dendrolimus; species Dendrolimus kikuchii. Next base: position 14,914,928 of record CM034388.1, on the reverse strand, counting down.
TTTCATTCAAGAATTTATTCTTGCAATCGGCTGTCGGTTCATTGACAGATATGACATTTCTTCCGCCACTCCGGCTTTGCTAATTCTATAAGTTGCTTCAACTATTACTTAATCTTAAATTAAATTAAAATTGTAGTAGGTATTCTTATGGAGAAAATCTGAAACGTGGATATCTGTAACAGAACTGAGACAACGTGCTAGCGGTTCGGTCACGTCTATCGCAGACAGAAATTCTGAATTTAAAATTTCGTGTCAGCAAACTTAGTGTGGGAAAATCTCCAATCCGATGGACCAACAACTTGTGCATGGTCAATAGAGGTTGGATGAACCGCAGGGGCCCTCCAGCATCTAGGTAGCGGAGGAGTCTTAACCCCTGTTGACGAAATGAGTTTGCCCTGATTCCCGGGTCACTCTCAAGCACTGATACGCTAGGATCAGCGTGGGCGTAACTACGTTCTAATTTTCACGCTTTTCCTACCATAAGCGCGGGGCACATGGGAGGAGGTTTTAGTGGAGTATTGATTAGTCGAGTCTCCACACAAGCCGGCGTTTTGACTCTGGTGGCCATTCGTGGTCTCACCTGTCGTCGCTTTGGATTAATCCCTAGTAAAGGAAAATGATGATAAATGATAAAGCGAAATGCATTTCCCCCGCCTTAAAAAAAGGTTAGATGAACCGAGATCCGTGGCGCAAACTTAGGGAGTTTACATCCAGCAGTAAATTGCAACTGGGCGACGAAAACGTCAACTTCCATTAATTAACTCTTTCTTGCATCTTAAATACATCGACAAGTTTGTCTCACTTGATGCTTGTAATGCTATAGTCATACATTCAACTACGGCTACAAAAAGTCAACGCACGTCTTAATATTTGAGGCCAGCTACTTCGGTGACACAACAATGTGATTTCGTAACAGCTAATTCTGTTTCTTTAACGATGTGACATGAATTCGATGGAGTATTTTATTGCTTTGAAGTTATCGCTGTTAAACATAATCTTTAATTAATTATACTTGCTTAGTACTTACTAATTGCAATGATAATGTTTTTGACATTATTAAAGATTTTGTATGTGCTATTGAGCCATAAAGATGTATATAAAATAAACTCTAAAGTTTAATCGTGATACATTGCATAACTTTGCTCAAACAGCATTTGAAGCTAGCGAAAATAGTCAAACGCACGTCCACTTTAATTTTTGAAATACACACGTATTTGATGTTTTGCAGACGGTTTCAAATAGTGTTAGAACAGATCTATTATTTTTCTGCAGTAATGATTAGGAACATTAAAATTTAAATTTAATATGTTATGAGTCGCGAGGGACTCGAATTAAAATGCCGTTGAAACTATTATAGAGTTTATTAGGACTACAAACACGTATAACACAGGTACAAATATAACCGAATACAACAAGTACAATCGTAATGCAGAAGGTCGTAATTCCATAAAACGCGCAAAGTCCGTCACTAAAAATTTCCCGATTGTAGTACACACATAATCCGACACACCTGGCTAATGAGTTCCATAAAAGATTACAATACAACAATGGGCTGTTTTCTAATCACAAATTTTAAACACAAAGTAAACAAAAGAAGTCCAAATACCGAAAGGTAATAAAATGTGTTTTACAGATATGCAGGTGTGAATTTATTTTTGTCGGCGCCTAGGTCGTAACAATATGTTTCTTGCTGAATTCTGAGAAATATTTACACGAAATATCATTACGCTTAGGGCAGCAGTTCATGCGTGAAAATGAAGAAAATTTTTTTTTCGCTTTTATGATGTTGCTTTAGATGTTCAGTTTTATGAGACCTTTAAAGTGAAAGAAAACATTGTATAACTCGCACCATTTAATTGAATGATTAATTGTATAATATTCGTAGTAAGAGAGGCGAGAGTCCAACGTAGAATTTTTATGCGTTGACATTATTGCAAATAGTATGTATCCGTTTTTAGGACTGCGAGTATCACTCAAGACGTTATTTATGTAGGCTACTTACGTTATTAAAAGTTATTACTTCCGGTGACATATTCGGTGTTCTCATGTCTACTCAATGCTCTGATGATGGTAGCGACCTCCTTAACGTATCCGTCGAAGGTGACATCTGTTACGTGTTTCTGCCATTGTCCCGAAATTGGCTTGTAGACTTAATATGTGCCTTAAAAGCGTGGCTGCAAGACAAGCAATATAACCGTTCACTGGTGTTATATATAAGTATATCTACGTGTAGGAGGCCTCGAGTCAATGGTATATTCCGTGTCTCCGTGATTCACATTATTACAGAATATTATATTTGTATCACATCTAAACACTATAGTTTCATTTTATCTCTAAGCATGTTCTGTTGTTAACTTGCTCTATCAGAAGATACTTCATAAGAAACAGCTATCATCAATTCTCATGGCCTGCTTATTTATCTTACCACTCAAAACACATGAAGTATTAAGATATATACAGCGTTGGTTCAGTTCAAGTCTGTCGATTTTCCGAGCAATATAACTTTGCGGCCGACATTGCGATTCATTTCGATCGCTGAATTGACCTTGCCAACGAACGAAAGGCAATTGAGTGGAACAGAGTTTTTTATTTTATCTCTCATTTGTATAGCAAATAATTGACAATATTTCATATAAGTTATCTCGGAAGAGCAAACAAACAGACTTGCATGACCTGTTGCTATCTATCACGATAATGCTAACTAGTAACTAATAGCAATAATTATTTAACACGCCGCGTCGTCAATGTGCATTCAAATTAAATTCTAATACAAAAGTTTATAATCAAAATAAGTTATACTGGAGAACGCTTTTTGAAGGTCATACATATAAGTTAAAATTTCATTTTACTTCCTATGCTACGTGCACCGTTTCGCTCTTCTGTCTCGCTTCTATCGCTCTATCAGGTACCACTCGTCAAAATCACCGGACATTATCATCTCAATCGTAGCTTTGCCTGATTTCGGTGTTCTGTTAATTTCAATGGCGTGCCCGTGGTAAACCACTCTATTTTTATACATATTTTTAAACGAAAACTCGCGAAACACCTAATTGTTTAAAGTTTTGATAGCTTTTCAATATTCATATCGGCTAACACCACTTCGGCTAATAATAATACCAATCTTTATTCTACTATTATTCCGCCGCATCGGTATTGAGAAGGTATTGTGGAATTAGAAGAATACGAATTTTTGATACTATCGCAATGGAATTATACTTTGAATATTTTCGCAACGTCAAGCTATTCAAAGTATGATTTGAGCCCCTGGTGTAGCCGTGGTACCTCCATACCTCGGTATTGATCTTGCAGGGAGGAGTGGCCGCCTCGAACTCGATTCACCTCTAATTTACCGCGACTGAAAAATTAACGCCTTTCCCAGAAAGCAAACGACAGCTCATTTCGGTCTTTTTGTGTCTCCGAAATTCTAATTACTATTCCACGTTAGCTTCGTCGCGGCAATCTACTGAGCGCTCTGCGGTTTGACGACATAATTCACTGCGAAATACCCAGCCGAGAGAAATACCAATTTTCTGTATAATTAATCTTACATTATGTTATATTATCTCATAAAGATATCCATAGTATTTTCTTAAATTGAACAAGAATAATATATGGGAAATCAAATCGAACACGTGCCTAATATATTTATAGTCAGGGCTTTTTTTGTGGGGGCACGCGGGGGCACGCAATGCCCTTAAAGGAAATTTCTAAAATATGGAAAAATTGCCATAAAAACTGAAAAAAAGAAATAATAACAAAAAATTATGGACTTTCAGTTTTCGAGAATTAGCGTGCCCCCAAAAAAGAAGTGACAAAAAAGGCCTGTTTATAGTAATACGTAAAATTCTTTGTAAGATAGAAATAAAAAAAATGTTTTATTTCAATCAGCTGTATTATTTTCTAAGACGAAGCGCAAACAAAGATTAAATTTAAACTTATCCTAAAATGGGGACACCGTTCTTAGAATATTGCTGCTGGTCAGTTACAACCACCGTTGATCTTCCGCTGAGGTTTATTTATTTCAAACAGATATTATTCTTTTCTTAAATTCCAGCGTCAGCCAAATATTGTCACATAATGCCGACCTACGGAGTTTTTGTAGTAATTTGTAAAAAACACTTTTTACTAAAGTTTGAAATTAGGTGGATAATAATTTATTTCTCACTAAAATACATAATTACAAAAATAGGCAGCCTTATCTCTGTCAGAACTTTCTCACAACTATTGTTAATTTTCAACCAGATTTATACATATTCTAAAAACTAACCTGCAAACAAAGCTCTGCTAGATGTTGGCATCTAACTAATCGTGTTACACAATAGATTTCCACATAAGAAAAAAAAATGTAAGTATGACAGAATGTTCAAGTAGAGATTATTTTTTAAAATTTAAACAAACTGGGTTAGAAGTTACTTATTTGTATTGATATGAGCTAAATAAATAGGCTTCATTAACAATTATTACAATTGTCCTAGCATACTAAAAAAATCTAACTTTGTTACGCATATAGATTACGTTAATTTTATATGTATGCGGTATGATACAAAAGAGCGCCGATACACAAAGCGTATGCGCTCGCGCAGCCAGCCGTGCGTTGACCGCTAGGAATGCATCGCACCGCGCACGCGTTCTGCAGCTGTTCCCTGTTCCGCTGTCGCATTATTACAAAAACAATAATAACATATTAAACATTTATTTAATAATAAATTAAAGTGTCTATAAAAAAGATAAGACACGTCTAATCTGTGTGTAATCCCGTCCATTCCGTCACTAAGAAAACAAATTTACTTGACGGCCTCTGTGTTTGAATTGTCTAAGCCACTCCAAGCCTTTCCCGGCTTAGCTCACTGGAACGCACAGGTCTCCGGTTCGTATTCTGGTGTGATTTTTTTTTAAATAATTTTCCGTTACGTACTAGGCTCTGGGTATCTGTAATTGACACCAGAGTTGTCCGTTGTATATTATCTATAACACTATTGGAAAAAAACAGCACTATATTCCAGTCATCGTTTTGCTTTTGAATTGAACACTGCATTTATGTATGTATAAAAACAAAATCTTTTATAAAAGAAAATATTAACTACATTTAGTATGCAGTTTATGTTTCGCACTGTACAAAATATTTTTACTGCAATGTATTTTTCTTACAAAATATATGATGATTTGTACGAATGTTAAATGTGACAAACATCCGGGACCCATACCTATTCATATCTTATTTATGACATGCAAAAACTAGTCAATCCTTCGTTTACCTTAGTATTTTACTACGATAAATATAAAATTATAGGGAAGTTTATTCCTCGTATAATTATATTCTGATCTTTAAAAATCCAATGTGTGTTTTTAAGGATAGTATAGCATTAGAATCGTTTCAGGTAAACTTGTAAAACGAGTTTCGTAAGTACCTGTTTCGTCAAGGGAATCATGAACCGGAAGTTTCATCGGAAAGCCATCATGTGTAATAGGATCTTGACTATAACGAATTGGTATTGAAGTATCTACTCAAGGGAAAATCAGAATAAATAACTATTATATAAATATGCAGTCTAAATTAAGAAACATAATATAACATAGTGCCCCAAATAATATGTTTCTAGACGAGTAATAGAATTGTATCAAATCAAACTTACATCTACCCTAAAAGCACAGAAACGGAATAGATAAATAAACAGTAATAAAATAAACATAAAAAGAACTGAAAATATTGTAAACGTGATTGAGATGTCGGAAAAGAACACCCGAAAATATAAATGCAAAAAATGACCATCAAAACAACTCCAGCAGCAAACCTTAATAATATTAGTGGAGACACTGGGCTTGATGGGTCCTATAAATGAAAAAAATACAGGAACAGTCGGAGTGAGTGACATAAGACAAAGAAAACGGCCAAGTGCGGCCAGTTCTCGAACTATGAAGGATTCCTTAGAGGTGACTACGGAACCAAGTGACGTTAGAAGCAGACGAAAACGAAAATATCCTTTATCTTAAAAATGACTTAACAGATATGGTTCAGACTAGTTTTCGTTGAAAGTGTTTTTAAAGCTTTACAATTATTACTATTAAAAGCTTTTTAATAGTTCCGTAGCTAACTCATGAAAACAGTACATGTTCATTACCGAACCTTTTTTTGTTCTTGTGGCTGTCACACATGTGCCCGATTTATATAATAACATATATCAATTGCGGACCTCGGGCCTCCCACTATGGGGGAAAGGAAAATATACCCGTCAAGCGTTTACTTTAACCAGGGGAAATCCAATCGAGGACCATAAGCCGCGACAAGCACAGAAGTTTGGGGGGATAGTTCGCGACCCGTGAGTGGGATTGGCCAGGTCGGGGCGGGACTAGCATGCCCAGTCAGAACTGGTGCCATGCTATTGTTACTCGCCAGTTAGGGGTACCCACTAAAACCCCTGGTTGTTCCGTCCTGCGCCTTATACCAGGGCTGTGGGTATATGACCTAGCCTTACCGCAGCCCTGGCAGGCGTAGGCCTCGCAAGGCCACTTCCACTGCCGGAGGACTACTTTTATCCCCCGGCATCTTCGAGCTCTGTGTTCGTGGGGCGGTCTGTAACTCGCCCCACGGGAAGAGAGGTGAGCGCACGCGGAAGGCGCCACGCCTCCATCTCGACGGCATATGCGGGTGAGTGAGAACTCCTAATCCCCGAAGCGCCACAACCGCGCCGCCCGTTTACGGCGGCCGAAGGTCCGTGCTGGCCCTCCGGCGCCGGTGCGTCCTCCTTTGGCGGGAGTGGAGCCGTGATTTGCGCTCACTCTCCCGCTCGGCCTTCTCCTTTGCAAGCATAACGTGCGCGCAGAAGAAGGAGCCGGCGTCCCATCCGGTGTTGCTCCCGAGCATGGTGCGTATCACGGCCAGGAGCGAAAGATCAAGTCCAGTTACGGCGACGAGGTCTCGACGCTGCTCTCTCCAGGCTGAACACTCTTGGAGTGTATGAAGCGCCGTATCCTAGTCGCCGGTGTCATAATGATGGCAGCCTGATGTCGCATACCCGTCACGCCTGCCCAAGACGACTTGGCAGGTTTGACACATCTGGTTATCTCGATATGCAGGTTTCATCACAATGTTTTCCTTCACCGTTGTTAGCACGTGGTAATTGTAACAATATGCACATTAGTTCAGAAAATTGCCAAGTGGTGCAAGCGTTCTAGCCAGGATACGAACCTGCGTCCTTTGAATTGGATTAACTATTACGCTGCCGGCTACCACGACTGCCGGATTTTATTTGCATTTATTATTAAAAAAGCAAAAATTGTTTGTAGCAGTGATGTCACCGATTTCTAATAATGGCGGATATAGGTGGATCAGGTGTGATACACCTTGAAACAATACTTCTGCACTTTTTTGTAAGAAAGCCTACAGACGATAAAATACAACAGACGATGTCAACAGTTGTCATGCGGAGTATAGAATACTTTTAGGAACTTTTCTTTAATACAGGCCAATAATTAGGCAAGTCTCTTTTTTATAACGAGGGCAAATCTGTTTTATTTAGATCCATTTTCCTCTCTCCGGACGAACATGATTGTCCGGGCTGTTTATTAGTTTCTTTTATCTTCTATGTATATATGTTTTTTTTTTGTCTTTTTATCTTTCTTTTTTGTATCTTTTCTTTATTAAAAATCTTACAAGGGTCCCGGACACAATAAATGAATTTGATATTGGTGCTTTAAACCTCTCCATATTACATTACTCTGTAATTAGACAAATTAGCTCTACTTTTCAAGTAATAAGATTGAAAAATATGTATATAGGAATACTTACAGATATTTCATAACAAAAAACAGTCCATAATAATATTGTAAATATTCAAAAAGACAATATTTCAAACTTGGTTTCCATTCTGTTTATATTGCCAATTGGAATGGAATCGGCTTTCATATTCAGAGAAGTAATCGGGGTAGTTGAAACTCTGGTCTAGCTTATAATAATAACTAAGTTTCCTTGTTTATTTACTTTGAAATCATTTCACTGTACAGCGACGAAGTGGTTTCATTGAATATGGATCCTTTCGAGGTCGGTCAGTGGCAGCAAGGTCACGTATCGGCTCATGGGCGACTCGACTTTTCGACCGTGCTATATACATAACGTAAACATTATGAAAAATAAATAGAATTTAATATTTATACACTCTAAGTATTCAAAGTATTTCATAGTTCTAATATAACGGTTTTATTCATATTGACTTAGAGTAAGTTTGAAGGCTTCTTTATGGTTCCTAAAGAAGCCTTCAAACTTACTCTATGCCAGTATCAATAAAATTGTTAAACTATAAGGAATTTCGACAGATGTGGAAGGGATTTCGTTTTAAAGTAAAATAACATCATTGTATTTTTAGGGTTCCGCAGCCCTTTTGGCAAAAGAGGACTCCGTATGAACACGTCATGTCTATTTATGCATCTGTCTTTGTATATCAGAGTTATATTTCTCGGAAATTACAGGATCAGTATGGATATAATGGGACAGGAATATGTACTCTGCAATTACGTAGTGGTATAAACTTGTGAAATTGCGAAAAAGTAAAGATTAGGAGTGGCCGCCATAAAGCAGATGTACGCGCTCACGCCACCGATATATGGATATAAGGCTATGCTTCCACTTTTATCATACTGAAGAGTGGAACTCTTTACCGTCGTCTGTTTTTCCTGAAGAATACAATCTAGGTGTCTTCAAGTCTCGCATGAACAGGTATCTTCTAGGTAAGCGTGCTCCACCTTAGACTGCATTTCCACCTGACATCAGGCGCAATGTCAGTCAAACGCGAACCTATTCAATATAAAACCGACTTCAAAAACTAAAAAACTAAAAAGTATAAAATAACTTATTTCTAAAGCTATTATTATTAATATATATTATCTAAAACATCTTAAAGTCGGTGCTTAGTAATTTAAAAAAAAATATAGTAATTTTTGTTTTACTTTGCAGCGACTTTAAGATGTTTTATATAATATATATTAATAATAATAGCTTTAGAAATAAGTTATTTTATACTTTTTAGTTTTTTAGTTTTTGAAGTCGGTTTTTTAAAAAAAAGTTTTTTATATTTTTTTTGTTACTTTTTAGTGTCTAGCTATGTATGGATAGACCTACGAAAGGTGCCGCGCTCCTTAAAAAATATAGGTCCCAAGAAACGGGAACAAAAATGTTCGTAAAATGAAAACTACTGGGCCAAACTATGTTAAATTTTTAGGGGACCAAATGGCAGCTATTCCGCGTCGAACAAAAAAAGAACCACGTAAATCGGATCATAAATCTCGGAGTAATCGGTGAACATACATAAAAAAAGATCCCGGCGAATTGAGAACCTCCTCCTTTTTTTGAAGTCGGTTAAAAAAGGGATAGATGGTGGAAATTCGTTGTGATTTGAAACGAAAAAAGTGACACTAAAAATAGATATTTCATAATTTAAACACTATGCTCATAGAGATAGAGTTGGAAATATTTTGAAGTTCATAAATGAAAATGAAACTAGAGCATTTGTTACCTATTTTAGTTATCATTAGCCTCTCGCGGGAATTGCTCACAGTGAAACATGGAATCTGAATAATATATGTTATAATATATCTTAAATATGTAATAATATATGAAATGTAATTTTGCATTAAAATATAAAATATTTTTTGAGCTTGGTACAAATTTTATAAAAATAATAAACCTTATAATTATCGTAATACTCCTGATACTCTATATTTATCTCATTTTCTCGTAGGCTACATTTCTGAAGTTTCCCTTCTGCCGTGTGTGAATGACACACGCGCATTTTTTTTATTAAGTGTATTACACAGTCATGTAAAGTATCGTTAGTTAGATCTTGATAAAGCATAAGTACATAAATGATATTCCTTAATGACTCTTTTATTAGGGGCAGATTTTTCAATCATCAGTGGGATAAATTATAACCTGACTGAATTTAAAAGTGAAACGATTGAACTGTTTTATTCAAGCAAGTGTATTTTCCTGAATCGAATTAAGTTAATGAAATGCAACAACCCTTTGTTTGGTAGCAACACTAAAATTAAAAATAAGATTCCTTAGAACGTAATTGTTTCGTCTTAAATTAATTAATTTCCCAAGTTTTATTTTATTCTGTGAATAATTTTTATCTGGTGATAGCAAAATCGGCCCTACGTCAATAATAAGTGGCGTGGTATTTGCTTTCAAAGTCGTAATATTTTTTTCCTTTTAGCTTTTTCATGTTCCTATACCTTACTGTCCATTAATTTATCTTACCACAAGTTAAAATTTCTCATAAACTCCATACAAATAATGTCAATTTTCTACCGATAGTAAGGTAAGGGTTGGGTAGTGTGGATAGCAAAATATAGAAACCCAGCATTAGTTAGCAGGTCGGGAGATATCAACTGTCATAGTCGTGAAAGTTTTGTCCCCTTCTCCTCTAAGTTATGAATTTTGAAGTAAACAATCCTGAAAAAAAAATGTGTTTGTACTTTTGTAGAGCTCCAATAACTCTTTTAGCGAATATTGATTTTAATAAATTTGGTAAGTGGTTAAGCAGTTTTTAGAGATATAAACGTAGAGAATAGAAGAAACAAACACAAAAAGTTCTAAATCAAGAAATACAATCAATTGACCTTATCTATTTTTCTTGTTCAACAAAACTATTTGTTTTAACAGAGTGATAAATATTAATGAAGCACGTCCTCTAGTTATTGTTCCAACGGTATAATTTATACAAGCAAGGTCATTGTTATCATGCTAGTTTGTATGATGTAAGTGAAATTCTTTATCTGATATTCTCACGCTATGTTAGCTTTGTGATTGATATGGCGACGTAAGGCGGTATCGCACCACGCCACAAATTGTTTTTCAATTGGAAGATAGAGAGGGCTGTATATATTTTTTTACTAACTGATATCTCTGTTAATAGGTTGTTATAGTTCTTACAATTTACGAAAGCAATCGTGCTTCACATGTTGTAAACACTATTGGTCTTATTCATATTGATTTAGAGTAAGTTTGTAAGCTTCTCTTAGAGCTTTTATATATAAATATAAATACTTATATATATATATATATATAATATAATAAAAAAGTTTGTTTAGCATACCCCGGTCTTTTATTTGTATTACATCACCGGAGTACCAGGTAACAAAACAGACAGACTAGAAATCTAAAAAAAAAATAATCCTGTTCTCCATCGTTTATATAGTCTATTCCAGTTGCTTTTTTTTTAATAGCTTCAATATACAAACACGGCATGTTTAGAATTGTATAATATTATAGATGAAAGAAAGTTTAATTAGTAAATATAGACTAAAGATCGTTAAAATGCAGGTGTTCAAAATGTCAAAGAAGTTCAAATGTCAACGAATATCCTTCTAGGTACCATTAAAATCAAGAATTTATAATACATATTTCTTTATAAGACTACTTACGTCTCCAAATTGCAGATAACTAAACTGTGTCGGAATAAGCTCATTCTTATGCATTCGAACAATTACAAACCGCTTCCGGGAAAATTCCCGGGATCAAAAATACCACACACTTTATTACATAAACTTTGGTCACTGAAAAAATCACTTTGGAATTCGATTTTTTTTAATCTCAGTAGTTTTTACGTGAATTCCGAGCAAACAGACAGAAAAGAAATCTATAAAAAATTGCCTCGTGTTCTCCGTCGTTTGTATATAGTGTATACCAGTTCCTTTTTTTTTAAATAGCATCAATGTACAGACATGGTATTTTTAGAATTTTATATTGTTGTTGTTGTTTTTAACTTTGTTGGCCGTTCGCAGGTGTGCAAATTACATTTTCTTGGAAGAACCCAGCCCACGAGTTTCCATTGGGTATTGTACAGTTTACTATAAAACAATGCGCGAACGGAGGGATAAGGCAGTCAAGCGACGATTACGATACTAGCAAGACGTGTGTAGTACATTCGATGAGTGATATAGTGACGGACTTTGCGCGTGTCACAGAATCGCGCAGTGTGAACTGGTTGTATCCAGTTATATTTGTACCTGTCTTATACGTGTTTGTACAGTTCTAATAAACTCTATAGTAATTCCAACGGCATTTTAAATCGAGACCTGTGTAGCTCGTAATAATATTATAGACTTCCTATCAGGGTTCAATGATATTTTATGTTTGTAGTATCTATATATATTTTCTTAACTTTTTATGATTCTTATACGATTTAATAGGAACTTACTATTTTAATAAACAGTTTATTTGATGCTACGAACGTCAGGGAAAAATGCAGAGTGAAAATAAGCACCCGTTTAAATCTATTAGAACATTGTTTTAGTATCCGCTTGTATTCTTTCATAGATATATTACCTTCCGTGTGGGATTTTTCGTAAAATAATTATTATTCATTTAGATAATTATATCAGAACATTATAATAATTCCATATTGCATGGGATATATTGCAACTGTGAATAAGATTTATATACGAATATATTATGTATCGCTCATTTATGTACCCTGATTGGTTTGTGAGACTGCACCGTAATCCGTCCTGTTTACTAGAAGACAGAAGATTCGATTCGATTCATGAACTAAATTAGGTAGATAGATAGACAACATTTTATTGTACACTAAAACATAGATAAGTAGAATAGAAAAGTACAGGAGATAGTACAACGTGCGGCCTTATCGCTAAAAGCGATATCATCCAGGCAACTCCTGATAAGGATTAATGGATTTTTAATATTGACGTTGGTGCAGCTATAAATAATGGTTAATGATAATTATACACAATAGCGAATTAATTCTTCTGATTTTTAAAACACAAAGGATTTGGCTTGTCTTATAGCAATGGATAGCTCATTTCAAAGACGCACAGCCTGGACGGTAAAAGAGTTATTCTAAAAACATTTCAACAAAACAAAACAAAATTTACCATTTATTATACCTGTCTTTTGATTACCTTGATAATATACAACGCTTATACCAGTCTGGCGATATTTTATTCTTGAATTTAAAACCTTCAAACCTTTATTATTATATCCAAAAATCTTTTTAACATAGTGAGTTTTTACTAGAATTTCAAACATCAAAGCCAGGATATAAATTCTAGACACGTTACGCCCATAAATCATTCAATAGTTACATTTTTTGTTTTGTTGAGCTGGGTTCTTAGTTTAGTTTGATTAAGTATTACTAGCTGATTGCTCGTAAATTTTGTATTCACGTTTAAATCTTAACATCTAAGGAATCATTGCTATTGGTCGATAAAGCTCCCACACGAGGTGTAGATAACAAAATCTGTATACTCATGTCATAGAGTCCATCCAGAATGCGGGAACTTTTTTCACAGATCGACAGGAACCACGTGCGGGATGAGGGGATTTCTGGATACTCAGGCTATAAATATATAATTATGTATTTACGTACATATACTACACAGTATATGTACGTAAATTATATATACACTATGCATATACACTATGCGATCGATTGTGGGCAGGATGACATGATGGTTTGTGCTGTGATAAAGGCCGTAAGACAGAATAGCCAGGAGTATGAAAGAAAAATTAATATAACGCCGACCCCAAATAATCAGGAGAAAGTGAAAGAAAATATAGAGTATGTAGAGGTACATGCGCTGGAACACAATTCAAGCTTTCAGGGTTTTTAGTGGCCGCGGAAAGAATATGGAAGATGGATGAGTAGGCGGATCCGGGTCGTAGGCGGCCAACAGGGGTTCGCAGGTGTCTCTTTGCTCAGCTCCTCCCGATAACGTAGTGGAACTGGGGGAGGGGGGACCCTCCCAGCGAGCCATACTCAATGCCCTGGGGTGTTCTAGACTCAGGTACACCCCTCCTTGTCGGCTTGCATCGAGGTGTCACGGCAGTCATGCACATGGTTACGGCCCCGTGGTGCCTCATCATGATGCGGAGGGCTTCCAAATATAAAGCTTGTGTGCAACACCGGCAGCCGGGAGTCCTATATATCCATTCCTTGGTGGCCTCCCCCGGGGCCTGAGGATATACGCAAATGCATTCACTCAGCGCTGACAAAAAAAGGCAGGATGCTCCAGCCCAGAAGTGGTAACCATCGAAACGAGCAAATTTCCTACCAGTAAGTGACACCTGCCAGTGGGTTGTTTTGTCACTTATTACGACACTCCTCCCGGCTGCAGCCCAGGAACTACAGTACTAGTGTTCTTTTTGCGTTCCTGTACGGATAAGATTGTATGACTTCAAATTCGTTTTTATTTATTGATTCATGAATGAAAACAAATGGTATGCTGCAAAATATGACATTGTCTTGGATAAGACTAATAAAATAGATTTAATATTATATTCCAACTTTCAGATATTGTCATATAACATAAATTAATTGAAATAAAAACTTTTGAATTTCGTTAAGTGAAACTCGTTCATGCGAAAATATAAATTTTCCACATGTTCCTTTGTTCAGTGAAAAGAAAAAGATATTCCCAATAAGTTTCGCATAGACGATCTTCTTGGCTTGCTAAAGATTGCTTTAGGACACTTTAGGTAGTCCCGAGTGATTTAGTAGTAGCTCGGTTTGCCTATTTCCTTCTAAAGGGGTAGCCAACAAAATTAACTTTGCCCTAAAATGTACACAGCGCTGTTTTCTTAGATTAGTATAATAAAGCGAGATGACAGCAGCTTTTACTTATGTACTGTAGTTTATTATAATCTGTACTTCCATAAGATATGCAGGTAAATAAAGTTCACGCAAGTGCGTTTTGTTTGGCGCATAGTCTACTGTTATAATCCATTCGCTACAGAACCCTAAAAACATTTAATCGGAAATACTCCATGTCTCAAATATTACTTAACGGTATTGTTCAAACCAATTTTCTTTAAAAGTAGTTTTATCCTTATTAATATTATAAATGCGAGAGTAACTCTTGTCTGTCTGTCTGTTCCGTTTTCACGGAAAAACTATTCGGCCGATTTGGCTGAAACTCAGCATTTTTATATATGTATATATATATATATATATATATATATATATATATATATATATAATTTTTTTCTATACCGAACCGAGGATAAACATAGGATACTTTTTATCCCGAAAAATGGGTTGGTTTCCGGGTTAAAAATATGTTTGTCTCTCTGTTTGTTATGCTTTTATGGAAAAAATACTGGACCGATTTGGATGAAATTCGGTATATATGTAATTTTAATACCGAGGGTGGCCAAGGGATACTTTTAATCTCGGATAATAAGTTAAGTTTGGGGATAGATTTATGTAAAGATTATCCCAGAAAGTAGGATAGATTTTTATTTTGTGATTTTTGTCATTTTGGTCGATGTGGTCAGTGTGGTCGGTGTGGTCGATGTAGTCGATGTTCTCGACTTGGTCATTTTGGTGTACATAATATTATGTAGTTTTAATACCTAAAATTGGCAAAGATATTTTTCATCCGGGAGATGACATAGTTTGCGATATAAAATGAAGTGAATTAGGCAAATAGTAGTAACATAAAAATTTAATACAATGTAACCTGTGTTGTATCCTCTTCAAACAAGAGGCACGCACTAGAGGTTGACCCGCGGCACAACCGCGGGGTAAAGTCTAGTGTATTATATATATATATATATCTTGTTTGTTTTGCAGAAACGTATACCAAACAGTTCAAAAGATAAAGGGCACGTTTTCACAACTTTGGCAGTTAATATTGTGCTCACCTTATGACTCCATTAAAAATAATTAAGGAACGTCGTTATTTTATTCAAGTTCTGACTTCTGACTAACGATACCACACGACTACATATTATTATGTACATTGTAAACAGAAAAAATATTTAGAGCCTTAGTCACATGAGTGGCAGCCATCCCTAGTCTTTATTTATTTTACATTTTGTTTTTTTACGACATTTAAATTTTCCATTGTCGATATGTAAATATTAGGTGACTATGGAATGAAACTATGAGCCGACAGTGTTATCAAAATCTGTTTAATTTCCCTTGGTGTTGATAGTACAGTACCAAGCTCCAAGGTCGATAGCAATGTTTTGCAACGCATCGTGCGATAGGTCGCGTTCGGCGTGCGGCGTGCCCGTTGCCGCTGTCTCAGATCGGCGTTCATTGACCCACTGAACCCGGTGGGGCTGAGCGGGCTGCCGGTGCTTTAGGGCTCTCCATCTCACGTCGAATGTATCTATACCTTGTTCTTACAAGATAAATTTTTGTGTAAAATTTTAGTTAAACTGTGTCTGTAAAACATTTTCTATTGTAATATCTAACTTTAGATGTGGCTTAATTTTTCTTACTACTGATTAAAATGTAACATAAACTTCATAAAAACACCTTTTTCAGTTTTCTACAATTGGTAAGGCGGGGTAACTTTATGGTGATCATATTACGAGTCAAATAAAGACAGTAGGTATGAAACGTGAGTTTTAGTATTTACGTAATTATTTATTTCACAAAAGTAGAATAATTGCTATATCCAATAATTATTGTCTTGTTTTCCTCACTGCAGAAAAACGCCTGCAATAAAAAGGTTACTGAAAATCGCCGTGAGAAAATACTCTCATTACTTATTCAGTAAACAGTTTGTTATGATTTACCTAATAATAATTATTTGTAAATATATGTTGGAATATTTGTCTTAAGTAAGTATCGTTCGATTCACTTTTAACTACAATGATAGACAACTACATTGCAACGGGTAACCATGTTCTGTTATAAACTTTTCTTTGTGTTAACTATATACATACACACATACATAACTTCACGCCAGTTCCCTTGCGGGGTAGGCACGAACAACAGAGTGCCATTTAGGCTTATTCTTACACACCTCACTTGCCTCTTTGACATTCATAACTCTTGTCATGCAAGCTCGTCTGTTCTTAAGGCTCCTGACATCACCTTCTGCTAGTACACGATCAATTTGATCATGGAAGGTGTGTCGTGGCCTTCCACGACTTCTGCATCCATCCACTTTTGCATTGTATATCTGTTTAGTCATTCTTTCATCATGCATTCTTTCCACATGCCCGAACCACCGGAGCATTCCTTTCCTTACCTTCACCCCGACACTCTCTTTCAGACCAACTCTCTTTCTTACTTCGGTATTACGAACGCGGTCCGCGAGCGTCACTCCGCAGATTTTGCGCAGTGCTCGCATCTCGACCGCGTTTACTCTACTTTCATGCTCTCTCTTCCATACCCAACTCTCGCATCCATACGTGAGCGTAGGTACCAGCACCGCGTTGTGTACGGCGAGCTGGGCCTTCTGGCTGAGGTTCTTAGCGCCTAGAAGTTTACCTAACGCTCCATTCACACTATTCCCCAAATTCACTCTTCTTTCTATATCAGCGGTGTACCTTCCATCCCTGCTAAAAGCACATCCAAGATATACAAACTCATTCACTTGCTCTAGCATAACATCATCGACCATTATCCTTGCATTCGTTCTGGTTTCTTCTCTTTCAAACACCATAACCTTTGTTTTCTTCGCATTCAAATGTAAGCCTCTCGCCTGACAGTCATCTTTCATCATTGTGACTAGTGTTTGCAGTTCTGATGGCGGTTCGGCTAAAAGCACGGCATCATCCGCATAAAGCAAGGTGCTTACAACTAGATCACTCATCCGCACCCCAACATCCATCAATCTTATTCTCTGGAGACAATCGTCCAGGTATAGGATGA
Organism: Dendrolimus kikuchii; assembly: GCA_019925095.2. Taxonomy (NCBI): domain Eukaryota; kingdom Metazoa; phylum Arthropoda; class Insecta; order Lepidoptera; family Lasiocampidae; genus Dendrolimus; species Dendrolimus kikuchii. The sequence goes on along the minus strand of CM034388.1, from coordinate 14,897,301 downwards.
ACAGCAAAGCCGACAGCACGCAGCCCTGGCGGACGCCAATATTGACGTCCAACCAGGGCGACAAGCTGCCTTCCACTCGCACGCATGCCATACAGTCCTCGTAAGTGGACTGCACAGCACGCATCAATTGGCCATTAATCCCATATCTGGGCAATATGTCCCAGAGGTCCTTCCGCACAACCCTGTCAAATGCTTTCTCTAGATCCACAAAACCGCAGAAAACCTTCCGGCCCATAGCCAGCTGCTTCTCTACGATATTGCGGAGAGAGAAAACTTGATCCATACATCCCCTTCCATTTCTGAAGCCACCTTGTGCATCCCACAGTAATCCATCGGATACCACTCTCATTCTCTTTTCAATAATCTTCGCATACACTTTAGATGCTGTGCTGATCAAACTGATGGCCCTGTAGCTGGCGCACTCCATACGTGACCCCTTGCCTTTATACAAGGGCACGATTACAGCGCGCCTCCAGTCCTTGGGAACCTTTCCCGTCCTCCAGCACAAGTTGCATAAGGACAGGAAAGCGTCCCGGACGCAGGTTCCACCAGATTTGATCATCTCAGCAGACACACTATCGATTCCTACTGCCTTTCCATTTTTCAGACTTCTTATCGACCATTCGATCTCTTCCAAAGTGATCTCGGATGCTGACTCCTCGGAGTCGGTCACAGACTCAGTCGTGGTGCCAGCATCCGGGATATTATCATACGTTTCTCTAAAATATTCACTCCATCGCGTTAATACCTCTTGTGGGTTAGCAAGAACGTCCCCTGCTTTAGATTTTATTCTTTCCATTCTGGAAGCTGACGAACAACCCCGAGACTTCTTAACCTCTCTCCAAAAGAGTTTGGTATTCGCCTCGAAGTTCTCCGTCAGCTTCTCTTCTTCTTTCAATTTTATTCTTTCACGCTTCTCTTTCACTAAAGCTTTGGTTTCATTCTTGCAGAGGCGATAAATTTCTTTCTTCATCTCTTTCTAGCTGTCATTCTGTTGCAAGGAAGCAACATAATCCAGCCAGGCTTTTCTCTTTCTCTCTACGCTGGATTTAACATCCGCGTCCCACCATTCATCACCTTTCGTTGTTATGTGCCTCTTCGCGCATCCACATGCTTCTTTTGCGCTTTCCACTATACTTTCTTTCATACTATCCCAGTCATTATCCACATCTAAGTCGGAGAAATCCGCTTTTGCAAGCCTTTCTTCGACTAGGCGCGCATACATACTCCTTACACTAACATCTTCCAATTTTTCACACTTTATTCTTTCAAGCTCCCCGAAATTGGTACGCACTCGCCAGTGTCTCCACTTCCTGAAAAGGCCCACAAACCGGCTTATCACCAGGTAGTGGTCCGTTTCAAGAGTGGGGCCTCTGTAGGCTCTTGTATCCATTATTGTGTTTCGGAGGCGACTATCAATTAAAATCAGATCAATCATACTTTTCTGATCATTCATTCCCCATGTATACGTGTGAATATCCTTATGATGGAATAGGGTGTTCGACACGAGCAAGTTTCTTTCCATGCATACATCTATGATTGGCCTACCAGCATCGTTCACTCTCTTGTCACCATAGGGTCCAAGGACAGCCTCAAGGCCGTCTCGTTTGGTCCCCACCCAGCCATTAAGATCACCACACATAATTAGTCTTTCGTTCCCTTCAGCCAGATCCAGAATTTCTCTCACAGACTCCCAAAACTTCTCGAGTTCTTGGGGATCCGCTGAGCTTACGGGAGCATAAGCTGCGACCAGAAAAACTCGCGTGATCCCCAGTTTTAGGCGGACCCAGAGAAGTCTCGGGTTCACCAGACAATAAACTTTTACTCCAGACACAAAGCGGGATGAGAGTAAGACGCCTACCCCCCCACTTGCACGCTCGTCCAGGTCCACGCCGGACCACAGAGCAAGCATGCCACCGGGGAGGTCATCGACGTCGCACCCCTTCCGCTTTGTCTCTGTCAGACATAAGGCATCCAGGCTTCTCTCATTCATTATATCAATCATTTCGTCCATCTTATCTTTCATTCCACCTCTCACATTCCACGTGCCTATACGGCACTCTGCTCCTCTCGACCCGCCAGGTTTGGCGCTGCGTGAAGGGTGGCGGCCTCCTTCGCCGCATGCGCGAGAATTCACACCGACGGGGGCGCATCGGTGAGCGTCGCCTGCGGGGGACACCCTATCGTGCACTGCACTCGGGTGAATTCTGGTCAGAATTATGGCCCTCTGGGCCAGCGGGGATCGCGACGAGCACGCTTCTGACATGACCCCCCATGTGTTAACTAGTTTTTAATAAATACCTTCTATTGTGGAATACTTTAAATATTGATTGCGATGAAAGGAGTTAGCGCTTGCTTTAATAAAAAGAAATCCAAAACAAAAATAATAAATTCAATGTCATCGCTTTGAATAAGTACATTCACACTAATAATAACCATATAGTATAAGTGTGAAATTTACTTTGTTTGGATGTTGGTGAGTTCCTTCTTCACGGCCTTGGAAATAATGTGATTATCATTTAATTTGCACATATGTATATAGCAATTGTATGTAGTTTCAATAACAAGGTTAAGAACATAAGATGCTTCTATCCTGAATATAGCATAGTTTCTGCAGCACAGCTACAGATCCGACAAATATGCAAGTGAAACTGAACGGAAAGCCTAACACTCACTCAATAAAAAACTAATTATTACATACTGAATATGACTTGTCAAATGTCAAAACTTAAGCGTGTGCTCTATTCCAGACAGCTTCGGTTGACAAGCAAGATCGTGGTCAAACGCAAATTTAGGTCTCAATAAAAAAAAATTAAACTTTCCACTACATTAGGTACACGTTATTTCTCCCTTTACTTTCACTTCTTCTCATCATTAGGGGTCCGCGCGGTATGTTTTACTTTTTCTTCTTTTTTGTTTAGGTTTATTTCATATTTTCCTTCCATATAAATCTCTATACTGACATACGTCAACTAGCACATCACAAATCTGTATGTCATTCTTCATCCATTGCATTCATCTCTTGTTGGCCTACCTTTATTCATATATCAGTCAATCTTCAAGTTTAACTTTTATTTTGTCACACTTGACTCATCCTTGCTCATTACATGCCCAATGACGTTATTTTTCATCTCAATTTCTTAGTTATGGGTGTAATTTTCAAATATGTGCTCCTTTCTTACCTTACAAATTCTCATAAAATTGCATATCCATCTCATATCTCTTTTTACATAACATCTACCTTTATATCTCAATAACACTTTCAATTTCTAATTCATGGAAAGCATTGAATATTTCGCCGTATAAGTGTTATTGATTAGCATTAAGTGGCGTTGTTTCTTTGATAGTATGAATTTTATTGTTTTATTCAGTAGTTATACGAAGTTGTAGGTATACAATCTTACGTTCGGCCTAGTTTCGCAACCTTGACGCGGTACTTACTGATTCTAATAATAATAGTAGCGGAGTCGTTTCCACAGACGCTCCGAGCCAAAAGAGAGTTGTTGATAGAACAGATAAATAAATAACAAAATATAATGACGTCAGCTTAATGTATCCGGTCCATTTGCAAAGGGCAAATTTAACATAACACTTTGAACAAATTGCACATATTTCAACACCAGGCGATAACTTTACTTACGTATCATTTCTCTTTGCTACTATCTTTCAACGGAGGAAATGAGTTGTATACTTAGTTTTATATTTAAATAAGCAAGTCTAGCCAAAAGTAGTAAGCCATGGATACAGAGGTTATTATTTTAAGGCAGACTGTCACGTATTAATATAGCAGCTGTCCTCTATGCAAATTTGAGCTTGTATTTTTACGTAATTCTTGTTGCTTCTTTTTATTTCATACGTGTAGATTCCTAGGTATTATTGAATACATCTGATTTTGGGTCTTTAACATAAAAATATGAGTGACTTTAAGTTTTCTTTTTTCGTGGCATTTAGAGCGGACCAATTATTGGCAATTTTACTTTCGATAAAGGGCAATAAAATTAATTTTTATCTCGGAGAATAGAATAAATTTCGTGGGGCATGTAGCAGAATTATCGAAATAGGTGTGGAGTGGAAAGGCCTAATATCTCATACAAAAAAAAATACACTTACTATATTAAATCAATAATAATTTACCTTAAAAAGATATTACTCATTTTAGTTGGACATGGTATCAGGTAATTAGCTGCTACGATACATGAATTGTTATTGTACAGGAATAGTATATTATATTATACGATTTGCCTACTGACATACATACATACATAACTTCACGCCAGTTCCCTTGCGGGGTAGGCACGAGCAATTGCCTACTGACAATTCGGTTAAGTGTTATAAAAATAGGAAACTAAACTATTTATCGTTTTTGCTGCAAGAAGCAACAAAAACGAGAGTATACTGAGTCTAGGTACGGTCTGGAAGAGCTTGAATAATATTGTAATTGTTCGTTTTCGTTAACATCGAAATCCTATTGCAGAACCCACTAGCTCTGGATAAATGAAACATAAGAGAGCTCTCAACCACACCGACGACATCGACCACACCGACCACATCGATCAAATCGACCAAAATGACCAAATTAACCAAAATGACGAAAATGGAAAATCACATAATAAAAACAAACCTATCCTACTTTCTGGGATAATCTTTATATAAATCTATCCCCAAACGTATCCCATTATCCGGAATGAAAGTATCCCTTGTCCAGACTCGGTATTGAAATTACATATAAACCGATTTTCAGCCAAATCCAGTTTTTCCGTAAAAGCATAACAAAGAGAGAGACAAATATATTTTTATCCCGGAAACTATCCCATTTTTCAGGATAAAAAGTATCCTATGTTCATTCTCGGCATCGAATATATATATACACTTAGTGTGGCCATAAATACTGTTACAATTAAAAAGAAACAAAATATTACATTTGAATTTGGAATCTGCCATTTTCATATGATTGTTCATTGTGTTTTCTCATTTTGGCGCCAATACATTGTACAACATTTTGCGATATTAAAATGGAGTGGGGCGATAAAGAGAACCGAATCGCTGTGATTGCATTACACAATGTAGGTATGGAGCCAAATGTAATTTTTAAAACTCTCCATACGCTTGGTATTAGTCAAATGTTTGTGAACCGGGCTATTAATAGGTACAATGAGACCTCCTTTGTTTGTGACAGAAAAAGATCTGGCCGTCCACGTAGTGTTCGTACGAGAAAGGTGGTCAAAACATAAGGGAAATAATTCGAAGAAATCCTATCCGAAAGCAAAAGATTTTATCTCGGGAGATGAAGATATCACCTAGAACCATGTCGCGTATTTTAAAAGATGACTTAGGACTTGCAGTCTATAAGAGACGCACTGGTCATTTCTTAACTCATAATTTAAAAAAGAATAGGGTGGTAAAATCGAAACAACTACTGAAGCGGTACGCAAAGGTACACAGAATATTTTTTTTACGGATTAGAAAATTTTTACAATTGAGCAACATTTTAACAAACAAAATGACCGTATTTATGCTCAAAGCTCTACGGAAGCTTCTCAATTAGTCGTCATAACGTGGGCATTATCCGTATTCAGTGATGGCTTGGTGGGGTGTTAGCTATGAAGGAGTGACTCAGCCATATTATTGTGAAAAAGGTATCAAAACATCGGCACAAGTGTATCAAGATACCATTCTTGAGAAGGTAGTTAAGCCCCTTAGCAACACCATGTTCAATAACCAAGAATGGTCCTTTCAGCAAGACTCGGTGCCGGGTCATAAAGCTCGGTCCACGCAGTCTTGGTTGGAAACGAACGTTTCGGACTTCATCAGAGCTGAAGACTGGCCGTCGTCTAGTCTCGATCTTAATCCGCTCGATTATGATTTATGGTCAGTTTTAGACAGTACGGCTTGCTCTACACGCCATGATAATTTGGAGTCCCTAAAACAATCCATACGATTGGCAGTGTAGAATTTTCCCATGGAAAGAGTGCGTGCTTCTATTGATAACTGGCCTCAACGTTTAAAGGACTGTATTGCAGCCAATGGAGACCACTTCGAATAAGCTTATAAATGTTATTTGCAATAGAAAAAAAATCTCTATATATATTGAATTTCAACCAAATCGGTCCAGTCGTTTTTCCGTGAAAACGGAACAGACAGACAGAGTTACTTTCGCATTTATAATATTAATAAGGATGTCTAAGAATTATGTGTAATAACTGCTCATAGATCTACCTCTGGCTTTCAGGCCTTCTTAGTTATTTCAATAGAATCGACGATATATTTCTCACACAAGGGATCTTGGCTGGTTTTACTTTTACAATTAGTAGTTACATGAATGTGCAGGGTTCTCATGATCCTCCACTGTATTGTCGTGATATTGTACATGCGCTTTAGGTAAGACTATCTAAACGGAAAATACTCTATTGCTAAGATCTAAACTCCCTTCATTGGAACTTTACATAGAGTCAACACGCCTTCAAGTAGCATGTACACAAATAAACATACAGAAGTTACGTAATGTTTAAATATATCTTCTAAACACGTGATCGTAGGCGGTGCATACAAATTGTTGTATGAACATATTCAATGCATTCATTCGGTTTATAAAACACAGTAGGTACACATTGTTACGTTTGTTACGCATTCGCTTTACGTGATTCAAGTATTTACGCTAAGGAGCTAAACCGGTTTGGGGGCCACTCCAAACCGCTCTATTTTGTTGCTGAGTTTTAGTTTGCATATCTTGTGAATATTAAATTTGTAGTAGGCACTAACAAGTTTCTTGTAATCTTAATAAATGTGTTGTACTTGTAAACCTAAAAGTAAGAGCGAATTTGTTTAAATTGTATTTCTTTACTAGTCTTTCACATTTCATTTTTTACTGAGCAGTTGTCAGTCCAGTCTTGGTACACCTTCTTCTTCCATGATACAAATTATATTATGTCTTTTACGCGAGACTCTTAACTTTTTTGTCAAACATACAGCTGTAGCGTTTCAATTTGTCCCTCAGAAAAATATTACGACGTTCTAATACTTAGTGGAAAATAAACAAAGACAACCTTCATAGAGATAGTTTTCCACTCATTCGTGAGTAAAGGCAATATTCAAACACTTTCCTTGGTATGGTGCCAAAAGCAGTAAAAAGGTATTGTTTTGTGTCAGACATGCATTACTTAAACATTTCGTATACACACGGAGCATTAACTTGTTATTATCAGCATACTGGGATCGAGTAAATTATCATGCACATTCTATATATACAATAAGGCTAGAGCTGAATTACAATCGCTTATAGTAGCATGGAATATGAATACTGTATGTAGGGTCTTTATGAAATGTGACTTACATATGTATATTTTTGACACATTAATTGTTTAGTTATGAAGCGATTATATTAATGTCCTTTTATTAATAATTAAAGTACATAATTATAGTTAATTTTATTCTAATCTACTGTAATCACTGCAACCTAACGATGTGTGTTTTTAAAGTTCTTTTTTATCTTTAGTAATGGGTACGAGCTAAATAAAAATATCCTTTTAGTTAGGTTGCTTGGAAGAGATAGCTTTAAACGATGTGGGCGCCTTTTGTCCAAGCGTTGTAGTAAATATGCATTTTTGTAATCGTTTGTTTTGGTGAGCAATAAAGTATTTTTTTTTATTACAGGAGATCAGCAGACAGGCAAATGGCCCACTTGATGGAAAGCGGTTACCATCGCCTATGGACATTTGCAACACCAAAGGTGCTACAAATGCGCTGCTGCTCTCTTAAGGGAAACTGGAACCTGGTCACTAATGCCGGAACACAACTTGAAGGTTGTTATGGCGACATACTTTAGACCAGGGGTGGTAGCCATCCAGTCGGGCAAATGCCCTACCACCTGGCTGTGGGTTGTTAAGACAGGCCGCCCGGCCGCAGGAAATTGTATTCTTTCTCCGTTCCTGCACGGATAATTTTTTTAATCTATTTTTATCTATTTTCTGGTATTAATATAACAATCTCAACAAACAGATATACAATGCAAAAGTGGATGGATGCAGAAGTCGTGGAAGGCCACGACACACCTTTCATGATCAAATTGATCGTGTACTAGCAGAAGGTGATGTCAGGAGCCTTAAGAACAGACGGGCGTGCATGACAAGAGCTATGAATGTCAAAGAAGCAAGTGAGGTGTGTAAGAATAAGCCTGAATGGCGCTCTGTCGTTCGTGCCTACCCCGCAAGGGAACTGGCGTGAAGTTATGTATGTATGTAAAACAACAATGAAAAAACCAATGTGAACAGGTCCTAAAAAGTACAGATAGCGGGACAAGGTCGTCGTTCGTAGCAGTAGGGCTTCGATTGAAACTGGGACATGACGAGACTCGACATGTCACGGCACCATTCCTAACAATTTGCATGCAGTCAGCTATCCTGCATATTGAAATTCACAATGTCGTTGTGACCATAAAATACATAAGGGATATGATTATTTTAAGGGTTCCATAAGCATTTTGGTTATAACGGAATATAAGAGAACTACGTTTTAACGGCATCAAGTGCGTTATTTTATTTGATTTGTATTCCGATGCTTCGGCCACTTTTCAATAGCCGTGAACTTAATACTTACGATATATTTATGTCTGTTTGTTTATCTGTCCGTCTGTGTTTGTGTGTCGCAGTCATTTTTCTCTTGGAGACTAATGGGTGTGCAATCTAAATGGATCAATATGACAGGAAAGTGTAGTCTGTATGGTGCCACAAAGTTATTCAGTGAAGTCGCGAAAAATATAAAAGTTCGGGATAACCGCCGTATACGTAACTGAGGGATGAGAATTCTTTTCTTAATATTGGGTAGATACTGTTAAATAGATCTTGAAAAGTCATAACGACATTCTTTAAGAAAACATGTTATTAATATTATTTTCGCAAAAGTGTAAAATTCTAAAAACAATCAAGATTGATGAAAATAGTTTTAATGAAAATTGATTTAAATACAGTTCGAGTTTTTAAAATTGCTGAAGCACTGCAGACAGGCTGACGGCTCAACTATGATGGAAAGCGGTTATCGTCGCCTATGAACATTAGCATCTCTGGGTGCTGCCAATATGCTTCTGGCTTCGAAGGAGAAATTAGATCCTGGCCACTGATGCCGGAACACAAGTCAAAAATTGTTATGGCGGCATACTCTAGACCAGAGGTGGTAGACATCCAGACGGGCCAATGCCCTAACACCTGACTGTAGGTTGTTTTGTCGCCTCATGCGACAGGCCGCACGGCCGCAGGAATTAGTATTCTTTTTCCGTTCCTGCACGGAGAATTAGTGTCTGACATTTGAGGTATATATCCAATAACATGCTTTTAAGGGTTTCGTAGCAAAATGACAAAAACAGCAGAAGTTAGTCTTCTTTAAGGAGGTCTTTAATGTATGTAGTTGGACACACATTTCGCAAAATTTTCAGTTTCGTTCGTATAATGTCCCACTGCTGCACTCGGGCCCCCCTATTTTTATGGAGAACCGACAGTATATCGGCCACACTTGTCCAAGGCGGCTTGGCGGTTTGTCTCGATGTGCAGCTTTTGTCAAAAATATTTTACTTTGCCCACAGCACGTACTAATTATAACAGTATGCAAATTAGGTCAAAAAACTGCCTAAGTGGTGCATGTTTTCCGGTTAGGATTCGAACCCGAGTCATAATAAAATATGAGTCGTGAATACGTAACAACTAAAATAACATGAAGGAAGTCGGAGGATATGGATGAGTGGCGCAGACTTGGGGAGGCCTACATCCAGCAGTGGACTGCGATTGGCTAACGACGACCACGAAGCTACCTTGGTTTCTTAAGTTTAAAATATTTGGGCGATTAATATAATGTGTTTAAAACCATTCGCATTAGCCGCGACTCGATGACTTCTTAAAAAACCGTATCCAGAAATAAAGGAAATCTTGAAAATTTTATCATTACAACTCTACGGCTGCAATAATTATACCTACTGCCATTGTAAAGAGGTTCTTTATTCGCACGAGACTGAATATTTTAACGACTTAACAAATGAGGTTTTTGCTTTGACTTGTTCTTGACGATTACTTCTTTATTGTTCCCTGGTTTGAAGAATAAATTACTTGACAACCTACTTTCATTTTATGACAAGAAACAGAAAAATTCAATAGTCTTAAGTAAGTATATAGATAGGTAACCCATTTTACAATAATTTTTAAAACATTGTTCATATAAAAAGCGGGCGTAAAATTCCTTATATCATTATAATTTCAAAATATTACTAGGTATAGAAATATTAACTTTAATTGCTGTTGAATAATACTTTTAATGACAAACGATAATAATAATGAATACACTATTTGACTCGTTATAGAAATGACGTTGTAATGCTATGCTTATACAAAATCTAGGTTTCGAAGTTTTTCTTACCCATACGCTGGACGCTGGAAGGTATAGCGTGTAGTCGGTAGTCTGGTGGTCGGTGCTTGCAACTCCTTCTATCAACAGAAGCTTGTGTGTAGCGTCGGCCGTCGGGAGTCCCATGGTCCCCTCGGTGACCTCCACCGGGGCCGGAGGGAGTCGGCCGTATGCGCAAATGTATCCCCCCAGCGTTAACAAAAAACAGGTTTCGACGTTTTTTAACATTATAAAAAGTACCTCAATAGATTCGACTCTCAACTAAACTACTCTTTACCTTATTGTTAAAGCACGGCCTATCGCAAAGTTATAATTCTCCTATAATGTGTTTGGCCTAACTGATCATTTGGTAAAGCCTTTCCTCTGTATCCCATTCCTCCTATCCTATCCTAAAGACTGGCAACGCGTTGGTTTCGCCCCAGATGTTACAAATGTCTACAGGCGATAGTTACCACTTACCATTGCCAACAGGAGATGACCCAGATGACGTAGCGGGTCATCTGCCTGTTGCCATCTTCGCAATAAAAAAAAAACCTAGCCATGGCGAAATCTTTGACTGACGCATAATAAAGGGACCGAAGAGTCACAAGTTGCAATTTCAAACACGAATAGACAAAATCCTCAGACTGGAACTTAATGTTTGCCAAATGATTGCAGTCTAATTAATTACTATGTCACAGTAATCCAAGTAAACAAATAAACATTGGATAATTACTTTTGTCATTGAGTACATACAAGATGTCTTGTATAGTGTAGTACTTACTGAGGTGCGACCTAGACCTTACTATAAATACTCATGTTCATTCTATCTATGGCTATAGGTATAACTGATATATAAGTATAAATGTACATATATAGCGGATATATAAAATAGGTACTTAACTTATTTATTTTACGTTCACGACATAAGGTATTCAATAACTTATGACATTAAATGAATTATTATTCAAATTCTAATATAATAAAATTCTTCAAAGTGAATTGTAATGTATGTAATAAGATATAATTATTAATCAAATCGTAATCATTTCTTTGAGAACCACCCATTTAAACTATACCTAGAATATGATTGTGTCTAGAATAATAAACGCTTGCAAAGTCAGAAGATAATTTCAATGGATTTCAATTAAATTGTAATTGACTACTCATATTACTTATTATTTTATTACACACGTTGTGTCTTCGACAATGTGAGTAGAAATAAAAAACTTTACATCATAGAGCACTCGCTCGAAGATTGTTGTAATAACCTATCATATTTCTGTATGTTATTATATTGTTACGAGTTGCAGGACTCGAATTAAAATGCGGTTGGAATTATTATAGAGTTTATTAGAACTATACAAACACAGGTACAAATATAACTGAACACAACCAGTCCAAACGTAAAGCACGATTCAATAACACGCGCAAAGTCCGTCACTAAAGACTTTACCGAATGTACATAAATTTTAAACACAAAGTAAACACAAGAAGTCCAAATGCCAAAAAGGTAATAAAATGTGTACAGGTATGCAGGTGTGAATTGGTCTTTTGTCGGCACCTAGGTCGTAACAATACGTTAATTACGTTACTAGGACTATTTAAACATTTTACTTAAGTAAACTCCTTGTATCTAAACTATTTTAATTTTCTACGACGGGTGTAATAAATAAAAGTTGGTTTGAGTGAATGGTGAGGTAAAATATGGTAATATAATTATAGAAACTCGGCAATAGTAGTCGTTTATATCGTGTCAGGACATAAAATAACCATTGTTCTGAAATAAATAACGACTTTTAAAGCTCGAGAAGTAAACACGTACGAAGTCGCGAGTGCAACTAGTATTCAATAAGTACGAAACATAAATTCTTGTTGATTTATGAAGTTTGGCGGCTCAAAAAGTGTAGAAAGTAGATTTGTTATTGTTGTCATCTCTTTCAGAATAGTATTGCTTTCTCATGCATAACTGACACGGGCGCGGCCGGTCGCATTGAATTGATTCTAATATTAAACCTTGTAACGCCATCTACCTCGTATAGTATGATAACTTAAGGTTCCTCTACTTCCCTTCATGTGGAAGCTTGTTTAGGTTTCGCTACTTGACACAAGACAGCGCTAATTTTGCGGAGTAAAAACTAGTTTTATCATCGAATATTCATCCATAATTTTAAATAACAATTTTCACTGTGACATATTAGAAAAAATTACAACTAATTTTTCTGTTTTACTTGTTTCAGGTGTTAGTGGAATATGATGGTGTTGATTGGCAACGACGAGAATGGGTAGCAGTGTATTCTCGTCGGACGTTTCGAGTTTTTTTAGTGGAAAGGACATTAGTTTGGGCTTCTAGAATTATTGAAGGAAAAGAAGTTAAATGGCCCGCTTTGGTGAGTAGCAATAAGTTTTTTTACTTACAGTGAGTTGTTTACCTTACAATGAGTTAAGCATGTCAAACCTACGCTTTCGACTCTCTCCACTGTGTCCAGCTTGCTGAGCTTTTAATTTCGTACTATATTGATAGATGTCGCTACAAGTAGTTAAATTTCCATGTATGGGTAATAACTCTAATAACCAAATCTTTTAGAATTATATAACATAACTTTGCACCCGAGTTGTTTGCATAATCTTTTGTTCTATCCACACATAGTAAACTGTTACATTATCCGGAATAAAAATATTCCATCATCTCACAATTAATCGCCGGTCTCTAAATTCCAAATTCTATTAAAATCAGTCCATGTTCAATACAACTAAATGGAAATCGTGAAAAAATATTTCCAGTTGTAACAATCGCTAGTTAAGAAATGTAACTCCAAAAAATAAAAGCTTCAAACATCCGAAACTAGATGGCGCCACAGGCTTCTTTCGGTTTTAACGAGAAATGGCGAATAAACTTAATGTTCATTTTAGCAACGTAGGTAACATAAGGGACCAAAAGGTATTTTTACTTGTGAGATCATCTACTCAGATAGTAGATAGACTTAGCATCAGTCACGTTTTTAGTGGACAATTGTTATTTCTAGGATATTTTTTAAATATTATTAATTTGTCTTTGTTTCAAATGTTTACATGTCAACATCTTAACGGTAATACGATCTTTAACATCGTAATCACATAATATTATATAATTAAAGACAGGAGAAATTTTGAAAGTCATTATTTATATGTCATTTTTGCAATTTTTAAAATATTTTTGCTCCGTACAACATAGCTTTTATCTATTTTCCATCTTGGAAGTAAACATAAAAATAAATCCTCTTTAACATTTAGGTAGACTGCATAAAGTACGCAAAATTCAAACAAATTGAACAAAAATTATAATTACATAACCCGGCCTTGTAACCACCTGGAAGGAATAAAGATAAAGAACACTGTACTCCGTCTAATACGCATATGTATACGTCATTACGATTGTAACACTTTAGGTTTGTATCGTGCATGTTCTTTCAACCTTTGGTACATCACAACAATATTTTGTGTGTTGGGCACGTGCCCTCCGCGACCTCTATTCCATATTTGCGTGTATTTCACGCGTGCCGCTCATTGACATTGGGGTCACGTTTCGCACTGTCTGAGAGGTCTTTTTAGACAAAAATCTTTTTGCTTTCTCTACAAATGGTTTATTGGAATAGATAAACTTATGGTTCCATAACCTCCATATTTTAGCTTGAAAGGGTCAGCAGATTTCTTTTTAGACACTTCTGTAACTATAAATATAACCTTCCTAGTTTCTGTAATACTGGTTATCGGTGCGCCTATCTATAGTGATTAATTATAAAGAGCTGTACTCCGCAATTTTATACGTGATGTACTACTGATTTACTGTTCACCTTCCTCGATAAACGGAATATCTAATGCAAGTTTTCAGCTCGAACTAACACATGAATAACACGAATTCAGCTAATATACAAATTAACGTATAGGCCATCATTCGGAAGAATTAAATGATTATTTAAAATTAGCTCGCCCTAACTGGGAATATAATTTGATAAGAGTTTTTCCTTTTTTTTCAGACATTCACCCCGCTCGCTGCCGACCTGACTCTGCAAGCGAACGCACAACCCGTGGAGTTTCTTCATGATAGGCAACTACAGTTTCTAGACTACGCCAACCTTTTGCCATATCAGGTATTATCTCTTCATCCTCCTTTGCTTGTTCTTTTTCTCTATCATTTTGGGTTGATAGGTGACTTTTCCTGTCACAATCTTCTACGTTGATAAATTCACCGTGTTGAACTATCGTGAGACTTGTTACTCCGCAAATCTTCGTACAATCCTGCAGGTAATTCATCCACCTCTTTCATGGTTTACCTTTACTTTTAAAATAATATGTAAATTTTATATTATTTTGCATGATAATATTATATTTTATTGCCCTTTGTTGTGAACTGAGGATCTTACCAGAGTGATTCACACTGTAGTTTGTACTTTTCTTTCTTAAACACCATCATTCATATGGATTTTAAAAGATTATATTGTACTTCATATATTTAATTGAGAGAATTGTTAATTTAATAAAACTACATTTTAACGGTTTTACGCGTGGTATTTTGTTTGATATTTTATTTCGACCATTTTTCCGGCACGTGATAAAATGGCCAAAACGCCGGAATAACAAGCAAAAGTAAAATAAAATTATTTAAAATAATTGGAGGAATACCTATTATTTGTCTACGTAAATTTAAATGTTTACCTCGTTTACGATACATATCTATTTAGGATAATCTGTCCGTTAATTTCTGTAGTCATTTCGATAAATTGGACAGCTTTGGTCGTTACATACACGTGACTTTAATCTGACTATGTATTATGTTTACTTACATATAGTGATATAGCTGTACACTATTCTCAGTACCCTATGCTTGGGACGAAATAATGCATTTTCTTACTTTAACAATTCTTCAGCTATCGATCTTGAGTTACTTATTTAGGGAGTCGGGTTATTGTCTCCCTTTAGAGAGCAGCAGCACTTTGTAGCACCTTTGGTGTTGCAAATGTCTATAGGCGATGATAACCGCTTTTCTTCAGACGGACAGTCTGCCTGTGTGCTGGACTCATGCAATAAAAAAATAAAATAAACATTAACCGCGATTCTTACTAACTGCGGAACAGGGACATAACGGGGCGACAAAGAAAATACATAAATTTATGATAAGCTTAATGTTCTCGATTGCAGTAAGAGAAGGATTGCCTTTGGTGCTTCCGTAGAAAAACACTGCTTCTATTGTTGTTTATAATCGCGGCCTTTGTCTTGATATATTATACGTCGAGACCTCTAAGGATACAAATAAGTATACATACGTCTAACCACTCTTTAGAGGTCAAAGTTTTGTTCTGCAGTTTTATTTTCAAAAAATGTTTAATATTGCTTTAAAGTGAATAATATTTGTAAAGTATTGTAAAGGCTGTTTTTAACGAAGAAATGTGTTTTTGTGTTGAAAATCTCAACTGTTTTGTAAAATATATGTTTATTGGCAGGCAAAGACCTACAATTTGGCTTAGCGTTTTACTTTTCACATTAGCTAGGTAAACAGTTCATGCAGTGCTATATTTAAAAAGAAGATACACTTTCTATCAGTTCACTGTTTGCCTTATTTTGGCAATAAAAAGTGAATTAGTGTTTATTTTGCGGTTCACCATTTATGGTCCGCACCGCGCCGCATAGTTCTAGGACGTGACTCGTATTATAAGTTTCAGACAGATTTATTGTTATTACCGTTTGTACAATTGTCCAACTAAGCAATTTATATCCTATATTGTGCTGGATAGTAAACTTCTGGTCATTCACCAAGTAAAATCGATTGCTACTGGCGTTATAGGAACATTATGAAAAATAATTACATTCAATTTTTAACCGACTTCAAAAAGGAGAATGTTTGTTGGTGCCATTGTCACCATGTCAGATGAGCTTTTTTACACTATATTTTCGTCAATTGTGGAGTGTTTTTAAAGATTCTTTACTGTTGTGCTGTAGGTTACTTACTGTTGATTTCCTTGGAATAAGAATAAGGGTTTCGTCAAGAACGCCGAGCGCCTACATTTTTAGGAAAAACGCTTGTATGCGCGTGTCAGTGTTACATTTTCTACAGGCGCTTAAATTTTTTGTATGAATGTTATACGATTTCTCTATCAATTGTGGGCCGATTTTCAATTTTTTTTTCGATTGTCTATACTCCCGAGGTGGTCCCATGGTCAACGAGTCAGGATCTAATGAATGGATCTCAGGGAAATCGCGATTCTCTTGTTGACGACTGTCTACACCGAAGAGATAGCAACCTGGTATACGCGTGCAAGTAATATAATTTCTACGAGCGCTTAATAATATAATTTCTAAAGCTGTTCAAATATTTGCGCAACTAAAAAGTAAAAATATATCTTTTTTAATAAAAACAAAACCGACTTCAAACTAAAAAGCAAAAATAAATATTTAACCGACTTCTTTATAGAACATTTGTTGTCGGTGCGAAGTAAGACATAAAAATTAACTATATTTTGCAAATTTTTTGTTGTGTTTATGTTTTACTTGTATAAGTATGTCATGTTATTGTTATGGCAAGTAAAGTAAATACACAAAATGTTTAATCTATTTCTTATAATACTATCATCAACGTCCTTAATGTTGATCCAATATATCGATAAATAGTTAACTATACTATACTGTAATAAAATGGCAAGAAATGCAAAAACATATTAGAATTACATTTTGTTACTTATCCAATATAAATATAATTTTGTTATCTTATGACATAGGTCATTCATAGGTCAATTAAGGTTGTTTTGTAAATGAAATTGATTTTTTACTGCTTGTCATTTTGAATGATAATGTTTGTTTTGAATCTTCTTTGACTATCTATATGTCTTATAACAACCACAGACTATAAAATACTTGAGTTGTATTTTATCAATGAAGCGAAATAACAATATATAATAATATAAAGTACACTAATATTATATATATATATATAATTTTATTGCAGGAGATCAGCAGACAGGCAGACGGCCCACTTGATGGAAAGCGGTTACCATCGTCTATGGACATTTGCAACACCAAAGTTACTACGAATGCGCTGCTGCTCTCTTAAGGGAGACTCATATAATTTGTATTTATAAATTTAAAGGAAACTCGTCATCGTCTTACGGTTAAATTCTGGAAGCGTTTCGCAGACCGGGAATCGCGTTTTTACTTTTTGTTCTGTACTTGGCATGTTCCTTAGCATCCTTTTTGTGATAGAATTGGCGTGCAATACATACATACATAACTTCAGGCCATTTCCCTTGCGGGGTAGGCACGAGCAACAGAGCGCCATTCAGGCTTATTCTTACACACCTCATCGGCATGCAATAAAAGACATAATATTATATTTTTAAAACAATTTCGTTATTACAATAAGAAGTTGTATTAACGTGATATCTTCATCATCTAATCTTGTTGTTTGGTACGTTGTATGTTAGGAGGTTCTTCAACATTTATGCTTTACCTACTAATTTAACTTGTTTGATATTCGCTAAATTAGATGTGTATTATCAAAAGCGCGAGCTTATTAGTTTAAGAGATGAAAGACAAGGGTGGATGGTTAAAAGCAAAACGCATAAACGACCCAATTTCGAGTGAGGCGATACGAGTGTTTATCCAAAGTTGCGCGCCCGGGCGAAGTGGGGAGATCAAGGACGGTGTCTGCCAAACATGGGGAGGGTTTCCCCGGGAGACGGGGGCAGTGGGTTGAGGAATGGAATGGGACCCGCCACCGGGCGAGGTATGTTTTGATGCTCGCCGCCCGCTTTATTGATTTTCCACACCCGCCCCGCCCGCTCCGCCCCGTCTCTTTATTATATACATATTTCGGCTGCGTCAGGTGCTGGATGGTGGTATTACCGAGTGCCGTGCTATTTTCAGTTGGCCCGGCCGATTCGCGCTCGTGGCAACGTTTTGATTGATCCACTGCTAACACGAGTAGGTTAATATCTACTTTATTCACATGTTATGATTTCGTCTGGAATATCTGAAAGAGAAAGGATAACAGTCTCCCTTAAGAGAGCAGCAGCGCATTTGTAGCGTCTTTGGTGTTGCAAATGTCCATAGGCGATGGTAACCGCTTTCCATCAAGTGGGCCGTCTGCCTGTCTGCTGATCTCCTGCAATAAAAAAAAAATAAAATAAAAAAAAAAACATAAGTTGTTACTTGGGCAAAACATTTACAATATAGATTGTCTCAATATTTAAGAATTTATTTACGATTTTAAGACCAACTATCGTAGGTATGTCAATAAGATACCTTTTATCTTGAATGTCTAAACTAAATACAATACTGTAAGGAAAGAAACAATCCTAATAAAATTTTTAAGAGAATAAGGGTTATGTGCATTTTAATATTTAGTACTAATTCTACAATCCTATGAAAATCCTTTTCAATTAATCAACAATTAAAGATTGCCAGTCTTTTTTTCAGTTTCAGTCATTTCAGTCTATTCTTGGAATACCTATAAGCTATTTCTATGAAATAAAGTTTCATCAGATTTCACTCAGTATTGGTTTAATTAGAACATTTAGGCAAATGTAATTGGTATTTTGAGTATATTAATATTAAAGTCTTCTCAATTTAGTTCGATTCAATATACAAATTTGACCTTTCGTATCAATTATAAGTTAATGTATTTGAACCAAGAGCAATATAATAATTCTAATCGATTAAATCCAGGTTATGAGATTTCGGGCCGATCCAATCAAGTTTCACAACTGCGTAAATTAATCTTAATACTTGGAATTACAGTATTTAATTTGACTCAATGAATAGTTACAACAATCAGGCCTGAGTGGATTTCTTTGCTAAATATATTATTTTTATCTCGAAGTCCTTGTCTACTTGTTTGTGTAAAATCTCATTATCTGGGACGTTTGTTTAAGTAATTTATATTCTATTCTGTACATACAAACGCTTCGATAGCCTGACTAAAACGTTATTTCGTAAAGGAATGTTCATTAACTTTGAGTTTCCTTTCATCGTCAACCAGCCGTGCTCGTGAACCGACGCACGTCTAACCGATGTTGATTATTCTTTTCTTTGATATTTTAAGATACTCGATCCACGAAATTCATTTAATTATTCCTTCTTATTGAAGAACTAGTTTCTGCCCGCGACTTCCTCCGCAAGGAAGGTTTGTTTAACCATCCCACGGGAACTCTTTAATTTTTCGGGATCAACAGTATCCTACATATTGACCAGGGATATAAGCTACCGCCATACAAAATTTCATTTAAATCGGTCCAGTCGTTTCGGATATTAGCCAGTACAAACAGACAAAGAGAGAAACAAAAATTTGAAAAAAAACTAAATTAGTTCTTATTTCACTTCTTACATCCGCTGCCTGCCTCGGTTTTTAGCATTTTTTTTTCATTGTACAGAAATTCGACCTCTACAGTTTTATTATATGTATAGACGATACAGTTAATAATCACCAAGTACCCATATTTTATACTTTCAGCAACAATCAACGGGACTTTGGACTTAAAATCATACTCTAATTGTACAATAAGTCGTAATTAGAGTGGTTTTTATTATTTCTTTTCCATCTACTCCGGCTGCTTATTTTGTCAAACCTTTATGTAACTGATTTTTTAAAATTTCTATTCAGTATTAGGTAAGTAGAGGGAAGGCAAGGGAAGGTAAAGTTTTTTCTTTTTTGTGTTCTAACAAAAATCTTGCAATATAATATTTTTAAAAAATTGCTATACATTTGTATCTTAAAATTTAATTACTGTTTTCTGTACTTTTTACTATACAAAATACAACACACCATATCTTAGTTTAATTAGGTGTTTTTAAAGACTTCTCATCTATCTTATTTCCTCCAAACTATACAAATAAATAAAATTGAAGTGTCCAATTGTAAACTTAAATAACAGCTTTTTACTAAATGAAAGTTTATATGGAAGTTATATCAAAAAATCAATTTTTAAAATTTTTGCCTGTCTGTTAATCTGTTTGTTCTGGCTAATCTGTAATAATCTGAAATTATCTCTGAAACGTCTGGACCTATTTTGACGAGACTTTTACTGGCAGATAACTGTTACAAGGAGTAATTTAGGCTACTTCTATAATTAGGGTGCCGCGAAAAAAAATTTCCACGCCGACGAAGTCGCGGGTAACAGCTAGTTTATTATAATTCTTAAAATTAGTTTAGTCTTACATTTGTTAATTTTGTCTTCTTGTAGAATAATAAATCAATGTATAATTTTACGTCTAATCCATACTAAGATGCTAATGAAAAAAAATACCCAATCAAGTTGAGAACCTCCTTCCTCCTTTTGGAAGTCGGTTAAAAAGTGATTTTGTTTGGCTTGATTGATCCTTTTTCACGGCCTTAGAGATTCAATCAATTTTAATGTAGTTTCGATGAAGGCAATGAGAATAATATACTTTTATCCTGGAAAATAAGATAATATTTTTGTAATATAGATCACAGCGAGCCATGTTGAAAGCTCAATTGTATAAGTATATAAATATAACACAGAAACAAGTTTTACTGATCCTTTTCATAAGAAATTGGGACCGTAACATAGGCACTTGGAACCTACTTAGAAAATAAATAATTTCTGAGAACATCTTTCACTAAGCTAACCCAATTTTTTTAGTGTTCCTAATTTACTTACTATCCAAGATTAATTTGTTTGTTCTATTTTATTTCTGAATGGGAACAATAGAGCAAAGCGACACTAATCTTGGTACCAAGAATTCTAAAAGTTCTTTGTTATTTGCCCAGAATCTTCAGTGCAAGTTAAATAAGAAGAACCTTAGGAGATTGAAGACGAAGACAATGATAGATTACTCAAAGTATTCTCATCATGTCGCTAAAGAGATTTACGAGTGTTATGAAACTTTACGTGTGTATGAATCGCTATTGATTCAATAATAACCATTTCGTGAAAGGTTACTTATACTTAATAGGACGTGTTAACCAATAACTCACGTTCATAATTCTTTAAATGACTTACTTGTACGCATACACACGAATGAATAATGTAATATGTATTGTTAAGGCTTATGCAAATTGTTCGAATGGTTTTCTTTATATCTGCCCGAAGTCTACTTTCCTTTTTTTTATTGCAGGAGTTCATCTGACAGGCAGACAGCCCATTTGATGGAAAGCGGTTACCATCGCCTATGGACGTTTGCAACACCAAAGGTGCTACAAATGCGCTGCTGCTCTCTTAAGGGAGACTGGAACCTGGTCACTAATACCGGAACACAGCTTAAGTTTGTTATGGCGTTATACTCTAGACCAGGGGTGGTAGCCATCCAGTTGGGCAAGTGCCCTACTGGATGGCTGTGTGTTGCTTTGTCGCCTCTTGCGACAGGCCGCCCGGCCGCAAGAAATTGTATTCTTTATCCGTTCCTGTACGGATGAAAATTTGAAGATTTCCTAGTCGATCTATTCCACATTGTATAATATTAAACATCCAAATTTATAATTATATAGTCTTTTTTCACGATGTATAGCTACAGCTCCTCCTCAACCGCGATACTCATGTCTTAACTCTCGTCGAAAGTATGTATAATTAAAAAACTCAATTACCAGGCAGTGGAAGTTTATCGTGAGTTTCTTAACTTTGTCGTATGCATGCACGCAACCCAACTCCGAAACTGTTCTCCGCAAAATTTAAACGAGTAAAGTTTGTTTCAGTTAGCTTACCCCACTGTCCGGTACGCTTCACTCACCCCTTTCCCACACCCCTGTCGGGTGGTGCTTGGGGAGATAACGTGGCATTGATATAGGCGCGTGTTAGACACGAGACAATGTTACTTTGATCGTGCTCCTTACTTTATGAAGGACATCAATATCTTCAATATTACGTTCGTAAGATGTTATTTCCTTTAGCAAAATTATATCTTTTATCCTTTTGAATGTTTTTTATCGCTTCGTTTTTATTGTTCTTAAGTTACGTTGAGAAACTGTGTTTGTTATTATTTTTGCTAGGTCATCAGTTTTATTTAACAATATTATCTGAGATTTTGTCTTCGTTAGTGTAGGCTTTAATAAGCGTGGGATGTTATATTCTGATTAATAACCATCTTTATTTGTCATTATTTACTATACACCTATCAACGCCACACATATATTATGCCTTTCATTTCCGGGGATTCGAAGTTTTTATTTAGATTGTGTTAGTTTTTTCTTATCTGTATTATTATGAAAAGTGATATTATGTAGTTACTGACTTATACTTACCACGATAACAAGTTTCCTAAGTTCATCTCCAAAAATAATCGCAATTCACGTCCAAGGCTACAAGGAAGAAACATTTGAAACATATAGACTTTCACATTTCGTATAATTTGGTATGGATGGATTTATTTAATATTGTTATTTATTTGTAAATTTCCTCCAATAATCGCTCTAAATGTAAATAAAATAGTAACTCTGTTTTTGAATAGATATTCTTGGACGTTTTTGTTATTATTCCTATATGGAATACAACACACACGAGTTAGTATAAAAGATCAATTTGCGGACCGTGCCTCAGTTTGCGTGTTTGCATTCTCTTGTATGTAAGTACTCTGGTAAAGCAACGTACGCAGCCACACGTTTCATATCCCGTGATGGAAAGATCTTGACTGTATTCTGTGTAGGGATTTGCAACCTTTCTATTTGTTTAAAGTTTAATTAGTTTTATTTAATTTCCATACTATCTTAGATAGATAGATAACACTTTATTGGACACCATTACAGAAAACAAAGAAAAACTTATAGCAAAAAACATATTCTAAATGTGCACAATGGGCGGTCTTATCGCTAAGAAGCGATCTCTTCCAGACAACCCGTCCGTACCTTATACTTTGTTAATCTTTATTCTTGTTGTCTGTCTGGTAGATGACTTGAAAGGGACATGGCTAAAAATTGTTCTTACCTTTAAATATATTATAAAATTTGTAAATAGCCTTTATAAGTACACTGTGAACAATAAAGTGTTTTCTACTTATCGACCACATTTCGTTTATGACTGGGTCCTTTCCGTTGATATAACCACATACATAATATATATGTAGTTACTTGCACAGACTTGGTTCCTCAGGGACTAACACGCCCACGTCTATCCTAGTAATTAAGGTTCGAATGTTGGCAATACACCGCCTTAGCAGTGTTTCTAGACTAATTTGAATATTATATTTACTACCTGTTGACGGTCAAGGAAATTATTGTGATGAAACTGCTACATCGAGATTATCTATGTGTGAAATCTACATACTTTACTATCACTCATAAAACCCAAAATCTAACTACATTTAATTTTTGTGAAGTTTTTTAATGGGTTTTTGATATCATGCGTTAAGCATCATTCACTTTTTAATAGATAGAAGAGGACTGACAAAACGTATGTTTAAGTACTCGTTTATTGTAAGATGTATCGTTAAACTATATAATATTGTTGTTGTGGTCGTTGAAGAGAGATATAATTACTTTATATAGAAATATCCTGCTTTTGTGTAATTTCAAATAAATAAACTCAAGAAACACAACAATGGATATTTATACGTGTGTAGATTCTCTCAATAATTTTCACTTGACAAAACGAACAAAAAAAATTGTCATAAAAAATAAATTTTACATTTAAAATTATATTGTATAAGAAAAATAGGTTTTAAACTAATGAGTCTGCAACAATTGTAATTAATGTATCTTGTTTTAATTTCAAAAGTTATATAAATTAAATATACGAGTACATTGTATTACATTATTTTGTTTGCTAACACTTATTTGAATTGGAAATGTCAAGATGTAATGGTTCAGAGAAATTGAGATCCTTTTACAAGCCTAAACAATGTTGATTTACGTAAACATCGCCCACATTGTGTATTTTTACTGATAAAGAGATATTAATGTATCTTATAAAAGTATTTTTAAACGTCTATTTTAAATTCTACGAGTTTATAATGATGGTTCTTCATTTTCAGTGTTATATGTATTTACTATTTAGCATTTCGTTGGCGCTGAAATTTGTCTTTATATCTACTAACCCCTCCGTACAAGATATAGAATTCGAAATAAATTCATCACATTTTCCTTGAAATACGGTGAGCGGCTTCCAAACAGACTAACAGACAAAAATTCTCAAAACGCTTATTTATTATTAGACTTCATATAAATAGCAGTTTTCACTCACATTATAAAATTTTATATTTTGAAATCGTAGCACATATACACTTCTATTTTATTAGTATGGAAGATGATAAATAAAGGGGTTTCTATATCCTGCTATCTATAAATTTGCTTTATTAATGGTTCAAATTTTGATATAAATTCAGCTAAACAATATAAAACCAAGCAAATGCTTCCCCGGAAATTTCACTGCACATCACATAAAATACCATGAAATTTTACGAAATACTATTTTATAATTATTTATCAAACTTAATAATAGCAATACCATATTTTGATACAATTTTCACATGTTTGACACACAGTATATACACTATATAGAATGCCAGATAATGAATGCACAAACATTCATTTAAAAATAATGTCAGTTGCTAGGTAGGTTTTGAAACTTTTTCAAATAATTCTAATGGTAGGGTAAATTAATAGCAAAATGTAGTAACCCGCCGAAAGTAACTTGTAAGCACGTATATTAAAATATAATCTAAACATGTTATCATCTGGTATCACGATGAGACGAGTCGAGTGTCGTCGTCGTTTGTCCACAGGAAATTGGATGAGAGCCGCGAATGTGTGCCAGCCATAATGGCTTCCTGGTCGGTACTCGGCAGCCCGTCTACTAACTGCCTATTACGCAACCTACACGCACGCGGCGACCGACGTTTCTAACTAGATGGTACAGGTGACGTGGCCAAAGAACCCGCAAACCTATTTCCTTGACCTACTGTTATTATGGTCGTTTTTTATCTAAAGTGTAATCGCGATTTTGTAGACAAAATAGGTTAAACAAACCATACATGGACGTATAAAGAACAATACGTCCATGAAACTATATAATTAAATTTAAAGAGGACACTGTAACCGAAATTGATTGACGTCCGATTCCTAAATCTTATCGACCGTATATTTTCGTATTCTAAAAAAAGAAATGTTAACAAAAACAAAACCGACTGCAAATTAAAAAGCAAAAAATAAATATTTAACCGACTTCTTTCTACAATATCTTGAAGTTGGCAAGTAAAACATAAAAAACAACAGCAAAACATAGTAATTTTATATTTTTTGTTACTTTGCACAGACATTAAGATGTTATCGGAAGAAGTCGATTAAAATTCAACCTGTAATTACATGTATAGTGGAAATCTACATTTTTTTTTCCACGATTTTACAACTCTTTCTAGATAGAGAAATAAACTACAACTTCCTGAAAAATTTCATCCACGTAGAATCAGTAGATTCTGATAAAAAATTGACATATACAGACAGACAGCCGGACGGATATGACGATATTATAAGGGTTCCGTTTATCAAAATGGCTATTGAACCGTAAATGTATTACGATACTGTAATACCTTTATTTATGTTGTTTAAAAAATATGAAAATATAAATAAACTTATTAGTATAGAAAATTAGTATAGAAAGTAAATAACTGAATAGTTAAACAAACAACTACTACTCTAATAAAATTAGCCGTTAAATCCACATCTAAATCTGATGAAACATCATCACGTATGGCACATACATAAGGTCGAGATTATTATTTTTTTGTGGCATTCTACCAGCCAGTATTTTTTTGTTACTGATGATAGTGTAAATATATAGCTCAATTTTATGTAAGTTAAATAATAATTTAATGAAAAGTAATTAATAAGTATAAAATGATGTTACAAAATTGATATTATTTTTTTAATGTCAATTTCTGCCGCGATTTAACAGTGGCTATGAAAAAAGTTGGGACATGAATTACATGTGTGGTTCGTATAGTTTTCTAAATTTTTTGACAGCAGGGAAAATCGCTTCTCAGGGACGAAAAGTGCTGTTTTCATCCCTGTGATTAAGCCACTCAGAAGAGAAATGAAAAATTATTTGTTGTATTGTACTTTTTTACTGGGAGGCTTTATCGTAAAATGCTTATTTCTGATCAGCGTCTAGTTAGTCAATGATGTTGGATCGTCAATGAAACTTTGTAATAAACGTGCGATCATAAAAGGCTATTGACCCCGAATCTAAAGGGGAATATTAATATACATAATTTTCTCAAAGAGAACTGGCATAATCCGGTCTCATTCCCGGGCCACGACCCTGCATTAATCACGGGCAGTAATCTAGCCAAATAGAGTAGTAACAGTAGAACAAAATAAACAGTAAATGGCTGCAAGCGGTATTGCGTAACGTTGCTGAGTCATTTCATTGCCTGGCCCGAGCGAGGCCTACCCGAGCGTGACTTGACACCTTGGGAGCCACGATTGCGAACGCTGCAAGTTTCACATTTATCGAAAAACTGTATGGCCGTGAAAAATAGGAGACAATGGCTACTTGCTTTTATAATATAGAACTCTTTATACTATAATCACTAGCTTTTGTAAATGGCATCGCTCGTTAAAGTAAATTTTGTCAATCAATTCAGGTGTTTTCACTGGGGAACAGTACGTTTTTCCGGATAAAAGGTACTCTACGCTACTTTGAACAACAAGTCGTCATGGCATGATAACATGACTTTGCCGTAACAACGTGTTTTTCAATGAATGGTCAAAAACATGCGACTGCAGCGCCATCTATTTGGCTTTGTTTTCTATCCCTTGGGAACAATCCTTTTTCCTGGGGGGAAGGTATCCGATGTCCTTATCTGTATTTCCTACGATATGTTTGCAAAATTTGAAATAATGATCGCATTATTAATTAAGGCGTGAAAGGGTAACAAACAAACTCAGATTAGCATTTATAATATTATCGGAATTTTGTCAAGCTTAAATGCGTACCTCTTGTTTAAAGAGCAGGCGTTAATACAGGTTACATTGTATTTGTATTAAATTTGTATATAATTACTAGCTGACCCGGTAAACTTCATACCGCCTCAGAATCAATAAATAAAAAGCGTTGATTTGTGAACGACGGGACGAACATCAAATGTTTGACATTCAACACCAAAAAAAAAAAACACTTTTAAATTTAAATTGATTTCTGAACGACTTTTAAATTTAATTGATTTTTAAACGACGGACGAACATCAAATGTTTGACAGGTAGGAATAGTTTCTAAGGGAAAGCGAAATTGTTGTTCTTACTATATTCCAAGCATTTTTTTCATATTTACTCACCTTTTAAACCTTCCTGGACTTCCACAAATAAATCAAAACCAAAATTAGCCAAATCAGTCCAGCCATTCTCTAGTTTTAGCGAGACTAATGAACAACAATTGTTTTATATATATATAGATAAGTGCTATTTGCCGGAAGTTTCACTTCATTTTATATCGCACACTATCCCATTTCCCGACTTGAAAAGTATTTATGTCCCTTTTCGGTACTAAAACTACATTTAAATTACAACAAAACCGATCCAGTAGCCCTACTAGTTTTTCTGTGAAAGCTTAACAGACAGACTGATCGAGTTACTATCGCATTTTTTTATAGGTGATGAATTTGTATATATTTATATACAAACTTGAGAAATGATTGGTCTCCCCTTCGATCAACAATATGTTGATCGAAGGGTCTCCTCTTATACAAACTTTCATCCTCTATCTCAACCCGTTCTAGTTTTATTTATCTATACCTACCCCGTCTATCTGTAAACTACATAACTGATAACAATGATAAAAATGATCAAAATAGTCGAAATGCCCGAAATGACTGAAATTTCCGAAA
This sequence comes from Dendrolimus kikuchii, assembly GCA_019925095.2. Lineage (NCBI taxonomy): Eukaryota > Metazoa > Arthropoda > Insecta > Lepidoptera > Lasiocampidae > Dendrolimus > Dendrolimus kikuchii. The sequence continues at coordinate 14,869,140 of CM034388.1, read as the reverse complement.
TGACCGAAAAGGCCGACATGAACAAAATTGCTGAAATAACCGAAATGACCAAAATAATCAAAATGTCGAAAATACCAAATCAGAAAAAAACACCTATACTACTTTGTCCACCCTCGGTATTAAAATTACATATATATCGCATCTCAGCTAAAAAACGGTTAAATAGTTTTCCGTAAAAGCATAACAAACAGAGAGACAAATATATTTTTATCCCAGAAAGTATCCCATTTTACAGGATAAAAAGTATCCTATGTTCATCCTCGGCATCGAATATATTTATATATTCATACTGAGTTTCAGCCAAATTGGTCCAGTAGTTTTTCCGTGAAAGGGTAACAAACAGACAGGCAGAGTTACTTTCGCATTTATAATATTGTTACGAGTTACAGGACTCGAATTAAAATGCCGTTGGGATTATTATAGAGTTCATTAGAACTATACAAACACGTATAACACAGGTACAAATATAACCGAACACAACAAAGCCAAACGTAATGCCGAAGGTCGTAATTCAATAACAAGCGCAAAGTCCGTCAATAATAGATTCTCGAATGTACACACGTCTCGCCTTGATCGTGGTTCTCGCTCGACTGCCCCCCTGCCTCAATCAGGCCATCGTTTTGTACTGCACAAATGCAGTGTGCCCGCCCGGCAACGTGACCGAATTTCCTAGAATCAACTTGTACTTTATATTCGTATCGCCTGGCTAATGATAACAATACAACAATAGACTGTTCTCGAAAAACGTATGCCAATAAAAGTAAACAAAAGAAGACGATCATAAAAGAATTACAATAGTTTCAATGTTATTAGTTACTAGTTCAAATGCCGACAGGTAATAAATGTGCTTCTACAAATCTGTACGTGGAATTTGTCTTTATCGGCGCCTAGGTTATAATAATATTAGGCCATATCATTGCTGTTTTCCTCAGAAACTACTGAGCCTATACGGATATAATTTAGTAGAAAGGTTTATTCTATACACCGTTAACTTAATGGTCTATTGAAATCGCGAAGAAAAATAGCAATTAGGAGTGTTCGCCGTACATACACCTAAATTTAAGATTATAAAGGCTAAAAACATGCTTTAAACGAAAAAAATATTTAAACAAGATCCTTTCAGTAGGATTTGAAATATTATGGAGTATTTGCAATCGACTATTTTGTTAGGGTTCCGTGGCCAAATAAAACTAATGATGATTATTAATTACCTCTGTGGAATTTCCTCTAAATTAGAAAATGTGTTTGCCCAGGTATATTTAATGTTGTGGTATAATTTAATTTAATTTATGAAGCGTTGATTCAAGGATCCGGATTCCGCAAAAACTAAGCAATTGTCACCCCTTTATCGAATAATACGTACAATATGTACCAAATTTCATTATAATCGATTCTTCCTCGAGACCGTGACAAGAAAACAAACACAAATCCAAACAAAATCACTTTCACATTTATATACATATTGCCAGTGATTATGAATGTAGAATTATGTAATTAGATGATTTTGTTTCAAACAACCTTACTTTGCTTCGAATGATTTATTAAACAGATATTCCTATTAACAATATTTACTCATTTTTGAATTTCAGCGGTTTAATTTTTTTTTTCTTTATTACATCACCTGTTCAGACAAGCAATATTATTATAATTATATTAAACATTTGTCCGGTGTCTTTATCATTGTCCTTCCTCATAATTGTGCTATTGTTATTGTGTATTTATTTTAATTAATTATACCGGTTCGCATGAATTGTTGACTAGTAGGAAGGTGACCTTGAATATTCAATAGTTAAGAAATGTTGAATATTTGTAAGATTATAATATAGCTAAAATATCCATAACATAATCAATAATCATACAATATATATATACATAAATTATGTATGAGTGACGTATGTCTGTGTTTTCTGTTGCGCAGGACTAGAACAGTGCACTTCTTACTTCGCTCTAAAAACATTTATTATGTTTGGGCATCGTATAAGTAGTATGGCAGCTTTCACTTAGATTTTGGCCTTTATTTTGAAATCACAGACAAAATTCAGTTTTATTTATTACTACTACATTCATTCATACACTATATCACATAGTGATATATAGGTATAACTACCGTGTGCTAAGAGGGTGATGGTTCGAGTGAGGGGGGCGGGTTCAACGCACCGGATACGTCTGTCGCCGGGCTAAGTCTTGTATGTATGCAATCCACAGAACAGGTGTGTGCACTGTGCACTAGTGTGCACACACGCTGTAACATTGACATAAATACTAACGTGCAATTGTGTGCATGTCTCTACGCCAACAAACACACTGCACATGCAGGTTGTGTATGCGGTAAATTGCTGCATTTAACACGATATACGTAGACTAATATGTAATGTTGATTCGTAGTTGTTCTCGTAATGTGGGCCATAATGTTAACATGTGATTTTAGGTCGTTAAAAGTATGCGCACCTACATAAGTAATGCAGATACCGGTGTAATTACGACGTTTAATAAATCACATGTTGTAGTTTGCTATTTAATAGTTACCTTGAACTGATTTAAGTCAATAGAGTTGAATACATTTAGAAAAACACTTATGTTATAAAGTAATAGTGAATAGTGTATGTATAATATCTGGATTTCATACATTAATAATCTCGCCTTCATTGGCAACGCCTGAAAATTGGAACAAAGTGCTTTAACAGAAGTTTAGACAATTTACCAGAAGAACTACATAAGCGGTGCATGCCTTCAGCCAGAATTCGAACCTATATTATTAGAATAAACAAGCTGTTGAGCACTTAAGTTACCATAAGAGGTCGTCCACAAATTAAGCCACACGAATTTCATGATTTTTTAACCCCCCGTCCTTATCAGACCTGGTCACATTTATGAGACTCCTCTAGTGTGACATCATTTTCTTTGTAATTTTACATCAAGTAATTATTAAATTAATACAACAGTTCCGTAATTATTAGGTTGGGGAAAAAGTTTCTTCGCATTTTATATAAAAATTCAAAAGGTTTTTTTATAAAGTTTATTTACATTTGACTAAAGTATGTAGGTGCCATTTTGTTGGATAACTTTTTGCCATCTTGTAGGTAGGGACGTGATCCCATTGCTATAAAAATTTTGGGGCTTCTGATAAAAAAACTGCGACAAGTGGTTTTGGCAGTTCTCTCGTGATGTTAACCTGACACTCCCTAAGGAATTCTGCAGAGACCGAAACAGGTGAAAATCTGAAGGTCACGACTATACGGCAGGTGCATTAACACCTCTCAGCCAAACTCTCGTAATTTTTGCTGAGTGGCTTAAGATGTGTGAGGTCTAGCGTTATCATGGTGAAAAACCACACCCCTTCTGTTGATTAATTCCGGCCACTTTCTCTCAACTTTTTGCTTTAATCTCGTCAGTTGTTCGCAGTACAGTTCAGAATCGATGGTCCTGCCTGGCGGTAACAGCTCATAATGAATAATGCTCTTCCAATCCCACCATACACACGGCATCACCTTGTTGCGAGTTAACCCGGGTTTCGCCACAGTCTTTGAAGCCTGACCGGCCTTTGACCACGATCTTTTTCGCACGTTCTTGTCGTACGTGATCCACTTTTCATCACCAGTTATCAGCTTCTTCAAAAATGGTTCGGTTTCATTACGTCGTAATAAAGAATCACAAATGACTACACGGTTTATTAGGTTTCTTTCAGTGAGCTCATGAGGCACCCAAATATCGAGCTTTTTTCAAATGCGCCAAAACCGTTTTCAACCGCTATCAAATTTTCCGGATTGAAAACGCTTAAACCAAATTTGCGCTACACTCACAGATACTACTGCATTAGGTCCATAAACATCACAATTCTTTTTCGCGGCTTATGTTGCATTTTTACCTTTTTTGTAGTAAAATTTTAAAATGTCGAATTTCTTCATTAGATTCACTCATTTTAACAATAAGAAAAGCAAATGAAAATCACTCATTTTCCTAATTTGAATTTGGAATTGTCTTCTTTAAAATTAAAACTTTTTAATGATACCAAAACCAGCCAGATACAAATGGTATAGCCAAAGAGATCTTATTACAAGTTCATACATACTATATGCGAAAATACTTTTTCCCCAACCTATTAGTTTAATTTTAATAATTTAAACACTATGCTTATACAGTATCTTATAGTCTTCGAAATACTTTGAAGTTTTTCGTTAATAGTTCGAATTTCATGTTTTACCCTTGTCACACAATGTCACACTTTGTCCTAATTTATGGATGGCCCCTAACTGTGTTATCTATGTGTTTTATAGGTTTTGAAAAGTATATTGAAGAAGCAGCTCTATTTTCTTTCCATTTAAAAAATTGTATTTTTATTTCCATTCCTAATCTGGCAAAAGGTAATAGCACTGTCTAGTCTAGTAAATAATTCTATGACGAAAAACTTAGATTAAATTCGAAACTATTAAGTAAAGTGTTTCACTAATGGTTTTAAATACGGCCCGATATTCATTCTGACATATTACGTATATATTCGATATTTAAAATTAAAATTCTTATTTCTAGGAATGGGACGCAAGGTTGGCTGGTCTAGAGGCTGGTATCGATGCAGCTACATTGACAGCGCTAGCAACACAGGCCGCTGAATGGCGGACTATGCAGGATGGTCAAAGGATTTTGACAACTACACCTTCCGTACTTGGTGGATGTAGAGCACAAGTATATAGAGTGGCCGGAGCAACGCAGTGGTACACAGCTGTCATTGTTGGAGTAAATGAGCATACTGGAGTAGGTATCATCTTCTTTTTCTTCTAAATTTCCTTGAGTTCAGCAGACAGGAAGACGGCCCAATTGATGGAAAGCGGTTACCATCGCCTATGGACATTTGCAATACCAAAGTGCTACAAATGCGCTGCTGCTCTCTTAAGGGAGACTGGAACCTGGTCACTAATGCCGGAAGACAACTCAAGGTTGTTATGGCGGTGTACTCTAGACCAGGGGTGGTAGCCATCCAGTCGGGCCAATACCCTACCACCTGGCTGTGGGTTGTTTTATCGCCTCTTACGACAGGCCACCAGGCCGCAGGAAATGGTATTCTTTCTCCGTTCCTGCACGGATACTTTTATCCGTTTATGGTTATGTCTGTGTCCAGCTTCCGTCCATTTTTTTTGGAGCTGTTTAATAATTTATCTAATACTAAGGTTTTCCTTACGGCTAAGCCGCGTGAAATACCCTCGATTTATGTTACTTACATAAGAACTAAAACCGTTTTATATATATACTAGCTTCTGCCCGCGACTTCGTTCGCGTGGAATAGTAAAAAAAAGTAAGTTAAAAAAACCCCCGATTTTGAAACATTCTTCATTGGTGCTCCGGTCCTATTGGTCTTAGCATTATGATATATAGCCTATAGCCTTCCTCGATAGATGGGCTATTTAACACTGAAAGAATTTTTCAAATCAGACCAGTAGTTCCTGAGATTAACACGGTCAAGCAAACAAACAATCAAACTCTTCAGCTTTATATATTAGTATATGTATAAAAACCTTTTTCATATATATTAGACCTAAAACGTTACTGTTTCTTGTTCAATTTACTACAATAACAAAAAAACTAAGTCCATATAGTCTAAATAACTGCCCATTAAAACATAGAGATGAATCGAAGCCAACCTAATTTGACGTAGGTAATACAATAGTGACTTGTTTCCTATAACAACGTAGGTATTTGGTTGTGAATTGAAAAAGCAGCGCTATCTATTTAGCTAATCTGTCTATTTTTATGGAAAGGATGTCATTTATCGGGATAAAAAGTATCCTAAGTTACGCCCCGGGATATGAGCTAGTCGAGTTGCATGTAAATCCGATCAATAGTTTTCACGTGATGCTTTTAACGTTTCATGTGAGACAGACAGACAAAAATTCTAAAAATTGCATTTTCGAATACTTCTGGTCCGAATTATTCCCCCTAACTTTTTCACATTTTTAAACGCATAGTACAAACTCGAACCATTTACAGATTTATTTCATTTTATTTAATAATCGGCAGACAACCCAATCATTGTATATCCCGAAGTTAAGCAAGTTTTGCTTGTTTTATAGGTAATATATAACCTCTGAGGCCGAGCCCAAACACCCAGACCAAAGGAAATAGGGGAAAGTTCGTTTACCAAATTTACCGTGCCAAGAATTAAATCCGGAGCGTCTGCATTGTAGTGAGATCAGCTGGCAGTCTTAAATGTACGTCTTGATTGTTAACCTTAAATGCACCTCAGCCATGCATGTCCTCGATCAAATTGGTAAACTTAAATACCAATTAATATAGTTTAATGTAGACTTTCAATAATGGGTTTAAAAGGTTATTCACAGATAATATTAATAATGAAATAATAATATAATGCAATAATAAAATTAATGTGATAAAAATCCCTAAGGACAGACACGAAACGGTACACGTATTGGAAAGTTGTTACATTCATTTATATACATTTATTTGTTTCACCAGCGAGGTTATGGTAACGCGTAATTTAATGACACTTAAATTAAAAAAAACATCCTAATGCTTAGGAAAACCACAGTTCGAACTTATTTCTAAGCTCGTAGTGTACTTCTCTTGCTTTCTCGTAAACCCTTGTGCTGACGAGCAATGGGGCTCAAGGAAATGAGTATGACACTCACAGTCCCTAGCAAATGTTCTGGTGTTAAAAAGAGGACGAAGGCACCGTTCTGAACAGTTCTTAGAATGTTCTTCATATCTAATGCTGCGATCAATTCGGCAAAAACAATAGTTTGCCTTTAATAATCTTCATTTAATCTTTCCTAAAAAAAACCTACAAGCAACAAGCAGGTGCGGTTTGAAAATATAAAAGCACACACAGATAACTGTACAAACATTCTACAAGATACTTCCGAAACGGGAAGTTCTGGATAGAACCAGTTTGGTTTATTGAACGCGATGGTATCCAATGTGGGCAACGTTGAATTTATAAGGGCAGGTATAAGGATCGAATGACTCGTTGTAGTTGAATGTGCTCGTTATTCGATGTAAGGAAACCTGTATTGCAAGACATTCTCGCCATAAATGTCTGATGAATGCTAAACTTTCCACTTCTATCTTTTTTTTAATTAATTCACACCAGAAAGGGTAATCCACCGGGCGATTGATTAATTTGTGTTTTATGAGTCAGTTAGATCGGCTTTTAATTAAATAATTAATACTTTTGTTTAAATAGATAGATAATTATTGACTGTACACCAATAAAGTGTAAACTTACAGATTCAAACTATATTTAATTGTATCTCTTCCAGATAACCCCAGTAATTATTTGGGAATTTTTACATTGTAAGAAGAATAGAATAGTAAGAGTAACTATCGCACAGTATAGAACGTAAATATGAAAAGCTCCTTAATCATAGAATAATTAGTTGGCGATACTATCCTGATTTCTCTTTTAACGTTTTATTATTTAAAACATATTTTCTACAACCAAAGATGGTTTAGTAAATTTTTCAATCAATTTATTCTTGGGGATGTCTGGAGTCGCTTTTATCGATAAGAACGCCCTATATGCATAATTAGATATAGTTTTAGTCCGTAAAGTTATTATGTATTGTTGTTCTTTGAAAAGTTATCTGGAAATGTGGGATTAACGGGTTTTTTTAAAAGTTACATATGAAGCTAAACTTTTTTAGAATCGTTGTGATTTAAAATTGGATGCAACGAAAAAGCGACACGAAAAAGAGATAAACATATAAATCTCTAGGACTAAGTCTGCGAGAGAATGAGATAGAATACATTATACTTAATCATTTCAATACTATGCTCATACAGATAAGAGTTGGAAATGTTTTGAAATTTTTCGTTAATACTTCAAATTTCGTGTTTTAAAGCCTAAATATATTATAACGATATAATATATGAAATATGACGTCACGAAATTTAGAATCCCTCTCAACCCTTGTCACACACAAGTTTAACTTCTGCTGCGTGTGAACTACACATGCACACACAATGTTTTTTATTAAGCGATTGTCAGTCAACCCATAAATTATATAAAATACATAGATATTATAACTTCTAAAACCAAACATATAACTTCTGTTATTGTGGTCATAATTTCCCGAACTAGATGATTGTATATTATAAATTATTTCATGAGTGTTTAGGGGGTTTATATTTGTTTTTAGACTTTAATCTGTACCCGTACAACCTTCGCAGAATTTCTGTTAAACAAAAGTTGGACCAATAAATTGGTAACTTATGCTACCTTGCCACCCATCGGGAGTTTAGTCCTTAACCATTAATCAACATAAAAATGAGTATCCGCTAAACAATATAAATGTGTGGATGGTGTCTAGAAGAAATATTTTTATTTAACGTAAATGTTATTATGAGTACAAAGCTATCAACAGAACGCCAACATTTTCAATTGATCAAAAACAAATTGATTTAGTAGATTTAGGCCTCATCATGGGGCAGTTTTTGCGATGGGTGTAATGCGTTATTTGTGATGCGATATTATTTTTAATGATTAATGACGTTAAATATTGACAGACAACGTGTGTATATACACAAATTAGTTAACGACGTTATTTTTAACTCTATAAATAATACGTATTTAGCCACAGTCCAGCATAAGATTTTATGTACTCGTAACTACAAAGCATAATAAAATAGATAACGCTTTGTAGTGATAGCTATTGTATTCTGTTAAATAAGAAGCCAATTACAAAAACATAACCTACTTACATAATATTTTGGCAAAGATATTCAACTATATGTAGTTCTAAGATTTTGTCTTTATAAACAGCTTATTTGCTGTTATATTTTGCTTGATACAAAATAACCAAAAGCATATCCATTTCCTGTTACTCCAATAATATTGACTTTCGTTCCACTCGCCCCCTACAATTACCCCTTAGCTAACTTCAACAAACAAACTTTGTTGTTTTGCGTTATTGAAACACTTTATTGTTTTTCTTTCATCTCCTTCTCTTTGTGGACGGACTGTTACAAACTTTCTTGTATATATCCAAAACGAAACAATCCACTCGCAAATGTTTGAAATGTGTTTAAATGTATACAATGAATAACCAAATAAATGGTTATGTAAGTTGTGTAAACAATAAGATATTGATACTGACTGTTCTACTATTTCGAAGCAGCATTTTTATGCTTTTTAAACCGTGAAAGCCTTCAAAGAAATTTTATATAATTTAAAAAAAATGTTAATCTAGAAAATTGACGTTACTTGTATGGAGTTTATTGGAAATTTTACAATGATAAAAATGGATTAAATTTAGATAAACTTTTGTTTTTTTTAAATAATACATTTTTTTAAATAAAAAAACAGAATCGACTGCAAACTAAAAAGCAAACAATAAATATTTAACCGACTTCTTTCTACAACATCTTGAAGTCGATGCCATGTAAAACATAAAAAGCCACAACTTTGCAAAACATAGTAATTTTTATGTTTTACTTCGCATCGACTTCAAGATGTTGAACATAAAGAATTCGGTTAAATATTTATTCTTTGCTTTTTAGTCTGAAGTCGGTTTTGTGTTTGTTAAAAAAATACTTTTTACTTTTAAGTTGCGCAAGCACTTGACATAGCTTTAGAAATAATATATTAAGTGCCTGTAGAAATTATACTACGTGTATACAAGGTTACTATCTCACTTTTCGGTTTAAACACTCGTCAACAAGGGTTGCTCTCGATTTCCCTGGGATCCATTAATTAGATTCTGACTTGTTGACCACGGGACCACCACGGGGGTATACACTTACGAAAAAAGAAAAAAAAATGAACACTGCTCGACAAGTGAGGGAGATATCGTGTAATAAAGAAGTCGGTTAACAATTTTCGAGGGTTTCTCTGGAATTTCCTAGGAACCATTCATCAGATCCTGACTTGGTGACTATCTCGGGAGTATGCTCTTCCCAAGAAATAAAAAACAATGTGAAAATCGGCCCGCAATTGACGCGAAATCGTGTAACATACACACAAAAAAATTAAGTGCCTATAGGAAATATAATACTGCCACGCGTATACTACCTTTTTTTTTGAAGAATGTAACCGCTCGGCGTTCTTTAATAAGGGTTACTCTCTATTTCCCTGAAATCCACTCACAAGACCCTGACTTGTTGACCATGGGATCACCTCGGGAGTATAGACTTACAAAAAAAGAAAAAACACGCTCTACAATTGACGAAAATATCGTGTAACAAAGAAGTCGGGTAACAATTTTCGAGGGATTTTCTCGATTTCCCGGGGATCCACTCATCAGATCCTACCATGGTGACAATAGGACAATGGGATAAAGAGAAATGTAGGCTGTTATTGGATACACGATAACAAATGGAACTAATATTGTAATTTTCATAAAAATCTGTTCTTTATGCTTCGCTTACGGAATTTTTAAATCCTTACTCTAATTTTGCGGGATAAAAATATCTTATATCCTTCATTCCTTTAGTCCAAACAAAGTAACTTTCACAAGAGTAATGATTCAGTTTTGTCTGTCACTAATTAATTTTGATGCAGCAATTCAAAACAGTAACTGTTATGCTACTGCTACAGCTGGCAAAATGTTAGTGTTAGTGACCGCTTTTTATGCAGATGTAGCGATGGGTTTAATGCCTTATTTGTGATGCGATATTCTGTGTAATATTATTTTTTGAATGTGATATTTATATTCATTGTTAATGACGTTTACTAACAGATACCATATTTATATCCAGAATAGAATATTCTTTATTGCACACAAACAATAGTACACATCAGAATTAACAACATTCCTTTATATAATCTTCTCTGTACAATCGGCGGTCTTATCGCTGATAGCGATTTCTTCTAGACAACCTTCTGGAGATAATTTTACATATCTAATAGTGGATCGGTATAGTGCGTCTAGTTGAAAATATATACAATTATATATACATATACCAGCAGAAGGTGATGTCAGGAGCCTTAAGAACAGACGAGCGTGCATGACAAGAGTTATGAATGTGAAAGAAGCAAGTGAGGTGTGTAAGAATAAGCCTAAATGGCGCTCTGTTGTCCGTGCCTACCCCGCAAGGGAACTGGCGTGAAGTTATGTATGTATGTATGTATATATACATATACTTATTAATAAAAAATAAAAACAAGACACATATATTTATAAACATAAACTTACATACACATACATAAATTACTTTTACAATTTTAGATAGTGATCTTTGACGAGTTTATTAATATCCACTTATGGAACAAATCATTAACAGCGTTATTTTGAACGCTTTAAACAAGACTCGATAGCCGTAGTCACCAACTATAACATTATCCCAAATGGAGCAGGGACATTACGAGTGCAAATAAATAATCATGAACTAAGCAATATGCACGCGGGGAATGTTGTTATGAAAAGACATAAAACAACAGTTATTCTAATAACTCATCAAACTCACTGACGCTCAAAGTTTTGGAGTACCCCGATCTATCTAGAAGTTTGCTAAGTAATTACAGTTAAAAAGTTGAGACGTTAAACAAATTTATACTGGGAATTAGTGAACGCAAAACTTTGTGAAGTTCGTATTGCTCGCGTCCAAGACGTCAAAGTTTTGAGTAAACCCCCTTTTTGCCCGGCTCCACCCCCCTTTCGCCGGTTTCCCAAGTAACTTTCTTATAAGTTTTCCGCTTTGTTTCTTCCAAGTTTGTTTCTCAACTCGGTCTTTTGTGTCGGGATGGCGACGTGTTTATCGATGTTCTGGAGTCCTTTGTTTTATTATTTGATTCTACTGTCATTCTATTAAACTAGAGTGAAACCAGTCAAGCTCTATTTTACTTACATGAATTGTATGAAAAATTATTTAGGTTTTACTATGTAAAGAAAATTTGTTATTTATATCATGGAGAAAGAAGGTCTCTCTGAAGGCTCCTGAAACCTACATAACTAGATGGCGCGACAGGACGTTCTTTTTAATGTTTTATTATTTAGAATATATCTTTAGGGCAAATTAATCAAATATTGGATCTTATATTTTCTTTTAATTTTTGAGCTTATCTATCTTTTTTCCACCTTCTCCCAATTATTTGAGGTCGGCACGATATGTCTGTTCCTTAACCACTCCTCCAAGTTGAAGTAACTTTTTACCTGATTTAATTTTAATGCAAACATAACCTTCAAAAATATGTTTTTCATGGGTGTTTTTTTGTATTTCAAATTTGAATTTAGTAAAAGGATAGTATTCTATATAGTGTAATGAATTAAATCACCGTTTTTTCTAAAGCTTTGTTTAAATTACATCATTCGCAAGTATCTATCGAAGCATCAACAAACCTAAATAACCAAGTAAATTAATTGCAAGCTAATCCAATATGGAATTTGTTTATTATGAAAATAAGAGTAGTTTGTGTATTACGGTGTTAGGTATATTTTCCGGCTACCGAAAACAACACAAAACAGACACAATCACGAATGTTTACGTTTAGTTAGAAACCACGGATAGGCGTGAGAAAGTTGCGATGGGAATTTCGGGTATCTTGTTTATTTACGGTTATAAAACACCTGGCAAATCCATCCTTTCACATTCAATGTAATTGGCGACTCTTCATCCACGTATATATGTGTAGCACTAATTTATCAGAAAACAATTTCTACTTGGAAAAATAATTTTGTGTATGTTAAGATTGTATTCCACTAACATATAAAAATTGGCTAAGGGCCGGTTATGTTTGTCGCAGGATCCATGGCTAATGGAACATATGAGACCTTGAGTGGAGACGGCACCTAGAAAAACGTTTAGTGTAGTAGGTCTTGCTTGCATGAATAACTGATCTGCACAAGGTCGTCGGTATAAGATGAAAGAGAAAAGGGGAGGACTGACATATTAATCGTGCGCAGAAGGTTTGCTGAGGACAACCCTCCCCTAGACGACCGCGGGTCGCGGTTGTATGAACAAGTCTAGTTCTTAGTACTATTTAGACAAAACCCAGTCCCACTGTAGGAAGCGGGAGATGCGACCATCGGCAAACCTTCTCCGCACGACTTATATATGGCCCATATGTATGGTCTCTCTATATGTATATGTAATAACTAGAAATTAAATATCTTTAATATCAATAACCAAACAAATTTTAACGCACAATAAGCATATTGTAACAATAGTAGAGGAATGGTAAATAAATAGGCAACAATCTGGTTACCAATATGTGAAACTCTTCCATCTGTATTGGATAAGCAAAAGATAAACAAGATACTGCATGTACCCTTACGTACATATGCAATATTCGTTCCCCTGAATTTAGAAAGTTGGAGTATTAAAGTACGCTATAAGTAAATTTGCCATATACTATATGCCAAGCCATATGCCATATACTTATACTATAGGTATGACCAGAATTGTAATAACATTGAATATCATATAATGAGTGAGGCCTGGAATTGTATCTTGTTTATGATCAATTCTATTCAAAATTTAGTCCGTGTTCATAACATATGACTTAAGTTTCTATGCTTAAGAACTTATAGAAATTTTAAATAAAGTACAGTTTGTTGTACATATTTCTTTTTCCTTAACCGTCGGTTCCCTATTCGATGTGTATTGTTCCGAAACGCAACTCTCAACAAAAATACTATATTTTCTGTTACAGGAATTAACAGTCACCGACGATACTGTTTTAGAAGAGCACAGTGAAGATCCATGTCTAGTTCAAATGAGGCTACTTGGCGATGGAGGTAATTCATACCTATTTTATCTACCAAAATTAAAGTAGGTCAAAGACTTGTCACATAATACTTTGATAGACTTAATTGTGTCATTTATTAAAGTGCTCAAGAACAATTTAAACTGTATAAATAATGAAGATATCAAAGTTAAATAGCTTCAAGAATAACGCAGAATTCTTGTTACAATTTCCACTGCAAAATTTACTCTTAATGCTTAATAGATGGCGTAAGTTGTTTCCAAAGAATAAAGTTACAGACGAATGCTTAATACAAATGAATGTGTTATAATAGATATAATTAAATCAATAAAGTTTTTATTTGAACGAGTTTCCTTATATAGTCGGGTGTTTTTTATACATTTATTATGCTAATTAGGCTGTGAGTTTGTGTCGGATATGTTTAAACCTGACTAAAATATTAATAAAGATGCTACATGTATTGCATTTGAATTAGCATTTGATTTAAATGTTATAAACAGAAGCTATTATAAAAGTTACTATTTGAATCTCATAATTGTATAAGTCAATTATTGAATTGAACACAAATATTATTAAGAATATTATGTGCAGGAATTTTTAAACTTATTATAAACGTTCTTTGATCACCAAAGTCTTGTAAGGTCATGAGCGCCTTGGATACTTAACAATTTTCGCACTAGTAAAAGCTTTTCTCAATAAGAAAATCCACACCTTTTAAATTGCAGGTGTTTTTTTTTAAATTCATATATAATAAGGAATATGCATTTCGCACACTACCGAGTCCTTTACTAGGGATTAGACCAAAGCGACGAGAGGTGAGACCACGAATGGGCACCAGAGTCAAATCGCCGGCTTGTGTGGAGACTCGACTAATCAAGACTCCACTAAAACCACCCTCCTCCCATGTGCCCCGCACTCGTGGTAGGAAAAGCGTGAGACTTAGAACGTAGTTACGCCCACGCTGGAACTGCAGGTGTGCCGTGTCCGAGGTCAACCTTTCAAGTTTTGCCCCGCTGATTTTATACCTCCAGTCTTCCTCCAGTGTGTGCGCTTCTGAATCTGTTTGTCCATCTGTGTAGACATATGCTATACAGCTATGACCATGGAAGAAAAACTACTAATGACAATCCCAAGACTTTATTGTGTTGCCTTGATTGTTAGTTTCCATTATTGTACTAAAACAATATTTCGTTCTAATTGTTTGTTTAAAATTTTCATTTTAAATCCTTGATTATTTTGGTCCAAAAACGTAACATGATTTGAATTTGTTATATAGCCGTGTAGGATTTAGGGGCTTTTGGGAGTTGCGGCGATTGTCATTACCAATCTTATAGAAATAGTCTAGTAATCATACTTCTTCCAAATTACGATGTAATTAAAGCATAGTCGGACCCTGCATAGAAAATATGAAGGTTCGCATAATCGTTAGAGATTATTCAAATTATTTTGATTGATAAGATAATAACATACATAGATATATTCAATGGAACAATAGGACGTGGATTATGTAACAAAGATAGCCCATCTGCGGAACAATGGGTTACCGTTTCACCACAAACAGTTATGATTAATGGCCATTATGTTTTAAATAGATACCGTAATCTGTAATTTTTTGAGCTTGGTATGGTAATATGGGATTCAGTTAATGTTTTTTAAAGGTCGTTGATTTTAACATTGTGTTTAACAGTATAGTGTTACATCTTAGGGAAGGTTTTACACCTTAATTCCAGACTTAATGATTTTTGTATTGGTTGTTATTCATTTATTTATGGACTTGGAGAGTACTGAATAACCCACGCGCGTGTCATTTATTCCATTGCATTCCATTGGAATGGGTTCGAATCCTGTTGAGGAAACATGCAATGATTGAGAAGATTTATTATACATGATGCATGCTACTAAGATGATGGCCGATTATAGTTATATAACCTTCTTAGTTTTTGTAGGTGAGAATAATCAAGGATTGGGTTAGTGTTGGTTTCAAACTATGATAGTTTTTGTCAGTCGGTTGAGACTATTGCCCAGATTATATCTTATGTGTCAAATGTCTATGATCTTATTAGGTAGCTTTGTTCGCAAACCACAAAGCTTCTTTGATTTATCTATCAGTTATCTCCTTACCAACGATTCCACAAAACTCCGAAATCCAGTCTAGGAATGTAAAACATTCTAGTTATTATTATTTGTATAGATGTACACTTTTAACCATGTTGACACTTTTTGAAGAGATTAAAGCTACATATTATATTATAATTGTTAAGGACATCTGTTGCTATGTTTATGATTTTATTAAAATATCTATACAATAAACTGTCGAAACATTGCTGTATTAAGCAATACAAGAAAGAATAATGACTTGTATATTAATAACTAAACATAAACGTAGACGGTGAGTTTACCTTTGTTCGGGTAATTGGATTGAAACCTTAGTAAAGAGTTTACATTTCACTGTAGAGGTAAAATGTTATGTTTTATTTATATGTTTGTAATACTTAGTAGAACTTAGCTGTCTATTTGTTTGCGTAATACCGTATTATTAAAAGTAACCTTTATACAGTTTGATATTTCATCATTTATCTGTCAGAATCTGCTAAACATAGATAAAGGATATAATGATAATAAAATGAATGAACATAATAGCCCACACGTGTATCCTTTTTATTTTGTGCCAGAGAATGAATAACAGGTTAAATAATTCTAGACCAATTCCATAATTTTCCGTTCCTAAGAATCACGAGTCATTAAATGAAAGCAATTCATGAAATTCTATTTTTATTTCGCAGTTATCGAATCGATAATGAGGGGAGAAGTTGTAGGCGTAATGCCAAGGAGATCACGTTCTAATCTTCAGGTAAGTTTAAATCAAAAGGCATTATGTATACTGTAATATTATTTTTAAATGTTATAGATTTGAAAGCAACATTGTTTATTACCTTTCCAAGACTAAACAACTAAACACACTTTAATAAAATTCGGTGAGGTGATAGATTGTAATCTAAAGAATCACAAGCGGTACCTTTTGTTTCATAAAACTTTATTTATTCCATAAGTTCAGTCTGTTAGGCAAACTGTTCGCCTGAAGAAAACCGGTTACCATCGCTTACCAATGTGCTGCCGCTCTCTAAAAGGAAACTAGAACCTAGCCACTAATGCCGGAACACAACTCAAAGGTGATATGGCGGCATACTCTAGAAGTCTAGACATAGGGTGGTAGCCATCCAGACGCGCAATTACCTTACCACCTAGTAAAATATTGTAGGTAGTGAAATAGATACAGGCCAATATTATTTCAAACTGATATCCAGCTACATAATAAATTAATGAAAATAAGTAACATGAAAGGTTTCCAACTGTAATTATGTCATATCAAAAGACAATCGAAGAGCTAGATTTACCTTTTGTAACTGGAATAGTGATTGCTTTATGTATCTGATATTTAGGGTCTAACAACCAAAATCGATAAATTTAAATTTCTTGTTAATGAACAAAAGTAGATTTTTGTCGTTTTTAATATTAGGATAGAACAACAACAACATAAGTAATCGATAGACTGAGTTAGGCTATACAGAATTTAAACACTGGACTTGAATACGAGATTTAATTTTAACTTCGACTTTCAGAAAACGTTATTCATTAAAGCATAATTTAAATAAAAAGTTTTAAATTTGAATAATTACTATATAATAAAACGGTAGCGTGAAATATTTCGGAAAGTCTAAAATATAAATCTACTTTTAACAAAATATCCTTCATTAACCAGTGCATTTTTTTAGTTTTCAAATAAAACAGGTAAGCAAAGTCCGTTTCTATCGACAACAAAGGTGTACTCTTTTAGTTCCGAGCAACAAAAAGCAACAAAAGCTTTGGTACGGTTCTGTCTGTCATATTTTTCTCATTGAATGCAAATTGTATACGATATACCTACATACATAGTCAAGCGACGCGACGTTAGTTCATCTATCCCTCACATTGATTAATATGGAAAGGATTTTCCCTAACATATTTTCGGATATGACTTCATTATTATTTCAAATTCGAATCTTAAGCATTATCTAAACAATTATTTTTATATAGAGATTATTTTGATAATATATTTTTAAAGCAGATTAATTCTTAAATTATGACGTATTTCTTGACTATTAAATGAAGTCGTGTTTATATAATAGTAGCAGATAGATATTGTAATAGAACTAAATCCTTTTAAACTTTGTGTAATGAAGTTTTATTGTTTCGATTTAAAAAAAAAATATTGTTTTATACTTTTTACTTATTACATTTGAATATTCCAAAAAAGACTGATAAACAAATTGTGTGAGTACTTTCAAAATAAAGACAACCTGGGCCCCGATGTAAATCATGAAAGAGGAAGATTAATACCAGTGATTATAATAATTTAGTTTTGTCCTTGATGTCTTTCAAAATGCCACAAATATGATTCATTAAAGAACTACTACTCCAACGATTTAAAATCTTTAAGGTAAAAACATTCTTCATAATATCCTGTGCTTTTTACATATTATCTCATATAAAAACATAACTCACTAATAAAAAAATTATGACATGTGATTTAACAGACAGTACAGCACCATAGGCCAATCTTATCTAGGTTGTACAAAGATCGTTGTTTATTTCGGACTTCACGTCGCGACAGTGCCCGGCGCCTGGTGACGCATACGCCAACATTATCGTGAACCCATCCACACCGGTTTAGCTAAATATGGCATTTATGACTAACAGGTTTTGCTTCTTTAGACTTAGTGAATAGCACCCAGGTAACATTATTAATTTCTTATCTGTAAATATATCACTCAATGTTTAGATGGTACCTTGAAGAGAATATCATGAGGTAAATAATAAAATAGAAATCCTCCTTATTTCTATACAAGATTTGCTACATTTTATTGATGATGTTTTTGTTATTGAAAGCTTAATTTTTAAGCGTTTTATTTTTATATGGGATAATTCCTTCGAATTGCCCTTCTACTTTTAAATTGAGAAGTAAATCAGGGCCTCAGGCGTGGCTTCAATTATCTCGATTTATACTTAAGTTTTCGTTAACCAACGTTTAATAACTTTATATTATTGACCATAAATGAAAACAAATTGAATACTTACGTTATAATGAAACATATTCTACCGGTGTTATTATCGAAGTTCTAATAGCGTTCAAAATAGCAGGACATATTCTTTCACCTTATACCAATCATTGGAGATTGGCATAGTATGTATTTTCCTACGATCAGGGCCCGAGAAACCGAGGCCATGATCGAAAAGGGGAGAAGACTTTTGAAGTGCGCTGGACCTGGAGTGGAGACGGTGAAAGCCATCCGTCCCCACCTATCCAGATGGGTCTCGCGGAAACACGAGACCCTAACCTATAGGATGACGCAGATACTTGCCGGGCATGGGTGTTTCGGTAAGTATCTGCATCGTATTGTAGGGCGTTATGTCACTCCGGTGTGCCAGGAATGCGGTGCACCCCTCGATTCAGCGTCTCATACGCTTGTTGAGTGTGCTGCGTGGGGACCCCAGAGTTTTCTACTCCAGGCTGAGGTAGGACCAGTAGATTCGTCGAGGAACTTGGTCCAGGCGATGGTCCATAGCGATTCTCACTGGTAGGCGGTTTCTTCCTTCTGTAAGTCAGTAATGACTCAAAAGGAGGCCGTCGAGAGAGAGAAGGAGAGGACAGTGTGGGCAGCGTTCGACCGTCGTCGACAGACGGGGGCTCGGAGACGTCGCTACGCACTGAATTTGCACTCATAATTCCGTGCTAGAGGGCCACTGTTTACGGGGGGTATTAGTAGAATCACATTTCTGTACGTAGTAGTACGGCCATCCTTCCCTGGGCTTAGTACCAAATCGGCGCACTAGAACTTCAAAGTGAACAGACTATGTCGTATATCCTCTGTTATTCCGTCTAAGTGCATTCTCTTATCAGGACTCAGGTCTTGTCGGTTCTCTGCCTTCACCGGAAGAGAAACCGGGACCGTCAGGTACAGGAGTCCCACACACACACGTGCAGGCGGCACTAAGCACTGTATTCGGTCTCGCCCTGTATCCATGACACGTGTATATGTTGTAAGTAAAGACATTCCCCTGCATTAACAAAAAAAAATGTATTTTCCTTGTATAATCTTCTATTCCGGTATGCGTCCACAGTCACACCACAAATTATCAATCATTTCATGCTTCACACAATCCATTTATTTATTTTTTGGTCTATTATTGTATCCATACGTTATAGTACTAGTTAATCATAGATCAGTTTAACACACTTTTGATTTTCTTGATGACTACATAGTTTTTGAAAACATAACTATTTAAACAGACTTGTGCGTCGCGGTTAGATGGATGATTGGTTATGACCACTTTAAGTCGGTTCCGTTTTAACCAAAATGTCTGCAGTGCACTAAACAGCCATGGAATTGAAAACCTTATTATTTATTATTTTAATAAGTTTTCGCGACGAGTACTCATCTGATTTTTAATTTATTTTTAAATGTATGTAAAATTATTAGGCTAGGCATGTTGCGGTAGAGTCTCTTTCGCCGCTTCTTCTCTTCAAGCTACAACATGTTGCGAAGCGGTAGTAAATTGGATTAGGTTCCCATAGAGTAAATAATAACCATGAATAAAAACTAAAATGAAATAATTAAAATGAACAAGTTGGCGGTAGGCTAAATTATTTAACATTACTCATTGACACTTGACATCTTTGTCTTCTGTGATCACGGCTACTGAAATGTGGCCGAAACGTCTGAATTAAAATCAAATAGAACACCGCGTTGAAACCGCTGAAACATAGTTTTATTATCTTATTATTTATTTTAAGAAAACAGCCATCGTAACTTTTACATTAAAGTAAACGATACGAGTTCTAAATGGTTCAGCTTCTGCAATACCGACCTCATTTGAATTATTGGGACGTAAAGGAAACAACGGAGTTTCCCAAAGATAGTTCGCTTCCACAGCATTGTTTTACAACTGATGCTAATCGAAAGATGTTTGAGTGGGACGCAAGCCGCATTGTGCCTGTTGTATTGGGTATATTTTGTAGACACTTCGCATGAAAATCTAATTTAGTTCAGATATTCGAGTTGAAGATAATTAGCTTTTAGTTTCAGCTCATAAATAAGTCTAGTCTCTCTGTAATAATTTGGCTTTGAGGCGTTCGAGGAAAATCAAAGTTTATGTAAATATTAATAGTTTCTACTTAACTGGTTGTTTGTTTATGATTAACTGTGGTAATTCATTCCTTTTTCCTAGAATGGCTTTAAGACTAAACATCACTGCTTATTGTACAAAATGGATTTCAGGTAAGTATCGTAATTACAAATATATGTATGTTATACCAACAATCCTCTTTGTATTACAATAAATGTAATAAATTGCCAATAACTGATAAGTTTATACTCTTATGTGTTTTTCATATTTTCATACATACATAATCATAACAGTCTTATTATTAAAAAGTTTTCTTCAACTTAAAGTCATTTAGTAAGAAAATTGACTATGACCTACTGAAGAGGCTAGACAATAGGAATATTTTATTTTTAATTATTTTCCGTATTTTTAATAATGTTATATTTAATGTGTTTTAGGTCATCACATATAAAAGCATTCTTTTGTATCCAATTTCTAGATTCTAAAAATAATTATTTTAAAATCTAGAACAATAATTAACAATTATCACACAACAGACATAAGTTACGTATGTACTTAGGTATATACAATACAGAATGGATTCCGAAATAAAAAGGAAACTTTTATTTTAAAATTTATTTTCTAAGATATATCAAATAATTTAGAGTATATCTAAGTAATATTTCAGCGCGTTGATTGACTTGAAGTGATACTAGTACAAAAGAGGTTAGTAAGGCCGTAGACGGGTGTAGGCGGGATAGACTATAGGCGTTATGAAATCACTCTTGATTAACATATATTTTATAGCCAGGATATATAAGCATGTTTGCCATAATATTAGTGTAATAAGAAAGTTCTATTATTTCTACATAAATATTACATGTAAGATTTAAAAAATGAACCCTTATACATTCTTCATGTCCGTGCACCCATTTTTCATAGAAACTTCTGGGTCTATGTGGTGTCACGTAGAAAAAATCGAAGTGTGCTACGAGGACACACAGTAAAAGTGAAATTTCAACGGACAAGTGGAAATATGAATGGCAACGGATAAGTGGCAAAATGAATCGAAATCGAATCAAAATTTTAACTTGAAGTTTTACGGGCAGATTGTTAATGTACTTGTCCAATTTGAAAACCTGCCCCTAATAATGCCCCTGCCAAAATACTTAAAAAAACTCTACCAGAGTTCAAAAAATACTTTCAATAAAATGTATTCAAACAAGGTTCGTTAAGTAGTTTTTTGCAATTCGATTAGATGTTTTTTAGGTTTTTCAATCCCTTAAAGTGGGAATGAATCGAAATACAAAATGATTTTTACATAAATTTGAATTGGTTGTTTTTGAACTGGTAGGTTGGAACCTTGGATGTAAAGGAAATAAACGTAAATTGCATGAAATATTAAACACTTTGAAAAGAAATATGTTCTCCTGGAGCAAGCCTTGAGCAAGGAACTGTAATTTCATTCGAATACAGTAAAATTTTAGACGTTTGCGAAGCTTCTTTGTTATAAGTCCTTCGCGTGGGATAAGATCAAGGTAAAGCTAAAATAATCTTTGTTATCAACACGGAAGGTTACTTGGCTTACTACTTTAATTATAAAAGATAGCTTTAACCCAGTATTGATTAGTCTCATTTTATCTGTATAAATGGTTTAAAACAATATTAATTTAAATTTTCATTTTTAGGTTGACAAGCAAATTAGCTAGAAACGGATCCCTTAAACAATAATTGTTATGTCCGTCCGTCTTATTGTTTTATTTTTACAATTTTGTACATGTTACTTTAAAAGTCCGAGAAACATACTTTTTTAAGAGTGGAAGCGAATATCTTCACGACCACAAAATAACTTATATAAAATATAATTTGGAAATATTAGGTTGGGGAAAAAGTTTCTACGTATTTTATATAAATATTCAAAAGGTTTTTTTATAAAGTTTATTTACATTTGACTAAAGTATGTAGGTGCCATTTTGTTGGATAACTTTTTGCCATCTTGTAGGTAGCGACGTGATCCCATTGCTATAAAAATTTTGGGGCTTCTGATCAAAAAACTGCGACAAGTGGTTTTGGCAGTCCTCTCGTGATGTTAACCTGACACCGCCTAAGGAATTCTGCAGAGACGGAAGTAGGTGAAAATCTGAAGGTATGAGGTCAGGACTGTACGGCGAATGCATTAACACCTCCCAGCCAAACTCTCGTAATTTTTGCTGAGTGGCTAAAGATGTGTGAGGTCTAGCGTTATCATAGTGAAAAACCACACTCCTTCTGTTGATTAATTCCGGCCGCTTTCTCTCAACTTTTTGCTTTAATCTCATCAGTTGTTCGCAGTACAGTTCAGAATCGATGGTCCTGCCTGGCGGTAACAGCTCATAATGAATAATGCCCTTCCAGTCCCAACATACACACTGCATCACCTTGTTGCGAGTTAACCCGGGGTTTGCCACAGTCTGTGAAGCCTGACCGGCCTTTAACCACGATCTTTTTCGCACGTTCTTGTCGTACGTGATCCACTTTTCATCACCAGTTATCAGCTTCTTCAAAAATGGTTTGGTTTTATTACGTCGTAATAAAGAATCACAAATCAGTACACGGTTCATTAGATTTCTTTCAGTGAGCTCATGAGGCACCCAAATATCGAGCTTTTTGTGTAGCCAGCTTTTTTCAAATGCGCCAAAACCGTTTTGTGGTCAATTCCCAGTTCTCCAGCTACATCGTAACTACTAATATGCCGATCTTGCTCCACTTTTTCAAAAATGGCATCAATTTTGTCTGTAACAGGGCAACCAGAGCGACGTGCATCTTTGATATCAAAACTTCCGGATTGAAAACGTTTAAACCAAATTTGCGCTACTCTCACAGATACTGCATTAGGTCCATAAACATCACACATTTTTTTCGCGGCTTGTGTTGCATTTTTACGTTTTTTGTAGTAAAATTTTAAAATGTATCCAATTTCTTCATTACATTCACTCATTTTAACAATAAGAAAAACAAATGAAAATCACACATTTTCCTAATTTGAATTTGGAATTGTCTTCTTTAAAATTAAAACTTTTTAATGATACCAAAACAGCCAGATACAAATGGTATAGCCAAAGAGATCTTATTACAAGTTCATACATACTATATGCGAAAAGACTTTTTCCCCAACCTATTATATGTTTGGTTTATCTAGATGTCTCTTATCATGTGTAATTATAGCTTGGCTATATTAAGCCATTGCCTATTATTATAAAAATTTTGATGTTAATTACACTAAAGCATTAAAAAAATATCTTAATAAATATTAATAATTATACTCATCGTAACTTTGCTATAGTTTACTTCTTCTTACAAGAGTTTTCCATAACTCCGTGACTCGATGGCTGGCTACTTCTCTCAGTCTAGCTTCTTCAAGAAGTCTTAGCTTCTTCAAGAAGTCTTAGCTTCTTACTGTTGCCGTAGACCCCCCGAAATTAGTATTATCGCTTCGTTGCGTTCTAGCAGAACATAAGCGCTAAATTCTATATATCTATCTATCTATAAACACACACACACATACACACACAAATGTATATATATATAATATAGGCTGTGTGTGGCACTTACATTGTAAAAGTATAGGTCTCATTGCCGATCTTGAGTTTCACCATTTTTAGGGGCACGTCGGTTTACGGGTTACGCTTGTCCAAGACACTTCGCACATCAGTTATCTCGTTGTCTAGGTTACTTTAGTATGTTACCGTCAGACTGTGGTGATTATAAGAATGTAGACATTTTATCAAAAAATCTTCCGAAACACTTAAGTAATGTATACTTCTAGCCAGTATCGAAACTCAAATCAAGCACTAAGTAAACGCGATATAAAAAATGTGTAGTTATTAAGCCGCATCGCGATGGTATTTAGTCTTTAAAATCTATTTCCTTCAAATATAGCCAATGATATAGATTTATTGGCACATTCGCATTGTGCATGCGTGACACGTACAGCCGTGCAATGGCCGATAGTGCTCATCTCGTATGCGACCGACACATTCGCCTATAATTCAGATCTAGCCGTGTTCGCCGCACCAATCTGACGACATGTGAGCACTAAATCAAAGTAGTGAAATTTGAATGGAAGTTATAAAATTACTTATGGTATACTCATAAGAGACTAAAGGAGTTACTCATATTAGATTAAAGACTTAATCAACCATTTTATTAATCTAGAACTTTGCACTCTGAGACACTCGGTACAAACTTTATTCAACCCACAGACAGGAGTTGTCTCTTATTTTAATTCCCATTATCTAAACTACATTTTTAAAAAACATTGTTAACTCCCAAGGTCGTGAAAATTAACAAATATCCATACAAATTAACTTTGTACTACAGATATCTAAAAAGAAGATTAATAGATCTGTTACTTAAGAGTAAATTAAACTTTCTTACATTTTCTTTTAGAATTAATAGAGTAAAACGAGAAAATCAGTAACCGTTATTTAATTCTTGGAGTTAAATGACCATTATCCGACTATAAGTCCCGCAATAAAAATTTAACAATAATATTTTTATTGTAAAAAGTACTTATTTATTATTACTTAGTCATCTTCTTTCCGGATGCTCTTTATAAGGATGCATAAAAGCATTATAGGTTATATACGTAGGATGTGATTTGAATTATTCAAGTCGCATCCACTCCATCCGACAACGAAGCATTCAAAACAATCCTACATTTGCATACCGAACGGAAACCTAGTTTGACGTTCGCAAAGGTGCAATTTATGCTCAATTAGTGCAAATTCCTGCTTTACTTGCAAACCATTTTAATCTTGCCTAAAATTTAACACGACAGTAAATCCTGAAAATAATGGATTAAGCTGAACATTGCGCCCCGATTTGATAAAGGGGAACAATTTGTCTGGTTCACCGACCCTTTCGAAAGGCACGAAGCGTTCCTCTCATCTCCCTAGCACATAGGAATTCATCTTGTGGAATCCACGCACGTAAAAGCATCAGGAATGAGAAACTATGAATGTTCTTGGGCTATCGATTTGAAAAGTAAATTCGAAATAATCATTTATACTTTCTACATACATACATACATACATAACTTCACGCCAGTTCCCTTGCGGGGTAGGCACGAACAACAGAGCGCCATTTAGGCCCATTCTTACACACCTCACTTGCCCATTTATACTTTCTGTAACTATATAACTCTGTTCTATAATAACGCCATATTTTTCTTACGTAACTATAATGCTGAACGGTAATATATATAGAACTTGCTCAGCTACTACAGCGGGAATGGGTGTTCAGTGAATGTGTCTTTTGCAACTGTTATAGAATTGCAATTTCAAATTATTACGAAACATTTGCACTTTCTGGGTTAATGAAACTTTATTTGATTTTCATTTTTAAATCCGACTCTCAATAAAAATAATCCAAGAAGGTTATTAACCCATTATGTGTAAAAGAAGATCACGACGCAGTTGCCACGACAAAATTTCTGGCGCAAGTAAAAAATACTTTAAAAATTCGCGCGTGTATGAAATCATCAATGAAAGTAGATGAAGCGATATGTATACGCCAGGGTTGAGGTAAATTTTTATTTATTTATTTATTATTAAAAAGTATGGAATGCAGATCCTTAGTCTTTGCCTGGTCATAAATGGAAACGAATAATTACATACGTATGTGTAAAGGTTTTTGAAGAGAAAATATTGATTAATTACCTTCATTACGATACATTATTTTCAAATTTTTTGTTTGAATTTATAAAACTTATGACGGTAACATCATATTGGTAAAGAATTAAAAAGTTATGAAAAATTACGACTACATTACACGCAATCTTCAATTTGGATCGTAAAGTGTCTTCTTCCTCTGCTGTTACTAAATTTAATAATAACAGTAGATTACAGATAGAAATAATAACAGTAGATACAAATATAAAGAGTATTTCGCAGCTGGCTTCGTGGTAACTGCTAGTATTAATCATACTCACTTTACTTGTTTTACTAACCTACTTTCAGCGTTTATCTGTAATAAATACGCTATAATGAAAATAGTTCTCAAATCAAGCGTATAAGTGTGTGTACCTTCTATCTTAAATCATAATGGAAGAAAAAATCTAAATAATATTAGTTCAACCTTGTACAAAATAACTACTGAATAGATGTCACATATAAAGACCGTCTAGCCGTCATAATTTACATTTTGTTTATGGACACATAATATACAGTTATTCTAATTACAAATAGATGTAAATTGAGCGTTTCAATTTAAGGTGCTAATTTTTACCATAATGTATTTATATACTGTGTACTTGTTCGTGAGCCATTAATGCTTTTGATATTATTACAGGTATACATAATTTGGTAATTTGTAGTTGTGCATATTTCTCGTGTATGAAATTATTATTCTAATACTGATGACTTCAGCACAGTCATCATAAAGAAACCAATAAATAGTTAATCGTTAATTTCAAGCGTATTGAGTAATATGAAAAGTATTTATTCTTAAACTCAACATGTTACAGATACGAACATCGAAAGAGTAATGAGATGTAAGGAAGTCATCTTACGTTAGCAATAAGATTTGAGAGAAACCATTTCATATTGGACCTGTGCCAAAAACAAGTCGGCACCTTCTGGCCAATACGCATAAATTATGCATTATCCGAGACTCGCTGTTGATAAACACGAACGGTACAGAATTGAGGAGGTAATAAGATATTTATTAGGATTTCCACTCACTGATAATAAACGTGGGGGCTACGAAACTTTTCATAAAATATACACGTTTATCTTTGTTTTCAAATGTATTTACCGATACAAGAACAATAATATGCTTCGTATTTTATCTATACCTTTCTATTAAATAGGAAGTATCCAAAGGATATAAAAACAAAGTCCTTTGGAAAATGGAATACAAAGGTAGTACCGACTGAAAAAGAAGCTGTGGTTGTAAAAAGAAATTGTACAAGTGGAGCTTTATCAGTGAGACTTGCAGAAAATTTGCTGAGGAAGACCTTTATTGAGCGTTATCAATGTATTGAACGGTGCTTTGTTTAAATTTAGATTATGGTAATACTGTATTGCCAATTAAAGCTCGAACTTATGCTTGAGTTGTTTTGTATGCCAGTAAACTTGACGAACTCTTTAGTGAGTGATTTGAGCGTTAGCCACTTTTCTCACTGTTAGATGTCTCTGAATGGACTCCCGAAGTCTAGCAAACGATCTGTCCTATTTATAACATTTCACTCATAAGTCGAAAACAATTATGATAAAGTAAAGTTAATTTACGACTTATTCATTGTAAACCAAAATATAACACAAAGCGCTTAAAAGCATCAAATTCAATTAACTTATTAATTTCAGGATTCAGATATCTAAGTGAATTATGTTTTACCAGTTTTTAACCGATTTCAAAAAAGAGGATGTTCTCAATACCTCTATATATTTTTTTAGTATGATTCAGGACCAATTTTCGAAAATTTTCTTTTAAACTAAAGGTTATACTCGCGAATTGGTCCTATCGTCACCATAGCAGGAATCTGATAAGTGGTTTCCAAGGAATTAGAGAAACTCACGAAAATTGTTAGCCAACTTCTTCGTAACACGATATCTCCGTTGATTGTAAACTAATTTTCAAATTGTTTCCTTTAATCGTAAGTGTCCGAAATAGTCCCATGGTCACCAAGTCAGGATCTGATGAGTGGATCGGATCCCAGAGCTATCGAACATAACCCTTATTAAAGAACGCCGTGCGCTTAAATTCTTGGAAAAAATGTTGTATACAAGCGTAGCTATTAACATTTTTTACCGATGCTAAATTTTTTATATGCATATTACGCGTTTTCTTTGTCAATCGTGGGTCAATTTTGAATTTTTTTCTTTATTCGTAAGTATGTATACTCCCTAGGCGGTTCCATGGTTACCAAGTCAGGATGTGATAAGCGGATTTCTGAACCCTTGTTGAAGAGCATTTACACCGAAGAGTGACATGGCAACTTTGTATACGCGTCCCAGTTGTACAATTTCTACAGATGCTTAATATATCACTTCTAAAGCTATTGAAGTGAGTGCATGAAAGGAGAGTAAACGCGGTTGAGATGCGAGCACTGCGCAAAATCTGCGGAGTGACGCTCGCGGACCGCGTTCGTAATACCGAAGTAGGAAAGATAGTTGGTCTGAAAGAGAGTGTCGGGGTGAAGGTAAGGAAAGGAATGCTCCGGTGTTTCGGGCATGTGGAAAGAATGCATGATGAAAGAATGACTAAACAGATATACAATGCAAAAGTGGATGGATGCAGAACTCGTGGAAGGCCACGACACACCTTCCATGATCCAATTGATCGTGTACTAGCGGAGGTTGATGTCAGGAGCCTTAAGAACAGAAGAGTGTGCATGACAAGAGTTATGAATGTCAAAGAAGCAAGTGAGGTGTGTAAGAATGGGCTTAAATGGCGCTCTGTTGTTCGTGCCTACCCCGCAAGGGAAGTGGCGTGAAGTTATGTATGTATGTAAAGCTGTTGAAGTATTTGCGCAACTAAAAACCATAAAATAAATATTTAACCGACTTCTTTCTATAACATCTAGATGTCGGCGTCAAGTAAAACATAAAAATTACTATTCTTTGTAAATATGTTGTTGTTTTTTATGTTTTACTTGGCACCGACTTCTAGATGTTGTACAAAGGAGTCGGGTGAATATTTATTTTTTGATTTTTAGAGTGAAATAAAAGTTTTTAATTACTCTTTTTCAAAATATTTCGTCAATTTCAAGTACATTTTTCCTTTTTTATAATCATAATTCATAAAACAGCCATTTCAGGAATTGACATGGGAAATTTATATAGAAAAAGTTATAAAGCTCCGGTAAATAATAAAACCGCACAAAAAGAACGGACATTCCATTAGTAAATGGCGTTGAAAAATTTAAAGTTTTTGTCTATTCTAAAGAACGTGAATTCTATATACGTAACAAACAACTTTATTATTATTATTTTATGCATAGATAGGCGTGGGAAATAACCAAATTTTTCCAACGGCATCCAAGGCAAAGGTTGACAAAATGTAACGACAATTAATAGGGGACCATTATTTATTTGCAATTTATTCTGTTATCATCATTACATTCGCTCCGTTCACGTTCCTAGAGCGTGCTCCACTTTATGTGAACATAGTTGATTATTCAATGTACTCACATATTTGATTGATTATAACTTATCGTTTAAATGCTAATAGTATCAATTGAATAGTGATTTCTGTTTCAAATATTTATACCATTGAGATATAACATGTCTAGAGAGAGCATTGCTAACAAACAACATCGCCAAAAACGGCATCAAAAACGCGAAGCGTTGCTAAATTCACTCTGCGCTTTCGGGATATCAGGAAAAAAATATTACCCCATTTTTTATAATTAAATATTTTTTTATGTAAGTGAAAAGTTTAAATGATCGTTATGATTTAATCGCTTTATGTGTTATAATTTAATATTACTCAGAGGTTTCAGTGTTTTTTTAATAAAGTATTAGCAACAAAAGTTTTGTGTCTTGGAACGAACCATAAAAAAATACATGCCGAAATAAATTCATAACACATTCATAGCACATGTAGTAATTTTAATTCGCAATAAATGTCTGTACAGATATTAGTACATATTTATAAGTCTGTTAATTACCAATACTAATGTAATAATTCTAAAAAAACTATTCATAATGGCAAATTATTTTTGTGTTACACATCATGTTCACGAAGGTTATTAGATGACTATTTTTAACCCAAAGATTATCCTGCGCTAAAAGTCAGTGAAATCATTTGTAATAGTAGACTTGGAACGATTCGATAGGTTCATATTGGGTAATAGGCTTTATGTATAATCCAAAGTTTATATCAGTAGTAGGAACTACGGGGTAGGTACACGGGATAGTTTAATGCAGGGACTTAAGAGCAACTAAACCACTTGAAAAGGGCTATTATAGAAATAAAAACATTCATATCCAAAAGTTTTTATTCAAACTAGTTTAGTTTGATTATTTTCTGAACTAAAATTTGTTTTTTATCATATTAATATATTAAATTATTTCTTTATTAGGAATTAATGGAGATGCAGCTAACAGAATATAGACAAAATAAATATCTTAATTATGACAATAAAGAGTTATCTATAATATTACTAGCGGCCCGGCGCGGATTCACCCGTGGTCTGTCCCGCTCCCGTGGTATAAAGCGTTATGTTATATAGCCTATGACACTCCCTGTTAACGTAGCTTTCCAACAGTAAAATAATTTTTAAATTAGGTTTAGATCCCGAGATTACTCCCTACAACGTCACAAACTTACAAACTTTACCTCTTTATAATATTAGTACAGATAACTCCGACTGAAGCACCTGCTTTAAACGATATTCAATTTTTTTACATCCTCTTTGACGATATTTGCAGCACGCATTCTATCAATTCTATGTCAAACGTCATAAGGTTACATTAAAAAGTTTATATTGTCCAAAGCGCTAAGGTTAGATTAGAAATACTTTTATATGATGGTTAAGTATTCTTACATTTTCTAATTATCCTTCACACAACTTATCGGTCACGATCAGATATAATTATTTTAGGTACTTTATTTCAATACAATTGTGCCGTTGATAAGAAAATATAAAAAACATAGTGTAAAAATATCTCCGAAAATGATTCAAAATACTTCCTTTCCAAATCCATCTCTTTGTCCAATAATATGCTACAATTGGATCCGTAGGAAGTCTAAAACGTAATATAAACTAGTTTAAGAAAACCGGACACACAAACATTACATGTCTGTTTTCTATAGATTTTTTCCATTATTCTTATTTCATAAATAAAAAAAAAATCGTAACAAAAGTCCCCAAATTTTGGAAAATAAGTCACAGTTCTCACCTGACCACATCAATCAATTCGATAACCTTGAAAATGTCGAAATTAAATTTCACGTTTTTACAAAGAAATCATGAGAAAAGTGTTAAGTTTTCCGATTAAATGACATCTCATCCTTATCCTTTCCCGTTTTAAAATAGTTCCGACACATTTGAATAGCGCAGGCCGGCATAATTATTTTTTTTGCGAGAGCTCTAACCAGTAAAGTAATCGAAACGACACTAACAGGCGTGGGAAGCCACTGAAGCCAGTGCACCAATTTTGGTGCACTGTTTTTGGGCCGTTTTTGTGCAATTGATGCGTGATCTAGACGTTTATATGATCTAAGATTTATACCTATAACGGCTTGACATTGAAATTTTGTTTGCAATAGTAGTTTCTTCAGTATTTCTATTGCTCGTAGTTCTAATATATAGTAAGTTATACATGTTTCATATAAACATTTGAATATTCTTTAAATCACATGGCATTTGTCTGTTGCAAAAATAAACACAAAATTTCCGGTTATCAAATTTACCCATCAATTTTGATTCTCCGCCTTCCGATAAGTAATGTTATTCCTGTTTCCATTAAAAAGTTTGAGCGTAAAGCAATGAGCGCGAATATAGTTACTTGGTTGGGTTGCTTTAGAATAATGAATAGGGAGGTAGCTCAGGTTAGTCTAATCGGGAAAGTTCGTAACAACATCGACCCAGTTTCTAGGATAGTTGAAGCAGTTGAAGTTAATACCGTGCAGTTGATACAGATATCGATCGCGGCAAGTGCGGGATACCGGGATTCGTCTGGTACGCCCGGGTAACCGAACACCCTTACGTCCCCACCGGATTACCCCTCCATTGAGCCCCGGTAGCCGTCAAAAGGGTCCCTATTAACGTGCCACTCACTACTTTGTTCTTGTTTTGTTTGAAGGTTAATATTCATTTTGACCTGAATGCCAGAGTTGTATCTGCTTGGAAACTCGATATGGCTTTTTATAAGGGTTGTTGTTGTTGTTGTGCTTAATTTATATAAATAGGTAGTACAGATGTAAATAGTTACTGAATATTGCTTTATCATCAATTGACCTCTATCATCTCATTTAAGGAAATTATTACGAATGTTCTAATACATTATTAGTATTAATAAGTATTATTAATATTATGATGACGTACACAGTACACTGCTATTAAAATAAATTACAATTATTCCATTTGACGCATAATTAATGTTATTGAAATGTGTAAATCGTTTCAGTTTACTGATAGTATTAATTAGGCCCAACGTTCATTATTAATTGCGTTTGAATTAATGCAATAAGAGCATGCCTGCAATAATTATGTTTGTTATTCAATCGGGCCGGATATTGCGGAACCATATCATGAAAAAGATGACCTTGCATTGCATGTGCGGAAGGCGCAACGTGTATAAAGTATAAATTAATTATGCAGGCCGGCTTGTGTCTGCTAGCCGGGCAGCGGGCACTAGCGTGGCGGTCTGGCGAGGTGGTGAGTGGGAGGCGGGGAGGGGAGGTAGAAGCAGTGCCGGCGGCGAGAGGAGGTGGCGCGGGGTGCCCCCCTCCCGGCGCCAGTTTGCGCCATTCTCCCGCGCTGACACCACAACGCTTGGTTCCTCGTTGCTCGGAACGATTTTACTGAACGCATCTTACCTTTCACCGCACCTAGCGTCACATGTTTTGTTAAATTTCTAATGTTCGTGACGTCACCGTGAAGTGATTTGGTGCTAAGTGGCCGATTGTGGATCGTGAAGCTACGGGCTACCGACCCGACGCCGCTGTTGCTACCGGTACTTGACGTGACTCATTGTTTACTATTCAACCGTTAGTTATCAGATTACGTGATTTATATATCATTATTATTAATTATGTCTATTTTTATCTGCCAAGATAGTAATCTTACTCTGTATCTAGCCAGTCCGGCTTTATCTACATATTATTTTTCTATTTCCTATCAAAGTACCTACATACCTACATATTTATAAATAGATTGTCTTTGTTATTTCGCAAAGTACACCATCATTTCATTGTTTTAGTTGAGTAGTGTTGTTCTATAGTAATAAGAGGATTATGGGTGTTGTTATATGGGTTTGCATCTTCATTAATATTAAACAAAAAATTATCTATCTCCAACTGTAAATATGTATCAGAAAGCTAATTAGCGCATAAAGATGTGGTGTGCATATTAGAAGTCAGGGCTGACGGACGCGGCTGAGGGGTGTGCCTTACAACGTACCTATCCGGATAAGGAAAGTCCATTGAAATGTGCATATTATAAGTCTTAAGTTGCGGATGTGACCTTGAGAGTTCGGACGTCTTAAAGCAATCTGGAGTGTTACGGTCTGGTGTGCACATTGTTCGGGCGCGGCTGACGGACCCGTCCCGTAATGTGTTGGTACCTTAATGGCCCGACCCGAACATAGCTAACTAAATCGCTGCACACATACCCTCCCATAGAACGCATGTACTCTAACGAGATACCCACACATTTGCATTGCACATTATACATGTGTTATAAAATTATAATCCCTAGCATGCAATACTAGGCGCATTGCATACAAACTATATAGCCCCACCCCAAAGACGGTACCGTCTCTTTTCTACTTGTTTCGAATACAAATTACTATCTTACTCTGTTAATAATCAGTTATTTTAGGACCGTTAATTCCGAGGAAAATTTTACTTAAAAGTTCAAGAAAAATGTTAATAAATTGATGTCTAGGATGGGGACTGCGAAGCTGTTTACAATAAGGGAGTGGACAGTCAAATCAATTGAGATAGTTTTTATAAATTTACAAAAAGTCACAGCCTTATAGCCTATATATTTTATCGCCTGTTCTTTCTTTCAAAAATTATTGCAACACTAGTCCGCATCCCTATTCTTATAAATTATTCATCATTATTGTATAGCATTCGCAGGATGGCTTATAGTATTTATACTCTGTTGGACTCTTAAATCATGACGTCATGTTTATACCTCAATGGTAGGGCTAGTCGGGATGCTATATTTTACTACCTATACATTTAACTTTCATTGGTAGAAAAATGACATTATTTGTACTTGCATGGACTTTATGTCAAATTTTAACCAGCATTAAGGCAAATTAATTTAGAACCCGTCCGGCATAAGTAGTTTTTCTAATCGACTCTAGCACATCCGCCAGTCGGTCATATTGTTATGCATCGCTTTGGAAGGAAACTGCTCATTTGACTCGGGTCCTAGTGTTTGTTTTTGTTCTTTCCATCTTCTTTGTTAGCTTTTTTTTGTTCCTTTGTTCATTATGATAAAATGTCCGCGGCAAAAAAAGTGATATTTGTAAACATTCTCTTTTAAATTGGAATAATCCAAGTAGATGTTACATCATTCTTAACGTACAGGTGGCGGTTTCATTTAGTATATTGTTATTTCGCTTTTATGGGATAAATTGTGTCTGGCAAATGGCAATAAAGCCAAATATGGAATAGTCTTTAAACTCAAGGATGTAAAGGCGATTTAGGAACACAATGATACCACAGACGGCCTCCTCGGCATCCCACGCACGCCCGCCCACCGCCGTAATGCTTATACGCATAACATTACCTTTCATGTCTTGGTTCACGTTTCTAGATAAATTTCCTTACAATATTCTAAAGTACTTTTAAGTAATATAACATTTTATGATCGAGCATAGTTTCGACTTTTAGTTGGCATTTAGCTGCGGTCACACTGGACAAGAGACATGAGTTTTTAAAGCGTACTACTGTTCGGTGATGCAGTCATTGAATTTTTAGTGTAGCGTGCGTGACCTTTGAAAATTAAAATAACAAGTAAATCATCAAACGATTACATTATGAAACCATAATTATTATATTGACCACTATCTAATTCGTAAAGAATCTATAATGACCTGAAGTAACAACTAATTCAAAATTGTAGTTTTACCTTTTAATTATTATATTTTTACAGGAATTTGTTATCATATTATTGCTACATTTGCAAGCGATAACATTGACAATAAGTATTTGAACAGATTATTAATAAATCCAGATTCGATGTAAGAAAAGAACTGATGAATCACTTTTGTATATTCAATGCCACATACCTATAATTCCAAACTGGTTCCTTTTTTTTTACTTCTATAAACTATTTCGTAAAAACACACATCTTATAATAATATGTCGTCAGGTCCGTCTGTGTTTGAATGTCATCTTCTGAAAAACGAATGAGTTTATATGAATGAAAAACAGGAAGATGTAGTTTGTATGTCGTTACAAAGTTTTGTAATGAAATCGCGATAGTTATATAAATGACTAGGTGTGGCCGCCATATACTACATTGTAATTTGTAATTGAAAGTCGGAAAAAAATTCAATGTATATTATAGAAAATTTAAAGATTTTGTAATATAAATTCCCTTGTCCTAGTTTTCTCTATTTAATGCCACTGCATAACATTAAATTAATAAACTTTACTTGGTACAAGTCCAAGTCTCGGAATGTTTGCGTTTACACTAGTCCCATAAGCCGTTTATAGTGGTACGTACGACCTTTTTTATCCGACTTTTACTGCTTATTGGGAGTTGACCTCTTTAACATCTTTCTTAAAAGGCATACGTTGCACAAGTTGATTAGAATCATTCTGTATTTGTATACTTTATTGGTTATACGCTTTACATTGATATAGGATCTTTTAAATAATTTGTCAAGGAGGTTTTAGTAATGTTTGCTTTGTACATCGATACGTGTTTTCCGCTAAAATTTAATATTACTTGTAAAGTTCGGTTTTGTTTATTAGTGGCAATAAATTTAGAATTCTCAAGAATACTGTTTTCGAACATTAAATACACGCTGTCCTCGTTGTAGGAGGGATGTTTTATTAGTCCAGCTGGTCAATTCATGAAACCTATTTTTACCCAAAAATTTAAAAAATGCTAGTGAAATTATGACAAAACATAATGACGACTCTTTGATTGTAATCGTCGATTCATCATACATTGGACAGAAGATTAAAAATGTGATAGTTCTGAATTATAAAATTAGATATCATTTAATTTTCAGTAAGTTCAATATTATTTTCCAAGAATTTTTCGTGCCAAAATGTAACGCAGTTTGACAATGCAAGATTTTTGAAGACAATATATTGTTTACCTAACACTTTTTACATTTCTACAATATAATATAAAAGTTGTGCTATTAAAACTCGTAGTTTACATAAAATATTAGGTTTTTGACCTATGAAATTGCTGATTTATCTAAAAACAAATCAAAGACTAGTCAGTTTGACATTTAGCAATCGAGGTAGAATTCCAAATTCAAATGACTATTATAAGGCCGATTGAATTAATAAAACACTTCTCATAAAAACTTGATTGAACATTTCTGTATCGTTAAACGGCAACTTTTATTACTAAAGACCTAATCATAATAATTCTATAAGGTTAGACTAAAATGAGTTTTCTCCTACGAACATTGATTATATACATAATAATATGTATGTAAACTAGGTAAACTGTAACGGTTTACACATATTAACATAAATTTCAATCGTAACGTTGCATAAATTAAAATTATTCTTTTAAATTAATAGGTATGTAACATCATTATGTATATTATATTGATATCATTTGTAATTCAAATTAAGTCTTTCATATTCAGACCAAGTTTTTATTATTATGAATATAAATATGAAAATGTGAAGTGTTTTAATTTATTCAAATGTTGTTAGCACTCATAATGTATTACGTAACTATATATTGTAAATCTATTTTAGAAATTGATTTTTATGCAGCAATTAACAATATAATGAAGAGTGTTCTGAGGAAGTGTTCAGAACGATGCAACAGTCTCCTATCTTTTTTCTATCACCGCACCACAGCGCTCACCATCGGCTGGGTGTTCATTACTGCTTCCTTAAATGACTCGTGCGAACAATAGAACTTAAAAATGTTTCTCTTACGCTCCTTAGGAATTTAGAAGGAGCTAGTCAAGATATTTCCAAGCGAATACGATATGTGTTTTTTTAAAGGTATTCTAGATTTCTTAAAGATTGGTAGCAAGTTTGTAACATTGAAGGTCTCCGGCCGATCCCCGATACCCTGTTAGGGCAATAACGAAATGTTTTGTCTTTGAACTTTACCCTGCCGAAATTGAAGTTCTGAGATATGAAGAAGGACACCATCCAACGCCAAATCCATCTAACCACTAGCCCGTTGACAAATTGTATTTGTAATATTTTAGAAGTTAAAAAAATAACTTTGAAATTTATGTACATTTATATAACTTTGAAGTTACAACACATCTGGACACAGACGAGATTATTTTGATTTTAAATTGTATCAATTCGACTTTCAAATTTCGGCGGAAAGACTGTATTGAAAGTAGGTACAGTTCGCCGTTTAACTGCTATAGAATAGAATGTACTAGAAAGTTACGTACCTACTATGTATACTGTTTATCCTTAGAAGAACATTTTCGTACGTTACTAAAAAGGTTTTTGCAATGATTTACACTATTTAATAATTTTAAGTAATTTGAAATATAATCTTAGACAACTCAAGCTACATCTAAAGATAGATATTACAGTAGAAAATGTTTTAATCATCTAAAGACATAATTCGACTAACATTTTATCCAAAAATGTATCTTGTAAGATAAACCAAGGTATAGCTATATTAAGCGTATGTTACAACGCTCAAGGGAAGACTTAGCTTCGTAATCTAGTTGAAGTGAGCGTAGAAGCCGTCTCATACCGGTTCCTAGTATAGTCAGGCATGGAGAGGGCACCGCTCCGACGGATTCGACGAGTCGTGTTGCGTTCGTGCCCTCCGGCAATCCTCCGGCTTCACAAGATTGAGAGATAAATATACCATTCCTATATTCTTGTATCTGTACACTGAATAGTGAACGCCCATGTAGCATACCTCCGGCAATCGACCTTTTCCTCTCGTAACCTGAACACGTTACTAATTTAAATCTTATTCGAATGCTTGAAACAAGCTACGTAGGTATATAAATAAACATCAACAATAGGGTTACATAATTTTTAAATAACAATAATTCGTTTTAAATTCTACAGTGTCTGTAAATTAAAGATATTAATGAAATAATTAGAATAAAGTGAGGTTCTATTTAAAATAAATTAATAATTTAGTTCTTTGTACAATAGAAGTATTTATTTACAAGTATAATTTATGTTAAATCTAAACTACGATAAATATAATGAAATAGCATATAAGCTATCAAAAGGTGAGGTTCTTTTTCGGTTAAATCCAGTATTAAATATGTATATCATATTTGTTGTTTGTATGTTGTACATGCAAATTTGAAGGTCTACTGCTAAATATCTCGTTTTAAAAAATAGCACAAAAACTTTCTTTCGCGTATATATTTCATTACCAAAAAAATATTGTTATTCTTTTGTAACGCGCTATAATGGACTAACCATGCCGTCATTTCGGAGAATATGATAATTTTATTTTTGTTCTGAAATTGTTTCTCTTTTGACGTTCAAAGGTTAGACTTGAGTTCTCAGTAAAATAGATTCTTAAATCAAAAGACTTTTTAAGTTCTTATTAAATTACGGAATAAAAGATGTATTTGTTAAAAAAAATCGATATAAACACGCTTTTGAATGTGCATCAATCGGTTTTAGACCGTTAACCTCTAGAATAAAATGAACCTGTTTTTCAAGACCCGTCTTTAATGTTATCCTATGTGTCGCTCTTGATCTATAAAAAACTGGTTTGGTAGACGGCTCAGGTCGATGTTATTAACGGGGTGCGACTTGTATGATTCAAGAAGGTGAGGTGAGGGGAGGAAGAACACTTGGTGTTTAAGGAGGTATTGCTCACCCGCAAAATCTATTCAGTGTGTCTACTACAATATTACCTTTGTAATACCTCATATCCATTATCCCGATTTCCACTTGGAGGAAACTTCCCGCCGCGGATTTCCCTTTGTGCTACGACATAGGGTCATTTAAGTTGGGCGTTATAAAATTTCTTCGAGAACGGCAACATGTTGGCATCGATCCTATTATTGCAAACGTCCATGGCGGTTATCACTTTCCGCTAGGTGGGCGTGAAAGGCGGTCGCCTGTTTGCCAGCTTTTGGAATTAAAAAAATAAAAGCAAGTAGGAACGTGACGACGGAAGTGCGCATAATGTACATGTAGGTACTTAGGCTGCCCACTTTCCTCGCCATTTTCCTGCTCGTTACCATGGATTTGAGTATGATGTAAACGAGGCATAAAACAAAAAACAAGCATTTTTATAATTTGATTGCAATATTGTTTTACCTTGCCACACATAATAGAATTTAATCAGCTGTATTATGACGTCACATCTGTATACCAATAAATAAAATTTAAGTGTCTGTGTAGTGTGCATAATTTTGAAGTTGTAACATTTTGTAAGATAAAAGTATCTCAGTTTGTTTAACAGTTAACTACCTTATTGTGTGATAGGTTGCATAATATTTGAATAAGTATGTATTAAAGCCTTTCTGTTGCCTCGTTCCCTAAATGTTCGAATCTATATAATTAAAAAGCCATTTTTCTTAACAAAGAGGATTTATTGTTTATTCTCGTTGCTGAATGTACTTTTACACTAAACTAAATGTTACTAAGGTTTATTTCCATTTCAACCCATGACGTCACAACCCACAAATATATTTTTCCCAAATCAACCCATTTCTATTACCGTTTCAACCCACGACAATATTTTAATTTTTCTTACCCAAGTGAACTCAAATCTATTCCAAACTCAACCCATTTTAAAACTAGCAAAAATATCAGAAATTTTGTTGGAAAATAATTTACAGAGAAATTACGTACTTATGCGGTGCTTTTTATCCTGGGAATGGTTTCAAGTGACCGTGTTGAAAAAATTTTAGAATCGGACGCGATTTTTTCATTGATAGATAGCAAATTTTCTGTAATAAAATCGGTCCTATTTTTTATCTCGGGAATCTCGTGGGAATTCTACCGGGAGTAGTTTAAAGTTCTTAGGGCGCATAAAAATTTGCTTATTCCGATACAATTTTTACTAAATCAATAGCTTCTTTTTAACTACTTCTACTTCTTTTTAAAAGGCTGCAATACTTTGTGTCGTGCGCATCGCGCTGAAATTTTTTGGGAATTGGGTTAAAGTGGTAAGTAGGCATATAACTTAGCTGAATCGGATACGACTTATACTAAAACAATAATTTATGTTCCTTTTTAAGTAATGCGGCACTGTGTCCCGGGAATCCCAAGGGATTTTTTTCAGAAGTGGTGCAAATTAGTTAGGTTGCATAAAGGTTAGCTGATTTCGATACGATTTCATTAGAACGATAGTCTAAGTTTTTTGTTCAAATAATGCAGTATTTAATATCCCGGGACAGCCGTAGGAATTTTTGCGGGAGTGATTGTTGTGAATAAAAATTATCTGATTCGGATCTGGTTTATACTAAAATAATAGTTTACGTTGTTTTTAAAATGCTTCGGTAGGTTATGTCCTGGCAATCCGGTGTAAATCTTCCCGGAAGTAGTTTAATGTAGGTTAGGATGCATAAAAATTGGCTAATTCCTATACAATTTTTACGAATAATAGTTTACGTTCTTTTTTTAAATGCTGTAGCACATTATATCCTGAGAATCTTAATATTTTTCTGAAAATCGATCACACGGCTAAAAATATCATGGAAATTGGCCGTGATACTCTTATTACGGTGTAAATTGGTACTACATAATATTTTGCATATCTGACTAAAATCAAATCCTCTTCTTACATTCTCAGAATTTCCTAACTTCGAAACCACGTTATTTTAGGATTTGCTTGCTACGACATTTATTAGAATCTTTAGTAGAACACTAATTGTAGTTGTGTATAACTTTAGTAACATTACTATCTCGGGTTTTTAGGGGAATTTCCGGGATTCATGTATTTTCGCACTAAAAAATCCATTACTCTGCTGAAAAATAACCTTTGATTTTAAATATTGACAAAAGTACTGTAATCTTCGTTACCAGTTCAGCGGGGACGAAATCGCGGGCAAATGCTAATTAAATTTGTAAAATATTAAACAGAGAGTTATTTTTTATGCTATCCATACTTGATTGCCATTGTTTTTACTTTGAATTGAATGGGAATAACGTTTAGGTTGAGATAGGAAAATTTATTAAAAATAAGTTGTGGGTTGAGTGGGAAATAGAAATGGGTTGATTTGGGATTTTTTATGTGGGCTGAGTTTTCGTGGGTTGAATTGGGAACAACCCGTGAGTTATAATTGGTTTATAGTTCATTCTAATGGCTGTGAAGAAGGAACAAAACAACATTCAAAAATCAACGAATCCAACAATGCAAATCCATTGTCGTATATTATCAAGAACGTACTGTGCCTATATTTTGTAATAATGCAGACTTCAGAGTAACAAGTTTTTATTCGACCAAAACTTCTATAATAATATATTTTTGAAGGTCATGCTTATATGAAATTATGAAGTCTATTTCCTAATCCATGTACGTTACTTCTATAAACAAATAGTTATTGGTACTGAATCATGTTTAAACATTATTTTTGTTATTAGATCAAAGAAATCTTGTGGCTTATTTGTAATGAAAATATTTAATGTCAAAGGGGAAATTTCCCAAATAGCTCCAGTAGGTAGTGGAATACGGTTTCCAGGCGAGACAAATTCAAAGGCTTCGTTCGGGCCGAGTCTTCGTTGGAAATTACCTCTTACGAACTCGTTTCTACGAAGCTTCTTGCCATTTTAAGCGATCAAGTAATTTTTGTGTATTACTTTTTAAAGAGAATGGAATTTCTCTCTCCTCGTTTCGCTACCCTTATTATGTTTTATATTAAGTTTATGTTTAGATGTTTTACGAAATATTAAATTCAGCGTCATCTGTTCATAACACAGCCTTAATTTAATAAGCGGCTATAAGAAAATGTTAAACATTTTGATATAGAAGAAATAATTACCTAAATTTGTAAGGACTTAATTTAATAAAATTAAGGATAACATACATAAACTATAATGACCCTCTAAAATTCATAACATGTCGTGCCTGTACATTGAAGCTATTTAAACAAAATAACCGGAACAGACTATAAAAACAATGGAGAACACGATACATTTTTTTAGATTTCTTGTCTGTTTGTCTGTTTATTCGGGATTCATTTAAAAACTACTGGGTCGATGTCGACCCAGTTTTCGCTAATCGACAGCAAATTCTAACTCAAAATCTGCGCTTCTTTTTATCCTGGGAATCCCGCGGTATTTTTTCTGGGAATAGTTTAAAACGGCCAGTTTAAAAAGAAATCGAATTCCAATGTGATTTTTTCACTGATCGATAGCAAATTTTATGTAATAAAATGTGTGATATTTTTTTATCCCGGGAATTTTCCCGGGAGCGGTTTGTAGTGGTTCGGGT
This sequence comes from Dendrolimus kikuchii, assembly GCA_019925095.2. Lineage (NCBI taxonomy): Eukaryota > Metazoa > Arthropoda > Insecta > Lepidoptera > Lasiocampidae > Dendrolimus > Dendrolimus kikuchii. The sequence goes on along the minus strand of CM034388.1, from coordinate 14,826,076 downwards.
GCATAAAAATTAGTGTAGTCCGACACAGATTTCACTAAAACGACAGCTTATATTATTTTAAATGCTGTGGTATTTTGTGTACGGGAATCGCGCGGGACAATCAAATCAATATCCTAGTATATAAAATAAGAACATACAAAAATTATATAACCAAAAGAGTGTTAGCACTCTTTTCACTGTTATATTAATGAATACAAGAGTAAAAGATATATAAAAAAATATGAATTGTGTGAATAATGGCTTATTCAATCCATTATTCACACAATTCATATTTTTGTGGTGTGCCAGGGGATATTATGAATGTATGCGCGCAATTAGAAACGTATGGAATTTAGATAGTAGAAAACATATATGTATTGTTAACCCAAAATAAAAGACAGGAGGCGACAAATGAACGAAGATCTAAACGAAAAAGGGCTACAATAAATTGTATGCAAAATAAGTTTCTCATTCAGGAGGCAGAGTATCTTCCATGTTTTTTCAATAATTATTCAATATGTTTTATTACTAAACTTTTGTACATACATTACATAGTTTATAGTCTAAGTGGCGAAGTCTGTCAGTGGTTGAACTCATACACTCTCATTATTTCCGTTTTTGAATAGTTACGACGATAACAAATCAGTCAATAAAGCTAAGACACCATTGAATTCTGTCTTCGAATTGTAGTTGGCGGTGAACGCCGTTTAGAAAAGGTAAAAAAACGAGTGGAATATGAACTTAACCCATTGACGGACTTCGCGACCTTGACTATATATTTTTGTATTAACTGAATAGGAGGAACCTATTGTAATCGTACTTTGTAAAGGAGTAAGTGGATTCTGAACACTGAACTTGCGTTGGTTCAGGATTATTCATTGTTTCTATGCTTGTTTTCTGTTTCAATTCATTAGACAAATGGCGTTGACAAAGGTATGTACACAAAGCCTCAACGTGATTATACTTACAAAAGTTACATTATGAAAGCGAATACAGCGCGACTAATATCTATTAATCGATAAATCTAACGTGATTGAAAGGGCAACAATATGGAAGGAAAAGACATGTATACTATGCCAACCTCAAATGTTTGAGAAAGAGGGAATCAAAAGAGAAAAAGTGAAACATTCAAATCGTTAAGCAGAATGTGCACAAGTAGAAAGTTGAAGTTTTCTGAAACTGTAACGCTGATATTAGACTCAGAAAATTCATTGAATTTGGTTGAAAGGCACATAACTGAAAGGACATGATACACGGTATTCAATGGAATTGAATAGTCTTGTAATAGTTTATGTTTATATGGATCACTGCTTGACTTATCCAAACTGTTAGACAGAAATGAATCGTCTAATAACGAATTAACAATAATTTTATTGTTCTAAACTTAAAAGTAAAGCATATTATTACGCATATGTTAATAAAATGCAACTGGCATTTTTAATTAAAATGAATTATGGGTATAATCGTGCAGGTGAACGGCTCGCATCCAAACTGGTTCTGTAATTTATTGTTATTACTGTCATGGACTCACGAATAAGTCTTTAACCTTCAAATTCTTTTTGTGTTCAAATTACAAGCATGAGAAATTACGCCACGTTTTTGTAGCGGATTATTAGCACAGAAACCTGTTCTAATATAATCTATTTGATTCGAAACTGATCGTTAATATTGTTTATATTAATTGCAAGGCTTTAATTGGGGATAATAATATAATTTTCTTTCTTCATTGCCTAGGGAATAAACTACTTCTGAAAATGCGGATGAACAATTGAACATAGGATTATGTTAATGCCAACAAATGGGACTGCTCAATACGGCTTTATAGATATCTGAGCGAAGGCGCGACATAATCTAGTTTATACATAAAAGAGTGGTAAAATACTTTGGTAACGTCATAGTTTTAAAATATCATGATTTTTTTAACAATAATCAATAAGATATTTGATGCCTTACAATTACGATGTCAGAATTTACTCTGCTTGCACCAAAACAAGGAAACTGCAGCGTTTATAAGACTGTTTAAAGGGTCTCATTTAATTTGGCTGTCAATAAACCTATCATTTATGTCAATGATATTAGATCAGTCGATAAAATTTAAAGAAATGAAAACCTGTATTGCCTCTTTGCGTGACTGGAACAACTTAAGTTCTCTCTAGTAAGGAACATGCATTGTAATTCCGGACACGAATCGGACCGGCAGTGATTCATAGCAATTTGATTATAATAGGCACAGCACCATAGATTTATTTTATTACTGCTTCGAGCGTTTGATTACCAATTGTGTGTTAAAGTACACATACTATGTTATAAACTATAGACTAGAAATATTTATGACTCTAGTGAACTATAGACCATCTATTCTTGGATTGCTTCTTTACGATCGGCTATTATGTGTTTGTTTTATAGTATTGTTATTTTGTTGTTAGTTATTACAGTTATTATTTATTTGCTTACAATATGCCAAGTATATAATGCTAAACGATTACACGAAATTGTGCATAACTGATGAATGAATAATATTCCGTTCCTAAATTCTAAAGGTTGCCTGGGAAAGTCTCCTCGACCTAAAACCGCCAATTGTGTTTAATACTTATTTCCTGTTTATAATTATGTAAAACTTGTTGAATATATATATATATATATATATATATATATATATATATATATATATATATATATATATATATATATATATATATATAATTATTACACTCATCTTATATAAATGTAAATTATTACTAAGTCGTAAAGTTGGAGTAGATTCACATACCGATGGTACTGTATTTGAAACTTATTATGAAGCAATTACTTAATTAATAAACTATCAACAATTGCTTCTAAGGAAGCGAATTGCAGTAGGGTCAGTTCGTAATAGAGAGGCACTATCGAATTTGGATCGTTTCAGTCTGCCTCTAATTGCTCCACTTCCAACCAACTTAATAAAAGTTGCCTTTATGCTTAAATTTCAATAGCTTTGTTTAAACTGTAACTTTAAATCAGAATAAAAACACAAAATAAACTTAGCTTTCAGAATATATCTTACTATTGAGTTTACTACTTAACAACGTCTTACTGTTTTGACATTTTCCAGAATATTCATATTATTTAGTGTATGTGTTGTTAACTTTTCTGAATAGTTTTAACAGTTACACAATAATCTGGGAACTTAGAAACCTAATTACACTTTGCGATACTTTTTCGGCTTCGATAATTCTCTACTTACTGAAACTTTTTATCTTTCTTTGGTTCGATATTTTCCCATCTTGCCTTTAAAATGGTTTTCATTAAACAGAACGCTATGGAACAATGCCAAACTTTGTGGAAAATCTCTAACATTAGTCAAGTAAATTGATTTATTTTAAGTTCCAACTCTTTAGATAGGACAATTTTTATAACCACGTGAATCGTGTCCTGTTTTAAGGTTCCGTAGGCAGATAATAAAAGTTCAACTTTAAGTATGCTTTCCTTTTCCAAAGTTCTAAAGTTCTCCTTGTCTGTAACTTTTAAAATATAGAGTGAAAAGTTTCTAAAGGACTTTCAACAAAAAAATATTTGAATATTATTCATTCTGTAAAAAAACGATCGGGGATGGACGATTTGTTAGTGGTTCTAAGTTCAATATCCAAATTAAATAAATAAATAATTATTATTTTTGTTTTTATATTGGCACAACTGTTTTACATTTTGGCGCGGAGTTTGAGTTGCATCGGTCATTTAGATTAAATACAGTGCTAGTTTTAGTTAGATCATATCTAGTGTGTTTTGCGAATTTTCATAATGGACAAAAACATCGAACAAAGAATTTGTCTTAAATTTTGCATCGTCAATGAAATTTCGTGTTCGGACACAGTGAAAATGTTACAGAAGGCTTACGGTGAATCGACTTTATCAAAAACACGTGCTCATCAGTGGTACTAATCGTTTAAAAGCGGTCGAGATATGCTGGAAGACTTGCCTCGCTCTGGTAGGCCATCAACGCCTTCATTGAAGTTAACATCGCAAAACTGAAGGAAATAGTGACTGAAAATTCTCATTCAAGTTTGAGAGAAATAGCCGCTGAACTTTTTGTGTCTCACGAGTCGATCCGTATCATTTCAAATAATTCCTTGGGTATGAAACATGTTGCCGCTCGGCTAGTCTCAAAACACCTGAATTTTCTCCAAAAACTCAATGGCATAATAGTCGCTGAGGAGATGCTAGTTGTCCGCTGAGTCAATTCCGACCCAACATTCATGAAACGCATTGTTACTGATGACAAGACGTGGGTTTACGAGTTTAACATGCAAACTAGTCAACAAGCTTCGGAGTGGCGCCTTCCTACTGAACCGAAACTGAAATAACCACGCCAAATTCATCAAAAGTCAAAGTCATGTTGACTGTTTCTTTGACTATAAAGAAAGAAAAAAAGAAATTCTTGGATTTTGCACCATGATAATGCACCTTCGCCCAAAGCCATCATCGTGAACGAATTATTGACTAAAAACTCAACAAATACCTTCGAACAACCATCTTATTCACCAGATATGGCTCCTACCCACTTCTTTCTATTTCCTAATCTCAAATTACCATTTCGTGGCGGGTGCCACGAAATTTTCCTTCAGTAGAAGACATAAAGGCGAATTCGCGGCAAGAACTAAAGTCAATCCCGGAAAAGTGTTTAGAATATGTTTTGATCATTGTATTATTCGTTGGCGTAAGTTTATCGTTTCTGAAGGAGCATACTTTGAAGGTGATAAAATAAATTTGAATGAATAACATACATTTTTGTATTATTGACCTTTTTCCGGTACTTTTCGACAGAGTAGTACATGAAATAGTTTTTGAGATATGGGCTATTTACCTCGAAAGTGGTTTTAAAGTTTTATAGTTGATTGACGAAGACAGTTGGCATTTATTACCACTACTAAGCCATTCGCTATATGTGGACTGATACGCACTTGACGAATTTCAATTATTACTTGGCATATGAGAATCTTAAGTAGCATTCTTATCGATTTTCATTTCTTTGTCTATTCTGATGTGCAAATAAATTATTATCAGCTGCTAAGGTCTCTTTTAATCACACTGATATGTATTTCACCTCTAGTGCATTATAGTATTATATATCGCCAATGTCAAGTATATCAATGAATTTTCTGAAGCAAAAATCTCAACCAAATTGTAGGCCTTTGACTGACCTCAATCGAGGGAGTTTTTGTGGCAGCTCCAGTAGACACATGTCACAGGTTTTCAACACAAGTACACAATTCTTCGTTTAAAAAACGTGTTAACAATCAAAATTTTGCAACTGTTACTATTTATTGTAAACGATTAAAATAATAATAAATAAAATGTATAGGTTTTAAAACTCTTCAAGTTCCCAACAAAAATTCAACTGTAATTTATATGCATAGGAGTATAGCAATAATGCATTTATATTTGCTTAGATGACCAAAAGGTCGCCAGCTTAAGCGTAATAATGAAATGCAAGTCGTATTTGACTTGTGCAACAAGAACCGTGGCCCAGTTTACCTCCGCGTTGCGTAGGTCAGTCCGATAAGTAGCTCACGACACTTTCTCTTTAAATGCACCATTTTACTTTCACTTAACCATCAAGATTTGACTGATACTTTGCAATTTTGATAATGCCTTTAAAAGTAATGCCAATTTCAGTGCCAGTTTGCATTAATGATATCGTTTTATTTATACCTACTATAGGTTTGTTCAGTGTTGATTGTTTTCAAAAGTTTTTATGCTCGGCGATGTCGTAAAATTTTACGGTTGCAGCAAAATTGAAACTTTTTAATTTCCTTTAGTAATGAGTAAAAGTTAAGTCATTATCCTTTATTAATAACAAGTGAAAATTTATATGATAATATTGTTTTTACGCCTATTTTTAAATCAACATATTATGTCAAAGAAGCAAGTGAGGTGTGTAAGAATAAGCCTAAATGGCGCTCTGTTGTTCGTGCCTACCCCGCAAGAGAACTGGCATGAAGTTATGTATGTATGTATGTAATATATTATGTCTTTATATGGTTCATTTAGTATCCTTCGCTTAGACTTAATTCATATCCCACATAAATTCTCCTGTTTCTTATTAAAAGTAGGTATTCTATATTCTTTTCGGATATAGAAAGTACATACAACATACATGTTATTTTTTTTTATTGCGAAACTGGCAAATATGCAGACGGCCCACGTAATGGAAAGTGTTTACCGTCGTCTATAGCCGTTTGCAACATTAAGGGCGAAGCCAACGCGTTGCCAGCATTTAGAATGTCATAGAGGGGACGGGATAGGACATACATGTACCAAAATTCTTGATAATTGGTGGTGTCGGCGCACGATTAGTCTGGAGAAGTACACACTGGTCCAGCCGGATTGAAATCATTACCTCGCGCCGGTGTGTACGCGCAATATTAACATTAGTCTATGAGAAACACTCGTAGTCTACGGCCAACCGCCAGTATTCGAATATCAAGACGAAATATTGTACGCGCAACAACTATTTTATTTAAGTTATTGTAAAAATCGCAAATTATTGAAAATATATGCATTTCAAGCCAAAGGGTGCTTCATTGAAGATTTCCTACGCTTCAGGTGGTATATTCTCTAGTCCGCGAAGAAGAATTATATAAATATACAAACATTCAATGTCTATATTAATAGAAGTATGAATTTCATATTACTAAAGTTTCATTTAAACGAAATTACATAATAATATGAAATTACAGTCTAAACTCAAACTATACTGACTACAAAATATAATACAAGAAAAATTATTTGGACAGGTTATGGGCGTTACATGACAATCATCTGAGTTGTATAACCTTTTGTTGTTCATAATATGATGTAACATGAAATCCAAAAGTCAATATGCCTCTGAATACACACAAATAATACAATGAGTCATGACTTTCTCCTTTCCGTATACAGAGTGCGAGTTTAAAGTTTTAATTAATGTTTAAAACTTTCTATTCGGCATGAACACTTCGTATGCAAGTTGTATGAGTTTATGTCAAAACAATTTTATCCGATCTATTGTTTTCGGTGTTATATGGATTAAAAGTAAAAGCGAATACTGGCTTAAAAATGGTGAGATTATAAATTATGTTAGTCTCAAAATTAAGATGTCGTTAAACTTTTATAAATAAATAATATTTGACTGTATTGACCTTTACCTGTCATTGTGGGAAATTGATCCTAAATGTCATAAATAACTTATTTAAAAAAAACTTATATCTTGGTTTATTATAACAATTTACTTAAACAAAAAACTGTTGCCGTGCCGTAATACTATATATAATAAATAAATAATCTTTGTCTTTATAGACTAAATCCTTTGGCTACCATTGGGACAAATTAGATATACGTTATAAATGGGGTGTATATCACGCGCTGTTACCTGCTAATAACAAATATGGATTAAACAGTTTTCTCAACTCCAATACTACTACATAAGTCCATAATTCATCTCTAAATTTTCTAACTCAATAGTCATAATTATGTATATTTAGTTTAGGTTTATAATATTATGTCAATACATAGAACTGGATCAGCAATAACTTCAAACCCACACAAACAGGTTATTTGTCAATCCAGAGCGTTGTCAAAGCACACAGCTTGTTTGCACGTAAACAGTTTTGTAGAGTAGTGGCACGATTCTACCTTACTCATTCCCCACCTTTTGGGGGTGCTGTATCCCCCTACTGCCGCCTCATGCATCCCCTACTCCCATTTTTCAGTAATACCTAACATGGCGGCCACCCCACATGCATAGTCTATGTGTGTTATACCGTAAATCTTTGTTATGACAACACGGTCAGCTGAATACACATTTGTTTGTTGATTTACTTTGATCTTAACCGGTTCTGTGAATTTTAAAAACTTTATATGCGAGTTCTCTTTAAGCCCAAATCTGGATGTTTGTCACGTAATCTACGTACACAATAGTAGTAATGTGAAAAATATGTGAACGTTAGTTGTGTATGTACCTATTTCACTCGAGTTTTATACGTCTTTTAGCTTATGGATGAATTCCTTAAAAGTACATAATCGAAAAATACGCAAACAAAACTGGAGTAAAGCTCTAGTTAATAATGCCAACATGAAAAGAGCCATGTTCACTTGTACAGAACTATATTACGATAATAATGGTAGCTTCTTTGTTTAGTACAACTTCGTGTTCTATTTATAAAACGACTTCTTAAAACTATTAAGATTGATCAATAAGTGATAGCGGTGATATCAAAATTTGTTTTCGGTAAATGGGGCGTATCATTAATTAAAGACCAAAGGACTTTATGCGAACCCTGTCAGACGTATTTTGTTACTTAGAAAATGTCATTAAATCTCCTATTTCCCTTACAAAGTGATTTATTGAGTACTGTCCCCAATTTATTAGTTGCTAATCTTTTTAGGATACAAACATTTATTTTCATGTAACGCTATTATTGTGTTCTTGTTATGTGAGTAGTCATTGCCGTATTGTTATGACACTAATTGGCACGCATATATAATCCCTCATAACCTTGCACCAGCGTATCTGGCATTTTTAGAAACTCCTCCACGTTACTAGGCGGTTTTGGTCAAGTGTGGCGTATCTGTACATAGATAGTTTAAATTTCTGGAAACGTCTATTGAAGATGAAGCTTTGTGTGATATGCTGATGGATTATTAGATTACAAAGTCGATATCGTGTATCAATCAACATTAGCGCGTTATGGTGAACGGTCGGCCGAGCTATCGTTCCGCCATGTCAGCGCAATAACCGCTGTCGAGGTACGCCGCTGAGTCGGCAATCCTCGGCGCGTTCTTGCCGAGTCTGGCATGAGTCAGCATGAGCGAGCACGAAACGCCATGAGTCATGACTCAACATAATTCCTACAGGGATCGCCCGCCGTCAGCCGAAATAAGTGGATTGGTGCTACACGACTGAATTCCTTTTTAAAGAGCTCCCTATAATAATACCTAATACTAAGAACGTTTTGTATTCGTTAAATTTCCACGTCTTTGAACGATTTGTTTAGTGGAATGGGTATTATTTGAGTTGCTTTCACATTTATAAGACACAAAACGATTTTTTATAGTTGAGAGCAATACGAGAAAAGTTCAATTATATTTTCAAATGAAACCAACTGTTTACATGATTGTGAGTGTGACTGACTTTATTTACAATTTCTTACTGGTGCCTGAGAAACAACTAGGTGGACTTCGTGACACAAGACTATAAAACCAATAGACTAAAAATGACAGCACATTGAAAATCGCACAAAGCGAAATTGAGCAGGGAGACCCCTGGAATAGCCTGCATTAACTATTGCCACATGAAAAGTTGTCGCCTTTTTAACACTGAGCACACGCGCGCTATAGTAGAACACCCTGACATATTTAAATCTCAGTCTCATTTCGTCACTTTTTCTCTCATGCTTCTAGATAAGCCTCAAATATAAAATTATATAACAGATAAATACATCACCCAGTGATAGCGTGTGTGCATATTTCCGAAATTATCCGCCAAAATCAAGATCGTATCATAGTAGTGCATGCAAGTATCGGCGTAGTAAAATTAAACGTGAGTAAAAGAACTCTGTATTGATTTTTTTTAACTATTTGCAATTTAATAAAACAGTTAAAACGTAGTTTTATTATGTATACAAGTCGCGAAAACTAAAGAAAATATTATATTTGCAATTTATTGTGTGTTTGTGTTTTCAATATTAAATCATATTTTATGTTATTTACCGGCACACAATAGTCTAATTATTATTTTTTATCGCTGAAAGCAAACAGGTCACTGATCTCGAATTACTTCCAAATATTGTAGGAGAGATGCAAAATGTGTGGACTGCAGTCACATTGCATACTAAGGGTGGGTATTGGAAATCACAGAAGAGACACCACGTAATGAAGATAATCTAAAAATATGCTAATTGAGTATTTTATATAACTAATATAACTAGAAAGTTGTTATAAGCGCCAGAAAAAGTGATGAAAACAATGTTCCAAATTTGTCCAGATTACTATGCTGTGATATGTATCGGATGTGAAGAAAATTACATAACAAATACTCGTGACTTTATTGTTATTGATTTATGCGAGCTGATTTCAAACTTGCCAAAATTGTTGATATTTCCATAGATGTGTCTGACATGTTCTTTGTAAATTTTAAATATTGTTGTTTCTTTTGCTAATTGTATTTTATAACTACCCAATTTGTAAAAAAAACAATACAAATATACTACTATTGTAGAGCACGCGAGCAAACTTATAATAAGAAGGGGCGCGTGTGCTCTTGTTAGAGTTTTATATTAAACTGGAGTTTAAACCCACGGCTGCGCCGCGGGTCAGGCTGTATACTTATATAGTGCGTATCTCTTGTTTAAAGAACAGGCATTAATACAGGTTACATTGTATTTTTTATGTAAATGCTATTAACTTAACAGACTGACAAATCAAGTTACTATTGCATTTTTTTATACTTAGATGATAATTTTTTATATCTATAAACTTGAGAAATGATTGGTCTCCCATACAAACTTTCATCTTCTATTACAACCGGTTTTAGTTTTATTTATCTATCCCCCGTCTATCTATATGTAAATTACATAAATTACAAAAATCACCAATATGATCAAAATAACCTAAATGGCAAATCACAAAAAAACCTATCCTAATTTTTGGGATAACCTTTAAATAAATTTGTCCCATTATCCGAGATACAAAGTATCCCTTGTCCACCCTAGATATTAAAATTACGTATATAATAATTTTCAGCCAAAACAGTCCAGTGGTTTTTCCGCAAAAGCGTAATAGGCCGACAGACAGTTACTTTCGTGTTTATAATATTAATAGGGATAAGTATTTTATTGTATAGATTTATTTTCTTATTTCAGAGGGTTGAGCGTGAAACAACAAAGAGTCCAGCTACTACTGGAGGCAGGAAGAAATCAGCAGGTGTGAGAAGCAACGGTCAGATCACAACCGTCGATCCACCGTCTGCACCTATAGGTAGGTAATTATTATTCTAAGATCTTCGTTGAGTACACAAATTTATAATTACTTATATTTAAATATTGTATTACACTAAGATATGCTTGTGACTTCGTCCACGTTTGACTTGCAATTCCCGCGGGATTCCCCGGAACGCGAAGTATCACAGCATTTTAAAAAGAATGTAAGTTATTGTTTTAGAAACTGTATCGAAAAAAGCCAATTTTTATGCACCCGAACAACTCCAAATCACTCCCGGGAAAAATCCCGCGAGAGTCCCGGGATAAAAGGTATCACACATTTTACTTCATAAAATTTGCTATCGATCGGTGAAAAAAATCGCATTGGAATTCCAATTTCAAACTGATCATTTTAATTAACTACCACAAAAATTTCCAGGATAAAAAGTATCTCAGATTTTAAGATTGCCCGTCGTCCGGCGAAAACCAAATCGAAATCGGCCCAGCCGTTTTTACGTGAATACCGAACAAACAGATAAACACACAAATAGACCAGAAAACTAAAAAAATGCATCGTGCTCTCCATTGTTTATATAGTGTATTCCACTTGTTTTTTTAATAACTTCAATGAACAGACACGTCATGTTTGGAATTTTATAATATTATAGATTTACATACATTGTTTTACATGTTATATCTACTATTGAAGTTATTTGATTTTATACGAAAGATATACCGTGCGGCGTAAAAACATGTTGAAAACGATATTGTTGAATAATGTATGAAGCTTTAAAAGTTGCTCCAAAACTAAATAATTTATAACAAAATACCATTAGTTTATATAACCACCACTTTTTATTCCATGTAAAGTGACAACAACTAAATTTATAAGCTCCTAAGAGATCGCCTTGAACTTCGTAATGCATTAAACAACGAAATTACACAACTTGCGTTACGTGAAACTTTAAAACAGTTTTTAATTATTTGTACTGCTTCTATTCCCCTAGAACTAATTTAATTGGCCATATGGAAGTGTAATGATTTAACAGAAGGTATTAATTAACCTTACACAGCAGTCCAGGAAGGAAAATATATTATTATGTTTTAAAATATCGTAACCACCTATCGAGTTTACATATTTGTAAATAATTAAAGTGTTGAGGAAGAAATGACGGAATCCTTTGAAGGTAGGTATTTAAATAGTTATCATCGGTTAATAATAATAAAAGTTTTAAAAGTAAAATATGGATATTACAAAATTCGTTTTCCATGAATTCGGCTTTGGTCGTAGGTATACTATTTTGCAATGTTGGTTAGTGTTAGTTAATTAGTCTTAGAAAGATACCTACTGTGTTCATCATAATTACTAGTTCTTAGCTGAATGCTAATTTAATATTATAACTTGGAAGAATATCGAGACAATATATGATTTCTATAACATTATCAAACATAAAAAAAATGTTTTAAGTGTTGTCAAATGGCATAGATGCATAATAAGTGTAAGTACGACAAATAACCTATTTAATGGGTACAAAGTTCCTCTTAAACTTTTCATTCATTAGGAAAAACATAATGCATTCAATCTTTTGAATAAAATATACTCCCTCCAATAGAGAAATAAAATGACTTTATTTGCCAAAAAAATAATTTTAGGTACTCCAAAACTAAAAGTTAAATCACAAATATGTATATTACGTACCTTCTTAAAGTACCAATAATATTATAGAAGTTCTAAGATCGTTGCAATATCTTATATCTTTCCTATTAGTTTATCAGCCTTGATAAGGATATTATATGCGGCATTCCTTTAGGACAGTAATAAACTGTTTATGAACATGAAAATAAATTATTAGTTGCCTAATGGTTCCGCTTGTAGGTGAATGTAATAAATATAAAACGTACTTTTAACCCATGCTTCGACGTAAATGGATCGTCTTGCTTCGACTCATGACTGCTCGTGAGATGGATTACCTCCATTTGCAATAGAATGATGTACTATAGGGGATATTTACCCAAGTCTTCGTGACATTAACGTCATGCCATGACTATGATGGCATGACGTGAATGCCTTTTCTCTTTTTCCTATTATACTCCTTTACTCTATTTTAATTCTGCTGTCACATCATAATCATCTTTGTCGTCCTTCACATAATCCATCCATCTCTTTCGACCTCCATTTATTTTTATAATCATAGTTCTTCCAGTTTAATATACAGTTACGTGCGAGCCCAAGCTTGTCTTGTTGCTGGGCGGCTGCCCTAGCACGAGCGTTGACGCCGTCTCTTGGCATTACTGGCACTTTATCTTCCAATCCCATTTGTGACACCAAATGTTACGTGCGAGTGGGGGTTACGCACTTAGGATAGGAAACAAACACCAGTTTTTTTTTTATCTAAATGCTTTTATTGACTTACACAGCCGTACGTGATTATTCTCTGCAGGGTTGCCCTTTCACGCAAAACTAACGACGCTCTGCCCCAACGATGAGACGTCTCACTCATAATGCCGTCGCCGATAAATGTGTAGACAGACCACCGCCTGCTACCGCAGTGCTCACCTCTGAATATACCGCACGTAGATCGCTGCCGGATCTCCTCTTAAACTACGCTAAACTCCTCCTTCACTGAACTACCCACTAAACTTTTCACTAAACTCGTCACTATCTTCTCTTAAACTTTTTCTCCGACTCTCTGGTATCGCACTTGTCGCTTCGCTGTCTCAAGCTGAAACTACCCTGTATATACCCGGAAGAATCTTCTGGAACCCAAAATTTAGATTTTCTTTTTGTTATTTTTTTAATAACTATCTAACCCTGTCTAAACATCTATTTATCTCTTTCTTTTCCTTCCTGAACCTTCTATTCTAGAATTTCGATCTTCATTTCGTTGTCCTTTTGTTCATCTTCTATACCTTTCTAATATTATAATAATAATCGGCAGACAAACATACATATTGTATATCCCCAAATTAAGCAAGTTACGCTTGTGTTATGGGTAATATACAACGGACTACGCTGGGGCCGATCCCATACACCCAGACTATAGTAAATAACGGAGAAAATACGTTTCCGAAATTTACTATACCAGGAATCGAACCCGGAGCCTCTGCGTTGCAGTAAGGTAGGCCGGCAAAGGCTTTAGCCAGCTTAACTACAGAAGCCGTCATAACCTTTCTAATTTGTATCTGTCCTTGTCTTTTCTTTCCAGAATCTTCTACTTTTCTTTCAGGCTTGAGACCAACTTACGCTGTTAGAAAGCGCTACCTTCGGTCGCCACAATACTTTTTACATATAATTATCATCCCTTCCCATTATATACTCACAAGACATTCGTATTTTGTTCTTGTTAATATTTTAGTCAAAGGTACAATGTTTTTAAAGAATCTATTATACCCTCGATTCTCACCCTATCTGTTCTTGTAACACGACACATATGTATAAATCAACAAATTTAGATTGGTCCAAAAAATCGTCAATTTTTTTTAATATATCGAATATTGTAATGTTTACCCCCTGCGGCTGCACTGCGGATAAAACTGATGTGTGCCTCTTGTTTAAAGAGCAGGTGTTAATACAGGTTTAAATTGTAATACATTTTTATGTTGGTGCTATTTGCCCCGGGAAGATTTACTTCATTTTATGTCGCAAACTATCCCATCTCCCGGGATGATAAGTATCTATGTCCATTTTTAGTATTCCGACAGATAGATTGAGTTACTATCGCATTTTTTTATACATTATGAATTTTTGTATCTACAAACTTGAGAAATGATTGGTCTCCCATATAAACATTCATCCTCTATTTCAACCCGTTCCAGTTTTATTTATCTATCCCCCCGTCTATCTATCTGTAAACTACATAAATGACTAAAACTACAAAAACTACCACAACGGCCAACGCTACCACAATTACCAAAACTATATACTGAGTTTCAGCCAAATCGGCCCAGTAGTTTTTCCGTGAAAGAGCAACAGACAGATAGACAAAGTTACTTTCACATTTATAATATTAATAGGGATATTATTTGGAGTGCTAAAACAAGATTATTGTGAGTATTTGAATCGTTTATAGGTATTAATATTAAGAGGTCTAGCATCGCAAATTTAGATTTTTTTACTGAACGGGATTTTGTCTCTTAAAATAATTGACTTAAACGAAATTGACTCAGAGACATTCTTTGAAGAAAATGTTTTACAAAAAAAGGTCAAATTAAATTTTTCCGTCAGATAAACCGTTTCCTTACAACCATACCTTAAACATTGGTATAGTTTTACAATTTGATCTTTCAAATTTGAAAATAATATTTTTGCTATATAAAAACTAAATAAAAATAGTCGAATTTGTTGACCCAGTCCATGGGAAAAGAATACTATCGTTTTATAATTGTTGTAAAAGAATATTATTGTTCTTCTACGGCCCAGTCTTATCAACATTAACAAACATCTCGGCTTAACTGAGCCTCTTAGACTTAAGTTCATAGACTGGAGAAAAACGTTGTATTAACTAAACAGGTGTTTAGAACTTCACTAACTTAACTTAAATTTTATCGTACCTATCAACAATAACTAGAGAAGGTGATTATATTGAAAAATACTATCGAATTATTGGCTTCAAAGTGAAATGGAAGAATTAGTATTACCGTACCCAAACAATGATTAATCAAAGAGAAATGTGACAACAGCATCAACAACTTCTGTCATTAAATTGTTTCTAATTCAAACCATTATACAAACGAAGAACACCTTTGTGTATCTAATCCTACGTATAACTAGGTACCGTATTAATTAGGAACATGCAAGATCCGCAAGCAAAAGGCATTACTTAATGAACTAGATCGCTTTGGGCAACAACTTTACAACATATTAAACTTCACTCACACATTTAATTACTGTGGATCGGTTCGAAGACAAGGAAGGCGTGAAGTAATGAGTTATTATATTTCGTTGATCAATTTCCTATAAAACATCGAGATGAAACAATGAAAATTTAAAATGAAATTCTTGTTTTAATTCCGAAAATTTTAAAACAAACTGAGAAACAAAAATTCTTAAATTAGTATTATAATTATACTAGAGTTTACCCCGCGGCTGCGCCGCGGGTCAACCTCTAGTGCGTGTCTCTTGTTTAAAGAGCAAGTAGTACAGGTTACATTGTATTATTTTTTTATGTATTTGCCCCCGAAAGATTCACTTAAAAAACGGAACAGACAGACAGACAGAGTTACTTTCGCATTTATAATATTATTAGGGACATTAAATATTAATAGGGATAGGGGTTAATTTTTATTATACCTATAAACTTGAGAAATGATTAGTTTCTAACTAACACTTTCATTTTAGTTTTATTTTTGCGATAAAAAGTATGGCCAAAGTGACCAAAATGGCCTAAATGGCCCAAAATTACCGAATTGACTGAAATGGCCAAAATGACCAAAAAGGCCAAAATGATCAAAAAGGCTAAAATGACCGACATGGCCAAAATGATCAAAAAGGCCAAAATGACCGACATGGCCAAAATGATCAAAAGGGCCAAAATTACCGACATGGCCAAAATGGCAAAAATGACCAAAAAGGCCAAAAAGGCCAAAATTACTAAAATGCCCAAAATGACCAAAAAGGCCAAAATTACCGACATGGCCAAAATGGCTAAAATGACCAAAAAGGCCAAAATGACCGAAATGGCCAAAATGACCGAAATGGCCAAAATGTCCGAAATGGCCAAAATGACCGAAATGGCCAAAAAGGCCAAAATTACTGAAATGACCAAAAAGGCCAAATGACCGAAATGGCCAAAATGACCAAAATGGCCAAAATAACCGAAATGGCTAAAATGACCAAAATCACCAAAATGACCAAAAAGGCCAAAATGAACAAAAAGGCCAAAATGACTGAAATGACCAAAAAGGCCAAATGACCGAAATGGCCAAAATGACCAAAATGGCCAAAATAACCGAAATGGCTAAAATGACCAAAATGACTAAAATGGCCAAAATGACCAAAATTTCCAAATTAACCAAAATAAATAAAATGGCCTAAATGGCCAAAATGACCGAAAAGGCCAAAATGAAAAGTATCCCATGTCCACCCTCGGTATTTAATTCACATACGTACCGAATTTCAGCCAAATCGGCCCATTAGTTTTTCCGTAAAAGCATAACAAACAAATAGACAAATATAATTTTATTCCGGGTTCCTTTTGTTAACATAATCACCACACAGATAAACTAGACGGGTAAAAACTCCAGCCGAGTTTAACCTCACGAATCCTTTGTTATTTCAAACTTTCGAAAAGTTTCAAATGGGTTTCTGTAACAGTTTCCTCTAACGTTATATTCTGTTATGTCGAGTAAAGCTAGGGTTGTCAACTTTAAAATAAATAACTGTGAAGATTATCCCAGAAGAATATTTTTTCTTATCTGATATAATGTATGTAAGTACATATTATGTCGTTTTGGTGACCAATGAACAATAATTCACATGCGTTAAGTAAATGTAACGTAATCCCATCTCCCAGATGTAAAGTATCTATGCCAATTTTCGGTATTAAACCTACATATGTACACCAAAATGACCAAATCGATCACATCAACCACACCGACCACATCAACCACATCGACCAAATCGGCCAAAACGACCAAATCGGCCAAATCGATCACATCGACCACATCGACCACATCGACAACATCGACCACATCGACCATATTGACAAATCACAAAAAATACCTATCCTACTTTCTGGGATAACCCTAACATAAATCTAACCCAAAATCTATCCCATTATCCGGGATAAAAATAATCCCTTGTCCACCCTCGATATTAAAATTATATATATACCAAACTACGGCCAAATATATTTTTATCCCGAAAACTATCCCATTTTTCGGGATAAAATGTATCCTATGTTCATCCTCGGCATCGAAAATATGTATACTGAATTTCAGCCAAATCGGTCCGGTAGTTTTTCCGTTAAAACGGAAGTTTTACAACCAGAGTTACTTTCGCATTTATAATATTAATAGAGATAGGGATTAAAATGGGTGGAAGGAGAAGAAAATACCAATCAAGTTGGCTTATGTTAAGTAAGACACTGTGTGCTTTTTTTGCGTGTACCAGGCACGCAAAAAGAGCTCACAATGTCTTGAGGTCTGGCAGTTGGTTTGTGCTGGGTTTAGGTCTTAAAAGTTTTGGTGATCGGGTCCCGAACAGGTGGTACTTGCCAACCATCTTCTCTATTGAAATTTGGGTGTTTTTGGATTTCTATAGCCTCACGCATCATTCTAGGTATGAAACGATTCTCTTTCGCGAGGATTTGTGGTTTATCGAATCTGATGTAATGGTTGGGTTTGTCAAGCGTGTGTTCACTGATCGCAGACTTTGTAGACCTTGTGTGTTTCATGTCAGCAATGTGTTCTTTTACCCGTGTTTTTATGTTCCTCTTTGTTTGTCCAATGTATCAGCGCGCTTAAAGCGTAGTTTTATTATGTATACAATTCGCAAAAACTTAAGAAAATATTATCTATACACTTGTTTTTGCGTATTATTTAGATTTTTTTAACAAATTTACGGACTCCTAAGTTCCGTACCTTTTTTACTTGAATTTAATTTATAAAAGTCATTGATGCACCAATAATCTATAGATTATAATATAAAAATAATAATAAAAGTACTGAGGTGTCCCGTAGTTTACTTATTATTAAGATTTGCAAACAATTATAAAATAATATTCAATGTCTGTCCATAAAACACGTTTGATTTTCCAAATTTCAAAAATTGTACACACATTTAACACATATTTATTTTTGTGATTACTTACCGTGAATAATTCAAAATATGTTTAAATTCGTGGGATGAGGCCAAATGTATTTACATAATAAAGAGTTCTAAGCCCCAAACGACTTTTGATGTTTTACATAATTTTGCCAACGACCAACTAAAACTGGCCCAGAATAGCCGTTACGTGTATGGTAGCCACCCCTATTATTTTGTTATTCGTGTTTGCACTACCACCGATGTATAGCGTCATTTACATTAAGGCTACAAGTCATCAATGCCGGCGCCGCCAATCAAGATCTCTCCACGTCCCTGCGAGGGACGCTAGGAGACATAGCCCCCCCACAGGATAGACTAGGCGTGTTGCTGGGAAGTTTCTTTCGCCGTTTCTTCTCTCCCAGCCATAACACGTTGCGAAACGGCAGTAAGATAGCGTAGGCCGCCGCAAACCACCGATCCCGGCCCGCCGGAATGCTTTATATTACCCGTAATTAGTGCATGGTGGCCATCATTAAATTCATCCCCCTATAACAGTTCATTCCTTAGGGAGCTAGCAATTGCCCCCCCGGGCTAAAGGCACTCGCCCCAAAAACCCCGGTAAAGTTGTAAGGTCTTCGGACCAACAACATAAAGTCAAGTCCAATAAAAAAAAAAAATCATCAATGCCGTCATTATAGCACATTAATAGTTGCTTTTCCATGCTTTTGTATACAAAACTCTATACTAATATTATAAATGCTAAAGTTTGGATGGATTTACTCAATTACGCCAGAACGGCTAAACGCATCTGGTTATTTAGCATAGAAATATATTATAGTCAGGAATAGTATAGGATGCGTTTTATCCTGGAAAATAGTACGGTTCCCGTGAGATAACATTAACGCGAGCGAAGCCGCGGACAAAAATTAGTAGGCCATAATGGTGCTATTATTATTTTAGTGATCGCCTATTCCAACACGATTATAAAAGTAGACTAGGAACACATTAAATTTGAAGTGTCTGTCTATGATTTTAAAATAATTGCCAAAACGTAAGTGAAAGGTGTTATTCACGTGACGTTTAAATCCTTATTAATATTATAAATGCGAAAGTAACTCTGTCTGTCTGTTCCGTTTTCACGGAAAAACTACTGGACCGATTTGGTTGAAACTGAGTATATATTATATTTTCGATGCTGAGGAAAAACTTAGGATACGTTTATCCTGAAAAATTGAATAGAGTCCGGGATAAAATAATATTTGTCTTTGTGTTTCTTATGCTTTTACGGAAAAACTAATGGACAGATTTGGTTGAAATTCGGTATATGTAAATTTCATAACGAGGGTGGACAAGGGATATTTTTCATCCCGGATTATGGTATAGAGTTTGGGATAGATTAATGTAAAGGTAATCCCAGAAAATATGATATATTTTTATTTGTGGTTTGCCATTTTCGTCATGTTGTTTATTTTGGTCAATTTGGTCGTTTTGGTTGTTTAGGTAGTTTTGTTAGTGTTGGTTGTTTTGGTAGTTGTGGTAGTATTGGTAGTTTTGGTAGTTTCGGTAGTTTTAGTAGTTTTGGTAGTATTGGTTTGTAGTTTTGGTTCGTAGTTTTGATAGTTTCGGTAGTTTTGGTAGTTTGGTAGTTTCCGTAGTTTGGTAGTTTTGGTAGTGTTGATTGTTTTGGTATTTATAGTTATGGTAGTTTTGGTCGTTTATGTAGTTTACAGAGAGATAGACGGGATATATAAATAAAACTATAACGGGTTAGAATAGGGGATAAATGTTTATATGGGAGACCAATCATTTTGAGTTTATAGATATAAAAATTCACAATCTAAATAAAAATGCGACAGTAACTCGATCTGTTTGTCTGAATACCGAAAATGGACATAGATACTTTTCATCCCGGGAGAAGGGATAGTTTGTGATATAAAATGAAATAAATTTTCCGGGGGCAAATAGCACCAACATAAAAATACAAAACAATGTAATCTGTATTAACGCCTGCTCTTTAACCAAGAGGTACGCACTGGAGTTTGACCCGCGGCTTAGCCGCGGGGTAATCTTCAGTATATAATTACTCAAATGTTTTTTTACTTGTTTTTTACTATTCTCCTTTATTTGTACTCGTTAACCCTGAGCATGTTTATTAAACAGGTTATTTCAGTTTAATAATAAAATAACAATGTGTATGACAAGTTGACCTTGCATTCTATTCTTGTAGATAGTGTTGACTTTTTTATTCCTATTTGACTTTTGAATTAATTTTTACATACATTTATTTACTTAAATAACTTTAGTTGTGATCTTCTTTTATAATTATAACTCTGTTAATTTTTTTCTGTTGTGACTATGTAATAATAAGGTTAAGATGCAAATCTAGTATTAGTAAGTCAAAATTGTGAAAATAAAAATATTCGCAATGAGAAATAAGATAACAGTGTAAATATTTTTGACAATGAAAACGAAGATATAAAAATTATTAAAATATATGTACCAAGGAACCACAAGTCTCATTATTATATCAAATAACAGACAAAACACTAATTTTGTTTATGGATATATGGATAAAAAGACACATGTATATATTTTTTCTTTAAAGTGAATACACGTATTAATTTTTCTTTTTATTATTGATAGACGAATCCAAGCTAGGCGTTTATGCTTTATTGTAGTTGAACATACCAACTTGGAAAGTAAATTGTTTATAAAATATTATATTTGCTAAATAAATAGCAACTGTAAAAACAGACAATTTGGCACAAAGTTCTGTCCATCTCTATATTCAAACAGCTTTTAAAGTTATATTGGCTCGAAGTTTCTCGAAGTTGTCTGCAGACCAAGTACGAGTTGAGGACAAATTTGCTCAGAGCGTAGGAACTATGGTGTTCATCGAAGTTTAGCCACTTTCGCTTCTCGCCTCTTATACCGGCGACCTGGCGAATAGCCAGTTGTCACCAAACGACTAACTTTTGAATGTGAAACTAGTCAAGTTTTCCAAGGTTGGTAACTCGCCCGCTACTCGCTATCGGGCATTCGGTAAACAAAACCTTTTTACATAATTGAAAACGTTCTGTGGTGTTTTACTTGTTTCGCTGTAGTCACGTTTTATGTTCGTGTGAATTGTTCGCAGAAATTTGCAAGTACTTTAAGAATGTATTCTATTCGACGACGATGTTGCGTAAAAGTTTGTTTTGTACATATATGCACAGGCTTCTCTCTTTGTCCAATAATTTGAAACAATTACATTTACAATGACAATATACAACAAAGAACGTCTCTCTGAATGTCTACATTATTAAAACGTTACAGGTTTACTCTCTTCTCAACTATGACATCACTTGTTTTTTTAAGGCGGGGGAAATGCATTTCGCGCAGTACCGGGTCCTTTGCTAGGGATTAGACCATAGTCGACTATGGAGGCATTCCCAAGGGGGCAATCCAAACACTAATCGACCGGCTTGTGTGGAGACTCGAGTACTCAATACTCCACTAAAACCACCCTCCTCCCATGTGCCCCGCGCTGATGGCAGAAATGCTCCGGGAAGCAGTGCAAACTCACTTCGTCAACAGGGGTGAAGACTTCTCTGCTCCCTAGATGCTAGAGGGCCCCTGCAGCGGTATTTTCAAGGAGGGAAGTCATGCGCATATCTGCGCCTCCGGGACCCCGACTGACGTCGGTACCGTCGGCCAGGGCGGATCGCCTGCCAAGAGTGTCGACGCCGTCCAGGACACTGTACGGTTTCCACGAATGGCCCTCACCACCAGGACCCGTTGTGCGCGGCACAACAGAGGCCTATTGTGGCGGTGAAGTGCAGTGAACCAAACGGGTGCACGGGACAGGGCCATACTCCTAAGGATGCCCGAGTAGAGTTTCCTAATCGTCCCCCCACGTTGGGAAGAAGCCGAGAGAGGGCGCCTGCGAACCTCACGAGTTTGGGAACTAGCTGCTCAAAGTGCGCTTTAAACAGCCATTTCCCATCGAGAATTAGTCGCAGATATTTCATCTGGGGGCCTACGCGAATGTCCACCCATTGAACTGTAACAGTCAAGTCTGCGGGGGGATTACGAAACTGCCTATGGACCATGACGGCCTCAGTTTTCGCGGGGGAGACCTTCAAGCCCAACCTACCTATTCTTTGGACCACGATCGCCAACCCGTCATTGGCGAGGTCCACGGATTCCGCGTAAGACGCAGCGCGTGCCGTGAGTAGGGTGTCATCCGCAAAGCAGATTAGCCCTATTCCGGGCAGGACCGGAACCCGAAGGATCCAGTCATAACCGACGTTCCAAAGAATCGGCCCGAGCACCGACCCCCAGGACGAACCTTGGTTCGCGTTCGTTCGCGTATAGTTCGCGTGAGTGGGATTCGCCAGGTTGGGGTGGCACTAGCATGCCCAGTCAGAACTGGTGCCATGCTATTGCCACTCCCCAGTTATGGATACCTACTAAAACCCCTGGGTGTACCGTCCTGCGCCTTATACCAGAGCTACGGGTATATGACCTAGCCTCTCCGCTAGCTCTGACGGGCGTGGGCCTCGCAAGCCCACTTCCACTGCCGAGGGACCACTTTTGTCCCCCGGCATCTTCCTTGTCTATTCCGGCGTGGGGCAGTTTGTGGTTACGGGAAGAGATATGAACGCGCGCGGAATTCGCGCGGACCTAGAAGTAATTCTCTTGTCTAAGTTGTTTTGGGCCGTAATGCACATATGTATATACATACTTACACATACATAATTATTGTTCGTGTAATGTTATGTTATAAACATGTACACAGAGAGAGATGTGTGTGTTGACTGTGTTGTGATCACAAAGCGACGTGCAAGCGACAGTCCTTTGTGTCAGTTAACGGAATTCGGATATTGGATAAGCTTCCGCGGCACCGTGCTATGGTTGTTGTTTACCTAACAATTTGATTTTAATTGGTTCGGGCGTGTCGCTTGTCGTCCGCATCGCGTACAAACAACGGTTGGGCTCTGAATCTATTCCAAATTCAATTATAGCCCCAAATGCCTTTGGTTCATTATTTATACTAATATTATAAAGCTGAAGAGTTTGTTTGTTTAAACACGCTAATCTCAGGAACCGCTGGTCCGATTTGAAAAATTCTTTCAGTGTTCAATAGTACATTTATCGAGGAAGGCTATAGGCTGTATTATATTTTCAAAAAAATAGGGATCATTACTAAAAGACCAATAATGTAATGTAACCCAAGGTGTAAAAAAATGACCCGAAAAAATCCTTACACGGCGTGCGCTGCGAAAACTATTGATTATAGAACAAAACAATGTACTACTACCACTTTGCAGAACATATAATTGTCTACAAAAAATATTTTGTAACCATATGTCTAACTATTGTAGTTATCTCACAATAAGTGTTTTCTTTTATTTTTTTAAATAATTAAAATGCTGTCGCTTCCAAAACTCTTTATTTTGTACCTTGGTATTAATCCTTATCAAAATAAATTACTCCATATTCAAGACGAATTCAATACCTTTCTAGAACTTTTTGAATGATTTAATTCGGACGTTTCATTCAAAAGATAACGCGATATTTAAAATTTAAGTATTAGTGTTGTAGCCAAATATACTAATATTGTTTGATTGAACGCGCTAATCTCAGGAACTACTGGTCTGATTTGAAAAATTCTTTCAGAGTTGGATAGCCCATTTATCGAGGAAGGCTATATATAGGCTATATTATCATCACGCTAAGACCAATAGGATCGGAGCACCAATGAAAAATGTTTCAAAATCGGAGGGTTTTGAAAGCAAATTCCACGCGGACAACGTCGCGGGCACACCTAGTTCATAATATTCGTGTACACCTTACTAATTCTTTATGTACTAGCCGATAAGAGATATCTTTTGATTTGAGGTATTATGTCTTATTCGATAATTATTAATAAAACATATTTTGCAATTGTAAAGCGATATTTGTTATAAGAACATAAATTTATAATGTTATAATAATAAGTATTAGAAACGATTGAGAAAGTGTAAATTAAATAAATGGATCATTTATTTACTTAGCTTTGTACACAATTATGTGTACATTTGTGCATTTGCTTGTGTGATCAGATTATTGCAAAAAATGTAAAATGTCTGAATGATATCAAAATTTCTAGAACCTACATTAGTGGTGTAATACATTTAATATATTGTTGTTATTCACACTAGCTGTGGCAATTTTATTAGTACGTATAGAAGAAAATATCTAATAATTTTAATATTTTCAGCGCATTTTGTATAAAACAACTTTATTATCTTAATATTCGGCAACGAAGTAATTTACATTCCAACTGCGGGTACAGCGCGAAATTTGCGTGTACGCCAACCACGTCATGCAGTTTGTATAACTTTGCATATTTAAACTGTACTGTTAAATGCACCGAACCCACATCTGTCGCTTTAGGTGTATTAGAAGGGAGGGGATCTTATTAATATTATCTAGGTACTCATTAATATCCACAAAGCCGTGGTAGCGTAGTGATTTGCGTACTGGCCTCCAAAACACGAAAGGCGCGGGCTCGAATCCTGGCCAGAAAGCATATACTAATGTGCATATTATTACAATTAGTATATACAACGGTGAAGGAAAACATCGTGATGAAACCTCGAGATCTATCAAACCTGCCAATCCGCTTGGAACAAGAGTAGCGGGAATACTGTCCGTTCCCCTGAAAATAGGAGGCCCGAGCTCAGAATTTGGACGTTTATGGGGCTGTTATCATATACGCATTAACAAAAAAAAAGTGCGTGTTCAGTTCACACGCAATATAAGTGAAACTTTAGAGAATATACAGGCGAACGTAGACATATCTATCTACAACGTTTAGTAGACAAGGGTGAACTGCACATGCGTATTTTCGTATTTCTATTATATTATGGACGTCTTTATTCTTAGACATTTTGACCCTTATTCATAATAATTATATCTAAATTACACTTTAAATCATTAGCATAATATTCAAAGTTCAATGCACTGTTACGCTCGTATGTGTATTTACGTATCTTTTGATTTACGTATAAAAGAATATCTGCCTTAAATATATACAGATAGAGGTGAAATTCATGTGAAACCTTTAAGTTTTATTTAAAGTGAAAATTAATACAAACAGGTAAAGAGAAAATTTGTTTTATTTCGAATTAAATAAGGTTGAATTTTATGTGTTTATCTCTTTTTAATGTTGCCTTTTCATTTCGATTCTTCGTTTCATCGAGTTTCAAATCATAACGATTCTAAAGAAGTTTCACTTCACAAATTATTTGTTTCACATTGTTGTTAGTACCTTTTATTTTGATTTGATATAGTTTGTAATATATTTACTTTCGGTGATGTTGTTATAGTGGTTAATTAATAAAAATATAACTGTTAGGAATTCCGTTGGTGCCACTGCCACAAATTTTAAAATAACTGAATACTTTAATACCAAATACTTTGCTGTCATCTTAATTTGAATATACATCAAATGATTTAAAGATTGACTGGTCAAAGTAATGGAGTCATTACCATGTTAGAAGGGCGTTCCTACAAAATCTAGGAGGCTACGACTTTTTCTTATATGATAAAAATAGTCTCGGTTGCTTTGACTGTGAACGACCAATTGTTCGCCACAAATAACGAACGACAACAAAAAGCAAACAAATTCAATGCAACACGTGAATTTTATAAGGATTCAGATAAAGCTGCTCACATTTATTCACATTACGCCCGTTTATCATACTTTAGCTCCCCCACTGCCCTTGTAAAGTCAGAATAAAAATAACAGTATTAAATTTGCATGCCGACGAAACGGCACGCGGCTCGCCCCCATCCGGGGACTACAGGGGGTTGGAAACGGAGGATGAAAGAGGGGGGAATGGGGAGGAATTGTGACACGTCGAGCGCACGCCACGCTCCCCGGGGTGGTGTTAGAAATTCGTGTCGGAATGCATCGGCGCCCCATTTTTTTTTGTCACTATAGTGGAATAACATCAACCTGATTCTGAAATATAGCGACAGGGTCGACTTTTGTTATATTGTTTTAGTGTCAATCATTTTCTATATTATCACACTTGGGGTCGAATAATGGTTCATTTTCATTACGTGATAATTAGCTGTAACAAACAGAAAAATGGAACGAAGTGAGATTATAAAGGTTCCTTTCTACCATTAAGTGTCAAAAGACTAAAAAAGGAGACGCGAATATATTGAGAATAAGCTTATTTGACTTACTATCAATTTATCATCTTGTGTATACACAAGGCAACGGTAATGATTCATCATGAGAAATTGTGAATGCCTTTGTTTTGATAACAGAAAAGAACCGTCACACCATGATGAAGTACGACGCAACATGACAGCCGTATCCGGACGGCAATTACGTGAAGGTCAGTGACACGCGACTGTGACGCCACGCAATCAGGCACAGATACACAAATATCTCCTGCGACTTGTCCCTTTTTTATTTCATATATCAAAATGAGACACACGATCTGTCAAAAATATATGGCGAAAAAAATTAAGAAGGCACTTGTAGAATGTCACAGTAAAAGTATGTGTATTATTTTAATTCGCGACTAACGGACTCGGCTGACAGGCGTGGCTTACAACGTATCTGGATAAGGAAAGTCCATTGAAGTGTGCACACTATAAGTCGTAAGTCGCGGACATGAGCTTGAGGATTCGGACGTCCTAAAGCATTCTAGAGAGTAGGTTCAGTTCTGGTGTGCACGTGGTTCGGACGCGTCACAATGTGTGGGCACTTTAATTGTCACGCCGTCTCATTTGAGGTTTCTAAAAACTGATAAAAGGTCTCTTACATTACAGTAATTAAATACTTCACAGTATTCATTATATTTAAATCTAAAATAACACCAAGGAATAAAATATATATACATGTGAGCCTAAATTTCTAAAACATACCTAGATATGTTGCTTGTGCTATACAAAGTCTCTATTATTAACATCCAGCGAGGCAAGTCATCAGAATTCACTACATGGTTATCGCGTATAATCGTATAAATATTCAAATAGTGAACAGTGACTAAGGTTTTTGTTCGTTTATTTATTTATTTAATATACGTTTAGGTTTATCGCTAAGGTAGTTCATTTTATTTTTTCATTTCAGACCCCTATTTATTTGATAAATTTAAATTCCTCGTGTAATTGGCATTGACTAAAAGGAGACCGTAAATGTTTATTTTTGTATTATTACGGAAAAATAATACTGTTTTTTCCATGTTATTATCTATGTTAAGGGTAGAGTAAATTAGAACATGAATTTATTAGGTACTAAATAGAAAAACTATATTAGGAATTAAAATTTACATACATACATAACTTCACGCCAGTTCCCTTGCGGGGTAGGCACAAACAACAGAGCGCCATTCAGGCTTATTCTTACACACCTCACTTGCTTCTTTGACATTCATAACTCTTGTCATACACGCTCGTCTGTTCTTAAGGCTCCTGACATCACCTTCTGCTAGTACACGATCGATTTGATCATGGAAGGTTTGTCGTGTCGTGTCGTCGAATTAAAATTTGATATTATATATAAGCATTAACCACTTTTGAACTTGGTCAGAAATACGCGGACGGGATGCGGTGCAGGGTGGTTTATATCTAGACTCGAGAGTGAGTGCGAGAGAACGATTAGCGAGTAAAGCGTGCGACAAAGAGCAAGCATCGCGGCCGCGACGCGACCGTGTCCCGCGCCACGGCGGCACTCCGTCTTTCATTCATTCATTCGTGTGGTAATTTTCGTGCAGATACACGTTTTCACGCTAAATAAAGGTTCCTTACAAAAATGACTACATTCTGTACTGCTTGTGACAATAATGACAGAACAGTCAAGATATCGTATTTCAAATACCCAGAAGACGAAGAACTGTAAGTCATTAGGAACTTATACATATAACTCATTACTGCTTATACTAATTAATACATATTCTTATATAATACTTGTTCTTTTGTTGCTTAAATAATTGCCTTATTGCTGAAATTGTTTATAGTGCATGCCTAGAATAAAGCTAACATTTGTATTTTTTAATAATAACATACTATTACCTTGTAAGAATTATTTTTAGCTATCATTATTTGATATTCTTTAACGCCGTATTAACACCTTATACCATTAAAATGGATAGTCATCTCCATACTAAATAAATTTGTAGGGGGTCGAGTTTATACAATGATTTAACATTTAAAAAAGATAGGGGGCTCATTGCGGTCTCCGATCTGAGTGTAGCAGTTATTAATTTTAACAAGCTAATATCGACAAAACAGTGCATCGGGTTCAACGTTTGTATAAAACACGTTCATCTGTATTAATTACCTAAACTAATTTTTACTTGCAGAAGGAATAAATGGCTCAATGCTCTACGCCGTAATGATCTCCAGTTTAGTTTTGATAATAAAGCCTTTCGAGAAAAATATAGAGTATGTGAGGAGCATTTTGATAGAGTCTTTATGATACCAAAACCTGGCGGCAAAAATATTAAAGTTTTGGAAATTAATGCGATACCTACATTTAATTTGAAAAACTCACCAAAGGTTCTTAATGCGAAACCTTACCCCTCTACGTATAGTATGTTGCCTAAGATACAAGCTAATACAGGAAGGGTCAATAAAGTATCTGTAGTACTACCAAAAATGGCTTTTATAAGTAAGAAGAAATTAACTTCTTCAAATGCTGAAGCGAAACCAAACACGTCATATGCTATTGATAATATATCTAACGAATCCTGTAGCAGTCCTGATCATAGTTTAAATTTATCTGTAATAAAGAAAGACACTAATTACCATTTCTCTTCTGTTAAACCTATCTTAAATAAGAAAAACTTTAGAAAACGCAAAGGTCAAAATACTAAAAGTGACAATACTAAGAAAACTAAAAGATCGAAATGTGTTGTTATAAATGAATCTAAAGAGAGATTTTATAAATTATGTGATAAATTTTTGAATAAGGATATGGCTGAAATTGTCAAATTCAACTCGGGAACTTCTGAAAATAAAACTAAACTAAATTTTAATTCATTTGCTTTAAGCTTATATTATTCAGGTCCAGATACATATACATTTCTTGAAAGAACTTTAAATTTACCGGATGTAAAAGCCTTATTAATTCCATCTACTTTTAATACAAAATTGAACGAACAAATATTATGGGGATTGAAGACAAAGATAGAGAACATGAGTGCTCAGGAAAAGATTTGCAGTATTTGTGTGGGTTATATGCCTATAAAAGTACATTTAAAAGGACAATCAAATGTTGATGACTATATGGGATATCACAATATTAATGGAGTTCAAAAATCTGAACTAGCTAAATATGCTTCTGTTATAACGGTTCGTGGAATTATACATAATTGGGAACAGCCTATAGCTCATTCTTTTCTATCTAGCTGTACAGATTACGATGAAATAAATACTTGGATTGACGAAATTATTATTACATTACTGGAAATGGGCTTGAACATACGTGTCTTTATCACAAATATGTTGTGTGTCGAGGATACTCTAAACATGTTAAAACTTCGTTTCATAACTAGCGACAAAACATGTTTTGAAATAAACAGCCATAAGATTTATTGTTATTTTGGTGTTCCGGATCTTTTGACAACAATGGGATGTGTATTTAAAGCGTATAATATAGCTTTTAATAACCAAACTGCAAAACTTTCGCATCTTATAGACTTGTATAATCTAGACAACAAAAGGCGAATAAAATTAGTTCCTCAGTTGCAAGATATGTTCATCAATTCACTCAATTTTAGTTCTCAAAAATTTGCTTCACTTATCTTTAGTAGGAACGTAGGATCAGCAATCGAAACATATGTGGATTTAAAGATAATGGATGATACAGCAAAACATACAGCGGAGTTCATAAATAAAATGAGTGATTTGTTGGATATATTGAGATCAAGTATACCCGTATGTGAAAATAATGACAACTGTGAAAATAAAATAAAAAATTTACAGAACATTCTAACATTTTTAGAAAATCTTGTATTAATTCGGAATAAAGATTCTATGTTAACGACTAGTCCTGAGAATTCATTACATTCATTCAAAATCGCTATCAAGTCCATTTTGCATCTCTACAAAGAGCTGCAATTAGAAGGAATTAAATTTCTACATTTAAAACGCTTAAACAAGGACTGTGTTGACAAAGCCTTTAGAAAAGTGTGCGATAATCAGAAAGAAGAATCGGTGATTACTCAAGTTACGAACACTTTTAAGGAAATGTTTTCATGTAACGTATTGAAGCCAGTACATGGTAAAAATTGTTGCAAAATTAAAGGATAACCGTTTTTATACGAAACTTCATTAGATTTTTTAACTGATTAGTACGTTGGAATAGTTTAGATTGTTTTTTAACTATTATCACAGGAGTTTTATACTTGTTGTATCTTTTCACTCATAATTCCACAGGAATATGAAACGGGACAGGATTGCAACACGTTAATGAGGAGTTGAAAATTATTACAAGTTTTGCAAAGAGTAATGAAGCAAACACTATATATCGTAACCAGTTTAACGAATAACTTTGAAAGAGAAATTGTGTTATTAATAATAATTTAAGTGATTCGTAGGCGTAAGTATTTGAAAACATATCTAATATATCTAATAATAATTTAATTATAATAAATTCTGTATTAAGCAAGTTGTAACGTTTACAGCTGTAATAATTAAAAGTTATATAAATGCTATTTTGTTTTATTTAATCTCTTTTTTGGTGTAAGTTAGTAAATATATATTACTAGAGTTCGCCCGCGACTTCATCCTCTTTAGATGGGTACCTATCTTTAAATATCTACATTAGTAAATATTTCGGACGAGACAATAGCAACCATAATTAATAGTCAAACCAACTTACCTATACGTTAAGTTCCGACTGTAATTATGGGAAGTTATTGTCTCGTCTGAAGGTGAGTCCCGCCCAACCTTTATAGGACATTCAATCAATATGTGTACCTACAATAATTTCAGAAGCCCTTGTTGTAAAATTAAATACTACTATACTACTTCAAACTCGAATGACAAGCGCGGGATTACAGATGGCGTACAGGTTTGTTTTTACTTTTTAAAGTTGTGCGTGGCGTGTCGTAATCGTGGCATAAGATATGAAAATGAGAACTATATAATTCAGTTATGAAAATCTTAATGAAACCACACTTCAACGGTTTTAAGCGAGGTATTTTATTTGATTTTTAATATTTATTGTGTACTAGTCGCGAACACTTAAGAAAATACTATATAAAAACCTTGTTAACTTCTGCCGAACTGTCTAATTACTAGTGAATAGTAAGCTGCCTTATTATTTGTTAGACGAAGTGTCGAACAGCATTAGAGTGCATGCGCATTAGCAACCTCTATTGTTGCTCATGTATGCTGACGATATCGCGCTGGCAGATTCGGGCAGGGGGCGCTTGATACGACGTGTAAGTGCGTGGAAGAGGTCGTTTGAGAATGGCGGTCTGAAAGTAAATGTGGCGAAGACCGAGTACTTGGCCTGCAACACTACAGATCCCACATCCGTGTCAGTTCGTGATCAGTTTAAGAACTTGGGATCAGTACTCAGTGCGTCCGGAGATATCGACCTCGACGTCAAGGCCCGTATCACAGCAGCTTGGGCCAAGTACCGTGAGGTGACAGGTGTCATTTGTGACCCCAAAATGCCGGTTAAAATAAAAGGACAGGTCTATAAATCCATCATTAGACCCGTGCTTTTGTATGGCAGTGAAGCGTGGCCTGTACTTGAGCGAAACAAGTAAGAACTGCGTGTCACGGAGATGAATGAATATGCTCCGTTGGATGTGTATAATGACGCGGAAAGACCGTGTCTGGAACTCATGCATCCGTGGCAGTCTTCATGTCCGTGACATAGCAAACAAACTGCAAGAGTGTCGCTTCGCTGGTACGGCCGCGTTTTACGGAGGCCGCCTAATTATGTGGGGAACAAATGTCTAACCATGCCGCCTCCGCCAGGTCCCGGTCGAAGGGGAAGGCCCAGGAAATGTTGGCTTGACGTTGTGAAGGATGACATGTGTACCAATGGTCTCAAAACAGGGGTTGCTGAAGACCGCGCGAAATGGAGTAGAAAAAGTAGGAAAGCGGACCCTAGGCGTCGGAGTGAACGCTCCATACGCAACCGGGATTTAACGTTCGGATGATGACGATGAGCTGCCTGATTATTTGTAATATACATATATATATTACCTATATATTTTTCTAATGAATGACCGACCAATGACAGTGCACTACACCCACTGCACAGTATTGAAAGGATGTTCGGTTCAATACTCCATCCCGCTATACTCTATAGCCACAATCGAATACCTTTTTTATGTCGCTCGACCGTTATACGAGATTTATGACGGCGAGGCAAAAGTTTCTTTTGAATTAGACGCTCGTTTCATTTTCATATTACTCCAGGTCGTGGTTATAAACTAAACTTAAATTCCATTCATGATAAATTTTTATATGTCAAATTAAGTTAATTTTTACTACATAACGTCTTTATGTTAAATTATATTTACTGTGATGGAAAAGAATAGATTTTTATTTATTTATTGCTGAAGCACTGCAGACAAGCTGACGGCCCAAGTATGATGGAAAGTGGTTACTGTTGCCTAGGGACATTAGCAATACCAGAGGTGCTCCCAATGTGCGGCCGGCCTTGAAGGAGAAACTGTAACCTGACTACTGATGCTGGAACACGACTCAAAATTGTTATGGCGGCATACTCTAGACCAGAGGTGGTAGCCATCTAGCCGGGAAAATACCCTACCACCTGGCTGTGGGTTGTTTTTTCGCTACTTACGACAGGCCGCCCGACCGGAAGAATTAGTATTCTGTTTCAATTCCTGCACAAAATAATTGGTATGACAATCGGGCAGTAAAAACTTATATTTCTATAACATTCCTAAATCCGAAATAATTAGACGATGCCATTACGCATTTTTCTCTCGCTTTTTGATGTTTTATTCTTTCAAAACATGACATTACACAATACACTAATGTTATATACCAAATTAAAACCTTCAAATCCCAATAAGATCCCTATTTATCTTTCAATAATTTTCGCAAGTATTGCGTATTAG
Source organism: Dendrolimus kikuchii (assembly GCA_019925095.2). NCBI lineage: Eukaryota > Metazoa > Arthropoda > Insecta > Lepidoptera > Lasiocampidae > Dendrolimus > Dendrolimus kikuchii. Next base: position 14,792,318 of record CM034388.1, on the reverse strand, counting down.
AGCTTTCTTCGCAATTTCTCTCACACTTCGGCTTCATATCGGGAGAAAACTTGGATTATCTCAGATAAAATGCAGAAATATCCATGTTTGTCATTGATCTCTAAATTACCTTCATATTAAATATTTATGAAATCAGTCAATATCAAACACCATGAAAAGTTCATATACGAACGTCAACACTGTAAAACTATAAGCGCAAAAAAGATTTTTTATTAATAGGTAATAAAATTGTTGTTAAAAAACAATTCTTTAATTATGCGAGGAATCCAGCGAAACTCACAATTGAATTGTTGCTTTTTTATAGAAATATTCTCATAATATACATATTTATAAATGTAGATTAGCATGATTACGAGAACAATGGACGGGGAAATCGACAATGTGAAGAGTCGAGCACCTGCATAAGCATAATAAGTCGACGGCAGCGCCACCGTCACGTCGGCATTACGCAAAGAACAATGGCCGGCTGGGAACGCGGCCGTGAACGCATTTTATCCGTGCAGGAACGGAGAAAGAATACAATTTCCTGCGGCCCGGCGGCCTGTCGTAAGAGGCGACTAAACAACCCACAGCCAGGTGGTAGAGTATTTGCTCGACTGGATGGCGACCACCCCTGGTCTAGAGTATGCCGCCATAACAACCTTGTGTTGTGTTCCGGCATTAGTGACCAGGTTCCAGACTCCTTTAAGAGAGCAGCAGCGCATTTGTAGCATCTTTGGTGTTGCAAATGTCCATAGGCGATGGTAACCGCTTTCCATCAAGTGGGTCGTCTGCCTGTCTGCTGAACTCCTGCAATAAAAAAAAAAAAAAAAAAAAAAAAAAAAAAAAACGCAATGCGAATCCTATTCGAACCATTTCATAGGGTTCATACGATTCTTTAAAGAAATAGCAGTTTGCAAATTTCATAATCGAAATACATTAATACTGTTAATTTATTAAATTTAACAACATTGTATAAAAAAGCAGTGTATTACTATTTATTTTATTTGTTTACTATAAAATGAGGTGTTAAATTATAGTTTAAAGAAAAACTTCACTTATTTAGAAGTAGTTTAGTTTTCCTTAGAACTGCACGCGCTGGTTCCTCCATCCCCATTTTACTATCGGACAATCAGACGCACCAGTTTGCGCCACCGATACAACGTGGAAACACCACCAGTCAGGTCGAGGCGCCTCGCTTCATCATTTCTGGTGCGCAGTGCCGAAGAGTGTAATAATTTGCCACAGTTTGTTTTTCCTAACAAATACAATCTTAAAGTCTCCAAGTCACGAGTGAATAGATATCTTCAAGGTAAACGTGCTCCATCCTCGACCGTGTCATCACTCAACATCAGGTGAGATAGTAGTCAAACGCAAACCAATGTATATGTACATCTGTAAAAAAAATACATACATACATACATAACTTCACGCCAGTTCCCTTGCGGGGTAGGCACGACCAACAGAGCGCTATTCAGGCTTATTCTTACACACCTCACTTGCTTCTTTGACATTCATATCTCTTGTCATGCACGCTCGTCTGTTCTTAAGGCTCCTGACATCATCTTCTGCTAGTACACGATCAATTTGATCATGGAAGGTGTGTTGTGGCCTTCCACGACTTCTGCATCCATCCACTTTTGCATTGCATATCTGTTTAGTCATTCTTTCATCATGCATTCTTTCCACATGCCCGAACCACCGGAGCATTCCTTTCCTTACCTTCACCCCGAGACTCTCTTTCAGATCAACTCTCTTTCTTACTTCGGTATTACGAACGCTGTAAAAAAAGTATTCCATGTTAAATAGTAATACATATCTATCTTCTATATGAATAAAAATTAATGTTGCTAAGCGCAAAACTTGAGAAACGGCTCGAACAATTTGGTTCAAGTTGATCCCGGGATGGTTTAGATTCACAATTGGACCCGGTATGTGGTGCCGCTGAATTGCTCCTAATCAGTGGAACCGATTTAGATGAAATTTTTTGTTTGTTCAAATAGATTCGTGAATAGTTTACATTAACTTTTGGTCCCTATAGATAGCACTACACTCGGGTTCCAGATTCTTATTTTTTAAGGCAGGACAACGTCTGCAGGGTACAGCTAGTTTGTAATAACTGCAAAGATTTTAAACTATTTTATCTATCTGCTACCTACACTTTATCGGTAAAACCATTGAACTAATTTCATAAAACTTGGTAAGTACCTGAACGAATTAATTTTGATGAGTAGGATATACATAGAGTATTTTGTATCCTTTTATTATTGAAACTGAATGAACAAATTATTACGAAATTTATTATATGTATGACTTTTGGATAATATGGATGAAGATAGGTTACTTATTATTCCGAAAGAAAAAAAATCGTTTTCACAGCATCCTTATCCAAAATAAAGCCGCGTGTAAAGGTCTATTATAATACAGATTGAGAACTTTTTGCAAAGGCTTTTAGATTTTAACCTAAATGCAATGGCATGAACATTAACACATTCTAATCATTTTAATACCATTTCTGGTAACCCTGTCGATACCATTACTTATTCACAACGCAACCTCTTTATACAATAAATGTGGGGAATCACAAATACCTGCTGGCGGTTCCGTTTCCGTCCTCAAAAGCTATTAAAATAACGTGTCATAAACAATGATTTTCATATTTTCGGCTAGTAGCTAGTACTTAGAAAGATATTAGCATACTTCAGGTGTTTTACAGACTGTTGTTATTATAATATAAAATGTAGGTGTACACTATGATGGACTGCATTAAGGTATAGGGAACGTGCACGAACTATAAGGTGGCAGCACAAATCGCCACGACAGCCACAGTGTAGTTTAAGAAACTTTTCAGACCTGTCATCGTGTTGCCGTCAATGTGTTTACATTACTTGTATTTAAATCGTTTTTATTATGATTAACATTATAAAGTGGTTAAGTATTCTTAAATATTCTAATTTTCCGTACAATTTTCTTAATTTTTTCTTTCATAAGAACTTTCTCCTGACAATAACAAACACAACGAAAAAAGAATTAGCGCAATCGGTCCAGCCGTTCACGCGTGATGGCGTGACCAAGGGAAATAGGGATTCATTTTTATATATATATATAGATATGTTTACTGAGGCAAAATTAATTTAAGTTTGTTTACTTTTTGTTTGTATTAAATAATACTACTATATAGTAGTAATATTTAACTAAGGATTTAGCTAAAATAGCTCAGCTTTGAATATATCTTAAGGGCAATTTGATAAATCCGGTCACTGCATGATTAATCAATCACTTTTCCCGGTCACTGAATAATAATGACAATGTTATATTGGCCAATATAATAAAACACAGATGAACTGTAGTTTTTTGTTTATTAAATGAGGTTAGGGTATAATTATATAACACTTTTATTTATCATTTGAGATATGAAGTGAATTTTGGATGATTATAAAAAATACCACAAAGGTAAGACGCGAGCTCCGCTCTGCTTGGCTTCGCTCCCGCCTTAGTCTTTTAACCTATGCTAAAAAATCGGATCTGTTCATAATAAATAAGTGCCATATAGTTATACGGGACCCGAGGGTGGGATATACGTATATCCCACCCTTAAATGAATTAACCTTACATAACTCTTATGGTAAGGTAACCGAATTTATCATATTGTCCGGCTAGAAGTAGGGAAGTATTCATATTGCCCGGACTAAGTGATAAATTCAAGTTATCTTAAACCATGATTTTTGCAATGGACCACGGGCCGTCGGGCATTATTAACATGGGCCGGCCTTGGCATTATTCATAATGATCGGTCCATATTAATAATGCTCGATTATTCAAATTGCCTGTAACATATACAAAGCTTAGCTATTTTTACAAATAACATTATTACACATTTCTAAATGTTTTTGAAGTTCATACTTACATATGTTTTATCCACTTTGGTAGTTTATAACATAACTATAGAAAGTGAGTACTATTCCTGGGAAAGTAATAGAATTTTACACCACTTGACTTTTTTTATATTTTTCTTTAAAATGTTCGAGCATACAGAAATGCAACACTACATTTTCACTTTAACTAATTTATTTTTTACTTTTTTACTGTAGTTATTTTAAAACGCACTTCCAAATATCCCGTAATTTTATCTGGTTTAAATCCTTTTATGTTGACATTCACGTTACTTTTTTTTACATTTAAATTGTTGTTCATATCGTTAATATCACTTTGTACATTACGAATCCGGTTCTACCACTTTGCGCTTTAATTTATGTTAATCAATACTTTAAACAAGTTTCCGTTTTTGCTGTTAATTATTCTGATAAAATTAAATTTAACTCCAAATACTTCAAGCTTGAAAATAAGTCGCTTATGATGGGTGTTCCGTAGTCTTTTTTTTTTATTACAGGAGTTCAGCAGACAAGCAAACGGCCCACTTGATAGAAAGCGGTTACCATCGCCTATGGACATTTGAAACCCCACAGGTGCTACAAATGCGCTGCTGCTCTCTTAAGGGAGACTGGAATCTGATCACTAATGCCGAAACACAACTCAAGGTTGTTATGGCGACATACTTTAGACCAGGGGTAGTAGCCATCCAATCGGGCAAATGCCATACCACCTGGCTGTTGGTTATTTTGTCGCCTCTTACGACAGGCCCCCCGGCCGCAGGAAATTGTATTCTTTGTCATTTAGACAAAAACATAGCCTTATAAATTACCGTGCCTGTCTTCTATTTAATCATCATTCTATGTAGACACACTGCCATTTTTTTAAAAACTAATATATTTATATAAAGAAAATTATAAAGCAGGGCAGGAATGTGTATTATATAGGTATACATGTGTTGCTATATAATGGTGTGGTGTAATTTAGGGATAATCACGATACAATGTAACCGAGGGATGAAAAACAATCAATGTACATAAGCATAGCATGTGCGATCTTTATAATAAAACATGATTATTCACGAATACTTCCTTCAGTCTAGTTAGATATACAAATCATACAGTAATATATAAAAAGAAAAAGAATATTTCTTAATTTGTATTCTGTAGTTGTATGGAAAAATAAAACCTCTTTGATCATGCTTTCTTACAGTTATTTGCAGTTTCTGGAAAAATAATTCTTAGTAGGTAATTACTTATATTATCTTAATTTAAAGAATTATTAGGCAGTAGAGAGTATTTATATTCCTTAAATTATAACAACCGTGATCGTTGGTAGCAAGATTGTGAGTTTATTTGCTGAACACATTCGAGAATAAAAATATATTCAAGGTTAACAACAAATTGCTCCTTGTATGTAAACTGGCTGGAATAAGCGCAAGGAACTATTGCAATATAAAATTAAACAATAAGAATTGTTTTAATTTTAGTTATCTAATACTGATATTAGACGAATCAACCAAATTGACACAATTTTGTGGAAAGGCACAGAACTCAGAACTGAAAGGACACGACAATATTCATTGACATTTAGTGATTTAAATCTATGAATCCCATTAATTGATTCATACAAGTCGAAAGACAGAAGTGAAAACCGTCTAATATCAACTTAACACGTGTCTAAAATTACTACTACATACACAAAAAGGGGGGCGCCTATAACTTATAATCATATTAGTATTTTTATTCTTCCTTCACAGCTTCAGGAATTAGGAATAATCCAATTCTTTTAAAATTCAGTATTTACATAATTATGCACATAAAAAGGGGATTGACATAAGACACGCTTTATTCCGAAAAATTGCATTGTGTTTACGGGTCAAGGAAAGGAGTTGAAATTCGCGCAAGCGGAGCAGAATGGGCAGGTTGTCACGAGATTTGATATATGTACATATTGCAAGGCGAAGGATAAACATTCTATACTATAATAAATGTAAATGGTTCGAGTTAGTACAATGCGTTTAAAAATGTGAAAAAAGTCAGAGGTCAAGCTCAGACCAGGAGTTTCCGAAAATGCAATTTTTAGATTTTTTGTCTATCTACCTGTTAGAGCATCATGTGAAAACTACTGAACGGATTTAAATGAAACTCGACATAGAGCTAGCTTATATCCCGGGGCGTAACTTAGGATACTTTTTATCCTAATAAATGACATCGTTTCCGTGGGATAAGTGAAAATAGCGAAAAAGATGGCGCTGCAATCGTATATTCTTTGGAAACTACTGAACTGAAACTTGACATTTTGCTGGCTTATAACCCGAGTTATCACTTAGAATACATGTTATCCCGATAAATGAAGTCGTTCTCTTAGAATAGACGGATTAGCTAAATAGATAACGCTGCAATCGCGTTTTTTCACTTCACTAACAAATACCTACGTTGTTATAAACGACATGTCATTCGTTGTATTACTTCAAATCAGGTTGGCTTCAACTCGCCTCTATGTTTTGCTGGGCAGTTGTGTAGACAATAATATATGGTCTTAGTTCCTGTGTTATTATTATATAAAAAACCGAATTAAGTTTCTGTGTAAGTACAATAAATATGCTGTCTAGGGTTTGATACTAGTTGGAAACTAGTGAAATATAATAATTTTATTAGGCTTTTTTCATAGTAGTTGATATAGTTATCGTATAAAACGTGACCGGAACGTACGCCAGCGAAAAAAATTGATAAGATTAAAACCAATTTGACGATTTTCACGTTGACACTAATTTTATATGACACACAGTGTTAATGAGACTCGTATTACAATCGTTGCATAATGAAGTTTTAATAACTTTAAAAGAATATTATTTGTATCTTGGTTGTATGCATAAGTTTGTGGAATTTCACAACCTACATAAATAACATCATCGTTGACATACGACTTGATGATTGGACCACCGTAGGTCGGTTGTTTTTCACATGTTGACGCAAATGCATTCCTTACACAATTATCATACCAATGGCTACTCTCGCTCCGTTATGACTTTTATTTGCCCTCAGTAAAAGGCACGCTCGACTGGAACCGGTTTCACCGACTGGTTCTATAAAATACGAGTAGGGCGAGGTATGCTGGCCCTATCTGTATAATCACACACATTCAGACCTCTCCAATCGCCGCTCAGGGAAGATTCATGGTGCCTTTTCTAAAGGGTATTTTGCTGTCGAATCTTAATCGGTTCCTAGAAGAATTTATCACGAACCTTTTTCTGGAACCTGTTCCGATGCGGTCGCTTTTGTTGCATATTAAAATGGTTAGGTACTTGGTTGTTTTGTTTTGTGTTCCATGGGTTGAAAAGAGCCGCTAATTGGATTGGAATATTGCTTCCAATACGAATAGATTTTGTAAATAGACTTCTTTGTAATACATTTCTTTATAACGTACTAAAGACTTATTTCTCCCACAAACAACCTGTCATTTTCGTAATCGTGGTTATCTCTGTAATCTTTGTTAACGCTAGCTGATGCTAATATTATGAAGCACCAATGTATCAGTTGACAGACGTAATTTCTTAACTATAATTATACCAATGTTGTTGGCACAAATAAATATTTACTTCTTCAGATTAGCTACAGCAGGCTGCGTATTGATTTATTGTGCATGAAAAACCATTTATAATAATTAATTGCCTTAACGTTTGTTCCATCATACTATAAAGTTCGCATAAATGGTTGAAGAATTAACGTTAATAACTAAAACCTAATTTAAATACACATATTATTTTATTATAATATATTAATAAATTCTAATATTCCTTATAGATTATAGAAGTATAAAAATCAAAAAGGAGTATATTCAAAGTTAACCACCCACCTGGTCCTTAGACAAGATGGCGACACGCACGGGAATATTACGTAACCTATAATAATTGTGCGCTTACGCATTAAATTGATCATTGTGCTGATTGACGCTCATGGCCGTTGGTGCAGAAGTAAATTCATACATAACTCTGTCGTTTTTAACATATTATTATGTTAAGGTTATTTTCCTTATATTAGTAAACAAGTAAAAACTGAATGTTTAAAGAATTAAACATTCAGTTTTTACTTGTTTACTGTAACGGTCTTATTCATAGAATTAGAGTAAGTTTGAACGCTTCTTTAAGAACCATAAAGAAGCGTTCAAACTTACTCTAACTCTTTATGTATAAGACCGCATGTTATCAATTGTAAAATAAATATTGATATTATAAGAAAATTCGTGTTATTTCATGTCTAAGTTATGTTATACAGTTTACGTGCTATCCACACGTGGCTAAAAAATTATTGTGCAATATTTATTCAACATTTTTGTTTGTCTAGCGTCGCATATACTTACTTCAATAACATATATCCATAGAACAAAAATACTAGGAATAACAATCGTCTAGAAAAGATCGACACTTTGAACAGCTACTAAACCTTATTTGGCTAGATGGCACCACAGGTCGTTTTTTTCACTTTTTAATGTGGTATTAAAAATAAACACATGTAATTCTGTATTAAGTTTGTAAGTACAATAAATTGTAACTACCTGTCTTCTGAAAAAATATCATTGATTCTTAACAGCAGTGCTTTGTTTAAGAAGTATAATATGATAAAATTTAGAATCTTTAGAAATTATATATGATATCTGTTTCTAAAATTGGTGCAAATAATTTTGAAAATGTGATAGTATAAAATGATGTTATTAGACTGCGATAGTGGGTTTACGTAACATAACTCGGCTAATACTCGAGGAACTGGCTTAATTGCCATTCCACGAAATGATTATCACAACAGACTCGTCACGCTTGTATTTATAGCTCGTAATATTTATTCATTAAAGAGATTGCTGGCAACGATTAAATGATACCTAGTCGTGATAATAATTTATGATTTGTTTTTGAATTCAGACTTAATCGATCCATGTCCTTTTAACGAAAAGGAGTAATAAGAGTGACTTGTTTACAATACAAAAATAAAAACTTATTTATAACGAGAAATTTCCACGCGGGTTTTACGCGAAAATATTTCTTTTTCCCTGACAAAAACTATCCTATGTTCATTTCTATTAAAGACAGCAACATGTACTCTAAATTTTCGATAATCGATTCTTTACCAAGCCACAAACAGGAAAAAACAGTCAACCAAACAAACTTAAGATATTAGAATGGTTTCTCGTAGGTAATATATTATTTTTGACTGCCATTGACCAATACAATAGTTCACGATACACGAGTGAGTTGCTAGCTTAATTGAATGTATAGTGTGTTTGTTATATCTTATACTACTCATATGTTTCTTAGAGTGCAAGGACCCTTTCCTTGCTTTTCCATTTCGTGAAACATTATGGATTTATAGTATCTAATTATGTATATAACTTGTTTCTTTTTTTAGAACCTGAAACTACAAGATATCATTATTTATTATACACCGCTTGCTTTATCCTTAAAATTCTTGGCGATAATTCCCGGACTATACCTATAAAATACAGAAATACTAAGGTTACATTCATAACGGTTTTATTTCATGCAAATTAAACTTGTCTATTAAGTGTTGACCTTGATTTAATGATGAGATGTTGAAGTAAGCAACTATGTTTTTATCTTATAACAAGGTATATTTAAAGTACCTATCTTATACTAATATATGAAGCTGAAGAGTTTGTTTGTTTGAACGCGCTAATCTCAGGAACTGGTCTGATTTGAAAAATTCTTTCAGTGTTAGATAGCCCATTTATCGAGGAATGCTATATATAGGCTATATATCAACACGCTAATACCAATAGGAGCGGAGCACCAATGAAGAATGTTTCAAAATCGAGGGGTTTCGAAAACAAATTCCACGCGGACGACGTCGCGGGCACAGCTAGTCTTATATAATAGTATTCATATTCAAACTTAAAATTTAGAATTATAATTTCTATGGATTGCAATATAGCAATACAGAAACGAAAAGTAATAAATAGCCTTGAAAACATTTACATTTTATTTTCAAGGTTATTTGTTTCATAAATCAACCATTAAGAGAGTAGATATGTGTCAACACATTTCAATATTCAAATTACACATATATGTAGATTTGAACCAGTATCTATACTTACTAACTGACACATTGATCGTAAAGCCGCCTAAGACACGAGCAAGTACAAATCTTCATCTTCTATTAATTTATCACCTAGACAATGTAAAAATACATTTATTACGACAGGTGAACTATTTAACGGAACTTAAATGTAAGTAATTAAGTATGTATATATATGTAAGTAATTAAGTATGTATATATAATATAATATGTAATATGTGGGTTATTAAATTTTAAAAGGGATAAATGTCCGATCACTCAGATCAGAAGGGTGCTATTCAAAATGGCCGCCGAGCCACGCGCAGCGCTGTAATGGCTGCCGGCCTTGGGCTGGGCTCGCAATCAACTTATTATTCAATCTCATGTCGCGAATTGGTCCGAGGTCCGACGGCCAATGACCCTGCTGTTCCACTCTACTCGTTAATGTTCTACCCGTATACGATAGATAAAATTACACAACAAATAATTAAGATATTTTGTTACCTAGTTGTATCTTTTTATATCATCGCGATGTCAGTAAAATACTTCGTAATGTTTAACTATGAAATTCAGATATGCTAGAAACAGTTTATTTAACTTTATAACAGACTAGGGCGTTACAGTTTGCTATTGCTATTGAAGAAAGTATTCTTTTGTCATTGCACACTCACAAACTCCAAAGGTCGTGGCTCTGTATAGTTGACGTTGACGTAAATCCGTCACGGTCCGTTATTCCAGCCGAAGAACAATGGCGTGTTCGCACCACTCGTCTAATGAGAAATGTTTGTTTTCAAATTTACACAATAGCCACTTCTCATTGTTTTATTATTACCTACTTTACTAATTTTTCAAATATTTTAATCTCATCATTTGTCTTTAGGGGTTTGTTTATTATATAAGTATTTGTTTATTGTTTTGCATTGTGTTTTTAGATTACTTTTGCCATTAAAGAAAGTATTCGGTAAAAGTTTAAAACACATACATAATCACTAATTGTTAATGTCAGTTTTAAATAAAAACATTATTTAACCTCACAATATTTTCATAACCCTTATTTATTTATACCAGTAAATTATGATTTGGATTGGTGTGTAGTTTACTACAACAAAAATATGTACCAACTATATATTAGATACATGGATTTATTAGATCAAGAGCGGGTTATAAATTAGTCCCGACTGGCTCTTAAAAATTGACCTTGATTGAAGGCTTATTAGTTATTTAGTCGACCGAAGTCAAGACGAACAAGACAAGCGCAGCAAACGGGTCGCTGTCATGAACCCGCATGATTTATGCTTGCTTTTATAAAGTGTTTTTGCTATACGACCGGTTTTACCCACTCCCGCTCAAGTCGTTTTTGTTGCGCTACCTGGATGCCGCACAAAAAATATATAGTGTCAGGTTTTTTTATTGTAATAATAATAGTAAGCATTCCTTTTGTGGCACATGCGGACGTGGGCACTGCTACGGACGTGATATGATGCCGCTGTGGCTTCATTATATTAATGGGTCCGCCCGAGGAATACAAAGATGGGGCCTTTAAACTTTATTGCATTTACTCCGTATAATACTTACATGTCCCGATCCGGGCAGTACAGTAACAGTGAAGACTAGCGTTTATAAATATTATTATAAGATTATCATCAATGTTGGTTTTAATCTCAATCTACCAAAATTTATCGAAACGACTCATTGACTCTTCAGGTGATCAGAGGACTGGTGCTTACCTCGGCCAACGGATCAGTATGGCGATCCAGCGAGGAAACGTAGCCAGCCTTCTGGGCACCTTACCCATAGAAGACGGTGACCTAGGCTCAGTATTCTACTTATAGTCTTGAGGGACTATGAGTAGAATACAAACAATACAAATAAGTTAAGTTTTCTTGCATTGAATTCGGTTATATGTAATTTTATTATACCTTTGTCCCCTTTTATTTTTTAATAGTAAAATCAATCTAATAAATATGTTTTTGAACTTTAATTATTAAGTAATCAATAGGTGTAATCACTCGAGATGTCTGTGATAAATTTAATATTGATAATTCCCTGTGTCATGATGGCTCTGGCTCTGAAGGCCCCTAGATTAAATGCTGTCTGGCTGACAAAAATATTATGTCATGGTTTTTCATTAGTTATAGCGTAGACCAATTTATAGATACATTAATGATCAAAGGGTTATAGTTAAAGTTTCAGTCTGAAATAAAACTAAGTAGTATTATTACTACAGTAGTAAAGTAAGAACCAAGGCAATCTCAACCTCACTGAGAACTAATTTTAATTATATTTTAAACTAATCGCTTCGTTCAATTCGATTGTATGGACGACCTCTATTTGACATTGGATTGTTCACGCGCCTCGTTTCCTTTACTTTTTGTTGTTTTTTTTTCGTGTCATTTATTTATCTGCACCATATTTATGTACCACCTGCCGGGGTCGATACCCGTGTAGAAAAACTCCCCTCTGTAATAAAGGAGGTTCCTAAAGTTATTCTTACTTATAATTACAATACACAAAGCATTTTGAGCAGAATAGCCTATTTTTTGTCCACAGGCAAAAAATCACCAACAATTCTTTGGAAATCGGCATTTTCGTGCTTCGGGCCGTACCCTCATAGTCCCTATATGAACTGTTTTTTCGAGACATAAAAAAAGTTAACAATTCGTTTACCGAGTGTGGGATTATAGGGAGATGTCGATCCGTGTGCACGTTATCCGGTGTTTCGCATATGTGTAGAAATAATAATAGACAAAAAAAGGTTATGGGTTCATACTTGTCAGATTTACAGGCATATTTTACATAGTCGTATTGTGAGTCTGGGTGTGATAGTTGACATTCAGAGTTCGCTATGGACTGACAATGAGACGCAATTCGCATTATTAAAATTCGGTTTCCACCTTATAGCAATAGGAAACCGTGCTAAAATAAACTCCGAATAACAGTAGATTGTTAATGTACTTGTCCAATTTGAAAACGTGCCCGTAAAATTTCAAGTTAAAATTTTGCTGTGATTCGTTTTGCCACTTGTCCGTTGCCATTCGGTTTTCCACTTGTCCGTTGCGATTCGTTTTTCCACTTATCCGTTGCCATTCGTTTTTCCATTTGTCCGTTGCGATTCGTTTTTCCACTTGTCCGTTGAATTGTTTCATATAAAGTAATACAGTGTGTAGAGATGAATACAAGTGAAACAAAAAACGTATTAGACGTCTAATTGTTTTGGACCAGTCATACTATATAAATTGACATTATTATGTTCTCTTAAATTTTGCCCTTTTTGTGTTACAACATTTAGGGCCGATTTTTCAATCACCAGATAAAAGCTATCAGTGGAATCAATTATATTCTGAGTGAATTCAAAACTGAAACCATTCAACTGTTTTAATCATGCAATTGACATTTTTCATTTTTCCATGTTATATATACTTTATACTATGAATAACTTTTATCTAGTGATCGAAAATCTTAAATTGTTATTATCCATGATCTTTGTTCTTGAAGTAGGACAATGATATGCATGGGCATACTGCCTCGCTTTAAAGTAGTAGCAACCTTCTAAATAAGTAACTATGTAATGTACGACTGCATATTGCATTTTTTTTTACTTTTTCAACCCCATCAGTGAAAATAATTTATAGCTAATTCATTTAACACTGTGTTTACGCCTTTAATTACTTATATTATTCTTCTAAAGTTTTCACAATATAAGAGGAGCATTGGGAATGACAAAATACTTTAAAGTGGTACCTGGATGGTTAGTTTCATCTTGTGAGTTAGATGTCGTTAGTAACAAGTCAGCGTTGTTTCACGTTTGCATGTGACACTCGTGGGAACTTATTGATTTAGTGCGATACCGTATTAGTAAACGTAAAATTGGCAAAACTAACTTTTTGATTTTGGTCTAACAAATATGTTTTAAATTAAACGACCAAAAGCTAGAATCTTAGACAATTGGAGAGTGTAAATTATCTAAGGCTAGAATTGAACTACTTGCGGCGCCATCTAGTCACGTGGGATTTACGAGCTTATTAGAGTTACATTTTTTACTGGGCGCTTATCATTCTGAGTAACCTCCTTGTATGGTTTCCACTACGGAAACGTCATTTAATATGTTTCAAATACTTTTGTTTATAATAATAGGTAGTTATTGCGCCATATTTACGACTTGTAATAAGTAAATATATCACAACAACATTATCAGTAGTGAACAAATTTAATACATAGATAATAAATGTTATAATACACTTGTGTTTTAAACATTAATTAGTTTATTTCTGTTAAACTGGAAGAAAAATGCTAGGAATAATAGGTACATCAGTCCTTTATAGTGTCGCTGCGAAGGTTCTGGTCGTGATTATCATTTATTACGCTAGATGTCGCTAGTAGCAAATCATGGTTATTTTAAGCATGATTTATCTGTGAAAATTCATTATTCTCTTCTAATTCTAAAAAAACATTACTTGAAAATTTTATCAGTGTCATATCAAAAAACGAGAGAGATGACTTTTATCGCCCTCTAATCAATGTTAGAAGTATACTATACAAGAGCTTTAGACTAGTCTGTTGTCATTCCTAGGACTCTTTCATGGTAAAAAGTCAGCCAGAATGTGCTAGTCGAAAATATAAACAGAACTCCAAATTCAGAATCAAAATACTTGCGTTAGTAGCGGATTTTAGTTAGGTACCAAGAACAAAAACTCTCGGCAACGATAACACATTGCATTATACTTAGGCTAGATGGCACTATTTAAACTTGCGATAGTAAATATGCATCTCTAATGAATTCATATTTACTACCCAACAACATGAAAAAAACGTACAGTTTTATATTTACACTTTAGCTATACTGATTTCATTAGTCGGATTCTCTTTCTATACCACATTAGCGTATTCATTCTTTTTTTGGGTTTCATTTTTATATTATGAGTGTGCTAAAATTTATTCGAGTTGGTTATTGGTAAAACACAATTCTAGAATAATGTTGCGTCGCGCAGCATTGGCGAATGTTGTCTATGGCACCATGATCGCGGTGAGTGTAGTGTTAAGTTTTTCCCTTTCTTACCTTATTTATGTTTATGTATTTCTAAGTGCACATATTAGATTATTTGTGATCTTGTATGTAATTTGAAAAGGCCCTTTATAAGGGTACTTAGTTACACGGTTCATCTTTATCCCTAAAATGTTTTTTTTTTACATTAAACACTGAATAACGTAAAACGACGTTTTGACAATTTTAAACGTGATTTAATTCAATTTCAATTTGTCGTTTCTGTATTATACACAAAAGGTCTCATATTAACTGTGAAAACTATAAAAGTAATTTAACATGGTTTGAATTTATTATTGTTTTTTTTACACCTGCTTGACACTATACAATTACTTATGTTCTCATTTTTATTTTATCAATCTGTAGTCACTGAATTCAGTACACGTAGCGCCTAGCGGTGCAATGCGAGTTTCGGCGATGCTCTTCTCACAGCCGCGGGCCGCGGGCAGTAGTGGCAACGAAGCGCGCTTGGTCGTACGTCCATGCGTCAGCTATCTCTAATAAAAGTTCTACAAATCTTATTAAATCATACATTAATTGAATTTTTCAATAATAAATAGTTTTATTTTAGAGCAGTTTCATTTAAACATGTCTTGCATTTTGTGTCATATCAAATGTAAAAACAACCAAACTACTCTTTTTTCGTTTCCTCGCAACGAGCAAAGGTAGGTTTGCAAGTCATTTTATCTACATGTCAATAATTTATTTTTGATAATATGATTTTGTACCAACTGTTAGCCGATATATTTATTATGTATTACGCTTACTACTATTAGTTTTGTTCTTTCATTCACTTCACTTTCATTGATCTTATTTATATTTTAGACGGAAGCACTGGCTGGGAACTATTGACAGAAACGACTTGATGGGGAAAAACAATGCATATTTTACACAAAGGGATTACATGATTTGTGAACGTCATTTTGAAGAGAAATATATTATTAATAGCCCAAAAAAGACAAAAAGTTTAACTCCCGATGCTATACCGACATTGAATTTGAAAGAATCTACGTCAAAATTTGGTTCAAATGAAGATCTAAAAATTTCAGTGGAAGTGAGTTGTATTTCTGAGCCGACATTGAACCCTTTAGGTTCAGAAACGAATAATATGTTAAATGTAATCCCAGTAGAATTTAAAATGGAAACACAAGAAACCGATTTCATAAGTAATAATATTACAGACCAACGCTATGAAAATTCGATAGTACAGTATAGTTCAAACCAAGATAACAAACAATTAGTAGAAATCAAAGTTGAAAAACTGGAAACTGACTTTATTGACAATAAAGATATAGGTCAATGTTTTAAGAAATCTGAAGCACAATATAATTTAAACAAAGTTAAAGAAGAGCCAATAGAATATGCAATCGATATATCAGAAACCGTGCTTATTGGACAAAATAATCCAAATGTTTTTCACACTGATATAGACATACCAAAGAAAGATTCCGAAGGTAATGGAAAAGCACCGGTTGATTTTATGGATAAACATTGTACAGAAATTACTATGTCAACTGAAAATTGCTTACACCATATGCTTAACCAAGATTCTGAAAGCCAATCCCATGTTAATCTTTGTTTGGAAAAACCAACAGCAAATATTGAATCTCAAAAATATGTAGAATGTGCAACATTAGAAGAGTTTTTAACGTTAAGCAACCAACATTCTTTTAAAGGAATCTCGCAATTGATTACACAATTAATCAAATGGCAAAACGATTTAGATTCAAAATATACTGATATTAATTTAAAAAGGTTTTCACACACTTGGTTTGCACTGCATTTATATTATACTGGACCAAGAGCTTATAGATTTCTTCAAAACATATTAATTTTGCCACCTGTAACAGTATTACAAAAATGTGTAAAACCAGTCGGCTCAAACTTTAGCGGAAGTGCATTGAATGCTTTAAGAATGAAAGTAAACAAGATGTCAGAGCACGAAAAAATATGCAGCATTTGTATTGACGTTATACCTCTTAAAAAGAAATTGTTTTATGACATTACATATGATAGGATAATTGGATTAGAAGAAACAAATGGAGTCCAAAAATCAAATATCGCTAATTATGCTGTGGTTATAATGGTTCGAGGTATCGTATTAAACTGGAGTCAACTTGTCTCGTATTCTTTAGTAGCTTCTTGGAAAAAGAGCACTGGATTAGTTACATGGATCATGAACGTAGTCCGGTCTCTGTCGGATTTGGGTCTCATTATACGTCTTTGTATTACTAAACAAAATTTTGCGAATACCGTGCCGGAGTTAGAAAAAATGTTTACTATTAACTTTAAAAGGATTTATCTTGTATATGACGTGCCAAATATGATGAAATGTTTCCGCGACAATATGGAAACGTATACATTTATTTATGACATAGAAGACATCAGAGAAAATAATATTTTAACTAATTCTTATTTGACTCATACCATGACGAATTTATTCGATTTATTAAATTCTAATACATTATTATCAAGTCAAACATTTTCAAAAGCTTACCGTGGTGAAGATTTTCAAAATGATTTTTTATTTGAAATGTTAAAGCTATTAAAGCACTTGAGAGTATTAAACGTTAATACAGAAGATGTTACAGAAAATATGACCTATATTACAGGGTTCCAAACTACCATTAATTCGATAATGTTGCTATTCAAAGACCTAAAAGAAAATGGTAATATCAGGTATTTATTAACCAGACGTCTAAATTTAGACATAATGAGAAATTTTAAAAATAAACTATTTCAAATTAGTTCTAAAAAACCAAGTGGCCGAATATTCAGCAAGACTTTCAACAAATTGTTTGTCCTTCAAATAATGAAAAAGCCAGTACATGTCAGTCTTAAAACTGTAATGAGAAGTAGGAATTTAATCACGGACATATCAAATTTCAACACAGGTAAATTAAATCTAAATGATAATACACAAGATTTCACAGTAGTGAAGTCACTTGCAGTAGGAACGATGGATTATCAGAATTTTAAGGCACCGTTAGAGAACGACAATTATTTTATTGCGTGCTATATATTTTCGAAATGCACAGAATGCCACGAATGTAATTTAATAAGGTTATACGCCAAAAGATGGGTAAACGTTCAGGAGATCGCCTCAAAATATATGCCTGGTGAAACAGATTCGGATCTCCTTAATAAACTTATAGATGAATTTAAATCTCCGCCTCTAGATGCTGTTATAGAATTTGTTAATTTACTTGATAAACGTTATTGTGAATATTTTTCAAAAAATAATTCAATAAGGAATATGGCAAATGAATTTTACAATAGTATTGCATCTATTTCGTTTCGGATGCCGTGCCCCTGTTTTCCATTGGAATATTTTAAGAAATTGTTCATAAGATATAGAATTTATTCTACTATCAAAGTGAATAATAAATCACTTGGAAAGAAACTAAATTTTTTTAAGGCATAATCACAATGTTTATTTTCAGGATAATATAATTAAGTAACTACAAGATATTTGTAGGTAACTTACATACTACGTATGAATAAATGGAAGTTTTTCAGAATCATATACTCTTAGTTTAATTGTATATAGCTTATCGATATATTATTGTGTATTAAATAGTATTGTAATCCTGAGATGTAATTTTAGACTAGAACCACCTCCTTTCCGATCTCCTGAGGTCTTTCCGGCACCAGAACTCCTTCGTTCCTTGTTGAATCTGTGGCCACCAGCTAGTAGTTAGTAAGTAGTTAATCAACAGCAAAATGCTGCTTAATAAACAATAAAATGTTCAAAGCGCATTAATATAGGTTATGAGATGACCATCTTCAGACTCTAAGACATAGTATACCAGCTTTTACACATTACTTTGACTGCATTTTTTTTTGCTTTTTGGATGAACTAAAAAAGACGTGTAGGAATTTTATTTATATTTTTTTCTCCAGCTAGAATTGGTTAATAAAGAATAAAATTAAACTTGTTAGTGATGGCCGACCTACGCCCCTAGAAATCAAGGGGCGCAGAGACGAGTTGCGCCAGGTCCAGGTGGTAGTATGGGCGGACCGCCTACAAAACCCCAACGCCAGCCTCGCCGTTATCCAAGCGGTGTGGCCGATCATGCCAGAATGGCTGCAGAGGCGTCACGGCACCCTGACGGTCCGCCTGACGCAGGTCCTCTCGGGGCACGGATACTTCGGGAGGTACCTGTATCAAATAAAGCGTGAACAAACGTCAAGGTGCCACCACTGCGTCGGCGGCGAAGAAGACACGGCGCTGCACACCCTCCAGGTGTGTCCAGCCTGGGACGAGCAGCGTCACTATCTCGTCGCGGCCATCGGGGCGGATTTGTCCCTCCCGGCCGTGGTGAAGGCCATGGTCAGGAGCGCCGATGCGTGGGACGCAGCCTCCTCCTTCTACGAGACCATCGTGTCCGCGAAGGAGACGGCATAGCGGGAGAGGATACAGTTCGCTACGCTCCTCTCTCGCCAGAGCCGGCGACGAAGGGTCGTCCACGACGATCTCCAGCCGCCGTAGGCTATGGCCGTGCGAGCGTCCGGCGGGGAAACTGAACCCGCCCGCACATAAACGCTGGAGAGGAGAGACGCGCCCCGATCCGTGCGTTCGATCCCCGATCCGAGGTGACAGGGGCTTACCTCGCAGTGAGTTCGTAGGAGCCGGAGAGACCCAGATCTCCGGCTAATAAATGATGAGGCCAGCCCTCAAAAGGGCCGACTGTTGTCCGTCCGGGCCGGTGGTGAATGCGCGAGCGAGCCCATAGCCCGGACGAAGGACGCTCGAGGATCGGATAGGGGTTTTGGTGGGTATCCCTAACCGGGGTGTGGCAATAGCGTCACACGTGGTGTGCTAGTGCCACCCCGACCTGGCGAATCCCACACAGGGGCCGCAACCTTTCCCCCTCGCACGGCTCACGGTCCTCAAACGAATTTCCCCTGTATAAAAAAAATAAAAAATAAAATGGCCCGCTCAACCACAGAGGCCGACAATCTAGAGATTCATTCCTGGTGGATATTTTATTAATTTCGACAGTCGTCAAGACTGCTCTACACTTTTAATACCTAACCATCGTGACTCAGCTACAAGATTAGATGACAGTATTATTTCCTAACAAGTTCTACAGACGTACAACTGCGTCCAAACCAGCTCAGCCTACTTTAAGAATCCTTGGCGTAAAATGTGCTCCATGTATAAAAAATAAGCATCGTTATGTTTTGACTCGCTAAATGACCTATGATTTATCAAGAATTCTGTTATTTGATCCGCACACAGCTGGCTAGTGTGATATCTGTAACACAATGTGAAATTTGATGTACATGCCAATCTCATATATATTATCTAATTTAAAATTGATAAAAGTTTTAAAAAACAAAATAGGGAAAAATAATATGAGAAAAGGTTTGTCCAATCGTTTATCATGAAGTCAGCAGTTTCTTTTCATATTCATAAATAGCAATTGCAAAAGCTTCGTGAACGGAAACTTCAGATACCTACACACTTTGTTAAACCATAAATAATTACTGGAATAAAAGTATATAATAGAACATTTTCTAAGAAAAATGTTTGCCAATTTTTATTAAAATTGGTTCGTAAATCATTAGGAATTAAATGTAATAGAGAATCATGATATAGCTATCCTTTATAACATCGTAATGACCTGCCCTCTATGTAAGTATAATTCATACAATCAACTAGTGGGTGGGTACACGTTATCCTGCGCTGAAAAAATAAAAATCTAAGACCCGATTCAAGTACCACCTACCGGGTCCAATTGTAAGTCTAATCCATTCCGGAACTCACTCAAGACACACAAAATTTCATCAAAATCGTAGAACCCGATTGCAACGCCAAGTATTTTGTTTAAATTGATGGGTACATTATTGAAGTTTTAGTAGTGATCCCTAATTTTTATATAGCCTATATTAATCAGGGATAATGTAGCATTCGAATGGTGAAAGAATTTTTGAAATAGGTCCAGTAGTTTTTGAGTTTATTCGTTACAAACATACAAAAATACAAATCCTTCCTCCTTTAAATATTAGTACAATCTGCACGAGCAACTCGCACATGATCACTCGTTTTATATCAAGTGCGTCGATCTCCTAATACCATATTACTATGAATAAATGTCCTTATTAGCTAGATTACTTATCACCGTTGTTACTGCATCGTGTCATGGAACTGTCAAGGGTCCTCTATGGCTGCAATTGAATATGATAAATTGTTGACAGTCCTGTTGTTTTATATTTAACAGACCAGAGATCTTTAGATCTCTGGTCTGATCCACGGAACAATTACGCTGACAAAGCATTTAACGCTTATTTGAACAGTTTGAATTATGTTACTTCCATTACGCACGAGTTCTAAACAATTTTCGGTGAAAGTAAGGAATGTTTTCCCACCTACGCCTTAAAACATTGAGGAATATCATCATTATTATGCAACACTACACAGCATGAGGACTAATCTAGAATTTTTCTGTGATTTCACAACCATAGCTACGTACCTACTATCGAGTGGTGGCACTTACTCATATATCTTGCTATTAAATTTCGTCCATATAGACACACAAGTCTCCGAGAAAATAAATGTGACGAGGACGATGATTCTATTTACGCATGACTACATTACCCTAAAAAACTGTAATGTGACTATTTTCATATAAACAATAGTTGTATATAAAGAAATGAATACGTGTGATAAATAGATGAGCGGTGAATAAGACTACAACACAAAGATCTTGTAACACCACCATCTGTATTAAAATTCTATCAATTCTTTCCAAGGGTTGCCTGGAAAAGAGATCGCTTTTTAGCGATAAGGCTGGTTGTACTACTATCTTTTATCTTTTTCTACTTTTGGTTGTATATGCTTTGGTGTACAATAAAGAATTATGTATCTATAGGGTGGGAGTTTTTGCTTTATCATAAATATTAACATGATGGTTTAACACGCAATTAATTAGCGCAATGGACCGTTGGGTGTAGTGACCTAAAGGAGTGGTGGTCTCATTAACCGACCGAGCCAGTCGGACAGACGATTTATAGCGCCATTAATATTCAAATTAGCGAAAGTTTTACTTGTCGATAATAATATTGTGTCATCGACTTCCTGCATTGAATAAATTTCGATCAAAAAAACAAAATGATTATATATCGGATGTTTATTAAATTATTTAAATACATTTTCAACACGAATTTATATTATACTACTTAGGATTTAAAAGAAAAGTACATACGATTTCTTAGCTTACGACACACTGAGTGCTTATTTTGGAACTAATACAATAATAGCATGAACGAATACAAGGAATGATAAATTCTACAGTTTCAGAGCTCGCTACAAGTCTGGCTTTTTGATGTAGGAAATCACCAGTAAAATATTTAACCAACATATTATTTATAAATTGAACATAAATTATTTGTTATTTCATGTTAAAACAGAATATCAGAACTAAATTAATAAGTTTCTAAAGATTGTACGGATTAATAATGAATCGGTACTAAACATCTAACGTGTAAAGCGTAAGTAACCATGAGGGCAACAATGAGAAGAATAAAATAAATTTATTTAGGACAGTTAAAATAATATAAAAATAAGAGTTAAAAACAAATCATGTCCTAAAAGGGGCATAAGTCTCAGCATAATGCTAGTCTGGCAATCAGCGTTGATCTTCCGCTGAGTCCATAAGGTATCATCACGACATACATACATTACTCAATTACATAGCATATAACAACAATATAATCTTATACAAATATACATGCAGTTAATGGTATAAAATATAGTTTAGTAGTTAATAGTATATATATAAAAGATATTAACATAGTAACGAATAGTAATGTTAATAAATTTACAAATGTCACAATTAAGGAAATTGAGTAAATAAGAAATAATGCAGTCAAATACCACTTGGGTCATGCTTTAAGTAGCGCTGTGAATGTTTGTGCTCTTTTAAAAATATTATTTATTATTATTCCAACATCTTGATGCTGCAAAGACTCCCCCGAAAGCCAGCAGTGTTATGACGCTCTGAAGCGAGTTGTTTTTTTTTTTTTTTTTATTGCAGGAGTTCAGCAGACAGGCAGACGGCCCACTTGATTGAAAGCGGTAACCATCGCCTATGGACATTTGCAACACCGAAGGTGCTACAAATGCGCTGCTGCTCTCTTAAGGGAGACTGGAACCTAGTCACTAATGCCGGAACACAACTCAAGGTTGTTATGGCGACATACTTTAGACGAGGGGTGGTAGCCATCCGGTCGGGCAAATGCCCTACCACCTGGCTGTGGGTTGTTTAGTCGCCTCTTACGACAGGCCGCCCGGCCGCAGGAAATTGTATTCTTTCTCCGTTCCTGCACGGATATAATATTGTATCGCGCATGTTCTAGAAGTAACCATTCTACGGCTTGAAACTCAGGAGAGCTTGTCATATAAATAGCCTGGGATTTTGTATTTTATGTCCTTAAAGAGAAGACACATTAAGTTGCGAAGGTACAGCATTTTCAAATTGAATGCTTATTTAGATATGGTGTGACGTGACCTCTTAATAAAATATCAAAGTAGAACCGTGCACAAGCATTCTCAACTCGCTGAACTAGTCTTCTAGTCCTAGCTAGCAAGCAGGGGCTATAAACAACGTTAACGTAATTTAGCATGGCTAAAACTACGGATTCTAACAGTTGAATACGTAATGATACGTAATGAGATAAGTCAGCCTTCATTTTCTATAAAACTTTGAGTTTATAGAATACATAAATTACTAGAATTATCAGTTACTATATTATCCTTCTTCAATGACATTAGAAACTGTTCCTTAACGGAGAACTAATTAGTAAAGTAATATTAATATTTAGTTACCTACTTTACTCGCGGGTTCGCTCGTGCAAATATTGGATTCGTATCTGGCGAAATGTATTCAATTTTACGGAATAAGATGTATCACATGATTTTTCTGTATTTAAAATAAACATAGCTCATCTATATAATCCATTTACTCAGAATTACTTGTGTGAATTATGATTCCGTATCCCTCGGAGACTCCCAGTTTTCGGCATAAAAAATACCCCATAGATCAGTCGTAGCCCGTTTAAGTTAGCGCCAAGTGTTTGCGCAGAACACACTTTACAAACCAAATCGTCTTAGCTAGAGATATACCTAACGTAAAAAAAACAACCGGTTATTCGATTAAATTTTATAATCGATTATTTTGAATATAATTTATTGTATTACATGTAGGTATAAAGGCTATTAACGAAATAAATTGATAGTAATTATGATGAAAACAAATTAAACATTTTTCGTTGTTCTTTGAGTTTTTATCCGTATTTAAAATATAATGACACATAAACTTTCTAGCTTCAAAACAAAATTTATATCAATTTTATTACTCTAGTAAGAGAAAATGTAAAATTTGTTAGAACATAGAAAATACATAGATTTATGTCTCTTAATTATACTCGATTTGAATAATAATCGATTAAACAACACGACATTGTACATCTCTTCTTGTCGTTTCATGTTTATTCGGCAATACTCGGAACGAACCACCGAGGTATTTTGTCTTACTCACACATCAGAATTGGTCGTGTCGCTATCACTCTCTCGAGTCTCGAGTACAATCAAGAGTGTACATAAGCGAAAGTTTGCAATGCCTATATTCAGAGGGGCCATCATCGGTTGTACTATATATACATGGGTACGTCTCCTTTATCGAATGTATTATATCTACTTACAAAATTTTATCTAAATCGGTTAATTTCTAAGGCCATACATATTACGGGAACAGACAAAGTAATGAATGTTCGACCAACTAAAGAATTACACTTTCACACTATTTATATAATATAGGTATGCTATATAGGTATAGCAGGAACAAAAAAAAAAAAAATTAAAGACATCCTTCTCTTTTATAGCAAGCTGAACGAAACCGGCCGTTGTATAAATTAAACGTAAAATCATAACGGTTATGCAAAACCATGAATGTATTAAATAAAGCACGTTAATTAAGTAACAGGGAACTACAAAATGTTATCGTGCGAGGTTATCGCAATTTAAATATATAGGAACGTAGTAATGTGTATAATTTTGCTATACCTACTCGTAGTTATGTGTATATAAAATATACGCCGTTATAAGCCGATATCAATAAGTTTATTTTTCTTTATATTTATAATCGAATTCTGACCTTTGTGACTCGAGTTTTTGTTGTATTAATTAACTAAACACTAGTAAACACGTTAAAAATGTACATTTACCTCTCTTTTTCTATTTATACTAATCAAGTTAAAATGTATGTAATATCAAAATAAACACCAACATTTAAGTGAAAACTTCTGTTTAATCATCCAATGCTTAATCATGAATTAATCTTCAAAAAAAGGATTTATGTAGAAGAATAAAATTTACTGATCATTTTTAATCCTCCTCCTTTTGATTATGTATCAATGATTATAAAACAATATAGCAATAAAAACAAATGAACAGATGAAACATTAGGTATGTTTACTGTTTATTCGCACAATTATCTATGGTTATCGTTATCACGTTATAAAACGGGGTCATGTTCCTACTTTAACAAGCCTTGGCTCTAATCACGCGCTGTTTATAATTTTTTTCAAAACAAATATAATATTTCAAACGTATCCGTTTCATTGTTCCAGGTATGCTGAGTTCTGTTTACGTGGTTTGCTGACAGCGGATACGGTAAAGTTGTGCTGCGTTGCGTATTTATAACAAGGACATTCCCAGTGCCTTGTTTACGCAAACTTTTACTGTGGGAACATTCATTTTTCTACTTATCAGCATGGGAGAACAATAATAATCGCTCAGCAAAAAGGGATAACTCCCAAAAGCTCTTTTATTCTAAATAATTCCATATGTCATTGTTCTCTTGCTTTTTGAAGCTTTGTTATTTATAACATATTTTTTAGACTAAATCCTTTTAAAATTTTGGATTGATATGATTTGAAAATATCTGTATTAGGAAACTCAAAACGAACTTAATAAGCGAAAAAAGAATATTCCGTGGCGATATCTAGTCATGTAGCATTTAGGTGCCTTACAGAATACGTTCTATTTACGTATCAGGCCCCATAGGCAAGTGGCATTAGAGATATATCGTTGCGCTAATTATTATGTCATACATTTACATTCTTTTCGTCTAACGCTAATGCCACTTGCCTACACGACCTGAACCAGGTCCAAAAGTTCCTGCAGGTGTTACAGACTTAAAATTGTAATAAATCGATCCTAGTGACATCTACGAAACAAATAGCTATCAAAGCTATCAGGAGCTATCAGCTGATTTTTAAGGTGATTAAAAAATATGTATTTTAATTCATTCATACTAAGATTCACCATTCCCATTCCATACTATTATTTGAATGGATTAAACTATTACATTGAGAGTTTAGAATCTATCAATTCTTAATTCAGACATCTTACACGGTTGGTAGTAACTACTTTGATATATAGATCACATAAAAAAAATAATTTTGGACATTGGACGATATGTTAGTGCCGAATTCGGCGAATATTTTATCCGTGCAGGAACGGAGAAAGAATACAACTTCCTGCGGCCAGGCGGCCTGTCGTAAGAGGCGACTAAACAACCCACAGCCAGGTGGTAGGGTATTTGCTCGACTGGATGGCGACCACCCCTGGTCTAGAGTATGCCGCCATAACAACCTTATGTTGTGTTCCGGCATTAGTGACCAGGTTCCAGTCTCCATTAAGAGAGCAGCAGCGCATTTGTAGCACCTTTGGTGTTGCAAATGTCCATAGGCGATGGTTACCGCTTTCCATCAAGTGGGCCGTCTGCCTGTCTGCTGAACTGCAATAAAAAAAATAAAAATAAAAAAATATCTATAAATGTATGTACGAAAAAGATAATTTAAGTTTCACCTTTTTACTTATATCACACAATATAATGGTCAAATAATTTCGAAACACACATACAAGCACGTCATGCCTATAAATGTACAAATATTACCTAATAAAAATACTAACAAAACATAAGGCAATCGCAACAAAAAAACTAAATAACACCTTGTTAACATTGAAAAACATTCAACAGTATCTTTGTGACATTTGATATGAAAAATTGTATTTTATTACGGCAATATTTCTTGAGCAAACAATGTTATCGTAAGGAATTTTGATAACGTACAAAACTAATTAAAAGTATAATGTTATTATGAGGATTTTCCGTGCAACTTCTCTAGCGTAAACTCGGATCCGTAGTCGTCGTTATCGTCAGCCAATCGCAGTCTATTCCTGGACATAGCTCTTCCTAAATTTGCGCCAAATCCCGGTCCTCCATTTTTTTTATTCAATCCCTGCCAGCAAGCTACTGCAAGTGATCGGGCTCGAATGTACACTACGTTTCTCAAGACTCGGCTTCCAATTCAGATGATCTTGTCTGGTATATTGATCCTGCGACAGAAACGATTGATTTTGCGAGCTATGTGACTTAAGTTCTCTTAACGATATCTCCTCCTCGTATCGGATTTTACCTTTAAGAACAACACCCAACATAGTTATATTATATCTATGGCCATCTGAGCGACTCTAAATTTGTGGCCCAATGCACTGTCAGGGTACCTATATGTATTTCTCAACGTCATAATAATGTAGGAAAACTGTTCTAAAACCTTTTAACTTTAAGTGTTGCGAATCTGTTTTAAATTTCATAATGTATTTAGGAATATGTATATTGTTACGTGCGATCCGGGGCACGCACTTAGGATTGGACGAAAACGCCAGTTTTTTTTCAACTAAACGCATTTATTGACTTACACAACTGTATTATCTATTCTATTCTACGTGATACTTTCCTGTAGGGTTGTCCTGACACTATATATTTTTTTTATTGCAGGAGTTCAGCAGACAGGCCGACGGCCCACTGAATGGAAAGCGGTTACCATCGCCTATGGACATTTGCAATACCAAAGGTGCTACAAATGCGCTGCTGCTCTCTTAAGGGAGTCTGAAACCTGGTCACTAATGCCGGAACACAACTCAAAGTTGTTATGGCGGCATGCTCTAGACCAGGGGTGGTAGCCATCCAGTCGGGCAAATGCCCTACCACCTGGCTGTGGTGTATATACGAATAATGATGCACTGCTCCATACGATGAAATGTTTACTCACAATACCGTCACCCATATTGCGTAGGCTACCTTCTGCGACTGCGGTGCTCATCTCCGAATTTACAGCAGGTAGCTCGCTTCTGGATTTCCTCTTAAACAACACAAAACTACTCCTTCAAAGAACTTTCCACTAAACTCTTCATTAAACTCTCCACTAAACTTCTCTTCTAACTACCTAAACTCGTCACTATCTTCTCTGAAACATTTTCACCAACTCTCACGTATCGCACTTGTCGCTTCGCTGTCTCAAGCTGAAACTACCCTGTATGCTCTATAATCTTCTGGAACCCACAATTTCTATCTTCTTTTTGTTACTTTTTATTTACTGTCTAACCCTTTCTAAACAACTATTTGGTTTTTTTTCCTTCCTGAACCTTCTATTCTAGAATTTCGATCTTCATTTCGTTATTCTTTTGTTCATCATCTATCCCTTTCTAATATGTATCTGTCCCTGTCTTTTTCTTCTGGACTCTTCTATATTTTTCTGAAATTCCTTAAACCAACTAGATCGTTCCATCATCGCTCGCCACAATATTAACGTTTACCTACTATTACTTTTGTAGTTAGTTCATGTGTTCTTGTGAAATGACCACTAAATAACACATGCAAACTGTAATTATACATGAATTTAATAATTAAACTAAAGTGATGCAAAATAACTGACGGCCTCTGTGGTTGAGCGGGCTAAGCCTTTGCCGGCGTACCTCACTGCAACGCAGAGGTTCCGGGTTCGATTCCTGGTATAGTAAATTTCGGAAACGTATTTTCTCCGTTATTTACTATGGTCTGGGTGTCTGGGATCGGCCCCAGAGTAGTCCGTTGTATATTACCCATAACACAAGCGTAACTTGCTTAATTTGAGGATATACAATGTGTGTGTTTATCTGCCGATTATTATATTATTATTATATTATAACTAGCATAAATTAAAAACTATTATATATAGAAATCTTCAAACCAAAATAAATTATATATTATACGAATACCCTCTTTATTGTATATTATTACTATTGCTAAATGTAAGTCATCTATTTAATTTGCCTTTCAGATCAGTACTAAATTAGGTACGGTATTGCAAAACAAATTCGCGTTTGTCGCGAGCGTCACTCCGCAAAATCTGCGGAGTGACGCTCGCGGACCGCGTTCGTAATACCGAAGTAAGAAAGAGAGTTGGTCAGAAAGAGAGTGTCGGGGTGAAGGTAAGGAAAGGAATGCTCCGGTGGTTCGGGCATGTGGAAAGAATGCATGATGAAAGAATGACTAAACAGATATACAATGCAAAAGTGGATGGATGCAGAAGTCGTGAAAGGCCACGACACACCTTCCATGATCAAATTGATCGTGTACTAGCGGAGGGTGATATCAGGAGCCTTAAGAACAGACGAGTGTGCATGACAAGAGTTATGAATGTCAAAGAAGCAAGTGAGGTGTGTAAGAATGGGCCTAAATGGCGCTCTGTTGTTCGTGCCTACCCCGCAAGGGAACTGGCGTGAAGTTATGTATGTATGTATGTATGTATTGCAAAACACTGGTCTCATATAGACGTCCATAAGGACTTACCTAAACGTAGTGGTCATACTGTTTTATATTCGCATTCTAATAGGTGGCATTTGTGAACGGAGGTCAGCCACATCGACGCGAGCCGCGTTGGATATTAATTTCCCATGGGGCAAATGTACGGTGTATTTTTGTGTGTGTGTACCGACCAGACAGTAGACTGACCTGACTACTGCTTGTTCTGTTATTATCCCCATTAACCTTATAATTCGACTTTTATCAGTAGTCCTAATAATAGATCAACGAACCTTTGTTATTATAATATAATCGATATGGACCTTGTTGTCCAATTTCTAGTTTTTGAATTTATAAATGAGGATTTTTTCTGTTAAAGTGCCTGCTAGTCCACGCACTGTCAATGACGTAAACGTGAGAAACACACTACACTTTTTGTTATTAGCCAACGACAATATAATTTTGCCAGGTGGTAGGACATTTGCCCGACTGGATGGCTACCATCCCTGGTCTAAAGTATGTCGCCATAACAACTTTGGTTTGTGTTCCGGCATTAGTGACCAGGTTCCAGTCTCCCTTAAGAAAGCAGCAGCGCATTTGTAGCACCTTTGATGTTGCAAATGTCCATAGGCGATGGTAATCGCTTTCCATCAAGTGGGCCGTCTGCCTGTCTGCTGAACTCCTGCAATAAAATATATATATATATATATATACATACATACATACATAACTTCACGCCAGTTCCCTTGCGGGGTAGGCACGAACAACAGAGTGCCATTTAGGCTTATTCTTACACACCTCACTTGCCTCTTTGTCATTCATAACTCATATATATATATATATATATATATATATATATATATATATATATATATATACATATAAACAGCATCGAAATACCTCAAAAACTACCGAATGTTCCACGCCATAAATCAAGCGTTATAAGGGGTATAGATATTCCTACAAAATTTTATGTATATACCTTAATCTTACCGTACCTCCCTTTACAGAAATATTACTGTAGCATACATAGATGGACAAACGGACTTTACCATTTTGTAATAATTTCGTTTGTAACAAAATCATTACAGAACTCTAATATTGCATTTACTCATAAAAGTTTTTGAATCAAAGTAACCTTTCATTTTTAAAGTTTGACCTACCAACGTTGACGCATCTGTGGATGTCGTGTTGACTCTATAAATATGGCTGTTGATACATTTACTTTCTAAATTAGTATCGTTTTGTGGTAGAAATTATTATTTCGTTGAAGTTTTCTTCATAAAAGATACAAAATGATTTACTTTTTCAATCTACCTGGTGTATTTTATAAAAACCGGTTAAGCATGTTCCGACCACGCATAATGAAGAGTTATACCAATAATCGACTACAGCTTTACTAGCTACGATACCTAAAAAAGGAAATAAAATAAAATGGTTATAGTTTTTAAAGTATACTTTAGTTTGTTTTAAAATAAAAAGCACGTGTTATATTTTAAGTAAAAACGATAAATGTGATGTTTAATATTCTTGTTGACATTATTTTTACTCATAACATTATTTTGTGTTGTTGGACATATCGTGTCTTATGATCGAGTTTTTGTTTCTATTTGATTAGTGTCAGAATAGACATACAACTAAATACTAAGGTTTAAATACACTGCTCACCAAATAAATCGGGCCACCTTGGAACTCTAATTCGACTTTCTCAAAAAGTACAAAACTTGCAACTATCAACGTTATAATACCTACAGAAAGTGAGTGTCATGCTGATTAAAATAATTATAAATTTATTCTAAAGCAATGTCAACTCACATTGTAATCAAGGAACAAACACAATGCTAACGACTTGCTCTGTTTTGACTAGAGTTCGCGATTATCGTTCTTTTTTTCTACAATCAGGGTAGAATATTTCTTATCATTCGAAGACTTCGAATTAGTAGATCTTCGGTGCAACGAGTTTAAAGACGATACCTAGAGACTGATAAATTACAGTTCTGCGCGAAATCGCCGCCTCAATGCGGTTCAAACCCAATAAAGTCTGCGTGACGAACGCCAAGTGATCATAAGTTCAGATACCGTCAGAAAGATGTTAATTATTAATACACCATAAGTATATTTTGCGTTAAATATCTTATTTTACAACGATATAGCGATTCATTTTAATATTTAATTTATAAATACATCTAATTACACAATAATATACTTATGTATCTACCTAATATTTTTTAACCATGCAGTAATCTTTTTTCATATTTTTAATTTAATTTAACATACATAGCTGCAATCTTAGATATAGGTATAGAATGGAATAGAATAAGCCTGTTGTATATTTATTTTCTATACACCTACCACCTACTTCAACACAAAAAATTACAATTAGTTCTCTGTACATGTCTCACGCCTTCCTAATCTTAATGAGAACGTCTACAAAAACTATTTGATTTAGTCAAACGCTTGATAAGCATTTGTATAAAGTTTAACATGCGACTTGGAACAGTATTGACCGATTAATAAACACGTGTATCCTAGATGCCGTGGAAAATTCCAGCAAATGTTAGCGAGCATTGCCATCGTTTGCAATTTAAAATGGACTATGTAAATACCAAAACATGTATTCGATTCATTCTTATTACAACGTGAGTCAGAATATGCAGAATTGCCAAACTGAATCTGATATAAACTTGTTATGTATGTATCTAAGTTTGTAATGCATTCAAGAGTCATAAATTCCGAGCCATAAATTATCCGGTGTCAGATTTCGTTGAATGCAACTACCGTTTTGAACGTTCTACTGCTGTATTTTTGTAAAAATATTAATGTATACACAACACATACATTATATTCAACTATACATTATAACTATCTTTTACCCGCGACTTCATTCCCTTACATTTTTTACTCTCAGAATGAAGTAGAAAATTACCCGTAACCCTGAAACACGCTTTTATTTCTTATCAAATGCCTCTATATTTTCATTCCAATTTCCCCCTCTTGAAGATTATTTTTGAAAGAAGAGATAGACGATGTCTTTACCCAGGATACAATATATCTCTTTCCTAATTTTTATTAAGATCTGTTCAATCGATTAGTAGTGAAAAAGTAACAGATTCAAATATCTATAAAAACGTTAAAAGTGAGAGAAGAACTCTGTGGCGTCATCTATGTAGGACACAAATGATTTAGGAGTTACTGGACTATTGTTATTCCTAGTATTCTTCTTCCGTGTATTGAAATAGAGGATTCCTGAGCTGAACCGTGGGAGTTTTAAGGGCCCATTTTATTATTATTGCACTAGAGAAGTAAAGACGAAAACGTAACAAAATGGATCCCACGCTACGAAACGAACGCTTCCAAGTCAAACGGGGTTTAAAACTAGGATTGATCTAAGTTCCGAAGTTTAAATGATCAAAGCTGCATGTTTTCATCCTTTTAATACCATATTTCAATGTTTTGAGCTTGCCAATATCAGTTGCTTCTGACAGCTAATGTCTGCACATGGATCGACCGATGTTTTTTGGACGTTTCCATAAATGACGAATCATATTAAACTTATCGACTGTGTGTGATTCCGAGACCCATATCCGTGTTTTATTATTAATGAAAGACCATTGCTTTTGTTATAAAGCATCGCATGTTATTTTCGGGCGTATTGCCAAAACGCTTGCCAGACATAATTCCGACGGCATTCTGTTTTCATTGTAAATCAAAGTTGGTTAAAAATAAGTTAATCGTACCCGTCACACTGCGATTGCACTCTTTTCGTAATTTAATTGGTTGTGAATTACAAACGTGTCATTTAAATGTCGCGATAATAACACATTGTGATAGTGATTGTTAAACGTTACGGCAATATTTAATTTTAGCTTTACTTGAGAAGCTACCTATCGTGTTTATTATGTCACTAAATAGGAAACCAGCTTACTGTCGTTTGTAGACCATCTAATTCCACTGTAAAATGTTAATAAAAATATACGAGACTAATACGCAGGGAATTAATAACTATTTAAAAATCAGTAATCGAAATCTTCAACAAACAACGGATTTTGTTGTTTTTACTATAGTATGAAGTTATGTAGAGATCCATTTTGGTGATTACCATGTCGCGTGGTTGTGGAGCATATTTGAATCTTTAAAATAAAATACAAAAATTACATCGCATTCGTATGAATTACAATAAACATATTTCTGTTTTTTTATGGCGATAAGTACCTACACTATTTATTAGTTTTTAGATTTTTTTCGACGATACAGTAGCATAGGTAACCTATTTTAATACATGTACATTGTACCTGACGTACCTACAATATGAATAGAAAGACAATTTATAAATATGGGTGACGGAAGAAACGAAAACGAATTATAAATAAAGGCCTCATTTTTGCCGTTTAGCTAAAGATCTCCAAGAAGTACAATTTTTATAGTAACTCCTTTTCACTTGCTCAATATTATGATATGAATAGTGTTATTATTGCTTATCATAGAACTAATTATGTGGAAATAGAATTCGCCGAATCATATGACTCGTTATTTAATTAATTTATTAACGTTGATTGTTTTAAGAATATGATAACATCTGTACAACACAAGTTGTGTATACAAATGATATCTAAAGTACTGCTGATAAAATGAATCTCCATTATTGAGTTTATCATTAAAAAGGATACGTTATCGTCTAAAGTAAACTGCCGTGCGATTACGAATTAGGTTACTGTTAGATTGTAACGTGTTATTGCTGTTGTTTATTCATATTTTTTGTGATCTTCTCTCTCAGAGCCAGGGTATTTATCGGTCTGGATGGCTAGCTCCCCTAGTTTAGAGTATGCCGCCATAACAACCTTGAGTTGTGTTCCGGCACTTCCGACATTAGTGGCCAAGTTCCAGTCCCCCTTTAGAGATCGGCAGCACATTGTTAGCACCTATGGTGTTACAAATCTCCATATGCTTTCCATCAGGTGGACCGTCTGCCTGTCTGCTGAACTCATGCAATAAAAAATAAAAAGAACAAACTATCTGTACTAGTTTTTGTTTAGTCTTGCCTTTAGCAATGAATCTGTTATCATAGAATCAAGTATGTATGTGTTGTGGAAGAAAAATATTTACCTACTATTATGACAATGGATAAGTAACGTAACTCTAAAATCTCGTAAATCTTACATACAGATAACGCTAGAGATCATTCTTTTCCCGCTTTTCGATATTTTATTATTTAAAATGTACTGTTTTAGACCACCAAATCAGCCGAATGTTGAAAGAAACTTAGTAAGATTTATACATGCACCTATTAGATAGATGTATCCATGCCATTTAATAAACTTAGCATTAATCGAAATATAACTTTTACTGATCATCTAACGTCAGTTACAGAATTAAACTAAATTTAACTACATCTCAAAACTTATGCAAAATTTTGAAGAAACAACTTAAAAACTCAACTAAAAACAATCTTCGCCAGTCCTCCTAAAAACTGGTCTCGTTTAATAATTGTTCAACTTATCAATATTCAGATACATTCACTTATAAAGAACAGATTTAATTCATATCCGGTGCGAAGATAAAATAAATTTGCATTTTCAATAAAAGGTCGACATTAAATTTGCTAATGTGCGGAATGAAACGTGGGAACGGGGCGAAGAAACTCGTTCGTGGCTCGACACCGACGATGGCCTCAGTTATCAGACAGAACTCGTGTGAAGACACACAAGTTCTGTAAAACGTTCGTATTACCTTAATAATATCGTGGAAGATGAATTCTAGGGATAACCCTCGCTCTGAGAAAACATGTCTGAGATAGCCCCTAAATCCTGTATATCTATCTACTGTCGACCATTGGGCGCCGCGGCTCATACTTCTCTCATACCTTCGTATACAAACATACTATTAAACCTTTCAATTAAAGTCGTATCATTTTAAAACGTTTTTTACACGTTAGCCAGTCTTTTCAATTTCATATCTATACAGCGTATCAATACTATTGTAATAAATTTCAACTGCTTTTTTACTGAGGCTCCACATAAAAATTGTTTTTCTCGTAATAGAACAGTCTTCTATATAGATATTTACTATTTATAATATAAATCAGCACAAATATTTTTTGTTTGCCCATATTCACATTAAAGAAAAAGGATATTTTTTTCTGGCTACTACAAAAATTTAATAAATTGACGATTGAACTGATTTGAATCTTTTCATTGGCATAACAAATAAGCAGTCTGGTAAAAAAAGAAATAACCAAAACGTTTCAATTATATAACGAATCTACTAAAATATTAATTTAAAACTAAATGTTGGAGTGGTTTCGAAAGGTTATTTATATTGAGAACTTCCTTTAATAAAATTATGTATATCGTGTTGCAATATACAAATAATTTAAATAACAATCTGACACTTAAAATTGTACTGTAGAAGTGTGTAATTTTGTAATCAATATGCGCATGCGGCGAAACGGACATCTCCGATCCCGTCTCGATCTTGGTCAAGGCGAGGCTGACGACCGTGGCGGCACGCCAAACGTGCGGACGGTAATGGATGCCATTTGTCATATTTTTTTATTGGAAACAATGAGCGGAGGAGCATATTTATGAAGCATCGCACCCACTTCCTTTAATAATCTTTATTGAATACAATTTAGACACAGTGTACAAAGCGCGCATTATAAATAGCTAACAATATTTACTCGTCTGAAAATAATGCAAAATTGTTCAAGATAGCTTTTGATCTTGTATTATAACACTGGTACGCTTGGTGCAATGTTACAATATAATGCTAAAAACTATAAAATGTTATCAAACGAGCAAAATAATGCGGCAGCGCGAATTTGTTGGCTACGCTCCAACGAGAAAGATGGTCTCAATCTCACCTCAAGGGCACTCAACGTTTACCACAGACAGAACTGTGTTATTTCAAAGAATATTTTTTCATTGACATGGCTTTTAGCATACTCCTAGCTTATAAAAACCAAATGCCTTATTTAAAATTGTTTTAACTGACATGTTAACCTTTGATTCGTTATTCAATCAGAGATCTTAATCACGATTTTATGTTTATGTTTTTCATTAGATATCTGCTTTTAAAATCTAGTTTGCCTTCTAATATAACCATGTAATTGATAAAACAAGATATCTATTTATAGTGCTTGATAAACTTCTTACGTTATTGAGTGTATGAAAGTTATTTGACCTGCGTTTATCCATAAACCAGCACAGGATCAATTGATATTAAATTTTTTAACAACCATACTTTATTTAGTTACACCGTAATAAGTTACAAACAAATCGTAAAGTCAGAGGTAATATTTTCCTACAAGCAGGTATAAATAAACCTAGTTGTACTAATAAATTAGCTTCGAGACGTTTTTGTGTTTATAGTAGTGTACTGTCAGCACATAAATGCCAGGTGGTAGGGCATTTGCCCGACTGGATGGCTACCACCCCTAGTCTAAAGTATGTCGCCATAACAACCTTGAGTTGTGTTCCGGCATTAGTGACCAGGTTCCAGTCTCCCTTAAGAGACCAGCAGCGCATTTGTAGCACCTTTGGTGTTGCAAATGTCCATAGACGATGGTAACCGCTATCCATCAAGTGGGCCGTCTGCCTGTCTGCTGAACTCCTGCAATAAAAAAATAAATAAAAAAAAACACTAATACTTTTTATAGATTTTATAGGCAGGTACTTAATGTGAAACCAATAATAATTAATATAATTTTTTAAGACTAAGGGCCGCTTGCATAAGGTTGCTTAAATTTATTTATGAAACACAAAACGTATTTAACACCCTTAAATACAATTAGCGTCTTGCACAGCGCAAGATTTGCCGCTAAATATGTTTAAACTGTTTAAAGAACTGTCAATACGTTTTATGTAAAACGTAGTTAGACAGTTTAATATGATTAACTAATTTTATTTAAAGGCGATCGTCATGCAAGCGGCCCTAAATCTCAAGAAAATTTAAATATCAAGTTTAGAATTCCTGTAAATATACAAATACTAATACAAACGCAAAAACGTCTCAAAGCTAATTTACCTGTACGTTTCTTTACGTTACTAAAACAATAA
Organism: Dendrolimus kikuchii; assembly: GCA_019925095.2. Taxonomy (NCBI): domain Eukaryota; kingdom Metazoa; phylum Arthropoda; class Insecta; order Lepidoptera; family Lasiocampidae; genus Dendrolimus; species Dendrolimus kikuchii. The sequence goes on along the minus strand of CM034388.1, from coordinate 14,754,670 downwards.
AATAAATGAAACTTTCTAACTTGGGAATTATTTATGATTTTGTTCACTCATTGTTTTCTCAATAGTTATATTTTACAATGTACTTATGCAGTAGCAAATAATGGGCCACTCGAATCGGGCTTGGAAACTAGCCAATGAACACAAAGCAACGGGTTAACGTATTACCAAGTGGTTGTATAAACTAAATGTTGACTGATAGTTTTGCTTTCATTTATGCTGGGTTTCTATATCTTATTATTAATTCTTTTAGCTTACCGTTGTTGGTATAAAATTTACGTTACTTAGAGTTTTTGTTGAATTTTAACCAGTACTGTCTATCACAAATACGATGGTATGGCTGACACATCCTATAGAATGTAACTTGAAGCAATTAAGAGTAATGAAATATATGCCCTTAGTACGTAACTTTAAAACTCCAAATAAAGAATAAAATTTTATATGAAAATTACGTAAATAAAGAGAAAAACTTCGTGAATTTAATTATAATGTCAATTTTAAACAGTAAGAAGTATTAATTTATGTGTATTTAATTAAAATTTGTACCTCATTCATAAGTCAGATATAAGACAAATTACGTTCTGTGGGATGTGTCATATTTAAGATAGCCAGTAGTATGAAAAAGGAATGGATAGTAAGTTATAGAAGCCGGCTGTTAATCGAAACAGATCGACCTTTCGAAACGGTTATCACAGTTTGAATTCAGATTTATGGTATGAGGCCTTTATATCTGTAATGTGTAATATACGGTACTCTGATGAAAGCAATTTGTTGACCCGTAAGAAAGAATATAACGGTATAGAGACTGTTTGCGTGTTGCACTGCAACAGGTCTCGAACGTGAAAGAGGTTCAAAGGTTTTTGAATTGGGAATGTATGGTATAACATTTAACTTGCAATTATTTTACAAAAATTAATTGACAGACAACATACACAAACAATAATAATTATAAATACCCTATTCTTGGAATTATGACGTCATAAATCACTACGCTCAAACTCATTCAAACCCTTCAAAGTAAAAACTGTCTCGGTTGATTTGACTTTCAACTACCTTCTTATTTAAAGTACGTACTTTAATTTAAATTATATTTTTTTATTTATTTGATCGTTCAAATGTATGCGTATTTATCTAAAAATAATAGTGTAATTGTTTTACTACGTTATTTAACCAATTGTAATAGTACCATCGTTTAAACAAGCGTCCCTGCCCTTATTGCCACATTACTACTTTATATAACATCCCACCATGCTCCCGGCCTCGCTTTTAACGAGTTTCAAGCTTAATTTACAGTTATTGTTTTACTCCAGTGGCCGTGGATTTCGGACTTGTACATCTGCTGAATACCAAATGGAGTTTGTGTGGAAACTTTAAGTGGTCACGTTTCGTGTAGTGTGGAATTCACCTTTAGGACTACTCTCTACTGTTTATACGCTCATATGTATAAATGTTTCTATGGATGTTCTGTTTTAATAAAAATTTACATAAAAGAAAACATTACTTTTCCCTAAGATTAAAGGAACCATTATAACTTCGTCATCCTTGTCTGTTTTGTCTTGCATGGCACAGCCTCGGAAATTACTGGATCTACTTTAATGAAACTTGACAGGAAGGTGGGTATGTTTAGTGCTACAATGTTGTGTAGTGAAAACACGAAAAAAATTAAACTAGGAGTGGTTGCGATACATGCAACTAATCGTTGAAATAAATGCTTTCAGTGTATATAGTTGTGTGGGGTATCATTAGTCGTATCTTTATTGTACAACAATACATTACAGACTAAAACCTATATCCAATTATGCACAAACATAATGATTAAAAATAATTGAAACTTTGTCTCCAATGGGCTTCAAAGCAACTCAATGGATTTCAATGTCAATTTTAGAGGAATTAGAACAGCCAATGTATCTTAAATTTGCGTGTAATGTATGCTTTATTTTAGTATCTTATAAAGTTCATAATATTTGAATATAAAGTCCAAGTAATTTAAATATAGTATACTTAATGTAAAGAAAATACTGATAAAAGAATAATACAACATTATATTATATTATAAAGTAATAAGTAAATAATAACATATTATAGCAGATTTAAAGCAGTTTTACTCCCATTTAAATACACAATTGAATATTAATTAAGTTCCCTCTTATTAAAATAATGTTAAGTATTTCGTAAAAAGAGGATAAGGCAGAGTATTAGATTTAATCGTTTTTAACAATCGTAAAATCATACGAATATATTACTCAAGTATGCTAAATTCATATCGTAATCGTTTGATTTTATTGAAATAACTCGAGTGTCTATCATTTTTTGATATTTAATATGTTATCGGTTTATGAAGTAATCGGCTAAATTAAAAGTTAAAAAAAAGTAATAACGGCTCAATTACTTTCATTCTACATTTTGAAATTGATTTTGTTATCAATATTTAGATTACTGGGAGTGTGAGTTTATACCGTTCTCTATTTGCAACATCTGCTGCTTTTGTGTCAATTTTTATTAACAAGCAGCTTTACATACAATTGCTATGTGTATTTAATACAGAGCTAAGTAAATCGTCGCGCGCCTATCGCCGCGCCCTCTTAGGGAGCCACACGGCGGGGATGGGGAGATTCTCTGCTCTGTGGTATGTAAAAACTAGGATTATTTGCACGGTTTCTCTTTCTCGTGATTTATCCGATTTCCCGGGATAAAACGGATTTTTTTAATTCAAACAGTGTCCTACGCTCATTTTCGTTGTTATATTAAAAAGTTTATATATACATAGACATACTTATACAAATATTCATAGTAATCTGTTCATGACGCTTCCATGATACCATGAGAACTCTCCTATTTTCAGGATAAAACATATTCTATAGTATATTATTAACGCATACCATATTTTATAATAACTCTCTCATTTAGAAATGAGAAAGCCATTAGAAAGACCAACAACATCAATTAAATTCAGCAAATGTATTGTCATACTTGAGATCCTGCTTCTCGTTGAACTTAACTTAATTCTCGATTTTCTTAATACGTCTTGCCTAATACATATTATTACTAACATCCTACTCCTTAGACGCCTAATCGAGGAATGCTTCATTGATGCCGGGTTTATAAATCATTGGTTTGCCATTGGTAGAAAATTGAACTGCATATATGAAGTTTATGTCAAATTATGTAAAGCTTAAGGCAAATGAATAGAAACCCAGTAGTAGCAAATAGCAATCATTCATCGCTACTTCTTTCTGATCTCACCCGCATACTTTATTTCATTTCACGCATCGCCTTCAACATTCCTACATGTATGCTTCTGTAAAAAGTAAACTATCGCTTTATAGTCTGCTTAATTTATATTCAAGGAATATAATAAACTCCGTTTTGAGTAGCCCTCCACAATTTATCAACTCCCTAAGTTTGGAATCTATTCAAACTGCATATTCAAACTAAAGCCGATGTGATGCTGTTTGCTAACTTATTCATGAAACTGTGGATTGGACTATCAAGCTTAATTAAAATTGTTACGCTGATTTAGTTCACGAGTTTATTTGATGGAATACAAAATAAATGCTATTTGTACTTCTATATTTTGAATGTATTAAAATTTATTATTTCACTCTATAGAAATTCCTTGCCCATATCCATAATTCATAAATAGAATTTTATGTATGTACGCTTTTTCTTTGTAAAGTTTCAAGAAGTAATATTAATCCAACATGACTAGACGGGGCTAGTCATGAAATCGCCAAGAGAGAAAAGTTACCCCCGTGGGTCTCTTCTTTTTAACATCTCTTTCTCGTTTCTCTCTTGTTTTTAACATTTTATTATTTGGTTGATATTTCTTAAGATCGAATTAGTCAAAAATTTATTTATTTCTTTTCAAAAGTTGTCTTAAGTTAATTGTATTTCAGTAGTATCAGAAAATATTTATCTATACTATAATATTATAAAGAGGTAAAGTTTGTGAATTTGTGACGTTGTAGGGGGTAGTCTCCGAAACTACTGAACCGATTTAAAAAATTATTTCACTGTTCGTAAGCTTTTTTTTTTTTTAAGCGGGGGAAATGCTATTTACGCACAATACTGGGTCCTTTGCAAGGGATTAGACCATAGTTGATCATGGAGGCTTTACTCTTTAATAAGGGGCAATCCAAACAGTAATCAACCAGCTTGTGTGAAGACTCCGAGAAGTTGCACGGGCAACAACCACTACCCACTAAAACCACCCTCCTCCCATGGGCCCCGCGCTTTTTATGTAGGAAAGGCTGAGACTCAGAACGTAGTTACGCCCAGTCCGATCCAGCGCAAAAAGTGCCTGAATGTGCCCCGGGGATCAGAACACATCCACTTCGTCAGCGGGGGTGATGAATCCTTTGCTCCCTTGATAGCTAAAGGCCCCCCGAAGCGGTATTATTCAGGGTGGGAAGTCATGCGCATACCTGCGTCTCCGGATGCCAGCCAACCGCCGGCGTCCGCGTGGTGTCGCATTAGTACGCGCAATAATACTCCTCTCCCTATCTCGTTCAGCGGCCTCTTTGAGAGACATTACCGTCTCACAAAAAGTAACCGCAGCCCCCCAGGTATCGCTGCTATGCAGCATGGCTTTCACCAGACCGCAGAGCGAGTCGATCTCTCCTACTTGTGGCTCGAGTTCGAAACGCTGCGGCGCCCATGCCGCGCACTCGAGTAGCGTGTGAAACGCCGTGTCGGGTGCGCCGCACTGGCGGCATTCCGGGGAAGTCAAGCAGTCCACAATGTGACACAGATACTTATCGAAACACCCGTGTCTGGTAAGTATCTGTGTCATCCTGAAGGTCAGGGTTCCGCTTTCGCGGGTGACCCATTCCATCAGCTACGGCCTGATTGCCTCCACCGTGTAGCCGCTGGCCGCAGGGTTTTCCAACTCTTGAGACCAGATGGCGAGCATGGAGGCGGTTTCCCGCTTCCTGATCGCCTCGATTTCGACCTGGCAGAGGACCAGGCCGCGAGCGAAAGCATCCTGTCGGGAGCGCCGCACTTTCGCCAGTACGTCCGCCTGGAGAGGCCAGAGCGGATCCCCTGCCAAAAGTGTCGACGCCGTCCACAACACTGTACGGTACCCTTGAATGGTCCTCACGACCAGAACCCCCTGCGCTCGGTGCAGCAGAGTTCTATTGTGGTGGTGAAGTGCAACAGACCAAACGGGTGCACCGTACATGGCCATACTCCGAAGGATGCCCGAGTAGAGCTTCCGAGTCGCACCCCCCGGGCCCCCCACGTTGGAAAGCAGCCGAGAGAGGGCACCTGCGGACCTCACGAGTTTGGGAACTAACTGCTCAAAGTGCGCTTTGAACAGCCATTTCCCATTGAGAACTAGCCCTAGATATTTCATCTGGTGCCCTACTCTAATCGCCACCCCTTGGACCGTAACGGACAAGTCCGCGGGGGGATTACGGAAACGCCTATGGAACATGATGGCCTCCGTCTTCGCGGGGGAGACCTTCAAGCCCAGCCTAGCTATACGATCTACGACGATCGCCAACCCGTCGTTGGCGAGGTCCACGGAATCCGCAAATGACGCAGCGCATGCCGTGAATAGAGTGTCAGCCGCAAAGCGGATTAGCCCTACCCCGGGCAGGACCAGAACCCGAAGGATCCAGTCATAACCTATGTTCCAAAGAATCGGCCCGAGTACCGACCCCTGTGGAACGCCGCATGCGACGCGCCGCCGAACTAACGCAAGATTTTCGGACTCGCCGCCCTCCCAAAGGATGTGCCGGTCCTGCAGGTACGCGCCCAACAGCCTCGTGAGGTACGGGGGAATTCCATGCGCGCGGAGCCCCTCCCTGATCGTCTCATGAGGGAGACTGTTAAAGGCGTTCGCTATGTCTAGCGACACCGCAAGAACGACATCATTCGCTTGGACAGCTTCGTCCGTGAGCGTTCGCAGCGTCTCGAAAGCGTCCATCATGGAACGCCTCCGTCGAAACCCGAACTGCGTTTCTGCGAGCCCCGGCTCCATAGCGTCGAGATGCTTCACGAGCCGCTCCGCCAAGATCTTTTCGAAGAGCTTGGCGACCTCGTTCAGCAATACTATGGGCCTGTAGGCGGACGGATCGTTGGTAGGCCAACCTACCTTGGGAATCAGGCACAAACGCCCCTCTCTCCATTGCGACGGGAACCGACCTGCGCGAATACAGGCTTCGAACAGTTCTCGCAGCTGGCTGCGTAGATGTTTACCAGCCAGGAAGAGGAGCCGACCTGGGACCCCGTCGGGTCCCGGTGCCGTCTTCCTGCCCCGGAGCCGGTCCAGGCAACGTCTAATTCCTCCTCGGAGATGGAGTGAGGCTGCTCGTCCGAGGGGTTGTCGGGAACGACGACCCATACTGGGGGGAGTGAAGTTCCCCGGATCCGGGAAAAGCCCATCGATAATCGACCGGAGCACCTCGGGTTCGAGCGTACCCGTGACCGTGGAAGTGCAAGGTCGCAACGTGTTGCGAGCCCCACGGTACGGACGCCCCCAAGGGTCCCGATCGAATGTCTCGAGGAGCTCGGCCCGAGCCCGGGCTTTCGCCTGCAAGATTGCAATTGAAAGGGCCTTTCTGGCCTCCCTAAACTCGCCCACGAGTCCATTTTCCGCAACATAGTCCGGAGGACGGCGCGCCCTGCAGCGTTTGAGTCTGTGGCTGATGATGCGAACTGCCTTTCGCATCTCGCCCAGCTCCTCGGTCCACCAGTGGACCTGCTTGCACGGAGGCTGTCGTTTGGTGACGCGAGGCATCGCCGCGTCGCAAACCCTCGTCAGGGTATTGTGCATGTGCTCTGCCTGCGTTTCCAAATTCGCGAAATCCGCTGGGTAGGCCCAGCTTTCCGTGAGAGCCCATTCCTCAGCCTGCTCCGGGTCGAGCTTTGTAAGAGCCCAACGCGGGAGGAGAGAGGGGCGATGAACAGGGTTCGGACCGGAGGGGGGGGGGGGGTTGGAGATCTCAATCTGATATACCGATGATCAGAGAGCGACTCCATCTCCTCCAGCACCCTCCATCCGACGACCCTGCGGGCGGCCGCATGAGTGACGAATGACAGGTCGATGATCGATCCACCCCGCGTGCGCACGCAGGTCTGGACCGATCCCTGGTTCAGAATGGACAGGCCGGATTGAAGAGCCCAGTTCTCAACCGTGCGTCCCCTAACATCGGTGTGCGCGTTTCCCCAGGATTGGTGCTTTGCGTTAAAGTCGCCCATAACGAAGATCGTCCTAGGCGACAATCTGCCTACTGCAGCTCTGACGGCGTCCAAGTGAAGCTCGAACTCCGCCAGGGGGCGGTTTCGCGAAAAGTAACCGCCAATGATGACGATACTCCCGCTCTCCGCCACCGCATAGCCCTTTCCTCTTTCGAGACATGTAAGCGGTGTGCCAGACCCGGCCCTGGCCACCACCGCTACCATGCCGTCGAGATCGCCTACCCAATTGCCGCAAGGGGGTACGTAATAAGGTTCGCTTATTACGGCCAAGTTCGCTTGCCACTCCGCCATCGCCTGCAGGCACAAGTCCTGAGCGGTGGGGCAGTGGTTTACGTTGGCTTGAAATAGTATTGTTACGGGCTTACTAGGCATTGGAGGTGTCCATTGCATGTACCCCTACACCAGCCGATCGTTGTTTCGTCCGCGGATGGACGAATTTGCCCCTTACGTAGGGAGGTTGGCAGAACCTCGCTAACGTGGGATAGGCAGCGTTCCTACACCCCGCCGCACACGCCGCGCAGTGGGGGTTCCGGGCCGTGCAGGCCAGCATCCTGTGTCCGCCCTTACCGCAGCGGAGGCACAGGCTGGTCCGGTCCGGGCACGTGTCCGGGCAGGTTTGGGTGCCATGGCCGACGTTGAAACAACTATAACAACGTTCGCGGTCTGATCTTCTGCCAGGTCGAAATCGAGGCGATCAGGACCGGGAAACCGATTCCATGCTCGCCATATGGTCTCAAGAGTTGAAAAACCCGGCCGGCGGCTACACGGTGGAGGCAATCAGGCCGCAGCTGATGGAATGGGTCACCCGCGAAAGTGGAACCCTGAGCTTCAGGATGACACAGATACTTACCGGACACGGGTGTTTCGATAAGTATCTGTGTCGCATTGTGGGCTGCTTGCTTTCCCCGGAATGCCGCCAGTGCGGCGCATCCGACACGGCGTTTCACACGCTAGTCGAGTGCGCGGCATGGGCGCCGCAGCGTTTCGAACTCGAGACACAAGTAGGAGCGATCGACTCGCTCTGCAGTCTGGTGAAAGCCATGCTGCATAGCAGCGATACCTGGGGGGCTGCGGTTACTTTTTGTGAGACGGTAATGTCTCTCAAAGAGGCCGCCGAACGAGATAGGGAGAGGAGTATTATTGCGCGTACTAATGCCACTCCGCGCGGACGCCGGCGGTTGGCTGGCATCCGGAGACGCAGGTATGCGCATGACTTCCCATCCGGAATAATACCGCTTCGGGGGGCCTTTAGCTATCAAGGGAGCAAAAGATTCATTACCCCCGCTGACGAAGTATTCAAGACTGCTTCAATACCTTTATATAACTTTTTGAATTATTCAATTCAGACATTCCATTCGAAAGATATCACGAGTTTAAAAATATAAGTATTAGAAAAAAGTTGCGTGGTCGCCGCGCACCCTAATCGGCTAGATAGGCTTATACGATGTAGGCGTCACTGGGGTACCGGCAGTACGGGAGGGTAAATATTTTGAATTCGCTTAGTAGGTAATTAAACTCAACAAAAAATAAAGAGGTAAAGTTTGTGAGTTTGTGACGTTGTAGGGGGTAATTTCTGGATCTACTAAACCGATTTTGAAAATTCTTTCACCAGTGGAAAGCTACATTATTCCTGAGTGACATAGGGTATATTTGATTGTGATTAATAATAAGTATTTTTTAATTTTTTTGTGATGCCCAACGAAGTGGGCACGGGTAGCTAGTGAGTTATATTTTGCACCGAAACAAAAACAGAATATTTTCTCAATGTTAATAAATTTTTAGATTAACAAAGGGTATTTTGGGAACATTACTTTTTAGGTAGGAACTTGTTACTCTTTCGTTATATATATTTTTGTTGACTTTCTACCCTGAATTGAAATTTCATACGTCAGTAAATTTCAATCAGGTTTATTGTTTGACATTTCTGAGTTACTTTTTGTTTTAGTGTTATATCTGAGTGGTTCCGTAGCCATTTTAGCGTTTCTACCAAATGGCAAAAACGTATATGTTATTTTCAGTTTTCAGAACACACGGAACATTTCGTTGCTTTAATTTGACAGTAACAAACTTCAAAAAAGTACTTTTTCTCGTAATTTCACCAAACATTAGCTAATGTATTTTGCGTGCTATTTGGTATATTTTAAGCTCTGAAACATGAACTTTATCTACAATACATTAAAGGTTTACACATTAAACTGCATCAATATCAAAAACATTACGTTATACGTCACTGTCAAATTAAGGCAGCGACTTAAGTTTTCGTCATGTTCATCTATCTGTACGTCAGAATATTTTTTTTAGGGAAATGATACTGTATCAATAAAATTTGACAGATATATAAGTATGTAGCTATATAGCACTACACTATGTTGTAGGCCGCATACATCTAAATGAGCGTAAATTTTTATTTCAATTTACATAGGAGTGTGAGTTGTAGTTAGTCAGGTCTGGGACAATGATGACGATATTCATTAATTAATTTTATGTTGGTGGGAATATATTAGTTATAATACCAAAGATTTATTTTTAAAATATTATTACGAGAGACTGTGCAATAACAATTGAAACAAGTAGGTTTGTTAATAAAGTAATTAAGGATTACATTACGGAAGTTTGTTTAAACGATAAACTTGCTGATTGCCAACTTCCAAACATTTAAGAGCGTATTTCAGCCTGCGGAAGTTACAAACGTAACAAGTTTGTATACTTCGTTAAAATGCTACTCATAATCTACGTAGATATCTCTTCAGAAATATATCTTTAGAAGGCTGGCTTGCATGCGTGAATAACAATGTTTACTTTAGCAATAATCATATACTGTACTATAAAACAAACAGAAGTTAATCTTATTATAGTTCTAGACTGTATAAAAATTGATTTCCGAGGAAATTTTACTTTGTTCTATAATGCTTTACACGATTTTGCTTATCTGTTTTAAGGCCACTGTCTTTCATATCCTACTTTACAATCTCTACCAACTGTGCTCTTGAACTTCTAGAAGACTCTAGAACGGCTCACACCAATAAAGGTTCAACACCGAACAATATTATTGTTTAAAAAAATAAATTGGATCAACGAATTTATAATTCAATTAGTACAGATAAATGAACTTTTACACCAATGTCTTAAAGTGTCGAAGAAAGTTAGTCAACTTAAAAGATTCCAAAATTACCGGACTGAAGGCCGTGGGTGGTGGAACTGAGTAATTTCACTCCCGTCGTGCGACTGAGCTAGTTCAAAGGGGTGAAAGGGTGTGAGGCCCTCCCTTCTTTGCTCCTGAATACCGCTTAAAGTTTTCGACGTAATTGCTGTCTGGCTGCGAATAAACTTTGTATTACATTACCAGAGTTAATTTATAGTGTCTTCTTACTCATTGCTTCAACTTTTGTTTTCGGAACGACTCTTTTTAACGAGTAAAGTTAGCTGAATGTAAATATGTACTTGATTAACTTTTTAGATTTTAACATTTTAAAGGTTCTTCGAGAACGAATATGGTCCATCCACATTTTCTTAGCCTGTGTACGACATTTGAAACGATTATTTCCTAGAAGTTAGGGCACTGATTCACGATGTATATATACGATACATACATGCTCTAAAACTTTCCTCGTCCATAATTACCCAAACATGAACTATTTAATTGTATAAAAATGTTTATAATTACAAAACACATTAATCCCATTTAGTTACATAAAGTTAGTGATGTATTATTTGCTGTTCTTGTTTGTCATGTAGTCCTTGACTCATCGCGGAAATACGCTCCCCGTTTCACAACCAATAAACAAACAATGCAGCTATCTCGGTTAATTTTTAATGCCTTATATTTGTAATAGTAGTAAAAAGAGTCACGCGACGTCATTATTAGACATCCATGACTGGATACTCGGTCACGAAGTATCGTGATTGTTAGTGTATGGCCTGAGTGCAGACTCTATTCGAGCGTGTAGCGGGGCGGAGCGTGCAGCGTTCGTGTCCAACACATGGAAACGTTAGCAGGTGTCTCTAGTGGCGGCCAGCTGGCGCTGCGGCTCCAGCGGGCATGTTGCGTTGAGCGACGCGTGGTGTATATGAACTCTGCACGCTCGGTTCGGGCATGCACTGAGAGCATAGATAAACTAATTTAAATGTATCTAAACGCTAACGAGTGTCCCTAGTTCCAGCCGAGATGTGCGTTGAGGTGTCGCGTACAGGTTTAAACTAGTTTGTGAAAGATGAACGCCGAGCGTGCACTCAGGCTACTCGGTTGGACGCTCTATTGCCCGCAGCCCGCCCCGCCGGACGCTTTGCCACTGAGGCCGTACACTTAGTTTTAAATGTCTCTACTAAAACAAGATGGTCCCCAAAGGATGCCAATCTGGCCAATTGTGTCTCGTTTGCACACAGACGACAAAACTTCACAACTGTGTTAGCGCACTAATTGACTATGAACTTTACTATTAAAGGGTTAAGTGGGTTGTAGTTTACCAAAAGGAATAGTAGTTGTAACGGAGATTACTATATTATACGAAATTAATCGTGTTAATCCATCTCCTCTAAAATCAAAACGCACACAGAGAATGAACTATTGCACCAAGAGGAATCTAGTCCTTAACAAGACTTAAAATTCAAATTCAGTGGCATTATATTACAACTCTGTGTAAATTATACATAGGTTAAGTGGATAATAAAATATGGTTATAATTATATGAAATCAGAAATCAGAAATAATTTATTCATAACAAAGTTACACGTCAACTTCTACATCAGTTCACAGGTCATAAATAAAATTAAAATTATATCATATTATGGGATATAAACTCCTCATGATTATAGAAGTATGTACTTAGCATATGTTTATTTATTTATATTATGGAACTATGCTAATAAATCACTACAAATATATCAATTATAGCTTAATCCGTGTAAATGGAAGAGATCGCTTTTTAGAGACGAGCCTACTCTTTGTTTATTTATTTTTTCGTTTCCTAAGCTTAAGGGTAACGATAGTAAGTACTTATCTGTCTAAATCTTTCATTGATCCTATAACTTCCTGTAAATTCTATTATCTTACCATTAGTAAAAAATTGATACTACTTCTATGGAGTTTATGTCAAATTTTAAAGCAGTGATAAGGCAAATGAATGGATAGTAAGGTATAGAAACCCGATATAACTGGCAAAGAGGAACAGATGCACATATGTTCCTTCCTGACCTACGTGATTGGATTAAGCTCCTGTAATGAATTCGAGTTACAGCTAGTTGCAACACAATAAATTTGATGACCTGTGTTATTGAAGGTTATCTGTGTTATGTGCAATGTGCGCCAATTGTGCAAATGCACATTCCGTGATAATCAAAATCCATTTATTATTAGAGTCGTATGATAACGATAAACCAACGAGGTCAGACGAGAGCGTGCAAAAAATAGAAACGCTGGTTTACTGCGCGTGACTAAAGTGCCGATGCAGGCAAGATGGCGTGCACAGTTGTCCCACTCTAACAACTGCAATTTGGACGATTCGTCCCGCTCTACCAGATTTTATTGCCGTTAATTTTTTTGCGAACCGGCTAGGTTTTTATATACCTTTTTTGTCATTGAATTTCACGAATTACGTGATGGCAGCGGAGAGGTTTTTGTATGTGTCCGCAATTGTTGTATTTTTAATAACTTGGAGTGACATTAAATGCATAAGAAATTATAAAAACAATGTACCTATAGGTATAATAAGGTACCTATCTATGTGAAAGTAAGTATTGACTACATAATTATCAATAAATAATTACAAGTTATTTTGATTATTGGTCCACTAGCCATAGCCCACTCAATACGCTATGGCGTCTCCAATTTAGCTACAAAAGAATCCATTTATATGAAAAACATTTATTGCACAGTCAACTAACTGTTGCTAAGAGGCAACAAAAAGTTAGATGCGGGCTTTCAAATAGAGATATCTAGGGATTTAAGACATAACGCTTCTTAGTAAATTAGGTACTATATAGTATTTAAGTAGGTAAGTACCTATTATATATAGACAAATAAGCATAATGTCTAGATTTTGAATTCACCCGCACTCATTGTACTTGTTTGTTTTTTTTTGCATTGCTTTAATACTGAACCGACTATCATGAAATTTGATAAGTACTATATTTTTGTTCTTTTGCTTACAGAAATGATAGAATAATTTTTATAAGTATTGTTAACGAGTATGATTGATATTCTTCCACAAACCTTTGATCTATCCGATGCAGTACGCATGTAAAGTCATATGAACAATTCCAGTAACAAATATTTAATTTCCCCCGCCCACCTATTATTCATGTGGCTGCCGTTACTGGTCACGGTGTAACGAAAGAAGTGGCTTAAATACTAGCAAGTTGTGTCCTTGAGTCGTCTACTAGGCAGGTAGCAGTAGATTGATGGCTGCAATAACTCAACCTGTCAATCCGTACCAAGCAATATTAATTGGAATCTAACTAAATTTGTGAAAGTATTTCGTTGGTATTATATATTTTATAATATTAAATCATGTTCTGAAATTATTCTTTGAACCCTCAGACGAACAAAAAACTTTGCACCATTGTTAACAAGAAATACAAAAAGTTCATTAACATCGGTCATAAAACAAATATGAACTGCTATTTGTGTCTAATGAATAAATGGCAGCAGGGTTTGATTTACTACAAAAACGCTGGCATCATCTCCGTAGAGCTGGCAACAACGCACAGACGTAATAATAACATAACAAAACAGTACAAATAGGTATTAGGTATAATAGTGAGTCACGCATGGCATGATGGGTCGTGAAGGAAACGTTTGTCACGAAAAACATTAATTTACGAGATTAGAATACAATCATGAAGTCTCATGCTTTACAGGTTATCAAATAATCAATTAATAATATAATAATACTTTTATATACTAACGTTTATCACGGTTGAAAATCTACTTAAGTACTTACTGATTTATGGAATAGTTAACTAAACCATGTCTTTATATTATGATAATAAGTTACTTATTCTAACAATGTAAGTAGGGAATAGGTATATTTTCCGTAATTTTAACTTCTAAGTAGATATAAAAACAAATTAACCATTTTTCTTACAGATATCTTAATGCCATAGTTACCTATAGGTTTTCTCTAATAAAGATATATCTTACAAAGTGGACCTAATTAAATACCTATCAATCAATCAATCATTTATTTGCTCAAAAAACATGGTGTATACATACATAGATCATATTATGTTGCTTATAAGATTCACATGTTTGTTGTCACCTACTAAGACCGATCCTGGCAACAGTCGAGATTTGCCATTGTTGAGTTGAACAGCTAATGCCAGGCAAAAAGAAACATAGTATTATTTAATAAATAAGTAAGCAGATAATACCCACATTTAATTTTTTACTTACAACAATAACGGCAATATCTATGTTAAGGTAAAATTAACAATGGAGAATCAGCAAGGAGTTGTGTACTGGCATTAGTGGCCAGGTTCCAGACTCCTTTTAGAGAGCGGCAGCACATTAGTAGCACCTTTGGGATTACAAATATCCATAGGCGATGGTAATCGCTTTCCATCAGGTGGGCTGTCTGCCTGTCTGCTGAACTCATGCAATAATAATAAAAACAGGAAAAACTATTCAAAATCAAGGATTTATAAAAGTGACTTGGTTTGACTGTGAGCTTACATATACAGATCATTGTGGTTTGAAATAAATAGGAACAACTTTAGTAACAGGAGTTTCTTTGTGGGAATTTCTAGTCAATATAGGCTGCTTTTAATTTAATAATTCATTTCTGGAATTTATACCATGGCTAACATAATTTATGTATAAAAAGCCACGTGTTGTATACGAACAGTTACGCTCTGTTTAACATGGTGCAGGTCTAGTACGCTGTTGCCAGGCGGACACGTGGACGCGTAATGTTTTCCGAATGGGCTAAATTCAAGATGGCCGCCCGTCAAACTGGCACCACCAATGCGTGCCATTCGCTTTCCCACGTTGCACGCCATAACTTCGGATTTTATTTCTTTTCGATTGCAACGGTGCATATCTGGAGTACGTCAAGTTAACTATGGAATTTTCATAGTGCATATAATGGATTATATGACAGATTGAGTTACAATTCCACGTTTTAACGAGTGCTATTATAAGACTTCGTATGACATATCATAGATGGCGTTACATACACGTGGATGATAAAGTTGGAAATGTTAACTAAGACGTATTGTGCTAAAAATATCTAAAAGTGGGACAAATTTATTTGACGAATCTCCGAGACACTATTCCTAAATGACTAAGCTGAAAACACAATAGAATAAATAATTATAAATACAACTTAAAGTACTTACGTACGTTAATTGTGACGTATGTTTTTTTTCGAATATAACTTTCTTCCTAGTTTAATAAAATATTAAATCATAAATAATACAATTAACGTTATCATGTTGTTAGTCACATCAGTAGTTCATCCTGTGCTCGATGTTATTCGTAACATTCTTATCTAAGCGTGCATAAATTTGCATTTTTTATTTTCTGTCTATTATCCATTGTTCTGTGGGCCATTAATACGCGTTTGCTCACATCATTTCCTCTTTGCACGCTCCGATGTCATGGCTCTTACACACTAAGAACAACAAGACAAATACTACTTAATTAACACGATTTGAAAAATCCTATATGTGTAACCTTTTCTTTTTACACATCACCCTTAATCAAATATTGAATAGCGGAACGGGGCCATTAGCTTTAAAATTTAATCTTCGTTGTCACAGAGTTTATGCGACCGGATATTACCGAAATAGATTAAAAACTAACAATTAAGGTCATAAAGACGTACGGCTAATCGTTTGTTGTTAGGTACTTAATTAATGTGATTTAAAGGTTAGGATGGGATATAGTATAAATCTACTAATAGGTACACTCGACAATTATAAGCATTAAAGTTTAACTTCCAGTAAGAATAATAATTAAATATTAACTCATTTACATTGATAACTCATAACTTAAGTAGTGGAGTAAATGGCGTGAAATTTCCAGGCGGCGTTGCTTTACAAGCATAATATTACCGTCGGTTCCACTTTAATATCATTAGTCTAAAAGTCAGGACATTCTTTTATTTTAGAAAAACACCCTAAATTAAATGAAAATATTTTATAAATAAATTTCATTCAGAGAGCGCGAACGGTGCAAACTGTCTAGCGTAGTATTTTGGTTTGCCTAAATCTGTGCTTAGGTAACCGTTGACTCCAGCCTGATTGCTGTTTTAGAATACACTTCTTAAACTCGTCATTTTGAACAATCCATAGTCGTGCATCAATGCTTAAGATAATTCTATTATTATAAAGAAACAAAACAGTAACCGCGGCGGATGTGTGCCACGGCTAGAGTCATGCGCGTGTTATGATCGGTTACCATCTTATACATAGGTACTCAAGTGGTGCCGGACCACAAAAGTTTGTTGTTACACGCCATTAGCCCGCAACACTCCCAGAATACTAATAGAAAACTATTGCAAAACCTGAATCAAACAATATTGTTGAATTTGCTTCCTTTATGAGTTAGCAGGAAACCAATCCGTCGAAGTAACCAATTAGCATAACTTTTTTTGGTATTTTAATTTCTGACGATAAAAACAACACATGTTATCGCTAAGGAGTTGGCAACAACACTTTGGCACATAAATAATATGATTTCTGGCCGCCTAATCAGTACGTTTTAGCGTTGACCTACTTGGTGGTTTCAGATAAGAGTTATCAATTCGTTATAAGCATTATGTATTGTGCAATTTTGTTATCATGTACTGTAGTTAACACTCGATAAAATGATATTTATTGTTGATTATTTCAAGTTCATCAACGTCCTTTGTTCTCATTGAATGTTCTGTAAACATTCATAGTAGTTCCGATTTACGTTTTGAATTCAATATAATTGTTTACATAAACACTGACGCACGACATCTTTTTTTGTAGCATGTACATAATTCTAGTAGTATTATCCTAACTATATTTGAGGATATTTGTTTACAGCTAATACTGTTCGTTTGTAATAAATATTATTACTTACCCGTTTTTACGGGTTAATTTTATATAAAGTCATGTTCTCGCTGCTATTACCATTGACTTTGTTTGAGGTCATTACATTACGATCTGTGATTAAAAATTTAAATTGAATAATAATTCATTTTCGTTCCATCTTATTGAATGTTGAACAGAGCGCGCTCCGTTTGCTCGGTCAAGGTGACCCTGCTCGCTCGCGTCCAGTCACATCGCAACTTAACGGCTCCCCATTCAATGTAAATTTTGCGAGACCTTGTTCTCGACACGACTTCTAAGGTATGAAACCATACTAAATGTCGACTAACAAAATTTCGATTGTAGAACCGCATGTCGACTAAATTATATTATCGCATACATACCTAGATAATTATATATTTAACATTTTGTATGCATCGACGCGGCCGTTTCTTTAAATAACAAAAGAAAGAGCAACATGTGGTGCTTGCCAACGACGCGTCGGCCATTTTGCAATATAAATAGCAAGATGGCGGCGGGCGGTCGGTTGGCGAAAGTACTGGGTAATTATAAGCAGCGCGGCAGCGGCGGGTAGGCGAGCAGAAACGCGAGCGAGGATCTATGGCTGGCATGTGCACGCAATGGTTAACTTGATTTATATCGCTCTCTTGTTTCCATTCGACCGATTGTTCTCAGTTTTATGCGTTGGAGACTCGCAATTCTGGTATTGTTTCCGACGGACATGGGAACCGAGCAGGCAGGCGTGAGTTCTCAAATGACCTTTAATCCTAATACGACCGCCTTAAAGTATTGGTTTTTTGTTCGTAGTTCAAGTTCATAACATATTTATTTTAATTTTATTTATTTTAATTTTAAATAACATTTAATTGTTTGTTATTCGTTATAAAATATGCATTATTTATTATGCTCATTGGAATATGGCTTTCCAAATATGTAAATATAACGATAATAAAATTAAACATTGATAAAAAGTGTTGTAACAAACCTGACTATTCTAACAAGATTAAAATATAAAATACCAACCAATCCACAAACTTAAAAAATAAAACATGGCATGCGTTATGTTGTCTATGAAAGTCTAATTTTGAATGACGCAAATAGAACATTTTATTCAGTCAACAACCGGAGAGAAGTAATAAATAGTAAAAAGATTCCCTCCACCTTGGTCTATTTCCATCATACGCGTATGTATACATACATACATTGGCTATATTCATAACAACTATTGATTGTTCATAAAATCTTTTTTCTATCTACATTATCGACTTCATTCAACAATTTGTTTAAAAATTATATTTAATTAAATTATAAATTTAATTAGCACTTGCCCCCGACTTCGACCACGTTGAACATGTAACAAAGATTACAGTACTTTTGTCAATATGTAAAAATAAAGGTTATTTCCAGCAGAGTAATTGATTTTTTTATGCGAAGATACACGGGTCCTAGAAATTTCTCTAAAAAACCGGAGATAAGTAATGTTACTAAAGTTATACACAACTACAAGTGCTAAAGATTCTAATAAAAATATAAGCTGTTGTAGCAAGCATATCCTAAAATAACGTGGTTTCGAAATTAGGAAATCCTGGGAAAAATAAAAAGAGGATTTGGTATTAGGTAGATATGCAAAATGTTATGTAGTACCAATCTATTCCGTAATAAGAGTATCACAGCCAATTTTCATGCTAGTTTAAGCCGTGTGATTAAATTTCAGAATAATATCTAGTATTCCCAGGGTATAATATACTACAGCACTTAAAAAAAGAACGTAAACTGTCTTTCGTAAAAATCGTATCAGAATTAGCCAATTTTTATGTACCCTAACCAGTTTAAACAACTCCCGGGAAGATTCTCGCCGGTTTCCAGGTATTCCCGGGACATAAATTACCGAAGATTTTAAAAAAGAACGTAAACTATTATTTTATAAATCAGATCTGAATCAGATATTTTTTATGCATAATAATCACTACAAACCACTCCCGCAAAATTTCCTACGGCATTCCTGGGATATAAGTACCGCATTATTTAAAAAAACTTAAACTATCGTTCTAATGAAATAGTATCGAAATCAGCTAATTTTTATGCAATCTAACTAAATTGTACAGTGGTACAAATCGGGAATTCCAGCCAGACACAGGCAAAGTACCGTAGCATTTAAAAAATTAAACATAAATTATTGTTTTAGCATAAGTCGTATCCTATTCATCTAAGTTTTATGCTTACTAACCAATTTACAGAAAATTCCCGCGGGATTCCCGAGACACGAAGTATCGCAGCACTTTAAAAAGAAATAGAAGTAGTAAGCTATATCGATTTAATAAGCAAATTTTTATGCGCCGTAAGGACTTAAACTATTCCCCGGGATAAAATATAGCACATATTTTATTTTTAAAAAAAATTGCTGTCCATCAATGATAAAATCGCATCGGATACTAAAAAATTTTTCAACGCGGTCATTTTAAAACATTCCCAGGAAAATTGCCGCGGAATTTCCGGGTTAAAAAGTACCGCATAAATATGTAATTTCTGTGTTCTGAATTTTCAACTATGACTTTTGGTAAGACCGTACACAAAATCTCGGATTTTTTTATCCTACTTTAAAATGAGTTGAGTAGGGAATACATTTGGGTTGATTTGGGAATGAAAAATTAAAAGATTGTCGTGAGTTGAAACGGGAATAGAAATCAGGTGTTTTGGGTAAATGTTGATTCGTGGATTTTGACGTCATTTGTTGAATCGGGAATAACCCTTTCTGTACTGATGTGCATATGTGATCACGGCAGCTTTAACGTATAGTAACAGTCAGATTACGTGCGAGCCCAGAAGTGTCGTAAGACGTCATAATTCTAATAATTAGAATTATTAGTGTTATAATATAATACTTATAAGTCATATAATTGTTATACGGCTTATAAGTCAGATAGCTTATTAATAGTAATAATAATTTAATCAATAGTCAAAATTACCCTCATCATGATTTTTTAAAAAGAAGATTACTTAGTTTGGCCATAAATACTGTTATAATTAAAAAGAAACAAAATATTACATTTGAACTTGGAATCTGTCATTTTATATGATTGTTCATTGTGTTTTCTCATTTTGGCGCCAATACATTGTACAACATTTTGCGATATTAAAATGGAGTGGGGCGATAAAGAGAACCGAATCGCTGTGATTGCATTACACAAAGTAGGTATGGAGCCAAATGCAATTTTTAAAACTCTCCATACGCTTGGTATTAGTCAAATGTTTGTGTACCGGGCTATTAATAGGTACAATGAAACCTCCTCTGTTTGTGCCAGAAAAAGACCTGGCCGTCCACGTAGTGTTCGTACGAAAAAGGTGGTCAAAGCAGTAAGGTAAAGAATTCGAAGAAATCCTGTCCGAAAACAAAAGATTTTATCTCGGGAGTTGAAGATATCACCCAGAACCATGTCGCGTATTTTAAAAGATGACTTAGGACTTGCATCCTATAAGAGATGCACTGGTCATTTCTTAACTCATAATTTAAAAAAGAATAGGATGGTAAAATCGCCAGGTGGTAGAGTATTTGCTCGACTGGATGGCGACCACCCCTGGTCTAGAGTATGCCGCCATAACAACCTTGTGTTGTGTTCCGGTATTAGTGACCAGGTTCCAGTCTCCTTTAAGAGAGTAGCAGCGCATTTGTAGCACCTTTGATGTTGCAAATGTCCATAGGCGATGGTAACCGCTTTCCATCAAGTGGGCCGTCTGCCTGTCTGCTGAACTCCTGCAATAAAAAAAAAAAAAAAATAAAAAAAAAAAAAAAAAAAAAAAAAAAAAAAAAAAAACGAAACAACTACTGAAGCGGGTACGCAAAGGGAGGTCACGTAAAAAATTTGTTTACGCATGAGAACATTTTTACAATTGAGCAACATTTTAACAAACAAAATGACCGTATTTATGCTCAAAGCTCTAAGGAAGCTTCTCAATTAGTCGACAGAGTGCAACGTGGGCATTATCCGTCTTCAGTGACGGTTTGGTGGGGTGTTAGCTATGAAGGAGTGACTGAGCCATATTTTTGTGAAAAAGGTATCAAAACATCAGCACAAGTGTATCAAGATACCATTCTTGAGAAGGTAGTTAAGCCCCTCAACAACACCATGTTCAATAACCAAAAATGGTTCTTCCAGCAAGACTCGGCGCCGGGTCATAAAGCTCGGTCCACGCAGTCTTGGTTGGAAACGAACGTTTCGGACTTCATCAGAGCTGAAGACTGGCCGTCGTCTAGTTCCGATCTTAATCCGCTGGATTATGATTTATGGTCAGTTTTAGAGAGTACGGCTTGCTCTAAACGCCATGATAATTTGGAGTACCTAAAACAATCCATACGATGGGCAGTGAAGAATTTTACCATGGAAAGAGTGCGTGCTTCTATAGATAACCTAAAAAAATACGCTTTTATAGAAAATCCAACTAAAAAATAGAAAATTAATTTGATTTAAAAATAGTGTAAGAAAAAAATATTTTATTGTAAAAAAAGCGTGGGGTGCATGGTATCAATAGTTATAAATATTTTATGAACAGATATGAGTACAAGGGTTATTTTGATAATATCCTGAAACGCACTTTTACTTTACTTACTTACTTTTAGTTGGATTTTCTATAAAAGCGTATTTTTTTAGTATTTTTTTAAACTATTATTTTATTTTTCATTTTTTAGTGATTTAATTCCCTTCTCCGTGGAAACTTTGAACAAATAATTAAATACAAGCTTTTGAGATCCTGCATATCATGTAGCAGCAGAGTGTCTATCTTGTTTAGTACAGGAGTTCCTATGGCCACCTTCTGACTCCATGATCAGATCAGCTCCATGGTACCATATTGCATTGTCACGCGGTATACACACATACGTGCAAAATTTCAGCTCAATCGGAAACCAGGAAGTCGATCAAATTTAACTTGAAAGATTCCGTTACATACTAACATACGTATGAAGCTAATAAAAGCGTATTAAAAAATAATTATTCTTTGTTACAATATTTATGGCAAGACTAGGTATAGAGACGTATTTTAGCTATTATAATAAACATTATTTTAGGACTTATTGTATCGAAATCTTGTATATTATTTTATGACACTATGGGTAACAATTGTATATATACATACAATATACACAGTATTTAATATATAATTTTTATTATTTCATAATGAGCAACTAATGAGAAGGCATTACAGTCAAAAAATGTTAAATGATCTAAAAGATCGAGGAAACAAATGTAAAGGTAGACCAAAAAAGGGATGGGTGGGTCGTGTGAAGACATGCAGATTTGTGGTGTGACAGATGACGTGTGCCAGAATAGACGAGTATGGAAGGAAAAGACGTATTATGCTGAGCTCAAATGATTGGGACAAGGGAAAAGAAAAGAGTAATCTCTCTCATTCAATGCATAATTACATCCTTATTAATTAGTCTTGACATTATGACTTTTTTACTAGTTACCAGGGTAAAATAAAATTTTCTATCTAGCAAGTTCATTATGATACTCGCGACGTCGAGTGTTCGTGCTGAGTTTCAATGTTTTCAATACAAGTTCATCACGCAATGTCGCGTGACCAGTTAAACTGAAACTCATCGCGTACACTCGACGTCTCGATAACATATATATAAATTACATTTAGCCTATATATAAATTATATTTATATATAAGCTAAACTAAGAAAAAAGTATGTTTCTCTCTTGATAGACAAAGAATGCCATAACAATGTAAGGAGGAACAACTTATATGTTGTATTTGTAGACGAAATACTACGTGATAAATATTGTGGAATGTTGTAATGTTTTACGAGTATAACAGTGATAATTTTATGACTTCACAAGTTTACGGATCGATTTCTTTTTCATTGTCTAAATTAAAATAAACTGACAAATGATTTTTAATTTATGCACGATGTGGATGTACATACAACTTCGTGTTATATTCTAAAACAAGTTATTTAAATACGTTTTAATATTAATGTCTATAACAGTAACATATTTGTGAAACTATAATTTAGCAGTTTGAATAATTTAGATAGAAACAGGAATTTTACAATCATTGGCTTGCTTCAAATCCGATTGGATTCAATTTTGGTGGGCAATTATGCCCCATAAATGTTAGAGAATGGTAACAAATTTGTGTTTGAGCTGCAGGCAGTTAGCACCAGGACTCCGTTATCAAATGGCAAAAAACAACTCTTCCAATCGCTGCGTGCCTTCGTGTCTTGAATTCATGTTAATGCTATGTAAGACCTTATTCACCTCCCAATCATTCGGAGGTGGACAATATGTCTTTTCATTCAATAGTAATCTTTCGACCAATAAAGAATGACTTTTTTATTGGTATGAGCATTACTCCTCTATTTGGGTTACTCCTAATTCAACACACGGAAACTCATACATATACATAACTTCACGCCAATTCCCTTGCGGGGTAGGCACGAACAACAGAGCGCCATTTAGGCCCATTCTTACACACCTCACTTGCTTCTTTGACATTCATAACTCTTGTCATGCACACTCGTCTGTTCTTAAGGCTCCTGACATCACCCTCCGCTAGTACACGATCAATTTGATCATGGAAGGTGTGTCGTGGCCTTCCACGACTTCTGCATCCATCCACTTTTGCATTGTATATCTGTTTAGTCATTCTTTCATCATGCATTCTTTCCACATGCCCGAACCACCGGAGCATTCCTTTCCTTACCTTCACCCCGACACTCTCTTTCAGACCAACTCTCTTTCTTACTTCGGTATTACGAACGCGGTCCGCGAGCGTCACTCCGCAGATTTTGCGCAGTGCTCGCATCTCAACCGCGTTTACTCTACTTTCATGCTCTCTCTTCCATACCCAACTCTCGCTTCCATACGTGAGCGTAGGTACCAGCACCGCGTTGTGTATGGCAAGCTGGGCCTTCTGGCTGAGGTTCTTAGCGCCTAGAAGTTTACCTAACGCTCCATTCAAACTATTCCCCAAATTTACTCTTCTTTCTATATCAGCGGTGTACTTTCCATCCCTGCTAAAAGCACATCCAAGATATACAAACTCATTCACTTGCTCCAGCATAACATCATCGACCATTATCCTTGCATTCGTTCTGGTTTCTTCTCTTTCAAACACCATAACCTTTGTTTTCTTCGCATTCAAATGTAAGCCTCTCGCCTGACAGTCATCTTTCATCATTGTGACTAGTGTTTGCAGTTCTGATGGCGATTCGGCTAAAAGCACGGCATCATCCGCATAAAGCAAGGTGCTTACAACTAGATCACTCATTCGCACCCCAACATCCATCAATCTTATTCTCTGGAGACAATCGTCCAGGTATAGGATGAACAGCAAAGCCGACAGCACGCAGCCCTGCCTGACGCCAATATTGACGTCAAACCAGGGCGACAGGCTGCCATCCACTCGCACGCATGCCATACAGTCCTCGTAAGTGGACTGCACAGCACGCATCAATTGGCCATTAATGCCATATCTGGGCAATATGTCCCAGAGCTCCTTCCGCACAACCCTGTCAAATGCTTTCTCTAGATCCACAAAACCGCAGAAAACCTTCCGGCCCATAGCCAGCTGCTTCTCTACGATATTGCGGAGAGAGAAAACTTGATCCATACATCCCCTTCCATTTCTGAAGCCACCTTGTGCATCCCACAGTAATCCATCGGATACCACTCTCATTCTCTTTTCAATAATCTTCGTATACACTTTAGATGCTGTGCTGATCAAACTGATGGCCCTGTAGCTGGCGCACTCCATACGTGACCCCTTGCCTTTATACAAGGGCACGATGACAGCGCGCCTCCAGTCCTTGGGAACCTTTCCCGTCCTCCAGCACAAGTTGCATAAGGACAGGAAAGCGTCCCGGACGCAGGTTCCACCATATTTGATCATCTCAGCAGACACACTATCGATTCCTCCTGCCTTTCCATTTTTCAGACTTCTTATCGACCATTCGATCTCTTCCAACGTGATCTCGGATGCTGACTCCTCGGAGTCAGTCACAGACTCAGTCGTGGTGCCAGCATCCGGGATATCATCATACATTTCTCTAAAATATTCACTCCATCGCGCTAACACCTCTTGTGGGTTAGCAAGAACGTCCCCTGCTTTAGATTTTATTCTTTCCATTCTGGAAGCTGACGAACAACCCCGAGACTTCTTAACCTCTCTCCAAAAGAGTTTGGTATTCGCCTTGAAGTTCTCCGTCAGCTTCTCTTCTTCTTTCAATTTTATACTTTCGCGCTTCTCTTTCACTAAAGCTTTGGTTTCGTTCTTGCAGAGGCGATAAAAAATTTTCTTCATCTCTTTCATACTGTCATTCTGTTGCAAAGAAGCAACATAATCCAGCCAGGCTTTTCTCTTTCTCTCTACGCTGGATTTAACATCCGCGTCCCACCATTCATCACCTTTCGTTGTTATGTGCCTCTTTGCGCATCCACATGCTTCTTTTGCGCTTTCCACTATACTTTCTTTCATACTATCCCAGTCATTATCCACATCTAAGTCGGAGAAGTCCGCTTTTGCAAGCCTTTCTTCGACTAGGCGCGCATACATACTCCTTACACTAACATCTTCCAATTTTTCACACTTTATTCTTTCAAGCTCCCCGAAATTGGTACGCACTCGCCAGTGTCTCCACTTCCTGAAAAGGCCCACAAACCGGCTTATCACCAGGTAGTGGTCCGTTTCAAGAGTGGGGCCTCTGTAGGCTCTTGTATCCATTATTGTGTTTCGGAGGCGACTATCTATTAAAATCAGATCAATCATACTTTTCTGATCATTCATTCCCCATGTATACGTGTGAATATCCTTATGGTGGAATATTGTGTTCGACACAAGCAAGTTTCTTGACACGGAAACTCATCTTACATAAAAAATATCCGAAATCAACTCATTTCTATTCCCAACTCAACTTATGACTTATTTTTAATAAATTTTCTAATCTCAACTTAGAAAATCTCAACCTAAATGTTATTCCCAATTCAACCCAAAGCAAAAACAATGGCAATAAAGTTTGAGTAGCATAAAAATAAAACTCTATTTAAAATTTGCGCTAATCATGCGGGAAAATGGGATAGTGTCCAGGATAAAAATATATTTATCTCTCTGTTTGTTATGCTTTTACGGACAAAATTATTTGACCGATTTAACTGAAATTCTGTATATAAAGTTTTAATACCGAGGGCGGACAAAGTAGGAAAAAGTTTTGTTTTATGTTGTGATTAGCCATTTTCGTCATTTTGGTAATTTGGGCCATTTCGGCCATTTCGGTCATGTCGGCCATTTCGGTCATTTCAGCCATTTCGTTCATTTCGGTCATTGTACAGATAGGCAGGGTATAGATAAATAAAACAAGAACGGGTTGAAATAGAGGATGAATGTTTTTATGGGAGAAGTTTATAGATATAAAAAATTATCATCTATAAAAATGCGATAGTAACTAGATCTGTATGTTTGTTAAGCTTTCACGGGAAAACTACTAGAACTACTGAATCGGTTCTGCTGTAATTTTGTTTAAATGTAGTTTTAATACTGAAAAGGGAAATAAATACGTTTCAAGCCAGGAGATGGGTAGTTTGCGATATGAAATGAAGTAAATCTTCCGGGGCAAATAGCACTTATATAAAAATGTAATAGTATATATATTTGTATTAACGCCTGCTCTTAAACAAGAGGTAACCTCCAGTGTATAAATAAAATAAAACTGCCAACTCTCTTCTGTAGACGTCCAAATGAAGTTTTTGTTCGAAAAACGAAGGAATCTTTCAGCGCTTTACAAATCGATTAATTTATTTTTTGTTGTTAACAAAAAGCAATTCGAATTTCTCATGGCTATATCGCAATCAGTTTCCGACTTCGTTCAAATCTCCGTGAAGGTTTTCTCGCGCCTAAAAACTGGTGGTATTCGTTTTAAATTGAAATTTAATTGATTCAGTTTTATTGCAAATACAATTAAATTTGTATTTTATATTTAACATCTATTTCGAACCGTCTTTAAATAACACTTTAAGTAGCACTTAAAACAATTATGTACGATCAAAGTCATAAATATATACGTGTGTATAATATGTAGGGACTTCACAGAGTCTCATAACATTTCACCCTCAATATGATCACAAATATGACATCACCGAAAAACTTAGAGTAATACGCATTACAAATATTTAAACCTTAACAAGTTTTTTTGTACAAAATAAATTATTCAGCAATTCAATTCCAAATAGTCTGTCTTTATACAATACAATACATTTTTTTTACAACAGACCTCATTACTAAAAGTGTGAGTTTTAATATTTTCTTAAATTTTCGCAACTTGTATATATAATAAAACTACGTTTTAACGGTTTTAAGCGCGGTAATTTATTTGACTTTGTTTATTCCGACGTTTCGGCCACTTTTCAGTGGCCGTGATCACGTCGGTGTAACCAAAATCAAATAAATTACCGCGCTTAAACCCGTTAAAACGTAGTTTTATTAACTATGAGTTTTGTTTCTGTATACGTATTATTGCTTATGTGTTATATATAGGTTATTATATAATATGGGAGTTTAATAAGCTGTGATTGTTTATAAAAACTTTATATGTATGTAGCGCTCGCAGGCGCTCTAAGTGTGTTCTACCGTCTGTATAACGGGGAGTGCTCTGATGAGCTAATTGATTTGGTGCCTACGTCGCCATTCTATCATCGCACCACTTGCCGGCGATTGGGAGTTCTTCCACACTTCCTAGAAACTTGGAAGACCTCCACGGTACGTGGCGGACGCTCCTTCATGCCATATGCGTCCAAGTTATGGAATGAACTCCCTCCCTCCCGCAATTTTCCTAGAGCGCTACAACATGGGGCTCTTCAAAAAGGGCGTGATAGATATATCTAAAGTCTCAACGAGGTAGGCAACGCATCGGCTCCCTTAGTGTTGCAGATGTCCGTGGGAGACGGTAGCCACCTATCACCAGGTGGTCCGTTTGCCGGTTTGCCTACAAGCAAACATAAAAAATATATATATATACATATTTTGCCCTTGAATGTACTTGTTTGTGTAAAACAAAAACATCCTTACTTTTATTTCCATTTCATTGTCCTTTATTCCCCGGTTGTTTGCCTGAAGCAATCATTTTCATTTTCCGTTATAGTGTACAATTCGTGCGCTGAACGCACAAAATTTACATTAAAATACCACTTTACTTTGAAATAGATGGTAAATCACTTTTATAACCGAGACAACGTTTTGTGTCGTGTCGTTGGAAATATATGGCGTGTCCTGGAACGTGATCAGCAAGATTTATAAACAAGGACCCATTCACGTTAATTACACAGACGATAAAGCGGTTCGTTGACTGTATCGCATTGATAACACTAGAATACTCCTGTACGTAACTGGAATGTATTTCAATCGCTATTATTATTGCAATGCAGTTACGTGAAACAGCTGTTGTTATGTTGTTATTAATGCGTGTTCTAAGTAAATCAAATAAAAGTTTAATTGTTTGTGGTACCGTATTATTTTCTTTATTTGCTTTCATAGATAAAAACTTCTTGTGTTTGAGCAATCACACATGTGTATATCTCCATGTGTTAGTTTAGTGGTAAAAATAATAGATGTGGATAGGACGTAATTTTTTTTCAATATTTGAACGTCTTGGCTATTAACACGCCGACGCATTGTTTATTGCTGGCATTACCGTTCGGATATTTCTATGACTCGACAGAAGATCGCATTCCAACCCGTTTGACCTCATTCCGCAGACTAGTTCTGCGTAAACTCTCATATCGTCTTTATGAAAACACCTATTTTAAGACTATATAAAGCTTCAGTCGCTCCAACTTCTATTTGTTTGTTTTACTGCACAAGCGTGTGCCAAGTGTATGCCAAGTGTATGTGCGCTTTCGATACTAGACATTTCTCGTTTTGATTTACACTGTAACAAACATATTGATATTCACGTACACTGTTGAAAGAATATTCGTTTTCCCTCATCAGTTCATTACGGCGACGTTCTCATGATACAAAATATAATACAATGGTTGTACATTCCAGCGCACGATTTGAATTACGTTTACTCTCGTAACATAAGATTTCCATCATGACCGATATTGTGGAGTTATGTATCATGTTTAATTACACGTTTAAATTGAATGAGCTGCGTCCGGTCGCCACCGGAGAGGGCAATACTTGTTGTAGAGAACCGGTGCGACGACATCCGTTAACAAGTATCTACTATCCAATGTACCAAACAACTTTACGCTGCCCCTTATCTCAATTAGAAAGCTAGTTTGCCAATACTGACTTTTTGATCGATGAAGGTAAAATGGTTTTTGCTATTGCAATTGAATCGGATATTCTAGATGGTCAGATACATTTTCACTCGATTAGTTCAACTACTTTTACATAGAAATGTAATTTATGGAGCGGATAATGTTGCTTTTGAGCAAAATGTCTCTGTACTTGAAAGGTAAAATTATTTTTTGTGTTAACATACATACTTATTATAATCATTATTTGAATTGTGTTTGCATGATGCTGTTATTTGTGAAACTATTTAACAGAGCAATAAATATCTCGCATTTGGCTACAAGCAGATGGTGCTCTTGCAACTTTAATATCTATGTATTCTCTCAATTCCAATGATATTGGTCCGAGAACTAAGCACGGGATATATCGAGCAACAAACACAGTCGAGTTCCCATTTCTCACGTTGAAACCAGTATTGCCGACTGGTCGGTCGACATGCCAAACAAGAAAAGCACTGCCGCGGTGCCTTAAAGGGGGAAGCGGCATGAGTTTTTGTGCTCCCTCAGGTATGCTGTTCACCATTAACATTTAGAAGGTGCGTGCGGCATTTGAAGCAATCATTAAGTATAGCATGTGTTATAATTATGTATCTCGAGAATCCTACTAATATTATAAACGTGAAAGTTTGTAAGAATGTATGGATGTATGTTTGTTACTCTTTCACACAAAAACTACTGAATGGATTTTGATGAAACTTTACAATAATATAGCTTACATATCAGAATAACACATAGGCTATAATTTATAACTATATAGTGTTAATTATCCAAAATATCTATCTTCCATCACCACGTGGGTGAAACCTCGGGCGCAGCTAATTTATTCATAATATGGAGATACAGTCCAATGTACTTACTGCACACTACATTGAATATCATTAAATAATTTCAATGACTTGAGTAATGTTGTACGTATTCGTTGCAAGAGAGTATATAGAGTAGATAGATATATAGAGTAACCTGGTAACCACGAAACCACATATTAAGCGTCAATGTTTATTGGGAATGACATTTGTCAAAATGATGTAGCTGTCGTAACCGGAAAACGGTAAACTGCTGGTGTCGAGTATGATGATTGGTGCATAACAAAAATGAATCCCTATTTATTAATTAATATTATAAATGCGAAAGTAACTCTATCTGTCTATCTGTTCCGTTTTCACGGAAAAACTACTGGGCGGATTTGGCTGAAACTCTTACTTTCTTTTCGCCTTTGGCTGATGGCGAGGATGAACATAGGATACTTTTTATCCCGCAAAATGGGATAGTTTCCGGGATAAAAATATATTTGTCTCTCTGTTTGTTATGCTTTTACGGAAAAACTACTAGACCGATTTGGCTAAAATTCGGTATATCTATACATATATGTAAATTTAATACCGGGGGTGGAAAAGGGATACATTTAATTCCAGATAATGGGATAAGTTTGGGGATAGATTTATGTAAAGATTATCCCAGAAAGTAGGATAGATTTTTAGTTTGTCGTTTGCCAGTTTCGTTATTTAGGTTAATTTGGCCGATGTGGTTGATTTAGTCGATTTGGTCGATTTGGTCGATGTGGTCAATGTGATCGATGTGGTCGATGTGTTCGATTTGGTCGATGTGGTCGATTTGGTCGATGTGATCAATGTGATCGATGTGGTCGATGTATTCGATTTGGTCGATGTGGTCGCTGTGGTCGATTTAGTTGAATTGATCTTTTTACTCGATTTGGTCATTTTGGTGTATATATGTAGTTTTAATACCAAAAATTGGCATAGATACTTTTCATCCGAGAGATGAGATAGTTTGCGATATAAAATGAAGTGAATCTTCCGGGGCAAATAGCAGTAACATAAACATGTGTTGTAACCCCATTAAACAAGAACGCACTAAAGGTCCACCTGCGGCGCAGCTGCGGGGTAAACTCTAATCATACTATAAAACAAAATTTTTGCTCAACAGAGTAGCTGTTTACCATTATGATCATGAACTAGACTACATATTTAAAAAAAGGTTCGTAGATAGACGACTTATTAATTAATACTGACAGTTCTTATTAATTAAATAATTATTCTCTATGAAGATCGTTTGTAATTTATCATGGGAAATGACAATTTGTGGTCACTGGTGGTTAAAGCACACGCTCTATTACATTATAGATATTTCAATTACATTTAAAATGAATATGCACTACTAACGCTCGTGTGTCATAATTTTGTGTAATTTATTGTACCAGATAAGTCTTTTTCTCGTGTCCGTAGTATTCTCACTTTATATTTCTATTATTAACATATGCCTCTAAGTTATTAAGTTTTGGCGATTGGTAAGTGGCTTTAATAAACAAAAGAATATCGTTTCATAATCTATTCTTTTAAGTGCTACTTGTGTAATTGTAATAATAACATCGCATTTAACGTGTCTCTGCTGGATTTGAAACCTTTAATTTTCAGAAAATAGACGGTTTATTCACGAAACTTGTCCAAAGTTGATTTACGGTTTTCATACACCAATTATCTCGATGTATATGTATGTACTTAGTCTAGCCATAAATACTGTTACAATTAACAAGAAACCGAATATTACATTTGAATTTGAAATCTGTCATTTTTATATGATTGTTCATTGTGTTGTCTCATTTTGGCGCCAATATATTGTACAACATTTTGCGATACTAAAATGGAGTGGGGCGATAAAGAGAACCGAATCGCTGTGATTGCATTACACAAAGTAGGTATGGAGCCAAATGCAATTTTTAAAACTCTCCATACGCTTGGTATTAGTCAAATGTTTGTGTACCAGGCTATTAATAGGTACAACGAGACCTCCTCTGTCTGTGACAGAAATATATCTGGCCGTCCACGTAGTGTTCGTACGAAAAACTGAAGCGGTACGCAAAGGGAGGTCACAGAATAATTTTGTTTACGAATGAGAAATCTTTATAATTGAGCAACATTTTAACAAACAAAATGACCGTATTTATGCTCAAAGCTCTAAGGAAGCTTCTCAATTAGTCAACAGAGTGCAACGTGGGCATTATCCGTCTTCAGTGATGGTTTGGTGGGGTGTTAGCTGTGAAGGAGTGACTGAGCCATATTTTTGTGAAAAAGGTATCAAAACATCAGCACAAGTGCATCAAGATACCATTCTTGAGAAGGTAGTTAAGCCCCTTAACAACACCATGTTCAATAACCAAAAATGGTCCTTCCAGCAAGTCTCGGCGCCGGGTCATAAAGCTCGGTCCACGCAGTCTTGGTTGGAAATGAACGTTTCAGACTTCATCAGAGTTGAAGACTGGCCGTCGTCTAGTCCCGATGTTAATCCGCTGGATTATGATTTATGATCAGTTTTAGAGAGTACGGCTTGCTCTAAACGCCACGATAATTTGGAGTCCCTAAAACAATCCATAAGATTGACACTGAAGAATTTTCCCATGGAAAGAGTGCGTGCTTCTATTGATAACTGGCCTCAACGTTTAAAGAACGGTATTGCAGCCAATGGAGACCACTTCGAATAAGCTTTTTATATTTTAAATTGTTTTATATATATGTATTAAACTAACACACTGTAAAACTTATAAATGTTATTTGCAATAGAAAAAAAATCTTTGTTACAATATTTATGGCAAGACTAGGTATGTAGGTCTCTCGCTACGTTTATCTTTACCGTTTAACAAAATGTACACTTCGTCATAAAAATTACCTAGAAGGTTACCTGTGTTATAGGAATAAGACGGGGGTGGGAAAACTAAGATGCTACAATTACAATATATATATATATATATATATATTGCTACGCGTGACTCGAATTAAAATGGCGGTGGAATTACTATAGAATTTATTAGAACTATACAAATACGTATAACACAGATACAAATATAACTAAACGCAACCAGTACAAACGTAATGCACTATTCAATAACACGCGCAAAGTCCGTCACTATATAGCTTATCGAATATACACACGTCTTGCCTTGCTTGTGACTATCGCTAGACTGCCGATCCCTCCATTGTGCCAGTGCTTTATAATGCACCGATGCAATATGTCTACCTGGCAAGCGTCGACGCAATTTCCCAGAAAACGTAATCCGCACACCTGCGTAATGATGCCTGCGAACGGCCATAAACGAGTACAATTCACAGTAGGCTGTTTTCTAATTATAAATTTTAAACACAAAGTAAACAAAAGAAGACAGTCATAAATAGTTTCGATGTTATTAGCTCAAACGCCGTGGCAGGTAATAAATGTGCTTTGTCTACAGGTATACAGGTGGCCCAACTTGTAAAAATATATACACACTGGAGTTTACCCCGCGGCTGCGCCGCGGGTCATCCTCTAGTGCGTGTCTCTTGTTTAAAGAGCAAGTAGTACAGGTTACATTGTATTAAATTTTTATGTATTTGCCCCCGAAAGATTCACTTCATTTTATATCACAAATTATACCACTCCCGTCTATATGTAAACTACATAAATGACAAAACTTGAGAAAAATAACAAAATAGATAACATGGACCAAGTGGACCCAGTGGACCCAGTGGACCAACTGGACCCAGTGGACCCAACGGATCTAGTGGACCAAGTGGACCCAGTGAAAGAAAGAAAATAATGATATTTAGGACAAATTATATAAATACAGTAAGCATAATTGCTAGCATGACAAGAGTTATGAATGTCAAAGAAGCAAGTGAGGTGTGTAAGAATGGGCGTAAATGGCGCTCTGTTTTTCGTGTCTACCCCGCAAGGTAACTGGCGTGAAGTTATGTATGTATGTATGTATGTATAATTGCTAACAAATTTAAAACTAGCGTGATACAATCTTGTCCCAAAAGGGGCATCAGACTCAGCATAATGCCGGTCGGTTAAAACCAGCGCTGATCTTCCGCTGTGCCCATGAGGTATCGTCACGGTAGACATTACATCATTGTAATAGCATAAAATTAGAATCTTAAACTATATACATATACATACAGACATACTTGTGTATATATATCTATATATATATACACACACACACACACACGCACGCACGCACGCACGCACGCACGTACACACACACACACACACACACACACACACACACACACACACACACACACACACACACACACACACACACACACACACACACACGCACACACCTAAGTGGACCCAGTGGACCCAGTAAACTCAGTGGACCAAATGGACCCAGTGGACCAAGTGGACCCAGTAGACCAAATGGACCCAGTGGACCAAGTGGACCCAGTGGACCAAGTGGACCCAGTGGACCAAGCGGACCCAGTGGACCAAGTGGACCCAGTTGACCAAGGGGACACAGTGGTCCAAGTGGACCCAGTGGACCAAGTGGACCCAGTGGACCCTATAGACCCAGTGCACGAAATGGACAAAATCACAAAACCAGTCCTAGTTTCCAGGATAAACTTTACATAAATCTATCCCAAAATGTATCCCATTATCCGGGATAAAAAGTATCCCTTGGCCACTCTCGGTATTCAAATTATATATGTACCGAGTTTCAGCCAAATATATTTTTATCCCGGAAACTATCCCATTTTTCGGGATAAAAAATATCCTATGTTCATTCTCGGCATCGAAAATATATATATATATATATATATATATATATATATATATATATATATATATATATATATATATATATATATATATATATATATATATATATATATATATATATTGAGTTTCAGCCAAATCGGTCCAGTAATGTTTCCGTGAAAACGGAACAGACCGACAGACAGACATACAGACAGACAGACAGACAGACAGACAGACAGACAGACAGACAGACAGATAGACAGATAGACAGAGTTACTTTCGCAATTATAATATTAATAGGGATTCTACTACTACACTGGTTAAAGAAATGAAATAGTCTAAAACATATATAAACATTAAAAAGTAACAGATCTCGCAAAATATTTCAACAAAAATATATCGTAATTGACTACATAAATGGACAGGTGAACATGGCAAACAACCAGCAGCGCCAGTATGCCATTAAATGAATAATGTTTTCTATTGCATAACTTATAAACAGGTTCCAATAAATGTCAGTCGAGTCATACGGGTAATAAATACACAGCTGTTTCTCGTTTTGCACCGACAATGCAATTATGAACAGTTTTTTTTCTCTAGGCAGATTCATTGCAATCTTGAAAGTCAGCGAAATCTTGGTTGTCGTACACTATTATAGAAAGGGTGTATGTACGCCGATCACTCCAGTGTTGATAGTACTGTCACGTTCTAAATCAATATATATTTATCATTATATATTACAACTAGGATATGCCCGCGATCTTGTCCAAGCTTGACTTGAAATTCCCATGGGTTTCCCGGGACCCAGCATTTAAAAAAGGATGTAAGCTATCGTTTTAGTGAAAAGTGGGTCGGAATAAGTTCATTTTTATGCACAACTTCAAACCGCGCCCGGGAAACATCCCGTGGGATTCCCGGTAAAAAATCACTTTGGAATTCTATTTTCTTCTAATTTAGCCATTTTAAATCATTCCCAGAAAAATTCCCGCAGACTTCCCGGGATAAAAAGTAGCGTAATTTTAAGTCTAAGAATTTACTGTCGATCAGCGAGAATCGCATCGAAATCGGCCCTGTAGTTTTTCCGTGAATACCGAACAAACAGACAAACCTACAAACAGACAGACAAGAAATCTAAACAAAATTACGTCGTGTTCTCCGTCGTTTATATAGTCTATTCCAGTTTTTTTTAAATAGCTTCAATGTACACACATGGCATGTTTAGAATTTTATAAAATAGATTTTATCCATACAAGTTAACCTTCGACCGTTTGTTGTACTCATTCTCGTGTCCTTATTTTTATAAACGTTCTAATTGTTGACGGCGGTTGGTTAACATCTGCTAGTTGGAAAGCAACGTAATTTAATAAAAAGAATTTATAGTGGTTTCACACAGGTGGCATCGCTTTATTGCTGGGGAGTAAAGTTACGAGGGTGGCAAAGAAAATGCAATCACAAATCCATTAGCGTCCACGACGCGTGTACTTCATAGTTTAGTGAACTGGCAGCTGCTAATGGTTGACACAGACATGGTAGTGAACAGAAACATGAGAGTCGCCATCCGTGTTCACCTGCCATACCGCCAGCTATACCGGCCGCAACATGCGAGGTCACGCCACAGTCACAACATCGCCACCTTGTTATTTCACTAAATATTCATGAAATATATGGAATCAAATCAATAATATCATCTTTATATACCCGAGACGTGAATGAACTTCAACATCATTATTATTTTAAGAAAACATCTGCATTTTATTGCCATTACCATTAGCTTGACCGAACGAAACGTTAAAATACAAATAAATGATACCAGTTTTATTAATATGTTTTCGAAAAATGTAAGTCTGTTTAATTCGCTATCACTTCATTCGATAAACAAGTTACCGTAAGAATGGGAACCGGTCCGCGTCTGCTATTTTCGACAGCCTCAAAATAAAATTATTCATTGAATAAATAATCAGCTTTAAATTCAAAATGGGTTCCGTTTTCGTTGTGAAATTTATCTTAAATTAATAATGTAGCTTTAGTTTATGACTCTAATTTATTATTTCCAGCATATCTGGTTCTTGGCGTTATTACTTTGACCTTATCGATATTAATTAGCATAAAATATGGATATATCGTTGAGAAAACGTGTGTATATTATAAATCGCACTTGAGCAACTAGTTCAGTTACTTTTGCTATATTTGTTAATTTATATCACCTGTTTCGTGAATAGTGACGATATATTTCAATTCATTATGCTTTGTTTCAGGCTCACCTCCGGAAAGTGAATCAAGTGAAAACAACAGAAAAGGTAAACACTTTTGCATTGAATTTTACTACTTCATAAAACATGTATTCAATAAATGAATGGATATTACTTGTAATTTTAATACCAAATTGCGTGCGCAACATCTTCGAACCACAAAACTGTAACGCAATTTCTTTTTAAATTCATAACTTTGATCAAGTATATAATCAAAGATTCATAGTTTATCTTAAAGGCATGATAGATTTAGTTATTTTATGCCTAAAAATAAAAAAACCATACTGAATATGCATATTATAAATTTACAAGTGATTTTTGTTTCCATGGTTGTTTGTTCCTGTTTTACGGCTTTGGGAATGCAACGGTTATAATGAAATTTAATGTGGG
This sequence comes from Dendrolimus kikuchii, assembly GCA_019925095.2. Classification (NCBI taxonomy): domain Eukaryota; kingdom Metazoa; phylum Arthropoda; class Insecta; order Lepidoptera; family Lasiocampidae; genus Dendrolimus; species Dendrolimus kikuchii. The sequence continues at coordinate 14,716,984 of CM034388.1, read as the reverse complement.
CATATTATGTTTTACTCTTTATGACTTTTAAATATAGTTTATTTTGTTCAACATTATTACATTTACCTATATATATGTGACTCGCTAATCCACTTTGGATAAGCGAGTCGAGCGATACCTATTATCCTTCTCCTAAAATAAGACAATCTGTATCTTCAATACATATTTATTTATTTATTGTACCTACTTATATTAAAATATTCTTGTTTCGTTACGGTTATAGCAATATAAAGAAAGACAGTAATTTTATGTTTAAGTTGCAATTCTAGCTCATTGAATTCACTATTCAGATATTACATTTGTAGTCTGTACCTACGTAACTTTCTTTGTCCATCAGTCAACTGTGTTAGCATGAACTATTTTACTTTTTGCTTTGGGATTAAGAAGCTGAGGTCACCGCGGACGTTAAAATACATTGGTTATTCTCATTTTCACAATCTAAATTTCAATTAGGCTTCCAAGTAACGGGGTGACATCGTTTTCGATAGACGTTTTCTACATAATTCTTTATTCGTGCGTTCGTATCATGTCTTGTAATGTAAACCTACTTGAGTTTTGTGTGTGAGCATATGCTTCTTATTTTTATTTATGTTATTCGTGAATATCATAGCATTTGTTTTCTTCATTGGACCTACTTGTATTTACTTAGGCCCACTTGCACGCATAGTCAGGTTAAATAAAATAAAATAAATGAGTTTATAAACTCTGGATTAATTAATTAAAATTTTAACTCTGATGTACCTTGCGCTACTAAAAAATACCACCAGGTTAACTAACCTGACATTTCTTTTGTTTAGCTGGTAACATTAAAAGGTCTATAATTTTTTTGTTGTAACCCAACCAGAGATTTAAAACAAAACTTAAATCTCTATCTCTACTAAAGCACACTGTACATAGGCTTCCTTATATATCTTGCATTGTATGACAATTATTTTAAACGTATTGTCTCATGTCGTTTATTTACTTTTGTAGTGTGAAAGTAAGTTATTTTTTAAAGAATAATACATAAAAAAGCCGGGTACACGTGCGCACAATTTCACAACTAGTGATGATATGCTTCTATGTGATAGATACAGTAGTGAAATACAAAATCGTAATGGTGATTTAAAAAGCTGATGGAGCTAATCTTCAGCAAAAATATGCAGCTGGCTCGAAGTGACAAAAATATACAATTCAAGTACTACTGGGGCCCAATTCTGCTATTATTATCTCATCAAAATTGCCGGACACTATTGTCTCAATCGTAGGTTTGCCTGATTTCGGTATTCTGTTAATTCTGATAGCATGCCCGTAGCACGCCACTCGTATCTTTATAAACATTTGTAAAGGAAAACTCGCCATACAAACGTTTAAAATGTTGGTAGCTTTTCAATATTCATTTCGGCTAATATTTATGCCAATGGTAATACTAGTTTTTTCTACTATTATTTTGCCGCGACGGTATCGAGAAGATATTGTGGATTTAGTAAAATACGAATTTTTGACACTTGCAATGGAATTGTTCTTTGCATTTTTCCGCAACACCAATATATTGAAATAGCGGAATTGGGTCCCTGGTTGTGCCCGATCACTAGAAAACTAACATATATTTGAGATTAAACTTCACTAACCCTGTGTTAGCGACTTAAGCTTTTTACATCTGTGGGTTAAATATTTAGAAGTTTAACCCTGCGTTTACTCTTAACTTTTGAGGGCGAAAGATAAACTGTTTATTTAACGCTGTGTTAGCAGTTAACTCCAAGTTAATTCAGCTAATCCAGGAACGTGCAAGTGGACCTTAATAGAATATAGTTGTTTGAAATTGTCGAGCGTAGGTTGATACATAAAACATTCTCGAGTTTCTTTAGTAAGGTCACCACACACGAAGTGCCTGCCTCGCTCCATTATTTTCTTTTTCCCACATACTTCGCACCTTTCCAGGTTCGGAAGTAATAAAGTATGTACACACTCGTCACTCGAGCTAAACTTTTGTTTGTTCCGTTTGAAACTCGACCTTTGTATATTTGTTGTTCAAATCTTACAACCCGTGTATTGTTCGAGCCTAACAATAACAACGTGTATTTTCTTTATGAAATTAATAATCGCCCACGAAACGTGATTATATTTCACTATGCAAAATTAAATTTCGATAACAATGTACTCTTTGAATCCAGCGGCATTTATCACTTTTAAAATACCTAATATTTACACTGATTAAGAGCAGTCGTCATTCTTTCCATGAATTTATAATTTCTGAATAATAAAGTGGGTAAAATATCTTTTGTAACCGGTAACGGACTGGTTATGTCTGCGTCATCTTTAATCTAAACGTATTAAATTAAATGAATATTCATAGCAGAACTCGTCTGAACCATTTGTGGTATTACCTAGCTCGCCTCTCGATTTTTAGATCGTTATGATTCAACTTCATACATTTAGAAAGATTGTTACTTTATATCTATCTACTTCTTAGTAGACATCTATAGGTATGTGTATAATTAGTATATATGTATCAGTATCTATAAATGTATGATTTCATGTATGTGTGTGTAGGTGCGTCCGACGGATACTATTAATCTAGAAATGGTAATTTATTGCCGCAAACACGTTCATACTGTATGACAGCTTGCTTGTTTTATAACGCACCAAACTGTACCATCTACTAAGAACGGTAGTAATTCGAAGGCAGACCAACAATAATAAATACTAGAAGTAACTAAAAGACAATAACTAGACAATGCCAGAGAACTTGTTATAATCGGTGTAAATTTGGTATTGGTAAAAATAATAATAGAACGCTGTATAAAGCCTTTAGCAAACTCCCTTTACTGACTCTAGTTTCGTCGCTGTTAGTTTATTAACTCATATTAAGATTGATAAGTAACATAAAGCTCGGAGAGGAGCGAACAATACACGATAAGGTCAAACCAACGGGTCTAACCAGTATTTCGTGAGTTGTGCACGACCAAGAAAGTTGTTGGTGAAAGTACGGAGCCGTGTCTAATTTGCTTTGCTGAATTATTAAATGCGTTTCATAATATGACTCGTAACAAAACCGGTTATTTTATTCTCTCTGAGCTTACACGTTAATCTTTTTAAGATTACGATTATAAAATATAGCATGAAATAATAACAACGTGAGATTTGTAAAGCGAACCTGTCTCTTGTTCGCCTGGGTCCATCCTCACTTGGGGATGTTATTATGTCGTTAAATATATTTGGGCCACGTTTCGCTTTGAACGGTTACTGTTATCCTTGCTTACCTGGCTAACTTATGTGAGATCTACTTTGGGTTCGCCCTTGAGTTTTTTCATCTTGGTAGGAACAATAACCTTTTTCATTTTATTATTTTTAAATGTTAGCTTATCTAATGCTTCGATAAGTAACCAACTGTCTGTGATAAGTATACCGATAATGTTAAGTCCTAACCGTTATCTGTCATTGAAGTTAAAGTGTTTGATAATGATTTGTTTCCTTTATTTTTGTGAAACTTTCGCAGACGTCCATGTGATTTTAATGCGTGCATTGTACATATTTGTTTTCTTTTTGTTATCGGATTTAAATTTTTCCATTCCAAGATAATACATTCATTTCAGTCAGTTATACAGTCCGATAAAAATTTTAATTGCAAATCAAGTTCGTAATGGTTGCTTTAAGCAAGCTAGCTTATTCATTATTTGGAATAGATTCCATCTTATGCTCTTCGAAGATACGTTTTTTGTGAATCATTCGCTATAAATTGAAATTTGACAAATGTGCGCTTATAGTAGTAATAGTAGACTGAATAATGAATTATTAATCTTTAACAATAATAATATGGCTGTAAATCAGAAGATTCATCTAATTTAAATTACTTTTAAGTAATCTCATGTTCTCTTGAATATTACAGTCTTTGTTAGAAAGAAACAGCGATAGTTGAATTTATAATGTTAAATATGTAATGATGACGTATCACCCTATAATGTTGATAAAATTATGAACACAAATGAGCACAACATGTTGCGTAATTAAACGAAAACAACTTCGTATAAATTATAATGAATTATTATTATATTCCAAGTAGCCTGGGTAATAACAAATTTAATCTAACCCACGTAACTTGTGCAATTTACGCGTGTATTATATTAGAATTTATTATGTATCTCTGTTTATGGAACCATAAAATAGCTAACGCTCGAATTTCACATGCTAGTTCCTTTAAACGGACCGCGACTCTTCGCATAACATGAAATTTCGCAAGACTTTCCATTAAGTCATATGTTAATCGAGCCATGCCTTAACTGACGTTCTAGTGTAATTATTTCGAGCAGCTTGTATGTAGGTAGTGTATTACAAACATGCGATAATGTAAATTGAGTATACACAGCTGATAAAGACATGTCAGTCGACCAGTTCACCAGCTCACCAGCTCTTAATGCTGATCTTTAGGTTATCACATGAAACGTTCTTAATAAGTTTTATAAAAAAAACCAGTATCGTGTTTCATCAAGACACCTGGAACAATATTAAAGTATGTTTTCGTGAAGAATACTAACTAGTATGGCAGAGGTTTATGTAAGTCTGTTTTAAGATCTACATGAATAGTCAATTGAAACAAAAGAACAACGCACTCACATAGGTATAATATCGAACATGTGACTGAATAATGATTGTATGATAATATTATGCCTTGTTGTTAGTCGAATTGAATATTTAACGAGCTACACAAGGGGAAAACATGAACATCGTGTGGTCATTTTACCACGTACACAACTATACATTTTTGTGTTTGAGACAGATTTATTATTTCCTAGAAGGACAGTTCAGGTCTTTCTAAATCATCCTTTCACTTCTTTGGTTCGTTTTATTAAAGCAGTTTGATCCACAAATAGAACTAAAATTTCATTTATCATTTAAAAAAGCCACAGAGTTATTTATTTCATCTGTTTTTATTACAACTTGAAATATTGCCAGCAAAACTCGTTTTCTCAATGAACACCGTCGTAATTGGTGTGACATTTAAGAACAACCAAATTGTAACCAGATTTTATTCTACAAGGTCAAAGCAGCAACGATTTACAGTTCTTTATACAGTAATGGTTTCTTAATCGATGGCAGAATGTCTTAAAAATCTGGAAATCGCCATAGCATCTTGCTGTATTAGTACGCTGATAATTCACAGACACCTGCAGTTACCAGACCAATTTGACCGGTTGAACGAGTTACAAACGATCTCACGGACCGCCTAAAGTACTCCAAAGCGTCTTCCGTCATATTTTATAGTTATGGAACATTATTTACTAACAACGTGTTTTTATTTAACCACTTGCGCAATAATACTTGTGATGAATTCAACTGCGGCCCCATTCTCCGCTCATCTACGTAATCAAATGATGAATTCAAGACCGGTGTCTTATTTGATATTATGATATAAATTCTTATTGTAGAATCGATTTATACTATGTCTTCTATATATAGTACTTGCTTATGTCTTCGTATATGTAGATCTCTGTTATTCTGGTATGTGACCTTATTACAGGCAATTAAACAAACCATTTCTTGACATCTCTTACCCAAAAGGGAACAATGGGCACTAATGTGTCCATTGTGTTATGTATTTTGTGTTCTGACAACCGTAACACCGTTATGATACGATGTAATATGAGCAAAGTCAAATGCCAGGTGAACGTTTTACTCGACGCTGTGAATCATAAAATACCGACTCGAAAAACTATGCTATTGAACTAAATAATACAGCAGTAGAGAATAATTGTTGTTTTTGCATTGTCATGGTCCAGTAATGCTTCAAGATTCTTTAGCTGTCGTTGATAAAGGAGAAAGTAATTTCAGTGTTGATTTTGTAGCATATAATTAATGATGTAATAACTTTGTAAATCTCTTCTTAAATTTCCAATGAAGTAGACAACTTATCTGTTCCGTTGATCTTGCTGATGTCCGTGAATGATGGTAACCACTTACTATCAGAAACGTCTGATTGTTTGCTTATCTATAAATATAAAAGCCATAGCAGCATTCATCAAAGTATACTGTTTTTGACTTGTACATGTAAATAAAAAGTTTGATTTGTATACTGTTATGCTAAAGTAATTTTGCTAGAGTATTTAGATCGCTGATTGCAGAGGTCGTTCTTGATCTTGAATTTTAAATCAAATATGAAGCATCTGCTTGCCTATTATGCCGAACATAAATGAAACCATATTGGGTTGGTAGAGTCGATAAAATCAAATCGAGTGTTAGTACGTAGTTGGTCTGGCGCACCGTCACGATTCATGCGCCGGAGTGTAGGCAGCTACTTTCTCCTAACGGGACTTACTTCTCCCCCTCTACACAATCTCCGCTGCCGTCTCAACGATTACAACATCCATTTTGAATTTTATTATCCGCGGAATCACGATGACGATAATATTATAAGTTGTGAAATAACGTTTACAACATAAATACCCGCTAACGATTTCAATTCATTTCGTTGCTTTCTGTAAGTGGATTTTATTTTATAATCTTGTGTATATACCTATTTGTGTATTTAGATTAACTTGTTCTTACATAATTCTTGTATTATCTTTGATGATTGTATATTTTGAAAGTATATCTAGAACAAAGGATGCCTAAATCATACTGGTATCGTCGTCTTCATGTCACTCCTTTCGGCCTATATATACTACGTAATAGTAGGTAATTAATAAGTATTAGTTTGTAAATAAGATTTGGAGTAAAACGAAATAAGGGATACATTGTATTCTATCCATGTTTTTAAAATGTATTAAAAAGTTAATATAATATAATATTATGTCTAAACAAGTTTTATGAAAACGCTTAGATTTATTGGTATTGTCTTAAGATTGTAGACGGGTTTTTCTTATAACGTTAATAGTGAAAATACACTCGTGCTGTTTTTATAATACTAGGTTAAAAACATTATAAATCTATCGATCAGTATTCCGAAATGTTTGGCGAAATGTGATTCACAATCACCACATCTGTCTTCATGCGAATCCTAGCAATATGAAGTGCTATTTTGTTACCGAATGGAGGAAAGTGTCTGGCATCGCTCCAGAATATATCAATCTTCTAAGAAATGCATCATCCGACTTTTAAACCTCTAATGTTAATGGCATTCGTTGACATTAACTTGCTAATTGCTCGTCTCGTTTGTTTCTTCTGTTATGTTGGCACTGTCTATAGGCAAAGTTGACATAATATTTATTATGTAGGAACAAATTGTTAAATTATGCTGTGAAATATACGTACTTATTTCTTCTATGTTATAGTAATATATTTTTTATACGACATTTTGATTCCATTAGTTCTGTCCTTGCAGTTAGGTTCATGTTTTTTAGGTTTCCGTATTTTGTTAATTTGTTTGACAAACATATAAGTAACTTATTGTATATTGCTAAATTAAGCAAGTAACGCTCCAAAAACCAGCCACTTGAGTGATTGTTGTTCGTTGTTTAGGTAACAATTCACCCAACAGGAAATCGAATCCGGAATTGAGAGCTTAAAAAAAGAAGTAACTTTTCAATTTTTGTGCCCTTTTTACTTGTAGCAAAAGCTTATAGTCGTTCATTTAATCGCTTGCTCTGGTGTCACGCTATTGATTACGTATCTAATAAAAAGTACATTGTCCTTTTGAAAGCTCATTGGCACAAAGCGTGAAGCAACGAAAAGCTACCTACTACATAAAAAGGCACAGGCGTAGCGATACGGTTCCACGCACAACTTGCATTTATATCAATATATGAAGCACATGTGCGGCAGATGTTTAGGGTTTATTTTCAAATATATTATTACTGCCCTGCATTACGTCTCCGCTTTGTAAGCACCCCCACAGGGCAGGCACTGACCCCTTTTTGTGGCATCGCAAGGGTTAGTGTCAACTTTGTTTTTGACCTTTTTTTGCACGTAATGTGTTTATTATATTAGAAATTGAAATATAAATTCTCCGAGGTTTAATTAATCTAATAATAGTTCTTCTTTTCAAAATCTTTTGGTTTTGATTCAATATTTCATAATATTTTATATTATTTGTCTAATATTAAGAGTTGCAATTAATGCCAACGTTTTTTATTACCATTTTTTTAAATATTAATTTAAATACAAAGCACACCTAATTCAAAATATTTCTCGTCTCTATCTACAACTTTCTGGCATCTTTTAGGCAAGAGACGAATACCGCACCGAAAAACTCATTGACTTTCGATGAAACCTACGAATCGACCCATCCTCATAGGAAGTAAACTTCTGCTCAGTCAGGCCATCAGCCATTGATCGGAAGAGGTGGTAATCCGATGGAGCAAAGTCTGGAGAGTACGGCGGGTGAGGTAGAATATCTCATTTCAGTGTTTCCAGAGACGTTTTTACCGGTTTTGCGACGTGCGGACGAGTATTGTCGTGCAGCAAAATAACTTTGTCATGTCTTTTGCTGTATTCCGGCCGTGTTTCTTTTAATACACGGCTCAAACGCATCGGTTGTAGTCGATAGCGTTTTCCAGTTATGATTTCATTTTGTTTTAGCAGTTCATAATAAACCACACCCCTCTGATCCCACCAAATACAGAGCAGAAGCTTTAGATCCATGAATGTTCTACTTCGCCACTGATTTTGATGATTACCGGGCTTAACCTATGACTTTTTGCGCTTGGGATTATCGTAATGGATCCATTTTTCATCACCAGTGACATTCGGTGCAAAAATCTCTTTCGTTTCTGTCCTCCAAGTAGCAGTTCACAGGTTAAATCGCCTCTAAATGTCCCCGAGTTTTAATTCATATGGGATCCAATAACCTTGCTTCTGGACCAAGTTCAAAGTTTTGAGGCGTTTTCCTACTGTTGATACTTCAACTGCCAATGATCTAGCTAATTCCTCAAGCGTTTGATACGAGTCTTCATCGAGCAAAACTCCAATTTTTCATCTTCAAACTTTTTCGGCTATCCAGGTCGTTCTATTTTCCAGATCAAAATCACCACATTTGAAACGTGCAAACCACTTTCTACGCTACACGTTTGCTCAGCTAAAGCATGTTCATCATAAACGTCCACTAAAACCCGATGAATTGCGGCAGCACTTTTACTCATATAAAATAATGGAGCAAAAACACATTACCCGGCACAAATTTTAACATCTTTAATGAATTATGCAGTATTGTTATTTACGTAAAAAAATAAAATAATAAGGGCAACTACACCTAATGATAGCTACTTCACAATAAATATATTACTGTAGGTACGGACGGAATATTATACAACTTACGCCATCTTTTGTAAAAGGCTATGAATTAATTCCAACTCCTAATATCAAAACAATATTTTTCTTAAATGTTTTTCTACGCGTCTCAATTGTCTCTGGCAATTTTTTTCTCTTGTTTATTTATACTATTTCATATCGTCTGGATATGTATATTCATGTGGTCCGGATATGTAAAGTCCTACTGCCTTGTTCTAGCTTGCAGATCTTTTGTAAGGCACCACTAGTAATTTTACCTTGAAACTATCACAATTACAAACCCTTGTGAATGATCGACCACCGTGCTCATAACCGATCTCAGTGAAGGAGAGTAATTAATTCAGTGCTATCAAAGTCATGATTCCCAACAGCAAAAGATCGACTTAGAAAAGGTTAAAACTTTAAAATGTACCCTAGCGTTGTTCCAATGCGTACATAATTTAAATTATGTGAGGGTTGATCACCCGTATGAATAGACAGGTTACAAGGCTGATCCTTTCAAACAGCTGTCACTTGATTTACAACATGAGCGTGTCTTTTTTCTAGTTCTGTTTAAATATTTACCCGTATGTATTATTATGCTACTATGGCACAATACCTACATGTTTCATGCATTTATTAGACACGTAAAATTATTGGTAGTTGTTTTTGCTACAAGATTTAAAGATCCTGTTGGAATATTAGTCCTAAACGTTCCATTGCTAGGTACGATCCTTCCTTACGGATTTCAAAGGAATATGCGGTTAATACGCGCTTGTCCAAGGCAGATTGGCTTATATCGCTGATCGGTAATATCGATGTTCCGGTTTCCTCGTGTCGTATTTCTTCATAATCAGTTTTCTAACGATCCCATGTCATTTGAGTGAGACGCGGCTGCTTTATACCTAAGCCGCCAGTATTAGTATTAACATAAATAATTACTTACTTATAGTAAAATAACATCAATGCGTATGTGAGATAACAGTGACAAAAAGAAATATCCCTTTTAACTTTTTGCAAAAATTTTTGAACGTATTATTGCATATTCTTCACTAGAATTTAATCCCAGATCAGACTCATTAGTGTTTACGTGGTGTTACTTACAAGTCTGATCTAGCTATAAAAGTCGCTCTATCTATTTGATTTTCTAGTACTTTTGGCAACAACAAAAAAACTATCATAGCATGGTATTTATGTTACATTTATGTACTTATGTATTTTCACATTATCTATATGTTCTTAATCAATTCTTATTATACTCTATACAATCAAATAATAAATTCTATGTGCATATGCTATAAACAACTATTTATACATAATTAGTTTATATACTCACAACATATTATTGTGCAAGTCATTTTTAATTTATAGATTGTGTCGTAGAAATCGCTCATAGGGATATTTCCGCTAATTGTACTTTTTTTACAATTGTGTGCAATAAAATATAATTCCAATATTATAAATAGTACGGCATTTGAATCTAAAGTTATAATTAAAAAACATAAAATTAGTAATTCAATCTGTGAAAAATAAAATAACCAGTTGGTCGAATCCGACATTTCTGAGATATCTTCCAACATTTATGATACGTGTCACGTCCACTATGTATACTGGCGGTGATCTCCAAACCAGTTCTCGTGAAGTAGATAATAATAGTTAAACCATACAAATGTCCATGTTAGCAGGTTCAATGCTCCAGTAATCGGTTAGCGGAGCAATCATGATTCGACTCAATAAACGCAAAAATAACCACTCGTCTCGCTCACGGCAAAAATGTCGAAATATTTACGATTTTCATGATTTTTTGTTTCAACCTCTATATTTAGACATTGTTTGCAGATTTTCGAACAGATAATTTCGAGCTCTAATAATATGGTATACGTATCATTTTGGATTGATATGTTTAGTGGTGGTTAGTCCATATTATGTCGACTATTGAAATTCGACGAACCAAATCGTGCGTTCTCCGTGAAACGTGTTTGTCGATGCTATAAAGGAACTAGTATAACTTGTATTACGACCTCACCTTCTTTTTTGCTGGTTTGGTGTACTTTCTGTAAATAAATTTTATTTAAAAAGTTTTTGTACAAAACCTAACTTAATGACCTTAATATAGTATATTATGAAATAAACTTCGATTAATATAATATGTACCTATATTCTAGAATTTTCCACGTGGGTTTACTTTGGATTAATTTTATATCCGTTTCCTGCAGGAATTGTTACTTCTTGGTGTCCTATGTATGTAATCTCCAGGCAACCTAACTTAAGGAATAATTTAACCTAATCTGGCGATGTAGGTGGTGCAAATCATTAAGTAGGTATATCATAAATAAACATACTTAAACGACATAATTTATAAATTAAATACACATACTTAAATTACTTTATAAATTAAATACATACATATTTATATATACATATGTATATACTAAATAGTCTATAATATAAGAATTAGGAATAATTATTTAAGGAAAAGTAGTGTTTTCTGAGTGCGTTCTTAAATGTAGGCGATGTTTTGGCCTCTCTGACAGTAAGAGGCAGCGCATTCCAAAGTTTGACAGCCTGCACTGTAAAATGAAGTAAATGAAGTGTGTGCAGGTGTAGTGAGTTTACGATACGTATGAGTGCGCAAATTGTGGGAAGTAGAAAGGCGAAGGAATTGAAAACGTTCCTTAAGGTAAGGAGGACTACTAGGAATAAATAATATGTTATAAAGTAATGTGAGTATTCAGGCGAAAGCGGATAGGGAGCCACTTGAGTTTTTCACGAAATTCAGAAACATGGTCATATTTTCGCAATCCAAATATGAACGTAATGCAAAAATTCTGAAGTCGCTCAAGTTTATTTAGCTGTTCTACGGTTAAGTCAAGATAGCAAGCGTCAGCGTAATCTAAAATGGATAGAAAAAGAGACTGTGCAAGCTTAATTTTGGTGGCAGTAGGCAGAAAATTTCTCAGCCTTCTCAGGGATCTAGAAGACAGAAAAACTCTCCGACTTAATTCGGAGAGGTGAGACTTCCAAGACAGATCACTATCGATGACAACGCCTAAATTTTTTACAGTATCACTCAATGGGATACAAGTGCCGTCAAAAACAATGTTCGGTAACGTTGCGAAATCTTCTTTTGCACGTATTCTGGGGCTACCGATGACTATTACTTGGGTCTTACGAGGATTCACTGCAAGACCAAACATTGTACTCCATTGAAGTATGTGGTTTAAGTCTAAATTGATTTGTCTCACGGGACTACTTAAATCATCTGGAGCAGCTTGAGTGTATATCTGTAAATCGTCCGCATAGAGATGATAAGATGAAGTTAATTTATCGGAAATTGAATTAATGATAATCGCAAATAAGAAAGGAGATAAAACGCCGCCCTGTGGAACACCAGCAGTAAGGTCAGACCATGATGAGTAATTGTCATCAACACGTATTTGCTGTCGGCGTCCATGCAGGTAACTGTGAAACCAACCAATTACTGTTGGAGATATGTTAAGAGTGCGGAGAATGCTAAGTAATATGTCATGGTCAACATTATTAAAAGCACTACTAAAGTCTAGCAGTGATAGTATCGTCAGTAGACCACTCTCCATCCCCTGGCGGATATCATCTGTAATTTTCACTAAAGCTGTTGTTGTACTATGGCCTGGGCGGAAACCAGATTGAAAAGGATTCATTAATGAGTTATAATTTAGGAAAATACTTATTTGTTTATGGACTAGACGTTCTAGGACTTTGGATAGAAAGGGAAGAATGGATATCTGTCGGAATTCGAAAAAAATAAAATTGTGATATTTTGTGCAATTCTTTACTAGCAGAATAATAATTTGAATACCGTGGATAAGTGCCATTTCGTTTCGATAGGCCTCCTTGGCTCAACGAGTTTAAATCTATATTTTTTACTTGTCTGCACCAAAATGTTTTTTTTATTATTATTCAATTTTGTTATAATCTCCATTGAATGACTGCTTTTTCTTTATTTATTTTTTTTATTGCAAGATATCAGCAGACAGGCAGACGGCCCATTCGGTGGAAAGCGGTTACCATCGCCTATGGACATTTGTAACACCAAAGTTGCTACAAATGCGCTGCTGCTCTCTTAAGGGAAACTGGAATCTGGTCACTAATGCCGGAACACAACTCAAGGTTGTTATGGCGACATACTTTAGACCAGGGGTGGTAGCCGTCGTCCAGTCGGGCAAGTGCCCTCCCAACTGGCTGTGGGTTGTTAAATCGCCTCTTACGACAGGCCGCCCGGCCGCAGGAAATTGTATCCTTTCTCCGTTCCTGCGGATAAAACGGATATTCATATTTTTTTTCATATTTCCTTAAGACGTAAATTCTTATAAACGGAAAGAACCGATTGTTATAAAATTTGGTATGTATTTCGATAACTACCATAGACAAAGATAATTTTTATCTCGGAAAATCGTATATGCATTCGAAATTTACGCGGACAAGTCATCTTATAAAAGTAAAATATTTTGCTAAAATCTGTCGGTTGTCGATATCGAAGGCTCGTTTTGCTCGATTTCGTTTCCGTAACAGCGAGCCCGACGGCGGTCCATTTATCAATTATTTATACTTCGATTGACTTTTAAAAGAACACGTTATTACTGACGCCTCTTTGCCGTGCTGATTTTTTCCACATCGTAACTGTAATGTTAATTGACCGGAGTGAAGTGACCGCTCTGACTGACCTTCAAGACGGATTTCAGAGACGATTATATATTATGCATGCCATTGTTTTATTTATTAGCGTTATGTTTTTTATTACCACCAAAAATGAAAAAAACAACAGCAAACCCCATTTATTACATTGAAAATACTGAACAAGAAGATTACTGTAGGTAATCTAAAATGTTATTAACGGCACACTAGTTAAATAAGTTAAATAGACTGTTAAGAATGTTTAAGGAGCGTAACCGGTTGTACTGAAAATTGTGTGAACAGAAACAGGCATACAGTGAGTATTGTAGGTATGGCAAACAGCCGAGGCAGGCAATCTCTTTTGGCACAATGTTTACAAAATCTCGTGGATTTGAATCGAGTCTGCACTAGTATTTGTAAACAGGGCGCACGGCAGCTCGACGCACCGCTCTCCTAGTGCGTGGCTCCTAAAATAATTCAAAATCAACCAGGAATAATTGAGCCGACGCCAACTGCTTTGCGTAGACGGCGGCTCGCGCTCCCCTCGTAAACTTTTCATTATACATCTCATTTTATTCTCGTTCATCTGTCTTTTATGTTTGGATAATTTAAATTGCAGCAATCCGCCCGGGCCATAAACTATTGCGAATAATAATAGCAACTCCGGCAATATAGTTATCGTGCATTTGTAATAAATTGTATTTCACAGATTATAATATGAAATAATGCGCAAGGGAATTTTAAAAAATTCGTTTACATCTATTTGGACAAAGCAATGACCCCATCCGTTCTAGAACGACTATTTTATAAATTAAACTTATGTAATTATCGGTTCTCTATAAAAATATTTTCAATGCCGATGTATAACGTATCGTGCTATAAATTTATTGTCACTATAAATATTAATCTTTTTCGGATATTTTTATTTTGTAGGTATTTTCATTAAATCAATGGTCATTAGCGTTTTAATAGTACCAACTTCAGCACTATATTATTGTTTATTATTAATTTGAATATAAGAGCCTTAAAATTAAAAACTCGGATTATAAAAGTAAATATTACACATAAAGTGAGTAAACAATGATTATACTATTTACAAAAGCGAGTTGTTTTGTAATTATTCATTTATTAACTTATTTCACCTTCAAATGCCCTTCAAGTCATAAGCAACTTACTTGCACATGTTAATGTGTTTATTATACAATTAACATGTTATGAGATTATGAGTATAGTGAGAATAAGACAAATCTTTTATTATTCGAATGAGGATATTATTTATTATAGGAAATATTATTTTAAGACAAATAACTACAGTCACATTATCCTGTGTTTGAACGCGCATAAAATGATTGTATGTTAATAACATTATTATAGAGGTAGTAACAGATATAAATTACAATGTGTTCGTAACATATGTCATGACACAAACATATGTGTTGTAAAATATGTTACTCTGCGGACAAATACCGCATTGCACTATGCTTATTTACCTCCTGGGTGACCTATTTCTGTCTTAACATTATGCGATATCTTGCAGCACTGCTAAAATTATAGTCGAGTGCCGTACAGTTTTGTTTATTTTGAATACGTCTTCATTTAGGTCACATGTGTATCACATGGCTTTCACAGTTTACGCGTTCACCGATTCCGATCGCTCTTCACACAAGCGAACGTGTCTATCAGCGATATGTATAAGAAATATAATGCACCTTTACGCGTTGTTATTTGAAGTAAGCTCCAATTTCTGTTCTATGAATAAAATTCACGTTGATAACATCTGTGTAAACATTTGTTCGGTTTCTGTTCTGTGTACTGTACCGTCACGATTATCCACGCAATGTTGCAGCTTTTTAAACAAAACACCAAGTGCTGGTCTAAAATTAATAAAAGCATCTGTAATGCATTGTTTCTGTGCGGTGTCGTGTAACCGGTTCTGTGTTCGACACGCTCGTCGACTTCGAGGAAACCAACAGTAAATTTGTTTCCAATGGCATTCTTTGCACACTCGTTATCGCTCCACACAATGTCACCGAGAGCCGACCGCGTACCACCGAATGAAGGTGTCGTCTGTATTGTCTATTGTTCTTGATCTAGCCTTTTGTTCTTATTGCTATAAGTCACCAGTGGAAATTTTTCGTTAATTGCTTGCTAGTGTTAAGGAGAGTTATTGAACCGACCTTGGCGTTCGCTTTCTTTTATTACTGCTCATTTCCAATTTCCATGCGGGGATGTATGGAAGGTTTTAAAGTTTAAATGCAATGCATCTGTGTCATAGCAATGCGTATAATTTATGTGTACGATGGATGCGAGTCTATTTAAATCCAAGCAACACGAAAGAAGGTTATTCGCGTTTACAACCAAGCAACAAAACGAATACAAAGACTTAAATGAACGTGGCAAAACATTAATCACCGTTCTCGGTAACCGTAACCATCTCCGGGGGATTAGTTAGCAAGCAAGATATTCTATTCTTTAGTCGTAATTAATAGCTTTTGGCAAGAGAGCGTCCGAGGGCTGGCACGAATAGGTTTTTTTGACGCGTCACAACAATTGCGTAATGAGATAGATAATTACAATAAATGCTTTTATTGTTGGCTATGGCCAACTACGTGTGTCTGAGCGATTGCTTGAAGTCAACCTGGGTTCCATCCGCTTTGGAGAAAAATGACCATGAGAGTTTGTTCCTCTTATTGAATAAGGATATCCTAGACCAGCAATGGGACAACTTTACCTGATATTACATACTGAACACTGGCAATATAAGTAAATGTTAGTGACAATCTGTGTAACTGTACCCGCAGTATTGTGGCATGCGCATAACACGCAACCCACGCCTGTGTGAAGCGGGCCATTGGCCTTTGAACGGGCGAGGTATTGAGACATGCCCAATAGACATTGTTGGCGTTGGCGATGCCCAGAGATGTATGAGCGATTCAAACCATCGCTTGTCGAAATGTTGGCATAAAAATAGTGTAACAAGTAACAATTATAGGTGTTCGTTGCCTTGTGGGCGTATTTTAGAACACTCAATATGATGTTCGTTGATGCTAGGTATTTCATTTACAAATCATTGTCGAGCAGCTAACTCTCTCCTATGGTATTATTATATTATGTAGTTGTCGAGTCAAGAACCTCGACATTTATTTAGGTATGAGTTATGGACGCCCACGGTTATTAAAGCAATGACTCCTAGAGCGCGATCTACTTTCGAAATCTACGAACTAATTAAGTCACTGTTTTCAACATTAGAAAATATCATTTAAAATTTAATTATAATATTTTCTTAAGTTTTCGCGACTTGTATACATAATAAAACTACGTTTTAACGGTTTTAAGCGCGGTAATTTTATTTGATTTTGGTTTTTCCGACGTTTCGGCCACTTTTCAGTGGCCGTGATCACGGAAGACAAAGATGTCAAGTGTCAACGAGTATTGTTAAAGTTTTATTTAGCCTACCGCCAACTTATTAATTTTAATTATTTAATTTTTAATTTTGTTTATGGTTATTATTTAATCTATGGGAGCCTAATCTAATTTACTACCGCTTCGCAACATGTTATGGCTTGAAGAGAAGAAGCGGCGCAAGAAACTCTTCAGCAAACATGCCTAGCTCTAATAATTTTATATAATATTAAAATGGGTGGAAGGAAAAATAAAAGTAATTATCAGTCAAGTTGGTTTGTGTTCCGTTGTACGCAGAAAGAGCTCACAGTGTCTTGAGGTCTGGCAGCTGGTTTTTGCTGGGTTTGGGTCTTAATAGTTTTGATAATTGGATCCCAAACAGGTGGTACTTGCCAACCATCTTCTCTATTGAAATTTGGGTGTTTTTTGATTTCAATAGCCTCACGCATCATTCTAGGTATGAAACGATTCTCTTTCGCGAGGATTTGTGGGTTATCGAATCTGATGTAGTGGTTGGGTTTATCCAGCGTGTGTTCACTGATCGCAGACTTCGTAGACCTTGTGTGTTTCATGTCAGCAATGTGTTCTTTTACTCGTGTTTTTATGCTCCTCTTTGTTTGCCCAATGTTGCGAAGCGGTAGTAAATTAGATTAGGCTCCCATAGATTAAATAATAACCATAAACAAAATTAAAAATTAAATAATTAAAATTAATAAGTTGACGGTAGGCTAAATAAAACTTTAACAATACTCGTTGACACTTGACATCTTTGTCTTCCGTGATCACGGCCACTGAAAAGTGGCCGAAACGTCGGAAAAACCAAAATCAAATAAAATTACCGCGCTTAAAACCGTTAAAACGTAGTTTTATTAAAATTTAATTTTCATATAAATAGCTTTTATCCGCACACAACTTAATCATTTTCTAAAGCTGTGTTCAGTTATTTTTATCGCAGTCCCGATTAGCCGGATGTGAGTTAATTGAACTGATTTGAACCGGTTCCTTCAGCTTACCGACCGCGACGCGGGAGGTTGAGTATTGGGAATATCTGAGACCGATCGTAAATAAAACCACTAATGTATCTATTAAGTATTTGTTTTCAACCACCAAAAACCTTCGTGAGAATTTAATTATTCTTACTATTTCTGACAAGGCTCCTAAATGTAGGTACATGTATTACTTACTTCTTATGACTTTCTCTGAATTATGATATTGGTAGAAAAATAATAATATGTAGGCATGATAATTGTCCAGTAAATAAAAATTGTATATGAGTAAATACATGTCATTCTTACCTCGCCTTTTGAAATTTCATTAGTTAAGTACAGTCATTTACATTAAATATACTACAGCTCACACTTACCATATTTAAAATAATTTAAATTCAAAGTTTTCAATAAATTAGCTTTCAATTTCAAGTATTGAAGGCTTATCAAGGGAGGCACAAGCTAAATGATCATCATTCACAACGACACAAAACTTATAAGTCGTCTTTTTCAAACTAATGACAAAACACATAAGTCCATCCTTTTTTCGTATCTACCTATATAATACACCCTCTATGATTAAAAGCATTAAATATCTATTATATTCTTACACTTGTTAGAGTTATGCCGTCATAGCTTACTATACTCAAAATCAAGGAGGCTGTAATGTTTTGTACGATCATAAAACCTCTCTTTTGATTTAAATAAATATCACCTTGCTTTTGAAAAACACAAGGCTAATATTTGTTTTAAATATTTATGCTCATAGCTTTATCTCAAGACACAACACGATTTCTTTTCCTGTTTTTGTGGTAGTCAACACGTTTGCATGTAATCAAAAACATATTATACATGTTGGTATTAAAATAACAGGTTAGCCTGAATGCCGGTTTTCCTCGAAACGATTTAATTTTATATAATTAATTTATGTAAACTCCGCTATTATAAATAACCTTAACGTCATAATATTTGCTTAAGTTGTAATTAATAATACTGAAAGTCTTTTGGCTTGGATTACTTATGTAATATAAATGCTACCTATAAATTTTATATTCATAATAGCAGCCCATAAATATCTCATTTCTGGGATTGCCATTTATGAGGAATGGATTGTATACCGGCCACGCTTGTCCAAGATGGCTTAGCGGGTCTCAGACATCGATTATTTTAATATGTAAGTTTTTTATACCATGTTTTCGTTCACAATCACCACCTAGTAAGTGTAATTGCACATTAGGTCAGAGAAATTGCATAAGTAGTGCAGGCTCCCTGGACAAGACTTAGTTTATTTTTATAATTATAGTTTACAGATATATTACAATTCATTAAATTTACATTGTTTGACTTTAAACTAAATTGTAACCCAATAAAGTATACATAAGAAAGATAAATGTAAAGATTATTTTAGGATATTACGAAAGTTTTGGTTCTATAAAGTTTGTATTATAATGATACTGACCTAAAAGTTCAATTCAGTTGAATCTTATTTCAAACTCACAAATTGAATTGAAATGTTTCTGTTCAAAAAGAGTTCTGATAATGCGGAATTCACGGAATTTTATTCGAACTGAGTTCCGAATAGAATGAAATGCGTATGAGTTAGTTGCCGCTAAATTACAACGACACGAATTGTTATTGGATTTAATAATAAGAACAAATAAGGAAAATTAATTATTAAACTAGTGACCTTAATGCGTATGTTTATTCAATGCTAAAAGCTTATTCCCCGCTTTTAGTAAATAATGTAATAAAGACGTCTTTTCTGTAAGTTAAGGAAGGAAAAGACAATGTTGACAATATTTTTACCCTGATTGTGGTAAGTGACATTTAAGTAAATTAAACACAATATTGTGGAAAATGTGTTGAAGTATTAACATAATTGCCACAGTGTAACAATTCATATACAAATTCAAGAACAGATGAACAAAATTCATCTCAGTCAATTCGGATTATATCCACAATGTGGATTGAAAAATAAGCACGTGTGTACACTACACCGCCATTGCGCCGCAGTTGCACCGCAGTCACGCCGCCGCCGCACTTTCGTTGTCCAGTGAGTGCTAGCGGTGGGTCGGCAGTATGGGAGAGTGGAATATTCACCTATATTTCAAGCAGACTGATCGATCGTATCGCTATAATGGCTGAAAAGAAATTTAAATCGTTACAACATTCTGTCAATGTTGCTATTCAAAGAACGATTGGCAAACTCGTCTTGAACTCTAATACCTGTCAATTTGCATAGCACCAAGGTTGATTACTTAATCAGTATTTGTATTGATGTTTACATTTACATATTATTGTGGCTCGTAAATTCAATAAATTAGATATATATACACCCAAGTATACACCTTATTTCTTTCTGTAACTCTAACGTCATTTAGAAGTGTCAATATCTAGGTTAAGATGATTCCATTTTTTAATAGTTTTAAGTTCATATTCTATAACAATATACACGCGTGAACAGACGCTTAAGATTGTCATCCATCTAATTGAAAATCACTTCCCAATCCACGAGAAGTTACAGCGCAGCGTGACCTTTAAATTTTTACGATTATTATTTCATCATACGATTATTTGTTATAAATATAATTGCAAAAAAAAAACCATGAAGCCTTCTACTCAATGTTTATAATTAACAACTCACTAAATATAAAAGAAGTTCTGTGCCATTAATGACATTGTATTCTAACATTTTCCAAATATCCTCCATTTGAAAATACAGTTTGTAAATTAACCACTTTAATGCCGTTCTAGGCTAAACACGAATATGCAAATTAATGTTATTAGTTATATAAAGTGAAATATTTAAAAATGTGTACGAATGAAATACCTGTTTCTTCAATCGTGATAGACTTAACTTTTATAACCGCTGTAATTGAATCAAAAAATGTAATGACTTCACTTTTATTTCGTCAGTTTAGGTATTATGTAAATTACATTTTTAACATGAAATTGTTATAAATAATATTAGTAAGTACTAATTAGCACTTCCTAACTACTTAAGAACAGACGAGTGTGCATGACAAGAGTTATGAATGTCAAAGAAGCAAGTGAGGTGTTTAAGAATGGGCCTAAATGGCTCTCTGTTGTTCGTGCCTACCCCGCAAGGGAACTGGCGTGAAGTTATGTATGTATGTATGTAAGTACTAATTAAAATTTCTAATAATTAAAATAGTTACCATAGTCAGTTATTAATAATTATAAAATTGCGAACATAATGTTTATTGTTTCACGACTGTTTGTTATTTGTTTGTTAGTTCGTTATGATATCCTATGAAAGTTTCACTAAAGTGGACGCACCCGGTGTAGAGATCGTTTATAAGGAGGTCGAGAAAGTAAAGACAGTGTGTCGTCCATTGAATAACAAAACACTCCAAGTTTGTCACGTTGGTTGCGCAACAAATTGCCTGTGGACGATTATGGAGTGCGGACGTCACGCGCCGCGGCTCCGCGCTCACAAAAACGACGACCAAAATAGTCGGAATCACTCTGCCCCCTGCAGAGCTACCATCCTTCAACGCGATACGAACCGACCTATTGATCTATCTGAGATCTCTGCTCGCCGGTCACGTCACAAAACAACCATCAGACAACGATATTGACAAATAAAAGCGCTAACAACGGAACCATTGGAACGTGAAAACGAAACTATCACAATTGTAATTCGCGGCAACTGCGAATTTATAGGAACATCATTATTCTTTTACTTTACTTGCAGCCAATCATCCAAGCTGGCCTACATAAAACGTGTCGATTTTTCGCCCGAAAAATTTGGCCTTGCCGTTGTAACTGAAATGGCATTTAAATTGCATAAATCGTATATTTAAGTCGTGCAATTTATTCGATGCAACCGGTTCTCATGTAATTTAATACAAGAGTCGTTTATCGCAGTCGTTACTCTACGAGTGAGTCATTTCTGGAGTCCATCGAGCACATGCTATTGATATTAAATATCACAACGTTTGCTGTTTGTTTGTTGCTCTATTCGTGGTGTCATAAGAAATTGTGATGATGTCATTCTTGAATACTAGCGATATAGAACAAACATTTATGACTTCGCAATATTCTCTATTATGTATATTAAAATAGCTGATAATAAGACTTCACTTTATAAATAAATAACCACATGCGTTATCAATATAACAAATAAAATTATTCGCGCTAGCTGCTTGAAAGACATGACGTGGGTCGAATTGTCTATTCGTGAAATAGAAATCCAATATGGATGTAGGTCGTCGTGACTCGATAATGGAACGTCCAAACGTGATGTTGACACGAAAACGTGAACGCAATTCGGATATTTACGCGAACACGATTGCTGTAATTGTGTACTTTACATAGTAATAGAACAATTATTTAGCAGAAAATTAGGAAATCTGTTTGATATTTACTCTATTAGACTAGTTTATTTTGTATCGATTGAATCATTGTTAGCGTGTGGAAAAAACAGTGAACGCTCTCATAATATATAAGGTAAGCTTATAAATTTTCCGTTGGCGAAGATATGATAATTACAAAGCCCTCGAAAGTATCTGCGGCACATTATCTAACATCAATGTTATTCTTTGCGTAAATAATACCAAAGACGGGAAAGAGGGTCATTAAAGTGCTTTTGTGATGTCAGGCGGGCACCCCAGAAGGGTTAATGTGGTGTCTGTCTACGCCCAACTAAATGTATTCCGTTTCATATACTCACTGTGTGTAATTTCGTTTAAATTGTAATTTGATTAATTACAATCAGTCCACTAAGCGCCCTAGATGAATTTGTTTATTTTATTTTAACAATACGAGTCACTGTATCAGCTTGTTTGCAGAGGTGTCAGCGGGTTAACCTCATTGATTAAAATTATTGAATTTTTATAACATTTTACAATTTAATGACATTGTTTAGGCCAGAGCTCCAAGACTTAAAAAAAAACAATATTCCTAGTGCAGATATGTCCAGTACAATTTAGTTAACTAACTGATGCCCGCGACTTCGTCAGCGTTATCTGGTTTGTTAACTACCCCACGGGAACTCTTTAATTATTCGGGATCAAAAGTATCCTATATGTTAACCAGGGATATAAGCTACCACCATACAAAATTTCATTTCAATCGGTCCAGTCGTTTCGGAGATTAGCTTTATTTCACTTCTTACATCCCCCTGACTCGGTTTTTGGCATTTTTTTTCATTGTACAGAAATTCGACCTCTACAATTTTATTATATGTATAGATTAAGTAAACAATGCTTAGAAATTGATTTTATTCAAACAATTTGTTTGCGTTTTATATTTAGGTTTTGGAAGTTGTGATCTTTTAAGGTTTTAGCGAAAAGCAATATATAGATTCAAAATATGAATTACATTAAGCAGTTGTAAGGTAAATCATGTAAGTACCCTTCCCTGACAACAAAACACAATCGTAAGAAACTTTCTCTATTCTTATTATTGAATAATAAAAAATGTTATAACTACAAAGTCTTTTTATGTAGTAATAAAGTTATTTTTACTTTCTTTATTAACATTTAGAAGTTAACCCAACAAAGTTTATTCCATCAATCACTTTATTTTAATTTGAATAATAAATTTCCTTCGAAACGGCAAACTATGAAATGTTTGGGAAAGAATTATTATTCATTTTTTTATTAAAATGACACCCGCCAGTTATTTTGTCAGTAATGTGATCTTCTGTCTCCATAAATAAAAGAATAACCAATCAAAGTTTTCCCCCGGATTTATCTCGACTCATGGGTGACGACGTAAACAGGGCGTGCATTTGGGGGCGAGTTCCTACCTACTCTTGTCGCCCCCCTAAAACAGCCACCCACAGAGCTCGAAGGGGCTCAATTTTGACATTTTCCTTTCTTCACTCCTTACAGTTCAATAATCTTTGAACGACACGAAATTTGGAAATTAAACGCCATTCGCAGTCTTTCTTTGGTATTTCTTTATACTAGATTTAGATAAAATTATAAAAATACGTTACGTTAATAGCTGTTATTTAAGAGGGATTTGTACGTGGTTCCTAAATACTCTTAACGGTGTCTCCGTTCAATAAAGTCAATCAAACATACACCTATATATTAGTAAGTATGCACATATTATATCTTTATTACAGTAGCTATCTGGCTAAAGCATCTGCGTCTTCTTTCAATGATTTAGGTTCAAAACGTGGCAGTTTTCTGGACTAACGCCCACAATTACCATGTGCAGACAATTTAAAAAAAATGAGAAGAAACCTGCACATTCATATTACTAAAGTGTTAAACTAGCTAATCCGCCTTAGTGTGAAGTGTATCCAGTGCTCTGTCTGTTCTTCTGAAATAGGAAGGCCTGAGCCCACAGTGAGATTTTTATGGGTTGCAGAGTAAAGCGATCTCTAATAGTAGTTAAGTTATAGTGGCCTATTATTAAAGTTTGGTTTATTCCCACAATTTTAGTTCAATGATGTTACCTGTGTTGGAATAGAACGCTAATAAAGATATTACACATACACATAATGGGTTGTGAAATAATAAATTCCTAAAGTAATTAAAATAATTGCTTCACAGTGCAAACTCATGAGTGTACTCTGTTAAACGATGTCTGGAGGTCAAATAATACAAGCGCTTGTTAACTTTTACGATTAAAATATATTGCCTGTAAAACTAACAACATTACACACGACTCGGATAATGAAGTAATAAATGCATTCTGAAATAAGGATGCCATGTCAGTATTGAATGAACTATCCTTTATTTGAGATTGAATACAATAGTGTTTTATATCATGGAAGAGGAATACTAAGGTAAGGACTACTAAGCCCTTTACAAAATGTAACTCTGAAAAAGCCTAAATTTCTACAGGGTCACAGGGTGTAGGCACTTTTGTCCCAATGTTCTCCTATAGCCGAGGTTTATCCTTGGGTGCATTCTTATAGTGCATACAGGTACAAGTATCGGTTACCGGTTGGACTCACGTCACATTTTACATACAATTATCAAAGAAGCGTCTACATGTTGGTTTTCCTATTACTATAAGCCAAGGCAAGCGACCAAAAGTGAGCATAATTTCTATGGTCCGGAACGATGTTGACATTTTTAAAATAGAACTTTATTAGACCTTGGATGTAATTATGTAAAATTTAAATAATTATAATGTAAAATTTTTTCTTCTTGTAATGCATGAAATAACTTATTATTACGAAATTTAATGTTATGTACTTGAGAACACAGGTTTGAAGAATGTAACATGTATATAACCCCGGAAACCAAGATAGTTAACTAAAGCCGCCTTCAAGTCTTCTATAGATGGAAACATCCATTGCTAATTTATATTTAGAATCAGAATTACAACCATAAAGAAGATTAATATCAGAGTCCGTTATTTTCATAGCAACGTACGTGCTATTCACATGAGTGATTTATTCATTCCCACGCAATAATAAAAATATATTTATAAACGGCCAGAAGCAGTCGTGATAAAATATAGCTTGATTTTTAATTTAATACTGTAATTTTTAATCCACGAGAGGCTTACGTTGTTACGAGATATATTTTCGAGTGTTACTTCAATGGTGGCAGAAACAACTTAAGACAGCCACGCATTCCAATATTAAATTCAAATTTACCATATACAAAAAGTTTGTATATCCATCACGCCCCTATAAATTTTAATTTAATTACATAAAATATCCAGAAGACAAATTAACACAACTTAATACCTAAACCATCTAAACACTTGTAGTGTTTAACACTAGGCAACGGCTTAGTAAGCACGTCTGCCAACATGGATTCAGTGGGCACATGTTTCAACACAATGTCGTTCGTATCCCTTAAAACCTCCCTAATGTAGTGATATCGAATATCAATATGCTTGCTACGCGCATGAAACATTGGGTCTTGAGCTAAAAACATAGCCCCTTGGTTATCGGCATGAACAATCACTCGAGCATACCTCATGAGCCCTACTTCCTTCATCAGACTATTTAGATACACTGCCTCCTTCATACTTTCGGAAAGGCTGACGTACTCTGCCTCACAAGTCGATGTCGCCACGCTACGTTGTTTCCTAGACTGCCAGGATATACACGCACCACCTAAAATGAATGCATAACCCGAATAAGATCGTCTGTCTAGTAAACAATTCCCCCAATCTGCGTCCGAAAAACCCTGTATACAATTACTAGTCTTCTTGTATACGAGACTACGTTGTATGGTCCCTTTCAGGTAACGTAATACACGTTTTGCAGATTTCCAATCAGATTTTTCAGGATTCGTGACTTTTTGGCTTAGCTTACTCACCGCATTAGCAATATCTGGTCTAGTTGCATTGCTTAGGTAATTCAAACAACCTATCAATTCTCGATACGGCCAATTTGTATCGCTTTCGTCGTCATCGCATTTTTCTTCTGGTTTATGTTTGGAATTAATTTCCATCGGCGTTGCACATTTATTGCAATTTTCCATTGAAAAACGTTTCAATAAATTGTCAATATAATTTTGTTGTGACAAAATAATGACATTGTCATTATTATTTCTCCGTATGTCTATTCCTAAAATATATTTTGCCTGACCATAATCTTTTAATTCGAACTCCCTTGACAGCTCATCTTTAAATTTAATAATTAAACCTCTTTCTTGACTTGCCACCAAAATATCGTCTACGTAAACCAATACAAACAAATGGCTATTTGCACTTTGTTTAAAGTATAAACATGGCTCGTTCAGACTTTGCTTCAATCCCATAGCGATCAACTTTTTGTTGAGTTTGAGATTCCATTGACGTCCAGCTTGCTTCAAACCATACAATGATTTCCGCAATAAGCATGAATCGCAACCACTATCCAATTTATTCAGCATGATTTGCGCACGCTTTTTGACCATTGGATCTTCTCCCTCACGATTCATAAGCTTAATTAAACTTTCTCTTAATAGTTCTGGTATCTCCATGTAAATCTCTTCATCCAAGGATCCATTTAAATAAGCAGTGTTTATATCTAATTGGTGAATTTCCAAGTTCAATTCAACTGCGAGAGCCATTAACAATCTGACGGTGTCTAATCTAGCAACAGGTGCAAAGGTTTTCTCATAGTCGACCCCATATCGCTGGCTGAAACCTTGTGCTACAAGTCTCGCTTTCTTCTTTAGAGTCTTGTCGACGTTCTGCTTTGTCGTCAACACATAACGGCAGCCTACAACGTTCCTGTTTTTCGGTCTTTTTACTATCTCCCATGT
The DNA here is from genome assembly GCA_019925095.2 of Dendrolimus kikuchii. Taxonomy (NCBI): domain Eukaryota; kingdom Metazoa; phylum Arthropoda; class Insecta; order Lepidoptera; family Lasiocampidae; genus Dendrolimus; species Dendrolimus kikuchii. The sequence continues at coordinate 14,689,566 of CM034388.1, read as the reverse complement.
ACCTTTCTGAACTAAACTTCTAATTTCAGATAATATGGCTTCCTCCCAATCAGGTTTATCCTTACTTTTCAAAGCATTCTTCAAGGTGATCTCAGTTGAACCAGCAAAATCTTCAACCTCATTTGCATCAGTAGAAGTTACAGATCGCTCAACTTCCCTCGTTTGATAGATTTTCTTCGGTCGGCCTACGCTTCCTGTGCGTAATATTCTAGGTCTACCAGGAGCTCTCGTCGTCATCCTTAGCTGATCAAGTGTGTCATGCCTTGTTTCTTCGGCTTGTTGTTCCACTTGTAATCGTCTAGATGAAGACACATCTTTGTCACACTCTGCAGGATATTCTTGACATTCACTCCATATGTCTTGCATATTGTCAACCTCTTCTGCTTCATGTCTACGTTCTTCAACTCGAACATTCGATTTTGTAAAGTCTATTTCTATGAAATCCTGATCGCCGTCTTTCGTAATGTTTAATAGGCTCGGCTCTTGCTTCGAGATGTCCTTTCGTGTGTTTGGACTTTCGTGAAATTTCACATCTCTCGCAATCATGAACTGCCTTCGCTCAGGAATCCACACACGATATCCCTTGGCGTTCTTCGGGTATCCAACAAAGTTACCAGCAATACCTCTTGCTGCGAATTTATCTTTGTTTGGATCTTTATCAAGAATGTGTACCTTAGTTCCAAATCTTCGAAAGTATGCAATTTTCACCGATTTGTTTCGCCATTTTTCATAAGGAATTTCACCCTGTAGACTTCTAGTAGGACAACGGTTTCTGACGTAACATGCAGTATCTACCGCTTCGGCCCAAAAACCTGAGGAAAGATCAGAACTCAATAGCATACACCTTGCCATTTCCACCAAGGTCCGGTTCATTCGTTCTGCTATTCCATTCTGCTGCGGTGTTCGAGGTACGGTCAGTCTTCGCTGTATGCCTGCTTGTTTCAAAAATCGATCAAATTCCGAGTTACAATATTCTCCTCCATTGTCGGTCTGGAGATATTTAATCTTAAGTCCCGTCATGTTCTCAACGTGACTTTTATACACCTTAAAGGCTTCTAAGGCTTTATTTTTCGCACTTAGAAAATAAACTTCACACCAACGTGTACAATCGTCGATAAAAGTTATAAAATATTTTGCTCCCCCTATAGATTCACATCTCATAGGTCCTACAATATCAGAATAGACTATTTGTAATTTTTCAGTACAAGGACTATGGGAATCAGAAAAAGGTAACGCGGTCATTTTTCCTCTAGCACAAATATCGCAATCACGTAAGTTTCGTACTTCGGTCACATCAAACTTAGCACCTAATTTACCTAAAAGCTTAGCAACATCTTTTCCATTCAAATGTCCTAATCGCTCGTGCCAACAACGTACATCAGCATTCGAATCACTCAAATTAAATATATATTCCGGGCTATTCAAACAATATAAATTACCTCTACGATATGCCGACAATTTAATTTCACCATTCTTATCAATAACCTGAGCTACATCGTTATTGAACGTAACATTATAACCGTTATTTGTTATTTTGGCTACTGAAATTAAATTCGTCCTTAAATTAGGAACAAACAACGTATCGCGTAGTTCAAATAAATCCCTCGAGTGTTCGCTCCATGCCGACAACCTTACAGTACCCTTACCTTTTATGTCAGTACTTACATGCGTCGCTAAATTTAGTTCTCCGCTAGTCATTTTTAAAGTGTCCCCGAACTTACTCGCATCATTACAAAGGTGAGACGTGCACCCACTGTCCAAAATCCAGTCATGTTTTTGAACATTTACAGCATTAGAAACTTCTACATCTAAAACATTAAAAGTGGTTAGAATATTATTAATACAATGTGTTTCTTCTGCTTTCTGTGCTTTTCTACCTATTTTAATTTTGCACTCCGATGCTTTATGTCCACGTTCGTGACATTTGTAACATTTAAATCTAAAACCTTCTTTCTTTTCAGTTCCAATCTTATTGGAGTCAGTTTTGTCTCCAACTGTACTTCTGTTCTTTGCGCCTTTCTTACTCTTCTTAAAATACTTTCTCGTATTTGTGTACAAAACACCTTCATCCAGATTTTTATTTGCATCTCTGGATTCATGCTCTTCGAGTATTTTAATTTTCAAGGCCTCTGGTCTCGGCAACTCGTCTCTCGATTCAATCGCACATCTAAAGCTTTCAAAATTTCCGGGCAAACTGTATAACAACATAATAGATACTAAATCTTCGTTGATACTTATACCCATGTCTGCAAGCTTGTCCACAGCGTCGAAAAAAGTATCCAAATGTTCTCTAACATTTCCTGTCTCCGACATTTTGTGCAGGATTAAACGCTTTAAAAGTGTAGCCTTCTTAGCGGGTCCCTTCGATGCGTATATTGACTCCAATTTCAGCCAAACATCTCTGGAAGTTTTACAACCTCTAATATTACGAAGTTCGCTTCCACTCATCGAAAGAATCAGATCGGCTTTGGCTTTTTCGTCCTCTTCCACCCAGCGTTCAGCTTCACTAATGTCAGCTGGTCTAAGAACCTTGCCATTTACGTACTTCCACTCATTATTTTTAATTAATAGAGCTTGTACCTGAATTCTCCAGCTGTCGTAATTATCCTTGCCCAAGGGCTCGATTCGCATCGACATACTGCTCATCGTTATGCACCCTTTCGCAATTAATTACACTGCTTTTGAATATTCTCCGATCTGAATTCTTTTTATTAATATGACAGCGCTATGGATTTGCGCTGCCTGGGCCCATAACCAATGTTGGGGGCTAAGAAGTCGCGATTAATAAATCCACGAGAGGTCTACGTTGTTACGAGATATATTTTCGAGTGTTACTTCAATGGTGGCAGAAACAACTTAAGACAGCCACGCATTCCAATATTAAATTCAAATTTACCATATACAAAAAGTTTAAAGGAAAAACTACTCGAGCGATTTGGCTGAAATCCAGTATAAATATTTTCGATGCTGAGGATGAATATAGGATACTTTTTATCTATAAATATATCCCAATTTATAGAAAGTAGGTAATGTTTTTTTTGTAATTTGCACAATTTGCATATATATTTTAACGTTCATGACGGCTTTGTGGGGAGACATAGGGCCAACAGAATGCACAGGAACAGCAATGAAGCTGTTTGAGAAATTATCTGAGTTGAAAAGATATCGTGTTCAGCTGTCACGACTGTGATCTCACGCTGGCATAGGTTCCCAGCACCCTGTTACAAATTATCTTTCGCTGGCCAACTTGTTTGTCCGTAGAGGGAGATTTATTAAAAAAAAATATCTTTCGTTAATTGAAGTAGAAATTAACACTACTTGCAATAATAGTTTTAAACAGCCGTCACTTTTTCTCTCTATTGCAATCAATACAATATACGATCCGCTTGATCTTCAAGGCCTTCAAAATTTAGTAAGTATAGACTACGCCAAACGTTAATGTCTTTCTAAATTATCTGCAGTATGCCAAACCGTCTATTGTCTATTGGCGCGGTCTATTGTCCTATTTATTGCTCTTTTCATTATAGTTTCTTTTATTTGAATGCAAATGTTATTAAGAACAATTCGGCTTAAAATATTATAATTATTTCAACATCTCCATTTTTACAGAGTACAACGAAACTAATTAAAAATATATGTGCTTATAGTACATGCATATGTATACATTGGATAACTGTATTTTTTGTTTTCTTACAAAGGCTTTTAGAACTGAGATTAAACTCTTTCCCCGTATCCTATAAACACTTGTATTTTCTTAAAATGGAAAAAGTCTAATATTACTACTGTTTTTTAGAGTTGTCTTATACGGTATACCTATATAGTTCGTGAATTATTTGGCCATTAATCAGTAAAATAATAATAATTAAACGATGTGCTCGTTTCATTATTATTTTCCTGCTCAGTTTTGCTGTTTAGTTATATAAACCCATTTTTATTTAAAAAATCTATGACACAAGCTTTCATATAATAAATATTACATAGTATTGACAACGTTCAAAAGTAAGGTAACATTAATTTGTTAATATCATATATCTATAATTATAAAATTTAAAAATGCAGTCTCTGTACATTGAAGGTATTAAAAAAAAACAACTAGAATAGACTATAAAACGATAGAAAACACGCATGCAATTTTTTTAGATTTCTTGTCTGTTTGTTTGTGATTCACGTAAAAACTACTTGGCCGATTTCGATGCAGTTTTCACTGATCAACACCAAATTCTGAGATTTAAAATATGTGATACTTTTTCTCCCGGGAAACCCACGTAAAATTTCCCGGGAGCGGTTTGCAGTGGTTCGGGTGCATAAATTTAGCTTATTCCGACACCACTAAAACAATAGCTTACATTATTTTTTAAATACTGCGCTATTTTCTGTTCCGGGAGTCCCACGGGAAATTCAAGTTAAGCGTGGACGAACTCGCGGGCATATCCTAGTTTGTTAATAAAATATCAAACATAGTCATCATAATGTCAAATGTCTGTTTAGAATGCGAAAACGAGCCTGTCAAATTAAAAGACGAATTAAAAATATATAACTTTAATATGTAAAAAAATAATATAACAAGAAAACATACTATTTAAGACAGAAAACAAAACCGCTCCATAGAACGGGTTATCAAATATGCACATTATAATCTTATTCAGTTTTATTTCCAATTCTCATGATAATGGCCACACATGTAGTCAGTAAACTTTACGTTTTTTATTCTATTTACATACATATTATATACATACAAAGATATCACGCCTTTCTCCCTTACGGGTAGGCAGAGGTTCGATCTGATCTCTACTTGCTATATAATCTTAGCGTAGGTACACTTTTCGCTTCATCTACTTTCGTTATTCTCTTCATACATGCACGTTTACCTCGGTTGCTTTTGAATTGACTTTTATTCCAAATATCTGCGATTTAATTATTTTGTCGCTGTCACAAAAAAAATGTGCCTCGCCAAAAAAAATGGTGCCCATACCATTGGCGAGGAGAAATCTATTTACTGACTTTTCACCATATGGGGGATTACGGTGAGGGCTTGTGGAGACTCGCCGGCCCATTGCCGGAATACCCATTAAAACTCTCCGTGTTCCTTCCATTCGCCTATAGCAAGGGCCGCGGGAAGTGGCTATTGCCTGTGCGCATATGCCTTGGCAGGCGCTAGCCGAAAAGGCGTCATCTATTGTCACTGCAGGGCGCAAAGCACCCCGCGGTAACAGAATGAGTAGCGTGGAACAACTTCGCTCCCTCATCCAGCGGTCTTAAGTGCGGACGAACCCTCCCCTAAGTTTTGCCCGTGACCGATTGCTCACGGCGCCGGAGATCATCCAGGCCAACCTGGCGCCGGAGTCTTTATCCACGCGGGAATGGAGCTATGCCTCAACACCCGGGCGACAGAAGATCGGTACCGCTTAACCTATCCAGAGGAAAACCACTTGGAGGGGTGTCAGAGCCGTCCTCACGTCGCATGTCTCAAGTCTCAAGAATCGAGACCATGGATAAACCACAGTCAGAGACATTAAATTCTCCTTCAGTGGGTCATAGGACCTACTGTCACTCTAGCAGCGGGGTCGGCGGAGCGGGCCTGATATCGGCCCGTTCACATCCCCCATCCGATGAACCACAAAGCCGCCCGCCGGACAGGAAACCCCGTTGCCGTCACTTCGCTGAGAATCTCTCTGCTAAACAGAGAGGCGCGAAACAGTCACCACCTGGAACAAGGAATCCTAACTCAAGATCGCACTATGGAGTATACAGTCCGGAGAGGGTCGACCACAGCTGAGAAAGTGATTCCTAGGCCATTCTAAGAATGGCACCAATAGGAATAATACCCCAACCGCAGGCAAACCCCGAGAGGACGTTCCACTCCTCGACGCAAAAACGTATACAAGGATGGGTGTTTGGTAGGGAATGAAAGATGGGATATTGGGAAGAGGAATTAAAAAGTGGGGCACCATTGCCACGGAAAACTTTTTTCAACTCCTTCCCTTATCGCACCTCAAATTAATACGTTTAGAGATATTGTTGTTATGAATTTACTAGTCGGCCCGTCGACGCAAAAATATTTTAAAACATCCATAATACAAAATGTGCATAAGAAGTATAATGATAATCTTAATGATGTCACTTTTTGGTAATTAGTAATTACTAAATGATTCAATGTGAGTAAAGCTTTTACATCATAACAACGATTGTTTGTTTGATTTTGCTGTTCAATTTCTAGGCCGACCTTTCTATCTATATGTATTGAGCAGCTAAAATCAAACAGAAGAGAATAAGTATAAATTTATTGCGTATTTATTGCAGAAATGCATATTCGTAAATGCGTACCTACATGCATAAGTAATAATATGTTATTACATTTAGGGTCGATTTTTCAATAATCAGATAAAAGTTATCGGTTGAATAAATTACAACCTGATTGAATTTAAAAGGGAAGCAATACAACCATTTTATTCATGTTACTGTCATATTTTAACCGACTTCAAAAAAGGAGGAGGTTTTCAATTCGTCGGAATATTATTTTTTTTTGTTTTTTTTGTTTGTTTTTTTTATGTATGTTCACCGATTACTCCGAGATTTATGATCCGATTTACGTGATTCTTTTTTTGTTCGACGCGGAATAGCTGCCATTTGGTCCCCTAAAAATTTGACATAGTTTGGCCCAGTAGTTTTCATTTTATGAACATTTTTTTTGTTCCCGTTTCTTGGGACGTATATTTTTTAAGGAGCGCGGCACCTTTCGTAGGTCTACCCATACATAGCTAGAAACTAAAAACTAATAAAAAAATAAAAAAAACTTCGTTTAAAAATGCCGACTTCAAAAACTAAAAAGTATAAAATAACTTATCTCTAAAGCTATTATTATTAATATATATTATCTAAAACGTCTTGAAGTCGGTGCAAAGTAAAACATAAAAATTACTATATTTTGAAAATTACTTTTTGCAAGTCTCATTGCACCGACTTTAAGATATTTTAGATATTTAGATAGCTATCATTAATAATAGCTCTAGAAATAAGTTATTTTATACTTTTTAGTTTTTTAGTTTTTGAAGTCGGTTTTTTTAAACGAAGTTTTTTATAATTTGTTCATGTTGTATTTTATCTTATGAATAACTTTCTGGTGATTGATAAAACTCACTTTTTATAACAGTATTAGTAATGTTTGTAGGCATGAATTATATTTAGAATTATCTTTAAGTTTAAAAAGGTCCTGAGCTCAGCTAGTTCAAACGAATTTGGAAAGCAAAACGAGCAGTTACAAAATTTGTATTGATTTTGATTAAATTTGCTAAAGTTATACTCAAACTCCATAAATTCGCAGAATAGATAAACCAGACAAGTATTTGAAAGAATTTGTCATCACTTACATCACTTGGCTACATAAATACCAAAGTAGTAAACATATTCTGGTAGCGAAGAATTTAATATTATTATTAGGTAAGTAGGTACTGTGAGAATAACAATAGATCGTTGGGCTTACAGGAAACAGGCTGCATGTTTTAAACAGCTGTTTTGCTGTTTGAATGCTGGTTTAGCCCCTCGTGTACGCAAGCGATACATTTTTATGTCTCTATGTTATTCAATCTCTCATACTGCCTAAACAATTCAGTTACACTTGAATGTAACATGAACATTACGATGTATCCTTGATCAATTATATGAATGCTGTGTTCATTTTATATGTATAAAAGTAATTCATATTGCATAACAGAAAAAGTTCTTCTTCTTCTTAAAGAACTGGTCGATGAGACCAGTATATAGGTAATAGGCGAGAGAGAGCAAAGCAGATCGCTTGCGCTGTCTTGGCCATCTACATAGAATGGGAGAGGATCGCGCGGTGAGAAGAGCCTATCTGGCCAGATCAACGGAACGGCGACCAGTTGGTCGGCTCAGATATCGCTGGAGTGACGTAGTGGAAGCTGATCTGCGCGAGCTTCATGCCTATAACTGGCAGGAGACAGCGCTAAACAGGAAAGAGTGGAGTATTCTCATTTCGGAAGCCAGGACTCATTTTGGGTCGTTGAGCCGCAGTAGTTAGTTAGTAACAGAAAAACGTAAGATATAATTTGGGTTTTGAACTATAATTCCAGGCAAGATACATATTCGTTTCGTCAACAACACTTAATCTCCTATCAAAACTCCATGCATACAAGTTCTAATTATTCATCTCTATAATCTAAAATATACCGTTTAAAGTAGATGTCTCTATTTGATATTTTTTTCAAATGTTTTTTTCTGGCTATTGCTTGTTACTTTATTAAACTTGAAACATATTTTCTTTATAAGTAAACATGGTTTTACCTCTCTCCCTATAACGATTCGTAAAATAGAGTATACATGAAAATAGCTGTTGCAACGTATGTTTGGTTGTAAAACGGAATGAGTACCTGTTCACCCGGTCCCTTTTTTTTTTTATTGGACTTGACTTTATGTTGTTGGTCCGAAGACCTTACAACTTTACCGGGGTCTTTGGGGCGAGTGCCTTCGCGAAGCGAAGGCGCTCGAGCCCGGGGTAACCCGGTCCCCTCGGGGCTTTGTTGCATTTTCCGCGTTTCATATTTCATAGTTACTCGTTCGCTTATGTGGGAACGTCGGTTGGGGTGCATAGATGAGCCAGCCTTGCGGTTTAGAAACACACGGACAAGCGCGGTATTTCATTTCGCATTATTACGGGTCCGTCGCTCAGCGGTAGACTTTCATTAGTAATGAGTGCCACACCATTAGATAGCCCTCAACCGCAGCAGCGTATTCAACGTAAAATCAAGAACGTAGCGAAAGGAAACGCTGCATAGTATATACGACCAAACCTTGAAAGAACGAATACCGCATTTCGTATTAAAGTGATTATTACGTATTATGAGAGTTTGTGTTGTGAAATCGAAGGCGTTCAATTTACAACACAATGCATTATTCTCGAGTTACCGGGACAGCGCGGGCTGTTCTCGTTAGACGCTAATTGTTGTGAAATGTCTGCGATGAAGCGCTCGTTCCGAGAGAAAAGAGTTTTGATTACAATTACACAGTACAATGGGCTTGCTCGTGCGTGAGAGTCGGTCGCGTACATTAATTTTATTATGTATTACAACGCAGCATGCTCTATTTACCAGGCCAGCAACAATAGAAATTAATAATGTTAATTTCGTATTAATTACACATTGCATGCCGTAGCGAAGATTGTATGTGTGCAATATTTAACCTGTCATGATCCAATCGTTCAAGCAAAACGGAAGCAAAGAGTATAAAAAAGTCTAATGAATTGATGAAGGTTACTGTTCGAAGAGAGTGTGATAGATTATACACCATAGGGTTGTATTAATATTCACGGTGCAGCACACCCGGGGCGGGAAGGCTTCACAAAATGGATGCCGGAGGCGTTCGGCCCGACCGAGTCGTGACCGCCAGGAATCCACGCGCTCGTTCCGAACCCTCATCAATTATGCATGAATGCGGCCGAACGGCGATGTTTACTCTCCATGAGACAACAATTTATTGCGTCGTGCGGTTTTTGACATTTGATCGCTGACCGGTCCCGCGCTGTACATTCGCGATACGGTGATGAAATAATTCCGATTTATGTCCACGTCAGACTAAAATTTGAATAAAAAAACTTCAACCGAAAGTAATTCATACGACGATGATAACATGTATCCGGCGAGTTCCTTTAGTATCTCACAATGCCTAAAATGCTAGTAGGTCTGCCGTTCCAAGCGTCCACGGTCGTTATGGTCGTGGCAAAAACGTCACTAGTGACGTCATTATTTTCAATCACACAAGCAAGTGGAACGGGAAAAATCGCGGTCGTGAACGTGGTCATTCATTGTGTGTCTCTTGTGGAACGTAGCAATAGTATATTAGAATATCATGGCGGGAATCCAAAATGGCGCGTATCTTCCTGTCAGCCATGCGTTATCATCAAGCCAGTAATAATAATGCGTACATAACACCGATATTCGTTTAAGTCGACCGTATCGCCGTTCATAAATAATCATGATGAGTCACTGTTATTGCATCAGGCAGGGCCATCGAATTAATTTAATCGTAATAAGTGAGTGAGTTCTCGGTCGCAGCTGTGTAAGCTGTTGAAGTTGATAACGGCTGAATAACGCATTGTTCTTGGTTGGAAAGGGTCTGGGTACCTGTACCTATGCTCTATACAGTTATAGATATAGGTACATTCCGACCGCAAGTGTACAAGAAAAGAATCTTATTGTGGCGCGTTATAAATTCTCCCACGCGTCTTGTTTGACTCATGTAGCCCGGAAATCGAGACAACGTCCTCTTTACACACAAAAATGTAAATTAGAGTTAATGTCGCGCCTAAATTGTCTTTATAGTAGATCAGTCTAGTTTTTTATTTAACAATTTTGGTAACTTAATATGTTACAGAGTAGATTATAGCAGATATTCCTCTCCTAATATTATTGACCTTGATTAAATTATTGACGTTATAATGTTATTGATTGTTTATTAATAGCGATAATTAATAACGAATTAACAAACGCATGCGTCGAATGGCATTAATAAAACAACCCAAATTCTTAATCGTAAGTAGGTACCTAATATTATGTAAACGTGACTTTGTTTAGGTTAAATATATATATGTTTGATAACGGGGATAGACATAAAATACGTATTTTTGCGGGATGAGATTCGAAGATAGGACAAAACCAAGACGGGTAGAATGTTGTAATAAAAAACATGATACTGGAACTTGGTTACCCCATACAAGTAGAATACGAAGCGAAGAAGCAGAGGAATACGGCAATCACCCTTCTTCGTTCTATTTTTGATGTCTTATTATTTGAAACACATTTTTAGAAACTAAAGCAGTGAAGAAATGGAAAAGGATGGATATTAAGATTAGTTTTTTTATTATTTGGCTTTAAACAAAATAAATGTACACGGTAGTTTTATTATATGAAACTATTGTTTTTTTTATTATTATTTAAAATAAAATAAAACTATCTGTGGCGCCATGTAGTCATGTAAGATTTTGAGGTTTTTAGAGATATGTTTTTAACAAGTCGATTGTCATTCCTAGTATTTTTCTACGATGGATGAACGAATAATGTATATACACATTTTTATTTGTACATTATAAGTAATTATAACACATTATAGTATGGAAAGCAGCTCAATACGATTTCTAAAATTTTACGTAAATACATATTTGTACAGGTGTTGTTCAAACAGTTTTTTTTTGGATAACGGACCTATTATCTCGTGCTGCAACCAGGTTATCGACTGCCATGTTTGTATTTTGCCTTATCTGTATTCCCCCACCTTTCATTGTTATCTAACGTATCTTAACTGTACCTATAAGCTAACAATTCTATGATAAGAGAACTACTTTTATTTAACAGGTTATCAATTTGTGATGTTGAGTTCCTCCTATATGTATCACACATAAACACACAGGAGGTCGGTGATTGTTCCTTGATAAGCTTAAATTTATCTTTAAAGCTCTTACTTTACTAAATAGAAATTGGACAAATTCATGAACACGAAGAATGTCGTATAGGGGTGACAAACATTCCCTGTAAAATTCCCTATAAAACAGCATTTAATTTAAAATAACCTGTCTCAAAAATTACTCAATGGTTTCTTAAAAGCAATTTACAAATCTACCATGTCGATTTTTATATTATTTTGACCTCATACTTTTATAGGTAGAAGCGAAACTCATTCTATGACTGGATGCTAATGTTTCTCAATCTAAATAGAAACGTTATTAGGGAACATCAGTATATTTTTTTTGAAAAATCTGACTAATGATTTCGCAGACGCCTGTAAATATACTATGTATATAGAAAAAAATCATAAATCTGTTATAATTGGCGTTATAGTTATTACTTACGATATGGTGGCCACGCCTAATATTTATGTTTTCGCAATTTCACTACAAAATTCTGTAACAGCATATATGATACCTCTTAATGTAAAATTTCATCCATATAGACCCAGTAGTTTCTGAGAAAAATGACTGTCATAAAAAGACGGACAAACGAACATTACGATTGTATATAGCGAAAATAACAATGAAACCCTAAAAATAGCAATTTAACAATTTCAAATAGTTATTTGCTTATATGTTAAGTGTTGAATATAACAGGGTCTTGTTACATGTGAGAAAAAGTTTTTTTTCACCGTATCTTATTGTATATGCAAATGGCTGAACATTAGGTATTCGCAAGTAAACGATAATTTGATTAGCACAAGGCCAAAACAAGGTATGCGACCTCTTTGCTACTTTAAAAAAAACTTGCCAAGCGGGTTTCGTTTGCCAATTTACCTTATGTATTACAGCTGTGTATCCGCTTGCTTGCATGACTAGGCATACATAAACATGTTCAATAACAAATAACTCGATCGTAATGCATGATCTATTTAATAAAAACGTTGTTTTTTTATTACGCGTATACAAGATTCAATCAAGTAATACTAACACAAAAAAGTCATAAGAACCAAGTTCTTAGAAAACCAGGTAATCAAAACCACATATAAGCGAAACTATAAAGTTATGTTGAATACATTAGAATGAATCGCTAATTAGTTTTTCTATTGTTTCTCGTGTTTATATAACAATGTCTGTATTTGAGAGGCACCCGGTGCGCTGGGGAATTACCATTATTTTTATTATATTATTGTTTATGCAAATTCCACTGTACAATTTTGTGTGACCTGCAAGCTGAACTCTGTGTGTTATTTATAAAACTAAACGTAGAACGGATAGCTTGTCACGGAATTGTTGGGCCTGTGCCAAGTCGTTAGCGCGTTGTTAAAACGCGTTTGGTATGTTGAGTCCGCTTTCGGCATTTGTTTGTAATTTCGCATTTTACAACGCTCTCATTTCGCAAATAAATCGATATATTTTTAACTGGTTAGCTGTTTCATCGCGTACTTACACAAACATTGGGTTATTGACGTATTTGATGTATACCATGAGTTCCCTCCGCAGATATCTCGCGTCAAATATGCTAAAGTGATAAATGAATTTACGCAATGTGAAATATGTACATAAGTACTTATTCAACTTCGTAAATGCATGTTTGCCAATTTATCCTTTAACTCAATCGCGACTCGATCCTAATTGGAGATATGATAATTATGATAAACTAGGTGATTCATTTACTGATTCATTTGTGTATTATTGCAATAAACTGTGATGTATTTAGGTACTCATATTGAATAGTATCTTTGAATTTCTCCAACGTAAAATAAATCTCAAAGATCAAAATCGTAAAGTACATAAAGTAAGACACAAGTCAAATAGTATGTATGTTTATTTTTATTTCATACATACATACTTCATACAAAGACAGATTACGAACACGACAATTTTTTGCCTGACGCTAAAGAATTGTTTAAATCATACAATCTAGCCAGTTCTAGAGATGTAATACGTACATACCTATATTCACAGACGCTAAAGAATTTACAATTTTATTTATTATTGCATTATTCATAAAAATAATGTAACCGACTGGTTCTAAATACTGCCAATATTATCCTGTATAAACAATGTAATAATTATAATTATACTTATTATTCGCATTTATCATTAAACTTACTACGAAATATGTAATACATAAGTAATAATAATACAATCATTTTTATACTGTGCTAATAACATGTTTCTCTGTGTTGAAACGGAAATACCTAATCCATGAAATGTTATTATTATTCTCGTGGCTATTTTACCTAGATTTATTTAATGGTTGAGAAGTTGCGCCATATCGCGTGGGCGAAGCAATGTTCGCATATTCACGTAGAATGCTTTTTATGTTTTTGTTAGATTGTTAGATAACTTATTAATGTTATGAACGATTGTTTAAGGAGACGATCGTCATTAGCGACATCTACTATCACATAATAGGGATTATATTTTGCTAATTGGATTAAGGGGCTAGCGGGTGCTGTATGCACGTTGACATCAGGTCTGATCAGGTGTGTTCTTTGTGTGTCCACGGGAGGGGGCTTAAATGCTCAAATTCGTCCCCCCGGTAGCTCCCCGCACACCCGCAGCGCCGTTCACTTGTTGCTACGTAGCTTCTACGTCGCCGCTCGCCGTCGTCGTGAGTCTACCGCGGCACCGATAGCCCCCGCCCCCTTTTCCTGCGAACACCACTTCCCTCCCCGCGTTTCAGTTCTTTGTGCGCCATTGAGGCTTTCGCATGTCTGTGCCACTTATCGTTCGCAACGAATACATTAATCGTGAATTGTATACAATTAAATATAGCATAGCCTACTTGTTGCGTGTGTGTGAAAAGGTGAACGCCTGCTTCAATTTCCTGGCAGCAGTCAAAGAGGACTTTGGTGGATACCTGATTGTTCTGGATCTGATTGAGGATTTTGTTCTGTGCCAATCTGTGATAGTGACTTAGCACCTGGTGTTATATTACCACGAAAAATGTGGGCCCACCCCAGCACTGGGGCAGGCCTCTCCGTACTCATAATTGAGGGGCGCGCGCGGGCACTGACGCGCCCCCTACTCGGCGGCCTTAGATGCGGGTGACGGCCTTATAGCCTCCCCTGACCGTCACCCGCGCCGCGCGTTCATGGCGGCCGGAGGTCCGTATTCCTCCGGCGCCGAGACCGGTTATTGCGGCGGGAGAGGAGCGCGGCTGCTCGCTCTCTCTCCCGCTCCGCCGCCTCCTTTGCGGACATGACTGCCTCGCAAAAGGAGGCGACGGCGTCCCATTCAGGTTGGCCCCCGACCATGGCCTGGACCACGGCCGGGAGCGACAGGTCTGGTCCGATGTTTGCGCCGAGGACACGGCGCTCCCCATCCCAGGCTGGACACTCCTGCAGAGTGTGCAACGCCGTGTCCTCGACGCTGGCACTGCAGTGCTGGCACCCTGACGACGACTCACGCCCTATCCGACACAGGTACCGGCCGAAGCAGCCGTGCCCGGTCAGTACCTGCGTCTGGCGGAACGTCAGGGTGCCGTGCCTCCGGTCAATCCATTGTGGCAGGACGGGCCTTACTGCCTCTATGGTCCTATGACCGGCGCTGGGGTGCGCAAGTCGGTTCCGCCATCCCACCATGAGATCCTGCCGGAACTCCGCCCTTTTAGCCTCGATTTCCCGAGGCGCAGGACGGAAGTCCCGACTGAGGGCGTCCTTGCGCCAATCGTACACGGCCGCAAGGACGCGCGCCTCTAGGTCCCATGGTGGGGATCCGGCTAGGAGGGAGGCCGCCTCGAAGGAGATCGTACGATACCCCCTTATAGCCCTGACGGCCAGCACGCGCTGCGGACGTCGCAGCAACGCGGCGTTCTTGGCCGTCAGGGACTCCGCCCATATCGGGGCCCCGTATAGGGCCATGGATCGTACGACCCCCTCATAGAGTTTTCGGCACGGCGCGCCGGGCCCCCCCACATTGGGGACGAGCCGTGATAGGGCGCCGGCTGCCCCCATGAGCCTGGGGGCCAGTCGCTTGAAGTGTGCCGAAAACTCCCATCGGCTGTCGAGGACGAGTCCGAGATATTTCATCGTCGTCCCGACGCCGATGGTGGTGCCTCCCACTGTGATACTCAAGCCCGGAGGTGGCTTGTTCCGAGGCCCGTGGAACACCACAGCCTCGGACTTGTGGAAGGCCACCTCCAGACCGAGTCGCCGGATCCTATCGATTACGTGCGCAACCCCAGCAGTGGCCAGTAGGCCCGCCTGCCGGTGGGTCCGTCCACGGGCCGCAACCAACGTGTCATCGGCGTAACACGTGATGCTGACACCGTGGAGGACCGCACCGCGTATGGTCCAATCGTATGCGATGTTCCACAGGAGCGGGCCCAGCACCGACCCCTGCGGAACACCGCACGTCATTTCTCGCCGACCCCAGCTGGCTAGCTGACCCGGGTATACGACGGCCCTCACCGAGAGGTAGTCACCGATGACTCTGCGGAGGTAGGTCGGCACCCCGTGGTAGCGGAGTGCCTCCTTGATGCAGCTCCAGGGCAGGGAGTTGAAGGCGTTGGCGATGTCGAGAGACACCGCCAACAGCACCCCGCCCTGGGAGATCGCTTCCTCCGCCTGGCTCTTTACACGACGTATGGCGACCACAGTGGAGCGCCCCTGGCGTAAACCGATGGTTCTCCGCCAGATTTTTACGAAAGCCAGTCAGTCAAAATGCTAAAGAACTATTAGTAACATTTTAAACTAGTCTATTTATATGGAAGTAACAAAAAGAGTAAAATGAATTTGCTGCAAGCATGCGGTAAGGAATTGTGATTTATCTATACAAGGAATCGAGTATTCTAGTCACGAGCGATCGAGAAACGTCGTGAGATGGTATACCAGGCATTAAGATTACTATTCGCCCACACCACCGTGTGCTTTGAATACCACATTGTGTAATTTACTACACGCTGACAGTCGTGAAGTCGTGACACTGCAAAAATACATAACATCACGATGGTACTGTGTTCTACAATAATGACAGTCTATACACTTCCGCAGACTGATACAACATTCTTTAGGTTATAAGTTACATAATCTAAATAGACATTTAAAGGATGTATAATATACATAATAGATTAGATAATATAACGTTTAAATGGCAATAAATAAGTGTAATAAGTAACTATTTGCTTATGTGTCGTTACGCTTTACTAATAAATAATTAAATACATTATTTAAGCTACTAGCTTCGATAAGTCATCGTTCTTCTATCTCGTTCCAATTTAAATTTACTGTGGATACAGTTAATTGAAACTCAAATACTAAACTTTTGTCCTTCGTGATTCACAAATTCAAATTAAATATTTTTTCAAAAATCAAATTGAATGTTTTTATTATTTCTTAGGCTTGGGAAAGAAAGTATTTGCGTAAATGTAGTATTTTCTTTCCCAAGTTGAGTCGACTGGTTTTTAAATAAATAGCGGCGTTAAACTATATTTGCCATGTTGCCATTATTATGTGTTAAATACTAGTAAATTAATGTATTGTAGTGTAAATAAAGAAAGATTTGTCACAGGTAAATGTTCCATTAACGGTTATTATCCGAGTAGAAATGTTTCGTTACACGGCCGGTGAGTCGATACGCTCTAGTGCTTTTAACGAAATGGCTTTGACTCGGCAAACACATTCAGATAAAATAATTATGGTAACTAATTATTTGAGATTATTGTTATAAACCAGTCTTGTGAGTTTGCATGGAAACGGCCAAATTGCACATCATACAGTCATGCAAGTAGTTTATTGAATAGATCAAAACCAGTTATTGCTTAGAAACCTACCTAGTATTTTTTTTTATAATAAGTTAGTACGCAAAGACCTGTGAGATTGGTGGATTAAAATACAAATGTGTGTTTAAATGAAATCAAAATGTTATGGTCTGATGTACAAACTTTAAATCGTTCTATAATTGTTTAGTCAGTTATTAATTCCAATCTTTTGAACTCAACAGGTTCTTTGTCATAATTGATCATTCGCGCTCAATAGGCGCGTTCTAGCTAAATAGTCACATTGCTTTGACGTCAGCAGTAACCGTATGCTTGCGGTTAAAGCTTTTCTCGGAAAACACGAATAGGTAGGTGTTCGAGACAGGTGTGGGAATTATGTAGTACGTCAAACGGATTGTAACTTCCAAGCCACGTATTTATCAGTTATACATAATTTGTACCCTGCATTTACTCAGTCAACAATGAGATATCAAATTACATAAGAATGGTATCAGCTTCATTTAAGCTACATAAAAAGTTTGTACGTCGAATATACTTTAAAACTTTTTTTGGTAGGTGTCAAGTTTAGAAGTTACTACAATAGCGTTAGTAAGGTGTGTAGACGAGTTAGGCCCCGACTTTCGTGAATAAATTATAATGTGGTTACGATTTAAAGTTTCTCTGTCTGGCATTCGATGTCGGCCCTACCTGTGTCGGTTTTTTGCTCTTTCTTTTCATCCAATGAGAGCCTCAACGATTCCGTCTCGGCCTTTTGTCTTGTCAATCAACCGTTGTCTTGATGCGACTGGCAACTTTGCCGCACTTCCCCATAGAGATATTTGTTACCCCATTGTTGCTGATCACTGTCTCATTGTTTTAAACCTTTTTGTTTACATTCCTTTCAATAGACGTTTGTTTTGCAAGAGCAAATGTCTGCTTTTTGTTTAGTCATAAGTGTTTTCTTTGTATATTGTAAAATAACTTTGTGTAAATTATTTTTTTCAATTGGATCTTTTATTATAGTTGCGTTCGCGTATGTTTTAAAGCCATGTCATGCCAAACTTATGTATCTCATTGTTTAGGATAAAAATTATCCTAGTATCCTTCCGGTTGTTGTAAGTACACATAATACAAATAGCAAGGTTCCTGATTATCGGTATATTTCTAAGGACATTGAGAAGAAAACGAATATCTATATCTCTATATACATATAGGTGTAAAATGAAATGCGAATATATCCATATGTCATCACTTTATTATTCAGATTGTAATTTTACAACTATTGTTATCTATATATTACATTGTGCATTCTGTTATATCAGCTTTCCCTTTTTAATCATTTTATCGCTGGTAAGATAAGCAACATATTGCGATAAATTAATATTGATTGCCACTAATAGCTTATTTACGTGTTATTATTATCTATAATCTTATACTAATATATAAAGCTGAAGAGTTTGTTTGTTAGCTTGAACGCGCTAATCTCAGGAACTACGGGTCTGATTTGAAAAATTCTTTCAGTATTAGGTAGCTGATTTATCAAGGAAGGATATAGGCTATATATCATCACGCTAAGACGAATAGGAGCGGAGCACCAATAACGACATTTCAAAATTGGGGATTTTTTTATTTCCCTTTTTTTATTACCTATTCCATGCGGACGAAGTCGGGGGCAAAAGCTAGTAACATAATAAAACAGTGTTTGTATACTTCAATTCAAAAATGGTAATTGGTAGTGTGCGAATCATATCAAGATTGAATCTAACCTAGTTGTCTGAAAAATTCAATAATGCTTTCCACATTGTTAAGAAGCTCACACTAGCTTCCTCTTTCTTAAGCGTGTTGCAAAAAGTCTGAAGTCCTTGATATCACGTATAATTTTGTTTAATATAAGCAACAGTTGCAAGATATTGATCGGTTTCGTATAAGAACGCTTAGTGAAATATTATTTTTTCAAGTTTTCACAAGAACTCCGCTTCGATTCAGTCATAGGTCTACAATTTAACCGGGGCTGAGTTGGGGGGTTATATGTATAATATATCTGATTATTATTGCCTGATGCGTACTTTTTTGTAAATTATGGTAAAAGTTGAATGTTAATGATGATGAGTACTTGAAGCTGTCTACATACACAAACCATGCAAATTCTTATTTATTGAAGAAGAAAGATACAATTTGAGGTATACTTGAGCGAAATCGTGGGGGTTTTCAATAATCAAGAAAATTATTTACACAATAATATCCTCGACCAAATTTCTGGAATGCTATCGATAATAATATTAATAAGTTGTACAGCTCCGAATAATGCCTACTGTATAGAATTAATAAAAATACGATGATAAGCTATTTTTATATTCCCTCGTACAATTCCACATTTTTATCAGTATTTGTTCATAGTAAAAGTACGTTTTAACGGTTTTAGGCGCGGTAATTTATTTGATTATTATTATTTCGACGTTTTGGTCCCTTTTCAGCAGATCTTCCGTAATTACGGCTGTTAAAGTGTCCGAAACGTGTCAGAATAGTAAAAGTCAAATAAAATACCGCCCTTAAAACCTAATACGATATTTATTGAGTTATAACTTGAATGATTCTTTATGCATTAGCTGTTTTTGTTATTTCCATATCGCTGTTTCCATATTTTAAAAACTTAGTTGTGTTTCTATGTTTTATTTTAATTTTATAGCTTTCCTGTTAACGCCGTTTTTTACCTCATCAATTTTAACACGAGAATTTTTTTACACGGTCTCAGATAATGGCACATTAACGTTAAATAGTGATTAATTGCTCATTACTCGTTTAAGTTAAAATTCAGATTATTTAATATTAAGTTATTGGACATAGCCTCAACAATTTAATAAAATTGTTCTGGTCATATAAACATCACCACAAAATGTTATCAAATTGTTGTATCAAATATGAATAATATATTACTATTTTCTATTATAATTCCGCTTTCCATCAAGTGGGCCTTCATCCTGTCTGCTGAACTTTGCAATAAAAAAAGAAAAATCTACTTTGGTTGTAAATTTAATAATATTTTTTTCTTTACAGTAGGTACGTGTTTAAGTACTGGAATGAATTATATCTCACAATAGTCCTAAAACGTTAGAATAATGTAAGTCTTTTGAAAAAAAATTGTAACTAAAGTTTTAAAGTCTTGATAAAGTAGCCATTGCTTTGGTTTTTTAGTGCTACTGATGTCAACGATTACTTACTATCAGTTAGACCCCTGTAGGCAAACATAAAAAGTCCTCTAAGTTTTCTTCTGTGTGGCGGAAAGAATGCAAACCGTCGATAAAATTAAAGGACATGCTTCTTTTTGTTTCTGAAAATACTATTGATTTGAAATAAATATTATTATTCTAGCCCTGATTTATTACTTGTCGTGTATGTGTCGTTCTAATATTGTTGTAATATGTGTCATTGTCACCGTAATGAGTGACAGTTATAATGTGTCAAATATCAATGTAATACCTACTCTGTGTCGAATAAACTCTCTGCTGCGTTGATCTCGTACCGTGTCGTTTCATTATAAAAGAATCCTGAATAATCCTAAAACAGGTTATGGGCCCAGGCACACAACTTTGTTACAGGATAAAGGATTGTTCAGAGAATACTGCCAGATATTTAGTTTCGTAAAATAAGTCTTTTTTTCGAAAATAAAAGTTAAAATACGGCGCGACAGTGTGCGGCCATATTTTTCTCAAGCAATACTTGTTCGGAGTGTTCGTACAAATCGAATTAGAACAAGGAAGGATAACAATAAAAGGCAGGAAGGTATCGTAAGCAATACGATGGATGCAAATCAAACAATTATAAAATTGGAGGGTGCGAGAAACTGGAACATTTGGAAATTTCAAACAATGGTTATATTGCGAGGACAAAACCTCATGGGTATCGTCGATGGCACTTTTACAAAGCCAGACAAGGCGGAAGAACAAGCTTCATGGCAATTGAAGGATGCAAAGGCTCAAACACAAATAGTTACAAGAATGACTGAGGAAGTGATGCTTCACATCATCACGTGCAATACATCAGCCGAAATGTGGCACAAATTAAGCAGCGTTTATGAGCAGAAGACTGAAACAAGTATACATATTGTTCAACAAAAGTTTTTTCAATATAAATATGTAAAAGACATTGAAATGTCGGTATTTTTGTCTAAGATTCAAGAGTTAAGAAACCAACTTAAACAGATGGGAGAGGATATATCAGAAAAATTTGTAATCACAAAAGTATTGATGTCTCTGCCCGATGACTACAGGCATTTTATATCTGCGTGGGAGTCAGCTCCAGAAAACAAGCAAACATATGATAATCTTGTCGCTCGCTTGTTGATTGAAGAAGAACGATTGAAAGAGAAGCAAGATACTCCATCAACAGCATCTGCATTTATTGTGAAAAGCAATGCACAGAAAAAGAAGTACATGAAATGCTTTAAATGTAATAAACTAGGACATTATGCATCGGAATGCAGGAACAAACAGAATATTGTAAACATAAAAACAGACAAAAGATGTTTTTATTGTAACAAGTCGGGTCGTTTTAAAAATGAATGTCGGTTCAGGAAAAACAAAGATAGTAATGCATTCATGGTACAACAGAATAATAATGAATATCTACAAAAATATAAGTGGCTAGTCGATACTGGTGCAAGTGCACATATGTGTTGTGAAAGGAACTTGTATACAACATTTTCACCGACAACACAGTCAGTAATTATTGGCAATGGAGACACCATTAAAGTATTGGGATGTGGACAGATAAAATTAGAAGTATTCAATGGAAAAGACTGGATTGATACAACTATATATAATGTTTTGTTTGTGCCAGAATTAAAAACAAACTTATTTTCTGTCAACTGTGCAATGGATACAGGTTATATAATGAAGACAGATGGTAACAAGTGCAAGTTTTACAAAGGAAAGGCACTATGTGCTATTGCAAATCGAGTTGGGAACATGTATATGATGAACGTTCGCTACAAAAGTGTATATGCAAATGTAACTCAAGTTAAGTCTACATTAGATGAATGGCATCAAAAGATGGCTCATCAGAACATACAGTATGTGAAAACTGTGCTACAAAACAACAATATTGAAGTCAGCGAATATGTTAATGGCAACACTGATAATTCTTGTCATGGATGTTTAAAGGGAAAGATACATCGCTTACCTTTTAAAACCAGTAAATCAAATACAACAAGGATATGTGAAGTTATCCATGCTGATCTTTGTGGACCCATGGAAAATAATTCAATTGGGGGATCCAGATACTTTATGATACTGAAAGATGACTTTTCTAGTTATAGAACTGTGTACTTTTTAAAAAGCAAAGAAGAAACATGCAAGTATATACAACAATTTATAAATATGATTGAAAATAGTACAGGAAATAAAATATTAACTTTTAGAAGTGATAATGGCTTAGAATTTGTGAATAAAAGTTTACAAGAATTTTTTATAAATCGTGGTATAGTACACCAAACTTCAGTAACATACACACCAGAACAAAATGGAAAGTCTGAAAGAGAAAATCGAACCTTAGTTGAGGCAGCGAGAGCAATGTTATATGCAAACAATTTACCAAAGAAATTGTGGGCTGAAGCCGTGAACACAGCGGCATATGTGTTGAATAGAACTGGAAGAACAAAACAAAATGGTGTTTCACCATATGAAATATGGACAGGAAAGAAATATGACATTAATAATTTGAAAATTTTTGGTACATCTGTATATGTACACATACCAAAAGAAAAGAGAAGAAAGTGGGACTCAAAAGCCAAGAAAGGCATTTTTGTGGGCTATGGAGAGAATGTAAAAGGATACAGGATATGGTTTCCTATTGAAAATACAGTTGAAAACAAACGAGATATTATATTTCTTGACAAAGAAAGCAACATAAAACAAGATACAAGTGCCCCAAAAATAGATATTGAGGAACCAATTATACACACAAAAATGAGTCAGCAGTCGATATTGGAAGATAATTACAACCCTATTTCTTCAGAAGATGAAGGTAGCATTTATGAACCGTGTACAGACAGTGAAGTGAGTGAAAGTGAAGTAAATATAACTCCAGAACATTGTCAAAGACTTAAGAGGGCAAGAAAACCACCATCATTCTATAAGTGTCAACTTGCTTTAGCGGAATGTAACAATATAGAACCTAAGACATACAAGGAGGCTATGGAAAGCAATAATGCTAAAGAATGGACAAAGGCCATAAACTGTGAGTTAAAAACATTAATTAATAATAATACTTGGGATATCTGTACTGAAAATGTAACTGATCCAATTATTAGTAGTAAATGGGTTTTTAAAATAAAATATCTTGATAATAAATGTCACTATAAAGCTAGGCTAGTAGCCAGGGGTTTTGAACAACAAGAAGATATTGATTTTTCTGAAATTTATTCTCCAGTAGCAAAATTGTCAACATTCAGGTTATTTATCTCAGTTGCTACAAAGTTAAAGGTACCTATTCACCAAATGGATGTGACAGGTGCATTCCTGTATGGGGAAATTAATGAGAATGTATATCTTAAATTACCTGAAGGGGCTTATTCTGATGGAAAACAAATAGTAAAATTAAACAAGTCTTTGTATGGTTTAAAAAATCACCTAAATACTGGAATGAAAAGTTCAATTCTGTAATTTTAAATGCAGGTTTCAAAAGATCTGAAAGTGACTCATGTTTATATACTAAATGTAACAATGGTAAACAAATCTATGTTTTATTGTATGTAGATGACTTGTTAATATTTGGTTCTTGTTATAAAATGGTCAATGACCTTAAATTGATTTTACATAAAGAGTTTAGTATGAAAGATTTAGAATTTGCCTCAGAATTTCTTGGTATAAATATAAAACAAAACTTGAAAACTAATGTAACTGAATTGTGTCAGAAAAATTATCTTTTAAATGTTTTAAAAAGATTTAATATGGAAGATTGTAAGCCAATGTCTACTCCAATGGATCAGAACTTTAATGTTTCTTTATTTGAATGTAATGATATACCTATAGATAAGGTCATAGAAAATAAATGTCAACAAATCCTAGGGTGTTTAATGTATGCCGCCTCCTGCACTAGGCCTGATCTCTGTGCAACCATTTCTATACTTAGTAGATACCAAAATTGTGCATCTCATGTTTTGTTGAGTGCTCTTAAGAGAGTTTTAAGGTATATTAAACATACAATTGATTATAAGTTAATTTATACATATGATAAGGATGTGTTACAAGGTTACTGTGATGCAAACTGGGGAGGTGATCTAGTGGCTAGAAAATCTACCACAGGCTATTGTTTCTTTTTCTCAAATTGTCTTATAACTTGGTGCTCTAAAAAGCAAAGTAGTGTTAGCCTGTCTTCAACAGAAGCTGAATATATAGCTGCCAGTATGGCTGTCAGCGAGGCATGCTGGCTTATCAATTTATTGAAAGATTTTCAGATATGTAAAACAACACCTGTTTTGATATATTGTGACAATCAGTCAGCAATTAAAGTAGCAAATACAAATACAGTGAAACGATTAAAACACATTGACATTCGCTATCACTTTATTAGGGAAAGGGTTCAGAATGGTACAATATGTTTACAGTATTTAAAAACTGAAGATCAAATAGCTGATATGTTTACAAAATGGTTAAGAAAAGATATGTTAATGAAATTTTGTAAAATGTGTAGTCTCATCAGTTAATTGTAGTTAAGTATAAAGTTTTTTTTTATTTGTGTAAGTTTAGTTAATAATAAAGTAATTAAAGTATGTAGTATATAAGTGATAGCTGTATAGTCTTTTTTGTAATGAACAAAGTGATGTAAATTTTAATTTTTGGTTTGAAAAAGATATTTATAAAGAGGTTTCATAATACAAGTATTGTGTTTCTTTTGATTGCTTAAACATAGTTTTGTATAAGATGTAAATTAAGATTGTTTTTGTAATGTAAGTTTATTATAGTTTCTTTTTGGAAATTTATATGTGTATTACATTGAGGGTGGGTGTTGTAATATGTGTCATTGTCACCGTAATGAGTGACAGTTATAATGTGTCAAATATCAATGTAATACCTACTCTGTGTCGAATAAACTCTCTGCTGCGTTGATCTCGTACCGTGTCGTTTCATTATAAAAGAATCCTGAATAATCCTAAAACAAATATGAATCTTAAAATTCTAAATACGCTATCAATTATCATTTCCTAATTAAATGCGTAATTATAATTCCGGCACACCCCGATCTTTAAGCCACATGTCTCATTGCCCTCGTTCTGGTTGTTCGCCAAATGTCCGATCGTTGAATGTTTGGCACATGTACACTGGCATTATGCCAGCCGTCATTCACGTATGGCATACCAGCCTGCTGTACCACGTTGCCATTATTGCCAGCACGTCCATAATGCTTACATGAGATCATCTTCCTTGTTCCGGTTTAAGGGCAATACATTATTATTTCTCGATACGTTCTATGAGATATTTAGAAAGAAAATGTTCACAAGTTTTTTTTAGTGTTAATGCGAGCGACTAGCGGTTCATAAAAGATGATGCGTCTATCGTTGCATGTTGTTGCATAAATAAAACTTCTTATTCATTTGGAATAAAAACACATTAAAATATATGAAATTCTTATATTTATTCCCGAGTAAAAATACGATTGACTTTAATCATATCGTTCTTGTGATAGAGTGTCGGTATCGCGCACATGCATTAAATATTTTTTCGCATCGGCGGCGCGTGGGTGTTGTGTGAATGAGCTTACTTTGGCATTATCCCAAATATTCCCAAACGTGCCGACACTGCGGACACAAGCTGACGTCAGTCGAATAAAAATATGCAGCTGGCAACATTTTGATACAGAAATATTTTCGTTTGGCGAATCGTTTACGCCATCTTTGTAAATAATTCGTAACGATTCTTATCTCTTTAATTCAAAGATAACGCAAACATTCCTTATCACGTTATTATCAGTCACAGCTTCGAACGCAATTCATCAACTACCACATCTAAATGTGTGTATTTCTATTGTTCCAGGTGCAGTTGAAAGTGTGAGTGCGAATGGTGATGTCACCGATGTTAGTGAGCAAACTGACAAGTGCGTGAAACAGGAAGAAGTGAGCAAGGCGGATTTGTGCGCCAGTTCAACTAGTGAGTGTGAAGTGAAGAGTGAAGTGAGTGGTGGTGCGGGCGCGGATGGTGTTGCCAGCGCCGTGGCCTCCGAGGAGGACGACTGTGTGATAGTGTGCGCGCGCGATGCGGACGAAAGGTCCGACTCGGGAGTGAGCGGCGTGAGGTCCGGCGGCTCGGCCAGTTCGGTGGAGGAGCGGGAGTGGCGCGGCATGGCGCACGGGTACGGCGGCGGACCGCCCCCGCCTCTGTTGCACCTGCCCCCGCCGCCGCCGCCCAGCCTCTACCCGGGCGAGCTGCTCACCTGGAAGCAGCGCTACCAGCCCCCGATACACCCCCCGCTGCACCATGCTATCGCGGAGGACTACCTCGCGGTCACCTACGACAGAGAGAGACATGAAAGACTGCTACGGTGAGTTGAGCGTATTACACTAGTAGTACCACTGCACAACAAACATCCCATATCCACACTACACATAATACTATTGATCTATATTTAATACTACGATATGCCCGCGACCTCGTCCACATTTGACGAGTAACGTAGATCACAGGTATTCTGCCAGTATTTAAAATCAAAGGGTATTTTCAGCAGGGCAACGGATGTTTTGCTATGAAAATACATGAATTCCGTAGATACATAACTAAATCTGTTCTGCTAAATATGTCTCATGAACATAGAAACTATCATATCAAACAAGTCCTAATAACATGTGGTTTCAAAGTTAGGAAATCCCGGTAATATATAATCTTCCGGATTATAATGTTTTATTAAGATATGCCCGCGACTTCGTCCACGCTTGACTTGGAATTCCCGCGGGATTCCAGAGACACAAAGTACCGCTGCATTTAAATAATAATGAAGCCATCGTTTTAGTGAAAACTGTCGTAATAAGTTAACTTTTATACAACTACAAACCGCTCCCGGGAAAATTCCCGAGGGATTCCCGGGATAATAAACATCACAACACATTTTATTACATAAAATTTGCTATCGATTGCTGAAGAAATTACATTGGAATTCGATTTTTTCTTATCTGGCCATTTTATATCATGCCAAGAAAAATTCGCGGAATTCCCAGGATAAAAAGTAGCGCAGATTTTAAGTATTAAGAATTTGTTGTGTACCAGCGAAACCGCATCGAACTCGGCTCAGTAGTTTTTATTTGAATCCCGAACAACCCAGACAAACCAACAAAGAGACAGACACGAAATTTAACAAAAAAAAATGCATTGTATTTTCCATTGTTTGTATAGTGTATAGCAGTTGTTTTTTTTTAAATAGATGTATGTATATTTTTTAAATATATCGACACGGCATTTGTAGAATTATAATATTATAGACCTGATAGCTGGTTGATTTTGTTAAACATATCTCCATATCGATCCAATTAATTATTATAGAGATGCTTAAAAACGCCGGAGCTACTTAAATAAAACCATGAAACCTGTTAATCTACAATCTTTAAGTGATTTCACAAGTATTTCAAGAACATTCTTAAATGTTATCTATCGTGAGGTTGTTAGGTAAAAAATGTCAAGTCATAGCAATTATCAAAGAACTGATAATAACATAACAATAAAGTAATTTTATCTAGACAATAATATCCGGCGGTATGATTGTGTTGACCTTGATGTATGTACCAAGGTTATTGGTCTGCAACATGCAGCCGGGTTCTTTTAACCTTTTATTTATAGTAATGATCGTACAAAGCATCGAACCGTGCCGGATCGCCTCCACAGACACGAGCCATAAATATTTTAAACTGGCTTCTCTGCATGTGGTCGGACGTGAGTACTTATTATTACTTTCAAAATATAAAACATGAAATGCAGTACAATATTTAGACAACGAACGATATTACCTTTAAATTTGGCTAAAGACTGTTATCGACCTTAAAACTTACGTTGCAATAACCTATTGTTTCTAGAAATGCTAAGCTTATTCATAAATACTTTACGAAGTATATCTTATAATTAATTATACGGAGCATTTTTAAGCTGTACGTACTATCTTGACTTTTAACGACTTTAAATGCTAATATGTATATTTCTGCCCACCTATTGCTTTAAATAAAAGAAAGTTCTCGTTATGATTTTTCAAGACCTGACTAATATCATAAAAATATCACCTTTCAGCTACATGTATAGCGGCAACTTTCATTTAGCTGGCGATTTCAAAATTCAATGCACTATTGTCGCTACACAATGCACCATACACAATAGACCTAGTTCTAAGAAACATAGCTATATAGTTTTATGAAAGCTGAACCACGTTAAACAATTTCATCGCGTTCCTTGAAGTATGTCCAGAATAAAATTTCTAACAACTTCCTGAATAATTATCTGATAATAAAACTTAATGAATCGTAATGAACGACGGGACCAACATCGCATGTAGGTTAAATATAAAAGACATTTATTGATCGGCTGAGCTAAATGACTCAGTCGTTTAATGACTCGTTTGTAAATGTTTGCCGAGTAGAACGGAACGTGAGTCAGGGTTGTTACTCGCGCATTAAATTTTACTAATTCTTTTAAAAACATTTGTCCAGTGCAGTTTATACACGGCTGAAATAAAGCGTCATTGGTTATTTTCACATACACAAACCTGTTTTTCCTCGTCTAGCTGTGATCTGATAGTTATTTGTGTAAGAAATCGGCAGTCATGAATAATTGAAGGCGAAAACATATCATGGACTCTGTGTTCAATGAATTTCTTTGCCGATGCCTTGTGAAGGTTCTTAAGTTTTAAATTAACTCAACACTATGTCTTAAAGTTATCAGTTATTGGTTTAATAAATTTATACTTATTCCTAGCGGGTCCGGCAGATATTGTCTTGCCCTGATAAAAAATAAATTTAAAAACTGACTTACGGATACGGACTTATTACGAATCTAAACTAGCTCAGGACCCATTTAAACATGCACAAAAAATTTCATCAAAATCCTAGATCCCGATGTCAGCGTTACCTACCGGATCCAGTTAAATCTAAACCATCCCAAGACCTGCTCAAGCAAGCATGTACAAAAAGTTAATCAAATCGGTCAAGCCGTTTTTTAGTAAGACTAACAAACAGCAACTGATTTCTATATATAAGAAGACGAAGATAACTACGACTTCCACCGCCCCACATATAGCTACGACAATCAACCGGTTCCTATATCTATCTAGCTATACTTTCATTTGCCTTCCTGCTTGGTTTAAAAATTTACACTGCAAGTAATGTCAATTTTCTACCAATGGCAATGTATAAAAAAAATAATAGATTTTATTATATAGAAACCCAATAATTCCCAGATATTGTCTACACCAAACATATGGCTTCTGTAGATGACGTAAGAGGGGTGTATGCGCGGATCCGAAGTTAAAAAAACCCTGGATATTCCGTACACACGAATCCGCTGAAAATAATAGTATAACTTTGTTACCTTTAGTTGTTATGTAAGTGTTTGACAAATAACAACAAATAATAGAATAGACTATTATATAGACTCACCCAAACTCATGTCCAAACACTACGTCCGCCTTTGGCTTCAGACTTCATACATCTTGCACGTATGTTGTAACCAGCTCAATCAATCATTTTCACCAAATTCAGTACTTTTCAGGGCGGCCGATATTTCATATAAGCTCATCAACTCACTGCACTTCCCAAGAATCCATTATTTCTTACATGTCTGTCGCCTTAACACCACAAACGAATCCGACCACAAAATGACGGCATCTTGTACGAACCAAATAGAAATTGGAGGAACAGAGATAGATATACTGTACATACTAGTGTACAAAAAGAGAAGGAAATATGTATGTATCAAGAATGTGTGTGTGAAGTTTAAACAAGAGATGGCGGGCGGCACCATGACTTAAAAATCATTGTTCAACATTAAATAAGAAACAAGGTAACATACAATTCCGGGCTTACATCCTAATGAATAAATCAATCTCTGCTGTTGCAAACAGGATGTTAATATTTAAAAGGTTTATTATAAAAATAGCTTCAAAAGCCTAAATTCATGTTAGGTCGTGCAAAGAGAAGGTTATTTAGTGTCAAAAAACGTCTGCCGTTTTTAAAATGTGGATACGTAACTCTTGAATAGGAAAGGGTAAATAGGCCTAATAAATAATATATAAGTAAATCATTTATATTCGAAGTAACAGGATAGGTACTTAATTATAAAATATAATTCTTAGTAAATAAAAAATTACCTTGTTCTTTGTTGAAATGCTTTGAAGTTTTTCGTTAATACTTCGAATTTCGTGTTTAAAACTATTATAACGATATATTATGATGTGATGTCACGAAATTTAAAATCCCTCCCACTCCTTGTCACACTTTATTTCACTTCTACTGCGTGTGAACTGCACGCACACACATTTTTTTTTGGTTCGTTTTTGTCATATACGAACATAGAATGTAAATTTCACTTAAATACAAAAAAAAAATTGAAGAGATTTCTAAACTTTTGAGAGTAAGCCCTCTGGTCCACTTTTTTCTTCCTCTTAAGATTTTGGATGAAAAAAATAGTCGCTTTTTTTGTATTCTGTGCGGCTAAGGCTAAAACTTCGAGCGAAACGCGTAGTTTACAAACATTTATTATGACACTTATTAATAGGGTAATTCATTCACATAAAATATCGGAAGTTGGTAATACAATGCTGTTAATATGGTAATCGCATTAACATCATTGTGTCGTTATAGCCTGAAGGACAGTCGTTGAAATGTCACAAAATACAATAAATACAACGATATTTAAAAAAACATTAGCAATGTAAATGATGCAGGGTCATGTTCGTTATTGTTGACTGCCGAATTAAATAACACATTGTAAAAGAACTTTGAAGTTTTACAAATAGGTCTAGGTAGTAATAGTCTTACATGTACAGTGTGTAATTGTGTGTGTATATTTGAGTTTGTTAATAATACAACAATTACAAGTTAATTGTTACGTTGTTTTGTGGTACATATTATTGTAAGAGTGCTTCTAAATTCAAGTAGGAGTATGTTTTATACTTTTTTTTTAGACAGGAGAAATCCGTTTGAGAACCATAAGCCATGCGAGGGGGAAAGGTCGCAGCTCGTGTGTGGGATTCGCCAGTTAGTCGGGGTGGCGTGAGCACCTCACGTGTGCAGTACTATTGCCACGCTGCATTTAAGGATACCTACTAAAACCCCTATTCGATCCTCTGGCGTCATTCGTCCGGGCTGTGGGCTCGCTCGCGTATTCACCTTCAGCCCGGACGGAGGTAGGTCTTATACCTAAACAATTTGTTTTACATATTCTATGATTATTAAAATACATATATACGCTGTCCCGGAAATCATGTCCGTACGTTTAAAATCAGACCGTCACAAAGAAATTTGCAATTATTCTGACAGAGCACTTAGTTTCTAAATGAAGACCTATTGCAAAAATGTAAAACAAAATTATTTTATTTTTCACTCTTATTTATTATTTGGCAAAAATTTAATTAGAACTTAAATTGTTTAAATAGTATAAACCAGGGATTTCCAAACTATTCTGGACAAAGACCCCTTTTCCAAAATGAACTAATAACTCGCCAAATTACTTTAAAAATTCTATCTCTAGTTTTTTTCGTATTGATACAAAATACTTACCAATATAAAAACTTTGCAGTTGGTTAAGTGAGTAAACTTGACACCGTTTGCTCATGAAAATTTAACAAAATAAATAGCCATAAAATTCAGTAAATACGAAGTATAATTAATAATTATTAATATAAATTACGTAAAAATAATTAAGTAGGTAATTATTTTTTGTAAATTAGTCGTTCTCATAACAAGTTGGTACACGTAACACAATATAGTATCTTGAAAGTTACAAACAAGAACTTACGTTAATTAATAAAAGTCGATTTTTAAAACTCGTTGACCCTACACATCATTCGTTTTCGTTTATATCCCCTAGGAAACTGATTTCGACCACAGGGGGTCGATATCCACTACTTTCGGAATCCCTGGTATAAACTATTCAATATATTTTTGTCTCCAAATAGTGTCTGTGGTTATCTGATTAAATTAGATAGAGTCAGTTTTCAAACAAACGTAGGCAGATATTTTTGTTAAATACATACGTTATTCGTATAATAAAATGTCTCGCTGTCCGTATAATTTTAAAGAAATGTGTTTTAAATAAAGCAATACTAATTGGTCCGAGAACTGGTGAACAATTTAGGGTAGGTTCTTGAGGCAGTGTGAGAATTTTTATAATAGTTATTGAGACCCTTAAATAAGAAAATCGAGGTCTGGCTGAAGGGTAGCGGCCCCTTACCAACCCTTGAATTTTTTTATGGCAATTATTTTTATTGAAAAAATGTTTTTGAGGCATTTTGAAGTTTTAAGTTAGATATTAATGAATTGAAAAATGAAAAAGCTAGATTAATTATGCGGGTTTAAATGTTAAGCAGATTCTTACAAAATATTTTTTTAAAGAAATTCAGACAATGTTCTTGAAGCATCTTGAGCTTTAGGGAAAGTAATATAGATACTTACAAAGATATAATTCTAAAAAGCCAGATTAATTTGATGGAATGAAGAAGAATGCATATTGAACCGACAGAAAGAATATTTATAGCGATTATTTAAAAGAGGCATACCAAATGTGAACAGTGACTGATGAAAGAGACGATAATGGGGGCAGTATAAGTATGAATTAAACTATACATACATACATAACTTCACGCCAGTTCCCTTGCGGGGTAGGCACGAACGACGGAGCGCCATTCAGGCTTATTCTTACACACCTCACTTGCTTCTTTGACATTCATAGCTCTTGTCAATTAAACTATGAAAGCAATAAATAGTTTGCTATAAAGAAAGGGTATGGAATATGATAGAATTACCGACGAAATATCAAAGGTCGGACAAGAACTCGTTGCATCTTAATTACACCGTCTTTTTAAAATGTGTTGGAATAATAGCTTTGTAGTAAAAAATAGGAGCAAAGTCACTATACAAAAGAAAAGAATCACGACAGGACTGCAAAATTATATTCCGTGGCAATTAGTATTGTCAGCGTTGTCGGACAATTATATGCTAGTATGGATTGAACCGGTACTCAAAATAAAAAAAGAGTAAATATAGGTTGTGTATGCAGGATTTCGCAAGGCAATTTGATGTACGGAGTAGTAGGTAGGTACCACTTTGCGTAACTGAAAAGGTTTTATCCAAAGATTAAAATGTTTATTGCGCATGCAAAAATTCTGGAAATAGAGTGATGATAAGAACTGAACTATGGTCAGCTAGCTGTCTAAGTATGGGGTAACAGACAACCTAAAACAATGACTGCAGTTTCCCTAAGACGATTCTAGGGTTAGTGCTTCGGTCAACGGCACCTACATTTTAGTTGGTTTAGCTTCGACAAAGGTATTAAACAGAGATGGTTAACGTCTCCGTGGCTGTTCAACTTGTTCATGGACAGTTGCTTACGAAAGTATTTAAGAATGAATAAACCCACCCATATTTATCAAATGTCTACTCTAAGCCGATGCTCAAATTATACTTACATCATGTGAAAAATAGTTTCAGGATATTGTAACAATTATGGACGTGTCTTTTCTGAAAAGGGGTATAAAATTACTGTAAATAAAACGAAACTTACGGTGTTTCAAAAAACACGAAAGAATGATATTCACTATAACCATAGCTTAATTTCTTTTTAAAAAGCTGCGATATACTGTGTTCCTGGGAATCCTGTATTTTTTCCCAAAAATCGATCACACAGCTAAACACAGCGTGAAAATTGGCCGTGTTACTTTTATTAAGGAATATTTTGGTATTATATAACAATTTCCATACTTGACTATTATCGCCCAGTCATTTGGGGTGAAAAAGGGAGTTACGTGGAAAGTTTTCTGGGAGTTTTGAAAATGAGTAAATAATTTTATAGATTTCGATGTGCTATTTCATAATGTCAATTTTGTCATCTCGTATCGTTGCCGCTGGCGCCGCCATAGTGGACAATTGGCACCAAATAGCAGTTTTTTGACAATATCTCTTTTCCAACTCATTTTACAATAAAAAAATCAAATACATAATTAAACTTGAGAAAAGTTCATACAATTCAAGTAACAATTTTTTTTTCCAAAAATGAATAGTTTTGGCGTACTAGCGCCACAAACTATTATTCATCTACACCAACTAAAACAAAAAAATAACGAGTATGGTATATACTCCAGTCAAATAAGGCGAAAATAGAAGTCAATTTTGAACAAGCGATAAAATTTGTTAAAACTTTAAATGTAATATTTTAAAATTGTCTGAAATTTTCTTTATAAAAGGCAGTAATGGCAAAGACAATCTAAGACACAAAAAGTTACCTCTAAAAACTATAACTTAACTACGCAGTTTTAATATATATTATAATAAAATTATATTTTCCTAACAAGGGGCCATCCACAAATTATATCACACGAATTTAATGATTTTTTGACCCCCTCCCCGTCCTCGTCACAGTTGGTCATACCTGAGTTTGCTTTCTGCCTGGTGTGATATCACATATTTTGCTACTTTACATCAAAAAATTATGAAGTTAAAACAGCAGTTCCATAATTAGCTTAAATATTATAATTTTGAAATGTGACGTAAAAAAATTTAGGGCCCCTCTCACCCCTGAAGTGTAATGTAATTTATGGATGGGCCCCCCAAGTACATTGTTTAGTAAAATGTATATTTATAAGTTGGTCAAAGAACTGCGTTACTTGGTTCTTAAAAGACAAAACAAACCACCTTTGAAAATATTGCAATTTGGCTCAAGCTGAGAAGTGGGTTATATGAGTTGATCTCTTACCTGGTGGTACGTTTTGACTTGAAAATTATTAAAAAAGAAATTATATTTATTGAATATTTGAACCTAACTAGAATCATAAATCCTGCGAAGTCGTATTCAAAAATCAGAAGTATACGTTAAAATATCTATTGTTCTTCCATACCATACAAACATTTAATAGATGCTTGAGTCTACACGTTGAATCAATGACAATATTTTTGTGGTAAGTTGCGTAACACTCATAGATGCCCGTTTTATTGCCAATTCAAACTGGTATTACAATTTTCGATTGTGAATATCTATGTTATAACATAATGTTATACCTACCTCTTAACATTCTGATTGTTGACGGCATAAATTCTTTACCTTTCACCAAAACTTGACCACTTGACGAATACATTTCATTTGTATCAAAATTTGGTTTGATTTGATTATTTGAAATAATTATGAATGTAAACGACCCCGTGATGATATTGACCCTGCTTTATTGCCTTGTTTACTTTAAATATTCTCGTTTCTTTTTGCAAATGTCTATAACGCTTCAAAACTCGTTTCGATGTTACTAATTTAATTCAAGGCTATAAGTAATATATTTTAAAGAACACCTTGGACTTTGTTAATGAATATAACTTAGTATTGTTTTTATTATACTAAAAGCCAAATTCTTAACAATTATATTAATTAATTATGCATTGTGTTAATAATTTATAATGTAATGTGAAATCAACGTTTATAACAAGTGTACCCGGGCTTACTTCACGTAAGACATATCCGGGGTTAGCTATAGTTCTTATTATATAAAAAAGCGTTTATAATGATTCTTATCTTCATTTCCATACTCAAAACAATATAGGTATAAAACAAAATTTGTAAATTCGGTTTAAATTCAAGGTCATGAAGAAACAACCAAAACTATTAAACTGGCCTTTTATATAATATTATAAGGGTTTTTAGCATTCCACAAGAATTCTTGCATTTTTCGGGATAGAAGAAATATATCCAGCATTTTTTCTTCACTTTCCACATCTGGGAAAATTAAAAAGAAATGCGGGAGGCCTACGCCGCAGAAGCCACCACTTTAATTATTTGATATATAAATAGTAAACTTATCATTTTTGTAACAACTATAATGGTAGAAATAATGGCTTCTCATTTTTATTTTAAGTAGTTCTCCGATATCTACAATACTCGTATAAGTCAAATTACATGAAAGTAGATCAATAAAACTTAAGACCTTGAAGAGAAAAACAATAAATTTAGAAGTATTTATACAAACTATATATTTATAATACCATAACCAATTTATTTTTGTATGACGCATCGTACAAAATTTTTTTAGTTTACCTAATTTGGTTTTACATAGGTTTAAGTAAATTATTGGCAAATAAATATTTTCTTCTTATTCTTATGTAAAGTTTAATTACGTATGTATTTACGCATTGACCATATGTACAAAATTATGATTCAAGTATCAAGTATCAAACATCATAAGGTATTATGGCTAAATGTTATTTTCTGTTTCGTAGTAAGTATTGTGTTCGTTATATTTTCAATATATTTGGCAGTTAAAATTGTTTAAATATAAGATAATTTCATATTGAATAACGTACATAAATCTGTAGTCTCTGGAAGTCGATTAGCTTCAATATTTTTTGCATTTTCTATTTCTATTCTATTTTTGTTCCAAGTGGCTCCAACGCATAGGCATTGATTTTGCCAATGACACATAGAGAATAAAGTGACAGATGAAATAAAAATTTCAATAAAAATTAATAATAATAAATGTCTTTACCTTGTCCCATAAACATTAAAGCTCAGTCACTGATTTTTACTAACAATGTTGATAAGTTTTAACGACTATTTTGTTTGTTACAACATTATCTGGGGTTTCATGCTCTCACCGACCACCTAGGGACGTCGCGTTGGTCGAAATTGGTTGGAAAGGCGCAATCAAATTACTTTGCGTCATCGTCTTGAATGTTTTACAATAAAGTCTGTTAACTTGAGACTTGCCCGCATACACACATTATTCATTAATCCTTCTATCCTATATATCCTACTAATATTATAAACGTGAAAGTTTGTAAAAATGTATGCATGTATGGATGTATGTATGTTTGTTACTCTTTCACGCAGAAACTACTTAATGGATTTTCATTAAATTTTAAAATATAGATTACACATCAGAATAACACATAGCCTATAATTTATAAAGATATTATTATGTGAATTATCAAAAATATAACGATTTTCCATCACCACGCGGGCGAAACCGCGGGTAGCAGCTAGTAGCATCACAAAGTTTGGTTGTTAAACGCTTTAATAAAACAAATTTGCTGATTACAATGTAACATTGGAACTCATGGAAAATACGCAATATCCTTATTTATATTTTAATGAAGAAATATACACAGACACTGATGCTAACCTCGATTCACTTCGTACGCGAACTTTACCGGATTTGGAGTGAGTGGTAAAACCAATAAAACCAGAAATAGTTTTATTGCATCAGCTTCAAACTCAAACATTGATCGCAGCATGAAAGTTAATTTGAACTCATTTTATTTTAGAATATAAGTTTTAGTTACAATACAAAGCGTAGGATTTTTCATTTCACTTTTTACGATGTAAGTAGTTTTCTTTGTTTGTTTATGGTTAGTAACATTATATTAATGGCATGGAAGAACAATA
This sequence comes from Dendrolimus kikuchii, assembly GCA_019925095.2. Lineage (NCBI taxonomy): Eukaryota > Metazoa > Arthropoda > Insecta > Lepidoptera > Lasiocampidae > Dendrolimus > Dendrolimus kikuchii. The sequence goes on along the minus strand of CM034388.1, from coordinate 14,651,801 downwards.
TAACATAGAAATGACTGACACACCCATTTTTACTGGGTGTAATAACTTCAACAAACCAATTCATACCACATTTTTAATGTCGAGTAGAAGGAACTTAAAGGAAGGAAGGAAGGAAATTGGAAAATGTTGTTATATATATATTATATATATATATATATATATATATATATATATATATATATATACACACACATATATATATATACATATATATACACATATATATATATATATATATATATATATATATATATATATATATATATATATATATGTGTGTGTATGTATGTATTCATTCATAAACCTTGAGACATCAATATTAATAATAATTGGCACACAACAAATGTGTAGCATTTTTGTTACATAGTAACCATTATATCTATTTACAATATTAAAACATTCTAAAAAATGTTTAAAAAAATGCATGTCTGTGTAAAAATGCCGTGTCTCATTGAAGCAATTAAAAAAAAAACAACTGGAGTAGACTATATAAACAACGGAGAACACAATGCATTTTTTTGACACTTCTTGTCTGTTTGTTCGGGACTTGCGTAAAAACTACCGGGTCGATTTTAATGCGTTTTTCGCTGATTGATAACAAATTGGACTTAAAATCTGCTGTACATTTTATTTCCGGAATACCGCTTGAGTTTTTCTAGGAACGATTTTAAGTGACCAGGCTGATTTTTTTCCGAATTCCAATGCGATTTTTTTCACTGACCGATAGCAAAATTTAGGTAATAAAATTTGTGATACTTTTTATCCCGGGAATTCCACGGACATTTTTCCGGGACTGTTTTATATGCATAAAAAATAGCTGATTTGGATACGTCTTTACTAAAACAATAGTTTTCAAATGCTGCGGTGCTTTGTGACTCGGGAATCTCGTGGGAAATTTCTTAGGAATGGTAAAAATTAATTAAGTTACATAAAAATTTGCTGATTCCGATACGATTGCACTAGAACAATAGTTTAAGTTGTATCAAATGCATCGGTACTTTATGTCACGGGAATTTTCCTGAGAGTGGTTCAAAGTGATTAGAGTGCAAAAAATTGGCTGATTTCAAGATTTGTACTAGAACAACAGCTTACGTTCTTTTTTAAATGTCGTTGTGCATCCTGGGAATCCCAGATTCTTTTCTGAGAATCTATGACACGGCTAAAATAGCATGAAAATGGCCTGTGTTACTCTATGGCTTAGCTTGGTACTACAGAACAATTGGCATGCCTGACTAATCTGGCATTTTTTATATTTCCCGGAATTTCCTAACTTCGAAACTACGTGATTTTTGGGAACTTTCTATATTGATTACACATCTTTAGTAGAACAGTTGTAGGTGTGTATGTCTTTAGTTATTCCGGGTTTTTATAGGATTTTCCGGCGTTCATGTATTTTCATTCAAAGCAGTATTAGTATGATACGGAGAAAGAATACAATTTCCTGCGACCGGGCGGGGCTTGTCATAAGAGGGTACAAAAAAACCCATTGTCAGGTGGTAGAGAGTACTTACCCCTCTGAATGGTTGCCACCCCTGGTCTTAACTATGCCGCCATAATAAGCTTGAGTTGTGTTCCGATAATTGTGGCCAGGTTCCAGTCTCCTTTTGGAGACCGGCATCACATTAGTAGCACCTTTGTTGTTACAAATGGCCATAGGTAATGGTAACATTAAAAAGGGTTTCATAAAATTTCTTCTAGGCCGGCAGCGCGTTCATAACACTTTGGTGTTGTAGACGTTCAAAGGCGACGGTAACCGCTTTCCACCAGGTCGGCCGCCAGCCTGTCTGCTGTACTCCATCTAAAAAAAACCGCATTCCATCATCTGGGCCGTCTGCTTGTTTACTGAACTCATGTAATAAAAAATATATATTGCCGTGTAGGAAATAACCTTTGATTTTAAATATTTACAAAGTAACTTTTTATCTTTGTTACCTTTCCAACGTGGACTAAGTTGCTGGCAAATGCTAGTTATTCATATAAATCTCAGAGTAGGTAGATGGTGCGTTTTTTAAATATTTACTACATACTACTGTTCGCTTTGTAATGTTCTCATTAAATTTATTTACTTTGCCACACAAATGCATTCCTAAAGCGTTTTATTTATTCAGTGCATATGCTCCCTAAAAATGTGGCAAAATTATTACAGCAAATACATTTTTTTTTACATGAACTAATGAGAAAACTAGCTGAGTCGTTTGTGTTTATTCTGTTCCTTACTAGTGATGTATGTATGTATTCCTGGCACGGATCTTTAGCGGTCGGCGGAATACTAGGTGTCGCTTTGCGCATTGAGCGTAGCGAATATGATGCGATTTATCGACGATACTTCAAAAGAAAAACAGATATTTTACTTATGCGAAAGCCAAGGTCAAGTATCGTTTATAACCCACAAACATGTTTGTTGGCACATTCCCTAACTTTTGGTTGCGGTTAGCGTTGTTTATTTCAAAATTACACGTGGCCAGAGTGATTATTATTATAATTTTTTTATTTTTATTGCACGAGTTCAGCAGACCGGCAGACGGCTCACTTGATGGAAAGCGGTTCCATCGCCTATGGACATTTGCAACACCAAAGGTGCTACAAATGCGCTGCTGCTCTCTTAATGGAGACTGGAACCTGGTCACTAATGCCGGAACACAACTCAGGTTGTTATGGCGACATACTTTAGACCAGGGGTGGTAGCCATCCAGTCGAGCAAATGCCCTACCACCCGGCAAAGTGGTATTATTAGTTATTTGGCACTTGGCGTAGATAACAATTTATTTGAAAATTAATTTTACCATATATATATACTTAATTTGAAATGAGGAGCGTCACTGTGTTCGCTCCGATGTTGCCCATCTATGAATAATCATCAAAGACATTTGAATATATACCATAAATCTAAGATAATCATATATTCTAATGCTCGGGCTCCATCTAGGATAATGTTATAGTTATTGACAGTGGCCAAATGCGTTAATTTATAACTTTAAAAATAACGCCGTTAACGAATAAATAACATTTTTAGAACTGGTAGCCTAAATTCGTACGAAATTTCAACATGGCGGCTGAAGTTCCATTTTGCTATTTTAGAGATAAGTTGGGCGAGCTGTACTAGATTTTTACATTTGCTCTCAACACTCATATTCTCTGTTATAATCGTTTTTTTATATTTTCACATAATGTTTATATTGCTAGGTAAGTTATTTTCTTTAACAGTTACGGTTCTTCATATTGAGTTAGAGTAAGTATGTAGTTATTGTTTAAGAACCGTAAAGAAGAAAGAAAGAAAATAATCAATACTGTTACTTCTAATCACTATTTTTTACAAAACCATATTCATTCAAATTCAGTTGATTACAACTAGTAACAAACAACTAGTGAAATCAATCTATTATGCTACTACGTGTATTACTGTAATCTATATGACTATTGACTGGCCTATATTTTATATAATTATTGCTAAATGGTTTTTATTAAAACATGATTATCTTATTTGCATAATAAATAACAAATATACAAAACATTTTAATAACAAATAAATAGGTTTTTTAATGACGAAACTACTGCCCATTTATAACACTTTGAACAATAACAAAAATGATGTTATAACATCCAAAAACAGCAGCGATGCAGCCTTATTAGTCCCGCACACTATTGTATTCGTCGCATTATGGAATTCGTTCAAGGTTTCTTTTCAATTACGTCATCAATCCGAAAGTCGCTGTAGGCCAATGGGCCAAGGTCAACGACCTGCGGTGTCGGTTGTCAGCTGTTGTTATCCACGAACAAATAAATACGGTTATCCACTACATACTTTAAAGACTTAATCGATTTTAATGATACATCGGATTATGATTTGTTTTTCATTGAAATAGTGGAAAATTGTATCATTTTACGATAATTTTTATCTAAAAGGACTTCCGCTATAACAACGGCCGTGTCATCCGTTGGAATCGGGCACTAGTTGATATATTGGTTATAAATGAAGCTTAACTTAACACTTTCCTACAATGATTTTACATATTCATGGACATTTAAATATATTGGAAATGATCAAAAGACAAATAAATAATGGTGTTTTTATCCTCATAATTTACTTTTTTACCTTTAGGTAAATTCTTTAGACTATTCTTTAATCGTGTAATAACAATATGAGATTATTTAAATAGCAAAAACACAATTTAAATTCCACCTACATATTGAGATTAGTTGACCCCTTTGCTTTGGTTTGTAGAATGTATTAGGTTTTATTAAATTTTAAAAGGTAAATAATATGGTTATTAAGTTTAGGAGAAAGCATCATAGTGAGGCAGTTGTTAATTAGCACCTTAGTTCCAAGATCTGTCATCTAGTTGAGATGTAAATAATTTTATAAAAACAATACAAACTTTACCCCAAAAATATAGTTTTTTACATACATACATACATAACTTCACGCCAGTTCCCCTGCGGGGTAGGCACGAACAACAGAGCGCCATTTAGGCCCATTCTTACACACCTCACTTGCTTCTTTGACATTCATAACTCTTGTCATGCACACTCGTCTGTTCTTAAGGCTCCTGACATCACCCTCTATAGTTTTTTGATGTATATATATGTCTTTTAACAATATCTAACATAATAAATATTATAACATTGTTTTGGAATAAACATCTTCATTAAAATTAATATATATTTCTATTACAAAAGCATTATGGTAGGTTTAGTGGTTAATAGTTACCAGGAACATGCAGTATTTAGGCAGTTTTCTGACTTAATTTGCATATTGTTCCAATTACATATGTCAACGGCGCAGGAAATCATCGTGATAGAACATGCACCTCGATTCAACCAATATAGCATATATCAATCTATATATGGGCTGGCCGCAGCCCAACACATGTATGTTGTGGATTGTTGTAGGGGGGGGGGGGGGAAGAGGGGAGAGAGAGAGAGGGAGGGAGGGAGGGGGAGAGAGAGAGAGAGAGAGAGAGAGAGAGAGAGAGAGAGAGAGATAACTCTTTATTGCACGCCAAAACATACAATTACAATATTTTCTAGGCGATACAATAGGCGGCCTTATCGCTCAAAGCGATCTCTTCCAGGCAACCTAAATCAAAAACAAATTTGAATTAGGCGATGTAGGTGGTGCAGGAAAAAGGCAAGGGACATAAATACTCAAATTAATTTAAAAATACATACATATATACATAGTCATAAATATAGTATACAATAATATATTACAAAATACATATATTATTATAATAAATGTATTAGCATGATTATATTGTGCTAATCAGACATGGCTATTTATGGACAAATAGTGTTTTCTGAGTAAATTTCTAAATGTTGGTAAGGATTTGGCCTCTCTGACAGTAAGAGCCAGCATATTCCAAAGTTTGACAGCCTGCACTGTAAAAGAATTATCATAATAGGATGAAGTGTGTGCAGGTGTCATAAGTTTTCTCAAATATGAACCTGATACAAAAATTCTGAAGCCGCTCAAGCTTATTTAGCTGTTCTAAGGTTAAATCTAGATAGCAGGCGTCAGCGTAATCAAGTATCGGAAGGCCACTCCAGGCGGACGTACTGGCGAAAGTGCGGCGCTCCCGACAGGATGCACTCGCTCGCGGCCTGGCCTTCTGCCAGGTCGAAATCGAGGCGATCAGGAAGCGGGAAACCGCCTCCATGCTTGCCAGCTGGTCTCAAGAGTTGGAAAACCCTGCGGCCGGCGGCTACACGGTGGAGGCAATCAGGCCGCAGCTGATGGAATGGGTCACCCGCGAAAGCGGAACCCTGACCTTCAGGATGACACAGATACTTACCGGACACGGGTGTTTCGATAAGTATCTGTGTCACATTGTGGGCTGCTTGACTTCCCCGGAATGCCGCCAGTGCGGCGCACCCGACACGGCGTTTCACACGCTAGTCGAGTGCGCGGCATGGGCGCCGCAGCGTTTCGAACTCGAGACACAAGTAGGAGCGATCGACTCGCTCTGCAGTCTGGTGAAAGCCATGCTGCATAGCAGCGATACCTGGGGGGCGGCGGTTACTTTTTGCGAGACGGTAATGTCTCTCAAAGAGGCCGCCGAACGAGATAGGGAGAGGAGTATTACTGCGCGTACTAATGCGACTCCACGCGGACGCCGGCGGTTGGCTGGCATCCGGAGACGCAGGTATGCGCATGACTTCCCACCCTGAATAATACCGCTTCGGGGGGCCTTTAGCTATCAAGGGAGCAAAGGATTCATCACCCCCGCTGACGAAGTGAATGTGTTCTGATTCCCGGGGCACATTCAGGCACTTTTTGCGCTGGATCGGACTGGGCGTAACTACGTTCTAAGTCTCAGCCTTTCCTACATAAAAAGCGCGGGGCACATGGAAGGAGGGTGGTTTTAGTGGGTAGTGGTTGTTGCCCGTGCAACTTCTCTGAGTCTCCACACAAGCTGGCTTATCGATTATGCCGAGATGTTCGGATTACCCCTTGTCAAAGGGGAAAGCCTTAATTATACATATATTATCTGTAAAATCGTAATGACTCTAAATGACCTTGACCCACTTAAGCTGCATTCCAAACACTAGTTTTTTTGCATGAGAATATATTTAGTGCAGTATACACAACAAGTGGCCTTTTGCAAGTCATTTTTATCAGATGAACACTGTTTTTCCAATCTACTCCCTATATTATTTAAAAAGAATCAATTTCTGAACTAACATTTTTATTTCTTTGGTTACAGGGAAAGGAGAGATCAAGACCAGAGAGAAATGCTGGAGAAACAGCAAAAAGAAAGAAAGGAGAGAGAACGGATAGAGCAAGAACGGGAGAGGGAAAGGGAACGAGAACGCGAGAGAGAAAAGCAGGAGAGAGAAGAAAAAGAGAGGAGGGAACAAGAAAACGCTGCTTCGAAACTAGTGTCGAGGCATTTCGAGGAATCTCTAAGGCTGGCTAACCAAAAGGTATTTGTAATATTTTTTTTCTTTTACATTCTAGGGCTAGGGTATGTAAATATGTGCTATCCCGGTTATTAAAATATTTATCTATTTTTTTAACATATTATATGTACTAAATTATTTTTGCACATAATATGTAATTAACTTCACTAAATTGTAACACCAAATTTAAAGATAGATTGTTATAAATGTAATGAATACGAATGAAGTCCTTATGATAATTATTTTTTTTACGTTCTTTACTGTAATATATAATAAATAAATAGGCTTTGTGTTTTTTTTTCTAAATTTGATTTATTGACGTAGATATATTAAAATATTTTTATTTTTGTTTTAGCGGGAACGAAACAATATTTCCTGGTCAATATTGCATACCCTAACGCCAAATCGGGGTGCGCCCGCTCCGGAACATGACCGACTAAGAGCGCCGCCACCGGACCGCGCGTACTATTCGCCCCCAGGGCACCCTACCTCGCATCCTGCGCATCCTTCGCCCAGACCTCCCGTATCTTCACCGGGAGACTACTGTGCACCTCACGCGCGGTTATCAATACCCTCGAAACCTGATAAACAGGCAACACATCCCTCCTTACCCAAAGGCGAACCTAATTTCTCGCCTTATAATTATCCTCCTTATCGCTCCTATGAAAAACTCAAAGACCAGCACCTCCCAGCGCCTCCGCCGTTAGTACCGGAGAAAAATTCTGTGATAGTCAAGCATGAAGCCAAACAGATCCACCTCGAGCAGAAGCACCCTTATCCTAGTAAGCCTCGGAGTGAACCGTCACCTCATTACCTACCATCTCGTCCATACCGGACGGGGCCATCGCCGCATGCCCCCCCTCATCCGCCGCATCCTTCGCTGCAGACATCACCACACGCAGCGACTCTCCCTGCTCAGGATAAGAACGCGCGGCGGATATACCAACCGCCTCCTCAACGTTCGCCAGCTGCCTACTACCAAACTGTACCGCCAGCAAAGCCAAAGGTGTCCAGTCCGGCTCCGCCTCATATATATGGCAAACCAGGAAACTCACCAAGTCCCGCGCATTATGCAGTAGCAGTAGAGCCACCACTGCAACTGACCAAGGCAGAACCTCCCCCGGTACCTTATCCTCCACCGTCAGCCTATTCGCCCGCTCCCCGAACGCGGCCGCCTCCACCGGCACACTCACGGACACCGGAACCTCGTCCTCTACCGCGGCCTCACGGTGATTCTTCCGGGTCCTCACCGTGCCAAACGCAACCGCTTGACTTGGGAATCGCCCGCGACGATCCCGACCGGCTATCGCCGCGACGGCGTGGAGCTCCCGATCCCCTAGATGCAGATGCGAAGAGGCGGCGTTTAGAAGAACCCGCTCCAGAGCCCCTAATAGCTGCCGCGGCGAGCATAGTTCGCACACCGCATGGTTCTGAACCGGCACCGCAAGCGCCGGGTCCGCCCTGTGACGTAAGAGTCCCATCTGCTGACGGGAGTGTCGAAACGCCCGAAAAGGCAGCCGGAGCATCCCCCGCGCCGCATCTTACGCCTGCAGCGAGTCCAGCGCCAGCTACCCTCGCACTTCCACCAGCCGCCTCGCCCCCGCAGTCGGCAGCGCCTCCACTCGTGGCATCGCCTCCAGCGCCGCCGGCTACACCACCTGTGAATCCGGCATCCGAAGCCGACCCTCCGAAGGTAGCTTCATCGCCGCGAGATGGATCTGCACCCGTCCGCCATCTAGGCAAAAAGGCGTGGCTTCAAAGGCACGAAACCGCACCTATAGGCGAGGGTGACTGCTCCGGCGGCGGCGGCACCTGTATCACGCTCCCGATGACGATAACCCGCGTCTCCGAGCCAGATGATTCGAGTTCAAATGTCGTAGTACCTGTAGCGGCAAAATCTATACAGCGAGGGCCTAGAAAAGTCACCAAACCCCGTAAGCCAAAGGAAACTAACGGACGGGGTGATGACGGGGAGGAGGACAGCTCGAGCTCCGACAGAGAATCAAATGCGCCACCAAAGCGAAAACCGCCGAAAGCCAAACGGAAAAAAGGCGCTGGATCGAGGAAAGCTGGCGATGAACCGAAGAGAAAGAAGGCCGCCGAGAGCGGGAGTGAGAGTGATAAGGAGAGCGACGACAAGGACTCCGATTCCGCGGGCAGCGGCAGCGGCAGTGGCAGCACGTCTAGCCGCAGAGGCGGCGGGGGACGCGCGCGTGGGCGTCGGTCTCGCGGCGGCGGCGGCGGCCGAGGTGGTCGCCGGCGGGACGAGCCCCCGCGGCGTGGCGCGGCGGGTGCGGGGGCGGCGGCGGGGCGTACGCCCGACTCGTTCCTGCAGAGCGGGCCCTGCTTCGAGGTGGCGCCGCGGCTGGCCAAGTGCCGCGAGTGCCGCTGGTCGCCGGCGCAGCGCGATAAGGACATGCCCAACATATTCTGCCGTTTCTACGCGTTCCGAAGACTGAAGTATGCCAAGAATAGACAATTAGCAATAGCAGGCTTCTCGGACCCCTACAAGGATGCCGAGGAGGTGAGTTGATTCATTTTGTGCTCTGCAGTAGTTGTTATATCATTACATTTATGTATTATGTAATGTAATACTTCCTTTAGCAGTAATATGTATTGTTTTCTTTCAAAAGGATGATAAGAAACTGTGGCTGTCGTCTTCAGTGGGCGCGGCCGATTTAGACATAGAGATGAGTTGCTTCCTACTGAGGGAAATTGGTGACCAGTTCTGTGAACTGCTACAACAAGAAAAAGAGGCGGAATCCCACCATTTGAATGATGGTAAGTCCATACAGTTATTGATTATAATTTGTTTTACAGTAAATTGAAGTGCATTATTTTTTTTATAAATTTACTATTAATGGCCTGGTCCTATATCTTACCAAGCATTCATATGCCTTAATATCGATTAAAATTTGACATAAGCTCTATACAAGTAAAGTCGAAATTCAACTGATGGTGAGACAAGTAGATGAATAGTATTATAAGATATAGGAACCGGCTTTTAGTAATTTTATCATTTATCACAATCATGATTTTTCTCTTTATATTCCAAGTATTATTAAGTAATTTAAGTATGTGCATTTAATTTATAAAATAAGTAGTTTAAGTATATTTGTTTAAGATCTATCTAATGTCTAATCTGCACCACCTACATCGCCAGATTAGATTAAATTATTCCTTAAGTTAGGTTGCCTGGAAAAGATTGCTTTAAGCGATAAGGCCGCCTATTATTTCTACTATGACAATATTGTAATTGTGCATTTTCGGAATTGTATATTTGGTGACCAACAAAGTGTTATCTAACTATCTTGTTAATCATAACAAGCAGTTTCTCAATTTAATTCACTACACTGATATAATCTTAAAAATTCATGGGTGTTTACACTGTGGTAAAAATGTCATGTATTTCGTTTCACAGATAAGACGATAGCATGGAAACGGGTTGTCCAAGGCGTAAGGGAAATGTGCGATGTTTGTGAAACTACCCTCTTCAACTTCCATTGGACATGTGGAAAGTGCGGATTTGTTGTATGCTTGGACTGTTATAAGGTAATTCAAATTTTTATAACAATACTAAGCCCTGTCATATGGCTTCATTGGTGTAAATTTCGTAATATTATGTCACACATTGCATCCTATTTTTTGTGGTAAATGCTACATGCAACCCCATTAATAAAAAAGTACATAGTTATAATTAGATACATCTTATATCCTGGTTATTTGGTTTATATAAACCAGTATTTAAGAATTTACAGCAGTATTCATAAAAGAAAATGTTAATTAACATTCTAAACATTAGTTAAGTAAGCAACTGATTAAACCTTAAATATTATTTTTAAAAAAATGTATTCATAAACAAAAATGTTACATTGCTTAAATATATACTACTTAACTTTTTAGCCTAGCAATCTTTTTGGTAGAATTTGGTACAATATGGGCGGTACGAGCAATCTTCTTATGAAAAGTCAAAAGTTAGAAAAAATCTGTGTTTGTTTTATTAAGTCTAAATAGTGTTTATGAATAAAAATTTCTTTAAATAACTGTTTAAAGTATTACTTAAAAATTAATCAATGTTTATGAATAAAGCCGATAAAGGCTTATTATTTAATTTAGTAGTGATATGATCTGAAAAAGGTTTTAATTAATAAAACATTAAAAATTCTACAGAACTGTGACCTGTACCGCCATCTGGCCATGTAGGAGTTAAAATCTTTACAAGGTTACATTTGTTACTGAGCAATTGCTATTGCCATTATTCTTCTATAAAATTAATGATGTATTTCTCATTGTTTGTCACGAAATATTTGAGTTATGAAGTTAGGTGATTAAGATATAGATATATAAGTATTCAGTCCTCCAGTTATAATTGTAGACGAAAAGTTGAATGCTAATTTTCACAACAATAGTTTTTATGTCCAAACCTAGTTAATTGTATTCATTTAAAAAAATACAGTAAAATTGTCCACAGTCAAGGACGTCTGGCGAGTCAGCAAATGCTAGTAGCGAAACAACAAATACTTCAAATGCCAACAGTAATGGCGAGAGGGATTCCTTCGGGTTAGTATTTGCACTAATAATTGTAATAATTAACTTTTTTCTAATATCTAATAAGAACTGCCTATCAGGGAGATGAATATGTTACCAATTGATGTGTTGAGTCATCCATTATTAAATTAGACTGCATTAGGAAATTCCGCATTGGTACATGTGTCCATGGATATGAAACTGCTGATATGGCATAACAAATAAACTGTGTGAGAGCCTATGTTGGTAATAGCCATGTTTTATGAAAATCAACTAATTATATGGAGAACAGATGTCTTGCCATATATACCACGGCCAACAAGTCCCGTTAAGAGGGTTTAAGGCGCAGGAAATGCTGCCTTCATGCAATGAAGGGTATGAATTCTAATAGCTCCACAATATGGACTTCCAATACTCTGCTAACGTTAAGGCATTTAATTTCTCCCAACATTTGTTCAAAATATTTTATTATTGAATTTTTAAATGAAATCTTAACTTTTCTAAAAGGGAAGTAATCGTTTATTGTGCTTACAAAAATATTAGCATCTTGGTATTAGTTGATACAAAAAATACAATAGAATTTTATTGGTCCCTTTGTGCATCATGAAAAATCTAATGAAAATTTTTGGTGAAATTTGACACAGTTTGTATTCCGAGTTAGCTCATGGATTAAATCCGAGATATCGTCAGTGTCAGAGCAGGATCTTGTAACAACAGTTTTTAGTGACATAATTTTTTCGTCAAAACAGTTACATATTACATGTACAAATCAATTAAATGCACCTAGTCCTACATCCTCTGCAAAAAATACTGTATCACCTAATAAATATGCTTTATTATCTTATAATACAAACTAATAAAAATATCAACAAATACCATATAGTCAAACAAACGCAAAATTACCAATATATCATAATTTGGACAAAAAAATAAAGTCACCAATAAATGTAGTTACAAGATCCTGCACTGACGCTGATAATACGTAGAGCTTTCTTTGGGACAGTCGAATTCATATGTCGTGTAATAAAACAATATATCTTGTTTGCCACAGATGGTTGACGTGTACAACCGGTGGTGCTCACCCGGCCAGGAGGTTATTACTAACCCAGATCGCGGCTGGCGGCGCGCTGAGTGCGGCTGCAGCACGCGCCCATCAGGTGCGCGCGACCTTCGCGCTGCCCCCGTGTTCCTGTGGGGCCACACCACCCACGCAGCCCCAAGAGCGAGCAGCCGCTAAGAAATTGCTTCAAAAGGTAATATAAATTATATTCATCATATGTTTAAGCATTTAGTTTTAAGGTACAGTTTGTCATGATCATAGGATATGAATTGTAAATAGTTACAAAAAAAGCAGCTAGGTATTATTACTGTATCCTTTTACAACATTTGAGGAATCATGCCTGGATATCATTTACTAAATGGTTTATATGGTTTCTGTAAAAAATAGCTTCAAAACCAGTTTCTTTAGCTTATTAAGAATTACTTACCTACATATAACATTACTTATAAATAAAATTAGTCTAATAAATGATTGTTATCAACATAAGAAAATAATCATTATTATCTGAAAATCATCAACATAATTATGTGTTTGAGTCTTAGCCCGGGTATATTCAAATCACCTTATTAAACATAATTTATATGTCCTTAAATTATTTACTTTTTCTGAATTAAAAACTCTAAATAATTTAGATGTGTTATTTTCAATGAAAGTTGGTTTATTTGAGGACATAATTTTATGAATACAGAGTGAACAATCTGACTTAAATTTATACTATTATAGGAAAAGATTGTTATTTTAGTTCTATTTCTTATATGATTGCTGATTAATTTATTTAATTGCATAAACCATTATTTAGAATAAGAATTAATGAGAGAATATTTTTATTTTACAGACCATTAAAAAGGAGGATGTAAAAGAGGAGCCAGCGACAGTGAATGGAGCATCACCAGTGAAATCCGAAAACGGCAAAACAAGCAGCAGTTCCGTAGTCAGTTGGCTGTCAGATCTGCCCATTAAGACTGAATTAACACCAACAAAGGAAGAAAAATCAGATTCAAGCTCATCAGACTCTGAAGAAGGTGGAAACTTCTCGACGTTACGGGAGCTACTCATTCGACCAGCTCCAGAAGGTGGTGAAAGTCAACCAAAGAAGAAACGGAAAAAGAGCAAAAGTGATACGACCATTGATGATGTGATTTCCAGTGTGGTCGATGAAAAGAAAGATGATGATGGGGAGACGAAACCCTTTGCACTTTCGAATGTGGTGAAGAGATATGAAAGGAGTGGTCGAGGGAGAGAAGAGTTGCCCATCCGGATAATGACATTGACAGAGTCTAAGGTTCTGTATCCAGATGTGCCCCATTCTTGGCTCTGTGATGGCAAGCTGTTGCATCTCACTGATCCGGTACATCCTGGCAACTATAAGCCTTTCCAGGTAATATTTGTTGTTTTACAATTAGACTAAATGTGCCCGCAACATTGTCCCCCAAGTCAAATTTTTATATTCATAATTACAAAACCCTGCAAGATATTAAAATGGAACATTCACATAAGCTTATAAAATAAATGCCCTGATGTAACTCCTAAACTTTTTATTGAAATCCATTTGTTTTTGAAGCCTATTGAAGACAAATTTACAGGTAGACACAAATTCTAAAAAAGCTTATTTGTAATTGGACATCATAAAAATAGCACATTTTACATCCTTATTAATATTATAAATGCGAAAGTAACTCATGTCTGTCTGTCTGTCTACCTATCTGTTATGATTTGGCTTAAACTACAAATATTTTGGATGCCAAGGATGAACATATATACGCGAAAAAATATATTTGTCTCTCTGTTTGTTATGCTTTTACAGAAAAAGTATTGGACCAATTTGGCTGAAATTCGGTATATACGTAATTTGAATATCGAGGGTGGACAAGGGATACTTTTCATCCTGGATCATGGGATAGATTTAGGTAAAGGTTATCCCTGGTTAAAGGTTATAGGGAATAGATGAATAAAACTAGAACGGGTTGAAATAGAGGACGAAAGTTTGTAAAGACCAATCATTTCTCAAGTTTATAGTTCTCATGCCAGGAGATGGGATAGTTTGTGATATAAAATGAAGTGAATTTTCCAGGGACAAATAACACTAACATAAAAATGTAGTACAATGAAACCTGTATTAGCGCCTGCTCCTTAAACAAGAGGCACGCAGCCGCGGGATAAACTCTAGTGTGTAAATAATGTAAATAAGTCTTTGTTGTTTTCAGGATCAATGGAAGCGTGGTCAACCTATTCTAGTCTCAGATGTGTCCAGTCTTCTTGACAAAGATTTGTGGTCACCGGAAAGCTTTTCCCGTGATTTCGGCGATACGAAAGTCGATCTAGTTAATTGCGCATCAGGTCTAGTTGTCCCAAATCAGCTTGCAAAGAAGTTTTGGGACGGTTTTGATTTGGCTGCAAAACGCTTGCGAGATGAACGTGGAGCACCGATGGTCCTAAAATTGAAAGACTGGCCGCCCGGTGAAGATTTTGCTGAACTTCTCCCCACGAGATTTGACGATCTCATGAGAGTATTGCCACTAAGTGAATACACATCTCGCAATGGCAAATTGAATTTGGCTGCAAGGCTACCGGAATGTTTTGTCCGACCGGACTTAGGGCCGAAAATGTACACTGCTTATGGTGGAGCCGGTGGTACTACAAACCTCCACCTCGATGTGAGCGACGCGGTCAATGTAATGGTACACGCAAGCGCCCCCGCAGACGCACCTGAAAGAGCCCGAGAAGCCGCCAGAGCTGCCGAAGAAGCTGGAGTTGATGTCCTCTCAAGACGGAGAGCGAGGGTCAAACCACCGGCGGCGTTATGGCACATTTACCCTGCAAAGGACGCAGACAAAATCCGAGATTTCTTAGTACGAGCGGAACTGGAGCGAGGCGCGAGACCCCGCGCCCAGCACGACCCCGTTCACGATCAAACGTGGTACCTAGACGCGACGTTGCGTGAGAGACTGTACCGCGAATATGGGGTCGAGGGGTACGCGATCCTCCAGTGTCCCGGCGACGCAGTGTTCGTACCGGCCGGCGCTCCCCACCAGGTCAGAAACCTTCTAGACTGTATCAAAGTGGCGGAGGACTTCGTCTCTCCTGAGAATGTGTCGCGGTGCTTTGAGCTCGCGCAGCAGTTCCGCCAGCTGTCCCGCCAGCATTCGAACAAGGAGGACAAGCTGCAGATTAAGAATATCGTGTACCACGCGGTGAAGGACTCCCTATGCTGCCTGGAGGAGGCCCTCGGCAAGGCCGCCAAATGAGCGCCGGCCCGCCGCCGGCTCTCTGCCCGCATTTGATCTCAACCTCGAACGTAACATTAATTGCTAAGTTCCGCATTTAAACGTAAGATTGGGAGTGAGTATGTGTGCGCTGTGCGCCGTTTCGTGTTTAAGATGCCATTGTTAAGCGTCCGGCTCGATAGTGTCCAGTTTTGTTGTGTGTAAGTGTACTCGAAATGTGATTGAGCCCGTTGCGTGTCCGTGACCGGAGTATGTGCAATGTAAATTAGTCTGAATACGGTGATATCTTGACGTGTGGATATGTTTTTATGTTCCTTAATGAAAAAATACAAATAAACTTTTCAGGTTATTTACAGCTTAATTGTAGCAATAGTGATATGTATGTATTGTGTAAATTTTTTAATTCGAATTCCATCGAGTACATATTAAGAAGTGTATACTTTTAAGTTATTGTATTAAAATAAAACGTATTCGCTCGAAGCATTGTACATTAAACACGGCGTGTAGATAAGTTTATCCTATTATTAGATTTCTCAATTTGGTTTAGTATGTTACAAAAATGGTAGTTAAATATGTGACAATTTCATTTTGTCCTTATTGCTGTATTAGCAAGTTTTTTTTGTACTGTGTATATTATGTATGGTTATAAGTTGGAATAAAAAAAAGATGTTTATATTAGACGTGGTTTTAATTTCCCATTCCCTTTTTGTGTGATATATTTTTTATTCAGTTAGCTAAGAGAATATCAATGGTGGCAAACTATATTATACCGTTACCGAATATAAACCTGGCATTTTATATAGCTAAAATAATAATTATAAATAAGGAGAGCAAGCTGTAGTTTCAGATTATAGAATTGGCGTATGCGTTATGCTAGTCGTATAATTAATTTTATTTATATACAGCTCAAAAACATTTTAAAGGTAAGGAACTAATTGCAAATTACTCTTAGTGTAATTGAATTAAGTTCAAATGGTGATGGTAGTTGTAATTTTTTTAATTAGGAAATCCAGGTTATCTAGATCAGTGATTAGAATATTATTATTCACGTAGATAGTATCTATGAATCAGCCCCTTAAAAACCGGTTTCAATCAGTGGTCTAACGGTCATAATTAGTATTTCTACCAAAATTGATTTTCAATAGAGGATATAGATTATGTGTATGTAATACATATGTGTACAATACGACAATTCCACATTTCAGCTAAAGCAATCACTTGCCAGTACCTACTTCTTTTTGATAGGTTTTTTGTAATGCTGTTCATAAATTTTAATCTATCACAATTTGGATTTACATAATAATATAGTTTATTAGTTCCTCGGTGAGCTAAAACGTGACTAGCAGTAACATCTATTGAGTAGTACTATTATTAAACTAAATTTATTGAATAATAGGTGGCGTTAGAAAAGATAATAAAGCGTCATATATTTTAACTTACATGTATGACCTTCAAAAAGTGTTCTCCAGTGGAACTTATTTTGAATAAAAACTTTTGAATTTTATTGACTTACAACTTACTTTTTGTTAAATTAGCAATTCTAAAATAATTTCTGCTCGATGCTAGATGTCACTAGTAGATATAAACCATTATTGTTTCAAGTCATTTTTTATTCACAATCAAAATATTTTTTTATGGTTTTTTTTTTAGCCAGATATTGATTGTTATTAAGCAATAATTGTGTGTATATGTGAAAAAAT
Organism: Dendrolimus kikuchii; assembly: GCA_019925095.2. NCBI lineage: Eukaryota > Metazoa > Arthropoda > Insecta > Lepidoptera > Lasiocampidae > Dendrolimus > Dendrolimus kikuchii. The sequence goes on along the minus strand of CM034388.1, from coordinate 14,634,390 downwards.
CTCTACTATTTAGTGAAATGTTACTTTTAGAGCTGCCACAAAAATTTGGCTAAGGCTAGGATAAGGGGTTATACCGGGCCGGCTGACTTCTCCAGCGCCTGGTGAGGTAACGAAGTTGTTCCACGCTCCCTATTTTGTCGCCCCGGGGTGATTTGTGACCTGCACTGACAATGGACGAGGCATTTTTGGTCGGCGCCTGCCAGGGCTCATGTGAGCAAGCAATAGCCACTTCTCGCGGCTCTGGCTATAGGCGACTGGAAAGTTCACGGGGAGTTTTAGTGGGTATTCCGGCACCAGGCCCGTGAGTCTCTAGTCACACGCCCTGACCGTGATCCCAACTGTGTTATGTCCGTAAACGGATTTTTCCTCGTCAAGAGAAAACGGACGGCCGGCTTTCTCGTGCTCTATTCGATTATTTTCTTGCTTTTTTGATATTTCATTCTATGGTCACTGGCTTGCAAATAGATAGATGTTTACAAAATTTATTATGAATATTACCAAAAACGATATATTGCAGCTTTTATTATACTATTTTTTTTAAATATGTTGTCAGCGCCATCTATCATACCATTACCTAAGCTACAAAATGAACTTGTTGATTTTTTAAAATTCCATATAAAAGCTAGATGGTGCTGTTGGATAGGTTCTAGATTTTTTCAGGTCTGGAAAACATCTGCAGGGCTCAATAGTACTATATAAATATTATGATAATTATAAATTAACAATCATAAGGTGTGAATATTATAATAACTATACTATAAATAAATAAAATACTATAAATATATAAAGCTAGATGGCGTTAAAATTTTCTGTACTCGAACGAAAACTTGACTGGCTTATTAATTAAACAATATTATGTGATTGCTATATTAATTGGAACGTTTTTGTTCAAGAATAATAATTAAACTTTAAAGGAATAGAGTTATTACTTTATTAGTAATAACTATTCCTTTAAAGATTCTAGATTATATGGATAAATACATACAATGCAGCTGCGCGATAAGAAAAAGTATTGAAAAAAACGTATTATGTTTTTATTTTGCTTACCTGTAGTACAATTTGATATTTTTTTTTTTATGTTTAAGGCTTGGCAACTAGGCCTTTAAGCCAGGCGCAGTTGTATTGTAGGCTACAATCCACACCATTCAACGGAGTTCTTGTGAAAACTCGAAAGGCCACATTTGACTATACAGTTCACATGTCTCACAAAAACACATAATTACTACTCAAAAACTATCAATATCCTTCAACTATTGTTCATTTTTAGAAAATAAAACTGCACAGCACAACGTGCCCTTTCTCCCAATTTGATATTTTTAGGTGCCAAACCATAGATAATAACACTATATATAACTAACGGTTTTACGGAGAACATATTCTTCTGCCATAGTTGACATATTTTTTAACCTTTTAGAGTGCAAGAAAATCCTTTAGAATTACGTTGTAGTATTGTATAGTTTACTAGGGTTTCCCTTGCGACTTTGCCGCGGATCAATCCGTACTAAATAAAAGTAGGTAGTTTTTGTATAGAGCAAGTATTCACATGGGTTACATTGCGTTTCATTTTTATCTAGGCACTATTCGCCCCGCAAAATTCTAACTATCGCAATAAATAAGCTATCCCATTTCACGAGATGATTACTAAATACCCTACCAAAATTTATCAAAAAACATACATACATACATACATAACTTCACGCCAGTTCCCTTGCGGGGTAGGCACGAACAACAGAGCGCCATTTAGGCCCATTCTTACACACCTCACTTGCTTCTTTGACATTCATAACTCTTGTCATGCACACTCGTCTGTTCTTAAGGCTCCTGACATCACCCTCCGCTAGTACACGATCAATTTGATCATGGAAGGTGTGTCGTGGCCTTCCACGACTTCTGCATCCATCCACTTTTGCATTGTATATCTGTTTAGTCATTCTTTCATCATGCATTCTTTCCACATGCCCGAACCACCGGAGCATTCCTTTCCTTACCTTCACCCCGACACTCTCTTTCAGACCAACTCTCTTTCTTACTTCGGTATTACGAATGCGGTCCGCGAGCGTCACTCCGCAGATTTTGCGCAGTGCTCGCATCTCAACCGCGTTTACTCTACTTTCATGCTCTCTCTTCCATACCCAACTCTCGCTTCCATACGTGAGCGTAGGTACCAGCACCGCGTTGTGTATGGCGAGCTGGGCCTTCTGGCTGAGGTTCTTAGCGCCTAGAAGTTTACCTAACGCTCCATTCAAACTATTCCCCAAATTTACTCTTCTTTCTATATCAGCGGTGTACCTTCCATCCCTGCTAAAAGCACATCCAAGATATACAAACTCATTCACTTGTTCCAGCATAACATCATCGACCATTATCCTTGCATTCGTTCTGGTTTCTTCTCTTTCAAACACCATAACCTTTGTTTTCTTCGCATTCAAATGTAAGCCTCTCGCCTGACAGTCATCTTTCATCATTGTGACTAGTGTTTGCAGTTCTGATGGCGATTCGGCTAAAAGCACGGCATCATCCGCATAAAGCAAGGTGCTTACAACTAGATCACTCATTCGCACCCCAACATCCATCAATCTTATTCTCTGGAGACAATCGTCCAGGTATAGGATGAACAGCAAAGCCGACAGCACGCAGCCCTGCCTGACGCCAATATTGACGTCAAACCAGGGCGACAGGCTGCCATCCACTCGCACGCATGCCATACAGTCCTCGTAAGTGGACTGCACAGCACGCATCAATTGGCCATTAATGCCATATCTGGGCAATATGTCCCAGAGCTCCTTCCGCACAACCCTGTCAAATGCTTTCTCTAAATCCACAAAACCGCAGAAAACCTTCCGGCCCATAGCCAGCTGCTTCTCTACTCCATTTTTCAGACTTCTTGTCGACCATTCGATCTCTGCCAACGTGATCTCGGATGCTGACTCCTCGGAGTCAGTCACAGACTCAGTCGTGGTGCCAGCATCCGGGATATCATCATACATTTCTCTAAAATATTCACTCCATCGCGCTAACACCTCTTGTGGGTTAGCAAGAACGTCCCCTGCTTTAGATTTTATTCTTTCCATTCTGGAAGCTGACGAACAACCCCGAGACTTCTTAACCTCTCTCCAAAAGAGTTTGGTATTCGCCTTGAAGTTCTCCGTCAGCTTCTCTTCTTCTTTCAATTTTATACTTTCGCGCTTCTCTTTCACTAAAGCTTTGGTTTCGTTCTTGCAGAGGCGATAAACTTCTTTCTTCATCTCTTTCATACTGTCATTCTGTTGCAAGGAAGCAACATAATCCAGCCAGGCTTTTCTCTTTCTCTCTACGCTGGATTTAACATCCGCGTCCCACCATTCATCACCTTTCGTTGTTATGTGCCTCTTTGCGCATCCACATGCTTCTTTTGCGCTTTCCACTATACTTTCTTTCATACTATCCCAGTCATTATCCACATCTAAGTCGGAGAAGTCCGCTTTTGCAAGCCTTTCTTCGACTAGGCGCGCATACATACTCCTTACACTAACATCTTCCAATTTTTCACACTTTATTCTTTCAAGCTCCCCGAAATTGGTACGCACTCGCCAGTGTCTCCACTTCCTGAAAAGGCCCACAAACCGGCTTATCACCAGGTAGTGGTCCGTTTCAAGAGTGGGGCCTCTGTAGGCTCTTGTATCCATTATTGTGTTTCGGAGGCGACTATCTATTAAAATCAGATCAATCATACTTTTCTGATCATTCATTCCCCATGTATACGTGTGAATATCCTTATGATGGAATAAGGTGTTCGACACAAGCAAGTTTCTTTCCATGCATACGTCTATGATTGGCCTACCAGCATCGTTCACCCTCTTGTCACCATAGGGTCCAAGGACAGCCTCAAGGCCGTCTCGTTTGGTGCCCACCCAGCCATTAAGATCACCACACATAATTATTCTTTCATTCCCTTCAGCCAGATCCAGAATTTCTCTCACAGACTCCCAAAACTTCTCGAGTTCTTGGGGACCCGCTGAGCTTACGGGAGCATAAGCTGCGACCAGAAAAACTCGCGTAATCCCCAGTTTTAGACGGACCCAGAGAAGTCTCGGGTTCACCAGACAATAGTCTTTTACTCCAGACACAAAGCGGGTTGAGAGTACGACGCCTACCCCCCCACTTGCACGCTCGTCCAGGTCCACGCCGGACCACAGAGCAAGCATGCCACCGGGGAGGTCATCGATGTCGCACCCCTTCCGCTTTGTCTCTGTCAGACATAAGGCATCCAGGCTTCTCTCATTCATTATATCAATCATTTCGTCCATCTTATCTTTCATTCCACCTCTCACATTCCACGTGCCTATACGGCACTCTGCTCCTCTCGACCCGCCAGGTTTGGCGCTGCGTGAAGGGTGGCGGCCCCCTTCGCCGCATGCGCGAGAGTTCACACCGACGGGGGCGCATCGGTGAGCGTCGCCTGCGGGGGACGCCCTATCGTGCACTGCACGTGTGTGAGCTCGGGTCAGAATTGTGGCCCTCTGGGCCAGCGGGGATCGCGACGAGCACGCTTCTGACATGACCCCCTAAAATCCCTAAATCAAAAAACAGTCTAGCAGTTTATCCGTGAAAGCCAGGCAGAAAGAAAGAAAGACAGATTATTTTCGCATTTATAATATTAGAGTGGATATATGGATAGTATAGATAATTATATGATCACACGTACTTACCTTAAGTATAATTATCTATACATAATATAAAACAAAGTCGTTTTACTCGTCTATCTGTCTGTCTGTGTATACGCAAACTCCTAAACTACGCATTAGATTTTTAAGCTGTTTTCACTATTATTTAGATAATTATATATATACACTAGCTTTTCCTTGTAGATATGATCACAATACATAAAAATCTCGTAATTTTTTTGTGTAATTAAAATAGAGGTAGTCACTAGGGTGAGACCCTTAGCTAGCCACGGGTAAATATCTATTAATTACTGTAATTACTAAGCTTCTTATCCGGGAAAATTAACAAATTCTAGTTATTGCTTAACATTTATGCACTTGTTATCACTTATCATACATTTTAAATCCTAAAAAAGGTAACCTCAACGATAGTAATGATAGTAGCATCGGTGAGTTGCAACTCTTGTTTCGCACAAGGAGTTTCGTATAATTATCATTGTACTTCACTTAAGGTAAATAAATCTATTTGGTTATATAATTATACTTCCTCCGTGTTCGAGTAATTTACATATTTTAGATGTTGAAAGTGAGGTTTGTTTATGAAACTGTGATAAAAAGATAATTTTAGTTTATTAATTACGGACATTGTAATTAATCTACATATCACCCATGGGAACTAATGGATCTTAACAAAAGTTGGAGTAACTTTTGGTTAACAGTAAGTCCTTAATAATAACGACAATAAGTAAATTATCTTGGATAGAGCTGATTTATACCTAATCAAAATACTGCAATAAAAATATCTAAGTAACAAATACCAAGTTTATGCGCGAGATGAAGAAATAATACTTCTAGTTTTCTGAGAATTTGGCGATAAACAACGTTCAATTAGCATTGCAGATAAAGTCATACATCATGTATGGTCTGATTTAAACATATGACTGTATAAGTAAGCTTGACACAGATTATAATATCTTCAGACAACATTGGAAAATTTTCCATTGCGTAGCGAAAGTTTTTTCACTTTTATTTAGGTCAACAACGCGTTCTTTTGTTCTTGCGAAGACGGACCTTCTTTATATTTTTTTACTATTTTTACTAGGTATGTGCCCGCGACTTCATCCACGCTCGACATGAAATTCCCGTGGGATACCCGGGACACAACATAAAAAAGAATGTAAGCTATCGTTTTAGTGGAAACTGTGGCGGAATAAGCTAATTTTTATGCCTCCGAAGAATTTCAAACCGCTCCGGGGAAAATTCCCGCTGGATTTCCAGGATAAAAATATCACACATTTTACGAAATCCTTCCAGTAGTTTTTACGTGAATCCCGAACAAACAGACAAAACGACAACCAGACAACAAATCTAAAAAAAATGCATCGTTCTTCGTCGTTTACATAGTCTATTCCAGTTGTTATTTTGTAAATAGCTTCAATGTACAGACACGACTGACGCGGCATGTTTAGAATTTGTAATATTATAGATAATAAAAGAAAACCAGTTCATTTTATTATTTACTATCCCACAGAGCCGGGGAGTAGTTCAGCGTGCTAACTCAAAGAGATTAGGAAGAACAATGAACATCCCGCCGATATTGAGCGAATTGGTTATGAAAATAAAGCGTTGCTATTATATAAATTATTCCTCGAAATACTCTCCGTTACAGAGACACTAAAATACGTAGCTCATACTTCTAGTGTCTTGTTGCTATTACTTATATTTGAAAGGAATGGCAACTACTTTAGATATAGGCAAAACTATCTGAAACCCACATAGGTAATTATGTTTAATAGGGTCAAGACTTGTTATTACATCCTGTCAAAAGCGTCTTCTTAGGCGGATTTTACTACTTGTAAGGAACACCATCTAAAAGCAAAAATTAGTTCTTCATATTTTAAGATACCTATATGTTGTGTTCGTCATAAAAATAATAAAATAAAATGCATTGATAAACGTCCCACTGCTGGGCTCGAGCCTCTCCTTTCTTAGGGAAGAAAGGACAGTATATCCGCCACGTTTGTTTAAGGCGAATTAGTGAGTTTCTCAGATTGTTTAATTTTCATTGGTACGTTGTTTACCTTCACCATCAGTAGATGGTAATTGTAAACATATACACATTGGGAAAACTGTCATGTGGTGTATGTTTTTTGCCAGGTTTGCATAAACGTCATTTTGCGCCAGTTTACGACTCGAAACCCTGATGACTCAGCTAAGGGTAATATTAGCGTCTCGAAATATGTTTTCTAGAGACAATACATGCCTTTTTTTTTTTTTGGCCAGGGGAAATCCGTTTGAGGATTAAGCCGCGACAGGCACAGAAGCCTGGGGGGATGTTCGCGACCTGTGTGAGTGTGTGGGATTCGCTAGATCGGAGTGGCACTAGCGTGCCCGGTCAAAACCGGTGCCACGCTATTGCCACTCCCCAGTTAGGGATATTCACTAAAACCCCTGGGTGTTCCGTCCTGCGACTTATGCCAGGGCTACGGGAAATGGGCTGCCGACTCCGCAGTGCCCTGGCAGGCGTGGGCCCCCTCACTGGGCCTCTTCCTATGCCAGGGGACGTGTCCCCCGGCTACTTCTTGGTCTAGTCCGTGCGTGGGGCGGTCTGTAACGCGCCCCACGGGAAGAGAGATGAGCGCGCGCGGAACACTCGCGCTCTCATCTCGACGGCATGTGCGGGTGAGTGAGAACCCCTATACCCCTAGGGGCCCCACCCGCGCCGTCCGCTTACGGAGGCCGAAGGTCGAGTTCCAACCTCCGGCGTCGGCGCGTCCTCCTTTGGCGGGAGCGGAGCAAGGACGTACGCTCACGCTCCCGTTCCGCCTCCTCCTTCGCAAACATGACGTGCTCGCAGAAGGAGGAGACGGCGTCCCATCCGGTGCGGCTCCCGACCATGGTGCGAACCACGGCCGGGAGCGAAAGGTCCAATCCGGTAAAGGCGACGAGCTCTCGGCGCTGCTCCGTCCATGCAGGACATTCCTGTAGGGTATGCAGCGCCGTATCCTCGTCGCCTGTGTCGCAGTGATGGCACCCTGACGTCGGCTCGCGGCCAAGGCGACACAGGTACCTCCCGAAGCAGCCGTGCCCCGAGAGGACCTGCGTCAGCCGGAACGTGGGTTCGTCCTATCCATTCTCGCAGGACGGGCCTCACCGCCTCGATGGTGGCGGGGCCCGCGCTGGGGCGTCTGAGGCGATCTTCCCAGACTCCCACGGCGACCTGGCGGAGCTCTGACCTGCACGCCTCGATTTCGCGAGGCGCGGGTCTGGTGCCCCTGGCCAGGGCCTCTTTGCGCCACACATACAGTGACGCCAAGGCCCTGGCTTCCAGGTCCCATGGGAGGGATCCGGCGAGTAGCGTGGCCACTTCAAAGGACACCGTACGGTATCCCCTTATCGCTATGACGGCCATTATACGCTGAGCTTGACGCAACAGCGGGGCGTTGCGGGCCGTCAGGCGATCCGCCCATACAGGGGCCCCGTAAAGGGCCATCGACCGTACGATGCCTTCGAAGAGTTTTCGGCACGTGGCGTTCGGCCCCCCGACGTTGGGGAGCAAGCGCGACAGCGCACCCGCTGCCCCCTTGAGTCTGGGGAGCAGCTGCCGAAAATGTGCCGAAAAATCCCACCGGCTATCGAGGACCAATCCAAGGTATTTCATGGTCCCCCCAATGCCGATGCGGATGCCTCCTACTATAATAGCGGTGTCTGGAGGTGGACGGTTCCGAGGGCCGTGGAAAAACACGGCCTCGGTCTTCTGAAGCGCCACCTCCAGTCCAAGACGCCGGATCCTGCCTACTACTAAGGACACCCCAGCCGTGCCTAAGAGGCACGCCTGCCTATGGGTCCTCCCTCGTGCGACAATACATGCCTCGTACATCTCTAATATGCCATTGAGGTTTACGCCACTGACTCCCAACCACTAGCTACTTAAAACTATATGTCTACTTCTAAGGAGGTAAACTAGTTAAACGATGGGCAGTTCAAACTTACTTCAATGCCGTTGGCTATAGCAAAACATAAAACAAGAGTACAAGAGCCTACAAGCAGACTAAACTCCAAACTACTAAAATAGCATAAAACATTTTTTAAATAAAATCTGTCTACATTTATGCTGAATTGACCTATGAAGTCATATTTCATTTGTAAAATTACTATCTGGCACAAAACAAATGATTTTGCAGCGTCGTCGATTGAAAATGATCTGTTTTGAGATACATTGAAGGTTTGATATCAGTTATTTTAGTACTCTTAGAGGCAAACAAGCAGTGGACTTAGGCATAAACATTTGATCAGATGTAAAAAAGGTCTATAAATGGTTGCTCCCCTCTCAAACAGGTTATAAAGAGACTTGAATTCACCTCTCTTTTGTTAGTTCATATTTGGTTTGCGTTGAAAGTAGTTTCGTGTTAAAAAATGAAGGGGATTACTTTGCTAGTTTTAGGTGAGTATTTCTTGTTACATAAATACCCAATGACAAACAACGTTTATCAAGTAACATGTTTGATGTTTTTATAATTAAAATATAATCTAGACTGTTATTTATAAATGGAAGATTACAGTTTTTTATATGCTGTTTTTAATATTTTCCTACTGCTTAAAGATTATTGAATTAGCCTCATATATAATACCAGAAGCATTTTAGAGCTTAAAGGTGATCAACTTAAAGCGTAATTAAAATACATCAAGGCATGTAGAAACAAAATAAATAGAATAACGGTCAGCATTATCCTTTTTAATCAATAAGTTGATATTTATTATAATTATAATTTTCTTGGAAAGTTAATTAAGAAGATTAAGGAGGTGTATAACGAATGGTTGTAAATTACCTAGTATGTGACAAAAATAATGTTAAACCGGAAGGTAGATGGATATAAGAGTAAAAGTATATCAAAAAAGAGATAGAGGTTTATTGTGAAGGGCCATATAATGATTCGATTCTACATATATTTTGGTGGTTTGGCTAAAACGCTTCTGGCGCTGATTTGGCCAATTTCGGTAACCACATGATGATTTGCGATGTTACAGAGGACGTACCTATGCATAGAATGGAAGTGTATAGAAGGTAAATACATATTGTATCGATTGCAAATGGTCGGGAGAAGATGAAACAATAGAACACTCCTTCTTCTCTCTAGTACTTATTAAGTAACAACTCTTAGAATTATAAATAATGTTAACAACATACTTAGTAAAAAAATTAATGACGAGTTTTTATTTCGGATAATGTAAATTTCGCCAGATACAAATACTAAACAAATGAAGCCGCGTTAAGAGGCTTAAATTCATCTTTCTTGATTATTGTTATCATTGAATTAAATTGGTCACTCTTCCTGTAATTTTATAAAGTATTTTACAACCTTAGTTAAGGCCGAGTACTGAACATCTCAGTCTTGATTACTTGATGAGGTTTTCCGTGTGTCACTTAGTGAATAAATCTATTGAGTGTAGAGCACAAAGGATACCGGTTCAAGGCGATTCTTAGAGCAATAAAAGGGCCAAGTACATCTCCACGCATAGTAAAGAGTTCCGTAGGGGTGACAATCGTCTATTATGTTCGTCATATTACGACGGAACTGGAAAAAATATTCAAAGTTATATTCTGTGACCCTGAATTTTTTTGAATAAATTTCAATGCTATTTTTTTTTTTTATAAATAATAATCGGCAGACAAACACACACATTGTATATCCCCAAATTAAGCAAGTTACGCTTGTGTTATGGGTAATATACAACGGACTACTCTGGGGCCGATTCCAGACACCCAGACCATAGTAAATAACGGAGAAAATACGTTTCCGAAGTTTACTATACCAGGAATCGAACCCGGAGCCACTGCGTTGAAGTGAGGTAGGCCGGCAAAGGCTTAGCCCGCTCAACCACAGAGGCCGTATTTAAAGTGGGTCCACTATTTACGACTTTGCAAGGGAATATCTCGTCACCTAGAGACTTAAATTGTGTTGAAGTAACGATACCTCACGCGCCTAAGTATATAAAATGAGAAATATATATTTTTGAAATTATTACATGTATGATTGTCGCACAACCCCTAACTTTTTCGTTTCTTCATTACATAATCTCTAGAGACAATTATGTCGCTATTAACATAATGGTTTATCTCAAATATAGCATCCTGTCAAAATTACCTCCTATAGCCTCAGTAGATTTTCAAAAAACACCTGGTACATACATCACAGAAGACAGACAGATAATCGATCATGTCGATTTTATAAGGGTTCTACTTTTGTCAAAATAGTCACGGAGCCCTGAAAATACTTATACAATTTATGTACCATGTGAGTTATGACAACAACGCAGTATGTAAACCGTTATGTGTGTTGCTCGGAATAATAATTTTGTAGCAAAAACTTCGCGTCTTATTCTCAGAAATATTCTTTTTTTTTTGTGAAGAGAGGTTGCTTTAGATAATTTTAGTAGCATTATTTTTGATTTTATATATAGTTTATGACGAATTCTAGCCCAGTGACAACTAACAACTTCTATCTAATAATACAAATATTTTCATAACACTCCTTATGGAACTTTCCAGTTGCGGTGTTTGCGGCTGTATCTTGCCGCCCCGATAAGCCGGATCTCAAACAATTGAAGGCTGAGGGTGCACGTAAGAAGGCTTGTATGCACGACTGTACGAGCATTAAGCTAGACCCCATCTGTGCAGGAAAACAGGGTGAAAAACCAAAGTCCTTCGGCAACGAGTGCGTCATGAACAATTATAACTGCGAAAACAAAGATAGTAAGTTCAATTAACAATTGTAAAAATATTTTCTCATGTAGAGAAAAATACTCACGTTTTTAATTGTAACTCTATAGACTACGTTTTAGGAATGTGCTACATACACATATACACTATATAAACGATGGAGAACAAAATGCATTTTTTTTGGATTTCTTGTGTTTGTCAGTTTATCTGTTTGTTCGGGATTCACGTAAAAACTACTTTGTCGATTTCGATGTGGGTTTCGCTAATCGCAAATTCTTAGACCTAACTCTGCGCTACTTTTTATTCCAGGAATCCTGCGGGAATACTTCGGGACCGGTTTGTAGTTCGGATGCTTAAAAATTAGCTTATTTCGATAACAGTTTTAAATTAAAACGATAGCTTACATTCTTTTTTAAATGCTACGGTACTTTGTGTCTCGGGAGTCCCGCGGGAATTTCAAGTCAAACGTAAACGAAGTCGCGGGCACGTCCTAGTATATATATATACACACATACACATACACATACACATGTATTTGCATATGTTTGGATATATTGTGTGTAGATATTGTATTCTACTAACTATATTATAAACTCCACAGCCCGGTATTCGAAATCAGCCCTCGCCTAGGTTGTCTGGTAGAGATTGCTTTTAGCTATAAAGCCGCCCATTGTAGAAAATATGCTTCTTTTTTTTTGTTTATTACACTAATAAAGAGATATGTATCTATCCCAAAATATCGATCCATTAATATTTTCTTAAGTTTTCGCGACTTGTATACATAATAAAACTACGTTGTAACGGTTTTAATTGTTATTGTTAATTAAAACGGTAGGCTAAATAAAACTTTAACAATACTCGTTGACACTTGACATCTTTGTCTTCCGTGATCACGGCCACTGAAAAGTGTCCGAAACGTCGGAAAAACCAAAATCAAATAAAATTACCGCGCTTAAAACCGTTAAAACGTAGTTTTATTATATATAGATCCATTGTCTTATCGAGCATAGTAAATATAAGGGAAAAATGGTAATGCGTCGTCTTTTTACTATCAATATAATTATAATAATTTTCTAGGATTTTTAAATCTCTTTTAATCGGGTTTTACGTATCGGTAATGTTGATATCAGGTTTCATCAATTTCCCTTCACCAAAATAGCACGTGGTAATTGTAACAATCAAATACATACATATAGTACAGCAGAGCAATATATTGTACATTATTCCATCAAAAAATCGAATAAGGAAAATCTATTAACTTCATTTCGCTTTATTGTGGACGGTTTACATGTGTGTCATTATTTTACAATGTGCCAAACACACCGAAACCGGGGTTTTCAATAAAACAAGGCCTCTGTGCATGCCCAGGGTGTGACTAGCACTTCACGTGTGATGTAAGCCACGGTATTTGTGGACATTTGTGCCATTGTTTTGTGCTGGAATATGAACCGGATGCTGACTCATCTCAATGTTTTTTGTCTAGATCAACTTTGTTTCATAATACATGCTAGCAATATATTTGAATTTAGTTACGCAAACGGGAATGAATCTACAGTTGATAGTTTTGAGATAATTAAGATGTTCATAATAAGCTATGTATTTAAAAAAGTTGTAACAGCTATGTGTGTTTAATTTTGACTAAGTTGTGGGCTAGTCGGATTGCATAACTACAACTTACTTTTAGAACTTTTACTTTATAGATCCGGTAGGTAGTTTAAATGAAAAATCTAATTTAACATATTGCAAAAAAGTACTGATAAAATATCTTGATAATAGTAATTTTAATTAATATTTAAATAACACTTAATGCGCTATTTGTCTCGGTAAAGATATGACATCATACTTTGCAACCCCCATACAAATTTTGGGCGGCATCCGCGTTTTTTAAGATTATAAAAAGTATTTCTATCGTTACATGTATCTGTCAAGTACCTTCTTCTTAAATATATTTAGTGAAGAATTTTTTCTTCATACTATTTGAGGGACAACAATAAAAATATGGAATCAGCGCAATCGAAATACCACAAAAATAACTATATTAGACGTCATTATATATAGAAAAAATAAAACACGTTTTTGTTATTAGATAAAAAAGTTAAAATATTAGTATATTAAAATAAAAATAATAATATTTTTTTTTTATTTTTTATTGCAGGAGTTCAGCAGACAGGCAGACGGCCCACTTGATGGAAAGCGGTTACCATCGCCTATGGACATTTACAGCAACAAAGGTGCTACAAATGCGCTGCTGCTCTCTTAAGGGAGACTGGAACCTGGTCACTAATGCCGGAACACAACTCAATGTTGTTATGGCGACATACTTTAGACCAGGGGTGGTAGCCATCCAGTCGGGCAATTGCCCTACCACCTGGCAATATGTTAGAAACAAAATACATATGTAGAATTATATTAACTATAACAATTGTATAATTGTAAAAGTGTACTACACTTTTAATTGTATTATTTTATAGCCTATACAAATTAATATTAATTAAAAATCTAAAATATCCTATAAATAAAACTAACTTAAAAATATATATGCAATAGTAAAAAAAAAAACTAATATTAAAATAAAACCTATATTAAAGCCAATTGTTTATTTCTATTTCAGCTCTGCAGAAGATAAGCAAAGGAGAGTGCCCCGGATCTGATGGAATTCGTCTCTCTTAAGAAGTTCAATCCATACACTACATATTGAGCTAAGAAGATTCTTTAACTTTAAATGAATGCTCTCTCATTGACAAGCTTAGCGTAGATTTTAAGCTTTTTAATTAATAGTTGGTTATTATAACGTAACATCAAAGAAGCTGTGATGTATGTAGTAGCTAGTTAGGCTTTTAGACGCTGGTATAGTCCGCGCTGAATTGGCTTTTCCAAATTAGTTGCACATGGCGCAGTGACTCTTTCTGTATGAAAACTGTCCGGTGCGCGGTGCAACAAGCCGTTGCTAATTAAGAGCAATAATCTTTGTAAACTCGAAGGAAGAGTAATTTTAGATTCAAAAATCTATAAGTAGTTTGGTATAAAATAAACAATAATTGTAGAATATTGTTTTTAAGCAAGAATTATATGTTACTTATAATTATGTTTGTTAATTATATGTTTGTGTCAAGTTAAATGTAAGTAACTCTTCAGGTGGCCATAACAACTACTTTCTATGACATAAGTTAAATAACTGCAATTTGTCTTAAGCTGGTAGTGGTTATGGGAAAGTTGAATAATTCCCACTGGCTGAGTCATTCAATCATACGAGGTTATACTAAAAAACAGAAAGTGACCATAAAATTTATCGCGCTCTATGTAATGGTTACCTTACAAGCCAGTGTTTTTAATTGTAATTTTAGTGTGTTTCTATAATATCATATTATGTGTGCTTTTTTGCATAGTTATTTCAGTTTTTTTAATTAATTAAACTGCTTTTTGATTGTGTTGTATGTTTCTTTTGATCTCTTGAGAAATTAGTTTTAAGTAACACAAAAGATGTTTAATATTACAGTTACTTTTCTTTTTTATACACCATTGAGGACTTGTTAACCGACTTTAAAAAAGGAGGAGGTTTTCATTTCATCGTGTAACTATTTTTTTTATGTATGTTCAGCCATGACTTTGCTGTGTCTGAACCGATTTTGATGATTCGTTTTGCTTTAAATTTAGCAAAGCTTAAAAATGGTTCAATATAAATTTTATTGGTGTCGAACTTTGGGTTCCGAAGATATAGCAGAAAAATCCAAATCAGGCAGAAATGTGATTTTTTTGCGTGTTTTCAGCTATGACTTTTATGTTTCTAAACCGATTTTGATTTTTGATTTTTGTTGGATTTAGTGTACCTTCATAATGGTCTGATATAAATTTCATTGCTATCAGACTTTGGGTTACGAAGATATAGCAAATAAATAATTTGTAACAAAAAGAAACCGACTTATATAGTAACTAAAAAGCAAAAAATAATATTTTCTACATCTTGAAGTCGGTGTCAAGCAAAACGTAAAAATTACCTTATACATTATTACAACAACAAAATATTGCAAAATGTAGTAATTTTTATGTTTTACTTGACACCGACTTCAAGATGTAGAAAATATTATTTTTTGCTTTTTAGTTACTATTGAAGTCGGTTTCTTTTTGGTTAGAATTTTTTTATTTATGTAAGGAATTATGGGTTATTTATACTAAAGACAAATCAAGTAGGGGTATTCATATTTCATTTGTTTTACTTTATTCACGACCTTGGATGCAAAAAGATTTCTATGAAACTCTCTGTAGATATTATGTGAAATGGCAGGAAATCGAAAGAAAGAAATTTTTAACATAGTAAACGCGTTCCAAAGTCAAAATAACCAAAGGGATGTAAAAATAAAAGTTTTTATGTACGAGCATTTATAGCCAGTCTAGTTATATTTTTTTTAAATCTTCTTTTAATAAAGTTGATATTATGCCATTAAAAGATTATTGTTAAAATATGTTCGTAGATAAACACAACATTTGACTATTCAAACGGTAATAATGACGTAATAATATATTACATATAACGTCAACTGGCGAAAAACAGCAGTAACTCTAGAACTACTTTTACAGAAAATAAGAATTTTTAAACTTATAAGGACGCAAGAAGTTATTAATTTTCAAAAACGCATAAAGTATTGACACATATAAAGCGGTAATAGGTGTTTTATTATTATTTATTGTCTTATTTAATCTGCAAGGATACTTTTTATACTGATACTTTATAAACGTTTGTCTAAATTTTATTTCTACATCTTCTGATACCAAAATCTTTTATATCGTTCACTTGGTATTATAGTTGTTAAAGCCATTTTTCGAGTATTTTCCTGTAATATATAAAATTTCCTTGTACTGTTTTAGTCATCTGGGGTAACGACATGACAATTTGGATACTCCTGATGAACATTGCCAACTCTTTATTCAAGATTAGGGCTTTGAGCGAGGTTAATGTCGAAAGGTGACACGTGGAAATCTTGTTTTTATTAATATTATCAATGATCTTCTCTGTCAAAAAAGTACCGGAAAAGATCAATAATACACAAAACTTTAGTTATTCATTCAAATTTATTTTATCACCTTCAAGGTATTCTCCTTCAGAGTCAAGATTCACCGTCCTCTACCTACATTCAGCAAACCAATTCAAAACTGTGGCACGCGAACAAGCAGAATGACTATCTCTTTACTTTATTAGAAACTATATGACTATGTCTTTGAATCTTTTCTATAGTCATGATACGAAAAGCACGATGTGTGTACTCTGTAGTTGCCAATAATAACAGTTCATCTCCGAAAGAGTATCTGTAGATAATTTGATGAATTATGTCTTTCTTTGCAGTTTACATAAAAAAAAAGTTTATTTTGGTTAAGATTAAACAATAGTTGTAGGATATGACTCTTTTATGGAAGAATTGTAGGTACATTTGTGTTGAATGTTTCAAATGTTTATTGAAATGTGCTTTCTCGGCTGCGACATTAACTCCCTCGTTTGGCATTCGTCAAATTGGCTGAATCTTTTGCTTGAAGATTGTTCTAAAACTTTAACAACAACAACAATACTATTTATTGTACACCAACATAACAAAAGTAATAAATACACTTTATTATCTTAACTATAAAGTTTCTTAACAAGTTTAAATATTTATGAAGAGTTGACAGTGACTAGATATAAAATTCGTGTAGAGCCATAGATATTAAAAGCTATGACGAATCGCCTCTTCTATTATATTAATGCACTCTGTGGAATCGTCTAAAAAACATCTATCGGGGGAGTTTTTGGCGGGAACTGAAAGGGGACGTTGTGCTGTGCTGTTTAATTTTCTAAAAATGTGTAAAATTACTCTAAAATGAACAATAGTTGTAGGATATTGATAGTTTTTGAGTAGTAATTATGTGTTTTTGTGAGAAATGTGAACTGTATAGTCACATGTCGCCTTTCGAGTTTTCACAAGAACTCCGTTATACGGCGTCGATTGTAGCCTAAAATACAACTGCGCCTGGCTTAAAGGCCTAGTTACCAAGCTATAAACTTAAAAAAAACATCTATCGGTTTATGAGGTATTCTATTTTCAATTTTCCTAGCAAATACATTTTTATAGCCTGCTTTTACGACATCTGGCGACCGTGGGAAATATGGAAACTGCAAAATTAAGGAGAACCATATTTCGGAGAAATTTCAGTATTTCAGTTGTCTGTATCTATCAAATAAATACACTTTACTCATTTATTTCATAAATAGGTATTTATTACAATTTATTTTGGCATGACCTTCATACACATTTACATTATAATATAGATACAATAATAAAGACAATATCCGGGATAATGACTGAGTGAAATAAACAACGACGAATAATAAATAGTTCTCTAGTATAATACTGCAGATTATAGTAATTTAATGTTATTTATCTTCTGAAGATTGCTTAGGTTCATTTGGTGGCAATGGGATAATTTGTTTACAATCAAATTAATGTCAAGCGTGTCAAATAGATCAGAGATTAATTAGCTTTAGCCTAGATAGATCGATAACGATGATCTAGACTGCTTGTCGCCGATACATAACACTTATAACGTTTACCAAGTGGCTTATTCAAGATCCTTATAAAAATTGGTGGCCAGTTTAGGTGTGTCCAACAGTGATTACTAAGTGTCGTTTGGTCATTAATGCCCAGAGCAAGATCTGATTGCAATTTACCTGAAATTTTTTCGGAAGAAATAAAAGATCTTCCAGACTTTCAAAGTCTGTAAACGCGCTTGTGGGTAGCGTTTAGATAGATCCTGATTATAATAAAGGCACCCATTTAGTTCCGGCGGATGTGCTCAGATCAGGCAAGCTTTAGGGAAATGGATGGTATTCGTATATAGAAAATATTGTGAAGTGTGCCAGAATTGGCGCGCGTTGTATGTATCACACAATGTTTTTGGACTAATTACATTATAAAATATTGTGCAATACTCAGTGTTGGTAACACAATCGTATTGAGTTCAACAATGTTTTCTAAATACGCGGACAGTATACCCGCCAAGCTAGTCTAAGACCAGTTTACGAAATCTGTCGTCTAGATGTGTAGGTTGGCTTTTGATAATTTTTCCTCATGTCATTCTTCCTTAGCATGTAGAACGTTTCTCTCGCGTACCGTGGGGATTTGGAATGAGCTCCCAGCCGAGGTTTTCCCAAAGCGCTACGATATGGAGTTTTTCAAAAAGGGTGTCATAAAATTTCTTCGAGGCCGGCAGCGCGTTTGTGACACCTATGATGTTGCAAACGTCCGTAGGCGATGGTAACCGCTTTCAACCAGGTGGCCCGTCAGCCTGTTTGCTGTACTACAGCTATAAAAAAAAATTTAGTAATTGTAAGAAAACGACCAAACAATATGATCTCAGAAAAACTGCTTAAGTTCATACACCCCGGCTAGTATTCGGGCTTATTATTTGCATGAAACGCCGGTCTTTAACTTTTAAGCCACAACAATTTTACAACACTGATTACTAACATATACTTAAATCATAAAGGGTCTATGAAGTTTTTTTTGCCTAGAAATATTTTTTGTTTTACCTAGAAATATTCAAATTCAATCAATATACTAAGTCCTAGCAGAATAGCAGCTCTCAGTTCTTTAGGGATAAGGACAATACAGGATATTAAATTTATCGGCTCGACTAAAATCATCTTGACAGGGATTTCTACATGGTTATGAAATAAAAAACAAATGAAAGTATCAAGAATATTAAAATTTATTGGCCTAAGTTATGAGCTGGTGTCATGATTACGTTTACTTATATTACGACAAGTCCTTTTTGGTAGTATTATGAGAATACAGTATTTTTTTACATAAATAAAA
Organism: Dendrolimus kikuchii; assembly: GCA_019925095.2. NCBI lineage: Eukaryota > Metazoa > Arthropoda > Insecta > Lepidoptera > Lasiocampidae > Dendrolimus > Dendrolimus kikuchii. The sequence goes on along the minus strand of CM034388.1, from coordinate 14,615,185 downwards.
TATTTTTATGTTTGCTTTCTGACGAAACGAGCAGGTTGTCCAATTACTTATGATAAGTGGTTATCATCATTCATGGACATGTTCAACACTAAGGCCAGATTTCTATCAAAACGGAGAGGAGAGATGTGCGTAGACGAGCAGCGTACCGGGATAGGTGTCTTCTCCAATGTTAAACATAGATGTAAGCCGGGTACAGCAAAGCAGTCTGCTTTCTTCGTGGTTTGCTGTTTAATATATATTTCACGTCTGTACTCACTTCTCTGCTGAGTTTAGAAAAATAAGACATCCTCTCCTCTTCGAACAAAGGGTGTCCATCGAAGCTACACTATCCCATTTACAAAGCATGTTCTTTCCTCCCTGCTCATCTTCGCATCGATGGAAACCGGATCTTAGGGAGCCGATGCGTAATCTTTTTGTCTATGTCATCGACATTAGATATCTGTTAACATCCTATATCATAGTGATCTGGGAATACTCCGGAGCGGTATTTAATTTGAAAATGTATGACAAGAAGGTTGAAACGAATTTCGAAATTTAAAAAAAATGTGAAAGAATCAAACAACCTTGGAGTTTATTTAAGACTTCATTGTGTGTGATCGGATATGCACTTGACCGCTTAATTACTGTTAATTTTACAATTTAATTTTGATATTTGTTTTAGAAATTCAATTAATTGATTACATAACAAAGAACATAGTTACCAATTTTATAATAACAAATGTTACACCACTGGGTGGATTAAAAAAAATATAGGACTGGCATCAATGACATTGAACAAAAAGGAAGTAGACAAGGCATTAAGGCTCTGCGAGTGGCACGTAAAATCTGAGCTAACTAGCAAACTCGGAACTCAGTCTAGCGTCGGCGTCAACGGAGCGGAGGACCGTACGACGCCCACAAAATATACTCGTCTCTTTTTCGCTTGCGCTAAACAAGGCACGTTGTCTTACTTATACACGTGTTGTAATGTAGTGTGACAGTACAATGTTACATTATGTATGTGTGCGTCAATGTGCCATTTCTAAAGCTAGAATCCTATAGAGGTACCATGTCTACTTCTTTTTATTCAAATATCATTGACTGGCATTTATAAAATAGGTACCTACGTTTTACGATAAACGCAATCTAAATAGCATCAAATCTAGTTTAAATCGTAAACTCAGATTGTTAAAATATCTTACAGGACTGTGTCCTTCCTGTCTTATTAGATGCTAATAAATTTACGTTTTACAAGAATAGACGTAAACTTTTAGTAACGATTAAAAGTAAATTATTTCCTTTTTAACTTTACATTGGTTTTGACTGAATCATAGACAAGTTAACAACATAGCAATTATCATACAGAAAATGTAAGAAATTGTTTTTACCTAATCCAGTATATTACATATATCTAATTAATCATTGACAATGAATTAAGTCTCTACGTACGTGAAAATTGCGACTTTATCCTTGAAATTTTTTCCACCTTCTAATTTTATTTCAAACACAGTTTCTTATGGTATCATAAAATTTAAAGTAATATTATAAGTATAGAATACTAGTAATTAAGATGTCACATCTTAGTAATGTCCCTACGTCAGCAACTTATGTGCAGTTGTAACCATTTTTTGTAATTTCCATATAAATCAGCATTCGCCAAGGCTTGTTATTGCATAATCTGAAAGATAAATAATTACAATTAATTATAATGCTACTACATTGGTGGTCAAGTGGCATGAGTATCAGCCTACCTGGGTCGTTAAAATATAGAAGGCACGAATTCGATTCATGGTAGGATAAATTATATAAGCCAACTTTCTGTTATTTACTCTAGTTAGGGTGTAGATGGGACGACCCAGAGTTGGCTCACATTGTGTTACCCTCAATTAAGTGTAACCTGGCTAGCCAGAGAACATAATTATGTTTATGTCCGCCTTACAATATGATTGAAAACAAATCTATAAAACTAAAGATTAAAAAACTATACGTATAAATAAAATTAAATCTATAAAAAATAGTCGAAAATTGGTTTCATGAAGGCACGTTCTTAAAAATATTGAATTTTCAAGAGAAATCATTGCAGGGAACTGTTTCTTGGTGCAGGCCAAAATACTTGTGATTCCTCTGTTAAACTATGAGGGAGAAAGCCCTTAATTATTTCACACGGAATCTTGAGTAGAAGAGCATGAGTATATTTGACATGATTAAGTACGTATATCGACGTCATTTAAAGAAAGACTAGCTTAGTACATACATGTGCTCTCGCGACAAGACACTGCTTCTAATTCACAGAGCGTAGCGAAGGTCCTAGCAACACCCGCGGCGTCGAATGCGCACACTGGGCCAGTAGGTGGTGAGACACATCTTCCAGCGCATAGCGGCGGTGGCACTCCCTCACCGACTCTGGCTCGCATTATAATACTTGGAACCATGATGTCATTTGGATTGAGTTCATTCATGTCAGCTATCCGATAAGGTACGAATGGTAGACTGGCTGCTTGCACCTCGTGCCATGCTGTAACGAAAATTTAAAACGTGGCTTTATATATTCCTCCTATTACTGGAGTTTCAGTCTATATAGGCGTGCGAGGGATGGACAGGTTTTGAAATATCATGAGGACATTCATTTTGTTTTACCACTTAGGGAAGATACTCGCTTCCCAAGTAGTAAAAAATGTCCCCCCTCTAACTTTTTGTATTGTGGAGTGAAAAATTCTGAAAAAATCAAAGTAAAAGAACTTGAAAGTAACCTAAACAAATATTGGTTTGAACAAGACCTGGTGTATCAATTTTCGTTTAATTTTTTACGCTTTTTTAGATAAATGACAAAAACAGGGGACGTTGGTCACTTCTACAGAGCCTTCTATTGCACATAGGGAGTACTAGGTGCCAGTCCTAAGATTTTTTTCTACCCTCTAATTTTTGAACTATGGAGAAAAATATCTTGAAAAATTGGAGGTCGATTTGAGCGTCAAAAATAGTTTCAACGAAAATTTGTTTCTGAAAGTTATTAATTATTTTATAATAAATGGCTTTGCAAACAGCTTGAGTATATGTAAGTATACTTTTTATTTGATCGGGTAAAAATTTCCACAAAAAAGAGGTGCGTCTTAATATCCTACCTAAAGAAGCCAATATTTTGTGCAAGGAAGAAGCCAATATAGTGTCCACTGGAAATATCAATTGTTTAGTGTTTGCCCACACGTCAAGTTGTCAATATACATGTTTATCAGCTCTCACCGACAATTAACGAGAACATAAGCGTAGCTTAATTGTTTCTCGTTTTATTCCATTATTGTTTTGACCAACCGGTCGTCATTGTGTGACATTTTATATGACCTCTTCATAACCGAGGCGATATTATTTATTTTCCTTAACTTTTCTTATGATCTCATCCTTATTACGCATTTATTTATCGTTCGCCTTTTGCTATCGTAAAGTATGTAAACTTTAACTTGCCCACGCCCCTTGTCATTGACATGTAAACATTGGTACTAGTCGACAGACGGGCTTCTAGATCTTTCTATCCATCCTTTTATCTTACCACCAGTGTAAAATTTACATTATTTGTATGGAGATTCTGCAGTGGCGGATACAGTTCAATTAAATATGTTTGAATTTTATAAAAAAACGGTTCCGATTCAACGTATGCGAGAGGAAAGGTTAAAAGCGTATGTCGGTAGTAGTGTTGCCAGGTCCAAATCAGGGCAAAAGGTAAATAAAGCAAATCGGGATTTAGAGTTGTTGATCGTCACAAACAATAAAACTAGCTTTTTAAATATTAAGGTTTAATTACTTAATTTTCTAATAATCTAATTATTTTAAAATTCTAAACATGTCGTATCTGTACAGTGAAGCTATTTGAAAAAAAAAAACAACTGGAATAGACGATGAAAACACATGAGATGCAATTTTTTTAGATTTCTTGTCTGTTTGATCAGATTCACGTAAAAACTACAGGGCCGATTTCGATGCGGTTTTCGCAGATCGACAGCAAATTCTTTAATTTAAAATTTGCGCTACTTTTATCTCGAGAATCTCGCGGGTAATTTTCTGGGAATGTTTTAAAATGGCCAGATTTAAAAAAAATCAAATTCCAATGCGACTTTTTCACTGATAGATAGCAAATTTTATGTAATAAAATGTGTAATTTTTTATTCCAGTATCTTGTAGTAGGTCGGGTGCATAAAAATTATCTTATTCCGACACAGTTTTCAATAAAACGATGGCTTACATTCTTTTTTAAATACTGCGGTAGTTTGTATCCCGCGGGAATTTTCCCGGGAATGGAATAAATTAGTGAGATTGCATAAACATTAGCTGATCTCGATACGATTTTACTAAACGATAGCTTAAGTCCTTTTTCAAGTAAGACGATTCTTTATGTCTTCCAACTTTATTAATCGTTGTATCTCAAAACGGTGCCTCTTAGGGATTTTTTTTTATTAAAACATTATTATAGATAATCATCTGACCTACAATTTTTGTCTGGGCTAATTTTATGACAAAACTAACCGTTTTGCTGAAAATTGTGAAAAACCCGTTTTTGCAACCTTTGATCCCGAGTATATTTTTTTCCAGGTATCGGATCGATGAGGACTTTTTAGATTTCATTAATAATGGTGTTTTGAACAACCTACCAATTTTCAGCTGGGTGCGAATATTTGTTCTCTCGGTTGTCTAAATTGACCGGACTATCATGATTTGTCTTTAATTACCAACTTGGAGATCTATGATATCCTGGCGTATAATTTTTTCTGAATAAACTTGGAAATTCATTCACAAAAAATATGCAGGAAAAAACCATAATATATGAGAACGTTTTAAAACAAGTGGAGAAAAAGAAGAGTGTAAAAATTCTAGATACTCGACCAAATCGCGATCATTATTATGCTTAAAACATATTCTACACAACTGCTTCCATTGCTGACTCGTACGCTAGTGATTGGTGTATTATCTATGCTACTGATACCAAAGTTCTCGAAGTATAGCCAGATTTTATGTGAGGATTCAGCTAACTGCTCGCATAAAATCTAAATTATGCTAACTTTACTCACAAAATAATTACAAAATTATATATACTTAACTCACTTTTTGTATGAACATACAAATAAATACGCAAAAATAGTAATTTTACTTGTTTTATTCATTAATAACTAAAAAAGACAAGTAATAACTAAGTTTGTAGTATCTAAGTATTTTTCTTCATGTAATAGTTGTCAAACAAACCTTGTCTTAATTTTGTTTACCTATAGTATCGATATTTTTATGAAGAGTTGAGTGAGCTTTGAGTTAAATTAAACATGTTTTAGTGATGTAAAATTTAGTTGTCCATCCTATGTTTTATAAACATAAAACAGGTAATGTTACACAGGACAGGTAAAACTGGTACTGTCAGACATATGTAAAATCTTGTTTATTTTTATGGGTCTAGATATTTTGGTAAAAAACTTTTATGAAAAATCATAACATGCGTCCGCTCATTTTTATATCTTTCTTCTAAGTTCAGGGCCTAATTCCACTAGAATCGCGGAATTCTGCTGAATCTGGCCACTTAAGTTCTCGCGTTCTCGGCTCCATTGTCTCGCGGACAACATCGCCAGAACACGAGAAAGGCGTTTATATGCTCAGTTTCTCGAGTTCTCGTGAGTATATGGAGAAGCCTTTAGGGTTTATTTATAAAACATTAAACCAAAAACGCACCTATATCTCAAAAACTGTTAGTCAGATCCCGTTCAAACCAGTTTTTGTTGAAAGTATTTATTAAATTCTACCTTGAATTTTTCAAAATTGTACAATTTTTTTCTCAAAACTTAGAGGATCTTTCTCTTACTTTTTACAGTTAATAATTTATCATTTTTAGTAATTTGTTTGAAATAAAATATCATTAAGGAACATCGTTATGATTTTTCAAGGCCTTGTTAACGACAACCAACACATGTGTGTACATGTAGGCTACCCTTAAATGTATTTGGCTTTTCCCTTTTTCGCCTGTCTGTATTTTTTTTTTGTTGAAGCAAGGGGAACACATTTCGTACAATACCGGGCCCTTTGTATGGAATAGAGCTTACGCGGCGAGATTAAGCGCCGCACGGCTTGTGTGGTACTCTGATACAGACATCGACTAGACCATTAAACCTGAACCTGCCTCCCACGTGCCCGCGCTTGAGTTGGAAGAAAATGAGGTTTGGAACATAGTTACACCCATATTCAACCGCGCATTAAGGCCTAAGTCACCCCGAGAAGCACAGTGACCCACTTCACCAACAGAGGTTAGTTCCACCGCATCCCCAAATGCTGATGGATCCCTGTGATGGAATCGCAGGAGGAGATTTTGCGCATATCTGCGCCCCCGGTCACCGGACTGTCGTCGGAACCTGTGAGTCGCATGCGCACCTCTCTCCCTCAATCATTCGGCGGCTTCCTTGCAAGAGATTATTGCCTCGTAGAAAGCCGATGCCACCTCCCAGTGATCTTCGCTGTGCAGCATCGCCTTGATCAAGCTACCCGGCGAGTCGATCGACCCTACTACGGCCTCGAGCTTGAACCTCTGTGGTGCCCATGCAGCGCATTCGACCAGCGTATGGAACGCAGTGTCTAGTGCTCCGCACTCGCGGCACTGAAGGAAGGGCAGACAACCTACAATCTGATGCAGATACTTATCGAAGCATCCGTGCCCGGTAACTATCTGCGTCATCCTGAAGTTCAGGGTCACGCGTTTCCGCGTTTTCGCGTGACCCATCGCAGCAGGTGTGGGCGCACGGTTTCCTTCGCCTTAGGAGAGTCTAAATCTCTTGATCAGGTTTGGCTCATGGTCGGTCTGTTTCCCGCGTCCTGACCGCCTCTAACTCTGCCCAGCAATAAACTAGGCCCCTAGCAAGGGTATCCTGTCGGGAGTGCCGAATTTTCTCAAGTACGTCCGCCTGGAGAGGTCAGGGAGGTTCGCCTGCCAAAAGTATCGCCGCCGTACATGACAATGTACGGTATCCGCATATGGACCTCACCGCCAGGACCTGTTGAGCACGTTTCAACAGTCTTATTGTGGCGATGGAGTGCATGGTTCCACGCTGGTGGGTGCACCGTACAGGACCATACTTCAAAGGATGCCGGAATAAAGCCTCCAAGCCGTGGCGCCTGGTCTCCCCAAGTTGGGAAGAAGTCGGGCGAGGGACCTAACCAATCTGAGAACTAACTGCTCAAAGTGCGCTTTGAACAGCCATTTCTCATCAAGAACGAGCCCCAGATATTTCATCTGAGGCTTAACGTGAATAGAGACCCCTTGGACTGTAACGGACAGTCCAACAAGTTTCAAAGTTGACAAAGTTGGACAAGTCCGCGGTGAGATTCCGAAAACGCCTATGGAACATGAGAGCCTCCATCTTCGCGGGGAGACTCTCAAGCCCAGCCTATACGCTGGACCACGGTCGTTAACCCGGTGTTGGCGAGGCCCACGGATTCCGCGAATGACGCAGCGTGTACCATGAGTAGGGTGTCGTCCGTAAAGCAGATTAACCCTGTCCCGGGCGTAACCCGCTCCCGAAGGATCCAGTCGTAACCAACGTTCCACAGAATAATGTAAAGAGATCTTCAAAGTACGTGAAACCCCTGATTAGTTAGTTGCCAGGGAAAATAAAAGTTCAAGCAAAGACATCATGTTCGAAGGAAATAGCTTATTCATAAAATAGGAATTTTCCTATCACGTCAAAAACCGGATAGAGTACCTGAAAGGAGTTTTTGAAATCTTCCCAGGAATATTGTAGTCGCAATGTTGTTACTGCGTAATTTCCCAGAGATGTTTCGGAATGATTTAAATAATAATACATCTTGATCCATTAGTGAATTTTATCTATAGTTCATATTATTTGATCCGAAACAATTAATAATGTGATTTAATGTGGATTGTGCATTACGCAATAATTTGTGTGGTGATTGACAGCTACGCATTTGATTGGTTTTAGTGTGACGAGGAATCCCTATATCCATCTCTGCAACAGTCATTACACGAGGACTCATGTCACTTAATATAGATGATAGAAAAATATGTCTTTTACTACAAAGATGTTGTGAAATTATGGAAAAAGTAGAGGAGTAGGTATCATATATAACAAAGGACAGAACCAATTCCGCAATAAACACACCGTGTAAGACAATTGTTAGAGGCCTTGAAAAAATATGGTGATGATATACCATTAATTTATTATTGAAGTCAATAGCCGGCGAAATATGTGCTTTTGTAGTTTAAAATGTAATTCTATATTTCAACTATTTATCTAACGTAAAAATTGTAGAAAAAATTAAAAGTGGTAGTTATAATACAAAAATAATCCGCCTTGCGCAATACTTGGAATAATTGTATTCAATATCATTATTGAAATTAAAATTTTCTTTGGACGCGATTTCTTAGCTATTAATAATTTTATTATATTATACAAACCAGTATAAATTTGCCGGCTGTAGCCTATATGAAAAATTGAACCGTGTATTTCACGGTGAGTATTTTAGAACTTAACTGGGAATAATGCATGCGTAATAATGTAACTAGCTGTAGATTAGATTAAAAGTTGTAGAAAGTTTCAGGAATAATACAAGTGACTGATAAAATACCGCTTTGTTATAACGCCACGGATATTTATCAAAAGCTTTATAATGTGACCTCATTTCAGGAAGATTTGATTTACGCAGTTACCCACTTCCTCGGATGAATCAGCTCAGGATATGATGATATCACGCGATTTACTAGCCGATCTATATGGTATAAACGTCGTGATAAGTAATAATAATAAATTAATATTTAATAACAGTAGAAAGTAAAATAGATCTGACAAAAATAGGAAATATTTATCGATGAAGTTAAAATTATAATCGATGAACATATGTATAACATGAAGTAGAATAAAATGCATATTGGCTATTGGACAACTGTTATAAAACAATGATAGAACAAAGTAAATAGTCTTAAATAAACCTAATTATTAGGTCTTTACATATGAAATTGGCGTTTTGTAAGGGAGGTACATAAAGTCGATTTTTTTAAAATATAATATATTTATTTAATCAAAGTATGTACCATTGCTATCTATGCACTTCTGCCATCTCATAGGTAGTTCATTGATCCCTTGACTAAAAAAAACCATTCGGACGGGAATCAATAAAATCTTTGAAGGCGCTTTGGACTGCCCCATCGGAGTTGAATTTTTTCCCTTGCAAGAAGTTATCCAAATTTCGAAAATAATGGTAATTTGTTGGAGCAAGGTCCGGGGAGTACGGTGGATGTCCTAGACATACCAATTGAAGCTCCTCTAATTTGGTAGCCGTCTGTTGTCCAGTGTGTGGTCTAGCGTTGTCCTGAAGCAGAAGTGGCCTAGAGCGATTGATCAGCCTCGGTTGTTTAGCAGCTAGATTTTCCATCATGGTTTGCAGTTGCTGATAATAGACATCCGCCGTAATCGTCTGGCCAGATTTAAGAAAGCTGTAGTGAACGACACCGGCACTAGTCCACCAAACGCTCACAAGTAATTTTTTTTTGACAATTTTCGCTTGGGACAGGATTTGGCTGGTTCGCCAGGGTTCAGCCATTGCGATGAGCGTTACCGATTATCGTACAGGATCCACTTTTCATCACAGGTAATGATTCGATTTAAAATCCTTTCATTATTGTGTCGGCTGAGTAATGTAACGCAACAGCACTCAATTCATGAGGTACCCACCTTTCAAGCTTTTTCACATTAATCCTTCGAGCCGTTACGGCAGCACTGGTGCCACGATGGAACTCGTACTCGTAAATAATGATATATTTCAAGTTTTCCATTTTGTAAACTGAGTGACGCAAAGAAAAAACCAAAAGAGGAAAAAAAAATGAATTACAGTTTTCAAAACACAAAGCATAAGTAAATAGCTGTATAAATTTGAAATTGGAATTCCTAACCAAAGAGAATATATTTGAGATCAAAGTGGCCAGTACAACAAAACGCCAACTTCATATGTAAGGACCTGATATTTAATGTTGGTTATATGTATTGATTACAACAAAACCTTCTAGTCTTTGGAACACAATACTATGCGGAAAGCATTAAAAGAACAAGGCATTCACAGTAAATACATATATGAAATATATGCAAATATATACATACATACATAACTTCACGCCAGTTCCCTTGCGGGGTAGGCACGAATAACAGAACGCCATTCGGGCTTATTCTTACACACCTCACTTGCCTCTTTGACATTCATAACTCTTGTCATGCACGCTCGTCTGTTCTTAAGGCTCCTGACATCACCTTCTGCTAGTACACGATCAATTTGATTATGGAAGGTGTGCCGTGGCCTTCCACGACTTCCGGATCCATCCATTTTTGCATAGTATATCTGTTTAGTCATTCTTTCATCACGCATTCTTTCTACATGCCCGAACCACCGGAGCATTCCTTTCCTTACCTTCACCCCGACACTCTCTTTCAGACCAACTCTCTTTTTTACTTCGGTATTACGAACGCGGTCCGCGAGCGTCACTCCGCCGATTTTGCGCAGTGCTCGCATCTCGACCGCGTTTACTCTACTTTCATGCTCTCTCTTTCATATCCAACTCTCGCTTCCATACGTGAGCGTAGGTACCAGCACCGCGTTGTGTATGGCAAGCTGGGCCTTCTGGCTGAGGTTCTTAGCGCCTAGAAGTTTACCTAACGTTCCATTCACACTATTCCCCAAATTCACTCTTCTTTCTATATCAGCGGTGTACCTTCCATCCCTGCTAAAAGCACATCCAAGATATACAAACTCACTCACTTGCTCCAGCATAATATCATCGACCATTATCCTTGCATTCGTTCTGGTTTCTTCTCTTTCAAACACCATATATGCAAATAGCACAGCCGAAATTAGATTAGAGAAAAACGGTCCGGAATACCCAATAGAAAGGGGTTTTTTTAATTTAATTTATTAATCTCCTCCTCCTGACGCACACGTTTGTCAGGGTATTATTTGCCAAATTTATTTATTTTTAAATACATATAACTGAATTACAATGTTTGAGTTCTAAAACATTCTACTTCCTTATTACCTACTTTATATAATGCTATTTTGCTTATTCTATTACATTTATCTGTTACTATTCAGTATTCTAAATATCTACTAACTCATCCTTTATTTCTACTATTTTACTTATTTATCTTATTTAAACATCTATTTAAATATTTACAATTTATGTATTATCTTAAGAAAAAGTGGTATTTTTGGTAATACCTTTTGTGCTCTATTTACATATATTTATTTGTCGAAGAAAAGGGAGTTAGACACGGCGATTCCGATAGAACGAAGAGTAGCAAATACTTGGAAACGATACTGGTCTATGCGAGAAATTATGAAAAATACAGACCTAAATACACATAAAAGAAAAGTTTTTAATCTTTGTCTACTTCCAATTTTAACATATGGATGTCAGACTTGGTCACTCACAGAAAAAGAAGTTAGTAAACTTAAAGTTTGTCAGAATAGCATAAAAAGAAGTGTAATAGGAGTGAAGTTGAAACACAAAAATAACTTATCGCCAATCAATCAATTGACTAAGTTCAAAAATGCATCAAAAATAATAAAATAATTGAAATGGGACTGGGCCGGACATATAATGAGAGACAATAAAAATTATGGACATGTAACATAACGGAGTTGTACCCAAGAGATGGAAAGAAGTGAAAAGGACGACAATATAAGAGATGGGAGGATAATTTCAAACACACAGCAGTGACATTGTGGTCAGGAACCTGTAAAGACAGAGAAAAATGGGCATCAAATAGCTTGAGGGAGGCCTTTGTCGAAGGACCAGCTGAGAAGGAGGCAAAATTAGATACCAATTAGCGGATTAAATAAACAAATTTATATATTACGATTTTTTTCAGCAATCAAGGCTATTTTTATTGTATACCTATAGGTAATGTCTTTAAGCTATAAGTAAGATACTGAAGATACATCAACGTCTTCTATATGCGAGGTGTCCAAAAGACGAGCTACGTTAACTCGTTGTCTGAGAAAAGCTACTCCTTTGTGGTCAAAGGTGGTCCTTAGAGAGTTGATTAGGCACTGTCTATTAATTACTTAAAAATCACGATGGGTAACGATGCTATAGTTTGTGAAGTCAAACAATTATGGAGAATGCTATTAAGTTTGACCTATAACACTGTAGAGCACAAAATAAATCTGAAGTAAATATCAATTAGGTATTTCGATATATATAGAGTATTTCTTATATGAGTAGTAATTTAGTTTGATGAATATTGCCTTCCTTATTAACTGCAATATGCTGTTCTCGGAAGCGAAACATGACAATTATGAATTTATGGTCCAAGTCCGGATATAATAGCAGATCGATTAGTCACTGCTATTAATAGTGCACTTGATGGTTCAACTTTAAATGAACAATTATTTTCCTTTAAGTTTATGGTTCTGGAATATGTTCAAATTGATTTAAGTGAAATTATTTCAAAAACCGAATGGTATATTGAGCATTGTAGAAATGATGCAGGAATTATCGAGCAGTAAATGTAAAACTGGCATGCATTTAGCATACTGAGGACAATACTTCGCATTTATATTACTAGAACGTGATGTAGGTCGTGCTGCTTGATCATAATTAACTAATGGTTGAGCAAAGAATAGTTGCTCAAGCTATTCGATCTGGTTATCACCACCTTTGCCCGACAACCTAAAAAGAGGTTATTAAATTTATGACCATCAATTTTCTGACGCGTGCCTCACGATTGCTACTAGTTAGTGGCAGTCAAATGCGTCGGTGGGCGTGTGGTTGATAACCTATAGATCAAGACGCCAAACGGTCTAATGTATATGTTGACACACGCAGCTGCGTGGTTTTGTCCTCAAATTTACGGGAATTTCATAAACAAAGAAACTAAAACAAGATACTATTTGAAAACAAAAAAAAAAAAAGATGCATATTTTTATTGTCCAATTTCTAAATAGGTAAGCTTACCGGCTTAATGATATATAGGAACATATAATTATGTATAAATAGAATAATTTAATTTGCAATCTAGCGTCTCGACTTTTAGTCTTTGATAAGTGTTGGACAGATAATATTGAGGTATATTATTAGCCCGTAGTTGTCCTATTGCTGGGTTCGAGTGGCTTAGAGTGGTTCTATATCAGGAACGACAATATTATAATTGAACAAGGTGCACGCGTGGATTTCTCAGATCGACAATGTTGATGTTCTTGATTCATTATTATTATCTTCCTAACGATAAATACCGGATATGTTGGGAGCGTCCTATTTTTTATCCCCACGTCGCATCGGCAGTCTTCAGCGCCACTTATTGTTAACCCATTGGTACACATATCATCCCCCACTTCCTTAAACTAGCATTTCTTGACCTACACTTTCTACTGGGACCTATTGGGATTTTTATTTTCAACATGTAATTGTATCATGCACGTTATCCGTGTAGGAACGGAGAAAGAATACAATTTCCTGTGGCTGGGCGGCCTGTCGTAAGAGGCGATAAAACAACCCACAGCCAGGTGGTAGGTTATACCCCGTCTGGATGGCTACCACACCTGGTCTAAAGTATGTCGCCATAACAACCTTGAGTTGTGTTCCGGTATTAGTTGCCAGGTTCCAGCCTCCCTTAAGAGAGCAGAAGCGCATTTGTAGCATATTTGATGTTGCAAATGTCGATAGACGGATAGTAACTGCTTTCCATCAGGTGGGCCCTCTGTCTGTCTGTTGAACTCATGCAAAAAAGAGATGTATATTGGGTCAGGAAAACTGCTTAGTCATTGCATGCTCTCTGGTGGAATTCGAACCTATATTATTGGAACCATACGTGGAACCTTAGCAACTAAGCCACATCGAATTAAATGTACCTACATTATACTGAATGTTAGATGTTCAGAATCTGTTGAGGATAATTAGTTCAGAATAATGACATTTAAGAATAATTCTTTCAAACTGTCATAAAAATGTCGACAATTAAGCGGTGTTGTAGTTGCTTTCCTTGGAAAGTTATGTTGTTTCAGATCTCTCTGTATGTTATGTAGATGTTGCCTTTTGCTGACTTACTTCTCTTACTATTTACATTTTTGTGTTTACCCATTCTAAAATGTTTCTTTCTATTTATTTACAATAATTAATATTGTGTTAAAGACATACAGGTCGTATTAGTTATTTACTTAAAATTTACGAATTCGGACAAAATATTTATAAGCACGGAAACCGTTTTGGCTGGATCCTATATCTTACCAACCGTTCATTAGCGTTATTAACGGTTAAAATATGACATAAGCTCCATACGTCATGTAATGGCAAATTTCTACCGATGGTAAGGCAAGTGAATGAATAGTAAGACAATAGGAACCGGCTACTTGTTAACGTCATAATAGAGAGGGTTTATTGCATTAGCAATTATTAAAACTTTTATGTTTGCTCATAATTATGCACATAAATGTATGGATTTCATATTTAACTTAATGACTCAGTAATAATAACGAGGATAATTATTTGCTTGACGTTCTAGAAGAAAATTAAATTGGTTTTAAAAGTCTCTATGAAGTTCAAATTCAGTTATGAATAACCCTTTGTAGTTTTTATACTGAATAATGAGCTGTTCTCATAATTATTACTCACCAAGAACTAAAACTACGCAGAAAAATACCTTCTCGTTTAACATTTCCACCTAATTGTGTCCAAATAATATGCCAGCACCACTCACAAACAGTTTTCTTTTATAAAACTTAATTGTTTTGATTATGGAACGGAACGTTCGCGCGTAATTTAAATGTTATTGTTTTTCAATTTATAGAATGTGTTTGTTGTGTTGTACTTATCGGTTTACTAGTGCATAGGAATCGTTTGGAGCGTGTTCCAGGATGGTAGGGGGGATGAGTTGTGGTGGAGGCAGCGATAACCCCTGCCTCGGCCGGAGGACGGGCCGATAACGACGCCGACTTTCAAACGAGAGCGAGCATTCTTTCGCTTCTCAGATAATGTTATGGGAATACTATCGATACTTTTAGTTGTTTTTAATGTATGTTTTAAATTTCAAATCCATGGATTTCTTAAGTTGAAACACATCTAGTTTTAGATAGTCAAGTAGTTTTGGGTACAGCAGTTTGTTTACTTGCAAACTAAAAAATTGTATTTTAGGTCGAAACGATTTTTTTTCTAATTTTATTCCATCATTGAGACTTAAAGCTTTAATTTAAATATAAAATGACTCTTATTTAATGATAGGTATGTATTAATTATATTAGGAAATCAGAAGACAAAAAATAAATTACACATGGATAAACACTTATATATTATTTTCTATTCATAGTGTTAATGTGAACGATTTGTCAGATGTCTGTCGCCAACACAAGTGTATACTTACTTACCTAAGAAAAATCGAGAAATATTCATAATACATAATTACATCATTGTGCATTTATTTAAACGGATATTCTCGCAACTTTGTATTATAGATACCGGTTTTATAAGACGAAAGCGTATTAATTTGTACCTATGAAGTACGAATTTATTTTTAGATTGGTAATTTATCCTAAAATAAATATATATATATATAATAGTCTAAGAAATAGGTTTAAAATTAAAACATAAAAAGATTCATCATAATATTAAGATCATCGACTTTGGACAAAAATAATATGAGTAATGGTATAAGAAACTAATTGTATCTTTGTTATTTCCAGATGGCAGAATGTAAATCTATTTCAGAAATAGTTAACTGCATGTACATGAATTATTTCTGGAACTTTATTATCATATAAATTCTGTTTATTTAAAGCCTATCTTCCGATAATAAATGCAATAAATATGGTAACGTGAATAATCATATCAACTATAATAAGTGTGGCTAGTAGTCCCACGTTTATATGAGTACTTAACAAAGAAAAATTAATAATTTTGGATATCTGCAGTAGTTATAATGGTTTATATTAATATTGTAAAGCAATTATTATTAAAAATACAAATAACTGGGTATTATTTACTGATATTGACATTAAATTTTGTTGACTTGAGAAGACTATTTTAATACCAAAACCTATCTACTTAGTCTGGCCATAAATACTGTTACAATTAAAAAGAAACAAAATGTTACATTTGAATTTGGAATCTGTCATTTTTATATGACTGTTCATTGTGTTTTCTCATTTTGGCGCCAATATATTGTACACAATTTTGCGATATTAAAATGGAGTGGGGCGATAAAGAGAACCGAATCGCTGTGATTGCATTACACAAAGTAGGTATGGGGATCCAAATGCAATTTTTAAAACTCTCCATACGCTTGGTATTAGTCAAATGTTTGTGTACCGGGCTATTAATAGGTACAATAAGACCTCCTCTGTTTGTGACAGAAAAAGATCTGGCCGTCCACATAGTGTTCGTACGAAAAAGGTGGTCAAAGCAGCAAGGGAAAGAATTCGAAGAAATCCTGTCCGAAAGCAAAATATTTTATCTCGGGAGATGAAGATATCACCTAGAACCATGTGGCGTATTTTAAAAGATGACTTAGCACTTGCAGCCTATAAGAGACGCACTGGTCATTTCTTAACTCATAATTTAAGAAAGAATAGGGTGGCAAAATTGAAACAACTACTGAAGCGGTACGTAAAGGGAGGTCACAGAAAAAAATTGTTTCCGAATGAGAACATTTTTATAATTGATCAACATTTTAACAAACAAAATGACCGTATTTATGCTCAAAGCTCTAAGGAAGCTTCTCAATTAATCGACAGAGTGCAATGTGGGCATTATCCGTCTTTAGTGATGGTTTGGTGAGGTGTTAGCTATGAAGGAGTGACTGAGCCATATTTTTGTGAAAAAGGTATCAAAACATCGGCACAAGTGTATCAAGATACCATTCTTGAGAAGGTAGTTAAGCCCCTTAACAACACCATGTTCAATAACCAAGAATGGGCCTTCCAGCAAGACTCGGCGCCGAGTCATAAACCTCGATCCACGCAGTCTTGGTTGGAAACGAACGTTTCGGACTTCATCAGGGCTGAAGACTGGCTGTCGTCTAGTCCCGATCTTAATCCGCTGGATTATGATTTATGGTTAGTTTTAGAGAGTACGGCGTGCTCTAAACGCCATGATAATTTGGAGTCCCTAAAACAATCCATACGATTGGCAGTGAAGAATTTTCCCATGGAAAGACTGCGTGCTTCTATTGATAACTGGCCTTAACGTTTAAAGGACTGTATTGCAGCCAATGGAGGCCACTTCGAATAAGCTTTTTATATTTTAAATTGTTTTATATTTATATAATAAACTAACACACTGTAAAACTTATAAATGTTATTTGCAATAGAAAAAAAATCTTTGTTGCAATGTTTATGGCAAGACTAGCTATAATTGTGAGTGTGTGAGTAGGTATATAGAACAATTTTCAAAAATTATAAAAATCTGAACAGACTAATAAGCCACAGTTGCACTAAATAAAGCTCCGATAAAGTTTTCATCAAGAAAATATATTGAGGCCATTATTTAAATTGTGAATTTTCAACAATTCGTGTCAAAGTGAACTATGTTTATATTTTGTTTGCAAGTTCTGCTCTATCGAACATATAACATCTGTATCTTGGAGCATGGAAGAAGAATATTAGGAATAATAATCGTCTAGTAAATAATGAACCTAATTCTGAGACGTACCATTAGGCGCCATAGGTCATCTAGTTATATAATATTTAGGAGCTTTACAGAGTAACTATTTCAGTATGTAATATATGACCTTAAAAAGTGTTCTCCAGCGAAACTTTTGAATTTAATAACCGATTGTCACTCTTAGTATTTATTCCTCATCCATGCCTTTTGTTAAAAAATCGACTCGACAATATCTTTAAAAGCTTTAATTATTGATAATTTGATATAATTTTTAAAGAGAGGAAAAAAAGTCTTTTATTTTATATATCTATATTCTGACCACACATTTTAAAATACAGTGACAAATAATAAAAACAACAACTTATCAAAAACTATGGTATAAAACATGGAGGTTCTACTCCGAACATCTTCCAAACACAAAGAGACAAGGTTTAATTTCGAACACCTTTATTAGCTGCGACATTGAAATAAAAATTAATGTACTTATTTTAAAATGGACTAGTAATTGAAAATCATAAGTCTACCAGTCATTCTTCATTCAATTATTTGGATAATTATTATCTATAAAATAATATTTCCTAAAATAATTTATTTTAATTAATTAAATCTTATTATATTACTGTTATACTTGAAATGCTTATAGGATAATGCAAATACTAAGCGTCGCTTGCTATTTTGTGAAACAATTTTATTTAATTATGTTAGTGATTTAACTCCATAAATAAATGCATTAATTTCCATTTACGTGAAATGGCTATTGAAAATTTTAAGGCGTCAAATATAACAATATAATTGGTTGCCAATAACATCCTTAATTTCAGTTTATTATGTTGTTATCATTCAAAACCACTTTTTGTAAGGTTCCTCCAGGTCAATGATTTTTATTGACCTCAGATTAATTCATTGTCTGAACTCATCGATGAGACTCATCGACAAAATACGTCAACTTACTAAAGCCTTCATTAATAATAGGTACGCTATTACTAATGTAGTATAGTTTTACGTATTAATATAATATTAGTTATTACCCACTACCTTTGTATGGAGTGTGTTAAGCTTTCACGGAAAAGTACTGGATCGGTTTTGCTGTAATTTTGTACAATTATGTAGTTTTAATTCCGAGATGGGATAATAACCTTAAACATTATTTTATGAAAAAAAGATATTTACGCTCAGAGACAGTGTCGAAGTTCGTTCAAACTTCAGTTTATGGCATACGTACCAGGGTATGTAGGTATCTTAATTTTTAAGGCGTAACAAGATTAACAAGAAATATTATTGTACTAACCTTCTATCTTCTATATCAGGGATTCCCAAAGTGGTCGATATGAAAATTGGTTTTCCAGTGGTCAACATAAACGAAAACAGATTTTAGGGGTCGACAACATCTAAAAATCGAACCCTGTTAATTAACACAAGTTATCATCTCAATTTTCAAGATACTGTATAAGTTTTGTCACGTGTACAAATGTGTTTTTTTTTAAATAATTACCTACTTAAGTATTTTTACGTAATTTGTTTTAATAATTATTAATTACACTTGATATTTACTGAATTTTATGTCTATTTATTTTAATATTTTCTTAAGTTTTCGCGACTTGTATACATAATAAAACTACGTTTTAAACCAAAATCAAATAAGATTACTGCGCTTAAAACCGTTAAAACGTAGTTTTATTATCTATTTACTTTGTTAAATTTTTATGAGAAAATGATGTCAAGTTTACTTACTTAACTAACCGCAAAGTTTTTAAATTGGTAAGTATTTTGTATCAATACGAAAAAAACTAAAGATTGATTTTTAAAGTAATTTGTCTATTGGCATCTGAGGTATCAGTTCATTTTGGAAAAGGAGTCTGGCCCAAAATAGTTCGGGAATCCCTGTTCTATATAAATAAAAATGTATATACGCGCATAACTTGAGAATGACTTTACTGATTTTGATGTAATTTTTTGTGCGTGTTTGAAAGGGTCCCCGGATGATTTAGATTCACAATTGCAAGCTGTAGGTGGCGCTGGGATCGCGCTTCAGGATCCTCCTAATCTCCTGGACAGACATGGATGAATTTTTATATCTATTTGAGTGGTTAGATGGTTGGATGATTTAGATTAAAATTTGGAACCGATAGGAGGCAATACAGTCGGGTCCTAGATTTTAATTTTTTCAAGGCAGGACTGCTACTTGACTAATAAACACGCAATTAGTTTTAAAGCAAATTTAAATGATGTCTTACGTCGTTACGTCTTGTCGTATTCTATTATGGGGTAATGCAACTTTCATAAATATTATTTTTGTCCTGCAGAATCGTGCTATTTGCTCAAGCTTTTTTATTTTTATTGCATGCCTTTAGCAGACTGGCAGATGACCTGTTGAATAGTGGTTACCATCGCCTATGGACATTTGTAACACCGACGGTGATACCAATGTGTTGTTGCTCTCTAAAGGAAGGCTGAACCTGGAACGTGGTCACTAATGCCGGAATACAAGTGAAGGTTGTTATGGCGACATACTTTAGATCAAGGGTGGTAGTTATTCAGTCGGGCAAATGCCCTACCACCTGGCTGTGGGTTGCTTTGTCGCCCCTTATGACAGGCCACCCGGGCGCAGTAAATTGTATTTTTTCTCCGTTCCTGCACGGATAAAAATCTTAATACTTTGGTTTCTGTCGTTTAAGTAAGTGTGCGCTTAAGTATCGTTTATAGCGACAAGTTCGTGGTTGGGCCAGTAATGTTGCAGTTGTGTGTTAGCGACGGTAACCACTCACCATTAGGTGGACAGTTTGCCAGTTTGCCTACAAGCAAACATAATGAAATCTAATACAAAAAAACTAAGTAATTTGTTTATTTACTCTATCACGGAAAACTGGTTTTCGTGCAATATTATATTTGAATATAACATTTAAATATTTAAAACTTGAATTCTGCAAAACAGGTTTTTAAACATGTTCCACTCGAGACACACGTAAAAACCATGATTTGGTATTTGTATATTTTACGTTTTGTTTTACTTAGGTACTTTTAGTTTTCTTGTTAATCTAATCTATACTATAATAAAATTGCGGGTATCGATTTGGTACAGTGAATTTAAAAATGAGAAAAAAAATCAGGGGTTTCGGCTAATTCATACTAGCTTATTTTGATTTTGAAAATGTAACTTTCTGATTTTTTTTCTTTCTGTCACGTCTTAGAGCATCACGTGACACCTACCTACATACATACATACATAACTTCACGCCAGTTCCCTTGCGGGGTAGGCACGAACAACAGAGCGCCATTTAGGCCCATTCTTACACACCTCACTTGCTTCTTTGACATTCATAACTCTTGTCATGCACGCTCGTCTGTTCTTAAGGCATTTAAATGAAACTCGACAAATTTATATAATACTAGCGGCCCGGTGCGGTTTCATCCGCGCTCTGTCCCGCTCCCGTGGTATATAGCGTCATGTTATATAGCCTATGACACTCCCTGTTAACGTAGCTTTCCAACAGTAAAAGAATTTTTAAAATCGGTTTATTAGATTCAGAGATTACCCCCTACAACGTCACAAACTCAAACTTTACCTCTTTATAATATTAGTATAGATGTAACTTATAACCCGGGCATGTGTATAATAGCTTAAAACCCGGGTCAATGCTTAGGATAATTTTTAACCTGATAAATGACTTCGTTTCCGTGGGATACACGCAACCGTGGCAATTCATTACCATATATATGGTAATAGCAACGTGAACGAAGTGTCACTGGCACTATTAGTGAAATATATGTACTGTAAATAATTATTATAAACTAGATTAGATTATATAACTAAATATTATGTAAACTACACAAATGACCAAAACTACCAAACGTACGAAAACTACCAAACGTACGAAAACTACCGATACTACCAAATATACCAATCAAAACTACCACAACTACCAAAACCACCACAACTAACAAAACTACCACAACTACCAAAACCACCACAACTAACAAAACTACCACAACTACCAAAACTACTACAACTACCAAAACAACCGAATATACCAAATCGACCAACCAAAACTACCAAATCTACAAACCAAAACTACCAAATCTACAAATCAAAACTACCACAACTATCAAAACTACCACAACTACCAAAATAACCGAATCTACCAACCAAAACTACTATAACTACCAAATCTACAAACCAAAACTACCAAATTCACTAACCAAAACTACTACAACTACCTAAACTACCACAATTACCAAATCTACCAATCAAAACTACCACAACTACCAAAACCACCACACCTAACAAAACTACCAACACTACCAACACTACCAAAACTACCGCAACTACCAAAACAACCGAATATACCAAATCGACCAACCAAAACTACCAAATCTACAAACCAAAACTACCACAACTATCAAAACTACCACAACTACCAAAATAACCGAATCTAACAAATCTACGAACCACAACTACCAAAATAACCGAATCTAACAAATCTACTAACCACAACTACCAATACTACCAATACTACCACTACTACCAAAACTACCACAACTAGCAAAACTACCAAATCTACAAACCAAAACTACCACAACTACCAAAACTACCACAACTACCAAAACAACTGAAACTACCAAAATTACCAGCATAAACTACCGAAAATAGCAAAACTACCATAACTACCAAAACTGCCAAACAAAACTACCAAAACTACCTAAACGACCAAATTGACCAAAATAAACAAAATGACGAAAATGGCAAACCACAAATAAAAAACCTATCCTAGTTTCCGGGATAAACTTTACATAAATCTATCCCAAAATCTATCCCAGTATCCGGGATGAAAAGTATCCCTTGGCCACCCTCGGTATTCAAATTACATATGTACCGAGTATCAGCCAAATCGGTCCAATAGTCTTTCCATAAAAGGATAACAAACAGAGAGACAAATATACTTTTATCCCGGAAACTATCCCATTTTCCGGGATAAAAAGTATCCTATGTTCATTCTCGGCATCGAAAATATATATAAACTGAGTTTCAGCCAAATCGATCCAGTAGTTTTTACGTGAAAACGGAACAGACAGACAGACAGAGTTACTTTCGCATTTATAATATTAATAGGAATTACCCAAAAATGTTACTTTGGTGGTATTAAGCCGCTTGTGGTAGGGATATTATACCAAATACACTTTCCACTTACTACTCTTCAATTGCATAGAAATTGGACGTTGCATTGGGAAAAAAATCGTCGTTCTTGTAAATAGTTTCTTTAAAAAATGAAAAATTAATTGATAACAAAATTAATTTTCTTCGTAAATAATATTTATTTCCTTTTTACGATTAACAATTAGAAGTTTCCAAGACATCTACGGCCGCATTCGCATTTTATATGTAGTTTTACTATAATGTAAAATTCAAATATTAGCCAATTTAATTTTCGGGTTGTGAGTCGAGTGCTGCTATCAATTATAACCTAAATCAAAAGCAAATTATTAGCTGCCAATAAAATAAAAATAAATAAGCCGTGGCAGCTTAGTGATTAACACACTAATGTCCCAAACTACATATTGTTACAATTACCACGTGCTAATGGTGAAGGAAAACATCGTGATGAAACTTGCATATCAAGATAACCTATGTGTCAAACCCACCAATTCCCCTTGGACAAGCGTGGCGGGTATACTGTCCGTTCTCCTTATAAATGGGAGGCCCGAGCCCAACTGTGGTACGTTTATGATCTTATTATATTACTACTATAAGAAAAAATAATTATCAACTTGTATCCAGCGAGGTAATGCTGCCAGCCGTCTAGGTACATTGCCCTGCGACAGCGATTTGGTCGGTCTGGACCGATTTTAGTTTATAGTTTTATTATGTTTACATATACATCTGTTAGGTTTTTTTTGCATTACTTTTAATTTGTATACATAACTTATTTTTAGGGTATAATTTATTTTAAGGTTTTATTTATTTCTATTTACTTAATTAATTGTTAATTAGGTCATATTTTATATTTTTCTTAAAAATAGAATTCATTAAATAATTTATTTAGTCATAGGTGTGCGTTTTTAAAGAGATTATTTCCGAGGACAACAATTGTTTTCCCAATGTATAGTTTGTATGCAATTGACCACTTAAGTCTTCAGTTTCTACATAATATTATATATCCTGTATTTATAGGGTCTAAATTCTGGGACTTTTTTAATTCAAGTTTTAGCCTGGCTACAAATTCTTTTTATACTCTTAGGCTGGTGTGCATAGACATTTAACTGGGGTTAAAATAAAATAACCGATAATAATACCTATATGGCTAAACAGTGATTATTTTATTTTAACCATCAGTAACTAATATCATTTGTCCATCTTCGGTATTAAAATTACATATATACCAAATTTCAGCCAAATCGGTCCAATAGTTTTTCCGTAAAAGCATAACAAAAATAGGGATAATATAATATATAATTATATTATCCCTATTTTTGATTGATTAATAATTTAGATATAATTTTATCCCGGAAACTATTCCATTTTTCGGGATAAAAAGTATCCTATGTTTATCCTCGGCATCGAAAATATATATACTGAGTTTCAGCCAAATCGGCCCCGTAGCTTTTTCCGAGAAAACGGAACAGACAGACAGTTACTTTCGCATTTATAATATTATAATAATAGGGATTTAAAAACTTTGCGGTTGGTTAAATGATTAAACTTGATATCATTTACTCATCAATATTTAACCTAAACGTAAAATTCAGTAAATATTCAGTGTAATTAATACAAATTACGTAAAAATACTTAAGTAGGTAATTAATTTTTGAAAAAAACATGACAATGATACTTCCTACGAAAATATTAGTCATTCTTATAACAACTTAGTACACGTAACACAACTTATACAGTATCTTGAAAGTTTCAAATAAAAACTTGTGTTAATTAAACTATTTCCATTTATTTATTTTCTCGATGACAGTTTCCTGTGGAAACTTGAACGAGCGTCTTTTTTACATTATGTATACATTATTTAATAAAAATATGACGCTTACGCTCGTACAAGGTCATAGCAGAGTCGGAGAAACTGATAGGGATGGAGCTATCGATAAACGTAACACGATAACAGACCCGATATTTTTTTACAAAGTGTAAGTAACTAAACTATTGCTGGATAATTTTGTACAAATTTATTAACTAGTATTACATCTCATTACAAGATGTAATTATATTATGTTGATTCTTTATTTATTTATTTTAATCAAAATCTGATGAATCGTCTCTGTCACTCGATGAGCTCTCCCCAACATTTATTATAAGTTCCTGTACTTCTATATTATCGAATGCCACATGAATTTCCCAATCCGACGCTATAATGTTTTGGGTTCTTCTCACAATTTTTTCCCAGTGTTCGGCGGTTACTTCCCAACATGCATTTTTTGATAAATCTAACATCTTGTTTGCCGTAAAAGGGGGATGGGTATTGTTTCGAACGGTGTGTCCTTTGATTTGTGCCCATATTAGTTCTATAGCATTGTACTGGCAATGATACGGCGGAAGTCGAAGAACCCAATGACCTTTTTCGACAGCTATTTCGTCGGTAATATATCTTTTAGGGAGGCTTTTTTTCGATTTTAAAATATTCACTAATTGTACTTTTAATAAAGTATTATCCACATTTTCGCCATGACGTTGTAGCCAGTGAATTATCTCTTGTTTTTTATTGGCCTGCGTCGGCATTTTATCAATTTGTCTGGAGTGATATATAGCGTTGTCCATAATAATTATCGACGGTTCTTCCAGATATTGCACCATTTCTTCAAACCATCCTTTGTAAATCTCCGCGTTCATTTATTCGTGGTAGTCCACTGTTTTCTTGGATTTAAAGGCCAGTAAAGCATCTAAAACGAATCCTTTCGTAGACCCTGCATGGCATATGATAAGGCATATGATACCTTTTCCCATTGGCCCTGAACTAGTGGAAGCGGCGGTGTCGTCAGTCCAGTTCTTAGATACTGTATGGTTTGAATTTAACCAAATCTCGTCAGTGAAAATAACATTTGACCTTGACCTTGATATCTTTTTGGCTTCGATCAAAAATTCGCATCGAGCCATAGCAACATCGTGACGTTCCATCAATATTTTACGTTTGTCCGATTTTTTAAAGATTAAAACAAACACAAAATGCCGGTGGGCCAATGAGTGTTCCCAGCTTGAAAAAATATATTTGAATGTTTTTGTTGTATTTGTCTTTGTTCAAATCATAATAAATATATGCGATCGATATCATTACTTATTTGGTCACAACACTACAACTATCAAATTAGAACTGTCATTGAGAAAATAAAGAAATGGAAATAGTATAATAGGGGTCGATTTTCAAACCTCGTCCATCTCCAATATCAGTTTTTATTTATGTCGACCCCTAGGAAACCGACTTCGACCCCAGGGGGTCGATATCGACCACTTTGGAAAATCCTGCTTTACATGACACAGTCGCAATAATAATTGGAACGATACATACACGTAAACTTGATCGCAGTATTCAAGACCTTATAAATAAAACGCTCCGGTGGCTGTGTGTAGTAATACCTCAGCTCTTGGCGGACAACGTTATACCGAGATATTATTAGGTTCTTTTATAAAACTATAAGTAATAATAATTTATAATACGATCACCATGGAAAAGCTTTGCATTCTGTTTGTTTTGGGTAAATATTACTACACTCTATTATTTATTTAGGTTTAGAATATTTCATATTATTGTCTACACCACTGTCATCTTTGAATATTTTCCTTAGTCTAAGCGGTCTCCTGGAAGAGATCGCTTTAAGCGATAAGGCCGCCCTTTGTTCAACATTTATTATAACTAGTTTTAATTTTGGGTGAACAATAAAGTGTTTTCATTCATTCATCCATACAACATGTTATATTGAATTTTTTTTAATAGTATTCTGGCGATATCGTTTATGAAACAGTCTGCCGTATTCAGAGTCAAGTAATGCTGTTTTAATATTGACAGTTGAACTTTTTATTTAAATATATTACTTACATTTCGCTTCAGGTAATAGCAGTGTATATTATTTTTAAACATGTTAAGTAGTTACAGTATTTTTTCTTTTAAAGATTAATTTAAATTCCACTGTAAATTAAACGGCTTTTGTGTGGCTGTATAATAAATTTTAAAACATTTTTCGTCATCATTCGTAGTTAATAGAGAACTCAAATGGGATAAAACAGCCACTTCAATTATGTGCTCCACCATTTTTTATCCTTGAAGTATTAAATTATTAATAGTACCTATACATTTTGTGATTGTTTATTTTGATGAGCAATAAAGTATTATTTATGTCATTTTCTGACTATGATAATAATTGATTTGTCAAGGTTGTAATTATATCGCTTGTGTGTTCATCAAAATCGACCAGGAGACTCTTTTGTGTCCTTTTCGTTATTTCTTATATGTAGTTTCCGATTTAGCCACCCAGGCACAAATACTACTGAATTCAGATTTGTATGTCAATGACATTATAAAGACTCTAATTTCAATATTTTGGTATTTAAGTTTCTGGTTGTTTTCTGAATGTTTTGACCGATGAGGTCATCACACAGCAATTACTGTTCTTGTTGTTTAGCGGAAAACCTAGTGACATACACGCATGCACCTATTAAGCCGAGCGGGATTTCTTGGGGTAAACATGTATCCGTGTGTATGTCTGTGATATCAAAAGCGGGTACGATTGGACGGCACGCTGGCAATAGTGTATATTATCGCATTGTGTATATGTAGGGTTGCCATTCGCCTGGGTTTCCCCGGATTTGTCCTAGTTTGGAGGGCGTCCGGGGAGCATCCGGGCGGGTGTTCATTTGTAGTTCGGGTTTAAAAATTACAAGTCGTGAGCCGCCGGTTTAATTATACTAGGTTTAAAAAAAAATGACATTTCCGGGTTCTAGGCACCAAAATCCGCGTTTTGTCCTGGTTGCCAAATTTTAGAGATGGCAACCCTATGCATATGTAATTATGTACACGTTCAACCACAAGTAAATCCGGCTCGCCATCAGATTGCATGAATTATAATAATTTATCCAAATTTGAAGAAAACTGAAAATCGTATCGGACGAAATTAACAATATGATTAAACTAAATCGAAGTGATTTATATGTCACATTAATAAATAAATTAATATCAACCTATAAAATCGTCCCACTACTTAGCTCAAGCCTCCCCAATGTTTTAGGGCTATCGACACTAATGTCGATCTAAATAATGTAAATCTAAAGATCTAGATCATTAATGTAAATCTAAATTTAGGACCGAATTTTTAATCATCAGACAAAAGTTATCATCCAAATAAATCATAATCTGACTAGATTAAAAATGTAACAATTCAACTGCTTTGTTCATGCAACTGTCATTTTTAATTTTCCCACGTTGTATTTTATTCTTAGGGATAAGTTTTATCTGGTGATTGAAAACTCGGTCCTTAGAGATATAACCGCCACGTTTGTCCGAGGTGGACCGGCAGCTCTCACACATCGAGAATCTACATGGCGCGAATAGCCAACAACTTTATAAATTTATATTTAATTGAATTGTCGTTTACAATAAGTTCATAATATAACCTCGTGAATATTATAACAATTTTATCATTACAGTCAGCGTCTTATAGAAAGAAGCAGCCAAGATGATCAAATAGATAAGAACATCGAAAGTGATCATTAGTATCGGTACAACCATTGTCGTCTAATAGATCGAATCACCCGTCTTGACCAAATACATCAGTACACCGACAACGCCAAATACATGAGTACAGTCAAGTCACCATTATTATGTTAACAACCATCTCGCCAAAACAAAGAGACACACTAGAAAAATGAACTCTATTCTAAATGTGATTAGTGTCAAATCGAGATGATTTCATACTAAACCAAAATTGTATTTCGAATTATGTATTTCAAATTGAATTACTTATTGCTAAATTTGCATTGAATGAAAAGCACCTTTCTTTCCTAATGTGAAATTAATGAAATCAATTCTGAAGACGTTTGAAACTTAAAAAAAACTCCTGATCACAGCAGTGTGATTGACGAAGAGGATGATATGTGCATAATAATATTTATTACGTTTAATCGAGGGTAAACACTGGGATTGGAAGTATCACTTATTGACTACTTACAAACATTGTTAAAACTTCTAACCCATAAGGGCAGAGATCGAATCTTTAGTATTTTTGACTGACCCACCTATGTTTTATTACTAACTCTATGGACACAGAACGATTTCACGTCGATAGATTATAATCTATCGGGAAATAAGTTCATTTTAACTTTATAACTAAGTTGCATTTGACCACAGTACCTAACTATAATATTATTTCAGATGGAACAGAGATATTAGCCGAGCCCAGCTAACTAAAGATATATTATTAACCTACAAATTTTATAAATAGTCTCAAGTTCCTGTTTCTAACCAGATATTTCAGTTCTCTTAATTAAATCAGGTTTTTCATACTTTTGTTTACATTCTTTAATACTTGATGACACTGCTTTTCAGCTTTGAGTTTTTGTTTTTACTAAATACTAACTGTCTTATTCATAGAGAGTTAGAGTAAGTTTGAACGCTTCTTTAACCACCATAAAGAACTGTTCAAACATACTTAACTATCAAATGTATCATCATCATGGAAACGCGAAGGAAGTTTCGCGGGCAGACGATAGTCTATAATATTATAATATGCTAAATATGTCGTCTCTCTACATTGAAGTTATTAAAAAAAAACACAATTGGAATAGACTATATAAACGATGGAGACACGATGATTTTTTTTAGATTTCTTGTCTGTTAGTCGGTTTTTCTGTTTGTTCGGGATTTACGTAAAAACTACTAGGCCGATTGCGATTCGATTTTCGCTGATCGTGAGCAAATTCTCACACTTAAATTCTGCGCTACCTTTTATTCCGGAATCGCACGGGAAATTTTCCGGGAACGGTTTAAAGAGGCCAGAATAAAAAAAACGTTTCTTATTTCGATGCGGTGTTTTTACTCATTGATAGTAAATTTTCTGAAATTAAATCTGTGATACTTTTTATCCTGGGGATCCCGCGAATTTTCTCAAGGCTGGTTAAAGTTGTTAGGACGCTTACAAATTAGTTTATTTATTCTTACACGATTTTAGACACGATACATTATTTTTTAAATACAGCAATACTTTGTGTCCTGGGCATCTCACGGAAATTTTCCCGAGGGTGGTTTCTAGTGGTTAGTATGCATATAAATTAGCTTATACTAAAACACAATGCACTTTCTTTTTCAAATAAGTAAAAATAGAAAAAGTATAAATTATTTATTTGCATAACAATTAGTTGATTCAGATTCAATTGATACTAAAACGATGGTTTACGTTATTTTCCGAATGCTTTGTTAGTTTATATTCCAGGAACCCCGCGAAAACTTCCTTGGAGTGGTTTAAAGTCGTTATACTGCATAAAAATTGGCTGATTCCGATACGATTTCACCAGAACGTTAGATTAAGCTTTTTTCAATGACTGGGGTATATTATATATATGTATAGTATGATCTCAGTATAGATCATGAGAATTCATATACGTATTAGACATTAAAATAGTATCCAAGAAACATCAATTATTCATTGCTGTTAAAAAAAGGTTTATCTCGAATTCTAAATTTCTTATGTATTGAAACTCTTTAGTAGATATTTCAACAAACTCACATATACATAGAAAATATACTCACATATACATAGTGTATTAAGTCAAATGAAATGTTAAAATTAAGTTAATATTGTAAAATAGCTTTGTCTGTACATTGAAGCTATTAAAAAAACCAATTGGGATCCAATTGTTTGATTGATGGAAAATTGAAACAATTAATGTTTTTTTTTCATAAATATGTTAATTTCTATGAGGTTTTCACTATTATACAGACATTTTTTACTTAAATGGTGAAAAAGCTAATATCATGGGAATTCTAGTGTAATTTTTCAGGAAATCGGATTCACTTTTTCATGTTTTTACTCCTATACTTTAGTGACGGAAAATTTTCTTGGGAATAATGCGCCTAGATATAGCATGAAAACTATTCGTGTTACTCTTATTACAGCCTAGTTTAATACTTTATGACATTTTTATACATGACCATATTGGGACTCTTGAGATTTCCCGGGATTTCCTTCCACTTCCAAACCACTAGATCAACTTTGACGCAATGTTCGCAAATCACAAGACACTGTCTGTAATTATTAGAAATCCTTAGTGAAGAAACATCTGTAGTTGAATAAGTCTTTAGTAAATTACAAATATCGGGAGTTCATGAATATATCCAGGAGTCATGTATTGTCATATTAAATATTTATTCAATTTTACATATTGATAAAATAACTTTAATCTTTGCTATCTAAGTAATGAAAATGAAGTCGAAGGCAAATACTAGTTACGTTATAAAAATGAAAAAGATTTTTATAAGAGTAATAATACTATTGGAATTTTGATTTAGTATGAAATCATCTCGATTTGACACTAATCACATTTGGAATAGAGTTCATTTTTCTAGTGTGTCTCTTTGTTTTGGCGAGATGGTTGTTAACATAATAATGGTGACTTGAATGTACTCACGTATTTGGCGTTGTCGGTGTACTGATGTATTTGGTCAAGACGGGTGATTCGATCTATTAGACGACAATGGTTGTACCGATACTAATGATCACTTTCGATGTTCTTATCTATTTGATCATCTTGGCTGCTTCTTTCTATAAGACGCTGACTGTACAATAAAGAGTAATAATCTACCCATCTATCAACAAAACTTTTAGTTTTGTCGTATTTCATAATACTACAGTAATTTAATTATTACAGCCCTCATCTGCAACGAGTCTCTATCCATGAGTTTGAGACACAAGAGACAAGCTACAAATAATGAACCAACAACATCACCCCCGTGAGTACCAGTATATTTGTATTTTTATTTCCGAAAGCAGGAATATAAATGTGTGCAACACAAATCTACTCAGTTTCGAAGAAAGGCTATAGCCGGTTCCTAAGGGTTCGATTTTATTATGGAAATCGTTTTTTTTTACCAAACAATAATTCACCCAAATTTTTAGCATTTCATCTTAGTACTTTCGGGTTTTTTTTTAATAAAATTCGATTCGATTCTTCGCGATTCTTTTACCAAACTTGGAAGCAAAAGGCATAAAAATATTTTTATTGTAATTCCCGGATGAAAAGTCGATTTTTTTTAAATAAAATAAAACTTATCTTTTTTACCGAGTTTTAGAAAACAACCTATCACCAATTTTTTTACATTATGTGTCTTACAATAATTTCTACTCATTAATGTTTTTTTAATTTTTTGGAGTGTTGGAACAGTGTTATAGAAATTAAAAACTTTTTTTCATAACCCCTTGTTTAAACGAACTGATATTCTTTTGAGTTTTAACTCAAAACCCGCATCTCGTTAAAAGGACGTTAAAATACTCGTAAATTGCCATGTTTTTTCATGACGACGTAGAGTAGGCTTGTCCAAAGACTCTTTGATGGTTGGCAGATGCCCATCTCCATCATTAGCTCGAATTCTTGTTTCGCTGCTTTGTATATTTCAGGCGGCAGGGGGCGTGCACGTGCAAAAAGAGGTGCAGGTCGTCTTGATATAATGAGTCACGCTGTGTTTGGCTGGCGTTTTCAACGATTTTGGTGGAAGAACATCAGGATATTGCTTCAATATGTCGTAGTTGTTTGATTGCTGCTCAGGACGTGGACGGATTGCTGTGTTGTATTGATTGATACAGGGTTGATTGACAGGCCCGTAACGCGATCGACGAGTTTCTTGCAGTGAAGACCGATTAGCAGCTTGTAGTGTCGAAGAAAATCTGCGTCGTGGATAGAAGTCTCCACGTCAGCTATGATGAATATCCATCGAAAAGAACGTCTGAGCCCAAGGTCAAGTCGAATGTTCTTCTCGCTATAGTTTTTATCTGCGTGATGTTTGCAGTTCGTCCATCTGTCGAGTGTCTTTGTACGTCATAGTCATTTTTCTCTGAACTACTGGGTCCATAGATGAAAGTTGACAGGATGGTATAGCCTGTCCATACAAGCTAGCTCCATAGCTAGGAAGATATGTAGTTAAATCGTATTAAAAAAGATTAAGGGTGGCCGTCATAGCGGTGAAAATATTCATTCACTGTAAATAGTTTTCTTTTTCAAAACTTTTAAATTAAAATGTGGAATATTTTGAATAAATCAAGATGCCAGAACTTACATATTTCAATGAAAATGGGTTAGAACAATCTATTGAGTAGTTTTTGATGTATGTGGTATTTTTTTATGATTTCGTAGCCAGATAACGAATATAGTAGTCTGGTTACGTCTACGGAACTCTTCGTTGTCCTTGGACTGTGGAGTGCCAAGCACCTACCCAATTTATTTATTTCTCACTAAATTGTTTATTTCAGCGCAGCAACAACACCGGCTGGATTTAATATTTGTTATGGTAGTTGCAATAGAACACCTGAGTATAATCCCGTATGTGGGTCTAATAACGTCACTTACGATAATATTGGGAGGTTTTCTTGCGCACAAGCGTGTGGTCTACGTAAGTATTCATATAGAACTATAAAAAAAACAACCTAAATTCCACTGGAGAATATTTTTTGAAGGTCATACATATAAATCAAAAGTTAAGTCTACTTCCTATTCTATGTACACCGCATGTATCGTTGGGCAATAGGCACAAATATAAACCCTTGACTTGCAGACACTTGAATGAATGAATGAAAAGAATTTACTAGCCACCATAAAATAAAACTAGTTTCTTAAAAATAGAATAATAAATACTACAAGACGATGTTCTTTGTGGACTTCTTTATTTTTGATGAGTTTGACTCTTACGTATCATAATCTCAATGGTTATTTTTCATGTGGCTATTGTTCTGCAATACTGTTACTCCAGGTATAATATTGCTTTGATGGCGTTAGTATTTGAGGCAATGAACTCTGCAATATTAATCACGTAAAGATTGCATGTTTTGGAGAAAAAATATTTAAAAACGCGGCTAACAGGGAAGGGGCAGTCAAATCAATTGAGTTAGTTTTTATTATGTTGCAAAACATCTCAGCCTCATAGACTTTGAACGATCATGCCAAGTTATGTCGTCATTAGTTTGTAGAACTCAAATAGCGTTTTAAGTATTTTTGAAGAAAGGTCAGGTAAAAAGCACCATAAATAAACGTGTATCTATGAAGAGATTAATGACTGTAGATGAAGCCAAACGTGTTTGACAGGCTTGTTGCAGATGGAGATCCATCGTCTCTGCCTACCCCAATGGGAAACAAGAATGATTGACGTGTTTTTAAGGGGCGACAAGCCACACGCCTTATACTAAAATAATTTTTAGTTATAATAATAATTTTAGGGGGAGTCTTTTGTGAAACATTATTTGTACATATACACACTATACACACATTATACTACAGTTTCCGAGCAAGATACCTTAAACAAACCTATATAGACCCAAGGACAGACAGACATAAAATGCTATTAAATAATTTGATTATAATTGGTATATTACAAACGATGTATATGTATGTCACAGATATATAGGGTTATTTTGATCACTGTGAAGAACAAAAGAGAATTTTTCATCGAACCACACATCTTTATTTCAGTACGGTAATGTTAGCATTATCTCTATAAGTCGGATTGGAATATCTCATATTCTGTCTCTTAAGGAAAACTTGCATAAAATGTTAATGATAACCCCGTGTGACATTTAATATTGTTATTGTTAAAGATATATATGGAATGGAATTATTTTAGGTAAAACCCTGATTTGATATAGTCTCTGTGATACATTCAATGTACTAAGTATCGGGAAGGTTAAAATGAAATATAAAAATTAAATTAATACCCTAATACTCCTTTATACACTTTTCGTAAGGTCATTAAGTATGGTGTTCAGCTACTTCTATGAATGTTCTTTAATGGCTTCTATGAACTCAGAAACGCTTTCCTCGAGATGGTAATTTTAGCTACGGCAAAAGAAACGGTCCGGTCGAACTGAGCCATATCAGTGTTTAATCGATGACATTTATCTACATGATGGTGTACTGAACCCGCAAGTTTTCTTTAAAAAAATCTGGAGATTTTCAGTAAACGCTAACGCGCAAACGCTTCATCTTAATCTTAAATAAAAAAATATTTACCTTCAAGCCTATATTAGAGGGATCATCTGCATTGGATCAATGCGGTTGATATGCGTAAAATTGAAAGGATATGTTGTTTACACGGTTTTTAAAAATTTATTTGTTCAAGGCGGAAAAAGTTGTAGCCAAGCGCGATAGTGCTGTGACATCGATCCAGTATCGCACGACGCGACTTCGTTTCCCGCCGATATTGTTTCTTTTTGTTATTTATTAACTATCAATAAGAGTTAATTTTACACCTTAAACCAAAAATAAATATGAGTTTTATACATAATAGGTCACATAGGTTTTTTATTATTTTATCAGTTATTTTCACCGAATAAATCAAATAATCTGGAAAATTCTACTTTAGTCCGTCCAGTTGTCCACCTGTTTCGTACGTCGTAGTCATTTTTCATGGAATCTAAGCGGTCTATGTGGATGGATTTATATTACTATATAGAGTTATACAGTGATGTAGTAGTATCATAAAACAACCGTCGGGTAAAATTCACACCTGGGACTCAACCAGAAACAAACACTAGTATGATTAATAATAATTCCGGTTATTATTTAATCAGCAATAAATGACTCCCTGTGACAGATTTACATGAGGGTGTTTTATGTCGCAAGTCGAATACATAAAATGTAAACATATTCAAAAATAAAATAAAATTAGGAGTGATCGCTATAAATGAAACTGAGGCTTTAAAATATTTTTTTAAGTATGAACATACTTAGTGGTTAAACTAATGTGGTATTTTTAGTAATATATGGAAAAATAATGGCGATATTATTTTGTAACTGTTTTAGTTAAGTCAATAGAGCATGGGTGAGTTCCATAGTCATGAAAATAATGTGTATCCTTCTAACTTTGATCTATGAAGTGAGAAATATTAAATACATTTTATTTTGTAGAAGTTAAAATATACTTTATTTTTTGAGATAACCATAGAAAAGCATTCAAGCCGCAAATGCTTTTCTATGGTTATTTAGCAGAATAACAAAAACAGTGGACATTTGTCACATCTACAAAACTCTTTATAGTTTGCGAACTGCACGCACTTACCAGATTTATTATCTTTAAAATAAAAATACTTCATTCTCTTCTAACGTCCTTCTACGACATTCATAGACAATTAACTATATTGACGGCAATGTGCATGCACGAGTAAAAATTGAGCGAATCACTCAATTCACAACTTCACACAGTCATTTGTGCTTCAACCGTGTTGAAAATTGATCGCAAAATTGAAAATTTTGAGCATATTTAATATTTTCAATCGTATTGACCGACGGTAATCAATGAAATTCACTGCATCACTTTTAGTTTGCATAGATCATTTTGGTTGATTTCGATGATTTTTGATTTTTTTGATTTGATCAGTCTAATATAGGTTTTAGTAACTCTGAAAGGAATTCGAAGTGAACCGCAACACGGTAATCAAGTATCATCATCACGTGAATTTTTGAATAATTTTGTTGGGATGTTTCGATTCGTTTCTCGAGTAGCCATTTTTTTAAAATAAAATTCATTTGTTCTTAGCCACAATAAATAAGAATGGGAGAAGAACACTTTATGCAGTCCGTTAGGCACCAAAGTCCAGAACTAGGATTCAACCTGTAAACTTCAGTCGACTTTGACAACTTTCGGTTGCAGCAGAATACGAATTGCCATTGCGAAGACTGTTAACTTGTTGAAATGAAAACTAAAATTAAAAGTTACTTAGGGCTGATTTTTCAACCACTCATTAATAGTTATTTAAAATATAAAATACAAATTAAAAAAATATGAAAACAATAGTACTTCGGCGTTGGTTGGTAACGAGACCTAAATCTTAATTTTAGCTCTTCAACTCAAGAAGCACTTTAGGATTATTAGAATGTTCCTCCACTATTACATTTTCATTGTTTTATAATGTTTGAAACATGTCTTATTTTTTTCTTTTCTTTTTCAGAAATCACACTAAAGAGGAATTCGCCTTGTGCCAATACATTGGCAGTGAGTTAAGCGACTGATTAATTATAAAACCATGTCACAATTTGAAATAAAATATTCTTAGGAATTTGTTTTTATTTCCAGTTATTTTTGCTAGATGTAAATATTTTATATAGACCCCGATAATTAGGGGCAATGTGAGGTAGTGTGAACTCGTGGCGATTGATGGATACCTAATGTAAAAAACCCTGTGTTCCTTCTGCCACCTTATGCTGATGACCTCACAGCTTAGCTAGCTAGCGTCGTAACGATACTGGCCGGTGCGGGCTTTAAGTCAGGCCTCTTCCAAGTTGCAGGATGGTTAGCAAGCTTAGTCTCACTTATGTATCAAACACGGGGACACACGGAAAGCTTGCGTACGGAGTTTGCCAGTTTGAGGAGTTGTTCCCTAAATTTTTTTTGGGTAGATATAAAATTTTGTTTCTGGGATGTAAAATTCGAGTCAAGCACCAAAATGTAGATACATAACGATGACAGTCTGGATATCATGTTACTTCTGATATAACAAAATAATCAAACCGGGAATGTTTCTAAGACATAACCTAGAGACTCTGCTTGCACACCACATCTTGGTGGCCTTGGTGCGGAGTGTGTTAACTTACATTGAAACAACACTAATATGTAGTAGCAATTTGTGTACAATATTTAATATTTTGGCCTCGCCTGCTTCTCAAGAAGCTAGAACAATGTACACTTTGTGATGAGCTAGCTCCTTGTCTGCGCGGAATTCATCACAAACATTGTCACAGACAGATTAAAATTTAGGTTAGTTTAATGTAAGCTATAATAAATTAAGAAAAGGTACGAAAAGGCCGACATAACCGAAATGGTTCAAAGCCCTTTAAAATAAAAGAATAAAAAAATATACTAATATTGATCAAAATATTATATATTATTATCCCCTATTATGTGAATGTATAATATTTTTGGCCTCAGTGTATGTATACTTCTAAAACGTCAGAGCAAATATGATTAAATCTCTTACGTAAGTAATTATGTCTTATATGTAAGTATGTGAGTATGGTAATATGTGTTTTTTTAAACTATTAAAACAGTTTTCTTACAAATAAAGTATTTAGATAAGCGACAGAGCTGTCACACGCAACATACAAAGTCTTATGTAGATCTAAGGAAAGTCACTTTTAACTACTAGTTGTTATTTACATTTACGGACGTACAAAATTTTAGATAAAACTATTATTCTAATTTTATGGAAATTTAGTAGTATCGCCTAATTACTCAACTGCAGATTAAAATGAATTTTAACTTGAATAGATAGTATTATTTTTAATTTTGTTCAGTAAGGAAAATAACAGGTTTCTGAACCGACTATCGGTCGGGTTCACACTAGCAGGTTGTATGACGTGGCTTGACTCCAATGGGTATCGATGAACTTTATATGAAGCTTACACTGCACTAAACAAGCGGTACGACGGAGTTTATAACGATTACCTGCTCATGAAGATCCACAAACATTAAGAATTGCTTATAAAGAGACACTTGCTGCTTCATTGTTTGAATAACCTCCATAGAAAGGTATTATTAAAGTAATAATTTAATGAATTTATAATTAAAAATATTAAAACGCAATCATGTGTGCATGATAAACTATAATAATAATATGAAGAAAAAGAAACTAAAAATGGGAACCTTTCTGTTAGGTTTCCTATAGTTGGCAAAAATAATAGCTTACATCAGCCAGACCACAGTTACCATTGATTGACCTCATTCATCGAAATCGGATGAGTAACTTAGGCACTACAGTAAGTGAGTGAGTACAAACTGCTAAAAACATATTCCTACATTTTGGATTTCCCCTATGGCAACTACCCGAGTATTCGGGTAAAAAAGAGAAGTCACATTAAATGTGATGGACGTGATTATTTATAAGGGTATTGTGAATTCCGAAATAACTAGGGGACACTAAGTACTACTGTAGCGTGATTAGATAATGTAATTAGTGCGATATGTTATACACGTTAAAATATGAGAGTGCCAGAAAGGGAGATGAGGAGATCTAATTCATTCGAGAAAGGGATAAAATTCTTCAGTAACGAAAAGGTTAACTTTGAAGGTAAGAAAAGATTAAAATATTTTATCTGAGAAAGATAGGCAAACAAGCAGACAAGTAGACTAATGGACATCGTCGCCTATAACATTTTTTTTTTTCAGTAAATCTGTTGTCCATCTTAAGATATAAGTTATTTAGTTCTAGTAATTAAAATTGTCTTTCCACTGTCCACTGTCCTTCTTCCCGGAGCAGAACTTCCTGTCCTTCCTTCGGCCCTTTTCTGTCTTTCTTTCCAGAACACAATGGTACTGTTTGACAAAAGAAGTAATAAAAACAACAAAACACTGATTTACTTGAGAGTGTCAGTCTTTGCATACTCCTTCAGACTTACCATAAGAACACCGCGTTGTGGTACAGCGTCGATTCTAGCCCATCTCCTGTGTGCGTCGAACCTCTACACCTGTTGTCACGTCACCAATCTCAGACACAGGAAAAGCGGTTTAGTTC
Source organism: Dendrolimus kikuchii (assembly GCA_019925095.2). Lineage (NCBI taxonomy): Eukaryota > Metazoa > Arthropoda > Insecta > Lepidoptera > Lasiocampidae > Dendrolimus > Dendrolimus kikuchii. Next base: position 14,575,905 of record CM034388.1, on the reverse strand, counting down.
GTGACTGCGAATAATGTCCGGTTCTTTTACTATGACTTATATTTACTAATCACTTATTAAAACTACGTCTTAACGGTTTTAAGGTATCATTAGATTTTTGAAAATCAATTACCCTTGTCAGGAATCGAACTGGCTGATTTTGAAAAAATAAACACATTCTGTATTATTATATATACCAAATCGTAGGACCAATATTTTCTGTGAAGGAATGTCAAACGGTAAACCAAAGGAAAGGGTTATTCTTGAACAAAATGTTCTATTTTTCATACTGTTGCGAGTTGCAGGACTCAAATTAAAATACCGTTGGAATGATTATAGAGTTTATTAGAACTATAAAAACAGGTATAACATAGGTAAAAATATAACCGAACGCAACAAGTCCAAACGTAATGCACAATTCAATAATACGCGCAAAGTCTGTCACTAAATAGATTACCGAATGTACACAAGTATTGCTTCGCTCGTGGTTATCGCTTGACTGCCTCTTCTCTCCATTGGGGCATTGCTTTATACTGCACAGTTGCAATATGTCTGCCGCGTGGACCGAATTTCTTAGAATCAGTTTGTACTTTTAAATCTGAGTCACCTAGCAGTGATCACAATACAACAATAGGCCGTAAAAGATTACAATACACAATGGGCTGTTCTTTATAATCACAAATTTTAAACACAAAGTAAATAAAAGAAGTCCAAATGCCGAAAAGGTAAAAAAATGTGTTTCTACAGGTATGCAGGTGTGAATTTGTGTTTGTCGGCACCTAGGTCGTAACAATACATATAATTTTTATTCACTGCAAAACATAAATAGAAAGATAAGTGAGTAAAATTAAACTCTGTATAACTATTTTTGTCAACCTACAACTTTTGCATTAAGTATTTTACCAATCCATGTAACAAGGATTCATGTCTCGACAGGACCAAATACTTAGGGTGGCCATAAATACTGTTACAATTAAAAAGAAACAAAATATTACATTTGAATTTGGAATCTGTCATTTTTATATAATTGTTCATTGTGTTTTCTCATTTTGGCGCCAATACACTGTACAACATTTTGCGTTATTAAAATGGAGTGGGGCGATAAAGACAACCGAATCGCTGTGATTTCATTACACAAAGTAGGTATGGAGCCAAATGCAATTTTTAAATCTCTCCATACGCTCGGAATTAGTCAAATGTTTGTGTACCGGGCTATTAATAGCTACAATGAGACCTCCTATGTTTGTGACAGAAAAAGATCTGGCCGTCCACGGATTGTTCGTACGAAAAAGGTGGCCAAAGCAGCAAGGGAAAGAATTCGAAGAAATTTTGTCCGAAAGCAAAAGGTTTTATTTCGGGAGATGAAGATATCACCTAGAACCATGTCGCGTATTTTAAAAGATAACTTGACGCACTGGTTATTTTTTAACTCATAATTTTAAAAAAATAGGGTGGTAAAATCGAAACAATTACTGAAGCGGTACGTAAAGGGAGGTCACAGAAAATTTTTGTTTACGGATAAGAAAATGTTTACAATTGAGCAACATTTTAACAAACAAAATGACCGTATTTATGCTCAAAGCTCTAAGGAAGCTTCTCAATTAGTCGGTAGAGTGCAACGTGGGCATTATCCGTCTTCAGTGATGTTTTGTGGGGTGTTAGCTATGAAGGAGTGACTGAGCCATATTTTTGTGAAAAAGGTATCAAAACATCGGCACAAGTGTATCAAAATTCCATTCTTGAGAAGGTAGTTAAGCTCCTTAACAACACCATGTTCAATAACCAAGAATGGTCCTTCCAGCAAGACTCGGCGCCGGGTGATAAAGCTCGGTCCACGCAGTCTTGGTTGGAAACGAACGTTTCGGACTTCATCAGAGCTGAAGACTGGCCGTCGTCTAGTCCCGATCTTAATCCGCTGGATTATGATTTATGGTCAGTTTTAGAGAGTACGGCTTGCTCTAAACGCTATGACAATTTGGAGTCCCTAAAACAATTCATACGATTGGCAGTGAAGAATTTTCCCATGGAAAGACTGCGTGCTTCTATTGATAACTGGCCTCAACGTTTAAATGACTGTATTGCAACCAATGCAGACCATTTCGAATAAGCTTTTTATGTTTTAAATTGTTTTATATTTATGTATTAAACTAACACAGTGTAAAACTTATAAATGTTATTTGCACCAGAAAAAAAATTTACTTTGTTACAATATTTATGGCAAAACTAGGTATATTCGTTTACCGTAAGAGAATCGAGGAATTAAAACTTTCGGAATATATTAATGTTTAGTGTTAATAAATAAATATTAAAGTGCGTTCATTACAATGTGTTTTAAAGTGAAACTTCTTAAGAATCGTTGTGGTTTGAAACTCGATGAAACGAAAAAGCGACACTAAAAAGATATAAATACATAAATCTATAGGACTAAGCCTGCAAGAGAATGAGATAGAATACATTATATTTAATAAGTTATAAATTACTTTTATACAGATTGAATTGGAAATGTTTTGAAGTCATTCGTTAATACTTCAAATTTCGTCTTTTAAAGATTATTATAACGATATAATATATGAAATGTGACGTCACGAAATTTAGGATCCCTCCCACCCCTTGTCACACTTTGTTTCACTTCTACTGCGTATGAACTGCACACACACACACACACTATTTTTTATTTATTTTAAATTTCTCCTGACTTTAAACGAATCTTAGCCCAAATTAACCGCTACATAACAAACCTCATTGTAACTTTCTCCTATTAAGTACTTTTGATTTATCTATATATTAAAGATTTTGATTTACTTTCATATCCTTATACAAGATAATAAAACTATGTTTTAACGGTTTTAAGTGCAGTATTTTATTTAGTATGTACGGCTAGACAATCTTGATATAACGAATATTTTCTAATCTCCTTCAAATTTGTTATAGCAAGGTTTCATTCTTGTTTGTTTAATATCGATTTCAATAATATTTCATGAATATAGTGTGTCGTACGTGTCAGGTAATTTTTTTTAGTGTCGCGGGCGTAAGTGAGACAAACCGATTTCATATAGAAAAAATGGAAAACTAATTGGACACTTTATTTTTGTTTCGTTTTTTTATTATACAAATGCAATTTATGTAGTAAAACCGTATTAAATTGATAAGTTAAAAATGTAAATAATAGTTAGATTAGATCGAATTTATGATAATTTCATTATATTACATGGTTTTTCAGAGAGGACAAGAACTTATAATATAATGTACACTTTTTTGAAAAGTTTATCATTTAGAAAACGTAAAAACTTAAAAATATGCAGCGCCGTATATATTATTATTATTATATTTTATCTTATACTAATATATAAAGCTGAGCAGTTTGTTTGTTTGTTTAAACGCGCTAATCTCAAGAACTACTGGTCTGATTTGAAAAATTCTTTCAGTATTGGATAGCCCATTAATCGAGGAAGGCTATAGGCTCATCACGTAAGACCAATAGGAGCGGAGCAGCAATGAAAAATGTTTCAAAATCGGGGGCGTTTTGAAAACAAATTCCACGCGGACAGCGTCGCGGGCACAGCTAGTATCTTTATACTTTTTGTCAAGGACAAATGCTAATGCCTCACCGCTTGGGGACAGCAGTGGTGTAGTGTGTAACTGTGTGTGTGTGTGATACTGTCAGATTCCCACTAAAATTGTTAGCGATTAATTCTATATTATTCATTAGTTTTCACTCGCGAAGCTTAATGTTGGCTCTGGTATAATTTACTAATTATAACTAAATAAATAAATAAAATATTTATTTCATAGCTGTTAAAACATAATTATGTTAAAGGTGCGATGAAAGACAAAATCGTACATTAAAGAAAAAGCAAGCTGTGTAGTGAGGTGCTTGCCAAGACTCCGTACTAGGATCAAACAAACCTTCGTTAAAGTTAGCCTTGGCAGACATCCGACTGTAAGAAATTAGTAGTATTTAAACGCTAGTTTGTTACATAAGAAGAAAATTCTGAATCCTAAACTAGTAATTCTGTACCCCATTCGTCAATGCACCATAATTCCAAGGAACAACCGTAACCATCGCCAGTAGTATTGTGCTGCTTGGGGTCGACATAAGGAATGACGTACAATTTCCGGGTCATCTCTGGAAGGCAACTCTAAACTTGGTTCTAGCAGTACTTCGCCCCGCGGCAACGACTTGCGCTGTACAAAGCGCAAATCAGACCGAATTTGGAGTACTGATCACATCTATGGTCCTGAGTACTCGCTTACCAGACTGATCCCCTCGACTCCATCCTGCGTCGCGTCGTTCGTATCGTCGACGATCTTATAATAACGGGCGGTTTAGAATCGCTTATCGCCGTACAACGAGGAGTGTTCCGAGGAATAGTTCGATCTGGTGCAAACGCACACATTTAGAACCGCAACGCTCGCCAGCGACGGGATGTTCACCCCTATTTCCTTGAGCTTCCACGTTCAACTACGCAACGATTCTTTAGAACATTTATTCCGCTTACAACAATGATTTGGAGGGAACTTCCCGCCTCGGTTTTTTTGCGCTATGACATGGGGTTTTTAAAAAGGGCGTTATAAAATTTCTGAGAGTTCGTCGTAGAACGGCAACACCCCTGGTGTTGCAAACGTTCATAGGCAACTGTAACCACTTTCCATCAGGTGGACCATTTGCCTGTTCGCTTGTTTCAGGCAATAAAAAATATATTATCAGGATTCAGATGATATTATAACTACAACTAAATAAATATAACTCATGCTCATAATTAAAAAACTTGTTTTTTAGTGTTCTGTAGTCATTTTGGCAAGAAACGGAACACTTATAAAATCGTAATATCTGTCCATCGTCTAAATATTTTATATCGCAGACATTTTCTCAAAAAGTTCCGGTTCTATAATGTTGAGAATTTAGAGGAAAGTGTATCTTGTATGCTGCTATATATAATATTGTAGTGAAATCGCAAAAATGCTCATTAGTGTTTTTATTATATACGAAAAATATTCAGTGTACATATAGGATCCGCATAGGCTTACATAGGTCCGTGAGATATCGTCAGACAGATCTGGAAAAATCTTAACAATGTTTATTTTTTTATTTGTTTAAGATATGCTCTTGGCCGAACTTTTCTTTTTTCACGGCGAGGTGTGAAGTTCGCTTTGTAGACAGACATATATATATTTTATCAAAAAACAAAACTGCCTTCAAAAGTAACTAAAAAGGAAAAAAATTATATGTTCTACATCATCTTGTTTTGAAGGTTAAAAAAGATAAAATACTTAAATTTTTTACAATATCTCGAAGTCCCTGCATTCTGCAAATTTGTTGTAAATATTTTTTATGTTTTACTTGGTACCGACTTAGATGCCTGTATGCTGTAGAAGATATTTAAGTATTTTATGCTTTTTTAATCAATTTCAAAACAAGATTGGATAGAAAATATTTATTTTTTGCTTTTTAAATACTTTTAAAGTCCGCTTTTGCTTTTCGTTTTTTCCTTACTTTTTAGTGACGCAAAAACTTGAATAGCTTTATAAACAAAAAATATATGAAACACGTTGTACGCGCCTTTAGTATTTGAGGATTGCTCTCGATTTCCTTAGGATCCACTCATCAGATCCTGACTTGGTGACGATAGGATCATCTCACCTTTCGAATAAAAACAAACGAAAATCAGTCCACAATTGACGGAGAAATTGCGTAACAAACATACAAAAAGACAACACACCAACAAATTAAGAATCTCCTCCTATTGGAAATCGGGTAAATATACGTGCCATGCATTTGATTGCTTGTATTTTGCTTGATTTTAAGATGATCCGGATGTATATCCCGTGAAAATACTTGATATCAAGTATTTTCAAGAGATATACATTCGAGTATAATGCAAAGTTCACTCTTTAATCAATTGTTCAAACTCAATGAAAATATAGCAATTATGTCTTACGAATATCAAAAGGGGAAAATATTTTTATTATATGACGAATACATTCGCAAGTAAAAATTCTCAGAGTCAACAAGGATAATGTAATAAATATTGTCATGCTTATACAATATGTATGGCGATGCTTATTTGTTGGGCGAAATATGAGCCAGCCTTCTGATCACGGGTGGCATCAAAGAGTTTCTTGCAAATCTCTTTGAAGAAACTCTTTGCCGACGGACCCCACGGACCTAATGTTTCAACTCCAAACGGCACAAATATGTAACCCCTTCCTAAGGTTCCATATTTGCGCCGCTTGAGAGCTTCAGCTTTTGAAGCAGCGTTGCCAGCCTCTAACTCAGTCATTGGAAGATGTGACGGGGCTAGAGTGTCTACACATGTCGCGTCCCAAACAAGCGGCCGTCCCATCTTCCAAGGAATAAGTGACATACCATCCGGCCTCTTGCCATCGTCGCGTACCAAGCCATTCGGTTCTAATACGGCCGGTACGCCGACGCTGACAAGAGCCCGGCGGATGATGTCATTGAGGTTGGCATGGCGAGATCTTCGACCAACACTATGTAAACATGCTAATCCGTGGTGTCCATACGGGTCCACCATACTCCCACACTGGCAACGATGGGATACACAACATGGAGCCCCCAAGCGAAGGCTCGCAGCTAATCGAAATGTAGAATGGTCTAGGATTGTGCCTGTATTGAAGGATGGGTGTGCCTGCAGCCATTGTCCAGACTCCCAAGTAGCAACGGCCAAAAGGCGAGCGCGCTCTGTCGACCTAGAACACGTTTGTAAAAGATTTTCCCGTGTCAGTTCGCAGAGCGGCTCGTCCCAAGCTCGTTGGGAAGTCGGAACAGTGGGCAGGTTAGAGTTAGGGCAAGCCATTGTCCAGGCTCTTTTGGCATCGGTCAAATATGGAATTTCAAAATGTAAATTACTTTTTTCTAAAATTTTTAATACCAAATCACTTGTGCTATAAACCGATGACAAAAAAGCCGGTAAAGCAACACTGGAAATTTTGCGGACGCCTAGGCCACCTAGCCTTATCGGTAGTGAGCATTGTGACCACGTTCGGTCGTCCATGTCCAAATTTATTATGGATATGAGGGTATCCCTCACGATGCTATCCAGCGTATTTAAAAGCAGAGTTTCCTTAAAAAGTTGGCAGCACCGGAGGGCATACGTAAATTTAGGCACGAAAAGGCAGTACCGGATGATAGTGAATGTCATATGGGTATTAATTTTGAATAAACGATCTGAAGTATTACGAAAATTTTGAAAATTCTCTTCGACGAAACCCGGTAGGGCCTCGTCGAAGATTGGCGCGCCTAGGAGACGAAGTGAAGACATATTAACCATTTTAATTTTGGGAGCTATTGATTGTATTTTTGAAAGTATTTCTGTTTCGCTGTCTGTTTTATTTATGTAATATTCACATTTATCAAAGTTGATTTCCAGGCCTACGCTCTGGAGATCTGCTTTTAAATTAATTAAATCGTCTAGAACCGTATTTACTTCGCCTCCCAGAGTGCCATCATCCAGATACCAAACCAATATTAGTTTAGTTAATACGACAGGCCATTGTGTATTTTATTTAGTTAGGATCAGGTTAAACCATTCCGCTTTTCCGTAGAAGATTTTTGGCTCAATATTTGTTACTTGAATCCCGGGTAAATATGCAAACAGCCAAAAATAATGTTATTGTATTCTACATCGATCATAAATATAGTTGATCAAACAGATTTTTTTAATTATCTTTACAGTAAAGACACATACACATTTACATTTTTATAATATTATAGATCTCAAGCAAAAACACACGAAGCTTTAAAACTCTTGAAATACCAGAACAACTTGCTATGCTAATTTCATTTATAGGCAACTACATAGGGGGCCGGTTCCTTTACCTTACCGACCGTTCATTTGCCTTACTATCGGTTAAGATTTGACATAAGTTCCATACAAGTAATGTTAAAATTTAACCGATGGTAGGGCAAGCGAATGAATAGTAGAACATAGGAACCGGCCAATAGTGAATAAGAGTGCAATGCATGTTTATAACTACTAAAAGGTTTGAAACAACATTAGTATGTATGTATCCATCCGTGCAGGAACGGAGAAAGAATACAGTTTCCTGCGGCCGGGCGGCCTGTCGTAAGAGGCGAGAAACAACCCACAGCTAGGTGGTAGGGCTATGCCCGCCTGGATAGCTACCACCCTTGGTCTGGAGTATGCCGCCATAACTGCCTTGTGTGGTGTTCCGGCATTAGAGACCAAGTTCCAGTCCCCCAACTCCGAAGTGCTACAGTGTCTGCGAAATCTGGAACTCGTTGTGTGTCTAAGTCTACTGCATTTCCGCAGGCATGATGAGGTGAAGTGGGGGTCAGGGAGACCCGATGAAACGGTTGACCGCTGGCCGCCCGCCAGGTAGTAGGGGACCTGAACCCGGACTAACCAATCCCATGGAGGCTGACCCACCAACTGGCGCATAATCTTGGGGAACACTGTCGTGCCGGTTGGTGACCGGATGTGGCCAGGCAGTGTTCTCCGGGGAGGATCGGGGGCCCTTCCGTGCCCCACATCAGCTCTTCATACAACCTGCGCATTTGGGGGACAATGGCATACATCACACTTTTTTTCCTCTTCGTCGCAGACACGTTAGCACTTCCTTAGACTTCCCTTTTCATAATTTTTATTAATCTTCATGAGCCGAACAATAAGAAATAAGGTTACCACGGCGGGTTTTGACTCCACAATGAAAGTGGACTTTTGCAACATAAGAGGTATTCACGCCAATATCAATGCCGTCCATCACCACCTCGAGACGGCAAAGCCGGCCTTATTATTTTTGACGGAGACACAGATTTCTACTCCGGTCGACACATCATACCTTCACTACCCCGGTTACAATCTGGAACACTTGTTTCTGTCAAAAGCCGGGGTCTGTGTATACGTCCGGGAAGATATCTGCTGTCGCCGTCTCCACGGCCTTGAAGATAGGTACCTTTCCATCTTGTGGGTACGCATAGATTTTGGTGGTTCCACTCGGATCTATGCGTGCTTATACCGGTCCCATGGTAGGGAATGCGCTAGGACTGAAACAGCTCGCTTTTTTGAACACGTTCATGAGGGAACCGACAGAGTTTTCAGGCAGTACCCTTCGGCAGAGGTAGTCATACTCGGGGACTTTAATGCTCATCACGCTGAGTGGTTGGGTTCCCCGAGAACTGATCTGCCAGGGACTACTGCCTATGATTTTGCTCTCGCCCATGGATTCACTCAGGTGATCACGGGATTTACCCGAATACCGGATAGAGTGGATCATGAGCCCTCCTTGCTAGATCTTCTGCTGACCACACACCCGGAGAATTACCAGATCTCGATCAGTGCTCCACTGGGAACCTCTGATCATTGTCTGGTATCTTCGGTGGTGCCCCTTCCTATTGCCGATCGGACTCGTCCCGCTGGACGACGGAAGGTGTGGCGATACAGGTCAGCAGATTGGGATGGACTGCGTGAATTCTATGCATCCTACCCATGGAGGCAGCTATGTTTCTCGTCAGAAGATCCTGATGCATGCGCAGACTCGATCGCCGATGTGGTACTGCAGGGAATGGAATGTTTCATTCCAAACTCTAAGGTACCCATTGGTGGTACGAGCAAACCATGGTTCGATAAGTCCTGTGCTGAGGCTGTAAAGCTAAAGCAACAGGCTTATCGAGCCTGGACTGGAGCGCGGGCTCGTCAGGATCCAAGTTCCTCTGACCTGAAAAAGAGATACAATGCTGCCTCAAGGTCCCTAAAAAAGCAGCTTGTGAGAGCAAAATTCATTCATATCGGCAGAATTGGTGAGCGCCTCTCTAGCTACCCTTCTGAGACTAGAGCTTTTTGGGCCCTCGCCAAAGCTGTCGAAGGAAACTTCTGTCGGGCATCTCTTCCACCTCTGCGCACAGTGGACGACCGTCTGGCACACGCCGCCAAAGACAAAGCCGATCTTCTGGGTGAAATCTTTGCGGCCAATTCGACTCTTGACGACGGGGGAGAAACTCCACCTACAATCCCAGAGTGTGAGTATAGAATGCCGGAGGTGCGCTTTACACAAAAAGCAGTCCGATGTGCTCTCCGCTCCCTCGACGTCAAGAAGTCTTCTGGCCCTGATGGCATTCCTGCCATTGTGCTGCAGACGTGTTCAGCTGAGCTGTCTCCAGTCCTTGCCCGACTTTTCACTCTCTCTTATCACAAGGGTTGTGTCCCCGCTTCGTGGAAGATTGCCCATGTGCACCCTGTCCCCAAAAAAGGGGACCGCACAGACCCGTCGAATTATAGGCCTATAGCAATAACCTCTTTGCTCTCAAAGGTGATGGAGCGTATTATCAACGCGCAGCTTCTGGGTTACCTCGAAGATTCCCAGCTACTAAATGACCGGCAATACGGCTTCCGCCATGGTCGCTCAGCTGGGGATCTCTTGGTTTACCTAACCCACCGTTGGGCTGAAGCCATTGAGAGCAAAGGGGAAGCACTGGCAGTTAGTCTAGATATTGCTAAGGCCTTCGACCGGGTCTGGCACAAGGCTCTTCTATCGAAGCTGCCATCATATGGGATACCTGAGGGACTTTGTACCTGGCTATCCAGCTTTCTTGATGGGCGCAGCATTCAAGTCGTTGTCGATGGTTGCTGCTCAAGTATCAAGCCCATCAACGCTGGTGTGCCCCAGGGTTGTGTGCTATCGCCAACGTTGTTCATCTTGCATATCAATGATATGTTGTCTAATCACAACATTCATTGCTATGCGGATGACAGCACTGGCGATGCGCAGTACTCTGGTCGTGCAAACGTCCCTCGATCATTTGTGGAGGAAAGTCGGGTTAGACTTGTGTCTGAAGTAGAACATTCCTTACAGAGAGTCTCTGAATGGGGGAGACAAAACCTTGTCCATTTCAACCCCAAGAAGACACAGGTCTGCGTATTCTCTGCCAAAAAAACTCCATTCGAGCAAGCGCTTGAGTTCCAAGGAACTCCCCTTACCACCTCCAAAAGTATTGGGATCCTCGGTATCAACATCACGAACGATGTACAGTTCAGGGGCCATCTTGAAGGCAAGGCAAAACTTGCCTCCAAGAAGCTGGGAGTGCTAAACCGGTCCAAGCAGTACTTCACATCGCGGCAACGCCTTGTGCTTTATAAAGCCCAGGTGAGGCCGCATATGGAGTACTGCTCACATCTTTGGGCTGGAGCACCTGCTTACCAACTTAATCCCCTGGACAGTATTCAACGTCGAGCCCTTCGCGTTGTTGATGATCCCATACTCACAGACGGTTTAGATACGCTTGGCCTTAGGAGAGACTTTGCTTCTCTCTGCGTATTCTACCGACTGTATAACGGGGAATGTTCCGAAGAACTGTTTAGAATGGTGCCTTCGTCCTCCTTCTACCATCGCACCGCTCGCCATCGATTGGGAGTTCACCCCCACTTCCTTGAGCCGCTTCGCTCATGTACGCAACGGTTCTGTAGAACGTTTCTCTCGCGTACCGTGGGGATTTGGAATGAGCTCCCGGCCGAGGTTTTCCCACAGCGCTACGATATGGAGTTCTTCAAAAAGGGTGTCATAAAATTTCTTCGAGGCCGGCAGCGCGTTGGCGACATCTCTGATGTTGCAAACGTCCATAGGCGACGGTAACCGCTTTCCACCAGGTGGGCCGTTAGCCTGTTTGCTGTACTCCAGCTATAAAAAAAAAAAAAAAAAAAAAATAGTATGAATCCATGTATGGAATGTCTTCGAAGATATCTTTTAGAGTTATGAAAGACATTTGAAAGAACTAAAGAAGAGTGGCCTAAGAGAAAAATGATTACTTTGAAAAATATAACTTGCCCAGAATTTTTAAATCCCTCGATACACATTGTTATTATTTTACATTTACAGAAATATTTATCGGCTTAGTGTAAAATCCTGCTTGCTTTGGGATGTCTACTTCAGAGCCAGGGTTGATCCTCACGAACAGACTGGTTTACACTCCACATTTTTTGTCGTTTTTTATGACCTTGGCGGCCCAGATTTTGGGTTTTCTAATGTTGAATCGGTCTGTTCAAATTTTTTGACCCATTTTCGAATGAGACAGATGCTTGGCGCATCAATTAAATGACGAAAACCTCGAATACTGCAGAATCTACGCGCTACAGTCGTTTAATCACCGTTTTTGTAAAACTCTTGCACACACAGCGCGCAGTCCGCTCCCGAGACACGTCCTCTAGCGTCTGAAATCCCAAGAGCCAGGCTACCTACTGGCATACCTACCGTGTCCCTTGGATTCGATGCGTTCAAGCAGTCAGCTAAACGAATGTAGACTTTCTTTTGAAACACCTTGTACAATAGGGAAAACAAAGGGGTTCTTCTATTTTTATGTTGCTTTTTAGTTTTTTGTACTTTTTCCAAAAAACTTAGTGTTATTATTTATGTCTAATACATACTCAGTAGTTTGCGAGAAAAGTGACTATGTACCATATAAATATAAACGGACGGGTTTACCGATTTAATAAGGGGACCGTTTTTGTCAAAATGGTACAGAAGTCTAAAATGTATACATGTTTAAATAGCGTCTTTTTTGTTGAACATCTGAAGGTTAATTGTTTAAAATAATATTGTGTTACAGTAAATTATCTACTAAAGTAATAAATAGTATTCGATAGCCTCTTGGTTTGAATACGTACTTAGTTTACAAGACCTATTACGATAAACATGCAGGATGTTAAAAACCCAAACGCTAAACATTAGTGACCTAACAGGAAAAACAATTAAAATTGATTTAAAATACTACAGTACATATGCCTGCAGCTTCGCTCATGTTGTTTTCTGTTCGATGTTCCAAAAAAACTGTAATATATTTTTAATATGTCATATTCTGAAAGTACGCTTGGAGTTGCCTGATCACAGAGATGAAAACAGTACTTTTCGTCCCTGGGTAACGAATTTACCTGTTCTCAAAAAATGTCAAAAGTATGAGAGCCAAGTCCGAACTTTTTATAAAGACATTGTTAAATCGCGGCATAAAAGTGTAATTAAACATATCAACAATTTCGCTGACAAGAGCTATGAATGTCAAGGAAGCAAGTGAGGTGTGTAAGAATAAGCCTGAATGGCGCTCTGTTGTTCGTGCCTACCCCGCAAGGGAACTGGCGTGAAGTTATGTATGTATGTATGTGTGTAACAATTTCGCAACATGATTTCATACATATAAATTACTTTTCACTAAATTATTATTTAATTTACATAAATTTGAGTTAAATATTTCCTGTGTAGAGATGTGAAATGGCAAACTAAGGTAAAGGGTTCTTTGAACAAATGTCGTATTTTCCTTATATTAATCAAAAATTATATTGCGCCGGTAATTTGATTGCACCTTATTTTATCCAAAAAAGAAATGATAAAAACTAATATAATATATTTTTAATACCCGTCTATAAATTAAGATGACTAATTCGAACATGTTATTTGACCCAAATAAATTAAATCAATCAATTGGTAAAAATTGGTTACGTTGAGACTCACTTCTCTTCTCCACCTAAAGAACTACGGACGTAGCAATCATATTGCACCTACATAGGCACTACAAAATAATAATCAATTGTTCAATCCCTTGTTATAACATTAAAATCGCCAATTTAGTTTTATGTTCTAGATTTTCGGTAAAAATGTGCTTTGAAAATATCGTTTTAACAATATGAACATTGTTTCGATTAATTTGATAAGGTAAGCGCAGTCTACGAATATTTGAAAATATAAACCTATTATTTTTAATAAACGTTTTTCCTTGGTTTGCCGTTTAACATTCTTTGACAGAAATTAATCCTTACCAGCTAAACTATGATTTGGTAAAATAATACAGACTGCTTATTTTTTCAAAATCAGGCGATTCGATTCCTGACAAGGGTAATTAATTTTTCAAAAATCTAATGACACTACTTTAGTTTTCGTCAAAATTGGCATAGTCTCTTTTGAGTGGTTTTCCTTATGTCGTATAAAAACTATAGTTTAGGATTTGGCCCAGAAGACCCACTTGAAAAAATTCTCTCTGTATAGAATGCTTACAACAATATACCTATATTTATTTTTCACAGCTCTCATATGTAGTGAAGCTCGATCTTTGACTTTGAGACATCAGCGACAAGCTACAAATTTTAATAATGATTTGGGAGATAGTAAGGGGCTTGACAAATCTCAATTTCCCTTCTCACTTCCACGACCACAGCCACCTCAACAATCAACAACCACAACAACACCTCTGTGAGTATAAATATAATTTTAATATCCACACATCTCCACAGAGTACATTAATATAATAGAAGGCAAATCTCGTAGAAAAGTCTCATCGCCACCTATTGTTATTTGTAACGCTAGAGACGTTACCTCGAAAGCATATTATGAATTCGTTCTTAGATGATGTTGCAGTGCAAAGGAAACTTCATCGGAATGACCTTACCTCCAAGTCGTTATTGTATGCGGATTAAACTTTTTTATAACCGTTGCCTAAGAGAGTGTGGTAGCACATGAAATAAGGGGGAATATCCTGCCAATGGCAGCCGGTTCGGTTGTGAAAATTATGCTTTGGCCCTAGCTCAACAAGTTGTCTCTATCCCCATGGTACATATTATGCAGAATATGTAGAAGTCGTCGTTTTTCAGAAGGCTAAGTGATTTTAATCCTACTATTTGTATGGGATCATTGGCTATACGAACGGATTAATAAGCAGTTTATTTAATAGTTAACAATCCATTTAATAGTTATATTAATGACTTTATTTTTTATTTTTTGTGCACTCACAAAATATTAAGTTCCTCTGTTTAAGTATTTACACGGACAACGTAGGATACCTTAATATATAGACAGTTAGATATATGTCACAACTAATTCTGACATATAACAACTTTTTCTTCGCAAAGACTGCAACATTTGCGTGTTATAATACCATTTGTACAATTAAGTGTTCCGCTGAACTGATTTATCTTATACCTATTAATATTACAATTACACAAAGAAGTGTCGTTGCTCGTTATAATTGATTGATTTATCTTCACTTTCTTGAGTTATTGGGTATCACTCTCAACTACACAACGGGTTCGTAAAACTTATATATTGCGTGCTACAAGGATTTGGACGGAACTTCCCGTTGACGTTTTCGTTTCGACATGAGGTTATTTAAGGTTGTCATTAAATCCCTTCTAAGCCGGCAATGTGTTGGTAACATTCCTGGTGTTGCAAACATCTGTAAACGATGATAACCACTTTCCATCAGTTGGGCCGTTAGCTTATTTGCCGACAGCAACGTCTCCATAAACTTTTAGAGGATTGTAACCCAACCGACTCAGGTTTCAACTCCAAACGCTGCAAATACGCAACCATTTTCAGGTGAATATTTGTGGCGCTTGAGAGCTTCCTGATGAAGTGTTGAAATTATGACTCACTTTACACATTCGTAATATTTGTTAATCTACAGTTGAGTTGTGTATCTTTGAAGTTCAAGGTCCAATACCAATGAAATTGTAGAGGAATAACCTTGGAGCTATATTGAACCGAATATACGATTTAAAATAATTAAAATTATTTCATAAACAAAAATATGCTAAACATAAAAATTATGTACCTACCTACAATAAATTGAGATACTCCTTCATTTAAAACACAATTTTGTGTAATATTTTATTTCAGGGCATCAACAACATCGGCTGCATTTAATGCCTGTTTGCGCAATTGTCTAGTGACAACTGAGTACAATCCCGTATGTGGTTCTAATAACGTTACCTATGATAATCTTGGACGATTCACCTGCGCACAACGTTGTGGTGCTTGTAAGTATTCGTATTTATGACGGTTTTGAATTCCAACCATGAAGCATGGACCATATTATAGCGTTTAACATTTTTTCGTTAATTTTGTTATCCCGTTAAAACGTTAAACAACACAGTTCATATACTTACACATTTTAAACTAAAACTACACAGCAGATAATCACTTTCGATTTCCCTCCAAATTGTTGAGACCACCTTGATCTGAATACAATGATAGGTTGTCAAGTCGACCTGTTTGCTATCGAATTGCAACAGTGACGCAAAAAATGCGACTGCATCCCATCTATTTGACTTTATTCGTCTATTGCACGAAAACGATATTATTTATCGGGATAGAGAGTTGTACTAAGTGCCTAAAAAATATCGGTGTCTTAATTGACTGTGAGCTGTCTTGGCGACCCCATATCATCGAATTGAGTAGAAAAGTTTTTCTCTTCTAGGTCAGTGAGAAGGTTGAGAAATTTTTTACCTACTGCCACCAAAGTTAAGCTTGTGGAATCCCAATTACTCCCCATTTTTGATCATGCCGATGCCAGCTATCTGGATGTTACTCAATAACAACTAAATAAACTTGAGCGCCTTCAAAACTTCTGTATAAGGCTCATATTTGGATTACGTAAATATGACCACATCTCTGAAAACCGTAAAAAAACTCAAGTGGTTACCCATCAATCTACGCCGGAATACTCACATTCTCACTCTTCTTTATAGTATATTGTTTCTACCCACTACTTCTCGTTACCTCAAGGATCGTTTCGAATTTCTCTATGTATCTAGTTCCCATAATTTGCACCCCTCTACTAAATACAGAATAAACACACCAGCACACACGTACTGTTTTTATAATAATTTTTTCACCATCCAAGCTGTGCGTCTCTGGAATGAGTTACCTATAAGACAAGACAAATCCTTACCGTGCTTAAAAAATCAGGTTTAGAAGCATTACTTTTCTATTGTGTATAATAATTCCTAAAACTATTATAGTAAGTATATGTGTATATACATATGTATATACACATACATCAATATATATACACACACACATATATACATATATATACATACATACATACATACGTAACTTCACGCCAGTTCCCTTGCGGGGTAGGCACGAACAACAGAGTGCCATTTAGTTTATATATATATATATATATATATATATATATATATATATATATATATAATTTTTGTATTTATATGTGTTATGTTTATTTATCTTTCGTCATTATTTATTAAATACTCCACCGTCTGTATTAAAACTCTATTAATCCCTGCCAGGGTTGTCTGGAAGAGATCGCTTCTTAACGATAAGGCCGCCCGTTGTACTATCTTTTATCCTTTTCTACCTCTGTTTGTATATGCTTTGGTGTACAACGAAAAATTTTCTATCTATCTAAGCGATGAACGGTCAACGGGATGTATGTTAGCTCTGTGGCGAGATTCATTTCAATCCGTTAAGTAATTTACATGTGATGCTCTAACAGACAGACAGACAGTCGGTCATACCTAAAGATACAGATTCTAAAATTGTGTTTTCGTAATCTGCTGATTTGTATTAGATCTTCGATTTTTTCTTCATTTGAAATTTATTGTAGTAATTTGCAAGTTCATTATGTTATATATTGCCACGCGCTAATTGGGAAGATTAACAGGTCTGCAATGCGCCAATCCGTCTCGGACTTTGATGGTTGGTACAACGTCCGGTCGTCTAAAGTCCAGATAGACATAGTAAATTACAAACACAGGCTCAGTGCGGTGTGTCGAATTTTTAATTAAAGTTCCTGGAGACGTTCCCAGTAAGTGACAGTGGTTTGGGACCAATAACTTATCTTTAGATATTTTCCCCTTTTTATTTAGTTTTAGTTTTTATATTAAAGTTAAGAATTTTCCTCCATATATTTTTACTATTAGATGGGTATTACTTTTTAAGGACGCAGTGAAAATATCCCTTGTTTCGTTTAAGAAACTTTGTTATTCTTTTTGATGATCTATCCAGCGCTATCCCATACGCCTAGGGCACCTACCCCAAAACAAAAATTAAGCCGTATGGGGGCAACCACTAATTTAAACTTATTTCACTAATAAATATTTTTTTAATTTGCTGCTTAACTGCTAACTATGGTTAGTAAGCAGCGGGAAGAGGGGACTAAGGTATAGGGTACCTTTTGAAAAAACCTTTAAACTGTGAATATCTCTCTCAAAACGTACTGAAGCATTTAAAAAGGAGTATAATCTATCATTTTAGTGAAAACTGATTCGGAATAAGCTAACTTTTATGCACCCAAACAACTACAAACCGCTCCCGAGAATTCACCGCGAGATTTCCGGAATAAAAAAATCACACATTTTATTACATAAAATTTTCTATCGATCAGTGAAAAAATCGCATTGAAATTAGTCTTTTTTCAATCTGGGCATTTTAAATCCTTTTAAAAAAATATTTCCCGGGGTTCTTGGGAGAAAAAGTAGTGCAGATTTAAAGTCTAAGAATTTGCCGTCGATCAGTGAAAACCGTATCGAAATCGACCCTGTAGTTTTTTTGTGAATCTCGAACAAACAGACAAATCAATAAACAAATAAGAAATATTAAAAAAATGTATCTTGTTATCCGTCGTTTATACAGTCTATTCCTGTTTTTTTTACTAGCTTCAATGTACAGACACGGTATGTTTAGAAGTTTATAATATTATAGCTTAAGGCTTGTTCGCATCAAATCTGTACGAATCTACAGACTATAAATCCGGTACGGAATTAATTTTGTAGTGAACACTTAATTTGCAGCAAAAAAATCGCGTCAAAAAATTCGTGAACAAAATGGCCTTGTTAATTGTGTAGATTAAGGAAAACTTGAATAAAATGTTAATGATATGTAATGTGGCATTTAAGTTTATTGTTTTTGAAGATATTATAAACTGAATTTTTTGAGGTAAAACTTTAAATGTCTGACATTCCAGTTCTTTATCCGCGCAGGAACGGAGAAAGAATGCAATTTCCTGCGGCCGGGCGGCCTGTCGTAAGAGGCGACGAAAGCCAGGTGGCTGTGGGTTGTTTTGTAGGGCATTTGCCCGACTGGATGGCAACCACCCCTGGTCGAAAGTATGTCGCTATAACAACCATGGATTGTGTTCCGGCATTAGTGGCTAGGTTCCAGTCTCCCTTAAGAGAACAGCAGCGCATTTGTAGCACCTTTAGTGTTGCAAATATCCAAAGGCGATGGTAACCGCTTTCCATCAAGTGGGCCATCTGCCTGTCTGCTGAACTCCTGCAATAAAAAGAAAGGTCGTGTACCAAATGTCATAAAGATTTTATAATCTTTCTGACATAATATAGCATAAAAATAATTAATTTGTTCATTATTTATTTATTGCTTGTAAAATACAATACCAATATGTCCCTCCACGCTCTATACACTTTTGGTCTGGTTATTGAGACATTACAGCCCTTCGCTTCTGTATTGATTTTCTTTAATGGCTCCTATAGACTCAATTTGATCTTTTCAAAGGAAAAAAGACAGACGAGGTCCTATTAGGGCAATACGGTGTTTGGTCGACGACATTTGTTGACTTTTTCAAAATTTAATTGTAGTTGTTCAGCTCAAGATATAATAATAAATAATTGTCAGAGTTCTAGTCCTAGTTCCACCACTAGCAATTCATCCCAATAGTTCGTTTCCTTTCCTACAATAGCCCTAAACTGACCGGGGCTTGTTCTTGGATGCATTATAATATGATGTAGACAGGGATAATCGGCGGTCAGTGTCACGCCATATTTAATTAAATTTATCAAGGGGCCTCTACGTGTCGGCCTTCCCATGGCCTCAGGTAAGCCCCCCGAGAGCCCTGGCCGTTTTTATCGCCCGTGGACTTATAGGACATACATTATTGTCATACGTATTTTTTTATGGATTTAAAATAGCATATTATAATGTTTTACGATTACAATTTTTTTTATTATTGTAATGTTTGTCACATCTCTTATGACACATTTTTTTCTTTTTCAGCTATCACAATATTGAAGAATGCACGATGCCAAATTTCATCGAATTAAACGATTTATTAAACGTTATAAAAAAAATTATCATTTAAAATAAAGTATTAGAAATTTGTATCTTTTTCATTTATTCAGAGACTTTTTTTGTGATGGAAATATTTTATGTCCGCGCTCCACTTATTATTAGTGGAGAGCAAATTGCACACTTGTTACGGATTTTAATGTGCTTTAGCAAAATTTAACTAAGATAATAAATAATAATTCGCTTCTTTATATTATATTATTTGACTTGCTCTTAGGAAATTTTCTTACAAGTGACGTAAACAAAACAATAAAGAAATGATATTACATATAAATTTAAATTATGAAATATATTATCTGTTGTTCGTGCCTACCCCGCAAGGGAACTGGCGTGAAGTTATGTATGTATGTATGTATGTAAATATATTAGATTCTAAAAAGTTTCAACAACACTCTTCAACATTTTATTCCAACTCCTTCGCCACGCAGGCTGTCTTCCTTTGGAAATCTTTGCCCAGAGATGTCAGAAAAGCTAACAAAATTTTTTTTTTTGAGGCGAGGGAAAATTCTTATCCGATTTACGCACAAACTGGGCCGTTGCTAGGGGAACGACACGCGTCGGTCGGGGGCGATAACACTGCAGCAATAGTATGCTCTTGACAGTGCTCCGTCCGCGATCGACGCCACAGAATAGTGTGGAAGACTCCGAGCGTTGCTGCACGAGCGAGCAACCCCAATACCCACTAAAAACCCCCTCCTCCCTGTCGACCCTGCGCTTTTGTTTGTGTTGGAAAGGCTGAGATTTAGAACATAGTTACGCCCAGCCGATCCAGCGCAATAAAGTGCCTGGAGTGTGCCCTGGGAGAACACACCCCACTTCGTTGTGCGGGGGTGGAAGGTCCTTTGCTCTCCTAGCAAGCTAAAGGCCCCCCGCGGTAAACGGAACCAAGCTAACAAACATTATGTTAACCTTACGCAACAATGTATATGCTAGTTTACTCTATCTCAAATGTAATCTCCTGTCATGTCATCCATGTATGTCATTATTTTTCTCCATTTTTCTTTTCTTTTTCATTGATGTGTAATAATTAGATAAGTTAAAGATTTCCTTTGAGTGCATCAGGTCGCCTGGAAGAGATCGCTTTTAGCGATAAGGCCGCCTTTTGTTGACCAAGTATGTAACTACTGTCTTGTTGTGCATTTTTTTAATTCGTGTTT
Organism: Dendrolimus kikuchii; assembly: GCA_019925095.2. NCBI lineage: Eukaryota > Metazoa > Arthropoda > Insecta > Lepidoptera > Lasiocampidae > Dendrolimus > Dendrolimus kikuchii. Next base: position 14,554,924 of record CM034388.1, on the reverse strand, counting down.
TGGTGAACAACAAAGTGTTATATCTATATCTATCTATATATCCTTTTTACTTATGTGAGTTTTGACGTATTTTCGCGTAGACTTGTATTTTATCTTCTCTGTTAAATGAGTTATTTGCTGTGTAGGCCAGATATTTAAATTTGCCTACCATTCCATGTAAAACATCTACTACATGAAGGTCGGGACGCGCCATATAAATATTTCTATACATAGATAACAATCATAATACGAGGTATATTCTATATCGTTTAAAATCTTCATGTTGTCATTTTGGGGGTTAGGCAAATTTAAGTATCTGGCCTACACAGCAATAACTCATTTAACAGAGAAGATAAAATACAAGTCTACGCCAAAATACGTTAAAACACCCCTAGATGCTATGCTGTCCTGTGTAAAGTATAGGTATCCTGATTTCTAAGCAGGGAAATCATAATTATTATATTGTATGAAACTGTCATAGGGTTCTTGAACATCTTATGGGCATGGCTACATCAGCAAATTGTGACATTTGGGGGCAAATTGAGAATTTGCAACCGTTATTGTTGGCATGTACTCGGTCCCAAAATGAAGAGAGGTTACTGATGAACAAACAGAAATTGAATAAATTAGATATAGGCATAATTCAAAGTGTGTCTTCCAGGACTACTTCGAATGTAGCTAAAAAAAATGTTACTGCTCACCAGTAATCTAAATAGATTTAGTATAGTGATGCTAATGGGATTGCCATGTCCATGTGGACCAAAATCACAAAAAAATAAAAAGTCATAGGGTCCACCCTAACGTACGGTACATACGTACGGCTCACCCTTAAAGAAGCGAACCATCTTTTAATAGAAAAAAAGACAGGTTCTCCGTAATATATTGTACTCAACAAAAAGGGATGGTGGCTACAGGGTTCGAACCAACCTCGAAACATGAAATCTTATGGTCATGCCTAACATAAAAAAATAAACGCTCACTGCCTAAGTTGGTTCGATCACATAGAATAGAGAGGAACGAAATAACGGAGAGAATCGAAGTATGATGAAAGCATTTATTTGGGCCTTGCCAAAATATTTTAAGTATCGTTGAAACGATAGTGTGGGTAGTGAGTTGATGGGTGTGTTTTGTATAAACACATAATACGCTAAAATACTTTGTTTCAAATCTTTACTATGATGCTTAAAAAAAGCAAAACAATTATTTTTAATTACTGACTGTTCCCGTGACGTCAGCTTTCACTGAGAGAGATTTTCAGTAGATAAATTTGAAGTTACGAAAAGAGAGAAACAGATCGCCGATAAATTTAATAAAAAATGAATTATTTATTTATGCAAATCGTTTCGATTGAAAATTATCTTTGTAACTTAGACAAAAATTAAATTGAAGAATACTTGATTTTCTCCTAAATACTTACTTTTTCCCCTAATCAAACAATTTTGATGAGTTGTTTTTCTTTTGAGAAAAAGTCGTCAAATTCTTTTGCGAAGTTGGCGACGCGACGCAAGTGTGAAGGCTAACTTGTGTGAGTTTCAATTATTGGCAAACTACGCAGGACAGGGAAAATTGACGAGTTCACCTTCTGGAGGCCAAGACACTCTGGGCTACTCGATCGAACGTTATACAGGTGGAAACTTTCACTTTCGGTACGCAAAGGGAGGTCACAGAAAAATTTTGTTTACGGATGAGAATTTTTTTACAATTGAGCAACATTTTAACAAACAAAATAACCGTATTTATGCTCAAAGCTCTAAAGAAGCTTTTCAATTAGTCGACAGAGTGCAACGTGGGCATAATCCGTCTTCAGTCATGGTTTGGTGAGGTGTTAGCTATGAAGGAGTGACTGAGCCATATTTTTGTGAAAAAGGTATCAAAACATCGGCTCAAGTGTATCAAGATACCATTCTTGAAAAAGTAGTTAAGCCCATTAACAACACCATGTTTAATAACCAAGAATGGTCCTTCCAGCAAGACTCGGCTCCGGTTCATAAAGCGCGGTCCACGCAGTCTTGGTTGGAAACAAACGTTTCGGACTTCATCAGAGCTGAAGACTGGCCTTCGTCTAGTCCCAATCTTAATCCGATGGATTATGATTTATGGTCAGTTTTAGAGAGTATGGCTTGCTCTAAACGCCATGATAATTTGGAGTCCCTAAAACAATCCATACGAGTGACAGTGAGGAATTTTCCCATGGAAAGAGTGCTTCTATTTATAACTGGCCTCAACGTTTAAAGGACTGTATTGCAGCCAATGGAGACCACTTCGAATAAGCTTTTTATATTTTAAATTGTTTTATATTTATGTATTAAACTAACACACTGTAAAACTTATAAATGTTATTTGCAATAGAAAAAAAAAATACTTGTTACAATATTTATGGCAAGACTAGGTATATATATCACATAACACCTTGATTTATCTTTGAACAATATAAAGGTGATAGAACTATAAAATACTATAGTAGTTTAAATATATTAAGCTACCACAATTAATTATAAAAGATGTGAGAGATAAATTTGGATTAATTAATTAATTAGAAAACGTCTCTTATATTAGGGATAGAAGGTACACCGCTGATATCGAAAGAAGAGTGAATTTGGGGAATAGTGTGAATAGAGCTTTAGGTAAATTTCTAGGCGCTAAGAACCTCAGCCAGAAGGCCCAGCTTGTCATACACAACGCGGTGCTGGTACCTACGCTCACGTGTGGAAGCGAGAGTTGGGTATGGAAGAGAGAGCATGAAAGTAGAGTAAACGCGGTTGAGATGCGAGCATTGCGCAAAATCTGCGGAGTGACGCTCGCGGAACGCGTTCGTAATACCGAAGTAAGAAAGAGAGTTGGTCTGAAAGAGAGTGTCGGGGTGAAGGTAAGGAAAGGAATGCTCCGGTGGTTCGGGCATGTGAAAAGAATGCGTGATGAAAGAATGACTAAACAGATATACAATGCAAAAGTGGATGGATCCAGAAGTCGTGGAAGGCCACGACACACCTTCCATTATCAAATTGATCGTGTACTAGCAGAAAGTGATGTCAGGAGCCTTAAGAACAGACGAGCGTGCATGACAAGAGTTATGAATGTCAAAGAATCAAGTGAGGTGTGTAAGAATAAGCCTGAATGGCACTCAGTTGTTCGTACCTACCCCGCAAGGGAACTGGCGTGAAGTTATGTATGTATGTATGTCTCTTATATTATCGCAGACATAAGCAAAATCTGTCTTACATGACGTGACATTATATCTTTGTAAACGTTGGTAGAGGTTGGCGCTGAGGAATGAAACCTCCGTGTTACAATACTTTATATAATTTTAGCAATATCAGGTTTATGAGGTATTTCATCATTTAAATGCTTTTTTATGATTTGGTATCCAAATAACGAACACAGGGGATGTGTGTCACCTCTAGGGAACCCTTCATCGTGCATGGACTGCTAAACACTTACACTTACCCAGGTTATTGATAAAAGCGCTTATCAAATAAGCTCTTCAGAGAATATTTACATCACTTGAAATTGTGTTATCAAATTCAAAACATATATTAAAAGATTAATCAGAATTCAAAGGAAAAACACGTGTTCTTAGACACTTCGCGCGGGGGAAATTTGTAACATTGTTCATACAAGATGCCGGTCATTTTGTAACATACATACTGTTGGAGTAATAGGGCCGTTTTAATTCATTTTAATACATAATTTAACATTTATCAACGAGGCAAATGTGTTTGTGATCAATTTTTGGATCATGATGACCGTATTCGTCTTGACAGGTGAGCAGAATGTTAGTCGATTTCTGTTTTTAGGGTTCCCTTTGCCTAAAGGTATGATAGTTCATACACCGGTATCTGTCTTCCCTATTATAGCCGATTACCTCAGTAACTAATGACGCTGGATACAGGAATATCTCAAAAATTTCAAGGTGTCTATAAAAATATCTTGTCAAATTTGCATAAATATGTTTTTTAATATGTAAGTTTACGTTATTGAACATTAAATATTCAAATTAAAAATTTGAATATTTAATAATAATGTGTAATATTGAATAAAAAAGGATGTTTTTGCTCATTTAAAAGTATTATTTTGTTATTTATCTACATTTTTATTTTTCTAGTTATAATTAAAATTTTGAAAAATCACTTTTAAATCTTCCCAAGATTACCGATCGAAAAACTGGAAAAAATCAAACTCATTCCCACTTAATTCATATTTTGCAGATTTTTTTTCCAAATATACCTAGTCTTGCCATAAATATTGTTACAAAGAATTTTTTTTTCCATTGCAAATAACATTTATAAGTTTTACAGTGTAGTTAGTAGTTAGTTTAATACATAAATATAAAACAATATAAAATATAAAAAGCTTATTCGAAGTGGTCTCCATTGGCTGCAATACAGTCCTTTAAACGTTGAGGCCAGTTATAAATAGAAGCACGCACTCTTTCCATGGGAAAATTCTTCACTGCCAATCGTATGGATTGTTTTAGGGAATCCAAATTATCTGGCGTTTAGAGCAAGCCGTACTCTCTAAAACTGACCATAAATCATAATCCAATGGATTAAGATCGGAACTAGACGACGGCCAGTCTTCAGCTCTGATGAAGTCCGAAACGTTTGTTTCCAACCAAGACTGCGTGGACCGAGCTTTATGACCCGGCGCCGAGTCTTGCTGGAAGGACCATTCTTGGTTATTGAACATGGTGTTATTAAGGGGCTTAACTACCTTCTCAAGAATGGTATCTTGATACACTTGTGCCGATGTTTTGATACCTTTTTCACAAAAATATGGCTCAGTCACTCCTTCATAGCTAACACCCCACGAAACCATCACTGAAGACGAATAATGCCCACGTTGCACTCTATCGACTAATTGAAAAGCTTCTTTAGAGCTTTGAGCATAAATACGTTCGTTTTCTTTGTTAAAATGTTGCTCAATTGTAAAAAATTTCTCATCCGCAAACAAAATTTTTCTGTGACCTCCCTTTACGTACCGCTTCAGTAGTTGTTTCGATTTTACCACCTATTCTTTTTTAAATTATGAGTTAAGAAATGACCAGTGCGCCACTTATAGGCTGCAAGTCATCTTTTAAAATACGCGACATAGTTCTAGGTGATATCTTCATCTTCCGAGATAAAATCTTTTGCTATCGGACGGGATTTCTTCGAATTCTTTCCCTTACTGCTTTGGCCACCTTTTTCGTACGAACACTACGTGGACGGCCAGATCTTTTTCTGTCACAAACAGAGGACGTCTCATTGTACCTATTAATAGCCCGGTACACAAACATTTGACTAATACCAAGCGTATGGAGAGTTTTAAAAATTGCATTTGGCTCCATACCTACTTTGTGTAATGCAATCACAGCGATTCGGTTCTTTTTATCGCCCCACTCCATTTTAATATCGCAAAATGTTATACAATGTATTGGCGCCAAAATGAGAAAACACAATGAACAATCATATAAAACTGACAGATTCCAAATTCAAATGTAATATTTTGTTTCTTTTTAATTGTAACAGTATTTATGGCCAGACTAAGTAGTCTCTCAGTCCGTAAATTTTCTTTGTACTGTTATACATTGACAAAACGGCACAGAAATGTATTTTTGTGGCGCGGGGTATTTCAAGGCAAATGTCAATGATAAGGAAATACGGGTTATCTGAATAATGCCAGCAAGACGCTGCTAGCCAATCGGCGGAGAGCCAATCGGTCTCCTTTTTTTAGATACTAGTACCTATAACACTCGCGTGCGACATTGCGAACCGCAACTTTGAAGCGAAAAAATAATAATTGAAGGAAATATTTGCAAGCAAATGGCGTTTTGCATTTTGTGGGAATAAAATTCCGCTTCAATATACACTTTTTCTGTATGTTTAAATTCAATTCACTGAGAGTACCTACATATTGTATCGGTGCATGACGAAAATTGAACGGAACATGCTATTTTGACATGTTTCTTATTTCAGAGCGAGATGACAAAGGTTTGCATGTCTATCTATACTGGCAGTACATTTTTGTAAACATTTGATATATTTTTATATTTTATAAAAAACCGTTTGGGCAAGTTGGACTTTGGACATAGCCTATTATTAATCATAGTAGGCGCTGATGGAAAGTAATTATTTATTAAAACTGCAAAGATTATTTTAGCTAATCCACCCACGGGTGCAGCCCATAAAGTAAAAAAGTGGGTTAAGTGTGTTGTAGTTTGTGCATAATAGTGTTCCGTAGAGTTGATAAATGTTCACTATTATTCGTTATTGAACTGCAGGACCATAAAAATAACTTCTAATCGAAAATACCTTAACAGCTCAAACACTATTCGCCGGATATTGTTAAAAATAATTTTCATTGAAAAGTTTTAATCATTTCAATTTCATACGTAATAATTCATAATAATTTCATAATAATTTTAAGGTACGACAGAACTTACAAATTTGGGTGTTAATATCTAGCCGTCATTAATTATTTAAAAAGGCATTAAGGAACATCATTATGTTTCCTCATAATTTGATTAACTATTTGATTGTGTGAATGTGTACACTTTACACTAAACATTTTTAAAGCTTTAGTTACATGTACGGCGGCCACCCCTAATCTTTACTTCTTTTGCGATTTTACTATAGTATAACTTTGTAGCGTTAAACAGATTACACCCTACAGTCAAATTTCACCTATGTAGACCCAGTAGTTACCGAAAAAAATGACTATAACATAGGCAAATAGACGGACAGCCGTACGTGACTACACAAGTGTTCCGACTGTACTAAAAAGGCTACGCAATTGAAAAAATGATATTCTTCGCTATAATAATATAATATATAAATTTTGATATACGTATAGATAGGTAGTTCCTGTAAATATCGTAAACTATAAAAAGAATTCTGAAAATTAGACATCTGTGCATACATTATAAAATGTGTGGTAGACCACTCATCAAAAGGTTTGGTTTTATTTCAGTGGTATCTTGTTTCCTTAGCAAAAGCGTTGCAGTTTTTACAGTAATTGATGGTGAATCTTACCATTATGTAGTAGGGCAGGGGGATCATAATTTGTCAGAGATGTCTAAGTCAACGGAAGAGATAGATAAACCAGATTATTCACACCTTAATCTTTCAACTAGTCATAATTTTGAAAATTTAGAAAAAAACGAAGGAGAACCAGATAGTAATTCTTTAAGGTAAAATAAAGTTGCATTAGATATATCCGTAACGTTGATAATCATATTATATCATCAATAAATAAAATATCCATTCTAAAGTTTTACCAATTAACTTATGTTATAGTAAATATTGATATTATTTCATAACAATATTTTCTCATAATAAGTATTTACTCAATAATTCAAATTGAGAAATTTGCAGCACTACATTATCTTTATATCAGTGGAATATTGTATTGTAAGAATCGCTATTTTGTAATCTAACTAGTCACATTATAAACAATCAATAAAATATGAATTTATCATACGTTTACAATATAAAATATGCATTTTCGTTAGTTAATACTGTTTCCGTGTTCAATTATCAGATAGTAAACAAACGACAAAATGAACCAATCACTTTCCAGTTGCATATAATCTTACGATTTCCTATGAAATATACTCGGTATATTTTAAAGTTTTTGCGAGTAGTACACATAATATAAAGACGTTTTTACGATTTGAAGAGCGGTATTTTATTTAATTTTTATTCCGACGTGTCGGCCATTTTTCGGTAGATCACTAAATAAAAACTTTAACATTACTCAAAGACACTCGACATCTTTAACGTTAACACAAGCAATGAGGCCAGAGTCACTATTTGATGTAAGTTAATTTGAAAGAATGCGTAGTTATTGAACCGTTTGTTCACAATCTGATGGGCTGAAATCCGTTAGATTATAAATTGACAGAAAGTCACGTTTACTTTACAAATTCACGAATATTAAAGCGTTATATGCAATTTTTATGTCTACCGAGAGTTTATAGTTTCACTACATTTATTGTAAACTAATGGTTTTACAAGTATATGATGACATAGGTATAGATTTAAATTAAAACACTTTTAGGATTATGCTAGGAATTAACAGCAATCGAATTGAAAACACTCTGGAGGGAACAATATACTCTGAAACTACATCTGAAGCAAATTTAAATGATAGTTTCCTCGAATTTACCCAAGACGCACGCCCAACAACGAATACTACTGACGATACATCAATTTTACAAGAATGTATGAAAGACTGCCCCGTTACAAACGTATCTTATCCTGTTTGTGGTACTGATAACATAACATACGCTCTAATCATGGCAAAATGGCGTGCGCTCAATATTGTGGAGTAGGTAAGAACTGTTAATTTTTTTTTAATATTTCAACCTTTTTCTTTCTAATTGTTGTTTAGATTTCAGGGTTCCGTAACCGATTTTAACCGACTTCAAAAAGGAGGAGATTCTTAATTCGTCTGTATGTTCTTTTTTGTATGGACGTTACTTGATTTCTTCGTCAAAAATGTCTGATTCCTTGGAATCCATTCATCAGAACCTTATATGGCGACCAATTAGGGACGTTTAGATTATTTTTTTTAAGAAAGGAATTAGAGGAACCCACGGAAATTGTTAACCGATTTCTTCGTAACACGATATCTCCGTCAATTGTAAACCGATTTTCAACTTTTTCTCTACCAAATTAAGATCTGATGAGTGGATTCCAGGGAAATCGAGAATAACCCTCGTTATAAAAGAACACCGTGCGTCTAAATTCTAGGAATAAAGTTTGTATACTCGTGTAGGTATTACATTTTCTACAGGCGCTAAATTCATTTCTATGCATGTAATGCGATTTCTCCGTCTATTGTGGACCAATTTTCAATTTTCTTTCTTTGTTCGTAACAGTATACATTCGAAGTGGTCTCATGATTATCAAGTCAGGATCTGATAAGTGGATCATAGGAAAATCGAGAACAACCCTTGTTGGCGAGCGTCAAGACCGAAGAGTGAGATAGTAACCTTGTATACGCCTGACAGTAGTACAATTTCTACAGGCGTTTAATATATTATTTCTAAAGCTATTTCAAGTGCTTGTGGAACTAAAAAGCAAAGAATAAATATTTAACAACTTTCTTCCTACAACATTTTGAAATCAGTGCGAAGTAAAACATAAAAATTACTATATTTTGCACCTTTGTTGTTGTTTTTTTATGTTTTGCTTGGCACCGACTTCAAGATTTTGTAGAAAGAAGGCTGTTAAATAATTATTTTTTGCTTTTTAGATTGAAATCGATTTGGTTTTGTTAAAAAAAAATGGCATAAACGGAACCGTTATGAAACCTTTATGTCCATTTGTTAGTTTGCTTTTATATGTCACAATATTTTTTCGTGGAAAGTACTAGCCTTCGCGGATGAAATTTGACAAAATAGTAATAATAATCGGCAGACAAATACACGTATTGTATATTTCCAAATTAAGCAAGTTACGCTTGTGTTATATACAATGGACTACTCTGGGGCCCATCCTAGACATCCAGATCATAGTAAATAACGGAGAAAGTTCGTTTCCAAAATTTACCATAACAGGAATCGAACCCTGAACTCGATAACCACCTATAACCAAAATGATATAGTCTATGTGGCGCCAAAAAGTTATTGAGATAAAAAATCGCAATAAATTAAAATTAGTGGTGACCGACATACATAATTATTATAATTGAAACTTAAAAACTGAAATCTTAATGTGCATAGTCACCAGGGGTATCGTTAGTCTCATCTTGACAAAGCATGCGATGTTTCCTACCCTACTGTTTCATGTGGAATCATGTTATAGTTATTGACCGCTAGCGTATTCTGAAAACTGAATAATCCTATGTCCCTTGCAGCAACAACTGTTTTATTAACTTTAAAGTTTAAATTGTATGTAAAATCCTTTTTAAATGGCTGCCTTAATTATTAATTGTCATTTGTTTGCATTTATATTCTAAGTATTAAAATGTAATCTATTATTATATCATTTTGCTAATCACTAATCCCTTTGTATTCATGGCCGACTTTCGAGCAAGATATTACAAACAGTTCGCGTTTTCTTTTCTAGGAGTCATCGTGATGGATTTCATTAAAGCTTTATAAAGTTGAGAATTACAATAAATATAATAGTATATTCATGTTTATTGGTCTATGTCAATTTTGCTAATATATAAGATTAGCCTAATGAATCAGACTAAGTTGCGTTTCAATATAGTAATTTTTATGTTTTACTTGTCACCGACTTCAAAATGTAAAAAAAAATATTTTTTGCTTTTTAGTTACACTTGAAGTCGGTTTCTTTTTGTTAGAAATTATTATTTGATGTCGGTTCAAAAAATAATCAAAATCGGTTCAGAAACAACAAAGTTATGGCTGAACATACATAAAAAATATTTATATTTATACGATGAATTAAGAATCCCCTCCTTTTTGAATTCGAGCCCGAGCATTAAAGACTTTCCTAATCAAGTTAATAACTTATAGGTACCTAGTGATAATTACCTATCAAATCAAAGAAAATTATATTCACTCCTCTAACAAAAATTACGAAGAAGTAAATTCTGAGAAATTCAATTTTTTGGAGGTTCAATATAAATAAATAAATTTTATATATATATATATATATATATATATATATATATATATATATATATATATATATATATATATATAAAAATATATATATAATATAATATAAATATATAATATAAATATATAAATAAATAAGTTTTAAATAAAAAAATATTTGAACAACCCGGTAGCCATTATCTAAAACGTTTGTCATCCCTACGGAACTTTATGTTGTACGCAGACTGCTAAGGGAGTATTGAAAACTATTACTATGCCATTGTATTATGGGAATTATTGCTTGCATGTTTATAATAACTTGTATCAAACTTTATCGTCAAAATTAATCTTATTCTTATTTCAATGTAAATTCTAATTATTATGTTTTATTCTTACAGATGTATATCTTCAAAGAAATTCGCCGTGTCCTATTGAACTTCAAAGCGATGTAGATAAAAACGCATCTCAACCTCCACGAGTTAATAAACCCATCAGTCTTTATGCCACTAGAAATTCAACCTCAAGGTCACCTGAAATACAATATTGTATAAATAATTGTTCAAGAGGAGGTAAAACTTCTCCTGTGTGTGGTTCCGACGGTAGAATCTACGACAGTCCTGAACATTTGCTTTGCACTCAGCTTTGTGGAAGTGGTAAGTCAATATAAAATCTAAAAAAAAATGCCTAAATACAACAATAATAAACAATTTTTCTCTAATATTTCTCTCCTATTATTTTAATGTACTCCACAGGCTACTATAATATGATAGGAGAATATACTCTGTGAGATTTTCCTTGCCTTTAGATGTCAAAATTCGACAATTATCGACATGTCTTAATAACAGCAATGTTGGAAGCAGTCTGGGGAAAATTTTTGACGCAGTCCATGCGCTTCAAACTAGATTCAACACTCAAAACAGTATACAATCGAATCCACTTAGTAAGTCCGGCAGCAGTTCTACAAACAGTCTTGCAATTGGTTCGAGAAGTTTATTCAGTAATACAGGAAGTATTATGAATAATGTGAATCCCGGAAATAATTTTGGATTTTCATTCAATGTCAACGTAAAAACCACTACTATGTCACCCTATGTTCGCTCATGTTTAAGGATTTGCCCAACTACTATCGAGCATAACCCTGTATGTGGTTCCAATAGAGTAGTTTATAACAATCCTAGTCATCTGTCCTGTGCAGCAATTTGCGGCTTAGGTAAGAGAACTTTTTATTATTTCTGTAGGCAAAAGGCATGATTTATCAAAGTCCAAGAATTGATTTATAGATACTTATTAAAGTTTGATGATATAAGCAAGCGTCTGTCTCATACCTCACTTTTCTTAAGAAGCCTTGGGTCTCCCGCGGTAGAGCAAACTTAAATAAATATCACTCATATTAATATTGGATACATCTTCTGAATAGTGCACGAAATCAAAATAGACACTCTTAATTTTAAAATAAGATTCTTCTTTTAATCCCTAGAATTTTCAGTGAAATCCGTTAAACCGTTTAAGCCTATTCGAGATAAACAGCCGGAAATCCCAAAAATTACTGGGTATCATAAAAATAACAGCTTTCATGTGAATTTTTATGGGCGTATTCTATATAGACATATGTACTTCGCCTCTAGCATCAAGCTCCTTTGCTCTCTTCGCTTCATAGTTTTGTATATTTTGATTTATTAAGAACGGAGAAAGAATACAATTTCCTGCGGCCGGGCGGCCTTTCCTAAGAGGCGACAAAACAACCCACAGCCAGGTGGTAGGGCATTTGCCCGTCTGGATCGCTACCACCCCTGGTCTAAAGTATGTCGCCAGAACAACCTTGAGTTGTGTTCCGGCATTAGTGACCAGGTTCCAGTCTCCCTGAAGAGAGCAGCAGCGCATTTGTAGCACCTTTGGTGTTGTAAATGTCAATAGGCGATGGTAACCGCTATCCATCGAGTGGGCCATCTGCCTGTCTGCTGAACTCTTGCAATAAAAAAAAAAGAAATCAATCACTCTAGCCTAATTCCCAATTCTGTGTGTAAAAGTAACAATTTGCCATGTGCCTTTTGATTACACATTTAAACGTTGGAAACGTTGCTCGCCATGTTTCCCTTTGCCCTGCATTAATTCCTAACGTGGATTACGATACCAATTTTATTTTTACAGATGTTGTAAAACAGCCTTTATCATTTTGCTCACCTGAAACCATTAAACCACTTCCACCGCCACCGACCAAGGCCCCAAAACCCGAACCAACAACAACAGAAACAGTAACAGCCGCAACAACATTATATGCCTTGGAATGTGCAAAATCATGTAGTGTTCCTCCAGAATTAAAATTTATATGTGGCACTAATGGGGTTACGTATATAAATATTAATTATCTACAATGTATGAATACATGTGGAGCTGGTAAGTAAACATTTTCACAACAATAATTCTCAGTGTGTATGTGTAATAAATAGAGTATTAAAACTAAATGTATGAAATTGAAAAGAAACCTATTAGGACTTACAATTTGTCTGATTTAAGTTGACTTCGATCATCTCATTTGATAAAAGTATCACGTGACCAAAAGGGTGGTCTGTATTTGGGGGAACATATGAACGTTGCCATGCAGCGTGGAAAGCAACCAGCGTATTGTCCTCACAGACAATGATCTGGGACCCATATACCATTTCTTGTAACGGATATAAATAGAATTAGTCTAAAATAATATTTATGTCTTAAATAATAAGACATCGACTGAAAGTTTAGATTTAAATAGAGATTTCCTATATAAACAAGAACGAATGGTGGCGCAAACTGTGTCATAAAAGTGTGATACGAATTCGTTATTTACTAGGCGATTGTCATTCCTGGCAGTCGGTTTCAAATGGGACGGTATGGGAGAAATTACGTAAATAGATAAATAAACATAGTGATTTTTATATAATTAAAATGAACACTTATTTTGTAGAAAATTTACGATAACCATGTCATCATAATTGAAATAGACATTAGTATTGCTCTTTCGTGTGTGTATAGATCACGATAAATAAATAAGATCAGCACATAAACATCACACTGTTGGGTTCGGGCTACCTCAATTTTTAGGACAATGAATAGTATACACGCCATGTTTTTCTAAGGCGAGTTTTCTCTCATCCACATTTATCAACGTCTGCAGGTGTCTCACTATTTTTTCTTTCACTGTCAGCACACAATTGTTATAATCTTCACAGTAGGCTAGAAAAACTTCCAAACCATTGCATCTTTCCAGTTAAGGGTTCGAATCAATGTCATTGAATCAAACGCTGGTGCGACCACGACTTATAACAAGACGGGCGAGGGATAGAGGTTTTACAATTATTACTGGGGAGTTGCAAAAACGACCCCCGTTTTTGTTTAACGTGTATGGGCATTATTATGAATACAGTGTTTTTAATCTAACCTCTATTCTATAGTATAATAAATCTGTAAATATATATAAAAAAATAATCAGAGGGGCTAATTCGGACCAGCAGATTCCGAAATTACAATTTTTAGATTTTTTGTCTGTCTATCTGTCCGTTACACATTTACGTGAAAACTACTGAACGGATTTAAATGAAACTCAACATAGATCTAGCTTATATCGCGGGGTGTAACTTACGATACGTTTTATCCCGGTAAATGACGTCGTTTGCGTAGGATAGACGAAAATAGCGAAAAGATGCGCTGCGATCGCATCTTTTTTTGGAAACTACTCGTATATGAATGAAACTCGACATAGTGTTGGCTTATAACCCGAGTTAACACTTAGTTAATATATTTTATTTCGATAAATGACGTCGTTAGAATAGACCAGTTAGCAAAATAGGTAATGCTGCAATCGCGGTTTTTCAATTCACTAATAAATACCTACGTTGCTATAGACAACATGCCATTCATTCAATGTATTACTTCAAATCGGGTTGGGTTCGACTCGTTTGTCTGACTATGTTTGGCTGGGCAGTTGTCTAGACTGTATGGACTTTGTTTTTTTTGTTATTATTACATCTAATTTCTAGGATATGCCTACGACTTCATCTACGCTTGGCTTAAAATTCCCGCGAGATTCCCGGGACACAAAGTACGGCAGCATTTAAAAAAGAACGTAAGCTATTGTTTTAGTGAAAACTGTGTCGGAATAAGCTAATTTTTATTGCACCCGAACAATTTCAAACTGCTCCCAGGAAAATTCCTCAGCGGCCCAGTATTTTTTACGTGAATCCCGAACAAACCAACCAACAGACAAGAAATCTTTTAAAAAATGCATCGTGTTTTCCATCGTGTATATTATAGTCTATTCCAGTTGTTTTTTTTAATAGCTTCAATGTACATACACGGCATGTTTAGAATTTTATAATATTATTATAGTATTATAAGTAAAAAACGGAATAAGTTTTTATGTAAGCAAAATAAGGCTATAACCCTCAGGGATTGACATGCGGCGCAGCCGCGGGGTAAACTCTAGTAATTAATATATTTCTATAATATGTTTGTGCACTGTACGAATTCTGAAATAAATAGTCACAATTACGAAGATGCATTACTCTGGAAGGAGGGCCCAAACGAGAAAGTGCAAAAAAAAAATTAAACATCTTCGAATTTCAAAAACAACAATTCCGTCTTTCTTATATTGAGTTAGGGTAAGTCTGTAGGCTGGAGGACGCAGTTTCCCGGGGCGAGGTCTTGTTGGCGGTGTCACTCGACATCGCCAACGCACAGGGTGGAGTCGACGAGCCATGGTATGCGGTGTTCCACAGGGATCGGTATTAGGCCCTCTGCTGTGGAACATCGCATACGACTGGACATTGCGATGTAGGGTCCTCCCGGGCGTCAGCGTCATCTGCTATGCAGATGACACGTTGATCGCCGCCAACGGGAGGACCCATAGGCAGGCGTGCATCCTGGGCACGGCTGGGGTGTCACAAATTGTAGGCAGGATTCGGCGACTTGGTCTGGAGGTGGCTCTGCAGAAGACCGAGGCCGTGATCTTTCACGGTCCTCGAAATCGACCACCTCCAGATTCTAATATCGTCGTAGGAGGTGTCCGCATCGGCATCGGGGAAACTATGAAGTATCTGGGATTGGTCCTCGATAGCCGATGGGACTTTTCGGCACATTTTAGGCAATTAGCCCCCAAGCTCAAAAGGGCAGCGGGAGCGCTTTCGCGCCTGCTGCCCAACATTGGGGGGCCCGAAGCCACTTGCCGAAAACTCTTCGAAGGAATCGTGCGGTCTATGGCCCTATACGGGGCCCCCGTATGGGCAGACCGCCTGACGGCCAGAAATATAGTCTTGCTGCGGCAAGCGCAGCGAGTACTGGCCGTCAGGGCGATAAGGGGATACCGTACGGTGTCCTTCGAAGCGGCCTCGCTACTCGCCGGATCCCCACCATGGGACCTCGAAGCCAGGGTCCTCGCGTCGCTTTATCAGTGGCGCAAGGAGGCCCTGGCGAGGGGCACGAGACCGGCGCCTCAGGAGACTGAGGCCTGCCGGTCGGAGCTCCGCGACGTTGCCATGGTGGTCTGGGAAGAACGCCTTAGACACCCCAGCGCGGGCCTCGCCACCATTGAAGCGGTGAGGCCCGTCCTGCAAGACTGGACAACACGTAGACATGGCACCCTGACGTTTCGTCTGACACAGGTCCTCTCGGGGCATGGCTGCTTTGGGAGGTACCTGTGTCGCATAGGCCGTGAGCCGACGTCAGGGTGCCATCATTGCGACATCGGCGACGAGGATACGGCGCTGCACACACTCCAGGAGTGTCCAGCCTGGACAGAGCAGCGCCGAGACCTCGTCGCCCTCACCGGATTTGACCTCTCGCTCCCGGCCGTGGTACGCACCATGGTCGGGAGCCCAACCGGATGGGACGCCGTCTCCTCCTTTTGCGAGCGCGTTATGCTTGCGAAGGAGGAGGCGGAGCGGGAGCGTGAGCGGACGTCCTTGCTCCGCTCCCGCCAAAGGAGGACGCGCCGACGCCGGAGGGCGGATTTCGACCTTCGGCCACCGTAAGCGGGCGGCGCGGGTGGGGCCCCTTGGGGTATAGGGGTTCTCACTCACCCGCACATGCCGTCGAGATGAGAGCGCGAGTGTTCCGCGCGCGCTCATCTCTCCTCCCGTGGGGCGCGTTACAGACCGCCCCACGCCTAGAGAGCATGATGATGCCGGGGGATGAGTCCCCCGGCAATGGAAGAGGCCTCGTGAGGGGGGCCCACGCCTGCCAGGGCTGCGGAGAGGCTAGGTCATATACCCGTAGCCCTGGCATAAGGCGAAGGACGGAACACCCAGGGGTTTTAGTGGGTATCCCTAACCGGGGGTGGCAACAGCATGGCACCAGTTCTGACTGGGCATGCTGGTGCCACCCTCGATCTGGTGAATCCTACACACGGGTCGCGAATTATCCCAGAAGCCTACAAATTTACTCTAACTCAATATCAATAAGCGCGTATGTGTTTAATTTTCTGTATTGTTTTTAACAAGTTATAATAAAAGATACTTAAAGCTACGTTTTAATTATGTGTACTAGTGGCGAAATTGAAGAAAATACTATATAATAAAAATGTGAAAAAAATTACTATTACGCAGCAGATAAATAATGTACCTTTGGAAGAATACAATAATTTATGGGATTTAAAAAAAAAAATTATAATGAAAAATATAGGAAGAAGCTCTAAGCCACACGCGCGTACATATTTTATCTTTAAACGGTACACTTTCGGGCACATACATACATACATAACTTCATGCCAGTTCCCTTGCGGGGTAGGCACGAACAACAGAGCGCCATTTAGGCTTATTCTTACACACCTCACTTGCTTCTTTGACATTCATAACTCTTGTCATGCACGCTCGTCTGTTCTTAAGGCTCCTGACATCACCTTCTGCTAGTACACGATCAATTTGATCATGGAAGGTGTGTCGTGGCCTTCCACGACTTCTGCATCCATCCACTTTTGCATTGTATATCTGTTTAGTCATTCTTTCATCATGCATTCTTTCTACATGCCCGATCCACCGGAGCCATTCCTTTCCTTACCTTCACCCCGACACTCTCTTTCAGACCAACTCTCTTACTTTGGTATTACGAACGCGGTCCGCGAGCGTCACTCCGCAGATTTTGCGCAGTGTTCGCATCTCGACCGCGTTTACTCTACGTTCATGCTCTCTCTTCCATACCCAACTCTCGCTTCCACACGTGAGCGTAGGTACCAGCACCGCGTTGTGTTTGGCAAGCTGGGCCTTCTGGCTGAGGTTCTTAGCGCCTAGAAGTTTACCTAAGTTTCGGGCACATGACAGCGATAATAGTCGGCGAGAGATTCGATTCGAATGTCTTGACAAAAGTAGAGTTGGTCCAAATAAGACTTTCCATATCCTTATTTTACCCGCTAATTGTTCGACGTCTAAACTGTTGAGACGTGAGCTTTTTAGCTGCCCTCATGTCAAATGCACCATGGTTGTGCAATGGGAAAATCTCGGATATTGGCACTGGTAACGTTTCGAGTGAAATACAATGAAGAATTCAACTGAAAAGTGATTTAAAAAAAATATATTTTTTTTGTTGTTTACCTAATTTTCGGAAAAAAATTTGGCTTTCCGGAGGTACTTTATTAGTGTATATATTTTATTTTATAGTAAAACTTTCCATGCACAAGTTCGCCTCGCAAATGGTCGTTTGTTTGAGATACAAATTCTGTCCAGATTGGACGTGAAACTCATAAATACATCTAAAGTTCGAACATTTTTTAATTTACTGTCCATGTATATTTGTTACTAGAGTTTTCTCCGCGGCTACGCCGTATGAAAAATCCCAGGTAGAATGTTACGTACATAAAAGTCTAATTAGGTGTTTTGTAATAATATGTAAAGCTTCAATACTTTAGTTTTTTGTTCAATTCACTACGATTACAAAGGTCTCTTTGTAATCGTAGTGAATAAGCCAAATTTATAGTGTAGACAATTGCACAGAAAAACATAAAGTGAAGTCGCAGCCAACCTGTTTTGAAATACCTCATACGTAATAAATGACATGTGTGCAATATGAGAACCTATTTGTTACGGAATTACAGCGATGGTTGTCTACATCGCAATTGCAGCGTCATATTTTTTACTAATCCGTTTATTCCACGGAAACGACGTGAATTATCGAGATAAAAAGTATCCTAAGTGTTGACTCGAATTATAAGTCGGCTCTCTGTTGAGTTTCATTCATATATGTTCAGTAGTTTAAAAAAAAACGCGACAGAAGCGCCATTTTTTTCGCTATCTTCGTCTATCCCGTGGAAATGACGTTATTTATCGAGATAAAAAGTATCTTAAGTTACGCCTATAAACTAGTTCTATGTAGAGTTTCATTGAAATCCATTTAATAGTTTTCACGTGATGCTCTAATCGATAGACAGACAAAAATTCAAAATATTGCATTTTCGGAACCTCCTGGTTCGAATTATCAATCTTGATTTTTTCACATTTTTAAACGTATTGTACAAACTCGAAGCATTTACAGATTTATTATAGTATAGATAGATTACTTTATGAAAAATGTTTTCTAGTTTATCAAAAAAATTGTGTAATGTTTATTTTAAATACTAAAATTACTATTTATTCTCTTTTACCGATGTAAAAAAAATGTTTTAGATATTAGTACTAATAAATAAAACTATGCTTACAAAGTAACATAAATTTAATTTCTAATTTTAAGATACATTTTATTTA
Source organism: Dendrolimus kikuchii (assembly GCA_019925095.2). Classification (NCBI taxonomy): domain Eukaryota; kingdom Metazoa; phylum Arthropoda; class Insecta; order Lepidoptera; family Lasiocampidae; genus Dendrolimus; species Dendrolimus kikuchii. The sequence goes on along the minus strand of CM034388.1, from coordinate 14,535,691 downwards.
TAGACGTTGATTTGAAGAGTTATCCTTCGTGCCGAGACGTGACAACGAGTACGAAAAGTCCAGCTGTGACTGTGTCTACTCCGAAGGCAGTCCCTGAAAACACTAGCAAACCAACGCTTGGCAGAAACACAATTAACTTTAAAATCCCGCAAAACATTTTAGAAGTTGTCTTTAATAATAACTTTACGAGTACAGGTAAATGTGATATTGAAAACAAAGATATTAGATTGTAAACGTTTTAATTACTAAACATAGTTAGTCAGTTAGGGTTACTTAGTAGTAGTTACTACTAGTAATAGTAAAGGTTAGTTAGACAGTCCTATTGTAATATTCGCAATAACATACTCGTATATCTTGATATTCTTACCATTTAATAACCGAATGACATGACGTGACATTTCAAAGAACTCATTATAGAAGTACTCGTACAACGAACATTTCAAGTACAATCATCACATCCCTTCCTACTAAACCTAAGGATACTAACAAATGGAAAATTCCAAGAAAAATCAATGTTTATAAATAAGCGGTTTGCCTAGTAGACATTCTCTGATGGGGCGCCCCTGAGCAATCGAGTTTGCTGCTGGATCAGAACCTTGCTGCGGAAAAAGAACTCGTTCCTGGGCCTGGGCCTGGGCTAAGCCGCTGGGTTCCAGTTGAGGATCCATTGCATTGTTTCTCGGAGTCACAGATTCTACGTGTGCCTCTACGCCGTACCATTATTGGTTACAGATGGCTGTCTGTCAAAATGATCAGGTTAAGGTCTAGTGCTAGGAATTAACACACCCCTAATGATATCACTAGGCGATGAAAGACTACGGTTTAGCCGGTTTTTTAGTTGATCGATATGTTTATGAATTAAAGTATCATCGCGGGTTAACATTATAGTCCCTACCTTCCAAACAATCAGAAACCCTACCTGGGGCCCATTTCTCGCAAATTTAGAATTGTCTGTACCAGAATTTACCTCCCATAAGAAGCTGTTTAGCTTCCGAATCTGCAACCTCAAATTCGGGTTGTTGCCCCCTAAAGACTCTGACTGTTATATTAAGCCTGATAATATCCAAACGTATGCGGATTCTTCTACCTAATAATAATAGTGCTGGGCATTCACCGGTTGTTGAGTGCTCAGCATTTCTATAATTAAATTTAATAGGAATGTACATAAGGACCCACCGACATTCTATTTGGACTGAATGGCCTTTTTAATTTCGTTTTTAATGGTACGAACTACGTTCTCAGCTAATCCATTCGAAGCCGGATGATATGGCGCTGCAAACAGATTTTCAATACCATTACTTTTATTGAAATCCTGAAACTCTTTGCACCTAAATTGTGGACCATTATCACTTATAATCGGCTTGGGTAACCCGAAACGACTGTGGTGGCGCTAGGAATATAGTAGAAGAGACTTACTGATTAGTGGTGGTGCTGAAGTTCTGTCTTTGACGAGGAGAGCTGGAGTTTACACTTTATTTATTTGTTTAATTGTCACTTTCGGCGTGTGCGCACTGACGCTGTTTATTTTACACTGACTCGTGGGCGGTGCTGGCTGTGTTAGTGATGTTACACGTAGTTTTGTGCCTTAGACGTCACGGTGTTGGCGCGAACAGACTATAAACTTTATTAATTGTAAAAGTAGCTGTGGTTGAAGAGACGTTAAAAATTTCCATCCACTTGGACATGTCCGTAATATGTATCGGGTTTATTGAGTTGTTCTCGGTCCTTGTAGGTCTTTATTGAACATACTCATAGAACATGACCTGCTTTCTTACATAAATTGCAAATGGACTTTGTGAAATGACAATTATTATAGACATGGTTATATGAACCACATCCCCTGCATTTACAATCTCGTTTTTTTATGTAAATCGTTTCCCTTATAATCGCGTCTATCATTTGGTCTAATGTAATAGTGCCACTATTACATTTCCCTCATATATCTTCAAAATTAATGTTTACCTATTGGCGAGACGTGGTCTCCACTCTAAGACTCGCCTGCTCCATCGGCCATTAGTCCTGCGAGAGACGTGACCAGCCAACTGCCACTTCAGCTTGCTAATTTTGCGAGCTATGTCGGTAACACTGGTTCTCTTGTGGATATCCTTATTTTTGATTTTATCTTAAGAGACTTCCAACATAGCCCGCTGAGCGACCTTCAATTTGTGAACCAAACCCACTCTCAGCATCCATGTCGCGGCACCATACGTCATGACAGGTAGGACGCACTTCTCGAAGACTTTCGTCTTCAAGCATTGCAGAATGGTCGACGTAAAGGCCCAACGGAACTTTCCGAATGCCGCTCAATCTAACTGAATCCTTCTATTGACTTACCTTTCGAATTTTTTTATCTTTTTTAATGCAGGAGTTCAGCAGACAGGCAGACGGCTCACTTGATGGAAAGAGATTACCATCGCCTATGGATATTTGCAACACTAAAGGTGCTACAAATGCGCTGCTACTCTTTTAAGGGAGAATAGACCTGGTCACTAATGCCGGAATACAACTGAAGGTTGTCATGACGACATACTTTAGACCAGGGGTGGTAGCCATCCAGTCGGACAAATGCTCTACCACCTGTTTGTGGGTTGTTTTGTCGCCTCTTACGAGATGCCTCCCGGCCGCAGTAAATGTATTCTTTTTCCGTTCCTGCACGGATAACAAAAGACTTACCTTTACCCACGTGGATAACTTGTCCAAAATAGACGTATTCTTGCACAACTTTGACAGGGGTGCCATTCACAAGTACCGGTCTCGGCATGACATGATCGTTGAACATGACTTTTGTCTTGTTCATGCCGAGACCTACTCGTCGAGAGGACTCATTTAGGCCATTCAGCATTAGAGTCGGTTCTTTCTGCAAAAACGACAATATCGTCAGCGTAACGGAGGTGAGAAATGTGCTTCCTATTAATATTAATGCCCCGTCTCTTCCAGTCCAGAGTTTTGAAGATATCCTCCATTGTGTTTGCAAACAGTTTCGGGGATATTACATTCCTCTGTCTCACCCCGCAACGCAGTTGGATGGACTTCGTCCTCCGGTCTTAGATTTGGACGGTCATTGTAGCGGCGGTATACAGTCATGCCAACACTTCAACGTATCGCCAATCGATATGACATCGCTGCAGAGACTCCAGAACAGCCCAGGTATCGATGAAGTCGAAGGCTTTTGTCGTAGTCTACAAATGCCATACACAGTGGCTAATTACACTCCTCGGTCGGTAGCCTTTCCAAATCCGGTCTGCTGCGGTGGCTGGAACTCTATGAGTTTTATCGCGAGACTGTTCGTGACGACCTTTGAAATCAGCTTATAGGCGTGGCTCAGAAGCGAGATCGGTCTGTAGTTTTTCAAGAAGGTTTTATCGCCTTTCTCAAAGAAAAAGACCACCACACTCCTGCTGAACAACAGAATTAAAAAGCTGCGTTAAAGCCTGCAGAAATGGTTTGCCGCCCACTTCAAGGAGCTCTATTGTAATTCCGTCATCCCCCGGAGTCCGGCCACTTATAAGCTGTCTAAGAGCCGTACTAATTTCTCCCACGTCGACATCGAATGGGGCCCGAGGATCATCGACACATTGGGTCACAGGTTTCTCTGCCCTCGAAGAGTACAGTAGTTCATAGAACTTCTCTACTTCCGCTAGGATCTCGGGACGGGACGCTGCTATTATGCCATCTGGTGTCTTCAGCTTCGTCATATAGCTCCTTCCCAGCGGCCTATAGAATACTCTGGACCCTCGAGACTGACTCAATCGCAGCTTTAATAGCCTTTATGTTTAAGCATCAGAGATCCCATCGTACAAGTTTCTTTATCCGGTTGGAGAGAGTCCTATACTTTGCTCAAGCAACTTGAGAAGATGGCATTTCTCGTCTCTTCGTCATGAGGTCCAAAGTTTCGTTAGAGAGTTCTGACCGTCTGACTCTACAAAGAGGTGGAAAATGTCTGCGACCCAGTTCCTGAACCGTCTTCACTACGGTGTCGGTTATCTCATCAACATCGCTAGTGATTTCCAGAGAATCGAATCGATTCTGCAGTTCCAATTGAAACTGGTCAGATCCACAGTCTATTTGGGACAGCGTAGGTCAGAGCGTAGACTTCAGATGCGCACATTGATGCTTTTTTCGGGCCTTAGTTTTCGAACCTTTACCTCCTCTTCACGGAGAACACTCTTCAACTTGGCTTCCCAGGCGTCGGCCTTTTCCAAGTTGTTCTTCCCCAGGAAGAGGAGCATCCGCGCACCCATCCGTGCCGTCTTGACCTTAAGGCCAGCAATGCCCAAGTCGCCGAGTCAAATGTTTGCTTTAGCCTTGACCATCAGGTCGCGTATGTAATGACCTTCTCCACGGCTGCAGGCACAAAGGTCAGCACTACAACCGTGGCATTACACTCTTTCATACGCGGACCACGGGCAGCTGCAGGAATCCGCGGCTTGGGTCACGGCCTCGGGGCTGGTGTCCTAATAGCGACGATAGGCTAGGTCAGTGGCTTGCTCTTTTTCTTTTTATGGGCAACCATCCACTAGCCCTCTTCCAAATCCTGTTCCTGCGTCTTGTGCGCATTTTTTTATTTTAATATACATTCTATTTACAGACGCTGATTTGAAGAGTTATCCTTCTGGTCGAGATGTGAAAACGACTACAAGAAGTCCGCCTGTGACTGTGACTTTTCTGAAGCCACTCCCTGAAACCAGCACCCAAGCAAGTACAACGTTTGGCGGAAACGAAGTCAACTTTACAATCCCACACGATATATTAAACGCTGTCTTTGTAAATAACTTATGAGTAACAAGTAAAAGTGAAATTGCAAACAAATATATTAAAACAAATACTTTAGTATCGAAATTGGAAGGACATAAAGGGAACTCACCGGATCTCCTTTAAATGTTTTATACAGCACAGTTTTTCTATGTTATTATATCTTATATATTTTATGCCCACTATTTTTGAGTATACAAATGATTAGATTATTTGTATCACTACGATAAAATTTACTTAAAGTATTTTTTTAATATTAATTTCACCTTATTTTGAGTTACGTACAGAGTACAATTTGATTACCTCCTTTCTTACCGTCGATTTCTTCTCACGCAAGCAAGGTTTATTTGGCTCAAGTATAGGTGAAACTCTAGTGCGTGCTTTTTGTTTAAACAGCAGGCGTTAATACAGGTTACGTTGTATTAAAGTTTTATGTTAGTGCTATTTGCCCCCGGAAAACTGACTTTATTTTATATCGCATACATACATATATACCGATTTTCAGGCAAATCGGTCCAGTAGTTTTTCCGTGAAAACGGAACAGACAAACAGACAGACAGAGTTACTTTCGCATTTATAATATTAATAGGGATTATGATAGCAGACATGTTACATTATAAGTAGATATCTTTGGAAGTTTTAGGTCCAATACTAAACCAATTCGCCAAGTGAACGCTTTAAGGAGGCTATACTTCATCTAGTGTAAAAGGTCATGACATTTTATTAAATTGTTACAATAGTGTTACATATGTTTACTAGAGTTTAACCCGCGGCTACGCCGCGGGTCAACCTCTGCTCTGTGCCTTTTGTTTAGAGAGGTTACAACACAGGTTTCATTGTATTAAATTTTTATGGTACTGCTATTTGCCCTGGAAGATTCATCTCATTTTATATCGCAAACTATACCATCACCCGGTATGAAAAGTATTTATGTCCATTTTCGGTATTAAACTACATTTAAACAAAATTACTGCAAAACCGATCCAATATTCCTAGTCGTTTCCCGTGAAAGATTAACGGAAAGACATATCTAGTTACTATTGCATTTTTTATAGATGATAAATTTTTACATCTCTATTGGTCTCATCCAAACTTTAATCCTCTATTTCAAGTCGTCCTAGTTTTATTTATCTATCCCCTGTCTATGAAAACCACATAAATGACAAAAAGGACAAATCGGACAAATCGGACAAATCGAACAACTCAGACAAATCGGACAAAAAGGATAAATCGGACAATTCGGTCAAATCGGATAACTCGTACATATCGGACAAATCGCGCTACTCTGATAAATCGGACAACTCGGACATCTCGGACAACTCGGACAAATCGGACAAAAAGGACAAGTCGGACAATTCGGACAATTTGGTCAACTCGGACAAATCGGACAACTCGGACAAATCGAACAACTCGGACAACTCGGACAAACCGGACAAATTGGACAAATCGGACAAATCGGACAAATCGGACTAAAAGGACAACTCGGGCTAATCGAACAACTCGGACATACATACATACATAACTTCACGCTAGTTCCCTTGCGGGGTAGGCACGACAACTCGGACAAATCGGACAAATCAGACCAAAAGGACAAATCGGACAAAAAGGACAAAGATGACCAAAATGACGAAAATGGAAAATCACAAAAAACCTATCCCACTTTTTGGGATAACCTTTACATAAATCTATCCCATTATCCGTCATAATAGGTATCCCTTGTCCACCCTCGGTATTAAAATTACATGTATACCGAATTCCAACTAAATCGGTCCAGTAGTTTTCCGTAAAAGCATAGCAAACAGAAAGATAAATATATTTTTATCCCGGAAACTATCCCATTTTTCGGGATAAAAAGTATCCTATGTTCATTCTCGGCATCGAAAATATATATATATATATATATATATATATATATATATATATATATATATATATATATATACTGAGTTTCAGCCAAATCGGTCCAGTAGTTTTTACGTGAAAACGGAACAGACAGACAGAGTTACTTTCGCATTTATAATATTAATAGGGATGTACATGTGTAAACATACACACAAGCGCGCGAGCGCAAACCATGTATACAATGTATAGGTACTATAATAAATCAGTGAATTACTAAGCACCGACTTTAAGATGTTTTAGATAATATATATTAATAATAATAGCTTCAGAAATAAGTTATTTTATACTTTTTAGTTTTTTCGAAACCCACTTAATCTTACACCACACGCCTATACACTGAGTTGTTTATCTTTTATTTATATATATATAGTGGCTAACACCAATTCTATTTTCGCAAGTTTCACTATGATAGCGGAATATAAAATATACCGTTACTATAAATTATATCCATATAAAGCCATAAAATATTTTTTTATAAAAATGTTTGTGACATACAAAGAGCGAGGGACAGGCGGATGGGTGAACATTTAGAAATTGTAAGTTTCATTGTTAGTTTTAGGTTTTGGAATCCTAAACAACTGAATTTCTTAAATCTTTTGCAATCAAGGTATTTTCCTAAATTAAAATTAAAGTATTTAAGCCTTAGGTAGCGTATACAAAGAGCAAACGAAGGCCAACGAATAATTTTTTTAAAGTTTGCACCTTTTACATGATTAATAATATAAGTAAAAGGACAATAAAACTTTTTCTGAAAATCACAGTAAGGCAACAATACTGAACTTAATTTCGTATAAACCAATGTGTGAAGCAGAGTATATTCCGATGATGTCATTTTATAATGGGTACAATTTAAATGCTCGCCAAAATATTTTTTTGTCCCTAAGACTAAGTACCAAGTAAAATATATTAACTTCATATAAATTTAATCCACTCTATACCGAGTGCCTAAAAAACAACGTTTTACGTTCCAAAATAAATATACAATCATCACATTTTTGTACGTTTTGTATTTAAATTATTTTTGCTTATAAAAATGGATAAATGCTCACTAAATATTGTTTTACTATAAAACAGTAACATTCAAACCGAAAATTACAGTTCTAAATAGCTTTAGTATAATCAAATTATCCAACCTGAATCCAAAATATATTATTGTTAAACTAAGATTACAGTCGTTTCCCTTTACTTATTTACCCTGCAACCAGCACAGCCGCCACCGGTAGAACTTTTTCTTTTGTTAGTTTTTTAAAAAGTTTATGTGATTGACTGATTTTAACTATTGTGTTCCTTAAAGCGCCATTGATAAATCTTAAGTACAAATTAATCTTATAAGTACCTATAAATATAGTAAAACATAACTTCGTTTTACTTTTTTTTTCCTACTAGTGATTCATTTTTTACCTACCTTAATCATTTGTGTTGGAGTAATATTGAGAGTGAAGTATTTATTTGCCTATATTATCATATTTTAATCAAATTCATATAACAATAAACAAGCAACATGTGTTTGGAATACGCAATATTATATTTGGTATTAAAAATAATTGTAAACTCGACCGTTTGCTTTTTTGCCTCAGCAAAAATAACTAAATTGAAAGTGGTGAAACAAAATATTGGTAATATCTATTTAGCGATAATATAGACTATTGGTCTGAAATTAGCTTTAAAGGCGTTTATATATTTTTATGGCATAGCATAAAAAGGAAAATAGCTTCATTTTTACAATACTTCATGAAATACAATGTGGTGAGCATTTATTCATTCTGTCAGGTATTTCGAATTTATTGGTGGTAAAATAGGTACATTTCTGGTAGGCGTTTAAACACAAGCCTTTTATAATATCAATAATTATTACTAAATTTTTAAGCAGTTATTTGGCACTGAAACCTGTGGTAATTTGACTTTACTTACTTCAAAGGACAATTAAGCAAGATCTTTTTTAAATAATTGGCCAAATAATAATTTATCAAGAGCTATGTATGTATTTATAAAACAACAAAATCCTCTAAACGCGAATCGAACTCTTTCAAAGGGGTTTCTTTTTAAAATACGATTCAGATATAATTTTTTGTTTAGGCTCTGTTTTCGACATTAAAATTAGTCACCTATTAAATAATAAAATATTTTTGTAGATACGAGACTCCTACACGTGTTCCAAATTTTATATGTCTAGGCTTAGTAGTTCGGACAAGTAGACACCACAGGGGTCCCCTGTGGTGTTTATCTGTTAAAATTTTATAATCTCATAAGTTCCTTTTAAAATACGTGAAAATTACGTTGCTAGTAAAAACTAGCAACGTCATTTTCACAAGTTTCAACACATCCGACTAAATTGAAAATTTATACACAAGTTAAGGATTTAATATAATAATTTCATAATTTTGTCCTTAAGTTCTTCCAGGATCTCCAGAATAAAATAGGTTAACTATATAACTATCCGTACAATAGGATTGTCACATTTTAGATCTATTGTCACAAACATGATACTACAAGTTAAGTGTATACTACAATTTGAATTCTTTGGGTATAATTAATTACTTTTAGTTTGTTTCAAGACTTAAAAGTAAGTAAATAAAATTTATACTTCAAAAATCTTAAACGAAAAACATAAGATATTTTTAGGTACGTAGAGTTTGTTCTACAGTGATAGAAAAATCAGCTATTTATTATTAAAACTTATTCTCACAAAATAATCTTGTAATAGCATTGGGTACGTTTTACTTTTATATTTATGTCTTTTGGTTATAATAACTATACTTTTGTAATAAACTATTAGTGAAATATTCGTAGTATTTGATATCAAGCACCCCACACATTTCACAATATTTTTTATAGACAACTTAATTCTAATTTTAATCTATAATTAAATAATAATTTAATTATAGTAAACTATTTTAATCATAGAAAATATATAGCTGAATTTTCTACCACAGTAGAATGAACTCTTTATACTTCATTTTTTAATTCTATAAAAATAGAATAAAAAAATAAAAAATTAAATCTCCAATTAAAAATAATTGGAGTTTTTTAAAGCGTATGTTTTTACCTTTATGTGTCAGAATCTTATTAACTCCAAAATCGAATATTTTTATTCTATATAGTTTTGCCTTGTATGATGGTATTCATACAATCGATTCATCAAGTTTCTATAAAAAGTTAAAAAATAAACTCTTTAGAAGTATGGTCAAATTAAATTGGCTATAAAATTATAAACACAATAATATTGTAGATGAATCAGAGAGATGAAAACGGGTTTTAAGACAAAGAAGTGCGGCGGGGGAATATTGTATCATCGTTTATAAACATACGTGCATCTAAGATGCCGGTCATTTTGTAACATACCGTGGCAGTGATAGAGTTAAACGAATTAAAATTATTCGTAACAGATGTTATCACTGAGTTAAAGTGTTTGTGGTAACTTTTTGGACCATGATGACCGTATTCGTTTTTACAGGTGAGCAGAATATTATACACGCTCTATCTTAAATCGCAGTAGCATAAATAAGTAAACAATTGTGTATAAAGTCTGATTTACATTGATCCAGTTACTGACTTAGGGAGCGGACTGACCATCTATCGGACTGATTTCAAAATGTTCAATAGGGAATTTATATCTGAAATCAGTCGGATTTGACAAGGCTGTGCTAACTTCAAACCAATTTATACGCTGCAAGTATAAAATCACCGCTGACTTCCTTCAAATTTGAAGTCAGTAGTTGTATCAATATAAATTAATTTTATACGTTTCTTATACCTGCTTATGTTGCATGGAGGAAATAATATATTTTAGTTTACTGTCTATATTAAAGCTTTAAGGTTTCAAATACTGACTGAATCTTCAAAGCTTTTTTTCCTTAATTATATTTATTATTTCGTTAAACTTGACATGGTCAACAGTAACTAGTCATGTATTTGAGCGAGGAGGTTGAAGTTGCAAAAATGATTTTTAGTAACTTAACATTCCATAAGTATCAATATTTAATCATTATAATCACTCAATTTAATTTTGCTCTTCTGTCAATAATTTTTTAAATGTTTGTCTTTATAGAGGATATGTTAAATTTAGATATAGTTTATGTAAAAATCAAAGAGTATAAATGAATCTCGAAAATCATTGGAATGCACAGGCTATATTATTATTATGACTACATTAATTTTATTTCAGTGGTATTTTGTATACTTAGTCAAATAATTGCCGGCTACAGACCAAATAATGGTGGATCTGATAGCCATCATAACAAACGAGATCTCTTAGATTTAATAAGATGGTGGGATCATGAAATGCCGGATTGGGCTAAATCAAAGGAAGAGATAGACAAACCTTATTATTTAAGCTTTTTACATCCATTCGGCCCTGGTACAGATTTTGAAGATTCAGGTGATGAAGAAGAAGATTATGATTATGGGCCAGTACGATATCGCCATATTAATTGGAAACCTGATTCATTAGGGTAATATGAAGTTACATTATAGTGTAGATTTGATAATGATCAATAAATTATATATCCATTGTAAATCTATATGGTTTTGTCCGTTATCTTTTATGAATGTTGTTATTAGAAACGTAATAAGTCAAAATGAAAAATATGTAATACTATATATACAATTAAATTAAAATATTTTAGGAATATACCAGAAAATGGAAAAAATAACCGATTTCAAAGTAGTTCTAGAACAGAGACTTTTGAGGGAACGACAGACAATGTCAAATGGCTGCAATCTTCTGACTTTGAAACTATATCTCAAGCTAATTTAAATAACAAATTTTCCAAATTCACCCAAACTACAAGTGTTCCTAATAATTTGATTACAAGGTTTACACGGCAATCTGCTGACATCAATTTGTTTGGAATACAAAACCCATCAACAATTACTACTCCTCTGTCATCAACTATAAACGAATGTATAAATAGGTGCCCAGTTACAAGCGAATATTATCCCGTTTGTGGTACTGATAATATAACATATAGTAATCAAGGCAGATTGGCGTGCGCTCGTTTTTGTGGAGTAGGTAAGACTTTAAAATATTTCTAATTATTGGTTAGTTTTTAGAATTATGATTATGTGACTATGCGATGGAAATGAATTGTTGGTAATAATAGTACCAAACGCTATCGTTAAAATATACCTATGTACACAGTCGTGGTATGAAAATGTTCGCCAGTTTTCAAATTGACTCATTTAACGTTCCGCGAGATGCTACCTTTTCAAACTAAGCTACAGAACAGACTGTTCCACAGAAAATTATGCTTAACTATTTGACAATAAAGTTTATAGTTAACTATTATTGTTATATTATATTATTATTATATTATATAAAGTTTATAATTACTTAGATTAAAGGGGTTTGAATTTCAATTTTGTCTAAGAAAATTATTTAGACATCTAAAATATTGGTTTTAATATTTATGTTAAACGTACTGATTCTATCCTCTTTGTTTCTTATTGTTAACTAGAGTTTACCCCGCGGCTGCGCCGCGGGTTAACCTCTAGTTCCTGCTTCTTGTTTAAAGAGCAGGTGTTAATACAGGTTACATTGTACAACATTTTTATGTTAGTGCCATTTGCACCCAAAAAATTCACTTAATTTTATATCGCAAACTCGATGCTTGATATATACTCATGCCTATCTCCTGGCATGAGTATATAAAATATGTCCATTTTCGGGATTAAAATTACATTTACACAAAATTACAATAAAAACGATTCAGTATTCCCAGTGTTTTCCAAAAACTTAACAGAAAGACATATCCAGTTACTATCGCATTTTTATAGACGATGCATTTTTATATCTATGAACTTGAGAAATGATTGGTCTCATCCAAACTTTCATCCTCTATTACAAACAGTCCTAGTTTTATTTATCTATCCCCCGTCAATGAAAACCACAAAAATGACAAAAGGGACAAAATCAGCAAAAAGGACAAAAAGAGCAACATGGACAAAAAGGACAAAAAAGAGCAAAAAGAGCAAAAGAGCAAAAGGACAAAAGGGCAAAGGGGCAAGAAGGACAAAAGGGCAAAGTGGCAAGAAGGACAAAAGGGCAAGAAGGACAAAGGGCAAGAAGGACAAAAGGGCAAAGTGGCAAGAAGGACAAAAGGGCAAGAAGGACAAAGGGCAAGAAGGACAAAAGGGCAAGAAGGGCAAGAAGGACAAAAGGGCAAAGGGGCAAGAAGGACAAAAGGGCAAGAAGGGCAAGAAGGACAAAAGGGCAAGAAGGGCAAGAAGGACAAAAGGGCAAAGGGGCAAGAAGGACAAAAGGGCAAAGGGGCAAAAGGACAAAAGGGCAAAGGGGCAAGAAGGACAAAAGGGCAAAGGGGCAAGAAGGACAAAAGGGCAAAGGGGCAAGAAGGACAAAAGGGCAAAGGGGCAAGAAGGACAAAAGGGCAAAAGGGGCAAGAAGGACAAAGGGGCAAGAAGGACAAAGGGGCAAGAAGGACAAAGGGGCCAAGAGGCAAGAAGGACAAAAGGGCAAAGGGGCAAGAAGGACAAAAGGGCAAAGGGGCAAGAAGGACAAAAGGGCAAAGGGGCAAGAAGGACTAAAGGGCAAAGGGGCAAGAAGGACTAAAGGGCAAAGGGGCAAGAAGAACAAAAGGGCAAACGGGCAAGAAGGACAAAAGGGCAAAAGGGCAAGAAGGACAAAAGGGCAAAAGGGCAAGAAGGACAAAAGGGCAAGAAGGACAAAAGGGCAAGAAGGACAAAATAACCAAAATGATGAAAATGGCAAATCACAAAACCAACCAAAGCCTGTCCCACTTTTGGGATAATCTTTACATAAATCTATCCCAAAATCTATCCCATTATCCGGGATGAAAAATATCCCTTGTCCACCCTCGGTATGAAAATTACATATATACCGATTTTCAGCCAAATCGGTCCAGTAGTTTTTCTGTAAAAGCATAACAAACAAACAGACAAATATATTTTTATCCCGTAAACTATCCCATTTTTTGGGATAAAAAGTATCCTATGTTCATCCTCGGCATCGAAAATACATATATACTGAGTTTCAGCCAAATCGGTCCAGTAGTTTTTCCGTGAAAACGGAACAGACAGACAGACAGACAGACAGACAGACAGACAGACAGACAGACAGACAGAGTTACTTTCGCATTTATAATATTAATAGGGATGTCAGCGTCTGTCATTGTCAACATTGCAATTTTTTTTTTTCACGTTTCTACCTAGCCTTGCCATAAATATTGTAACAAAGAAATTTTTTTTCTATTGCAAATAATATTTATAAGTTTTAAGTGTGTTAGTTTAATACATAAATATAAAACAATTTAAAATATAAAAAGCTTATTCGAAGTGATCTCCATTGGCTGCAATACAGTCCTTTAAACGTTGAGGCCAGTTATAAATACAAGCACGCACTCTATCCATGGGAAAATTCTTCACTGCCCATCATATGGGTTGTTTTAAGGACTCCAAATTATCATAGCGTTTAGAGCAAGCCGTACTCTCTAAAACTGACCATAAATCATAATCCAGCGGATTAAGATCGGGACTAGACGACGGCTAGTCTTCAGCTCTGATGAAATCCAAAACGTTTGTTTCCAACCAAGACTGCGTGGACCGAGCTTTATGATCCGGCGCTGAGTCTTGCTGGAAGGACCATTCTTGGTTATTGAACATGGTGTTATTAAGGGGCTTAACTACCTTCTCAAGAATGGTATCTTGATACACTTGTGCCGATGTTTTGATACCTTTTTCACAAAAATATGGCTCAGTCACTCCTTCATAGCTAACACTCTACAAAACCATCACTGAAGACAGATAATGCCCACGTTGCACTCTGTCGACTAATTGAGAAGCTTTCTTGGAGCTATGAGCATAAATGCGGTCATTTTGTTTGTTAAAATGTTGCTCAATTGTAAACATTTTCTCATCCGTAAACCAAATTTTTTCTGTGACCACCCTTTGCGTACCGCTTCAGTAGTTGTTTCGATTTTACCATCCTATTCTTTTTTAAATTATGAGTTGAGAAATGACCAGTGCGTCTCCTATAGGCTGCAAGTCCTAAGTCATCTTTTAAAATACGCGACATGGTTCTAGGTGATATTTTCATCTCCCGAGATAAAATCTTTTGCTTTCGGACAGGATTTTTTCGAATTCTTTCTCTTACTGCTTTGACCACCTTTTTTGCACGAACACTACGTGGACGGCCAGATCTTTTTCTGTCACAAACAGAGGAGGTCTCATTGTACCTATTAATAGCCCGGTACACAAACATTTGACTAATACCAAGCGTATGGAGAGTTTTAAAAATTACATTTGGCTCCATACCTACTTTGTGTAATGCAATCACAGCGATTCGGTTCTCTTTATCGCCCCACTCCATTTTAATATCGCAAAATGTTGTACAATTTTTTGGCGCCAAAATGAGAAAACACAATGAACAATCATGTAAAAATGACAGATACCAAATTCAAATGTAATATTTTGTTTCTTTTTAATTGTAACAGTATTTATGGCCAGACTAAGTATATTTTTTTAACGTAACATATATTAAAATGTTGGCAGTATTGTATCTTGTACTCGTGCAAGCAAAAGTCGACTTAAAGGTGACGAACATTTTTATTCGACAACTGTACCAAATTCGCTTAAAATCTTCTGCCTTTATTGTTTTAATCATTTTCAATTCTTCAATTGCAATAGAAACTCTTATAATAATTATAGATGTATCACTTCGAAGAAATACACCGTGCACTACCTTTGGAATCGATGAACATAATAATGCTCCCCAACCTTCGCGAGTAAACAGACCTACCACTATGGATCTCGTTCCAAATATGAATTCACAGTCTTGTATCAATAAATGTCCCAGACAAGGTGAAACTGATCCTGTCTGTGGTTCCGACGGTAGAACCTACAATAATCCTAAACATTTACTCTGCGCACAGCTTTGTGGCAGTGGTAAGTAAATATAAATTCGAAATAATATTAGAGTTAATATGGATAATTTTTTCATTACTATCTCTCTGATTTCAGATGTTAAAGTTCAAAAATTAACAGCATGTTCTAATAACAATAATGTTGGTGTGAGCAGCCCGAGCATCAATTTTAACACAGACGGTGGACTTGAAACAAACACTCAAAGCAATGTACAACCAAATCCACTTAGTAACTCTGGTAGCAGTTCTGCAAACAGTGCCACGAATAATGTAAATCCTGGAAATAATTTTGGATTTTCATTTAATGACAATGTAAAGACCACTACTATATCACCCTATGTGCGCTCATGTTTAACGAAATGCTCAAATACTGCCGAGAATAAACCTGTATGTGGATCCAACGGAGTAGTTTATAGCAACCTTAATCTTTTGACTTGTGCCAGAATTTGTGGTGTAGGTAAGACCTATGTATGTATTTTACTATTTTATAAAGTTAAGGTATAGTGCCTCGCTTAAGAAGTTAAAAGAATAATTTAAAATTCGCTTTATATCTCTTGTATAACAAAACATGCACGTCTCTCTCGGTAAAGCTAATTTAAGGTAACAACGATTGTCAGATATTTGCTCTGGTTTTTACGCCCTATGTTCTTAATTATTAGCTTAGCTAAATAAATCGACACACACAAAAGAATCCAGGATCCCCAACACATAAAGTACAACAGCATTTAAAAAAGAAGATAAGTTGTCGTTTTAGAAGGAAGACTGGGGCAAAAGTAACAGAGGACCTAAAGTAACAAACGCTTTGTAGAATTGTCCGATGGTCGAAATGACGCGGCCGACTGTTGGATGCTAGCTTGCATCCCTAACCATGCTTCCACCTAATCTCCGCGTTCGTACGATACTAATATATTATTTTTAATAAGGCTACGTGATTTTAAGCACAAAAAGTAAGATTTTTAATACATGTTCATTTAATTTTTTGTAGTAAAATGATAATGATATGAATTTAACTATTTGGCTTGTATTATGTGATTAAGATCATCTATAAGTGTTATTAATAATTTTTTTGCAGAACAATCAGTTTAAAGGGTATGACGAATGAAATAAAAAAATGGGACGTGTACAAAAGTAAAATAGTCCGACAGGACAAATAAGAATATATGTAGTCGGACAAAAAATATAGTATTTATCATGTCACGCTATAGAGATTCATGCAAAAACTTAATTGTATTAATCTCATTAAACTTAACCTGATTATTGCTTAAGATTAGGTAAATTATTATTTCCAAGAACAAGATATTGTATATTTTTATTTTTGAGACAAATATATATTTTTTTAAATTATTGTATAATCTTATTCTTCATTCAATTTTGTATTTATTTGTTACTATACATATAATATTGCGTAGAATCCTAATAGCTTTAATTTCAACCTGCACCGTGTTAGTTTGTCCTTACGGTCAGGACGAAAGTAACATTTACTATTTCTTTTTGCAATGTGAAATTTTCAGAGACGCGAGATATATCAAATAAAGTAATAATGTGAATTTGTAGAATAGGGATAGTACCATAGAGTTATATTTATTTTATTAAAAACACTACGGTGGTTCAGAAATCTAGCCAAAAGTGCAAACTGTTACTTTTGTTTCCATCTTCCTTAGAAACCATATCGAAATCAGCCAATTTTATACACTCTAACCACTTCAAGTAAAACTCGGAGGACGTAAAACACCGAAGCATTTGAAACAGAATTTAAGCTATCGTTCCAGTAAAATGCGATCGAAATCAGCGAATTTTTATGCAACCTAACTAATTTGTATCATATCCGTGAATAATCCCGCGGGCTTTGCGGGACACAAAGCATTCGAAAAAGAATGGAAATTATCGTTTTAGTGAAAAATGTCTCCGCATTAGCTAATTTTTATGCACCCGAACAACTACAAACAGCTCCCGGGAAAATTCCTTTTTTTTATTTCAGGAGTTCAGCAGACAGGCAGACGGCCCACTTGATTGAAAGCGGTTACCATCGCCTACGGACATTTGCAACACCGAAGGTGCTACAAATGCGCTGCTGCGCTCTTAAGGGTCACTGGAACCTAGTCACTAATGCCGGAACACAACTCAAGGTTGTTATGGCGACATACTTAAGACGAGGGGTAGTAGCCATCCAGTCGGGCAAATGCCTTAACACCTGGCTGTGGGTTGTTTTGTCGCCTCTTACGACAGGCCGCCCGGCCGCAGGAAATTGTATTCTTTCTCCGTTCCTGCACGGATAAAATTCCTGCGGGATTCTCGAGATAAAAAATACCACATATTTCTTCTTTACATAAAATTGGTATAGATCAGTGAAAAAATCACATTAGAATTCGATTTATTTTAATTCGGCCATTTTAAATAATTACCAAAAAAATGTTCGCCGGATTCCCGGGATAAAAAGTAACATAGATTTTACGTCTAAGAATTTGCTGTCGATCAATGAAAACCGCATCGAAATCGACCCGGTAGTTTTTACGTGTCTCCCAATAAAACGGACAAACTGACAAATAGGCAGGAAATGTAAAAACATTGTTTACTTGACTTTATGTTGTTGGCCTGAAGATTTCACAACTTTACCGGGGAGCGCCTTCGCCTCGCGAAGGCGCTCGCGCCGAAATCTGAGCCCCGACCCCGGGAAGCATCATGCTCGAGGGAGCTCCCTAGGGGCCTTCACCTCGGTTGTACTGTTGCCATAAGAGGGGGAAAAATATTGCATCGTGTGCTCCGTCGTTTATATAGTCTATTGCAGTTGGTTCTTTAAATAGCTCAATGTACAGACACAGCATTTTTAGAATTTTATAATATTATAGATGATAATCGAGGGCTTCATAACATATAGGCGTATACGCAAAAATGACATTTTTTTTGTTGTTTACTAAAAACTATGCATGTTACAATTTAGAAAGGCTTGCCACTATGCAAGTGTACCTAAAAAAAGGGTATTCCAAATTTTAGCCTTATACAATCAACTAATTTTGTTTTATTAACAATTTTCCCTTGTGTAAAACTGCACTTTTGTCCGTACGCCCATTTGTTATGAAACCCTCGAATAATGATCATGAATGCTGCAAATATTTTTTATTCCGCTCGCTGTAATACTCTACGTTTTTAGTTTTTATAGTCCTTAATTACAGTAGTTTATAACCTGTTATTGTTCTTAAATTATAGGCCTAGTCATCATATAACTGCTACATGTATTTTATTTCTTATTGTATTATTATGTCGCAGCAGTTTTACTCGGATTTTTAGCACTGTATCGATAAAATTCTAAAAATGCCGTCTCTCCACAATGAAGCTATTTATTTTATTAATTTGTTTTAGATTTATTGTCTGTTTGTCGGTTTGTTTGTTTGTTCGAGATTCACGTAAAAACTACTGGGCCGATTTCGGTTTTCGCCGATTACTAGCAAATTCTCGGACTTAGAATCTGGGGTGACTTTTATTCCGGGAATCCCGCGACAATTTTCCTGTGAAGGTTTTAAATTGGTTAGATTGAAAAAAAATATGATTCCGAAACAATTTTGTCTTTGATCGATAGCAAATATTTTTAATATGTCATGCTTTTTATTCCAGGAATCCTGCGTAAATTTCTTGGGAGCGGTTTAAACTTATTAGACCGCATAAATATTAGTCTATTTCCACACGATTTTCACTAAATTTTCAGCTTACCTTCTTTTTATACTGCGATACCTTGTGCTCTAGAAATATAGAGGAACTAGCTGTGCCCCGCGGTTTCACCCGCGTGGTGATGGAAAATCGTTATATTTTTGGACAATTCACACTATATCTTTATAAATTATAGCCTATGGGTTATTCTGATATGTAAGCTATATTATTGTAAAGTTTCATCAAAACCCATTCAGTAGTTTTTGAGTGAAAAATAACAAATATACATCCATACATTCTTACAAACTTTCGCGTTTATAATTATAGTAGGATTTTCCTGGGAGTGGATTAAAGTTTACATACTATATGCATAAAAATGGACTGATTTGGATACGACTTATTCGTATATTGAAACAACAGTTTACGTTATTCTTCAAATGCTATATACAAATGCTATGTATTTAATGCATTGCATCCCGGGAAATCAGCGGGAATTTTCCCGGGAATGGTATAAACTAGGTTGCATAAAAATTATCTGATTCGGATCCAATTGATACTAAAACGATAGTGTAGGTTCATTTTAAATACTATGATACATCATATCCTCGGAATCTCGGATATTTTGCTGAGAATCGATCATACGTCTAAAATAGCATGAATTGGCCGTGTTACTCTTCTTATAGCTTAGCTTAGTATTAATTGATTTGTATATCTGACTAAACCGACACTTTTTATATTTTCCGGATATCGTATCTTCGAAATTACGCGATGTTAGGACTTACTTGATGTGATAGTTTCTACTTGGTCTGGTCATAAATACTGTTACAATTAAAAAGAAACAAAATATTACTTTTGAATTTGGAATCTGTCATTTTTATATGATTGTTCATTGTGTTTTCTCATTTTGGCGCCAATACATTGTACAACATTTTGCGATATTAAAATGGAGTGGGGCGATAAAGAGAACCGAATCGCTGTGATTGTATTACACAAAGTAGGTATGGAGCCAAATGCAATTTTTAATACTCTCCATACGCTTGGTATTAGTCAAATGTTTGTGTACCGGGCTATTAATAGGTACAATGAGACCTCCTCTGCTTGTGCCAGAAAAAGATCTGGCCGTCCACGTAGTCTTCGTACGAAAAAGGTGGTCAAAGCAGTAAGATAAAGAATTCGAAGAAATCCTGTCCGAAAGCAAAAGATTTTATCTCGGGAGATGAAGATATCACCTAGAACCATGTCGCGTATTTTAAAAGATGATTTAGGACTTGCAGCCTATAAGAGACGCACTGGTAATTTCTTAACTCATAATTTAAAAAAGAATAGGATGGTAAAATCGAAACAACTACTGAAGCGGTACGCAAAGGGAGGTTACAGAAAAATTTTGTTTACGGATGAGATTTTTTTTTACAATTGAGCAACATTTTAACAAACAAAATATCGTATTTATGCTCAAAGCTCTAAGGAAGCTTCTCAATTAGTTGACAGAGTGCAACGTGGGCATTATCCGTCTTCAATGATGGTTTGGTGTGGTGTTAGTTATGAAAGAGTGATTGAGCCATATTTTTGTGAAAAAGGTATCAAAACATCGGCACAAGTGTATCAAGATACCATTTTTGAGAAGGTAGTTAAGCCCCTTAACAACACCATGTTCAATAACCACGAATGGTCCTTCCAGCAAGACTCGGCGCCGGGTCATAAAGCTCGGTCCACGCAGTCTTGATTGGAAACAAATATTTCGGACTTCATCAGGGCTGAAGACTGGCCGTCGTCTAGTCCCGATCTTAATCCGCTGGATTATGATTTATGGTTAGTTTTAGAGAGTACAGCTTGCTCTAAACGAAAGATAATTTGGATTCCCTAAAACAATCCATACGATTGGCAGTGAAGAATTTTCCCATGGAAAGAGTGTGTGCTTCTATTGATAACTGGCCTCCACGTTTAAAGGACTGTATTGCAACCAATGGAGACAACTTCGAATAAGATTTTTATATTTATGTATTAAACTAACACACTTTAAAACTTATAAATGTTATTTGCAATAGAAAAAAAAATTCTTTGTTACAATATCTATGGCAAGACTAGGTATTTTTATTAGTCATCTTTGTAGAACAGTTTAAGTTGTGTATGACTTAAATAACATTACTTATAGGCTCTACAGGAATTGCCGAGATTCATGTATGTTCATACTAAAAAATCAGTTACCTTTCTGGGAATAACCTTTGATTTTATGTATTGGTAAAATAACTGTAATCTATGTTGCCTGTCCAACGTGGAAGAAGTCGCGGGAAAATGCTAATGCTCTCTCTACAATAGTATAGTGGATTTGCTAAAGAAAATACCACGTGGCTACTCCATATACGTAACTTTATTTAAGGCCGAAGATACAAAAAATCTTAGTTTCGGGTTTAGTATGACTAACGCTATTTTGTTGGATATAACGTTTACTATTATTAACTAAGGTGTATTAATAAAATTAGTGCACATGAGCGTGCAGCATTTTATAAAATGGGTTTTGAGAAACCACAACTATATCTGTTTATGTTTTTTGGATTCCAATATATAAACTTAAAAAGCAACATATAGATGAATTGAGAACTTCCTTCTTTTGGAAGTCGGTTAAAAAGGAATCTATATGATCTCATTACATTATCTGTCTTTCTCTCAATTACCATCCAAATTAGTGTATTACATAAAACAACCGAGATTCAATGACCAAATAACAAATACAGCGGGTGATTGCCGCCGCCGCAGACAATGTCGTTGTAACGCACTTATTGTTTGTTACCCTGTTCTAATTTCTGTTAAATTTTAAGCTCATGTATATTTTTTATTGCACGAGTTCAGCAGACAGGCAGACGGCCCACTTGATGGAAAGCGGTTACCATCGCCTTTATACATTTGCAACACCAAAGGTGCTACAAATGCACTGCTGCTCTCTTAAGGGACACTGGAACCTGGTCACTAATGCCGGAACATAACTCAAGGTTGTTATGGTGACATACTTTAGACCAGGGGTGGTAGCCATCCAGTCGGGCAAATGCCCTACCACCTGGCTGTGGGTCGTATTGTCGCCTCTTACGACAGGCCGCCGAGCCGCAGGAAATTATATTCTTTCTCCGTTCCTGCACGGATAAAAAATAAAATATATATTTAAAATAAAAATATATACATAATTAATACATATAAAGAGCGTAGTATAGGTGAAAAATCATAATCATCGTTAATCACGACACCTATTTTTTACAGATGTCCAACAGCGACCTTCATCATTTTGCTTACCTGTGACTAGTACATCAACTACAGAATCAATAACAACATCAACTACAACAACACTAAATTCGTTAGAATGTAGAAAAACGTGTCGTCTCCCTCCAGAAGTGAAACCAGTATGTGGCACAAATGGTGTTACGTATCAAAATATAGCTTATCTAGAATGTGTAAAGATGTGTGGCACCGGTAAGTAAATTTTTTACGTAGTTAGGTATATATTATAGTCATATAACTTCAACGCATATATACCTATATACTGACACTAGATGGGCTCAGTAATTTAATGGTCAATTTATTGACCCGCCTAATTTATTGTAAGACTTCGGGTAAGATTACTAGCAGGGTTCTTTCCAATGTTTACGTCAGCTCAGAATCAGAGTGCTTAAAGAGGCCTTTTTCGCAGATTCGTGTGATGAACCTGATAAGTATTAAAATAAAGTGGAACCTTATGCTTTGTGTTACAACTACCAGTATATCTAGACACGTTCAATTTCACTAAGCGATTCTACAAAGGCGATCGCTTTAGGCCCTCAGTTCTAAAGTCATTCTGATTATAGCAACCATAACAGAAGCATAACTTAGTTATGTATATTTCTTTAATGCGCGTTTGTCTGTCGATACATTTGCCATTCAAGATTTGATTGGTAGGCAACATTCGATGAGGAGATGTACAAACCTGCCCGCCATCTTTCCTTAAGCCATATGAAAATTATTATAAACTAGCTGATCCCTGCGACTTCGCCCGCGTGGTGCGGTTTTTTAACTATCCCACGGGAACTCTTTATTTTTTCGGGATCAAAACTATCCTATATGTTGACCAGGGATATAAGATAACACCATACATTTTTTTTTTAATCGGTCAAGTCGTTTCGGAGATTAGCCGGTACAAACAGACAGACAAACAGATAAACAGACACACAGACAAACAGAGAAACAAAAAAATTGAATAATTCTAAATTAGTTCTATTTCACTTCTTACATCCCCTGACTCGGTTTTTAGCATTTTTTTTCATTGTACAGAAATTCGACCTCTACAATTTTATTATATGTATAGATATAGATTTCTTTAACATAAAGGTTGAATTTTTTAATGCATGTAAATTATGATTTTAGTAATAAGTTGCACTTAAAAATGAGTAAAAATTTTACCCACTTACGCACTAAAACAACCATTAGACTGCCTATTAGACCTTTGCCAATAACATAGCTAAAACCTTAATGAGTGTGCATTGAGCTTGTTTATTATACCTCTATGACACGAGTGTGTGATGAATTCTATTCAACTCAATCGTGACAAATAACCAACCACTGAAAAAATATTATAGGGATTTAAATCTATCTATAATATTATAAATTTGTAAACATGCCGTGTCTGTACATTGAAGCTATTAAAAAAAACACCTGGAATAGATTATATAAACGATGGAGCACCATGCATGTTTTTTAGATTTGTCTGTTTGTTCGGGATTCACGTAAAAGCTACTGGGCCGATTTCGATGAGGTTTTCGCTAATCGACAACAATTTTTTAGACTAAAAATCTGAGCTACTTTTTATCCCGGGAATCCCGCGGAAACTTTTCTGGGAAGGATTTAAAATGGGCAGATTGAAGAAAAAACAAACTACAATGCGATTTTTTTACTGATCGATAGCAAACTTTATGTAATAAAATGTGTGATATTATTTATCTCAAAAATCCCGTGGGAATTTTCCCGGGAGCGGTGTGTAGTTTTTCTGGTGCATAAAAATTAGCTTATTACGACACAGCTTTCACTAAAACGATAGCTTACATTCATACTAATGCTGCGGTACTTTGTGTCTCGAGAATTTCAAATCAAGCGTGGATGGATATTCAAATTTATTTACTTGCATAAAACATGGTTAAGAAAGTGTTACACTAGTTGTATTTAAGTACACATGTTTGTGCCAGAATGGCGTGCAGATTTAGCTCGTACAATTGATTACATTATTTATACAATTAATTATAATATTATGATATGTCAAAATTTCAATTAAAAATAAATAGAGTCCACAGTCCCATAGTCAGATAATTATAACAGTCAATAGAAATAATTTTATAATTGGTAATATGATTATCATTGTTAGCTTGAATTATGGTTTATCATTTAAATATTCATTTATAGTGTAATAGCATTTATCAGGCAGGTTTTTTAGATAGAATTTAAAAGAATTTGTATTTAACGATTTTATATTTTATGGAATTTTATTGTAAATTTTTGGTGCCATGCATATGATGATTTTTTGCAATAGAGCTGTTTTGCAAGGATGCGAGCCAAGCCTATTTTTATCCCGGCTGTTATGTGGTAGCTACACCATCTGACATATATGGGAAAAATCCTTATTATATCTAACAAACATGGCTACTTCAAGGAGGTATAGTGACGGTACTGTTAGCAGTTTGTGCTTTATAAATAACGGTTTGCAGCTTTGTACAGTTTGTAGACGGAACATCTAACGAATGCAGCGTTTTTGCATAAGGAATATCATATTTGTGTCAGATGAAGTCGCGAGCTTATCCTAGTAAAATATAAAATTGTCCTTAATGACTTTATATTTATGTCAACGGTTGGTATATTGGCTACCGAAGTCATTAAAATTGTGTTCCATATAACTCTCTAATACACCCCCGAGCCTCTAACTTTGAACTGTGAAGTGAAAATTTCTAGAAAATTCAATGTGGTGTGGTGCCTGAAAAATACTTTCAACAAAAATTGGTTTCAACTAATGGCCGGTTCCTAAATCTTACTATTCATTCACTTGCCCTACCATCGGTTAAATTTTGACATTAGTTGTATGGAGTGGTACGTGGAAACTGGGTGATAAAGAAGTCTAGTAAAATGTAGTAATTCTCATACTTGAATTTTGAAACTCCTATAATCCACTCTCCAGGGATTTCTATGTGTAGCCGTATTTAATTAATTCAATAAATGTAATATTTAGTGTGTATATTAGTTGGCATGTTCTTGAAATCAAAATGTAAGGAACGGTCGGTAAAATATAGGAACCGGGCCTAAATCTTTTGAGTCGTATTTTTTATAGGGGATGTTTTTGGTTGCTTGTTTATTTGGAGATTTGTAGCCAAATGCGAAAATGGTGTAGCTATATGAAACCGTTCTATATGCGTGAACCATCATGCACATGCCTGCATGATCATATAGTTAAACCAGAAGACATTGTTGTGTAATTCTTAGGCCATTAATGTATCGTCGTAAACAATACCGTCAAATGAAGTGAAGTATTTTTGATTTACATACTGGTGTGCGTCAACTTTTAGCGTATCTGCATCCTTTCCAAATCCATCCTTTAGTCAGCCTCTCTTTTACAGTTCGAGACTCCATCTTTCTATTAATGGTTTAAGTGTAATAATTGTTTTTGATAGTGAAATGTTTTTTTATTTACAGACGTTGAATTGCAGAGTAATTCTTCATGTCAAGATGAGTTCACGACTACAGCGATTTTGCCTGTGACTGCCCCCGAGCCGAACCCAGAAACCACCACACAAGCAAGTTCAGTTTCTGGTCATAACGGATCTGGCACTGAAATCGCGCCAGACATACTAAACAGTGTCTTTAACACCAACTACAATGCAACAACTACAACTGAAAGTGACATTGATTATGAATTTATTAGAATTAATGAGAAATAAACTAAATTATAATAAATCTGATGAATTTTTTATATAATATACCTTTTTCATTCCGATGAAAAGCTTGTTTGAAGTTTGAAAATGCTTTAGATACTGAAATGATTTCTGTGTGTTTGTGTTTAAAAAACTATTGAAACTTTTCTGAGCCTATTTGAGACATACTTTTTTTAACAAGGTGAAGTCCGATTGTGGATCAGACGCCGCGGGGGGGAAAGCGGCGGGTTCGTGTGGAATTCCACAACTGAGGTGGCACTAGCACCCCTGTGGATTGCTATTGCCACTTAAATCGGGGATACCATTAATACCCCTCGGAGTTCCTTCGTTCCCCTTATGCCAGGGTTACGGGAAAACAAAAGCTCGAGCAACTCCGCGTGCCCTGGTAGGCGTGGCACCCAAGGGCCACATCCATTGCCCGGGGGAAGCATGACGCCCGGTGTTGTTAGTCTCTAACCGGCGTGGGGCAGCTAAATGTCTCGCTCTGCGGGAGGAGAGATGAGCGTGCGGAACACGACGCGCCCTCCTCTCGACGGCATCATTGGCGAGTGGGAACCCTTTCCCGGGGACCAATATGCGCCGCCCGCTCACGGTGGTCGGAGGTCAAAATCTGTCCTCCTCTGGCAGGAGCAAAGCAAGCTTACCTGCTCACGCTCCCGCTCCTCCTCCTTAGCAAGCATTACTCACTCGCAAAAGGAAGAGACGGCGTCGCATCCGGAGAATAGATAACATTAGCTTAACTTGTTCTTGGAAATTTATATTTATTTCTGTGTAGTTTCTGCCGATCAACATACCAGGCCACTCAAAAAGTATTGCGAAAAAAATTTTTACTTGTGAGAGACTGCCTAATTATAACCTATTTTAAAAATGCGGCTATTTATAACCAAAAATAGGTACTTTCCAATTTCAAAATTTCCCCGCACATTGATTTGGGAGCTAATTTAAATTATCGTGTCTGCGCCGGAAACATTTTGGCACCAAAACCGGACGAATCATACAATAGACTTCAAATGGCATTCATGGATGAAGGCCCTTCTAAGGCAACTTTGTATCGTTTGTACAACGAATTCAAGCGCGGTCGACTAACTTTGGGGGATGAAGAAATAAGTTGTCGCCCTTTGACGGCCGTTACGGAAGAAAATATGCTAGCAGTGAAAAATTTAATCCAAGACAATAGGCGTGTTACGTACTAAGAGATTCAGCACGTAATGCAGAAGCCTTCAAGAGATTCTACATTTTCATCTTCGCGTGACAAGGATAGTTTCACGCTGGGTGCCGCTCAACCTCACCGGTGCTCAGAAGCAGGCCCGGGTGGAGTGGTGCCGTGATACTATGATAATCAAAGAAGCAGGGTCATCTCTGCGTGTTTACGACATCATTACAGGTGATGAGTCCTGGATTTAACAATACGATCCAGAAACGAAGCGCCAGTCGACGGTGTTACAAACGAATCAACGCCTGCCAAAGTGAAGCGATCTAGAACCGGGGGGAAGATTTTGATCGCGAGTTTTTTCAATTTGACTAGCTACTTTGTCTCCATTCCCTTACGGAACAAAAGAAGCAACAACGCCGAAAAGTATACTACCAAATGCTTGGCAAAAGTTTTCTCTGTTGTGAGCAACAAGCGACCAAACACAGGGCTCCGCGGGTTACTGTTCCACCACGACAACGCGCCCGCCCATACCGCGCTCAAAACGAGTGACTTCCTGGACAGCACGCCGGTCGAATTTCTGAATCACCCTCCTTACAGCCCTGACCTAGCACCGTGTGACTTCTTCTTATTCCCGAAAATAAAAAGTCAGCTCAAAGAGATACAATTTTCGTCGCCGGAAGATGCACTATCCGCGTTCGAGCAAGCTGTAAAGGAGATGTCTGCGGAGGTCTGGAAAAAGTGTTTCGAAAACTGATTTAGACGCATGATACCTTGTATAGAGGCTGGTGGAGAGTACTTTGAAAATATTTAATAAAACAATATTTACTTATAGAACATTTTTTTTTATTTTCGCAAAACTTTCTCAATGTTCCATGTATATAATCTAGTTACGTGCTTGCTTTTTACAAATGAATCTAAGGTATCTATCAGTAGGCAGCATAATTTGTTTCTAGATGAATTATGTAAGGTTTCATCAATAAATCAGAACCATTTTGGAAAATCCTCGTCAATTAAAAACGATTTAAGGGCAATTAAAATATATTTAACGATAATTGTGTAATTGCGTCAAATCAATTTGTAGTGATTTGACGCAATTACACATATTAATATTTTATTCAAACGCCACAAATCATAGTGATATCGTTTATATTGTTTATTTCGTTTTTCTTAATCTTGATTTACATAGCTAGTTAACTTGCGAAAACATTTTTAATACCTTTGCATTATTTGCGAAGCAAGTAGGTATATTTATTTAAAAAAAAAATCAACAGCGGATATTATAATTTTACAAACTAAAGAACAACTCTGAATGTGACGTTAAGAACAGGTTTTTTTCTATTAAATTTGAGAAAGCGAACTAATTTAGTGTAAAAATAATAATAAAATTATACTATACATACACTAGCGGTCCCGGCGTATATGTTGTCCTGCTTTGAAAAAATAAAATGATCCAAATGTGTGCTGGGACACAAAGTAGAAGTGAAACTTCAGCGGACAAGTGGAAAAACGAATCGCAACGGACAAGTGGAAAAACGAATGGCAACTGACAAGTGGCAAAACGAATCGCAAGAAAATTTTACTTGAAGTTTTAGGGGCAGGTTTTCAAATTGGACAAGTACATTAACAATCAAGTTGGTTAACAATTTTCGTGAGTTTCTTTAATTCTTTGGAATCCACTCATCAGATCCTGACATGGTTAATAATACGGCCAATTCGGAAGTATAAACTTTATAACTTTTCGATTAAAAGAAAAATTTTGATTTGAGAAATTGAGTAACGAACATACAAACAAATAACATACAGACGAATTCCGAACCTCATTCTTTTTGAAGTAGGTTAAAGAGAAACCGACTTCAAGAGTAACTAATTCTATTAAATTCAGGAACTGTTTAATAAATTTATTCTTTAGAGATACGTATAACGAAGAGGATCCTAACATAGCATATAACTATTTTTTTGAAGACTAAACTTTTCTATGATTTATGCTTCCCCTTTAAATGTATTACCCTCCGATTGAGGCAAAAGCCTAAATGGGTCTCGAATGGCTTGAAAAGCTGTAGTAAAAAGAAACGTCAGCTCTTATGGAATTCGAGATTAAACCCTACGGCAAAAAACATATTGACATATAAAAATTATTCTAAATTATTCAAAAAAATTGTGAGATTTACACAACGGGCGCAAAATAATCACAAAACAAAAACATCAAACTGTAAATCAAAAGCCACCTTTCAGATAATTAATAAATCGCGTCTTAAAATACCTCGTGATTCTATTATACAAATGAAGGCGCAAAGCAAACTAATTACACACCCAAAAGAAATAGCTAATGCCTTCAATAATCATTTTATAGACAAAATTAAGCCCATCTTTGAATCTAAAAATAATTTGACAATAAAACAACATTCTAAATATGATTAACTCTATGTTTATGAATCCATGTTTGCCCATTGATAACCATAAAATTATTTTTGGACAAAAAAATACACATAGCGTAGATTATGATGAAATATCGACCATAATAGTTAAAAATGTAGGTGACATTATTTGCAGATATCTAAGTTATTCAATCAATCTCAGTATAAGTAAAGGTGTATTTCCTGATAGATTAAAAGTATCTATCATCAAACCTCTATTTAAAATAGAGGATAAAGAAGAAATGAATAATTATAGACCTATTGCACTCGTGCCTATTTTCTCTAAAATTTACGAGAAAATATTTTTGTACAGAGCTGTATAACTATTTTGAACGTTATAAAATATTGTATGACGAACAAAAGGGATTTAGACAAAATAAAAGCATTAATATGGCCATATACGATCTTTATAAAATTATAATATTGACAACTGAACACCATTATGCGCGATATATTGTGTCATGACGCAGGCATTTGATTATGTAGATCATGGTATTTTACTTCGCAAATTAGAATCGTTTGGCATCAGGGGCAATATCTTAAACCTATTAAAATCTTACTTAACTAACCGGAAACAAAAAAACAAGTATAAAAAGAATTAATTTTAAAACTAAAAAACAGGAGATATAACAATCTAAAACCCATCCCATTATGTTCGGAGTGCCACAGGGCAGTGTCTTAGGGCCTCTATTTATTGCCTATATAAATGATTTACCTAAAGTAACAAATCATCCAATGGTTCTATTTGCCGACGACAGCACAGTATCAATAGCACCTACAGCAAATACAAATTATGAATTCGATAAATGAAACACTATCGTCGATCATTGATTGGTTAAATCATAATCACTTAAAAATCAATAAAATAAAAAAACTCAAGTTATGCACTTTAGCCAAAGAAATAGTGTATCTAACATATTATCTAACATTATGATTAAATATCGAAATCATGTAATTGAGTCAGATTTCGCAAAATTTTTAGGCGTCACTATAGACAAACAGTTAAATTGGAAATCTCATATATAACTTAAATAAAAAATTAGGCAGTGCGTCATATGCTCTTTACAAAATATCCCCAACTTTAAATATAAATGGTGTTCTAACAGCTTACTACGGACTAACAGAATCTATTTTGAGTTATGGCACCATATTTTGGGGGAATTCTACGGACACAGAAGTTGCATTTAAAGGGCAAAAACGCTGTATACGATTTATATTTAGACTCCAAAATACGGATAGCTGTAGGCAATATTTCATAGATTATAAGATTTTAACACTTCCTTGCATATATAGGTATAATTATGAAATTTGTTTATTTGTTAGAAATAATCCTCATTTTTTCCCAAGCAATAGGTCAAACTATAAAACGCAATCGACGGGATAGTGACAGGCTTTGCATTCGTAATAGTAAAACTACACTGATGCAAGCTCGTCTGTTCTTAAGGCTCCTGACATCACCTTCTGCTAGTACACGATCAATTTGATCATGGAAGGTGTGTCGTGTCGAAAGAAGCGGCCAAGATGCTCAAAAAGATAAGAACATCGAAAGTGGTCATTAGTATCGATGCAACTATTGTCGTCTAATAGATCGAATCAGCCGTCTTGACCAAATACATCAGTACACCGACAACGCCAAATACATGAGTACATTCAAGTCACCATTATTATGTTAACAACCACCTCGCCAAAACAAAGATACACTCTAGAAAAATGAACTCTATTCTAAATGTGATTACAGTCAAATCGAGATGATTTCATACTAAATCAAAATTATATTTCGAATTATGTATTTCAAATTGAATTACTTATTGCTAAATTTGCATTTAATGAAAAGCACCTTTCTTTTCTAATCTGAAATTAATGAAATTAATGAAATCAATTCTGAAGGCGTTTGAAACTTAAAAAAAACTCCTGATCACAGCAGTGTGATAGACGAAGAGGATGATATGTGCATAATAATATTTGTTACGTTTAATCGAGGGTAAACACTGGGATTGGGAGGAAACGCCAGTTTTTTTCCAATCAAGTATCATTTATTGACTACTTACAAACATTGTTAAAACATCTAACGCATAAGGGCAGAGATCGAATCTTTAGTATTTTTGACTGACCCACCTATGTTTTATTACTAACTCTATGGACACAGAACGATTTCACGTCGATAGATTATAATCTATCGGGAAATAATGCGTTAAATTGTAAGCAGTTTGTTCCGGTTCATAATATTTCAATAGCTCTCGAGATAGATTATAATCTAACGGTTTGTACAATTTAACGATGACATATATACACTAATGTAGCCAATTATTAACGGCGTTCATTTTAACTTTATAACTAGGACGCATTACCTACAGTACCTAACTATAATATTATTTCAGATGGAACAGAGATATTAGGCGAGCCCAGTTAACTAAAGATATATTATTAACCTACAAATTTTATAGTCTCAAGTTCCTGTTTCTAACCAGATATATAAGTTCTCTTAATTAAATCAGGTTTTTCATACTTTTGTTTACATTCTTTAATAATTGATGACACTGTTTTTCAGCTTTGAGTTTTCGTTTTTACTAAATACTTACTGTCTTATTCATAGAGAGTTAGAGTAAGTTTGAACGCTTCTTTAACCACCATAAAGAATTATTCAAAGATACTTCACTATCAAATGTATCATCATCATGGAAACGCGAAGGAAGTTTCGCGGGCAGACGATAGTCTATAATATTATAATATGCTAAATATGTCGTCTCTCTACATTGAAGTTATTAAAAAAAACACAATTGGAATAGACTATATAAACGATGGAAACACGATGATTTTTTTAGATTTCTTGTCTGTTAGTCGGTTTGTCTGTTTGTTCGGGATTTACGTAAAATCTACTAGGCCGATTGCGATTCGATTTTCGCTGATCGTGAGCAAATTCTCAGACTTAAATTCTGCACTACCTTTTATCCCGGAATCTCACGGGAAATTTTCCGGGAACGGTTTAAAGAGGCCAGAATAAAAAAAGCTTTCTTATTTCGATGCGATGTTTTTACTCATTGATAGCAAATTTTCTGAAATTAAATCTGTGATACTTTTTATCCTGGGGATCTCGCGAATTTTCTCAGGAGCTGGTTAAAGTTGTTAGGACGCTTACAAATTAGTTTATTTATTCTTACACGATTTTAGACACGATACATTATTTTTTAAATACAGCAATACTTTGTGTCCTGGGAATCTCACGGAAATTTTCCCGAGGGTGGTTTCTAGTGGTTAGTATGCATATAAATTAGCTGATTTTAATACAACTTATACTAAAACACAATGCACTTTCTTTTTCAAATACTGCGGTACTTTGATGGATATGGACCCGGGTATCCTGCGGGATTTTTTCCGGGAATAGTATAAATTATTTATTTGCATAACAATTAGTTGATTCAGATTCAATTGATACTATAACGATGGTTTACGTTCTTTTCCGAATGCTTCGTTAGCTTATATTCCGGGAATCCCGCAAAAACTTCCCGGGAGTGGTTTAAAGTCGTTATACTGCATAAAAATTGGCTGATTCCGATACAATTTCACCAGAACGTTAGCTTAAGCTTTTTTCAATGACTGGGGTATATTATATATATGTATAGTATGATCTGAGTATAGATCACGAGAATTCATATACGTATTAGATATTAAAACAGTATCCAAGAAACATCAATTATTCATTGCTGATAAAAAAGGTTTTATCTCGAATTCTAAATTTCTTGTGTATTGAAACTCTTTAGTAGATATTTCAACAAACTCACATATACATAGAAAATATACTCACATATACATAGTGTATTATGTCAAATGAAATGTTAAAATTAAATTAATATTGTAAAATAGCTTTGTCTGTACATTGAAGCTATTAAAAAAACCAATTGGGATCAAATTGTTTGATTGATGGAAAATTGAAACAATTAATGTTTTTTTTCATAAATATATGTTAATTTCTATGAGGTTTTCACTATTATACAGACATTTTTTACTTAAATGCTGAAAAAGCTAATATCATGGGAATTCTAGTGTAATTTTTCAGGAAACCGGATTCACTTTTTCATGTTTTTACTCCTATACTTTACTGACGGAAAGTTCCAAAATTTTCTTGGGAATAATGCGTCTAGATATAGCATGAAAACTAGTCGTGTTACTCTTATTACAGCATAGTTTAATACTTTATGACATTTTTATACATGACTATATTGGGACTCTTGAGATTTCCCGGGATTTCCTTCCACTTCCAAACCACTAGAT
The DNA here is from genome assembly GCA_019925095.2 of Dendrolimus kikuchii. Classification (NCBI taxonomy): domain Eukaryota; kingdom Metazoa; phylum Arthropoda; class Insecta; order Lepidoptera; family Lasiocampidae; genus Dendrolimus; species Dendrolimus kikuchii. The sequence continues at coordinate 14,501,730 of CM034388.1, read as the reverse complement.
CAACTTTGACGCAATGTTCGCAAATCACAAGACACTGTCTGTAATTATTATAAATCCTTAGTGAAACATCTGTAGTTGAATAAGCCTTTAGTAACATTACAAATATCGGGAGTTTATGGATATATCCAGGATTCATGTATTGTCATATTAAATATTTATTCAATTTTACATATTGATAAAATAACTTTAATCTTTGCTATCTAAGTAATGAAAATGAAGTCGAGGGCAAATACTAGTTACGTTATAAAAATGAAAAAGATTTTTATAACAGTAATAATACTATTGGAATTTTGATTTAGTATGAAATCATCTCGATTTGACTTTAATCACATTTAGAATAGAGTTCATTTTTCTAGAGTGTATCTTTGTTTTGGCGAGGTGGTTGTTAACATAGTAATGGTGACTCGGATGTACTCATATATTTGGCGTTGTCGGTGTACCGATGTTTTTGGTGAAGACGGCTGATTCGATCTATTAGACGACCTTGGTTGCACCGATACTAATGATCACTTTCGATGTTCTTTGTATAAAACGCTGACTGTACATACATACTATGGCAATTAAGGTAAACAAGACAGTTATTCCCCGTGAGATTTATTAGAGTATGAAGAAGAAGAATAAAACATTCCTTTTAAGATAAGAAGAAAGGCGACTACTTGTGTTTTTAATAATACTGCGAAACTTTTTGTATATATTTTGTAAGAGTTTTTATTAATATTATATTTAAGACACATTTTAAGTTTTTATAGTATTATTGTATAAGTTTTAGGTATAGTTCTGGATGCAACAGCCACAACCTGAATCGTCGTTTGAGAACCTAATTCAGTGTATTGAATGCTCTCAGGTACGATATTTCAAAGGGCAAAGAGGTTTGAGGATCCATATCGGGAAAGTACATAAAGATCGAGATGAACACTCAGCCTCTTTACCTAGCACCCAAACTGTTTTTGATGACTCTACCCCGGATAACACCCAAATTCACTTTGGCAAAAACTTTCGAAGTTAAAACAATCGACACCAATTCTAAAAAGAATCCCTCGAGCAGTAAGAATAACTGCATGTGAAATTTTTTCAAAACACATAAAAAAGGTATTGATAGAAAATAATCTACGTACCTCGGAGGATTTGTTATTACTGCCTTATCAAATCTTCAACATAAATAAAGAAGATCATGGTAATATTACTTCTAAAATTAAGAAAAATTGCAAAATAATACAAACTATTGGAAACAGATTACATACATACATACATAACTTCACGCCAGTTCCCTTGCGGGGTAGGCACGAACAACAGAGTGCCATTTAGGCTTATTCTTACACACCTCACTTGCCTCTTTGACATTCATAACTCTTGTCATGCACACTCGTCTGTTTTTAAGGCTCCTGACATCACCTTCTGCTAGTACACGATCAATTTGATCATGGAAGGTGTGTCGTGGCCTTCCACGACTTCTGCATCCATCCACTTTTGCATTGTATATCTGTTTAGTCATTCTTTCATCATGCATTCTTTCCACATGCCCGAACCACCGGAGCATTCCTTTCCTTACCTTCACCCCGACACTCTCTTTCAGACCAACTCTCTTTCTTACTTCGGTATTACGAACGCGGTCCGCGAGCGTCACTCCGCAGATTTTGCGCAGTGCTCGCATCTCGACCGCGTTTACTCTACTTTCATGCTCTCTCTTCCATACCCAACTCTCGCATCCATACGTGAGCGTAGGTACCAGCACCGCGTTGTGTACGGCGAGCTGGGCCTTCTGGCTGAGGTTCTTAGCGCCTAGAAGTTTACCTAACGCTCCATTCACACTATTCCCCAAATTCACTCTTCTTTCTATATCAGCAGTGTACCTTCCATCCCTGCTAAAAGCACATCCAAGATATACAAACTCATTCACTTGCTCTAGCATAACATCATCGACCATTATCCTTGCATTCGTTCTGGTTTCTTCTCTTTCAAACACCATAACCTTTGTTTTCTTCGCATTCAAATGTAAGCCTCTCGCCTGACAGTCATCTTTCATCATTGTGACTAGTGTTTGCAGTTCTGATGGCGATTCGGCTAAAAGCACGGCATCATCCGCATAAAGCAAGGTGCTTACAACTAGATCACTCATCCGCACCCCAACATCCATCAATCTTATTCTCTGGAGACAATCGTCCAGATATAGGATGAACAGCAAAGCCGACAGCACGCAGCCCTGGCGGACGCCAATATTGACGTCAAACCAGGGCGACAGGCTGCCTTCCACCCGCACGCATGCCATACAGCCCTCGTAAGTGGACTGCACAGCACGCATCAATTGGCCATTAATCCCATATCCGGGCAATATGTCCCAGAGGTCCTTCCGCACAACCCTGTCAAATGCTTTCTCTAGATCCACAAAACCGCAGAAAACCTTCCGGCCCATAGCCAGCTGCTTCTCTACGATATTGCGGAGAGAGAAAACTTGATCCATACATCCCCTTCCACTTCTGAAACCACCTTGTGCATCCCACAGTAATCCATCGGATACAACTCTCATTCTCTTTTCAATAATCTTCGCATACACTTTAGATGCTGTGCTGATCAAACTGATGGCCCTGTAGCTGGCGCACTCCATACGTGACCCCTTGCCTTTATACAAGGGCACGATGACAGCGCGCCTCCAGTCCTTGGGAACCTTTCCCGTCCTCCAGCATAAGTTGCATAAGGACAGGAAAGCGTCCCGGACGCAGGTTCCACCAGATTTGATCATCTCAGCAGACACACTATCGATTCCTACTGCCTTTCCATTTTTCAGACTTCTTATCGACCATTCGATCTCTTCCAAAGTGATCTCGGATGCTGACTCCTCGGAGTCGGTCACAGACTCAGTCGTGGTGCCAGCATCCGGGATATTATCATACATTTCTCTAAAATATTCACTCCATCGCGCTAATACCTCTTGTGGGTTAGCAAGAACGTCCCCTGCTTTAGACTTTATTCTTTCCATTCTGAAAGCTGACGAACAACCCCGAGACTTCTTAACCTCTCTCCAAAAGAGTTTGGTATTCGCCTCGAAGTTCTCCGTCAGCTTCTCTTCTTCTTTCAATTTTATTCTTTCACGCTTCTCTTTCACTAAAGCTTTGGTTTCATTCTTGCAGAGGCGATAAATTTCTTTCTTCATCTCTTTCATACTGTCATTCTGTTGCAAGGAAGCAACATAATCCAGCCAGGCTTTTCTCTTTCTCTCTACGCTGGATTTAACATCCGCGTCCCACCATTCATCACCTTTCGTTGTTATGTGCCTCTTCGCGCATCCACATGCTTCTTTTGCGCTTTCCACTATACTTTCTTTCATACTATCCCAGTCATTATCCACATCTAAGTCGGAGAAGTCCGCTTTTGCAAGCCTTTCTTCGACTAGGCGCGCATACAGATACGCGAAACAGATTAGATATTAATAAACCAAATAAATACCAAAATTCTAAAACTCGTCTGAGACACTTTGTGGAATCAAAATTATCAGATGGCGATATAAAGGGAGCAGCACGGATTCTTTTCTAAAACGACGATGTAGCTCCCAATGACGAGACTACTCTGCGTGCTTTACAGGATAAAGATCCACCTTCTGAAAACGCACAGTTACTGGATGACGATGACAGCAATGTGGGTAGTATCCACGCTACCCCGGAGGAAATACTCAGAGCAGTTATGTCCTTTAGAAGTAGCTCGGCTGGAGGGTTAGATGACCTCAGTCCACAACACTTGAAAGATTTGTTGACTGGGGCCACTGGTATCGCGGGCGGGACACTTCTGAGAGGTATAACAGATTTGATTAATCTCATGCTCTCTGGTAATGTAAATAAAAATATACTACGCATATTGTACGGTGCCAACCTCTTCGCTTTAAAAAAAAAAAAGGATGGCGGTATCCGTCCGATAGCATTTGGCACCACTTACCGGCGTCTCGCTACCATAGTATGCTGTCGAGACATTAGAGATCTTAGCTCCAGCTACTTTGCTTCCAACCAATTGGGATTTGGAATTAAAGGTGTCTGCGAGGCGGCGGTATACGCACTAAGAACATTCGTCACCAGTAACGCTTGCGAAGCAATCCTCAAGGTGGACGTGAAAAATGCATTTAATTCGGTTAATAGGTTGCACCCTGCTGGCCGAAATCAAAAACATTTTCCCAAAATTTACAATTATATTAGGCAATGTTATGCTGAAAATTCTTTTCTGGTTTATCAAGAGAACCTTATACATTCGACAACTAGCTGCCAGCAGGGTGACCCTCTTGGGCCAGCCATCTTTTCACTTGCTATTCACCCAATCATACAGAAGCGAAATTCAAAATGTAACGTATGGTATCTTGATGATGGAACTTTAGGAGGTGATACAAACACATTAAAAAATGACCTAAAATATTTAATAAGTGAGTTTAGCAAAATAGTTCTTGTTCTAAATTATTCAAAATGCGAACTTTTTATAGCTAATACTACCGGAAATGATAGCAATATTATTTCCGACTTTCAAGATTTGGCATCAAATTTGAAATTAGTAAATCTTTTCCTTCTTTCGTTGACGATAAAATCCAAAATTTCCATTCAAAAATAGTAAATTTAAAAGAAATAAGCGCACATAGTGCCTACTTTCTTATTCGGTGTTGCCTGTTTACACCAAATTTCACGTACGTTTTGCGGTGCTCTCTTCTTTGGAAACACCCAACTATTTTATACAATCTTGACAACATTATTCGACAAACTTTAACATCCATTATAAACATACCTTTGGACGATCGATCATGGACCCAAGCATCCTTACCAATACGATTAAGAGGCTTCGGTATACGCAAAATTTCCAACACACCACTACCTGCCTTTCTGTCCTCAGTTTATAGTACTGTGGACCTCATTGGAAAAATATTAATTCCGTCACTTAGTGGCTTTGAGGTCCCGTACCTGACTGAGGCCAGAAACGCTTGGTCTTTGGCTTGCCCAATGCAAAATTTACCAATGGAACCGAAGTCACAAAAGTTATGGAACGGGCCGCTCAGTAAACTAGGCAAGTGTGGTAGTACCATATCGCTGTCGGTGTAGAGATAGAGTTGATAAGTTAGGTTACCATGGCTTGTCATGCGTGAGGAGCGCCGGCAGAATATCACGGCACGCGACACTTAATGACATTATCCGTCGGTCTCTTGTCACCGCCGGGACACCTGCTGTTCTCGAACCAAATGGGCTGTGCCGCGACGATGGCAAGAGACCAGATGGAATGTCGGTGGTGCCATGGAAGATGGGACGCCCCTTAGTATGGGACGCAACTTGTGTTGATAGTTTGGCGCCTTCCCATCTCCCAGTTACAACCGTCACAGCCGGGGCCGCTGCCACAAACCAGGAGGCCCTGAAACGCCGCAAATATGTGTCCATTGGTAATGGGTACATATTTGTGGCTTTCGGGGTTGAAACCCTGGGGCCGTGGGGGCCTGGAGCTCATCACCTCTATCGAGACCTCTCAACGCGTCTAATTGAGGTCTCGCGTGACCAAAAGGCTGGCTTGCACCTAGGGCAACGCTGATGCGTTGCCATCTAACGTGGAAATCCGGCCAGCATTTTGGCCACTCTCCCCGCCGACAGCGACCTGAAGTCTAATTTTTACTTGTATTTTGTTATTTTGTAAGTCTAGTTATATTTATATAGTAGTTTAATTTTAGTTGATATTTCTTAATACGATGGATCTCATAACTCAATTTACACGGTCGTGCTGTTTATTGTTATCGATTTGCATTGTACGCTTTCCGAGTCCTAGTCGAGTCTAGTACAGCACGTTATTGAACTTAATTAGGTACCTACTCGTTTTAGGATTGTCATAAACCTAACAATGTTTTTCAATACGTTATCTATTTGATTTCCAGTAATTTTCTGCTATATCTTCGGACCCAGGATCTAATAGCAATGAAATTCATACGGTACTATTTTTCAAAAAGAATGATCAAAAATCGGTTCAGAAATAAAAAAGTTATAAATGACATTCTCAAAAACTACACATTTTTACCCGATTTTAACGAAATTTTTGGTACATCTTCGATATCCAAAGTTCGATGACAATGACATTTATACCAGATGAAGATATTTTGAACGGAACGCAAAATAAATCATCAAAATTGGTTCAGAAACAAAAAAGTTACAGACATCAATCACTACAACGTTTTCTACTTGATTTTATAGATTTATTGCTATGTCTGTGAAACTCAAGATCTAATACCAATGAATGAATTTACATGGGATCATTCTGAAACTATAATGAATCGAACGCAGAAAGAATCATTAAAATCGGTTCAGAAAGAAATAAGAAATACTTTAAAAAAATTACATGACAAATTGAGTACCTCCTCCTTTTTAAAATCGGTTAAAAAAGAGCGTAAACTGTCGTTCTAGTACAATTCGTATCGAAGTCAGCTAATTTAGTAACTTAACAAACATTTACTATTCCCGGGAACTTTCCCGCGGCATCTCGGCAAAAAACTGCAACATTTGTAAAGTATAAACGCATCGGAATCAGCGAATTTTTACGCAAATGCTAATTTGTACCATACTCGCGAAAAATTCTGCAGGATTTTCGGGACACAAAGTAACGCAACATTTAAAAAAGGACGTAAATTATTGTTTTAGTAAAGTTGTATTCAATTCAGATAATTTTAATGTGCATAAACCACTCTAAACGGGGTCATGTCAGAAGCGTGCTCGTCGCGATCCCCGCTGGCCCAGAGGGCCACAATTCTGACCAGGATTCACCCGAGTGCAGTGCACGATAGGGCGTCCCCCGCAGGCGACGCTCACCGATGCGCCCCCGTCGGTGTGGATTCTCGCGCATGCGGCGAAGGGGGCCGCCACCCTTCACGCAGCGCCAAACCTGGCGGGTCGAGAGGAGCAGAGTGCCGTATAGGCACGTGGAATGTGAGAGGTGGAATGAAAGATAAGATGGACGAAATGATTGATATAATGAATGAGAGAAGCCTGGATGCCTTATGTCTGACAGAGACAAAGCGGAAGGGGTGCGACGTCGATGACCTCCCCGGTGGCATGCTTGCTCTGTGGTCCGGCGTGGACCTGGACGAGCGTGCAAGTGGGGGGGTAGGCGTCTTACTCTCATCCCGCTTTGTGTCTGGAGTAAAAGCTTATTGTCTGGTGAACCCGAGACTTCTCTGGGTCCGCCTAAAACTGGGGATCACGCGAGTTTTTCTGGTCGCAGCTTATGCTCCCGTAAGCTCAGCGGATCCCCAAGAACTCGAGAAGTTTTGGGAGTCTGTGAGAGAAATTCTGGATCTGGCTGAAGGGAACGAAAGACTAATTATGTGTGGTGATCTTAATGGCTGGGTGGGGACCAAACGAGACGGCCTTGAGGCTGTCCTTGGACCCTATGGTGACAAGAGAGTGAACGATGCTGGTAGGCCAATCATAGACGTATGCATGGAAAGAAACTTGCTTGTGTCGAACACACTATTCCATCATAAGGATATTCACACGTATACATGGAGAATGAATGATCAGAAAAGTATGATTGATCTGATTTTAATTGATAGTCGCCTCCGAAACACAATAATGGATACAAGAGCCTACAGAGGCCCCACTCTTGAAACGGACCACTACCTGGTGATAAGCCGGTTTGTGGGCCTTTTCAAGAAGTGGAGACACTGGCGAGTGCGTACCAATTTCGGGGAGCTTGAAAGAATAAAGTGTGAAAAATTGGAAGATGTTAGTGTAAGGAGTATGTATGCGCGCCTAGTCGAAGAAAGGCTTGCAAAAGCGGACTTCTCCGACTTAGATGTGGATAATGACTGGGATAGTATGAAGGAAAGTATAGTGGAAAGCGCAAAAGAAGCATGTGGATGCGCGAAGAGGCACATAACAACGAAAGGTGATGAATGGTGGGACGCGGATGTTAAATCCAGCGTAGAGAGAAAGAGAAAAGCCTGGCTGGATTATGTTGCTTCCTTGCAACAGAATGACAGTATGAAAGAGATGAAGAAAGAAATTTATCGCCTCTGCAAGAATGAAACCAAAGCTTTAGTGAAAGAGAAGCGTGAAAGAATAAAATTGAAAGAAGAAGAGAAGCTGACGGAGAACTTCGAGGCGAATACCAAACTCTTTTGGAGAGAGGTTAAGAAGTCTCGGGGTTGTTCGTCAGCTTCCAGAATGGAAAGAATAAAATCTAAAGCAGGGGACGTTCTTGCTAACCCACAAGAGGTATTAGCGCGATGGAGTGAATATTTTAGAGAAATGTATGATGATATCCCAGATGCTGGCACCACGACTGAGTCTGTGACCGACTCCGAGGAGTCAGCATCCGAGATCACTTTGGAAGAGATCGAATGGTCGATAAGAAGTCTGAAAAATGGAAAGGCAGTAGGAATCGATAGTGTGTCTGCTGAGATGATCAAATATGGTGGAACCTGCGTCCGGGACGCTTTCCTGTCCTTATGCAACTTGTGCTGGAGGACGGGAAAGGTTCCCAAGGACTGGAGGCGCGCTGTCATCGTGCCCTTGTATAAAGGCAAGGGGTCACGTATGGAGTGCGCCAGCTACAGGGCCATCAGTTTGATCAGCACAGCATCTAAAGTGTATGCGAAGATTATTGAAAAGAGAATGAGAGTTGTATCCGATGGATTACTGTGGGATGCACAAGGTGGTTTCAGAAATGGAAGGGGGTGTATGGATCAAGTTTTCTCTCTCCGCAATATCGTAGAGAAGCAGCTGGCTATGGGCCGGAAGGTTTTCTGCGGTTTTGTGGATCTAGAGAAAGCATTTGACAGGGTTGTGCGGAAGGACCTCTGGGACATATTGCCCGGATATGGGATTAATGGCCAATTGATGCGTGCTGTGCAGTCCACTTACGAGGGCTGTATGGCATGCGTGCGAGTGGAAGGCAGCCTGTCGAACTGGTTTGACGTCAATATTGGCGTCCGCCAGGGCTGCGTGCTGTCGGCTTTGCTGTTCATCCTATATCTGGACGATTGTCTCCAGAGAATAAGATTGATGGATGTTGGGGTGCGGATGAGTGATCTAGTTGTAAGCACCTTGCTTTATGCGGATGATGCCGTGCTTTTAGCCGAATCGCCATCAGAACTGCAAACACTAGTCACAATGATGAAAGATGACTGTCAGGCGAGAGGCTTACATTTGAATGCGAAGAAAACAAAGGTTATGGTGTTTGAAAGAGAAGAAACCAGAACGAATGCAAAGATAATGGTCGATGATGTTATGCTGGAGCAAGTGATGAGTTTGTATATCTTGGATGTGCTTTTAGCAGGGATGGAAGGTACACCGCTGATATAGAAAGAAGAGTGAATTTGGGGAATAGTTTAAATGGAGCGTTAGGTAAACTTCTAGGCGCTAAGAACCTCAGCCAGAAGGCCCAGCTCGCCGTACACAACGCGGTGCTGGTACCTACGCTCACGTATGGAAGCGAGAGTTGGGTATGGAAGAAAGAGCATGAAAGTAGAGTAAACGCGGTCGAGATGCGAGCACTGCGCAAAATCTGCGGAGTGACGCTCGCGGACCGCGTTCGTAATACCGAAGTAAGAAAGAGAGTTGGTCTGATAGAGAGTGTCGGGGTGAAGGTAAGGAAAGGAATGCTCCGGTGGTTCGGGCATGTGGAAAGAATGCATGATGAAAGAATGACTAAACGGATATACAATGCAAAAGTGGATGGATGCAGAAGTCGTGGAAGGCCACGACACACCTTCCATGATCAAATTGATCGTGTACTAGCAGAAGGTGATGTCAGGAGCCTTAAGAACAGACGAGCTTGCATGACAAGAGTTATGAATGTCAAAGAGGCAAGTGAGGTGTGTAAGAATAAGCCTAAATGGCACTCTGTTGTTCGTGCCTACCCCGCAAGGGAACTGGCGTGAAGTTATGTATGTATGTATGTATGTATATCGAATTTCATTTTTTTTATCTGGCCATTTTAAATCATTCCCAGAAAAAATCCTGCAGCATTCCCAGCATAAAAAAGAGCGCAGATGTCTAAGAATTTGCTGTCAATCAGCGAAAACCGCATCGAAATCGGCCTAGTCGTTCTTACTTGAATCCGAACAAACCGGCAAACTGACAAGAAATCTAAAAAAATTGCATTGTGTTGTCCATCATTTATATTGTGTATTCCAGTGGTTTTTTTTAATACACGGCATTTTTAGAATTTTATAATATATTTAGATTAAGCCCCAATATATATATATATATATATATATATATATATATATATATATATATATATATATATATATATATATATATATATATATATATATATATTACAATTCGGATTACGTAGATAATGCTAATAGTACGATACTGAAATTAAACTATGATCCTTGAAACAAAATTGATACAAAAACCTTGACAGAGAAAAAAAATCCGAATTAACTTCTAAAAATTCGAAATTTTTTGGCTATCTTAGACGATAATTTAATGTATTTCGATGTTGCCTACTGATACTTTAGATTGTCATCAACTCTACACAGTTTTTCTTGGAGCTTGGAGCGTGAATCGACTCGTACATGGTCGAGTTTACTGATTTATTCATTTATTCTGTATCATATATTTAAAGGGATTATTAAATTAACAATGGCAATATATTGTCTGTCGAGGCCATTTTAGGACCATCTCCCCCCCCCTCCCCTTTATCTTGTTCAAATCCAAGGGGGACCGACTCGTCGGGAAGATTCATTTTAGCTGCCCAGTATTTCGTCAAGTTCCTCCAAAGTCTCTGCAAAGATAACGATATTGTCGGCTAGACTGAGCTGAGGGATGCACTCGCTATTGATGTTGATGCTCCGTTCACTCGAGTTCAGAGTTTTGAAGACATCCTCCATTGCGGTGGTGAACAGTTTCGGGGAAATTACATCCCTGTCTCACCCCGCGACATAGGGGTCCTCGTCGCCCTTCGGTTCTGGATCTGGACGGTCATCGTTGCGGCGACAGGCATCTCAACACCTTCATGTATGTCATTTACGTCTATTTTCTTCATATAAGAATTGCGCAATGATTTTTAAGTCATTTTGTTAAACTTTTTTAATGACCATAGAAAATAGAAAATGCCTAGTCTTATGAAATGTAAGTGCTTAGGAGGTAAACTAAGGTCCCATGGAAAATCCAGAGATAATAAACAAGATCATGAAAATAAATTCTCTGTATAAATGATAACAATTATGAATACAAGGAAAACTACAGTTTTATTTCCTTACTTTATTTTGATGAATCACATTAGCCGTATGACGTAAAATTAACAATATATTATTTCGGATAGTTTTAAAATTTACACTGTGTTATATATCCATCGCGTTCGTGTTGAATAGCAACTACAAAGCTTAGGTAATTACTTTTAACAATGTATTATAATTAAATATCTTGAAAGTCAGACTTCATACGAGTCTTTACTTATATCTATAGGTTATTAGTTACTTATAGTTATTTTTGTATTTTTTTTACTATATAACTAAGGCATGTAAGTAATTTTTTAAAATTTTAAATCGGCAGACAAACACACATATTGTATATCCCCAAATTAAGCAAGTAATTGGTAGTAAAGTAATGGAATTTTAGGTCATTTAATTTGTGTCTATTTTCTTTAATGTTTTGAGGTATTTTGAGATGTAACAACACGTTTAGAAGAGATTAAATAATTGTGTCCCTGATAATCTTTTTTTTTGAGGCGGGGGAAATACATTTCGCATACTACCGGGTCCTTTACTAGGGATTAGACCAAAGCGACGAGAGGTGACACCACGAGTGGGCACCAGAGTCAAATCGCCGGCTTGTGTAGAGACTCGAAGACTCAATACTCCACTAAAATCACTCTCCTCCCATGTGCCCCGCGCTTATGGCACGAAGAGCGTGAGACTTAGAACGTAGTTGCGCCCACGCTGATCCCAGCGCATCAGTGCTTGAGAATGTCCCGGGAAAGGCAAACTCACTTCGTCAACAGGGGTGAAGACACCTCTGCTCCCTAGATGCTATCCCTGATATACTCTGTCCTGACTTCTGTTAACTCGAGCAGTTGGAGAGAATTAAAATAAATTGTACATTCCTATTATATTTACGACTCTAATTTCACTTATACACAATATTGAAACGGGAGTGAGACAAGGGACGACTAGCGATAGTTTTGCGATTACATTACTATTTTAGCTAAATTGTAACTGTCGCAAAGCCGTCATTAAAACTCCATTACTTTGTCAAAATAACGTCAATGTAGAATATTTGATTCGAATCACAGAGTATACATTCTACATGATTCGAATTTGCACCATGAATTAGCAATGCTGCCTTAGTGCAAGTTTCCTATTATTATTTGGATAATAAAGCTTGATAACTTTTCTCTGTAAGGATTATGAGAAAAACATATCGCCGCTTTTTTAAGATAATTAAATCTCCTACAAAAATATATCAATTGGAAATCTGAAAAAAAAACTATATGAAACTTTTATGTGTGGGTAAAAACGAAAAATAAAAAATTCGCCGTGCAAAATAAAAGGAAAATCATTGCCCGTCGTGTAGATATTTAGTAAGTTGAAATATCGAGCTGTATCTTGAGGAGGGAGGATTTTTATGCAGAAAACTAACTTTCGAGAGGATAGTAAAAATACATTTTTTTAGGACTACCCAAGTTTACATAGATTCATATTATACCCAATGACTATTTTTATTATCGGGGTAAGCAAAGATAATAGATAACTATCAGCTACTATCTTGGCACAGACCTTGCACTTCATCTACATGCATATTTATTTGGAATACTTTTGATTTGACCAAAGACATACAAGATTCTTGAATCTGATCAACTTGTATCCATTGTTTTGTCAGTCACTCTTCGTTTATTCTTTCTACGTTTCCACATCATCTTTAATTCATATATACGAATTTCCTCACAGATATTTTTTTTATTAATTAATTCACAGTAAGCCAAGGTGCTTTTCTTTAGATTGTCTCGGCGTTTTTTTCATAGTCAAGTCTATTACAGGCGGAGTTTCCAAACCAACAAAACAATCACCTTACAAATTAATTTGCACAACGAATTTAAAATTTAACTTTTTACGTAAAAGTTTAAATTATGTACAATTTTTAATAATAATAATAATTATTATTATTATTTCATTTTCCACAATAGTCCCACACTGGCCGGGGCTTGTCCTTGGGTGCATTACTATATGGTGTGGACAGGGATAATCGCCGGTCAGTGTCACGCCACATTTACATTAAATTTGTCAAGGGGCCTCTACGTGTTGGCCTTCTCATGGCCCCACGCAAGCCCCCCAAAAGTCCGTGCCATTTTTATGGCCCGTGGTCTTGAAAGACATACAGTATCATAATAATAATTATATAAGTCCCAAATCGCTGTCGGTTGAGAATGTGCCCAAAATGCTGGCTGCTTTCCGCGCTGCATGGCCACGCCGATGCGTTGCCGCAAGTAGAAGCCAGCCTCGCTCTTCCTACCATAAGCGCGGGCACATGGGAGGAAGGTGGTTTTAGTGGGGTATCAACACATGGGTTACCTCTCTACATATAGAAGGGTACCTTGCTGAGTCCCCACACATGCCGGCAATCGACTCTGTTATCTGCGTTATCTTCAGTAGATAACTCTCATTGCTTTGATCTAATCCCAGTAAAGGACCCGGTAGTGTACGAAATGTATTTCCCCTGCCTCAAAAAAAAAGTACAGGCCAGCGTTTTGGTCACGTGGGTTTTCTAACAAATGTAACTTTATAATGTTTCCAAAATTGGATTGTCAATTTACAAACAATGTTTATTTAAATCGAAAATACAAATTTCAAATATAAACTGTACAAAAAGTAAATTAAGTAGTTTGGATATGCATGATGATTTTGTTCATTATTCTAGAATAGTAATCACACTCGAGCATAAATTCAACTATAGTATTTTCTTACTACAGTATTTTTGTATAGGAAATAAACACCAATTTAAGTCGATATATGAATTTGTCGTATACAGTTCTGTGATGCCTAGTAAGCGTAGTGCATTACAAATAATGCTGCCATAATAAAATACTTTTATTATGGCAGAAGAAAACTGCACAGAAATGACAATAACATTACTTGAATGTATTGCCGTGATGTTTCAGTACCACTTCATTCGCTATCTCTGGCATCGATTCATTAGTGTAACCGATGTAACATTTGTTAGAGATTATTGATTTAGTTATTAAGACTTCAGTTCCCTTATATTATTGAGACTTATTAAGAATTTTATTTAATTCATCTATCTATACTAATGATAGATGAATATAAATTATATGAAAATCACTTTGTTTCGATTATTATAATGGGGATGTGTTCATCTCCATTATCAAAAGCATTCGATGTTTACAAATATACAATACTTTCAAAAAAGTGATAGTTTCTGCGAGATAATGCCTGAAATACTAACCATTATATAAAATGAGATATCTGCATGATTACGATCAAAAAAGTAGTGATAGCACTAATGCATTTCTTCATCAAAATTTTATCAACAGAAAACATATTATAAACCATAATAATCAGTGGTCACGCTTTTATGAACTGTTGCTTTTGCCTGAACCTTCATAGTCTTTGGCAGATCATAATTCATCATTAATTTGTTTACGAGCGCTTAGAAGAGTCTCGCAACCAAATGATAAAACAAATAGATATATTTAACATTGATGTACTACTGCAAATGATAATACTTATAATCAACTCAAGAGCACTATCTGGAGAAAGATAGTAAGTAGTAAAGTGACATACAAATAATCACAACTGTACATGCAAATGTAGTCACCAGAATAATGAAGATATGAAAATTAAAAACATCATTCATCAGTCGACACATAATTCCTGTATAATCTTACGCTATCGCTAAATCATGGATCTTCATATTTTTGTCGGATGGACTTCTTGTCCAGTTGTTATCAAAAACGTCGTAAAAACAAAAGTTTTCATAACATTGTCTTCGATAAATTTAATGATGTAATAGTTGATTATATGTATTCTCTGTTTAGCATGCTAATCAATAGGCAGAATATCAGTACTTCAAGTTTCTGATAAAAATATAATCACGCGTTGACCAACTTCCTTGCGTCAATTCCATCAGTTATTAGGTGGTATGATGATAAAAAAATAAGACATATCCTGCAAATTATCAAATAATTCCTTGTGAGTGATTTAGATGATTCGTAGATGCTTTTTTTAACATTAATATTAGTCCTTACATATGAAGTTGGCGTTTTGTCGTACTGGCCACTTTGATCTCAAATATCTGCCCTTTGGTTAGAAATTCCTTTGTATTTTCCTCTTTTGGTTTTTTCTTTGCGTCACTCAGTTTACAAAATGGAAAACTTGAAATATCTCATTATTACGAGTACTACGAGTTCCATCGTGGCCCCAGTGCTGCCGAAACGGCTCGAAGGATTAATGATGTGTATGGCGGCGGTGTCGCAAAAGAAAACACTGCGTTTTTGGTTCCAACGTTGTCGTTCTGGAAATTTCGACCTGCAGAACAAGCCCCGTGGACGGCCGGAGACCAATGTTGATAATGCAGAATTGAAGGCTATTGTGGAAGCGGATTCGTCACAAACTACGTCCGAGATAGCTGCAGGCTGCGGTGTTAGTGATAAAACTGTTTTAATCCACTTGAAGCAAATTGGGAAGGTGAAAAAGCTTGAAAGGTGGGTACCTCATGAATTGAGTGCAGCAAACCGACAAACGCGCATCGACTGCTGCGTCACATTACTCAACCGGCACAATAATGAAGGGACTTTAAATCGAATCATTATCTGTGATGAAAAGTGGATCCTGTACGATAATCGGAAACGCTCACCGCAATGGCTGAACACTGGCGAACCAGCCAAATACTGCCCCAAGCGAAAATTGACTAAAAAAAAATTACTTGTGAGCGTTTAGTGGACTAGTGCCGGTGTCGTTCACTACAGATTTCTTAAATCTAGCCAGACGATTAAATAGAATAGAGAAATTAAATATAATTAATGAAACACTAACAATAACTACTTAGTTTTCAATACAGTTATAGAAACTAATAGATAGATATGTCAGAAAAAGTATCAAATATACTATGGAGGGATATTAATTTTTAATCATCTAATTTATCCTGCATTGTTACAGTAGTGGTATCTATTAGACAGGTCTTAAAAAGACATAAGAAAGCAGGTACCTTATAGTTAGGTGGGAGATATCCGTTGCTAAAGTCGTAAAACGAACCTCTTCACTCTTGCTTTGAACTATAAAGTAGAAAATTTTGAGATTAAACGGTAAAGCTAAAAAATACCTTTACAGAAAACTAGTTTGATAGTTTTTCAGCTATATGGTGTTTTCGATTACATGCTTTACTTCTGGTTTCTGTGGCCAATTGATAAAAACAGTAGATGTTGGTCACAACTGCAGAACCCATCATTGTGAAAGGATTGCACGCACTTAGCCGACGTATTTAAAAATATGGCCTTATCAATATGTTAGTTGATTAACTTCAGTTTTTAACCGACTTCAAAAAAAGGAGGAGGTTCTCAATTCGTCGGGATCTTTTTTTTTATGTATGTTCACCGATTACTCCGAGATTTATGATCCGATTTACATGATTCTTTTTTTGTTCGACGAGGAAAAGCTTCCATTTGGTCCCCTATAAATTTAACATAGTTTGGCCCAGTAGTTTTCACTTTATGAACATTTTTATGAAAAAAATTCTATTCCGTTCCATATGTACACCGATTACTCTGAGATTTATGATTCGATTTACGTGATTATTATTTAGTTTAATGCGGAATAGTTGCCATTTGGTCCCCTATAAATTTAACATAGTTTGGCCCAGTAGTTTTCATTTTACGAACATTTTTTTGTTCCCGTTTCTTGGGACCTATATTTTTTAAGGAGCGCGGCACCTTTCGTAGGTCTACCCATACATAGCTAGACACTAAAAAGTAACAAATAAAAAAAAAACTTCGTTTAAAAAAACCGACTTCAAAAACTAAAAAGTATAAAATAACTTATTTCTAAAGCTATTATTATTAATATATATCATCTAAAACATCTTGAAGTCGGTGCAAAATAAAACATAAAAATGACTATATTTTTTTGAAAATTACTAAGTACCGACTTTAAGATGTTTTAGATAATATATATTAATAATAATAGCTTTAGAAATAAGTTATTTTATACTTTTTAGTTTTTTAGTTTTTGAATTCGGTTTTTTTAAACAAAGTTTTGTAATTTTTTAATCTTCTTATATATGAAATGAATCGTAGAAATGTATGTACGCACATAACTTGAGAATGAGTTTACCGATTTTAATTAAACTTTTTGTGTGTATTTGGGTGTGTCCCCGGATGGTTTAGATTTACAACTGGAACCGGTAGGTGGCGCTGGGATCGAGTTCTAGGATCCTCCTAATCACCTGGAGCGATTTTGGTGATTTTGTTTTTGTGTCATGAAACAAAGTCTTTTAGGAATTCAGAAAATATGGCGGTACGAAATTCACTGGGTCAGCTAGTTAATTATATAATTGATGATGTTTTTTTAAGTTCCAGAATATTTTTGCCAAAAACGACAGACAACCTTATAAAATCTTCACGTTCGTCTGTATTTTGCAAATGCAGATGTATATGATACTGGGTCTATGCATTTGCGATATTGCAGGAATGTGTATTTAATAGGTATGCCACTACGAAGACGCAACAAAATACATGGTCGCAACTGAGCGGTTAAAAATAAGTAGTTGTTAAACGGGTTTTGTAGAAATTATGAGTAACTGTGTTTTTAGATACTATATGACTCGTTTGGGCTAGTGGGTTTTTGGACATAGCTTTTTAATAAATTCATATTTGAACAACGTATATCAGAAATAAATAAATTTGTACAGAAGTTATGTTCGTGTAAGTTGCAACTCCGATGCCGGCGCCGTGCGAATACCTGAAGATCGGATGAAGACGCATAGATGTTCCGTATGTTCCATTCTGTCCCCAAATGTAGGACGATGGCGGGGGTTCATTCCCTGGTGAAGAATGAGGCTTTTTTGGCCGGCGTCTGCCCGGGCTCGCAGAGTGATCAAGCCATTTACCCACGACGCTGGCTATAGGCGGATGGACGGAACATCAGGAAGTTTTAGTAGGTATTCTGGTCACTAGCAACCTACCTCCAAAAGCATAGGGCTCGGCTGATAAGTATCATACGGTGAGAAGCCCACAAGTTTTCTTCTTGTTTGAAAAAAGATATTACATATATGTAAAATAACGAAGAATTAATACTAGCGGCATCTAGGAAGCACAGTAAGACTATTTAATAATGACCAAGATAAGTACTGGGATTGTCATTACGAATATGCTTCTTTCATGCTTTGGAGCGATATTATGTTAGTTTGATGAAGTTACTCAAAGATGGCGCTATCTAAAAAACAAGGTTTTAATTACGAATGAAATATAGATGAACGATACGTCTTAATTAGGGTTCCGTAGCTAATTGGGCAAAAACGAAACTTTATGCCGCAACACATTGTTGAAGTGAAATCAGGAAAAAAGATTAGGGGTGACCGCTATACATGTAACAGGGGATTGATAATTTTTTAGAATATAATAGAATATTGTTTATTTCATAAGCTGTCACGCACATATAAATACACAAATAAAAGATTTTTATTATAATTTTTGGTGAACTTAGCTGTATGGTGTATTCATATAATGAAGAATGATGACGCTTTTTCTTAATAACTTGTCAATAAGTGGGATGGGTAGAGACATGCTTCTAAAGTCGTGCTCGTGACCCTGCTCTAACTTTAGAACTATAAAGTGGAAAATTGGTTTGAACAAGATCCTTTAAGTAGTTTTGAGATATGGAGTACTAGCTGTGCCCGCGGCGTCGTCCGCGTGGAATTTGCTTTCAAAACCCTCCGATTTTGAAACATTCTTCATTAGTGCTCCGCTCCTATTGGTCTTAGCGTGATGATATATAGCCTATAGCCTTTCTCGATAAATGGGCTATCCAACACTGAAAGATTTTTTAAAATCAAACCAGTAGTTCCTGAGATTAGCGCGTTCAATCAAACAATATTAGTATATTTGGGTACAACACTAATACTTACATTTTAAATATCGCGATATCTTTTGAATGAAACATCCGAATTGAATAATTCAAAAAGTTCTAGAAAGGTATTGAATTCGTCTTGAATATGGAGTAATTTATTTTGATAAGGATGTAATAGGTACAAAATAAAGAGTTTTTGAAGCGACGACATTTTAATTATTTAAAAAAATAAAAGAAAACACTTATTGTGAGATAACTACAATAGTTAGACATATGGTTACAAGATATTTTTTGTAGACAATTATATGTTCTGCAAAGTGATAGTACATTATTTTGTTCTATAGTCAATAGTTTTCGCAGCACACGCCATGTAAGGATTTTTTCGGGCCATTTTTTACACCTTGGGTTACTTTATTGGACTTTTAGTAAGGATCACTAATTTTTTTGAAAATATAATGTAGCCTATGGCTTTCCTCGATAAATGTACTATTCAACACTAGATTAGCGCGTTTAAACAAAGAAACAAACTCTTCAGCTTTATAATATTAGTATAGATTTAGAATTAAGGCCTTATTCATGTTGAGTTAGAGTAAGTTTGAAGGCTTCTTTATGATTTTTAAAGAAGCCTTCAAACTTACTTTAAATGTTTTATTAATATGTGTCAAAGTCATGTCATAAACAATGGTCGCTCATTGTTTCTAAGGAATCCTTTAATGTACTTGGCAGGATACGCACTTTCCCAAATATATACACTTATTTTACTACCTTTGTCGTACCTTAGCATGGTATAAACCTTGCTAGAATTGTTATCTTGATTATATCATCATGCAACGATTAGCCCAGAGACGGCTCTACCTCATGTAGCACCCGTGTGCAATTAATACCCTAGCGCCCTCTAGTAGGCGCGCGGTCAAAATGGAATAATTACAGTTATATTTTCACCAGTGAACAGAATTTCAGGTGCAAATAGTGCAATTTTAGATGATGTCGGAAAGCAATAGGTACACATTCAGAATAAGAACTTTCATATAAACCATGCTAAAATAGCAACTGCATAGATACTGCTGTTTCAATTTATCTTATAATACAATTTAATATCGGCGCTACGAGCGCCGCATAGTTTTCGGAGGCGTCGCAAGCGGGCGTCGGCTCCCCCTAGGCGCCCGTGTGCGCTGCACACCCTACACTGTAGTTAAGTTCTGCACTGGATTAGCGTTACGTTAAGCGTGTTTCAGACACCGCGGCGGGCCTTTAGCTTGCTAGGAAGAGCAAAGGACCTTCTACCCCCGCACAACGAAGTGGGGTGTGTTCTCCCAGGGCACACTCCAGGCACTTTATTGCGCTGGATCGGCTGGGCGTAACTATGTTCTAAATATCAGCCTTTCCAACACATTCAAAGCGCAGGGTCGTCAGGGAGGAGGGGGTTTTTAGTGGGTATTGGGGTTGCTCGCCCGTGCAGCAACGCTCGGAGTCTTCCACACTATTCTGTGACGTCGATCGCGGACGGAGCGCTGCCAAGAGCATACTATTGCTGTAGTGTTATCGCCCCCGACTGACGCGTGTCGTTCCCCTAGCAACGACCCAGTTTGTGCGTAAATCGGTTAAGCATTTTCCCTCGCCTCAAAAAAAAAAAAGCGTGTTTCAGACAATGAGTGAGAGTTTCTATGGGCATTTCCCCCCTCTATCCCATTAGAAGGGTAGGGTGAAGGTCGGATAGTTGAATGTATTACCATTCACTTGTCCCATTGACCTATTCCATTCTTCCTTTCTGATCTCTCTATTTCATCCCCTTTACCCCATCTCTCCTATACCATCCTAAAGGCTAGCAACGCGTTAGCATCGCTCCTAGTCTTGCAAATATCTATATGCGACGGACAAACCACTTTCCATTAGGTGGGCACTGTTTGCCAGCTTCGCAATAAAAAATGAATATTTGCTTGAAAATTGACAGTAGGTTGGCTTGGACATATTGGCAACATCAACATAAAACGTATTTGAACTTGCAACACTGTCGTTACTTTTTGTTTCTATTCCATTTTGGTTGTTAGCCGAGTACACATGTATTTTCATTTAAGTGATTAATTATAGGTTTCTACCATTAACAGTATTTAATTTATATAAGACTGCGGCTACCACCCACATTATAAGGTGATTTATGATGTTATATGTTTTGGCCGTCTTTTGCGTAAGATTGTATATGCGACGTAGCGTAATTCTTATATATCCGACGCGTTTCGCACAGGTACCTATAAAAGAAACAGTTCAAACACTGCTATAGTTTGCTTGACTGTTGTATGCCGCATTTCCAAAATAACCAGATTGGCAGCTGAGTTATTGCTGGGCTGAAAGTTAATACAGCCATGGAAAAAGAATTATATTTTCTTCCATGAAACAGCAGGTGAATGTAGGAATGTGAGGCTTGGGCTTTAACATAAAAAAAGGTTCTACGAAAGTATCTGGGTCCCATAAGAAATAATGATGGCTTTTGAAGCTGACCGAAACTGGCTGGGGGTGTTATCCCCAGCCAGCCACTGGTAGTACGCCCAAAATTATACACGAGAGCAAACTGTAGAGCTTAAGCTGGTTTGGCCACCTGTAAGGGATTGCGAAGGATCGTGGAACAAGTTGATAATGTTTAGTTGGTCACCCCAGATAGCACTGGAGTTTTAAATCATATAATGGTTAGAGTATATGTATAATATAGCTGCTGGGGTGGATGGTACTGGAGGCTGTCCTAAATGTGCATAAAACCTGTAATGTACAAAAAACATCGCTGGACATCAATAAGTAACAATTCTCGTTTCGGCGCCTAAGATTCACATTGGGGTACTGAGCCACAACAGTTAGTTAAAATAATGAATAACTAAAATGTTATTATACGTTGAAATATTGAGACAGAAGATAATTGTGGACTGTAAACCTAATTCTTAATTACCCACTCGATGCAAAGTGTTGCCAGTGTCGTCGCCAACGCGTTGCTGGTCTAAACAATCTATAAATATAAATGAGTATGATTAAGTTCCCCGTAGAATCGTTGCCCAAACTAAGTTAGGCAATCACAACAACAAAATCTAGATTCAAAATGTTCACAACATCAGATAAACAGTGCGGACCTGCGCCTGCTGTATCGACCGCTTCGATGTTGTAGGTCTGTTTTCATCTCATATCGATATCTGTAATTAAAATCTCAATTACTTAATACTGATTCTTAGCTATATGAATGCAGTCGATATGTGAAATATGCTTAAATATTAAGATAAAATACTTTTGACGGAGATGTGATTTTTACGGATTGTTAATAAACAAACTTTAAGGTTACTTATGTCATGTTTCTTAACTTCTATTTTAGAAATCTAGAAATCTTTCTTAACGAACCCATAATAAAAATGACGATGCTGTTATTTTTAAAGTTCAGATTAAAATTGTATTGTATTGCGAAGACCACAATCAGAAGCTATAATGTGTAAAAAAATAGGTCTTACTGAGTTGTGAATTATAGATGACGTCATTTCAATGGGGAGTATTTGAACATATTCAGGGGTTATCGATGAGTTGTGCGCCGCACTTTTACTTGGGGGTTTCATGTGGGAATTGAGAGCAGCCGACGACGCGGCGCGGCAGTCGACGCGCGAGAGACGCGTGGGCGGCGGCTCCACGCGGCCCACCGCCGCATTGGCCCATTCAGGGCTCATCGGCTCATTAGGCTCCCGATCCTCGGCATCATCATGGGCCAAGCCGCTGGAGCTGAATGTAATGACGACGACGAACCTCGCATTCGAGTAAATCCCACGGAACGATCATTGGTGAGTTATCTAACAACTACACCAATGCGCATTTTTTCAGCTTTTTCAGTTTTTGGTTCAAACATGATACAATGTTGAGACAAATATTTATGAAGAATGTAAGTTCATTCTTCATAAATATTAAAACCAGTATTAAAAACACCATATTTTTTTCAATTCTATACCAGGTAAAGTTTTTATCTCGCCAGTATGTAAGGTTTGAAATTCTTAGTAAAAACAGAAGCTTTATCAACATTATGTTAATTTAATACTAATATTCTACTAATGTTCATAAAAAAATCATTCTATGTGCTATTCATTTCTCATTTTGCGCCTGACAGTAAAAGCACAGCATTAATTAACATATTTTAAAAATCATTAACAGTTATTTGCAAGGTACTTCGTACATCGGTAACTTATAATATAGACTGGTTATTTTCATTAAATTTTATATTTCAATTAAGTATAGGAATTAAATATTAAATTATTATTATGAACTTACACTGTTCCGTGGTTGCATCTTAGAAAGTGATTTTCAAATTTTTCTAATTTAAAAACAGTCCCTGTTAATTGAGTGTTTCACTTATAACTTATAAGTGACTTATATTTATTATTATTATATATATTCATTATGTTACTAATATAACGTGAGATGTTATCCCAGAATTGAGCGTTGGTGACATTTAAAACATAAAACACTTTCCGAATTTATAACTAAGTATTCCTATACAGTATTTTGTGTGTATTTTAGGCATGGAGTTGTTTTATTGTGAGAAAAATACATTTAAGATAGAAAGAATGTAAATACTGTTATTTGCCCTGATGCTTCTTTGTCCAACCTATCGTTTATCTTTGTGACGAGACTGCATTTAAAAAATTTAACCCTGTGTAATTTTCGCGCTTCTCGCACATGCGCGCTATTTGTTTCGAATTTTGACAGTTGTTAGTCTGACTGCAAAGGAGCGGGTCTTGTGGTGTGTGAATTTTGTGAAACGAAACGTCACAGACTCGTACGCAAAACAAATTCTGTCATATTGTTTTGTTTTATTAACGAGATTTTTCATAAATATTTACAGTGTTTTTCTTTAATCAAGTTGTGCTAAGAATATTTTATCGAAAAACATCTGATAAGATATTTATAGAATAAGTTGTCAAATATGGGGTTATACATTTCGTCTATTTGCAGTGGATATTAGATTTGTTTTGTTATCAAAGTGAATTATTTTCGCGTGTTTACATTAGCAATTTTTATAAATTAAAATATTGTGTTTCTTTAGTGCTTTGACTAAATATTTTTTGTGCTATAAACTAAATAATTTATAGTGATCGTGTGACAGGGGCGTATAACAAGTAAAAAATGTCTAAGGTGTCCCTGAACAATGTGCCTTCAAACCCTCGTATGAATCGTCTGAGAACATTTTCAAGGGTATGTAATTGTGAAAAAAGTAAATAATTGATAGAATACGTATGTAATTACCAAGCATTTCTTAGCCTGAGACTGATCTGTTTGAGGTTATTCCATTTATATCTATTTTGACTAGTAATAACACATCGGAGAACAGTGTTATTTTGTTAACATAAAAGTAAAACGAAGAAAGATATAACATACTTTTATTTGATTAACACATTGCATTGTTATCATGAGAACTAATAACTAACCCCCAAATGTTCACACAAAGCCTATGTAATTTTAGAATTTTAATTCACTTAATTTGATTCTATAAAAAGTGCATAAAGTTATTCTATTACATGTTTGGATCCTATTTACATATTGTTCTGTGTTTAACTTCCTATCAATAATACTAATTATTTGTTTATACTCCTATTATCTTTAATTACTTTCAATTGTATTGGCAGTAATTATTAAGATAGATAAAAAATAAAGATCCCGAAGAAGGTTACTAGTAATAAGCATCCCAGTATTGAGCTTGAGCCTTCATTTTGGTAGTGTTATTTTAGAACACTTGATTGGTAGTTTCTTTCCCTTTATTTATCCACAATGAGTTGTAAGTTGACTATGAACAGATGGATTATTTGTTTGTGGATGGTGGTTTCCCTTTTTTACATTTCTTGATTTATCAATAGCTAGTCCATGTTGGTAATTTAAGAATGTCATTAGGTTGGCTACTATTTACTAACTCAATTAGTGTGCTATGCTAACCAATATAGGTAATTCTTTGAAACATCCCAAAGGCAGTGGGGAATTTTGGGACAAAGAAATGTAATGATATTGAGAATTGGGCTGCAACTCAGATATCCAGTTCGTGAATTTTAAGTAGTGTTTAGGTGGGGTGGGTCTGGGGAGAGGTATACTCACCCTTTCTGCAACCTCTAAGGTCCGGAGGTGTTGAAATTTATATTTTTTGTAAACATAACCTCACCTATTTGTTCACTAATATTATTGTGATGGATGATGAAAGGTCGCGACCAGTGACTAGAAGAGTGAGCATATTACGGTAGCGGCCAGAGAGTACCAGACCTGACTGGTAACCATTTACTATTTATTTTATACACACAAACAGTCGATTTGTTTAGGGTATCTTCAGAGCAAAGCATATTAACTGAGCAAGCAAAGCTAGCGTGCTGCAGCAGTGGCCGGCGAGTGCCAGAAACGACTGGTGACCATTTACTATTTATTTTATATACACAATTTATAATTTCATCTTTATTGGCCGCCATTTTGAATATTTTCATGGTTACTCTTGTAGTGTATGTAAATGTGTTCTGTTGTGTATTTGCTCTATTTTTTGACAACTTGCACAGTTTTTTGTTTTTTTTCTGTTGATTACTGGCTTTTTTTTGAACTTTGAAAGGATTGTTCACCTTTAGACCTATGTATGATATAACTGCAATATCAGTGAAATAATAAGTGAGGTACTTAATATTTATTAAAAAATAATATTTCAAGATCGCTGGACCATAGGGGTAACTTTGCCTCCCCCCTCCCCACTTCACTACACCTCTTCATAAAATTCGTGTATCAAACATCTATAGATTTACTGATGGCTTAAAAAAAGTGTTATATTTTTCTGTTACAAAATGGAAACTAGAGCCTTAAATTCTATTTGGAAGATGAGAAATCTTAAAAAAAGATCACATATTTGATTATTGTAATCAGTTTAAATTGAATGAAAACATAAAATGACAAATACGGTTACAGATCTTCCTTTTCGCTCAGATATCTGTGGATATGGATAAAGTTATCTGGCACATCACTAGTGACCATTGTACTCGCGCTTTTGTGTGAATTATGTAATTTTGGAGTCTAGATGAAAAAAAAGTTTAAGTGATTATCTATTAGCCCAGCTTTGTTTTATTACAATAAAATTATGAATTAGTCTCCTTTGATAATTAAACTACACTATAAAATAAAATAAAAACTTAAATACCAAAAAGAATAACAAACACATTTACAGATAAAAAATGTGATCCAGTTTGCCGCCGGTAGGGAGTGTTCCCAAAATACTGGCCTCATTTCCAAATAAATAAGTTTATTTATTAACTTATGTATTAATTTTTATTATTTATATAAGAATATTGTTGTGAACCAATGCGACAAATCTTTTGCAGGTGTTTTATTACCCCTTCGCATTTGAGTGATCTATTGTTCGTGCTAATAATCTCTTTATTTATCCCACAGCAAGATGTCATAAAACCATATTCCTTTGTTAAATATTTCATGCAAATTGTTAGAAGCCATTGAACCGACAAGTTAAATAATTCAAAGGAATTGTGGGCATGTTACTAGGAGGCCGTGTCTAATTTGCAAGTGGAGAGCGTCGGATAGTCGAGGAAAGAGCTAGTTGTATTCTGACTGTGAATGAGGCGGTACCTAGTACATTTTCGAAATGAGTATCTTATAATGGTGAAGTTTTCGATTTATGTGATAGTGATTTTCTGGTCGACGGTTTGGTTTTGTGGTATTCGGCTATACTTGTAAGAACTGTGAATTATGTGTGTGTACTTCTAATAAACTTTGTAGTATTTCCAACATCATTTACGAATTTACATTGTACAAATCCCCTACAAATTCGTAACAATATGTATAATAATGACACATTGTAACCCTCATTATTAATAATGAACACATTTAGATGATCACAAACAAGGATGTGAAATACCCAACATCCTACTTGACATATTAAATGAATACATATCAGACATTCTGTCCTAACATTAAATGCACCATAAACACGATTTCATGAGGTTCTCCAGTTATTTTTGTATAAATGACTATTAATTTATTTTATCTATCTCTATGTATGTATGTAAAGTTGACATATCTATGAAAGGGTATATATAGTAGGGTTTCTAAGTAAAAACTGCCCCCGCGGCATTTTCTACTTTTACTTCAATCGGGATCATTTGTTACCAAATAAAAATAAATTACCCAAATTTTCAGCTTTTTATCTTAAGTATTTTCAAGTTTTTTAGAAAAACTTATTTTCTATTTTTATTATTTTTTCAATAGTAAAATTACAAATTAACTCATGGCGAATTTTTTATCAGTACTTGGGAGTAAAAGGCATAAAACAATATTTTTCTTGTAATGAAAAGCCAATTTTATAAAAATAAAATATTTTTGATCTCAAGTTTTTGTTATCTATCTATAGAATTTTTTTGAAGCAATGGAATAGTGTCAAAAAAATAATAACTGGTTTTTTTTCATAACTTTGTGTTCTACCGAACTGATATTCTTTTGATTTGTAACTCAAAATACACACCTCTTTGAAAGATGTTAAAATAATAAATTTCTTTACTTTTGTTCAAAAAATTATACATTATAAATTGTAAAAATTTTCTATATGGTTATGAATAATTTTTTGGTATTAATATATTAAATAGAAATTACTGATTCTAAAATCAATTCCCAATTCTGTAAATACAGTGTAGTGCCTCAATATGAATGTACTACCATTAAAACTTCTAACAAACTAACTGTGGCTTACAATTCCCAGAGTAAAAGTAGAAAATGCTGCAGGAGCAGTTTTTACTTAGTAACCCTTGGTAGGAAGGTATCAAAAATTGTAACTGAGGGATGAAAAACATTCCATTCTTAGACATGTTAGTTATTATGGCTGTACATACAGAAAAACTAAATAGTTACACAAGAAATTGAAAACCTTCTCCTTTTTGTTTTGACTCCGGTTAAAAAGGTGATTTGCTTGTGATGTTGTAAAAATGTCCCCCAATGTAATGTGACATATCTGAAATATGTCACAGAATATCTATAATATTATAAAATTCTAAACATAATATTTTCTTAAGTTTTCGCGACTTGTATACATAATAAAACTATGTTTTAACGGTTTTAAGCGCGGTAATTGTATTTGATTTTGGTTTTTAAACATCGGAAAAACCAAAATCAAATAAAATTACCGCACTTAAAACCGTTAAAACGTAGTTTTATTAAATTCTAAACATTTCATGTCTGTACATTGAACCAATTAAAAATAAAACAACTGGAATAGATTATATAAATGATGGAGAACACAATGCAAATTTTTTGAGATTTCTTGTCTGTTTATAAACTACTGGGCCGATTTCAATGCGGTTTTTGCTGATCGACAGCAAATGCTTAGACTTAAAATCTGCGCTACATTTTATTCCGGGAATCCCATGGGAATTTTTCTGGGAATTATTTAAAATGGCCAGATTAAAAAAGGTTTGGAATTCCAATGTGATTTTTTCACTGATCGATAGCAAATTTCACGTCATAAAATGTGTGAGTTTCATCCCGGGAATCCCGCGGGAATTTTCCCGGGGGTAATTTATAGTTGTTCGGGTGCATAAAAATTAGCTTATTCTGATACAGTTTTCACTCAAATGATAACTTATATTCTTTTTTAAATACTGCGGTACCTTGTGTCCCGGGAATCCCGCGGGAATTTCAAGTCAAGCGTGGACGAAGTTGCGGGCATATCCTAGTTCAGAATAAAATCATTATAATTCTTAAACTATATTATTATCTGTATTTATTAATATTAGTATAAAATGGTAGTAATTAGTATAAACATAAAACAGTTGCCCTACAAGACCAATACTTTAATGATGTGTGTAGCAATTGTTTTAAATAGGTATCTGGGTCATTCATTTTGTAATTATCTGATGATGGGAAGTCCAACTGAATGATGATGACTTATTTTTATACCACTGTTTATTTATATTATTTTCATAAACTTATTTTTTTATTAAATGTTTTTAAACTCAGTCTTCTTTATAAATTAGAGTAACTTTTAAGTCATATTTGTAAAGTTACAGGTATATTATGTCCATTTCCTCTGTTACATCAATATTGACGATAGTTGGTTTATATCCAGACTGTTACAGAAACAAATATAACAAAGTATAACTTTTGTTTTAAATACGTTGGTATAAAAAACTCTTAAGTTTGTGACAAAAACTCTGCTCCACTTCATATATGTAAGATATATGGTAACTAATGATTAAATGCTTTAACCATTTATTCACAGAAAGCTTTATAGTCATCCTTTTAAATAAACTAAATATTGTTAATATGAAGGGATGGATCATGATAAGGTGATTCACAGTCATACAACTACCATTGAACAGGAAATCTATAATTACCCCATAACATGTTTAATTGTGATCTATTTAAAACATTTCAAATAAATGTTCCTAGTTTAATGTAACTGTTTAGTATTATCAGTTAACTTTTGTGCAAAGCATTAAAAATACTGTCCTTATCTAAAGAAAATGCCCCTGAATGTTGTAATCGCAGATTTAGCTAGAAGTATGATAAACATGTTTACATTTATCGCTTAAAATTTCCCTTGTGTAGCTAGCTAGCCTTGAATTTTGTTATGATTTATATTCTAGTAACTTTGAAGCCTCATTGAAAAGAAGAATAATAGGTATACCTACTTGACAACGTACTGATTGTTGTGATTTTATTTAATAACGTAATGTGGCAAGTGGGTATCGAGTCACGCACAGTTAGGAGTTCTGTAGAGGGGACAAACATCTACTGTTTTTGTTAATTGGCTATGAAGTCTAAAGTTCATTTTATTGAAAATATTCCAAATTCTTTAAATTAACTTAAGGTGGATAAAATTATTTTGTGCTCGCTATATTGAATTAATTCAATATAAATTTCGCTTTATAGTTCAAAAATCAAAGATGAACACGTTTTATGGCTTTGGAAGCGAATTCTTACAATTAATTTACTCATAAAAGTTTTTAGATGAAAATATCATTATACTTTATTTAAATTTATCCTAATGATATCGCACACACTTATGTATATGTTACTGTAAAAGCCCGAACTACGCTGAATCCTAGGATTAACCAACATGAATTGGTAAAATGTCCAAATTTATTTAAAACTGGGATATACCCGCGACTTCGTCCACGCTCGACTTGAATTTCCCTTGAAATCGCTTGACTTGAAAAATTAACCAATGGGAGTTGGTAAGTTGAAGTGAAACTTCTATAGAATCTTTGTGATTTGAAACTCGATGAAACGAAAAACGACACTAAAAAGAGATAAACACGTAAATCTAGAGGACTAAGCCAAATGAAATAGAATTATATTGTATGTAATGATTTATACAGATAGAGTTGGAAATGTTTTGAAGTTTTCGTTAATACTTCAAATTTCGTGTTTTAAAGCTTAAATATATTAACAACGATATAATATATGTAATGAGTACTTTTATCCGTGCAGGAACGGAGAAAGAATACAATTTCCTGCGGCCGGGCGGCCTGTCGTAAGAGGCGACTTAACAACCCACAGCCAGGTGGTAGGACATTTGCCCGACTGGATGGCTACCACTCCTGGTCTAAAGTATGTCGCCATAACAACTTTGTGTTGTGTTCCGGCATTAGTGACCAGGATCCAGTTTCCCTTAAGAGAGCAGCAGCGCATTTGTAGCAACTTTGGTGTTGCAAATGTCCATAGGCGATGGTAACCGCTTTCCATCAAGTGGGCCGTCTGCCCGTCTGCTGATCTCCTGCAATAAAAAAAAAAATAGACGTAATGAAATTCAGAAT
The DNA here is from genome assembly GCA_019925095.2 of Dendrolimus kikuchii. Lineage (NCBI taxonomy): Eukaryota > Metazoa > Arthropoda > Insecta > Lepidoptera > Lasiocampidae > Dendrolimus > Dendrolimus kikuchii. The sequence continues at coordinate 14,470,908 of CM034388.1, read as the reverse complement.
CCCTCCTACCCCTTATCACACTTTGTTATACTTCTACTGTGTGTGGGTGAACTGTAGACAAACATAGTTTTTTAAAATATTTATTGATCATATTATATTAACATAAACCTCACATTTTCTAGAAAATCTTAAGATTTATCAAGGCTTAAGGATAAAAGCCCGAAATTGTTCTGTGATCATCGTTAATTTCGTACTTTGATTAATGTTCACTCGGTAAATTATATAATAGGTAATAATTAGGCTTTACCCTATAGTATTAAGATAAAGAAAGATAAAAGAAATGCGCTTGCAAATCATCAAAATTACTTTGTAATTCTAACTATTAATTACTAATAATACGAAACTATGCGAAAATGCTGAAAATCATTCAGTATTTTTTAGCCTCTGATTAACGCAGCCAACATAAGCTATTATAAGCAGTTGTTACTTCTGAGAAGATAATTTTATATTATTTAAAAAGTACAGAAGAAGAAAAGAAAGATGTATTAATAGTACGCCTTCATTTCACTATTGATAATAAAACAATTAATAATAAGTACCAAATGATAAATTAATATTATGTTGGTATTAAGCTGATAATTGTAATAAATGATTAAGAAATATTTAATAACAAATTATTACTACTTGTTTTATACCCAACATTTACCAAGTCGTGTTGGTTAATCCTAAGTTTTGCCGTAGTTCGGGGTTTTACTGTATACACTAAAAAAATTTTAGTCCCTCTGCATGCATAACGACCAACTTAATGTTTCGCAGTTTCACTACAGATTTCATAGTGATTAATTTAAGTAGTGAATAACCCGGTTAAAAGTCATCTATAAAGATCCAGTAGTTTTGGAGAACAATGACTAACCTACAATATCTATCTATATTTCTTATCCGCGAAAATGCAAGAGGTGTTTTTTAAGCACACAAACACGCTAAATAACACTTGCATTTATATATATGTATTAGGTAAATAGACACCTATCTGGAAATGGATTAATTAAAGGAATAAAGGACTCCGGACTTAGAAAATTAATAATGGATTTAATTGAAATAATGCTCACGCGTGGCTTTGACTGCGACCGTGTAATTTGAAGGCTGCGTATCGATGTTACCTTCGTCAAGGGTGGTATTTTCAAGGCAATGCATTGTTGCCAGCCCGAATTTAGTCAACCTTATTATGCTTATTCATTTTTTATCGAGGTTGTAATCCTTCAACGATATTCAATGGTTCCATGGTAAGGAGGTGATTCGTATTCCAGGGATAGGATTAACGTAGTTTTCTACTAGTAGGCATTTCTATATAAGCAACATATAGTGGTGTCTGAGCGAGATTTCAAAATAAATGTAAAAATTTAAACCAAAACTGCTATTTATATGGTGGCTAATCATAACTGATCGTTTTCAAATTTTGGAAAGTCAGTCCGTCTTAAAATTTGTCTTTTTGTTATTATTATATTATTAATTATAGTACTCGAAAGCACAACGAATTTAAAATCAAATTTTAGAGGTTTAAACAGGATTTGGGCACACCATCTGACACGGCAAGGGACGTAGCCTTGCTGCGACAAGCGTAGTGAATGCTGTCCGGTGTCCTTCGAAGCGGCCTCGCTACCCGCCGGATCCCCACCATAGGGCCTCGAAGCCAGGGTCTTCACGTTCACTGTATCAGTGACGCAACGAGGCCCTGGCGAAGGCGAAGGAAACCGGCACCTCAGGAAACTGAGGCTTGCCGGTCAGAGCTTCGCGACGTCGCTATCGCGGTCTGGGAAGGACACCTCAACCCCAGTGCGGGCCTTGCTACTATTAAATCGGTGAGGCCAGTCCTGCAGGACTGGATTAAACGAAGACACGGCACCCTAATGTTCCGGCTGACACAGGTCCTCTCTGGGCACGGCTGCTTCGCGAGGTATCTCTGTCGCCAAAGCCTTGAGCCAATGTCAGGGTGCCATCATTGTGACAGACGACGAGAATACATCACTGCACACCCTCTAGGCGTGTCCTGCTTGGACAAAGCAGCGCCGAGACCTCGTCGCCTTTACTGGTCAACGCCTCTCGCTCCCGACTGTGGTTGGCACCATGGTTGGAAGCCCTCCGGATAGGACGTTCCAGTTTCCCTTAAGAGAGCAGCAGCGAATTTGTAGCAACTTTGCTGTTGCAAATGTCCATAGGCGATGGTAACCGCTTTCCATTAAGTGGGCCGTGTGCCTGTCTGCTGATTTCCTACAATAAAAAAATTTAAAAATAGGACGCCGTCTCCTCCTTTTGCGAGCGAGTTATGCTTGCTAAGGAAAAGGCGAAGCGTGTGCGTACCTCTTTGCTCCGCTCCCACCAAATGAGGACGCGTTGGCGCCGGAGGGCCAACTGAAAACTTCGGCCGCTGTGAACGGGCGGCGTGGTGGGGTAATAAGGGGTAGTAAGGGTCCCTGGGGAAAGGTTCTCACTCGCCACTATGCCGTCAAGATGGGGCGCGCTGTATTCTGCGCGCGCTCACCTCTCCTCCCGTAGGGCGTGTTACAGACCGCCCCACGCAATGAGATTCTGAAGACGCCAGGGGACAAGAAGAAGTTCCCCGGCAGTGGATAATAAGGCTGTTGGACCACCGCCTGCCAGGGCCAGCGGAGGGGCTAAGCCACATAACCGTGAGTAGCCCTGGCATTAAGGGCGAAGGTCGGAATACCGAGGGGTTTTAGTGGGTATTCCTTCCTGATTGTGGTGTGGCAATAGCACTTCTAGTTTCTGGCTAGAGGTGCTAGTGCCACCTCGACGTGGCGAATTCCACACCGGCTGCAATTTTTCCCCATCGAGCGGCTGATGGTCCTCAATTGGATTTCCCCTAAGTAGTAGGTAAAAAAAAGGTATTTTATTTTAAATTTTGTTGTGTATGTTTAATATCGATAGTTTACAGAAGATATCAATATATTTTATAAACCGTCCCATGTAATTGTTACATGTTACACAATTTTGAGGAAACAAATAATGTCACCAAAAACGTAGTTACAAGGTCCTACACTGATGCCAACGATATACACAATTATTTCTGCGCGAATGATGTCGCGAGCACCAATAGTTTTTAACCGCCTTTAAAAAGGAGGTTCTTAATTTGTCTGTATGTTGTTTTTTTTTGTATGTTCGTTACTCGATTTTTCCGTCAATTCTGAACTGATTTTCAAATTTTTTTTATCGAAAAGTTATACTCCCGAGTTCGTCCCATTGTCACCATCTCAGGATCTGATGAGTGGATTCCAAGGAATTAAAGAAACATGAAAATTGATAACAGACTTCTTCGTAACACGATATCTCCGTCAATTGTAAACCGATTTTCAATTTTTTTCTTTACTCGTAAGTCTACTCCCGAGGCAGTTTCACGGTCACTAAGTCAGGATCTGATGAGTGGATCCCAGAGAAATCGAAAGTAACCCTTATTAAAAGACGCCGAGAGCCTACGTTTTCTAAGCTTGGCTACACGTGCCAGTATTACACTTTCTATAGGCGCTTAATTTTTTTGTAGGCATGTTACTCGATTTCTCCGTCTATTGTGGACCGATTTTTAAATTATTTTTTTTAACTTCCGTACTGGTCCTAAAGTCACCAAGTCAGGATCTGATTAGTGGATCGCAAGGAAAACGAGAGCAACACCCTTCTTGAAGAGCATAGATACCGAAGAGTGAGATGGCACATTTGTATACGCGTGCCAGTTGTACAATTTCTACAGGGATTTAATATATTATTTCTAAAGCTATTGAAGTATTTGCACAACTAAAAGATGTGACTTCTTTTTCACAGAAACAAAACCGACTTCATACTAAAAACCAAAAAATAAATATTTAACCGACATCTTTCTACAACGTCTTGAATCTGATGTCAAGTAAAACATAAAAATTACTATATTTTGAAAATTTGTTGTTGTTCTTTTATGTTTTACTTGGCACCGACTTCAAGATGTTGTAGAAAGTCGGATAAATATATATTTTTTCGTTTTTAGTGTGAGTCGGTCTTGTTTTTGTTAATAAAAATTAAAATAAATACTCACGCGCTTGATTACGAAATGTTAAGCTATGATACAGAAGACGATGGAGCATGCTTATCTAGAAAAAAAATATTTATATACACTAGACTCGTTGAAGACCAGAGGCACTTCTGGTATCCATCCAATTTATCCATCCATTCAAGATCTAAAATATTTTTATATTTTGCTGGTAAAGATAAGATTAGGGTAAGATGGGGCTGACATGGTGACATTACCACTAAAAGCCCCTAAATAAATTAGATAATAAAAAAAAGATAAGATTAATAAAGATAGTATGAAATTGATTTTGTATAGGTTAAAAGTGGAAAACACTATATTGTGTAACAAACAACTCCACTGTGTCACGTGCCTCACGTGCAGCAAGTCCAGGTGCAAGAACTGTTTAACACAGATTATAACAATCGTCATGCATTTTGTAAACTGTTTTTATAGCAACCATCATATCAATGAACATATATTCACTAATCGTTTTTCAGCGAATAAAGAAGTAAACTGTACGTACAAAGAATTATTATTATAGTATTTGTTTAAGGAAATAATAATGACTAAAAATGGCAAAATGCCAGTAAGGTCGGTAATAAAATATCACATGGACTCTTCTAGCATTTAATGAACAAAATTTCCATTGAGTTCAAATAAAATTAACATTGAAAGATATCTTATACAGTTTTTTTTTATTATATTGGGCGGATTTTTTTGTCATCTTTCAGTTTCATGTATGGTGGCCATCTTTTATTTTTGTTTTTTTTTTTAAAAACAAATATTCTTTACTTTTTAGTTGAGCAAACACTTCAATAGCTTTTCTCCGTGCAGGAACGTAAAAAGAATACTAATTCCTGCGGCCGGGCGGCCTCTCGTAAGAGGCGACAGAACCACCCACAGCCAAATGGTAGGGCATTTGTCCGAGTGGATGGCTACCACCCCTGGTCTAGAGTATGCCGCGATAACAACTTTGAGTTGTTATGGGTAAATTGAATTGAATAGTAATACATACATAATAGGTGATATAGTACAAACCTAGAAACATAATCCCACGTATGATCCAAAATTAGTTTGTTGAGAGCCATACAAAGGTGTGACTAAATATGATAATCTGTTTGATAAACAAGTATTCATGTTAGCATACAATTTTGTTATAAACTTGATGGAAAAACACTTATTACTCATTTAATTTAACTAATAATATCATATCGGTCGCCTCCCTTTGTGTTAGTCAATGTATGTACCTTGGTTACAGCTGACATCGTGATTCATGTATCATATTATCGTTCTTTATCCTTACAAACATATTTCAATTAAGCTATTATAGCTGTCATGTATTTTAAATAACATTTTATATACATCCCATTGTTGAGCACATTCAGGGCCGTTTTTACCCGGGGGTCCAAGGGGTGCGTAGTACCCGGGCACAGATACCTAAGGGGCACTAGCCGATTGAATTCAATAAAAGATTTCATGATTTGTCAAGATCTGACTAACGACACTTAAGATTTTATTACTTTATTTTATGGATTACATTTTCCTATCAAATGTTTTCAAAAACGATTAGGTTAATATGATTATATTAACCCAGTGGTTTTTGAAAATAAGGCATAATTTGTTTAATGCAGAGGATATTTAGATAGAGTTGTTGCTAGGGAGCTTTTCGACGCTAGAAAGCTGTGTACATGGAATAGGAAGTATAATTATATAGAATTTTTACTTTATATGTATGTATGTCCGTAAAAAAATATCCAGTGAAACTTGGCGTGAATAAAAACTTGAATTTGAATGAGGTCAGAAAGATTGTCACGTAATTGGAATGAGACGCGAGTGCATTAACCGCTAATCTACAACGACTTACAAAAATGAAGCGTTTAAATGGATAAGGATAAAAATTGTAAAATCTATAATGTAGAGGAATACCTCTTTTCGTCCACCATCCCCCAATGCTTGAAGACGAAAGTCTTCGAGCAGTGCGTCCTCCCCGTCCTGACCTACGGGGCCGAGATGTGGGCACTGAAGGCAGGTTTGGTCCACAAGCTCCTAGTCGCTCAACAGGCTATGGAGCGAGCTATGTTGGGTGTCTCTCTTATGGATAAAATTGGGAATAGGGATATCGATAACAGAACCAAAGTAACTGACATATGTACATAACATGCAAAATTAGCAAGTTGAAGTGGCAGTGGGCCGGTAACGTCTGCAGTAGGACCGATGGAGCAGACGAGTCCTGGAGTGGAGTTTATTTCGGTAAACGTAGTGTCGGACGCCCTCCAGCTCGATAGACTTATGACCTGCGTAAGGACGTCGGAAAGCTCTGGATAAGGAAGTCGGAGGACACGGATAAGTGGCGTCGACTTGGGGAGGCCTACGTCCAACAGTGGACTGCGATTGGCTGACTACGACAACAGAAATATCTATTATATAATAGAGCTAAAGTTCTCATACCGACGCGCTGATTGCGTATGCCTAACGACAGTGGCGAGCGGAATCTCGAAAGTGACTCGTAGTCGTGACCATTGTTAAATTTTGTCAAGAATTAATTTGAAAACTGACGTCCTTAGGATATAAGATACCTATCGCTACAACCTAAGCTTTTAAATTACTGTTATAATATGTCACTGTCTAAAAATGTGATTTATCGCTTAGATACAGTTATCGCTGTATTAGTATGTACAAGTATATTCTTATCGTTATTTTATAATCTGGGATAAAGAAAAAATACTCTCTTCTCTATTAATTATGTTGCAATATACTAATATTTATTACCTAATGACACTGACAGGCAACGATTTTATAATGATTCCGTTTTTCCAAAAAAGCTAAGACCCTAAAATACACTAAATACTTTAAACATAGTTCAGATTGATTACTACCAAAGGCTCTTTAACCAATGTTTTCTTGGTAGTACTAGTGCTATACTACAATATCTATTTACTTGCGCGGATAGATCACGTTATATGTAGGTACAGATGTTTTGTTGCTTTTATGTATTTTATACGTACATAATTATTATGTCTTTGAAGACCACGGGCCATAAAAATGACCGGTTTGATAAATAAATGGCAGATATCTTGTTTGTCTGTTTATTCGGGATTCACGTAAAAACTAATGGGCAGAATTTGATGCTGTTGTCGCTGAACGACAGCAAATTTTTAGACTTAAAATCTGCGATACTTTTTATCCGAGGAATCCCGTGGGAGAATTTTCTGGGCATTATAGAATTTTTCACTGATCAATAGCAAATTTTATATAATAAAATGTGTAATGCGGAAATTTCAAGTCAAAAGCGTGTGTGAAGTTTCGGACATATCCTAGTTACTAATAATTTTGAAACGAAGTTTCTGTTTGTGATTTGAAACTAATAAAGTTTATGTGAAAAGTTTGACAACTTCTATTTATAGTATTAACAGCCTATATACATCTCACTGCTGGGAACGAGCTTCTCATTAATTGGGGAACAGACAGTATACCCGCCACTGTTATTTCGATGTGCAAGCTTTATCACGATGTTTTTCTTCACCGTTAGCGCGGGGTACTTGTAACAATATGCATATTGGGTCCAAAAATCTGCCGGCTTTCCGTAGCACGGCTTAATGAGGGACATAATATAGAAGATTTTGTCCCTAATTATAAATTACCGTATCTAGTACTGACATTTTTTATCTTTTTATGTGAAGTTTCATTGCTATTATTTTTGCGGAATTCATGGGATATTATTGTAGGTAAGAACAAATTACCCGTATGAACAAAGTAACGGGCAATACCGAAAATGCTAAAGTGGGACTCAATGTATTTTAATGATAACCTGGAGAAGCTACTTAAAAAAAATTGAAACCCATAATTCTAGAAGTTATACGAAAATTTAAATCAGGTTTGTGGGTAGAAATAAAAAAAATCGTGGTACGTTACGTTAGATTGCATAAGGTTTTTCTTTTTAACTGCAAAATCACAATTTTATTCGCTTACAATGTTGTGTATCTAAATACAGAACAGACTTTGTTTACGTACAATGTACATGTTATGTTAATATCGTATAATATGACAGAATGTGAACAGGCATGTGCTGTCAGATACGAACATTATCACTTTAACATCGCAGTTTTCATTTCTAGTTATTAATTTTATTACATTAGGTATAAACGAATATTGTGTTGGAAAAGCAATTTTATAAGTTTTCACCATGGAATGTCAATGTTTATACGGTAATCGATATCTATAATCTTAACAGTCGTAGTTAGGACTGGTTGCTTTTAGTTAGCAATAAAAGGCTGCACAAGAGATCCTTTTTTATTCAAAATCGGGTGTTGGAACAGATTTCTGCAAATAATTAAGACAATTCATAAAGATTTGACTTGAATTCAGGAAATTGTGGTAGCGTAATGACTAGCGCACGCGTCCGAAACTGGGAATGAAATGAAAGGAATGAAAGGACGCGGGTTCGAATTCTGGCCGGAACGCATGCACCACTTAGGCAGTTTTCTTACCTAATGTGCATATTGTTAACAACGGTGAAGGAAGAAATCGTGATGAAACCTGCACAACGAGATATCCCATGTGTCAAAGCTGCCAAGCCGTCTTGGACAAGCGTGGCGGGTATACTGTCCGTTCCCTCCTTTAGTGGGAAGCCCGAGCCCAGCAGTGGGACGTTTACGGGCTGTTGTTATTATGTAATATTAAGATTGGTATGGGCTAAATATATTAAATCATACCTATTTAAATATTTATTATTTTCCATATCACATAAATTTTTCTTACATCGCATGTAGTACATTTAAAACGCTATTTTAGTCTTTAAACATTGTTAGGTTTTAATCATAGTCTAATTAAAGATTCAGGATATAAAATTTTAGAATGTTTATAGTAAATATTTTCAAAGGATATTTCATTTTGATCTGTTTTGCCGCATGCTCGAGAATCTTGCATTTTATTATACATTGAAATTTTATTTATTTCCCATATATTACATTGCAGAAATATATCTTACGTCAATAGTTCATAGGTAGTAATTAATGCCTCTATTTAATTCAAACCTATTATCATTACTAAGCTATGAGACACGTGTAATATAACATTCACTAGTTACAATTCTATCTGAGATGTAGTTTTGCTCTTTTTGGATGTAACTGTTAATATTATTGTCGATAGTGTTAGATGACCCTTTTATACACGACGATAAAGGATTACTTTAAATTATCAAAGGCGTTATTGATTAAGATATGAAATTATCGAATTATGCCGCAGACTCTAGTGGTCGTTATCAACTGTTATTGCTAAGTCAATTTGCAGCTAAAGTGGTTGTAGTTTCTTGTGATATTAATTAAAGATATTGTATACTTTTTATTTAAGTAATGGCTACTGCAGCGGTGAGTTTATTAAACTTTTCAAAAGGTTTATCTTCAATATCAGTTTGTAAACAACCTATTAAAATATTAAAGTAATATCAGTTATTTTTGTGTTAGCAGTAGCTGGTATGACTATAGTAATAGATGTATGGCTCTACAGATCACGGACCATAAAAATGGCCCGGACTTTTGGAGAGCTTGCCTGGTGCCATGGGAAGACCAACACGTAGAGGCCCTTTGACAAATTTAATCTAAATGTGGCGTGATACTGACCGGTGACTATCCCTGTCTACATCAGATACCAATGCACCCAAGGACAAGCCCTGGTCAGTGTAGGACTATTGTAGGAAATGAGAACAAAAGGTACCGGGCTATTGAGATGAACTGTTAGTGGAACTAGGGATCTGGGACTATGGGGACTATGGCGTCCATGGCGTCTGCCCGTCGCAATGTTCAAGGAACGCTGCATGGGCACTTAAAGTGCCGTACAAGATTCGCGAGGGGCAACATGGGTGTGAGTGGCTAAGAGCTGTGGAGGTACACTGCAGGTTTACCGAAGCTGCTTCTGATGTTATACCATTTATCACTTCCACCCCTGGAGCTGAGTCTTAACTCTAGCGATTTCCACTCCGTGCTGGCTGGTTGGGGCCAGCACGGAGGCGGAGGCTTTGCCTTGGCTGCCTGAAGTCGGTTCTGAGGTGTCGATACTCACCTAAGGCTTCGCCCCAAAGCCCTGCTGTTAAAAGTAATAATATTGTTAATTGTTTGGGGGTTTATTAGGGTATCCTAAATTTTCTACATTCTCGGTCACTAGATCGCGATATAGAATTTCGTATTTAACCAGTCTTTTCAGTGATACACTTATTTAAATATACGAAATTTAATTATTATCGAAACTGAAAATTTTAATATTATTTTGAGAGTAATTTATACATTTGGTCTGCTCAATTACTGCTGGTAGAATCATGTTTTTCAATACGTAATCATTATTGATTTAAGTATCATTAGACGAATAAACTAAATGGAATCAATTCGGTTGAAAGGCACAGACCTGAAAGGCCACGACATTGAATAATTCAAGTTAATATTTATATGTATCACTTTGGTTCTCATCTAAAGTGAAAGCCACAAATAAACCGTCCAATATCGGCTTAACACTGTATTTTTAAATAAATATATCTATTAATTTCACATATCGCACGTATTTTCAAAAACCGTTCTACTATTTTATAGTCGCCTCATTTTCATATTCCAAAGATAATATGATTTAGTCGTCACTAACTGCTATGATATCGCCATCTTTTCATGCCGTCGGTTATTGAAAACGACTAGAGGAAGTAGCATGCGACAAGTGTGCGGCGCTAATCAATTAGTAGCAATCTAACATCACGCGTGTGTGCGCCTATACCAAGAACAGACTACGTTGATCATTGCTGGGCCTTTCAAACACCGATTTGATTATATTAATTGACCTGAAAAACATAACTATGAAGCATGATTGGCCCAGTTTTTGGGCTCGTGTTATCAAACATTGGCATTGCAGAACAATGGATATACAATGGAGAACAATATACAATACGTACCCTTCGATCTATTCTCTATCAATATTTGGCCTGAAGTGCCCTGTTAACTCGTGTAATCTTAATTGGCATGCGTTTTCTGTTTTGATGGCTTTAGCTACACTTCATGATACATATTTTTTGTTTTCCCTCTTTTGCATGTTTTGTAAAACACATTGCATATTTTAGAGGTACCGATTTAGATCTGGCCACAAATATTTAATCGTGTGTTTTCTTTGTATCAAAATAAGATTTTTCTTTCCAAGTACTGTTTGTCATAAATCAGGAATGAATGGATATAAATATAAGTTCATTCAACTCGTTTTCCTTTGTAGATGTTTTATCCTCTGTTAGACTTTATCTTTTTGTTTTACGTGTTTTTTTTTGTATGTGTTTTACCAGTTGAAGAGGATTTTTTTAGACGTAACGTAGAGAGTTTTTAAGTATAGGGGGCTTTATTACTTTCTTATTTGTCAATTATATTTTTTCAATGTTGAAAAAAAGTATGACCAGCCGTTAAAGAAAATCTATACTTAAGTAATAGATTTTTTTTAAATGACTGGTTCAGATATGCAATAGTTATTAATGCTACACGTGTATTAAAATTCTAATAACGCGGAATCTTTTGTCATATGAATTCTAATTAAACTTAAGAATTCTTTGTTATTAAGAACGCACTCTTTGAACACAATCGAGGTTGACAAAGCTTCCTGATTTCATTAGTATTTTCCGCTTTCCTGGACTTGAATCGGATAAAGTAAAACATACAAATCTAAGTATTTATGGACAGAAGTTAATCTAGAGGTGGAAATTTTACTCTTATCACCTGATAACATTATGAATGTCCGGGAACTTCATTTTCAGTTAGCAAAATTAATCATTATGTCAAAATGATTTGTGTTGTACACAGTAGCAAGGTCAACCGTTACGTTGCTACCTATTTCATTTCATATGTTTATGTGCTTCACTGGCATCATTGGTTACAGTCAATATAAATTAGTTATTGTTTTTAGAATACGACAAATTATTATTTATGTGAAGTCCAATTATAATTATTTGTTGCTATTCGCTTTAGTACAGATAAATTTAATTATGTTTACTATGAAGACCTTGGAGGCGTGTATATATGTAATTGATTAACATCATGTGCTTGTATTAATTTGATGAAAATTTTAGAAAGTTTTAGTGCATTACGATTATCTACCTTTACATTTTTTTTTGATAAAATACTTATTTTACCAGGCGTTCTTGAGCAAATCGACATGGTTCTTTGATAGCCTCAGAGTATGTAGATATTAAGTTATAATCCTCCAAAATATTACACAAATTTTATAGCGCTCAATGGATTATCGTATCGATAAAAGTATTACTTCATACTTATCTGAAACCTTGGCCTAATTCAGTTTCAACTTTTACTATTCACCCATATTTTACCATGTAGAAAAGTTTTGAATTTGGCTTTCATAGGAATTTAAGATCATGTTTTATGTCCTGAAACCTCAAATAGTTTTCTTATGCCTATTATGATTTTAGTATCTTACTTCACTTGCGACGTCGAGTAAAATATTTTTAATAAGTCTGTTTTGTATTTTAAAGCACATAAGCGATTCGTAATATTTGTTTTGTATGCTCAAGAATGTTTAGAAAATACCTACTTAACAATTTTCTTTATTTTCTAATTGAGATTATGGGTAGGTAAATAACGGAGCATATGGACTTTGGGTTTTCCCATTGTAGGAAGGAGGATTAGTCCTCCTAATGGTAATACTTATGTACATCCCACTTGTCCCAGTTGAACTGACTAAATATTCATCGTCAGCAATTGTAACAAGGTGCCCATTAGGCATTTAAAACTCCCTTTGTTGAGTATCTTCTCGTCCAGGATATACCACATCAAAGACTACTATGAAATAAAATGTTCCTTAAATGTTAGACTATACTTTTTAATGAGAACCGATTTACTTCAATATTTTGTAGCGTTATTTGTTCGTATTTTATTTGTTTATATAAAATAAATTAAAAAACAACTACACCACCTCCTATTTATTTGATTCATACTAAAAATTTACTGTATTTTGGAAGTCTGTTTTGTCATTTTAAATAAGGTTAATTGTAGATAGACGTTTTGGGAGGTCATAATATTATTATTTTATGTATTTTTTTATATAAAGTAAAATATATATGCTCTTCTTCTGTGTATTATTATTTTAAGACGACGAAAGGCGAAGTAAATATAGTCTATAATCATTGTTGAATAAATAGTAAATGAATATTTTAAAACTTCGATTAATTGACAGGCCTAATATTTTGTCACTGCCTATCCATAACACATAAATATGAAAATTGAAAGAATATGCTGAAATTTTGAATTAATTACATTATAAAATGTATTTTCTATGACGAGGGTAAACAAGGGATAGTTTTTATTGATGGAAATAAGATACGAGAGATTTTTCGTGGGGGAGATGGGCAGGTGGAATCCAAAATTAATGACAGCAGAAGTGATTTTTGATCTTCAGGAAGTAAGAACGTTATTTATATAGGATGTTTTACGTTCCTCCCGGTCGTGTTTGACCACTGTCTCACCTGATGTCGAGTGACGGCGCGTTTTAAGACGGAGCACGGTTATGTAGAAGATACCTATTCACTCGTGGCTGGTAAACACTTAGATTAATAGATGGATGGATATTAATTACCAGTTTGCATGAGCAAAGCAGCGTGGAAAGATATACTGGGCATATAATTTTAGATTGCTTTGTTCATGTGTATAGGTCAATTCTAGATCATAATTATGAACACAACTAGTACCATTATGTTATGTTATAGTCCTGTTCTAATATAATTATGATGTAATGATATAATAATAGTGCTTTTGTATATTGCGCAGATAATAAATGCTGTTGGCTTGTTAACAAAGAAGTGATAACGATAATTGAATGTAGTTCGTAAAACTTAACAGACGATGCCCTATTTCTTGGTTCAAAGCATAAATAGTCACTTAGTATGTGCAAAGTTACATATTTACTTATACGAGTTATGTGACTTTGTAGCTGGTAATTAATAATTGCGTTTTGTTGGCATTTCAAATTAATTATTTTCTTTGATAGTAAATAATTGGTTGTTAGTTTGTTATAAATATTTAATTAAACAAAATGTGTGTTTGTAACTATGTTAATCCAACAATATGCACGAAGATTGTCCGAGTGAATTTTATAGGAGAAGTTATATCTATTTCAAAATACCAATCCATCAGGGACACAGTGGGTTGAACCTCCTCATTTTTCGAGAACGAATAGTAGACAAATAAATAAAGGATTATGTATATATACCTATACGTAAGTACACATAAAATAAGCTACATTCGGGTATGTAAAGGTGATTTGGTTTATTTAGATTAACGTGTTGGAAAGTGTATACAATTTTATTGGCATTAATTTGGGCGTTGCGAATAAAATCTATCTATAATATAAAATTCTGAACATGCCGTGTCTGTACATTGCAGCTATTTAAAAAAAACAAGAGAAGAAGAAGGAGAACACCATGATTTTTTTCTTTAGGTTACTTGTCTGTTTATTCAGAATTTACATAAAAACTACTGAGCCGATTTCGATGCGGTTTTCGCTGATCGACACTTTTTATCCTGGTAATCCCATGGGAACGTTTCTGGGAATGATTTAAAATGGCCTGACTAAAAAAATTGAATTCCAATGTAATTTTTTCAATGATCGATAGCAAAATTTATATAATAAAATGTGTAATATTTTTTATCCCGAGAATCGGTTTGTAGTTGTTCGGGTACATAAAAAAGAGCTTATTCCGACACAGTTTTCATTAAAACGATAGCTTACATTCTTTTTTGAAAGCTGCGGTACTTTGTGTCCCGGGAATCCCGCGGGAATTTCAAGTAAAGCGTAGAAAAAATCGCGGGCATATCCTAGTGTACAAATATAATTCGTCAATGTCATCGGTTGTTTACGATAGGTAAGTCTATGACTACGTAATGTATTCGCGGCACGCGGTTAATCATTCAGTCCACGTGTTTTGAGGCCTTGCAACTAGCAGAAATTGCTTTAAAACTATTGAGAAACGACAATGATCTTGAAAAATGTGCAACAAGATGAACCCATTATTTCTATTTTTTTTTTTTGGTTGGCTGCATGGTGCTCTACCAGTTTTACTTGCCCGTAACTTCTTATCCGTTTCTTTATTCATAACAGTTATACAAGATTTATAGGCATAGGGTCAAAAGTGTTTTTTATAATCGAATTCTTTTTGTCATAATTTTTAATTACGAGTCTATAAACCTTGTATAACTATTAAGAAAAAGGAGCTCGTCTTTTGCAAAGGGCTCTTCATCAAATACCCATTTCACAAAATTTCCTATATCTTGTCTCAAAATCATAACCAGATTATACTGTCATTGTGTTCTCTGTCGCACAATGTGTCCTCAATACGAAACTCTTGTTTTTAAGCTTTGAAGGTTGAATTTAGAATTTGGACGAAGTTAGAATTTTATGAACCTGTTAAGGAAAAGTGAGAGATCGTTAAAAGCAAACATTTTATTACAAGGTTTATGTTAGACGACAATAAACTTTATTTATGCCATTATATATGACCTAATGCATAATTTACGTCACGATAATTTTAATGGTAATAATAAAATTCGGATTGTTTCTGTTATTCAGAATCACCATCATCAGCAGAACATAGATACTAACGGCCTTACTTATAATAATCTCGTTAAGAAACGATTAGGCATCTCTTAAGTAAGAGAATCAATAAATCAATTAATATCTTTTTTCACTTATAAACGTGTATTACCTGTTGTTTACCTAAAAGGAGCACAGATAATCGAAATTTGAACGACTAACGTAGGTTGTACCCAAAATATTCGACTAAAGAGGAGTTTATGGGTCAGATTTTCAGTAATCAGTTGCTGAGCAGTTTCTTAAAATTTAACTTAAAATAATAATTATTATTTTAACAAATGCAATAAAAATGATAATCTATATAAATCTACCTGCAGTTTGTTAAGACTACAACACAAAATACTAGTCAAACTAATTGAGATATCGGCTGATAGCTACAATATTGACATGAATTATATTTAGGTAGTTTGTTGCGATATTTTAATATTTGTCTATCAAAAAAGTGTTTGTTTAGCACTCAAAAATAAAAGCGTTTTGTTTTCAAATTGCTATTATTACGAAGCTTAAATCCTAAACGATCGTTTCTAAAATTATTGTCCGTGTGAAAGTTTAATAAGTTTAATCTCGAATAGATTTCGAAACAGCTTAACGGAATTCAATGAAAAGTTTAGGGGTTTAAACAGTAATTTATATGCATGTTCCATTTTATCTTTCACGATTCAAAAGATATGAATATAAATATTTGTAGCCCCGCGGGAACAATATCGAAAGCTCACGTTGTTATAAATAAGTTTTATTAGCGAAATTGGAGAGTTTTATAACGTTTTACGTGACAAACTACGAGGAGACCTGAAATAGTCTTAAACTTATAAGATGAAAATGATAGATGGCAGCCAGTATAAAGATGGATGTCTCTTTGTTATGGCATTAACAATATACATCAATCAATGTTGTGAACAGTTTTTCATGTCTTTAGTAATAATTAATGTTTTTGAGTTTCTAGTCTTCTTTACAAGTTAGAAATTTGTTGGATTTTATTTTTACCTTATGACAGATCATTTATGTGTGTATTAAAATAAAATGCTTTGTTCTAAAATGTATTTTGTAGCAGTTTAAGTAAATTACAAATTTTACTGAAAACACTAAAAGATCATGTCGTGGTAGTGTAATGGCTAGCGCACCCGTCTGAGGCTGAAAGGACGGTTTTCATTCTGACCGGAACGCATGCACCACTTAGGCAGTTTTTTGACCTGTTGTTGTACTAACCATATAGTTGTAATTACCACGTGCTAACAACGGTGCAGGAAAACATCGTGATGCAACCTACACATCGAGATAACCGATGTGTCAAACCTGCCAAGCCGCGTTGTACAAGCGTGGAGGGTATACTGTCCATTCCCCTATAATGGGAAGTCCGAGCCTAGCAGTGGGACATTTATGGGCTGTTATTATTATTATTATTATTATTATTATTATAAAAGAGTTATTAAAAATCAGCAAGTAATCATGCACCACGTCCATTGATAAATCAGCTACATGAATATCGTTTACGCTATGTTGCTTCAAGTAGATTGCTTTAAGCGATAAGGTAGCATTGTTGTTTTGCTTGAACCATCACAACTTGCTATGTATAATTACTATGTGCTGATAGCGAAGAAAAGCATTTTGACGAAACTTGCACATCGCGAGTACCGAATTTCGTCAGTCACCTTTGGAGAAGCGTTGTAAATGTACCGTCCGTGTCCCTGAAATGGGAAGACTCAGGTCCAGCAATGGAATATATAATGATACTAGAGTTTATCCCGCGGCTGCGCCGCGGGTTAACCTCTAGTTCCTGCTTCTTGTTTAAAGAGCAGGCGTTAATACAGGTTACATTGTACAACATTTTTATGTTAGTGCCATTTGCACCCGAAAAATTCACTTAATTTTATATCGCAAACTATCCGATCTCCTGGCGTGAGTATATAAAATATGTCCATTTTCGGCATTAAAACTACATTTAAACAAAATTACAATAGAAACAATCCAGTATTCCCAGTGTTTTCCGAAAACTTAACAGAAAGACATCGAGTTACTGTCGCATTTTTATAGACGATGAATTTTTATATCTACGAACTTGAGAAATGATTGGTCTCATCCAAACTTTCATCCTCTATTACAAACGGTCCTAGTTTTATTTATCTATCCCCGTCAATGAAAACTACAAAAATGACAAAAAGACAAAAACAGCAAAAAGGACAAAAAATTAAAAAGGACAGAAAGAGCCAAAAGAACAAAAAGAGCGAAATTGTTAAAATGGACAAAAAGAGCAAAAAGCAAAAGAGCAAAGAGACAAAAAGAGCAAAAAAGCAAAAACAGCCAAAAGAGCAAAAAGAGCAAAAGAGCAAAAGAGCAAAAGAGCAAAAGAGCAAAAGAGCAAAAGAGCAAAAGAGCAAAAGAGCAAAAGAGCAAAAGAGCAAAAGAGCAAAAGAGCAAAAGAGCAAAAGAGCAAAAGAGAGCAAAAGAGCAAAAGAGCAAAAGAGCAAAAGAGCAAAAGAGCAAAAGAGCAAAAGAGCAAAAGAGCAAAAGAGCAAAAGAGCAAAAGAGCAAAAGAGCAAAAGAGCAAAAGAGCAAAAGAGCAAAAGAGCAAAAGAGCAAAAGAGCAAAAGAGCAAAAGAGCAAAAGAGCAAAAGAGCAAAAGAGCAAAAGAGCAAAAGAGCAAAAGAGCAAAAGAGCAAAAGAGCAAAAGAGCAAAAGAGCAAAAGAGCAAAAGAGCAAAAGAGCAAAAGAGCAAAAGAGCAAAAGAGCAAAAGAGCAAAAGAGCAAAAGAGCAAAAGAGCAAAAGAGCAAAAGAGCAAAAGAGCAAAAGAGCAAAAGAGCAAAAGAGCAAAAGAGCAAAAGAGCAAAAGAGCAAAAGGGCAAAAGAGCAAAAGGGCAAAAGGGCAAAACGGACAAAATAATCAAAATTATGAAAATGGCAAATCAAAAAACCAACCAAAACCTGTCCTACTTTTGGGATAACCTTTACATAAATCTATCCCAGTATCCGGGATGAAAAGTATCCTTTGGCCACCCTCGATATTCAAATTACATATGTACCGAGTATCAGCCAAATCGGTCCAATAGTCTTTCCATAAAAGGATAACAAACAGAGAGACAAATATACTTTTATCCCGGAAACTATCCCATTTTCCGGGATAAAAAGTATCCTATGTTCATTCTCGGCATCGAAAATATATATATACTGAGTTTCAGCCAAATCGGTCCAGTAGTTTTTACGTGAAAACGGAACAGACAGACAGACAGACAGACAGACAGACAGACAGACAGAGTTACTTTCGCATTTATAATATTAATAGGGATTTTAAAAGAACTTACATAAGCATGTGTTTAATTTAATTTTCCATTTTTTGTCCTGATTTTTTTTAATTATTAATTGTTTTAGTTATTTGATGCTCTGAAAAGCAATCAATGGTACTTGTTTTTATCAGTATAGAATATGTACAACAGTATCTTTTATTTTTACAGACGGAAAGTGAAACGTCATGTGAAGAAGCCGCACGGTTAACTGCAGAAGGTGCGGCGGCGGACGCTGACGATGACGACGCCTACGACTACACAGCGCTGCCTCCACCACCCGATGGTGGCTACGGTTGGGTGGTGGTCTTCGCTTCTTTTATGTGCAACCTGATTGTGGACGGCATAGCCTATACATTCGGGATATTCCTTACTGAACTAGTTACGTATTTCGGCGAGGGCAAAGGAACGGTCGCGTGGGTCGGCAGTTTGCTCTCCGGAGTTTATCTCGCCGCAGGTGAGTTTCCTCATTAATCTTTCTGCCTTAATAATACTATCTATATTCTAATCATAAATTTAAACCAGAATCTCACATCTGGAGTTGTTTATAAATAAATCATAAAAGTTATGAAGTTGGGATTTTTTAAATTTTGTTTCTAACATTAAACATGTTTGTATATAATTCAAACTTATTTCTTCATTGTTATAATAAATCATAATATTTTTTTATGTATTTGTCGTCTATGCGTTCTTAAACCGTTGATCACATTGTTTTGAAACTGGAAGAGCGCATTGAGGACGCCCGCGAGGGTTTCTGGCCCAAAGAACAGAATATACAACCGATTTTTGTTTTATTTTTCGTGGCATTGCAACGCATGCCGAGTGCAGCTAGTTTATGTATATTTTCATGTTAATTAGTGTTTGTAATGTGTTGATGACGTTCAACCATGTTTAAAAATAAATTAATTACTCTAAAAAGCCAATTAATGCTGATTGCTACATGCCATAGACTCATGAAAATTTTTGCATATATATGAAACTTTCAAAGCTCCTTCGTAATTGGTTCTCTAGGTGATCATGCGGTTGTTGCCAACTGCGAATAAGGGTTAGTATGGCAATTGATGGGGGCGCTGAAAGAATGTGAACGAAGCTCAATGTTCTAATCTATAGACTTGACGGTCTTTAACTAAAATTTAGCTATTGATATAAATAGTATATTGCTTCAAATCATATTTTTTTCTTTTTGTAAATAAAACGACATGCTATTAGATGGAGGAAGACATCCGGAGCAAACCTGCACATTGAGAATTGCAACACGAAATCCGGCTATCCTAACTGGAAAGATGTTATTATTTCCCGTTCGATCCCTTGAAATCTCGAGGTACGGGAACAGCAGCAGAATGTTTAGGAGCGGCGACTAAAACTACTAATGAGGCCTTTGATATTTCCCTTTACACTTTCTCGTAGTGAAAAATAATGTACTTATGGACGGTTTATCAAAATTTCATTGGAAGCCAATCAACATGGTTACGTGATTGCAATTGAGAATTGAGATGAAAACCAATTACCCAAGGCATTTAGTCCTTTTTGAACGTTATTTCAATTGGGCGTATTTCCTATCGATTCAGGTCACGTCGTTAGATGCACACGTGCATTATTCATGGCTGCCTGTTGCCATTAAGTATGCTGGTTTATTATGACTGTGACGTATGAACTTGCCTTTGTTTATTGCATTGTACTATATATATATATTATTTTATAATTATTTGCTAATCAGTTGACTCGAATTTAGTGCCTTTACGAGTAGATACTGGAGCTGTCGAACACATATGACTAAATTATTCCAGTATTGGTCCTTCCATTTCGCTTTGGAACCTTAATAAAGTCACGAAAATAGCATTATAACAATAAATTACCCTTAAATCTGATAACAAAGTATTAACTTGGATTATCTATTTACCACAGTAACACCAAATATAAATGGCTTTAAGATAAGATAAGCAATGAATCTATAGTGAGCATGCAGCACTCCGTTGTTGAGAGTGTGCACAGTAATGTACAGTCACAAGCAAAAATTCAATATATAAAAGTATAAACTAATATTATATTTTATACATTGAGGTTTATAAACATGTAGTTATTATAAATGTGTATAATTTAAAACACATACAAATTTATGCTGTCATAGCAGTTAAACAATTACAAACAAAATCAAAGGATAAATATATAACAGTGTCCTATATTTAGCAAAGAGATTACCAAGATTGCACAAACAAAAACTTTAAACTTAAATACCTATAATATGTTTCAGCGATACTTATTATATCACACTTATTTGTGTAAATACTTATAAAATAAAGAGTGTGTACCTATTTATGTACTTATATTTAAGATTATATCGAGGGTCACAGGTAGTTCCATCCGGGCTGGAGATGTACGACGAACAGGGGTTTTAGCGGGTACCCCCGACCATGGCCTGGCAATAGCACTTTTGCGGGAGTGCTAGTGCCACCCCGACGTGTGAAATCCCACACCTCACAATGTGCTTCCCCCGCGGTAGTTTATTCTCAGGTGAATTTCCCCTGATAAAAAAAGGGTGACAAGTAATAAGGGTGAAGACATGAATATATTTTGCCTTCGATTGTACATGTTATTTGCCATATTTATTACACGTTATTGATTTTATGTTGTCATTGTCACAAACAACTGATATTGTTAAGGTATTGTTATTATATCAAAAAGCTTACAATATGATTCTATGCAGAGCCATCAGAATATTGTATCTTTTTGCCAATCTTTTTTAGTCAACTATCAGGTAATCTGATAGTAACAAGTGTTTGTTCATTTCAGTTATTATCGCGATCATACTTATTATTATTATATCTGTATAAATACACAGATAATCGCAGGTAATTGCTATTGACCTCATTAGTTTCTATTACATACGCATGATATAGAACTTTTATTATGCCAGTAACGAAAGTTACTTTTATTAAGTGGAAAGGCAAAATCTAGCAACAACGAGAACTATGATCTGGCAGACACAAAAGTAATGGTAGCTTTAATCCATTGCAATAAAGATATATAAAAGAGAGTTTGTACTGTGGGGTCTTGTGTGAAGGGGGTGACCCGATAGGCTGGAGGAGCGAGATGGAATGCTCGTCCGTCTCAAAGGAAGATCTTCCAGCGAGGCTAATGATGTTCCTCGCAGGCCTAGGCCCTTCTGTTATAGTTGAAAATTTGTATAATAGGTTGGGGAAAAAGTCTTTTCGTATATAGTATGTATGAACTTGTAATAAGATCCTTTGGTTATACCATTTGTATCTGGCTGGTTTTGGTATCATTAAAAAGTTTTAATTTTAAAGAAAACAATTCCAATTTCAAATTAGGAAAATGTGTGATTTTCTTTTGTTTTTCTTATTGTCAAAATGAGTGAATCTAATGAAGAAATTCGATACATTTTAAAATTTTACTACAAAAAAGGTAAAAATGCAACACAACCCGCGAAAAAAATTTGTGATGTTTATGGACCTAATGCAGTATCTGTGAGAGTAGCGCAAATTTGGTTTAAGCGTATTCAATCCGGAAATTTTGATATCAAAGATGCACGTCGCTCTGGTCGCCCTGTTACGGACAAAATTAATGCCATTTTTGAAAAAGTGGAGCAAGATCGGCATATTAGTAGTTACTATGTAGGTGGAGAACTGGGAATTGACCACAAAACGGTTTTGGCGCATTTGAAAAAAGTTGGGTACACAAAAATGCTCGTACCAAATATCGGTGCCTCATGAGCTCACTGAAAGAAACCTAATGAACCGTGTACTCATTTGTGATTCTTTATTACGACGTAATGAAACCGAACCATTTTTGAAGAACCTGATAACTGGTGATGAAAAGTGGATCACGTACGACAAGAACGTGCGAAAAAGATCGTGGTCAAAGGCCGGTCAGGCTTCACAGACTGTGGCGAAACCCGGGTTAACTCGTAATGCTGTGTGTATGGTGGGATTGGAATGGCATTATTCATTATGAGCTGTTACCGCCAGGCAGGACCATCGATTCTGAACTGTACTGCGAACAACTGTTGAGATTAAAGCAAAAAGTTGAGAAAAAACAGCCGGAATTAATCAATAGAGGGGGTGTGGTTTTTCACCATGATAACGCTAGACCTCACACATCTTTAGCCACTCAGCAAAAATTACGAGTTTGGCTGGGAGGTCTTAATGCATCCGCCGTATAGTCCTGACCTTGCACCTTCAGATTTTCACCTGTATAGGTCTCTGCAGAATTCCTTAGGCAGTGTCAGGTTAACATCACGAGAGGACAGCCAAAACCACTTGTCGCAGTTTTTTGATCAGAAGCCCCAAAATTTTTATAGCAATGGGATCACGTCCCTACCTACAAGATGGCAAAAAGTTATCCAACAAAAGGGCACCTACATACTTTAGTCAAATGTAAATAAACTTTATAAAATACCCTTTTGAATTTTTATATAAAATGCGAAAAAACTTTTCTTCTAATCTAATAATATATTCTTTGTATGTTTCGGGAAACGTTTGTGACATCAATTATTGCACAGCGTCATCTATTGGCTTGTAAGTGTTTCACTACAGTACGTATGCTTGTTTGTTCTTTCTACACTACCTACGGAATAAATTGATAATCACGAAATTAGTATCGACGTTCTTTGATAATGATAATACAATGACATAAAATAATTTATAAAAGTATTAGAAAAGATTTATGTTGGAAATATAATCATTTACAGTAAAAGTACGCAAATTGTCTCGCTCAATATCAAGTAAACATAATGACCTCTATTAAAAGACAAAAAAGCGTTTGGAGACGGGAATTTTAATTGGAGCGTCCACTATAATATTACTCTAACCAGTAACCTTTTATTGAATTGCTTTGTGTATTTTAATGGGGTCCTACGTCGTTAACAGAAGCAACCTTGAGCTATTTTGCGAGGACTACGTCTGTGTATATAGCATTCGGTATTCGTGAAAGCGGCTGCATACGTAATACGCAGATTCAAGGAAATTTCGACGTATTTTCGAGATATTTCCATATCAAGTATTATCTGTTATGCAATATTTATTTAAATTACACAAATCAAGTATTTTATGTTACTCCTTGAACTGAATCCCTAACACGTATTGAAATTATGTATCCAGTAAATAACAAGTTTGTTATGTAGGTTTTGGTACCAAGGTAGGCAGAGTGCAATTATATACCATGCCTTTATTTGCTTCGTAAACATATTTTAGTCGTTATCCTTAGAATAATTACCAACATTTGTTATACATATAAGGAAAAATATTCTTTCGAAATTCTAAACTAAAATTATTCAACTTATAAAAATGGAATGATTTGTAATTTTTTTGCAATAATATGAAATTTAACAAATGGTCTGATGAAGGATACTATTGCATAAAGAATTAATAATGTAGTTTTTGCGCCTACACTAAATTAAAATGTCATCGATATCTTAAATAATTATCTTTTTGACCTAGCTGTGTGGATATGGGATAATGGAGTTTCATAATCCCTATTAATATTATAAATGCGAAAGTAACTCTGTCTGTCTGTCTGTTCCGTTTTCACGTAAAAACTACTGGACCGATTTGGCTGAAACTCAGTATATATATATATTTTCGATGCCGAGAATGAACATAGGATACTTTTTATCCCGAACAATGGGGTAGTTTCCGGGATAAAAATATATTTGTCTTTCTGTTTGTTATGTTTTTACGGAAATACTACTGGACCGATTTAGTTGAAATTCGGTATACATGTAATTAATTATGTAAGTAATTAATACCGAGGGTGGACAAGGGATGCCTTTTATCCCGGATAATGGGATAGATTTATGTAGAGATTATCCCAAAAAGTGGGATAGGTTTTTTTGTGATTTTCCATTTTCGTCATTTTGGTCATCTTTGTCCGATTTGTCCGACTTATCCGATTTGTTACTTTTGTCCGATTTGTCCTTTATGTCCGATTTGTCCTTTATGTCTGATTTCTCCGAGTTGTCAGATTTGTCCGAGTGGTCCGATTTGTCCGATTTGTCCGAATTGTCCGAGTTGTCCGATTTGTCCGTTTTGTCCGTTTTGTCCGATTTGTTCTTTGTGTCCTTTTTGTCATTTATGTGGTTGTCATAGACGGGGGATAGATAAATATAGCTAGGACGGTTTGAAATAAAGGTTGAAAGTTTGGATAAGACCAATCATTTCTCAAGTTTAGAGATATAAACATTCATCATCTATAAAAAAATGCGATAGTAACTCGATATGTCTTTCCATTAATTTTTAACGGAAACCTACTAGGAATACTGGTTCGGTTTTGCTATAATTTTTTGCGAGCGTCTTTTTTACATTATGTATACATTATTTAATAAAAATATGACGCTTACGCACGTACAAGGTCATAGCAGAGTCGGAGAAACTGATAGGGATGGAGCTATCGATAAACGTAACACGATAACAGACCCGATATTTTTTTACAAAGTGTAAGAAACTAAACTATTGCCGGATAATTTTGTACAAATTTATTAACTAATATTACATTTCATTACAAGATGTAATTATATTATGTTGATTCTTTATTTATTTATTTTAATCAAAATCTGATGAATCGTCACTGTCACTCGATGAGCTCTCCCCAACATTTATTATAAGTTCCTGTACTTCTATATTATCGAATGCCACATGAATTTCCCAATCCGACGCTATAATGTTTTGGGTTCTTCTCACAATTTTTTCCCAGTGTTCGGCGGTTACTTCCGCACATGCATTTTTTAATAAATCTAACATCTTGTTTGCCGTAAAAGGGGGATGGGTATTGTTTCGAGCGGCGTGTCCTTTGATTTGTGCCCATATTAGTTCTATAGCATTGTACTGGCAATGATACGGCGGAAGTCGAAGAACCCAATGACCACATTCGGCAGCTATTTCGTCGGTAATATATCTTTTAGGGAGGCTTTTTTTCGATTTTAAAATATTCACTAATTGTACTTTTAATAAAGTATTATCCACATTTTCGCCATGACGTTGGAGCCAGTCAATTATCTCTTGTTTTTTATTGGCCTGCGTCGGCATTTTATCAATTTGTCTGGAGTGATATGTAGCGTTGTCCATAATAATTATCGACGGTTCTTCCAGAGATTGCACCATTTCTTTAAACCATCCTTCGTAAATCTCCGCGTTCATTTCTTCGTGGTAGTCCACTGTTTTCTTGGATTTAAAGGCCAGTAAAGCATCTGACACGAATCCTTTCGTAGACCCTGCATGGCATATGATAAGGCGTTCACCTTTTCCCATTGGCACTGAACTAGTGGAAGCGGCGGTGTCGTCAGTCCAGTTCTTAGATACTGTGTGGTTTGCATTTAACCAAGTCTCGTCAGTGAAAATAACATTTGACCAATCTGATATCTTTTTGGCTTCGATCAAAAATTCGCAGCGAGCCATAGCAACGTCGTGACGCTCCATCAATATTTTACGTTTGTCCGATTTTTTATAAGAAAATCCAATTTCTTTCAAAACCAAGCTTAATGACGATTTTTGGCCATGGAACAAACCACATTCACGTAAAGAAACAACAAGTTTTTTAAGTGTTGGAATTTCTTTGCGCAAGTAATAGTCATATATATGACGGCGAATAGCGTCAGCGTCGAAGTTGTCAACCGATGTCACACGACGTGGTTGGCGTTTTTTCTTCGGCGTACGAAGCTTATTTTCCTGCATGCCGCTTGTACCGTAAGCTTCGGTAGTAATTTTTGAAACAGTAGGTCCACTAATTCCTAATGCGGCCGCAACACGCTCTCGCACTTGCGACAGTGGTAATAGCGGGCCACCATTTTGATACTCTGCTTCAAAGTAATTACGAACCTTGATCACCAGTTCTCTCGCCTGCCTTTTCAGAACAGATCCTTTAGGCATTTTGATATTTGACAGCTGGGCAGCAATCAACACGGAGGAACACAAAATACACAACGTAACGTATGGATAATGTGAAAAAACTCAGCGAACAGAAATGTAGTGACTATATAGCACGACCGTCTTGTTGCGAGTGACAGATTAAAACAAACACAAAATGGCGGTGGGCCATTGAGTGTTCCCAGCTTGAAAAAATATATTTGAATGTTTTTGTTGTATTTGTCTTTGTTCAAAACATAATAAATATATGCGATCGATATCATTACTTATTTGGTCACAACACAGTCAAAATATGTTTGTAGATTAATCCTACTGTTTAATCGTCCCTGTGTTCACTAATAACTAATTATGACCGCCTAGTAATTTAAACCGTCGAGAATTATATAAAGATTAATAACATTAGATGAGACGAAGCAAATGGTATGTCAGAATCATAAAAGTAAATATTCATGGCCTCTGTTAATTCCTATGGGAAACATGCAGTGAAATCCAGGCGGGGTTTATAGCTATTCGGGTGCATAAAAATTAGCTTATTCCGCCGACAGTTTTCGCTAAAACTATAATTTACATTCTGTTTTAAATGCTGCGGTATTTTGAGTCCAGGGAATCTCGTGGGGTGTTTCAAGTCAAGCGTGGACAAAGTCGCAGGCATATTCTAGTTTAGCAACAACAGGTGTTATGAGAGTAACATATGACGGATTACTCTGAGCCGATCTCAGAAACCCAAACCATAAATAATTTTAAGTTTGTTTTTTACGAAATTTACCAGAATTGAATCTTGAGCTTCTGTATTCCAGTGAGCTATGCCGGCAAAGACAACCTATGCAAAGTAAAAGGCCGTATCATTAATTGATTTAACAGAAAAGTTATAACAAAAGATTAGTTTGTTCGAAATTAGTTTGTTTGAAAAATAACATGAAAATTTGTAATGTGACAGGGCGTATCGCAGAACATGTGCTGACCCTAAATGATTGGGAATTGTATGAATTTTTATTATATTAGTAAAAACAAAGTAAAAAATGATAACCTCCACAGAAATATCCTTACAAAACTTTCTCTTTGAGGTCAACTTGTGTTTTGCAGTTGACCCACTAATATTGTTCGAAAATTGTGAGAATTAATGAAGTTGTTTTGTTCCTCAGGGCCATTGGTATCGGCGTTATGCAACAAATTTGGTTGTCGGGCTGTCTGCATCGCTGGTTCTTTTGTAGCGGCGATCGCCTTCGTCCTGTCCACCTTTAGTCAGAGTGTCACTATGATGATGATCACTTATGGCCTTATTGGAGGTAAGTGTATGCTTAAATGATTTGTAAATTCATATAATGAAATTTATCTTTTCTTTGTCTTTTGTTTTTGGCTCGGTACGACTCTTGTACTAATACTACTACTAACCACTGGTTTTTAAATAATCTTCATCAAAGGCTGCAGCCAAATTGTAGGCCTTTGACTGATGGAAGCAAATGAGGGAGCTCTTGGGGCAACTTGAAGAGGCACATCTTATTAAAAGCCGAGATTATTCACATAAACACATAATTTATAGTCTTAAAAACAAGGAATATCCTACGTAGAACTATTGTCTATTTGTAACCAATATTACATATTTTTTAATAAAACTGCGCACGCACCTTCTATTATCTTCGAAGTTGTTGCCAAAACGAAAGCTAGTTGGTAACATTTAGATTGTTTCTTGTAATCATCCAATCATGGGATCTAGACATTTTTATTCTGTTCATATGTAAAAATGTGAATGATACATGCATGTAATAGGTTGGGGAAAAAGTCTTTTCGCATATAGTATGTATGAACTTGTAATAAGATCTCTTTGGCTATACCACTTGTATCTGGCTGGTTTTGGTATCATTAAAAAGTTTTAATTTTAAAGAAAACAATTCCAAATTCAAATTAGGAAAATGTGTGATTTTCATTTGTTTTTCTTATTGTTAAAATGAGTGAATCTAATGAAGAAATTCGATACATTTTAAAATTTTACTACAAAAAGGTAAAAATGCAACACAAGCCGCGAAAAAATTTTGTGATGTTTATGGACCTAATGCAGTATCTGTGAGAGTAGCGCAAATTTGATTTAAGCGTTTTCAATCCGGAAATTTTGATATCAATGATGCACGTCGCTCTGGTCGCCCTGTTATGGACAAAATTGATGCCATTTTTGAAGAAGTGGAGCAAGATCGGCATATTAGTAGTTACGATGTTGCTGGAGAACTGGGAATTGACCACAAAACGGTTTTGGCGCATTTGAAAAAAGCTGGGTACACAAAAAAGCTCGATATTTGGGTACCTCATCAGCTCACTGAAAAAAACCTAATGAACCGTGTACTCATTTGTGATTCTTTATTACGACGTAATGAAACCAAACCATTTTTGAAGAAGCTGATAACTGGTGATGAAAAGTGGATCACGTACGACAAGAACGTGCGAAAAAGATCGTGGTCAAAGGCCGGCCAGGCTTCACAGACTATGGCGAAACCTGGGTTAACTCGCAACAAGGTGATGCTGTGTGTATGGTGGGATTGGAATGGCATTATTCATTTTGAGCTGTTACCGCCAGGCAGGACCATGGATTCTGAACTGTACTGCGAACAACTGATGAGATTAAAGCAAAAAGTTAAGAGAAAGCGGCCGGAATTAATCAACAGAAGGGTTGTGGTTCTTCACCATGATAACGCTAGACCTCACACATCTTTAGCCACTCAGCAAAAATTACGAGATTTTGGCTGGGAGGTATTAATGCATCCGCCGTATAGTCCTGACCTTGCACCTTCAGATTTTCACCTGTATCGGTCTCTGCAGAATTCCTTAGGCAGTGTCAGGTTAACATCACGAGAGGACTGCCAAAACCACTCGTCGCAGTTTTTTGATCAGAAGCCCCAAAATTTTTATAGCAATGGGATCACGTCTTTACCTACAAGATGGCAAAAAGTTATCCAATAAAATGGCATCTACATACTTAAGTCAAATGTATATAAACTTTATAAAAAAACCTTTTGAATTTTTATATAAAATGCGAAGAAACTTTCCCCAACCTAATATGTACCTACGTCATTGATTTCAGTAATTTTTAATTATCTTTTACTCTATTCGTTGTATAATATTCGAGTTTATACGCATTATACAGGCGTAATATTAACAATCATGGCTAATTTTTTTCGTTTGAGATTTACATATAATCTGCTTAGTTTTTTAGGATACTAAAATTATGTTTGAGCATTATTTAAGTGCCTAGAGCGTTGGAAACTTTCCGTTAACCTTCGTGGTCATTGGTTTTGTGACACATTTTTTCTATTTTGAATTCCAAGGGCATTGAGCTATTTGAGAAATTCGATGTGTATTTATAGTTTGTTTTTAAACTACAAAGAATTAAGCATTGGAGTCAGTGATATGTTCCACGTCTGTTGGCATGGTGATAATGTGTACAGTAGAATATTAAAATTACAATAATAATAATACACATCGATGGTGGGTTATGTATGGATTTTTTATATCTGTACTTATATGCAAAGGTACATGTTTTTAAAAAATAATTGCTCCTTCTGCAAAACCTTAAACCGCGCACTCACCCGCGAGCTGTAACCGTAACTGTTGTTCCTGTAACCAAAAATCATAGTATGTAGGTTGCTCGCGAGCTCGAGGCTAGCGGACACGCGGCGCGCCCGCAGCGAGCCGATAAAGCGAAGATCAATATCGTAGTATACATTAGAGCACGTTACTGTATTCGCTCGGTTACAGTCACGGCTCGCAGATGAGTACGCGGCTTTATTTTATTCGTTTATTTTAAATGAGTCATGAAATTACTTAATTCTATTTATTTCTAAAAATAGGATCGTTGCAGCGGGATAAAAACACCTAGTAATAATACGCGAGCAAAGCGGAATTATCTTAAAATTATAATGTGTACATCATCATTATTTTAGCGTTAAATTCCGGCTGTAGGCGAAGTATTCGCTGCGGAGCCTAGATTCCGCTTTTTTACTTTTTTCTCTACTTCGCGTTAGTTTGCAAAATCCCTATTAATATTATAAATGCGAAAGTAACTCTATCGTTTCTACTTCTGTTATTCATTCTCATTAATATGAACATTTTCATTTATTTATTTTTGTGTTGAAATTTCTTCCAGTAGATACTTATGGCTGTGACTAAATTAAATAATTATTTTTATACGGGTCTCTAGGTAATATGTGTAGACTCCGGGGTGGGTACTGAAAATCAGTGCTGTGGCGGAATATCTTTCAACACAGCAATATACTGAGTGCCAATCTCATTTACTGATTTGCGGCATATACCTGTAAATATTTTGATCGTCTATTTTCTGTTTTGTCTTTGTCGCATTTGGCAAATAAACGTTTTCTTTCTTTCTGTCTGTCTGTCGGTCTGTTACGCTTTGACGGAAAACTACTGGACCGATTTGGCTGAAACTCAGTATATATAATATATCGATGCCGAAGATGAACATAGGATACTTTTTATCCCGAGAAATGGAATAGTATTCACGTGACACGAAGCTAAAATTTACGCGAGTAAAATCGCGTTGTAAGCCCAGTAATGGATAAAGAGTGTATTTTTGTTATTTAACAAGTTGAGGTAGCATTGGAAAGCGGCTCGGTTACGTGTTTTGTGGTTCATCTCCAATCCATTGTTTCATATATTTTAATGTATATATTGCAAGCCAAGGGTAGTTAGTTATTTTGAAGATATCGTATTTAGATTGCGAAAATGACGTCGCGCCGTTAAATGCGTAGGTTTGAGTATAAGTAAATACAGATTTATGTGAGCGAGTATTATGGAAATGTTTGCTTTTATTATCTTCATCAAAATATGAGTGATCCAACTAAAACAGCCGATGCCCATAGTAGTTTTAATTAATACATGTAGTGAATTATTATGTAATATTATGAGGTCGTTTAAATCTAACTACATTTCTTTCTGCATAAATAATATATTTATTAGTGCTATTAAGAAAACAGTAAGTTTTGTATTCGCTCTATAGTCCTTTAGCTTATAGTCTGTCTGTAAGTAGATTACTGAGCCTAGATGACTGTTTGCTCTGGGTAAAGTGCCTTGATACCTGGCTACGTTACTTCGTTGGATCGCCATACTAATCTTGTTCGGTATAGCCATCAACACTAATCCTCCAAAGAGTCGATTAATATGTTTGAAAGCTCTTTGTAAAGGCTCGTATTCTCAAAATCCCACGACGCGAGTGATTCAATGACAAACACCACAAAAAGCAAATCAGTGAGGGTTGCATATTTGCGTCGCTTGAGTGATTCCGTTATTTTCCCCGTTCAACCAGCTGACCCAGCTGTATTTGGTAAATGTGATGCGACCGAGTCCATGCAGATCGCATCCCATGCCAGAGGTTTGCAACACCATCATGCAAATAGAATCATACCGTCAGGACGTTCTCTGTTGATTGGTTTCTCTTATTCATGTGTTTACAGAAAGATTTAGAGCAAACATGATTCAATAATATCTGACGGCCTCTGTGATTGAGCGGGCTAAGCCTTTGCCGGCCTACCCCACTGCAACGCAGAGGCTCCTGGTTTAATTCCTGGTATAGTAAATTTCGGAAACGTATTTTCTCCGTTATTTACTATGGTCTGGGTGTCTGGGATTGGCCCCAGAATAGTCCGTTGTATATTACTTATAACACAAGCGTAAGTTGCTTAATTTGGGGATATACAATATGTGTGTTTGTCTGCCGATTAAAAAAAATGCATAAATAAGACAAATTGTTTCCGTAAGTTTGCTTGGAATGTTTCAAGTGAATGGATATTACCTAAATTTTGTATTATATGCTAGTAGGGCATACAATAATTTTAATACACTTTACTCATGTTACTATTTATTAACATGCATATATATAACAGTATACTATTATGAGCTAATGGCGCAGTTATATTGTACTTGATGACGAAATAAATCGGATTTGGTATAAACATCAGGAAAACAGTTTATTGATTATTGTGTGTTTTGGAAAATTTTAAGCCTGTCATACCTATGTATTGACTTATAAATAATACTAGCATAATACTAGTCGTGGTAGCGGAATGGCTAGCGCACGCGTCCCATATATCAAAGGGCGCGGGGTCGATCCTGGCCGGAACGCATACACCACTTAGTTAGTTTTCTGATCTAATGTGCATATTGTTACAATTACCACGTCCTAACAACGGTGAAGGAAAATACCGTGATGCAACCTGCACATCGTGATAACCAATGTGTCAAACCCACCAAGCCGCCTTGGACAAGCGTGGCGGGTATACTGTCCGTTCCCCCTATAATGGGAGGCCTGAGCCCAGCAATGGGACATTTATGGGCTGTGATTATATTATTTTTATATAAATAATACTAGCGGTCACACAGTAGTCGAAATTCGACCGTAAAACGGACAGACAACACGAAAAGGTTAGGGATCTTTTTTGGCCAAAATAGCTACGGAACCGTAAAAATCACACATACACAGAAAAGGTATTATAGAGCACTTAGCGTATATAGTATGAGTATGTTGTTAAATTTAATTAGAGGATTGCTCCTGGAAATCTATATATAGACTAGCTGACAACGGTTCAATTTGCGCAGACCTATATTCGGAACTGACATCGGAATAGTCATAATAACAGCAGGAATAAGCGTGAGACTTATGTAAATATCCCCGCCGGTTTGGCCTCGGCATATTGGCACATTGAAACGCTGCATGGGGCCTGTTGGCCTCGCAACGTGCCCCAGGACGTCCTTCGGGACTTGCCGACATAAAAAAAAGATTATGGGCATAAATTATATCGTTTTATAGCATAAAGTCTGTTTATGCTATCTACGATGTTATTGTATTATGGAGTAATAATCGCCATTCTGCTTAAAGTACTTGCTTTCAATTCTATCGTCTGTATTAGCGTGGTAGATGTGGTGTATAGCCTAGCCAGGTTTCTGATCCTGGTTTAGATTGAGTAACAATTTTAGTATTGTGGCGAGCTTTTTAATCGGTATGTAGGTATTTTAGTGGAAAAATCGCTAAATTGGTGATTGTCAGCCCAAAACCGCTTAAATTACTAATTTAAGAGCCACGTATCTTGAATTCTCTAACAGATCACTTGACTTTAAATATGATCCTTCAGAGTATCCCCAAGCGTGGCTCTTCCCATCACTCACTTGATGTTATCAACTAACTAATAAACTTACCTCTGGGAGTCTCTAGACCCATCAGTGTCGTTGCCGTAAGTTCGTAACTTGTTAGGGATAATTTGTTTGACAATTTATCTCTTTTAGCGTTTATCTATACATATAATAAAACTGTAGATATCGAATTTCTGTACAATGAAGAAAAATGCTAAAAACCGAGTCAGGGGGATGTAAGAAGTGAAATAGAACTAATTTAGATTTTTTCAAATTTTTTGTTTCTCTGTTTGTCTGTCTGTTTGTACCCGCTAATCTCCGAAACGACTTGACCGATTTAAATGAAATTTTGTGTGGTGGTAGCTTATATCCCTGGTCAACATATAGGATACTTTTGAACCCGAAAAATTAAAGAGTTCCCGTGGGATAGTTTGCAATAAAATTAGAACATAAATGCTTGTGCGAAAACATCTTTTTTCTCTTAAAGCTTTACCCATTAATTAGTTTATTTTGAAAGTAATCTTACTGCTTAAATTTTGTATTTTTTTGTAAATGATTTAATTTTTTTTAAATATAAGTAGATTTGAATTCTAAGTTTATAAAGGAATTTGTATGGATGTTTCATTTTTAGATTACCAATACTTCTAGATCATTAAAAATGAACCTTTATTGTTTTACCTCGATGTTTATCTGTCTGTGTCGTACCTATTTATCTTGAGAGCTGGGTACTACATTTAAAGATATTTTAAGAAAGTTAGCATACTTATATATAACTCTCGTGTCCATAGACATGAAGATCAGTCAGAAAAAATATTTGTAGTGGTTGTAGTCGTCGAGTGGAATTTTAAACATTTTTGCTCACGGGAATAAACCGATCATAACGACCTTTGGTATAGACGCACCTTTAGATATGGTGATAATTAAAATTATTTTAGTAAAAAGCATCTCAAATAAAAGGGAATATGAAGAAAGTAATGAAAGCAGATGAAGCGAAAAGTGTTTGATAGGAGAGTACCAAGTGTAGATCTTTTGTCTCTGTCTACCCCAATGTGAAACAGACGTGGCAATAGTATATGTATGTACTTTTTACCCCATGGGATAAGGACCCAAACGTTACGCCGGCGAAGGCGCGCGGAAAACACTAGTTTTTATATTTTTTTTATTTTATCCGCTGACGTCACGCATTTAATTTTCTTCCTTTACATATTCTGTTGTATAATATTGTGCTAAAGGTTACACAATTAAAATTTTATAATAAATAATGAAAAGCGCCACGTGTGGCGTTCTAAAGGAAAATTTTCTTCACATTCCTTTGAAACATATTTTTTATGAGCCAAGCAAGCCAAGACATTTTATGTAACAACGTTACATGCCATTCTTTGTAAATTATTAACTGAACGAAAACCTATTTAACCGACTTGCAAAAGGAGGAGGTTCTAAATTCGTCTGAATGTTGTTGATTTTTTTTGTATACAGTATGTTACATCCTGAAGTCGGTGCAAAGTTAAACATAAAAATTACTATATTTTTCAAATTTGTTTTGTTATTTTTTTACGTTTTACTTGGCACCGAATTCAAGATGTAGGAAGAAGTCGATAATTTTTTTTTTAGTTTGAAGTCGTATTGTTTTTGTTAAAAAAAATCTTATGTAAAATTAGGTTTCGGTTTCAATTATAGAGTCATATTGACACATTAG
Source organism: Dendrolimus kikuchii (assembly GCA_019925095.2). Classification (NCBI taxonomy): domain Eukaryota; kingdom Metazoa; phylum Arthropoda; class Insecta; order Lepidoptera; family Lasiocampidae; genus Dendrolimus; species Dendrolimus kikuchii. Next base: position 14,435,324 of record CM034388.1, on the reverse strand, counting down.
TTATATGGATCACTATATATTATAAGTATATGGACGGCATACTAAAGATATAATCACATATATTTAGTATGCCGTCCATATACTTATAATACATACTAAATATATGATCACATATATTTAGTATGCCGTCTCCGGCAGGTCTTGGTAGACGGCGGAGGCCCAATAAATGCTGGCTTGATGTCATGACAGATAACATGTGCACCTACCAAAGGTCTCAAACATGGGATGCCGAAAACCGTGTGGAGTGGAAATGATAAATTAGGAACGCCAGCTCCGGGCTTCGAAGTGAACGTTACGAACACAACCGGGATTTCACATTCAGATGATGATGATTATGGAACACCAGACTTGTTCGTTGCTTGGTCTAAGTATACCACCGAACACTACTGCTATCGCAAAACGGTAGGGTTTCCATTACGGATTATACTTCAAAAAAAGGACGTAGAATAGTTTGTATCTCAATTATTTACTTTTTAAAGTGATACGTTAAATGATTAAACACGTTTCTTTGTTCTTGCAAACCCTTGGATACAGTAGCGATGTGTGTGAATTTGGACATGTGCCAACATTAAGCGTATTAATGTAACGGCTGTAGTATCCCCTTTATACAACAGGTTATAAGCCCTTTTAACTATTCGCAAATGGTGCGGAAAACCGGGTTTTCCATTCCACGAATGCAATTTTGTGAGGCGATTTGAATTACTGATAGGGTCATGCTATTTCATAGTCGACTCTCTTTTTAAATGGGTCAGGTCAACTACTTTACCCAGTTACGAACATTTACGGTTTCATTAAAAAAAATATAGCCGTTTTCTTTCACACGTTTCCCCATTGAGTTTTGTTTTAAGTATAGAATTGAATTCATTGAGTAAATTCCAAATGAACACTTCACTCACGGGTTAAGGCGTGATCAGCACAATAATGATCTTGAATTGTAGCCACCGTGACATGGTGCGTTCCAATATTGACAGAGAGGATACATTCCCTGATATAAGGAACTAAGAACAACGGTGGGATGTCTCTTATGAATTAAAAATATACCATAAAAGTAATAAGCAAATATGAGATTAAAAAGATGTATCGCATTTTGACGTAGGTAGTTGACATATTGCGGCTAGAACTTAAATTCTATAAAATTGCGTTATATCTTTTATGTTTACATCTTTCCAAGTCTAGTCCTATTTTACGCCCTGAAGGCCAGCAAGATGATTGGCAAAAAGCCAGATATTGTAGACTAGGTGGCGCCATACCGAACATGGCGTTGTTCAATTGTTTGACCGACTTTATAATTGTGAAATATTCACATAATGACGTTCTACTTTGTTTCGTATAAGTGATATCATCCAGTATAATTGAAATTGACTGGTTAGTATGTTTACATAATGAGTCATTGTTAATTTGACCTTAGGGATGAGCTTATTAGTTGTCTAAACAATTCCATCGTTTTCCACGTTGTTAACGCCAAGAGTATTTTAGCTTACACATTATTCGAGATGTGTGGGTTCCTTTGGTTTTTTTACCATTATAAACAAATATTATAATAATAACAGCCGATAAACGCCCCATTGCTGGGTTCCGGCCTCGCACTATTGGGGAACGGATATTATACCCTCCACGCTTGTCCAAGGCGGCTTGGCAGGTTTCATGCATCGGTTATCTCGATGTGTTAAACCAATTACAACAATATGCACATTAGGTCAGAAAACTGCCTATGTGGTGCATGCGTGTGCATGCGTTCCGGTCAGGATTCGTATTAGCTCCCTTTGAGTTTGGGACGCGTGCACTATCTAATGGATAGACTACCATGACTTTTACCGCTATATTCATCACGAATTTTATCATATAAAGAAATTCCGATGCTTAGAATTTCGCTTTACATCAATTTGGAGTTTGTGAACCAATTCTACCGTCAAGGACCACGGCTCGTGCTCGATTTAAAATCAAAACTTTATAATATACAACTTCAAATCGATCCCTTTCATCATAATATGTCAATACTACGAACGAAAACGTGATTTCATAATAAGTATTTCTAAGTCATTCTAAGGAATACCAGACGATTTCCTGTTGTTTATTTAAAGATTTAATTAGCGAGTTTAGCACCAATTGTAGAATGATCCCAGTTGGCAGCAAGCCGTTGAAATCATCACATCTCAATGTCAAGACTATTCGGAAGCGACGTTGCGTCAGCACTATCGTCTGTATATGAAGTTTATTTTATTGTACTCAAAACTGTACTTCATCTATGTGTAGCGTAGTATTTTCATTTCCTATTGCTGATATTAGACGGATCAATCAAATTAAAAAAATGTATGTAACAGGCACATAACTGAAAGGAGAACGGCATTCAATGAAATTGAAAGATTCAACTTTATGTTTACGTGGTTTACTTTGTTTGCTTTATACAAATTAAAAGACACAAATGAAATGTTTAATAGCAGATTATGGAGAGAGCAATTCGGAATGTAACCTCACCATTATCTGCATATGTTAAGAGTCAACCAGAACGTTGATTACATATCGTTTTGGCATCATTCATAATTATTCCTGATACCTTATTAATGTTCAAGTGATTTTTGTTAGTTTTATTTTCTTGTGTAATGTCTTGCTGCTAATTAATAATTTGTATTATGATTAGTAAAAATATTACCTAACATTAACATTAGTTTTAAAATGTTAAAATTAAGACAACTACTACATCTCAAAGATTTTTGTCGGACAATGACTGATATTTGTTCGCCACTATTTTATCTGTTTATAACCCAAAAAAATATATATACGCGTGTATTACGTCTATATGCGTACATATACTAATTTTTATCCCATTACGTTACACATATCTGTTACCTACTTTGCCAAGTTTTCACAAATAATATTGTCAGAAGAGTCATCCCTGTTTACATACTCGTTATTTACTCATCGTCGTCTTTGTTATTTTTTCTGAGGAAAACGTCGTATTCGCAAATTGAAAGTAATGACGAATTGTTTTTAATACATTCAACTTTTACAGTAAGAGATCACAACAAAAACTTCAAATGTTACTAATTTAACATCAATAATTTTTATATCAGCTATAGGTGTAGTTAAATTTTCTTACTTTACTATGATTTTGTTGCTTTACAATATCGAAACCTTTATATACAAACATATACATGGCCATAATATTTTCTTAAGTTTTCGCGACTTGTATACATAATAAAACTACGTTTTAACGGTTTTAAGCGCGGTAATTTTATTTGATTTTGGTTTTTCCGACGTTTCGGCCACTTTTCGGATTGTCATACATTGGGCAAACAAAGAGGAGCATAAAAACACGAGTAAAAGAACACATTGCTGACATGAAACACACAAGGTCTACGAAGTCTGCGATCAGTGAACACACGCTGGATAAACCCAACCACTACATCAGATTCGATAACCCACAAATCCTCGCGAAAGAGAATCGTTTCATACCTAGAATGATGCGTGAGGCTATTGAAATCAAAAAACACCCAAATTTCAATAGAGAAGATGGTTGGCAAGTACCACCTGTTTGGGATCCAATTATCAAAACTATTAAGACCCAAACCCAGCAAAAACCAGCTGCCAGACCTCAAGACACTGTGAGCTCTTTCTGCGTACAACGGAACACAAACCAACTTGACTGATAATTACTTTTATTTTTCCTTCCACCCATTTTAATATTATATAAAATTATTAGAGCTAGGCATGTTTGCTGAAGAGTTTCTTGCGCCGCTTCTTCTCTTCAAGCCATAACATGTTGCGAAGCGGTAGTAAATTAGATTAGGCTCCCATAGATTAAATAATAACCATAAACAAAATTAAAAATTAAATAATTAAAATTAATAAGTTGGCGGTAGGCTAAATAAAACTTTAACAATACTCGTTGACACTTGACATCTTTGTCTTCCGTGATCACGGCCACTGAAAAGTGGCCGAAACGTCGGAAAAACCAAAATCAAATAAAATTACCGCGCTTAAAACCGTTAAAACGTAGTTTTATTATATATACATGGCCAACATATATGTACCTGTATATACATTACATATGTTGACAATGAATAGTGAAGAAAACTTTTCAATTTCACCAGTACCCTACCCATCATTGCGGACTGTTATTACTGTACTGTACTGAATCCATACGTTATTTGATTGACATAGACGAAGGGATAATAGAACAAATGAAGGTTTTAGTATAAGTTTGAATTAGGCAGGTTTCTTGTGGATTCGTTATCATCCTCGCGTTTGTTGGCACTTGTTGTTGAGGTTGAGGTCTCTTAGAGACACATCGGTCGGTTCACGGATATAGCCCGTCGAGATGGGCTTGCACATGTTCGCGCGTGCCCATCTCTGTTGAACGTGACATAATGAAGTGAACGCTGGGGGCGCTAACAAGTTGCGAAACCTACGCCTTTGTCAGCATGCAGGTGGGCCATGAGGATGGTTCATTTACGGGCATGTGAGGCTGTGAGTCGGGTGATTGGAGTAACACCAGGGATATTTTAGACTAGAGGACATCCTACAATTGTTACGTGTCCCACAGTCAGCACAATGATACCTTCTGTAGACAAAATCAGGTTGATAATACAAATTCAGTCTCGGAAAAGCAGGTTATGAATTTGAGTTATTCATGAAGTGCTTAGTAGGCTCCTGAGAATTACTGATAAGTCTTTGTTTTTCTTATCTTTTTATTTCTACATTATGAACCGTTTGTATATTATCTACCATATTATTATATACCAACCAACAAACTATTGTCCGAATTCTTTTTGAAAATTCAAGGAGTCTTGTTTATTATCTATAAATTTCGACCTAGTAATTCATATGTAAAACACTCGTCATCGTGCAGCGATAAACTATCGGCCTTTGTTCTAATGAATGTGTCGATCGCCCAGTTACCGAGTTAAGTGTTTAACTAATACACATATGTCGGTATTGTCTGCAAATTAATGATAAGTTTATGAATGTGAAAATGGGAGTATGTGCCGGAAAATGACTCATGTTTTAATAAATGCTGTCGACCTCTTTGCACCAGGCATCAACCCGTATGTTCCTTTGTGCGGTTCCAAATTGCGATTGGTGAGCCGCCAGTAAACAATGATTCATTGTGTATCACATTCCTAGTTAATAAATGTGCAGTAATTTCATAATTGGCTGATATATTAACACTATTGCTAGATGCATTCATTATTTTCGTTTCTTAATTAATGTATAATTTGTAATAGTTTAGTGGTTAAGGTACCCCACCCACTCACATTTTTCCATTGTTACTCGTCCAAGATTTTGTTTTAGGAAATTGTACATAATTTAAACTTTTATCCAAGAAATAAATATTTTTTATTATTTACATAATATACGTTTATAAAAAAATCAATTTTTTATATGTTTAAAAATAGATAAAAACATTATCTTCGCCGATAGTGGGCCGGACTTATGTTCTAAAAAACTACCTTACTACACGGATCAAGTCCAGAGGAGCTGCCTCCTATATCCGACCTCCTCACATCCTCATCAGCATCCTACCGTTTATGATGATTGACATGTTCTTATTCCATTCACAGACCATATGATATCAGTGCTATAATTATAAAGTTTGAGAAACCACATGACAGTAACCCACAGAGTACTTTAATATACTACGAGACAGTAACCTCATGAACAATAATAATATATTTTGTTTTTTCCTCGAGAATTAAAACGAAACTTACAATTGGAAGGAAGGAGGTTTCCAAGATACAGGTCGACCTACTTTGGGGACCAATGCACTTAAATAATGTAAATTATGTTTCACCCAATAAACATTATGTATTTACTGGTTTGGCCTAAAATAGGTTTTAATTAAGAAAACGTTAAAAAGCTAGAGAATATTGACCTGTCGTGTTATTTAGTAGTGTAGGAAGGTTTAACTTTTTACAGTAAGAAAAAGTACTGTTGATTTTTTGAAAATTCAAACAAAAAATGGCTCATATTAATAGCACAAGAATTCAATAATTATTTTATTTTATTTGGGGGTAACCAGGGGCGTAGCTACTGCCGTATCAGCCGTATTAGTGATACGGGTCCCCAGGATACATGGGCCCCGAAAGTGTGTACTTAAGCAAAAATTTCTAAAATGTTATCTACAATCTTTTATAGATTAATAGCATTTTTGAGAATCACTTCTGGGTCAACAGGAACAGCTATCAGACTTGTCAGGTGTAATTATTGTATTATAGAGGCAGAAAATCTAGACAAACTGAAATCGTCTTATGTTATGGATGATTTGATAAATAAGTTTGTCGAAAAAAAGGTGAGAACAGTGTATCTTTGATTTGAATTGTTTATCTATCTTAGGTTCTCTTAAGCATAAGTAATAAATTATAATCAATATATAATTATAGTAATTCAATCTTTGGGCCCTCTAACACATTTGGACACAGGGCCCGCCTAAAGCAAGCTAACTGTTGCTAACATTATAATAATAGATACTAGATTACATAATATTATGTGTTTGTTTCTTTATACATTTTTATGAAGTATAAAGAGTGCGATCCGTCGTAAAGACATTCACGCATCGCGCGCGCATTTGAGATATCCACCCAATTGCAATACTAATCGGGTTCCAAGAGCTTGGTGATAAGTGGCAAGTGAATCTAGTTGTGAAGCGGGAGATATATAACAAGAGAACACGCACTGCTGCTCCTGTATCGCAGACGCTCCGGTTACTCAGCTCATATTATTACGGGTGAGTCCATTTATCTCCATTCCCTCTTACCCTTGCACCCTTGAAATCTGGCAATCGGCCAGATCATATGGTCTTTCGAACCGAATATTCCAACTGGCGACCTATTTATACAGTCTGCAACAACCGTATTTTGCCATTTTATGGTTAATTCAAACCAAATTGTAAATTTTCACATACCTAAACGTGATATCGGATCGATATAATAATATTGAATATTATATTCGTTTCACTCGGTGTGGTTAGCTTGCCGTGCAACTTTTATAGCTTATATATAGCTTCGTGTTTATTAAGACTCAGCGCACACGACAGTTTGATATATATTTTTTTTCCTAATCATTTTTATTTATTTCGTATTTCTTACGTTTCTCTGGCTGCTTTCTTGCGTGTTCTTTATTAGCATTAGTAAAAAAAAAAAAAAAAAAAAAAAAAAAAAAAAAAAAAAAAAATAATAATAATTTTTTTTTTTTTTTTTCGTTTGCTTTTCCTTTTCTTATTGTGCACTTCTCATCGTCATGCCTACCAAATCGCAATCTGCCATCTTTATGCAAACCCATAAGTACATAACTTTCCTATTAGAGATAGCTAACCTTATATTAAAAGGAGACAAAAAGTATAGTGTAAACGATTTCATAGGGCGCTTTACAAAATTGGACGATATAAAGGGCAAGTTGGATACAGTATATTATGAGATCTTGGACTCTAAAGACCTTGACGACAAAGTGGAAAAATGGTACTTTGACTACTACACCTCGGCTATAGAAGCATATGAAAAAATTTTGGTGGCAAACATCACCATCAGCTCAAGCATCAAACCAAGCTCGCCCACATTCTCCACGTCTACTGTTCTGCCCAAAATAGATCTACCCAAATTTTCTTCCAAGCTTGAGGATTGGCCATCTTTCATAACTATTTTCAAAAGCCTTACGGACACTGCCGGTAATTTGTCAGGTGCAGTTAAATTACACTATTTATTTTCTTGCCTCTCCGGAGAAGCTCTCAGTATGGTATCACACCTCAAGGTTACCGATGAGAACTACGATGTAGCGATGACAACACTTGCCAATCGCTACGAAAATCGCCGAGTTCTCATTGATAGGTTTATAGATATGATACTAGAGTTACCCCACATCACCACCCGCTCACAAATCAGACAGTTATTTTTAGCCCCTCTTATTTCAACCCAATCGGCGCTTAAAAACCTAAACTTACCACTACATGACTCAGACTACGTCCTAGTGTCAATAGTAGTGCGGAAGTTAAAGGGCGAGCTTCGCACATTATTTGAACGAACGCATGGGTCTTCAGACACTCTGCCCACCTTAAAGGATGTAATCACATTCTTAGAAGACCATGCACGTTGCACAGAAACTGAGACATATCTCAGTTTACAACCCCAACACTCAAATAAAGAAATACACTCCGCTCTGGAGAGATTCTGGGAAGTCGAAGAAGTGCAATCAAAGGACAACTCAACCTCTGACGAGTGTGAGGAGAACTTTCGTTCTACCACTACACGTGATCCCACAGGGCGATACATAGTATCCCTTCCCTTTCTTACAAAGGCACCTAAGCTCGGTGCAACCCACGCTATTGCACTACGACGATTCCTTAATTTGGAGCGCAAACTCCAAAGAGATCCTACCCTCCGCTCAAAATATATCGACTTCATGAAGGAATACATTGACATGGGCCACATGGCTCTTTGTCACCCCAGCACATTCAAAGGAAAAGACCATTTTTACGTCCCGCATCATGGCATCTTCAAAGCCAACTCTGAAAAACTTCGCACGGTTTTTGATGGCAGCTGTAAGAGCTCTAATGGTGTCAGTCTTAATGACTGTCTGCACACTGGCCCACCGCTCCAACGTGATATTACTGACATCATTCTAAATTTTCGTACTCACAAAGTGGTCTTTAGTACAGACATCCAGATGATGTTTAGAAATATACTAGTTCACCCAGACCACAGACGGTTCCAACTCATTCTATGGCGCTCTTCTCCAGATCAACCTCTGCTCACTTACGCCCTGTCCACTGTCACGTATGGCCTACGACCCAGCCCCTTCCTCGCCAATCGATCTATTATACAGCTGGTCACTGATGAAGGTCACCGTTTTCCCCAGGCTGCACAGGTTCTTACGCACTCCATATTCGTGGATGACATTCTGACTGGGCATGATTCAGTTGACAAGGCAATAGCTCTGCAGACTGAACTCATTGAGTTACTAGCCCTAGGGGGATTTCATTTGCGAAAGTGGACCTCAAATTCTCGTCAGCTTTTAGAACGCTTCCCGGATGATCAATGTGACATACCTAAGGATTTTGATGTTGTACCCGACTCCAATGCAATCAAGGTACTTGGTATGCAATGGATACCCCAAACGGACGAATTTACATATCACATTTCGGTACCTACACTGGAAAAATTTACCAAAAGGTCAATACTCAGTACCATCGCTCGTTTATACGATCCTAGTGGATGGATCAGCCCAGTTATTTTCCGCGCAAAACTGCTCATTCAGCACCTATGGACTCTAAAGTTAGACTGGGATGAATCGGCTTCCAATGATGTCACATTTCAATTTCAGCACATTTTTGAAGACTTACCTCTACTCTCTGCTCTTCGACTCCCCAGAACAATTTGCACCAGCAAAGATTCCACCTACACCCTACACGGTTTTGCCGATGCATCCGAATCCGGATATGCAGCCGCAGTCTATCTTCATGAAACGAATATCACGGGTCAGGTACACGTCAGACTACTTGTTTCTAAATCCAAGGTAGCCCCCATTAAAACCCGACAGACTATACCAAAGCTGGAACTTTCAGCTGCACACCTCACTTCGCTGCTCATTTCTCGCGTCTCTGTTCAACTTTCTGCCCACATTACCATTCAGCAACACTTTTGTTGGTCAGACAGTACTATCGTACTCGCCTGGCTTAAAACTCCTTCTCAATCCCTACAGGTCTTTGAGGCCAATCGAGTCTCTGCCATTGCAGCCAATCCATGTAACCCCACTTGGAGACATGTACCCTCAGCTCTTAACCCTGCCGACTGTGCTAGCAGGGGAATATCAGCACAGGAACTCTTAGCCTATGACCTATGGTGGTCGCCTACTTGGCTCAAGGCCCCACCTGATACCTGGCCCACGATGCCCCCTGCTTTGGGTCATCACGTACTGCCTGGTCTAAAACCAAGAAAAATGGTAGCTCACATCGCGGTTCCTGATCTAGACACGGATTTACTCACGAGATTCAGCTCCTTAGACACACTTGTAGGCGTAACCGCATGTATTAAACGTTTTGCACACAATTGCTTGGTATCTTCTCACTCTCGCATCGTTGGTCCCATTACCGTAGACGAACGTAAGAAAGCGCTCTTACACTGGGTACGCTCAGTCCAACAAAATATGTTCGCTGAAGACATCCACCGACTGCAAACTAACAAATTATGTACAGTGCGAATACAACGCCTCTCGCCCTTTCTCAAGGATGGTCTTCTTAGAGTAGGAGGGCGCTTGTCCAACTCAGCCCTTAGATATGACACACAACATCCCCTCATCTTACCCAGTTCAAGCCCCCTTGTGGACCTAATTATAGATCATTTCCACACTATACACTGCCACCCGGGCGCAGATACACTACACGCACTACTCCGTCAACAATACTGGATTTTATCTGGAAGGCGAGTCATTCGTCACCGTGTCTTTAAATGTGTACGCTGTTTTAGGCATCGAGCTCAGCCGAATCCCCCTTTTATGGCCGACCTACCGGCTGATCGAGTCAGCCCACAACCGGTGTTTAGTCAAGTGTCCACGGATTTTGCCGGACCATTCCTAATTAAATCAAGTACTCTACGCAATGCCAAACTTCTCAAAGGCTACTTTTGTGTTTTCGTTTGTCTCGCCACCAAGGCAGTGCACTTAGAGGCTGTCTCGGAACTTTCTACGGACGCCTTTTTTGCGGCATTGCAAAGGTTCGTTAGTCGGCGCGGAATCCCTACCCTAATTCGCTCTGATTGCGGTACAAACTATGTCGGCGCAAGAAATCAGCTCATAGAAGTACAAAACTTCTTAAAGGCCAATGATGATAGAATTACGCACAAGCTAGCCACACAGCAGATCACATGGTTGCTCAATCCGCCCTCAGCTCCTTCTTTTGGCGGTCTGCACGAGGCAGCCGTGAAATCTACTAAGCAATTACTCTATCGCGTATTAGGTGAGCAGCATCTGACCTTTGAAGAATTTTCTACACTCTTAGCCCGTATTGAGGCCGTTCTCAACTCTCGACCACTCTGCCCTCTGTCTTCAGACCCTACAGACTTCGAAGTCCTAACCGCTGGTCATTTCCTTATAGGTCGCCCACTTACCGCATTACCCGAACATTCCCATGAATCCTCTCCTCCATCAACCCTACGACGTTTTCGCTTAGTGCAAGCGTTGGCTCAGCGATTTTGGACCTTGTGGTCGAAATCCTACCTGCACACTCTCCAATCCCGATCTAAATGGACTACGGAAACCAGTCGACCCAAGATTGGTGAGCTGGTACTCATAAAGGAGGATAATCTTCCCAGACTCCAGTGGAAGATGGGAAGAATAAAGAAGATTCTGCCCGGAAAGGATGACGTCGTCCGAGTCGTAGAACTCAGCACCAAGGATGGCAGCTTAACGAGACCAGTCACAAAGATTGCTCGTCTTCCCCTCGACGACAACAGCACTTAGTCAGCACTATAAATGGGAGCCGTCACCTTTTCCCCGGGCCCCAGGATGTTCACGCCACCGCGTAACGAACGATGATTCCCCGAAAAAGTAATTTACCCCGCACTTCCGCGTCTCAACGATCAGTCTGAATCGATCCGTCGTAAAGACATTCACGCATCGCGCGCGCATTTGAGATATCCACCCAATTGCAATACTAATCGGGTTCCAAGAGCTTGGTGATAAGTGGCAAGTGAATCTAGTTGTGAAGCGGGAGATATATAACAAGAGAACACGCACTGCTGCTCCTGTATCGCAGACGCTCCGGTTACTCAGCTCATATTATTACGGGTGAGTCCATTTATCTCCATTCCCTCTTACCCTTGCACCCTTGAAATCTGGCAATCGGCCAGATCATCTGGAACAAGGGGTTAAAGTTGTATCGACCGCAAAGTTGATTTCATTCGTTTAGTGAGAATTTGATTATAGTAGTTTTGCCAAGTAAAAAGCTCTGGTAGTTTGGTACAAATATTTCTTTTTCGTATAATACTGCATAAAGGTGTTGCTTTTTTCCTAAATGTCTAGGAAAGGCCAAAAACTTACGAACTAACACTATGATTAATTGCGCATAAAAAACAGTCTTATTACTAAAGAGCGATATTTTTTAGGAAACCCCTAGAATAAATCAGTGGTAGCTTAAGGGCTAAGAATAACGAATTTTTCTATAAATACGACTGTGTGGCTGGAGCCGGACCCAGATGTTTTCGGCGTATGTTACCCAAAATACTAACGTAACTTGCTTAGCATTGGAATACATATTCAATCTACCTATTTATCAACTGATTTATTAAAAAAATAAGTAATTGAAATATATATGGTCATCAATTGCATTTGCTTCTTTAAGTCACCTCTCTTATCTGATCTTAAACGGCATCCCTACACGTGCCGGACAATAAACATAGTACTCTTATGAAAGCTGAGTGTGCAAATTAGCGATACAATAATGCATTCGACTATTATAAACGTTATTGCTGTGTACGAGGGCGACACTGATAGTTTATAGAACGGGCCACTTTTAAAGAATATAATAAAAAAATAAGTTTAAATTTTGAAACTAGAACTCTTTGCTAATATTATTGAGTACTAATTTCATTCATTTGTCATTTGTTTTACGATTTGGCGGCAAATTGAAATTTGTCTTTGTCACGCCAGTATGAATTTAACGCGAGAAAATTTTCGTACTATGATTTTTTATGACTTTCAATGTCATTTAAGTAAAACAAGAATGTTATGACAGACTTCGATTGGCCTTTCACGATGAAGCCCCTTCTCGGGCCACTGTTTATACCTGGTTTAATGAGTTTAAACGTGGTCGCACCAATCTCAATGATGCTTTGCGTGAGGGACGGCCTTCTACGGCGACGACTGAAGATAACATTAGTGTTGTGCGGTGTATGATAGAGACTGATCCAAGAGTAACCTATCAGCAGATTCGGACAAGTTTAGGCATCGGTATGACTCAAGTGCACAAAATCCTCCACAAACATTTAGCCGTTAGGAAGCTTTGTGCCCGGTGGATATCTCATTATTTGACTGAGGCCCAAAAACTCCGTCGTGTTGATTGGTGCCGTGAAATGATACAAGGATTTAACGGAGGTGACTCAAAAGCTGTGTTCGACATACTTACGGGTGACGAAAGCTGGATTTATTGCTATGATCCGGAAACCAAAAGACAATCTGCTCAGTGGGTGTTTCCTTCCGAGGAGTTGCCAACTAAATTGAAGAGAGGTCGAAGTGTAGAAAAAAATATGGTGGCCTCATTCTTCGGAAGGATCGGTCATTACGCGACAATTGTTTTAGAAGATCAAAAGTCAGTTACTGCAGAGTGGTATACTAACAAATGTTTGCCACTTGTCTTCGAAAAAGTTCGAGAGAAACGACCTCGCAGTAGGATCCTCCTTCACCACGATAACGCCTTCTCGCACACCGCCGGGCAAACGATCGACTATTTGGCGTCGTCAGACGTGGAATTGCTAGGTCACCCGCCATATAGCCCGGACCTCGCACCTTGTGAGTTTTATTTATTCCCGAAAATAAAAGAAAAACTTCGAGGAAAACATTTTATGGACGCCAAGGAAACAGTGGCTGCGTTCCAGAAGGCCATCGAAGAGACCCCTAAGGATGAGTGGGCAAAGTGCTTTTCTCGGTGGTTCTATCGAATGTAGAAAGGTATTGATGTGAATGGAAACTATTTTGAAAAGATATAATAAAAATAATAACTTGCTAGTTTGCTCAGTTTTTGATTTTCTAAGAACTTTCAGTGTCACCCTCGTATATATTATAGACTATGTATTTCACTGATTCATCTTTTGTACAAAATTGAAATTACAATTCGCAGCTGCTTGTACTGAAAATATTTGTAGTCTAGGGAAATTGAAGCTGCCTGTAATTTGGACTACGCATTAAATGGTGTCGCCGAAAGCTTGATTGTGACCTATTCAGTCATATGCTCCTGTAATTTTGTGAATTTGTCTAATTTGTGGGTATTCTCATCCTAAAATATTCAAGGTAGCTCTCACCCTTTCTTAACACAATAAGGCGTCAACAAGTTCTTAGATTAGATAATAGTTTAATATGCTTTGATCTAATATTGATAAGAAACAGATTGAACATAAAATAAATATCGAAGTTAAATACGTTCTCGTGTACGATATTATACTAAGCGATACTATATCCGAACTATAGTGCTACGCTGTTGTATAAAGTTTGTGCTGATACCATCTAGAATGCTTCCTCTAGTAGCTGTTGTATTGATTTATCTTTTTATTTAATCCAGTTGTGAGCTCTGTGGTATATCTAGTATTTAATTTTGTTTTTTTTTAATAATAAGGATCATAGAAGTGCTCGCTATCAGTCAATTGTAGTGCTTTGATGGAAAAAATAATACATGAAGTTATATATAATTTATTAAGTGATCCCTCGTCAACGCTATATTTAATACAATAGAAAAATACAATTAAATACTAAAACTAAACTAAAGTATGAAAAATAAACACGCTATATTAAAATAATATCCTTTTTAACGATTTTTTATATATAAATCGGCAGACTAACACTATCTATACATATAATAAAATTGTAGAGGTCGAATTTCTGTACAATGAAAAAGTATAGGGATACTTTTGATCCCGAAAAATTAAAGAGTTCCCCTGGGATAGTCAAAAAACCGCACCACGCGGACGAAGCTAATCTTTATCTAATCATAAGCTAGTCTTTATATAAGCAAAGCAGTGTGTAATATTTCATTAGTCTTAAGGGATTTATAATTTAATATCTATTTTATTTTAATTAATAATATACAACGGATAACCTCTCGTATTTTCTTTTCTAGATGTCAAGAGCTTTAATTTAAAGCTAAGACCGCTAGGACACAGAGGCCGTCAAATAATTGCATCATCTATATGCTTGCTTAAATTAAATTATATCGATAAGACAAAATAATTATAAATGAATTAATTTTAAATGTTAAGAGAAAGCACTGGGTCACAAACATTTACACGCCTAAGTTGGTTCAACAGATGTACCTATACATAAGCAGTAGACCATCTAATGTAACTCTGTTTTGTGTGAATAAATTTTCATTTCTTGGTTGAAATATATTTCTCCTTTCAGGTCTTGGCTTCGGCATGATATACCTTCCATCAGTGGTAGCGGTGGGATACTACTTCGAGACGCGGCGTTCTCTCGCGACAGGAATCGCCGTCTGCGGGTCCGGCGTCGGCACCTTCAGCTTTGCACCGTTGGCTGCGATTCTTCTTAACGAGTTCGGGTCGTGGCAGAGTGCCAATCTGCTGCTGGCAGGCCTTATCCTCAACTGCGCCGTGTTTGGCGCATTGATGCGGCCTTTGGTCTACCCTAAGGTGAGAGAACTAGAGTTTGCCTTTTAGTTATTGTCAATATTAAATGCAAAGTT
The DNA here is from genome assembly GCA_019925095.2 of Dendrolimus kikuchii. Lineage (NCBI taxonomy): Eukaryota > Metazoa > Arthropoda > Insecta > Lepidoptera > Lasiocampidae > Dendrolimus > Dendrolimus kikuchii. The sequence goes on along the minus strand of CM034388.1, from coordinate 14,419,930 downwards.
TTTAAAGCACTTCCTCAGCCAATTTGCCTATTTTTTGATCAAAATGAACATTATAGTTAGATATCAATATTTGCGAGATGGTAGGACATTTGCCCGTGTGGATGGCTACCACTCGTGGTTTTGAGTATGCCGCCCTAACAACCTTGAGTTGTGTTCCGCCATCAGTGGCCAGGTTCCAGTTATCCCTTCGAGGACGGCAACACATTGGTAACAAAATTTGGTATTGCTAACTTCCATAAGCGACAGAAATCACTTTCCATCACAGTAGGGCCGTGACAGCCTATTTAGAAAATATGGACCAAACATTTTTTAAGATACATCATTATGTATAATTTTAATTCAGCACTACACACAAATACTACATTTGTTTTACATTAGTGGTTGTTTTTCCGCCTAAACTTTGGTTTTATATGCTCTAGAAACATTTGCGTTATTTTTTATTATTGGAGAACATCTGACCAAAATAGGCCTGCGTTATGGAAAGCGGCTATTTTCGCTTACTAACAATATGCTGCCGGTCTCTAAGGCATTTTAGAATCACTTTATTCGAAAAAGTAATATTCAGTTATTTCCTTTATTATTGGACTCGGGCCTCCAACTGTAGGGGATAGTGGGAGGCCTGAGCCCAACAGTGGGACGCGTTTGGGCTGTTATTATATAGTTTATTACACGTGTACCTAATTAGTAGTTAGGTATTAAATAGCTGTAGTAAATTTTATGAATTAAAATTTATGCACTTACCTACATAAAATTACAATGTCGGTCGGTGATTTTAAAATAAATGCCAAAATTTTAAATAAAAGCTGTTAATTATACGTTGTGTAAACGCAAATGACCTTTTCAAAAATTTTTGTCTGTCTGTTGGCTTGAAAGTTGCTTTTTATAAAGCTCCAAGACAGCTCAGTGGGTTTTAATGAAAATAGGGAGGGAATAAAACTAATTCTATCTTACATTTTCATGTGGTTCATTTCTTGCAAGTAACATACAAACTAGCTTTTAATATGTGTTCAATTGTAATTAAGCATGTATTAAATATTGTTTTCAGACGTCAGGTGAAAAGCCTTTACTTCAACGTATGGCGGAAGAGAAACGCCTTCAGATGGAGCGGGGCTCCATTGGCGGGTCATACTTCGTGGTACAATTACCTGACGGCACTATGGAGAAGAGGCTGAAGGTAACATTGGTGTTCGGAAAATTTTCTTATATTATATTAATTAATTAGTCATAGTCGCTCGGCAGCTAAGGCGTGCCAAAGGCTCTTGCCAATGATATGGGTCCATATTCTTGTAAATAATTCTTGTAAATACCCAATGTGGGCACATTGGGTATAAAAATACCTAGGCTTTGCAGGGAGGCAACGTGATGCATACTACGTCGAAGTTACGTCTTGCTTCTGAAACTCGCCAATTAAGCCTTAGATAAGTGTAGCGGGTAGGCTGTACTTTTCCTGGAAATCATCTTAATAGCCATCTTAAGAGTGCTCTGAAGAAGCATTTTCTTTGCTACCTACGTCGCCATTCTACCACCGAACTGTTCGCCGATGATTGGAGGTTCATCTACCCTTTCTCGACAATCAGCAGTCATTCATTTTACGTGGAGCTCGCTCTTTCATGCCACATGTGTGCAAGCTGTGGAATGAACTACCATCTGCGGCTTGCCAGAGTTACAATTTATGTTCCTCCTTAAAAAGATATAAATAAATATTCAATCTCAAAGAGGTAGGCATTCGCATCTGTTTATCAGTGTGCTTACAAGCATAAAAATTAGCTACTTTCAAAAGTTATTTATTTAGTATTTAAGTAATGAAAAGAAAAACTCAATTTTAAGTAAACCTATTTCATTAGTATTTTGTCTATAATATAAAAGCGTAGCTTATTTTTTTGTGTTTGTCTGTTTGTTCGGGATTCACTTAAAAACTATTGGGCCGATTTCGATGGGGTTTTCGCTGATCGATAGTAAATTCTTGGACTTAAAATCTGCGGTATCGTACTCATATATCTCGGGAATCCTACGGGATTTTTCCCGGAAGCGTTTTCAAGTTCTTAGGGCATAAATAAACATTAGCTTATTCCGACACAGTTTAAAGTTAAACGATTGCTTAAACTATTTTTAAATAATGGGGTGCTTTACATACTGGGAATACCGCGCGATCTTTCCCGAAAGTAGTTTAAAGTAGGGTTCATAAAAATTGGCTTATTCAAATACGTGCTACTAGTCTAACGTGGACAAAGTCGCGGGCGAATCCTAGTTAGTTAATGATTGTCTAATCTATACTATAATAAATATGTAAATAGTTCAAGTTTGTATTGCGTTTAAAAATGTGAAAAATATCAGGAGGGATAATTCGGGCCAGGAGATTCCGAAAATGCAATTTGTAGATTTTTTTGTCTATCTGTCTTTCTGTCTGTCCATTAGAGCATCACGTGAAAACTACTCAATGGATTTAAATAAAACTCGACATAGAGCTAGCTTATATACCGGGGCGTAGCTTAGGATACTTTTTATCCCTATAAATTACGTGGTATCTGTGAGATAGACGAAAATAGCGAAAAAGATTGCGTTGTTGGCGTGCGTATTTTTGGAAAACTACTAAACGTATTTAAATGAAACTCGATATAGCGCTGGCTTATAAGCCAGCGCTATATCGGGTTATAACCCGAGTTAACACTTAGGCTACATTTTATCCCGATGAGTGATGTCGTGTCCATAAAATAGACAGATTAGCCAATTAGATGGCGCTGCAGTCGCGTTTTTTCAATTCACCAACAAATACGTTGTCATAGAAAACAAGTAATTCATTGTATTACTTCAAATCAGGTTGGCTTCGGCTCATCTCTATGTTTTGCTGCGCGTCTGTTTCGACTGTATGGACTTAGTTTATTTGTTACTGTAGTAAACTGAACAAGAAAAAAATATAGTTTTGGGTCTAATATATATTAAAACCCTAATTTAGTTTTTATGTGAGTAACATAGAGCTACTTAGGATTTTAGGAGGGGAAAACTCTAGCTCTATCTATAATATGTAGCCGTGGTAGCGCGTTGGCTACTGCACGCATTCCAAACTCAAAGGGCGCGGTTTCGAAACCAGGCTGGAACGCATGTACCACTTAGGCAGACTGACCTAATGTGCATATTGGAACAATTAGAACTTGCTAACAACGGTGAAGGAAAACATCGTGATGCATCTTGTACATCGATATAATCCATGTGTTAAACCTGCTAAGCCGCTTTGGAACAAACGTGGCTCGTATACTGTCCGTTCCCCTATAGTGGGAGGCCCGAGCCCAGCTGTAGGACGTTTATAGGCTGTTATTATAACGGCGACCTCTGCTATAATTTTCTGACATGAGCACGAGAATGGCTTGCAAAACCGAACTTATCTTGAATACTCGGCTGCAAGATAAGCAATAAATGCAAATGTCCACTTTTGTTATATATATATATATATATATATATATATATATATATATATATATCTCTCTCTCTCTATATCTATATCTATAATATGTTTTAAGATTATAACCTGATTATTGAGTCTGGGTCATCGTCATCTGTAGATGTCCAGCAGAAGGTTGACTACTTTAACTTGGATCGTTGGACTGATCGGTAATAATAAGATTCGTAATAAGTTAGATGGATAAACTAAACAAAGACAGTTGGTACTTTTCAGGCCCCATTGAACATAGATCCCGGAGTGCATTCCTCTTTGAACCTGGAGGCGTTGGCCCGAGTGCCCACCATCCCCAACATGCCGGGTGTGCCGACCGTGCCCACCTTGCCCACTATCACAGAAGCCAAGGTCGCCGACGATATTGGGGAGAAAAAGAAGGTATGTTGCTAATTTGACAGTGACACGTATGTGACAGCATAATTGAAGCATTAACCAGGAACTAAGTACAGCACGAGTGGAGGCACACAATAACACATTTTTTATTTCTCATATTCTGTAAATACACCTGGAGTTGCCTAATCACAGAGTTGAAAATAGCACTTTTCGTCCTTGGGAAACCATTCTCCCTGCTGTCAAAAAAATTAGAAAACTATGCGAACCATAGAAGACATCCGGACTAATGTCCCAACTTTTTTTACAGCTACTTAAATCTGTTAAATCGCGGAAAAAATGGTAATAAAAAAATAATAACGATTTTGTAACATCATTTTATACTTATAAATTACTTTTCACTAAATTATTATTTATTTTACATAAAGACCTAAATGTTTACTATCATCAGTGACAAAAAAATACTTTGGTAGAATGCCACAAAAAAAAATTACTTGACTATTCATATGTGACAATGTTTCATCAAATTTACATATTTTATTTATTTATTTATTTTTCATTTAACGCCTGATTTTATTAGAGAAGTAGTTATTTGTTTAACTAATCAGTTTTTATTTACTTTTCTCATATTTGAAATGAAAAGCAGAGTGTTAACCTCGGGTGAACGATCTATTTAGGCACTCAAATTATTAGCGCCTTCGCTACGCTCGTACTTAGACATGGGCGTTATCAGCAATTTTTGGCAACGGGCAATTAATAACCGTTGCCGAATACCGTTATCAAAGCAGGTTTTCAATTAATACGCGCGTCGTTCTCGTTTGTAGTCGATATTGAGCGTTCCTGGATAATGGTGATTAAGTTGCTAGCCAATACTCGCGTCTTCTCTGTTTTGCAAGTTAGCAATCATTTAGAAAGAGAGAGAAGGCATAATTATTTTGGTTATTATGGTTCAATCGGTTACCAACGTAGCGAAAACGGAATCACTGAATCTAACCAGCTATTGTGATTATTCGTGTTATTGTCAGTTGGTTGGCAACGTCGCGTCATCGTCAGTTGTTTGTACCTAGATATTAGATAACTGATATCCGTTACTAGCTGTATCAATACCGATACGGTACGTTAGAGGCATGTCAACCGTTTCAGTTACGTTTTGCTATAGCGGACACATGCTTAGCTCGTACCTTAAACCACCTCGTGCCTAAATAGGTCACGTACACCTTTCGTGTAACAATCTACGATAACACTAAACTAAAGTGTACCCCATGTTTTATCCGACTATGGAAAATCCAAAAAGGTTATATTTTTAACCGACTTGAAAAAGGAGGAGGCTCAATTTTTGTTTCGCGATTTCTCCGTCAATTGTAACCCTTTTTTTATATTCAAATTAGTATGCTTCTGAGGTGGTCCCATTGTCACCAAGTCAAGATTTGATGAGTGGATCCCAGGGAAATCCAGAGGTACCCTCTAATATTGTACACATGTACAACGTGTTTCATGTTTTTTCTAAAGCTATTCAAGTATTTGCGTACTTAACTAAGAAGTAGGAAATAAAAAATAAGGAAAAACAAAATTGACTTCTAGCTTATCAGTTTGAAGTTTGATTTGAAAAAAAAATAGCAGTCTATTGTATGTTTTTTATGTACATACATTGTTTTAGAATTTTATATATGTCACCTACTCAATTAGATTTGTGTGCACTTGTCAGGGCGAGAACGGCAACGTGATAGTGAACCCAGTGCAAACGCAGCAGATGGCGCGCAACGTGTCGTCGCCGGCGTTCAGCGCGCAGGCGCCGGGCCTGCCCAAGAACGGCTCAGTGCCGTTCTTCGACAGGCAAAGGAAGCACAGCACCGGAGACAGGTCCGCTGATAGGTAAACTTAGGGTATTTTATTTCAGGGTGGTGGCTGGTGATATCGGTGGAGGATTTTATATTAAGACCTTTCTTTAACATTTAAAATAAGTTCTAAACAATTTCTATGAGGTAACTGACTACCAAATGGCGGGCCTATAAGCAAACCGTGTAGAGGATAATTAAAATGTTTATAATTATGTACAATTTAATATATACAAATTATTTCATTTTTAATCGACTTCCAAAAGAAGGTGGTTCTCAATTCGACTATGTTTTTTTTAATGTATGTTACACGTTTTCACCGATCAATTGTGGATCGATTTTCAAAATGTCTTCCTTATTCGAAAGTGTGTACTCCTTAAGTGGTCCTATTGTCACATCTGATGAGTGGAAATCACCGAACGCCTACACTCCTGGAAAAGCAAAACTCGTTATACGCGTGCCAGTAGTACAATTTCTACAGGCGCTTAATATAGTTAAAGCTAAGAGTCGGGTTGATTGTTGTTTGCATGTATAATGCAGAATATTATTAGTTTACATTTTAATTACTTTTAAAGTCTTTAATTTAATTTAATTTAATTTGTTAATTGTTTTATAACGTGTAAATGTTCTTAATCTAATAAAAGTTATGAATATTGTAATTTAACAAGCGACCAATCAGAGCAGAGCACGTGCCTCGAGCGGAGTCGAGGCGCCTAAGGTAGACGGGCGAGTTTTGCGACACATTTAAGCGATAGTAATGGATCGAGTTGGATCGTTGAGAATTTAAAAGGAAGGGTTAAAGTAAGATCGGTGCCCTGAATCCGCTGCTCAGTCTTAAACTGTGACAAAATATTGTTTAAATCTAAACTAAAAGTGTATAAACCATGACTTTTGTTTTGTGCTCGTTTTTTACCTGATAATGCCCACTAAAATCGCAACCACTAAAGACGATGTCACTGAGAACGATACTTCTCCGACACACACATATGTGTGTATAATATAGTATAGTCTTGCCATAAATATTGTAACAAAGAATTTTTTTTTCTACTGCAAATAACATTTATAAGTTTTACAGTATTAGTTTAATACAAAAATATAAAACAATTTAAAATATAAAAAGCTTATTCGCAGTGGTCTGCATTGGCTGCAATACAGTCCTTTAAACGTTGAGGCTAGTTATCAATAGAAGCACGCACTCTTTCCATGGGAAAATTCTTCACTGTCAATCGTATGGATTGTTTTAGGGACTCCAAATTATCATGGCGTTTAGAGCAAGCCGTACTCTCTACAACTGACCATAAATCATAATCCAGCGGATTAAGATCGGGACTAGACGACGGCCAGTCTTCAGCTCTGATGAAGTCCGAAACGTTCGTTTCCAACCAAGACTGCGTGGGCCGAGCTTTATGACCCGGCGTCGAGTCTTGCTGGAAGGACCATTCTTAGTTATTGAACATGGTGTTGTTAAGGAGCTTAACTACCTTCTCAAGAATGGTATCTTGATACACTTGTGCCGATGTTTTGATACCTTTTCACAAAAATATGGCTCAGTCACTCCTTCATGTCTAACACCCCACCAAACCATCACTGAAGACGGATAATGCCCACATTGCACTCTGTCGACTAATTGAGAAGCTTCCTTAGAGCTTTGAGCATAAATACGGTCATTTTGTTAAAATGTTGCTCAATTATAAAAAATTTCTTATCCATAAACAAAATTTTTCTGTGACTTCCCTTTGCGTACCGCTTCAGTAGTTGTTTCGATTTTACCACCCTATTCTTTTTTAAATTATGAGTTAAGAAATGACCAGTGCGTGTCTTATAGGCTGCAAGACGAAAGTCACCTTTTAAAATACGCGACATGGTTCTAGGTGATATCTTCATCACCCCAGATAAAATGTTTTGCTCTCGGACAGGATTTCTTCGAATTCTTTTCCTTACTGCTTTGACCACCTTTTTCGTACGAACACTATGTGGACGGCCAGATCTTTTTCTGTCACAAACAGAGGAGGTCTCATTGTACCTATTAATAGCCCGGTACACAAACTTTTGACTAATACCAAGCGTATGGAGAGTTTAAAAAATTGCATTTGCCTCCATACCTACTTTGTGTGATGCAATCACAGCGATTCGGTTCTCTTTATCGCCCCACTCCATTTTTATATCGCAAAATGTTGTACAATGTATTGGCGCCAAAATGAGAAAACACAATGAACAATCATATAAAAATGACAGATTCCAAATTCAAATGTAATATTTTGTTTCTTTTTAATTGTAACAGTATTTATGGGCATACTAAGTATATATATATATGTATATATATATATATATATATATATATATATATATATATATATATATATATATTACGCAATGTCGCAGTCAATGGTGAATCAATTTACAAAAAAAAATATTAAAAGAATATGCTAAGGTGTTTCCAGTGTCACCAAGTCAGGATCTGATAAATGGATCCCTAAGAAACCGAAAGCAACCTTCGAATATTATAGGCACGTCACACGTGTTTCATATCTTTTTTTAAACTTATTCAAGTATTTACGTAACTAACAAGTAGAAAACAAAAAATAATATACCAAAAATCAAAACCGACTTCTAACAAAAAAGCGAAAAATTATTATTTTCTACAGCTGGAAGTCGGTGCCAAGTAAAACACAAAAAACTGCAACAAATTTGCTAAATTTATTATTTTTATGTTTTTCTTGACACCGATTTCAAGAGGTAGAAGATGTAGAGTTACTTCTGCTTCTTAGTTTGTAGCCGGTTTTGATTTTTGTTAAAATATCTTTATTTGCTCAAAATCAAGTCAACTGCACGGAATTTATTTATATTTGTTCAGGACATATAGTGTCTATTGTCTTTCACGTGACAACCAACAAAACCATTTAAATGAAAAAAACAGTCAAACAATGACGCTAGTTTTCAACTGTTATTTGCTTGTTATCATTATTTGATGTATATGTAGGTATTTTTCTGAATCAAAGTTCAAATTTCCGCCAACTTAGCTCAATAGATCAGTGACCTGAAAGCCACATTCAAATATGTTTAATCAGTATGTTTCCTTTTCTTTTTGCAGATTTAAACCGTCCTTAGCAGCAATCAAAGCCACGTCCAAAACTTCAATGAGCAGCCAAAATCGGAATGTATTAGATGTAAGAATTATTCTTTTTATCACTGATATACGATTGTTCTTATAGCACATTTACAACTGTTAAATACCTATGAATATAAAATTATTTGTCTTAAGACATTCCTTCAATCGATCCTTACAAGCTACACTATCGTTTGATATAATTTCGTTTAATATTTTCTGTATTAGGATTTGGTCCTGAAGGCCTACTTGAAAAATTCCGCTGTATACATAGTAGTTTAATTTTGTCCAGCAGTGAATAACGATTCTCTAAAGAAAAGTTGAGTTGTGTAGGTAGTTTCCTACCTACACTGTCTAAAAAGTGTTTTGAGTGATTTACAAATAACGAATATTTCTAAGAATCTAAACCATTACGCTTGAAATACCCGCTATTATAAATAAACTATTTATAAGGGCATGATAATTTCATAATATTCAAATGGAAATTGCCACACATCAAATCACCATCAATTTGTATACATCATTGCTTGTTTAGATTTAAAGTAAACATATTTGTATTAAATAAACTTCGATCAGAATGACCTAGTTTTATAAATAAACTCAGTAACATGAACGCTAACAAACAATAGTAAGATGGAAACTTTTAAGTTATGCGTTTACGCAAAACAAAAGATGGAAAACCTTGAACTTTTGTTTGCGAAATTGTATGCCAACTGGTCCATGAGAGCTGGCAATTTTCCAGATCATATTTAGCTCGTTTTCCTAAACATACATGACATTTTAACTAGTGTTCAGTTAATATTTGTTATTGATTATTTCGTACAGCATATATGATCTACTCAATATCTTATATGTATATAAATGATTTGACATCGATATTATCACAGAGCATTATTATAATTTTTCTACTTATTATGTGATTTATTTCTTTGCTCGACTTATAAATGCATTTGTTAGACTGACTATATATATAAGAGCTTCAATAATTTGCGTGTTACCTATATTCGTAATAAAATGAATTAAAATTTATAGGCATTATGTTTTTCTAGTATTTTCTGGAATAAAATATATCTTTTATACATGTATCTGTTTCACTTGTTATCTTATGTGTATATTTATTATATTTTTACACAAATTTAATTCTTTCAATCTAATTTAATACAAAAACCTGTTATTAGCCCTACATTTTAAAGTACTTTTTGTTTGTTTGTCTGTTTATTATATGCGATGTTGGTTTTTAAAATAAATAAATAAAAAATATATATAAGCTTAAATTATCCTTAACGAATATTGGCTCATAATTCACATAGTCGCAAAAAGAAAATAAAAAAAGTATGCATTTAAATGTGAATGGCTAATTTGAATTGATCATTCAGTACTCGGCACACAACTTGGCCACGTTTTGGCGTAGTACGGGTAAGTTCGGGCATGGCACGTTCAGCACATGTATACACGTTGTGCTTCTGTAGTTTCTGTGAATAACCGCATAGTGTGACAACGTACTGAATTCGCATCATAAAAAGTCTGTCCGTCTCTCTCGCGCGCGGTCAAGTTTATGAGTATGAAGGAGACAGTTGAGTAGACTCATCCCGCGTCCCACTTGGCAACCAAAGAGACCTAAAAATCGACTTTTGCGCATCTTACGACTTTGGCCAAGTTGCGTACCGGGGATTATACCATAGAAGAAGAATACTAAAATATAAATATAATAATCACCCAGTGAAAAACGTCGATTTGAACTTTCTAAATCTTACTTAACTAAGTTATGACACAGATCAATCTATTGCGATTCAGTTATGTAAGATTTAGAAAGAATCTTGCTATATGACTTATGATTTAAAATATTTCTTAGATCAAATCATTCAAAAATTTCAAGTCTTCATAAGTTTCTTTTCAATATACTTAGGACTAATTTGGTCTAAGATCATTGTCTATATTTTCTATCGTCAGTATAGTGGGAATTAGAATTTAGGAGTTATTCACATTTAGATTTCTACTTAGCTTTTGTAAATTTTTTTCTCCTATGCTTGTATTGTTATATATTTGATGATTTAAAATTTCAGGGTGATGGTGAAAATGCCATGTATACTTCGAAATTATCAGTATCTGGCCCTAAAGAGGCGCCAAGGATGGTGCGTCCGATGTCCCGCAAGGATATCTTCTATTCGGGCTCCGTACTCAACTTGCCGCAGTTCCAAAGTCAGAAGTCGTTGCAAGGGTACAGGAACTCAGTGCTCAGTTTACCCCAGAGCAGGCAAACTGGAGACTTGGAGAGGCAGGAACGTGAGTATGCTGCTCATTTACTTATCTATGGTTTTTTCGGAGCGGATTGTAAGGTTCTTCCTAAGGGCGAAATTGAGACTTAGTATCAATGAGGTAGGCAACGTATCGGTTCCCGTAGCTTTGCAAACTGATGTCAGGGTCGGCTGCTGGCTTTAGATACTTTACAGTAAATAATAGTCGCGTCTGTAATAAAATTTAGAAGTTTTACTAGATAGCTTGCAGAAAAGTCTTCAAAAAAATAATGTCCAAATTTACAGTGAATAAATGAATCAGTTTAATTTGACTCGACAGATATAGGTTAACAGAAGTTACTATTAACAATACAATAGGTGGTCTTATTGCTATTAATTATATCTCCCACACAACCTTTGAATTGTTTAAATATAAACGAATATAATAAAGAGAATTTAATTTTAAATAAAACTAATTTATTAATATTAGTTTTATTGTATTCTACATAATATACTCCCTTAAGTCGCCGTCTTCTCTGGGTAAGGTGCTCTAAAGCCACGTTACCTTTCTAGATCGCGCTACTGATCCGTTATCCAAGGCAGGCTCCAGCCGAATGTCCATTTAATGAGTCACTTACACTATGTGAGGACTCAAGACTTCAGAATGTGCTTGTATATTGATTGTATTGCAATTTGTTTCCAGAGTATGACTTGTGCCCGTGCTTGGCCCTTCCGAACTCATTCAAGTCGGCGCTGTCGTCGATGTTGGACGTCAGTCTGCTGCGGGATCCCACCTTCATGCTGATCGGCGTCTCAAATATCTTCGGCATGGCCGGCCTCTACGTGCCATTCGTATACATTGTAGATGCGGCCAAACTTAACGTAAGACTAACTCTCTTAATTTTTCATTGGAATTTGAAGGCTGATGATATTTTACTCTATTCTGACATGCATCTTCTGTGACATAAGAAATAAATTCAGTTTTAATAATGTTTTAAATTATAAAATTGAAAAGAATCTTCTAGGGATTTTCAATTTATGACTGCTTTAAATTTAAAAAATATGTTTGATAAGAAGATTTTTAGTAGAGATTGTCTATAAAAACGAGGACGCCGGAAAGACTGGTGGCGCCAACTGTGTCGATTGTCATTTTATTACACACGTGGCCTTACTACGTTGACTGTATGGAAGGTAGAGGTAAGGAGCGCCGGCTTATATGGAGAGGAAGTTGAAAAAGTATCCAGCAGTATGTTGAAAATAGAAGTTCAATTACCTACCACAATAGCGCTGGCGTACGAAAAACTAAGATATGAATTTAGCTGTTGTAAACGTAGTGAAGTGTGCCGAGTTCAATAATTAAAAATTGTTTAAGTGCCATAAAATGAATAAAATGCCAGTACACCTCAACTATGTACGTAGTCTAAAATAATTGAGTAAATAAATAAGTAAAATAAGTGATTTAGTTATTGTTGATTTTTAATAATAAAAACCAAAGCGGAAATCTTTCGGTCCTTGTTTAGTTTTCTATCTTACCCTAATTACTACTGGTGCTTCCTTTAAAATTTTTCCTAAGCTACCTAGGAGTTTTTGGCGGGAACTAAAAGGGAATGTTTTGCTGTGCAGTTTTATTTTCTAAAAATGTAGTAATTATTTTTGTGACAAATGTAAACTGTATAGTCAAATGTGGCCTTTCGAGTTTTCACAAGAACTTCGTTGAATGGTGTCAGTTGTAACCTACAATATAACTGCTACTATACGAAGACTTATACATTAGAATTGGCTGTACGAACTAACATTCCTAGCCTTCCTGGTAAATTCTACTACTACTGTACTAAGCTAAGTAGCGATCCTTATCATTCACGTTTTGACGGACACTTTTTCATACACAGAGACGGTGCTCTTTACACCTACCCTCCATAGTTGACTGTTTTCAACATTCTAGGCTACCATCTTAGAACAATAACTCGAAGTCAATTTGAAATTTGAGTAATATATAAATATATAACTGCACATAATCGGGTTGAATATAATTATGTTACATGAAATCTTTCGATTTTCTCTCTAAGCACACATAAGACTTTGCCGACTTAGTTATTCATGTAATGAATGGTGAAGCCTGGTGTTTTGTTTTAGTAATATTTAATTTTTCCAGGGTGTACAAGAGTCTCAGGCGTCATTGTTGATCTCAATCATTGGCATAACGAACACTATCGGGCGTATCATTTGCGGATGGGTAGCCGATTTCCCTTGGATGGACTCGCTTTTGCTGAACAATGTCTGCCTTATTATTGCTACTGTAAGTATAAAATTTATATGAACAGACTGTTTAAATAATTCCTTTATGCTCTGACACTTGATCAAGTATAGTGAGATTTTTCAAACACATGCTATATTTTAAATGTACAGTACACGTAATACTTAAATGTGTTTCGAGATAAATTAGCCACCTAAGCATACAGCAAGGCTCAATGTGTTTTATATATATATATATGTGTGTGTGTGCAAAAGAGATGCAACGCGAGTATGGATAGTAGTAGAGTGAGAGCGCAATATTCTTGTGTGTTCGGCACAGTAACGTGTACGAATTTCAAAGACGTATTTAAGTTTTGATGATAGTTCAAATAGGACTCTTATGATGATGATGATGATAATAATAAAAACTGAGAAATGATACTCATACTTATAACCATAGAAGTATGGGTATGATTTCTCATTTTTTAATCTTAGTGACAGAAGACAAGAAAAAAAGAAAAGAAGAAGAACGCCATCTGCATATCGAGATTACCAGTATTGAAATAATCCGTTCTTCTAAAAATAAGAAGGCCGGGGCCCAACCGTGGCATGTCTAGGCTAATATTATTATTTTAAAGAGAATATAAATGTTTCTAATATTTACTGTAACATAATAATAGTACATTATGGTACTAGTGTGTAACATTGGTGATTACCGCCGAGGCGCCATTGAGACTCGAGCCGTAGGCGAGGGTCTTAAGAGAGCCGAGGACGGTAATCATCAATACACACGTGTATCATACGACGTTTTTCAACACACTTGTGAATAAAATAACAACAAAAACTCATTTTATTTAGTAGATAAAAAAAAGTTATATATGAGTGAAAGTTTTATTTATTAAACACGTACGAGTTAAAATTATCTATTTAAATAAGAAGTTGCATGAAATGAGCAAGCAATAGGAACATTAATTTATTTGTTCTATAGAACACGATCTTTTTTTTTTGAATAAAAACTTTTTTAAGAACAAAGCAACTCAACCAATAAAATTTTAAAAAAAATCTATAACTCACTAGTGAGTTATAATGTTTTTTACTCACAGTTTGGTTATGGGTGTCATTCTGTGCCTAATTGCGGTGACCATAGAGCCACTTTATGAGCAAGTGTGTTGAAAATATATTAATAATGATTTTTGTTTGATTCCATTCTAGGTATCGGTTGGTTTGACTCCATTCTGTTATTCTTATACTGCGTATATTGCTGTTGCAATAGCCTTCGGTATAGCTATTTGTAAGTATATTTTGCATATTTTGTGAATCGAAATTATAAAAATTGTATGAGTATCTGTATAGTTATTAACAAATAACGATATCTTTTCTGTAACTTGACTTACAAAACTTGACTTACTTGGGGAGGATATCGTCGAAGTTTGACATTGTGTGAGAAGGGGTGGGAGGTGTGCTAAATTTCGAGACGTCACACGAAAACCTGCAAAATATATCCAACTCTAGTATGCGCATAGTATCTAAATTATTAGAAAATAAGAAATAAAAGTAATTACGGAACTAGTGTTTTAATTTAATAATTTCTCGATCTAAAATTGCAAAAGATGTCACACTAGGGAGGGAGGAGTCTCACGAATGTGACCAGCCGTGACAAAGACGGGGTAGGTGTTAAAATATCATGAAATTCGTGTTACGTAATTTGTGACGGCCTCTATGTATCGCACGAGCTATTCTAATTATAAAGTTTTGCGTATATATACCGGTTGAACTGTCAAAATATAACAGTAGATTAGTTCGTTAGAATCGAACCTCACAGGAGGTGCCTCCTCAAGCGCACTGCTTCCAGGCTGAACGCCTCCGCTCCCACGGAGTCGGGAAGCCCACAAAGCCCGGTGTCTCTGAAACAGCCATATGCAGCAATTCAGCTGGATCCAGCACAAAAAAGTTAATTCACGATCACGATCACACAGGAAGTGAATATTAATGTAGTTCGGCCGCTTTTAGAATGCGTTCCGGATTTCATGAACATATGACATTGTAATGACGAACAATTTACAATTTCTGTCGTGGTAGCGTAATGGCTAGCGCACGCGTCCCTAACTCAATGGGTGTGAGTTCGATCCTGGCCGGAACGCATGCACCACTTTTCACATCATGCACAGTTTTGTGATCTAATGTGCATATTGTTACATTTACCGCGTGCTAACAACGGTGAAAGAAAACATCGTGAAGCAACCTGCACATTGAGATAACCGGTGTATCAAACCTGCCAAGCCGCCTTGGACAAGCGTGGCGGGTATACTGTCCGTTGCCCCTATAATGGGAGACCCGAGCCCAGCAGTGGGACGCTTATGGGCTGTTATTATTATATTTATTATATTGGTTTCTGTATTTATTACTAATTCAAGGTTTAGTTAAAATTCTTATCACCACGACAATTTACTATAAACTAAATTAGTTCAGCACGAAACGCAAACATATTCTTAGAGCGGCCGGACTATAGTCTCTGCCATCTGAAACATTAGTTAGCTATTGTTTCTCGTTGCTACAAGCTGATATTATTTCCCAGCTGGCTACATCTCTCTGACATCCATAATCCTGGTGGACCTGCTGGGGCTGGACAAGCTGACGAACGCGTTCGGCCTCTTGATCCTGTTCCGCGGCGCGGCGGCCATCGTGGGCTCCCCGCTGGCCGGCGCCGTCTACGACGCGACCAAGACCTATGACGCCTCCTTCTATATGGCCGCCGCTTTCTTCTTGGCATCCACGTTGACTTCGTTCGCTGCCCCCTTGTTCCGCAGGTCTGTATTTAAAAAATTTTCCTATTGCAATATGTATTTAAGATTCATGAAACAATGTAGTAATTATTTTACATTTGGGTATATATTGTTACGGATTTGTGGGTATAGATTCAAAATGCCATTGGAATTCTCACAAACTTTATTAGAAGGACACACACGTATTTCACAGTTCTTACAAGTACAACCAAATATAACAAGTCCAAACCGTAGAGCAGAATATCGTAATCACATAAATCGCGCAAAGTCCGTCGTTATAATACTTGCTTCGAAAGTACACCTCAAACGCAGTTGAAACACAACTAACTCAATCCCCGACTAACTGACCTTATATATTTGTAAAATAGCCTAGCTACGTGCCCCCTGGTCTTTGGAATTCTTAACATGTCAGCTCAATGGCTTCTAAGAATGCGCATTAATCCCAACAATAGACAAAAGGACTTATGACGTCTTACTCCGGCACAATACTAAGGAATCAGCGCGGACAATAGATCACTCAAATTCGAAGATATCATCTACTGTATTTTAAAAGAACCTTTTCAGTAGCCGTAGTTACGGAAAACAAAGATAGAAAATCACGGATACTGAAAATGGCCGAAACGTCGGAATATAAATCAAATAAAATGTCACGCTTAAAACTGTTGAAACGTAGTTTTAATTGTGTGTTCTAGGGTTCGCGTCCAACCTCACGGTTATTCGCCGCGACCAAGTTATGTTTAAAAATATTGTAGCTTTTTAGAATCTTTCCATTTCAACTGTTTTGTTGATAACAATAACGAATGATCTTCTAGCGTTAGTTTTAAAAACCTGATTGCGACCAATGATGCGCGTTGGACAATCGGCCGCCAAGAAGAAGAATTGTCAACTAGTTGCAGAAACTTAAGAAAATCTATAATATTATAAAATTCTAAATATGCCGTGTCTGTACATTGAAGCTATTAAAAAAAACAACTGGAATAAATAAGCGACGGAGAACACGATGCAATTTTTTTATATTTCTTGTCTGTTTGTCTATTTGTTCGGAATTCACATAAAAACTGCTGGGCCGATTTAGATGCGGTTTGCGTTGATCGATAGCTAATACTTAAACTTGAACTCTGCGCTACTTTTTGTCTTGGAAATCCCGCGGGAATTTTTCTGGGAGACTTTTAAAATGACCAGATTAAAATAATACTTCTAATTCCAATGTGATTTTTTTACTGATCGATAGCAAATTTAATGTAATAAAATATGTTTGGGTGCGTAAAAATTAGCTTATTCCGACAGTTTTCACTAAAATGATAGCTTGCATGCTTTTTCAAAAGCTGCAGTATTTTGTATCCGGGAAGTCCCGCGGGAATTTAAAGTCAAGCGTATACGAAGTCGCAGACATATCCTAGAACATATATATAATTGTAGGAAACCAGAAGAAGTCCAGCAGCCCTTAGACGTATTAACCCCTATCGACGAGGATCTGGAGGAAGGCGAGGAAGACGACCCCGAAGACACGCCGATCACGATGGGGGCGCACCTTGCCTCGCGACCCCCCCACATCGTGCGCACGGCGGCCTCCCCTTCGGACCCACCCTCCCCCTCGGCGCCCGAAGAACGCGCGCAGAGGGAAAGTGTGCTCTAAGTCAGAACCAGTAAGGCCTAATCTTGTTCACCTCGTTTCGGTTGATTGTGAGGGAGTCTAGTTGTGTGATTCGGTCAAGGTGAATTTGCGCTCTAATTTCAGAATGTAAAAACTTATTTTGCATGTATTCATTTGTAATTTGAACTGAGAGGATATCTTACTATTCATTCACTTGCCTTACCATCGGTTGAATTGAAGGCGAATGAACGGTCAACAGGATATAGGACCACCGGCCATTAATGGTCATATTCTAAAACGATACACTTGTGCAAATTGAGATGATAATCGGTAAAGTTGATATATTATGCGCGTGTGCATTTTATTATAGTTTTTAATTTGGATGGATTATTCTTTTAAGAAGCGATTTGCAGGAGAGTTAATTTTAGAATAAAAACTTGAAGATATACATTAAAGGCTATGGGTTTAATTCATATTAAGTTAGAGTAAGATTTGAGGCTTGTTTAAGGTTCTTAAAGAAGCCTACAAACTTACATTAACTCAATATGTAGGTAGATATTCAAATATGCTGGCAGGACGCATGTATTATATTGAATGGTATTGATTTGTATTAAGAGTAGTTTAATTTTAAACTGCCGTAAAGGGTTATGCAATCATGAATTGTTGGTTTTTTTAGATTTGAGACAAGTTCAAGTTTTGGTCGGATGAATGGAAGGTAGAACCAAGGTATAACAAGTTAATAACATATATAGTCTTAAACTTAACAAGTGCCCACCAAAATGCCTCAATATAGTTGGTGTTTAGTTGGATGAGGTTGATTTTAAAGTATACCAAAGAAATATAAGAGGAAGTAATTATAGTTCTTGTTTTGTTGTAGTCTAGTATAGCACAATTTCAATATAATTCCGTTTGTCAGTTATCTTTATATATAGCTCCTTGGGTCTACTTCTCATATTCAGATGTCAACTTTACTCGATTTTATTTCATACAAAGACCAATCACACAACTGGCCTTTCAAAATACTTAGTCAATGTTGAAAGAAAATTCGAGAAATTATAAAAAAAAACCGATGACTAAGTAAATTATCGATCTCATATTCATCGGGAATAATACAAGGGTGATTTTGCAGATGTATAAAAATAAATAATTCTCAAGTAGGTACTTTTAGTAAATCTATAATGTTGATAGAAAGAATGTTTTTTCATTTGTGATGTATATAGTACTTTTAAATATGTAATATTGGAAAAACTATTCTTTCTATCGAAATAAAAACATACGTTGATTACGAAAGAGTGTTGATCGTATGTGAAGGTAATGACATAAATATAAAAAGTAAAATAACAAAATACTGGATTTGACTTCGAGTAATAAAAGCTTCGCTTTGCATTTTATACACAATTTAAAAAGTAAAATTATCTATGATGAGATTTTTCTTCTTCTACAAGAATAATGGGACAGATATTGTTGGGTTGATTTAATAATTATGCTCTAGCAATATCAGTTAGAGATAACCAAGGCTTTTACAACGGCGTATTTAATTGTAAAAGATGAATATTCAAATGAAATTAAATAAATGCTCATGAGATAGAGAAGTGGATTTAGAAATTTAGTGTGGTATTGAGAATGAGAAAGAATGAAAAGTGACAAAAAGATTATTTATATTAAATGATGATCGAGATATATAAGAGCCAAGGTAAGGTATTAAATATGGATGGATACAAGAATACAACGAATATATACATTACCCATTTGACTGGTAGCCAACTGAGTTCCAAGCTTAACTCAGAGACCAAACAAAAGTCAAACAAGTATCATTCTCCTTTTTCTAATAATGTGGGATCGAATTAAATAACGCTATATCTCTAATAACACTAGAAATTGTTGTCTTTCTGTACACCCATCTATCTCATAGGAACAAGTTTTACTTTTATACACATGTATATTTTAGTTTAACATTATTTTTATTAGGAGAGGTAAACTAATAATAATAAAAAAATATACAGAAAAAATGAATTTTAATGTAAAATCTTAAAAATAACTCCAGAAAATCTTATCATGGATAATACTTTATTCAAACGTGCCATATTATATTTGTCGTGGTGCTAAAGTCAATATTATCGATTGCGCATTCATGTTACGAATATAAAATTAATACTCAAAGAGGAATCCGCTTTGAAAAACAATAGTATTAGGATATTGTCCAAAATGTCATTAGCAATAATATTTATTGGTACTTAACAATTAAGTACTTAGACGACATTTTACAAAATTAAGCATCTCGCATGCTTTTAGGCTTGATTAATTTGGAAAATGACAATAAATATATTTTGTCTCCAATGGTGTGTTGTAATGTTACAATCGGTGTTACAAATATTGAATCGATCCATTTTATGTAGTGGCAATGTAAATAATTTTTCGCACTTATTATAATAAATGGGTAAATAAATGAAACAGGCCACTCGATATTGTCTTAAACGTTTGATGAACTTTCCTATCGATAAACGGTGAAACGTTTTCAAATTGTCAGATTTTGTGTATACACCGAAATATAAAAGGTACTTTCCAGGATATATTTATATTTCTATTACTAAATAGAAAACTTCAGCCCTTTTTATTAAATTTAAAACAAATGAAACTTAGGATTCACTTGTTGAACACAAAATGTACGTATGTTTTCTCCCTTTAACTACTTGTAATTCTATCAAATGTGTGATTAAAAATTGGGTTCTTACCAGAAATAAGACGGCATATCAGTTTTTATTTGCATAAATAGAATAATTGCAGAACACGATTAACAATCATCAAGATAATTGATTATTCAAGAGTTGCATGATTCATTCCAAAAATACATAAATATACTATATAGTAGTACAGCGGCTACCATGGAAATATTTCCATTTGAGTGAGCGGTCTGCAACGGAAAGATTCTAATAAAATTGTTTTTGGGCTGTCTTGAAACTCTTAGTTTGTATATTTCTGAAAACAATGTCATAGTGACATGTTATTAAAATCTTTGCTGACATATATTAATGTCCATACGAGGTAGAGAATATTGATTAGTCTTAATTATTGTGTGCATCTTTCGGCTATTTTAACATTTTGTAATGTGTATTTCTATTTCGAAGCTTAGCTTTTTTGACGGTTTATTGCCTACAAAATCTTGAGAGAGACCATAATTATATTATGATTCGGCTCCTCTTTACATTTTACATGAGAATTGTGATTGGCTTTTTAGGAGATTTTTTGTCTCGAAAACTGTTTTTTAGATGTAATGATGAAATAATGCATGTAAGGTGTAAAGACGAATCTTAATCTTGTTCAATGGGAACGTTTTTACTATCTGTGCCATCACAAATGAACAACTTGTACTGTAAATAAGTGTTGTAATGTTAAATAAAGTTTTAGAAGTGAATAAATGGAACGCAGTCAATTTTCCGTGCATCATTCACCAAATGTTAAGCGTGAGAATTTTGTGGAAGTAGAATATTAGTGAGTGGCAATAGGTAATTAACATTGTAATTCTGAAATAACACTCTTACATCTTAATACTGTACTTATTCCTACTGTTAAATAGAGGGCACTACTAGTAATTGTTTTCTCACTTTTTATATAGAAAAACACCACTAGACTTTCAACAAAAAAAACATTTTTGAGGTCGGCTCAATTAAAATCTTAGTCTTTATAAGTTTCCATTCAACTGACTTTATTAACGGATTTAATCTAATAAATAAAGGGATATAAGAGAATACAATATCAAAACGAAATAATTAAGTTTCCACAGCTGTGTTGAGTACGTAGAATTATAATAAATCGTTCCTAGTGACATCTAAAACGGGAGACCGGGATATGTGGCGCTTGGGGAGGCCTATGTCCAGCAGTGGACTGAGATTGGCTGAAGAAGAAGAAGGAGAAGTGACATCTACTGTACAGGTGGAGGGAACAAAATATACAGAGTATTGAAATATTATATCGTGCAGATAATTAGTTAACTTTGTATTGTACATTACAAGCTAGTACTATTATATTTGTGTACAAAGGCCTGTTTTGCTAAGAACAAAGTTAGCTAACAATCAAGGCAATTGAGACACTTTTTATCATCTTACAACGTCGCGGCCGCAGCCTCCTAGATATTGTACGAGCGTAACAAGTTATAATATCATCTCTAACAAGTCAAGTAGCGTATCAATTTTTGTTTGAACAGTAGTTTTAATTATTTTATCAAAATATTGTAAAAGTAAAACGACAGCAAGGTATTTTAACGCCTGGTCTCTTGTAATATCATCATTATTTGAGAATTTACATAATTGTCATTGCTAATATTCTTCTTTCATGGCGTTATTCGTAGTAATGTAGGCTTTATGTACTTGCCACATTAGTAGGATGTATATAATATATTATGTATAAAAAGTTTAAATGAAAAAAATCGTCGATATATTTTTGTCATAAATATACTTTCTGTGGGTAAATTGCATAATTTAGCTTTAAGCATTAGTGTTTATTGTGTTAGGGAACTGACATGAAAGTTAGTTTTAGGACATGGTATTATGTGATAAACTAATATGAAAACCGTTATTTTAAATATTTTTTTTTAATCATTTATGCCTAATATGTAAAATATGTTAGTGTCTTTAATGTGGTGTTGTTTTTGTATGTCCTTATTTGCTGTTTTCAATCATTGTTCGGTTAGAAACTTTCGTTTGTTATAATATTTTGATCATTTAAGCATTGTATTTTTTCCCCTTTGATTTTGAACTAAATAATTTTCGGCGCCTTTGAAACTATAACTTTTGAGGAATTACATTGTGAATCTGGCATGTGTCTACATATACTGGTAGTCGCAAGCATATTGAATAGGATACCTTGGAACGTTGATACTTGTCTTAGTCGCAATACAATTCTGCAAAAATGGCCATTTTAATCCACTAAGTGCCAATATGTTCATCAAAACCCATGGTGTCAATTTGATGTTACGAAAAATTTTAGTCCTTAATTATTTCCGCTTGGCGCGCTAGTGTACAATGTTTTATAAACTATGCTATATGATTTGTGAATTCACATAATACTCTACTACTTACTACGTTTTACTAGGACGAAGACGAAAGAAAATATTAAAGTGAAATATATATTGAAAAAATATTATATAATTTGTATTTATTTCTTTTTCAAGGCCTTGGATATTAAAGGTATTTGTACGAAATTTTGTAGATAAATAGCATAGAAACCGGAGACTAAAATAAGAGGTCGGTTATTTACCCGATTAATGTCGCAAGAAAATCCTTAGTAAATTATAATAAAAAAAATAAGTATCTGTTTTAGCATATCTAGAAAAAGAACACCAAATTAAAGACATGCCTTCAGAAATAACGATTAAATTTGTAAGGTCATAAATAAAGTTTTGTAAAGATGGAAATTGTATAGAAGTATGCTAGGGATTAATTGAGAAGTTACGATGAATGTTACTGTTGTTAATAGCTTTATGAAAGAAACCAAAAGTGTTATTATGTTTTTAAGAATTAAAAAAGTTTCAAATGTCTATGGACGGAAATGTATTAAATTATATTCAATGTAATGAACAAACAAATATATTCTTAGTCACGGCTGATAAGTCGGTATTTTTAAAAGTATAAGAAACTTGTGCGTATGCCACATCAAGATGCCGATTTAAAATATATAAATATACACCTGGGGCCCAATTCTGCTATTACTATGTGGTCGAAATCGCCGGACATTAGTGTTTTAATCGTTAGTTTGCCTAATTTCGATATTCTCTTAATGCCAATGACGTGTCTGTGACAAGCCACTATATATAAACTAGCGAAATACATGTTTTAATTTTTCGTAGCTTTTTATTATTCATTTCGACTAAAGCCATTCCTGATAATGATAATACCAATTTTTTCTACTATTATTCTGCCGCAACGATATCGAAATATTGTGGATTTTAATAGAATACGAAATTTCGACACTATTGTAATGGAATCGTACTTTGAATACCTTCATACCGCCAAGATAGTGAAATAGCCGAATTGAGCCCCTGATGTCGTCTATTAGGTTATGATATTTATTTACTAGATGGCGCTGTATCGTGCAATTCCAAGTTTCATGTTTTGTGGGTATTTGGATTGAAGCAATAACGTATACCAAACTAAAAATACATTATACGATTAGAAAGCTAGTAAAATAAGTCATGAGTTGCTATTGGCTGCCCTTGTTAATATCCGCCTGACTATATAAAAGTACTAGTAGAAGAGACGGCGAAGATCGACCTTCACCCAGCTGATAACCAGATGAGAGATATTATTTATCAAATTATGTTGATTTGTAAACAAGTGTATGATAGCTTGCCAATCGAAAACTGTTCATGGCTTTTTCATATAATTAATTTTAATCAATTTTTTTCATAACCTTCACCTCTTTTGATAACAGAACTTTAGATACAACTGATAGCTTTTAACATGGAAAACATGCCTTGATAGGCTTGCCTACTTATTTCTGTTCATGATTACCTGGCAAGCAGGTATGAACAGGTTAGTCCATATAGGTAATTACACCGTTCTGTTAACCAATAAAAAATGGAATCAGAAAGCTAATTTAATCACAAAAAACAACCGTTAATAAGCTTGCCTGCGAATAACCGTTCATGAAATATTATTACCATGCTTTGAAGACTTCAAAAATAACTATGAACACTTTTCGATTAGCAAGCTATCATAGACGTGTTTACAAATCAATATAATTTGATAAAAAAAAGTCTCATTCGGTTATCAGATGGGTGAAGGTCGAACTTCAGTATCTCATGCTGAATGCCCACCTGGTGCAAAATGGTTGTTTGTAACATCAGAGGTGCAACCAATGTAATGCCAGGCTTGAAAGGAGGACTGGAACCTGGCCAAAATGTATTAAAACTGTAATATTTAATCTATAATATTATAAAATTTTAAACATGCCCTGTCTGTATACATTAAATCTATTTAAAATAGACTATACGAAGAACACGATGCAATTTTTTTTTTGAATTGTTGTTTTAAAATAAAATTATATATGAAGTTGGTGATCACGATGCCATCTGGTAGTGGATATCTTTCAGATCCCTTTACTAGAACGTAAGTTACTTTGATGTGTTTAAAACCAACGTGCATCCATTATTTAAATTTATGTCTGTAATTATGTACAATGTACAATATTGTATAAAGTCGTAGATTATTGTACTGAAGTGCAAAAAAAAATGGCCGGCTAAGTCTGCAATTTTTAGCCGATCAGAATTATAAAGTGTCGAAATTCGTAACAAGAATAACTCAATAATATTTTTAGAGGCATATTTAAATGTCTTGGTTTTGTAATTCTCAATTGGCTGTAAGTTAAATGTGAATGAATAATCGCTATGATTTTATTGACATAATTTATTTGTAATGTATTAAACTCAGTATTGGCTCAAGTATTGTTTATTTTCATTAACAGTGTTATCAAGTTGTTTACATGACCCTAATTTCTGTTAATTAATTATTTCGATTGATATGAAAGTTTTATATCACAATAAATAGTAATATTGTTATTATTTTTTTCTTAATAAAATAAATAACACGTCTTATGACTATGCTTATTTCTAAGCAACATTGGAAACCTGAAGTGGTTTATCAGACATGAATAATATTACCTTTTTACAGCTTTTATTTTATACCTTTCCACTCAAGATATACTTCGCCGAAAGCCATATGATTCCAGAATAAATTGCTACTCCTTTTATAATGTAACCAGCTTGATGTTATCACACATTTAAGGCTTTTGCTCCCAATAGTAAATATTTTTTAAATAACTTATACCAAATAAGATGAAAATCGCTTTTGTCTAATACGAATACCATTTTATTAGAATATAAAGAAGCAAGGAAGTAAACCTTCCTAAGTGAGGCTTAAGACGTCTTATTCTTTTTTTATCCAGATTTTACGAAGTGGTATTTATTGATCTTGCCCGCATTCTTTCGCTTGGAGTCTTGAAAGAAGAAATATATATAAATCGTCTAAGAGTCTTTAAAACGTTCTACAAGCAAATAGTAAAGCCACCCAAATTATAATTAAACCTCTTGGTGATCCCAATTAAACAATTGTATTTAAAAAACAAACTAGGAAATAATTTCTTCAGGTAATACAAAAAAATCTAATAATAACATGAAAGAAAATACTATTTTCCATTATAATAAATAAATTCATTAGTATTATCATGCTATATAATACAATTTATGCGATCAATATCTACTGCTCCCATTGTAACGAGGCGTTGATTTTTTTAGAACCTAAATCTATAGAAAATAATATAAGCCGTAAATACCTTAAACGACAGGTAAGTTCGTATTTTAATACAAAATATGATCAGGAACATATTTTTTTAAATCTTTTCTAGATCTATTTACTAACAGTCGCACAAAAGAATAATGATTATTTATGCAATTTCATGTTCTATACTCCTCTTATGTAATGAAGTAGCAGTGCTCGCGACTACCTCTGCGTGGAATGTTTTTTCGCGGAACCCTAAAAAAAAGTAGCCTATGTTACTCCTTATAACACTATCTGTCAGTGGAAGTTCCGTCAAAATTGGTCCAGCTGTTTAAGAGATTAGAGGAAACATCTAGACCGACATAATTTAAAAAAATGTTTTTTTTGATATAATTATCTAATGTACCTTCGTATGCATTCAGTAAAAAGCTGTTATTATTACATTACAAACAGACACTTCAATGTCATTTATCTGCATAGATATGTAGATACTGAGTATTAGGTATGGCCAATAGTGTCTTGCATGAGAAGTAATTGTGAAATACAATCGCTCAGTAAAAATGTAACTCCGAAAAGCTCTTAAAATCGATATTACCTACTAAATGACGCTACAAAGCTGACATTTTATTATTTAAAATATCATATATATATATATATTTATATAGTTTTAGACAGTCAAAAACAAAACGGTTTAGTTTAACCTAAGAAAGTACATTTAAAATTATAAATCAGGGAAGAATAACCAGTGGCGCCATCTAGTTACGTAAGATTTAGGAGATTGATATTCCTATAATATTCTATTATATAATATCAACGAAAACCCAAATTATCATTACGAATTATACATAACTTCGCTTCATATAAGAGTTATTTTGTAGAAAATCTAGAAAATATGTTCCTGGCCACAATATTACCACCAAACTTAGATAATGAAAAATACGTTAATGTCACAGAGTACATTAATATATTATTTATTTAGGTTTATGGCTTGGCAGCTAGGCCCGTAAGCCAGTACATTAATATAATAGAGAGTTAATCATAGATAATATATATATATATATATATAAAAGGGTTAATGTCCGCCTTTGACATTAAAACACGTAATGCTTTTGAAGAATGTGCAAAGCTTTTTGAGAAAATGCCCACCGATCAAAGTTGTAAATAACCGATTTATTAAATGATAATGATGACTGAAGTTGATTGTTTTATTATTATATTTTAATCTATAACATTATAAAATTCTAAACATGCCGTGTCTGTACATTGAATTTATTTATAAACAAAACAACTGGAATAGACTACATATACGATGGAGAACATGATGTATATTTTTTTTATTTCTCTGTTTGCCGGTTTACCTGATTGTTCGGGATTCAGTTAAAAACTACTGGTCTGATTTCAAAGCGATTCCGCTGCAAATGTAAATTCTTAGACTTAAAATCTGCGCTACTTTTTATCCTGGGAACCCCGCGGGAATTTATCTGGGAATTATTTAAAATGGCCAGATTAAAAAAAATGGAATTCCAATGTGATTTTTTTCAGTGATCGATACCAAATTTTATATAATAAAATATGTGCACTTTTTATACCCGGAATCCTGCGGGAACTTTCCCGAGAGCGGTTTGTACTTTTTCGGATGCATAAAAATTTGCTTATTCGGACACAGTTTTCACTAAAACGATTGCTTATATTCTTTTTTAAATGCTGCAGTATTTTGTGTCCCGGGAATCCCGAGGGAATTTCAAGTCAACTAGTATCAACTATAACTCTTAATGCTGTAACGACAAAGTACCAAGAGATCATTTTCTATTCGCTTGTTGATGTTTTATTATTTAAAAACATTAGGTCAAATTAGTAAAAAATTATAAAGAATCACCGGATCTTTTAGGGGAGACCGAGGAGAGTTGTGTCAATAATCACTTTAATTAACATATCTCAGTCCAGAAACATTCTACATCTGTGAGATTTATAAGTCAATGTAGCTTAATTCATATGCTTTAAGAAAGAATCGTCAAAATTAATGGCAATGTTAAGGTTACTGAGAAAATAGACAAAAACAAAAACTACTACTCGTGTCGCAACCCTCCTAATACTGAGGTAAGTTGTGACGAATACTTAGATAAGTTGTGACACCCATTTACGAACGAAAATAAAATCTCACATTAACATAAAAAAACATTAATATCCTAAATTATATAGTATGGCATCTTTCTGAGACCTGTTGTATATAAATCAGTTTAAAAATCAATGTTTAATCTGAAAAACAATTATGATAGACAAATCGAAGCCCGTCTATGTGAGACCAGCCCAGGAATTCGGGGCTCTGAACCATTTAATTTGCGTAACCAAGGGTTCAAGGTAACAAAAGTAAAACCAATCATTTTGTGCTTCTTCTTAATCATAAACGATATTTTTCTTATTAGTCAGCTTTTTTACTTGCTGAAACTTCTTTTCCTATGGCAGTTATTTCATACTTGGTAGGTGTGTCGGTCATCGTGTGACATCTAAATTAACATAATATGCCTTTTCATACTTAGATTGCAAGGAAATGTACCTAGTTGGCATTGGAATATTATGCGGGAACTCTATGAGCTTGAAATGTTAGCCTGACTACTTTTAGTTCATAAATTTCAGCCTTAGCAATGTCAAACTATGATATTATTAGTTCTTCATATATTTGGCATTCTGA
Organism: Dendrolimus kikuchii; assembly: GCA_019925095.2. NCBI lineage: Eukaryota > Metazoa > Arthropoda > Insecta > Lepidoptera > Lasiocampidae > Dendrolimus > Dendrolimus kikuchii. The sequence goes on along the minus strand of CM034388.1, from coordinate 14,391,406 downwards.
ATCAAAGAAACGGCGATGCAGCATGCAACATTATACCATAAGAAAAAACTAACAAAAGGAGCCGGTTAAATAGGAGAGTTGTGACAAGCTGTCACGATTCGCCTTGGTACAAAAATTCGTGAACCAATCAGAATAATAATTCATAATTTATTAATAAGATGCCAACGTAAAAAAACATTACCACGCTATGAAACTTGAAAAACTAAACTATACGAGAAAAATTATCATAAAGATGCAAATACATAGCAATATATATGTAATCAAAATTATTATGAAAAATTTACTTCTTGCAATTTTTTGTACGCAAATGTCATTGAGACAAAACCACTTCCCATACGCCATTGGTTCGCACTGCATTAAACAGCGCATCTCAAAAACAACAAATGCGAGTTGTTGTCACATTATTAACGGTCATAGGTTCCGAGAAATCAACTATGTCACATCTCTCCTCAGTCTCCCCTACAAAAGAATAACCATGAAGGTAGCTGAATGCAAAAATTTGTAACACCATGAGACGCCTGATGTATTTTTACAGTACGAAAAAAATGGATGATAAAGTATCGCTTCACAAATATAATTAATTAAATAGTTTGGTTTACAAAACTAGCCATTCTAAACACTATATAGTTACTATTAGGTATCTACATAACATTCAAGGTTCCATTTAAATTTGTAGGACTTTCTGGATATAAACATTGCCTGTTATAAAACACTGTCACTATATTATTACAGCACGTTCTTGCTTATCGTGTAAACAATATTTTGAAATTCCGACAGATATCTACATATATTCGAAAACTAGCTAATGCACTAAAAAAATCATTAACGTTAATTGTGTTGTTGATGTTATGAATAAAAGATTTATGATTTCTATCAAGACTGGCTTTGATTACAATAACTTATAAAAAATATTTAAATAGTAGGTAAAGGAAAATCTGGGACACAATAACATATTCGGAAAACCGATTTAATCTTTTAATAGGCTTCTTCGTGTTTGCAATAGGTAAAACGTAAAAACAAAATCGTGACGTCAGAGATTATACATAAATTGTGCGCATTGTATGTATGGTATGACGCAAAATATGTCATAAACATTGAATATTAATGTAATCGAAATCATTTCTTTCTGCGTAGTTAAAACTAATTTTGAAGCTTCTAGACTATACGTATCATTATATATTCGTGTTCGTTTATAGTGAACTACAATGCTCGGTTTTTCTCTAGGAAATGTCAGGCATATTAGAGTGGGAAATGGAGTGAGAGAGGAGAGTAGAAATTCGCTATGGTAAGGAGTTGAACAATGAATATATAGTTTTCGTTTAAATCAGTTTAAATTAAACATTCTAGTTTTGAACATACCTTTGGACGGGTCAGGCCAAATCTTAATGCAGTTTATAAAAATGACATTATACTCTTTTTCATGCAAATCAGGCGGCAGCCTTCGGCAGGTGACCTGGGCAGCTTATATGTTTGAAAATACAAAAATGGTCTCCGTGGTGGCTTTATCGTTGGACGCGGAGGTCTCGGGTTTAAATGTAGAAAACAACATTACATATATTTACTCCGGTCTGGGTTCAAAGGGTTCTGTTTCAAAATGGTCCCTTCTCTGTTTTCCACTTCTCCATTACAGAAATGTAATTTATTTTTCTCCCTATTTATTACACACACAATAGTTTTTTTTGCGAAGTTAAATATATGACCAAATTTTTTATTACGGCTTGTCATTTAAAATCGCTCTGTTGTTCGTGCCTACCCCGCAAGGGAACTGGCGTGAAGTTATGTATGTATGTATGTCATTTTAAAACAAAGGAAAGTAAGTTACTTATAATCGTCTCTTAAATTTTAAACAATTACTCAGCAACTGAATCGTTAAAACCCGGAAAATATTAAAAATTAAGTGTCGATAAATTTTCAGTCGCGCCACAAGATAATTATACTTAGGTATTGTAAATTTTGTGACGCTGTACATAGCGATTCACTAAAAACGGTTTGCGTCCATGTGAGTGTGTGAATAGGAACAAATAGTAGATATGTTGGTGTTTATTTTGTTATCAATCTAAAATAGTGGTTGAGCGTTAATGATTGTCACAATTGACCCCACAAATAGAAGTCCAGCCGCCCGACACACTTACCTACGTATAATGGGTTAACTTGTTACATCAGTAGTTCAACACTTTCAATCATTATTTAATTGCGACCTCCAAGGGAATTCCGAATCATTTCAATCGTAGACTGAATGCGTAGAAACCTATTTCGTTTTAATAGACATTAATTATTGTAATGATTTATTTGTCAGCACCCGGTTTATTTATGCTTCTTTATATGAATGCAAATTCAAAATATTCTTCAAGCAAATAGGCGCTAGGTCACAGTTAAACCCATGTTTTTTTTTATTGCTGGAATACAGCAGACAGGCTGACGGCCCAACTGTGATGGCAAGTGGTTACCGTCGCCTAGGAACATTAGCAACACTAGAGGTGCTACCAATGTGCTGCGGGGTTTGAAGGAGAACTATGTAAAAAACAGATGAATCAAAAGCGAAAAATGAAACCACTTCCGTGCTATAGTTCCAATACTGACACAAACGGGGCCGCTTGGCTAACATTACTGTACATACTTTCACACGATAATCTCAGTAATTAATCGTCCGATTAATAATTTTTTTGCATTAGATAGCTCATTTATCAGAGAATGTTATTGTCTATTATCATATTCCTAGATTTAATTTTTTTGTTTAAATCAAAGATTAAGCAGACATGATCCGATTCCGATTCATAAAATATTATTAATGTAAGTAAAGTTGTAAAAGATGTCGGCGTTAAATATGTAAACGCCAATTAGGTGATGTTCAGATAACTTTTGCTCTGTAGGTATTAGGTATTATTAAAATAATATCCGTCAATAAACGTCTCACTGCAATACCTCTTGTTTTTAAGGGAATCAACGGTACACCCACTTGTTCCAGGTAGATTTGCGGGTTTCACATGATGTCTCTGATCACGATGGGGTATGATGTGCAACTGTCATTCCAGTGTAATTATAACTTCATCTAATCAATGTTATGATATCTGTTTAAATGACGGAGAGCCGCTACTTGAAAGGATATAAAAAATTTATTACTGTTTTCCGTGTCCCTACTTTCAGTTCCGCAATAGACCCCATGTTGGTTCAAGTTTGTGTGACGAGGGATTTCTAGTCCACTTCCGAAAGCGCGAGTAATGTGATGTGAAAAAAACTGGCTTGTTTTGTAAGGTTCAAAATCCAAATATAAAAAAGGAAACCTTTATATTCCTTAAGTGTATCATGCCTCGTCTACACCTGGGATAATGTTAGTGTTAGTGAGTGTGTCACGTATATGTAGCCCCAGCGGTTTAACGCGTTATCTGAGATGCGACATTTTTAATGACCTTAAACATTGACAGATGCTGTAGCACTAATGTAGTTAGTTAATCGTTATTGTGTTATTTAACGTTACAAGTAAGTCGCACTTAGCGACAGTCTCTAACGCTAACGCAGGTGGAGCAGGGATTTTTTAAATTTTTAACAGCGCTAACTATCGGGTACCATTGTAAATGTAAATCATCCGGGACCCACTCAAACACACAAAAAATCACCAATGTCGGTCCAGCGATATAGGAAATGTTCAGTGAAATCCACACGTACGTACTGTATAGAAGAGTCAATAAGAAGAATTATATAAAGATTAGTATGATTTTGTACATGCTTCCCGATTAGTATTTGAACGCACCTCATTGACATAAAACTCGATTATGTTAGCCACTAATCGACACGACATAATTGTACTTAACAGTAAAATTTTAAGGTTTGTTATTTAATTTGAAAAACATACAGAGAGAACAACAAAAACAAACAGACAAGGTTGTTTATTAAAGGTTTATTCCGAGACGTAGATTTTCAGATAGGCTAACAATGCAATTTTAAAGGTAATTTAGAATGACATTGCACGAACATATTTCTGAAATAATAACTCGCGCACGACTATAAATGTAAACAGTCGTTAATATTAATCTGTTATATTTTTTATTATATCCCTATTAATATTATAAATGCGAAAGTAACTCTGTCTGTCTGTCTGTCTGTCTGTCTGTCTGTCTGTCTGTCTGTCTGTCTGTCTGTCTGTCTGTTCCGTTTTCACGTAAAAACTACTGGACCGATTTGGCTGAAACTCAGTATATATATATTTTCGATGCCGAGAATGAACATAGGATACTTTTTATCCCGGAAAATGGGATAGTTTCCGGGATAAAAGTATATTTGTCTCTCTGTTTGTTATCCTTTTATGGAAAGACTATTGGACTGATTTGGCTGATACTCGGTACATATGTAATTTGAATACCGAGGGTGGCCAAGGGATACTTTTCATCCCGGATACTGGGATAGATTTTGGGATAGATTTATGTAAAGTTTATCCCGGAAACTAGGATAGGTTTTTTATTTGTGGTTGGCCATTTTCGTCATTTTGTTTATTTTGGTCAATTTGGTCGTTTAGGTAGTTTTGTTTAATTTAGTTGTTTTGGTAGTTTTGCTATTTTCGGTAGTTTATGCTGGTAGTTTTGGTAGTTTCGGTTGTTTTGGTAGTCGTGATAGTTTTTTTTTGTAGATTTGGTAGTTTCGGTAGATTTGGTAGTTTTGATTGGTAGATTTAGTAATTGTGGTAGTTTAGGTAGGTGCGGTAGTTTTGGTCTGTAGATTTGATACTTATGGTAGCTTTGGTTGGTAGATTTGGTTATTTTGGTAGTTGTGGTAGTTTTGATAGTTGTGGTAGTTTTGGTTTGTAGATTTGGTAGTTTTGATTGGTCGATATGGTATATTCGGTTGTTTTGGTAGTTGCGGTAGTCTTGATAGTTTTGGTAGTTGTGGTAGTTTTGGTAGTTTTGATAGTTGTGGTAGTTTTGGTAGTTTGATAGATGTGGTAGTTTTGATAGATGAGGTAGTTTTGGTAGTTTTGAAAGTTGTGGTAGTTTTGGTAGTTGTGGTAGTTTTGGTAGTTTTGATAGTTGTGGTAGTTTTGATAGTTGTGGTAGTTTTGGTAGTTTTGATAGTTGTGGTAGTTTTGATAGTTGTGGTAGTTTTGGTAGTTGTGGTAGTTTTGGTAGTTGTGGTAGTTTTGGTAGTTTTGATAGTTGTGGTAGTTTTGGTAGTTTTGATAGTTGTGGTAGTTTTGGTAGTTGTGGTAGTTTTGGTAGTTTTGATAGTTGTGGTAGTTTTGATAGTTGTGGTAGTTTTGTTAGTTGTGGTAGTTTTGGTAGTTGTTGTAGTTTTGGTAGTTTTGATAATTGTGGTAGTTTTGATAATTGTGGTAGTTTTGATAGTTGTGGTAGTTTTGGTAGTTGTGGTAGTTTTGGTAGTTTTGATAGTTGTGATAGTTTTGATAGTTGTGGTAGTTTTGGTAGTTTTGATAGTTGTGGTAGTTTTGGTAGTTTTGATAGTTGTGGTAGTTTTGGTAGTTTTGATAGTTGTGGTAGTTTTGGTAGTTTTGATAATTGTGGTAGTTTTGGTAGTTTTGATAGTTGTGGTAGTTTTGGTAGTTGCGGTAGTTTTGATAGTTGTGGTAGTTTTGGTAGTTGTGGTAGTTTTGGTAGTTTTCGTAGTTTTAATAGTTGTGGTAGTTTTGATAGTTGTGGTAGTTTTGGTAGTTGTGGTAGTTTTGGTAGTTTTGATAGTTGTGGTAGTTTTGGTAGTTTTGATAGTTGTGATAGTTGTGGTAGTTTTAGTTGGTGGATTTGGTAGTTTTGATTGGTAATTTGGTAGTTTCGGCAGTTTTAGTACGTTTGGTAGTTTTGGTCGTTTGTGTAGTTTACACAATATTTAGTTATATAAATAAAACTAGAACGGGTTAAAATAGGGTATTACAGTTTGTATGGGGGACCAATCATTTATCAATTTTATAGATATAAAAATTCATAATCTTTAAAAAAATGCGACTTTCACTCGATCTGTCTGTCTGAATACCGAAAATGGACATACTATTCATCCCGGTAGATGGGATAGTTTGCGATATATAATGAAGTAAATCTTTCGAGGGCAAATAGCACCAACATAAAAATACAATACAATATATCCTGTATTAACGCCTGCTCTTAAAACAAGAGGTACGCACTAGAGTTTGACGCGCGGCGGAGCCGCGGGGTAAACTCTAGTTTTTTATATATGAATCGTTTTTGTAGCTGTTTTTAGTTAAGAAAGAAAGAAAGACTTTATTTGGAGAAATAGCGTCGTAATTACATTCCTTATACATTATTATACACAGAGCATATTTTGATTTGTACGCCGCATTTTCAGCAAATAAGGTTTGCATTCAGCGTATTGTACCTATTGTACAACGCTGATTTTCATAAACATAAAATTTTAAATAAAACCAACATTAAAATACGTTGCTACTTTTACCATTTTACATGAAAAAAATTTGGTAAGTGTGAGTCCGTTCATGCATAATGAAGCGTTCCATATAGGCGACGAACGTCAACTATTTTCGTCACTTGACTGCTGAACCATAAAAAAAAACATATTAATGGAAAATCTCAAGTCTCAAAAACTAGTTGTGAAAAATTGTTCATTCCTTTTCGATGAATGTATTTTTCAATATCTATATCTAAAATTATTTCAGAATTTTCAACTTAATATGTAGTTCAAAAAGAAGGTGATTTTTGTCATTTTGGAAACAAATATTTCGCCAATTAATAAGCAATTTAGGAACAACAATATTTTTTCAAAGTCTGACTAATAATATCGCCTTTGATCGTATAGTAAAGGATATCTCACATGATTTTATACATTACAATTTTTTTTAACCCCCAGTTACTAAGGTGGTCACCCCTAATCTTTATTTTTTCCCGATCTTACTATAGCATTATGGAGCGGCAGACATATTACATATTCCTATTAATATTTATGCATATAAATCGAGTAATATCCGAGAAAAATCATTGCGAACTAGAAAGCGAAACACGGGTGACAAAAACATAAGGTTCCATTTTATTTTTCCTAATACTACTACGGAACCCTAAAAGATAACGTTAAGCAGCTCTCCGTCAGATACTAGTAACCAAACTGGGTTTATCTAACTTGCAAGCTTTTAACCATGTTCCTTATAAACTTTATTATATAAACAGAATCGAATTGTAAACAGAATCAGATCGTCAGCCAGAGCCCATCTAAGGTGAACTTACCGGTTTTGTATGACTACCGTGAGTCACGTGGGTGTGGTCAAAGATTAACAACGTCTTAAGTGACTAATGTTGATAGCTGCCGTATTCAAATCGCGGCACACATCCGCACGTAGGTATGTTTGTCACACAAAAAATTATGAATTTGTAATCGAGATAGCTGAGAGATTATTACATAGAATACTTATTTAAAATTCTATGTACTTAAACGTTCTTTATAATTCTCTTTTTGATTTTATCATGGGTCGCATGGCATATGTGATTTAGAAGGTGGGCATTGAAAATTAGTGCAGGGTCCCAACCTCATTCTCAAAATTTTAATACTAATAATTTTTATCTGTGCAGGAACGGAGAAATAATACAATTTCCTGCGGACGGGCGGCCTGTCGTAAGAGGCGACAAAACAACCTACAGCCAGGTGGTAGGGCATTTGCCCGACTGGATGGCTACCACCCTTGGTCTAAAGTATGTCGCCATAACAACCTTGAGTTGTGTTCCGGAGTTAGTGACCAGGTTCCAGTCTCCCTTAAGAGAGCAGCAGCGCATTCCTTGCACCATTGGTGTCGCAAATATCCATAGGCGATGGTAACCGCTTTCCATCAAGTAGGCAGTCTGCCTGTCTAATGAATTCCTGCAATAAAAAAAAAATGCTGCACAATTTTTTTGTATATATTTCTATTCTATTATATTACTTACTATTTGGCATGTCTTTCCTTTTTTGCTTTCTAAAATTAAGTTGTCTCCTCAACTTTGTTAGCGGTTATGTCATTATGTTCATATATTCTGAGACCGGCCAGGAAAATGATCTGGAACATACACGAATATTTTAGGAAATATTGGCTGTATTCTTTAAAATTTTAATTAAAATCCGTTGAGTCGTTTCGAATCCCAATCGAGATACACTAAAATAAACAGACAGACAAAAATCGAAAATCTTATAGCATTTTCAATTTTGAAGTGAATTGCCTCATATGTATCTAGAAACACTTCTCTCCGTAAAGTCCCTAAGAAACAAGGTTATTTGTAGACCTTTCTAACGATAGCCATGTATGCCTACCCGATGATTTTCTTTCATCCTTCAGTTGATGGCCCCTCACGTATGGCGGCTTTCTATGATTTATATTTCTTCGTACCGGGGTATAGAATACATCTTCTTATCTTCCATACATATAAAACCAGTTGTTTCTGAAAAAAATACATGTGACATATACAGACGGACATGACGAATTTGTAATGTTTTTCCAAAATGGCTACAATACCATAAAAAATTGTAGATAGAACCTCACTCAGCCAGAGCCAGAGCCAGACCTCAGAGCCCGGAGTTCTTACAGTGAAGCCTCTTCTCACATTTGTTCCGCATTACGTTACAGAATTTAGAATTAAATAATCGAAATAGTGGAACAGCTTTCAGTTGACACATTACTATTATCCACATAGACGCAAACTACGTATCTTCTATAATATTATAAAATTCTTAAAATGCCGTCTCTGTACATTGGAGCTATTTAAAAAAACAACACACTGCAATTTTATTTCGATTTCTTGTCTGTTTGTTCGGGATGCATGCAAAAATTACTGGGCCGATTTTGATGCGGTTTTCGCTGATCGACATCAAATGTTTAGACTTAAAATTTGCGCTAGTTTTATGCCGGGAATTCAGCGGAAATGTTTCTGGGAATGATTTTAAATGGCCAGATTAATCCAATTTCAATGTGATTTTTTCACTGATCGATAGAAAATTGTATGTAATAAAATATGTGATATTTTTTATCGTAGGAATCCAAATCCTGTGAGCTGTTTGTAGTTGTTCGGGTGCATAAAAATTAGCTTATTCCAACACAGTTTTCACTAAAACGATAACTTACATTCTTTTTTAAATGCTGCGGTACCTTGTGTCTCGGGAATCCCGCGTGAATTCCAAGTCAAACGTGGACGAAGCCGCGGGTATATCCTAGTAACATTATAAAATTCTAAAATCCCAGACACCCCGATCATAGTAAATAACAGAAAATTCGTTTCCGAAATTTACCATGCCAGGAATCGAACCCGGAGCCTCAGCGTTCCAACGAGTTCAGCCGGCTAAGACAGCCTGCACAATCACAGAAGCCGTCAAATTAATTACGTTGCATTAAAATTAGCTGATTCCGGTACGACTTTACTAGAACGACAGGTTAAGTTCTTTTTCAAATAAGCGGTTCTTTGTATTCCGGGGATTTTCCCGGGATCGGTTTAAAGTAGTTAGTGTGTATAAAAATTGGCTGATTTCGATACGGCTTTTATTAGAATGATAGCTAACGTTTGTTGCTGTGGTACATTATTTGCTCGATATCCCGGAATTTTTTCTCAGAATTGATTACACGGCTGAAAATAGCGTGAAAATTGGCCGTGTTTTTATTATTAGAGCTTAACTTGGAACTACATAACAATTTACATTCTTCACTAATTCGAGACTTGTTATATTTTCTGGGAATTCCTAACTTCGAAACCATATGATTTGAAACTATCACATCAACCATAGGACTTGCTTGATGTGATAGTTTCTATATTTATTGGACATCTTTAGTACAACAGTTTTAGTGGTGTTGCCTTTAATAACATTACTTATCCAGGGTTTTACGGGAATTTGCGGGATTCATGTATTTTTGTACTGAAAAATCCAGTCCATCCCTCTTGGAAATAACCTTTGATTTGAAATATTAGTAAAATAACTGCAATCTTTGTTACACGTCCAATGCGACGAAGTCGCGGGCAAATGCTAGTCTTTATATATTATTTTTTTCTGTACGTGTGTATGTGATTGAACTCCTTCTAAACGGCTGGGCCGATTTCATTGAAATTTTTTGTGTATGTTCAGGTGGATTCGAGAGTGGTTCAGATTCCCAATTGGACCCGGTAGGTGACTAAATTTTATTTTTTCAGGACAGGACAACGTCTGTTGGGCCCTTTTTTTTACATGAGAAAATGAGTTGCCGCACCGTCAGCCGCGAGGGGAATAGTCGCGGCCGGTGTGTGGGGCTCCCCCGACGCCCATTAATTAATACGACCGGCGCCGGGTATACTCACTAAAACCTCATGGGTGCCTTCTTCCGCCTGGGTGCTGGGTCACGGTATATCGCGCGAGCATTATCCGCGACCTAGCGGGCGATGGGCCGCCCCATAAACAGGAGCGGCCTCTCCTATGTGTGAACCGGGGAGGTGAAATTTCCCCGGGTCTGACGTCTGCTGGGTCCGCTAGTATCTATATATATATAATTGCTAGGCCTTACTGACTGACATATCAACGCACAGCCCAAACTACTGGGGCTAGGATCGCGACAATTTGCATGCAGGTTCTTTCTATACTGTAGTTGTACCCTAAGAAAGAATTTGTGAAAATTCAACCTCTGAAGGAGAAAAAGAGATGAAAGTTTGTATGTAAATAAAATTTAAAATATCAAAGTAAGAAGCAGGAAATTTTATATACCTGCTTCTGATTAGAAATAAATGTACACGTGTATCGGCGTTTTTGGTAATTCAACGCCCGTGAGATTATATAGCACTACACAAGTTTATAAAAAAAAATCACTTCATTTAATGGTTCACGTAGGCTCCGTCTATACTTTTATTCGTTTGAGATAAGAATTTATAAAATAGAAAAGCTTTTAAAATCTATTAAAATAAACAGTTTTCCAAACAGAAGTACTCATGCACCGAAATCTATATTTATCGTGAGACGTGCCTGTTTGCACTTAAAAGCGATGCTCACCATAATTTCTATTTATTGATAGACTGTGCCTGGCTGGCAAGGTAATTGACCGGCGCGGCGCGCCGCGCGTCTAGTGCAACACGCGCGAGTATTACATCAGCCGGCCTTGCCTGACACGGAACAATGACAGGCCGTGCTGTAATGGAACTAATGTGTGGTTTCAGGCACTGCTTACAATGCAAATATACTTTGATAATGAGTTTTAATTGCTATTTATTGCCTTTAATGTTAGCTTTACGTATTATTACGTTACTTACATAACACAATAATATTAAATTTAGTAATGAAAACTAATTTTGTAGATAGCAATAATATTATTAAAACAATAAATATCTACAAATTTAAAAAGTATTTTATCTGAGAAGCTCAATATTATGTAATTTAACCACAAAATTTGGTCTAGTTTTTCGTGCAAAATTCTCACATTCTTCCAATTAGATGGTTACCTTACACAAGGTCATGTACGGCAAGCTTACTGTAATACATTTTATCTTTTCGAGCAAATCTGATTAATCCTTAAATCGGTGTGTACACAATGGTCATATCGTATCGAGATCACCAAATATTGACCATACTAAATAATTAGTACGTCAATATTGCCGATATTTATCAATTATGGATAAAAGTGTGTAGGATTTATGTACTCGTATACCTAATCGCGATGTGATAATTTGATATCTCTCTAAACGGTCCTGCATTGCACTCCGCATGACAGTCCGCCGTGTAATGCAGGACTGTGCATGTTGTTGCAGCTTACATTGTGTCCTGCAGCACAGAGCAGGGTGGCTCTCGAGTCTTACAGGTCCCGCCCACTGCAGGCTTGCATTGAATGATCGTGTATGGGCCTCTAAAGGGGGTGGTCTGTCTCGGATGCTGAAAGCGGTCTCCAGTACGGATCGACGTTGGACGCTGCCTGGTTGACATAGGATGGATCGTCACTTTGGATACGCGCGTCAGTTTTTCTCGTGCAGTCTGTATTATTGACCTAATTTGTTATACAGATGAATTTACGCTTGCGCTGAAATTCTCAAGAATGACTGCAGACGCTGTGTACGGTTTAAAGATGTCACTTACTGCTTAGGCCTCTGAGAGAGACCACTATAGTGCATTTTCATAATAAACATTAGTCCATTGCATTCAGCGTCACGCCGTATGCAGCTTACGGCGTTTACAAAAGACCACCGCTTACGCAATATGTATAATTATAACAGTATGTAGCAATTAGTTTTAGTTATAACTTTTCAAAAACTAAAATTCAATGTAGTAGGAGTATAATAGGTCATTTACATGTTTTTTCTTGGTTGGTATTAATAATTGAGTTTTTAGGAATGACCTTTTTTATGTTTTTATTGCAGGAGTTCAGCAGACAGGCAGACGGCCCACTTGATGGAAAGCGGTTACCAACGCCTATGGATATTTGCAACACCAAAAGCTACAAATGTGCAAACATTTTTTTCAGAAACTACTGGTTTTATATGTATGTAAGGGAAGAAGATGTATTCTATACACCGGTACGAAGAAATATAAATCATGGAAAGCCTGAGGGGCCATCAACTGAAGGATATATATGAACATATAATATATGAACATAATGACATAACCGCTAACAAAGTTGAAGACACAACTTGGACACAACAGGAAATTGTATTTTTTCTAGGTTCCTGCACGGATAGCACCCTGCACCTGCACCCTAATGGTTCTTAGTTTCCTATTTATTGTTTTACAAACACTAACACCAAAAGTAACTGTTTAATTTGTGTGTTTTTGTTACTGTTCTTATTTGTCATAGAACCCTAAAATAACATTTTGGTTTTAGATTACCATGATTTGAAGTATATTTGTAAGTAAGTATATAAATTTTGATTTTATTTCTAGTTCGTGCACAACAGATTATGATATAAGATTAATATAGGTGTTATTATTACTTGAATTTAGATGCAGCAGTGTCTCAGATTATTGACGTCAAACAAGATTTAAGCTAAGTGAGCGTCAACTTAAACACTGATTAATTCTTGGAATTCTCATAAAATCCCCTGATATTAATATTTCTTGGGAAAAACCAAAACAAGCGCTGTTTGTAAACTGTGATAAAATTTAAGATTAAAATCGTTTGCGTTTTACAATAAAATACATGAATTACCGTAATTCATAAATGTGATGATGATTTGTACAATCTTTCAAGCATCAATATTATCTGTAAACATTAGTGGATAAAGGAGTTAAGTTACATTTTACAGATTTTTAAGTAGAATGACGGTAGCATGTATACATTTAAAACCCATTCATTGTATGCGAGCTTAGTTTTAGAAATAGAAACTGATGATGGACGTATACAAAGTGTTAGTTGAACAAAACTTCGTTACCGTATTCTTTTTCCATGCAATTTACCAATTGTATCATGTCCTCTTTATACACTTATATCTTTACTTATACGATAATATTACCTAGTTATTTCACGAAACAGAATGCAGATTCTTTTTCATACATTAAGCAGTTCTAATTATTAAAAATAAGTAAAATTAATTTGTAACTTTAAATAAAAACAAAAAATTATTTCAACGGAAATTGGTTTCGACATCCGTTAAATAATGTTTGATATGTGCGTTATTATTGTTTAAATACATTTTTTAAATTCCGTAGCCAAATAACAAAATCAGTCGTTAGTCATATCTATGCAACCCTTTATGGAGTGATACGCACTGACCCAAACTTATTTTTAGTTTAATGTGGCTTTTTCCTGTCTGAGTAAAACAAATGTGGAATTTAAATAGTGCCTAAATCCTTAAAAGGTTGTTTTAATGGCTTGTTGTTCCCTAAGTAATTTCTTGGAGAAGTTTGAGTCTTAGTGTATGATATTCTCATGTTTATAACCAGAAGAATTAAGGACTTTGGGAACAAGTCGTTTTAATATTGCATTTTAGAAAGTGGAAAACTTAAGAAAAGTGACATTTAAATACTCTTATGTATGTCATTGGTGCCCTGGAAGATGGGTCGCCCCTTAGTATGGGACGCGTCTTGCGTCGATACTTTGGCAGCGTCCCATCTTCCAGCTACTAGCATGTCTGCCGGTACAGCTGCTGCACAACAGGAGGCCCTAAAACGCCGGAAATACTCAGCCATCGGAAATGGCTACATATTTGCGGCTTTTGGGGTCGAGACCCTGGGACCATGGGGGCCTGAGGCGCACAAGCTTCATCGGGACATAGTCAAACGTCTGGTGGATGTCTCACGTGACCAAAAGACTGGTTTATACCTCGCACAGCGCATCAGCATTGCCATTCAGAGAGGCAATGTGGCCAGTCTTTTGGGCACGTTTCCGACTGAGAGCGGTCTAGAACTAGATTTTATACTTTAATTTTAGTTTGTATATATAGTTTATTTTTAGTTTAATTTATTGTATAGTTTAATTTATAAGTTAATTTATTTTTAGTATTTAATTATATGTTTTAAGTTAGTTTTAGTTTGATATTAATTGTTATTTTAATTTAATATTCATGTAAATAGTAATACTTAACTTGTTCACTTATTATTATTAAAATAATACTCTTATTGAAATGTTTCAGTAAATAAGACTGTAAATCTTTTAGAACTTGACCTTCGAGATTGAACTAGCTGTAGTGTAACTAATTGATTGTTTGTCGGGGTTTTTTTAATGGATAAAAACCAGTCAACTGGTATTATTGTCCAATAAATGTAATTCACCGGTCAAGTGCTTCAGTCCACGTACAACACATAGTTCCGTAGAGGTGACCAATATAATACTTATATATATACATATATATATATATATATATATATATATATATATATATATATATATATATATATATATATAAGTATTATATATATATTATATATATATATATAATATAATACATATATATATATACATATATATATATATATATATATATATATATATATATATATATATATATATAATACTTATACTGTTTTTGTCATTTGACAACAGAACCCTGGTGAAATAAGCATTTAATTGAATATATGTGATGATGATTTCCTTGATGTATCCGTTAATGTTACAAGTCTGGGTAGCGTAATGGTAAGCGCACGCGTCCCTAATTTAAAGGGCGCGGGTTCGATCCTGGCTGGAACGCATGCACCTGCTGGGCTGTTTTCTGACCTAATGTCCATATTGTTACAATTACTACATGCTAACAACGGTGAAAAAAAACATCGTGATGCAACCTGCACATCGAGAAACCGATGTGTCAAACCTGCCAAGCCGCCTTGAATAAGCGTGGCGGGTATACTGTCAGTTCCCCTAAAGTGGGAGGCCGGAACCCAGTAGTGGGACGTTCATGGGCTGTTATTATAACGGCGACCTCTGCTATAATTTTCTGACATGAGCACGAGAATGGCTTGCAAAACTGAACTTATCTTGAATACTCGGCTGCAAGATAAGCAATAAATGCAAATGTCCACTTTTGTTATATGTGTATGTGAAGGAGGATTTGGTACGAGTTTTAGGGAACTGTCTTCTAGCGTCGGTTTCGTATTCCTATGTACTACATATCTCAAAAGATAGTCAACAGATCAATAATTTTCGATAGTGTTTTTAAACTGTATTGAAGTCTATTATATTGAATGTATTTGTCTTTAAATATTTTTAATTAACGTCTAATAAACCTATGAATAAATTATAACACAGTAAACTGTAATTTTCTACTCCATTGTCCAGGAGTTACACAGGAAGGAGTCGCTTTTTGCAATTTTACAATCAAATATATTATTAACACCTAATTGACTTAGAAAATCAGTAACATTAGTTGCTATAATTTTTGAAGACTGTTTAACAATATCCGACACGCTTGTGTAGGTACAATGAAATATTGTATCATTTCTCAATTAGGTGTATGATGCCCTCTATAATTTTTATTTCTTATTTGCCTTTACACAACGTTGTTACGTTGTGTAAAAGCAAATGTAACAAATTTTTTGCCAATTTTCAGCCATTATAAAGACGCTTTACTTTTCGAGAAAAATAATTATGATATATATACATAGACAGACCGACATCCCTTTTAAGGCTTCCGTATTTGCTAAGATAGCTACAATACCCTAAAAGCAAAGTCAATGTAACTTTCCATTGAAGTTGCATCAACTTGGATTTTTCTGATAAATTGTTGTACAAATAATCTGATTGCTGGACAGTAGCTTATAGAAATGTCTTGAGATAATTACTATAATAAAGTAGTTCCATGAAACTGTAAAGAACTGTGAGTTTGCATCAATCATTAAGAAAGAAAGAATGAACGAAAACTATTTTATTTAGCACAGTTACTTATATAAAAACTAGTAATTTTTAAATTAATGCTGTCTAATTTAAACTAATATCATGTTTATGTTACTAAAATTATCTAAAAATTACGTATGTAGGCGAAAATAAAAGAGTATAAATTATCTAATTTTCAAAATACTTTAATGAGTTGATTTTAAAAGTCCTGTATTATCTAGTAACGGTCTCATTCATACAAAGAGTAAATTTGAACGCTTCTTTAAAAACCATAAAGAAGCGTTCAGACTTATTCCAACTCACTATGAAGTTAGAATTTATTAAAACTCGTTCTAATATGGGCATCAATCTCAGCATAACGCTGGCTAGTTACGAGCAGCGTTAATTGTATTTTTAAAATTGTTCGTGATTACAGATCTCATACAAAACGGAAACCTTAGATGGTTAAAACTAACAATCGTCTCACATTTATGTCACCGTTTAAGAAAATATATTATAAGAAATCATTCACCGGCGTCGTCACTTCGTATTTACAATAAATAGTATTAAAAATAACTCACTGAACATCGGCAAGTAAGTAAGGCGTAAAGAATATGTGAAGTAGTGAACTATGTAAATGAGACAGCGCAATCTGACGCCGAATTTGCGTACTACGCACCACGATGTATTTACAACCACAAATTGGTCAAGATACGGCTTTCATTGAAAAGTCCGGTCTGATTAGCATATGATCGTCCGCATGCCGAACGCAATGAAACAAAGTGAAAAAGATACTTTACCGCTGCCCAATGACGCATGCGTATGATGTAATATCTTGCAGACTTGCACGAGACGAATTGTTATGAAAAAAATATTCAGCTAATTTTGTTGGCAAAAATGCAAGTACCTTGAATCTTTTTAGGTTTTGCTTATGATGATAGTAACGCGTGATGTAATGCTTCTTTCATTTTACATCATTGACTGATCTTTAAAAGCTACTAATTTGGATCTTTCCGATTTGACACTATCCCCCTTACGGGATAAAAGTCTCCCATGTTCATAAAGTTCTCAGGAACGAAGAAAGAATACTAATTCCTGCGGCCAGGCGGTCCGTCGCAAGAGGTGATAAAACAACCCACAGGGAAGTAGTAGGGTACCTTGACTGTCTGGACCATCTAGACGGTCAAAGTACCCTAAAAATACAAAAAAAAGGTCAAAACGGTTGAAATACCAAAAAAGAAGTTTGTTATTGCGGCAAAGTCTAGACTAGGGTCTAGACTATGCCGCAATAACAACCTTGAGTTGTGTTTCGGTATTAATGGTTAGGTGCCAGTCCCATCTAGGAGTACGGCAAATGTTAGTGTTGCAAATGTTTGACCTGTTAACGAAAAACTCCAAAATATTTCCAGCTAATTTGTATAAGCATAGTGTTTAAATTGTTATAAAATAATTTTAAAGGAAATAAAGCTAATTATAGAACTCCTGTTTTAATTTAATAATTTCTTGATGTAAACTTGCAAAATATTTATTACACACTCGGAAGGGAGTCTCACGAATGTGACCAACTGTGACAAGGACGGGGTAGGGGTAAAAAATCATGAAATTTGTGTGACGTAATTTATGGATGGCCTTTAAACAACAAAAAGCTTTTCATTCAATTCATCGATTATAGATGTTCTATTTTTCGGCTTGGTCCCGGTTTTAAAAGTGTTTTACTCTAATAGGCTAATCTGTGTATGTAACTTCGGTAACGATAAAAACAAAAAAAACGGATTTTTGTAATGTTGCATTGTTATAAAAAAACTCGCCTGCGCTTCGTCTCCATGTTGAAGATATTCGGTGGAATAATAAAAATAATAAACCCGCAGGGGGGCTTTGTGGTGAAGCCTTAGGTGAGTAGCGAAACCTCGTACCTGATTCCGGGGGACAAATCAAGGCCCCCGCCTCCGTGCTTGCCTTAGCCGGCCGGTACGGAGTGGAGATCGCTAGAGCTAAGACTCAAGGAATAGACAGTATATCCGCCACTCTTATCCATGGCGGCTGGGCGGGTTTGACATATCAGTTATCTCGATGTGTGTAGGTTTCATCACGATATTTTTTCACTGCCAGCGCATGGTAGTTGTAATAATGTGCACATTAGATTAGAAAACTGCCTAAGTGGTGCATGCTTCCTGATCAAGATTCAAACCCACATCTTTTTTTAAAGACTAAGACACGACACGTCTAGCTGACGTAAATGCAATAACCACTAGTAGATCTAATTATGCACATTAAAACAACGTACATAGTTTTATAGTAAAATGTAAACACACAATAAAAGACAAAAGCAAAAGGACACTGTGAAATAGTACATCTACTACCAACGTAGTGTTGGTTTCACAGAGCACAGAAAATTGCCGCACCTCTTTACATCTTCCATGCTCTGTGGTTGGTTCTGAAAGGAAAAGTGGCGTGTTTTCGTCTCAGAGACCAAGACACATTGGGTGACGAAGCCAACAGAGTTATAAGAATCTCACAGCAACACTAAACCTACTTTTCTAAACGAAGTAGGCAAGTCGAATTTGTCTCAAAATTAAGATGCAATGGGAAGTAATTCATACAATCGGCTCTCGTTAATTCGAAACTCGAGGGACTTTTAAAATATTACGAATTATCGAATGTTTGAAATATCAAATGGTTCGACATTTTTGAGAGAAAAGAAATAAAACTTTGAATTATTGAGTGTTGATAATCATCATGTATTACATACATATTTATTAACTTCTATTCTTTAACAAAGACAACAAATGACAAAAGTTAAGAGGTACATAGTGTACATATTCGTAATGTGAATTAATTAATAAAGAAACCTGTTATATTGGTTTGCTTTGAAGAACATTGCTACTGCTCAGACCGCTCAATAACTTTTTTCAGAGAAAAAGAGCCTGAAATGCTTTTTCATCACTTTCGTTTTGTAGACAGAAGCTTTGTAAGGTGTCGAACGACGCTCTTGCTTGCTTAACTGATACCTCTGGGAATCTGATCCTTTACGAATTGTCGAGTGTTTGACCCTGATGGGTTCGAATTAACGCGTCGTGTTGTTACGTAGCCATGATTTTTCGTTCGAATTACCAAGTGCATAAAATATATTGATTTAGTTCGAAATATAAAGAGATTTTCTGGGGAACTCATGATATCTTTGAAATATAGAGAGGTTCGAATTATCGCAGGTTTAAATTAACGAGAGTCGACTCTATTAGTATCTAAATTCACATGATAATAATTAATTATCAGTAATTCTGACCTTAATATTAAATAAGTTGCTAATTAGGCACACAGTTAATTGCACCGGGGATATACATCTTAATTAAAGGCATAATTGCTTTAGATTCTTTTACGGATGAAAACATTTCGGTATATTAAAAGTGAGCAATAATTTTATTGCCGATATTAATCATTGAAGATTATTTAAACTAATTTTACAAACTTTACGCCAACGGATGTTCTTTTATGGTTTTAATATAGCTAAATATCTTTAAGAAAATTCTTATAAGTTAACTGTATTGTTAACTCCCTCACCTCGTTGTTAGACACGAGCCCAGCTCACAACGGAGGAGCCAGCTTGTGAAGGGGCCAGCCTTCGTGCGTCCGGGCTAGAGGTGAATGCGCGAATGAGACCATAGCCCAGACATGGGACGCAACGAGGATTGACCAGGGATTTTAGTGGATATCCTCAAACGCGGCGTGGCAATAGTATTCCTGGGGAGATGCTAGTGCCACCCCGACGTATCTGAGGTGAATTGCACACGTTTTTACCGCGTTTCCCCCGCGGTAGTTTGTTCTCAAGAAGATTTGCGCTAGATAAAAAAAAGGATCCATTGCTAGACTTTAGTAAAGGCCCAGAGACGGCGCTTCGATTTGTTTCTGCGCACGCATTTAGTGAAATACGCAAAGAGGATGCAACATCCCCTCTATCAGAAAAGGGGCTCAATAAGCCGACGCTGTCAAGGTTATCGGAAGTATCTTGGGTTCCTAAGACCTTAACATTTTGCGATGCGATGGAACACAGAGGTGGTTTAGTCGGTAGATCCGAACATGCATCGGGAGTCCGAAACTACCTTACTATACCCGGGTGGTAGGGTGTCCATGATGTTCCCATCCGCGAAAAAAGGAACCGTTACTAAAGCTGTTTTGAATGTCCGTTTTTCCGTAAACTGTTAGAAGAAGTTAAGGATTTAGGTTTATTTCTTGTAAGATTTTCCAACACATAGTTAGTGGCGTAGAACGTTTAATTTACACTTTGTCGGCGGATTTTCCACAGAGTAGTTAAGACGGCCAAGGTGCTGTGAGACCAGCCGAGTAATAAGTTTATTGCTTGTTAGGCATTCAAAGATTTTGATCAAACTTAATAAGGGCATACTTAGCAATAACTACGAGTGCACTAGTTTTACTGGAAATTTCTGGGCTTCCATATTTTTAAAATTTAAAATAAAACAGAAATAATGTAAATTTTTAACAATGGTAAGGTAACTGATAGAATAGTATTGTATATAAAAACCTACAATTTAACAGGATAGGATGCTGAACGAAAGAAAGAAAAATATTTAGGACATGATACAAAAAGAGAGATACAACATAATACAACATTTAATTGTGGTGTCCTAAAAATACTTTTGCTCAGCATAATGGTAGTTTCACAATAAGCGCTGATCTTCCGCAAGTGCCTACCTCAAGTGATGCCACGGCTTATCTCCACAAGCAGTGAGTATATATGAACAGTATTATAATTACAAATAAAAGAAAATTTCCAAATAATGAAGAGCTGCAAAACATCCTACTTTATTATGTATTAACGTGGCTTCGTTTACGGAATTTTGAACACTTCCTCGTTTTTAAAACTGAATTTAGTCAATACCAAGTGTTCATGAATGACTTTTAGAACAATGTTCAAGGAAAAAGTCATCAGGGTAGAGGCCATAGAAGAAAGAAAAAAAAGAAAAACTGGAGCCTGACAAATAACTCCCCACCATAAATTGTAGTAATTGAAACTGACAATGATGTTTTTGCGTTTAATATTTTCTACATCTACATTAATACATAATTCTTGCTTAAAAACAACCAATACCCTACAACTATGTCAATCTAAGACGTAATTTATCAGATTTCGAGTATAGTATACTAATATGTTAATACCAGCGCATAAACTAACTGTAGTTGAATTTCGGCCTCCCCGTGTTAAGGAAACGGACGATATACTCGTCAGCTAGTCCAAGGTGGATTGGTGGGTTTTACACATTGGTAATCTTGATGTACAGGTTTCCTTATAATGTTTTCCCTTATCGACATCAACTGCTATAAAATGCTTAAGAAGTGCATATTAGGATTTGAACCCACGTCGTTTGGATAAGACAAGTGTACCTTAACCACTAAGCCACAATGACTGGCGATATTTTTTTACCATTTAATATATCTATAACATTATAAAATTCTAAACAAGCTGTGTCTGTACATTGAAGCTATTTAAAAAAAAACAACTAGAATAAATTATATAAACGACGTAGAACACGATGCATTTTTTTTTGTCTGTTTGTTCGGGATTCACAACATAACTACTGGGCCGATATCTTAGAATTGCTGAAGAGTTTCTTGCGCCGCTTCTTTCTCTTCAAGCCACAACATGTTGCGAAGCGGTAGTAAATTAGATTAGGCTCCATAGACTAAATAATAACCATAAACAGAATTAAAACTAAATAATTAAAATTAACAAGTCGGCGGTAGGCTAAATAAAAGTAACAAAAAACGTTGACACATGACATCTTTGTCTTCCGTGATCACGGCCACTGAATAGTGGCCGAAACGTCGAAAAAACCAAAATCAAATAAATAAATAATTTTATTATGTATACAAGTCGCGAAAACTTAAGAAAATAAGAATTTGTATTCTTAGCAAAATAATTAATATTATTCTTACACTACAGTATTTTAGAAATTAAAATAAACGTTCATATTGGTCTGTAAGGGCATTATAGCCTGCAAGCCTGCAAGAAGTATCTAAATAGTGTCATATGTAATTCCAAAATAGTTAGGTCTATAAATCATCAACCATTAGGTAGTCTGTCTGCTCATTTGCTTATAAGCAAACACAACAAATAGCTATTAAATTACATAAATCTATTTACAGAAGCGAATGTTTGTCCTAAGCACGGCAAACAGCTTTTATGTGATTGACAGATGAATGTATGCGGAAAATGGATGTCCGTTACTGTACTTACCGGAAACCACAAATGTGTCCATAAAGTCCTACTATTATAATATAACCTGGCATCTAACGCGGAAGTAGTGCTAGACATATCATAAATCTACACTATCTAGTCTAACATATTTAATCCATTAAAATGTATAATGCTATTTAATGTCAATATTTGAATAAAATATATAAAAAAGACTCTACTTCGTCGAAAGTTGAAATCTCGCAATTAATTATGATATTTTTAGAACAAAATTAAGTTATAGTATTTAAATATATCTTGAATTAATTTACTGTAGATATACTTGTTTGAAATGTAGAACTTAATACACATACATATAAATGAGACATTTGTCTAAATTTTTAGTTGAAAATGAATGTATTTATTTCAAAATGGAATCACTGATTACTTATGGAAACTGTGGAAATCATGATTGTACAGCCGTTTCCAAAGCAATAGTTACTGTTAGAGGAGAAGAATCGACGTAGGCGACTCCCCAGCAACATACCTAAATACTACTTATATAATTATTGTATTACATTTACAAGAAATATGTTATTAAAATATAACACAAAGTTGTTTACGAATCAGAAATAAATATAATATATAATTATACCTCCATGTAATAAAATTAATATGTATTCATAATGTAGTACATACATTAATACTCTTTTTTCAAATATATTTGCTCTTGACAAGAAGTTTCATATAATTATAATTGTTAATTATTTTTCAGTTGCTCCAGAGTTGAAGTGTCAGAGTGTAATGGAAAATTCTAATTCAATTTAATTATATATAATAATCATGCAAACTTTCAGCTTTACTTGGGGTTTGACCACTACAAGTTGCATGAACAAAAAGCATTTTTAACCGACTTTAAAAAAGGTGGTTGTTCTCAATTCGTCGGAATCTTTTTTTTATGTATGTTCACCGATTACTCCGAGATTTATGAGCCGATTTACGTAATTCTTTTTTTGTTCGACGCGGAACAGCTTTCATTTAGTTCCCTAAAAATTTGACATAGTTTGGCCTAGTAGTTTTCATTTTATGAACATTTTTTATGAAAAAATTTCCATTCCGTTCCATATGTACACCGATTACTCTGAGAGTTATGATCCGATTTACGTGATTCTTTTTTTGTTCGACGCGAAATAGCTGCCATTTAGTCCACTAAAAAGTTGACATAGTTTGGCCCAGTAGTTTTCATTTTATGAACATTTTTTTTTTAAATTTTTCCATTCCGTTCCATATGTACACCGATTACGCTGAGATTTATAATTCGATTTACGTGATTCTTGCTTAGTTTAATGCGGAATAGTTGCCATTTGGTCCCCTATAAATTTAACATAGTTTGGCCCAGTAGTTTTCATTTTACGAACATTTTTTTGTTCCCATTTCTTCGGACCTATATTTTTTAAGGAGCGCGGCACCTTTCGTAGGTCTACCCATACATAGCTAGACACTAAAAAGTAACAAATAAAATAAAAAAACTTCGTTTAAAAAAACCGCCTTCAAAAACTAAAAAGTATAAAATAACTTATTTCTAAAGCTATTATTATTAATATATATTATCTAAAACATCTTGAAGTCGGTGCAAAGTAAAACATAAAAATTACTATATTTTTTTGAAAATTACTAAGCACCGACTTTAAGATATGTATTAATAAAAGTACCGACTTCAAGATGTTTTAGATAATATATATTAATAATAATAGCTTTAGAAATAAGTTATTTTATACTTTTTAGTTTTTGAAGGCGGTTTTTTTAAACGAAGTTTTTTTATTTTTCCTTTAACTTATCCACTTCACAAAGAGTACTAGACTTGTTAGCTGTATTGTGGTTTCATTTTTTTGTCTTGATTCTCGGAACAATAGATAATTAGTGTCTTGAGAGCATCTTGCACAAAAGATATGTTAAGGTTGACAAAATAAACTTCTGAATTAGTACCTATAATGATATTATTATTATTTGAATAGTCACTATTTTTAAATGATTTGTATTTGTAAACCTCATTTACGACGTTTGAATTCGAATAGATTGGAATTGAAAATTACATACACAATACAATTATACACATAATAACGGCAATGACAACAATATTTTACAATTTTGTGTACTATGGTTTTAAATAAAGAATAATACAGTTTTTAATTTTATTCCTGGCAATGTTCTAGCAGCCCTAGTGTAGTTCGACATTGATGTCCAATAAATGGCTTTAATACTGTTGCTTTATTTCTTTATTAGAAATACATATGTAGCTGTTAGGTTGTTTTAAACAAGGTGCATTTGTAAAATACATTTAAATTTACTAAATTATAGCAACAGACATTAATTCATTGAATTTCGAATAACATATTTATTATTATCTCAGTTGAAAGGTTTATTGATAAAGAATTATTAATTGCTTAAAATATTTCCTATAGTATTAATAATAAAACATTTCTCAGAAGCAATCAAGTTCATAAAAACAGATTGCTGTTCATAGCTCCAGACTATACAATATTATATTCAAGGATTTTTTAAAGTTTATAGTCATTTTAGCATAAACAACACCCTTACGTTATCGTTCTCAGTCATCTATCTTTTTAAGTGACAGTCATATTAAAAATGACTAAGTTTATAAAATGAAAATTACCCGGAGGATGTATTATGTACATATTGTAGCGCTACACAGTGGTGTAGTAAAACCACGAAACAACTAAACATCAGGTGTGGTCGCCTTAATATTTACTATCTAAAATCCAGTGATAAAATGACCAAAACAGTCCACCCGACAAAACAGAACCCATCGATGTGCGTGGATTGTCACGCACTTAACCAATTATTTGTAACTAATTGATCTTTGTAAATCAGCCGCATAATATTATTTGCATCTGTAACTAAATAAGATCAACGGTTGCATTCATCTACAGAACACCGGACACTTAGAATAGTCCGCGTCTAGAGCCGCGATGGATTTTCTTTAATATGTCTGTAAAAACACCTAAATAAAGTGGTAAAATAAGATCCATCTGTTTCATTTCATTATCGCTTGTTTCACCGCAGACTTTCTGACTGACGGCTCGTTCCTATATGTTACTATTTATTTTAGTTGTTTTACTATCGGTAGAAATTTTGACACTAGGTACCATGGAGCTTATATCAAAGTTTAACCGCTTGTAAGGCAAATTATATAATAAGCAAGGACACATAGCCAGCCTTCTGGGCATCTTGATCATAGAAGATAGTGTCCTAGGCTAAGTATTCTACTTAAAGTCTTGAGGGACTATGGGTAAAATACTGAATAATTAAGTGAAGTTTATAAAGTCATTTGTAATAAATATTTTTTCATTATATTTTCATATGTTTAATGGCCTGGTAATAGTCTACCTTGAAATCATCTGGCTCTACTACAAGATATATTTGAAACAAGTTTACTTCCACATGTTAACCTTGTTTAAAAAGCAGGTTACAATTTACTGGTGATAGTGAATCGCTCTTACTATAAGTATAAGATGAATGATGATTTGCACACAAAGTTGCTGAATCGGAGTTAAAGGGTGGGGGTCGTTAGCTTGCCAAGGGTAGCAAAACTAGAGGGAGAAAATACTTTAGCAGCACCAGTTATACTATGGAATTTTTTAAACAGATTATTGACTAATTGGCACCGTGCCCATTATGCTTAATGTAGATCTGAGGCTGCCATGGTGTCACAGGCTAGAATTACAAGAAGTGCCCTACTACTAATCTATTAATATATTCCATCATCACTAATTACTAGTAACATAGTGGCGAAATTTGATGTGCAAGAGAGTTGTAAATATGTCAGTAAAAATAAAAAAAAGCAGAAAAGAGCTTACTCGCATTGGCAAAGGAGGCGAAAAAACCTCGATGTTTTCAGGAAGGTACCTTAATGAGTAAGGCACCCGAGTCCCATTTCAGTGACGTAAGTTTTAATTCTGACTGGGGCGACATGTATTCCGCTTAGGCAGTCTCTTGAGCTCATTGTCCATTGTTCTTACCTACGACGCTGCAGGAAAATATCTAAAATGGCTTACATTATATTTCAGAAAAGTTAAACATTTAAGTGAGTTATAGAACTAAAAGAAAGGAAGACAGATTCGCGTTAATTATCTATTACCTCGTAAAAATAAATAACTTAGACAATATTAATTTCAAATTTAAACTAAAATACAGTAATACATTTTATGTCATACAGATATATATTTATCATCATGCTTATTTAATTATAATTGGCTATTAACATAATTGTCTAGTGTTTTAATAATATAAACAAAAAATATTGATTTACAATATTTCGCCTTTTTTGAAACAGTTCGTGGTGAGCTAAATATTCGGCTCTAAACTACCAAAGTAAACATTGTTAATTGTTCAAATAAGTAAATCGTAAAGTAATTAAAATATTTGTGCCGCTGATAATGACTGTAGCAATTAGTATGTAGGATAAACAGTTTTAGGACTCTTATTCTATATATTAGACTTTGTTTCGATATTGTGTTTCCTTTTAGAAAACAGGATACTTACAGCTTAAACAAACAGTCGGCTAAGAGTTCCAATATTTAAACACTGAAAGAAAAATACTAGGAGTGATAAACCCATTATTTTAAAGTATTGTTTTGATATATTTTCACCTTGTTAGCTTTTCTATCACATTTTATATATGTAATATTTTACAATATACAACTATTGTTTATATTACTCAAGTGTAAATATAGGCTTCAGTTTCTTCAGAGTTTCGTTTTACTGTGTGGTTGTCATTTCTAGCGTTTATTGTTCATTGCATTAGCGAAAAAAATTGGTATGAACTCAAAAAAATAAATTCAAATTTGTAATTTCGGTCTATTTAAGCTAATAAATTAAAAATGCCTAGTGTTCATAATCGTTGTTTATAAAGTAAATCCAACTTAATATGGTTGTATAAAGTTTTCAGCAAGACAGTGATGTATCACTTGCTTATTTTAAACTTGTTACACCCATGTACATACATACCGAATGTGCATCTGTATGCGTATTCCTTTACAAGATGATTTCAACTATTTACATAAATAAAAAAGTTCAGATATATGTATTTTCTACTATATTTTCATGCGGTATAAAGTCATATAAAGGGCTTTATTCAATATTTGGACGGTACGAAAACGTGAATTCGACAAAGATTCCGTAATACAGAATAAGTATTTATGTATTCGGGAGGGACCTTCATACATTTGCGTAACGATATAAAGTATATATGTATATTATGTACGTGTAAATATGCCCTTAGACCGGAAAAAACCGAAATTATAAAAATAAATGCGAATACCAGTTAAATTATTCTGACATAAATAGAACCCGAATTTAATGTTTCTGGTCCAACGCTTCATCAATAAAATCTTGTTTGATATATGACTTATTGATATATGTAATAGTAAGGTAGACTATATTAGTATTAAATCCCTATTAATATTATAAATGCGAAAGTAACTCTGTCTGTCTGTCTGTCTGTCTGTCTGTCTGTCTGTCTGTCTGTCTGTCTGTCTGTCTGTTCCGTTTTCACGTAAAAACTACTGGACCGATTTGGCTGAAACTCAGTATATATATATTTTCGATGCCGAGAATGAACATAGGATACTTTTTATCCCAGAAAATGGGATAGTTTCCGGGATAAAAGTATATTTGTCTCTCTGTTCGTTATCCTTTTATGGAAAGACTATTGGACTGATTTGGCTGATACTCGGTACATATGTAATTTGAATACCGAGGGTGGCCAAGGGATATTTTTCATCCCGGATACTGGTATAGATTTTGGGATAGATTTATGTAAAGTTTATCCCGGAAACTAGGATAGGTTTTTTATTTGTGGTTGGCCATTTTCGTCATTTTGTTTATTTTGGTCGTTTAGGTAGTTTTGTTTAGTTTAGTTGTTTTGGTAGTTGTGGTTGTTTTTGTTGGTAGTTTTGCTATTTTCGGTAGTTTGTGCTGGTAGTTTCGGTTGTTTTGGTAGTCGTGATAGTTTGGTAGTTTTGGTAGTTGTGGTAGTTTTGTTTTGTAGATTTGGTAGTTTCGGTAGATTTGGTAGTTGTGGTAGTTTTGTGTGGTATATTTAGTAATTGTGGTAGTTTAGGTAGTTGTGGTAGTTTTGGTTTGTAGATTTGATAGTTATGGTAGTTTTGGTTGGTAGATTTGGTTATTTTGGTAGTTGTGGTAGTTTTGATAGTTGTGGTAGTTTTGGTTTGTAGATTTGGTAGTTTTGGTTCGTCGATTTGGTATATTCGGTTGTTTTGGTAGTTGCGGTAGTTTTGATAGTTGTGGTAGTTTTGGTAGTTGTGGTAGTTTTGGTAGTTGTGGTAGTTTTGGTAGTTTTGATAGTTGTGGTAGTTTTGATAGTTTTGGTAGTTGCGGTAGTTTTGATAGTTGTGGTAGTTTTGGTAGTTGTGATAGTTTTGGTAGTTTTGATAGTTGTGGTAGTTTTGGTAGTTTTGATAGTTGTGGTAGTTTTGGTAGTTTTGATAGTTGTGGTAGTTTTGGTAGTTTTGGTAGTTATAATAGTTGTGGTAGTTATAATAGTTGTGGTAGTTTTGGTAGTTTTGATAGTTGTGGTAGTTTTGGTAGTTTTGATAGTTGTGGTAGTTTTGGTAGTTGTGGTAGTTTTGGTAGTTTTGACAGTTGTGGTAGTTTTGATAGTTTTGGTAGTTTTGATAGTTGTGGTAGTTTTGGTGGTTTTGGTAGTTTTGATAGTTGTGGTAGTTTTGATTGTTTTGATAGTTGTGGTAGTTTTGGTAGTTGTGGTAGTTTTGGTAGTTTTGATAGTTGTGGTAGTTTTGGTAGTTTTGATAGTTGTGGTAGTTTTGGTAGTTGCGGTAGTTTTGATAGTTGTGGTAGTTTTGGTAGTTGTGGTAGTTTTGGTAGTTTTGATAGTTGTGGTAGTTTTGGTAGTTGCGGTAGTTTTGATAGTTGTGGTAGTTTTGGTAGTTGTGGTAGTTTTGGTAGTTTTGATAGTTGTGGTAGTTTTGGTAGTTTTGATAGTTGTGGTAGTTTTGGTAGTTTTGATAGTTGTGGTAGTTTAGGTAGTTGTGGTAGTTTTAGTTGGTGGATTTGGTAGTTTTGGTTGGTAATTTGGTAGTTTCGGTAGTTTTAGTACGTTTGGTAGTTTTGGTCGTTTGTGTAGTTTACACAATATTTAGTTATATAAATAAAACTAGAACGGGTTGAAATAGGATATTAAAGTTTGTATGGGGGACCAATCATTTATCAAGTTATTAGATATAAAAATTCATAATCTTTAAAAAAATGCGACTTTCACTCGATCTGTCTGTCTGAATACCGAAAATGGACATAGATACTATTCATCCCGGTAGATGGGATAGTTTGCGATATAAAATGAAGTTAATCTTCCGAGGGCAAATAGCACCAACATAAAAATACAATACAATATATCCTGTATTAACGCCTGCTCTTAAAACAAGAGGTACGCACTAGAGTTTGACGCGCGGCGGAGCCGCGGGGTAAACTCTAGTACTTTATAGAAGAGATTAGTAAGAATAGATTAGTATTAAATACTAGATTAGTATTACTATTTAATTAAAAAGTTATAGTAGAGAGGTGACAAGTTATACCTGTAACAGAAACGAGAAAGCATTTCCTGCATGTATACTGCAACATATGTGTGTGTGTGTGTATGTATATGGCTAAATAAGCTAATAATATTTTGCTATGGAAAGTAAATACTATATTTTTAATAGATCAATATTTATTGAACTATGTGCTTCTAAAGTAATACAAAGTGCCCTTCCCTATTGTATTGTTCTGAAAAAATCAAATGAGATAAGGAAAATTTCAGTTGCAAGCTACTTAAAAGCTGCCTTGCCAAATTATGACAACAACTGAACATTAGTGATTACTGCTTTGCGATTGTTCACTTGGTTTTTTATTTTATTAGTAGAAACACGAATTTAAATAAAGCTAACGAAATAAAACTAACCTACATAATATACGTATTAAGATTAGTATTGTATTTATATTTTAAGTTGAAAACGAATCTATACTCCAGTTACTCTTCATGTATTTTGTTCTAAGTTCAAACCAACCAGCCAAAAAATCGTTCAGTGCATCAGTGCTACCAGTGTTAAACGGAAAGCTTAGTAACTGCCTAGGAATGCAAGGACTGTTAATGTTTAGCCTAACAAAAATATCTTATACTGAAACGTATCGGCTTTCCGCACTGACATGGATTGCAGTGAGCGGGGACTATGAAGAACTAAAGATATTATATTTTGAAATTAGGCCAAAGTAAATTCCTAGCTACTCAACTAGAAAACTCAGTACAAGGTCTTCATAACAATCGAATTACCTACTTATAAAATAAAACATAAACGTATCACTGCTGGATTATCAAAGGCGTATGTTAAAAGATGTGTTGGGTTTCACTCATTGCTGAATTTTAAATCTACTATTTTTCCTTCACTTAATTTTCCTTCGTGTACATAGAAAGCCAGAAAGTGATAAATGTGCTAGCAGGTTATATTAGCCTTTATTCGCGTACTTACCATACGTGTTCATAAAAGGGCGAAAATGACCGTCGAAGTCTAAGTACTGTAAGTACGTCTATTCGCTCGTACGTCGTCGTATCATTTATTTCCATTTCCGTTATTTTTTATTATTAGATTAGAATGCTATATTTCACACATTTTGAAGTCTTAGGTGTATAAACATTTTATTAGTAATGTATATTACAGTAGGTAAAAAAGGAGATGGGCGTACCCAGGGTGGGTAGACTGGATTGTAAGCCTATGTACCTACTGTTATCATTAAAAGTTATGGTAGTCACGTTACGACTACTTTACAAAAAGTATATGATATTATTCGTTAACTTAAAAAAAAATGCTCTGCATGAAATAAATGCATATTTTTATTTATGTTTATTTATTATACTTTATTGGTAGTCATACCAATAAAGTAGGATCTCCTAGGGGTGTTTCCCCTGCACACTACATATACCTAAAGCTTCGTGTGTTTCGGGTTCAGATGACCGAGGCCGTGATTTTCCACAGCCCTCGTAATCGACCACTTCCAGGCACCAATATCGTCGTAAGTGTCTGAATCAGCGTCGGAAAGACCACGAAGTACCCGGGATTGGTTTTCCTTCCCGAGGTCGGGGCTCCCGATCATCGTGCGACCACGGCCAGGACGGATGGGACGCGGAAATATTTATGTTTTCGTTTTTAGTGGGAAATCGGTTTTGTTTTTGTTAAAAAACATACTTCTTAGTTGCGCAAATACTTCAATAGCTTTAGAGCTTTGGAGGGAGAATATTTTTTATTTATGGTGCTGGTCTAAAATAGTCTAAAACTACACATGATCAACGTACCTATACTTTATTTACTGAAAAATTAAAACGAAGAGAAAGTGGTAATGGGCATGTAATTAAGAGGGATGAAAATTATGTTATAAAATGAATGCTAAACAGGAAGGTGGATGAATTGTGTGAAATATGACATAGTGATTTGTAATGTAATAAAAACCGTATGCCAGAATAGAGAAATATGGACAGAAAAGACATATTGACTCACCCAAATGATTGCGAAAAGGTAAAAGAAAAGTAATCTTTTTTGTCGTGTGCTTTGGTATCTCACCTGGTGTGATGAGATACCAATCAAACGCAATTAAAAACACCACCCATGTCAATAAAAACTAATAAGGGTAGTTAGTACATTAGCTATTGAGCTATCACGGTTTTTTTTGGACTGAGATGGGATGGTGCCATGTATAGCCTGGCTATAATAACGTTTAGAACATTAACTATTTTTTTTGCCTTCAGATAATATTCTGTCTTATATCTAGTTAATTTCGGTAGTTAATTTCGGTGAGTTACAAACGGAGCTCATTTCCATGTTATTTTAATATCAACGATGATCCAAAACCCACTTAAAACAACGGATATATAAAAATATCAAGCTTCACACGTACAGTGATTTTTAAAGTTTACCACGAATTTCTAGCGGGATTTAAAGCAAAATTCTCTTCGACATAATTTGACAATATTTATCAAAGAACCGCCGACGTGACACGTTTGTAATGGTTCGTTTAGCTTCTTTGTTACATAGTTGTTCTATTAATTATCACAAAGTATTAAAGCTCTTGTTTACAAAATTATATTCATTATTATTAAAGTAAACATCGTAGGTTATGTTGACGAAATGCGTATGGCGTAAATAAAGGAACTTGATACACTTACAATGTTCAATGTTATACTAAAAATTACTAGTAAGTATCAAAATTACTCATATACTAATATTGTAGTTGCTAGCATAGACAAATTTTCCACAGTGGCGCCCCTAGTAATTTATACTCTATATGGTCATACTCTACCAAATAACAGCGCATTTATTTGATTATAATCTCCCATCGCACTACACGTGTAAGTTTAGTGAATTTCCTCGGTCCCTTAAGGCTGTATTGTGATTGTGTACACAAGGAGACATCTAAAGAGGCCGGCACTGAATACTAATTAATTAGCATACACCTTGACATTGTTTTGGTGCCAAAGTACAGTCCGTTGTTTCCGGATCGGAGGATATTTGATGATTACCGCGTCCTCATTAAATTTGAGTTCGATTTTTGTCTATTTATCCTTATTTTTATCCTTATATGCTAAAACTTTTGGTGGTTGTGGCCTTTTTAAGAAGAACAGTTACACATTTATTATATCTTGTTTAATTTTGTAGTGTGCCACACGGCTACATTAGCCGAGGTTTTAGCTTCATATTCCAAGGAAACTTGCGTTTTTTAAGATGAAAATCAGTATTTTATTTCAAATTCTAATCCAAATGTAAAATAATACATACATACATACATAACTTCACGCCAGATTCCTTGCGGGGTAGGCACGAACAACAGAGCGCCATTCAGGCTTATTATTACACACCTCACTTGCTTCTTTGACATTCATAGCTATTGTCATGCACGCTCGTCTGTTCTTAAGGCTCCTGACATCACCTTCTGCTAGTACACGATCAATTTGATCATGGAAGGTATGACGTGGCCTTCCACGACTTCTGCATCCATCCACTTTTGCATTGTATATCTGTTTAGTCATTCTTTCATCATGCATTCTTTCCACATGCCCG
This sequence comes from Dendrolimus kikuchii, assembly GCA_019925095.2. NCBI lineage: Eukaryota > Metazoa > Arthropoda > Insecta > Lepidoptera > Lasiocampidae > Dendrolimus > Dendrolimus kikuchii. Next base: position 14,357,907 of record CM034388.1, on the reverse strand, counting down.
AACCACCGGAGCATTCCTTTCCTTACCTTCTCCTACACTCTTTTTCAGACCAACTCTCTTTCTTACTTCGGTATTACGAACGCGGTCCGCGAGCATCACTCCGCAGATTTTGCGCAGTGCTCGCATCTCGACCGCGTTTATTCTACTTTCATGCTCTCTCTTCCATACCCAACTCTCGTTTCCATACGTGAGCGTAGGTACCAGCACCGCGTTGTGTATGGCAAGCTGGGCCTTCTGGCTGAGGTTCTTAGCGCCTAGAAGTTTACCCAATGCTCCATTCACACCATTCCCATTATAATCCCTATTAATATTATAAATGCGAAAGTAACTCTGTCTGTCTGTCTGTCTGTCTGTCTGTCTGTCTGTCTGTCTGTCTGTTCCGTTTTCACGTAAAAACTACTGGACCGATTTGGCTGAAACTCAGTATATATATATTTTCGATGCCGAGAATGAACATAGGATACTTTTTATCCCGGAAAATGGGATAGTTTCCGGGATAAAAGGATATTTGTCTCTCTGTTTGTTATCCTTTTACGGAAAGACTTTTGGACCGATTTGGCTGATACTCGGTACATATGTAATTTGAATACCGAGGGTGGACATGGGATATTTTTCATCCCGGATAATGGGATAGATTTTGGGATAGATTTATGTAAAGATTATCCCAAAAGTGGGACAGGCTTTGGTTGGTTTTGTGATTTGCCATTTTCATCATTTTGGTTATTTTGTCCTTTTTGCCCTTTTGCCCTTTTCACCTTTTGCCCTTTTGCCCTTTTGCCCCTTTGCCCTTTTGCCCTTTTGCCCTTTTGCTATTTTGCCCTTTTGCCCTTTTGCCCTTTTGCCCTTTTGCCCTTGGGCCCGTTTGGCCTTTTGCTCTTTTGCCCTTTTGCCCTTTTGCCATTTTGCCATTTTGCCCTTTTGCCCTTTTGCCCTTTTGCTTTTTTGCCCTTTTACCATTTTGCCCTTTTGCCCTTTTGCCCTTTTGCCCTTTTGCCCTTTTGCCCTTTTGCCCTTTTGCCCTTTTGCCCTTTTGCCCTTTTGCCCTTTTGCCCTTTTGCCCTTTTGCCCTTTTGCCCTTTTGCCCTTTTGCCCTTTTGCCCTTTTGCCCTTTTGCCCTTTTGCCCTTTTGCCCTTTTGCCCTTTTGCCCTTTTGCCCTTTTGCCCTTTTGCCCTTTTGCCCTTTTGCCCTTTTGCCCTTTTGCCCTTTTGCCCTTTTGCCCTTTTGCCCTTTTGCCCTTTTGCTCTTCGACTCTTTTTTGTCCTTTTTGTCCATGTTGCGCTTTTTGTCCTTTTTGCTGATGTTGTCCCTTTTGACATTTTTGTAGTTTTCATTGACGGGGGATAGATAAATAAAACTAGGACTGTTTGTAATAGAGGATGAAAGTTTGGATGAGACCAATCATTTCTCAAGTTCATAGATATAAAAATGCATCGTCTATAAAAATGCGATAGTAACTCGATATGTCTTTCTGTTAAGTTTTCGGAAAACACTGGGAATACTGGATCGTTTTTATTTTAATTTTGTTTAAATGTAGTTTTAATGCCGAAAATGGACATATATACTCATGCCAAGAGATCGGCATGAGAATATATCAAGCATCGAGTTTGCGATATAAAATGAAGTGAATTTTTCGGGGGCAAATGGCACTAACATAAAAATGGTGTACATAGAATTTTGTAGTTTTTTACATTGTTCGTCGTGGTAGAGTAATGATGCTGAACGCGTGCATGCCACTTGGGCAGTTTTCTGACCTAATGTACATATATATATTGTTACAATTACTATGTGCTAAAAACGGTGAAGGAAAACATCGTGATGAAATCTGCATATCGAGATAACCGATGTGTCAAACCTGCCAAACCGATAATGGGAGACACGAGCCTAGCAGTGCGACGTTTATAGGCTGTTATTGTTGTATATTGTTTATTGGACTATTTTAATTCCTTCTTTAATATTTTTTGTCATAATTCTACGAGTTGTTTTTAAAATAATAGTATACAGATAGATAGATAGACAACACTTTATTGTACACCAAAGCATAGATAAAAAAAAATTGAAAAATACAAGAGATAGTACAACGGGCCGCCTTATCGCTAAAAAGCGGTCCAGCGGGTAATAGGTTTTTCATACTGACGCTGGTGCAGTTTATAAATAACTTGCTTCTGCCCGCGACTTCATCCGCGTGGAACAGTTAAAAAAGTTTAGTCTTAGCGTGATGACATATAGCCTATATAGCCTTTCTCGATAAATGGGTTATCTATCACTGAAAGAATTTTTCAAATCAGACCAGTAGTTCCTGAGATTAGCGCGTTCAAGCAAAAAACACTTCAGCTTTATATATTAGTATAAGATGATAAATGATAAGTTAATACAATACATATATATTAAGTACAAATGGTATAAATATATATACATACATACATATATATACACACACACACACACACACATATATATATATTTATTTACATATACCTATATAACATTATTAGGAATTATTAAGACACTAGAGTGGCAATGCTTCTGAACCTAATTTTTAAAACGCTAAGGATTTGGCTTGTCTTCTCATTCCAAAGACGCACAGCCTGGACGGTAAAAGCAGTGCCGTAAATAGGGCGGTGCCACCGGTGCCCAGGCACAGGGCGTAGACTCTGGGGGGCGCAAGAATGGCTAGACCAGGCAGGACTATTATTTTTCCGGTTTGCTCCTAATAAGTTCCCGCTGCGCCTCTAGTGCTCGATTCTAACACATACGTACCTACATGCCAGTATCATAAAAAACGTCTGTTAAATTAGACAAAACATGACGCTCATTTTTTTGGCAGCGCACGAGCGTATTTGTGTTCTAGTTCTTTAAAAAGATTTTTCTTCCAAAATATGAGATCATTGGTCCACCAACACACAACACCAAGGTCCTTGTGCGTTATTTTATTGCCCTAAATGAAATAAAGTAGGCCTATACATAGAATTGCTCTCGCTAGGGTACCTATAATATCTAAAAATCAAAGGCGCAGTTATAGAAAGCTCGTATAAGGCACATTAAAGGCTATTTACGGGACTGGGTAAAAGAGTTATTGTAAAAACAAGACGTATGTATAGGTTTGTGTTATATATGTAATGTGTTGTAAGTATTGAAAAGGTTTAAAGAATTATGTCTATCTTGTAAAACATTTCAATTAAATAAGTTAAATTAATTACGTAGATTCCTATTAAGTTTGGAATAAATTGTCAACTCCGTAGCTGAGAAATGGGTAAGCCTGAGCCTAGCAGTGGGACTTTTATGGAATGAATATTTCAACTACATAAATGCCTACATGAGGATTTTTTTAGTATAGTGTAGGTATAGTTATTAGGGGAAAAGGAATTAATAAAATCTAGTTGCAATAGAATTGCTGTGATTATAGCAACATAGCTTACTTAGTGGGAAGTACAAATATGTCACTGGTATTTTAGTTGCAATGTTGATTTAGTGTTGTCAGTACTAACATTTATAGGCGACATAAAAAATAAAAAGTGCGTAGCAATCAACGAATTAGGAGAGGTTACGAACTTTTGGTTTAATTAATATTCCCTTAAAACTATTTAACAGATATTTATTGTTCAAACAGATAATTAAAAAATGCTTTAGAGGAGGGACACTTTTTACGAATTTGAAAGTGAATATTTTCCCATATATTGTTTTCAATAAAAAAACTAATAAGGATCATCAATATGGATTTTTAATCTTGAATAACCACTGAATGTCATCTTTAAGAAAAATTAATGTATCATACAAAGACAGACAGACAGACATGGCGATTTTATATGGGTTTTGTTTTAAACGGCTACGGATATAAAGTGAAACGTAATTAGTCGTATTGTATGTTACGTATACCACAAACGCTATTGTCATCTCAATTGATTCCTGGGGTAATCTGAAAGAAATCGCCCTTTAGGACAAGACCACCCTTTGTGCACAATCTGATATAGTTTTAATCTATAAGTATATTTTTGTATTGGTGTACAATAAAGAGTACAGTATATATCTATTTAAATTTTTCCTTTAATTTAATCATATTTATTTTGTCGCAGAATGATATAATAATAATAAATAATCTCATTAAAAGTTATATTGACATATATTCAGATTTTCTTTAAATTAATGTTAATACTTAAAACTTTCTTATATAAATATTTAATTACAAGATCTGCGCAAAATTGAATAAATGGAAACATTAATAAAACTAAGCATAAGTAGCCTTTTAAGTGAACTTAATTAATGGCGTGTATGTGCAATTAACCGGAATCAATTGAGAAGTTTTTATAATTCTTTGGAGTTCTCGTTTAATGATTGAGTGAATAAAGTGGGTATGATTTTATTTCTTGTTAATTACTTTTAGTTAAATCAACCTTATTATAAATGAAACTAACTGTAGAACTACATCAACAAAGATTAATATAAGAAAGATTATTAAAATCTTTAATATATTATTAGATTTCTTTTTATTGCGAAGCTGCGAAACAAATGAGCAAACGGCTCGCGTAATGGAAAGTGGTCACTATCGCTTATTCCCGTTTGCAACACCTGGGGTGAAGTCAGCTTGTTGTCAGCCTTTACGATGTGATAGAAGGGATAGGATGGGAGGGTTGAGACAGGGGGATGATATAGGATGATCCCATGGACTTCCTCCCTGTTGGTGAAGAGGTTGCCCTTCCCCGGGGGTGCCCTAAATGAGAGCCAAGCGTAGGGGTGCCACAGATGTAGTACTTATGGTTTAGTTCCTGTGGCAGCCCATAAAAGCTCATAGGAGAGGGGCGCAGGTTAGGTTTAGTGGGTGGTCTGACGGTCGACCATACCCCGTCCCTCCGCTGGAAGGCTATGGCTATAATATGGCCGAACAGGAGCCCCACACATCCCTCGGTGTGAAGCCTTCCCCCCAGGCCCGAGGATGGTATCCCAGGAAAAGACATTCACCGGCGTCATAAAAAAAAGGGGAATGATATAGGGGAACTGGGGAATGGCATAAAAGGAATGGGATAAAGAGGATGGTAACGCTGACCTATTTGGTCATTGCCTCTTTGTTTCTTTTTTCTTTTCGATCCATCTGCCACTGTGCGAATGTGACATAGTTTACGTCCAACCGCTGATCGAGCCGTTGCTTCCGCAAAAATCTCGCCCCGTTTTGTGTCTCGTGGCGCGTTTTACACCCGCATTAATAACCCGCGTGCTGGAAGGTACCCGCTGTGCCGTTCCAGGTAGTCCACTCGTCGAAGGAACCATAAGACGTGAAGATAGGATCACGAAGAAGACGTGCCCGCCGCTGCGAATCCCACATCGTTCGTATCGTTTCTGATGCGGTGACCTACCCTAAGTCCTTTCCTTCTCTCTTATACCCGCATCCCCGCCGGCCCAATAAGGGATGGAACAGAGGGATCAGACAGGAGGAACGGGATACAGGGGATGTGACAGAGGAATAGCAGATTAATTTAAACTTAGTATTCGTTTATGAGCAGTGTTATTAATCACCACAATGTTGTGATCCCAGTAGACTGGTGACCTATAAGTAAACTCAATTTCCAGGCACTCATCCAACATGTGTGCGTGGGTATTAACCTTTTGTTCTAATTGGCAATGAAAGTATTTGCCAACACTAAGGTGATAAGTGATGACATTTTAGTGGGACGCACGCTTCTACAGAGTTTGCCGGAAATAATACAGCACGTCTGTATTTAAATCCGATGCGGATTCAATTATGTGCTGCGGGAACTTCTATGGAGTTTCACAATTATGATTTAATATTAGGGTAAAAAAACCGCAACAAAACATTCGTAGTGCGCACTAAGTCTAACACGAATATTAAATTTTCATATACCCGGTTAATATATAATACCCGGTTTTTGAGGTACTTTCAACTGTAGTTTATCTGTTCATTAGTGCTATCGGTTGAATTACGCAAAATTGCGTTTTTGAACACGCCACAGTACGACACTTAAACCAGGTTGAACTTAACTGACCATAATTAGACCGTTTATCTATTCTATATCTTTTGATTAACGTTTTGTTGTTGACGTTTTTGTTTGATTTAAATAAATATTAGATATTCCTTCTTAAATAGTTCCATCTAGTGTCGAGTTTTGGTACTAGTTGTAGGTTAACAGGTAACCTAAGTTAATCTATTACAGAACTTTATGGAATCAATTGTTATTGAACTCATAACTGGTAACCTCAGAAACTGGGCATTAGAGGAATACTCAACGCTCGATTGTGGAACACAAGGCCATTTCTTTTATAGAGTTTTAATAATTATAGCTCCTTTTGTAAAACTAGTATTTTCTAGGATACATTGTTTTCTGCAAATTGCGAAACTAAAGAATTTAAATGCCTGGGAAACAAAAAGTTATTAGATGGACTTTACACTCCACTTCTATCTTTAGGATCGTACTTATAATAACAAGTATTAGTTTTTAATACCTATAAATGATTGAAATACAGATAATAAGGCTAATAAGGTCCTGTACACTTATTGAAAATAATTATGTTAATAATATCACCATAACAAGGATAAAGACGGTATACCCGCTACTTTTGTAAAAGACAGATTGTAGCATTTACACATCTGTAGTCTCGTTGTCCATATTTCCTCACCTTTTTTCCTTCACTCATGGTGATGTAGCAATACACATTGGTTACAAAAACTATTTAAACGGTGCAGGCTTCCTGAGCAGGATTCTAACCATAATATTAAAATGCCTTTCTTGCATACTTCCTATGGAAAGGTATGAATTCCGCAGAATAACCATTTATAAGCTATTATCTTTTATTGAAGTTGCCTCAAGTCGCATACTCTTGATTATTTTTCAAATTTGATATCAGTACGGTACCTACAAGGAAAAAAGCAGCAGCACTAAAAATAAAATATCTGTATTATTTAAAGGGAAACACTGTGAAAAAACACTTTATATACAGAAAACCCAATTACGTTTTTAATGTATTTGATGGAATTACGGTTTTCTTTACCTACATACAGAGATTTCAGGGATAACAAATAAAAAATAAAAACTTCCCATGTTGAATAACAGCTATTCATTAAAAACACACACACACATATTGCATATTCCCAAATTTAGCAAAATACGCTTATGTTATAGGTAATATACAACGGACTTCTCTAGGGCCGATCCCAGACACCCAGACCATAGTAAAAATGAGAGAAAATTTGTTTACGAAATTTACCATGCCACGAGTCTACTCGGCACCTCTGCTTTGCAGTGAGTCATTGCAGATAAACAAGGAAAAGTTTCTACCTTTTCGCAACCATATTGTTAGTTTTAGTTTTAAATCGTTTATATCTCAAAAAGCAATACAATATTGCGAACTCAGAAATCGATGTGTTTTTTTTTGCCGTAGCCAAATGCTACTACTCAAATGATAGAAAATTTCACCTAATTGGTGAAACATAATTATTGTGAATGATGAAAGATGACTGTCAGGCGAGAGGCTTACATTTGAATGCGAAGAAAACAAAGGTTATGGTGTTTGAAAGAGAAGAAACCAGAAAGAATGCAAGGATAATGGTCGATGATGTTATGCTAGAGCAAGTGAATGAGTTTGTATATCTTGGATGTGCTTTTAGCAGGGATGGAAGGTACACCGCTGATATAGAAAGAAAAGTGAATTTGGGGAATAGTGTGAATGGAGCGTTAGGTAAACTTCTAGGCGCTAAGAACCTCAGCCAGAAGGCCCAGCTCGCCGTACACAACGCGGTGCTGGTACCTACGCTCGCGTATGGAAGCGAGAGTTGGGTATGGGAGAGAGAGCATGAAAGTAGAGTAAACGCGGTCGAGATGCGAGCACTGCGCAAAATCTGCGGAGTGACGCTCGCGGACCGCGTTTGTAATACCGAAGTAAGAATGAGAGTTGGTCTGAAAGAGAGTGTCGGGGTGAAGGTAAGGAAAGGAATGCTCCGGTGGTTCGGGCATGTGGAAAGAATGCATGATGAAAGAATGACTAAACATATATACAATGCAAAAGTGGGTGGATGCAGAAGTCGTGGAAGGCCACGACACACCTTCCATGATCAAATTGATCGTGTACTAGTAGAAGGTGATGTCAGGAGCCTTAAGAACAGATGAGCTTGCATGACAAGAGTTATGAATGTAAGAATAAGCCTAAATGGCACTCTGTTGTTCGTGCCTACCCCGTAAGGGAACTGGCGTGAAGTTATGTATGTATGTATGTATAATTATTGTTAAATAGTTCTTTATGTTGAGTCCACGGATCAAATCTTATTAGGTCACCCACTAATAATAAAAACTGGATAATTTAAGATTTTTTTGTGTCATGTGATTTTATGTGATTAATCAGGATCATTTAGGTATAAAAAAATGTTTTTTTAAATTTCTGTAAGACAAAAAAAATTGCTCCAAATTTGCCTTTCCTCCGAAATCTGCCGCCCTAGGCTCCAGGCTTCCAGCCTACTCAGCTTATTGCGAAATCCGCCACTGGGTAACCGTTGCCTTTGTTAACGTGTGTAACACCAAGGACGATGACAATGGGTTGTTAGCCTGTAGGACCCATACCCTCTATCCCAATAGAAGGCATGGGAAAGGGGGGAGAGGATTAAACTTATCTTACGTCTCCTAATCCAAATCCCCCTAAAGGATGGAACCCATAGGGGACTACGCACAATTTAGATGCAACATAGGAAAAAATATTAAAAACTTTTGAGTCTACCTAATTCTTACTTGTGGTGTCTCAATACTACAAGAACAATACTGAGTTTACGTAAGTCACGTACCCAATGGGCCTGACTATTTTGTCAGATCGCTCTATTGTAATGATCCGACGAAATAGTCAAGCCATTATAAGCCAAATAGGATTCAGAGTCCAGTCGTCTCATCGCAATTTTAAGTCGCTTATATTTATTAAACAATATTACAATAGTCTCCCATAAGACTTTAAAAACTACGTACAAGCGTCATAGCCTCATGAGGTCATAAATGCTATAAACTGATAGCATGTTCATAGAATATTGATTGGTGTAGTCACGAGCTATGAAGTCCTTTGTCCATATATAATTTTCCCTGAGTAGAGTGTTTTATTTCGTACAGCATTATTAGAACCCAGAGTGGGTGGGTACTTAAACACGTAAATAGGTTTTTAGATCTAGTTAAATGACCTTGTACATAATTAACTCACAGTTTAAATAAGTAATATAACAATATTTCTCCATTTCTGTTATTTTAAAGGAAGTATAGAACTCGCAGATTTTTTTATAGGGTATGCTTTTAGAGGCGAATTCGTCTTTAGAGTCAGGTCAAAAAGTATTTGCTTCATAATTATAGAATATAAGTGATAAAATTTAGTTAATTAATGTCCTTGTAATAATTTTTTTTGCTCAAGAATACTTTAAATTAAGTATGTATGTATATATGTATATTGATTCTTTTACTTTGGTTTGCTAGAAAAGCTTGTTTTTTATATTGGTATTTTTATTTTCATAAACGATACTATTATGGAGATCGCTTTACGATTTTATTTCATTTAATTCTAGTTTAGTTATGCTGGGTGTTTCTTTTATGGATAAAATTAGAAATGAGGATATCCGTAAGAGAACTGAAGTGGCACTGGGTGGGCTACATCTGCCGCAGGACCAATGGCCGATGGAGCAGACGAATCCTGGAGTGGGGATCGCTTCTCGGTAAACGTAGTGTCGGACGCCCTCGAGCCCGATGGACCGACGACCTGTGCAAGGTCGGTAGGTACTGTATGAGGAAACCAGAGGACAGGGATGAGTGGCGCCAACTCGCGGAGGTCTACGTCCAACAGTGGACTGCGAATGGCTGACGACGACGACGACGACGACGTTTTAGAATTTTGAACATAGTATTCAAGAGACTCGAATTTCGATAAGAAGGATAATATTTCCTGAAGAAGTAATTTTGGTGGAGCAGGAAATCAGGAGGGGTCTGTCTCATTCTGAATCGACGAGGCATTCAGAATCTAATCGATTGGAGTACTGTAGTGGAACATTTACAAGCCAATAGATGGCGCTGTGCAATAATTGAAGTCACAAACGATTCCCGACGCGAACAAATAATATATACAAATTTCCAACCATACTAGATGGGTCATAAATAGGGATGCAACATCGCTCATAAAAAACATAGATGTTAGGATATCGATGTTTTCAAAAGCGAAATATCGAGGTTAAAGGTATCGACGTTTATGAACGATATATCGATGTTTTTTTATCACCATTTACATAAGCTTTTGACGCTTGTTCCTGCGATGCAAATGAAACATCTTTTTTTTTGTACATCGATATATCGCCCAAACCACACCTTTCTTAATTCTTGCTTTCACTAACATCATGCTTTTATGCCGCTGTTACTCCATCTTTGCAATCTTTGCATCGCAATGCTCTCATACTACTAAATACTATGTTTATTCTATTTATATGTCTTTTCCCTTACCCACATTCACTACCGTACTTACCGTACTATTCAACAGCGTGGGCATACACTAATACATCTCTATCACCATTTAAAATAAATGTACATCTAAGAAAAATTGTTATTTTAATAGAAATGAAAAAAATAGATATAATAATCAACTTTTATATTATAAATTATTATTGGCAATAAGAAAAAATATGAAAAATAGAGCGCAAGATGGCGCGTTACGTCTATGTACGATAAAACATCGTTCTTGAACAACGATGTATGGTCGATGTTTTGGTTTCAACATCGATGTTAAAACATCGATTTTTATGAACGATACATCGATGTTTGGAAACATCGATGTTTTGTTTGCATCCCTAGTCACAAAACGGCTGGCCCGCATCAGCCCGCCCGCGGTTAGGACGGCAGGCTGGCAGGCACGGACAGACAGACACAGACGGCGGCGTCTCAGGCGCCGCCAATCAAGATCTCTCCACGTCCCTGCGAGGGACGCTAGGAGACATAGCCCCCCCACAGGATAGACTAAGCGTGTTGCTGGGAAGTTTCTTTCGCCGTTTCTTCTCTCCCAGCCATAACACGTTGCGAAACGGCAGTAAGATAGCGTAGGCCGCCGCAAACAACCGATCCCGGCCCGCCGGGATCCTTCCCCTCGGGCTTTATATTACCCGTCGCCCGTTCTCAATTAGTGCTTTGTGTCACCCTATGATGGGTATCATTAAATTCATCCCCCTCTCATGGCAACAGTCCAGCCGAGATAAAACTCCTTAGGGAGCTCCCTTGAGCAAGTTGCCCCCTTGGGCTCGAGCGCCTTCGCTTCGCGAAGGCACTCGCCCCAAAGACCCCGGTAAAGTTGTAGTCTTCGGACCAACAACGTAAAGTCAAGTCCAATAAAAAAAAAACTAGATGGGTTTAGGCCTGCGAGGCATAACAATAGCCCCGGCGGAAGATCTTCCTTTTCCTTTGAGACGGAGGAGCTTTTGTATAATTTATCTGTTTTATTTGTACAGACTGGCAGAGGAGCATTTCGTTAGACATGCGCAAATGATGTCCTAGAGCGGATTAAACATGGAACGATTCACTTCCCTAGTGGAACCATGTACGGAAAACATGTTCGCGGAACTATCCACTAGTTCAGATGTTTGGTTTCGGTCCATGTCTTGGAATCAGTGTCTATAATTAGACAGGTTCCCTACAATTCCTCAGTTTAATTAAAATGCCTTAGCCAAGTAGGTAATTTATACATCCTTAAAACTAAAATCATTCGTTGATTTACCTTCAAACTTTGCAGGCTTAGGATTGTCAACCAAGAGACCAAAGCTAAAAATAAATTTACTGGGGTAATAGAATAAGCTACAACGTTATATTAATAATTATAAAGGAAATGATTACTCTTATTGTGCATCATACTTGCATAACAGAATACAGAACGTTCCAACTATACTCGTATTTGCTCGGTTCGGGTGGTCACGGTCGTTGTCGGTCGGACATGTGAAACTATTTCATTTGACACCTTGAAGTGGACCAACATCTTTCCAATGGTGAACATAGTTCACGTAGTTGGTTTTCAAATTGGACAAGTACATTAACAATCTGCCCGTAAAACTTCAAGTTAAAATTTTCTTGCGATTCATTTTGCCACTTGTCGGTTGAACTTTTTCCACTTATCCGTTGCGATTCGTTTTTCCACTTGTTCGTTTCAATTCATTTTTCAACTTATCCATTGCCATTCGTTTTTCCACTTGTCCGTTGCGATTCATTTTTCCACTTATCCGTTGCTATTCGTTTTTCCATTTGTCTGTTGCAATTCGCTTTTCCACTTGTCCGTTGAAGTTTCACTTCTAATATGTGTCCCAGCACACATTTCGATTTTAGTTTGGTTACTATGTGTACACATTTTCTAATTAATCAGACGTCTGGAAGTGGGTTCAAATAACGTTGAAACATTCCGTTAGATAGATTTATTCAGGTCAAGCTAATAAAAAACTGTATTAATTACATTTATTTCCCCGTAATATCATTCGTTTTACATTCATATCATTATAGTACTAAAGATATCAACGTGTTTATAGCTACATTGCATTTCGAATGAAACATAGGTTGTGTATTATCATTATGAAACTATCAACGTATGCTGTACATTGAAGTAATGCATTATGTAATATGTTTCGTGTCACGAGTATTGTAAGTGACACTGTTATTGCAGACGTGATATGATTTGTGTAAATTCAAAGCTAGCCTTCTGAAATTCCTTTAGGCGTTGAGTCATTCTACTTTTTACTGTAAAAAAGGCCTGTACAGGAGTCACTTGAGCTAATTTCAGAACAATACCTTTTGAGTTTGATGCCTATCTCACCAAATGTCAACTGACTATATTTTCTAGAATGCTTATCTACTAAATTAAATTGGTGCGTAAATTTTGAACCACAAAACGGAAAATGCATATTGGATTGAAAAAGATCTAGGTATTGAGTTTTGAAGATATGGCGTATTTTTGATTAAGTACCTTTTATTGTTCCGTACACAAATGTTTAAAATAGTGGTTATGATGAGGTAACGAATTACCCCTACGGTACTCTTCATAGTTCGTAGACTGCTGCGCATTTGTCCAACTGTTTTGTCGTGGTTTAAATAAGGTGCTTGCTCTAAAAAATATAGGAAACAATTAAATGATAGACGATACTGATTTCTGGCAGTTAATTGTTTTTAAAACCATTATTGCGGAACCATTTTGTGGCAATGCATAATACCTAAAATTTGCGATGTTAATGCATAGATAAGACTTTTCAGGAAATAATTTATCATAAATACCAGTTAATACCGGTTTTAAAAATACGCCAGAAGTAATTATGACAGCTATTTATAATAAATTTAATTATAAAACAATAATTAAGAATTTTAACTACAAATTTATTTACGTGCTAATATTCTTAGCATACTATATGTGTGTTTTGGACTGACAGTCAGTCGATTTCCACTGTAAGGTCAGCTTTGCGCCGAATATTTTACTCCCCGGGTTTCCTCATCAAGAGAGCAAATCAATTCTAATGACCTGATCATTTCAAATATTTAATACATAAGCAGGTCTCAAGTTGAAGTTCATAATTTAAGCGGACTTGTATACTGTAACCACTTTCTATTTTACATCATACTTTGGTTAATCCAATGCTGGTTCCCCAATCAACAAGGTCGCATGTTTGAATCGATTCTCGAAAATATCATAACTTTCGTAGATCTAATCACTATACAATATATATATGAATTTTTCAAGTGGGCCTCAATAGCAAAATTAGCAACTGAAAGATATAGCGAAATATACTCAAAGGAGTTTGGGGCTAATTTTCATCAAAACTGAACTGGTATCATGAGGTTTTTGAAAAATTAATTACCCTGGTTAGGAATCGAATCCACTGATTAAAAAAAAAAGATACATATTCTTTTAATACACTAAACGCATAGTATAGTTAGTAAGGTTTAATATCTGTGAAAAATGTCTAATGTAAAACTACTATACCTAGTGCTGCAGAAAGACCTTCCCAAATATTGCCCCACGTAAGATATGTTGAAGTTTAGCTTTTGTCATTTAGCTCCTACCGGCGACCTTGCGCAGATTGTCGGTCCATTGGGTTAGAGCAGTCATACTCAACCTTTTTTTTTTATATGGGCCGTATAGAGGTATTAAGATAACGTTCCACGGGCCGCAAATATATTTTATTTCGGTATTATTTTACTACTAAAATTCATACCAGGCGGACTGATGGTCCTCGTGATGAAAAGCGGTTATATTGTCTATGGATATTTCCAGCGTCAGAGGTGTTACCAATGCAAATGCATTATTTTGAACAACTGTGTAGTATGTCAGGCGGGCCACTCACAAAAGCCCGGCGGGCCACATGCGGTTCACGGGCCGCAGGTTGAGTATCGCGGGGTTAGGACTATCCTAGGTTAGCCAAAATATATCCTGCATTATTGGACCGTTTGCCGCATCGGTTATTAATCCTACTGAATTATAGTTATCATAAGTCTTCTTATTATTATCGAAGTTTTTTTATCAGCAATTAAATGTACTTAATATGATTTTTGTTTCTTAGTTATCTAATTTTAGTGTAATTTTCCTATTATTTCTTTTCCATTATGTTTATAGATTACAGTATATTTGATATATATACCAAATACAATGTATTTTGTTAGGAGTGACGTAAATGAACAAACAGTAATAATATCATGTATATTATTTAATCAACTTGACAAGGAAAGTAAAGTCAGGGCAATTTAGGATGGAAAGAATATAAAATTGAAAAGGATAAAATTCAACGAAACTTATTTAATCCGAAGTGGGGAATCCCCTACTAAGAATAAATCTTACATGCTATGATTTTCCTCAAAGCTAATAAAACAGCATAAAATATTTAAGCAAAGAAGTAATTTAATTACTAAGCTATTTTCTCACTAGTGTCCTTAAGCCATACTATGTTAATTTGATACTTAGAACATTATTAGAAGTTAGCTGTATCCTCGACTTCTTTAGTTTGGAATTTAAATTATGTAAATATGGGTCGATGATTGTCATGACCGTTTTATATAAACCGGCAAAATAATAATGTGTTTCGACCCACAGGTTGAAGAATACTAATGTCATATGCGTATTGCAGTAATATATAAGTTAAATATTTAAACATAATAAGTAACACATAAGATGTCGCGAACAGTCTATGGTTATTCTGAATAATAAATACATCGATAGATTTAGCGACTTGAGTTTGGAACACGTCGCTAAATCTAATCAGTACCGTCGTGTAAATGGGAAGAATTTATAAGAGTTACTATTTAACTGTGGAGCTCGCAAAGGTTAGTTGTACATATAAGGATAAATAAAACCTGACGCCCTTTTGACTCGGCGCCCGCGCCGTCGGTCACCGTACAACTGGACAAATTTGTACGAATTGGTTATTGGGAAATTTAATCTGAAATAAGGAAAATAGTGAATACTGCCCATATACGTCGTCGTCAGTCAATTACAGTCCACTGCTGAACGTAGGCCTCCCCAAGTCAACGCCACTCATCACGGTCCTCCGCCTTTCTCATCCAGCGCCTACTGGCGACGTTACGCAGGTCGTCAGTTCATCGGGCTATCGAACACGGTCTTGCGACATAAGTGACCGGACCACTGCCACTTCAACTTGCTAGTTTTGCGAGCTATATCCGTTACCTTGGTTCTCTTACGGATATCCTCATTTCTAATTCTATCCATAAGAGAAACACCCAACATAGCTCGCTCTATATATAGTCCGTTAAGGGACTTGAAATTTGTAGACCAGTTCTGTCGTCATTGTACACGTCTTAGCCCCGTTGGCCAGGACGGGGAGGACGCACTGCTCGAATATATACATACTTAGTTATAGATTATTAAAAAATGCGTGGGAGTTTTGGAATAAAGACGATAACATTTTACAATACGCATAAAGACAGTTATATATTAATTATTAAAATGTAAGTAATCGTACAATAATTATGTATGTGTGTATAATACCATCGTCATTCCGAATCAGCAATATTCTTGCCACGGGTTGCGTAGAAGAGATCGCTTTTTAGCGATAAGACCGCCCTTTGTACACAATTAGAATAATACTACTTCGTAAGTTTTCTGTAATGGTGTACATCGAAGTGTTGTCTATCTATCTATCTAAAGATATGGTGCCTGGAAGATAAAATATGCAGAACACAAACTTTAACGGTTTTATAAGGCGAGGGTGAGGGTGTGCTACCCGCCGTCATTTTTAGGTATATGCAGCCATTTTGGCAAATACGGTAACTTTTCGAAATCGTATTATCCGTCCGACTGTCTTTGTAGGTCAGTCATTTTTCTCGAAAACGCTTTAATAAAATATAGTATAAATATGTAATCTATATGGCGCTATTAAATAATGTACAAACCCAAGTAACTAACAATAACTGTCGCCGCCATATGGTATTATGGCGAAAGATGATGGAACGATCTAGTTGGTTTAAGGAGTTTCAGAAAAATGTAGAAGATGCTGGAAGAAAAAAGCAAGGTCATATATATTAGAAAGGGATAGATGATGAACAGAAGAATAACGAAATGAAGATCGAAATTCTAAAATAAAAGGTTCAGAAAGGAAAAGACAGAGATAGACAGATGTTTAGAAAGGGATAGACAGTAAATAAAAGAATAACGAAAAGAAGATCGAAATTATGGATTCCAGAAGATTCTCCTGGGTATATTATAAGCAGCGTAAGGCACGCATACTGGGGAGTTCAGTTCAAGACAGCGACGCGACAAGTGTGATACGAAAGAGTTGGAAGAGAAGTTTAAAAGAAGATAGTGACGAGTTTAGAGAGTTGGAAGATAAGTTTAGTAGAAAAGAGTGACGAGTTTAGTGGAGAGTTTAGTGAAGAGGTTAGTGGGCTGTTCAGTGAAGGAGGAGGTGAGAGCCAGCTACGCGCGGTAAATTTAGAGGTGAGCACCGCAGTAGCAGGAGGTGGTCTACGCAACATCGGTGACGTTATTGTCAGTAAACTACTCATTGTCAGGACAGTGTGTCGTTAATTGTGCGTGAAGGGATACGCAGGAAAGAATCACATACGGCTGTCAAAGACAATAAAAACGTTTACTTGGAAAAATAAAACTGGTGTTTTCTTCCAATCCTAAGTGCGAACCCTTGCTCGCACGTAACAATATGTAATAAGAGTTGATTGTTTTTTGCACTTTTTGTAATGTATAACGTATAAAATCTTCGGTGACTTTTTTATGTAACTTTGTGGTGGTGAGTAATGCTTTCAAAATTATCTCAGAGTTATAAAAATTGTGTTTCACTCTATTTTAGGACGGGAAAGTTCAAAAAATTTTAACAACAAAAATTAGTACAGAACCCCTTAATGTGCGTCGTATCACACTCTTAATTAATTTTTATACACGTGTATTAGTATAATACCTACTCCATAATACGTATAACTATATAGTTTAATCATTGACGTAGACACGTATTTATTTATGCTGGTATGCATAATTTTTATATATTTATTTGTAACGAAAAAAATGGTGTCACATAAAGTCTAACACAACCGGATATAATATCTATGTAGATGTGAAAAAATGTACCTACATATTGATATTTGCTCTGCAAGTAATATTTTATTAGGGGTTCTAATCCATTATGGCAAGAGCCCTTAGGAAATCGTCATGTCCGTCTGTCATTGTATGTCACAGGAATTTTCTCACAAATGTATTCCGGTACACAATAATTACGGTGAAATTGTAAAAATGATTGGGGGTAGCCTACATATTAGCTTAGGGTAACATTATTTTTAGAATACATAGTCATGTGTGGTATCATTAATTAGATCTTAAAAAACTGCAATAATGCTCATAAAAACCTTTTGACTAAGTGGAAAATTAAAAAAAAAACATATTGGTGTAGCTTAAAATCACTTTCACCAAAACATTTTGAAATATAGGTTTGGATTTAGGAAAATGACAAAAACAGAGGACGTTATTTTCATTAGGTCTGTTACGAGCACTTGCCCGATTTATATGTCACTTCAATAGTACGCGTACACACCTTACATGTACATCCCTAGGCAGGCGAATTGCTGCAAAATTTCTTACTGCTATGATTACACGTATACTAATTGGAAGGCACGATATCGTAAGGTTTGATTTGGTGAGATCCAAAAAACGTTATCTTGGACGAACTCATAAGGAATTATAGGCCTGACAGTATGGTAAGCCACGCCAACTACCTTGCGAAGTGAAGAAGAAAAAGTACGCAAGCGGAACAAGGGCTGGGTTTTAACGCTTGCTATTCCCTAGTTACGGAGACCCACTAAAACTCCTGGGTGTTCCGTCCTTCGTTATGCCAGGGCTACGAGTATATGAGCGTGTTTTACCGCTTTTTTCCCAGGGGGAAATCCACTTGAGGATAAATCGCCGCGGGGGATGCGCGGTGGGGAGTGTGGGATTCGCCTCGGGGTGGCACTAGTACTCCCGCAAGAATGTTATTGCCACATTGCAGTTGGAGATACCCACTAAAGCCCCTAGATGATCCACGCTGCGTCCCATGTCCGGGCTGTGCTCACGCAATCACCTCTAGCCCGGACGGACGATGGCCAGCCCGTTCACAGGCTGGCCCCTCAGTTGTAAGCTGGAGACTGGGTTGTAACGCTACAACAACCGGGAACAACCGGGTTTTAACACCAAGATAGTATTGAAATATATTTTATCTAAATTAGGATTACATTATGTTTATTATACAACTAGCTAAGTCCACCAGTTCGTTCATGCGGGACCCTAGACTTTATATTTCTAACTTCTGAACCCAGTAGTATATATAATATATCGAAATAGAGCACATACAGGCATTTAAGGCGAAGCTTTCATTATAAACCATCATGTTATCGATCAGAGCTTATTTAAGACTGAGTTTCAGACCGAATGAGAGACAAAAATTCTAAAATGAACATTTATGTTTAGGCATCGTATAAATAGTATTTTGGCACTTATTTTAAAACCATATACTAGCACTTAAGTAATTAATGTTTAGGTATAGACTAAAAACACATAGAAAAGCTAAGGTAACGTTTTTTTTTATTAAAAGGACCCGCAAAAGCAACGTTATTAATTTTAATTTTGATTGTTTCAGAAACGGTTACTTATTCCCAAATCCTAGCAGTGGGACAGTTACAGGGAGGCATTATTACAGAAAAAATAATTAAAAAACGATGCGTTAGACAGTTCATGTATTTGTTACACCTGCATGATCTAATTACACATGGCAATCGAAAGTATACATCAGTTAAGATGACCTAATACTTGGCACGTGTACTTCTGTGAGACTATTATTTATACTGAGGAATGCAGAGTTAGCAGTTTATTAGAAGCTGCTTAGCAAATCAAATTTAATTTTTATTTTATTTACATTCTGGGTGATTTTTAAAGTACTGTTTTTCATTTCGACTAAATGTAACTCTCATAAAATTAACAATCTCTCCGTTTGCCTGTTTGCCTGATTATGTAACAAAACCCGTAGAATAATTATTGAAATATTTTATATTTACAATTATTAAGTCTCTATAGCCAAATACCGTACCAAAAATCACAACCAATTGAACTTTTTCACCACTACGGAACCCTTCACTGTGCGTGCTTAGACACGCAGTTTGAAATTTTTTATTTTTCTGGAACTTTACACTACTCTATTGTACACCGGAGCATAGATAATAATACATTACTACTAATTTTACACATTGTTGTCCGAGTAGTTTCCAAGTAAACGGTGAATTATAATGGAGGTACTGTTGTTGACATTTCACTACAGAACCAATCCAAAATGTAATAACATGTTTTTATAATAATTATGTTGATATACATACGCTTCGATTTAAAACTACCAATAAGCTTGTTTAACAGTACTAATCAAAAATGTAACCGTAATATTTGATTTACATTTTGCTAATTGGTAAACACATAATATTGACAGTTACGTTTAAAAAATAAAATATACTTGTATAAAAGTAACCGATAGAGTATTTTTTATGAAGGTGATAATGATTACAGCAAAATTCTTCATCGTCTGTCACTTTGTCACACAAGAACCTTTGTATACATGAGCTGAAATTATTGAACACAGAAAATATTTTTTTATCGAACTAACTGGGTGTGCTTTAAACATGGCCGTCGACCGGCGGCGCCGCTCAGTTTACTCGCAACCGGTGACGGAGGCACGCGTCAACACTTTCGATAGTAAATTACGAACACCAATAAAAAAAAAATCTATTCGCCAAAAGACCAGCTTCCAATTTCAAAACCATAGCTTATGTTAATTTTAAAATCAGAAACCGCGCGAGTGAGTGTCAAACGCGTATACGGCAATTCTAATTAACCGGTGCGGTTACGGAGCATTCTAAAGTAATACGAATTGGTCAAGGTCCGTAAAAAACGGTTAGAAGCTGGACTGTGCAATTTCGCCTGGATTTGACCACGTGTATTGCGGGTGAGTGACTCCTTGTAACGCTAATGCCTAGTGTAGTCACGGCTTTATTTTTACACATGGGGACGCGCGGCATGCGCGTCCGAAACTAACAACGCGCAACTATTTTTGGTACATGAAACGTGCACCCTAATCTACATTCTCATATTACAAAATAAACACTATAATAAACTTCTAAAATAATTTTATATAAAACTAGTCAAAGAGAAACCAATACATTCACGTACTTGAATAAGTATGCATAAATTATGAATAAAAACGTCTTCCTCCGCATAGTATACCACCAAGCGTCAACGCACGATGATTGTTACAGACTTATAATATAAAAAACAGATGTATTGTTTGTATGGGGAATGAATACAGCATATTCAACTTAATGCTATGGCGTCGCCCTCATTTTCGGATATCCTGCGACCCTTCCGATAAAAACGAAACATTGGTTATCATTATCAACATGCCTGATGTAACGCTCTAGCACACATCGTGCGTGACAAACGACTGAACTGATATCTGAACCATATACAAATAATTAACTTGGGTTCGTTAAAAATAAATAACAAGAACACATCTATTAAATTCAAGCAAGTTAACATTGCTAATGGGTTCGTTCACATTGCAGAAGCACCGGCCAATATTAAGTTAATGTTAAAACGCTTAAAACAGAGTAGGCCTTGGGAAAGGATTGGTATAACTGATTCACCGGCATTCAGATAATGCACGCTGTATTTAGAAAATATCTAGATTCAGACGCGACATAAATTAATAATATTCTAAAAGATACATTTGATTTAGGCCTTTGGAATCCAATTAATGTTGAAACATGTAAGTTGTGACTTTATCCTCCTTGCAATGTAGGTAGTTGACATACGAGTATTTTATTACATTGTACAGAAAATTTCATCAAATTCGGTACAGCATTACACTGACTTTCAGATTTATTTATAGGTTTGTCCTTTTTATTTGTATGTAACTAATATCAAAAATAATAAAGTTGAACAGTCGAAGTTTCTGAATCGCATAATTTTAGATTAAGGAAAAAATTAGAATCGGATAATAGTTTCCGAGTATGCTTTTTACTGTTGTACTGTACTGAATAAGGAAATATAGAATTTCATATTATTTTATCTATGTTTCTATTTCGTGGTAGTTAGTAGCAATTTAATATAATGAACAATATTAAAATAAATTTAGGTTAATTAGTATCTGTTTACTTATTATTACAACTTCGTCGTTGTCAGCCAATCACAGTCCACTGCTAAACGTAGTACTCTCCAAGTCGGCGCGACTCATCCCAGTCCACCGCTTTCCTCATCCAGCGCTTACAGGCAACCTTGCGCAGGTCGTCAGTCCTGAACTTAACATTATTAATTGCTGGAATACATTATGTAGCAGATCACTGCTAACGGGGAGCGTGCCCAGAAGGCTGGATGCATTGTCACGATGTATGGCATATTGCTCGATATATTCGAGATATCAAATATAGGGAAAAATCTTTAAATTATTTTTTTAACAGTACACAAATGCAATAGGTGCGTATATTTATTATTATTTTAGAATTTAGAAACAATACTGTCAGAATTTCTTTGTAAATATGTGATTGACCGCGTACAACCATTGCATGGCCATTGTTATGCCTTTTCGTGTCAACGAACTTTAATACTGAATGAGATTAATCGGTGAAAGTGTAAACCTCATTGTTAATCCATTACTGTTGCATTTACAAAATTTCTTCAGAGGTACGTAATAGGTATATCTATCCATTTCTTTTCACTTCAAGTGGACACGCTTTATTAAATCGAGAACAAATCTCACTGACCAGAGACAAATCTCACTCCTAGAGAACAAACCCCACAGCCTGGAGACAGTAGGGTATGTTGGAGCTTTAGGTGACAACCACAGGTATTCATCATAAGAAGCTAGGTCTTTATTCTACAGCTACGAACCACAGTTATAGAACAGACTCGTGTTCCCTTTATTATTGCGGACAGACCCTAACTATCTGTCCCGGATCAATTAACCAGGGGAAATCAAGCGCTCAGTGAGCACTACCTACTTATAGGGTTTAGTGGGCTTTTGCAGAACGAGGCTGCCGAAATCGGCAGCCTCGTTCCGGCGATCTTGATGAGGCTGTCCTGTCTCCTATGTTTATATAAAATATTAAGAGCTAAATCTACTCCAATAAATCTTAGAAATGTACTACTAAACTCTTAGCATGTTTGATGCCAGGGCCATTTTAACCGTATTGGGCGCCGGGATGCGAATATTGAAATAACTAATAATAAAGTTTTTAAGTTGGCAAACTTTTTATTTATTTATTTTATTTCGGCAGACAAACACACATATTGTATATCCCCAAATTAAGCAAGTTACGCTTGTGTTATGGGTAATATACAACGGACTACGCTGGGGCCGATCCCAGACACCCAGACCCTAGTAAATAACGGAGAAAATACGTTTCCGAAATTTACTATATCAGGAATCGAACCTGGAGCCTCTACGTTGCAGTAAGGTAGGCCGGCAAAGGCTTAGCCCGCTCAACCACAGAGGCCGTCAATTTAATGATGTCACTGTCTGTTTAAAATTAGCAAATTTTCTTTTCGGTTTTGCCCACACTTACTTTCAATCTGTCTTGAACTTATAGGAACTTTGTGATTCCGATCTATAAACCAGTTTAAAGTCACTTGATATATGGCCAAAAAATGGAAAAATAAATACAGAAACCTACTCATTTAAACATTCTTATTCTGGATTGTCACGTGGGTGTAACAAGTTAAGAATACATTAGTTGAAAGCTTACAAGGCCTTGAAATTGAAGAAAAACCTAGTTTCTTAATGATTGTACGAACAACAAAATTAACATACTGGGACACGTGCTCATGCTCATTAGCTATGTCTGCAAAAGCATTCGAATCTAGCATGCTTTACAAGTGCCAATATTTGTTTTAAAAAAGAATACTTGCTTAGCCGTTTGCTTACGCTCCCTTGAAACTTGAACAATTTAATCTAACGCCAATAAACAGGAAAAACGGCATATACCTAAGTAATAATATTTTAACTAGGATATACCCGCGACTTCGTCCACGCTTGACTTGAAATTCCCGCGGGATTCCCGGGACACCAAGTACCGCAGCTATCATTTTAGTGAAAAATGTGTCAGAATAAGTTAATTTATATTCACCCGCACACAACCACAACAAACTGCTCCCCGGCACATTCCCGCGGGATTCCCGGGATAAAAACACACACACTTTATTACATAATATTTGCTATCGATCAGTGAAAGAACTACATTGGATTTCGTTTTTTCTTTGGAACAAACAGATAAACCGATAATGAGACAAGAAATCTAAAAAAGTGTATTGTGTTCTCCGTCGTTTATATATTTAATTCCAGTTGTTTTTTTAAGTAGCTTTAATGTACAGACACAGCATGTTTAGAATTTTATAATATTATAGATGATAGATGCTTATGACAACCGTATAAGTACTCTTTATGTCCGTACTATACGTATTATCACAGATGCTTATACGAGTAAATAGCAGGCTGGCGACATCCTTACTATCATGATTTTTAAAAATTAGTATGCTCTTCAAATGTTAATGCTTTTTCTTAGCAAGTAGCATGGTGGTTTTAAGTATGCCGAACTCTTATACAGAAAAATAAAGAATTCTTTTAATTTAGTATTAGTACAAAAGTATGCTATTATTGTGCATTAAATACTGCTATGTATTAGGAATATTCATCGAAGTGTTCGTTTTACGGAGATGCAGTTCTGTCACAGACTACAATCAAGAACAGCGATTAGTACGCACTATAAGCACTTCTGTTCAGATACGCTCAAAGTAAACCATGTTCCAACAACATTCGTTTTATTTCTCGAGCATGCTGAAAAGCACGCTTGAGCATATTCAAAAAGTGCATGTGTTGTTAGGAATGTTTTAACTCTTAGTAGCAATTGCTGAGTAGTTTCAACTTTAGTAAAAAAATGTGGTCAAAACTTAACCGGAACGAACATAAACGTTAGATATTCAAAACCATAAAAATAAAAAATAAACTTCACTTTTAAATTTAATTTGATTTCTGAACGACTTTTAAATTTAATTAATTTCTAAACGCCGGGACGAACATCAAATGTTTGACAGGCAGGAATAGTTTCTAAGGGAAGTGAAATTGTTGTTTTTACTATATTCCAAGCATTTCTTTTCATATTTACTCACCTTTTAAACCTTCCCTGGACTTCCACAAATAATTCAAAACCAAAATTAGCCAAACCATTCCAGCTGTTCTCGAGTTTTAGCGAGACTAACAAACAGCAATTTATTTTAACATATATCTAGATTTTGTGTCTACGAAAGTACATTAAAAGTTGAGGAATATGATGATATTGCTCAACTTTTAAGGTGGATGTCGATGGAAGGAGATGTCAAATGAAAGAACTTCGTCAGCAAATTTTAAAAATATGTTTTATTTATTGTCCAAAATTTAATTTAGAGTAAGCAATAAAAAGTTTAATTTTTGTATAAAATATGATTAATCTTCTCATGGGCCATAAATAAGTGAGATTATTCACAGACATGTATCTCTTAGTTTTGATAGTAACCTGACCTAAAAAGATAAACGAAATTCTGAGAACAGTATAGACAAATATTACATTCAGATATTTTAATTATTTTCCTTATTTCAATATTGGTTTAAGATAGACCATTGAAGCGTGCGTTTTTTGTTTGCAATACAAATATTTTAGCTGTAGAAATAATCACGTGAAAAAGATAATTATGATAGCTCTCTCTCGCATAAATTAACTCCCCCTCAACCAAGTTAGGTATCGCTGACTATATCAGAATGTAATTAGAAAAAATAAACACGTGGAAGTCGTAGGAAATTTCCTATCCATTTGCATATTCTGTTTCGGAACACTATACACTGTAAAATGAAACTATCTTAAACATGATTGTGTGCTCGTTTTATATTGCAAATACAGCGAAATCTCTAAATACATTCTAGATTTCATTAATGGCATTAATGCTGTTTTGTGTCGTTCAATTCTTCCTATTAGTTTAAATTGGCTATACCCGCGACGTCGTTCGTGCGGATCTTTATATTCATATTATGTTCTGAACCCTGTAAGATATTCAAATATAATATACATAAAATATAATATAATCAATATAAATAAGCTAACCTAGCTCCTTTTATTCTCTAAAATTTCTATTAAATCCATTTTGACACAAACTTTGAGACTGAAATTGGCAAACAATAATTATAAAAACAACCATTTATAGCCATAATACGGTATTTATTTTGTAATACAAAGAGACACTATAATTTTTGGTATACTTAAATATACACGCGCCGCCTTTTGCGTGTATTTTCAGAACGTATTTATTACTTTTATCCCGGTTATAGAAAGTACATATTATACAAAAAATTTAAGGTAATTTATACATTCCTAATACCGCGTCGAAGACAAAATATTCTCATGCTCTATTCTTAATGCTTTCAAGTGTAACTTGTCAACCGTACAATGTACCGAAGTACCAACAAACGCTATGTATTGATTATAATACTGACTAAGAAATTATGCAAACAATCCAAAGAAGTTATATGAATGCCAAATACTTATGTCTAGTGGTGATCATCATTACCATTATGATCTCATGTTAGCTTAAAGTTTATCTGCAGCTTTAATACGTGACAGCATTTACTTATTTTGTTTACAGTTTAACAACCAGTAATATTTGGCGATAGGCGATCCCGAAATGTTTGAATAATCTAAACAACCGACTCGAACATCTCGCCATTCGATAATTATGATTCATGTAAGCAGATACCTAATTCATGTCTATGTCTAGTCATGCCCCCTTCACCAAGTAAAAGATAGAAGAAATGCTACTTTGACGTCAAGAAGGATGACACGCGTCTCACGCGTGTCAATGTTTTCACAATAAAGATTGCCGGAATGTATTTTTCGAGCCTACCACGATGTCTTATTACAAATACCTACCACAGGCTGATGGTGGCGAAAAACATCTTACTGATGTGACTGATGTGTCATACCCCATAAAATGACTTAGTCAAACGTTGCTATATTTCTTCCCTTAGCAAAATATTCACGAACCTATCACAGCAGGTTTATTGTCTATTATTATGTCCTGCGAATCAAACCGTATTCATTTGCTGAAATGTGTGTTTCATTCATTCTTACCAAAAACATAAATATTCAGTTTTATATCTTTAGCGTGGCCGGTTACCGGTTGCCCATACAAATTTTCCTGCAATAATCTCCCGCTTGATGAAAGTTTTATAAAAGATGACAAAATAAAGTAAAAAAAGGTACGTATCTCTACTACGTTTCGCAATCAATTTCTTATAAGATTGCTTTGTTAGATGACGTTATATTTTATCGATATATTGCATACAATTAAGTTATTGTATTTGTATTATCTGTAAGTTATTATGTTAAATAATTATTATTACGAAAATACTTCGGCATTTTTAAAGATTACGAACTAAATTTATATTAGATATTAATATTTGTATCTTATAGAGTAACATTAATATCTTGAAGAATAAGTTTCTTTAACAACAATTCAAAAGAAGAAGGCATATAAGCTCTTTACTTTGAATAATTTATACATATAATAAAACTATAGAGGTCGAATTTCTGTAAAATTATTTTTTTTTTTAGTAAAAACCGAGACAGAAGGATGTAAGAAGTGAAATAGAACTAATTTATATATTTTTTTAATTTTTTGTTTTGTTTTAATGTTTTGTTTTATTAAACTTAACATGTATTGTAATGATATCAATTTTTAAACAAGTTTTTAAATAGTTCGTAAGTCGTATGAAGGTGATATTTATTGTTATTGAGAATTAATAACTTTTTTTTATATTAAAACGCGTCTTTATAAAGAAACATAATATTTGTGTGATCATTAACATTATATAAATGACTTCTTTTTTTGCAAGAGGTCGGATTTCGCAACTCAACGACATAGCGCCTATTTGGCGTGTGATGAGAAGTTATTCCATCCAGCCCAGCTCCTATACGAAGTCCACCAGCTTCTTGAAGTCGCTGAAAATTTATCAGAGGCTACCTGAAGCCTCCAGACACTTCGCCTTGTGTTGGGCCACCTCTCCGCATTCAGGCAAGACATAGGCGGCTGTTTCTTTTTCCCCCAGGCAAGCTCTGTACAGGGGGCGGTTGGTGACACCTAGATTGAAACGATTAAAATTGCCAAGAAAATGACAACACTCCAACCATTAAAATGTCCAAAACATAATAAGTTTCAGAATAACACATACATTTTTTCGATTTGTTTAGTTAATTACATACATCAATTTTTGTTTCTTGAATGATACGTTTACCTTCTAGACTTCTAGAGATACCTATATTTTTCTAAACATCATTATAAAGTTTGATATTTTAAACAAAGATGGATTTTATTGCATAGAACTTTATCAAGATCATCGCAACGAAGTAGGCAAATTCTATCTCGAGTATAAGAAGAAACTCTTCTATAAGAATGCAAAAAAACTCAGATATTGAAAGCGTTGTTTAATGATGTTGAATCACATTATTAAAATGTTCGATGAATCGAATCACTCTGGCCATGACATTAGCAATGTCTCGTTTCGGTTGAAGTGATAGCGGCGCGACGCATAAAAAGTGGACAAGTGTAAATAGTATATTCAAAGAGTTGGTTTCTTTCAATTAACTTTCTACGGAGAATTACCAAATTTTCAAAGTCTATACAATCAGAATATATTTAGTTCGTGATGTACATTACTTTCTGTAGGTACATACCTATTTCCTAGAAGATAACGATACCTACTCCATTATTGTTTTACACAGAATACCAGTAGGTGGAACTTTTAACAAAAGTTGTAACCTATACCGCAATCATCCGCGCAGGAACGGAGAAAGAATACAATTTCCTGCGGCCAGGCGGCCTGTCGTAAGAGGCGACAAAACAACCCAGGGCCAACTGGTAGGGTATTTGCTCGACTGGATGGCGACCACCCCTGGTATGTCGCCATAACAACCTTGTGTTGAGTTCCGGCATTAGTGACCAGGTTCCAGTCCCCCTTAAGAGAGCAGCAGCGCATTTGTAGCACCTGTGTTGTTGCAAATGTCCATAGGCGATGCTAACCGCTTTCCACCAAGTGAGCCGTCTGCCTGTCGGCGGAACTCCTGCAATAAATAAATAAGAATAGTGATATCTTTTTGGACGCAGTTCCCATTCGCCCACTTTTTTAACGCTGACTTAATTTCGTAACTTACGAAGGTTTCATGTGATAGTGATCAATTCTCTAAGGCTAAATTGGCCCTATTATTATTGTTACTTAATCTTTCGATTGACTGATATAGACACAGATATCATCTATATCTGTGGCTGTAGATCTACCAAAGCTATGTCAAGGTACTCTGTTTTTCCCGTCCAGACCAATTCAAAAGCATTCTTACGCAGATTTTTCGTTCATCGAGGTGTAGCGGTTGCGCATCGGTCACACTAGAATGCCTTTAGTTATTCTACAATACGTTATAAAATGAATAAAAATTAGTGGTGTTCAAGACTATAATTTGAATTAGTAAACGGAACTCAAACTTTTATACCTAAGTAAATAAATTTCACCAAATGCGCTGGTACTAATGATTGGTTTTGATAATTAAAAAATCAATAAGTATTTAACACCTATATTAACATTATAAAGTCACCCAGACAGATCCAAATCTGTCTGGATGACTTTTCACATATTTGCTATTTTAATTTATTATCGAAATACGAATAACGTCTATCAGAGCAGACAACTAATAAATCCAGTTACAAAACCAAACTTGGAACATATAAATTAGCGATCGGATATGAATTATTGCTTCCTAAATATAAGCCCACGTTGTGAGAATAAATGAATAAACTTTCCTAGAACCAAGATAAAACGGGAACCATTCTTCAACGTAGTTGGTTGTACGTTACGTAAAAAAAATATAAGCGCCGCGCGCCGTCTCATTCACAACTTTGAAATATTATGTGATGGAAAAAACCCAAAGGTCATTTCTGGGAAGTATCGACGGCATGGGATAAATATTTTTCGGGTCCTTTGAGAGCAAACGCCGTCAAGTTTGGCGCCCAAACACGGAGGGTGTAAACCCATCATTGATTTCCAAAGTGTCGAGGAACCGCCCGCAGTTACTTCGCCTCTATATTTATTGATCCCAAATTGAGTCCAATATAGATTTGTTTTTCAATATCTATTTCAATTATGGTGGTATGGCTGATAAACTATCAAATACTTCATTTAGGGATGTATATAATTTTTTTAAATATTAAATTACCTCTGTAATTTTGACTAAAATTAAAGTATATATACGAATTAAAATTAAACGTAAAAAATATAATAATAAAAATTACACATAATGTATAAGTGCCAAATAGCCGTATTTAATATTAATTTTAACAGTATAAAAATAAATTGAATTCTGTAAAGCTATTGAATAATAACGTTGTGCATACTTACCTAAAATGAAAAGATGTTTTCTTCAGTTACGTAATTTCAGTCATACCGTTGAAGTCATGCGTTACACGTGAAACGGACAGTAGTATGTTTACATTTTTATTTAAAACTAGGACATGCCTGCGACTTCATCCATGGTTCACTTGGAAATCCCGCGGGATTCCCGGGACACAGTATTTAAGCTAGCTATCGTTTTAGTGACAACTGTGTTGGAATAAGCTAATCTTTATGCACCCGAACTATTATAAATCGCTCCCGTGAAAATTCCTGCGGGTTTTCCAGGATAAAAAATATCACGCATTTTATTACATAAAATTTGATATCGATCAGTGAAAAAATTGCATTGATTTTTTTTAATCTAGCAATTTTAAATTATTCCCAGAAAAATTTCCGCGGGATTCCCAGGATAAAAAGTAGCACAAATCTTAAGTCTAAGAATTTGTCGTCGATCAGCGAGAATCGCATCGAAATCAGTCAAGTAGTTTTTACGTGAACAGCGAACAAACAGATAAGAAACTTAAAAAAATTGCATCGTGTTTTCCGTCGTTTATATAGTGTATTCCCTTTTTTTAAATAGTTTCAATGTACGGACACGGCAGGTTTAAAATTTTATAATATTATAGATAGATATCCAAAATAATCGCTATTATTTAGCTTCTCAAAATTAGCTTAAAAAATATTGTTTTGAAATACTTCGTTGATTTCATTACAAAGAAAATTTAATAACTGCGTTGCAAAAATGACAAAGGAAAAGAGCTGGTTTTATTGTATTGTATTGTAAATATAAATCATGTTAGTTTTGAATAGGTAGTTCTTACATAGTATAGAACCTAAAGTCCTTTAAGATCAAAATACAACATTGATATAAATGAATGTTTACATAGTAATATGATATGAAGAGAGGCATTTAAAAAAAATCAATAACGCACTTTACCATTCGAAAAATGACTACGCAGTTCATTATGCATTTAAGTTAGCATTTCAATATGATAATGGAGGTACGTAATGTCAAATGTGTAACTACATTATACTGTATAGGTAGACATTACCTAAATGGTCATTATTAGTTTAACTAATAAATACCAAAGTAAAATATGGATAACCCACATTAGTAGCTTGAAAAAGTTAAACATTTACTACGATTATGACTATTTAAAATATTTTTATTGTACTCCCACATCATTTATTTAAGTTGATTGTACATAAGAAAATAAATACTCTCAAATATCGTTCTAAAATGATATAAAGCTGAAGGTTTTACGTACAATAAATTAAAGCTATCTATGTATTAGCTATTTCTAATTTTATCTGTGCAGGATAAACAATACAATTTCCTGCGGCTGCGCGGCATGTCGTAAAAGGTGACAAAACAACATACAGCCAGGTGGTAGGGCACTTGCCTGTGTAGAGGGCTACCACCGTTGCCATAACAATCTTGAGTGTGTTCCGGTATTAGTGGCGACGCTCCAGTCTTCCTTTAGATTAGAGAGCGCATTTGTAGCACCTTTGATGTTGCAAATGTCCATAGGCGATGATAAACGCTTTCAATCAGGTGAGCCGTCTGCCTGTCTGCTAACCTCATGCAATAAAAAAATGGATTTTACTAGTTAATATTATGTTACACATCAAGTAAGCACTAAGATAGTAATATAAACAATAAGAATAAGCCTAAATGGCGCTCTGTTGTTCGTGCCTACCCCGCAAGGGAACTGGCGTGAAGTTATGTATGTATAAACAAAAAGTCGTGGATTCAAAAGTTACCAAGTAAACAGGGTCAGGGACTCTCCGGAATTATAATAATCCATACTATCTATCTGTACATCTGTACATAAATGTGTAAATGGTTCGTTTTGTACAATGTGTTTAAAAATGTTAAAGTATATCAGGAGGACTAATTCGGATCAGCAGATTCCGAAAATATATATTTTTGAATTATTGTATGTCTGTCTGTTAGAGCATCACGTGAAAAGTACTGAACGAATTTAACTGAAACTCGAAACAGAGCAAGCTCATATCCCGGGGCGTAAATTAGGATAGGTACTTTTTATCTCGATAAATCATGACATTTCCATAGAATAGACTGATTAGCTAAATAGATGGCGCTGCAATCGCGTTTTTCAATTTACTAACTAAAGTAGGTATTCTACTTTGTTATAAATAACATGTCATTCTCTGTATTATTTCAAATCAGGTTGGCTTCGACTCATCTCTATGTTTTGCTGGGTAGCTGCCTAGACAATATTGACTTAGTTTTTTTGTTATTATTATATGTAAAAAACTGAATTAAGTTTTTGTGTAAGGAATAAAAGCTACTGTTTAGTTCAAACTATAGTGCCGCGGGGCAAACTCTGTGTAACTATAATTATGTAATGCAATAAAAAACACTTAGGTGCTTGTATTGTATCTTTTGTTACGTATTTTTTAATTAATATATATAGTATGTGAATCGGTTAAAATCGTTTTATTCTGTATCTCGTAAATAGGTAAAAAGAAAATATACAAACAAAATCAGTAGTCAGTAGACTCATAGATAATTTAAAGCCGTGCCTCAATTTCAATAGATATCCAATGCTTTATTTAATAAACAACAAATCTTCTGTATTCATAAAACGTTGAATATCAACACTACTTATATTAAAATATTATTAATGCTTATTATAATTACTATGTGATAAACTTTTGCACTGCTTCAGAGTGACTTTGAGATTTCGTTATCATCTGGTAAGGCCACTGGTATACTATGACATCCATATATTATACAGACGTTATCATCATCCTAGAGTTAAATCCCAGTTGCGTCCGGAGCGTTGGCTTCGGAGTCTCGGTTTCCGCTTTCTTATTTTTTTGCTTTCAAGCAGTATTTCATATCTTAAATACAGATCATAGATCTTTTTTTAATTATTTTTTGTTGGTAAAGTATTTCGTAAGTGTTATCGCTTCGATTGTTTTTAAAATCCTCATCATTCAAAAGTTAAGGAGGATATTTAAACTTCGCACAAAAATTAAGGGAGCAAAAAAATATGTTTACATTTGTGTGTTATTTTCAACAGGCTGTAACTTGAAGAAAAATGGTTGCAAATTAAAAAAGAATTAAAATGCTAGCTTCAATATCTAGCTTTTAGATGTGAACTTATAAAAAAACATATCAGACAAAATGATCCTTTCTCATTCAAAGACCGATACCTCAGCGATAAGTGCTTGTATCAAGATTTAAAAAAAAATAAAGCTTAATGAACGGGTTCTTTGGCCCACACAAAGGTTAAGTCCAAAAAAAATCGAAGTCCATAGACCAAAAAGAAAAACGAACTAAAAAACCGTATATTTTGTTGGTTATTTTCTTAAAATTCCTTTCTCATAGTATAGCACGCCACCATTTTTAATGTCTTTAAGACAAAATTACTAAAGAACTATCTAACAGTACTCTAATTTATGTAAACTTTATACGATTTCACTAAATAGTTGTATAGACAGTAGTCACGTTATAGAATATATGCATAAAGGCGTATATTATAGATAAAATGTATATCTATTTAGACACACATAATGATCTTTTAAGGGTACCATAGCTACGGATCCTAGTTATCTCATGTAATTAATGAATGTTTCCTAATGTATATACTGAGTCACTCAAAATTTATCTTGACTCCCACTGCAACATCTGACACGTACATACTTCAGTGAAATATTATGACATTGCGTAATTTATATCTTCCTCAGATCAAATCAGTTGCGTCCGTGTCACGAGTAGATTCTTTGACCCAAAGTTTCCGGTGTCGAAGGAAATCGACATTCTTTCACTGTCCCCCTCTTCGTCTTAATAATCTTCCTATTTAGGTAATCATCAGGTCGTGTGACCTATTTTTTATTCCGGCTTCCTCTGTTTTTTTGAGTGGCGTTTTTTTGGTGCAATTTTATACACATTATTCCTTCTCATTTGTTCTTTATAATTAGGTGTTGGTTTTCCTTGCTTACTTTAATTACATTTCCTTGCCACTAACTTACTTTTGTGTTTTTTGGATTCTTTAATACTTTGTATATTTGTTTCTACTTCTAATCTAATACTTTTGCTTGCACTTCCTATTATACTAACTCATGTGACGGTTCAGATACAATACTCTACAACAGCATGTGTTTACAACATATAGTAGATAATAAGATAAGACAGAAAATAAATGACAATAAAGGAAGGAAAAGTCTTTTACTCCAGAAACAAAGACAGTAGGAAAAAGAAACGCGACGATAGAGAAAATCTCTGACAATCGCTCACCGGGACCATCAAAGAGTATCAAAATTTAACATGTGATTGCTGCCGATGCCATAGTACTGTTTTGAAACATAACTGTTCGGAAAAAAAATTTCCTAACAGGGTACCTAAAACAATAATTGAAGAAATACGTTTTAATTGCGTCTCGCCGAATATTTATTTATCGTAATTGTTGAACTTTGAATTCTTATACTGCAGAAAATGAAATTTTTACAATTTTATTTTCTTCAACAAACCTATCATATGTTTATCAACATTATTTACATACAATCTTTACACAATACAATGCATACAATACAATATATAATAAATTTTAAGCAAATAAGAGAATGCACCGTGTGTTGTGGTCCCCTGTACTTCAAAATTTAACTTCACAGTTGCGTTTTTACTCTATCCAGAGAGTAGAAAATAAATCTGGACGAAGTCGCAGGCATCAGCCAATATCAGTAGTAGCTAGCTAGCTAATAACTATAATAACATACTTCAACTTACACAACTACATTAACATTTGCATAATAATTATAATAAATACCAGTAATCTTAACTATAAGACACCATTAATAAACATTGTTATGTGTTTGTCTAATTAAATCATGTGATGTTGCAGAAAATCAATAATATTTACACCGATATCAAACTTGATTGGTTACGTCAAATAGTTCTTGGTGTAAATGTGGCAATACTGCATTCCATACAGCGCTTCGATATCCAAGTTTTGCATTTTATTTTTGCATAAAACTAAATAATGTTATGCGTAATGGAAATATACCGGAGTTAATACATTTCTTTATCGAATACCACGGGCTTGAATGCAACTGTTTAAATATTATTAACTTTTCAACTTGTGCTCGTATAAATGCAGTACAGTAGGCCAAGGATGTCTGATCGTTATAATCCATCAGATTACTTTTTGCAAATAATACCTGTTTTAAATTCATGCAAATTGTACTTTAGATAAAGTTTAACTAACAGTTTGGGTTTTAGTGGATTTAATAAAGTAGGAAAGTGCTTGGCCGTTCGCGCAAAATCAAGGTTTCCGTAGAGATGACAAACATCCACTGTTTTTGTCATTTGACTACGGAAGTATAAAATGCATTTAAACGAAATACCCCAATATTTCATAAACTACATAACGGATATTTTTGAAATTAATTTTCGATGAAAGTTTTTTAGAAGATTCATTTTAGAATTTCCCACTTCATACTTTAAAATTTATACGGGCGGTGAACATAATTCTCATACCCTTAGGAAGTAGCATTTCGCAACCTTTCTGTTGACTTTATATAAAAAATTATATTATTTTCTTATTTCTGTATGGCGGCGACATCTTTGTTTTTTTTCATTATTTCAATACATACCTTTGGCTAATATCGTTATCTAATTAAATTGCGGTAATATAGTTTTCATTACGCAATGTTAAAACTCTATAGCAATTGAATCGCGATAACATATTTTATTATAATAAATATTACATTATTAAGAATTTTTTAAATTCTAAAAATATCCATAGTCGTTAATTTAAGCCCATTTAGTATGCTGTCTATTGTTAGGAAATATGTTCTTAGTTATGTGATTAGAAAAATAATGACTTAAACTTGTTCAATTTAATAAAATGTTTAACTCGCAATATTAATAGAAGGGGGTTGTAGACTGGTCTAATTTATACTTACGTAAAATTAATGGTATGGCATTCGCAGGAACTCGTAGAAGTTATGGAAAGTAGCTTCGACGACATTCTTTGCAGAATAGTTTGATGTATTTATAAATATTTGCATACTTAGGTACATAGAGAGAGAGAAAGAGAGAGTTTATTGCACTTTATTGCACACCTAAATATACAATTACAAAACGGACCATATTTACAATATTTTCTAGGCAATACAATAGGCGACCTTATCGCTCAGAGCGATCCTTTCCAGGCAACCTAAAAGAAAGAAATTTGAATCAGGCGATATAGATGGTGCAGGAAAAAGGCAATAGATACATAAATACTCGAAACTAATTTAAAAAATAAATATACAAATACATACATATATATGTAGGAGTCGTATTTGTTATTGTAAAGTAACCATATGACGGAAGTAGTCAATAACCGGATAGAGTATTCTTTCATGTAGTAATCGGAAGTCATATAACCGGATGTCAACGTAGAAGCATTTATTATTAAGCTAACGGGTATCAGAAATGGAGTAACCGGATGTTGGAAGTTAATACGTATAGCGGAAGTTGGTTTTATGAAGGAAATGTAACTAAAGTGGCGCCACAGCATTACCGGATGGTGTCACTGCGGCGCGCTACGAGGACCTTTTAAATACGCGGTGTTCGGGCAGAAGAGGGGCAGTCTTAAACCGACAGTCTACGAGTCTACAACCAAGTCGACGACGGACTGTCTGCATTGGTAGTCTTGGACGAGGAGCACATAATATAATGTGGTCGATAATTACTGCTTGATAATCGCAGTATTCTTGAAGGGCAAACTGCTGCTCGACACCTGACAAGCGTGGATGCAACTCTTGGAGCTGTCCTAATATTTCTGTGTATTAATGTGCAATATTTAATATCGTAATTTTGATAATTCTAGTGTAATAAACTTTGATTATAATATTTCAGATTATTATTGTGTTATTCTCGAAGCGTCATTCGTTCGCTCCCGCCGGCGTGAACCCGACATATACATAGCCATATATATACACATAATATTTTTATAGCATGAAAGCAGATTTTTACTTACATTGATTCAGACTACGTAAGCTTGGCTGTTAATACGTTAGTTCCTCGTCTATTTACTGGTATCCACGTGAAAAAGCAGCATCAGCGCTTCAACTAAAATTACATATTTTTTTCACAAATTTCGATTACAATTCATCGAATTAGAATGACTATAATGAAAAAATATGGCAGTTATAACAAGAAAATTTCTTTGAAAAATACAAAACTACCCACAATTTACATGCATTACACGAATATTTTTTTTTTATTGCCAGAGATCAGCAGACAGGCAGACGGCCCACTTGATGGAAAGCGGTTACCATCGCCTATGGACATTTGTAACAGCAAAGTTGCTACAAATGCGCTGCTGCTCTCTTATCTCCAATTACTTTTATTTAAAATTAAATTTCCCAAAAAGCCGACAACGATATCTCATTCAATGATAATTTTTATTGATCAGAGAATCGGATGCTTCGAAAACTCTTTATGAAAGTACAATTAATTTTTTTTGAATAACGAATGCAACACGTTACGAAACGGTTTTTATATGTTACATTGTTTTACATTAGCATTGATATGAAATTAACATTTGACATTGATGGAGATTATGTCAAACTTTAACCCTTAGTAGTAAGACAAACGAATGGACAGTATGACAAAAACTTTCTTGGGTTTGAATGTGAATTTTTTATGGTGGCGTGACTTGGTGTTATAACTATTACGGTATAATGGAGCGTGTCATCGTCTGTATATAAGTATGAAGAATAACTACCCTTGTTCATTAAATCCGAATGTAATATTAAATTATATTGTTATTGAAATTTGATAATAATATTTCACTCTAGGATATGCCCGCGACTTCGTCCACGCTTGACAAAAAATTCCCGCGCGAATCCCGGGACAGAAAGTATCCCAGACTTTAATAAAAGAATGTAAACTATCGTTTTAGTGGAAACTGTGTCGGAATAAGCTAATTTTTATGCATCCGAAAAACTTCAAACCGCTCCCAGGAAAATTCCCGCCGGGCTCTGGGAAAAAAATTACACATTTTATTATATAAAACTTGCAATCGATAAGCGAAAAAATGATATTATAATTCGTTTTCCTTTTTATCTAATAATTTTAAATAATTCCCAGAAAAATTCCCGCAGGCGTCCCAGGATAAAAAGTTGCGCAGATTTTAAGACTTTGCTGTCGATCAGCGAAGACCGCATCGAAATCTGCCCAGGAGTTTTTAAGTGAATCTCGAACAAACGGACAAGAAATCTAAAAAATGCTTCGTGTTCTCCATCGTTTATATAGTGTATTCCAGTTTTTTTTACATAGCTTCATTGTAGAGACACGACATGTTTAGAATTTTGTAAATAGATAATCACGTTATCTAAACTTAGTAATTGATATAATATTTTTAATGGTACTTCCATTTTCTGTTTGTTATATTTCATACATAGACTTGTATACTATATTATTATATGTTATATGATATATACATATGACTTGGTTTGGATGGAAGGGAATATATCGATTATCATAAAAAGAATGCCATAATTATGTACCTACCTTCGATAGCAGGGATGAACATTGTATAATTTTTATTACTATACCGGGTAGTTTTTATAGGTTTCCTAAATGAAGCCGCACCCAATGTCCTGATATAAAGCATGACTTATAAATTTTATAATCAAGAAATAAGGGTGGTTTTTATTATAAATTAATCTCATAAATACATAAGTACAAATGAAATAACTTAAAGACTTGATTACATACTATAATTAATTATTTCTATTAATATTATAAATGCGAAAGTAACTCTGACTGTCTATTTGGCTGTTACGCTTTCACGGAAAAACTACTGGACCGATTTGGATGAAATTTGGTTTTATATATATTTTCGATACCGAGGACGGATACAAGATACTTTTTATCCAGGAATATGGGATAGTTTTTGGGTAACAGTCTTTCTGTCTGTTTGTTAATTACGCTTTCACAGTAAACCTGTTAGACCGTTTTTGCCGAAGTTTGGTATATATGTTTATTCAATATCTAGCATAGACAAAGATATTTTTCATTCTGGAAAATAGAATAGATTTTAGGATAGAATTTAAGATTAGAATTTTTTGGCCTTTTACTCTTTTTACACCTTTTACCCTGTCTACCTTTTTTACCATTTCATCCATTTCTGCCGTTTGTACCATATTTACCATTTGTAACCTTTCTACTAATTCTACCATTTCATCTTTTTCTACCGTTTGTACCTATCTATCATGTTTACTCTTTCTACTATTTCTACCCTTAGTACTATTTTATGTATTTCTACCCTTTCTAAAATTTCTAACATTTCCACAATTTCATCCATTACTACCATTTTATCATTTTTTAACCTTTCTACCCTTTTTACAATATTTGGACTTGTATCTTGCCAGGGCGAATAGCACCTACATAAAAATTTAATACAATGAACCTGGGTGAATATTTGCTCTCTAAACTAAAGCTAGGCACTAGGATGTGACCCGCGGCACAGCTGCGGGGAAAACTGGTATGTAATATATATTAACTATATATCTATCGTAATTGTTATAAATGTAGTAGCAAAATTCTATAAAACTGAAACGTAGTTTTATACCCATTATATTAGGTAATGTATTCAAAAATTAATCATAAATCGTACTCTACAATGTGGTTAGATATATACACATAAATTGATTACTTAAATGCTTTACAATCTCGCACTTTTGAGATATAACAATTGGTTGATACATAATATTTATGACTAATTCCATGCAGGTAAGTAATGTTACGGAGGCAACAAAAGGTCTATTTGCACCTCACAGGGCCGACGCGAGGTCATTTGAAACTAAACTGGTTACCATTAACACTGTCATGGACATAACAAGTGCACTTCGTATAATCGTGATTTTATAACTCAGTCGCTCACCAATAGCTCTAGCTAAGTAGTAGAATTATTAATCTATAAACTATAATTGAGCACACATCTACTAACACTGGCTACTGGTGAGGAT
Source organism: Dendrolimus kikuchii (assembly GCA_019925095.2). Taxonomy (NCBI): domain Eukaryota; kingdom Metazoa; phylum Arthropoda; class Insecta; order Lepidoptera; family Lasiocampidae; genus Dendrolimus; species Dendrolimus kikuchii. The sequence continues at coordinate 14,317,951 of CM034388.1, read as the reverse complement.
TAGACATTCAGTTGACTGTATATTGCGACAGTAAAACAAACAAGCAAATAATTTAACAAAGTTAAGTGGGTACCTATTTATTTATTTCATTTGTTTAGGAAGCATACAATAATTAATATTCTTAAATATAAAACACAAAATTCATACATATATCAATCAAGTTTCCACTAAAAAATCATTTATATAATAAAAATAAAAATTGGCTCAAATAGTTAATTAAAAGAAATACAATTATACGAAAATTACATAAATAAAATGTCTATTTAATTTACATTAGGTGAGTATTGAATAAAATAAAAGTAAAATGTCACAATAATTACTAATAAAATAGAGATAAAAAATAGAAAGTATGGAAAAAAAGTTTGTCATTATTTTAAGTCATTATAAATTACAACATTTTTAATTTGGGTTTTAAATTGATATAAGTTACCTATGAAAGGATCAATACTAGTAAATAGTGCTTGGTATAAAAACGTGTTTTTTGTATATTAGGTTGGGGAAAAAGTTTCTTCGCATTTTATATAAAAATTCAAAAGGTTTTTTTATAAAGTTTATTTACATTTGAGTAAAGTATGTAGGTTCCATTTTGTTGGATAACTCATTGCCATCTTGTAGGTAGGGACGTGATCCCATTTCTATAAAAGTTTTGGGGCTTCTGATCAAAAAACTGCGACAAGTGGTTTTGGCAGTCCTCTCGTGATGTTAACCTGACACTGCCTAAGGAATTCTGCAGAGACCAAAACAGGTGAAAATCTAAAGGTGCAAGGTTAGGACTATACGGCGGATGCAGTAACACCTCCCAGCCAAACTCTCGTCTTTTTTGCTGAGTGGCTAAAGATGTGTGAGGTCTAGCGTTATCATGGTGAAAAACCACACTCCTTCTGTCGATTAATTCCGGCCGCTTTCTCTCAACTTTTTGCTTTAATCTCATCAGTTGTTCGCAGTACAGTTCATAATCGATGGTCCTGCCTGGCGGTAACAGCTCATAATGAATAAAGCCCGTCCAATCCCACCATACACACAGCATCACCTTGTTGCGAGTTAACCCGGGTTTCGCCACAGTCTGTGAAGCCTGACCGGCCTTTGACCACGATCTTTTTCGCACGTTCTTGTCGTACGTGATCCACTTTTCATCACTAGTTATCAGCTTCTTCAACAATGGTTCGGTTTCATTACGTCGTAATAAAGAATCACAAATGAGTACACGGTTCATTAGGTTTCTTTCAGTGAGCTCATAAGGCACCCAAATATCGAGCTTTTTTGTGTACCCAGCTTTTTTCAAATGCGCCAAAACCGTTTTGTTGTCAATTCCCAGTTCTCCAGCTACATAGTAACTACTAATATACCGATTTTGCTCTACTTTTTCAAAAATGGCATCAATTTTGTCCGTAACAGGGCGACCAGAGCGACGTGCATCTTTGATATCAGAATTTCCGGATTGAAAACGCTTAAACCAAATTTGCGCTACTGTCACAGATACTGCATTAGGTCCATAAGCATCACAATTTTTTTTCGCGGCTTGTGTTGCATTTTTACCTTTTTGTAGTAAAATTTTAAAATGTATCCAATTTTTTCAATAACTTCACTCATTTTAACAATAAGAAAAACAAATGAAAATCACACATTTTCCTAATTTGAATTTGGAATTGTCTTCTTTAAAATTAAAACTTTTTAATGATACCAAAACCAGTCAGATACAAATGGTATAGCCAAAGAGATCTTATTACAAGTTCATACATACTATATGCAAAAAGACTTTTTCCCCAACCTATTAGTTAGCTTTTATAAGTGGTACTGAGAATAAGGATTTATCACGTGAGCTCAAACGGGGACACTTCAATGTATAGTATGTTTAAAAAAAGTCCAGTATAAATGAATAATATTAAGTTATTAGTTTTAATAATAATAATACTGCAGATCATAACTTTGTTTATTTTCATACTAAAACATAATACGAACACATGATTTGTAATGAAGTATGTACGTACAATATGAAATGAGAGACTATCCGTGGTTCAAGTTCATTCCAGTAACGTGTAATTACTTCTATAAAGTTAATATACGTCCAGGTATATAAAAATCTGTTAAAATATGAAATCTTTATAAATATAAACACTCACTGGTTTTAGAAATTAATAAAACTGCGTCTTGTAGAAATAGACAATCTAAAATCAAAGTAACAGTAAATTTAACGTCACTTTAGCACTAAATTGAGGATAATAACGCCAATTGTATTTGAGCTAATTTGAAGCCATTATCGAATTATGATTTACTCGTTTCTTGATTGAGATAAAATTATAGTTTTACTGTACATTCCAAGTCACAAACGGGGGAAATCTAATCGGCCATATTTCGCTACAACGGTTCAAGTTATTAAGTAATTCATTTTTTGGGACCGCTAGTAGAGAATATAACTTGTATGGGCAACACACATCTTGAAAACTAGGAATATGAAAATTCATATTTAAACTTTAAAATAGAACATAAGGAGAACTGAAATACTTAATTACATGTTTCAGCTTCATTGCAAAAGGAGTCCTGATGCATATGGCATCGTATACATTCCAAACGCGCTCACTGGCGGGTATAGTTAGCCACTCATATGGAAAAGTGCTACATAATATAAATTTGCTTCAGTATTCAGTAAAAGGAAAAGTTAAGCTTTCCACAGATTAAAATACCTGTTATATTCATACTATAAATAGGGATAAGTGAGCAATCATTACAGTTACTAGTTTTCAAATCGAGTTAACCACATCGAATTATTTATAGCTCGTATTGAAGATTTATGTGACAGCGTGGCCATTTGTTGGCTCCGTCGTGTAAACTACGACTAAAGATAGATCGAGCTAGCCTTTGTTGGAGTCTTAGGTCTCATATTTTATATACATACTTGGTCAAATGTCATAGTCAGGGCTATGCATGTTGGACCGACTCATTTCGCTGATCTCTTCTTAAAACAGCAATAATATATTGCGAAATGATATACATAGGACTTAAATTAATTCCTAACTTATTTAGGTATGACTTTCAAATATTATTGCATAACTGATTTTGAATAAAATCTTTGAATTTAAAACCATAGATAGTAGTAGAGTAAGAAAAACGGTATTTTTTTCTGCTATATATTATCTTCTTTTTTATAGAATCTTTGAAGTCATAATTCAGAAGTAAAAGGGGGATAACATATTTACGATTTAACGAAGAACTCTGCATCTATTGACTTGAATAAAAAGGTCGCTGTTCAGATTTATTAGACCTGTCCAACGATACTCCACATGCTCATATATAGCGGGAAACGCAAAGCCATGAAAAAGTAGATATAATATGTTGTTACATATTATATCAACTATGTACATATACTGGTACTAATATATAACTATATTTATCTAACAAATCCGTGCAGGATCGGAGAAAGAATACAATTTCCTGCGACTAGGCGGCCTGTCGTAAGAAACGACAAAACAACACCCGGCCAGGTGGGTATTTGCCCGTCTGGATGGCAACCACCCCTGGTCTAGAGTAAGTCGCCATAACAACCCTGAGTTGTGGTTAGGGTCTAGTCACCCTTTAAAGAGCAGCATATTTGTAGCACCTTTGGCGTTGCAAGTGTCCACAGACGATGGTAACCGCTTTCCATCAGGTGGGCCGTCTGCCTGTCTGCTGAACTCGTGCAATAAAAAAAATACTTAGTATAAGATTTGTTACACAAATTTTCATTAGATCTAGAAAGGCTTGAGCGAAAGGCAGTTTAATTATTAATATACTAATATGAAACCAACTTTGATGATTAGTATTTCAAAGTGTCACAGCGATTCCGAACCATAAACTTTCGAATTTCAAATTATAAAATTAAACGACCACCACAGAATTTTATATACTCTCTTGAATAAAGGTTTCAATTTACTTGTAATAAATGCTGTCTCATATCTCTTTGAAATTACTACCTACTCATTAGACTTTTTGGAAAGTGCAGTTTTTGGCGGTAGGTTGAGGGCGAATTTATAAATGACATAGAAATCTCGTTATAAGTTAAATTGTTCAAGTTGCCACAAGATCTCTAAACTGTTGTGTCAGTCGAAAATCAAGATCTTAGCCATGACTTCAAAAACATGGAATAGATTCATAGAATGATATGACAATGACGTATTTATTTATATAGATACATATTTATGTGCTGAAAATAGCCCTTAGGTTCCTGCTCTTAAAACCTGTCTCACCAGTGTACCGAATGACATAGAACTTGAATATTTACATAGTATTATGCGATATAAATGTAATACATATACTATTTAAAACAGTGTTTCGTGATACTACGGTGTTATTAGAACCTTATATTACAACAAATAAATTGTTGGAAGGTAAGGTCATCGTTATACTAGATTTTAAAATAAAGGATTTGACATACTATACTGGCATAAACGTTGGCCTTTCTAGCTCTCTGGAATGTTAAATGTATAGGTTCCGAGTTCTACTTCAAGCACGACAATTTTCGTAACCGTAATTTCTGGATCGACCCCAGAATTGTCCGTTGCATATGACCCATAACACAAACGTAATTTCTTATCTTTGGAATATCATACGTTTCTATCAATTACCAAATTTCAAGGTAATGCGCTCGTTTAGCTTAATTAGCGTGAACTTTGTATACTTTGGAGCGGAGCACTGGTGACCTGAAATACAGATTTACAAAGATCTACAATAGGCACCAGTTTCACATAACAAGTATTTTATTATTTGTACATTGTTGTATGAGAGAATAAACAAAGATTCTATTCTATTCTTACATCATATAAACTATCTAGGTTTTCAGTATAAAGCTTTTTTATGCCCGTTATTGAAAATATCATATTATTACGCGTCGCGAGACTCGAATTAAAATGCCGTTAGAATTACTATAGAGTTTATTAGAACTATACAAACACGTATAACACAGGTACAAATATAACCGAACACAACAAGTCCAAACGTAATGCAGAAGGTCGTAATTCCATAAAACGCGCAAAGTCCGTCACTAAAGTTTCCCGATTGTAGTACACACGTCTCGCTTCGTTCGTGGTTCTCGCTCGACTCACCCCTCCATCAGGTCATCGTTTTATACTGCGCAACTGCAATGTCCCCGTATCTAATTCGACTTAATCCGACGCACCTGGCTAATGACGGCCATAAAAGATTACAATACAACAATGTGCTGTTTTCTAATCACAAATTTTAAACACAAAGTAAATAAAAGAAGACGACGAAGAATTTAAATGTTATTAGTTCAAATGCCGACGGGTAATAAATTGTGCTTTGTTTCAGATATGCAGGTGGATTTTGTTTTTGTCGGGACCAGAGTTGTAACAATATCAAATTTTCTTTCAGATGGTAGTAAAGAAGGATCATATATAGGTAGATATCCAAATATTCACTTTGAAATTTATAAATAGATATAAAGTTTGCCGACTCGAGTTTTGCGTGTCTTAAGCAAACAGTAATAGCATGATGTATGTAAATTAGAATTAAATTTGAAGTCAAGTTCAAGTTTAAAATTAGCAAACTAATCTGCTTCGCGTCATCATTTCAAAGTGTGAATTTTGTTTATAAATAATACAAGAAAACCACGAAAACAAATTTCTTGAAAACTGTCCCATTTTTTAGAATAAAAATCGTTAGGACATTGTATTTATTTATTTATTAACAAAAAATTGGATATGAAGTTTCATATTCTATATTATTTCGCACCTTTTAATATTGGTTTTTGTAACAAAGTTAGCCTGTGTCTATATCTAGAATACCCTCCAAGAAATTGTAATAAACATTCCAAAATACTCATAGCATACTCAAAACTGCCTTTGCAAACCATAAATCGTCTTAACCATTATCTGGTTTATTTTATCTTGAATTTAAATATAACAACGAGGGGAGCATAAAAATAGATTACACTTTCAAGTAAGGGTGGATAGCAAAACAAGGGAATCTTATATTCTCAACCAACTTTCGAGACTGTATATTTAGAAACTTTTACCTTTACCTATCTCAAAAAAGGACGATAGTAGAAATACGAAAATAGAGAAGACAAACACCACACAAAGTAAAAGAATATTCTTCCTTTAATTTTAAACGTTTTACATTTAAAACATATCTTCTAGACCAAATCAATAAAAATTTGGAATTCTTAGTAACCTTTTGTAAATAATTTAATTTGGTCTAAAAGAATAATAAACGACAAACGGCGAAATACGACTTCGGATCGCCCACTTACCTATCCTACTCCTCTTGTCTGATACCTCTTCTATCTTATCCCGTCTATCCCATCCTAAAGACTAACCACGTGTTGGCTTCGTCCCTGGTGTTGCAAGCGTCTATAGGCGATGGTAACTATTTTCTATTACATGGGTCCGTCTATCTGTTTACCAGCTTCGCAATAAGAAATATAAAAGAGAATGACTTTGAGGCCATTCATTTCCTGGATTTTCATAGATTGCTTTTATAAACGGTTATAATAATAATAATTCATGTATTTCAGAAAATTCAGTATTTCCATATTATCAAAGTTCAAATAATAAACACGGCACAACAATTAATTAATAAGACAAATACTAGGGCATTACACCCGCATCACTATAATTATTATCAATATTCTACTCCAGATCATCATAGGGACATGTATACCAATATCAGTTCAAGTATGAACTCGGGCACCGAGCCGCGAGGCGGCTCAAAGCAATCTCATACATTTAACAGGGTGTGCAGTTGCACCCATTTATGTAGCAGCGGCAAGTCCCATCGATCTACAATAAGCCTGAGCATGCTGTTGGTGCTGCTGCGCACGCGGATCAGTAGGGAGGAACATCTCTCTCAAATGATAGCCGCAAACCCATCGATGTGCCCTTCTGCATACATCCCTGACGCGGTGCGCCACCACGGCAGCCCCAAAATCACTCTCAGCCCATTGTGTTACTGGACACTGAACACTGGATTACAACGGGTATCAAAATAAAGTATTAGTGTGTCCAGACATGTGTCAGTTTCACTAATAGCCCGTTGCTATATTTTACCGACCGTTCATTTGTCTTACTATCAGTTAAAATTTGACATGAGGTTCATACAAGTAATTTCAAAATTTTACCGATGGTAGCGCAAGTGAATGAATATGAATATAGGAATCGGCCATGTGTGACTCCTCAAAAGCGGTCGCTTTAAACCCTCTGTAGCACGATCCAGTCATGTAGAATTCAAGAGCTTTTTACAGTTACTTTTTTATTAGACTATTCTAAATTATAGTATTCTTCCACGCATTTTGAGTTATTGAACTATACAAATCATTTTGACATTTTATTTTTGATATTCAGTTTTATATTTTTTGTGGCTGGTCGTGGACAGACATTATCATAAAAGTACGTATTTGTGGAAATTTCCAACGAATATATAACTATACTTTTGTCCATCACTGGAAAGTTTATACCTATTAATGTGATAAAGTACACTCGGGCTACGCCTTGTACTTTTCTGGAATTACTTATATTAAATTCCAAGATGCTATATTACGAGTACAACTTAAATTATTTTATAATATTGCAAAGATATTCTGTTGATTAATATTAATAGACTTTTATTGTTTTCTTGGAAAATGTTCTTTAGTGTATTTTAATAGTTTTATAAATGCTTACCTCGTGCCTCCTTATTTTATAATAACGAACAATGTAGCCCCCACTCTATCCAAGGCGAATTGAGGGACCTCATACATCATAGTGATGTTCTTCGTTATGTTGTCTTTTACACTCATGAATTATAAACTATAGAATTTCCACAATACTTGAATGAAAATTTAGTCAAAAACGTTAGGAAAACTGCCTAATTCGAATAATACCATGATTAAGTTATCACTGCTTTTTTATGTTTTAACTTGATTTGGAATTTACTACGGACCTTTATTATGAAATATGTGAATAAGTATTATGTATAAGGGTAAACAAAAACAGACCGTGTTATTGGTGGTTTGGTGTGAATTTTTATCGCTGAATCGAATATGTAAACGTTGTGATCGTGTAACTAGCTCAGAGATGTACTCAACTTCGTTGTTGCAGGATTAAATAAGTAATCGAAAAATAAACTCACTCACTCACATTGTATATTCAAGCTAATACACGACGGATCTTGTCGAGGACTATCCCAGGCATCCAGATCAATTATAAATATTTATATTAATATCTTCTGAGCCCTGAAAGATATCGAAATAGATCTTAACGAAATTTTAAGACAAAACTCCTTTTTAAATCTCCATTCATTGGAATCCGTCGAGACGTACTCGACACTAACATTCAGAAACAGACGCACCAACATACAAAACCATATTTGAAGAAGAAGACAGCAAAATATTAATTTTCGTTTAAGTAATAAAAGAATGATTTTAATACATTAAAACTTCAAAACAAGAGAAAATGATAAGCAGAAATGTATCTTTGTTTACCTTTTTAATGCTTGTGTCATATCAATTTAATGCCATCGCACCCGCTGTATCAGCGGTTGCGACCTTACCATTCGTGGTAAATAGCCCCACGCGATGTATATAAACATTACTGCTCAATATATCAAGAAGTCCGTAACAACAGCTATCTGAGGTGTATGTAAGTTTAAGCATATGCTGTCGATATCAATTAAAATTATGATATCGTTGACAAACCAAAGCCACTAGTACTACCATGCAAGATGTAAACTAGAAATTACATTATTTCTTTAACAAGGGGAAATCCGTTCGAGGACTTACCACCACGGGGCATGCGTAATGGAGCGTGTAGGATTCACCACGTTACAGTGATAATAGCACCTACGAAGAGATGCTATGACGACCCAAGGTGGGGGATAGCCAATAAACCCCTCGGTGTTCCTTATTTCGCCTTATGCTAGGGCTACGGAAAAGCGGTAGCAGTACCAACCACGCGTCCCTGACAGGCGGGGCCCAACAACAAAGAACCTCCTCAAAACTTCATGACTACATAGCACCATATTCACTCGCTACTGGAAGTTTCAATATTTAGAACGTATTTTAAACCAAATTAGGTAAACGTTGAAAGTCTTAATAAGTTTCTTTTCAATTTCGTATTTAAACAGCGTATCAAAATTAAACAAAATGTTATGTCTAATGTCATAACATACATGTACATAAACGTAATATTACGAAGAATTTATATTTGCTTTATCTTGCGAATAAGGTGAAACTGACCATAAAGATAAACAATTAAAATTGTCAATTCTTCTTCGGTGGCCAATAGATTATTGAAATTTTTGAATATGGAGGGTACAGGCAAGGTCGACCGACCGTCTTATATAGGGATCAAACTGAAAGTGACTTGCGGCATGCAATAAATAATAATAGTTCAAAAACCGACCAGGCCATATAGACAAGTGGCATTTGCGCTAAACAAATAGAATAGAAAATGTATGGAAATGACACATCGTTACGCTAAGTATTATGTCATTTCGATACATTTTCATTCTATTAGTTTACCCAAGTAGCCTAAAGCTACCGCTGTTGGAAAATCGCTTAGTGAAATTGCCACATGTCTAGATATATACCTACTGTTATGTGTAAGATAGAGCACAACAAACAACTTTTTTGTAAATGTGTCATATTTGTAAAAAGGCCACTCTAGACTCTCAGTTTGGCGCTAGTATAAGCAAAGACTGTATATAACGAGTTGAAATGTGTAACATTTTTAAAGTTATTTAACTGTTGTGATTTTAAGACTGATTTTGTAGTGTGTACCTGCTGCTATAAATTTCTTCTTTAACATATACCCTCTAGCCACATTAGCGCTGGATTTAATATTCTTTGACGATTTTTTTAAAAACATAAAGATGGTCCTTCTTATCTCTACAGTCCACAATCTTAAACATGACAACGAAAGTCATTAGCGGTGAACATTTTAAACAAAACCAAAAATATGATAGTTTTAGTACTCAAACAATTAAGTGAATCATACTAGTGACTTAAACAAAGCTTTTAGTTAAGCTTCAATCAGTAATACTATCGGGGCTTCATTAATGGTTGCCTGTCTGTGATAAGAATATTCGATAACAATGTTAAACTGATAAACCAGTACCGATTGTGCTTAACAAATATTTGACAAAGTTAAAGAGGACGGTGACCTTTTAATCTGTTTTGAAGTTGAATAACTGTAAACAAGGGTCTGAGTTTTTAGCGGAACTTAGTAGGTGATATTTTGCTGTGCAGTTTTATTATCAGAAAATAAAATTGATAAAACTCGAACAATAATTGTAGGATATTGCTTGTTTTTAACGAAGAATTGTATATCTGTGTTGAAAATCTCAACTGTTTACTGTTTAGTGAAACTTGTTCTTCCAAGCTTAGTTTAAAAAGAGGAAATCCGATTGATGATTTACCACCGCACGGGAAGCGCGGAGGCGCGTGTGGGTTTGTACCTTGGAGTGGCACTAGCACCCCCGAAATGCTATTATCACCTGAGTCGGAGATACCCACTAACACCCTTCGGTGTTCTATCCTTCGCCTTTATGAAGGGGTTATAGGTGGTATACGACCTGGCCCCTCCTCAGATCCTGGTAGGGGATGGCCCATCGGCCTCACCTACTGCGCCGGGAACCAAGTCGCCAGTTGTTTTTTGGATCTGTCACAAATTATAAGACGTCCTTATTTTGGCTTTAGACAAAGACCTACAATTTAGCAAAAGCTTTAACTGAAGATTATTCTAAATCTTGAATAATTATAAATATTTGACACTTGTTAGCATAACTAATACTATATACCTAAAATTTGTTAGTTACACATTACACACATCGTTCAAAGCCATAATGTTTGTAATATGAAGAAAAAAGTTTCTCTTCAGCTTAAGAGTATAAAAAAATTAACTCAGACACAAGCACAAATAATATTTGAGGAAAAGACCTATTATTATCTATTATTTGTTAATAATAATCGCTGTAATGTAATTTAATAATTTTCCACTGTGTTCAAATAATAATTATGAGGTCAGTAATTCTGCTATTATCGGTAGTTATGTTATAATGAAATTTAACATAACTACCGATAATTAATTCATTTTAACAAATACAAGAAGTTATGTATTTCTATATTAATATGAAATCTTGTCATATCATCAGGCTAATCGTGAAGAGATCTCATTAATTTTCAAAGCAAAGCCTAAATTTATTTATAATTTGTATGCTATAAACTTAACGCCTAAATAAATAAAAATTAAACTAATCATTTTGTTTTTAGAGTTCCGATGCCATTTAGGAAAAAAATACAATTTGATTCTCCGTCTGTCTTTCTGCTGCAGTCTGTCTTTGTATGATACTACTTAGTATATATGATAGAAACACATATATGACGCTACACGATGGAGTAGTAAAATATCAAAGAACTAAAAATTAGAGACAGTTTCAGACAAGACTGAGCAATAGAAAAAAATATGCTTGTAGCGTATCGTTAGATAAGTCTTCAAATATCAAAACAGTGTTTAAGTGTCTTCTTTTATTCTTCTGCGTGGTCTCTAACTTTTAAAACACGAGGTGGAAAATATTATATTAATTTATCCGTCAACATTTTAAAGTACTTTAAAGTCTAAAATAAATAATCCCTATTAATATTATAAATGCGAAAGTAACTCTGTCTGTCTGTCTGTCTGTCTGTCTGTCTGTCTGTCTGTCTGTCTGTTCCGTTTTCACGGAAAAACTACTGGACCGATTTGGCTGAAACTCAGTATATATATATTTTCGATGCCGAGAATGAACATAGGATACTTTTTATCCCGAAAAATGGGATAGTTTCCGGGATAACAATTGGCTGAAAATCGGTATTTATGTAATTTTCATATCCAGGGTGGACAAGGGATATTTTTCATCCCGGATAATGGGATAGATTTTGGGATAGATTTATGTAAAGGTTATCCCAAAAGTGGGATAGGCTTTGGTTGGTTTTGTGATTTGCCATTTTCATCATTTTGGTTATTTTGTCCTTTTTACTCTTTTTGAACTTTTTTGCCCATTTTGCTCTTTTGCTTTTTTGCTCTTTTGCTCTTTTGCTCTTTTGCTCTTTTGCTCTTTTGCTCTTTTGCTCTTTTGCTCTTTTGCTCTTTTGCTCTTTTGCTCTTTTGCTCTTTTGCTCTTTTGCCCTTTTGCCCTTTTGCCCTTTTGCCCTTTTGCTCTTTTGCCCTTTTGCTCTTTTGCCCTTTTGCTCTTTTGCTCTTTTGCTCTTTTGCTCTTTTGCTCTTTTGCTCTTTTGCTCTTTTGCTCTTTTGCTCTTTTGCTCTTTTGCTCTTTTGCTCTTTTGCTCTTTTGTTTGCTCTTTTGCTCTTTTGCTCTTTTGCTCTTTTGCTCTTTTGCTCTTTTGCTCTTTTGCTCTTTTGCTCTTTTGCTCTTTTGCTCTTTTGCTCTTTTGCTCTTTTGCTCTTTTGCTCTTTTGCTCTTTTGCTCTTTTGCTCTTTTGCTCTTTTGCTCTTTTGCTCTTTTGCTCTTTTGCTCTTTTGCTCTTTTGCTCTTTTGCTCTTTTGCTCTTTTGCTCTTTTGCTCTTTTGCTCTTTTGCTCTTTTGCTCTTTTGCTCTTTTGCTCTTTTGCTCTTTTGCTCTTTTGCTCTTTTGCTCTTTTGCTCTTTTGCTCTTTTGCTCTTTTGCTCTTTTGCTCTTTTGCTCTTTTGCTCTTTTGCTCTTTTGCTCTTTTGCTCTTTTGCTCTTTTGCTCTTTTGCTCTTTTGCTCTTTTGCTCTTTTGCTCTTTTGCTCTTTTGCTCTTTTGCTCTTTTGCTCTTTTGCTCTTTTGCTCTTTTGCTCTTTTGCTCTTTTGTCCTTTTTCATTTTTTGTCCTTTTTGCTGTTTTTGTCCTTTTTGTTTTTGTAGTTTTCATTGACGGGGGATAGATAAACAAAACTAGGACTGTTTGTAATAGAAGATGAAAGTTTGGATGAGACCAATCATTTCTCAAGTTCATAGATATAAAAATTCATCGTCTATAAAAATGCGATAGTAACTCGATATGTCTTTCTGTTAAGTTTTTGGAAAACACTGGGAATACTGGATCGTTTTTATTGTAATTTTGTTTAAATGTAGTTTTAATGCCGAAAATGGACATATATACTCATGCCAGGAGATCGGATAGTTTGCGATATAAAATTAAGTGAATTTTTCGGGTGCAAATGGCACTAACATAAAAATGTTGTACAATGTAACCTGTATTAACGCCTGCTCTTTAAACAAGAAGCAGGAACTAGAGGTTAACCCGCGGCGCAGCCGCGGGGTAAACTCTAGTAATAAATAAATATGTAAATAAATATATTTAAACAAACGACAAATAACATTACAATAAAAGAATCATACCTACAAACAAAACCTTTAAATAAATAAAGCACTAAATATAAACTATAATTATATACAAATTAAAATTACTTATAATTTAAAGTGTTTTGAGCAAGGGCCTTCTATCAGGAGTAGAATATGCAATATTTTTAATGAGATGCTTTTTTCTGGGTCCTGTAGTGAAATCAAAATAGTTAAAATCGCCTTTTCAGAACCCTACATTATACGTGATTCAAAATGCACTTAGCCAACAATTTGAACGATTGTTTTATAAGGTTGACCCACCCAATGTCTGTGATGGGTCTGCTATTGTAATTTTTTTAAAAGACATCACGGAATAAAAAGAATATATATTTGGATTACTACTAAGCATAATGTATACTATATACTATAATAAATCTGTAAACGGTTCGAGTTAGTACAATGCATTTAAAAATGTGAAAAAAAATCAGGGGGGCTAATTCGAACCAGCAGATTTCGAAAACACAATTTTTAGAATTTTTGTCTGTCTGTTTGTCTGTTAAAAGAACATCGCGTGAAAGCTACTGAATGCATTTAAATGAAACTTGACAGAGCTAGCTCATATTCCGGGGCGTAACTTACGATACTTTCTATCCCGATAAATGACGTCGTTACTGTGGTATAGACGAAAATAGCGAAAAAGATGGCGATGCGATCGAATCTTTTTTGGAAACTATTGAACGGTATATGAATGAAACTCGTCATAGTGCTGGGTTATAATTCGAGTTAACACTTATGATATATTTTATCCCAATAAATTACGTCGCATAGACCGATTAACAAAATAGATGGCGCCACAATCGCGTTTTTTCTGTTCTATTCTATTTTAGTGTATAATGGCTCCAACGTATTAGGCATTGATTTTGCCAACGTCACAGTTTAATTAAAATGACAAATGTACAAAAATATAAATCATTAAAATTTTTTTTTTGATATTTTTAAATGTTTTCTGTAAACCTGTGGACAACACAAACATGAATGTTAGATGGAATAAATTATAAATAAATATTATTGATAGTTATAAACTTGCTTAGTATATAAGTATTATAAGAATTATTCACGGTTAGTAGGAAATTTAAATTCAAAGGACGGGGAAAATTTTTGGGTAAGATGTCACACAACGGTGTAACAATATTTGGACATTCAAAAAAAGTGTGGTCTAATGTTTCCTCAGCTAAGCCACACTCGCATATGGAATGATCTCGAATTCTGATTTTGGCCAGAAAGACCGGTGAAGAGCAATGGCCAAGCCGAAGACGGATTATTGATGAAATTACTTTTTTAGGTAACTTGGGGTGTGTGAAAACCCCAGGTTTAGGTGGAATAGTAGACTGGAGGCAGTCATAGTATCTGCCCACTGTCTGACGAGCATTTTGCCACAACACTTCCTACGATTGGATCATTTCGGGTCTGGCTAAGGCACAGAGGTCTCGAGGGAAATTTTTCTTATATTTGTCCATTCCTGTATAGATAGCTTTCTTAGCACAACAGTCAGCTACCTCGTTGCCTCGTATGGCGTTTTTCAATTCAGTACTACTAGGCTATTGCCTAGGGTTTGACACGCGGCGTAGCTGCGAGGCAAATTCTAGAATGTAATAAATTTACTGACTAACATACTGCCTCGATTGTTACCACAAAACGTGCCATTACGTTTTCCTTAAATAACAATGTTATCAAGCTGGTAGTTTTATATGTGGTAATTTGTCAAAATACTAACATAAAAACTGGTTTAAACTGCTTTTTCATTTGTAATGTAGCGATAAAACTATACTGTTGCGTCATATGCTAACGAAGCCATTGTTAAGTTTTTATATCATTATTTGAGCAGATGAATATAACAACGTAGGTTAGCTAGACACGTGGTAGCCACGTTAAATACCTACTTCACATTTTAAATTGAACGAGTTATATTTTTAAGGTGGGCTCCATTTGGGATAATGCTACAGTCACAGGCTGTTTCATTTCACACAGATATGGCAATGGGTGTAATGCGTTATTCCTGATGTGATATTATGTTTAACTGTTAACGGCGTTCCATATTGACAGTTACGTATGTATAGGTATATACACTAATGTGGCCATTTGTTAACGGCGTTATTTTTAACTCAAACATTTGGCCACAGTCAAAAATAACTTTAACGTTATCGTAGGTGCGGTCCTAGAATTATATAATATTATAATTATAATAGGTAGATACAAATAAATAAGACTGAAGTATTTGGCTACGATTTTAAAGTCAAAATATAAGTGGCAATCCTTTTTTATGTCCCTGGTCCATTTGGGACAATGTTAGTATTAATGACTGCAGCCAAATGTGTCTTGATTATAGCGTTAAAAATAACGCGGTTAATGATTAGCTATATTAGTTAACTGTCAATGTTTAACAACATTGTCGCATTACAAATAATGCATTAAATTCATCGCTACATCTGTATAAGACAGTAACATTATCCCAGATGTCGCAGTGATATTATACAATGTTTAGTATTGTCTAGTCATAAAATAATCGTTTTTAGAATTTTGGTCTGTCTTTCTGAAAGTTTTTTGTCTGAAATTTTATCTTTTTTGTGTAGGTTATATTATCTGACGTCTTAGAAAATATAAATATTTGGAATTCACCGAGAACACGGGAAGCTAGTTCGGAAAAAAATTAACCTAATTATCAGCCCATAAACAGCCCACTGTTGGTATACCTCTACGGCGTCAGGTTTTTTTATACGTGGGTAGTCCTGTCCTAACGTATACCTTTTCTTAAGATGTTTTCCTTCACTGTCAATATGTAGTAGTGGCACCTAAATGTATATTAGGCAACAAAACTGTGTAAGCGTAAAGAATTCTTTACTATCAAGATTCAATCCACGTCATTTGAATAAGACATCAAAAATTGACTCAAAAGAACTATGCCATTTGAGTTAGTGTAATGTACGTGGTATGTAGTGAACAAAGCTTTATTTAATGACTTACAATTTAAAAAAAAATAGAGATGTCAATGCACCCTATCATATAGTAAATTAAAAGTGCCAATTCTTTAAAATTAATATTAAGTAAAAGTTATTTAGAATATTATGCGAAAGTTAAACTACTGATTAGCCTTTACAGGCTAGATTTATTACCTAATTTCTTCTTCCTTTATATTATTCTCAAGTTCTAGAATAAAAAAATTAAATGATGCTTGAAGTATATGAAATCACCACGATTTTAAAGATTTTAGATAGATAGATTTTACTAAATGACAACAATGTTTTGAAAGTTCAACCATAGAATTCACTTTGAAAACAAATAGCTCCATTTACATGAACGGAATATAAATGTACAATTCCTACGTGTTTATTGTTACAGATACGTTAAGTAAAGATGGTGGTACGAGTTGCAACAGATGAGCGGCCGTTTGAAACTCCGTCTTCCGATGAGAGTGGAATTGGCAGGAGTGACTCGCCCAGCGAGGATACTGAACCAGAAGCAGCTTTGGTAAGTTATTTAACTTTATTAAGAGAGAGAGAGAGGTGTTTATGCAAAATAAATAAAAGATACACCTTAGTTATAAAGATATGATAATTTACAACACAATGATATCTACGACTGTTCTGAAGGTTTTTTAGCAAGGTTCTTTAGTTTTTATATTTTGATGTCTTATATTTTGAAGAACTTTTTAGTAGCCATGACTCGGATATCAAGCATCGATGAGTAACGTTAAAATTATTTAACAGATGTGTACCGGTTGCGTAAACCTAAAAAATATTTAGGCGTGGTTGTTTAAACCCAATAAAACAAACCGTGTTACGTTAATAGATATTTACATGAATTATTCATACTATACTTTTAGTTGTAATTGATTTCACTATTATTTTAATGATTTGATTAGGTCTTCTTATTTTAATATATACCAAAGTGAATCAAAAAGTTCGTAGAAGTGCATATATATATATATATATATATATATATATATATACACTAGAGTTTACCCCGCGGCTGCGCCGCGGGTCAACCTCTAGTGCGTATCTCTTGTTTAATGAGCAAGTGGTACAGGTTACATTGTATACATTTTTTATGTATTTGCCACCCCCGTCTATATGTAAACTACATAAATGACAAAACTTGACAAAAATGACAAAATAGATAACACGGACCAAGTGGACCAAGTGGACACAGTGGACCCAGTGGAGCAACTGGACTCAGTGGATCCAGTGGACAAAGTGGACCCAGTGGAGCAACTGGACCCAGTGGATCCAGTGGACAAAGTGGACCCAGTGGACCCAACGGACCGAGTAGACCAAGTGGACCCAGTGGGTCCAGTGGACCAAGTGGACCCAGTGGTTCAAGTGGACCCAGTGGACCCAGTAGTCTAAGTGGAACCAGTGAGCCCAGTGGACCCAGTAGTCTAAGTGGGCCCAGTGGACCCAGTTGACCAAGGGGACCAAGTGGACACAGTGGTCCAAGTGGACCCAATGGTCCAAGTGGACCCAGTGGACCAAGTGGACCCAGTGGGTCCAGTGGACCAAGTGGACCAAGTGGACCAAGTGGACCCAGTGGTTCAAGTGGACCCAGTGGACCCAGTCGTCTAAGTGGACCCAGTGGGCCCAGTGGACCCAGTAGTCTAAGTGGGCCCAGTGGACCCAGTTGACCCAGCAGGCTAAGTTTTCCAAAAGGACCCAGTAGACCAAGTGGACTTAGTGGACCAAGTGGATCAAGTGGACCCAGTGGACCAAGTGGACCCAGCGAACCCAGTAGACCCAGTGGACGAAATGGACAAAATCACAAAACCAGTCCTAGTTTCCGGGATAAACTTTACATAAATCTATCCCAAAATGTATCCCATTATCCGGGATAAAAAGTATCCCTTGGCCACTCTCGGTATTCAAATTATATATGTACCGAGTTTCAGCCAAATCGGTCCAATAGTCTTTCCATAAAAGGATACCAAACAAAAAGACAAATATATTTTTATCCCGGAAACTCCCATTTTTCGGGATAAAAAGTATCCTATGTTCATCCTCGGCATCGAAAATATATATATATACTGAGTTTCAGTCAAATCGGTTCAGTAGTTTTACGTGAAAATGGAACAGACAGACAGACAGAGTTACTTTCGCATTTATAATATTAATAGGGATATATATATGTATATATACATACATACACACACATATATATATAACCTTTTTGGGAGAAGTTCGGTATTCAAATTAAAGAGTGTCAATAACACATTATTTATGCCAACTTGTTTTTGTCAGTTCGTTCGCAAGTAACAAATTGTAGAACGAGTTGCTAAAAACGCAAAATTATGGATAAAAATGGAAAAAAATGTCTACAAAAGAAATTTTTTCCAACATTCAGTAGACATTAGGGGATGATGCTGTACCCTATTCTATGGTTGCATACTGGCTGAATTTAAAAGTGGTAGATAGATCAAGCTGTAAAGATGACCCGCGTTCTGGGTGGCCTTCAACCTCCGTTACGAAAGAAAATGTCAAAAAGGTTGAGAATCTGGTTTTGAGAGACAGAAGAATAACTATAGAACATATAGTTGAGATCCTAAAAATATGTTTTAGTAGCATTCAATCCATTGATGATTGAATATTAACCGACGATTTCTAAGCGTAGTCTCTAAATGTTCCAGCGTGATTCGGATACTTTTTGCCGTCACCTTGTCACCATGGATGAAACGTGGATCCACCATTTTCATCCTGAAACTAAAAGACAAAGCATGTCTTGAAAACGACCATTCTCTCCATCCATTAAGTAATTTCAATTTGCTCATACCGTTGGCAAAGTTATGGTCTCAGTGTTTTGAGATAGTAAAGGAATCCGTTTTATTGAGTACAACCAGAAGGCCAGACGATTACTGGACCCTATTATGCAAAATTAATTGCGAAAGTGCGTGAAGCGATTAAAGAAAAACGCCGTGGAAAATTGTCGTTGCGCGTGTTGTTTCCTCACGCTAACGCTCCCGCTCATCGATCGGAAGTTACGTTTAACGTAATCCACTCTGCTGGCTTCAATCTCCTTGACCACCCACCATATTCTCCAGACTTAGCCCCAAGTGATTTTCACTTATTCCTAAAATTAAACGAGGAAATTCATGGAACTAATTTTCACGATAATGACGCGGTTATGGCTGCCGTTTCGAGACTCAAGAAAAACAATTTTAATAAATATGAACAAATGAATAAGGAAGTTAGAAACGCGTTATTCGAAATGCATTGCATTGGAAGCAGTTATGTAGAAAAATAAAATATTTTTGATTAAATTTTGCATTTTTAATATTGATTCCAAGAACTTTTTGATTCATCCTTGTATAATCCTCTGTGCTCTAATTTATCAATCCAATTATGATTTTTAATTTCACAAGACCTATTTAATAATATAATGTAAATACGCCGACCTCTTTGCTAACACATTTTAAAAGCAAAGGACTTGACGTCGTTTCATGTCAATAAAACATGTAACATGGCCTATAGATTTTTGGAAATAATCGAACTAATTGGACCATCCGAAATGCCTCCACTTTCGAATAATCTTTTTTGCCATGTCATACATAGCTTATCTTAACGCATTTTTAATTTTCGTGGTAAGCTTACATTTATGCACAGTTCTATTGGGTTTTGAAAAAGTAGACACACGCCATGGTTTAAAAGGCAAAGCTCAGAACTTACAGAAACACGGTGAAGCACAAACAGATGTCATTGATAAGAAATCGGAATGCATAGAAACTTGCAGCTGTGATGAATAGATACTGAAAATATACTGAAACCATGTTATAACCAAATAAATATTATACTGAATACCATAATCAAACAGATAATGACACAGTTTGAAAAGAAACTGAAAAGAAGGAGAATGCTGCGTAAAATAGCAGAGAAACTTATCAATGCTTGCCTACTTGCTACTATATCTTTAGCTTTCGCTGAAATCACTGTGACAGTACTACTAATATTGCTTTAAAGTACCCTTAAACCTCTTTAAACATGACTTTTAAACATATGTGACAAAACAAGGAACATATTCTAAAAACATCGTCGATGAAATAATCGGCACTTTAGCGTGGATGTCTAAAATATTTGTAACTTGTATTTTGCCTTCTTTATAACTTTAGAAAAAAGAAAAACGATATAAACCACTAAATACTGAATAACATGGTCACGTTTAGTTAAAATCATGTTTTCATTTAATTGCAATCTAAAGATGAAATAACTATACGATATAAATAAACCTATCTCCTATAGATACAAAAAGTTTTACCAACTCGAAAGTTTATTAGGTAAATATATTTGTCAATTATATTATTTTAAAATAATCTAACAAAAGCCTTTTATTTGTAGTTATCTCTAGTATGTACATATATCAATAACGATCACGTCTGGTTGCCAGGCTAGTCAATTATATTAATTTGATGGCGAACTTTTCTAGAATCAATAAGAAAGCGTGTTAATAAGGCATCATGATGTGTTCCTAGTATACAGATAAATCATATTAATGTCACTAAAAATGAAGCACAATAGTATTAATTTTCAATAAAACTAATCTTTATTTTATATACGTGTAAAGTGACAGAGCAGAGAACTGGTAATGACAAAAATGTTCCCGCACCCATATTATGTTATGTAACATTGATGTTATGGGTTTTATTAGATTATGTACATACCATGAAATACACACCCCATCCAAGGTCATTCAGTAAATTGCTCGGTTCTTAGAAACGCTCTGTTCTAATTACTTTAGTGTTTCATAGGGCCTATAGAACATTAATCGGTTCTAGTACTCGTACTAGTTCGGTTTTTGTCACTTAAAAGTGATCGCATGAATCTAAATGTATGCTAATTTTTTTTACGTTAAATATTTATAAATACTTCTTATATTTATTAACATTATTAATATGGTCTCTGCATATTCTTTGAACGTGAACTTGATTCGTGTCAAGTTCATACAATCAAGTTTATAGAAATTTTAGGATAATACCCAAAAATTTCCATTAAGATTGGCAGGTTTTGGCTAAGAGTGAGGAAATATGTAACCATAATGGAAGACATAATGGATGCAAGCGATAACGGAAACATAGCCAATGTTTCCGTTACTTCCAGGGTTAAATAAAATTGTCTTGTGCTTTAATGCGTTTAACGCATTAAGGTCTGACTTTTCATTCATCAGACAAAAGTAATTTATAAACTAAACTGCTACTGGTTGCATATATTACCACATTGAAATAATTGAACTGCAATATTATTAGATATACAAAGTAACTGAGATTTTTATTTTAATAATGTTGCATTTAATCATCGGACTAACTTTAATCTGTTGATTGAAAAATTAGCCCTAAAGCTAATTAGTTAAAACTCTACATTGGTTGAATTTTTGAGTAAAACGCTTTTCTATCATTGTAAAATAAAGGAGGTTATTAAAAGTATTATTACAATTATAATTTTAAATTGTTTATTGGCAAGTTTTCGTTATTCTCCCATAATAATGGGAAGTTAAACACTTGTAGTTGAAAATGAAGCTAAATGCAGATGCTATAAAATTCTGTATAAAATTTAATTTTCTGTTAACAGGTTGTCCCGCCAGATGGTGGATGGGGCTGGGTCGTCGTCGCTGCCTCTTTCATGTGCAACGTACTTGTTGATGGAATCATCTTTTCAGGAGGATCGTTGTCCAAATCCATCAAGGAAGAATTCAAAGTAAGATTTTAAACTTATCAAGTTTATTATACGTGCAATAACTTATACTAACACGTCATTATTGGTATGTAGTTGAGTATTCCGTATTATAGACTTTCAATTATCTTTTCAATGCTTAAACAGTAAGTAAAACTATTATGCTGAGATTTCACCTGTGTTAGTGTTAAAGATTTATGCTGTG
Organism: Dendrolimus kikuchii; assembly: GCA_019925095.2. NCBI lineage: Eukaryota > Metazoa > Arthropoda > Insecta > Lepidoptera > Lasiocampidae > Dendrolimus > Dendrolimus kikuchii. Next base: position 14,295,768 of record CM034388.1, on the reverse strand, counting down.
GTTGAATGCTTCTTATTTAAAGCGTTATCTGTCAATATTTAACGTCATTAACAATGTAGTATCTTAAATTCCGCATTAAACCCATCGCCATATCTGCGTGAAATGGCATACCTATACATTTAACTAAATCCCAGATGAAACCGCACCGTATGAGTTAAACAATAAACAAAAAAGAAACAGCTCTATAATGATCGAAATACGTTTGAAAATTAGACTTGTTTTAAATTCCTAGACTAGAAAACGAGATTAGCTCGCACTGCTTTGCTCTAAAGAAAAATAAACCAGTAACCTCACAAACCTCCAGACAGTCTCGTGCGCTATTTATTTTTAACTCAGAACCGAGACCACACCTTTGATGCACGTTTAATACTGGCGTCAGTGCCGTGCCTCCATTCAAAATCATAAAACGTAACCGCTTTATTAGGAACTACGGTAACCAGAGTGCCAAGTAGGTAAAGTGGTCGTATGACGCGCTTCATTTTGTATACACGGTTTATATCAGAGCCTCCAATGATAATAAACATAAAATGTGCACGGCTTTTTCAAGATATGTAGTGCTTGCCGATTATAAAATAACGTGCACAACATTTTTGAAGATTTGCCAGATGAATGAATTGTATCAGCAGATACTAAGAAGCAGTTTGTTTGATTTAAAAATGGTTAATATATTAGTTTTATGGTGCGTAACGATGAATTTTCCAAGTCCATTAGTTCAGAAGCATTGAACTTATAAAAACTTGCTTTTACCAAACATGAAGTAGGTGTTGAAGGCATTTAAGTTCCCAAATTTTATATTGGATTGTAATTTGTATGCTGCAACGTTTCAATGCATAGTGTTTAAATGGGATTCGCATTTAAAATATAAGAAAAAGGTGAAATGCAATGAATTGCGTGCCACAGAGTTTTCGTTTTAATTATACAAAAATAGGGTTTATAGGTAGTAGGTATGCAAATTTTATAATTTTTTGTTAACAAAATCATTCAATGTCCGTCATAGTTAAATGTGAAAGTAACTTAGAACAGTTTTTATTCGTTGGAAAATTTGTTGTTTTCTCATTATTTACAATTTAGAGTTGGTAACTTATTGGCTAACGAATTCTCGTCTCAAACTGATACTGGTGACGCTTCTTACGGACGCTGATTTGAACGTGACGGAAAACAGTTTGATGAAACCGTGACATGATGTGTCATACCTGCCTTGGACAAGCATGACAGATATTACTATTCTTTCCCTAAAAGATCTCGAGGCCTGAGCCCAGCTGTGGAAAGTTTATTCGATATAAATTACTTCAAGTTTTAGTCCAAATTCAACCTCGATCATCATTCGTTATCCGATTGTATATCATCGGCTCTGCAATAGGAGTTATAGCTTATGAATTAAAACTGGTTGTAAATTGGGAGCGGTGAAAGACTTTCGACCTCATCTTTAATCTGTTCTTCATTACATTAGAAAAAATTAATGTGTGATGATTGACAATGCCGTTCGTGTTGACCGATACTCAAGGTTGTCAGCGTGTGAAGTGGGTCATTCGGAAAATGAATGTTAATTGACAGGTATACGTTGAAACGATAACGGTTTCTAGACGACTAAAATGAATGTGAACAATGTTTATTTTACTTCAGTTACTTAAGTTCATTGTGAAACTAAAACCTGATAGGCAATAACTTATAAGAAATATAGGGAAATATTTTATTGTAAGCTAAGTAGCTACGCCAAAATCAATTCGAAAAAATAAACACATTCACAGCGGAATTTACGAAAACTTTTGTTCGCTTTTTTCTTTTTTTCTCTATTTGATTGCGTTCATATGACGACAGTTTGGGGGCGTAGATGCTATTATGCTATAAATTATGCTGACGCAGGCGTGCACGTTTGGACTGCAGCCAAAGTAATGCTTTAGGTCGTCAGCGCTATCATTTGATTTTTCATTATACAATTTAAATATAGGTGTACTTCGCCACCTTTGATACTCTCTGTATATAGCAACATTTGACAGTCAAATACATGGTTATATAATATAAATAAATTTTATTTTTAGCAACAATTATATATACCATTTCTATACAAGCGTTCGCAGCTAATCTGAAAAGGCCATATTAAAAATTAGGCGTTTAATTCTAAGTACATTTCCCGCGTTGAGTTCTACAACGTTGATAGCACCAGATGATTCTTTAATTTCGGGATAAACATTATCCTATACGCGGAGATATTACTGCTTTCATTAACTCTGGAACTTTCAACCATGTTGTGTTAAAAGATAGATTTCATTGATTTGCACATAGGCAAGCAGAAAGATAAAATAAATGTAACCCCAAAAGTACCATTAAGATTGCCTTTTTTACGAGGGAAATCCGAGTGTGGACTACTCGTCTGTTGGTTGGTGATACAATCCAAGAGAAATGCTATAACCACCCGAGATGGGGATATCCAGTGGAACCTCTCGGTATTCCTTCATTTTATGCCAGTGTTTAAGTGTGTGCGGCGCGAGTGGGGGGGCCCTTTTGGTTATAGCAGTTTTCACTCACCTGTACATACCGTCGAGATGAGAGCGCGAGTGTTCCGCGCGCGCTATTTCTCCTCCCGTGTGGCGCGTTACAGACCGCCTCACGCCCGGACTAGACGTGGACGATGCCGGGGGACAAAATAAGTCCTGGAAGAGGCCTGTGTGTAAGGCCCCCACCTGCTAGGATACGTGGAGTTGGGACCGTTTCTCCCGTTTTCCCGTAGCCCTGGCATAAGGCACAGGACGGAACGCCCAGGGGTTTTAGTGGGTATCCCTAACTGGAGAGTGGCAATAGCATGGTATCAGTTCTGACTGGGCATGCTAGTGCCACTCCCGATCTGGCGAATCCCACACACGGGTCGCGAATCATCCTCCCAGGCTTCTGCGCCTGTGGCGGCTTAGGTCCTCCAACGGATTTCCCCTAGCAAAAAATAAAATAAGTGTATAAGTGTGTCATAACTACTTAAACCTAAAAAGTTTATTTAAAGTGCAAACAAAAGTTTCATTGTGTGAAAAGTATGCCTATTACGAATGCCAATTTATAAAAGAAGCTTATGATAAATGTATATAAAGCGTTTCGTATAGAATGTTTTCCGTGATTTAACATTTAATTTCAATTAAAAACCAGACAAAAGAATCTGAGTTTGGAAGTTACCAAGTTATCGCAATAAAATAGATACACATTATTTAGGTATTATATGTATCTATTACCAACAAAGTAACACTGTTATAAAAATTGTAAAATGTACATTTGACAGGCACAAATACTGAGGTAAATATTTTTTATCAATTTATCTTTATATTGCTTTTAAATATGATTTGGTATGTATTAAAACTAATCAGGGTCAAATATTTGTGAATATTCAAATTTTGTAATAGTTTAAACAAAAAGGCACCAGATGAGAAATGGACCTTAACAACTGCCTCGACTCCAGCCTCAGGCAAATTGTAGATCCCTAACTGACGCTAAATAATAGATTTTTTGTGATAGCCCAAAAAATTCTTATAATATATTTCACTTAACAGTTCAGAATTTTCTAAACATGTTCTATTTTATTACTATAGATTTTGATCGTTCAAATCAAATATAGGAAACCGAAACAACTTATGATGTAAAAAAGACAAAACTAGTTTCTTATAACTAACTAAACACTTCAATACTCGTAATCATTATAATAATGCTAAGGCCAAGGTCCTAATCTTTCATTGGAACCATTCATTCTATTAAACGGAAAATGAATGGCGTGTAAAAGAAATTACAAAATTAAATGCTTCGTTTATCATTGTAGTATTGTAATAATATTATTTCTTTTAAGAACGAAATATCCCAAGGTTATCCTTTTTGAAATTCACCTTCAATAGAAAAACTACCAAAAATAGTGCAGTGATTTAAATTTTAAATTCAATTAATCAAGTAAATATCGGAACTATTCACATTTTATAATTATGATACCTCATAATCTTACACACTGGTTTTGTTTATATGTATATAATTTTAATGTTGTTTTTATTTTAATCTTCCGGTTTACCCAATGTTTTTCAAGGATCTGATATATCATAAATATGTAGATGCTTTAGCAAATGTATTGTCATTCTTCTATCTTCACTTTACCTACTATTCTACTTATATTTATTTCACCAACCAATTAATTTTGATACACAGAAACATTTTAAAAACATGTTTGTCTTTAAAATTATTCGCTCTATTTATATCTCGATTAATATTCTCATTGACTTTATCAGGAGTCAAACCAATGTCATGAGTCTCAAAATTTCCATTGAAACATTAGGTATTAGACTAAATAAATTAAATATCTGTATCGCCCAACGTTACAAGAAGCCGATTTTTTTTTAAACACAATTAAGTAAACAATTTAAATTACTTCGACATTCGGGGTCAGTAAGTGGAACTTATCATTGTAACCACCCTTGTAATGAAGTTATGTATTCAATTGACAATTATTTGTAAATCTTCCTATTTGATTTACTTAACATTTTTATAAGAAGAAATGTGCTATTTAACACTTATAGTTCAAAAAATCTTAACAGACGTTTAGTAGGGATCATTCACATTATTTTATTGCATGAGTTCAGCAGACAGGTAGACGGTCCATTTGATGGAAAGCAGTTACAGTCGCCTATGGACATTTGTAACATCAAAGATGCTACCAATATGCTGCCGCTCTGTGAAGGGGAACCTGGCCACTAATGCCAGAAAACAACTCAAGGTTGTTATGGCAGCATACACTAGACCAGGGGTGGTAGCCATCCAGACAGGCAAATACCCTACCACCTGGATATGGGTTGTTTTGTGACCTTCTATGACAGGCCGCCCGGCCGTAGAAAATTGTATTCCATCTCCGTGCCTGCAGTGAAAAGAATGCACAGATTTTATATTTCAGCTAGTATTTAAACTTCAAATACGTAGATATCTCGCTGAAACTCCCTCATTTTCTGAATAAAAATTATCCTACGTTTATCTCCTTCATGAAAACTATATATACGCATCTATTTTAGAAGGATGAAAAGTGCTAGAATTAATAAAACTATACATTGTTTTGTTATGGAAAGTTTGATTAAAATCAGATAATTCACAAGGCTGTGAAAAAAAAAGACATCCAAACAAAGTCACTTCCACATTTGTACATTGCATTTGTATTGATTTTTGTTCACTACAAAGCCTTAGGTTCTAACATTTACTTATCGATGTATTTGCAACAGTTTAATAACCCTTTCCAGCAGTGTCATCGTAGAAAGTTACACTCTCTGTAGTGTTGGTAACAAATTAAGCACGTACATGTACAATAGGCAAGGTTGTTGCGTCCAATACAACACACGTTAAGCTAAACCTGTTTGGGTCGCAGGCTATAGATTAACGCGAAAGCCTTCTGCTCAAGTCGGCTACCTCAACAGCATTGAAAATTTTCCACTGTCATAAAGTAAATCTTGCAGTTGCAAAGTACGTACTATTCCCACCATACAGTCGCTAGGTCAATGAACGATCACGGCCTCGCGGCGCCGTTAAAACTGATCAGGTTGCATTTTTGATTAGGATAAACGATTCGTTTCTTATAACGTATCCAGTGAATTCCAGTGCATTGTTTTAATTTATCGTCAATAATATTTATTGTTGGTATGTTGTTTACCAGTTTGTGATAAACTGTTGACCGGGGTCATTATGATATGACGCTTGTTATGTGCTCACGCGACTTATTTCTGAGTTGGAAGATATATTTTTCTCATCCACTGACTCTACTATCATACATATTCTATGCTATGAATCTCTTGGGTAATTCTATTGGCTTATAAACATTTTACTGATGGACTCGGGCTTCTTCTCTATTTGTTGCAATGAAGGATATACCCGCCACGGTTGTCCATTAATCGTAGCAACTACGCACAATAGGTGGAATTACTGAAAAGAGATATTTGCCTCAGCAGTGTAAGCTTTTCAGCAAAGATTCGAAAACGTATTATTAAAATGGGACACAGGTACATTAGCCACTGCTACCAAGCCACAAGCTACTACAACTTGACAGTTTGCTAGCGATTCATTTATGATAATTTGTTAAAAAATAATGCTCTATAAACAGTTTCTTTCGTAAATATATAGCTTCTTTGGAGAACATTTTTTTTCGAAAAACACAAACAAGAACCGATTTGTTACACAAATTTAAAGTGGGTGATGGACCTGGAAGCAAGTGAGCGGACTTTGGCTCGAGGACTTTCTTCGTTTCTGAAAGTTCGCGTACTAACGGTGACAGACGGGTGAAAAAGGTCTTCAAGCCGTAATTACGTGTCCTTAATCGTACGTCCACCAGACCTCTAAAAAAACAAAACTCCCTTTCGGGCATAGTTTCCTTTAAAACATACAGTTTTTTAAATTTGAAAGGAGATCGCAATGGCTCGCAATAGTTTTTACGATCGAAGATATAATAACATTTAAAGATATTCTAAGAAAAAGAAATCGAATGCAAATGTTAAATTATTTTATTTTTACCAGTTGGATATAGAACAGTTTTACTGCAGATTTTGGACATGTATAAATGTATGACACTTCGTATTGACCTCTTGGGTACAAAGCAAACAGATTGCGAGTGTGAAACGTCGATAAAATATAGGTTTAAATCGGTCGGCGCCAGGGCTGGTATTGTGCCAAAATTAACAAACTAATCGTTTCGAATTTTTTCACTACCCACATACTCGTACAATATATTACTATTATTGTGTAATTTTTGTTTTGTAATTTCAGAACATTTGTCGTTACATATGACCTTCAGGCGTAGATCTATTTAAAATTACATATCTTTTTAGTCCAAGGGCTCCGTTCACGTTTATAAACAGATCGCCGACTTTACGCAGGTCGTCGGTCCACCGGGTTCGAGGGCGTACTACATTACATTTGCTCTACTCCAGGACTCCTCAGCTCCATCGGCAATCGGTCGTTCGGTTACTTTTGTTCACATACGTCTTCCCTCATTTCAGATTTATGGATACGAAAGATGAAGCACTAGCTCGCTGAGCGATCTGCTTGTGGTCCAATCTTGGCATCAGTGTCAATGTCCGGTCAGGGTCAGGGCGGGCAGGATGCACTGCTCCAAGACTTTGATCCACAAAACACAAAAACACTATTTTGCGTTTCTGCTTAGGCAATCTAGTAAAATTATGGTAAACTAATAATTGTATGCACCTTTTTTGTGCCATATATGTAGCAAATGAATTTCATTGCAAATAAAAAAATATGTAACATAATAAAATGTAAATAGATCCAAGTCTCTAAACTAGTCTAAACTATAACAGGAAAAGTATGAGAAGATAAATAATAATAACATTCAATTAAAACCCTTCTTTTAATTAATAATCCTTATCTTTGTAGGTATTGTAAGTAATTAAAATGTTTTTGCTTAGATCAGGAAAAATATATAAACTAGTTTACTTAACGTTTAGTTAAGCATGTAATTAAATTAAATATTTATAGAATAAAATTAAATATTCATAAAGTTAATTTCTTCATCATAACTTTATGTACTTTACATGATTCTTTGCGTCACGAATGATTCCCTAAGGTCCTGTGCCACAGGCGAAAATGTTTTATGCATATAAATGTAAGCTTATTGGAAAAGAATTTAAACAAATTACCTTACTATTAGTAGAAAATTGGCATTACTTATATGGAGTTTTTGTCCAATTATAATCAGTAGTAATGCAAATCAATTAATAGTTATATAGAAACAATATGTTGGAGGACGTTGACATTATTATGGAAGATAGAAATTTGGCATTGAAAACTACAACTAGATGAAGTAGTATTCAAACCGGCAATTAAATGTGAATACTTGTCGTATGGAAATATACCCACTTATGACCGGTCCTATATCTTACCGATCGTTCCTTTGCTTTACTATCGGTTAAAATTTGACATAAGCTCCATACAAGTAATGTCAATATTCAACAGACGGTAAGGAATGAATAGTCAAATATAGAAACCGACGATTAATTAATAATTATTGTATCATTATCTCAATTACTAGTTGATTAAGGGGGCAAAAGAGCATGCTTAAAATAAATCAAGAGAATCACTAATTTTATTTACAACAGATATAATTTAATTGAGGTCACGTATTTTTTCTTCAAGATTCATCTGCTACATATTTAAATAAAATACCTACCCGTTACCTACTTTATCTAAATATGTAATTGATAGCAAAGCTAAATTAATAAACATTTGATACAGTAGTCACAACAGCGAGCAGCTAGGAAAGCCTTAGGTTGTAATATAACCTTTGATAAACTTCACGTAACGATATCCTTTAATCATCGAGAGAACGATACTCGATGTCCTATCATGTTGTTGAAATATATTTTTAAACATGTCTTGATGATTACTTTAATGATTTGTTTATTATGCTATTGTTTTGACTGGTATTTGATGATTTAGAGAGGTAGTATATCGACCGTCGGCCTGCCGTCGAGTCGAAAAAGTTGACTTTTATAACAATTGGAAAACATCTCGATTATTCTGTCAAGAGGCGAGTCTATTTCTGACTCGGTTGTAATTTTTTCGATTGTTTACATTTTTCGGATTTTTCCATCACTAGATTAGTATCGGCTAAGACATAAGGGCCTCATTGACATTCAGCTGCCATAACATAAGTCACTCGTGTTCCGTTATGCAAACATGGTGAATGGCAGTCGAGAGTCTGCGTATGCAACGTGGTTAAGCAAATAGGACCACACAGACTGACAGTTAAACGTGTCTAGCTACAACTTACATTACGGTACAAGGCTTAATAATATTATAAGCAACACTGACCATTGTTTGCTTGTCCAATTTGTGTCACGATAGTGTCACGAGAGAACTATAAAACCATACATTAATTTTAATGAAGAAGAATATTAGGAATGACAATTGTCCAGTAAGAATGTAATTATATAGTGCTAATCTTACATAACTAGATGGTACCCCAAGTCATTTTTCTCTCGATTTTCTTAATTAAAAACTTTATATGTTTTAGACATTGAAACCAAAACGTTCAAAATCCGTCATTTCCTTTAAGTTGCCGCCCGCAAGAGATTGCTTTTAGTTTTTATACATGTTTTTATAATTGCGTACTTAGATGAGCGATCAAGTATTATGTTTCTAACATAATTAATTAACACAAATATGTTATGGTTTATATCTCAATATATATTAACGCCAACAAAAACATCTTCGATCAATTAATTCATCGCACTCAATAAGGATATTTTATTCAGGGAAAACTTAGTCTTGTTTTTATTACTACTACATACCTACTGTTATATTGCGAGCTGTACATATCACACATGACATGATGTTTGACAAGCCGTTAAACTTCGAGCGTTCCAAATCATTCATAATATGTCAATATAATTAAAGAGTGCATGCAGAAATGTATTATAATTACGTTTATCTTGACTAGTCTTTGAGTAACAAGGTTAATGGGTTGACAGTCAAGAAATCGCCAACGAAAATTCGTCTGTGAGAAATACCAATCTGTCTTCCTGTTACAATGCATTTGCGTACGTATCTTCTTTCGCAATTAAATAGCGATAAACATAAATAACCTATATTATAAAAGAGTTGTTTGATCATTGAAGCTTTCCTTTTAAACTAAATCTGTACCATAATAGGCTTCGAAACGGTTCAATTAATTTTAATGAAAATTTTAGGACTTAAAATAGCGATTTCATCTTAAATTGTTTAAGTATTTTTTATTAAGATATCTGGTAGGATTTATAAGATATTTTGTGAGTGATTAAGTTTTACCTACATACCTATATGTATATATCAAGGGGGGTTTGAAGCGCTCTTGAAGATCACTTAGTAAAATTGACACATGTCTAGATATACTGGTAGATTTAGGACAGCATTAAGTGCCAATCTATTTTGATACTCTGACCGTTATATTCGTAATACGAAACTGCGAAAGTAGCCGCTTTAGCCCTCCAGTTTTGAAAACAGTGATAATTCAATCAATTTGATTTCACAAATGAAAACACAACGACAATAGGTTAAGCCTGTAACTAAAGTATAGCAGTGGTATCATAATAATAACTTTATTGTCTGGTCAATTCACAATTTCACATATATGAATCCTTAATAACCATACACGTGATCACCAAACGTACAATGCGTGTATCAAGTCGTCAATGTGCAGTTTTGTCAGTCGTCTGAGAGTCAAGACCTTGTACGTTGATGACGTGGGAATTTGGTTAATTTAATTGTAGGTATTTCATATCCTATTTCCAACTTCCTGTTGTGGTTTGCATTCATGGGTATTTTAATAAGCATAACAATGGGCCCGTAAAGTGTTACATGTGTATTATTATTATGTTCAAGTTGCATTTCATAAATAACTAGTGAGCTGTAAATTACCTAGTGGCATGGTTCTTTTTCTTATGCTAGTGGTTAAGAAGCTACGTCTTATTTTATTGACGTGAATTCGAATTCTGGTTGAAGAACGTTTGTGATGGTAAATGCTTAAGACCCACTAATATGTTTTGAACATCCGTTCTCCTAATAATAAAGAAACCGAAAACCCAGCGGTAGGAGGTTTATCTACGACTTTATTTACGGCTCCGATCGCGTAACCTACCGATCGATGTGTATAACGAAAAACAATGTTTATTTCATTTGCTTATTTGTTCGTTCTTCGCCTATTGAACAATTTACACATTACCATGAAATCTTGTATGTATGTTTTACTACTTTCGACAATGGACATGAACATAGTTTTAATTCCTGAAAATGAAATGTTTTATTTCGTTATTATACTTTTTTAAAGTATAATTGATCTTAATAGTTTACTATAACTAGTACTAAATAACAATATTATAATATAATAATAATAATATCAGCCCGTAAATGTCCCACTGCTGGGCTCGGGTCTCCCATTATAGGGGGAACGGACAGTATACCTGCCACGCTTGTCCAAAGCGGCTTAGTAGGTCTGACACATCGGTTATCTCTATGTGCAGGTTGCATCACGATGTTTTCCTTCAACGTTGTTAGCACGTGGTAAATTTAACAATATGAACATTAGATCAGAAAACTGACTAAGTGGTGCATACGTTCCAGTCAGGAACGAACCCGCGCACTTTGAGTCTCGGGGCGCGTGCGCTAACCATTACGCTACTACGACTTACAACATTGTATTGAATATTTTGTTGTCTAGTTGAAACAAAAATATATATTGGAAAGTTTGAGAAACATGCTGCTCTATTCATGTAGTGCCAAGTATTTTTCAACTTCTCAACTCGTGCCAATGAGATCAAGGTGTTTTCTACGAGTTTTACACAATCCAAATCCTGCTGCCCGTAATTTGATATAACATCCTCAACTCTAATTCACTCTAACCTATACTATCCCGGCATATACGGGCTTGCTATACGATATCACTGAGATCACGGCTATTGAAAAGTTTCTGTTACCTAGCATTTCTAGGTTAAAGAAAAAAATAATCAAAATTAGGTCATATATTACATTACAATGACATAATACTTATCAATTGCCTTTTTGCTATTTGCAGATATCAGAAGTGAAGGTCGCTGCAGTGAATTCATTATTGGCTGGTTTTTATCTACTTGCTGGTCCTTTCGTCTCGGCATTAGCAAATAAGTAAGTGGAACATATTAATGTTACTTTATCAATAAAAATTGTAATATGAGCCAGCCACCTATTTATCATACAATTATTCGGAATTCAATTTGATAAAATATAATTGGGAACAATAAACAAACAGTGAGTGAAATTATTTATACTCGTATTATTCGTGCAGGAACGGAGAAAATATTAAATTTATTGTGGCCGGGCGGGCTGTCATATAAGGCGACAAAACAACCCACAGCCAGTTGGTAGGGCACTTGCCCGCCTAGATGGCTACCACCCCTGGTCTAGTGGCCAGCTTCCAGTCTCCTTTTAGAGAGCAGCAGCGCATTTGTAGCACCTTTGTTGTTGCGAATGTCCGTATGCGATGGTAACCGTTTTCCACCAGTGGGCCGTCTGCCTGTCTGCTGAACTTATGCAATAAAAAAAATCTGTACAAAAACATTAGCTGTAATTTTTTTACTCCATTGCATCAGCTACCTGTTTCAAGCTTATTCAAATCATTTATAATTAAAGCAAATTAGAAATTTTTATTTGAAATGTTTCCTGTTCTGACAAAGAATGAGATGTTAAAACAATAGTATAACAACATTTTGTTACTGTTGTTTTTATATCTACTGATAGTGCCGGCTTACCTATAGTGTATGGAGGGTAGAAGTAAGGAGAACATGTATATGACGAAGTGTCCATTGAAATGTATTAAATTAGAGTGGCGCCACATTTAGAGTGAGTTATTGAGATAACTCCAGAAGGACGGTTTTTGAACTGTTATTTACAGCTTACAACTGGACACTTCTTCAACTATTCTTCCCTCTACCCTCCATACAATATAGTACAGGGTGGGCAGCGCATACAGCCGCCGGATCATAGGGGGCGCCGAACGCCGCTCCCGACCCCTCCGAAATGCATGCGTCGCTCACGGCACCGGCTGTTTCAAAGACTGCGCCCGTGCTATAACCGAAGCCGGGCACGGTAGCAAAGAAAGGCGCGTCACGATCGACTGCTATATCTATATAATAACTTTTGATTCGACATAAAATCATCTTTAGAACAGAAAATTAAAGATTATATTGGCGTAGTGTCGCATTATTATTGTAACTCTTTTCTTCTTAAGAACTACTTTTTGTTCGTGTACCTTCAGAACAAGAACTCTCATAGATAGAAGTAAGGAAAAATAATGCTTCATTATTCCATTTTGACAGAGCGCCTACTAGAAGGCGCCAGGGTATTGATTGCACACTGGCGCTAAATGGGATAGAGCCGCCCCTGTCTATTGATATAGTCAATGTTTTCTAAAAATAATCTATTTTTAGGTATGGCTTCCGAATAGTGACAATCGTGGGTGCTTTGATATCGAGCGCTGCTTTCGCAATCTCTTTCTATGCAACTAGTGTAGAATATTTGTATGCAGTCTATGGCATTTTAGGAGGTAATAAAGCATTTTATTTATTAAATTACTTCAAGTCCTTATAAATACTCACTTCTTTCTTGCTACTGGGTTCTGGTCTCCCCATTCTTGCAGGAAAGGACAGCATGCCCTCCCACTTTGGTTTCAGGTGGATCGGAAAATTTCTTAATTAGATAATATCGTTGTGCAAGTAACCCCACGATGTTTCCTTTACTGTCAGCAGGTTTTAGAAAAAGTGGCTAAGAATTGTTTATAAGAATTGAATCCGCGTTCTTACTTGATTCACTCGATTTTATCATTAAAGTAAGAAGTTGGTATTAGCCAGTAAACTCTCAATATTTGATTTACATTTGAGAATATACATATAAGTTCCAATATTGTGTTAAACTAACAGTTATTTAAAATATATTTTGAACAGCTTATAGCATGCTAAGAATTTTGTCGACGTTTAAGTTTTATATACTTTATTTTTTTTCTTTTCTATTAGGTATCGGTCTGTGCATGATTTACATGCCAGCCGTCCTGACTGTTGGATTTTATTTCGAGAAATGGCGAGCCCTGGCTACCGGGTTGGCACTGTGCGGTTCTGGTGTAGGCACCTTCGCCATTGCACCTCTCACAAACGAGTTAGAAACTAATTTCGGTTGGAGATACACCATTCTTATCCATGCAGGTTAGTAATATTATATTTGAGTGTAATTGTTATTCTATAAATTATTACTTTTTTATTCCACAAGTTATTATTGAAAATATTCTTTAAATTGTTACTGCTTCTTAAACATGATTGTAAAATAAATCATAAATATAAACGTTAATACGACCTTTTTTTTTATTTTAATATTTTTTTTATTTGTTGTTTTTAGCAATGTTGTTGCTGTGCATTATCTTCGGAGGCATGTTCCGACCAATCAAACCTGTCCGTGTAACACTCGCCGATCAACCAGAAGAGGATGACGTTGCACGTCGTCACGAAGAGGCTGTTGAGAAACTAAATTCCATGCTGAAATTACACAGTAAACTGGATTCGGGCATATCTATGCCACCTGAAATGCGTTTCACTAACAAAGTCAGTCCGCATACCTGGATGGGAGTCGCAAACAACACCCGTTACCCGACCGCAGAAGAAGTTTTTCGTGGCAGCAATTCCCATCTCAGCAACTCTCATCTTGGAAGACGGTCTTCCGCTAATGCAAGTGCAATTAAAAACAATCTCAGCAACAAGCCAATGTTTATCGATGTGCCAGTAGCTGAAAAAGATGAGCAGGAAGATTCTAACAGCAACATCGACAACACTGAACCTCTTATTGGGTCCGCTATCAAAGTTGTACCGCAACCAACTCGCAACCACCACTACCGTCGTTCTCATGCCGACCTTATTGCCAGGCCATTGTATCGTGATGATATTTTCTTTGGTGCTAGCTTAACGAGACTACCGCAGTATACATCGCGAACATCTCTCGGATATCATTTGGCTGTAACCCATGTTCCGACAAAAGAAGATGCTAATGAGGAACAATCTGGAAAGTGCCGTTTCTGCCCTGAGGCAGTAAGGAGAGCTTTAGCGACTATGTTGGACGTTAGCCTATTCCGATCACCTACATTTGTAATCCTTGCAGTGAGCGGATTCTTCACTATGCTGGGATTCTTTGTTCCTTACATGTACGTGCAAAAAAGGGCGATAAAAAACCATGTGCAAGAAGATATTAGTATTTGGTTGGTATCGGCAATTGGTATAGCTAATATTGTCGGACGTATAGTATGTGGCCTTGTGTCCTCTATGCCGAAAATTTCTCCCCTGTGGCTCAACAACATCGCTTTGTCCGCCGGTGGAATCGCGACTATGCTGAGCGGTTACTCCTACAACACTGTCTTCCAGTTCGTGTATTGTGCTATCTTCGGACTTGCTGTTGGTGAGTTTAAAACATAACTTACAGATTTGTTATACATATACCCACTATGTGAACTTTTATCCATGTTTTAAACCCGTCTTATCTATTATACCGTTTCAGAGCCTATACGAGACAAACTTTCACATAGACTGACAGACATAGATTCTAAAAATAGTCACTCATGATTAGATATCGCATAAATGAAAGTTCTCACTTTTTAAATTGCAGATAGGCAGACTGATCAAATAAGATTGAAATGTCTACTTCGATCTTATTTGATATCTATAGGTACAGAAAGTATTTGTTAGAATCACTAAGTTTATTTATTAGGTAGGTACTTACTCAAAATTTTAGTATAAATATTTCTTGCTGAGATTAGAATGAAAAAGGAAACTACACTATAAATGAATACAATAAAAACAACAGCTAACAGTCAAATTTAATTTTCAGCTTGCTTCGCTTCGATGAGATCAATTTTGGTGGTTGAATATTTGGGTCTCGAGCAACTGACAAACTCCTTCGGCTTGTTCCTACTTTTCCAAGGCCTCGGTGCTCTTGTTGGAAGTCCATTCGCTGGTAAGTTCTATTAAATATTAGTAAAATTAGATTTTTTTAAAATTCCTATATATTTTTTGGTGTAACCCGTTTATTTATAGATATACCTATATAAGTTTTAAAATAATCGTCAAGCCACGGGGCTTGTCTCAGCAAACGTAACATGGACCTAGAACTGACTAACGATAAATAATAAGTTCCAGCAGCTCAAAAAGAATCATCAAGAAAGTTTACGGACTATTTAGTATATTTTCTATACAATACACATTTTATTTGTAAATCAATACTCATATGTAATTAATACTTACTTCATTGTTAACAATTGTTTAACATGTTTTTTTTATATAAAACTCTAAAACATCAAGCAAGATGTTTACTGACGGATTGATTCCAATCTTCTCTCGTTTGCAATTATCAAGCAAGTACAGCATTTGCAGTTGCCTAGTGCATAACGATGCAATTACAAAATGCTTGGTTTAATGTTCGGCGCCAGGCTATTTTCGTCCTCACGACTAGATAGCAGGCGCATTGCCAGATTCCTACCTTCTATCCAACCCGCATACATATTGAACAATGACCTAGCCTAATGTATAAATAACTCCTAACTTACGTGTCACGTTAATTTAAAGACTAATCAATAGAGTCTTGCTACATTCAAAGAGCATTGAGTCATTATACTTTTTACATTACCGCTTTCATAAGCGAATGATTTTTCTAAAGTAAAAAAGTTCATATGTTTTAATCATTATTGACTTATTGATAAGAAATTGACAAATATAATATTATATGGAAATATCATTTGTAGAAAATTACATTTATTTTTGTATAAATTTAATATATCATATACACGTGAGTTATTCAAGTGGGCCTTCCGAGACAAATTCTACATATATATTATCACGCCTGTTTCCTATTGGGGTAGGCAGAGACGATGGATCTCCACTTGCTACGATCTTGGCAAACATTTTTCGCTTCATCAACTTTCATTAATCTTTTTATACATACACTTATTTAAATTGGTTTTTATCTGACCTTTCTTCAAAATATCTTCAATTTGAACATGGTGAGTACGCAGGGTTGGGCAGTATTTCAATTACTTGTAATTAAAATACGTAATTGAAATACAAATACGTATTTTGTATTTGTATTTCAATTACTTCTTAAAAATGTAATTTGTAATTAGTATTTCAAATACCTGACGCTGAGGTATTTTGTAATTAGTATTTCAAATACTTATGGTTTCCAAATACATTTCATAAAATACATTTAGCTATTACATACATTTGATGGGTGTGTTCTTCAGAAAATAGCTCTCGATAGTTTTCATAAGCAAAATGGTGACCGCTAAATATTAGGTACGTTCTGCAGTACTGGCCATTTAAAATAAATATTTTTGTTTGGCTAAGATATATAATTTAAATTAATTTTACTTTGAAAACATGAAATTCTTTTTTTTAAATTAGTCATTTATTTATTGATAAGCCTTATGTTTTCATCGCATTTGAATCTTTTTCGTTATAATGGATACTTAAAATTCGAGTAATTATGGAATAAGAGTAACGTCGTGGCAGCAACGCGGCAAGAGCGACAAGCAACATCAACGACCTTTATGAGCGAACACTACAATAAATGCACCACTTGTTATTGGTTTCTCCGCTTCCATTCTGCAAATTTCGACCTTTTTTTATAGCAGGAGTACAGCAGACAGGCTGACGGCTTACCTGATGGAAAGCGGTTACCGTCGCTTATGGACATTTGCAACACCAGAGATTTCATCAACCCGCTGCCGGCTTCGAAGAAATTTTATGGCACCCTTTTTGAAAAACTCTATATCGTAGCGCTGTGGAGAAACCTCGGCTGGGAGCTCATTCCAAATCCTCACGGTTTGTACGAAAAAGGTTCTACAGAACCGTTGCGTACATGAGCGAAGCGGCTTAAGAAAGTGGGGGTGAAGTCCCAACACATGGCGAGCGGTTCGATGGTAGAAAGAGGACGAATACACCATTCTATACAGTTCTTCCGAATACTCCCCGTTATACAGTCAGTAGAATACGCAGAGAGAAGCGAAGGCTCTCATAAGGCCAAGCGTATCTAGACCGTCTGTGAGTATGGGATCATCAACAACACGAACAGCTCGACGTTGCATACAGTCTAGGGGATTGAGCTGGTAGCCAGGTGCTCCAGCCCAAAAGTGTGAGCAGTACTCCATATGCGGGCTCACCTGGGTTTTATAAAGGACAAAGCGTTGCCGCGGTGTAAAGTACTTCTTGGACCGGTTTAAAAGTCCCAGCTTCTTAGAGGCAAGTTTTGACTTGCCTTCAAGATGTCCCTTGAACATCGTTCGCGATGTCAACACCGAGGATCCCAATACTCTTGGAGGTGGTAAGGGGAGTTTCTTGGAACTGAAGCGATTGCTCGAATGGAGTTTTTTTGGCACAGAATACGTAGACCTATGTCTTCTCTGGGTTGAAATGGACCAGGTTTTGTCTCTCCCATTCAGAGACTCTCTCTAAGGAATACTCTACTTCAGATCATGATTGAATGATCGAGGGACGTTTGCACGACCAGAGTACTGCGCATCGCCTGTGCTGTCATCCGCATTGCAATGAATGTTGCGAATAGACAACATATCATTGATATATAAAATGAACAACTTTGGCGATAGCACACAACCCTGGAGGAGCACACCAACATTGATGGGCTTGAAACTTGAGCAACAACCGTCGACAACGACTTGAATGTTGCGCTCATCAAGAAAGCTGGATAGCCAGGTGTAAGGCCCGTCGGGTATCCCATACGATGGCCGCTCCGATAGAAGAGCTCTGTGCCAGACCCGGTCGAAGGCCTTAGCAATATCTAGAATTCTAGACTAACTGCCAGTGCTTCCCCTTTGCAATTCTCAATGGCTTCAGCCCAACGGTGGGTTAGGTAAACCAAGAGATCCTGAGCTGAGCGACCGTGGCGGAAGCCGTATTGCCGTTCATTTAGCAGCTGGGAATCTTCAAGATAACAAAGAAGCTGCGCGTTAACAATACGCTCCATCACCATTGAGAGCAAAAAGGTTATTGCTATAGGCATATTCGACGTGTCTGTTAGGCCCCTTTTTTGGCGACAAGGTGCACATGGGCAATCTTCCACGAAGCGAGGACACAACCCTTGTAATAAGAGAGCGTGAAAAGTCGGGCAAGGACTGGCTTGGGACTACTCAGCTAAACACGTCTGCAGCACAATGGCAGGAATGTCATCAGGGCCAGAAGACTTTTTGACGTCGAGGGAGAGGAGAGAACGTCGAACTGCTTTTTGAGTAAAGCGCACCTCCGACATTCTAGCTTACACTCAGGGATTGTAGGTGGAGATTCTCCTACGTCGTCAAGAGTTGAATTGGTCGCAAAGATTTCACCCAGAAGATTGACTTTATCTTTGGCGGCATGTACCAGACGGTCGTCCACTATGCGCAGAGGTGGAAGAGACGCCCGACAAAAGTTTCATTCGACAGCTTTGGCGAGGGCCCAAAAAGCTCTAGTCTCATAAGAGTAGCTAGAGAGGCGCTCACCAATTATGCCGATGTGATTGAATTTTGCTCTCGCGAGCTGTTTTTTGAGGGACCTGGGGCGGCATGTATCTTTTTTTCAGGTCAGAGGAACTTGGATCCTGACGAGCCCGCGCTGCAGTCCAGGCTCGATAAGCCTGTTGCTTTAGCTTTACAGCCCCACTGCTGGACTTATCAAACCATGGTGGTTTACTCGTACCACCGATAAGTACCGTTGAGTTTGGAATAAAATATTCCATTCCCTGCAGTACTACATCGGCGATCGAGTCTGTGTTCGCATCAGAATCTTCCGTCGAGAAACATAACTGCCTCCATGGATAGGATGTATAGAATTCACGGAGTCCATCCCAATCTGCTGACTTGTATCGCCACACCTTCCGTCGTCCACCGGGACGAGTCCGATCGGGTATAGGAAGGGGCACCACCGAAGATACCAGACAATGATCAGAGGTTCCCAGTAGAGCACTGATGGAGATCTGGTATTTCTCCGGGTGTGTGGTCAGCAGAAGATCTAGCAAAGAAGGCTCATGATCCACACTATCCGGTATTCGGGTAAACTCCGTAATCACCTGAGTGAATCCATGGGCGAGAGCAAAATCGTAGGCAGTAGTCCCTGGCAGATTAGTTCTCACGGAATCCAACTACTCAGCGTGATGAGCATTAAAATTCCCGAGTATGACTACCTCTGCTGAAGGATACTGCCCAAAAACTTTGTCGGTCACCTCCTGAACGTGTTCAAAAAAGTGAGCTGTTTCAGTCCTTGCGCATTCACTGCCATGGGACCGATATAAGCACGCATAGATCCGGGTGGAACCACCAAAATCTACGCGTACCTACAAGATGGAAAAGTCCCTGTCTTCAAGGCCGTGGAGATTAGAATAAAAAATATATAATAAAATTAGGTTAACTTATTTCAGAAAAAACGGCAATTTCATAGGCAAGGACCTAATAATAATTATTATTTAATTTTGGTGAATATTTTATTTACATAACCTAACACCTGACGGTATTTTGTAATTTGTATTTTGTATTTTAAATACAGATAGTTGAAATGCTGTATTTTGTATTTTATATTTCAAATACCCGACTTAAAAGTATTTTGTATTTCGTATTTTAAATACATGCGAGAGAGTATTTTGTAATTTGTATTTCAATTAAAGGAAACCATGCATTTTGCCCAGCCCTGTGAGTACGTCGCTGTATACCGGCACCGACTCTATGCGGCCAAATCCTAAGCTGTACGAAATAGCGAAAAACACTCAAAGGAATCTCGGGGCCTATTTTCACGAAAAATGGTATAATTAGATTGAAAAGTCAATTACCCTTGTAAAGAAAGTACAATAAAAGCAATGTAAAAAAAAATATTAACTCAATTTTTCTTTACAGGTATGCTCTACGACTATACGCAAAACTATGACATTTCCTTCTACGTTTCTGGTGGGTTCCTTCTTTTATCCGCTGTCATGTGCTATCCAGTGGATATAATCAGCAGGTGGGAGAAGAACCGCAACAAATACAACTCGTCACCAAAAGTTTGATCATTCATGTAGTACATAAGGGATAGAGTTAATTAATTATGAGATGTAACTAGGTGAGTGCCAAAAGAATATTTTGAATAAATGAAGGCTGCCGGTGGAATGCATGAATTAGGTTTTGTTAATTATAATAGTCAGAAGCGTTTGTTTTTGTATGAATACGTGGTTAGGGTTGTCATATATCTAGAACTTTGCAGACATGTCTGGTATACGAGGGACTTCGAAGCCGCCCGGAATTCTGTGTGTTCGTTTAACACGAAACATTTTTGAATGAAGTAGTCAAACGATCCACATGATGCAACTTAATTTATCAACATTAACTATTTTGCTTATTCTAACATTAAGGCAGCCAATGCTTTAGCTGCATAATCGATAATTTAGATTACGCTCTATTTGAATGCTACTTTTTTTAATATCTCGTAAATTTGACTTTTTCACTATGGCAACCCTATGCGCGACGTGAGCTGAATCATTAAACGCGTCACTGTCTGCAAGCATATTATACAACACTAGCCACACATTCTCTCGAATTCATGAATGGCAGTATACGTAAGCAGTGCTAGATTAAATTTTATTCTAGTTTAAGGTTTTCTAGTGATTTCTTTATTATTATAGTTTGGAAAGACTTTGATATTTAATGTTTGGAAACTTTTACAAAGTACCTAAATGTAGAATTAGCGTTTTAACAAAACCAAGAAATGTATTACTGAAACTATGCCTTTTGAGTTGAAATCAACCTTTAAATTATATAACTCAAATTGCGTGTACCTTTGGAATTGATTTACATTCCCAATAGCGAATCTTTGACAAAACTGCCAGGCCTAGACAATATAGTTGTCTAGATTTATTATTTAGATCACAGAAATGGCACACACACGGCCAATATTTTAGAGCCTTTCAAGATTAGTCGCAGATAGCTGGACAATACCTGTTATGAAAGAGTTTCTATTGCTAAGGAAAAAGAACTGTTACTTAGAATACTAAAAAAACGTACCTTGGAAAAGTTCCTCATCATGTACCTAGCCCATGGCTTACATGCCCATACATCCACGGCACCAAACAGGAAAGTGCTCAGCGTGAGTACAGTTTTACACAAATTATAATTCCGATCGTTATTTTTCGTTAGCGTAAATAAGGCAGATCGGTTTCCGACATGTAAATAATCTATATTAAACGTTATTCGCAAGTGCAAAAGGCAGTGTTGCTTGCTATGCATTCTTAGCTATGTTTCACTTAAACGATTCGTACATTGTGGTGCACTACTAAAATTGGTCTACTGCGCCTGCGCAGGTAAATCGACGTACGAGCGTGTATAACTGTTACACCGTATATGAGATATATTGGATTACAAGACATATATTTACACATTAACGCTGCCTTCTTACCCCACCACTTTTCCGCTTGATGTCGTGGAAATAGGCATCATGTAAACGAGCCTTATGATTTAGAAGCTCCTCATTACTGGGCACTTGTCATTGCTAAATGCTATTACTTAAGAACAATGCATTATTGATTGTGTTGCTCCGTCTAGACAAATTTATAGTCTAAGCTGTCAGGGATGTAGTGTTGCAATGGTTCAAATGAGTCAGATAAATGCATTTAATTATAGGTTTAGGAGTTTTAAAGTACAAAGACTCGAATAGATTTTATTAATATTTTTGCAGTTTTGTCGAAGTTACTACCCGAGATGATCTGAAACCAAAATGTACTTTATTATTAGAACTTTAAGGTTTAACTAACATTGTACGTGAGTGCTTGTATCTAACTATACTTAAACGTGGTGCGTAATTTAAGTATATTTAAATTTAACAAACTAGCATATCAGTGTGCACATGAATGAGTTTTTTATATGAACACGATTTTTTTCTACTATTGGAATTTGTAATTATAATTATGTGCCTTAATGTATGAAGTGATACTTATTTACTTAGATTAAAATATTTTAAATTTTTGTTAGGTTTTGTTATTTTGTAACAATTTATTATAGGAGCAAATAGTTCCAAAAGGCGATGGTACTTTTTTAAGTACTATGAATTTTTAATTATGTGATTATTTCTAACTGGGTCTTAATGAAATAAATAAACGTGCCTTTTAATATATTTAAAGCATATAATAAATAAATAAAATGTTATAATAAAACATAGTATTTAATACTGGGAACACAAGCATCCATTAGTATATTTTGTATTCTACAATATGGTCTGATTGTCTTTAGGTATGTAAAAGTATCAGAAAATAGAGAATATTTTCTCATACTTTTACTTTGATACGTCTGCGTCAAATTTCATGAGCTCTCAAAGCTCGCTGCAGCACAGAGAAGTGTTCATAAATAAATAAAATAACAAACTATGTGCGTAAGCTTTGCAGCAGACTAAGGGAGGATATTATGTTTGAGGCAGATTATATTCATTAACATACATAATACATCGAAATTACATATATTATAGACCAACCAATATAAGTATTTACACACAATTATGTCAACTTAACAGATGGATTTTACAAAGTGGCTGTTATAAATCTTATTATCGCCCAGTCAGGTGTATTTACATGCTTTGACATGTTTCATGTCTTTATTTAGTTTTAGCATAAGATATACAACTGTGGCTGTGGTCATTTAGATTATTTTATTGTCTGTTTATAAGAAGTCATAGTCAATTATTTTATCATCTCATATTTACCAGTTTTGCTGTTTAATATTTAGGGATTCATGAAATGCTTTTTATTCTGAAATATTTTATAAACTATTTTTAAGATGTTATTGAAAATGGGCTCTAAATAAGCAGTATGAAAATAGGGGTGACAAAAGTTTTTCGTTCGTTTATTTTTACTCGCTATTTACATGTATTACAATAGAAAAAGACTTGAATATCTTGTCATATCATTTTCTGTTTTAAGCAAAATGATAAATCTATAAATTGGTAATATGAAGTAAGACATATTTGTGTAATTGGTGATATGTTGTATTTTCTATAACATAAATATATATTTTCAACATTGAGATCTAATGAATTATATTCTTAAAACACGATTTTATGTACTTATTTTTATCCCTACCTCGCTAATTAAATTAATTTTCATTGCTATTAAGCTGTCTTTATTAGAATAAAAGAATTATGAAGCAAAAGACGAATGTAACAAAAGTTATAATACTTATTTGTTAAATTAAATTCTTTTATTTATATTAAATTACATACCTACATTTAAAATTAATTTAACGATCATTTTTATTTGAACAAAATCCCTTTGGCTTATTTTATGAAACGTATGTATGACATTAGTATTATTTCTTGTAAATTTTAAACAAATCTTACTAATTAGGGTAGACGCTTTCAGGATTATGTAACGTTTCAAATTTCATGTGGGGCGGGTAAAAAGACGATAATAAATTGAGATTTTATGACATTCGTAAGGTTTAACTGTATATTAGCTTACAGTAATATCTCTTCTACACCAGGGAAATGTTTATGGTAGTAACTGTGTGACGCAGATGTAGCAAATGGTTCTATGCGTTATTTTAGATATGATATTGTTAATGATTTTCAATATTTACAGATAATTCAATATATACACATTAATGTAGCTAATCATTAACGACGCATTTGGCCAGTCACTACCGCTAATGCAGGTGGAGCAGGGCATTACGCAAAACCGTGAGCTGTAAATTGTTATAGTGAGTCAGCTCAGCAGCTTAAGTTCGTGCGATTTGCAACTTTGAGTTGGTTTAGTCGAGCATTCGAATGCGCCGCTCTACCTTCGAACGTCTTCTCATTTAAAAAAAATAGATATTATCATCAAGAGCATGTTATACACTTACAGTGTCGATACTACTAAATGTTGCTCTAGTGAAAATTTAAATCCCAGCGTCGGTCGTAGCTGAGAAGTGATCGGAGGGGATGTCGTCGCGTGTGCATAATTTTCTGGGGGGACGCAAAATTTAGAACTTGCCCTGGTCACACATGCTCTCAGTTACAAAGCTATACTATATCCAATTTCAAAGGCAATATTAACTAAGCGACTTTAAATATAAACTTTATAAGCCATATAACTTAGGAGACTTGAGAAATATATTTTCTGCTCAAATATTAAGTGAAAAAAATGAGCATTACAAATTATCTATGGCCGTATTGAATTTATATTATATCGTGCCCCGGCAAAAGCTCTCTTCCAACACGTTTGAAGCCATCACCAAACTATCAGATATAGGTATAAGTAGTTATTCGAGCATAGAAAGTGTAGCGCCCATACCTGACAATTTCGGTTGATTTTCCATCGTGTAGAAACATACCTCTAATGTTAAAACGCATAGTATAATCATTTCTACCCAATGATATATTTTTATCATTGATTAAACAATAATATTTTCTTAAGTTTTCGCGACTTGTATACATAATAAAACTACGTTTTAACGGTTTTAAGCGCGGTAATTTTATTTGATTTTTGGTTTTTCCGACGTTTCGGCCACTTTTCAGTGGCCGTGATCACGGAAGACAAAGATGTCAAGTGTCAACGAGTATTGTTAAAGTTTTATTTAGCCTACCGCCAACTTATTAATTTTAATTATTTAATTTTTAATTTTGTTTATGGTTATTATTTAATCTATGGGAGCCTAATCTAATTTACTACCGCTTCGCAACATGTTATGGCTTGAAGAGAAGAATAGATTAGGCTCCCATAGATTAAATAATAACCATAAACAAAATTAAAAATTAAATAATTAAAATTAATAAGTTGGCGGTAGGCTAAATAAAACTTTAACAATACTCGTTGACACTTGACATCTTTGTCTTCCGTGATCACGGCCACTGAAAAGTGGCCGAAACGTCGGAAAAACCAAAAATCAAATAAAATTACCGCGCTTAAAACCGTTAAAACGTAGTTTTATTATTGATTAAACAAGTTTGAAAATAAAAGCTATACAGTTCTAATACCGTTAAAGTATGCTCCTTTGTTTAAAATGTTTAGGCTGTATTTTAGGATAATGATTTTATTAATTTAAGTACGTTGTAAAATAAATATATTGTGTTTATTTAACGTGTAGTGATTAGACAAGTAGAATAGATTTGTGAAAAAAATTACATATTTATCATGGAACTTGTTTAATATCACTTACCTAGTAAAATCTATTTTACGTTTAGTCTTCAATAGATCTTTATATACATTATTTAATATTTTGTTTCACCTTCTATTAATTTATTTAATGTCGATTAATTAAGATTGCCTTTTAAGCGTGAATTTATAAACCAGAAATAATGTGTCTTAATTTTATGACTATGATTTTTTTCGTTTTGAGTGTTTGTTAATGCCACAGTGCCATAGAAATAAGTGTCTAAACTGCACAGCGTGTGTTCAAATCAAAATATTTTTATCTTAAACATTGGTTTATTATATACAAGAACAAAAAAGATTACTTGCTAGCAGTTTAGCTTATAAATAGGAGGTTATTCCTCATAGCAGCAAATTTGTATTTAAATAAAATACTTTGGTTGATTATTTAGTTTCTTTTTTTCGAGCTAGTTCGTCCGTGACACTTTCAGCTCTATCATCACCATAAAAATGTCACTGCATAGTAAATGGTAAAATGTAATGCATCACAGATCAAAGCGAGATAAAGACCGTGGGATGTAGCTGATCTGAATTACGTTATCTACTGGGCGAGTGTATCTTCTGGTGGAAAGTAAATGACAAGATGTGAATTTTATGAACGTTTTAAGACAGAAACTTTATTTGTATACTTATTTAATAATTTAATTAACATGCCTGTTATATGGGTAGGCAGAAACAATAGATATCCACTTCCTATCATCATAGCCTAAATATTTTACTTCATCCACTTTTATTAATTAGTCCATACAAGCAGTCTGTTTGGAGTAACTTTCATCTATTCTTTGTTCAGAATGTCTGTGATTTATCAATTTTAATTGTTCTTTAAGCTCTCTGCGGGTGGCAGTAAGCTGAATAGAGATATTACGAAAAGATAAATAAAATAAATTATATAGCGCAAAAAAGTTGTTATATTTGCGAATTAATTACATTTTGCAAAATATAAATCTACGAGTTGGAGTTGGGACCACGTCTGCGGCCGAAGGTCTGGACAACGTTCACGAATCTGAAACAAATATTGAGATTTAAATACCTATATCTAACGATTATGGTTTAATGGTGTGGCCTCATCTGCGACAGTGTTAGGCCGTTTCACGCAGATATGGCGATGCGTTATTGGAGATGCGACATTGTTAATCACGTTAAATATTGACAGATAACGAATATGCACTAATGTGACTATGCATGACTTTTCAATGAGACGAATTTAACCACAGCCTGACGGTCTTATTCACATTGAATTAAAGTAAGTTTTTAGGCTTCTTTAAGGTTCTTAAAGATGTCTACAAACTTACCCAACTCAACACGAAATAAGACAGTCAAAATCTTTAACACTAATGCAGGTGCGGCTGCATGGACACTGCTAACCACAACTCCGAGAGACGTTCCTAACTATTAAATGAATGGACGCACGTCCCGATAAGTCATTTTGAGTTGAATTATGACTTTAAAATTATGAATTTAGGACCTAGGAGATGATCGGCGCGATGCTCATATCTGTTATGTCATATAGTTACTGTTACTCATACGCTTTGAGAAATACACTGGTCAGGTATAAGTTACAGTTCGCGCCAACCGAGGCTCAAAATGAATGAAAATAGAAAAAAATATGTTCAAATTCAATTAAAAAGTAGATTCTTAAAGGTTGAACAGAAGCCTAAAGTAATCTCTTCCACACATGAGAAACTTATAGTGTGGTTTAGTTTCAAACTATGCAGTGCACTTCATAGTTTCAAGTGGATTATGTCTTGTATTTTTTCTTTATCATTTCTGGTCTTTCAGGCCAGGCGTCACCCCTAACATCGCCAGAGACATCAGTAAGTATCTCTTTTAGAGCGAGGTGTTCTTTGCTAATTTGCATTTTAACTCTTGGGTAAGCCTTAATTCTATGCATCTTTGTCCTATTTACATATATTTAATTATTAGTTTATGATTTGCATATTTATACTTATTTCAAGTTGTCATATATTGTTAGAGTTGTTCAATAATTGCTATTTATTTATAATATATATTTATTACCGTCTGTTGTATTGGATCCTCCTCTTAGCACGGCCAGTCTTCTTCTTCTTCTTTTGTTGTTTCTCCACCTTGGGTGTCTGACCTTTGACCTTACCTGAAAAACAGTCACAGTGAAATATAAAACCATAAAAGTTTATCAAACAGATTGCTCACTTTAAAACTTATCCTAGCATTACCAAAAATTATTTTGGTAAAGATGTGATGGTAAATTCAACACTGAATTCTATTATAAGACAATATTTAAATTTTTCAAGCATAAACACATCATCCCTTTTCCACTTTTAGTTTCTAAAAGTCCTTGTAATTATAATAAGTATGAATAAAGAATGAAATATCAGTTTCTAAATATTCAACAGGTACAGATTGTAATATATTATTATCTAACTTTTATGTAATGTTCTGTAGTTTAATAAAAGTATCTCACACAATCAATCGATTTCTTTGTCTGCTGCCCTATTGTCGTTATTGTTAAATTACCACAAGCTGTTACCATTTTTATAAATGCTATTATAAGCTTATTTCTGTAGCATAAAATTTTAGGTTTCCACATACAGTAGTCTCACTTATCCAGGACTTCAGTAGTCTGGTACATCCAATAATCCGGCACCCTGAACTCATGTCTCCATTATTCACTTGGCACAACAGCATCAGTACAACCTCAAAAATTATTACAATAGCATGTACATTATGTTTACACAAACACCCGTTGTTTTCAAGTTGAAAATAATGTAGCTAAAATGTCAAATAAACAGCAACATTCTGTATTTTATTTACATATTATTAATTTTTCTATAAAATTTGAACTTTCCAATAATCGGCACCCCCTAATTTTTAATAGTGCCGGATTAGTGAGACTGCTGTATTACTAATGGTTCATTTGTCTTAATACCGATTAATAAACTTAACATAAACTCCATATTAGTAATGTCAATTTTCTTTCATTAATAAGGCATGTGAATGGATAGTAAGATATAGGAATTGAATAGTATATTATAATTTATTAATTAGTTGTATATCCATACTTCCTTAAGTTTCCATAATGTTGACAACTATACTCAAAACATTTGTTATGAACACCTTAATGACATAGAATGAACTTCCAGAATTTTTTCTCACTAGAATTAAACTTTTTTAATTAAAAAATGTATTTAATTTTCTTTATAGCCAATAGCATGTGGGTACTGACACATACACATATTACAATAAATTCTAAAATAGTATTCATATAAAAGAGCAGGTATCAAAATATCTAGTTATCATCTTACTTTCAACAGTTCATTATAGAAATAATTTTAATTACAGTTTGAACAATAATTAATAAGCTATTTGACTCATTAAAATTGTGATATCATAAGGCAGTATTCTCATTAAAATCAAGAGACTGTAACATTTCGTGTGATGATAAAAATAATCACATTTGATCTGACTCTCAAATTCCCAATTATGACTACTGTCAGGTAGGCTGTTAAACTAACAAGATAAAAAAATATTAATACTAACCAGCACGAGCCAAGGAACCATGCACTTTACCACCGAGAAGTGGCACTGTGAGGTCAAGTTCATTGGAGGAGAGCTCTGAGACAAGGCATGCGTCCTCAAGGGGTGCTCCGCATAGTGAAAGGGTTAAGTCTTCGTTCCCAAGATCAGCAAGAGATCGGATGCGATCCTACAAAATAAAAGGATTTTTTTTAAACATACACAGATGAGTCTTTAATTTGAATCAATGAGTAAGACAAAATATATGGGTGCAGTATAGTTATAGGGTGCATTTATTTATTTGAGATATAAACTGAATTTTGGGTGGTTATAAACAAAATAACCACAAAGGCTAAGGCAGGAATGAAGCGAAGCAAAGCTCCTAACCTATATTAAAAAAGTTCAGACCTGTTCATAATAAATAAATGCTCCCTATAACTATACCCCATCCATGGTTTTTTGTGTTTTCCTTTTTTTTGTTACTTTATAATAGAGGTGTGTAGTTCCAGTTCGTAATACTTCCAGGCACTATGTTTACCACTGGAAAGATGTTGGTCCAAACTAAGGTGTCAAATGAAATAGTTCCACATGTTCAACTGACAATGAATGAGTCTTCTTGATCTGATCAAATATGACAATATGAGTATAGTTAGAACATTCCTTCTTCTGTTATGCAATTATGATGCACAATAAGAGCAATCATTAATATTTATAATTCTTAATATAATATTGTAGCTTAATCTATTGCCCTAGTAAATTTAACTTTAACTTTGATCTCTTGGTTGACAGTCCTAGCCTGCAGTCTGAAGGTATATCAACTGACGATTTTAGTTTTAAAGAATGTATAAATTGCCTACTTGGCTATACATATCAATTAAACCGAGGAACTAAACATTGAACTAGTGGAACTAGTCACCTAGTGGATAGTTCCGCGAACATGGTTCCTATGGGGAAGTGAATCGTTCCATGTTCAATCTGCTCCAGGATATAATTTGCACATGTCTACTTCATGAACATAAGTTCCAATACTAACTATAAAACATTGAGTTATAACATGTCTAGAGAGAGCATTGCTAACAAACAACACCGGCAAAAACGGCATCAAAAACGCGAAGCGTTGCTATAATCACTTTGCGTTTTCGGGATATCAGGAAAAAAATATTACCCCATTTTTTATAATTAAATTCTTTTTTATGTAAGTGAAAAGTTTAAATGATCGTTATGATTTAATCGCTTTATGTGATATAATTTAATATTACTCAGAGGTTTTAGTTTTTTTTTAAATAAAGTATTAGCAACAAAAGTTGTGTGTCTTGGAACGAACCATAAAAAAATACATGCACAAATGAATTCATAACACATTTTAGCACATGTAGTAATTTTAATTCGCAATAAAATGTCTGTACAGATATTAGTACATATTTATAAGTCTGTTAATTACCAATATTAATGTAATAATTCTAAAAAAACTATTCATAATGGCAAATCATTTTTGTGTTACACATCATGTTCACGAAGGTTATTAGATGACTATTTATAACCCAAAGATTATCCTGCGCTAAAAGTCAGTGAAATCATTTGTAATAGTAGGCTTGGAATCGATTCGATAGGTTTATATTGGGTAGTAGGCTTTATGTGTAATCCAAAGTTTATATCAAGTAAGAACTAAGGGGTAAGTATACGGGATAGTTTAATGCAGGGACTTAAGAGCAACTAAACCACTTGAAAAGGGTTATTATAAAAATAAAAATATTCATATCCAAAAGTTTAAGTTTATTGAAACTAGTTTAGTTTTATTATTTTATGAAATAAAATTTGTTTTTTATCATATTAATATATTAAACGCGGTTAAGATGCGAGCACTGCGCAAAATCTGCGGAGTGACGCTCGCGGACCGCGTTCGTAATACCGAAGTAAAAAAGAGAGTTGGTCTGAAAGAGAGTGTCGGGGTGAAGGTTAGGAAAGGAATGCTCCAGTGGTTCGGGCATGTGGAAAGAATGCATGATGAAAGAATGACTAAACAGATATACAATGCATAAGTGGATGGATGCAGAAGTCGTGGAAGGCCACGACACACCTTCCATGATCAAATTGATCATGTACTAGCGGAGGGTGATGTCAGGAGCCTTAAGAACAGACAAGTGTGCATGACAAGAGTTATGAATGTCAAAGAAGCAAGTGAGGTGTGTAAGAATGGGCCTAAATGGCGCTCTGTTGTTCGTGCCTACCCAGCAAGGGAACTGGCGTGAAGTTATGTATCTATGTATGTATGTAATATATTAAATTATTTCTTTATTAGGAATTAATGAAGATGCAGCTAAGAGAATATAGACAAAATTTAATATCTTAATTATGACAATAAAGAGTTATCTATAATATTACTAGCAGCCCGGAGCGGATTCACCCGTGGTATAAAGCGTCACATTTTTTGTATTCAAAGACTTTACATATGGTTTTCTATGGTACAATAACGACACTAAAATCATCGGTAAGCCATCATTTAGGCAAAAAATTAATAAACAATACAATTAATTAGGTACGAAATACGTGCATTATATCGCTAGAAATAATGTTCAATTTTAGCGTGACGACTTACCTACTAATTATAATAAAAACACAATTATTTTAATTTTGGGATTAGTCTGCAAATGTAACATATATGACATGATCAAAATAATTAATAATTATAAAATCAAATATTACGGCATTGCTAAAAAATCACGACATTTTGTAATTTGTAAGTAAAACCTCAGATTAATAATATTGAGAGACAAAGTTTTTACCTCACTTTGCTAAATGTCAGGCAAAGGAACTAAATCCGTACAGCATGAATATCAATATTATTCAATCAAACTGAACATCTTTGAATGACATAAAAATACGGAATTTTAGATTTTTCACATTATTGTGATTAAGATCATTATTATATTTTTGTAGTTTGTATATATAATTACCGACAACATGCAATACTAATGTTAGACAAACAATATATAGGTGTGAGGGGTGTTCGAAGGTTATGGCAAGGACAGTGGGTTAGGTTAGGTTATCTTTAGACCAAAGCCCACGAGCCGAGCGAGCGAAGCGAGCGTGCCGCGGCAGCGGCCGGCGAGTGGCAGAACCGACTTTAACTTTTATTAAAATTATCAACGAATAAATGGAAACCAGTCGGTTCTGACTATCGCCGGCCGCTACCGCGGCAGGCACGCTTCGCTCGCTCCGCGCGTGGGCTTTGGTCTAAAGGTAACCCAACCTAACCCACTGTCCTTGTCACTGGTTACACCTTCGACCACCCCTTACACCTATACTTTGTTCTGCTTACATTGGTATTGCATGTAGTCAGTATTTATATATACAAACTAGAAAAATATATTAATTATCTTAGTTACAATAATGTGAAAAATCTAAAATTCCATACTTTCATGTCATTCAATGATCTTCAGATTGATTGAAAAATATTGATATTCATGCTGTATGGATTTAGTGTTTTTGCCTAACAAGTAGCAAAGTGGCAGAACCGACTGCTTACCATTAATTATGGTTAAAGTCGATTCTGCCTGCGGCTTTGGTCTGAAGCTAACCTAACCTAACCCACTGACCTTCTCATTGGTCGCAACCTTCAACCGCTCCTCACAACCTATTTTTTGTGTTGCTAACATTGGCATTGCATATTTGAGCTCTAGTGTGAAGCTAACCCAACCTAAAGAGTGGCAAGCAAAGGAAATAAATCCAAACAGCCTATTTTTTATTAAGAATACATCAGACAACGCTGTATGGATTTATTTCCTTTGCCTGCCACTCTGATGAACTAAATTACAACAAAAAGATTTGTCTTTAGCAGTGTAGTTTACTTTATGTAGCATGGCGGTTTTATCTGGGAAGTGTTTTGTAGTTTTTAACCTAATAAAATGTGCTTTAAAATTTAATAAAGTAAGATATTGATTGTTTTTAAGTTAACTTATGTGTTTGTGCTCAAAATCATAAGTGTTTAGCAACGTGCCCTATTACTTTACAATAATAATATTAGCATAGTAGGCAGTCTGTGTATATTCTAAGGTAATTGTATTGTTTATTAATTATGTGCCTAAATGAAGGCTTTCCGACAATTTTAATTTCGTTATTGTACCATAGCAAACCATAATTATAATCTTGTATATAAAAAAAACGCATAATTTTCGGGTTCCGCCTTTATGCAAATTTAACATTATATGTCTGTTTTCTATAGATTTTTTCAATTATTCATATTTCATAAATAAAAAAAATCGTAACAAAAGTCCCCAAATTTTGTAAAATAAGTCACACTTGTCACCTGACAACATCAATCGATTCGATAACCTTGAAAATGTCGATATTAAATTTTACGTTTTTACAAAGAAATCATGAGAAGTGTTAAATTTTCCGATTAAATGACATCTTATCTTTATCCTTTCCCATTTTGGGCCGTTTTTGTGCAATTGATGCGTGATCTAGACGTTTATATGATCTAAGCTATAAAATTATACAGTTGATATCACTTGGATAACCTAAAATTAAAATAACAATTTACCTTGATCTGACCAACGGATTCCTGTCCTTCAACATCTAAAACGTGCGTTGACTGCCCTCTTATATGCAACTGCATTTTGAAATTTCTGTAATTAAAATACGCAATTTACAGCAGCGTGGTCGTGGTACACGTTAATGTTGTTACGATTTTGTGACGGGCTTTGACACTAGTTATGCGACTTCATAAATTGCTTAAACCACACGTAATATTATTAATGGCCTAAATAACAAATACTATACAAACATAATGTATTACTTGATAAAAAATATGAAATTAATTAAAAATCTCTAACCTTATCA
Organism: Dendrolimus kikuchii; assembly: GCA_019925095.2. Classification (NCBI taxonomy): domain Eukaryota; kingdom Metazoa; phylum Arthropoda; class Insecta; order Lepidoptera; family Lasiocampidae; genus Dendrolimus; species Dendrolimus kikuchii. The sequence goes on along the minus strand of CM034388.1, from coordinate 14,261,760 downwards.
GCCCAGTCTGACAAGTAAAAGAAACAAAGATGGCGTCACTACCATAGATTATACACTACTTCACTAGGGCTACGTTCCAGTTGGGACTCACAAGGACCAAGTTCACGACCGCGATTTATCACGTTCCACCTGCTTGTCGGCGTTACAATCGTAAACCCACGTGGAACGGCTATTCGACCCACATCTTGACATAGTTCGTTGTGAGCGTTGTGTGACCGAAAATGATGGCAGTCAAACTGCGGCATGGACCTCTTAGGTTTCCTACTTCAGTGAACTGCGGTCCTTAGGGAACGGTTAACTGAGCATTTTGGGCGTTGTGATCTACTGATGGAAAGCCCTGTAAACGATTTAAGCAGTTCATCGATTCGTTGTATCAAAACATAAATTGAATTGACTGCCACGCTGGCCATGCAGGATAATGGATGAATATTAATTAGAATATCGATATATTGAATGAAATAATAAAACTTTTACATCAATCTGAAACACTGAATCGAGTTATAAAAGCCTGGAATTGGATCGATTCACATTATTATGAGAGCAGACAGCAGTTATTAATGCTTGATTTTTGTGACACATGGAAAACAATAGAAGCAACTACACCAGCACCGACTCACTTTGATCAACTAACTTAATTGGCCGCTTTCCACATTCCTTTAATATACGGCATACAAACGCTGTCAGTAATGTGTGAATAGACAATTTAAATAATAGGGAATAAAATGTTATGTAAGCAGGTCCATTAAACTTTTCTATCTTAAATATTTAATTATTTATAGCAAAATTAACTGCTTATTAATAAAAATTATTTAATGATCTTCGTAACATTTGGAGCGAACTTTCCGTGGTTTTATGACGGGATCAGCAGGAGAGTTGTCAATTATTTAAAAATGCAATTACTTAAAAAAAAAAAAGTCACATAGTTGACAGTAGCAAATACAAATATATTGGATTTGTAATGTTGGTCAGCCCGCTATCCACTTTGAAGTTTTTGATTGGCTGGACCAAAAAAGCGGCTGACTGGTCGTGTGATAGTAATACGTTGAAATTTTATTATCAAACATGTTAAAATAAATTTAAGTGTATTTTCCTAAGATAAATTGGTTTTAGCGAATATGCTGTCACGATTGCTTCGACAGTTTCTGTTTACTTCACTACATTTCATTATAAGTGTACTTGTTGCCGTACAAAATGTTTATTATCAACTTTTGGCTTATAAAAATAAATTACTTAGAAAACAGGTGACAAAAAGAGAAATCCAAATGATAATAGAGCAAATGCCAAGGTTCTTCAAGCCGCTGAAACATGTGGTAGTGCTAGTAGATATGGATCATCATAGCTTGAATGATTTGGCCCGTTTGGTTATCTGGAACCTGGTGGCCGGCGTACCCTACTTGAGCTTGTTCGATACAACAGGTAAATTTTATGACTTCATAAAAATCTTGAATTATTGAAAATAAATTCCTAACCATGTAAAACTCGCAATGAATGTATGACGAAATATTTGTGTAAATTTATTATTCTTTTTTAAATGTTTCAGGTGAACTTTATGAACATGAGGAAAAGCTATTTTACGAAGTGGAAAAGCTAAAGAAGGGTGTTCCTGGTTGTGTTAAATGGGCTAATAAATTGCCAGATTTGAATGGTTACACCAACGGAAACAGTGCACATACACTGGTTGTTAATATTTTTAGACATAGAGATGGTCGAAAGACTGTTGTGGAATGTGTGCAACAGATTGCAGAAGGGAGTTTAGTATGTAAAAGAAATTCTAGGGAGTTTACTGCAGAGGAGCTGGATGAAGCCCTTAGCCAAATATATCCTGCTATCCCTGACCCAGACATGGCCTTGTATACTGGTTGTCTCTGCAGTACAAAGGGGTTGTTACCATGGCAGATTAGACTAACTGTGTTTGTTCAACTATCTACAGATCATAGTATAAATGTTGACCAATATTTAGGTGCTATACATAAATACAGTAAATGTGATCAAAGGTTTGGTAAGTAAATGTGCTGAAGTTGTTTCAATGTGTGCTGTGAAAATTATGTATGCAATGATTGAAGAATATATTATTTTCCATTAGCTTATTTACATTCCGTTTATAACCCTAATTTATTGATATAAATAATAGAGAATTTGGTTAAATTTTATGCTTTATTATATTTACATAAAACTTCATGTTTTAAAATGTAATAATACCAAATAAAATGATGCAAATTGTTAATTTTGTATAAATTTTTACAATACACATTGAATGGTAGGCCTAAGAGTACTTGAATTATGTAATTATTGGGGTTCTGTACTTGTCTTAAGTTCTATTTTAACTACTGTATTTTATGTAGTAATAGTTTTTCAGTACATATTGCATAAACTTTAATTTTGAAGTCCTACCTCAAGTCAACCTTCAAGACATTATAAGTAAATAGTACACTATAATTACATAGAAGATATAGTACTTCTAGTTTAGTGTGTTTACATAAATTTATACAGCAATAATAAAATTACATGTAATTTCAGGAGGATATTTGTATATTTCATATACCATTTAACAATATATTAAACTCGGCAGTCTTAAGTTCAGATTGCAATATATTTATTAGTTTTTCTTTGTTGTTACTTTTTGTAAACGATTGTAATTTATTTATAAAAGTTTTTAAAATATTCATAATTTTTTACCTTGGGTTATTACATTATTGAAGTCTGAATAGGGATCCCTAATTTTTTTCTAGTAATAAATATAGCCATGTTACCCAGGGATCATGAAGAATGCATCAGGTAAAAGAATTTTTTATATCGGTCCAGTAATTTTTGAGTTTATAACAAACATACAAAAATACAAATCTTTCCCCTTTATAATATTAGTATAAATAACATGTATAATACAATTTTGATATATTAATGAACACACCACTGGTTATTTTTTATGTTCAATAAAGAAATATTACCTTATTTGCTTGCTTTGCTTGTTTATGTTGCACACTTTTTGATGAAACCCTGAAGACAGGCCCGGTGTTCCAACTTCTGGGCTCAAATATTTAAGTTGCAATATGAGTTAAAGTTTAATCTATACAGTTTCTTAAACTCATAGATTTTTTTTATTGAGGTGTGATCCATCACAGAGCCAACTGCTCTGTGATAGCAGTACAGTATAGATACACATGTTACACTTAAATTGACTAACTAATCTCTCCCCATGTTCCATCATATTACAGTATCGCAGGGCTTTAGGTATCAGAGCCATTTCTAATGACCCTAAATGGTCTCTGCTAACAGAGTGTTACATACAGCCTGCAAATTTTCGAAAAATTTGCAGTGGTAGAGCTTTATAATACTTAAAATGAAAATTAGGTTTGAATAAGATTTGTTAAGGAGTTTTTGTGATATAGGATATTCTCTGTTATTCTTTTTTCAGAGTTCCATAATAAAATTACAAACAGTAAATTTTCTATACCCCTTTGTGGGTGGGTTGAAATGCCACTTAGCAGATTTTTATTAACATACATGCAATAATCCCTATTAATATTATAAATGCAAAAGTAACTCTGTCTGTTTGTCAGTTATGCTTTCACAGAAAAACTATTGGGCCAATTTGACTCAAATTTGGTACATATGTAATTTTAATACTGAGGGTGGCCAAGGGATACTTTTCATCCTGGATAATGGGTTAGATTACTGTAAAGGTTTTCCCGGAAAGTAGGATAGGCTTTGTCTATTTTGTCATTTGTGTCAAGTTTTGCCATTTATGTAGTTTACAGGTAGATGGGAGAGTTTGCGATATAAAATGAAGTGAATCACCCTGGGGCCAAAACATAAAAAATTAATACAATGTAACCTGTACCTCCTGCTCTTTAAACAAGAGGTATGCAATAGAGGTTGACCCACGGGGTAAACTCTAGTGCATGTTATAAATATTTTGTGCAAAATTTGTAATTGCCATGTCAATAAAATTAAATATTGGTAGGTCAGAGTACAGTAGTAGTAGTAGTTACATAATTTTTATTAGTATTTATTCTTCTGATAGTCAAGATTAGTAGCTTAATAATTGCATACTGGGATAAATGCCTGTAGCCAGTGGAAGTTTTAAACATCAATTGTCATATTCTAGTGTTCAGTTTTTAAATAATTGGTAATAAATGCAGACAGCATTTAATATTTCGAAACTCCAGTTATATAATTTGTTGGATTTAATTAAAACCATATTGTGTTGTAAATAACTTTGTATACTTTATTACTATTTAAGGTGACTCAATATAAAAATATGGACTGACAGATCATATTTTTTTTAGCAATTCTTATAATATTGTGACTTAATGTATTATGTGAATATGGGTGTTCTATCATTTCACTTTTATCCTTGTGTATCACTATTTGTAAGTGTAAAAATTAATGTTTATATGGTATATATTTTTTTGTGTTCTCATTTTACCAATTCACAATTATCTGAGAAATTTATTTATTTATTTATCTATCCAGTTAACCTAAATAAATTTCTCCAAGTAGCCACTTTTAATGGAAAGTAAACATAATTCTATAATATTATAAAATTCTAAATATGCCGTGTCTGTACATTGGAGCTATTAAAAAAACAACTGGGATAGACTATTTAAACAATGGAGAACACTGCAATTTTTTTAGATTTCTTGTGTTTGTTCGGGATTCATGTAAAACTACTAGGTCAATTTCCATGCGGTTTTCACTGGTCGACAGCAAATTTTTAGACTTAAAATTTGCTCTACTTTTATATCCTAGGAATCCCGCGGGTTTTTTTCTGGGAATGATTTATAATGGCCAGATTGAATTTTTTTTTATTAAAGTGGTTTTTTTTCACTGATTGATTTTGTGTGAGGAATATACTTTATTTGTGTGTGATTTAGCTGTCAAAGTATAATAATAATAGTAATCAGACAAAGGTATAATAAAATTACATTTAATCAAATACAATGCAAGAAAACTTAACTTATTTGTATTCTACTCATAGTCCCTCAAGACTATAAGTAGAATACTGAGCCTAGATCACCGTTTTCTATGGGTAAGGTGCCCAGAAGGTTGGCTACGTTTCTTCGCTGGATCACCATACTGATCCGTTGGTCGAGGTAAGCACCAGCCCTCTAATCACCTGAAGTTTTGTGTAATAAAATGTGTGATACATTTTATCCCGGGAATTCCGCGGATATTTTCCGGGAGCGGTTAAAAGTTGTTCGGGTGAATAAAAATTAGCTTATTCCAACACAGATTTCACTAAAAAGATAGCTTACATTCTTTTTTAAAGGCTGCGGTACTTTGCGCCCCGGGAATCCCGCGGGAAATTCAAATCAAGCGTGGTCGAAGTCCCGGGCATATCCGACTATCAAATATAATGCTATTGAAAGGTGCTGTTTATAACAATTTTTGAGTGCAAGGATTGTGGTAAAGGCAGGTGTCGGTCTGTTTGAAGGATATATTAAAAAGGCCAAGTATTTCGAATCCACTCGCAGTGAAGAGTTAGATGATGATAATCAAAAATCATAATAGATATTTAATTGAAAATACTCCAAAAAGTACGTAACAGATCTTGTTCAGACTAATTTTATTGAGTGTTTCTTAAGCTCGGTTTATGCAGGTGTTATCACCTGCAAGTTTCGTGGCGTAAACTTTGAGAGCTAAGCGCGCATTACGATTTATCAATACTGAATTCATACATTCACAACTACGTCCGGCATTGATAAATTGTAGCGCGCGCTTAGACTAAGAGGCTTACGGGAGCAAAACTTACGCGTATATGGCCGGGTTAAGGTAACCTTAAGCTAATGGCGTTTTGTAATGATGGTTTTACTTAACTGCAAAAGGACAATGGTAGTAGCCTTACTGTAGAGGCTTACGCTAGCTCAACAAGGCTATTGTTATAAAAAAATAGTATATAATACTAGGAATGAGAATTGCCCAGTAATCTGTGAATAGTTCGTCAATCTTGTTTTCTATTTCCTGATTATATGTAATTTTCATATATATATTTCATATTCATTAAGATTTATTTCTTAGAGCTCCCATACTCAACTACGCAACGTTTCATTAGAACATAAAACATGTATTCCATGTGCAATAACAACTTGAAGAGCCTTTCCGCAGAGGTTTACCCTGTGGGATACGACTCTACGATATGAGGTAATTTAAAAAGGGGTAATAATATGAATACTTAAATCAATAATATGCCAAATGAGAAAAAAGAGCAGTTAAGTATGAAATTAATCTTTAATTTGTCTGAATATATGTCTTTAAATTAGATACACATATTATTGGCGCATTAAAAATTAAAACAATTTTGTGCGTCACCGTCTGAGTATCGATTGAAGTCTTTTCGTACGGAACTCTTAATAATGCATCTTGCTTTTATTAAGGTGAACATTTTCGTCACACCAATGTGATGGTCATTATGTTATGTACAGTCTGCGCCAAGCTTTAGGCTTCTATAAATTAGTTTCAAAATCCTGAATACTTGTTATCTTTGTATAAAAAACTGCCTATAGCGTAGCCTTTTTTACCTAAGAAGCTAGTTACTTTTGCTAAAGGCGGCTGTGAATTTTAGCGCGGACTTTATAAAACTGCATTGTATATTTACACAATAATTACCCTGTACAAATAATTGAATTTTATATGTAAGTAATATAAAGTTATGTATTAAAATTATTCCCTTCATTTTAATAAAGTAAAGTTTAGTGTAATAGATCATGTAAAATTGTTATATAATATCACGAAGACCTGTCATTAATGGAATAGTAATATTTATTTTAAATAATAAAAGCTTTTTAAACCTATTTTACTTTTAATTTAAACCTATAACTTGGTCTATAGAAATATGCATATTCTAATAATTACCACGTTGTTAATGTGGAAGTGTTACGAAATTTACTTTTCATTTATCACATTCTGAAAGTACGCTTGGAGTTGCCTAATCACAGTATTCACAGGGATTAAAACAGCAATTTTGGTCCCTGGGAAGCGATTTTCCCTGATGCCAAAAAATTTCAAAACTATGCGGACCATAGATAATACATGCGATTCATGTCCAAACTTTTTTTACAGCCAGTGTTAAATCGCGGCATAAATTGAAAGAAAAAAATCAACAATTTTGTATAATCATTTTATATCATAACATATTTATAAGAAATTACTTTTCACTAAATTATTGTTTAATTTACATAAACAGCAAAATATTAACTATCATTAGTGCCAAAAAGAAAATACAGGCTAATAGAATGCCACAGAAAAGAAAATACTTGACGATTCATACGAGAGGAACAGGCCGGCAGCGGAGGCGGGGATGTCTAATTTTTTAAGTTGCTCCATATTGCATGGTATTGTGTGGCCGTATCTCAACAACAGCTTACTACATATTGCCATCGCCCTAAATTGCTTGGTGTCACAGTTGACAAGAATTGACCGGGATCGAGCAATTTTAGTTGCTCATGTAACAGGACCTTTAAGGATAAGCCCGAACCCGGGAATAGGTCATTTATGGGTTGTTATTGTTATAAAAGTCGGAAAACTAAATATATGGTATATAATTTCATACACCTTTGTGGACGTTTGTAAATAAACTTTTTACACAGTGGGTAGTCACAAAGGAATAAAAACCTTCCTATAAAAATGGAACAAACTACCACTAATATAAATTCTAGATGTGTGTGTATAGAGTATACAGCGTAACAGGTTATATTCTTCTGGCTTTTGATTTAATTACAAAAACTCAAAGTTCTATTATAAAATATTTCTGGTCAAAATCAGTTTCTGTTTAAATAGTCAATTTCATATTTAAAAAAACTATCAGAACTAAACGTATAAGATATTTATATGACGGCAAACGTACTAGTACTAACCATCAAGGTAACACTTTAATTAGGATTCTTATTCATACTATTCTTTCGCGGTAAAGTTAAATTAAACTACAGACAGAGATAGAAGTAAAAGTTTATTGGAATTATGTGAAGAATTTTAGTGCAAACTAAAATACTATACATAGAGCACTACAATATTTACAACTGACGGAAGCATATCGCCTTCACCTGCAAGAGAGAAATAAGGAATAATATATCATAGTCTATGGTAATCGTGACATCAGAAATGTTTTTTGAAACTGCTAAAAATGTAAAGCTACAGGACTAACGTATATAATGTTCGCTGTTTTTACACCAACATAATAAAAATAAATACACTTTATTAGGTTTTTCTACAAGGTAGCTTGTAGAAACGTCAACGTCTTGGTTTATTTTTCGGGCGATAGTGGGGATTCCGTAAACGAAGACTCATGCGTAAACGTTCGAGATGATAATGGTCTAAATTAAAGAAACTGTTCGAGCTGGTCATACAGTGGACTTGCGCGGTTATTTTATGAACATGGTTGATTTATACCAATAATAATATTAATTAATTATAACTCTTTCATTTCACTATCTACTCCATGATATTCTGTAACTTTAAATTTCGATTTTTATTTTCAGATCCTTTGTTAAGACTCCGTAAATGCTTTGTTAAAAACGATATTTTATCATGTCCTGTGATCTGTCTTTGGGTTTCAGTCATTTACCTCAGTAATAGGGATGCGGATACATGTACAAACATAACAAATTGTAATATTTTTACGTATAAAACAACAGCCGTTAAAAATCATCTTATTTTATTTTTAGAATATCATGATATAAATAATTTTAATTAATTTCAAACAAATAATTATTGCGTCATGTCACTCCTTTTACTTGCTCCTACTTATGACGCCATACGTAGGTACGCTCGTACAAAATCTACGAGGCAGCGACATTTTCGAAGTATGTAAAAAATATCTAAGTTGATTTGATGCTGCTCCCCTATTACCAAGTCTATAAAGATTAAATTTAACAGAAATGTGTAGTCTATGTGGCGATACACAATAGTGTAGCTATAGTACGACCGCGAAATAACTTAGGGTATGCGTAGCCGTAGATCAATAACAATGGATGTTACTAGCCTCTATGGACATTTAGACGTAAGTAATAGTTGACCAATTTAGTAACTTGAGGTATTTATTGCCAACATTCAATTTCACCAATTATCATCTCAAGCAAAATTGTTGCGCATGAGTGATGTTACAAATTATGAGAATAATGTGGGTAGACAGATGTGTTCCAACACATGGACTGAGTTTGGGGTAGCACAGTTGTTACATGCCAATCGAACGCATAAATTAAAACCATTAAGGACTGTTAGACAATGGTTTCAACACAATTTAGGTAAATTTTTAACTTGCAGAACAGAAAATCAAAGATGAGGCCAGTCTATACGTTAGTATTGAAGTAGCTATAGTAGATACAATAGTTATTAAATACTAACGAACTTTAAGGTGATCTAACAAGTATATCTGAGTCATCACACGCAAATAAGAAATAAAATTAATTATCGATTCTGTAGCACTTGGATATAATTACCCGGAACTTTTTAGTTTAAAGTTAATTTTTTATCCGGATATTAATTAGTACGAGGGGCGTTCAATAAAAAGGCGGAATTTATTTTATTATTCGACTTAGTCGCCTTTTAGCACATGGCATAGCACATAGCACATTATCATATTTAGCACACATGGATTGTTTTTTTAAGTTTAAAATTCCTTTCTTATATATCTTTTCTTCCTGAGCACCTGAAATTCCTATACTGAATCTTTGTCCTCTCAAACTTCGTCAACTTTACGGTGGAGCATTTTCTCTTAAAGTATCCTGTGAGTCCTGATCAACTCGTTCCATAGCGAAATTTTTTAATAACCGTGCGCATTAAATTTCTTTTTCACCTTCGACAACACACTACGACAAACTGCAAACCAGACTTCTATAAAAAAAAAAAAGATTCAAATTATTTCCTTTTTTCAATGTAATAAATGTTGCTTTATCAGCCAGTATAATTTTTTTTCAATTCCAAAGAGCCTGTACCTTTGCACTTTATATTGAACGCCCTACGTATTCAAAAATGTCTGTACGTCAGAAATTTTAATTATGTTTTTATAATTTTCTTTGGACTTAACTTCATTTTATCTCGATAAACAGAGCACAAGATCTGACAGGACCCTGTTTTCTTCATTCTTAAATATATTATAATTATTTAATTGATTTAGTTTCATAAAAATGGAGTCCAGTATTTACGTGGTAGAACGATGCTAGAATCATTATCTTGATTACAGCTCTTAGGACCGGTTCAATCCCGTTCCTCTTGGCTGATCTCTCTTTCTTATCCCTTTATCCGCTCCTGTTTATCCTAGCCTAAAGGCTGGTAATGTATTGATTTCGACCCTGGTCTTTTAAACTATTGTCTATAGGCAATGATAACCACTATCCATGAGTTGGGGGGCAGTCTGCCTTTTTGCCAGCTTCACCATAAAAAGTTCGAAATTTGAAAAAATCCACAGTTACAAGTCCATAAATAGAGAAGACTCTAACAGGTGCTGAGATTTGCATGAATCAGTAACTACATAATCCGCAATTTTGTGTTGGAACAAACTTCATACTATCCACAAGTAGCTTAATAAAACCACGACTATTGTTGGAAGCAACAATTCGTTTATAAAAGTACTTAGTTTGAACGAAAACTTATGAGTTTGAATATGTTATGATGTATTTGTGCAGTTGTCAGGGTAAAGCGAGCTCTGGAGAGAAATACAAATGTGAATACAACCTTTCGTGGGTGCAGCCCGTTCACCGTCGGTGGCGGGCGTGGCTGCCGCTGCGCGAGCGCCGGCGGCCGTCCCTACACCGCTCATACCTATCGTACTTGTCGTAGTCTCGGCCGGATCTGTCGCGCGACCGTTCCCTCCGCGACGATTCCCTGTCGTACGAACGCTTGTCGGGCGATCGTTCCCGCTCCCGCCGCGATGATTCCCTGTCGTATGATCGTTTATCCGGCGACCGTTCCCTCTCCCGCCGTGACGATTCCCTATCGTACGACCGTTTATCGCGCGACCGCTCCCGTCGCGACGACTCCCTGTCGTACGACTTTTTGTCGCGTCGGTCTCGTGAGCTCCTCCGTCGCCCTGAGCGCGACTCGTAGCTCCCGGACCGCGACCGTTTCACCCGTTTCTTTGGCCTATCGTCATCTGAATCGTCCCTATACTTCCCTTTATACCGATCCCGCGAAGATTTATGCCTATCGTAGTATTCGTCCCGCTTCTTAGATTTAGACTTATGCAATTTATCGTCATCGTCATAATATTTAGATTTCAAATATGAAGTTTTGTCATCAGCTTTATGTGTGTCTTTCTTTGATTTGTCCCTTTTTGGCCTATTCTGGGACTCACTGGAACTAGAACTTGCCCGTTTCCTTTTCTTTGTTTGTTTTTCATCATTTTTGGCCTCTGGGTCACTGGTCGAAGACGATTCGCTCGAATGAGACGACGAATTGTCTTCCGAATCGCTCGAAGACGCGGATTCGTCTTTATGATTTCTATTGGATGTTTTATTTGGACTAGGAGTTCGGTCCTTGTGTCTTGAATTCTTGTTTCTTTCTTCGGGGATGGAATCCAGCCTCCGCACTCCGTCCACTCTATCTGTAGATTTATCGATTGTTCTATGGGGAGTCCTTTTATCTTTTGATATACGACGTTCTGAGACCTTTTCCGGCGTGTCACGGTCCACGGGCGGAGGGGTGACAGAAGACCCTAAAACGACAATAAATCCATACATTTAGGTATGTTTAAGATTATTGTGTGACATGAAATGAGTAAATAAGTGAATAGGAACAGAAAGTAGTAGAGTGATTAATTAAAAAGTGTGAATCAAAAAATCCTCCCTACATAAATAAATAATTGGCAAGTTGAGAAAGGGTACGAATTCACTGATACAACTAGTTCACATGCATTGCCTAGCACGCGTCGTCGAATTTTGGACCTAAACGATTTCAACTATCACGCGGCTGTTCGTGATGTTTTATACGAAATAATTATTTTATATTAAGGGTTTAAGAAACATTTTCCATATATAAAGTAATGGTATTTTTTTTATGAACATGTTTCAATCTTGCGAAAACATGGGTTTTTTATTTCTGTTAAATGTATATAGATTTTCTTGTATAAATACAGCAAATAAATAATTTATTTTGTCTTTCATTTATAATGGAAAGTTTAAGTTTCCTACTTATTCACAATAGTTATACGAGGTTTATATTAAAATGAAGTTAAAAGAATGTTATTCATGTACGCAATAATAATGCAATTATGAAAAACATTCAATACAGAAAACAGACAAAACCTTCGGGGATCATCTACGAACATGTTTAGGTTTTACATATTATCACAGCATAAGATTTCTATACATATTGTCTTAAATTTATTGTTATATT